>OY856411.1:598337990-601062990 GCA_963693085.1 Alisma plantago-aquatica
GGACATATACGTTGCCTTAATTTTTGTTACATGTGGATATATTTAGCAAATGAAGAAACAAAATTGTAATGAAATGATCGAAAATTTAATAGAAACAATCATTTTGAATATAAATCCTGAAATTTTTCTATCCCACCGAAAATAGTTAATATGATATTACAATGTGATTATTTCTATTATAATTTTGGGCATCTCATTTTAATTCTGGTCATTTGTAAAATACATGAATATTTGTAACTAGCTTATCACTCCTCTTTTCTTAATCATTTTATCATATTTGTATCTATTTTTTATCATAGTTTAGATTAAATTAGGATTTATTGAAGTTAAGAAATATAATGTATCTAGAAAAATCATTCTATAAGAAATTTTAAAATAAATTTCGAAATTAAATGTCTTATGTTGTTACTTATAAAACAATCACCAATTAATTTTTTTTGACCCTAAATCATTACTACAACATAACTATGGGCCAATCTGATGAGAGGAAATAGAAATATATGAAATAACATATAAATTTAATTAAGAAAGACTTTAAATGCATTAATTAAATCTAGGTTACAAGTAGTGAATGAAATGTAAAACATAGTCTAAAGGTAAAATTTATGGTATAACTAAAGTCCTCACATAGTCTAAAGGTAAAATTTATGGTATAATTAAAGTCCTCACACCTTATTCTACCCACGAATCACTTTTTATGCTAATCAGATTGCTTTTGACCATACAATTAATTGATACAAATCCCATTACACTTCATTGCCTTAAATCCATTCATTAAATATATTTTTGCTAAGCTCCATCATTTAACCCTTGTTTCCTACCAACCCGCTCATTCCTTACTCCCTCTTTTGGACACCTATGTGAATGATAGAGTTGAAACAATTCATTCCAATGTTGTCCCCCTTCTCCTCTCCTCCTCCCTATTTCTTCTCATCCTTGTTTTTCCTTTCCTCCTTGTTTTCTCTTATTTCTTCCTCTCTTCCACTCTATATCATCCCTTAACTTATTCTACTTGCATCCTAAACCATATTAGCAACAACTTTATCCCTTTTATGCCTACCGGTAGTGGAACTGTAGAAACTACCACCAAAAACTATTGTCGCTAGAAAAAAACATACAAGTGATTTCCTCTCATTATCCTTCCATTGTTTCCTCAGGCCCTAGACGCCCTTAAAATCTCCCTATAATTAAGGAAACAATAGTGTTTCCATTACAGACAACTAACTACCATGTTATCTTATTCCTCTATTCTTCTTGTCACGTCCAAACTTCTATTCATCATCTCTACTTGTATTTCGACCTCATGCAACCTCTCTCGAATCTACCTTCTTGTACCTTCTCTTGCCTTGCACCCAACATTATAGCATGAGGTAAGCCACCACTAACAATTTCTAAGGTTGGCGTAGGCTATGTGAATGACTTGAGGTTTCCTTGCCCTTCACTCATTGATCCTACACCACCCATAGGATGCCTCAAATGTTCATCTTTCTCATTTGAAGCTTCAGTGCCAACATGGAGATATCACCGATCATGTTGTGGGTGGGCATTAAGACAAAAGTTTGATGGTGGGTTGTGGATATCCTCCTTCAACCTACGAAAATGACCAAGTTGGATCTGGAACCAACCCCTGAATCTTCCACTCACCACCACCATTAGGACCATATCCTAGTCCCACTCCTTATTCCATGGATTTTTTTCCACTGACTGATGAGGAGTCATCTTTGACACTCAAAGTTGTTGACATTGGGCTCATGAATCAACCTTAGCCCTCATCAACTTGACATCCTCCAACCCTAGTGGTGTTGCAATCACCTCTAACACCGCCCACCGGGACATATCATGTCACCTATCAAAAATTCATTTTGTTCCTCCAAGTTCTTCCATGAAGCCATCTACAACGTAGCTATGGATGTTTTGATGTCTAGATACATTTGACCATCTCAAATCATGTTTGCAACTATAGTATATGTGGAGACTTTCAATGATGGTGGAGCAATAGAAAGTCTTATTCACGATAGATTTAGAACCACAGATAAATATGTCTTACACCTCCCAATTGACAACATTTGACCCTTCCATCCACCATGGTTGACTGAATGACCACTTGTATCTAGTTTGCCCAATCCAGGAGGAGTCTACCACCACAACATGTACCTTCACACATAGGTTCCAAGATCAAGTTCTCTAACAAACCACTTCTCTAGTTATGTCAAGGCACCCTCTATCTTGATTCACCATTTTCATGTTGTGATCTCTCTTCTCATAATGCATTCTAACTTAGGTAAGAAAATCATACTAACTTGAAGAAAATATAGTAATCATGACTTACATCCTTAATTACCTTTATTTAATACGACTTGTTTTAATACTAACATCTATATGCATGACTGTAGACATGCAATATAGAAAATATAAGGCAATTCTAGAAATTATAGGGAAATCAAGTGAAAATCCCAATTAATGTCATCTACAATTTTAGAATAATTCATACATACTTGAGTCAATTGACTAATTATTCTTATTTATTAAAATAATGAAGATAAATGGAAGAACGAGTAAAAAATGATGTCAAAAAGTACACAAGGGAAGAATGAAATCATTGAAATTGATATAGTGTTTATTCTAATCCACTTGGGAAGAAATTTCTACTTCACTTATATGCTCTTAATACTACAAGTTTGTATGTCTATAGCTTATTGTTATAATTTATTCAAAAGGTCCCTCTTTATAAAGCTTCCCTTGGTTGGTTTAAGACTTGCAATTCATGAAGATATATGTGCATTGCTTATATAGTCAAGATGATACCTCAACCTGATTCAGGGTCAAAATTACTCATAAAATATAATGGATGATTCTTAAGAGAGAGACCAGACAAATTTGATAAGGTGAAAAGTGACCAGTGCTAGAACATCCACCACGGATCCGATTGCAGCGACAATCGCTACGGAACACATTGTTGGCACATAGGCCATTATTGGAACACAAAGTGGATTACTAAATGAGATGAAATACTCATAGATTGTAAATGAATTGATAGATCAATTACTTACCATATTTTGATCTTTTACTAGTATATATATTATTCATGTTGCATGTACACACATTTTGTTACACCCATGTAAATTACATCATGTTATGCTGACCCGTGTTTTATTTGTCGGTGTTTTAGGCTGGCCACATATGTGAAGACAAAAATATGCATCCCACGAGGGATAATCCAAAATATGTATGGTTGATGATAACTAAAGAGTATTTAGTTAGTTCATTCCCATAATAAATAGCAGTTTTCATTTTCTAAATGATATATAAATCCTTAGAAGAGATCTTTTCTTCAGTAGTCTTATAAACAATACCTTGTTTAGAATTATAAATGACTAATGTTAGTTTATTATCCATTTGGATTCTAGAAGTATCGAATAATGGACCTTGCATCTCTGGTTCACCCATAATGAGGATAAAGTAAAGAGGGATCATTACAATAGGTATCAAAGCCAAAATTAATATAAATAACTTCTAATTATCAATAGTTTCAAAATTTCTATAGAATAGTGAGAGAAATATTAGGATATGTCCAAGAGGTTATGGATTATGAGATCTATAAGAGATGATGGTGTCTATAATGGTGCACGACCTGGGGGTTGACAATCACTACTTGGTTTACAAGTACTCCATGGCCAATATGATTCCTTCCTAGCCAAATCATTCAGATTTACCTAAAATAATGTACCTCTACGTCTTCTCATATAAATATTGTCTCTAACTCATTGCTAATGGTTTCAACCTTAAGAGTACCACTTCTTAAACCTTGGAATTTACTAAAATTTCCACATCTAAGATAAGCTTTCAAGAAAATTAGGTTTAGCATATCCTCTTCAAACTAAGGCATGTCAAAATTAGAGATCTAGAAATAAATATATATGAGAAAATTATTTCATGTAACATATGCTTCTCCTGTAAGGAAACTATGTATGATCCAAGATAACCTAGATATAAGTAATACATGGAGAGGATAGAGGTAAGAGTAAACCTTATGAGAGAAAGTTAATCCCTAAAATGTTGATTTTAGGCATACATTATTGACAAGGAAAGTACCCAAATATGAATAACTCTAACGATAGTAGGGGACAAAGAACGTATAATAATAAGTAAGTTCTTCTCAAACCTTATCAAAGTTCATAATCTATTGAGAGTTTGACAGACCCTAGACTATAACCTTCCAAGAATGAGATGTACCCCTAAAAATGCCCTTATGAGCCTTGATACACTATGTAGAAGAAAGTGAATCATGCCACCTACATCATGTAAGATTAACTAGACTATGATGAGAAATAATAAAGTTGAAAAGACTTATATTATCAAACCTACCCTTGGTGAAGTTGAGGGCATAGATTTGGATGTGTATGCATTTCTTACTCACTTGAGTAAATGAGAAGTATTTGATTGAACCCAATCACAAGAACAAAACAATCTATACATATAAGAGATGACTTCTATGGAATTTCTTATACCCTAGGAAAAAAGGAAGAATTTCATAGATAGTCTCTCCGTCATAAGACCTAGTTTTACATGTTGACCATCAAAATATTGATAAGGTTGATAGCTCGACACAATAGTAGAAAACATACATTATGGTTATATAGGAAATGAAATGGGATAATTGTTACTTTTTTGACTTTGTGAATATATAATACAAATCTACCAATGCTCATAGTCAACCCAACATTAAGGGAACATGGTTAAGGTAACTAAAAATTGGAGGAATCATTGAAGATCCTAGAATTTTAGGGATTTTGATGTCACCCCACTACAATGTAGTGTTAAATGACAAGCCAATACGTTTCATGCTTAGAAAGATAATACACCATGATTCATGCCCTAAATTTCTACTTATATTGAAGGTATCTAACTTAAAAAGGAAAATCACATTAACTCCATGAACTTAGAATTCTACTATCATGGAACCATTTTGTACCAAGCCCTAACTCAAAATGACTAGAAAGTCAATGGTAATAGAACTGAGGCAACCGTCCCTAGAATGGTGGTATCAAAGTGTGAATGAGGAAGCATAAAATCTTAGTAAACATGAACAAGTAACAAGATAAAAGTACCAATATAACATCAACATTCAACATATATTAATTGAACAACATTATTAACTACAATATTTCAGTTACATTTTGCAAGTATAATACACAAGTTTGATCATGTACAATAGCTAGGATATTACAAAAAATACACGCTAAACACTTACTCACCAACTATCAACTCCTAATCTATACCTAAAATATGTGAGAAACAAGTGTGTTAACACAGAAGGTGTTGACTACATGACTAAATATACATATATCTAAGATTTGCATATTTTGAAAAGATTTGCAGAATGAAACGAACAAGAATAACAAGTTAAGTACTTAGGAAATTGAGAAACCATGTTTTAATTATTTTTCTCCACTTATACCAACAATATTATGTATTATAAGTATTTTGACCAACTTCCCAATGGAAAGGCATGTGAGGGTGCTTAATACTCACAGCCATTAGTTAACTCTGTTTACTGACATGGTCATCCCTAGCTTAAAAAATCAAGTAGGATGTCCATCCTTGTTCTTATCCCAATAATATAGGCAGGTACACAAGGTTTTTGTAATGTATATTTAAATTATATGTTCAAGTTATAAATTCAATGCGACAAGCATCGAGTACAATACTACATAGAAATATTTGTGAAAGTAAACTAGCATACCTACATATAAAGGTTCAAACATGAAGACCAGAGTCATATAATTATTCAGGTTCATACCTGAGTTAAGATTTTCTTAACTTAGCCTATCCTTGATCATCTAGCCTCAAGGTAGACCTGATTAAAAACAAGATTACATATATGCATCAGATTATCATCATTAACACTATACAACTCCATTTTTATGGTTTTGGCCAAGTTAGGTTCAATGTTACTTAATACTACATTTAATGATCTTTTACTAATTTTGGGTCCATTATAAAGGTGTGGTTCAAGTTTCATGTTATTTGAATGTTTCATATATTTATATGATTATTTCAAGATTTATGTCACTCATGCATATTTTAGGGTAAAAGCCTCATAATGAGTCAAACATGGTTAAGGCTGATCAACATGTTAGATAAAAAAGGTACTAACATAAGAAGCATATTCAATATTAGGTGGAAGTTCCAAGGTCTAAGTCTCATATCAACATCAGTTCCCACATATTCTACAAATATGTAAATTATCATCATAGTTCTTCTATAATCATTGAGGGTAAACATTTGAACTATGTGGGACATTCACACAAAAATGATCATAAGAGATAGAGAAAACTCTAATTTAAGAGTATGGAGAATGAGATTAATATCTATATCTAGCTTAAGGAACAAGTAAGACTAGAATGTCATACACATCACTTAGGTCACAAAAAGGGGGTTTTGTATCACGTGTAACATCTTAGAACAAAATAGTAATATCATGAACATTAGTATCTCCAAATATTGTAAGGCTTCTAAATTTCAAGGATATAAAAGAGTTGTGTGCATTAATGTCATCAAGTTCATCATATTATGTTCCTACATTAGGTATCACATGAGTCAAATATAGCAAAAGGGGCAATAGGGGTTGATGGCATATGCCAACAATTTTGAAGTTAGTGTGAGTTTCAAGGTCATTTTTAGTCAATATTAACAAACACGTGAAGCTCTTCACTAAATTCTCAAAACTAGTCATAGTATTGCATTAACGTGAAACAAGTGTAACAATGGTGATTTGAGGCATCATTTTGTTTATAAGTGCATAAAATCTACTAGTTTGATGATTAGGAGGGTAGAGAGGCATAAAAAATTCAAGCTTTAACATGATAATGAACTAGTAAAATCAATATGACCGCAGTTTGAGTTTTTAAGAAAACAAGAGTACAACAAGTAGATCTAAGGTATGCAAGAATGATCATTGTATAGACACCATCAACTTGAACAAAATGATATATAATATTGTATATTTTGGATAAGGAAGGTAGAATACATGACAATTTGAATTTTGTATTTCAAGCATAGAGATAGGTTTAGGATTTTACAAATTATTAGTTCACAAATCACATCATTGGATTCCACCAGCATGGGCAGTGAATTGATGCCACATAACCTTAGTGGAGCGGACTCCATCCCATCTTATGTTGGGCCCATTGATTGGAATGTTGGTCCATCATGTTTTTTGGTGCTAGATATGGCCCAAAACCACCAGTTCATCTCCCTTACGCTAGCAGTGGTCTCACTTGTCGAGTGGTGATAGCTACTCAATCTGCTCACTTGAGTAGCAACATAGGGCCAGGTACGCCCCAAAAAGATCCACAAGTTGGTCTCCTAAACCTAGCATGAGCCCACAAGGTCAATGACAAATTTGAAGTGGGATGATAACACGTGAGGGCAAAACACCCAATATGGATGTTGTGGCAGCACAACCCATAGGGGTGGGGAGAAAGGTGTAACGGGTGAGAACTAAAGCACTAAAACCCTCAAAATAAAGGTAGAAAGATGGTGGGAAAAAAGGAAGATAAAGGAAATGTTACAAATGAGAAAGGAGGTGTGAAAAGGGGATTAGGTGGTCTTCTTGGAGGTGGTGTGGGATACAATAGCTAAGCCACAAAGCAGGGTATAAAGGTTGAATATGGCATATTGTTGTTTAATGAAGGGGCCAAAATATGTGGGCATAATAACAAGGGCCAAGATTAGTAGAAATGCTAATAAAAGTGTAGGTTGTTTAGTTGGCATTTGAATGGGGGTGCCAACCTTTTTGGTCCACACCCCAACGACCCAAAAAGTCTCAAAATAAAAGAAACTCAAAGATTAAACAAGGATTTTTTAATGATCATTTATTTTTTTATCACTTTGATTGAGGTGATAATTATGTAATTAAATTCATAATAAACAAATCTACAATATGATATAGTTTATAGAAGAAGAGGGGAAAATTGACAAGGTTTAATTTAGGTTGAAAGATGGTGATTCATTAAAGCATGACACTTCATTCAATTTTTTAAATTACTTTTACATATTGTAAAATTAGTCATTGATATGACCAAATTTGAGTATCACACCACTCAAACCATGTAGTTGATATCCAATTTAGTACAAGGGTCACTAAAAGAGAAGGAAAGGGTACATAAAAAGAAAGAGATAAAGGGTACAAAGAGAGTGAAAGTCAGGTTCTCACATACTTCCTTCCTTAAAAGAAATTTTATCCTCAAAATTCATCCAAGATCATAAACAAGAGTCAAAGTTGATATACATCATGTTTAACTTGCCACCCTAGGTATTAAGGCATACATCCTTTGGGTCTGCACATTTAGGTGATTATACAATGTTTGTGGAACATTAACGGTGTAGCAATCATGATTATGTAATGTCACTTTGAATATAGTTACAACATGTCATCTTCTTAAATTTGGGTTTCACAACTCTTGTTATCACTATATTAGTGTTTTGGTTCATATACACATCATGATCAAAGTTGTTGTCAAAACTAGGTTTTCGTGTTCATTATCATGACTTTTAATTAAGGTTACTTATATTTCCTTATGCAAATGAAATTATATGTATAATTTTAGATTACCCCCAAGATTCCACCAACTATCACCAATTATGTTCATTTCTCTTAATTTTGGGTTTGCAATTAAAAAATTATAATCTATGATTATTCAATCTAGGATTGCAAGGCATCATAATCTTAAGCTCATTATTTGAAACTTATATGTTCTATACAAAACATAGTTTAATATCATGTCAAGCTTATAAGAGTGATTATCATACATATGTCAAGTCTTAACTTAATAGAGGTATTTTTGTACATCATGCATTATATTGAGGAACAAAATTATTATCCATATCTAGGTTCCATTACTATCACATTGTAGTTAACATCTTCAACATCTTGAGCCACTCAATCTAAGACTCATATATTGATGCATTGAGTTTTTGTCACTTTTCACAGGCTATTTTCTAGAGATTTTGAGTATTATTGCTCACTAAGAGAATATGTATGCATTGTTTATCACTGTTAGCCTAAGAAACTCTAATGCATCACATATTAAGTAGGTGTATCAAATTAAGTTGAATTATCACTTTTTTTTTGGATTTGTACTATTTTACCATGTTCCTAGCAATTCAAGCACTTTTAGTAAAACACAATGCTACAAACATATATATTAGTGTTACCGACATGCTATGCGAAATCCAAAAGGGTATCTTGGAAGTCTTGGTGCTACAGAGACATCACTTGATTCTACCAAAGAAGGCACTCGGTGCCACCTATATTTTGCCCATAAAGCATTAGAAGTAGAATAAATAGTTTTTGTGTCACCGACAAACAAGTCGGTAGTGTTGACTTATGCAACCAAAACAAGTCAGAGATTACAGAAGAAAACTTGATGCATTCCACATACTTGTTGATTGTAACAACATTCATTAAGGGTTTTGATTCTGTCGATAACTTAGTTCTACTAACTCCTTGTACATGATACTGACTTTGAGTGATTAGTTTAGATTAAAGATGATGATAGATCTGACGATTCTGACTAAATGATGGCAAACAGCTCACTTATGACCTATAAAGGAATGCGTACAAAAGATAAAAATAAGTTATATGTTGTTGCAATAGATCATGGAGATGGGAGAGGAAGAGACAAATGAGACAACCACATTCTTGAATCTCTAGGCACTTCTAGATGGTGAATTTACAACCAAAATGATGTGGATCAAGGTTTCTATTAGAGGGGATTGTCATGGCCTCTTCTCTGAGGGTTTTCATTGGTTTTTGTAATGTTTAGCATGTTGTCTTTGTACGATGGTAGAAATCATGCGGGGCTAGTCCCCTTATTACTTAGGAGCCAGGAGGAGCCCGATATTGCTTTGTATTTGAATTTCATGAATTGATAATATATATATTTCCTTTAAATTAAGTGCTTGAAACAATTGATATTTTGGATTTCTTATTGCTTTGGGAGAGGGACTAGAGGTTGGAGAAGTCATAAATTTACACATATAATATTGTGCCTTGGGAGATGTCTTACTATTGTGAAGGAATAACATAGAGTTATCATTAATGCACCTAGGTAACTCATAAATTGCTACATAATTGGGGTTTGTCTTTGTGTAGGTAGTGTATTACATTGCATGAGTTGGTAATACTTGTTACAAGTTCTTAATCTAGGTTTAACATAATTCGTTATCGCTGATATGAAGCTAAATGTGATGCATACTATGGTGAAAATGTAATCCACCCATTCTTGATCACATTAAATTTAGATTTCATTATTTATTTTAGTTATAAAAAGCCAGTCAATCACATTTTCCTTGGTCTAGATAATTTTATTGTAGTTATTAGTTGTCATTGAGAAACATTTCCCTGAGTTCGACACTCAGACCTCATAGAGCTATATTATGCAATGTGTAGACTTGAGTTTCACACGTATAGTTTGGGCATGTCAAGTTTTTTGCGTTGTTGTCAAGGAGATGGTAGAACCAACACTACGAGTGTTGTGATCATTTTCTCTAGGACATTTTATTTATTCATTCATTTTTCAAATAATTTCCTTATAATTGAGCATAATTGAAAACCTTTTCTTTTAACAAGTTACTAGTATTCATTCTCTCACACTACTATATCCTTTTCAGGTATTAGTGCATGGTTCACATAACAAGTACAAACTACCTCAAGTCCACTCTCTTGAGTACAAGACAATAAGAAGTCTTGCGTAGGTGGAGAGAGTTTTAAGATTTAACTAAGAAGCCCATCCATACTACACCACATTAGGCAGACCAAGAATAACTGGTAGATATGGTTGGAGATGGTGATAACCATGTAGAGGATGTAATTGAGGAGTAGATGGTATGGTAAAAGATAAATGTGTCATTTGCAACAACACAATTAGGGTCGATAAGACATCAAGTAGTGTATGTAGGAAACTACAAGATAGATCCTAGACTTGCGGGAGTAATTAAATATTAGTCATTCCATGATCATGGTATGGAGGACCCTATGGTGCACATTAACAACTTTGTGTAAAGTTGTGATATGTCAATGTTAGAATGGTACCATCCATAACTAACATTATTCTCTAGTAGGAAAATCCAAGGCTTGGTTCCTTGGTCTCCCACCATAATCGATAGAATCTTGGGATAAATTGATTGATGCCTTTTACAAGTGGTACTTTCCAGATCAGATGATAAATGAGCTAGTGGGGAAGATTCACAACTTTAGGTAATAGATAAGGAGTCCTATTTTGAATACTAGGAGCAATTTAAAAACATGCTCAGGAAGGTCCCATGTCATGGTTTGACCTTAATGTCCACACAAAGAAATTTTTCTATGGTCTCCACAAAGGGGAAAAGACTACACTTGATAGTGCAAACACAAGTTTCTTTTTGAACAATAAGGATACCAGGTTCCATGAGACCCTAAAAAACATGTCTAAGAATCAATCTTGGGGCGACGAGATAGAAGCACCAACAAAAACTAAAGGTTCTATGGAATACATGGAGATCACTGAACTAAAATCTCAAATGGACTGACTCACAAAGAAATTAGATCACAACTTTAGTACCTCATCTGGAGATGAAGAAGAAGAGTACATGTACATTCAGTGGTTGAATAATAGGGGTAGAAATGAGTGGAAACATGGAGAAGGGATTCAAAATTCTCATGGAATGATACCAATAATTTTCAATAGGATCCTACATGGGCACAACAACCCAAACAACAGTAAGGCAACATATCACAACAATATCAGTGGGACATGGTCCCCTATAAGATAGACTAAATAGGAGACATTCTTAGCTGGTCAGTGAGTCAGAATGAGGAACTATTGGACTAGACAAAGATGGAGAAACAACATCAAGGGGCACAAATCCACAACATTTAAAATCATATTTCTCAGCTGGTAGAGGATGTGGCATCCCTTAAGAAACCTAGCCATCAAAGATTCATGAGGAACATGGATATCCTATCCATTAATCAACAAGTGAAGACATTACTTCTCCTTATTGGAAAAGTTTTGATGAAGGAGAAAAAGGTGACTCATGAGAAGAGCATTACACAAATTGCATTGAGACAATGACAAATTCTATCTCAATAGAGTAGCAACTAGATACCACACCATACTAGGAGAACCCATAAGAGGAATCAAATAAGAAGACATAGGCCAAAAAGGAGTGCTACATCCCATCCCATCAATGAAAGACTGTGACTCCAAAGTTGTTTCCTAATATCTTGAAGGCCAAGAAGGCTAATCAATAGTTCAAGACATTTCTAGAAACATTCAGGAAACTTCACATCAACCTACCATTAGTTGAAACTCTTGAGCAAATTATGACATGTTGTTGAAGGACATTTGTAACAAGAAGAGGAGGATAACTGAGTCTGATGCAGTGGTTTTAATGGAAGAGGTTAGTTCATTGATACAAAAGAAGCTCCCATAGAAGAGACTTGATCTAGGGTGTTTTAGCATACAATGTTACATTGGTAGTGTAAAGTTTGGAGTTGTATTATGTGATTTTAGGGCAAGTATAAAGCTCATGCCACTGAATAAATCCAAGAAATTGGGACTCAAGGAATTGAGGAAGAGTAACATGATGATTCAGATGTCTAGGAATTAAATAGTGAGGCCAATAGGTATATGTGAAGATGTTCTTGTGAAGGTTGATAAATTTATATTTGCAAAATACATTGTCATTGAGATGTAGGATGATTATGATAATGAATTACTACTAGGTAGGCCCATCCAAAGTACAATCGATGTAATCTTAGAGATGGGTTGAGGAAGAATACATTGAGTATCCCTAATGACTACTTTGAAGTAAAACTATCTAACTATCAACAATAAAAAAAGAGGGCACAATGTCACATGATGTAGCAATTGGGCATTAAGGTGTCCCTGTTCATGAGGAAACCATATCTTCACATGGCCCATGTCATGTCAAAGGTGAACAAGGGTATTCTTGATGTTGATATAATGCAACATACTAAGCATATACCTCTAAGAAAGGTTGTGAAGTACCATGACGGTCTAGAGGAGGATTACCTGATGACTATTGTAAATGCAATCTCTTTTGTAATGACACAGGAATATCCTCAATTACCTCTCGAAGTATGTCTTAGGAATTTGGTGGATGACTCTATTCGGAAATACGGGCATAGAGTATAGCAGCAGAAACAAAATTTTTATCTATTAGTATTCCCAGTTCAACAAGATTGCGTCAACTACTATGAAATATAAATGATAGTTTTAGCAAGTTGTACCTGGTCCTGGAGCAAGTCCAGTGACAAAACTTACTTCTTTGCAACTACTGATAAGTTTCTCTAGAACTGTGGTTGTGCAGCTCTTGGTCTTCACCACAAACAACATCTGTGCAACCTCTGCAATGACTCGAGTGGTCTCACCACGGACTTCATGTTGACTTTGCTCTCTAAGCAGTAGCCAAAGGACTCCTACCTCTAGAATAGTCCACACAAACCAACTAGAACTCATGTTGTTCACCAAGAATAGACAGGAAGGAGTTGTCCTTCCTCTTGGTGTACTAGTCACTAACCTACTCTCCCACAACGACAACTTTCCTCAGTTGTTCTCTCCCGTAGATGTCCCTCCCTATCGGGTAGGACTTGCTTGGGATATCGCAGTTACCAAAACTAGATAGGACAACAAGTGCCATAGCAACTGATTCTCAGTTATTCTTGTTGTTGTCCTTTGAGAAGCACCCAATAACCCTATATATATATAGGAGGGGCTAGGGTGAGGGTTGTCTATCCCGAACCAATACAAGACTAAGAGCGAGAGTGGAAAAAGGCCATAAGAACTTGAACTTTTGCAAGCTGCGACAGATGAAATGGTCATTTTGCACACCTAGACGATTGTATGGTGTGCGAGATGGTTTTCTCACACTGCCAAATGGTCATTTGGTAGTTTCCCAACCGCACATGAATTTGACAACTTTGATTCCGATTCATATACATATTAATTTTACTTGCTCCCCACGTATGCAATTGAAACAATTCGGGAAACATCCTAAATCTTCACTCTTCCCCAACCGGGCCGTCTTACCCAAGAGAGACGCTTGTCTCACTCACCCATATGACCATCTGGTGGGTTGAGATGAGCCGGTCAGTTCAAGGGAAGAACTGAGCCAAATAGATCTCTAATTAGTATGTCTTTCAAACGCCCATCTCAACTATTTGAGATGCCCATCTAGCTAGCCAAATGGTCATCTCACCTAGTGAGATGATCATTTGGTAGTCCTGGTCAGCCAATGAAACAATCAATTATGTGAATTGAATACCTAAACACTTTTAGTAACCAATCCAATTGTTGTTTAAGATCAAACTCTTCCTCTAGATGAGTTCCTATATGTGTGACCCTATAGGTTCCATGTCATGTTGGCAGTTAATGTGCATAACTAGCTTATGACATCACAAGAAAAGAGTGGTTCCTAGTTGCACATCAGTGTTTCCCAAGTGAAATGGAAAGTTGGACATCTGTGTATGGTGTTTCAGTGATTGTATAATTCCTTTGTCACTGATATCCAGGATGAACTCGAGGCATGGTGGGTCATCCTATCAACGTTCAATCATATTCCTTGAACCAAGAGTAGACTGTCTAAGATAATGTGACCTCAATATCATATATTGATTCACATGTGCATACACATGCATTTCTCAGTCTCGCTTATCAAGTGGCAAGGATATCATACTCCAGTAGGAGGGACAAATCCCATATCTATTAGTCATAGTATATCCCCATGTGTCAAAGTCACCCAATCATTACCGTTATAACAAGCAATGTTCTAGGACTGTATTTGATGATGTCAAAGTATACCCAACGACATGTGATGAGTGTAGTGATTACAGGTCTAAGAATCACAATCACCACTTTCACTATGAGAGATGACTATGACAACAAAACCATGTGTCACTCTCAATGTGAGTCTGTCTGATACACTATTATATAACATGTATCTGTGTGATTGGATTGATATCGCCATATCATGACTAACGAGACTCAGTCATCAACCAACTCACATTATGATATTATCTGTTATTGTTGTCTATCAACCTTCCACAATAACACCAGATCAGGGACATCATGTGAAGATAAATATGTACTCTTAACTTTTGTATGATCTCATTTCTCATGTCCTCAACCTGAAGACATGCATCATTGACTAATATTATTCTCTAGACATTCACTATGTATCCTCATTATCTCATAACTTAGTGAAACAGATGAATTGGAAGCTTGGCTTTATATATGTTATTATCAATCAAATCCTTGTAAGTAATTATGTCATGTCAATAATCATACAATTGTCTCTACGGGAATACCTTACCAATAGTCTGCACTCGCCATCATTCATTGAAGGAATGGTCCCTATTTTTAAAGACATTGTTGTGCTTCTGTATAAGACATTATGAAGATTTAGGACCGCCACCACAACCATTAGTCCCATACCTACAATATCCTCCTTAAATATAATTGAAGCCACTACCCCCGCACTTGAAGAACACATTTCTAGAAGTGGATAACAAATTTCCAGTGATAATTTCTGCATCCCAAAGTTTAAAGGAGGAGGAGTTGCTCATTATTTTATAGAAACAACGAGCTACATTTGGGTGGTCCATTGTTGACATGAAGGGGATATCCCCTAGTCTATTCCAACTTAAGATAAAAATTAAAGAAGGAGCCAAGCATGTAGCACAACCTCAACGACATATAAATCCCATCATGAAAAAGGTGGGGAATAAAGAGGTAGCAAATCTTCTTTTGGAGGGTATAATCTATAATTTTATGATTTAAAATGGGTTATCCCAACCCGAATTGTTCCTAAGAAGGAAGGAATCATGGTCACCAGAAATTCTACATTTAGTTAGTCTCCAGTAGGCTAGTGACCAGGTGGTAGGTGTCTATTGACTGTCACTATTCGAATGTTGTTGCCTTGAACGATCATTTTCCGCTCCCGATTATTAATCAAATTCTTGAGAGGATCGAAAACCGCTCACATTCTTTTTTTTATGGTTATTCCATCTATAACTAGGTTTTAATCAAATCACAAGATCAATATAAGTCCACCTTCACTTGTCCCTATTGTACCTTCTCTTAATCTCATATTCTATTTGGTCTTTACGATTCTTCAACAATGTTTGGATGATGAATGCTCACTATTTTTTCAAATATGGCAGAGCATTGTCTTGTGATTTTTTTATTTATGGAGAGTCATTTGAGGATTTCCTTGCTAGTCTTGATAGAGTCTTCCAAATATGTGAGGACTCTCAACTAGTTTTGAATTGGTAGAAATATCATAATATGGTGAGTGAGGGGATTGTGATGGGACACAAGGTGTCCAACAAAAGGATGGAAGTCAACCATGTAAAAGTAGAATTGATCTCTAAGATACCTCCACCATCCTTAGTGAAGTGAGTTCGGAGCATCTTAGGACATGTAAGATTTTATCAACATTTCATAAAATATTTTTCAAAGATTGCAAAGCCGCTTTTTGAACTATTATTGAAGGATGTTAAATTTAATCTTGATGACCAATATTAGAAATCCTTTTATATTTTGGAAGAGAATTTGACCTCCGCACTCGTCTGGTGGTTCTGGATTGGTGTCAATCATTTTAATTGACATTTGAGGCATCAGAATATGAAGTAGTGATTGTTCTAAGGGAACATAAGGATTAGGCTTTTTTTATCATTACCTATGTCTATGACCCTTAACAATACACAAATTAATTATATCACCACATAAAAATAACTTATAGCCATTTTCTATGCCTTTGATACATTTAGACAAAATTTGATAGGGGCGAAAGTAGCAGTGTGGACTGATCATGTAGCTATTAAGTACCTCTTGTATAAGAAAGATGTCAAACGAAAGTTTATTAGATGGATTTTGCTACTGTAGGAATTTGATATTGAAACTAAATATAAGGTTGGAGTAGAGAATGTAGTAGTAGATCACTTGTCTTGGTTAGAGAGAGTGAATGAGTTAGGTTTGGAGGTACCTATTATTGAGGAGTTCCTGGCTGAGAAGCTTTTTTGCAATGAAAGACAATCATCCCTGGTTTTAACACATATTGATTAATTTGGCATGCAGAGAAATAGCAAAACACTAGGGATATAAGGGTTAAAGAGGTTTTTCCCTTCCTTGAGATACCATGTATAGGATGACCCTATTTTTCTTAAGTAGTGTAGGAATGGCATTCTGATGAATTGTATTTTGGAGTATGAATTAAAGAGAATACTCACTCACTATCATTTCCTACCCACTGAGGGATACTACACTAGCTCAAAGACATTGGTACATGTTTTAGAGAGTGAGTTTTATTGGACATCATTATTTATATATGCTTATGAATGTGTGATGAGGTGTGACACATGTAAATAGACAAAGAACATACCTTGAAGACATGGAATGCCTCTTAATACATTTCAGGAAGTGGAGATCTTTGATTTATGGGGCATATATTTTATGGGACCCTTTGTTTTCTCTATTTCTATTCTATATATTTTTCTTGCAGTTGATCACTATGTGTAAAAATGGGTGGGAGTAATTCCAACCCTTACCAATGATGCATGTGTTGTTTAAAAATTTGTGAGGGATTACATTTTTATAGGTTTGGAGAGTAAATATAAGTGATGAGGGATGTCACATCAGTAATAGAAAATTTGGAGATCTTTTAGAATGTATGGAGTGAAGCATAGAATAGGAAACCCATCCCCAAACCCAAGATTAGGTTGAGGTATCAAATAGGGAAATTAAGATGATTCTAGAAAAGAATGTTTCAACTAATAGGAAGAAACAAAGCATGAAACTGAATGATTCTTTGTGGGCTTATAGAATAAATTTTAAGACATCCAGAGGCACAACTCCCTTCATTCTTGTTTATGGGAAGGCATGTTATTTTCCCATGGAATTAGAGCATAAAGCTGAATGGTCCATGACAAAATTGAATTTTGATCTTTCTAGTGCAGGGAAGAAGCATAGACTAGAACTAAGTGAATTAGACGAGATTAGGATAAATGCCTATGAGAGTTCTAGAATCTACAAGTGCATGACCGCCACGATCTCCATAGGGTATTTCTACCGGGTCAACACTTTTTGTTGTTCAAATCTAGGATGAAACTGCATCTCAGGATGTTGAGGTCCTAGTGAAGTGGACCCTATGTGGTAATGAAGGAATTTTCTCATAGTATAGGATAGATAAGTGATGGCGTCAAGACCTTTATGACTAATGACAACACCTTAAACACTATTATGAAGGAGAGGTAGTTCATGAGAGGGAGGAGTTGAAGCTCATTGAGATTTTAAGCTAAAAATATTATCGACCCTAAGGCATTATACAAGGACGCTCATGGGAAGCAACCCATTGTTTTTAGCTTCTGTTAGTTACATTTTAGTTAGGTGTTTTCATTAACTAATGTTAGTATCTTTCATATCATAAGTTTTTCTTATAAAGAAGATACCTTGATTCATTTTGTCTAGTGTGCAGGAAAAGACAGTGTTGGTACACTTGATAGGAGGGTAGGAGGAACCAACATCCTATCAAAGGATGTCTGAAGATTTTTAGGAAAACGTTTGTAGGAACAACACTAGAATTGGTGTCACTGATGGTGAAAAAAGTTTAATACAAAATAAAAAAAAATCGGTACCACCGATAGCAAGGTCGGTGGTGCCAAACACTTAGCAGGTTGATCTATGAAAAAAGTCATAACTACCAACATAGAATTCCATAGCACCCCTATTTGGCACAGAAATATTAGTTGCCTAAAAATTATAGTTGATACTATCAAGAGGCTGCTTGGTGGTACCAACTCACTCTTCTCAAGTATTGCAAAATTGACACAACTTAGTACCACTGATGGGAGACATCATAGGCGTGCAAATTAATGGTTGGTACCACCTACACCGCATTAGTGGCATCAACTAGAAGGATCTGAATCTATGGCACCGAGATCAATGACCATGATCTTCAACATCCAACGGTCAGTGGAACCAATCCAGACTCATGACCAAGGAGTTGGTACCACCAAAAATGTAGTCGGTACCACCGACACTTAAGAATCTGAGGGTCAGTACATCAACGGCTCAGAGCAATCAATATCAATGGATGACACCGACACACATGGATAATGACAGAATTTGCTACCACCGACACTTCTAGTTGGTGGCACTGACATAGAGCATCAGGGCAACTTTTTAGCTATACTCAAGTAGGAAAAGGGTGCTACTCATTTACAACTAAAGCCTTCCTATTGAATCAAGAAGGCGTCAGACATCACCAACTACTTATAGAGATATATAGAGTCTACATCAAGCTCCCTTCCTTGACCTCTATTCTTATTTCTACACTAATGGATTCAAGGGGACATGCTTCGTCAGTAGACACGTCTAAGAAGATGGTATCGAAGCCATATGATATCGTTTTCACATATGAAGATTAGAAGAAACTTTATTCCTCCGTGATGAAGAGGGAGATCATACCCACATGGTATGTCAATCGTGCGTTCCTCAAAGACACCAACTTCACAGACAACCTTTGCCCAGTCTGCATCATTCAAGGTATGGAGAGAGATTACATATTCTTTGGTGATTGGACCACCTACCATGAAATTTCTTGCGAGTTCCTCAGAACAATGGAGATATGTTGGATCCCAGAGAATGGTGAAGGTTGGGTCAAGTTCCATCTTTCAAACATTAATTACCACCTCAATATGGAAGAATTCAATTGAATCTGTAGTTGACCAAGGGGTTAATCATGCTTCACGTCAGATGCCTTTGACTACATCATGGTCTAGTAATAGATTATGACCCTTCCTTAAGGTTTCATTGTCAACTAACACCGGTCCTCAATGATGGGAATCTAGCACCCCTTCGTTTGGATTTTATATGGCTACTTGATGAATATTATATTTGCCATGTCCACTCAGGGGAAAGGGAAGGTCCAGAAGATGGACCTATTCATTATGTTGGCATTTTTGACATTGAGGAAGGAGACAATCAATCTCGAGTATATATTTCTTCAGTACATGTTAGTAGTGAAGAGGAAATCACAAAGACAAGCCCCAGTTCATTTTGGAGGACTGTTAACACAACTCGCCCTGCACCTTCACCTTGACCTCTACATGGAAAAATCTTTCAAGACATCCTACATGCTAGACTTCAAGAATTTTGAGTAAGCACGCTTGGTCACCGAATACCAGGGAAGGGTGTACACCTATTGCACCATGGACGGGAGGATCAAGGAAAGGGCACTTCCTGACCCCATCGTTTGCCTTTAGGGAGTATGCCACATTGGATGGCTGATTGATGATGCAAAGCCTATACCAGAAGGAGAGGATGTTGAAGAAGAAGAAGAAGAAGAAGAAGGAGAAACACTTGATGTAGAATAAGAGGCCACTATGCCTTACACAGAGTGGCGAAGACTTCACCACAATCACACTATTATGCAACATCCAGTTCCACAACTCCATGGAGGATATGAGTGAGATGTTGCAATCCATTCAATAAGCGAAGAAACAACGGTCAACCACCTTGGAACAGATTCATGGTGTCCAGGAGCAACTCCTTCAGCAATGAGATGTGATCTATACCAACAAGCACCTTGTCATGGACAAGCAGGAGAACATACACATACATCTACAACACATCAAGTATCATCATCAACATCTCTAAAGAAACTATTGGAGTCAAGGAAATTTTTCTAGCTACTCATGACAACCAGATATGCTAGCTACACCTCATATGTTCACCAGCACTTTCTACACTCTAGACCCACAAATGCCACCAGGAATAATTCAGCCACCACCACTCGTTTGAGAACCTACTACCTCCATTCCACCTCTTTGTTTGAGCTCTAACTGTGAGGACATCATCTATCTAGGAGGGTGATGGAACAACTTTATCTTGCTTCATTTACTATTTTGTTTTTTGTTTCTCTTAGTTTTAAGCAGTAGGATCCATAATCTATCTAGTGTAATCATAGAAATTAGTTACCATTATTTCTTCCATCATAAAAAGAATGTATTTTGTACTTTCACAATGAATTTTTAATATTAAAAACATCTTTTTAAGATGGTTTTGAAAATTCTAAGGCAACAATAACCAGAGGAAGTGTTTAATTTAGTCAACTTGAGGGTACTTGATATGAATGAAGATCTTAATTGATCCAAGACATCTATATTATGATGAGGTTTGAACCCAAACCAACTAAACAAGTAGCTAGATTTTAAAAGGGATTTTTAGAAAACCCTAAGGTTACCCTGTACATAGGTTGATAATAGAGGGAGATATCATAGTTAAGAAAGGCTTGTCTACTATTAATGTGATTCCACCCACTTTTTATTACATATCATCAACAACCTAAAGATGATATGGTAGTCCAAAGTTTTTCTATTTTATTGCATTTAATAGAATAGCAGGTACCATGATAGTTAGTTTCTTTGTATTACATTAGTTATAACAAAATATGTATATAAATATAGAATTCAAACAATCAAACAACCCACTTGGCGGTGGGTGATTTAGATGCTTTGGTGTATTCCATTGTGGAGGAGTCCACCACTCAGTCACAATGTGAAGGTGCTTCTACAACTCCAACTTCTTCACATGCAACACCATCACATGCATCTGCCTGACACTCCACTTCGTCTATTGTGTTGTAGAAAGGAAAATGCAATCCCATATGCATCTATTTCTTGATGATGAAAATGAGATGCAATAAAATATGAACAACTTGAGAAAAATGATAGGGATATCCTATGAGGTTGCATACATTATAGATAGGAAATTGATGAAGCCAATGTATCTAGAGTGCCTGACATGTAGAGTGATTGATGCACATTACACTTTCTAGGCTATAATGGAAGCATTGGGAATTGAATCTTGTTTTGATTATATCATGAAGCCCTCAGATTGTTTGATGTGATGATTACTTTCTTGTAGACTTATTGTGGCATCCAACTCATAAAAACAAGATTAACTAATGCAGAAGAGTATCATTCGTAGCGGATTAAAAAAATCACTAAAAAATTAAACCTTTTGCAAAGAGGTCCATACACAGGAAAACTCATTTATCAAGAACCAATGTATATCATCTACATCCTAATTCATAAGCATATCACATGTACTATCTCTTCTCGAGAATTATATACAACAATTACTTTGTCAGAATTATACTTAAGAAACTCAAAATATCAAGGCATCAAGCCAAAATCTCAGATCGATACATTACAAGAACTAACTACTAACTCGGAGGACTTGAGAGTACAAAGATGACACATAGGACTTCTATCTATAATACATGATAGACAATACACTCAACCTGAGCTATCACTGATGTCCTTGCTGCTATTGATGTTCTTCCTCTGCAAGATATTCTCAGTCTCCTTCGTGCTTGTCCACCTAAAAATGTTGGATCCCATGGGGGTGAGACAATTGTAATTTCCCCAGCGAGAGATATAACTCTCTGCTAAAAACATTATTATTGTAGTTTAATGATATAAAACTAGGCAGAGGATAAGTACTTTAAAGCATTCTCATCTTTTAAAGCATTGCAACTATTTATGATAGAACAATAAATCATCTATCCTCTTAATAAGGAATAGGAAGAACATGTATATCACTTATCTACCATATCATTTCAACATCTAAAGCTTTTCCTTATTATCCTAATATGTCACCCATGATTCATTCTTGTTTTCATCTATTGGCCTTAGCCAATCTTCTAAAAAAATATTGAATTATTCCAGACATAAGAGTATACACCATCATATTCTATCTAGGCATTGGACTATGCCAATCCCTTGGTTATAGGCTTCATGCCTCTGCCAGGTATTGGACTTTAACCAATCCTGATTACGCCGCCATGCATTGGAATTTACCAATCCTGATTACACAGCCAGGCAGTGGACTTTAACTACTCTTGATTACATGCTTCATGCCTCTTCCAGGTATTGGACTTTAACCAATCCTGATTACACAGCCAGACAGTGGACTCTAACCACTCCTGATTACACAGCCAGACAGTGGACTCTAACTAGTACTGATTACAGGCTTCATGCCTCTACCAGGTATTGGACTTTAACCCATCCTGATTACACAGCCAGGCAGTGGACTCTAACCACTCCTGATTACACAGCCAGGAAGTGTACTCTAACCACTCCTGGTTATAGGCTTCATGCCTCTTCCAGGTATTGGACTTTAACCAATCATGGTTACACAGCCAAGCAATGGACTCTAACCACTCCTTATTACAGGCTTCATGCCTCTGCCAGGTATTGGACTTTAACCAATCCTGATTACACAGCTAGGCAGTGGACTCTAACCACTTCTGATTACACAGCTAGGCAGTGGACTCTAACCACTCCTGATTACACAGATCATGGGATATAAATTCCTTTAACTCATCATTGATCATCACATCCTTCTCTAGGCTCTGAATCCTGAGGTTTGCCTTCATAGTTTTTCACATTCTTTATTGAATAGAATTGTTCCTTTTATTAAGTTTATTAAAACATTATCATTTCTTACAATAAATTTTATAATCATCTTTATACCTTTCACTATTCCACGATTGTTCTCATGGTTCATAAGGCCCATAAAATATCTTGTCACCTCTAACTAGGCAACATCTAATCATATGGCTCACAAGGCCATTAAACATCTTGTCACTTATCACTAGGCAACATTTAATCATATGGCTCACAAGGCCATTACACATCTTGTCACCTCTCATTAGGAAACAATAACATATCACCTCATGTAATACAATAGTAATACCACTATTCCCTCAATAGGGTTAGGGCTTACTATTCACGTCACATTAGGGTTTCTCATGTCCCATTACCCAATTTAGGGTTAGGTTTTCCCATCTCACATTAATTAGGATTTCATATTTATCAAATCAACCTTAATATATTGCTCCACACCTCTAGGAGCATCCATTAACATCTTGAGTATTCAATCATGTTTATTACTTTTAACATTTATCATTAAATGATTATCAATACAAGGTATGAGTTCATTTCTCATCCTTATCATGGTATGATTACATCATACACAATAGTTTAGCTTAGCCCCATTATTAAGGTATATTAGCCTATTTTTATCCAAGTATATCAAACTCATTACAATTCATTGTAAAAATTTACATAACATACTTCATGTGTTTCCTATCCAAGTATATTGGATTTGAGGTTCATCAATGCTTATCAACCTTGGGATGCTAAAAGTGATATCAGTCATATATTGATGTATCACTTTCCTCATCACTTCCAACTTACTTGAGTTATCAACTTATCTTATATTAAGGTATTTCACATCTTAATGCTTTCATCCACTAACCTATCACTTTTACCATGAAGTGCATAGGTCACACACAAGCATGGTCCAACTATCTTCAATGATATGGACACATTTCAGGTTAAGGCATTGCTTACTATAAAGTTTCCTATGATCAACCATTTGAGATGTTTCATCTTTATAAGGTATTACCCACTATTTTATCATTAGGGTTCTCTTATTAGGGTTATGGTTTATCATCATATTGCCTAAGATTAGGGCTTCACTTATTATAACTCAAAATTTGAGTTTCACATACCTTCACCCTATATTAGGGCTCCTCATCATACCATTGCATAGGGTTTCACATGGCATCACGTTCAATTAGGGCTTCACATGACATCAACCTTAATTAGGGTTTCACATGACATCACCCTTAATTAGGGTTTCACATGACGTCACCATTAATTAGGGTTTAAATTCAATTATCCATAATTAGGGTTTGCTATTCATCCTAATTAGGTTTTCCATTCAATTACCCATGATTAGGGTTTCATATTCCATTACCCATAATTAGGGTTTCTTATATCATCACCCTAAATTAGGGTTACATCATTACTCTAGACTAGGGTTTCACTCAGGATTGGCCAACTTTTAGGATTATGGCCTATTAATCCACTCGATTAGGGTTTCATGATCTCTTTACTAAGGATCATACCCTAATCACATATTCTTCATAATTAATACTCATGTATGAATTCCTTTCTATCATCCACTCAACTTGATTAGGTTACATCCACCTTTCAATCAAATATGTACAACTATGGTTGGCATAGTGTATTGAGACATTACTTTCATAAGCTTTTAGGGTTAACCATTCTAAAGGTACTGATCATCTAGGTACTTTAGGATTTCAACCTTTCTACCTATCATTTATAATCATTATTATCAACCATTGGATCAATGGATCAATCATCACCTTAAATCTCCAAACGATTTGATCACTTTAGATCTCCATTCTGTTTTGGCATTTCAACACCAAATGGTTTTGAAACTATTTGGGCATCTAGGGTTTCCTTCAACCAATCAATTAAGACCATTGGATCAACGTCCAAATACATCAGAAAGTATCTCCAATTGGTCTTAAGATCAATATTTACCCATTTGATCTTGAGAGCAATTACCCATTCGGTCTTGAAATAAATTATCCATTCGGTTTTATAACTTAATTAACTCAATCGGTTTTGAAAATCGGTTTCCCATGTTAAGGTGTGTGGTTAAGATGACATCATCATATTCAAGCTACAAACCCACGAAACTTTCTATAATTTCCATGGTGATTTCACCAACCATTCATATAAAACTTCCGGAATAATGAAGGAATCAACAATTTATAAAGATATGGAATCAATAACAAAGTTCAAGGGTTCAAGTTATAAAACCCATCTCCAATTGAGATTCAAAGCTTCAAGCTCACGTCAAAAATGGTGGATGCAACTCCTTTCACTATCCCAAGGCTCGTCCTCAAGCTTTGAGTGAAAAGGAATTGTTAGAATTGAAGATGGGATCGAGATATGAAGAAATCATGCATTGATTTTCGATTTCCACCATGGAATCAAGGTAAACAAAGGTCAAGAAGCTTACCAACAGGTTGGGGGTCATCATCCTGTTGCTCCAAGCTCCCTTGGTCGTTTTTGCAAGTAATAAGTGAAAGTGGATTCAAAATTCCCTTTCCACTCATGGATAAAGGAGCATATCTATGAATTTTATTAAAAATTCATTTTAGGAGATAGAAAGTAGGGATTCTCTCCTCCATTTCCTTTCCACTTTCCACTTTCCCCCTACCCTTCCTTGGTTACGAGGCTATCTTATTTTCCTCTTATTCCTCTCAATTATCCATGTTTTAAAGAAAAGCAAATTAAGCACCTTAACCCTTATAATATTAATATCCTAAAGTGAGTGGAGAATTATTTTTCTTTTAATAATGTGAGTGAGTTATCCACTTCCTTTAGATATTTTCGTGCCTTTGCAAGGAACTTGGTCTTCCATGTATATGAATTTCAACCAACACAGTTTTGGTCGAAGCGCACTTCAATTAATATATTTATTTTTGCTTTAAATTGAAGTAAAGTTCCAATTTATGCTTAAATCTTGATTATTTTAATATCAAGATTCTCTCTCCTCCAAAGTGATCCAAATAGGGTGCCCCCTCATTTTATTTGCTCTACATGATGCCAAGAAACATTAGGGACTATTTTGAAGTGGTAATTTGCATATTGAACCCTAGGTTTTGGGTAAATTGCACATTACACCAAAACTAGGTTTTAATGCACAAACATCGCTTTTTCAGCTCTTTCTTGGTACTCAGGCTACCACAAGTCTTACCTCTGCATTGTCTTCATTCTCCTGATGCTTCAACACATGAGGAACATCTTATCATGTAACATTTGCAATTTAACCACTCAACTTGGGTAATTTGCATTTTAGTCCAAAATAAGCAAAACAATGTTTCAACATTATTCGAAAAGGAGTAAAATTGAAACATAAGTTCCCCTTGAACCTTAATTACTTTTCAAGAAATAAGAGAAAGCATATAATTAACTTTATTAAGAAAAACACCTAGGGATAAGGCATAACCCAGGTCAGGGATGTTACAAATCATAAACCACTAACAAGGATTTCATCCCCGAAATCCCAGATAAAAAGGAGATAAATATTATTCATTTGTTATATCATCAAGTCTCCACATAACATCTCATTGTTATGGAGACACCATAGAACTTTTATCAATACAAAGTTCTTCCACACAAAATTCTCATAGAATCAAACACATAATACACATACTCCACTATCCTTTCATTATTGAATGTGGAGTTAATTCTATGTCAGGTAACACTTTTCTTATTTAGATTGAGGTTATTTGTTAATTTAATTTGATAAACTTTTCTTGCAATAATTTTACAATTATTCCTTCAAATAGTTCATTCTCATCAATGTTATGTTTATGCAAAGCATAAACCCCTAACATATGTTGTCCATGCTACATTAGTTAACTGGACTGATTCCATAGTTAACCATTCCAGGTAACCATCATAAAATAACCTGATATTTCTCAGATACCAAAATCCCCTACCTTGGTATATAACACATGTGTTAATAACACATCATATCCTCATCTTCATTTTTGTTTATAAGTTGATTTATAATTAAATTAAATTCCTCCATATATCAATTAGAATGTGGTAGAAATATCCATGCCACATCTCCTTCCTGATTAGGCTTCTTTGGATTGTTTCAGAATGATTACTTGATCAGAGTAATCAGAAAGATAACAATCTATATATGTCATACTTACCTTGCCTTCAATAAATGAATACCTGGCCAGGGTATTCAAGAACTGAAATTAGGTAGTATGTATTTATTTTATTTTATGTTTTCATCTCTTTAAATTTTGATATACTTAATATCTCAGATTTTTCTCTGAGTTCCTTTTTCATCTCTTCCATTCCTTAAAGGAGAAAGAGAAATTTCAAAACATATAAAAGAATATTAAACTAAACATAAGTTTTCATTCTACTTATCTCTTCCTGATATCCTCAAAGGATTATATAGATAAACTAAATAACAACTACCTTTCTTATAGTAGGGAATAGAAGATAATTCAAAATAGAAAGTTCTATCTTGACAAGTCTACCTTCTACCAGTTATCTAGTGTCTTGTATGTTGGATCACCCCATCACTTTCTATTTGGACATTGCCACCTCAGATGTCCTCTCTATCCACATCTATAGCAGGCTCTGATCCTTTTAGGTGACTATTGCTTGGGTGCACTACATTGTGGTTGAGTCGGTACTACTGAAATCTTTGATTGTTTAGTACCACCAATTCCTTGTTCTTGTGACTGTTTAGACTTCCTTTTAAGGTTTGTTTCATGTTTCTTTGTCATAGACCCCTCTATCCTTCGAATTGATTCCACAAATGTGGCAAACTTCTCTCTACTTTCTAGGGTAGATACCGGAATAGACATCTCAGCATTCAATCCTTTCTCAAAATGTTGAATCTTTTCCTCCTCAGTAGCAGCCATCTGAGGACAAAATCGTAAAAGTTACATGAACTTAACCTCATATTCACTTATTGACATGGCTCCCTGTCGTATCTTCTCCAACTGTGAGATCTTTTCATCTAAATAAGTCCTTGGAAAATACTTATTGATGAATTCTTGACGGAATTCCTCCCATCCAACCTCTTCATCATTCCTTTTTATTTCTTCTATAGCCCACCAATGTCCAGCACTACCCTTCAAAAAGTACACAACATGTTTAACTTTGTCAACATCTGAGATACTAAGGATCTTAAAAGCCTTTTCTAACTCAGTGAGCCAGAGATCGACATCTTCTGGGTCAGATGTCCCAGCATATTCTATGGCTCCTACACGACGTAGTCATTCAAAGGTCTTACCAGACCCATATCCCTCATTGGAAATTGGTGCCCTAGGTGCTGGTGATGGCATCCGGTCTGCCATATACTTTAGTGTAGTCATGAGTTGCCCAAAAAGATTATGAACATCTGGGTTTCCTCTCATGACTTCATCAACATGGAGATTTTCAGGAATTGGTTCCTCTCTCGCCTGATACCTTGCACCTCCCACTGTTGCAGCAACATTGCTCTCAGCAACATGTTCCTCATGTTCTCCAGACATCTTGGAGTTATATATCTTCTTCTGCATAAATAGAAGGCACTATAAGATACACTAGGGTACACTTAGAACAGACTCGACACCTTAGTCCTATGTCTCTATAGATTCAGCGTACCTAGAGCTCTGATACCACTAAATTGTAGCATCCAACTCATAAAAACAAGATTAACTAATGTGGAAGCATATCATTCGCAGCGGATTAACAAAAATCACTAAAAATTTAAACCTTTTGCAAAGAGGTCCATACACAGGAAAACTCTTTTATCAAGAACCAATGTATATCATCTACATCCTGGTTCATAAGCATATCACATGTACTATCTCTTCTCGAGAATTATATACAACAATTACTTTGTCAGAATTATACTTAAGCAACTCAAAATCTAAAGGCATCAAGCCAAAATCTTAGATCGATACATTAAAAGAACTAACTACTAACTCTGAGGACCTGAGAGTACAAAGATGACACATAGGACTTCTATCTACAAGACACAACAAACAATACACTCAACATGAGTTGTCACTATTGTCCTTGCTGCTATTCATGTTCTTCCTCTGCAAGATATTCTTAGTCTCCTCCATTCTTGTCCACCTAAAAATGTTGGATCCCACGGGGGTGAGACAATTGTAATTGCCCCAAAGAGAGATATAACTCTCTACCAAAAACATTATTATTGCATTTTAATGATATAAAACTAGGCAGAGGATAAGCAGTTTAAAGCATTCTCATCTTTTAAAGCATTGCAACTATTTATGATAGAACAATAAATCATCTATCCTCTTAATAAGGAATAGGAAGAACATGTATATCATTTATCTACCATATCATTTCAACATCTCAAGTTTTTCCTTATTATCCTAATATGTCACCCATGATTCATTATTGTTTTCATCTGTTGGCCTTAGCCAATCTGCTAAACAAATATTGAATTATTCCAGACATAAGAGTATACATCATCATATTCTATCTAGGCATTGGACTATGCCAATCCCTTGGTTATAGGCTTCATGCCTCTTCTAGGTATTGGACTTTAACCAATCCTAATTACACCGCCAGGCATTGGACTTTACCAATCCTGATTATACAGCCAGACAGTGGACTCTAACCACTCCTGATTACATGCTTCATGCCTCTTCCAGGTATTGGACTTTAACCAATCCTGATTACACAACCAGGCAGTGGACTCTAACCACTCCTGATTACACAGCCAGGCAGTGGACTCTAACCACTCCTAATTACAGGCTTCATGCCTCTGCCAGGTATTGGACTTTAACCAATCCTGATTACATAGCCAGGCAGTGGACTCTAACCACTCGTGATTACACATCCAGGCAGTGGACTCTAACCACTTCTGATTACAGGCTTCATGCCTCTTCCAGGTATTAGACTTTAACCAATCCTGATTTCACAGCCAGGTAGTGGACTCTAACCACTCCTTATTACAGGCTTCATGCCTCTTCCAGGTATTGGACTTTAACAAATCCTGATTACATAGCCAGGCAGTGGACTCTAACCACTTCTGATTACACAACCAGGCAGTGGACTCTAAGGACTCCTGATTACACAGATCATGGTATATATATTCCTTTAACTCATCATTGATCATCACATCCTTCTCTAGGCTCTGAACCCTGAGGTTTGCCTTCATAATTTTTCACATTCTTTACTGAATACAATTGTTCCTTTTATTAAGTTTATTAAAACATTATCATTTCTTACAATAAACTTTTATAATCATCTTGATACCTTTCACTATGCCACAATTGTTCTCATGGCTCATAAGGCCCATAAAATATCTTGTCACCTCTCACTAGGCAACATCTAATCATATGGCTCACAAGGCCATTAAACATCTTGTCACCTATCACTAGGAAACATCTAATCATATGGCTCACAAGGCCATTACACATCTTGTCACCTCTCACTAGGAAACAATAACATATCACCTCATGTAATACAATAGTAACACCACTATTCCCTCAATAGGGTTAGGGCTTACTATTCACGTCACATTAGGGTTTATCATGTCCCATTACCCAATTTAGGGTTAGGGTTTCCCATCTCACATTAATTAGGATTTCATATTTATCAAATCAAACTTAATATATTTCTCCACACCTCTAGGAGCATCCATTAACATCTCGAGTATTCAATCATGTTTATTACTTTTAACATTTATCATTAAATGATTATCAATACAAGGTATGAGTTCATTTCTCATCCTTATCATGGTATGATTACATCATACTCATTAGTTTAGCTTAGCCCCATTCTCAAGGTATATTACCCTATTCTTATCAAACTATATCAAACTCATTACAATTCATTGTAAAAATTTACATAACATACTTCATGTGTTTCCTATCCAAGTATATTGGATTTGAGGTTCATCAATGCTTATCAACCTTGGGATGCTAAAAGTGATATCAATCATATCTTGATGTATCACTTTCCTCATCACTTCCAACTTACTTGTGTTATCAAACTTATCTTATATTAAAGTACTTCCCATCTTAATGCTTTCATCCACTAACCTATCACTTTTACCATGAAGTGCATAGGTCACACACAAGCATGGTCCATCTATCTTCAATGATATGGACACATTTCAGGTTAAGGCATTGCTTACTATAAAGTTGCCTATTGTGATGGAGTGGACTTTTAGAATCCTAAAATGTCCAATGACTTAAGTGAAAGCATAAGGTTGAGATAGATTGAGGGTTCCAAGCTCTTAACAAAGTAGGTTTGTTGATTGAGGTTAATGTCATGATTAAGATCCTTAAATTTATCCCTATTTGAGGAATTTAATTGATTGGTCTAGCAGTTGAGTTTTGACACTAAATTCGAGAACAAGGTACCTTGCGTAGTGAGGAAGCTATGGTTAAAAATTATGTGGCTTTTGAGTCCTCCTAGAAAGAGATATTTAGGTTTGAAATCTGTGAAATAATGTAATGGAGAATAAGCTTTTGATTAATTATCCACGTCTCGATTGGTATCACGCATCCTTAGAGTGGGGGAAGCCATGCATTGGCCCTGACGTCCAACTCTTCCACCCTTGGATGCCAAGTTTGACGTCATGGTATTCTCCTACCTTGCCATTATAGTACATGTAGTGGGGGCTGTTGGAATCGTGGCCAATACACGAACCCACGTCGAGGAAGAAGGGGATACGTGTAAAGCTAAGAAGGCAGTTGGATTGTATTGCAACCGATTTCACCCCTCTTTAACTCCTTGAACGATGTGAGAAGACGATGTAGCAAGGACAAGGAGACAGTATGTATGCCTCACTGCTTCTCCTTTGCTACGTGAAAGTGTGCTCAAGATCCTGGAGGAAAACCTTCTCGCCCTAGCAGTAGGACTATGGACCAGTTCCGTTCTCAAGCTAAGGGATCCATTGGCATGGAGACCCTTCTATGTGAGGCATTGTGCCATCGCGGAAGTAGATCCGACGGTAGGACCACCGAACCAACAAGGGGAGACTCGACCGCTAAATAGAGACGAGGCAAGGAGTTCCACCTCTTCGTCTGTGCTGCCTCTCCACCGGCATGCACAGATCGCTGGGCGGAGTTATAGAACGAGACCTAGAGTAGGGAAGTAGTCTTTGAGGAACCAAGTCTCTATGAGTGCTTGCCGAAGATCGAACCACCAGTGGCGCAGTGATCAGACCCAAGCAATCGACGACAGAGACCGGATCTATAGCTCGTGCTGGACTAGACGATGCACGCAGACTCACGTTTGATTGAAAACACAGAGACGAAGAGGCGAGCGTGAACCAGCGTCAGCGTCAGCGGCCGGACTCTCGCGTTGGAGAGGAGACCAGGTGGCGGCGGCGCTCGTTTTGGTAGGCGGCGTCGGGTGCAGGTGGAGACGGCCTGGAGGAAAGACCTCGTGCCAACGACGGTGGCTAGGAATGCGGCTCACATTGGGGCAGCGATCTGGAGCAGGCCGAAAACTTGATCCTCGGCGGCGGCTGGTTAGTGGAAGATGAGGCTACGTCGTCCGTGTTCTCGTGAGCAAGGAACTCTCAGCAATGATGAGCGGCGTGATGGGTCGTAATAGCATCGGACGACAGCAACCAAGGAGGCAGGCTGCCGCACGCCCGAGCGAACGACGCAGGCGTAGCAGGCGCTGGATCGTGAGAAGGAAAGGGGCAGGAGTCAGACCGATCCAGCTGCCCAAAACCGGCCGGCCCAAGGCAAGCCAGGAAAAGAACCGGCCATAAGCTTAAGGGAGCGCCCTGCCACGTGGCAACACGTGGTTGGCCCTAAAAGGTAAAAATCCCAGAATTTGCTTAGTTCTTCAATAAATCACAGTAATTAGTACATTTATCAGAAAATTACATATAATATACCATTTTTCTCAGAAAAATGAGCAGAACAACATGGAATGATAATATCAGGATTTTGATGCTTAAATCTCAATGATATATTACAAGATGTATAATGGTCTTTTCATGTATAATAAATAATAAGCGAAGACCTAAAATTATGGGAAAATGTCAGTAAGTATATAATAATGTTTAGAATACATATGATGTCAGTTATGATCATGATAATGTATGAAATCATGTAATTTACTCCATATCGCTAGTTAGGGCTAACAACCCTAAATAAAAGGCAATTAATACATACGTGCTAAATAAATGATGAAATTCACAGCGTAACTCATCAGTATATGAAACCTCAGTTTTATTATTAGATCATAATGATGAACATAATCCATGTTATATGAAGATGAATCTTAATACATGTTTTAAAACCCTAATCTCGGTTAATGATGTAACCTAGGGTTAATTAATGTGCACAAAAATTCTATGGAAGATAATGTTCAGATAATGAATCATAATCTGGAATATGACATCAGTATGATAAATATAAGACAAGAATACAAATAATAATGCGAATATCCCAATGAACTAAGAGAAACCCTAATGGACACGATTAGGGTTAAGATGAGATATAATAAGATGAGAACTTGATGATAGTATATGGTCTTGTTTTGATCAGGTTTCACCAAGCTTATAGTTGACATCAGGAATATGTGTGATTAGGATAGCTCTTTGGAAGGTACGCCATTACCTTTTACTTGGCTTATTATACAATATGCTTGTGTTATATGGTAGTAAATACTTGCCATATGATATTGGATGAAATGATTGTTCTTGCATGATATGTTGCTTGACTTTCTGTACTTATGGCTATGAACACATGAAACATAAGATATCGGATCCATCATATGATAGCACTAAACTCTTCGGTAGTACAGTGCATTGAAGTGATCTCAAACTCTTTGGTAGTAGATCACGTGTGTTAGATCTCAAACTCTTTGGTAGTAGATCACATGTTAAATGATCTCAAACTCTTTGGTAGAAGATCATAAGGCCTAAAAACATCAAAGCCCTTAGGGGCAGATGTATGAGATATATGATGGAAATGTGCTTAAAATATGTGTTCTCTTTTGTTAATGAATATCTTTGTGCAAGTATACGCTTTTCTTATATTCTTTTGTTACTGCCAAGTATTAGTTTTATCTTATTGCCAAGATATGATGAGAGGTAAATAAAAGACACGTAGGCGTACTCAGTACAATATTCATGAAATATTGTGCTGACGTGTACCGCATGTAATCTTTTGTTTAGGTTGTGGTTATGATCTTGAAGATCCTGGATAGTGAGAGTTGTATGGCGAGCTGATGTACAGGTGGACCTGTTGTGTTAAGATCCTATTGTTCAATATGTAATATCAAATGTTGTAACAATTCATGTTGTAATTATATGTTGAATGGTGAACATGTGTTGTGGTTTTATTATTGTTCATGTATATGTGCTACTGATTGCTTCCTTATGACTTCCTCTGATTTTCTTCTTCTTAGCCTTGTGTGGGATGCTCAAATTGGGATTCTCGCTGAGGTGAGGGTTTCAATTTGGACGTCACACATCAGATTAAGTTTTAGAAAATCTGGGGACGTCACAGGTGGTATCAGAGCATGAACAATAGCAAAGCCTAACATTTGTCATTATGCAACTCAAAACTAAAGAACCTTACACTTAATTAATCTTTTAGGGTTAGATTAGTCGTCTTTTAGAGACTAGATCTAACCTAGCCTCTAGCTTAGCACCTAGATGTCCGAGAACTAGGTCTAGACTGGTGCTTGTTGAGTAGCAAGTCCTTAGATGTCGTTCTTTCCTTGTAGTGCAGCGGTATGGGACGTTGCACTATTTGGAAATGACGTGCATCAAGGGAAGAGAAACCCTAGACATATGGCGCTCGTTGTCTAGAGTAGATACACTAGTCTACACCATGTTCTCACCCTTTTCACTAGTTTTCATGACACTGGACTCTCTACTATGTGTGGGACACTCGTTTCTAGTTTTGGTTTTTGATTCCAAACGGATCGAACCTCGATAGTTTTCTCTGACGCTTGTTTTATCGGAGAAAAACTATATAATATTTTATTATGTATATGTATTACAAAAATGTGTCCCCACACATGTACGAGTAGGAGGTGGTCATGCAACCCAAGTGAAAGTGATGACATCAGTCTAGAAGAGAGAGTAGTTCTAGATTAGATGTCTAGAGCCTTGTTGGAATATGTGATAGATGGAATAGATAGAATGAGTTTTGATGATATGATGTAAGTCTTATATAGATGATAGAAGATGGTTTAAGATGATTTATGTTTGCCTTTGAGGACTTAAGTTCAGTTTGAGGATTTGAGATAAGTGTTGATGATGCAAGTAACTAGGCTTTTATGAGATAAGATATGTTAAGATGAGACAAGATGTGAGTCAGCATGAGCCTCAATCTCTTTTACGAAGGAGGACCTCTAGTGTTAGGACCAGTTTTACGGTTAACTCCAGAGAGAGTGAAACCCATTGGGAGAAGGTCAGAGAACCTAAACTCTGAGATATGAGAATTATGAAATATGTGATATGATATGTCCTAAACTAGAATACTCCTGAGTGATTGAGTTGAGTCGCTTTGTGCATGATTCCTATAGTCTTCTTGAACCCTAGATGTCCTTGGGAGGACCAAACCCTAGATTCAAAGAGAGGCTGATTATATATGTGCATGTGAACATGGATATGAGTGCCTGCCATCTGGGTGAGGGAGAGAGCCCAAGACCCTAGAGGAGGTAGCTATGTTAGTTTCTGTGAAGCCTCATGCTCGGGTTTGTGGTTTCCCAAATAGGAATCTAGTGGTGTATATAAGAGAGCTTTGGGTAAGGTGTTTCATGGGTAGAAGACCTATGAAGAGTATGTCATAGCATGTTTTGGTTTGTGCTTATGTGGCTAGATCCAGTAAAGCAATCGACTAGTGCCAATGAGGTAATCTGAGAACCCTAGGCTAATACTGAGAAGATAAAGTATATGTATTTGAGATACTCATAGAGTGAGTTAACTCAGAGAGACTAAGCATGGAATTACCCTCATGATACGGGACAAGAGAACCTAAGTTGGACTAGATGAAGTTTTAATATATGTTTAAAGAGCAACTTATATAAGTTTGTTTAGCACAACCATGATATAATATATGCAAGATGTGATCTAATCTTGAGATGTGATATATAAACATGATATGGTGAAATATATAGAAATGGTTTAATAGATATAAAGGCATAGATGGTTAACCATGTACATGAATAATTATGACATCTTGATATGATCTAGATGGATAAAGTGGGTTAACTTTAGTTAACTCCCTCCTAAAAGGCAAATGTCAATGATGAACATGTTCTAACAATGAACTAAATAAAATGATTATGATACCTTGATGTATGGGATAACTTGGGTTAACTCCTTGGGAACATGGTAATATGATGTTGAATAATAATGTATGCATAAAGATAAAGATGCAACCCTAATATGCGAGATATGGAATGACACAAGCTAAGCTTCTAAACCCTGAGGTTAACCTTGAATGGAGTGTTGGTGAACCAAGATGGTTGTAAAACCCCCTTAATAGTGCTTTGGATACATGGTTCTAGGTAACCTTTGCAGATATGTTACACATAGAATAGTGCCTACATGTGGATGAAGGCAAGATAAGGTTTTTCCTGGAAGTATGAGTATGATTTACTTTCGAGGATGAAAGTTCTTTTAAGATGTATATGATGTGACAAAGTGGGTTTCCTAGATTAATTTCGAGGACGAAATATCTTTTAAGGTGTGTAGGATGTGATGGAGTGGACTTTTAGAATCCTAAAATGTCCAATGACTTAAGTGAAAGCACAAGGTTGAGATAGATTGAGGGTTCCAAGCTCTTGACAAAGTAGGTTCGTTGATTGAGGTTAATGTCATGATTAAGATCCTTAAATTTATCCCTATTTGAGGAATTTAATTGATTGGTCTAGCAGTTGAGTTTTGACACTAAATTCGAGAACAAGGTACCTTGCGTAGTGAGTAAGCTATGGTTAAAAATTAGGTGGCTTTTGAGTCCTCCTAGAAAGAGATATTTAGGTTTGAAATCTGTGAAATAATGTAATGGAGAATAAGCTTTTGATTAATTATCCACGTCTCGATTGGTATCACGCATCCTTAGAGTGGGGGAAGCCATGCATTGGCCCTGACGTCCAACTCTTCCATCCTTGGATGCCAAGTTTGACGTCATGGTATTCTCCTACCTTGCCGTTATAGTACATGTAGTGGGGGCTGTTGGAATAGTGGCCAATACACGAACCCACGTCGAGGAAGAAGGGGATACGTGTAAGGCTAAGAAGGCAGTTGGATTGTATTGCAACCGATTCCACCCCCTCTTTAACTCCTTGAACGATGTGAGAAGCCGATGTAGCAAGGACAAGGAGACAGTATGTATGCCTCGCTGCTTCTCCTTTGCAGTGTGAAAGTGTGCTCAAGATCCTGGAGGAAAACCTTCTCGCCGAGCAGTAGGACTATGGACCAGTTCCGTTCTCAAGCTAAGGGATCCATTGGCATGGAGACCCTTCTATGTGAGGCATTGTGCCATCACGGAAGTAGATCCGACGGTAGGACCACCGAGCCAACAGGGGGAGACTCGACCGCTAAATAGAGACGAGGCAAGGAGTTCCACCTCTTCGTTTGTGATGCCTCTCCACCGGCATGCACAGATCACTGGGCGGAGTTATAGAATGAGACCTAGAGTAGGGAAGTAGTCCGTGAGGAACCAAGTCTCTATGAGTTCTTGTCGAAGATCGAACCACCAGCGGCGCAGTGATCAGACCCAAGCAATCGACGACGGCGACCGGAACTATAGCTCGTGCTGGACTAGACGATGCACGCGGACTCACGTTTGATTGGAAACACAGAGACGAAGAGGCGAGCGTGAACCAGCGTCGGCGGCCGGACTCTCACGTGGGAGAGGAGACCAGGAGGCAGCGGCGCTCGTTTTGGTAGGCAGCGTCGGGTGCAGGTGGAGACGGCCTGGAGGAAAGACCTCGTGCCAACGACGGTGGCTAGGAATGCGGCTCACATTGGGGCGGCGATCTGGAGCAGGCCGAAAACTTGATCCCCGGCGGCGGCTGGTTAGTGGAAGATGAGGCTACGTCGTACGTGTTCTCGTGAGTAGGGAACTCTCAGCAATGATGAGCGGCGCGATGGGCCGTAACAACATCGGACGACAGCAACCAAGGAGGCAGGCTGCCGCACGCCCGAGCAAACGACGCAGGCGTAGCAGGCGCTGGATCGTGAGAAGGAAAGGGGCAGGACTCAGACCGATCCAGCTGCCCAAAACCGGCCGGCCCAAGGCAAGCCAGGAAAAGAACCGATCGCCAGCTTAAGGGAGCACCCTGCCACATGGCAACACGTGGTTGGCCCTAAAAGGTAAAAATCCCAGAATTTGCTTAGTTCTTCAATAAATCACAGTAATTAGTACATTTATCAGAAAATTACATATAATATACCGTTTTTCTCAGAAAAATGAGCAGAACAACATGGAATGATAATATCAGGATTTTGATGCTTAAATCTCAATGATATCTTACAAGATGTATAATGGTCTTTTCATGTATAATAAATAATAAGCGAAGACCTCAAAATATGGGAAAATGTCAGTAAGTATATAATAATGTTTAGAATACATATGATTCAGTTATGATCATGATAATGTATGAAATCATGTAATTTACGCCATATGGCTAGTTAGGGCTAATAACCCTAAATAAAAGGCAATTAATACATACGTGCTAAATAAATGATGAAATTCACAGCGTAAGCTCATATCACTATATGAAACATCAGTTTTATTATTAGATCATAATGATGAACATAATCCATGTTATATGAAGATGAATCTTAATACATGTTATAAAACCCTAATCTCGGTTAATGATGTAACCTAGGGTTAATTAATGTGCACAAAAATGCTATTGAAGATAATGTTCAGATAATGAATCATAATCTGGAATATGACATCAGTATGATAAATATAAGACAAGAATACAAACAATAATGAGAATATCCCAATGAACTAAGAGAAACCCTAATGGACACGATTAGGGTTAAGATGAGATATAATAAGATGAGAACCTGATGATAGTATATGGTCTTGTTTTGATCAGGTTTGACCAAGCTTATAGTTGACATCAGGAATATGTGTGATTAGGATATCTCTTTGGAAGGTACGCCATTACCTCTTACTTGGCTTATTATACAATATGCTTGTGTTATATGGTAGTAAATACTTGCCATATGATATTGGATGAAATGATTGTTCTTGCATGATATGTTGCTTGACTTTCTATACTTATGGCTATGAACACATGAAACATAAGATATCGGATCCATCATATGATAGAACTAAACTCTTCGGTAGTACAGTGCATTGAAGTGATCTCAAACTCTTTGGTAGTAGATCACATGTGTTAGATCTCATACTCTTTGGTAGTAGATCACATGTTAAATGATCTCAAACTCTTTGGTAGTAGATCATAAGGCCTAAAAACATCAAAGCCCTTAGGGGCAGATGTATGAGATATATGATGGAAATGTTCTTAAAATATGTGTTCTCTTTTGTTAATGAATATCTTTGTGCAAATATACGCTTTTCTTATATTCTTCTGTTACTGCCAAGTATTAGTTTTATCTTATTGCCAAGATATGATGAGAGGTAAATAAAAGACATGTAGGCGTACTCAGTACAATATTCATGAAATATTGTGCTGACGTGTACCACATGTAATCTTTTGTTTAGGTTGTGGTTATGATCTTGAAGATCTAGGATACTGAGAGTTGTATGGCGAGCTGATGTACAGGTGGACCTGTTGTCTTAAGATCCTGTTGTTTAGTTGTAGTACATGTATGTGTTTAAGTTTTTTGTTCAATATGTAATATCAAATGTTGTAACAATTCATGTTGTAATTATATGTTGAATGGTGAACATGTGTTGTGGTTTTATTATTGTTCATGTACATGTGCTACTTATTGTTTCCTTATGACTTCCTCTGATTTTCTTCTTCTTAGCCTTGTGTGGGATGCTCAAATTGGGATTCTCGCTGAGGTGAGGGTTTCAATTTGGACGTCACACATCAGATTAAGTTTTAGAAAATCTGGGGACGTCACACCTATGATCAACCATTTGAGATGTTTCATCTTTATAAGGTAATACCCACTATTTTATCATTAGGGTTCTCTTATTAGGTTTATGGTTTATCACATTGCCTAATATTAGGGTTTCACTTATTATAACTCAAAATTTGAGTTTCACATACCTTCACCCTATATTAGGGCTCCTCATCATACCATTGCATAGGGTTTCACATGGCATCACCCTCAATTAGGGTTTCACATGACATCACCCTTAATTAGGGTTTCACATGACATCACCCTTAATTAGGGTTTAAATTCAATTATCCACAATTAGGGTTTGTTATTCATCCTAATTAGGGTTTCCATTCAATTACCCATAATTAGGGTTTATTATGTATCCCAAATAGGGTTTCATATTCCATTAGCCATAATTAGGGTTTCTTATATTATCACTCTAAATTAGGGTTACATCATTACTCTAGACTAGGGTTTCACTCAAGATTACCCAACTTTTAGGATTATGGCTTATTAACCCACTCGATTAGGGTTTCATGATCTCTTTACTAAGGATCATACCCTAATCACATATTCTTCATAATTAATACTCATGTATGAATTCCTTTCTATCATCCACTCAACTTGATTAGGTTAGATCAACCTTTCAATCAAATATGTACAACTATGGTTGACATAGTGTATTGAGACATTGCTTTCATAAGCTTTTAGGGTTAACCATTCTAAAGGTACTGATCATCTAGGTACTTTAGGATTTCAACCTTTCTACCTATCATTGATAATCATTATTATCAACCATTGGATCAATGGATCAATCATCACCTTAAATCTCAAAATGATTTGATCACTTTAGATCTCCATTCGGTTTTGGCATTTCAACACCAAATGGTTTTAAAACTGTTTGGGCATCTAGGGTTTCCTTCAACCAATCAATTAAGACCATTGGATAAACGTCCAACTACATCGGTAAGTATCTCCAATTGGTCTTAAGATCAATTACCCATTTGATCTTGAAAGCAATTACCCATTCGGTCTTGAAATCAATTATCCATTTGGTTTTGTAACTGAACTAACTCAATCAGTTTTGAAAACTAGTTGCCCATGTTGAGGTGTGTACTTAAGATGACATCATCATATTCACACAACAAACCCACGAAACTTGCTGTAATTTCCATGGTGATTTCACCAATCATTCAAATAAAATTTTGGGAATAATGAAGGAATCAACAATTGATAAAGATATGGAATCAATAACAAAGTTCAAGGGTTCAAGTTATAAAACCTACCTCAAATTGAACTTCAAAGCTTCAAGATCACGTCAACAATGGTGGATGCAACTCCTTTCACTATCCCAAGGCTCTTCCTCAAACTTTGAGTGAAAATGAATGGTTAGAATTGAAGATGGGATCGAGATATGAAGAAATCATGCATTGATTTTCGATTTCCACCATGGAATCAAGGTAAACGAAGGTCAAGAAGCTTACCAACAGGTTGGGGGTCGTCCTCCTATTTCTCCAAGCTCCCTTGGTCGTTTTTGCAAGTAAGAAGTGAAAGTGGATTCGAAATTCCCTTTCAACTCATGGATAAAGGAGCATATCTATGAATTTTATTAAAAATTCATTTTAGGAGAGAGAAAGTAGGGATTATCTCCTCCATTTCCTTGCCACTTTCCCCCTTCCCTTCCTTGGTTATGAGGCTATCTTCTTTGCCTCTTATTCCTCTCAATTATCCATGTTTTAAAGAAAAGCAAATTAAGCACCTTAACCCTTATAATATTAATATCCTAAAGTGAGAGGATAATTCTTTTTGTTTTAATAATGTGAGTGAGTTATCCACTTCCTTTTGATATTTTCGTGCCTTTGCAAGGAACTTGGTCTTCCATGTCTATGGATTTCAACCAACACAATTTTGGTCGAAGAGAACTTCAATTAATATATTTATTTTTGCTTTAAATTGAAGTAAAGTTCCAATTTATGTTGAAATCTTGATTATTTTAATATCAAGATTCTCTCTCCTCCAAAGTGATCCTAATGAGGTGCCCCCCTCATTTTCTTTGCTCTACCTGATGCCAAGAAACATTAGGGACTATTTTGAAGTGGTGTCCAACGCCACCTGCTCTCCTTCTACCTCACGAAAACCTAACCAAGCCGTCATAACCTTGGTTGGTGCGGCTCCCCTTCCCCATCCCTGACCTCGATGACTGCTAGGGAGGTTTCCCCTACCTCCGTTGTGCCTCTGCGCACATGGGAGTGTACTTGGGTCACGGGTAGGGTGGCTATTTTGGGCCTGCTTGGTTCCGCAACTCGTGGCCGACCTACAGCCATACAATGGTTTTTGCACAAGCTCTAGAGCATGGGGAAGATGGTTGTGCTCCTCTGTGGTGTTGTGGAAGCATCGTGCTTCCATCAAACTCTAGCTCGTGGCTCCTCGTGTCCCAGGGGTTGGACTATCCTCTTTATTAGTGTTTGCGTGCAAAGAAGAATATGGGAGAGAGAGAAGGATTCTTGGGATCCTCTTAAACTCGAGACAAAGGCTCTACCCCTTATATAGGGGAGGGTAACAACGCCCTAAGATGCTTTCCCACGAAGAAACAAAGTTCTTTCCCACTAGGAAACCGATTCCTTCATTAAGAAGAAAGTCTGTCTCTCTCTTAAATATCTTTTTGATATTCATTATTCTTTAGATATTAGAATTTCAAAAATCACCTCTTTTATTCTCTTAGTAATTACCCTTTAATCCATTGGCACGAAATTATATTTTCTTTTAGTAGAAAATACCACCTCTTTAACAATACCACAAAATTCATTCATTATGCATCATATTATCCTCTTATTTTCTATTATTGGTATTTTCTCTTTCTTTTTCTCCATTGGGGCTCCTTGGACCCGAAGAAACTCCACTATTTCGAAATTCTTTTTTAAGGATACTTATTATCCTTCTAGATGCATCTATATTCATTATCTCTCATTATCTTGTTTATTTCTTATTAAAATATCTCTTTTTGAGGATTTCTCTTTATCTTTCTTTTTATTTTCCTCCTTGGCATTCCATTTAACATTAGGAATCCTTTGGATACGAAAATCCACCAAGGGTATCTCAATTATATCTCTTTTAACTTATTTCCCACATTTTATCATTGTTTTCAATTTCTTTCTTAATAAAGAAATATTTAATTGATATTTTCTTTTATTATTGCATTCTCTTTGCAACTTTGGACTCCTTGGAACCCAAGAGGCACGAAATCCACCTTTGGATTAAATTCTTTTGCCTTCTAGAGGTTTTTACATTTTTCTTTTCTCCATTTCTTATTAATAATGGAATTCCTTTTGTCTTTTCCTTGTTATTGGGCCCAATAGCCTATAAAGCCCACAAAACAACCAAAAATGCTATTTTAAATGAAATCCATTTATTCAAAAAAAATTATATCATTATTTGTTCAAATATTTTTCTTAGAAGAAATTACATTTCTCACCAAAAGAACCCAAAAACTGGGGTTATAACACAAATAAAGGAAGGTGAGGAAAAGAGAGACAAGCTAGAACATTGTTCGCGAATTACTTCGATTAGTTCGACTTTGACACTAACTATGGATCTCAGATGAATGAGAAATGATTCAACAAGAGATCAGAACAAGAAAAAAGAAAAAAATCACATGTTTGTGTATAATAGGGGCATTACCTCCAGATTAATCGTGTCATAAAATATGAATGAATATCAACTTAAACTAAGTATATAAGAATAGTTTGACTAAGTATACATAGTACATGATTTGTTATAAAATTAATAGTAAAAAAATTATACATTTTCTATTTTAGGTCCTTCTCTAGTCACTCTTAGTATATCCTTGACATCTAGATATTAGTACAGAATGCTACCTATTCTAACATGTTGAATCCCAATAAATTGCATTTTCCACCTTGTCTACCACTTTCCAAGCTATGTTTGTGACTTTGATTTAAATGTTGATGATAATTCCCAACCTAATGCTTAGATCATTAGGTCTAATATGTAATGCATACACTATGAGGTCTTGGAGAAACATCTTAGGGAATCGATCTCGAGCTTCAGGTAATCCATTTTCTTTTCTTTTATTTGGCAAGCAAACTTTCCCCTTATAATTAAAATATTAATTACAAGAACAATTTATGATAGTAATTTGAAAAAAAATTATGTATTTTATTTCAATAATTTATATGGCATACCCTTCATACTTAGGAGGACAAAGGCTTATACATACCACATCATCCTTTCATGAAATCCATTTTAAATAACCAAATCACAAAAAGGATTTGAGGAAATATTATTTTTTAGTTTAACTAAAAAAATATGCCCAATTATAAGAGGACAACTAAGCCAATGTATTAGCATATCAATCTAATTACCCATGAGTTGAAGAAACACTAGGGATTAAATCTAATTACATTTGTAACAACCAGGGCCCACTACTCAAGTCTCTAGTAGAGTTTCAGGAATAATGATTGGCCCCACAAACCAACATTAGCCTTAACTGTGCACTTTTTCCTCACTCATGCGCAAGCTGGGGTCAACTTCCCGACTGGTCACCCATCCTAGTACTACTCCAAGCTGGGCACGCTTAACTATGAAGTTCTTTAGTGATGGGATCCTGAAAAAGGAGGTGCACCTTGGTGATATGGGTAGTCCAATCATTCCTTATAAGATCATTTTAATCCTGGGACATTACAATCTCCCCCACTTAGACTCTTGACATCCTCGCCAAGGCTCAACTATATGGCCACATAATATCACCCCATTTCAGTGCAGCCCCAGAATGGCTCATGGACACCCAACTCTCGATCACAGAATACCAGTGCAAGGGTGGCTACATCAACCATGGACATCCCTTTCCAACATGTTTGGACCGCACGGTTCAAGACTGGCATGCCACATTCCCATGTGGGCCCCCCCTACTGGAGGGGTTATGGCTCGGATACCATTTGTAACACCCGGGACCATTTCCCAAGGCTCTTGTGGAGTTTCAGGAATGATGACTGGCCCCACAGACCACCACTATCCTTAACTGCATACTTTTTTCCTCATTCACGCGCAAGTTGGGGTCAACTTCCCAAATGGTCACCCATCCTAGTACTACTCTAAGCTGAGCATGCTTAACTATGAAGTTCTTTAATGATGGGCTCCCAGAAAAGGAGGTGCACCTTGGTGATATGGGTAGTCCAATCATTCCTTATAAGATCATTTTATCTGAGGCCTCAAATCCTGAATGTTACACTGGATCAATTAGTGAAAACAATTTTGATTTATAGCTATTGAAAATTCATGTAAGGATGGAAAATGTATTTTTCATTATTATGCACAAGTCAAATGACCCAAATCTTAGTGATTATGACATTGCCTTGTACATATGCCCTCACATCCATCAGTTGAAGATCTATTCTACATTTTTGCAAGGTGATATTTAAGATTATATTTCAGTGGACCATTCTTAGGGTTTTGTATCATGTGGGAATGAATAAAAGGTGATAGACCAATTAGGTCACTATATGTGGAAATGAACTAAAAATGAAATGACACATTTCATAATTTTATATCATTATTTACCTTTGTTACAATTGTGTTTGATAAGTGTGTTAATAGAAAGTCATAATTTAAAGAAGACGACACATGAACTGTTTTGAGGATTTTTTTTTTGTATTTTATTTATAATGCATTACATACATTTTTCTCAATTTGAAGTAGAATTTTATTATGCCCTAGGAAATAGTCTAATAATTTTGGGACTTCACTTTAATGATTCAATATATTTTTGGAATGTGGAATATCAGTTCTTAAATTAGAGTTTAATGGGATAGTTTGTTTTTTTAATAACTTTGGATGATGACATTATGGAGAGAATACAATATCTACCTTCAATTAAGCATCATAACAATAGTAGTATAGTTCATTTTCTATTTGGAAGGTTTGAGAGATTGAAATGTATAGAGGGACTTTGTTTGAGTTTTAAAAATGGTTATAATATTATAAAGTTGTCATTTTGATAGAATAAAATTTAGATATATGAAAAGGAGGAAAACAAAGGGAAAATCCAATATTTCTTTGCAGAGTGTTCTAGTTTTATTTTGTTTCATTGCCATACATCAACTTTTACTATTTAGAGGAAGGAGAATGAGTATGCACAATCATCCATGGTGTTTTCTAGTGAATATGTGTCCTACACACAATTTTCATGTGATTGTATCCTAGAAACGAGAACAAGCTTATTGTCTCTTTGCCCATGACACTGCAATGTAGATCTTTTATAGGACATGAATTGGAGAAACCACAAAGAGGGAATCTAGGAGCTAGCCGTCATGGTCTGATCCCAAAAAACCTAGCGGTAGGTTAACCCGCACATGGGATGCATTTTGAAGAAGGTAGTTCTCATTGAAACTCTAGCTTATTCATAATTATGTATGTAGTTGAAACTTGGAGCAAGAGATGTTCATGGGTTAGATGATCCATGTAACATACTCGAATCTCGATATCTAAGTCAGCCATCCCCCTGTGGGTCCATTTTTAATTATATGGCATTCAACCCTTAAAAATTAGATAATAGCAATTGGAGTCAATAAAATAAAATGTTGCAATGAATGACTTTATATATAATAATAATGACTAACTAATAATTTGATTAGTTCTTCAGTTGTGAGTTAATGACATAAATTAATCAATGTTGACCCTAGATTGACACTCAAAAATCATCCTCAGTCTTTCAGGAACAAAAAGAAATACATATGAAATCACATATTAAATCGATTAATAGGGAGATTAAATGTATCAATTGAACACTTAGCCTACAAGTAAGAAATAATATACTAAATGTACCCAAAAGAGAAAATTTACAATAAAATTGGATTCCTCACCTCTTACTTGATCTACATAACAAATTTCAGGTCAATCAAACATTGTTTACCCTATCCATTAATTAATTGAAAATACATGCTTTTGTACATATAAATGCAATAATAATTACACCTAGTAACTAAGTCCGTTTATTTTTGACGTGTAACACCCTATCCAATCTATTTACTCCACGACACTCTTGAGCGCTCATCGCGCTGGGCCGGATGCCGCAAAGGCTGTAGGAAATGACCGTTCCTTCCTCCTTCTCTTCCCCTCCTCTCTGTGACTTCAGTCCTTCCCTGTCGGCCTCCTATTTCTTCTCCCCTTTCTTCTCTTTCTCCATAGGTGCAAGAACCCTAGCCTCCTTTCCTAGTATTGCGCCATCATCTCACAGATTGGAGCCATCGCCATCGCCAGCATGAGATCAAGCCCGACGCCCTCTACTCCCTGTAGCCTGCGACATCTCTGACGTTTCCATTTTCTCCTTCCATGCGTCACGACCTCATCGCTTCCCCTATGTTTCTTTCTTCCTTGCTTCATCTGACCTAGCCTCCTGTCTCCCTTCTTCTCTAGCACCTGCACCATGATGAACAGAATGATGCCATGGCATCTATCAAATCTGCAACTGTTAAAGATGACCTTGACGTCTTCCTTACTTCTCTGGGAACCGGGCGCACCGAGGTAGAATCCACCACATCCATCCACCGACTCCAGGGGCTAGAAGACCTCCTTCGGTTCATGACACCTACCACCACTGCCTTCAACTGTCCTGACCGGCAGAGTTACTGACAAGGGCCTCTGTTTGCTCCACCACCGCTAACTCCATTTCTGCAATGTTGACGACACCTGATCTACTACAATACCGCAATCACCAGGGAAACGAAACCTCTGTCCCTCCTTGTCTTTCCCTCAGTCTTCTTACTTGCGATCTACAGTTCTAGCTATATGTCCGCTTTACCATCACAGCCCTAGACTGCGACATATCCCTTCTATGACCTCAAGTAGTTAGTGGGTGCTGCATTCGCCACAACTAGGCGCCGACCTGAACTCCAACATGAGCCTCGACTCGCTTGCCCTTGCATTTGAAAAGATGCCTAACAACTGAGGTTGGAGGTAGCTCTTCCTCTAAGCCACCATGGTTATACCTCCAGTTGAAGGGTAACTCCACGAGCATGACAACAACCGCCCAGTTGGTGAGATCTGTTGTCGACTGATTTCAAGGAATCACCAATCATGCAGATCATTCTTCGTGGATCCTTGGAAGCTGACTCAGTTGTTTCCTAGTCACTGAAGGTCATATGTGCTCCTAGGAATGATGAGGATTCAACCTTCAAAGGTCAGTTCCATTACATTGTAGTCTACCGATTAGAAGTATTCATAAATAATTCAAGAAATTCATCATTCGTGCTCTTGTACACCGAAGCTGTTGATGGTGAGACAGAGAAGGGGATTCTTGTCTTAAATGTGTAGAAACCAATTATATGGAATCCCTAGATGATTGATCTTTTGCAGTTTCAGATACATATAAATAACTAGTGAGTCTTATAGATTCTAAAGCTTAAAAGAAAACCTTGTTCATAAGAATTAAAAGTAGCCCCACATTCAGGTTATAAATCATTATTAGATTAGTAATTTGTATTAATTGACCTATTATCTTTGTACTATTATATTTATACACATATCAACCAATTAAAATTTATAAGTTCTAAAAGTTCATTATTTGTCATTCTAATTAGTAACTTTATCCTTGTCATGGAATAGAACCCTAGATACGTGTATATGTTATATTACATTAAGAAGTATAAATGCATCCTTAATGGCCTTTTTCAAGTAAAATTGGAATATGAGAGAAAGAGTATATAATATTGTCGATACTAAATGTAGCACGATGACATAAACATGTTGGATTACCCATATGTAAGTTAAAATGTGTTTATGTAATCACCTTTGAGTTTACGCAATACTAAAACCCTAGATCCATGCAATAAGAGCATTTTATTAAATATTTTTAATGTGTAGTGTATACTTTATAGTATTGGCTAATCTTGACCCTTATGATAGAGAGAATATGTATAGAAGGTTGATTTTATAAATATAAGTAGGGGTGACTTTATATTGTTACAAGCTTACTCATATATTGGATCTTATCCCTAGACACCTCTAATAAGATTATCTAGATCCAATAGTATCTCATGTAATATAGATCCTTGACTGGATAAAATCGAACTATATGTTTGAAATAGAGATAATGGCATTGCATAACCTAAATTGGAAGAATACATATTATAATCATATGTGACCTAAACATATCTAAAGTTATGTGACTAGATATGTATTTTAGAACTAATTTAGATTGTATACTCTAGTTTCACTACTACAGAAAATGCTTTTTACAATAGTTCATTTTTCCATTTTACAACAGGTGTTAACCGTTGTATTAGATCGTGTGGTCTTATGGGGGGGTGCTTTATGCAACATGTGATCACATGTTGTAATAGATGTATTTTATACAATAGTTAAAACATGTTGTCTTTTGATGAATGGCCTGTTGTAATATGGGTATTTTACACAACATGTGGTGCACCCGTTGCACTATATATACTACAATAGTTAAACCACATTGTCTTTTACTATACACACACGTTGTAATATGGGTGTTTTTTACAGCATGTGGTTTATCCGTTGTAATATATATTATACAATAGTTGAAGCATGTTGTCTTTCACTAAACACACCTATTGTAATAGGTAGGTTTATTACAACATGCAGTGCACCCATTGTATTAGGTAGGTTTATACAACAGTTGAAGCAAGTTGTCTTTCCATACATTCAACCATTGTAATAGGGTTGTTTATACAACATGTTGCATGTTTGTTGTAATATACACATTTTATACAACATGTTATGCATGTTGTAGTTCACTGGAAACACCTGTTGTAATATGTGTGTTTTTTCCAAACACACATGTTGTAATAGGTATGGATAACACAACATGTGTTGTTTGTTGTAGTATCATACATTTTACAACATATCATTAACTGTTGCCTTTGATTAGAGTTTGACTGGTCTTATATCTAACCAATTTTATTAATCAAATTAACTATGTTATTAATAAATTGTAATAAATATGAAATTATACTTTTTTCATTTCACAAACAAGTACATAATTGAACAAATTTTCCATCAAACCTTGAGAGAAACTCATACTAAATTTAATAAATATTCTATCATCCATACAAAGATTGAATTATACAAAGTGTTGAGTATCCACTCTAGAATCGAACTAAAAACAAACAAATAAAATTTCACATTGGTCTGTGCTAAAGAATAAATGTCTCCCCCTCATGTAACGTAATCTTATGTGTTCTCAAGAACACATGTCGCCCACTCAGTTCAGACCTCGTCAATTTCTTCTTGGTTAAAGCAACTGCCAATATACTTTGAATAATACTACAATCATATGACAAATATATCAACATATTGTCTTTTTCAATTTATTTAGCAATTTGAACGAACTAACAAAATATAATGATAAGTAGCTTATACATTCAGGAATATTTCTAATTATTGCATTGATGATGTCTCTCATGTAATTCAACACATAATACCCGCAATCTGTGTTGTTCGACTGCATTAGACACTATATAAAAATATGAATTTATTATCCAAATAATTATGAGAACTTGTTAGCAAATAAGAGGATGGAAGTATAAAAAAACTAATACAATGTATGCGTATACAAAATCAAATTTTAAAAATGGCAAATTGTTGCTTGATGTTAATGCATGATTATATATATATATATATATATATATATATATATATATATATATATATATATATATATATATATATATATATATATATATATATATATATATATATAAGAGATATAATGCTTGAGGACAAATGGGAATATACAAGGAGGAGTAACATGTTAAATCAGACAAGAGAAATAACATTGACAAGCATCACTATTAAGAATATAATTTATTAAGCATATTAACAACAATACCAAATACATCCATTAATGTTAATTGGTGAACTATTAGTTTACACCAATTTTATAATGATTAAATAAGAAACCGATATCTATGAGTAACAAAATACTTTAGGATCTATAATTAATAGTATACTTTGTGACATGTTAAATAATTTTATATAATTTATAAACAATTACTTAAATGTATTATAAATATAACAAGTACATAGTTGTATGGTTAATGAGGAAAAGTAAACCAATATCTATAATTTTTTGTATACTTATGGAATACCAAATATTTTATAAAGTATATATACATAATTAGGTATGTAACAAATATAGCAAGTACATAGGTAATATTAAAACAAAAAAACAATATCTATAATTAGTAATATACTCCATGGGATATCAAATAGTATTATATTATGTATAAATAACTAAATGTATAATGTATATAGAAACAACATAGTCCATAGATGTATATGTTATGTGTGCAGATTTATGTTCATTCTTTTCTATTATGATAGTAATTTATGTTAGGAAAAATAACTTCAAATGAAATATGATAGTCTTAGTAGTACATGGTTTCACAATAAATTAGTTAATAACATTTTTAATATATTTGTATTGTTTTGAATTTTTATACATTAATCAATATTTGTTAAAATAATGTAATTGCATGTATTTTATGATATTAATTCTTTAAATTATACTTCTATTCGTAAGTTGTGTAGATATTACTCCTCTAAAATTATACTTGTTTTTTTTCATCATGATGTCAAAGATAACATAATTTTTATATTTAAATTTCAAACACTACATAGAAATAACAATCATAATAATCTAGTGAACAATATATTGTCACTACATTTATTGAGTTTATTAGGTAAAATTAATAAATAGGTTTAACACCATCATAACTATCATTATTTAAAATAAATTGCTATATTGTTGTTTTTTAATTATTAAATAATAATAGTTATTTTCACGTTGTACTACTTATATATTCAATTTTCTTAGCTTTATGTTACTTTTTAATTACTTGAGTTGTCAAGCTCATCAAGTAGGAAATTATATGTTTGATTAAAAAATATAATAATCCACACAATCAATATGGAACACTAAATTGATGAGTTTTTTAAAAACATATATTTATGAAAAAATAATTTAATAGAATAGTTAGTCTTATAAAAAAGATTAAATCTTTTCAATATTAGATGTCACCATTTCAAGCTCATCTTTAATGTTAGAAAATCGTAAATGTATGTAGCATATTATAATATACATATACAATAATCCATATACATAGATCTAAAATTAAGTACTCCACTAAGTAATGAGTTATTTCCTCAACTACTTTTTTTTTATTTATGTAAGATACATATATTTTCTTGCCTCGATCCAATTAAATAGGTATATTGAGACATATTGATACTCAATATGAATTACACTTATGTACTTAACATAATTTTTATATGTGCCCCCCATTAGGGGGCTGGCTCCGCCACTGGCAACATTAATGTTTTAAAGTTTCCTACCACTATGTGTGATTCTTCATTCTAATTTTACAAAGGTGAAAAAAATCCAATAAAAGTGGGCACGTCGTTAAATGTGTTTAATTGTTGGTAGGTGAGAGAAGAAAGGCACTAGAGTATGGAAATACACCCTAACCAATAAAACTAACCCAAATAATTTTCCTACATAAATAATTGATAAGTTTTGAATAAAATCTAAAATCCTCACATAAACAAGTAATGTTTGCAATTATACTAGCAACTTGTCATGAAGATTATTTTTTATTAAATTTCTGATCTATTGGATAAAAATACTAAATAAACATGATGGAATAAAATATTAATTTTGAACACAATATGTAATTTTATAGTTTTCGTCTTGAGTGTTTTTTCTACTAAATTGATATAGCATAAACATAGTAGAAAAGAGAGACGTCACAAATTTAAAAAGAATAAATATTAACAAAGATATCGGTCAAAATAAAAAAATATAAGACTAATTAAGAAGTATTCTACCAAATTCACTTTTATAAATAAAGAAGGGAACTCGATGCTAATATTTAGACATTTTCTTAACTATAATGACATTCTAACTAGTATTACAAATGTAAGAAAATGTTTATTACTAGAAACATTGTAGCTTGTTATATGCATATAATTCCAAAGTAATCAATGAAACAAATATCAATATTTTTATATGTTCTATTACGTCGGAAAATAATTAAAAGTAGAACTTGATTAAGACTTGTTGAAGGATTGCCACTTTCACTTCCATCTTTCTCATGTCAAGAATAACTCATCACAAACAACAATGATTTAATCTTCACATGACATAAATTTGGCATATATGCTCATTTATTAATGTGAGTAATCGAGAATGAACTTGTTTGGGCTACAACTATGGTCACCAAAAATTAATTAATTTCTTATATAATGATCTTATATCAGAAAAAATATGCTACATTTCTAATAAAAATGATGAAAAGTTATTCTGTTAATAATGCATACCTTGTCAGTCCGATCTTCTTCCTTTAGCACAGCACGTCAACAATGAAATAACTTTATATTTGCACTTGAACAATCTAAAATTAAACCACCGGACAGCAAGTTCAGAAGAAAACGACCGAACAGTAGGTCTGGAAACGACGATCAGACAACAACTCTAGAAGGGAACTCCAATACGGTATTTGCAGAGCAGCAAGTAGCAAGTTTTACACCTGATAATACATACCGGGAGCAATCAACATCCCTCAGATAACGTCCATGATTGTAGAAAATGAAACAAGGGTTGAAGGAGAGATACATTCGAGAAAGAAACATGAGAACATAATCGAACCAGAATGGCCAAAAGCTTTGGAGGCTGGAAGATGACGGCCAGTAGTCCGTGCTTTGTGCAGAGCAAAGACCAGTGATGATTTGTGTTAATGGACGGCCAGGTGTAGCCTCGGGCATATGTGCTCATCCTACGGACGGTGGTTACGGTGCAGCATACTGCAGAACCGACAAAGTTGACAGAAGGATGGAGCATAGAGAAAAAACCACCGAAAGGATGGAGTGTCTGCGACCGTCGGGTGCGAGAAGAAACTGGTAGAAGGATGGAGCACAGGCATCCCTTTCCCTCTCCCTAACTAATCCCCACGTTTCCCTCTCCCTTCATATGTACTCTTTGTCTCTTCAACTAATCTCATGTTTCCAAGCCCCTCTCCACCCGCTCTCTCCTCTCTATATCTCATTAAAACTCTATTCTCTCTAACTTCTTTACAAAAATGAAACGTTTCAAAACAATAAACACACCACCTCTCTTCGTCTCTTCCTATTTTCCTCTCAAAAAATTCAAATGATATTGTTGTTTCCATCATTCACTCATTCAAGCACATTTTCCCACAATTATCTCCATCCACGTTCCAACAACTCCTCCCACAATTATCTTCATCACTCAACCACCCAATAAATAAATAAGGAAAATAATTTTATATTTAATCTTTCCATTTTACCTTTCAATGATTATGTGATCCATGCAACTTGATTCATAGTAAGACAAACATTTATTTTTATTGATACATTTTTCACCAAAAAATGTTTACGGTCCCTCTCCCCAGTTCTCTGCACGATATATCTAATATTTTCGGTCCCTCTCCTCGGTTCTCTGCAAATAGATTACGAAAGAAAAATATGTTACATAATATGTTTGATGTACTATTTAACTAAGAACATACGTGGTTATTATTTTAAAATATAAAATTTTGAGATAAAAAATATAGTATTTAAACATATTAAGTACTTGATTATTTTTTCATCCAATGTAAATTAAATATATTTGGTAAGGCACATGCAGGTGCACGTGCGTGTTTACTAGTAATAGAAAAGAATCAGTATAAATCCGCACACATAATATATACATCTATGGACTATGTTGTTGCTATATACATTATACATTTAGTTATTTATACATAATATAATACTATTTGATATCCCACAGAGTATATTATTAATTATAGATATTGTTTTTTATATATATATGTACTTGCTATATTTGTTACATACTTAATTATTTATATATACTTTATAAAGTATTTGGCATTTTATAAAGTATACAAAAAATTATAGATACTGGTTTAATTTTCCTCATTAACCATACAACTATGTACTTATAATATTTATAATACATTTAATTAATTGTTTATAAATTATATAAAAATATTTAACATGTAAAAAAGTATACTATTAATTATAGATCATAATGTATTTTGTTACTCATAGATATCAGTTTCTTATTTAACCATTATAAAATTGATGCAAACTAATAGTTCACCAATTAACATTAATGGATGTATATTTGGTATTGTTGTTAATGTGTTTAATAAAAACACATTACTTGTTAATTATGTAATAATGAGATGTATTTATACAAATAAAGAAATGTCACTTATTTTATATTGTTTACCCTAATTTAATGTGTTTATATTTCTAATTCTTACTTAAAATCATCTTGATAATAACATTATTTATAAATAACATTTACATAATTTGAAAATAGGTTAATAAGCGAGTGAAGCATATAAAATATAAAAAGAAAAATTAACTTTGATACCATGCTACATTTATAAAACATATATATGTTAAGAAAAATTAAAATTGGAAGGGGGCACTTGCCCCTGCTTGCCCCCCCTCCTGCCACCACTGGTCAGGGATTAGCCTTGGGAACCAATTCTAGTTTGGTTAGGACTTTTATTCCTGACTAGGTAACCCTGACTTATAGCGGATTTTGTTGTAGTGAGGGGGTAATTATTCCATATGTATTTTAGTATGTGCATATATTGGAATTGGATCGGTTTCAGGTCAAAATACCTACCCAGAGTGAAAAACTATCATTCACATGACCACACAAAATATGATTTTGTTCAACCTACCACTCAAACAAAAATCCACCCATATTGTCAGCAAGGTATAGCGTGTTGTGTGACAATAGTCTTTTACAACATGTAGCTAGTACAACAGGTGATATCATGTTGTGTAATAATGGTATATTACAATGGTTTAGTTTATGTTGTGTAATGGTGGCCTATTACAACGATTTGTTATGTGTGGATATTACAACAGGTCACAACATGTTGTGTAATTATAATATATAACAACAAGTTAGAGTTTGTTGTCTCATGTCAGGATATAACAACGAGTTTCAATATGTTGTATTATGGTGGTCTATTACAACATATACCAAATACAACATGTAAAGGCCCGTTGTATAATTAATACATACTACAATGGGTGAGTCTGTGTTGTGTAATGATGGTCTATTAGAACATATAACTGTTACAACGGGTCAAAATATGTTGTGTAATTAACATCTTTTACAACGGGTTTGAATATGTTGTGATACTACAGCCTATTACAACACTTTAGTAGTTGTTGTAGTATCCCCCTTATACTACAACGTGTTTGGCATGTTGTAAATGACTTGTGTTGTATAAAATATACAATATACAACACAAAAATAGGCTTGTTGTGATAAGTATGCTAACTACAACACAATCATCAGAATTGTTGTCTACCTCCCATTGTAAAAAGCATTTTCTATAGTAGTGTTTGGAGACAATGTATTAGTTATATGGGAGCATAATCCTAGATAGGTAATACAAACCCTAAATAAGTCAAATCAAGTAACATAAGATTTGAAGTCAAATTGTAATCGATATTCTTCTAACTTATAGCCTCTCATCACTGACACTTGAAGACTTTTGAATTGGGAAATTCACACTTAGAAATAGAGATAGTCATGAAGATAGGGTATGCACTCCTCTCTATTTAATTTTGGGCATAATTTGACTTAAATCTTCTTACCATGAGACATCTTTTGAACATTGTCTCGTTTTATTCATCTGTGTTGCAAATTCTTTATTCTCTAATATTGAATCATCTGATTCCACCATGATTGATGAATATTTTGTTGCCTAGGGTATACAACCTCACCTGCTTTGTTGTTTGTACATGGAAATATGAATGGTGAATGATTAAAAGTTTTCCACTCTGATTATGCATGTTAGATAATCTAACTAGATAACTATCGTAGATGCTTATGCATAACTATTATGGTGCACTATTTCCATCTGGGATGTTCTACTTCCACCTTGATACATACAGAGGTGCGCTATTTCCACCTAGGGTGTGCTATTTACACCCATTTTACTTAGAACAATGACCCGATGGTGTCATAGCCCTATTAGTTACTTTAGTCCAATATATCTACATGCAAATGATTATGATTGTTGTGATATTGTGAATAGTAAATTGGCAAGATGTTACAACCCCAAATTTTGGGTTCTTTTGATGTGAAATGCAATTTCTCTTATTAAAGATAAATGAGAAAATAATGGTGCGATTTGATTTGAATCAATGAATTTCATTTATAATAGCCTTGATGGTTGCTTAGTGGGATTTATAGGCTATTGGGCCCAATAATAAGGAAAAGAAAAAGGAAATTAAATTAGTAAATGAATAATTAAGAAATAGAGAAAAGAAAGATGTAGAAACCTCTATAAGCCAAAAGAATATTCCTCAAAGGTGGATTTCATGCCTTTTGGATTCCTTGGGTTCCAAGGATTCCAAGTTGCAAGGATAATGCAACAAGAGAGAGGAAATATCAATTAAATATTGTTTTATTAAAGAAAATATGAGATAATAATAATATTAGAAGAAATATGTGGATATTTGGATAATGGATCCATCTTGGATAAGATTTCATGTCCACATAGTTTCTAATGGAAAAAGGAATCAAAATCAAAAGAAAAACCAGAGATAAACAATTAATCAAGAATATTTGAAATAAAGGAGATAATGAAAGAAATCAAGAGAGAAGTGAGGGTTTGGTCATGATGAGTGATAATTCGAACCCCACTTGCTTTCTTGGATTATAAGGAATAGAAATAATGGGAAATAAGAAAAAAATAAAGAGAAAAGATGGGAGAAATAATCCTAATTGATTAATATCTTGCACCTAAAGAAAAGGCACGTTTTATTTTAGATAATGAGCCCATATTTGTCAGAGAGGTATAATAAGTCATTATTAAGTTTCCCTAAAAATTTGGGATTAAATGGAAACATGGTTTGAGAGTTATGCTTTTTCTAAAGTGAAAGGAAATTACCCTATTTTTCCTATTTTCTGTTTATGGGACAACCATGGATCTGAGATCCAACGGTAGAGATGTCGTCCCCTACCCCCAGACCGATTGGGAAAGATGTGAAACTGGGAGAGATTTCCACTCCACTTTCCTCGCACTCCAGTCCGTCATTGGATCTGGAAGTAGGCCCTCTGCCTTGGGGAGGCCATGACGACTCAATCCATACCAGGATTGAGTACATGTTATAATGGGAATCGAGTTTCCCTAATATCACATACATGTGGCCTGACCCTATATAAGGGGGGGGGAGTTGTGCAATACTAACGATCACAAAAAACTCTTCTTGTGGGATCGGGACGAGGAGACGAGTGCTTAGGTATCCTCAATTGGAGTTTTCAACCTGACCTTGACCCCCGTCGAGGACTTGCTTCAGCTGAGGTTCTATAGTGCCAGCTGGGTACTAGAAGGGAGTACGGCAGCACAATCAAGGGGTACTCCGAGTTTGGGATAACTTGGCAGAGCTCCTAGAGGCCTTGGATTGCACGGAGATGTAGTAGTGTGCCAAGTCAACCATCGAGTTGATCAACGACTCACGAGAAGGACAACCTCAAGGTTGAAGATGACCAGGATGGGAATTACTCCCCTGTCCTCACGTCCCTATTGAAAGGGGTTGTCCCTTAAGTTAATTTTGCAACCTCTCCCTGTTAACAAGCATGTTGTCCGTCAGTTTGCTTTTAAATCCAATAAATCCACATGGTCGCTTCTGATTGGTAGGAAAAGAGTTATCTTGTAAAATATGTATCTAATTATGGAAATATCGGATGAAGGTGATCTATACATGAGAGTTGATCAGAAAAACATGAAGAATCCAATAAAAATATAATTGGAGCCTGATTTTGATTGGAATTTAAAAAAGTACACAAAGTTATCACCTTTGATGTATTAAATTATGGTAAAAACCCTAATTTGATATGGAACTCAGATTTAATGACTCTTTAGGGGTTAATTTGGTTTGGAACCCTAATTTAGAGAAATATTAACCTATTAATAATAAAAGGAGAAGTTAATTTTGAAAAAAAGGTAGTTCATGCTTGTTTTAGGGTTTTATGCACATGATTATGTTTAGAAACCCTAATTTGGGAAAATATAATTATAGAACTGAGTTTTCATGGTTTTAATCTACATTGAGCATAAAAGTTCCTAATTGTGGATAAATACCCCTAATTTAGTAATTAGGGTTTTGTAATGGATAAAGGTAGGATTAATGATAAATAGAGTTCACATGTGAATTAGATCATAATGAACTATGAGTTGTTAATCAGGAAGGAACCAAAGATGATAATTAGGCCTAATGATCTTGTCATTAATTAAAAGGATAAAAATGGTAGTTTTAATGTAAAAGAGAATAATAGACTTAATCGATGGTTAATTGTGCATTTAATCCGAAATTAAGGTTATATGTTGTTAAAAGGTAACCTTAATATCTTTCATGAAGAATAGATGAGATAATTAGGGTTTGTGAGTAATTGTATAAAATTAGGGTTTAAAAGAATAAAAATGAAGAGGAACCCTAATTGTAGTTGAAACCCTAAAAGTGGACTAGAAACTCTAGGAAGCGAGCTAGGTTTAATAGATCTTGATGGCATGTTCAATGATAGGAAATTGTATGCATATTTCAGGATCTCGTTGTGTGCTTGCTTTCCAATTGGATTTCTTACATTGATTGGATTAATTCTGTCTCAAATCAGCCTGATAGGTATGTGGTTAATTATCGTTAATTGCATTAGTTTCCCGAAGAGTTTCCCAGATGATTCATTACAGTGAATGCAACTTATCAGTTTGGATGTTCATACTTGCAAATCATAAAGTCACTATGATTATCACAACAATAATAGAAGTGTGTACTCTCGCACCTACATGCCACCCTGATGGATGATGCCAAAAGGTCAAGCCTAGGAGGGAAGACCAATGGGCACCATGAGTGGTGACCCCAGACACCAAGCTCGGGATTGGGAAGGTGGTATTTATAGAATGACTAATGGGTGCTATGAGAGGTGACCCCAGGCACCAAGCTCGAGATTGAAAAGGTGGCCTTAAGTCATTGGCAAAAGAGAAACCCTAAGGAGGGTATGCCAGGGTTAGGGAAAAAGTGGTGGAGAATGTCACATTGAAAGCGTAAATTGGCTTGTTAATTAACTTGATTGTGATATTTAGATTGTTAGCCATATGTGTGAAATTTTGGTTGTCCCCACATACCGACATATTCCTATATGTTGACCGCTATTTTGCTTGTCGGCATTTTACGTACAGAGTTGAAAAGGAGAAATAGTAAAATGAAATATTGTGAAAGTAAGAATTAAAAGTGCAAGAAGGATTAGTTAGAATAGAATCCAACTGGGAATAGAAGTAGATGTACAAGTTTTTGAAAAAGGTATGCAAATTTTTATTTTATACTAGCTTTCAGTATAGTTTGGTAGAATTTTATAATTATTATTGATTATTTGTCGAACCTTTGATCATGTTAATTGGGATAATGGCTCTGACCTCTTTCTCTCCCTTAATTGGGGGTTACTAGGAGGCGGGGTCGTTACATTTGGTATCAGAGCATAAGTTCCTCATTTAATCTTTAATAATTATTAAATTTTAAAAATTCCATAGAACCGAGGGAGTTATTAGAGGATTTTCTGAAAGACAGAGGTGTCTAGAAAAGGATCACGTCTGGGGGCTGGAAATATTTTCCTCCGCACCACTAGTCAGAATATGAGGACTCCCAGATTTGTGTGACTGCCTGGCCAATGTCTCATGATTTGACTCAAAATAAGATACCTTTAGGACTCTCTCATCTTGTTCATCCCTTCTCAATTCAAATGTTGTTAAGGATTATAAGGATTAGGGTTTTCTCTCTTTTCCTCACCCTCTTGAGGTGTGGGTAAAGTTGATAAGGTTTAAGGAATCCTCCACCAAAATTAATAAAAAGCATGTAAATAAGATGTCATGGACATAAGCTTAATAGTTTGAGCATAAACTAAAGAATAGATACATGCTTAGGTCGTATGACATATGTTGTCATGCCCTTAGGAGATACCTAAGGCTAGACCTTCTTGTCAGGAGGATGATTTGGTCTTGGAGGCAGAGATCCCCATTATAAGTAGACACTTGGCACATCCTATGAGGATGATGCTAACCCTAACCCTAAGTGGTGGTTAGAGAAAGAGATGACACGATGAGTTAGATGTCATAATAGACTAGGTGTGTGGGTGGACATGCTTTTGGATGCCCATGACGATATGAGCCATGTGAGATTGGATGACCTAGTACCTTTGGCAATCCAACCCTGGGAAGGGTCGTGCATGTTAGAGTGAAGGATAGCTCCTTCAATGATGAAGTTAGTGAAGAACCTATAGAAACCCGATGGGCTTATATGGGCATGGCATAGTATGCACCCAGAGTACGTCAGTAGTGCTGACAGTAGCTAAAACCCTAGCTAGGAGAGTATGTGGGATAGCTTATGAGATAAGCATAAAGGGGCTAGGGATAATATTGAGCAAACATAAGTTTGAACATAGACTTCACCCATATAGCGGTATGCTTGTGATCTTGATCCACCTTCATGAAAATAGGACCTCTAGTAGTGTGGTTGTTGGATATCTCTAGAGAGAGAGAGCAGGACCCAAGCAAGAAGTTTGGAAGCTTAGAATCTGAGATATGAGGAACATTGGGAGTTGAGGATGATGCTACCTAAGTGGATGATAGCGATTGCCTCATGCTTGATCCCTGGAGGCTGATGGTATCTTGGTTTCCTTTCGAGGAACCAAACCCTAGAAATAGGATGAGGTTGCTAGTACCTATATGCAAATAGGTGCTTACCTTATGAGCTAGGAAGAAGAGTTCCTTAGACCTAAAGAGGTTGTGAGGCCTTATACCTAGTTGGTTGTCCTTGAGAAGGACTCCACTCTGAAGTGTTGCTCGAGTAGAAGAATGACAGGAAGTGCATGTCATACCTTGTACATGTTTGGTTCATGGTTAAAAAGTTGAGCAGACAGTTGGACATCAGAAAGGTGAACCTAGGGTTCCTAGGCCTAAGAGAGGAAGTGGTGAACCTGATGCTCATGATGAGATTTGAGTCTTTATAGATTTGAGCAGGGTACTCCTCATTTTTAGAGGAAAGGGAACCCCCTTAAGTTTAAGGTATGCTTGATGAACCCCTCACATCTGAGTTGGTGACATGGGAAGGTATGATCTTGATCCAATGTTGAGAAATGAGAACAAGTATGACCTAGAATGGTTTAGTAGGTGGTCTGCTTGTGCCTTAGTAGCTTGCTAGGGTTAAGCATGATGTAAACCCTAGACATAAGGATGTTTGTGACCTTTGTTTCTATCAAGATATAGTATCCTCCCATCTTGGGAGAGGTACCCTTTAGTAGGGTGTATACCAGTTTTTGTTGGTTTTGAGGTAACCTAAAGAGGTCTCATAGGGTCTTGAGAAGCTAAGTGGAGTGTACATAGTAAGAGAATGAACCTACAGACCCATAGATAACCATCTCTAAGTGTATGTGGATGTGTTACCATGGAGTTAACCAGTATGGGGCTAGACCAAGGTAGGCAGGTTGCCATGACCCCTATGAAAGGATGAAAGTCAGCCTAGGAATGTAGAGAGAGATGATGGAGACTTGGATAAGATTCTAAGTTGGACATGTAATATGTTAAGATCCTAATTCCATCCTAGGATCAGGTAAGGAAAAGACCGATGGAAGTAGGAGTTGCCTAATTCCCTAGTTGCACATGACCATAGGGTCGGGAGGTAACAACTATCATTGTCTGAGGGCCATGGGTTAGGAGATTGATCTCCTTCATGAACTCATGGGACCCAAAGGGAAGATGAGGAGGCATTCTCTGGATGCATAAGGGAAGAGGGATGACCCCAAAAGTGTCGGCACCCTACAGACCTAGAGGAGACGACCAAGGATTGTGTGTGGACCCAAGTAGGTTCAAGATTATTTTTCCATGGAAGTAACTTGATATCGAGATGATCGTGATGTAGAGACATATGTTGCACGTTTCAACTTAGATTTGAAGGTGTACTGGCAAGGAGGGATGTACCATCTCTACTCTTGGAATGGGAAGATCTATGTATTTGGACTGCAACCAAATGCTTATTTCCTCTTGTAATGGGAGTGAGAGATAGGACAACACGCATGCCATACACCAAGGATAAAAGATGATGTGATTCGGAACGTTGCTATGAGGTATGAGGATAGAGATGATAGCATACCCTTGTGGAGTGAACGATACCTAGATGGTTTACAAACACTAAGAGAAATAAGGTAGTCATCTTATGAGGATGCTTTTATCATGAGCTATGTGAAATTTGCGAGTTATACAAGGTTGAGTTTGATAACCCAGAAGATCAACTCTAAATTTTTATTGTTCAAGATAGACCTAAAGTCAGAGATAAGATGATAAGTGGAATACATGGAGGTGTATGTCTTCAGCATTACCTAACACATAAGGATGTGAAGTGGTAATGGATGCATTGGTTGAGATGTTGCTGCCATTTAGAGCATAAATATTCCCTGAGAGGGGATGGGAGTTCATCACTATAGATGTTGTGGTAAGTCTCCCCTAGATTAAGGAAGGTAAAGATGCAATATGGGTTGTGATAGATCGCCCTACCTAGATGACATGAGAAAGAAAGGATACTATTAGGAGACAGATCTTGTTGAACTACAAGTAAGAGAGATGGTTCAACTACACCATGATGTGAGTTCAAGAATTCTTGAGTTTAACCTAAAGATACACTTCCATAAGGTGGAAGTAGACACATGAAGAACTCGAGATCAGTATAGTTTATCACCCCCTAACTAATGGGTAGTATGATCCAAACTAGAGGGTATGATGAGAGCATGTGTGCTCATTCAGGGTGACACATAGAGACAATTCTTGTCCTCTATAATATGTGATGATAACCACCATAGCCAGTATCAGGACGTAAAGGAGCTATGTAAGGGAGGTTGTATTGGTCACCACTTCATTAAGATGATGATGGTGAAGGGACCTTGTGAAGGTCAGAAAAGGACCACAATGTGTGCAGATGAAGTCGCTTTGATCGTGCAATGGCTAAAAGAGAGCCCAGGGACGATATGAGTCGTGAGCTAATGCAAAGCAGACTGACATGCAGTGCACTGTGGGAGAGTATGTGATGTGAAAATCTGACCCCTCTAAGCTATAGTTGAGAAAGCTGGGTCCCCGATACATGGGTCCATTTGAGATGTATTGGTGGAGATGGTTAGGTTTAGCCTTACCCCTGGGGATAATGTGATGCATTCCACGAGTCTGATCTAGAGCACTATGTGAGATACCCAAGCCATGTGCTGATGCCCTGAACCTATTCAGCTTTATGAGAGGCTGAAATGCCCTAAGTTGCCTATGAGGGTATGATATATCAAGGTGAGAGAGAACTCAGATGAAAGAATGTGAGATGATGAAGGTTCTTGGGAAGCACCATGGAAAGGGTGAGGTCACATGGAAGTCATGATGGACATAAGAAAGACTTATCCTGATTTGTTTGTTTGCTTAATGGAATTTTGGGGGGGGAAATTCCTGTAAGAGGGGAAGGATGTTACAACCCCAAATTTTGGGTTCTTTTGATGAGAAATGCGATTTCTCTTAATAAAGATAAATGAGCAAATAATGGTGTGATTTGATTTGAATCAATGAATTTTGTTTATAATAGCCTTGATGATTGCTTAGTGGGCTTTATTGGCTATTGGGCCCAATAACAAGGAAAAGAAAAAGGAAATTCAATTAGTAAATTAATAATTAAAAAATAGAGAAAAGAAAGATGTAGAAACCTCTAGAAGGCAAAAGAATATTCCTCAAAGGTGTATTTCGTGCCTTTTGGATTCCCTGGGTTCCAAGGAGTCCAAGTTGCTAGGATAATGCAATAAGAGAGAGAAAAGATCAATTAAATATTGTTTTATTAAAGGAAATATGAGATAATAATAATATTACAATAAATATGTGGATATTTGGATAATGGATCCATCTTGGATAATATTTCGTGTCCACATAGTTTCTAATGGAAAAAGGAATCAAAATTAAAAGAAAAACCAGAGATAAATAATTAATCAAGAATATTTGAAATAAAGGAGATAATGCAAGAAATAAAGAGAGAAGTGAGGGTTTGGTCATGATAAGTGATAATTCTAACCCGACTTGCTTTCTAGGATTACAAGGAATAGAAATAATGGGAAATAAGAGAATAAGAAAGAGAAATGATGGGAGAAATAATCCTAATTGAGTAATATCTTGCACCTAAAGGTAAGGCACGTTTTCTTTTATATAATGAGACCAAATTTGGCAGAAAGGTAGATTAAGTCATTATTCAGTTTCCCTCAAAATTTAGGATTAAATGGAGCCATGGTTTGAGAGTTATGATTTTTCCAAAGTGAAAGGGAATTACCCTATTTTCCCTATTTTCTATTTATGCGACAACCGTGGATCTGAGATCCAACGGTGGGGATTTTGTCCCCTACCTTCAGACTCACTGGGAAAGCTGTGAAACTGGGAGAGATTTCCTCTCCACTTTCCTCACACTCCAGTCCATCATTGGATCTGGAAGTAGGCCCTCTGCCTTCGGGAGGCCACGAGGACTCAATACATACCAGAATTGAGTACATGTTGTAATAAGAATCGAGTTTCCCTAATATCGCATACATGTGGCCCGACCCTATATAAGGGGGGGGGAGTTGTGCAATACCAGTGATCACAAAAAACTCTTCTTGTGGGATCGGGATGAGTAGAAGAGTGCTTAGGTATCATCAATTTGAGTTTTCAACCTGACCTTGACCCCCGCCGAGGACCTGCTTCAGCTAAGGTTGCGCGGTGCCGGCTGAGTACTAGAAGGGCGTAGGCGGCACAATCAAGGGGTCCTACAAGTTTGGGAGAACTTGGCAGAGCTCCCAGCAGCCTTGGATTGTGCAGAGAAGCAGCAACGCGCCAAGTCAACCGTCGAGTTGACTGGCGGCTCGCGAGATGGACAACCCAAAGGTTGAAGACAACCAAGAGGGGAATTACTCCCCTACCCTCGCATCCCTATTGAAAGGAATTGTCCCTTAAGGTAATTTTGCAACCTCTCCTTGTTAACAGGTGCTCTGCCCGCCAGTTTGCTTTTAAATCCAATAAATACACGTGGTCTCTTCTGATTGGTAGAAAAAGAGTTATCTTGTAAAATACATATCTAATTATGGAAATATCATATGAAAGTGATCTATACATGAAAGTTGATCAGAAAAACATGAAGAATCTAATAAAAATATAATTGGAGCTTCATATTGCTTGCAATTTAAGAAGTACACAAAGTTATCACCTTTGATGTATTAAATTATGGTAAACACCCTAATTTGATATGGAACTCAGATTTAATGACTCTTTTGGGGTTAATTTGGTTCGGAACCCTAATTATGAGAAATATTAACCTATTAAGAATAAAAGGAGGAGTTAATTTTGAAAAAAGGTAGTTTCATGCTTGTTTTAGGGTTTTATGCACATGATTATGTTTAGAAACCCTAATTTGGGAAAATATAATTATAGAACTGAGTTTTCATTGTTTTAATCTACTTTGAGCATAAAAGTTCCTAATTGTGGATAAATACCCTTAATTTAGTAATTAGGGTTTTCTAATGGATAAAGGTGGAATTAATGATAAATAGAGCTCCTATGTGACTTAGATCATAATGAAATATGAGTTTTTCATCCATAAGGAATCAAAGATGATAATTAGGCCAAATGATCGTCATAAATTAAAAGGATAAAAATGGTAGTTTTAATGTAAAAGATCATAATGGACTTAATTGATGGTTAATTGTGCCTTTAATCCAAAATTAAGGTTATATGTTGTTAAAAGGTAACCTTAATATATTTCGTGAAGAATATATGAGATAATTAGGGTTTATGAGTTATTGTATAAAATTAGGGTTTAAAAGAATAAAAATGAAGAGGAACCCTAATTGCAGTAGAAACCCTAAAAGTGAACTAAAAACCCTAGGAAGCGAGCTAGGTTTAATAGATCTTGATGGCACGTTCAATGATAGGAAATTATATGCATATTTCACGATCTATTTTTGTTCTTGCTTGCCTATTGGATTTCTTGCATTGATTGGATTAACTCTGTCTCAAATCAGCATGACATGTATGTGGTTAATTATGGTTAATCACATTAATTTCTCGAAGAGTTTCCCAGATGATTCATCGCATTGAATGCAACTTATCAGTTTGGATGTTCATACTTGCAAATCATAAAGTCACTATGATTATCACAACAATAATAGAAGTGTGTATTCTCGCACCTACATGCCACCCTGATGGATGATGCCAAAAGATCAAGACTAGGAGGGAAGACCAATGGGCACCATGAGTGGTGACCCCAGACACCAAGCTTAGGATAGAATGACTAATGGGCACTATGAGAGGTGACCCCAGGCACCAAGCTCGGGATTGAGAATGTGGCCTTAAGTCATTGGAAAAAGAGAAACCCTAAGGAGGGTTTGCTAGGGTTAGGGAAAAAGCGGTGGAGAATGTCACATTCAAAGTGTAAATTGGCTTGTTAATTAACTTGATTGTGATATTTAGATTGTTAGCCATATGTGTGAAATTTTGGTTGTCCCCACATACCGGCATATTCCTATATGCTGACCGACGTTTTTTTGTCGGCGTTTTAGGAACAAAGTTGAAAAGGACAAATAGTAAAATGACATATTGTGAAAGTAAGAATTAAAAGTGCAAGGAGGATTAGTTAGAATAGACTCCAACTGGGAATAGAATTAGATGTCCAAGTTTTTGAAAAAGGTATGCAAAGTTTTATTTTATAGCAACTTTTAGTATAGTTTGGTAGAATTTTATAATTATTATTGATTATTTGTCGAACCTTTGATTCTTTTAATTAGGATAACGGCTCTGACCTTTTGGTCTCCCTTAATTGGGGGTTACCGGGAGGCAGGGTCGTTACAATGAATCATTCTTTTGGAATTCATTTTCTTGATATATCTCTTGTTGGAACACTTACCTATATTTTGATGACCCTCATTTTTATGGGAACATCTCTTTTTCTCTTTGACCCATTTAAATGCCCAAAATATTATTAAATGTACATACTCAGCTCTTTCTAAAGCATACTCTTTTATTTCCTATTTTTTGGGTGTTTCCTCCACCCTGGTGTAGGTTCTTTATAGGATAAAGACTCAGGATGATCATGAGCTCATTGATGAACTTAAGGAAAACTTGAGATAGCCTTGTTAACCTCTGCGTATGGGCTTATGTGTATATAGATGTCACCTTTTCATTTTATTAACCACCCTTAGCGTGAGAAGGTTATGTACATGTAATCATTTTGTAACTTTGTAAATAGTTATATTTTCTACTGCTTAAGTTCCATGTCTCATGTTTGTATCATTGAGTGGGCCAACTATTAGGTCTCACTCCTTACATAAGGATATCAAATCCTAAGAAATCGATAACTTGACTATTTCAAGTTAACCTATATTGTTCCTTAATAGGTATGTGACCCTTTAAAGGTTGTTATCATACCTAAACCCAAATCATTCTTACCAATTAGGGTGTCACCCCCTACTCAATTTGGTGGTATATGTGTATCCCAAACAAAGTATGTAGATGGCATAGTTTGGGTAAATTCTTATCAATCCTACCCTCTCTGTACGGATATAACTTTCTAAATGTGAAGTTTTACTCTCTTAGGAAGTAGCATCTACCTCCCACCTTAGGAGAGGAATATTCATCTACTATAGAGAGTAGGTTGACTTCGACGCACATAATTGTGTGTAACCCTAGTACACATAATTAAAAAAAATCTTTTATTGTTTTCTTGCATGCCTGTGATACACACATTATGTGGACTGAGCATACATAGATACTAACTTAGGATATTGGCATAAGTTTTAGATTTTGAAATGTTTTATGACAGTATATCAAGATATGAACTAAATCCTTTAAGGTTAGGCTTGTTTCTCCTGCAACATGGAGTTATCTCGAAATAGTTTTGCATGATACTCGCCATCCAAGGGCTAGATCGTATTCTAATTGAAATTTTGATATATCATAAATGAAGGTTTGTTGTAGGAAGATATAGGTTTCAAGTAAATATACTTGGGATTTCATCCCTCACATACCCATAAGGTCGGGATGATGCTATCTCCCTTGTCCTATAAAGAAATGATCATGTAATTGTATCACATCATGAAACTTTGTGCCGTGTTATTTTTCCTTGAGGACATATTAAGGCATTGTCATGTTTGGAATCTATAGTGGATACTCTTTTTCTCAAAACTTTGGATGTACACTAACACTGAGGATATATGAGGTAAGTACATATAGGGTTGATCCTTAAGGAGTTGGCCAATCTCTCATCACCACTGTGAAATTTCTTCACTTGATGTGTGAGATGAGGAATTGTTTGACTACCTAGTTCATCTGAGCTTGTAATGACACCATGGATGTTAACCAACTAAGGAAGTAGATGCCTTATTATGGTTACATGATCTTATAAATCAATGATGTTTTGGGATGTGATGTTCTATGTCACAATCAGGAGAATGGTGGAATAATGTAGGTCATACCCAATACGAGCTATAGAAGTTAATTACATGTCAAAAGAAACACGTGTCCCCTCCTCATTTTGAATTTGGATATACTTGTTATATTCCTAGATGATGTGTAGAGGAGCCTCTTTTGCAAAGACGAAGTTATGTTATAGTGATAGTATATGTTGTATAGAAAGTGGTCGACTTGGTTCTCGAATTGATTTTGGCACCATTTGGGATTCCCATCTTGAGGTTTTCATCATAAAACTTACTTTCATAATAAAATTATAATTATTTTTTTCATATTGTATAGATGGTTTTGCAACCAAGTCAGCACCATGAGGAAGTTGTTGTTTTACATAGTCCTTAGTGAGAATTCTTGGATTTGCTTTTGCAACCCTTTGACCCTAGGCATAAAGAACAAAATTATCTATAATCTAATCGGCTACCCCTCTTGATTCTCTATATGGTTAGATAAGTCCTTTTTAGGGATGGAACCTTACAAATTTGGGTCTTTCACTTAATTTAATGTACAGTGAAATCAATGGATATTAGCATGGGGAACTAAATATGGAAGGGATACCAAATAGTAGGATGGAGAGATGCTTTTAACTACGTTGGTAACCATAAAGAATTAAAATTGTTAATATCATCCTCAATCTTAGTGTAAATTTCCTAGACCATTTCACGATATAAGAAGATAATAGGAAGAGATGTATGGGAGTAATATAAGTTCATGTAGGGTTCCGCATACAAGTGCGATATGGGAAAGTTATGCTAGGATTTAGAAACTAATTAATAGGTTACAATATTTTAGCAGAGTATTTTGGATTTTAGCTTGATGTATTCTGGGGACAAAATCATCTTGAAGGGATGGAGTCTTGTAGCATACTTGATTCTAGATATCTAAATCACCCCCTGTGGGTGCATTTTTAATAATATTACATTCAACCCTTAAAAAATTAGATAATAGCAACAGGAGTCAACAAAATATAATATTGCAATGAATTGCTTTTTATATAATAGTAATGAATAATTAATTATTTAATTAGTTCTTCAGTTTGGAGTTAATGACATAAATTAATCAATGTTTTACCCTAGATTGACACTAAAAAGTCATCCTAAGTCTTTCAGGAAGGGAAACAAGTAAATATGAAATCACATATTAAATCAATTAATAAGTAAATTAAATGTATTAATTGAACATTGAGCCTACAAGTAAGAAATAAAATATTAAATATATCCAAAAGAGAAAATTTACAATAAAGTTGGACTCCTCACCTCTTATTTGATCTACATAACAAATTTTAAGTCAATCAATCATTGTTTACCATCTCAATTACTTAATTGAAAACACATACTTTTGTACATGTAAATGCAATTATAATTACAACCAATAACTAAGTCTGTTAATTTTTTATGTGTAACACCCTCTCCCAAATTTTTACTCCATGTCCCTCTTGAGCGCTCATCATGTGGGTCGGCTATCTCAATAACTCCAGGAAATGGTTGTTCCTTCCTCCTTCTCTTTGCATCCTCTTTGCCACATCATTCCATCCTTGTTGGCCTCCTATTTCTTCTCTCCTTTATTCTCTTTATCCATAGATCCAAGAACCCTAGCCTCCTTCCCTAGTGTTGCACCCATCGTCCCACATATTGAAGCCATCACTATCGTCGGCATGAGATCAAGCCTGACACCCTCTACTCCCTATGCCCTGCAACAACTCTGACATTTTCATTCTTCTCCTCCAATGTGTCACATCCTCATCTCTTCCCCTCTATTTGTTTCTGCCTTGCAGCATCTGACCTAGCCTCCAGTCTCCCTTCTTCTCTAGCACCTGCACCGTGATGAATAGAATGACGCCATGGCATCTATCAAATCTACAACTGCTAAAGATGACCCAGATATCTTCCTTAACTGCTCTGAGAACTGGGCGTACTGAGGTGGCATCCACCACATCCAGTCGCCAAGTCCAGGGGCAAGAAAACCTCCTCCTATTCATGATACCTACCACCACCACATTCAACTACCCTGATTGATAGAGTTATTGACGAGGGCCTCTATTTTCTCTACCACCGCCGACTCCTTCTCTTCTACAATGTTGTCGACTCATGATCTATTGCAATACCAAAATCACCATGGAAACAACATATTGTCCCTCCTTGTCTTTCTCTCAGTCTTCCTACTCACGATCTGTAGTGCGTCCACTTTACCATCTCATCCTTTGACCACAACATATCCCTACTATAACCTCATGTAGTGAGTGGGTGCTGCATTTGCCACAACTGGGCGTCAACCTAAACTACAACTTGAGCTCTGACCTACTTGCCCTTTCACCGTCAAAGATGCCTCACAACTGCGGTTGGATGTAGCTCTTCCTCTAAGCCACCATGGTTGTAGCTCCAGCTGGAGGGTAATTTCACAAGCATGACAACAACTTCCCAATTGGTGAGATCTATTATTGACTGATTTCAAGGAAATCACCAATCATGGAGATCATTCTCTGTGGATACTTGGAAGGTGACTCGGTTGTTTCCTAGTCATTGAAGGTCATTTGTGATCCTAGAAATGATGAGGATTTAACCATCAAATGTCATTTCCATTACATTGTAGTCGATCTATTAGTGTCAAGATTAGTTGAGTAAACCTTGTTCCAATTCCCTGTGTCTTAGTTTCTTGTGTGCTTGACTCTATCTTAATGCTCGGATCACCAATGATTCAATAACATCATCATTTGTTCTCTTGTACACCAAAGCTATCAATGATGAGATAGTTAAGGGGATTCTAGTCTTAAACATGTAGAAACCAATTATATGGACTACCTAGATGATTAATTTTTCCATAGTTTTGAATACATATAAATTACTAGTGAGTCTTATCGATTCTAAAGCTTAAAAGAAAACCTTGTTCACAAGTATTAAAAGTTGCCTCACATTCAGGTTATAAATAATTATTAGAGTACTATTTTATATCTTAATACTATTATATTGATACACATATGAACCAATTAAAATTTATAAGTTTTAAAAGTTCATTAATTTTGATTCTAATTAGTAACTTTATCCTTATCATGAAATAGAAACCCTAGATACTTGTATATATTTTATTACATTAAGAAGTATAAATACATCCTTAATGGCCTTTTTCAAGTAAAATTGGAAGATGAGAGAAAGAGTATATAATATGGTCGATACTAAATCTAGCACGATGAAATAAACATGTTGTATTACAAATATGTACAATAAAATGTGTTTATGTAATCACCTTTGAGTTTATGCAAGACTAAAACCCTAGATCCTCACAATAAGAGAACTTTATTAAATATTTATAATGTGAAGTGTATACTTGATCCTTTTTGGCTAATATTGACCCTTATGATAGAGAGAATATGTATAGAAGGTTGATTTTATAAATATAAGTAGGGTTGACATTATATTGTGAAAATCTTACTCATATATTGGATGTTAGCCCTAGACACCTCTAATAAGATTATTTTGATCCAATAGTATCTCATATTATATATATCCTTGACCAACTAGATAAAATTGAATTATATTATAGAAAGAGAAAGAATGACATTACATAAGCTAAATTGGAAGAATGCATATTACCATCATATGTGACCTACGCATGTCTTAAGTAATGTGACTAGATATGGATTTTAGAACTAATTTATATTTCAAACCCTAGTTTGGAGATGATGTATTAGTTATATGGGATCCTAATCCTAGATAGGAAATCCAAAATCCTAAAAAAGTCAAATTGAGTAACATTAGATTTGAAGTCAAATTGTAATAGATATTCCTCTTCCTTGTATCTCTCTCATCACCGACCCTTGAAGACTTTTGAAATGGGAATTTCACACTTAGAAATAGAGATAGTCATGAAGATCAAGTATGTACACCTCTTTATTCAGTTTTGGGCATAATTTGACATAAATCTCCTTATCATGAGGCATCTTTTGAACATTGTCTCCTTTTATTCATCTGAGCTGTGAATTCTTTATTCTCATTGAATCATTTGATTCCACGATGCTTGATGAATATTTTGTTTCCTAGGGTCTGTCGCCCACCTACTTTGTTGTTTGTACTTGGAAATTTGACTGGTGAATGCTTACAATCTTGCCACTTTATTTACGCATGTTAGATAATTTGACTAGATAACCATTGTAGACATTTATGTGTAACCATTAGTGTGCTCTATTTCCACATGGAGTGTGCCACTTCCACCTTGATATATATAGAGGCACACTATTTCTACCTAGGGTGCTCTATTTCCAACCATTTTACTTAGGCCATTGACCCAGTGGTGTCATGGCCCTACTATAGTTACTTTAGTCCAATATATCTACATGCAAATGATTATGATTTTTGTGATGTTGTGAATGGCAATTGGCAAGATGAGTCATCTTATTTATTTATTTATTTATATGCCTCATTCTTTTGAAATTTAGTTTCTTGATATATCTCTTGTTGGAACTTACCAATCTTTTAATGACCCTCCTTTTTATGGGAACATCTCTTTTGCTCTTTTGACCTATTTAAATGCCCAAAATATTGTTAAATTTACATACTTAGCTTTTGCTGGCACATAATCTTTTGTTTCCTATTTTTATTGTGTTCCCTGCACCCGTGTAGGTTCTTTACAAGATAGAGACTTAGGATGATTGTGAGCTCATTTTTGAACTTAAGGATAGCTTGAGATAGCCTTGTTAGCCTCTGCATATGGTCTTATGTCTACATAGTTGTTACCTTTTCATTTTATGTACCACCCTTAGGGTGAGAAGTTATGTACATGGAAACATTTTGTAACTTTGAAAATAGTTATGTTTTCTGCTGCTTAAAATTTCATGGCTCATGTTTGAATCATTGAGTGGTCCCACTATTGGATCGCACTCCTTACAATCTCTAGCTTTAGTTGATTCATATGAAGTTTAATTTATGGAGAAATCTAATTATCACCATTTAAATAATGAGTCTATATTTTAAAATAGGCATATATATTTGCATATATCATACAACTATGCAAGTTGGATGTTATATATTGATCTGTAGTTTCTTAAATCTTATTTAAACATAAATACTTCTGGTTATCTGGAAACTATTTATTAATTATTAGATATTGTACATCAGAAATTGTTTTCTTGGAGACCGTGTAGTTGAAAATTGTAAAAAATAGCCTCACATCAATGTATACTAAATATTGATACTTTTGGACCATCATTTGATTTTAGAAATAGTAACATTTACCTAAATTTTATTATGGATTATTAGAAATTTTAAATGACAAATCATGTGCATAAATTGAACATATATTATTAGGAATATCATAAGCATGATAAAATATAAAATGATATTCAAGACTATGTTTACTTACATAAAATAGGTTATAATCAATTGTTCATAAATCTAGTTTAAAGAAATTTTTAGTCTATTTTATATAAAAATATTATTAGTAGACCTTTTTACTATTTTTTTATTAACCTGAACTATTGTTTGTAAAATTTAGTAGCAATATGAATGTGTGATATTAATTCAATGGTAAGAAATTTGAATAATACATGAAATGTTATGATATGCATGAATAGGATTATAAATAAATGAGGAATAATTTCCACTTAATAAACCAATCAAAATATTTGGAACAATAATAAATTGATATAATTACAAACATATATTGAATCTTGATATTTCATTTGTTGTAAGTTATATATATGTCCATATATATATATATATATATATATATATATATATATATATATATATATATATATATATAAATATATATACACATCTCTCTCTCTCTCTCTCTCTCTCTCTATATATATATATATATATATATATATATATATATATATATATATATATATATATATATATATCTGTGTGTGTGTATACATTCATACACACACACACAAACATATATATATATGTATATATATATATATATATATATATATATATACATGTATATATATATGTGTATGTGTGTGTGTCTACATATATATATATATATATATATATATATGTATATATGTATATATATGTATATATATATATACATGTATATATATGTATATGTATATGTAACTATATATATGTATATGTATATATATATATGTATATACATATATATATGTATATATATACATATATATATATATATATATATATGAGATTCTACCTAACCATTATAATCACATTTATTTTATGATTATGATCTATTAAACTAAAATATATTATTGAGTTTTCATTTAACAAAATAATGATTTGGGAAGTAGTTAGTTAACTCTGGTTACAAGTAACCAACAACGATATAAAGAATAATGGAAGATAGTAAAATCATGGAAACTTAAACTAGAAACCCAAACTCTAAGCTAGTTTTAAACTATGACGTGGTGTATTATTTATGGGTTTTTATTAGGTTATATATATATATTTTTGATGAAATCAAGATTTTGATAACGATTCAAGACTAATTTAGGATTTTAATTTGGATTAGGTAATCGAGCCATGTCAATTTAGAAATTAAAAATTGTGAATGTAATTCCTTATTTTTTCAACATACAATAATACTTATGTATAGTATCCATGTTTACATTTGTTATATATTAAAATGAAATAGATATGAGGTTTTTTTCTAGAATCTAAGGAAATCATTCATCGTTTATAATTTTGTGTATCATTTAATTTTCATGTCATTTTCTAAAAAATTCATGTTAAAAAATTTAAAAAATTCATAAATGTTTTCCTTAAAGAAGGAATCATAGGTAGTAGAGTGTAGGTTGACTCAAATGTTCAACTAATCTAGCCATTGAGATCAATCGCTAATATCTATTATAACAAAGAAAATACTTCCCAACAAAGAGTTGACAACCATATATAATAGAATATTAAAAGAAATTCTTTTAATAAAAACATTCAAATAGACCAGTGAGGCATAGCTCAAATGGTGTTGCTCGACTTCTCCCAATGAAGGATCCAAAGTTCTAGCCTTGGAAAATTCCCCTTAGAAATGGATGCCCATAGTATCAAACGTCCAATGATACTAATTGTGTGTTAAATCTCCCTTGTGGGCTAGGAGGGTCCTCTGGGTTTATCATATCAGGATGGGTCACTAAAGTGGTCAAATCTGAGGAGGAAATATTTATGTTTCCCTCATTACATTAGGTTTATTATGGTATTTCTCAATTCCACTTATGTCTACCTAGGTTGTACTTGTACAATGATGGGTATGGCATGCCCATAGGAATGGAACTTTAGGTTTCCAAGATCATGACTTCAACCAGGGATTTAGCAAGCTTACCTATCTGGAGTAACTCTACTCTACCAATAATTTTCTACAAAACATATGTATATTCGTATTGAGATATAAGAATAATATTGAGAATATAACTCACTTACGACTCAGTGGATTTTCAATGTATGATGCTATAATTTTCATGTTTTGTAACCGTCATAGTACTATGTGAATGTATTCATGCTTCCTCTCATGTATATCAATATGAAAGTCTATAATATACACTATAGTCATGTGTGATTATTTGGAAAAGTGTGTTGGTATGTAGATTACAACTAGAAATCCATCATATAAAAGCACACCAAAGATTGCATACACAGTATCTTTATTCTAGTATCTTTTGTTGACTCTTTGCATGTCGATACATATTCAGGTTATAAGCCCCAACAGTCATGGCCTATACCCACTTATATAAATTGTTAATGCTTTTTATGTGATGGTCTCTTGTGCATAATTGTAAGGTTCACGTATTTTGTCTTGTAAATAACTATAGGGTTCCACTAAAAGTAAAATACTATGTGAGCCAAAATTCCCCACACCAAATACAATGAAAAAACTGAATTAAATGTTATCTCAAAGTGAGTTTAAGTAAATAAAAAAATTGAAATTTATTTAGATTCATTTCTTTTGTAAAGAATGTTTCAAATTTACAAAATAAAATTAGTATAATGGCATGAAAATAGTGGGTCAGATGAATTCATAAACACACCCTCACCCCTCACCTATTATTCTTGAAAGTATACTATTGACCATGAATTAGTATCCAATTTTACATATCTATGTAGTTAACTTTCGTTTACCACTTCCATTTGATAGAATATTTGGAATAAGAAATCCATGTTTAAGTTTATTGATTAGTGGTTGTTAGGTAGTTTCACAAATCCTTTTTTACTCAATGTTTATGTGCAAAAATTCATCACGCCTGAATACAAGTCTAGTATTAGAGGTGTAACACAAAGTTTTAGTAAAACACAATACAATAATCCATTAGATCCTTACATTGAAGACAATATTACATTGTTAGATGTTGATATTATATGAAACATCTATCATAGTTGACATCTAGATCACATTCTAGTTTAGGCATTTTTATATTTTGTGACATTTTAGTTTAATCCTTTTATCACTATACATTTTTGCATGTCCCAATTAGTCCTGCACATTTGTTGTATAGGGAATTATGCTATATTTGAATGTGTGCATATATATGTGTGTCTGTGTCTTCATATATGGTTATATGTTTTGCAATGAAAAAGAAAACAAAATTACATTCTACTGGATATATTTGTATCAAGTGTTTCTTTATAGAACTCACATATTAAATGCATTTGAATTTTGATGCTTACTTCTTCACTCATCTGGATAGTTTGTTCTCCAAATATGAAATTATTATAATTCTCAAACAAAAGGAATATTTAGACATGCTATTGTTTTACATCAGTTTATAACCTTTTTATTTTGATCTGATCTTTATTGAGGATGTGTATCAGAAACATGTTCTAACTTCTACTTACCTATATTTACTTGGGAAATCAGATTTCTTGTCTTATCAACTACAACTATTGATGTTAGGGTAAAATTTTATTTTCAATGACATTCCCATTACCTACCCAATGATAATAAAAAAGTAATTTTGGAAGGTTTATAATTGTTATAGAATATCAAAGGAGACTAGATTATCATTTTGAATACTCTATAATTATACTTGAGGATATAGTTTACAAATTTCAAAAATGGAACAAAAGATATTTAGTATGTACTCCATCTAAATTGTAACTATTTTGAAAAAGGGTATGTCACTTGGTAATTCATGTCCTGATTTTTGTTTAAACTCTAACCAAATCCATAGTGAAGGGTTACTATTTAATGAATAAAATATTATGCTTATATTATAATTCCAAAATGTTTCACCAATAATATAAATCCTACTATTGCATAAATAAATAACTTGTTAGCAATATTTTATATAGATGTACAAGTAGAGTTAACATGTATTATTTCATGTGTATACTTTCTACTACTAAGCTTTAGTAGATATTGTACACAAGAAAACTTGAATAAAGGTGTTTTCTAGTGATTTATGATTATGAAGTATGCATAAAAAAATTCTTGGAGAAGGATGTCTTCATGTTAGAATTTTTTTTTCTAGAATTACCCATTATATATATCAAATTTAGATTTACATTATGAGTTTCTCTTGAGAACACATTATTAGTTCTGATGTTAGTGTAAAGATAAAATAAACTGACACATCATGATCAATATAGATTATGAAAAATCTAAAATTGATATAAGATGACTTATAAACTTTGTTGAAACTAATATGCAATATATGTATCAATATATGGTTTGTAAAACTATTTGAAAGTGAAACTCAAAGGAGTACAATTACTAGAATTACATAAGGATAGAAGTTACGAAGAATAAGCCAATGTTATTTATAAAATAAAGGATAAATCTTTAGTGAAAAGCATGACGAATGACCTTTGTTATGAAGGCATTTTTTTCATAAGGATATGTAAATGCAATAACAAGATACATATCAATTGATGATTTTCAAATCCTAAAGAAAACACAATCGATTGAAATTATAATACAAAATGTTTCATTGGATCTTATATTATCAAAATTAAATATGTTAAAAGCATTTTTATAACAACAAATGATGAACTATGTTCAATGATTAGATAATGAAAACCAAAAGGGTGATTTTGATATCTTTATGCGAGATCTTTTAGTACCCTTGAGATCTCACACAAGAAAAATAAAAAGACTAATCAAATAATCAAGAAGAAACTACAACAACATAGTCGTCTGACCTAAGAATATGTAAAAGACAATTCATCATAAAATATTGGCACAACATTAAACATGAGCAACATTTTGAGGAAGGATATCAAAATAATACTTCTTTCTTACCATTATGAGTGATATAAATAGATGGGATCACTTTATATAGAAATTTCATATCATCCATCTTATCCATCTTTGTTATAGTACAAGTCTCCTACTTGAGATGCACATTCCACATCAGACTTAGACTTGTAAACACAGAATATAAATAGACAATAACATTTAATTTTGTTTCAGAAGTAAAAAGTTTGACATTTTTGTGTTTCTAAAAAATAAATGGTAATAAGATATGTTTTATATTAATTATGTCACACTAGGAGCATATGTTTTCATAAGTAAATAATTCTACACTCACTAACATTTATGTGGAAGAAATATAAACAATTCATATTTCCTTGTGGCATGGAAGTTAGTTCTAGTTAGGTATACAAATTTTAATAATTGACTAAAAATCATTAATTCGTTAAAGAAGTGAAACTAAAACACAACACACACACACATAGATATATATATATATATATATATATATATATATGTATGTATGGGATTAAGAGAGAAAGATTTCTCCCCCTTCTCCCATGCCCGTGGCGGAGGCCGAACACCTGAGAGGGTGGTAAATCAAGGCGGCAACTGGGATTCAAACCCAGGTCCCTTCATGAGGAGACACCGTGCTTGACCACTTGAGCCATTCCTTGTTGGTTGTATATATATGTATGTATATATATGTATATATATATGTATATATATATAGATATATATATATATATATATAGGGTTTCTTTCTTTTCCCTCATGGGTAGCTAAGATTTCACTATTCATTCATCCCAAAAAAAAAAATATATGGTCATAAAAGTAACTACTGGGACAAAAAAGTAACTATTAGACTGAAAAGGTAAGAATAAACATATTATACAACAAATGTTCTAGACAAAAGATGTAATTTTACATATGTAATAACTTAACTACTATGCATGTAATATAACTATTTTGAAGTTGATGTAACCATGTACACAAGTAAAGTAAAAAATACATAAAACTATTTATAGAGTGGGTAGCTACCTACATGGATATTAAAGATAAACCACACACACACACACACACACACACACACACACACACACACACACACACACATATATATATATATATATATATATATATATATATATATATATATATATATATATATATATATATATATATATATATATATATATATATATATATATATATGGGATATATTGGCTGCCCGTGCGGGTATATTGATTTGGCTACCCGTGCCTCTGTGTTTTTTATTTTTCATCTTATTTACGAATTCTGCCACCGTCTTCTCCTGGCCCTCTTTGCGCTGCTCCGGCTGTTCCCGCTTGGTCACAAGCTCGTCTTCCTCTCGTGTTACTTCTATCGGTTTTAGGTGCTCCTCCTCCGCTGCTCCCTTCTCTCCTCCACCGCGCAACCAGGTGTTCCCTCATTCTTTCTACTGCACTCGAGGCGAGTTGGTGGCATATCCACAGCCGTAGACCTGGTGATGGCATATCCACAACTGAGATCGGAGGTTTTCTCCTCCTTCGCTTCTCCCTTCTCTCCTCCACCACACAGTCGGGTGTTCCCTCATTCTCTCTACCACACTCAAAAGAATTTGGTGGCATATCCATAGCCGTAGACCCTGTGACGACATATCCACAACTGAGATCGGAGGTTTTCTTTACAGAATCTGCAATCCAAGAGAGAAGAGTAGCGGAGACTCTAGGCGAACAAGGTAATCTTCTTATTCGTTGATGATCTGGCATCAAACGATGCTTTCAACCTTAGCAATCTCCCAACTACCCACTGTAAAGAGGTCCATTTGATCTGTACCATCGTCACATGGGATCTGTTTGCCCTAAATCATTGTTCAACCTGTTGTGTGTCCGATGAGGTCAGTAGTCACTAGTTGTCCACACGACCAAGCCCCATTGCACGACTTCTAGGGCTTTTAACCTGGTGCTTAGCCAGCTTGTGCAACCTTATTTCTCTCTCAGAACTTGATGTCCAATGTAGTTCCTCTGCTTGTATATCTTAATGATACAATGCACATACTTCAGAACTTCACATTACCTACTTAAGAATTCTCTACCACAATACGCTGATTTCTATTGATGTCAATGTGTCCTATTATAATGCACTGCTTTCATTTACAAAATATGTGTCTGCATTATAGTTTTCTGCCTTGGTTTTATTGAATGTGTATTCTCTTTGAAATGAACTGCTTCCATTTACATAATGTGTGTATCCATTACAGTTTTCTGCCTTGGTTTTACTCAAGGCTTATCTGCATTACAGTTTGCTGCCTTGGTTTTACTCAAGGCTTGTCTGCATTACAGTTTTCTGCCTTGGTTTTATTGTATGTGTGTTCTCATTGCAGTACATTTATTCTGTTTACTCTTTGTGTGGTACTACCACATTTCACCATTTCGATTACTATCTGTGTGTCCTATTACAATGAACTGCTTTCATTTACATAATGTGTGTATCCATTACAATTTTCTGCCTTGGTTTTACTAAAAGTGTGTCACCCTCACATTTTATGCAGGTTTTTGTTTGTGAGGTTGTTACTGTTATGGATCCCAGCCTTAATACTGATGCTAGCAATGCTTTAACTGACTATGGTGATAATATGCATTCTTCTTCATCTGTTGACTGTGAGGTCCTTTCTGTAGCTGATATCCCTAGGATTGGACTTAATTTTGGAAGTTTAGATGATGGTATAGCTTTTTATTGTAGATATGTTGGTTTGATTGGTTTTAATGTAAGGAGAGATGATAATCGTTATCAAGGTCGTACTAAGGTTTTGCTGGCAAAAGATTTGGTTTGTGATAAACAAGGAGAAAATAGGCGTTCTAAGAGATCTAGTGATCTATTGAGTCCTATTTGCAATGATGTTGGTGATCTACATGAGAAGCTTTCCAAGAAACATAAACGTTCAGTGAAAAGGTGTGGGTGCAAAGCCATGATCCGATTGACATTGGACACGTCCTCCTCCATATGGGTTGTTAGTGCATTTGTTGAGGATCACAATCATGATCTTGTTGATACCGCTCACTTGCGCTATTTGAAGTGTAATTCATCACTTGACCAGAGTCAAAAAGACATGATTTCTTCTATGAGTCAAGCCAATATACCTGTGTCTAAGCAGCTTGCATTAATAGCATCTGAGTCTGGTGGTTATGACAGGTTGACATTTACAAGTAGACAAGCTCATGGACACCTCAATAGGAAGAGAAAAGAGTCTGATGATCATGATGTGGATATGGTTTTGGATCATTTTGCAAACTTCAAAGTCTTGTATTCTAAATTCTTTTATGAGTATCAAAAAGATTCTAATGGTTGTTTGACGCACTTGTTTTGGTCTGATCCGATCTCTATTGATGACTCTCCATTGTTTGGTGATGCAATCATATTTGATACCACTTATCGTACCAATAAGTATTCCATGGTTTTTGGCATGTTTGGTGGTGTTGATCACCATCGCAAGACAGTGTTATTTGCCTCATCCTTGTTGGAGGATGAGAAGTACGATTCTTTTATATGGGTTTTCAAACAATATTTACTGTGTTTTGGCAAAGAGCCTGTCTCCATCATAACTGATCAAGACCCAACAATGACTGCTGCTATTATTACTATTTTTCCAACTTGCAAGTATCGTTTCTGTAGCTGGCACATTCTACAGAAACTCCCATCTAAACTTGGTGGAGTTCCTAACAAGGATCAAATCATTAGTGTGTTGAATGATTGTGTCTGGAATGTAGATGATATAGACAATTTTGAAGAGAAATGGAGTTCTGTAGTTGAAGAGAATGGCTTACTGTCCATTAGTTGCTTTTGTGATGTGTATGCTATGCGGTGTCAGTGGGTGCCATGTTTTATGCAGGATTCCTTCTTTGCTGGCATGAGGACAACACAAAGAAGTGAGAGTCTTAATGCATTCATTAGAAACCATGTCAACAGTAGGAAAACTCTCTTTGAACTTGTTTGTAGCTTGGAGATTGCTTATTCGCATGTGCGGGAGATAGCAAACTTCAAGGATTTCGATGACGAGTACAACAATCTTCCTTTGGCTTCATTGTGGCCTTTGGAGGAGCAAATGAGAGGTATATACACAAAGTCTATTTTCAAGATCTTTCAATCCGAAGTTCATCAAAGTATGGTGTATAATGTGAAAGAAACTTCTAATGAAGGTGTGTTTAAGGTCTATCGTGTTGGTGGTTCTAGTTGTCCTCGTGTTTTGAAAAAGGATTCATCTACGGATATGTTATCTTGTAATTGTTTCATGTTAGAATTCAAAGGAATTCCATGTAGGCACATTCTTGCTTATCTAAAGAGTCGTGATTTTTGCACTCTTCCTGATCCATATATATTAATGAGGTGGAGCAAAGGATATAGAGATCACCCTTTGGTTTTTGGAAAATCATCTGTGCATTCATCCACAAGGAGGACACTTCAGCTTGTTTCTGCCTATAATTCAATTGTCAACATGGCTTGTAGGAACAATGCCATAGACCTTTGTCATGAAAAGCTTATTTCTTTACAAAAGGAGATGTCAGAATTGGACAGTGCTGATATTAGTGTAACGAGTTCTAATACAACTGCTTCTTCTGCTGTCAATGTCCATATTCCTAGTATTTGCAAAACAAAAGGCAGACCTAGAGCGACCGATGTGCGGTATAAATCTGGAGTTGAAATTTCCCAGTCTAAATCAAGGCAGTGTAAGAATTGCTTACAATACGACATCAATCATGATAGCAGAAATTGTCCTTTAAAGAAATAGGTGTGTATGTTACCTATTTTGCAAATAAATATTGTAAATCTATAACATTGTCATTCTATTTTGGAAGTTGACTATATAAGTAGGAACTGAGTAGGGTTTCTATTTGTATATGTGCAGGAACTGAGTAGGGTTTCTATTTGTATATGTGCAGGAACTGAGTAGGGTTTCTATTTTGGAAGTTAACAAGGTCTTCATGCTGAAGAAGTTGCTGCTATGGTGGATTTGAAATTATTCTGTTGCTTTTGGACTTGATGCTGCTGCTGCATTTGTACTGGTGCTTCTGGATTTGTAATGGAACTGCTGGATTTGTAATGGAACTGCTGGATTTGTAATGGTCCTTGCTGCATTTGTACTGGTGCTTCTGGATTTGTACTGGTGCTTCTGGATTTGTAATGGAACTGCTGGATTTGTAATGGAACTACTGGATTTTTAATGGTCCTTGCTACATTTGTACTGGTGCTTCTGGATTTGTAATGGAACTACTGGATTTGTAATGGTCCTTGCTGCATTTGTACTGGTGCTTCTGGATTTGTAATGGAACTGCTGGATTTGTAATGGAACTGCTGGATTTGTAATGGTCCTTGCTGCATTTGTGTTGGTGCTTCTGGATTTGTAATGGAACTGCTGGATTTGTAATGGAACTGCTGGATTTGTAATGGTCCTTGCTGCATTTGTATTGGTGCTTCTGGATTTGTAATGGAACTGCTGGATTTGTAATGGTCCTTGCTGCATTTGTACTGGTGCTTCTGGATTTGTAATGGAACTGCTGAATTTGTAATGGAACTACTGGATTTGTAATGGTCCTTTCTAGATTTGTACTGGTGCTTATGGATTTGAAATATAATGTAACCGTGTTGAGTGAGACTTATATACTTCTTCAATTTTATAATGGCATATGTGCCCTGGGTTCTAATGTGCTTGACTTATATACTTCTTCCTTTTGTTTGTGTTTGTATCAAATTCAACTGGTGTTGTTGGGTTTGTAATGGAGTTGTTGGCTTTGTAATGGTGTTGTTGGGTTTGTAATGGAGTTGTTGGGTTTGTAATAAAACTGATGGATTCATACGTGTACCTGAACGGATGGGTTAGCTCTTCCTGGAAGATCCATAATGACTTGAGGCCTCAAAACATAATGAAAATCTATAAGAAAATTGTAGTGATTTACACATTAAGACTTGTTATCATCTGTCTGGTGATTAAGTTTTATTGCATTAACATATAGATCAATCAAATTTTTTTCTTATAGATCATACAGATGATCATATGTATAACTGCCATCTAAAAAACTGCTATACTACCAAGATCGACATTTTAGAGGACAAAAAGGGTTAACAAGCTTAGGAGAGATGACCGACTTGATCAAAGGAAAAGGATGACAGATACTATATTACATAAAGAAAAGAAACGATAGTCGTAAATGCACCCATCTGTACAAGAATCTACAGAATTTTTGGATCGAAGTCAAAAATCCTTTTCCTAATAGTAACAAAGTATTACACCAAAATCTGCAGCTGAAACTCAGATGATTACCAAAGTAACTGGTTCGATAGATTCATATGTACATCAGATGATTATAGAAAACTATGGTTCTGCTAGAAGACAACTGAGTTCCTATCTTCTTGTACAGAAGGCAGTTGAAACTCAGATGATTACCAAAGTAACGTGTTTACTAGATTCATATGTTCATCAAAAGATTACAGAAAACTCAGATGATTACCAAAGTAACATGTTTACTAATTTCATATGTACATCAAACATCACAAAAAAGATCATTTCTGCTCTTCCCCCTTTGACTCTTGCATGTCTTCACTGCTGCCCTTTGACACTTTCATTTCTTCAATGATCCCCTTTGACTCTTGCATGCCTTCACTGCTTCCCTATGACACTTTCATTTCATCAATACTCCCCTTTGACTCTTGCATTTCTTCAATGCTCTTTAATTTCCCAAATGTCATCATCTTGTGAAATATATCACCTCGTATTGCCGGTATGTCTTGGTTTGTAAAGGTCATACTATGTCCATTAACTAAGCATTCCAAATATTTCATAACAAACACACCACAATCCACCTCATTTTCTGCCTGTTGTGGGAAGTCAACATATTCAACTTCCCATTTAGACATCTGACTCCCTCTATCAGACAGTCCTATTAAGTATTCCAATAGCCATCCAACCTAAAACAAAATAACATATCTATGTCATAAAATGTATTTACTTTACAATCTTGTAGATAATTTTCTTCAAAAAATGCTTGATACTTACCCATCTTTGCACCTCTCTTTTATAAGCTGAGTTTCTAGAAAGAGAGTTAAATGCCCTGAATTTCTATTATATGAAATTACCTTCCAGTAGATGCCAATGCGTGTCAAATCCATCTTATCAAAATCACTTGGCCTGATGTTGAACAGACTTGGTAGTTCACTTATTATGTCCACTGTAATGCTCTACACACCCATGTGTATTTTTTGTTGAAAGAAACACAAATTTACATCAGTACATAATTTACACAAGCAATGCCATTAGTCTATAAATTTACATTATTACATAAACTATGCTTGTAGTTCATTCTTACCAGGGCATATGTTTTCAAGCAATGCCATTTGATTGATTTCTTTCTTTTCTTACTTGAAGTTGCTTTGAGCATGTCCACAAAGCTGTCAATCACCTGTTCATTATAACTGAACATTAGTAAATAATTTACATGGAAACTTTGTATCTGTATTAGATCTTGAGGTGTCAACGTTACAGGGGATTCGATCTTTTGGTTCTTGAAAAGCAGCCTTGATAGTTGTTTTCCTGTGCACCATGTTTCATTTCTGAAATGCCATTCCCTTCTTGACCTGTAGAAAAAAATTTAGCCAAATATATTAAATAAGGTTGAGTATATGTATGTATGACAAAATTCTTCTCTTGTGTTATCTTACACTTCATCGATATTTTCCTTGAAGTTCTTTACTTCTTCTTTCCACTGATCACCCTTGAAGTGTTCATATCCAATGAAGTTTGCATTCCTTTCCTGTATATATGTTAGATTACAAGGATTATAAATATTTGTTTGCACTTCCTATAGAACAAGGAAAGATGAATTTAGCTTACCAATGGCTCCCTTCTAATCTTTACATTTTCTTCAATGCTTCCAAGTCTTGAATTTAGTTTCTTTTTCTTCTTGGAAAACATCTTCATTTCCTTCTTTTCTGGTGCAGGTGTTTCTTGTTTCCCTGCTATTGGAGCTTCTTTTATTGATGGAGGTGTATGTTCTGCAGAGATGAAATGCAGTGGAGTGTACTGTGGTGATTCCTCTATAGAACTAAATTGTCTCTTAAAATTTTTGTTCTCTTCCTCCAATTCATGAACCCTTACTTTCAACTTCTTGTTTTCCTCCATTACCTTAACAAAACTTGTGAAGGCATTCATTGAGCACATCTCCTTGTGCTTTGCTAGATCATCCTCAAGACACTTGACTCTATCTACCAAGTTATCATATCTTGTTTCAGTCTCTTCATCTAACTTTTTTCTTTTTCCTTTCACTCCACATTGGTCCTCCCTTGGTGCATGCACTTGGACTTGAAGTGTGGGAACTTTTTTCCATGTGATGTAAAATGGGATATCTTTTAACTCTTTGATCACTTCCCAGTCATTACTGTTGTCCACCTTCATCTTTTTTAGAACATGTATGAACTATAAAAAAGACAATGTTTCAGTAATACTTTTTTAGTTTATGTAATGAAGACAAAGCTTATGTAATTCAAAACATGAAGAAAATGGTTTAGTAATACAAAAACGTAGTTTGTAATGGAGATAGAGGTTATGTAATTGTAAACGTGAAGACTGTAACAGAGGCAATGGTTCAGTAATACAAGAACGTAGTTTGTAATGGAGACAAAGGTTATGTAATTGTAAACATGAAGACTGTAACAGAGACAATGGTTCAGTAATACAAGAATGTAGTTTTTAATGGAGACAGAGGTTATGTAATTGTAAACATGAAGACTGTAACAGAGACAATGGTTCAGTAATACAAGTACGTAGTTTGTAATGAAGACAGAGGTTCAGTAATACAAGAACATAGTTTTTAATGGAGACATAGGTTATGTAATATGAACGTCTTACCTCATCTTTTCCTATTGTTGACATTTCTTTTGTCCTATTCACTGGAGCTTCCCATTTCTTAATCCTCGGCTTCGCATTCTTGTATTTGGGTTCAACAATGTTTGTCATCTCCAGTGCCCAAACCTACACTCAATCTTTTGTAGTTAGTACATTTTCAATTTGATTGTCTTACTTACGAAGGAAAAACTAAAAAGTAAATATGGTTTTCATACTTACATATAAGCACACCATACAACCGGTGGCATAAATGGTCTTCTTCGTCATCATTTCACCTGATCTCCTTGTCCTAATCTGTCCTTTCATGAACTCCATCCACTGGAAAATTTGCTTGTGTACCAACTTTGCCCAATTTAGGGATGGAGTTGTTGTCACATCATTGAGATAATGCAAGATATACAGCGGTGCATTGTACCATTTGTCTGGTAAAAGGAATGTGACCATGAGGTACAACATCCAACACCTACACATATTTTGGCAATCAAGCTCAGTATCACCAGTCATCACGACAAGGTTTTCCTTGTGAAGCAGCTCAAGTTCCTTCATCCTTTTCTCTTGAAATGCCTACTTCCTCTCTTCCTTGTTTGTCATCTTGGAAAACTTTTCCTCCCCAACCTTCCTAACTACCTCTGAGTTCTTGATTGGCACTATATCAATGCCCACATATGGTATTCCTAGTAAGACACCAACATCTTGTACTGTCATACTCACTGTTAAACCCTTCTCCAATTCAAACTTATCACCACCAACATATTTCTCAATTATGTCCTGTAAAACTACAATCTCAGCTTTTAGGAGTGGCATATTGATTAAGTTGGCAAATGTTGTACTCTTCATCATTTTAAGCTGATTCTCACTGAAAATCAGTCCATTACGGATTTGGATATATCCATTGATGTAACACTAATGATTTACAAATTAAATAGCTGCATTTGTATTACAAAAGCTTCATTTAGGGTAATGGAGACAGAGTTTATGTAATTCTAAACATGAAAACTATAACAGAGACAATGTTTCAGTAATACAAGAAGATAGTTTGTAATGGTGATAGAGTTTATGTAATTCAAGACATGAAAACTATAAGGGAGATAATGTTTCAGTAATACAAGGGAGATAATGTTTCAATTATTGTCATTATATCTTTTAGATATAAGGGGCAAACAGCCCCTCAGGGCCAATCAACTCCCATCTTTTAAAGTTAAACTAGACTAATAGTAGCTTGATTTGTAGAACAAATCATTACACATGAGCCAACTCAATGTAGCATTTTGTAGAACAAATCATTACACATAAGAGCTGACAGAAAACTCAATGTAGAATTTACCTCGGGATTTAGTGACCAATCCTCCATCATAAGTCCTGCCTTCATCGTCAGCTATACCCTCAGCGTCATCCCTGCCATCATCGTCAGCTATACCCTCAACATCAACCCTTCCTCCAGAATCAGCACTGCCTTCATCGTCAGCTCTTCCTCCAGAGTCGGCCCTTCCTCCAGAGTCATCACTTGCTTCATCTTCAGTAGATACGACTCTTTTGGAAACGACATTCCATTTTCTCCCTTTCTACTTGCCCTTAGATTTCCTCAAAGATGTGGAGTTAGCCCTTGCTTCATCAATGACCATATCTTGAGCATCGACCATTGCCTCAGTCCTGCTTTCATCAACGACCAAAGCTTCAGTAGACAGAACTCCTCTAGAAACGGCATTCCCTTTTCCCCCTTTCTGCATGCCCTTAGATTTCCTCATAGCTATGATTTGAACGGGGAAAGAGAAAGCAGGGTAATGGAAGGAAGAGGGAGCAGGGTAGGGTTGAAGTTCAAGGCAAATCGCCTTCGCCAGCACCTTCTCTACGGAATCACCTCCGCAACGTCTTCTCCGCCCGCAGCGCGTCCCTAAAGAAATGAATAAGAGGGGTGCGGGTAGGAGCGTCACTCTAAAGAGGGCCAGGAGAAGACGGTGGCAAAATTTGTAAATAAGCTGAAAAATTAGAAACACGGAGGCACAGGTAGCCAAATCAATATACCCGCGCGGGCAGCCAATATATCCCCATATATATATATATATATATATATATATATATATATATATATATATATATATATATATATATATATATATATATATATATATATATATATATATATATATATATATATATATAGAAATATACATATATATACATATATATACATACATATATATATATATATATTTATATATATATACATATACATATATACATATATATGCATACATATATAATATATGTATATATATATATATATATATATCTATGGCTAAAAGAATTGTGTACCTAAGTACATGTATCTTATATGTACCCATCTTAGTTTCTGATGGTTGCACAACTATAATGAAAAATCTTACCTTACATATGTGATGTATCCCTCTACATAACATGTGTATCAAAAATCATCTTAATCTGACATTCCTAGGCTATATAATGAATGGAGGTATAAATTTTCTAATTAACGGTAAGCTACTAAAATTGTAGAAACCATTGGATGATATATTACTATATCTCATGATATATATGAGTCATGATTTTGAAATTTTAAACACTTATAATCTAAAAAAATTTGATTCAATCCATATGGTTTGATTTAATTAATAGAATCCACACATGTTGTTTTAATGGAAGGTACATATAACTTACATGTACAAGCCGGTACACACTTCCTAACCTCATATATTTAGACATATATATATATATATATATATATATATATATATATATATATATACATACATATATATATATATATATGTGTGTGTGTGTGTGTGTGTGTGTGTGTGTGTATAGATATGTATTTATATATATACATATATTTCATAAACAAAATATAGATATCCATGGATATATAAATATATATACATGTGTAATATGTATATATTAATATGTATACATAGATATATTTAAATATATGTTTCTATATGTTCATTTATATATATATATATATATATATATATATATATATATATATGGAGTAAGGCTAGTGTACATTCGAGTGTACCGGAGGCACCGTACACCTCAGTCATTTTTGAAGATGCAATAAATGTTTGAAAAATCTAAACCGTTGATCTTCATTATCATAAGAACATACTATATATATGTATATTTATATATCTGTTGATATATATGTATGTGTATTTATACTCAGATAAATGTACATATATGTATATGTTTGTACATATATACATATACATATATAAATACATATATATGTATAAATATATACATATATATGTTAATGAGTCTATTTAGTTAATTGTTTTAGTTAATTGTTTTAGTCTATTTGTAATATGGTCCCAAGTGTGTCCTTGGCCCATTAGGGATTGTCCTTTGTCACTATGATTACCCCTTATCCTTTTTATAGGAAAGTGTGGCAGCCTCCTATCTATCAAGCAATAAAAAAACCTACACAGGGGGTTTTCCCCACCGTATCTCATCTTCCACATGATATTAGAGCAATGATCCAACCCTAAGAGAGAGGAGAACAAAGGAGAGTTACCTCACCTTTCTGGTGGCCACCCGCATTGCTAGGCTGCCCGTAAAGATTTTCCTTCCCTACCTCTTTTTGGAGACATCTCTGTGGAGCTGTCTCCATCTTCAACAAAAACAAAATCGTCTTGAAGTTGTTGCACTATGGTTCCGCCGCCATGGATCTTTCTTTCCTCCATCATTGGTGTTTTAGCTGACACCATTATTTCTCACTGAGAGGATTCATCGCTTCCTTGCTATATACCGTCGTCAGTACCCTACATCATCTATACATCCACTTCTTTTGGGATCTTATCCTAAATCAAGGAAAGATCTCCTCTTTCTGCTAATATTGGGGGCACATCATCTATTGCATATTTTGAGATCTAGTCCCAAATATGGGATAAAGATCTCTCCTATATGCTGATTTTGGGGAAATAACTCCCCTATATTGATTTGGTGAAGATCCTTTAGTGTTGAATCCGAAGATTATGTGCTATTGTTCACCATCGACACAGTGTATCGCTGCTTGAATAGCATGTTGGTTGAGACCTTCTTCATTGGTGACTTCATTTGCTGCTTTAAGATACAACCTATCACTTTTAGACAAAGTGTGCTATCTACTTCTACCCTGAGATCAGTAAATCAACATGGTGTGTTGCCTTGAAACACGACATGTCAGCATGCATCTTCTTAGACAAATTTTCCATCATGACATGAGACACCACATGTCAAATTGTGACACGGCGTGTTACCTTTTCACTGACATTTTGTTGCCTCATAGCCTACAAAGTGTGTATGTATATGACACAGTGTGCTACTACCTTACTTCCTCGAGCTCTATCACTTGAATGACATGTATCTTCATCAACACAGTGTGTCTGCTGCTTCATGTCACTACATCTTGGCGTGCTACATCATCTACTCATGATAGAAGCTTTTATACATCATGTGCTTATATCTCTTTCTTACTAGCAACAATTATCTCCCCCTTTAAGAAATTTTATATTTCTTTACACTCCCCCTCAAGAGGATAATCCAAAAGTGGGTTGATAGGAATGTAGCGGGAGCTTTTGGATCAGGGTGCAGCAGCATCTAGAGCAGATCAACCATCAATAGATAGGCATCATGGTCTTCATCACAATCACTATCATCATCAAATAGGTCAAAGAGTGTTAAAACACATGAAACAATAGATAATGTGCATACAAGGCATGGATAAGAAAAGAGTCAACATGCTCAAGCCATGAACAAGATAGAGAGTGATGAAACACAATAGCAGACTATAGATGATGTAGCTAGATAAAGGACCAGTATTGGAAGTAGAAAGTAGAAAAAGTCTCCAAGATGAACTCCTATAGAAGAAAAGTAGGAAGATCGATATTAAAATGTAAGTCAGAAAAAATATCATCATCATCTCATCATGTAATTTCCATCACTGTAGCAAACATCAAAGTCTCGAAAGTGTTGGATCACAATTGCATAAGATGTATGCAAGGCACTTAGAAAGAGTCAACATGAAAACATAGCACAAACGGTAGTAGTGCAAAGTCACAAAGTAGGAAGTAAAATGCGCTAATCATAGAACAAGTAGCAATAATGCCATTCCCAGATAGAAAATCAATCAACACATAGAAGAGGAGTAGACAACTTCATAACAACATTCCAGATGATGATGAATAAGTAATGATTGCAGAAAAATGATCCATATAGAAGAAAAAAGCAACATGAAAAGTCCACATAATTGTAGAAGGATCCTCATAAAAGCAAAAGGAAAATCACAGTAGAAGAAGGATCCATATATCAATAGTAAAAGTGGAATGAAGATCCATATAGTAGAAGAACTAAACTCTTCTTTTTCATCTCTCATGCATCTCATCTCTTCCCTCTACTCTTCATCCTCTATTCTCCCCCTCATGACAATCACAAAAAGAGTTAAGAGAGTGGTTGTGGTGGAGAGTCAAAAACAATGGCAGAGGTAGGGTTGGAGAGGAATATATGTGGAGGGGATAATCGATAACTCGAATCAAGGTCCAACATGACCCTATTAGGTAGATCTGTGTAGAAAAATAAACAGACCTTTTTTCTAATTAGGCTAAAAAATGGATCCGGTTAGAACATATATGTAGAGTGTATATGAGGGGTAGTAGAAAAAGAAATTGAGGGGGTACGAAAATGGCAATTAGGGTTGAAAGATTGGGTTTTTTTGTTTAGTCTGTCTATCTATCTATTTGCAAGCTGACTTGGGATTCTCCAATGCTCCATCTTGAGGGGTATTATTAGAGAGTTTATTTTGTTAATTGTTTTATTCTTTTTGTAATATGGGCCCAAGTGTGTCCTTGGCTCATTAGGGTTTGTCCTTTGTCTATATGCTTCCTTCTTATCCTATTTATAGGAAAGGGTGGCTTCCTCCTACGTAACAAGCAATAAGAACAACCTACATGAGGGTTTTCCATCGTACCTCATCTTCCACAATATATAGACACACATATATATACATAAATATATGTGTATATATATCATATTATTCCCCCTCGAACCAAGTAGATAAATCATCTTTTCTCTTTTATGTTGTTAGAATATGGTATCAATTATGTGGGTCATGAGTTTATTTTTGAGTAATGCTTTTTATTTTTTTATTTTATTTGAACCACTGGTTTGGTCCGGTCAACTAGTTGGACTGGTTGGACCATGTTTCTGACCAGTTGGACTGGAAAAGAACACATAATTGGTTTTTTAGACTTTTGGTCCGGTCAGTCGCTCGTTTACCAATCTGAATGCTCATACTGTATAGTCTGATTCAATTTTGAAAATACTACTTGAGACTCCAAAAGTTATTACATACTCTTTGATGCATATTCCTTTGTCTCCCAAACTCCTATATTACCATTATTATTTAGACCACATTTATCATGTGATAACTTTTTCCTTTGTAGGCTGACATCTTAAATGTGACTTGGTTGGACATATAATGTTCCAAAATGATAGAAATGAATGTGTGTGGGTTCGATGTTTGAAACAAATCACTTGCACCTCTCTTTCATTTCCTTTGTCATGCCCCTTGATCTTCACCTTATAAGAAGATTAAGATCCCAATAAATGAATTTATGACATTTTTTATAGTCCATCCCAACGTATTCACCTTATGGACTTATAGATTGGCCAAACTTGTAATGAATATACTAGTTTTTTCTATTGATCTTGAAACTATTACATTCTAATATATCTCTAAATAGTTCTTGCTTCTATTCAATCCATATTTAATTTCATCATTAAACACAAGTCGTCTTTAGTTTTCTCTTAACCATTAAAGAGTATTGGTCCGTACTTAAATAGTCTAGACCCATATATATAATGTACAATAAATAAAACTTAAGATATGAAGTAAATTAACAAATAAAAAAGATGCATAAGAGGATGATTAATGAATAATTCCCAAAAAATTACTACTCCCTATCAAGAGGGAGTGTACCCATTTTGTAGCCCAACATACATTTCAAATGTTGTTATTGTATTGCAGGAGCATGCAAAGTGAAAATGTTAACTTTTTGTTCTCTAGTTTGCACATGAGGAGTAGTTATATATATTTTTGTAGTGACAAAGCCTCTGTCAAAATGCTATCTACCCCTTTTTATCTACAGACACACACACACACATTCATATATGTATATATATAAATATATATGTATGTATGTTTATATACATGTGTATGTCTTCTTATATATGTATATATATGTGAATATATACATTGTATGAGTGAATATTACAAACAGAACACTTACATTCCAACAACTATTTGTATAATTATCTATAGATTATACATATTATAGTCTTATACATAGATATACATCTGTGCACATACATATATATACATCGCATATCGATACACATGTACACATATAAACAAAAATACACACAACCATATAAGTTTCACATTTTATTGTATTTTATTGTATATGCTACCAATATTTAAACATCTTATTTTATAAGTTTGGCATACTATCAAATTAATGCATACATCTAGTTTTTAAAAATTCCAAATTCCATGATATTTTTTCTATAAACATTCATGTTTCATAACCTATGTGGTACCCATGTTTTCACGTATGTCGTATACTGCATACATCACTTCAAAACAATGACTCGAACTTAGAGAGAGTGACAACTTAGTTCTTCTTGATCTACCAAGTGATAATATTATTATCATAAAAAGTATCATTTGGATAATATTGTAAGATTAACTGTAAAGACTACCCAATCAACCTTCGATTATGTAATCAACTAGATATTTTAATTTTGTCATCTTAATAAATAAATAAATACTATGGTACAATAACAAAGAATATTCTCCACATAAAGAGTCAACTAGATCATCATCTCAATTAGATTTCATATCTCAGTCATCAATCTCATATAGTTGTAGTATCTAAACTGGTAAAACTAGAATTATGAGAAAATAAAATGTAGTCATTATTCAACATTATTAATATTTAATATTTTTATCTCATAATAAAAATGTAAGCCAACTGACCTTTCTTAATGGTTGAACATGCTTTCTTATCTTAGTTACATGCTTTAAACCTTAGTCAAACCCTAATATTTTCTTTTATATCATGTGACAAGCTTAAGTTTCAAGTTTGGTCCAGTTTGGACACTATTCGAGCAAGTTATGGATTTATGTGTTTATTTTGGGCTTTTATGTAATTTAACCATATCTAGGGTTTTTCTTGTCATCAGACACATTCTTCTTGTGCCTCATATGTTTTCATATCATTTTTGAGATAGTTGTTCCTTGGAGAACCTAGTTGCACCTTGGTTTGGGTGGTGACATCTACGTAGGGATGAACTTAGGGTTTCCTCTCATGGATGGGCTACCTTAAGTGTTAAACCTCAGTGGTTATTTGGGTTTGGTGGGATCCTATGGATTTCCTTGTGTTTTGGGATCCTAAGTTGGTCCCTTGAGGTTTGATTGTTGGTTTTTTCTCTCTTGGGGCTGCCTGGGTCAATGGTTCACAAAGTGGGGTGTTGAACTGATGGGGGTGCTAGGGTTTTCACCCTTGTGACCGAGGGGTCAAGATTTGATGAACACCCTTCTGCCAGAGGTCAATGGCTAACTTGGAATTCAATACTCGATCGTTCCCCTGGTTCCCAGAAATGATGGTCAACCTAGTTGCATGGACGTGATGTCTTTGACCATGTACACATGGCATGCATGGCTAGATACCTCTTCTTCCTTTCTCTATCACCCTAAGCCATACATGCATCCCTCCTTACATGCAAACAAGCTCTTTAGACACCTATTCTTTTTCGATGCTGCTTGTAGCTCGTCCCTCTTACAATGGTGGAGAAGGAGCCAAGGTAGGATAAGCTTGGCCGATCTTGCTGGCATGTGCACCTTGCATTTAGATCTACCCTCTCTTCAAGCTTGTGGAGCTTCCTTATCTTGATCTTGACCTAAGAAAGTAATTTCTCCCTCCCTTCCTTCATTTTCCTTTGTATTCAACTTTCCTCTATCTTCTTCTTGGTTGGATCCATGGTGGAGCTTGTGCTAGAGGTTGAGTGACACCTTCCTCCTTGCTTCATTGACCATGGGTTTGCATGGTCTTGGAAAAGGAGCTAGCTCGGACGAGTGGAGTGATCAAGATAGGGTTTCTTTTCTCTCTCTTTGAGCTACCTTGGTATTTGGAGCTTCTTCATCTTCTTTAAGGAAAGTTGTAGAACGTTATCCACATTTATTACTTACTTCTAGCTTGCATGTACTAGATCTTGCTCTAAAATGTAATTCTAGTAGAAAGATGTTATCTTTGCCTAGGATTAATACTTATATTGCAGTTCTTGAGTAGATGATCATCCTACATGCACTCCTTAGCCTAGTTCACATTTCATCGATGTATATGGGAGCCCTAGACTTTTCTTGCATGTGGAAGTTGATGGTTTTTGTTCCTCGAACTATGGGTTTCTTTTGATATGTTTAAAGGATGGCTTTCCTTGGGTTTTATGGACTAATTTCTACCGTGTTCATCGTCCGATGGTTTAGCTTTTGTGTCAACCTATGGAGGGGTACTTACTTTATATTTTGGACTCTATTTCATGCTTGTAACCTATGTCTATGTTTCCTCTCACAACTGATGGTCTTGGTTCTCTCTCAAGTGGTTAAAATGATGGTCTTAAGTTCTACCAAAGGATGGTTTCTAAGGTCTTTCAAACGATGGTTTTGTTGATCTATTATCTCACCTAGTGATGAAACTTGATGGTCATACTAGTTCAACACTTGGCTTTACTAGGTCAACACTCGATTGCCACACTGAATCAAGACTCGATGGGTTCACTTGTCCTTTGGTCAATGGTTTCACTGATTGCTAGATCAATAGTTTTCTTGGTGTCAACACTCGATGGTTTTCTTGAAGGGAGCTGTTTTCATGTGATTAATGAGTGTTTCTCCTAGATTGGAATGCCTACCATTTGTCATCCATCCCAACACAAATAAGACTATCTTGGTACAACACCCTTGGTTCTCATACCGGGCAAAAACGATATTCACTAAAACCTTTTGAACATACCTTAGGTAGGGGTTATGGATCAAACTTGTCTTTAATTTCCTCGACACACATTATTGTACCCAGTTAATCTCTTCCACATAATGCATAATTGATATGAGATTCTTTTTCTGTCCCCCCTTCACCAAGTATGGTCATTACTTCATGATTTGGAGCAAATATTTCGTTGGGCATGGAGGCATTGAGGACATGGGTATCATTTCTTAACCTAAAGCAGAGAGATTTTTACACTACGTATGTGTTGTTCTCAAAGGTAGTAAGGAAATGGTGTGTATGTTCAACCTAAGTCTCTTAGAAAGTAATCATCACATCAACCATTCCTAAGGGCTTCAGGATATCATCAAAACAAGAATCATTTTCCAATGCTTCCTTTGTAGCCTGGAGAGTGTAATGTGTAGCAATCACTCTACATGTCAGGCACTCTAGATGAAGTGGCTTCATTAGTTGTCTGTCTATTATGTGTGTGACCTCCTTGGATATCCTATCCTTTTTCTCAAGTTGTTCATCTTGTATTACCGCTCATTTTCATCATCAAGAGATAGATGCATTTGGGATTGGAGTTGCAGTTCCAATTGCACCACAATGTAGAAATTCAAGTGTCAGGTAGATGTGTGGGATAGTCCTAGATGTGAAGAAGGTGGAGTTGTAAAACCATCCCCACATTGTGGTTGAGTGGCTACCTCATCCACAATTGAATCCACCAAAGCGTCTAAGTCACCCTCCACCAAGTAGGTTGTTTTTCCATGTGAACTATATATATATTTATATTTTCTTTTTGTTCTAACTATTGCAATATAAAGAAGCGAGCTATCATGGTATGTGTTATGCTATTCAATGAAATAAAAAAAGAAACAATTTGGATTACTCAATTATCTTGAGGTGGTTGATGAGATGTAATGAAAAGTGGCTTAAGTCACATAATTAATAGACAAGCCTTTCTCAACTATGATATCTCCCTCTCCTATCAACCTATGTAAATGGTACCTTAGGGTTTCTTTCTAAAAATCCCTTTTAAAATCTTGCTACTTGTTTGGTTGGTTTGGGCTCAAACGTCATCTTCAACAGAAGTCTTGGATTAATCAAGACTTTATTCATACTTACTTTCCTCAAGTTGACTAAATTAAACACTTCCTCTAGTTGGTGTTGCCTTAGACTTTTCAAGATCATCTTAAAAAGATGTTTTGAAATTTAAAATTCATTGCAGAAGTACATAACACATTATTTTTATGATAGAAGAAATCATGATAACTAATCTCTACAATTACACTAGATAGATAATGGATCTTACTACATAAAATTAAGAGAAATTAGAACAAATGGAAAATAAAGAAAGATAAAGTTTTTATAATCACCCCCTAGATAGATTATGTTTTCATAGTTAGAACTCAAACAAAGAGGTGGAATGGAGGTGCCACATTTTGAAATGAGTGGTGGTGGTGGCTGAAATGTTCCTAGCGGCATCTATGGATCTGGAGGGTAGAAAGTACCAGTGAACATAAGAGGTCTAGCTAGCATATCTGGTTGTCGTGGTAGCTGGAAAAATTTCCATGACTTCAATAGTTTTTTTAGAGTTGTTGCTAATGATACTCAATGCATTTTTGGCATATGTGTATGTTCTCTTGCTTGGCCAAGAAAAGATGCTCATTGGAATATATTACATGTTGTTGCTAAAGGACCGACTCCTAGACACCATGAATCTATATCAAGGTAGCTGACTGTTGTTTTTTCCCTTGTAGAATGGACTGCAACATCCCATACATATCCTCCATGGAAACGTAATGTCAAGATTGTTGGTATGTATGCCCTGAGAGCCAATCATGGGATGATTGGTGGGATACGTTAAGATTGATTTGATAAACATCAAAGGAAAGCTTCCAATTCTTTCTGGTTCAGTCATATGAGATAGTGATAGAACAGATTGAATGTCTAGAGAATTACAATACTCAATGACGTATGCTTTCAGGTTGAGGACATGAACGATGAGAGCATACAGATGCTAAGAGTTTGTACATTCTTGTTATGTCCCTAGTCGGATGTCATTGTGGAAGGTAGATAGACAACAATGACACATAAGACTAGATTGTGGTGTTGGTTGATGATAGAATCTCATTAGTCATGATATAGAGATATCAAACCAAACACATAGGTACTTGTTAGAGAACAAATGTACCGGACAGACACACCATGAGTTTGATACATGGAACCATGACATGGTAGTCACAGTCAATACTCACAGTGATGGTGGTGAGTGTAATTTTTTGACCTGAAATCACTACACTCAACACATGTCGTTGGGCACACTTTGACATCATCAAATGCAGTCCTGAAACATGGGTTGTTATAAAGGTGATGATTGGGTGCCTTTGACACATGGGGCTTTTGAGGGGTGAGTGATAGAGATGGGATTTGTACCTCCTGAGATAGTTTGATATCCAAGGCCACTTGATGAGTAGGATTGAGATAGGCATGAACACGCATGTGTGAATCAATATGTGATATTGATGTCATACATATCTCGTTCAATCTACTCTGAGATCAAGAAAGTGAATGAACGTTGACAAGATGACTGTTCCATGCCTCGAGTTCATTCGGGATATCAGTGACAAAGGAATTATACATTCTCTGTAACACCATTCACGGATTGTAGGATTGAAAGTTGTTCTCCAACTTTCTATTTCACTTGGGTAGCACTGATGTGTGACTAGGCACCGCTCTTTGCTTGTGAAGTCATGTGTTATGGACTTTCACTGCTAACGTGAAAAGGACCTGTAGGGTCACACACATAGGATTTAACCTGGAAGAGGAGTTTTGTCCACAAACAATGTTTAGATTGATTACTAAAGGAGTTTAGTAGTGCAATTAAACACTCAATCAATTGATAGCTCAATATCATAACGTTCAAGGTGTTGCGCACATTGATTGGAGTATCGGATTGATTGAAATCACAATTGACTTATTCTGCACAATCTGCACTCCCAACCGATCGGCTCATGTGATGAACCGATCAGCTGAGCTTGGTGAACCGGTCGACTCATGTGTTGAGTCGATCAGCTCATGGACAGGGTGAACGATTGCTTCAAGTGTTGAAATGATCGGTTCAACTGTTGCAACCGAGCAAGTTGGGAAAGTCAGATTGGTGAGAAATTTCTTTTTCATTTCACTTGCCCAATTTGATTGGAATAAGGATTGGTATTTGATACCAATTAGAAACAAAAGATGGAAAGTCAATCGGGAACTGACCAGGACCACGAACCGACCGGTTCAGAAGTGAACCGATCAGTTGAGCTGTCCCAACCGATCAGTTGAGGTGTCAACCGACCAGCTCAGGTCCCAACTGACCATTTCAGTTGTAAAATGATCAGTTCAGGTTGTGAGTTGGTTGTTTTTTTTGGAAAATCTCGAACCCTTCTACTCCTACTTTTAGTCTCGTATTGCCTGGGATGGAGAACCCTGTCCCATGAACCTCCTATATATATAGGGGTATTAGGGGCTTCTCAAAGTACAACTCAGTGCAAACCATTTGCTCTGCAAAGTTGACATTCTCTCTGGTTTTGGTAACCGAGAGAGCCCGAGCAAGTGCTACCTGAAAAGCGAAGCACAACAAGGGAAAGACAACTGTATTTGCAACTGGTAGCGGGAGAGTGTGTTGGAGACTAGTAGGCTGATAGGAGGGTGCAACTCCTTCCAATTCCTTGTGGGACAAGGAGATTGGAGTTCCAGGTGGTCTGTGTGGACTACTTCAGAGGTGGGAGGTTTCTGCTGCTCGGAGGACAACTGTCAATCCTTCCTATCCTGGTGAGACCCAAAGTTTTCAGTCCCGGTGTGACCAGGAGCTGCACAGACACCTGTTTGGGTTTTAGGGGAGGCAGAGAGGAAGCGGAAACAAAAAACTTTTCTCCCCCAAACCCAGAACACAGAAACGCGTCAACGTCTATACAATAGGAAAGGATGGTTTGTGGAATCATACCTTATCCTGAGGCATGCTCGGTGACAATACCTCGCGGCTTGCGTAGTCTTCACCTCCAGTCTTGGACGGTGTCTGTGAAACACCTGGTCGCACCGGGACTGAAGACTCTTGGTCTTACCGGGACTGTCAGGATTGACAGTTGTCCTCCTGAGTGACAGAAACCTCCCGCCTCTGAAGTAGTCCACACGGACCACCTAGAATTCCAATCTCCTTGTCCCACAAAGAATTGGAAGGAGTCACACCCTCCGGTCAGCGTACTAGTCGCCAACACACTCTCCTACCACCAGTCGCAACTGCAGTTGTCTTTCCCTTGTTGTGCCTCCCTTTTTGGGTAGCACTTGCTCGAGCTCTCTCAGTTACCAAAACCAGAGAGAATGACAACTTTACAGAGAAAATGGTTGCACTGAGTTATACTTTGAGAAGCCCCCAATACCCCTATATATAGGAGGGTCATAGGATAGGGTTCTCCATCTCAGGCAATATGGGACTAAAGTAGGAGTAGAAGGGTTTGAAATTTTCTGCAAAAAAAACCAACTCACAACCTGAACTGATCATTTCACAACTGAAAGGGTCGGTTGGGGACCTGAGTCAGTCAGTTCATACTCAACTGATCGGTTGGGACCCATGAAACAGTTGGTTCACTTTCTGAACCGATCGGTTTGTGGTCCTGATCAGTTCCCGGTCGACTTTCCCTCTTTTGTTTCTAATTGGTATCAAATACCAATCCTTTTCCCAATCAAATTGGGCAAGTGAAACGAAAGGAAAATTCTCACCAATCTGACTTTCCCATCTTGATCGGTTGCAATACTTGAACCGATCGTTTCAACACTTGAAGTAATCATTCACCCTATCCATGAGCTGATCGACTCACAACCTGAGCCGATCGGTGCACCAAGATGAGCTGATCGGTTCACCAAGCTAAGCCGATCGGTTGGGAGTGCAGATTGTGCAAAATCAGTCAATTGCGGTTTCAATCAATCTGATACTCTAATCAATTAGTCCAACACCTTGAACATTATGATTTTGATCTATCAATCAATTGAGTGTTTAATTGAACTACTAAACTCCTTTAGTAAACAATCTAAACATTGTTTGTGGACAAAATTCCTCTTCCAGGTTAAATCCTATGTGTGTGACCCTGCAGGTCCATTTCACATTGGCAGTGAAAGTCCATAACACTTATGACTTCACAAGCAAAGAGCGGTGCCTAGTCACACATCAGTGCTACCCAAGTGAAAAAGAAAGTTGGAGAACAACTTTCAATCCTACAATCCATGAATGGTGTTACAGTGAATGTATAATTCCTTTGTCACAGATATCCAGAATGAACTCGAGGCATCGAATAGTCATCCTGTCAACGTTCATTCACTTTCTTGATCTCAGAGTAGATTGGAAGAGATATGTATGACATCAATATCACATACTGATTCACACATGCGTGCACGCCTTTCTCAATCCTACTCATCAAGTGAACATGGATATCAAACTCCCTCAGGAGGGACAAATCCCATATCTATCACTCACCCCTCAAAAGCCCCATGTGTCAAAGCCACCAAATCAATACCTTTATAACAACCCATGTTTCAGGACTGCGTTTGATGATGTCAAAGTGTGCCCAACAACATGTGTTAGTGTAGAAATTTCAGGTCAAAGAATCACACTCACCACCATCACTGTGAGTATAGACTGTGACTACCATGTCATGGTTCCGTGTGTCAAACTCATGGTGGGTCTGTCTGGTACACTTGTTCTCTAACAAGTACCTATGTGTTTGGTTTGATATCTCTATATCATGACTAATGAGATTCTATCATCAACCAACACCACAATCTAGTCTTGCATGTCATTGTTGTCTATCTACCTTCCACAATGACATCCGACTAGGGACATAACAAGAATGTACAAACTCTTAGCATCTGTATGATGTCATCGTTCATGTCCTGAACCTGAAGGCATACGTCATTGAGTATTGTCATTCTCTAGACATTCAATCTGTTCTATCACTATGTCATATGACTAAACCAGAAAGAATTGGAAGCTTGCTTTTGATGTTTATGAAATAAATCTTAATGTATCTCATCAATCATCCCATGATTGGCTCTCAGGGCATACATACCAACAGACTCCCACTTGCACTATGAGCCAATCACCCTTGAATCATATTCATAGTGATCTTCAAACATATCCCACATGTTACTGTGCTCTAGTGCAAACTTAGTGATTCATGGCAACACTTTGCCAATAGTCAGTTTAAATTGCATGTCTCACATCTCTTCGTTGTACGTCACACATATGAGATGAAGTTGTTGTAATATGCGATCCAGTATTCCTTTGCTAACCTTTAGCCACATTGCATGATCAAGGATTCCATACTTGTCATCAATGAGCAGAATATCTATAAGTTCATCTCATGAACTTCTAGATCCATATAGTATCCAATGTTGTTCTCTAACGCATAGATACTCGGCATTTCCTTTTAAATGGTTTTATTGGAACACTTCCAATTATCAACAAACTTTCACTTTTATATATCCTATATACATTTTGCGATTAATTTTCTGTCCTTTCAGAAGTTCGCATCAATGTAACTCTTTACATTAAACTCTTCCTTATCTCCATAGAACTAGCACTTCTCAAGTACTTATCAAGTTCTCATGGTATTCCAGTAACCCTTACTGGAAGTAGACAAACATCCACTCGTCATGTCTCACATACGAGTTATCAGGATGAGCACATCATATTGCCATGTCCTACATACAAGATGATGAATGCATATTGTTCTTGCCATGTTGATACATGCAAGATAATGGGATGATTACATACATGATAGATCCATATCTATTCTTAGTGTTTCCATTCTTCATAAGAATTGAACACTTGGCCTTGGGATACGAACTCCATGTAACATGGACAAGTTTTCTCCCACTGAATCTGTGCATACTGAACCCTTCAGTACAGATTGCCAATGTATGCTTTCTCTTTTCAGGTCAAGAGATATTCGAGAACTATCTCTATAGATCTCTATTCCAATCACATAGGAAATATCTCTATTTTCCTTAAAGATTATTTCCACTTTTCGATTTCCATTCTAGAACATATCCATTTCACATCAACATGTGGAATGTGAACACGCTCCCACTAAATCACAGATCCCTTCTTTATCTTTGACATATCAGTCAAACCCTTTGACTATATCATCAAAGTAAAGATCCAATTCTGAGTTGCTTGTACTCAATCCATCACATTGATTAGTCCATTGTAACTTATAGACTTCATTTGCATTAGTGGATTCATAAACCTGATAGGTTGTGTCACGTACACATCCTTGTTTTATTCCTCATAGGAATGCAGTTTTAGTATCCATATGCCAAATGTCTTAGTCATTAAGTTGCAATCAACAAGCATCATCCTTCTCAAAATGTTATCCATGTATCTTAACACTTAAGATTCATTTGCACTTATGGATTTTATCCAATGGGTGCTACCATCAAGGTCATACCTTATGGTTCACATGGATGTCATTTAGGATGTAATGGTCATAAACCATAACTCAAAATTCAGTTTCTCATATTTATCTAGATAGTTGACTCATAACATGAACAACTCATCACATAGGTAAACGAGGTGTATCTGTCAAGGATATAAGAACTCACAACTCCTTGTGATTCTTAATGTCCTTTATTAGTGTGGGGTATTCTTTTATTAAGAAGAATTCAATTATTTGATAATTATTCTCTAACTCCTTAGAGTATGATTCCTTCTTGATTTAGACATCACCATGCCTTAATCATGAGTTCACTATGATACACTATCATAATCACTCATAAGGATCTCAAACATTTCGTACAAGTATTTTATTCATTGATCTCATCAAGAATTAACACTTTACCAAATGTGTACTTCATCTATGATATTCTTGAACACTTCAAGATATTCATATTGGTATTTCTCTAAACACCATTTGAAGTATAACCATTTGTTCCAATAGGTATGTAAATACATCACATGTATCATACCTAATAGGATAATCATTCTCCCATTACCTTTAGTGGATATTGATTAATCATATCCAAGATATTCATGTCTCTTACTGGTTCTCTAACCAAAAGAGTCTAGATTTATCCATCACATGGAAACTAGAAATGAATTTCTCATGATTGATTCTAATTTTATTGTTTGAGTTATCTATAACTTTTAGGTATCATTTTATCTTATGCATATCAAACACCACAAGATAAACAAGGCATTGCCACAAAGATCATATCTTCAGAATTGAAACATCTCTTTATTGATTGCCATCATTATCATACAATATGCAAAAATAAAGTGTTTCTATCTATTGGCAAATATGAAATAGCATTTCATAACTGTATTACATGCCTTTTAGGTTGAAAATAAACTAAAGTACTCCTGTCTATGGCAGCAACACTTGCCCCATTTATTGAGTTCTTTACACTTTACATCTTGGTATCATATACCTCAAAAGTGTTACAAGTTTACTTTCATGACACCTTTAAGTAGAGACGTTTGTTGCCTCCTTCTTTTGTTCTTCCATATAGAGAGGACAATTCCTTTTCCAATGTCCTGGATTTTGACAATGGTGGCAATTTCCTTTCTTGGCCACGCCTCCCTTGGCCTTGAGAGCTGAAGACGACTTGGGCTCCTGGATAGCATGAGAACCTTTCTTAGCTTTGCCCTTGCCCTTGTGCTTGGACTTTCCTTTCTTTCTCATGATCACCATCACAGACTTAGGCTTGTCCTTCTTCATCTGTATCTCGGCTGTCCTCAACATGCCCAACAACTCTGACAGTGGCCTATCAAAGTTGTTCATGTTGTAGTTCATCACAAACTGACTGTAGGATTCTGGAAACGATTGCAGTATCATGTCAGTAGCCAACTCTTGGCTCAGTGGAAATCCCAATCTTTGCAGGTTCTCCACATACCCAATCATCTTGAGTATGTGAGGACCAACTGGATCTCCTTCTGTCATGACGCACTTGAACAGTGCCCTTGAGACATTATATCTCTCTTTTCGTGCTTGATCTTCATACATGTTCCTGAGATGCTGAATCATCTCAATGACACCCATGTTCTCATGTTGTCTCTGCCACTCATGGTTCATAGAGCACAATATCAAGCACTTTGCATCAATGGCATCATCAACATGCTTCTTTTAAGCATCCCTTTCTGCCTTTGGTGCATTAGGAGCGGGTTCCTCTGGAATTGGAGTATCCAGGACATAGAGCTTTCGCTCTTGAGTGAGAACAATTCTCAATGTCCTATACGAGTCGCGGAAGTTTGTCCCATTTAGCTTGTCCTTTTCAAGGACTTATCGCAAAGAAAAGTGATTGTTGTTTGTTGCCATTTGTACTACAAAAGGAAATATGCAATTTTAGTCCAAAAATTCATTTTTTACTTCTTTGATTGATTTGAAAAGTTGACGATATAATTAGGCCTTTAATTAATTATCGCTCCCACTATTTTAGTTCAAATTGATAGCCCTCACCATCAATTCGGAAGATTGCAGTGTACAACCTTCTAGTGGGCAAGATCATGAAATCCTCTAAGTCATGGACCAGCTAGGGCTGTCACCCACAACTTAGATCTCTCAGGTAGGCAACTCTTGCCAATTGCATCATATGCAACTCTTGATAAGATGTCATATACAACTCCTTGCCATGATCATCTCCATACCTCAAGGTACTAGATCCCATCTAGATCACCTTGATAAGTCTGACCCAAAACAAACACGTTGAACATGCACCCTTCTAGGGCAGACCCACACATTCATCCTTCACACTTCCAGGAGATAGACGGTGCACCACGCTAGGGCGTGCCCACACTTGGTCGATCAAGCTTTTCACGTGTGTCGCATTTGGAAGGCATCTAAAACTTCATATTTAATGAGGGATTTGGTTTTATATACATATACATATCCAATCACCACAATACATAGTACATATCATATACATGCTATATCCCACAGAAAACATGCAAAATGATAAAAGCGATGATTATGGCCATCCTAATGTGATTCCTCGAGCCAAGAGGAATCACGGTCATCTAGGTCTACATCACATGCAACCTGTACAAGATGAACTCTGTGCTTTGTCTTTCTAGGTTTGATCAACTCATCACATGAATGATCGATTCGCCATCAGACTGGTCGGTTGGGTGCCACCAGTCGATCGGTTGGCTCCTCCAACCGATCGGTTCACCTAGTCGTCGTGCATCTCTTCATGGCCGCCACCCACTCGTCTTGCTCCTCGAACCGATCATCAACTGATCAGCTCACTCCTTGAACTGATCATTTGGAACGTCAACCGATCGGTTCACTCCTTGAACCGATCATCTCAGCTGTCGTCTAGATGTCCTCCATTCTTTGACATAACAGGAAATAAAATTCTATCCTATTTTACATTGTAAAAAGAGAAACCTCGAGTTACATTCGAGGGGAGCAAATGTAGGAAAGAAGTCTCAAATTATTTTGAGTTACATCAGGAATAGGAGAAGGAAGATCGGTGCGCAGACCGAGATGCAAGCATCCACATACAACCATACACAAATAGGGTTTATTGGCCATAACCACACTATACATCCACCACAAAACTCATTTAAGGGTGACATGTATCGAGTGCATTCATAATACATATCATATATGTAAATTGGGATTTGTGGATTTAGGATTGGACATGCATAAAGCCAATTTTATTTGCATCGTATGCAATAAATAAAGGCAACAAACCAAAATTGATCATATCGATATTCCTAAAATATAGAGTAGTTGGCCTTGCTCTGATACCACAGTTGGGTTTTAGGAGAGGCAGAGAAGGCAGCGGAAACAAAAAAAATTTCTCCCCCCAAACCAGAACAAGGAAACACGTCAATGTCTATACAATAGGAAAGGATGGTTTGTGGAATCATACCATGTCCCGAGGCTTGCTCAGAGACAATACCTCATGTCTTCCATGGTCTTCACCTTCGGTCTTAGACGGTGTCTGTGTAGCTCCTGGTCGCACCGGGACTGAAGACTCCTATTCTTACCGGGACTGCCGAGACTGACAGTTGTCCTCCTGAGCGGCAGAAACCTCCCGCCTCTGAAGTAGTCCACACGGACCACTTGGAACTCCAATCTCCTTGTCCCACAAGGAATTGGAAGGATCACACCCTCCTATCAGCGTACTAGTCTCCAACACACTCTCCTTCCACCAGTCGCAACTGCAGTTGTCTTTCCCTTACTGTGCCTCCCTTTTCGGGTAGCACTTGCTTGGGCTCTCTTAGTTACCAAAACCAAAGAGAATGTCAACTTTACAGAGAAACTGGTTGCACTGAGTTGTACTTTGAGAATCCCCCAATACCCCTATATATAGGAGGGTCATGGGACATGGTTCTCCATCCCGAGCAATATGGGACTAAAGCAGGAGTAGAAGGGTTTGAAATTTTCCACAAAAACAACCAACTCGCAACCTAAACCGATCGTTTCACAACTGAAACGGTCGGTTGGGGACCTGAGCCGGTCGATTGACACTCAACCGATCAGTTGGGACCAATGAAATGGTCCGTTCACTTTCTAAACCGATCGGTTCATAGTCCTGATCAGTTCCTGATCGACTTTCCCTCTTTTGATTCTAATTGGTATCAAATACCAATCCTTTTCCCAATCAAATTGGGCAAGTGAAACGAAAGGAAAATTCTCACCAATCTGACTTTCCCAACTTGCTCGGTTGCAACAGTTGAACCGATCGTTTCAACACTTGAAGCAATCGTTCACCCTGTCCATGAGCCGATCGACTCACAACCTGAGCCGATCGGTTCACCAAGCTGAGCCGATCGATTGGGAGTGCAGATTGTGAAGAATTAGTCAATTGCAGTTTCAATCAATCCGATACTCTAATCAATCAGTCTAACACCTTGAACATTATGATTTTGAGCTATCAATCAACTGAGTGTTTAATTGAACTACTAAACTCCTTTAGTAATCAATCTAAACATTTTTTGTGGACAAAACTTCTCTTCCAGGTTAAATCCTATGTGTGTGACCCTATAGGTCCATTTCATGTTGGCAGTGAAAGTCCATAACACTTATGACTTCACAAGCAAATAGCGGTGCCTAGTCACACATCAGTGCTACCAAAGTGAAATAGAAAGTTGGAGAACAAATTTCAATCCTACAATCCGTGAATGGTGTTACAGTGAATGTATAATTCCTTTGTCACTGATATCCCAAAAGAACTCGAGGCATGGAACAGTCATCCTGTCAACGTTCATTCACTTTCTTGACCTCAGAGTATATTGTAAGAGATATGTATGACATCAATATCACATACTGATTCACACATGTGTGCACGCCTTTCTCAATCCTACTCATCAAGTGGCCATGGATATCAAACTCCCTCAGGAGGGAAAAGTCCCATATCTATCACTCACCCCTCAAAAGCCCCATGTGTCAAAGCCACCCAATCATCACCTTTATAACAACCCATGTTTCAGGACTGCGTTTGATGATGTCAAAGTATGCCCAACAACATGTGTTGAGTGTAGTGATTTCAGGTCAAAGAATCACACTCACCGCCATCACTGTGATTACTGACTGTGACTACCATGTCATGGTTCCATGTGTCAAACTCACGGTGGGTCTGTCCGGTACACTTGTTCTCTAACAACTACCTATGTGTTTGTTTTGATATCTCTATATCATGACTAATAAGTTTCTATCATCAACCAACACCACAATCTAGTCGTGCATGTCATTGCTGCCTGTCTACCTTCCACAATGACATCTGACTAGGGACATAACAAGAATGTACAAACTCTTAGCATCCGTATGATCTCATCATTCAGTACCTGAACCTGAAGGCATACGGAATTGAGTATTGTCATTCTCTAGACATTCAATTTATTCTATCACTATCTCATATGACTGAACCAGAAAGAATTGGAAGCTTGCCTTTGATGTTTATCAAATCAATCTTAATGTATCCCATCAATCATCCCATGATTGGCTCTCAGGACATACATACTAACAACACCGTCCAAGACCGGAGGTGAAGACCGCGCAAGGCGCGAGGTATTATCGCCGAGCAAGCCTCGGGACAATGTATGATTCTACAAACCATACTTTCCTATTGTATAGACGTTGACGCGTTTCCTTGTTCTGGGTTTGGGGAGGAGAAATTTTTTGTTTCCGCTGCCTTCTCTGCCTCCACTAAAACCCAACAGTGGTATCAGAGCCACGTCAACTGCTTTATACTTTAGGATTATCGATATGATCGATTTTGGTTTGTCGCCTTTTTTTATTGCATACAATGCAAATAAAATTGGCTTTATGCATGTCCAATCCTAAAATCCACAAATCCCAATTTACATATATGATATGTATTATGAATGCACTCGATACACGTCACCCTTAAACGAGTTTTGCGGTGGATGTATAGCGTGGTTATGGCCAATAAACCATATATGTGTATGGTTGTATGTGGTTGCTTGCATCTCAGTCTGCGCATCGATCTTCCCTCTCCTATTCCTGATGTAACTCGAAAAAATTTGAGATTTCTTTCCTACCTTTGCTCCCCCCCGAATGTAACTCGAGGTTTTTCTTTTTACAATGTAAAATAGAATAGGATTTTATTTCCTGTTATGTCAAAGAACGGAGGACATCCTGACTGCAGCTGAGACGATCGGTTCAAGGCGTGAACCGATCGGTTGACGTTCGAGACGATCGGTTCAAGGAGTGAGCCGATCGGTTGATGACCGGTTCGAGGAGCAAGACGAGCAGGTGGCATCCATGATGAGATGCACAACGACCAGGTGAACCGATCGGTTGGAGGAGCCAACCGATCGGCTAGTGGCACCCAGATGACCGACCTGATGGCGAGCCGATCAGTCATGTGATGAGTTGATCAAACCCAGAAAGGCAAAGCACAGAGTTCATCTTGTACATGTTGCATGTGATGTAGACCTAGATGACTGTGATTCCTCTTGGCTCGAGGAATCACATTAGGATGGCCATAATCATCGCTTTTATCATTTTGCATGTTTTCTGTGGGATATAGCATGTTAATGATACGTACTATATATTGTGGTGATTGGATATGTATATGTATATAAAAACCAAATCCCTCATTAAATATTAAGTCTTATATGCCTTCCATTAGCGACACACATGAAAAACTCGACCGACCAAGTGTAGGTTACGCCAAAGTGTGGTGTGCCGTCTATCTTGTAGAAGTGTGAACGGTAGACATGTAGGTTCTGCCAAAGTAGGGTGCATGTTTACCGTGTCAGCTTTTGGGTTAGACTTAACTGGTGATTCTTAGAGTGTCTAAGCCCAGAGGCAAGGAATGTTCATGGCAAGGTGTTGCACATGTTCATTCATCAAGAGTTGCATATGATGCAATTGTCATGATGGCCTACCTAAATAGTCAAGATTGTGGGCGATCAGCCAAAGCTGACTCATGACTTGATGAAATATGGATCTTGACCACTAGAAGGTTGTACGCTGCAATCTTCCAAATTGATGGTGAGGGCTATCAATTTGAACTAAAATAGTGGGAGCGATAATTAATTAAAGGCATAAGTATATCGTCAACCTTTCAAATCAATCGAACAAGTCAAAAGATTTTTGGACTAAAATTGCATATATTTCCTTTTGTTAAAATAAATGGTTAATCAACAAATCACTTTATTTGTGATCGGTCTTTGAGACCAACAAATTAAATGGGAATTTTTCCACGACTGGTTAGGATGATGAGAAATGTTCTCAAAGAGAGAAAGCTCTAAGTCCTAGTTATACAAAGACCAGATAAACTCAATCCCACCACATCAATGGCTGAAAGTATGCTTATGGAAGCATACTGAGGAAGACACTGACGAGGAGTGCTTGATGTTGTGTTCTCTGAACTATGAGTTGTAGAGACAACACGAGACATATGATATCTCCAAGACACTGTCCTAGTATGTCATGACAGAAGGAGATCTAGTAAGGTATTCACACACTCAATGTGATTGGGTATGTGGAAAAACCTGACTAAGAAGGATTCCCTCTGAGCCAAGAGTTGGCTATTGGTATGATACTGCAAATGTTGCGAGAATCATACAATTCATGATAAGCTATGACATGAACAACTTTGACAAGCGTTGATAGAGTTGTTGGACATGTTGAGGACAGTAGAGGCAAATATGAAGAAAGACTAACCCTAATCTTTGATGAGATCAATGAAAGATAATTCTTAAGGGCAAGGGCAAGGGCAAAGCAAAGAAGTGTTCTGATGCTAGCCAACAGCCCAAGCCGTCTTCAGCCTCAAGGCACATGGGGAAAGGGTGTATGAGGGAATTGCCCTCTATATCTGGAAGAACAAAAGAAGATAAAGGAGGGGATGGAGATCTCCACCTAAGGTATCATGAAATGAACCACTTCTTTATCTGAGGTATATGATACCAAGATATGGATATGTTATATATGATATGCAATATCCACAAAGAAGTGATGGCCTTTGTGAAAAGGACCAAGGAGTACCCATCATTGGAGCAAGTGTTGCTGCCATAGATAGGAGTACCTTTCAGTTTATTTCAGCCTAAAGGGCATGAAATAGAGTTGAGAACTGCTATTTCATATTTTCCAATAGATAGAAACACTTTATTTTTTTCACATTGTGTGACAATGATGGCAATCAATAAAGAGATGTTTCAATTTCTAAAGATATGATCTTTGTGGCAATGCCTTGTTTATCTTGTGGTATTTGATACACATAAGATAAAATGATACCTAAAAGTTATAGATAACTCAAACAAGCAAATTAGCATCAATCATGAGAAATTCATTTCTAGTTTCCATGTGATGGATAAATCTAGACTCTTTTGGTTAGAGAACCAGTAAGAGACATGAATATCTTGGACATGATTAATCAATCTTCACTAATGGTAGTGAGAGAATGATTATCCTGTTAGGTATAATACATGTGATGTATTTACATACCTATTGGAGAAAATGCTAATACTTCAAATGGTGTTTAGAGAAATACCAATATGAATATCTTGAAGTGTTTAAGATTATTATAGATGAAGTGCAAATTTGGTAAAGTGTTAATTCTTGATGAGATCAATGAATGAAATACTTGGACCAAATGTTTGAGATCCTTATGAGTGATTATGATAGTGTATCATAGTGAACTCATGATTAAGGCATGGTGATGTCTAAATCAAGAAGGAATCATACTCTAAGGAGTTAGAAATGATTATCAAATAACTGAATTCTTCTTAATAAAAGAATACCCCACACTAATAAAGGACATTAAGAATCACAAGGAGTTGTGAGTTCTTATAGCCTTAACAGATACACCTCAATTATCTATATGATGATTTGTTCATGTGATGAGTCAACTATCTAGATGGATATGAGGAACCGAATTTTGAGTTATGGTTTATGACCAATTGCATCCTAAATGACATTCATATGAACCATAAGGTATGACCTCGATGGTAGCACCCATTGGATTAAATCCATAAGTGCAAATAAGTGTTAAGTGTTAAGACACATGGATGACATTTTGAGAAGGATGATGCTTATTGATTGCAACTTAATGACTAATACATTTGTCATATGGATACTAAAACCACATTCCTATGAGGAATAAAACAAAGATGTGTACGTGACACAACCTATAAGGTTTATGAATCCACTAATGCAAATGAAGTCCATAAGTTACAATGGACTAATCAATGTGATTGATTGAGTACAAGCAACTCAAAATTGGATCTTTACTTTGATGATATAGTCAAAGGGTTTGACTGATATGTCAAAGATAAAGAAGGGATCTGTGATTTAGTGGGAGCGTGTTCACATTCCACATGTTGATGTGAAATGGAAATGTTCTAAAATGGAAATCCAAAAGTGGAAATTATCTTTAAGGAAGATAGAGATGTTTCCTATGTGATAGGAATAGAGATCTATAGAGATAGTTCTCGAAAACCTTTTAAACATACATTGGCAATCTGCACTGAAGGGTTCAGTGTACACAGATTCAGTGGGAGAAAACTTGTCCATGTTACATGGATTTAGTATCCCAAGGCCAAGTGTCCAATTCTTATGAAGAATGGGCACACTAAGAATAGATATGGATCTATCATGTATGTAATCATCCCATTATCTTGCATGTATCGACATGGAAAGAACAAAATGCATTCATCAACTTGTATGTGGGACATGGCAATATGAAATGATCATCCTGATAAATCGTATGTGGGACATGACGAGTGGATGTCTGTCTACTTCTAGTAAGGGTTACTGGAATACCATGAGAACTTGATAAGTACTTGTGAATTACTAGTTCTATGGAAATAGGGAAGAGTTCGATGTAAAGAGTTACATTGATGCGAACTTTTGAAAGGATAGAAAATTAATCGAAAAATATATATAGGATATATAAAAGTGAAAGTTTGTTGATAATTGGAAGAGTTTCAATAAAACCATTTAAAAGGAAATGTTGAGTATCTATGTGTTAGAGAACTGAAGTGGATACTATATGGATCTGGAAGTTCATGAGATGAACTTATAGATATTCCACTCATTGATGACAAGTATGGAATCCTTGATCATGCAATGTGGCTAAAGGTTAGCAAAGGAATACTAGATCGCATATTACGGTAGCTCCATCTCATACGTGTGACGTACATCAAAGAGATGAGAGACATGGAATTAATACTGACTTTGGCAAGGTGTTGCCATAACTCACTATGTTGGCACAAGAGCACAATAACATGTGGGACACGTTTGAAGATAACTATGAATATGATTCAAGGGTGATTGGCTCGCAGTGCAAGTGGGAGTCTATTGGTATGTATGCCCTGAGAGCCAATCATGGGATGATTGGTGGGATACATTAAGATTGATTTGATAAACATCAAAGGCAAGCTTCCAATTCTTTCTGGTTCAGTCATACGAGATAGTGATAGAACAGATTGAATGTCTAGAGAATGATAGTACTCAATGACGAATGCTTTTAGGTTGAGGAACTGAACGATGAGATCATACAGATGCTAAGAGTTTGTACATTCTTGTTATGTCCCTAGTCAGATGTCATTGTGGAACGTAGATAGATAGCAATGACACACAAGACTAGATTGTGGTGTTGGTTGATGACAGAATCTCATTAGTCATGATATAGAGATATCAAACCAAACACATAGGTACTTGTTAGAGAACAAGTGTACCTGACAGACCCACCTTGAGTTTCACACATGGAACCATGACATGGTAGTCACAGTCAGTACTCAAAGTGATGGCAGTGAGTGTGATTGTTTGACCTGAAATCACTACACTCAACACATGTCGTTGGGCACACTTTGACATCATCAAACGCAATCCTGAAACATGGGTTGTTATAAAGGTGATGATTGGGTGGCTATGACACATGGGGCTTTTGAGGGGTGAGTGATAGATATGGGATTTTTCCCTCCTAAGGGAGTTTGGTATCCAAGGCCACTTGATGAGTAGGATTGAGATAGGCGTGCGCACACATGTGTGAATCAATATGTGATATTGATGTCATACATATCTTGTTCAATCTACTCTGAGATCAAGAAAGTGAATGAACGTTGACAGGATGACTATTCCATGCCTCGAGTTCATTCGGGATATCAGTGACAAAGGAATTATACATTCATTGTAACACCATTCACAGATTGTAGGACTGAAAGTTGTTCTCCAACTTTTTATTTCACTTGGGTAGTGCTGATGTGTGACTAGGCACCGCTCTTTGCTTGTGAAGTCATAAGTGTTATGGACTTTCACTGCCAATGTGAAAAGGACCTGCATGGTCACACACATAGGATTTAACTTGGAAGAGGAGTTTTGTACACAAACAATGTTTAGATTGATTACTAAAGGAGTTTAGTAGTTCAATTAAAAAGTCAATCAATTGATAGTTCAATATCATAATGTTCAAGGTGTTGGACACATTGATTGGAGTATCAGATTGATTGAAATCACAATTGAATGATTCTGCACAATCTGCACTCCCAACCGATCGGCTCATGTGATGAACTGATCAGTTGAGCTTGGTGAACCAGTCAGATCAAGTGTTGAGTCGATCGGCTCATGGACAGGGTGAACGATTGCTTCAAGTGTTGAAATGATCGGTTCAACTGTTGTAACCGAGCAAGTTGGGAAAGTCAGATTGGTGAGAAATTTCTTTTTCATTTCACTTTCCCAATTTGATTGGAACAAGGATTGGTATTTGATACCAATTAGAAGCAAAAGATGGAAAGTTAATCGGGAACTGACCAGGACCACGAACCGACCGGTTCAGAAGTGAACCGATCGATTGAGGTGTCAACTGACCGGCTCAGGTCCCAACCGACCGTTTCAGTTGTAAAATGACCGGTTCAGGTTGCGAGTTGGTTGTTTTGGTGGAAAATCTCGAACCCTTCTACTCCTACTTTTAGTCTCGTATTGCCCGGGATGGAGAACCCTGTCCCATGACCCTCCTATATATATAGGGGTATTGGGGGCTTCTCAAAGTACAACTCAATACAAACCAGTTGCTCTGCAAAGTTGTCATTCTCTCTGGTTTTGGTAACCGAGAGTGCCCGAGAAAGTGCTACTCGAAAAGGGAGGCACAACAAGGGAAAGACAACTGCAGTTGCAACTGGTAGCAGGAGAGTGTGTTGGTGACTAGTACGCTGATAGGAGGGTGAGACTCCTTCTAATTCCTTGTGGGACAAGGAGATTGGAGTTCCAGGTGGTCCGTGTGGACTACTTCAGAGGAAGGAGGTTTCTTCCACTCAGAGGACAACTGTCAATCCCGACAGTCCCGGTGAGACTAGGAGTCTTCAGTCCCGGTGCGACCAAGAGCTGCACAGACACCGTCTAAGACCAGAGGTGAAGACTGTGCAAGGCGCGATGTATTGTCTCCGAGCAAGCCTCGGGACAAGGTATGATTCCACAAACCATCCTTTCCTATTGTATAGACGTTGACGTGTTTCCTTGTTCTGGGTTTGGGGAGGAGAAATTTTTTGTTTCCACTACCTTTTCTGCCTCCCCTAAAACACAACAAAGATGGGGGAGCTGTGGAGATGGATGTTGCATAAATGCATGAAATGCAGTAAAGTCATTGCCACAGTGTGTAAGGAATAGTACTCTTCTTCTACATTGAGTGCTTCTCATTCTTCCACTTCTTTAACATTCTATCCTTCTGTATATGCTCTACATCATCAGTCGGTCATTGAAGGTGGCATACTCCTTGTAGGAGGAAGATGGGGTCAGGAAGTTCCATTTCTTTGATATGTGTGTCCATGGTGCAAAGGTGTACACCCCTCCCTGGTATTGGGCGACCAGGTGTGCCCACAAAAAATGCTTGAAGTCAAGCATGGAGGATGTCTAGAGAGCATTTTCCTTGTAGAGGTCAATGTGAAGGTGCAGGGTGAGTTGTGTCAAGAGTCCTCTAAAATGAAGTAGGGCTTATCCAGTGATTTCCTTTTTAGTGCCAACATGTGCTAAAGAAAGAATGACCCCAGATTGATAGTCTCATTCCCAAGGTCAAAAATGCCAACAGAATGAATGGGTCCACCTTTTGGACCTTCCCTTGCCCCTGAGTGGATGTGGCGAATATAGTATTTGTCAGGTAGCGATGCAGAATCTGGGAAAAGGGGTGCTTGGTGTCCATCACCGAGGACAGGTTCCCATTTATGATGAACCCTTGAGGATGGGTTGTCATATATCACCAAGTCATGTTGTTGTCGAAGTCAACTGACATAAGGTGTGATTTACCCCTTGGTCAACCAAAGATCAAGTTGACTTCTTCCATTATGAGGTGGTAATTGATGTTGTAAAGTTGGAACTTGACCCAACCTTCCCCATGTTTAGGGATGCATCATATCTCCATAGTTTTAGGAACTCACAATCTATCACATGGTAGGTGGTCCAATCACCAAACAATACATGATCACTCGCCATACCTTGAACGGTGTAGACTAGGCGGAGGTTAGGCATGAAGCTGGTGTCATTGAGGAATGCACAGCTTCCATACTATGTGGGTATGATATTCCTTTTCATCATGGAAGAATAGAGTTTTTTCTTATCTTCTTCAGGGAAAGCTACCTGAGATGGCTTCGGTATTGTCCAACAAGTGCACATGTTGATGAAGTATGTATCCTTGATGCCATTGGTGTAGAAGTAAAAAAAGAGGTCAAGGAAGGGAGCTTGATGTAGACTTCAAGTAGCTCTACAAGTTGTTGGTGATGTTTGTTGCCTTCCTGAGTGCAAGAGGAATACTTTGGGTGTGAATGGATATCACCCATTGCCTACCCTTATGTAGATGAAGTGTTTCCCTGACGTGCAATGTTGGTGGCACCAACTATATGTTTTAGTGGTATCGTATTCCATTGTTATCCATGTGTGTCAGTGTTGTCCATTGATACTGACTGGTCTAAGCCATCTATTTACTAAACCTCATATTCTCCTATTTTGGTAGTACCAACTACTTTTTTGGTGGTACCAACTTCTTTAGCACGAGCCTAGACTTGTGCCACTGACTGTTGGATGTTGAAGATCATGGTCATTGATCTCATTACCATGGATTCCGATTGTTTTAGTCAGTTCCAATGACATGGTGTAGGTGGTACTGAGCATTAATTTTCCTACCTATGACATCTCCCATCAGTGGTACCAAGTTGTGTTGATTATGTATTACTTGATCTCAATGAGTCAATACCACAGGGCAACCTCTCGGTAGTATTGACTATAATTTTTGGACAACTAATCTTTTCTTTGACAAGTATCAGTTCTACGGACTTCTATGTTGGTAGTGCTGACGTTTTGCATAAATCAACCCACTAACAGTTTGGCACCACCGACACTCATGTCAAGGGTACCAAATTTTTTTGATTTTCCTATTGAAATTTTGTCACATGTTGGTTCCACCAATCCTACTGTTGCTGCTACTGAATTTTTATTGAAAATCTTTTGAAATCCTCTAACATGGTGTTGGTTCCGTTGACCCTCCTGTCAGTTTTACCGACACTGCCTTTGCCTGCACACCACACAAAATGAATCAAGGTACCTTTTTTATAAGAAAATCTTATTATATGAAAGTTACTAACATTAATTAGTGAAAATATCTAATTAAAATGTAAATAATAGATGATAAAAACAATGGATTGTCTCTCATGAGCATCCTTGTATAATGCCTTAGGCTTGGCATTATTTTTAGCTCAAAAGATCAAGGAGCTTCAACCCCTCCCTCTCATGGACTACCTCTTCTTCATAATAGTGTTTAAGGTGTTGTCATTAGTCACAAAGGTCTTGACTCCATCACTTATCTATTTTACATCATGAGAAAATTCCTTCACTACCACATACGGTCCACTTCACTGGGAACTTAACTACCCGAGATGCAGTATCATCCTAGAGTCAAACAACAAGAAACATTGACCCGGTAGAAACACCCTATGGAGAATGTGGTGTTCATGCAATTTCTTAGTTATGTCCTTGTAGATTCTAAAATTTTTATAGGAATCTAGCTTAATCTCATATAATTCATTTAGTTCTAGTCTATGCTTCTTCCATGTACTAGAAAGATCAAAATTCAATTCTCTCACGACCCATTTGGATTTATGCTATAATTCCATGGGAAAATGACATGCATACCCATAAACAAGCCTATAGAGAGTTGTGAATATGGGTGTCTTAAAAGTCATTCTATAAGCCCACATAACATCATTCAGTTGCATGCTCCATTTAGTCCTATTAGTTGAAACGTTCTTTTCTATAATCATCTTAATTTCCCTATTTGATACCTCAACCTGACCTTGGGTCTGGGGATGATATGGGGTTCATGTTCTATGCTTCACTCCATACTTGCTAAAAGAGTTCCAAATTTTCTATTAGTGAAGTGACATCCTCCATCACTTACAGTTACTCTTCAGACATGTAGAAAATGTTATCACTCACAAATTTTATACAACATGTCCATCATTGGTACAGGTTGGAATTGCTCTCACCCATTTTAACACATACTCAACTGCAGGAAAAATATACAGATTGGAAATAGAGGAAACAAAGGATCCCATAAAAGCAATGCGCCATTAATCAAAGACCTCAACTTCCTGAAATGTATTAAGAGGCATTTCTTGTCTTCTAGGTATGTTCTTTGTTTTTTGACATGTGCCACACCTCAACAATTAGCCATAAGCATATCTTAGTAATGACGGATAATAAAACCCACTCTCTAAAACATGTGTTGATATCTTTGAGCTAGTGTGGTATCCCTCGGTGGGTAGGGAATGATAGTGAGTGAGTATGCTCTCAAACTGATACTCCAGAAGATACTTCCTTAGAATGTTATCCCTACATTAATTAAGTAAAATAGGGTCATCCAATACATAGAATCTCAAGAAATGGAAAAACTTCTTCTACTCTTGATATCCCCAGTGTTTTGCTATTTATCTACATGCCAAATTATTCACTATGTGTGAAAACCAAGGATGATTGTCTTTCATTGAAAAAATCTTCGCATCTGATAACTCCTCATTAATAGGTACCTCCAAACCTAACTCATTCACTCTCTCTAACTGAAACAAGTGATCTACTAGTACTCCAACCTTATATTTAGTTTTAATATCAAATTCATGTAGTAGAAAAATCCATCTAATAAACCTCGATATGACATCTTTCTTCTACAAGAGGTACTTAATAGATACACGACCAGTCCACACTATTACTTTCGACCCTATCAAATTTTCTCTAAATTTCTCAAAGGCAAAGACAACTAGAAGTTATTTTTTGTGGTGGTATAATTAAGTTCTGCATCGTTAAGGGTATTAGATGCATAGTATATATTTAAAAGAGCTTGATCCTTATATTGGCTTAGAACAGCCATAACTACAAAATTCGATGTCTCAAACATCAATTAAAATAGTTGACCCCAATCTAGAGCCACCATACGGGTGTGGGGATCAAATTCTCCTTCATACTATCAAAGGCTTTCAAACATTGGTCATTAAAATTAAATTCAACATCCTTCTCTAAAAGTTCAAAAAGTGGCTTTGCAATCTTTGAAAAATATTTTATGAAATGTCGATAAAATCTGATGTACCCTAAGAAGCTCCTAAATCCCTTCATTGAGGATGGTGGAGGTAGCATAGAAATCAGTTCTATTTTTATAGGGTCGACTTCCATCTTTTTGTTGGACACCTTGTGTCCCGTCACAATCCCCTGAGTCACCATCATATGACATTTCTCCAAATTCAAAACTAGATGAGTCTCCTCACATCTTTGCAACACTTTGTCAAGACTAGAAAGGAAATCATTAAATGACTCTACATAAACTAAAAAATCATCCACAAAAATCTCTAGATGATGATCTACCATATCCAAAAAAATAGTGAGCATTCATCTTTGAAACATCATTGGACAATTGTAAAGACCAAACGACATCTGATGGTAAGAGAAGGTGCCATAGATCTTAGGGCACACAAAAGGGACTTTTTAATTTATTGGACCCAATATAAACACTCTTAAACAAATCTACAAGTGTAAGGGCTCGATAGTAGTATAGGAGCGTAAGTCCCAATCAATCCCAATTGAGAGGGGGCATTGGAGCTATGTCGGTTTAGGATAGATTCCTACAATGGAGTCTTGGGTTGAAGTGTTTGAATTTGATTTGGTTTGATTACACCAGAAGTTCAAACAAGTAATTTAAGAAGACAAAGAAGAAAACCTACTCTGACCATAGATAAGTAATTCTAATTAGCAATGAAATGGAACTAAGAAAGAAAGGAGAAATTTAGACTAAGAAGACAAAATAAAGATTAACATTAATACTATACTACAAAGCAATCCTAATTAACAACGTAGAGATACAAACTAGATAAATTAGGCAAGAAACTACTCTAAACTATCAAATTAGGTAAAAAGGCAATTAAGGATATAAACTAGTTAGAACAAAGAAATTGACTAGGAAAGGTAGTTAAAAAGACTATCTAAGAGAGCATTAACCAAATAAGGAAGAACTAGGGATTTTAGCACTTAATGGGAATTGTGGGCCATTTGGGGTAATGTGACTAGAACCATTGTCTAGGAAAGTGATATGCGGTGTATGGGTGGAGGGGGTACCGCATAGAGTATATGTGGTATGAGGGATTATATACTGGAGTATATGCGGTTTTGGTTTTTTTCATTAAACTAATTATTATATAAAATAATATATTGAAAACATAAATAAAAGTATATATATATATATATATATATATATATATATATATATATATATATATATATATATTAGGCAGTTATATGTATTTACATCTAAACATATTAGTATACATGTATGACATACTTATATATGTATACATGTCTATATATTGAATGTTTTTGTAATGGATGTACAAATTTTGAAATATATGTATATCAATGTAAAAATATGTGTAGAGAGTGTGTATAAATGCGAATAAATCAAAATGCATGTACATATGTACAAATGTATTTGTATATGTAGATATATTACAATGTATATATACATATGAATGTGTCAAAAGATATTCATATAATTGTATAAATGTGTGTGGAAATTATTCTATGTATTGCAATGTATACATGTATATATATCAATGACTATATATTTAAATTTTAATATATATTGAACTGAGTGTATATGTATGCTTGTACGTATGAAACACATGGACATTAGTTGTGGGATTTTCAAAAAGCAGAGTTTAATTGGCCGCTTAATCGTCCAAGTGGGAGTATATGCGGCCCATGACCGCTTAGTGGACTGACTAGCAATTTACGGTGTGGTAGGGTGACCGAATAGGCATAAGCGGGAGTATATGTGGGTGTGCAGACTGATTTCCTAAACAGTGACTAGAACCTAGGTTGGGTGGTCATAACATGCAAGAAATGTTCATTCATTTAAATCACCAAACCAAACAACAAGTTAGGTGCTACAAAATTTACCTAAACTACTAACAGGTCATGGATGGAATAGGGTGTATATAGGGGAACTAGTCCCTATCCCTCCTTTCCACCCATGTGAGGCTCATGTGGATTGGTTTTAGGTGGAATTTGACTAGGATCTAATCAAGTCTCGGTTTCTAGGATAGAAGATATCACGAAAATTGGGGGCCAAGGGTAGAAAAGGAGGGTGGAAATGAGGGTTTACACCTCACATCACCTACATCTAGCTTTAGGAAGCTCCAAACCAATAGCAATAAATACTTCTAAACTATCTATTTAGATATCTCACATAGGTGTAGGAGAATGGATTAACATGTAGGAATATGGATATCTAGATAGGGTTCTATAAGTTGGACCTAGGAGCTTTTCCCCAAAATATATAAATATAAGCCATTTTCTAGAGTCCTAAGTGATTTCAAGCATAACAAGAAATCCATGGGAAATGAGATGAAAGTAGAACACAATCATTATCAACTGAAGTTATGAATTTTACATATTACATTCCCCAAACTTGGTATCAAAGTTACATTATAACCGTAAATATCCCACCTAGAGGGGCTTATCTACTCATAGAAATGGAGGATATAAAAAGGTAGAAGATAGAGGTAGAAGTAACCCTAGAGCTCTAAGTAGTGGCTGAAATCCTCTCCTCCAATATCAACAATCTTGAGCACTTCCCTCCTCTAAGGTGAAATGGCATGGATGGTAATGAAAGTGACTTAAACCCTACAAGGAAGGTATTTAGGGTGGAAGGTGATGAAATGAAAGTGGAATGAAGTAGGTTGGTGATAAGCATCCTCAAGGGAGCCTACAAGAGCTAACAAAGTGGCTAACCTTTTGCTCCAACCGCCGCCCATGTATATATAGGTAGTAGAGAAGCACTAGGTTAAGTGTGTGCAATATTGTGAAAATAGTGTAGAAATGTGCTAGGGTTTTTCACCATCATGATTGTTCTAAGAACCATGGTCATGGTGGATGGGGCAAAGAATGGACGTTCTTAGGTGGAACGGGCAAGGTGAGAATGATAAAATGTCAAGTTGAATTGTTTTTTGGGGAACTTAGGCAGCACATATGTGATGGGTACTACGAATGTGGTGGGCACATAGTGGCACAGGTATGCTAGGGCACACGACCTTCCTAGGAGGAAGGAGTATGTGGTCATTATCTTCAACACACGCTTGTTGATAGCTTGGCAACACAATCGTGGTTGGCTACATGACTATGTTGAGTCCTTCTTGGCATAGTTATGGTGGCCAGAACAGTCATGCTATGGAGCTTATCTATAATTGCTTCAACTCTTTGAATTTCTTGTGAAATGACTTGGACAACATGACCATTCCTTGATACTACGGTCTTGTTGGAGGTTTTATATGGTACTTTCATCTTCTCCTTAGATTTCTATGCCACATTTGCTTTGGCGTGACTCTTGGCCACTAGGGGAGGTTGGGGGAGATTTGGACTATCCTGAGGCTCCTCTAAGAGTGAAGAATGTAGGGAAACACTAGCATATAGTAGGTAGCAGAAACAAAAATTTTATGTCTGTATTCCCCAGAACACAAGATTGTGTCAACAACTATGTAATGGGAATGATGGTTCAATGAGTTCATACTTGGTCCTCGAGAAAATCTAATGATTGTAACTCATTGTCATAGTCATACACTCCTAATTTTATTGGGACTCATCTATAGAACCTACTCTACAGATAGTATACTTAGATGGTGTTTGTAGCTTCTCTTGTTCTCACTAGGACTGTAGTCTGATGTTGTCCTCCTAGCATGGCCAAAGGCCACCTTGCCTCTATGGAAGTCCACATGGACTGCCTAGAACTCTTTTCGTGCTACTAAAATTGACAGGAAGGATTTGCGTCTCTTGTTAGTGTAATAGTCACCAACTTGCTCTCCAACAATTGTTCTCCCTTATTATCCATCCCTTTATCGGGTAGAACTTGCTCGAGTTCTGTAGTTAACATAACCAGAAGAAGACAACAATGGTTAGAGGCAATTAAGTTGTGTTCAGAGAAGCCCCTAGTACCCCTATATTTTTAGGAGGGGTTAGGGTCAGAGTTCCTAGTCTAAGTGGGAGTGAAAGGGACCAGAATATCACAAAATTCACAACATATGAGCAGCAAACCAATCAATTTGCCTGCATACTGGTTGGTTCACATGCGAGCCGATCGGTTCAGTTAATAAGCTGGTCATTTCTCCATGTTTCCCAATCACATATGAATTGGCAATTCAAATCTAATTAATGTACAACACGATGTCATCACTAATCCTTGATGTAATCGAATTTCTCCATGAATTGGGCATCTCACCTAACCAAATAGTCGGTTGGTGAACCGAGTCGATCGGTTCACTATATAAACTGGTCGATTTACTCCCTAGTTCAGAAATAACTCAGCCAATTCAATATCCAAGTATCCTAACACTCAACTGGTTGGTCTAACACTGAGTCAGTCGATTGGGAGTTTAATCAGTTGATTGGTTGCTTAAATTGAATACCAAAACACTTTGGTAATCAGTTCAATTATCATGTGTGATTAAACTCCTCTTCTAGGTGTATCCTATGTGTGTGACACTACAGGTCTCATATCACATTGGCATTGAATGTCCACAACTAGTTTATGACATCACAAGAAAAGAGTGGTGCCTAGTCACACATTAGTTCTACCCAAGTGAATTGAAAGTTGGAGAACAACTTCAACCTACAATCTGTCTAAGGTGTCATAGTGTTTGTATAATTCCTTTGTCTCTAATATCTGGAATGAACTCGAGGCATGGAATCATCATCCTCTCAGTGTTCAATCCATGTTCCTTGAACCAAGAGCATGATCTCTGAGATATATGATACCTCATATATTGATTTACAAGTGCATGCACATGCCTTTCTCAGTCTCACTTTTCAAGTGAGCAAGATATCAAACTTTAGTAGGAGGGACAAATCCTTTCTACATCACTCACAGTCAATCCTCATGTATCACAGATACCCAATCATAACCATTATGGATTTCCTTATTCAGGGTTACATTGGATAATGTTAAAGTACACCAAATGACATGTGATGAGTGTAGTGACTTCATGTCTAAGAATCACAATCACCACCTTCACAATGAGAGATGATTATGACCACTAAGTATGGTTTCTAGATTTCACTCTGAAGGTGGGGATGTCTGATATGTTGTTCTCTAACATGTATCTATATGCTTTGTTTGATATCCCATATCGTGACTGATGATATTCTGGCATCAACCAACACACACTCCAGTCTTTAGTGTTACTATTGTCTATCTACCATCCGCTCTAACATCTGACTAGGGACATAATAAGTATGTACATACTCTTAACATCTATATGATCTCATTGTTCAAGTCACATACTTGAATACATATGTCATTGAGTAATTATCATTCTTTAGACATTCATTATGTTTCCTCATTAGATCATAACTGAGAGATATAAAATGAATTGTTAGTTTACCTTTATTATGCATTAATCAAATCTGTTACAACCCCAATTTTTGGGTTCATTTGGTGGGAAATGTGATTTCTCATATTAAAGATATTTGAACAAATAATGATATAATTTGTTTTGAATGAATGGATTTCATTTACAATAGCCTTGATGATTGTTTTGTGGGCTTTATTGTCTATTGGGCCCAATAACAAGGAAGAGACAAAAGGAACTCCATTATTAATAAGAAATGGAGAAAATAAAAATGTAGAAACCTCTAGAAGGAAGACATATATAATCCAAATGTGTATTTCGTTCCTCTTGGGTTCCTTGGGTTCCAAGGAGTCCAAAGTTGCTAAAAGAAAGCAATAAGAAAAGAAAAGATCAATTAAATATTTCTTTATTAAAAGAAAAATTGAAAACACTTATAAAATGTGGGAAATAAGTGAAAAGAGGTATAATGGAGTTATCCTTAGTGGATTTTCATATCCAAAGGATTCCTAATGTCAAAAGGAATGCCAATGAGGAAAATAAAAAGAAAGAAAAAGCGAAATCCTCAAAAAAAGATATTTTAATAAGAAATAAACAAGATAATGTGAAATAATGAATATTGATGCATCTAGACGGATAATAAGTTTCCTTATGAAGGAATTTCGAAATCTTGTAGTTTCTTGGAGTCCAAGGAGCTCCAATGAAGAAAGAGGAAATAGAAAATACCAATAATGTCAAATAAGAAGATAATATGATGTATAATGAATGTTTTTGGGGTATTGTTAAAAAGGAAGTAATTTCTATTAAAAGAAAATAGAAATTCATGCCAATGGATTAAAAAGCAAGAATAAAAAGAATAAGTGAGAGGAATTTCGAATTCCTAATTATCTAAAAAATAAGAAATATCAAGGGATAGTAAGGAGAGAGAAAGCTTGCTTCCTAATGAAGGAATTGGTTTCCTATTGGGAAAAGACCTTGCATCTTTGTGGATGCACATCTTGGGGTGCTTAAACACTCCCCTATATAAAGGGTAGAGCTCTGGTTTGAGTTCCAGAGGATCCCACACCTCTTTCTCTCCTCTTCTTCCACATTTTTGTCCAAAAACCCTAACATTAGAGAAGCTCTATCTCAGGAGCAGCAGGCAGTCATGAAGGGGGTTGCAATGGGGCATGATGCTCCCACTTTGACCTAAGGAAACTCTACCATCATCTTCTTGCTCTAACCCTTATGCAAAACCCGCAAGAGGTCAAAAACCTAGCTATAAAACGGGAGCTTGGAACTCATGACACAGACCAACTTGGTCGTGCTTTGCGGCCTGGTTGGCTGTGGCGGGGGGGGGGGGGGGGGGGACAAAGACATGGAAGAAGTTCCGGCAAGGTATGAGCCTCGAGGTGGTGGGAGGCAGCCCGCGAAGCATTGTAGGTCGACAACTAGAGCGGCAACTTGGGGTTTGCGCGAGGAAGGAGTAGGGGTGGTGTTGGACCATTTTACCCCTCCGGGGTAAGAAGTGCCAACAACTTAATTTAGGGTATCTTTGTAATTTCAAAATGTTCTTCAACCAGCCGAGTCTGTTGCATGGAAAGGCCTACGTGGCAGCCTCTCATTGGCCAAAGTAAGTGGATTTTGTAAAATTCGTAGTTAATTATTCATAGCTCATATTAGTACGTGTAAAATATGAAAATTGCTCATAAAAATGAGAGAAATCCAATAAAAATGCATATAGAAGATAATTCCTCTTGCAATTTGAAAAGTAGTGTAAGTTATCAACTTTGATGAATTAAAGATGAAGAAACCCTATTTTGAGATGATTAATGTATTTAGTAGGGTTGAATGGATGATTAAAGTTGGCTTTAACCTGTTAATGATAAAAAGGAACATTAGGAAGAAAAAGGATGAACTTTGAATGTAATTGGCTTAATTTAGAGTTTCATGTGCATGAATATACTTTAATGGGCCTTGAAACCCTAATATTGGTAAATGCGACTATTAATGGCTTTAATTATTCAAAATCATGAATAAAGTTAAGATATGATGATTCTAAGCTATTTCGAGTATAGAAGTTCTTAATTGTGGATAAATATCCTTAATATGATAATTAGGGTTTTTCTAATGGATAAAGGTAGAATTGATGGTAAATGAGCATAATGACTTTATCATAGATTAAAAGGATAAAAATGGTAGCTTTAATGTAAAAGAGGCTTAGTGGAATTAATTGATGATTAATTGTGTTGTAGAAATCCTAAAAAGGGAATATAAACCTTAAGTAGCAAGATGGTATGAATAGATTTTGATAAAAAGGAATTGGATGTAATTTTAGGACTCTTGTACTTGCTTGATTGAATGTCTTCATTGATTGGACTATTCTATCTCAATTCAGCCTAACAGGTATGTGGTTAATTACGAGTAATCACATCAGTTTTCCCAAAGGTTTCTCGGATGGTTATTCGCATTGAATGCAACTAAATAGTTTGGATGTTCATACTACAATTATAAAGTCACTATGGTTATCACAATTATAAATACATGTGTATTCTCGCACCTACATGCCACCCTGATGGAAGATGCCATAAAGGTCACGCCCAAGAGGGTAGACCAATGGGCACCATGAGAGGTGACCCTAGACACCATGCTCGGGAATGAGAAGGTGGTCTATGTTGCATGACTATGGGGCACCATGAGAGGTGACCTCCAGTCACCAAGCTCGAGATTGAGAAGGTGGTCTTAAGTCAATGGCAAAAGAGAAACCCTAGAGGGTTATTCCAGGATTAGGGAAAAAGTGGTGGAGAATGACACATTGAAAATGTAAATTGGTTTGATAATTACCCTAATTGTGATAATTAGATTGTTATCCATATTTGCAAAATTTTGATTGTTCCCACATACCGACATATTTCGATATGCTAACCGGCATTTTGTTTGTCGGCGTTTTAGGTACAAGTGAAAAGAACAAACAATAAAGTGGCATATGTGGAATTAAATGTGAATTAAAGTTCAAAGGAGGATCAGTTAGAATAGACTCCATGTGGATAGAAGTAGACATCCTAGTTTTTAAAAAAGGTATGCAAAAATAAATTTTATTACTACTTTTCAGTTTAGTTAGTAGAATTTGATAATTATTATTGATTATTTGTCAAACCTTTGATCCGGAAATTGGGATAACAGCTCTGACCTCTTGGTCTCCCTTAATTGGGGGTTACTGGGAGGCGGGGTCATTACAATTGGTATCAGAGCATAGGTTCCTCATTTAATCTTTAATAATTATTAAATTTTACAAACTCCATAGATGTAATGACCCTGACCTTCATTTAGGGTTTACCCTAATTGCTTTGCTTAACCCTGATGCTTTGTTGCTTGCTAATCACCTTTAGTGGTGATTAGGGTTTGTTGGTGCTTTGTTGAGAGTTGGAGGTGCTACTTGCAATTAACCCAAGTCTAGGTTTTGTGGGCAAGTTTGTCACCTTGTAAGGTGTTCCTCCCTCTCCTTGCTTCCTATGGTGTTGAGGGGAAGGTTTGGGCCCATTGCTTGAGTTCCTTTGGGCTCGGTTGAGCTTGTTGGGCCTTGTGGTGCCTTGCCTTTGTACCTTTAGAACTTGTGTCGGGCAAGGAGGAGCTTGTGTCGCCCAGGCTGTCTCTCCTAGGGCTGTGTCACCCATGGTGGTGGTGTATCATGCAAGTGTGTCGCCCATGACCTTTGACCTTCTTTGACCTCATTTGTGTCACCACTAGTGGACACTTGGAGCTTGATGCTTGCATGTGGCAATGACCTTGGACATGTGTTTTAGACATGCTAGAGTGGTGGTTCTTGCACATGGACAAGTGTCCCTAGGTGGGCGACACCTTGCTTTGCTTTGCTTTGGTTTCTCCTCCACCCCATTCTATATATGCGGTTCCTTTCCCTTGCTAAGTATCCCTTTAGTTCCTTAGTTTCTCCTCTACCTTGGTGCACGACACACCATCCTCTTTTGCAAGCTTGGTGGTCGATACCCTTGGAGGAACTTGCTTGGTGGTCGATCCCTTCCTTGGAGTCTCCTTCTTCCTTGGTGGTGCTTGGAGCTAGGAGCTTGGAGCTTGCTTAAGGTGGGTTACAAAACTCCTAACCCTAACTACATTACCATCTCCTATCTTCTTGTTGTTTATGATCGACTATGCATGTTAGTAGCTTAGTTTCTTGTTTAGTATCTTCTTGTTGGCCGAACCTATGATCTAGGGTTTCTTGGTGAGCAATACTCCTTTCTCTCCTTGGTCTTAAGGAGTGAGCTTGAGTTCTAGTGTCATGAGCAACACTCCTCTCTCGTTCAAGTTGAGAGGTGAGCTTGTGTTCTAGTAGCTTGAGCAACACCCTCCTCTCACCATGGACTTGAAGGGTGAGCTTTGTGGTGGTTGTGAACCTCGTTTAGGGTTGTTCCTTGTGTTGTCGTTGGTGAAAAGAGATGTGCTAGACCCCTCTCTAATTCAAGTTGAGAGGTGAGCCATCTTCTTGATCCTTTAGGGTTTGGTGCCCTTGTGCTTGAGGTTGATGATGAGCTTGGGGAGGTGCTACCCGACAACCCTCTTGACCTAAAACCTTGGACGACACATCTTGAGGCTGTGACGGGCATCACACTACCACCCTGCTTGTGACAGCCGATAGGCCATGGGTTGGTTGGTTGAACGATAGGTCCCTTGTCGGTCGTTTGAGCTATACCCTTGGACGTTGTCTCTTGTGGAGTATCTTGCCCAACCCACATACACACCTGACTTAGATGGAAGCTTGGGGTCATTGTGCCTTGAGGTGGATGTTGCTAGTAGTTCTGTGACAGGCGTCGCGTTAACCCCTGCTTTGTGTGTCAGCCGATAAGATCGGGCTAGATAGCTGAGCACGACCTTGCGTTGCCCGATACGTTTCCTGACCAGTTGTTTCCTCGACGCTGCGTTGCACGACACAAGAAGTGCGCAACATGCGTTGTACGTCACACCTAGTATGCTTGGCCGATATGTGTTGACCGACATGAGTTGGGCGATAGGGTGAGTAAACTGCCCGATACCACCTATAGTAAGAGTGGTGGATGCTTTTAGTGAGGGTCCTGCCCCTTATAGGAATTGATATGCTGATCTTGCATCACGTTTGGTTTTGGTAGTAACCCTGGATGTTCACGATATAGTACACCATCCATGCTAAGTCTTGTGCACATATCTGGTTAGTCATGATGGAGGTTTTTGATATTCTTAATGGTAATTGATATGGTAAAAGCTTGTTTATGTAACTCATATGACTTTACCTATGCATGTGATAGTCTTAAAATGCTAAGGGAAATGGTAAGCATGTAATATGGTTTGCTTAATGATGTGCCTTGTGTTCATGATCATAAGTTGAAGCATGATTGATAAAGTATATAATCATTAATGTCACTCTATAATGATAGCATGGTCATTCTATTAAAGCCTATGATTTTTGTGTACACTAACCATGCAGGTGATGCATAGCCAAGTAAAAGCCTATGAGGTATATACGATGAGTAACATTGCTTTGATAGTTACTCTTGAGGATGAGATCACTTGAATGATGTGTTTGACTAAAGTGATTGGGATTGCTATCCCCTGATGATGATGTAAGCCTTGAGAGGCAGTGGCAGTATATGATGAGGGATTGAGATCCCATGACAATGTGATGATCCTTGTAATGGATCTGGATGATTGGCAAGAGGCCAAGTGATAACATGTAATGTTGGATCCTTGTAATGGATCAGGATGATGTTGATGAAAGCATATTGTTGAGTTTCATACTGTTTATTTTGTTATGGTTTACATGTTATACAACTTGGTTGAATCTTGCAATCCATATAAAAGAAACTAAATAATCACATGTGGAATATATCATGTAGTTTGCCCTGGCCATAGATCCATCATCGTCAGGAGCTGGTGATGGTGAAATGGGTTCTCCTACGGGTTAACCCAGAGTGCATTTTGTTGAATATGTGAGGTTTCTCCTAGCCTAAAGTGAGGAGGTAAGAGTGCAACTTCGGTTGTAGACTCCAGGGTGCGGATTCAGGCCCGTAGCCCAAGTATGTGAAGAGCATGGTGAACATGCCCATGGCTCGGGATATGTGATATGAGGAGCATGAATGTGTTCATGGCTCAGAGCACGGTGAACAGACATGTGGCTCAGTTTCACTAGCACTGATACCTGTACCGAGGCGGGCTAGGCAGAGGGTAGTCTGTCCCTGTGGCTGAGGCCACTTCAACATGAGACTGCGGTCCTACTTGTGTTGTACTCATGCACCGACCATGAGGTGGGAGGTCGTGGAGTCCGGCTCTCCCATTGACCTTGTATGGCACCGACTGTGGGTTTCGAAGCCGTCAGTTGGATCTGAACGGTACGGTTCACTTCCTCATGGCATAATAATACGTAATCCAGTCGAATAGTATTTACTTCTTAAGGAAAAACACAGAACATTGGTTGAGGCCTTGCTTGTGTAGATAATCCTATTATATCTTGTAGTTACTTATATGTCTCTCATGTTATGTGGTAATACCTTACAAATATTATTTTGTTAATCATGTTCCATAAAGAAATAGTTGAATATATGCCTTCTGTACATCTGGTAAGCTTAACGGTATGAACAAATTTACTTTATAAACTGCTCTTGGTATATTCTTATTCATTATCTGTTGTTGTTGCTTTATCTTTCTGAGGTTTTGTAGTTTCGGCGGGGAGTTATGTTTCTCACTGGGACTGTGTGTCTCACCCCACTGGTTTACACCCTTTTTAGGTGGTCGAGCTAGGCGTGGTGGTGGTCGCGGAGTTGCGACCGAGCAGCAAGATGAGTAGTAGAAGGCAAGAGATGGATATGCTGCTATTTTGGATGTTTTGTAATAGAGTCTTAGAGTCATCCCTATACTCTCAGGTCCTTGGAGGTGTTTTGACATTGTTTCATGATGTATAGTTGGTGATATTTTGTATATCCTGCTGTTGGCCGGATGTGGGTCTGTATGTACATATAACAGGTGATGAACTCATGTGATGACAAGACAACTGTTCCTCTAAGTTGTGGACACGAATTAAGGCTTGTATATGTTTATATAACATGTTTCCTTGTAGGATGAGGACTTAAATGTAATAGTTTCTCAGTTTATCAGCTTTCTGCAATCAGTTTTAATGAACCTATGTTTTTGGTAATCTATGGTTATGGTGATTTCCGCATGTTTTTGCGTAACACCTCACTGTCTGTGTGATAGTGGGATGTGTTTCCACAAGTTTTGGTATCAAATCTCTAGGTTCGCTGAGTCTACATGGATTTAGGACTAGGTTGTGTCTGTTCTTGTGAGTTTTCCAGATTTTCTTACAAGCATCTTTTTCCCTCAGCGGAAGAAAAGCCAAGATGTCTAGAAACCATGAAGAACATGCTCCTGAGAACAACGATGTTGTATCAGTTGATGGAGCTTTAGGACATGCACATGAAGATTGGGTGCCTGAGGTCCCCCAACCTAACCCAGCCATTCTTGAACATCCTGCCTATCAACAACTTATGGGGTAGATGATGGCTACGATGAATCTCATGGTTGAGCGATTGCCAGTGCCTCCGCCGAGAGCGTAGGCTCCCCATGGAGAAGCATCAGGTATTGGGAAGACCTTTGAGCGGCTTCGTAGAGTCGGAGCTTCGAATTATGCTGGAACGGCTGATCCAGCGGATGTAGATCTGTGGCTAACAAGTCTTCAGAAGGCTTTCTGGATCCTCAAAATCCCCGAAGCAGACAAAGTAAAGAACAATGTCTACCTTCTGAAGGTAGTTCTGGTCACTGGTGGACCATCGAGGAAGAGAAGCGACCCAGTGAGATGATCGATTGGGAAGTTTTCCGGCACGAGTTCGTCAGCAGATACTTTCTGAAGACGTATCTGGATGAGAAGATCAGTCAGTTTGAGCGTTTGCGATAAGGAACGATGAACATCACTGAGTACGAGGCCAAGTTCATGGATCTGTTGAGGTTTTGTCCTCATATGGCAACAATATATGAAAAGCGGATCATATGCTTTGAGAAAGGTCTGAATGCTGAGATGACAGCACCCGATTCTGTGTTGGAGAATAGAGAATGGTTTGCTATGTTCGTGGAATCTGTCTGGAGGATTGAAAGGTCAGTAAGGGAGAAAAGAGAGTCCATGTCTCACAAAAGACCTGCTCAGTTCTAGGGACAAAGGTTTGGCAGCTTCAAGAAGCCCAGGTTTTCAACACCTTCTGTGATGAGAGATTCCATTGTATCGTCGTAGTGGTCTCCAAGTAAGGGAAGAGGATATGTTTCTTCACCTTCAAAGGCACATAGTACAGCTTCTGTGGCAGTGATAGGGCCATTTAGGCCACGGTTCGAAGATAGGATATGCCATCTGTGTGGTCAGACCGGGCATTTCAGGCTGAATTGCCCAAGAAGAGATGTTGAAGTGACACAACAGCCGAGGCAGAGTCATCAAGGGGTAGATAGGTAGCAGCTCAGTAGTAGCATAGGGCGAGGACGCGGTCAAGCATCTCAAGTGGGATTGTCTGATCAAGGAAGCAGAGGACGTGGACAACAAGCAACAACTTGATTCTATGCTATGAGTCAGCCGGAGGCGATAGTCAACCTGCAAGTAGTGAAAGGTCAGATTGAGTTATTTCATTCTGATATGTCTTCTTTTTGCTTTATATCTGTTCTGGTTGACCCGGGTGCTACACACTCTTTTATCGCCTATAGTATGCTTGAAAACTGTCGTTTACCTGTTAGGTATAAGAAGGATAACTTGTTGTTAGAAACCCCTTTGGATGGTTCCTTGATGCTTCGAGAAGAGTGCCCATTATTGTGTCTTGTCTTTCTCGGGACACAACATTCAAGTGGATCTTATACCACTTGATATGCATGGTTTTGATGTCATCCTTGGGATGGATACCTTAGAGAAGTATAAGGTTGTGTTGGACTGTGGTTCCAAGCAGGCAGTGTTTGATGATGCTGGGGGGAAGTGGATCTTCCAGGGAGATAGGAAGATTCTTCCGATGTGTCTGGTATTAGCTATGGTGGCAGAGAAGTTGCTATGGCAAGGATGTGAAGCATTCTTAGCTCACGTTGTGGATACCATTGTGGATACCAATTTGAAAGGCCCTAGTCTTCGAAGAAGGCACAGTTGAGTTTTCTGGTATGCCATAGACGGGATATGTTTGTTTCCTTACAATAGATGAATGTAAAGATAGAAGTTTCCTTGTTAGATGGACTTTTAGAACAGATGCAAGTCAAGCCTACGCTGAGAAAGTAGATCAAAGATACATAGCAAATAGATGATGCAATACAGTTGATCAGATCAGTGTTCGACGGTGAAAAGTGTGATGGGTTTCATGAGTCCGAGGATGGACTGGTTTGCTATCGTGATAGGATGGTGGTTCCCGATACTGATAATCTAAGGAAGTTAGTGCTCGAGGAAGCACACACGTCGATGTATGCTATGCATCCATGTGTCACCAAGATGTATCACAGTCTGAAGAACTTGCATTGGTGGCCCGGCTTGAAGAAAGACGTAGCTGAGTTAGTGGCTAGGTGTGAAGTTTGTCAGCAAGTCAAGGCTGAACATCAGAAGTCGGCAGGAACGTTGCAACCCCTGCCGATACCGTAGTGGAAATGGGATCACATAACCATGGATTTCGTAGTTGGTCTACCCAGGACAACTAGAAATCATGATTCCATTTGGGTTATAGTGGACAGATTGACGAAGTCTGCCCATTTCCTACCAGTAAAGACAATATATACAGCCGAGAAGCTCGCTCGAGTATATGTGGATGAGATAGTACGTTTGCATGGTGTGCCAGCAATGATAGTTTCTGACAGAGGTCCTCAGTTCACAAGTCATTTCTGGGAACAGTTGCACAAGGCGTTGGGAATGCAGTTGAGGTTCAGTACCGCCTTTCACCCATAGACAGATGGACAGTCTGAGAGGACTATTCAGACTTTGGAGGATCTCCTTCGGGCTTGTGTTTTGCAGTTCCTAGGCAGTTGGGACATACATCTCAGTTTGATAGAGTTTGCCTACAACAACAGTTATCAGCGGAGCATTGACATGGCTCCTTATGAGGCTTTGTATGGAAGGAAGTGCAAATCTTCTTTGTGTTGGTATGAGTCTGGTGAGTATCAGCTTTTGGGTCCTGAGTTAGTACAGAAGACAACAGAAAAGATCAAAGTGATTCAGCAACAGTTGAAAGCGGCACATGACAGGCAGAAGTCTTACGCAGACAATCGTCGATGACCTTTGGAGTTCCAGGTAGGAGACAAAGTGTATCTTAAAGTCTCACCGTGGAAAGGTGTGCTAAGTTTTGGTCGGAAGGGTAAGCTAGAACCCAGATATATGGGACCTTACCCAGTCATAGCACGTGTTGGCAAGGTAGCTTACGAGTTAGAGCTGTTGCCAAAGTTGCACAGGTTACATCCAGTGTTTCATGTCAGTATCCTAAAGAAAAGTCATCCAGATTCAGGAATAGTGATATAGCCAGTTGAGGTTGAGCTTGATGAAGATGTGACCTACGAGGAAGGTCCCATGGCGATCCTTGACAGAAGGGTTAAGAAGCTGAAGAGGAAGGACCTGGTTCTTGTGAAGGTTCTTTGGCATCATCGTGGCATTGAGGAAGCCACATGGGAGCTTGAGGAAGAGATGAGGAGGAAGTATCCCTTGTTTTTCTCTTCGGATTTCAGGGACGAAATCCCTTTGTAGGGGGTTAGCTTGTAAGGACCCTGACCTTCATTTAGGGTTTACCCTGTTTACTTTGCTTAACCCTAATGCTTTGTTGCTTGCTAATCACCTTTAGTGGTGATTAGGGTTTGTTGGTGCTTTGTTGAGAGTTGGAGGTGCTACTTGCAATTAACCCAAGTCTAGGGTTTCTGGGCAAGTTTGTCACCTTGTAAGGTGTTCCTCCCTCTTCTTGCTTCCTCTGGTGTTGAGGGGAAGGTTTGGGCCCGTTGCTTGAGTTCCTTTGGGCTTGTTTGAGCTTGTTGGGCCTTGTGGTGCCTTTCCTTTATACCTTTGGACCTTGTGTCAGGCAAGGAGGAGCTTGTGTCGCCCAGGCTGTGTCACCCATGGTGGTGGTGTATCATCCAAGTGTGTCGCCCATGACCTTTGACCTTCTTTGACCTCGATTGTGTCACCACTAGTGGACACTTGGAGCTTGATGCTTGCATGTGGCAATGACCTTGGACATGTGTTTTAGACATGCTAGAGTGGTGGTTCTTGCACGTGGACAAGTGTCCCTAGGTGGGGAACACCTTGCTTTGCTTTGCTTTGGTTTCTCCTCCACCCCCTTCTATATATGTGGTTCCTTTCCCTTGGTAAGGATCCCTTTAATTTCTTAGTTTCTCCTCTACCTTGGTGCACGACACACCGTCCTCTTTTGCAAGCTTGGTGGCCGATACCCTTGGAGGAGCTTTCTTGGTGGTCGATCCCTTCCTTGGAGTCTCCTTCTTCCTTGGTGGTTCTTGGAGCTAGGAGCTTGGAGCTTGCTTAAGGCGGGTTACATAACTCCTAACCCTAACTACATTACCATCTCCTATGTTCTTGTTGTTCATGATCATCTATGCATGTTAGTAGCTTAGTTTCTTGTTTAGTATCTTCTTATTGGTCGAACCTATGATCTAGGGTTTCTTGGTGAGAAATACTCCTTTATCTCCTTGGTCTTGAGGAGTGAGCTTGAGTTCTAGTGTCATGAGCAACACTCCTCTCTCGTTCAAGTTGAGAGGTGAGCTTGTGTTCTAGTAGCTTGAGCAACACCCTCCTCTCACCATGGACTTGAAGGGTGAGCTTTGTGGTGGTTGTGAACCTCGTTTAGGGTTGTTCCATGTGTTGCCATTGGTGACAAGAGATGTGCAAGACCCCTATCTCGTTCAAGTTGAGAGGTGAGCCATCTTCTTGATCCTTTAGGGTTTGGTGCCCTTGTGCTTGAGGTTGATGATGAGCTTGGGGAGGTGCTACCCGACAGCCCTCTTGACCTAAAACCTTGGACGACACATCTTGAGGCTGTGACGGGCATCACACTACCACCCTACTTGTGACGACCGATAGGCCATGGGTTGGTTGGTTGAACGATAGGTCCCTTATCGGTCGTTTGAGCTATAACCTTGGATGTTGTCTCTTGTGGAGTATCTTTGCCAACCCACATACACACCTGACTTAGATGGAAGCTTGGGGTCACTGTTACTTGAGGTGTATGTTGCTAGTAGTTCTGTGACAGGCGTCGCGTTAACCCCTGCTTTGTGTGTCGGCCGATAAGCTCGGGCTAGATAGCTGAGCATGACCCTGCGTTGCCCGATACGTTTCCTGACTAGTTGTTTCCCCGACGCTGTGTTGCACGACACAAGAAGTGCACAACATGCGTTGCGCATCACACCTAGTATGCTTGGCTGATATGTGTTGACCGACATGAGTTGGGCGATAGGGTGAGTACCCTGCCCGATACCACCTATAGTAAGAGTGGTGGATGCTTTTAGTGAGGGTCCTGCCCCTTATAGGAATCGATATGCTGATCTTGCATCACGTTTGGTTTTGGTAGTATCCCTGGATGTGCACGATATAATACACCGTCCATGCTAAGTCTTGTACACGTATCTCCTTTGTCATGATGGAGGTTTTTGATATTCTTAATGGTAATTGATATGGTAAAAGCTTGTTTTTGTAATTCATATGACTTTACCTATGCATGTGATAGTCTTAAAATGCTAAGGGAAATGGTAAGCATGTAATATGACTTGCTTAATGATGTGCCTTGTGTTCATGATCATAAGTTGAAGCATGATTGATAAAGTATATAATCATTAATGTCACCCTATAATGATAGAATGGTCATTCTGTTAAAGCCTATGATTGTTGTGTACACTTACCATACAGGTGATGAATAGCCAAGTAAAAGGCTATGAGGTATATATGATGAGTAACATTGCTTTGATAGTTACTCTTGAGGATGAGATCACATGAATGATGTGTTTGACTAAAGTGCTTGGGATTGCTATCCCCTGATGATGATGTAAGCCTTGAGAGGCAGTGGTAGTATATGATGAGGGATTGAGATCCCATGACAATGTGATGATCCTTGTAATGGATTTGGATGATTGGCAAGAGGCCAAGTGATAACATGTAATGTTGGATCCTTGTAATGGATCAGGATGATGTTGATGAAAGCATACTGTTGAGTTTCATATTGTTTATTTTGTTATAGTTTACATGTTATACAACTTGGTTGAATCTTGCAATCAATATAAAATAAACTAAATAATCACAATGGAATATATCATGTAGTTTGCCCTGGCCATAGATCCATCATCATCAGGAGCTGCTGATGGTGAAACGGGTTCTCCTACGGGTTAACCCGGAGCGCATATTGTTGAATATGCGAGGTTTTTCCTAGCCTAAAGTGAGGAGGTAAGAGTGCAACTTCGGTTGTAGACTCTAGGGTGCGGATTCAGGCACGTAGCCCAAGTATGTGAAGAGCATGGTGAACAGGCCCATGGCTCGAGATATGTGATATGAGGAGCATGAATGCGTTAATGGCTCAGGGCATGGTGAACAGGCCCGTGGCTCAGTTTCACTAGCATTGATACTTGTACCGAGGTGAGCTAGGCAGAGGGTAGCCTGACCCTGTGGCGGAGGCCACTTCAGCATGAGACTGCGGTCCTACTTGTGTTGTACTCGTGCACTGACCACGAGGTGGGAGGTCATGGAGTCTGGCTCTCCCATTGACCTTGTATGGCACCGGCTCCGGGTTTCACAGCCGTCGGTTGGATCTGAATGGTATGATTCACTTCCTCAGGGCATAATAATACGTAATCCAACCGAATAGTATTTACTTCTTAAGGCAAAACACAGAACATTGGTTGAGGCCTTGCTTGTGTATATAATCTTATTATATCTTGCAGTTACTTATATGTCTCTCATGTTATGTGATAATACCTTACAACTCATATCTTGTTAATCATGTTCCATAAATAAATAGTTGTATGTATGCCTTCCGTACATCTGGTAAGCTTTACGGTATGAACAGATTTACTTTATAAACTTCTCTTGGTATAATCTTATCCATTATCTGCTGTTGTTGCTTTATCTTTCTGAGGTTTTGTAGTTTCGGCGGGGAGTTATGTTTCTCGCTGGGACTCTGTGTCTCACCCCACTGGTTTACACCCTTTTTAGGTGGTCGAGCTAGGCATGGTGGTGGTCGCAGAGTTGCGGCCGAGAAACAAGATGAGTAGTAGAAGGCAAGAGATGGATATGATGTTGTTTTGGATGTTTTGTAGTAGAGTCTTAGAGTCATCCCTGTACTCTCAGGTCCTTGGAGGTGTTTTGATGTTTTTTCACGATGTATAGTTGGTGATGTTTTGTATATCTTGCTGCTGGCCAGATGTGGGTCTTTATGTACATATAACAGGTGATGAACTCATGTGATGACAAGACAGCTGTTCCTTTAAGATGTGGACACGTATCAAGGCTTGTATATGTTTATATAACCTGTTTCCTCGCAGGATGAGGACTTAAATGTAATAGTTTCTCAGTTTATCAGCTTTCCGCAATCAGTTTTAATTAACTCGTGTTTTTGGTAATCTGTGGTTATGGTGATTTCCGCACATTTTCGCGTAACACCTCGCTGTCTGTGTGATAGTGGGATGTGTTGCCACAGTAGAACCCAAGGGAGTTATTAGAGGAATTTTTGAAAGATGGAGGTGTCTAGAAAAGGATCATGTCTAGGGGCTGACAAGATTTTCCTCTGCACCGCTGGTTGGAATAAGAGGACTCCCAGATTAGTGTGACTGCTTGGCCAAAGTCTCATAATTTGACTTGAAATAAGATACCTTTAGGACTCTCTCATCTTGTTCATCCCTTCTCAACTCAAATGTTGTTAAGGACTTTAAGGATTAGGATTTTCTCTATTTTCCTCACCTTCTTGAGTGATGGGTAAGGTTGATAAGGATTAAGGAATCCTCCATCAAAATTAATGAAAATCATGTAAATAAGATGTCATGGACATAAGCTTAATAGATTAAGCGTAAACTAAAGAATAGATACATGCGTAGGTCGTATGACATAAGTTGTCATGCCCTCAGGAGAGACCTGAGGCTAGGCCTTCTTGACAGGAGGATAAGTGAAGAGAGTTAGTCTTGGAGGTAAAGATCTCCATTGCAAGTAGAGACCTGGTACATCCTCTGAGGATGATGTTAACCCTAACCCTAGAGTGAAGGTTAGAGAGAGATGACATGATGAGTTAGATGTCATGGTAGACTGGGTGTTTGGATAAACATGCCTTGGATGCCATATGAGCCATGAGATGTTGGATGACCGAGTACCTTGGCGACCCAACCTAGGGAAGGGTCGTGCATGTTAGAGTGAAGGATAACACCTTCTTTGATGAGGTTACAGAAGAAAATATAGAAACCCCATGAGCTTATATGAGCTTTGCATAGTAGGCACCCAGAGTACAGCAGTAGTGTGAGCAGTAGGTTGAAACCCTGGCCAATGGAGTATGTTGGATAGCTGATGAGATAAGCATAAAGAGTTATGAATAACCTCGAGCAAACATAAGCTTGAACGTAGGTATCACCCAGGTAGGGGTATGCTTGTGAGCTTGATCCCCCTTCATGGAGAGAGAACCTTTAGTAATAAGTCTAGTTGTGGAGTAGCTCTAGAGAGAGAGAGAGCAGGACCCAAGCAAGGAGGATGGAAGCTTAGATTCCGAGACATGAGGAACAGTGGGGAGTTGAGGATGATGTGACCTAAGTTAATGATTGTGGTTTCCTCGTGCTTGATCCCTGGAGGCTGACGATATCTCGGTGGCCTTTAGAGGAACCAAACTCTAAGGAGAGGATGATGCTTCTGGAACCTATGTGCCTATGGTGTAGGTGTTTACCTTCTGAGATGAGACAAAGAGTGTCTTAGACCCTGAGGAGGTTTAAGTAATAAGCTGTGAGGCCTTGTACCTTGTTGGTTTCCCTTGAGGAGGACTCGACTCTAAGGTGTTTCTTGAATAAAAGGATCATGTGAGTACATGACATACCTTGGACATGTTGGATTTGTGGTTAAGAGTTTGAGCATGCAGTTGGATACCCAAAGGTGAACCTAGGGTTCCTAGGTATAAGAGGGGAAGTGGTGTACCTGATGCTCATGACGAGGTTTTAGTTTCAATAGATTCGAGCATGGTACTTCTCATGTTTAAAGGAAAGAGAAACCCCTTAAGTTTAAGGCATGTTTGATGAACCCCCCACAACTAAGTTGATGACATGGGAAGGTATGATCTTAACCCAATGTTGATGATGAGAAGAATAAGTATGACCTAGTAGGGTTTAGTAGGTGGTATGCTTGTGCCTTAGTGGATGCTGGGTTAAGCATGCTCATCTGAATATAAACCCTAGGGATGTTTGTGACCTTGTTGTCAAGAGTTGTAGTTTCCTCCCATCCTGGGAGAGGAACCCTTTGGTAGGTTGTGTACCAGTTTGTGGGTTTTGTGGAAACCTAAAGAGGTCTAATAGGATCCTGAGAAGCTAAGTACATGGTATGAGAATGAACCTGTAGACCCATAGTTAATCATCTCTAAGTGCATGTGGATGTGTTACCATGGAGGTAACTAGTATGGGGCCTGACCAAGGTAGGTAGGTTGCCATGACCCCTATGAAAGGATGGGAGTCAGCGATGAATGCAGAGAGAGAGAGAGATAATGAAGGCTTGGGTAAGGTTCTAAGTTGGACATGTACTATGTTAGAATTCTAAGTCTATCCTAGGGTCAGGTAGGGATAAGACCAATGGAAGTAGGAGTTGCCTAATTCCCTAGTTGCACATGACCATAGGGTCGGGAGGTAACAACTATCATTGTCTGAGGGCCATGGGTTAGGAGATTGATCACCTTCATGAACTCATGTGACCCAAAGGGAAGATGAGTAGGGCACTCTCTGATGAATGAGGGAAGAGGGATGACCCCAAAAGTGTTGGCACCCTATAGACCCAGAGGAGATGACCAAGGATTGTGTGTAAACCCCAGTAGGTTCAAAACCAGTTTCCATGGAAGTAACATTGATATCGAGACATAATTTGCACATTTCAACTTAGATTTGAAGGTGTACTAGCAAGGTGGGATGTACCATCTCTACTCTTGGAATAGGAAGCACTCTATATTTGGACTGCAGCCAAATGCTTATGTCCTCTTGTTATGGGATTGAAAGATAGGATAGTACGCATGCCATACACCAAGGATAGAGATGATGTGAGTTGGAATATTGATAAGAGGTATGAGGACAAAGACGATAACATACCCTTGTGAAGTGAACGATAGGTACAAATGACAACAGTATTAAGGTAATCATCTTGTGAGAATGTTTTATCATGAGCTATGTGGAATTTGCAAGTGATACAAGGTTGAGTTTGATAACCAAGAGGATGAGCTCAGAGTGTTTTGATGAAGATAGACTTAAAGTTTGAGACGAGATGATAAGCGGAATACATGGAAGTGTATGTCTTCAACATTACCTAATACCTAAGGATGTGAAGTGGTAATGGATTCTCTGGTTGAGATATAGCTGCCTAGTTTGGCTAGAGACTAGAAGAGGTTGTTAGGCTAACCCTAAGTTTGGAAAGAAGATAGGTTTGGCTAACCCTCAGATGCAACAATATCGATTAATCAAGTTAATGGTTGATTGGTTAGCTAGCCTAGTCTTTGATGCAATGGAAGGATGGTGGTAGAACCTCAGATACACTTCTTTGGATAGGAAGTTAATAAAACCCTGATGAGAGTGGTTTAGGGATTCTGAGGAATTGATCTTGAGGAATCATGACATACAGGAGATCATGGTTTTAAGATCACCATACACCATGATACTACAAAGATAGTAAGTGATAGTAGCACTTTGGATGCTTGATATGAAGTTGCATGTGGCATGTGTCGATGCAAGCTGGGGGTGAAGGACGAACACCAGTAACCCAGTGCTTTGATATAAAGGATAAAGAGTCCCCGAGAGGGAATGGGAGTTCATCACTATGAATGTTGTGGTAAATCTCCCCTAAGACCAAGGAGGGTCAAGAGCAATATGGGTTACGGTAGATCACCTTACCTAGATGACATGAGAAAGAAAGGAAACTATGAAGGGACGGTTTCGGTTGAAATAAATATGAGAGAGAGATGTTTCAACTACACCATGATGCGAGTTCAAAAGTTCTTGAGTATAACCTAAAGATACACTTCCATAAGGTGGAATTAGATACATGAAGAACTCGATGTTATTACAGTTTATCACCCCTTACTAATGGTTAGTATGATCCAGACCAGAGGGTCTGATGTGGGCATGTGTGCTCATTCAGGGTGATATCTAGAGACAGTTCTTGTCCTCTATATGATGTGATGATAACCACCATAGCCAATATTGGGATGTAAAGAAGCTTTGTAAGGGAGGTTGTGTCGGTCACCACTTCACTGATATGATGTTGGTGAAGGGGCCTCACGAAGGTCAGAAATGAACCACAGTGTGTGCAGATGAAGTCACTTTGATCATGCAATGGCTGAGAGAGAGAGAGCCCAGAGGTGACATAAGTCATGAGATGATGCAAAGTAGACTAACATGCAGTTCACTGTGGGAGAGTATGTGACGTGAAAATATGACCCCTCTAAGTTATAGCTAAGGGAGCTGAGTCCTGGTTACATGGTCCATTTGAGATGGATTGGTGGAGATGGTTGTGTTTAGCCTTACCCCTCAGGATAACATGATGTGTAATGTGTTCCATGAGTCTGATCTAGAGCACTATGTGAGGTACTCAAGCCATGTGCTGAGCCCTGAACCTATTCAGCTTTTGAGAGGCTAAAATGTCCTGAGTCACCTATGACGGTACGGTATACCGAGGTAAGAAAGAACTCAGATGAAAGAATATGAGATAATGAATGTTCTTGGGAAGAAACATGGAAAGGGTGAAGCCACATGGGAGCCCTGATGGACATATGAAAGGCTTATCCTGAATTGTTTGTTTGCTTGATGGAATTTTGAGGACAAAATTCTTATAAGAGGGGAAGGATGTTACAACCCCAATTTTTGGGTTCATTTGGTGGGAAATGTGATTTCTCATATTAAATATATTTGAACAAATAATGATATAATTTTTTTGAATAAATGGATTTCATTTACAATAGCCTTGATGATTGTTTTGCGGGCTTTATTGGCTATTGGGCCCAATAGCAAGGAAGAGACAAAAGGAACTCCATTATTAATAAGAAATGGATAAAATAAAAATGTAGAAACCTCTAGAAGGAAGATATATATAATCCAAAGGTGGATTTCGTGCCTCTTGGGTTCTAAGGAGTCCAAAGTTGCAAAAAGAAAGCAATAAGAAAATAAAAGATCAATTAAATATTTCTTTATTAAGAGAAAAATTGAAAACACTAATAAAATGTGGGAAATAAGTGAAAAGAGGTATAATGGAGTTATCCTTGGTGAATTTTCGTATCCAAAGGATTCCTAATGTCAAAAGGAATGCCAATGAGGAAAATAAAAAGAAAGAAAAAGAGAAATCCTCAAAAAGAGATATTTTAACAAGAAATAAACAAGATAATGTGAAATAATGAATATTGATGCATCTAGAAGGATAATAAGTATCCTTATGAAGGAATTTCGAAATATTGGAGTTTCTTGGAGTCCAAGGAGCCCCAATGAAGAAAGATGAAAGAGAAAATACCAATAATGTAAAATAAGAAGATAATATGATGCATAATGAATGTTTTTAGGGTATTGTTAAAAAGGAAGTAATTTCTATTAAAAGAAAATAGAAATTCATGCCAATGGATTAAAAAGTAAGAATAAAGAGAATAAGTGAGAGGAATTTAGAAATCCTAATTATCCAAGAAATAAGAAATATCAAAGGGATAGTAAGGAGAGAGAAATCTTGCTTCCTAATGAAGGAATTGGTTTCCAATTGGGAAAAGACCTTGCATCTTTGTGGATGCACATCTTGGGGTACGAAAACCCTCCCTTATATAAAGAGTAGAGCTTTGGTTCGAGTTCCAGAGGATCCCACACCTCTTTCTCTCCTCTTCTTCCACGTTTTCATCCAAAAACCCTAACCTTAGATAAGCTCTATCTCAGGAGTAGCAGGGAGTCATGAAGGGGGTTGCAATGGGGCATGTTGCTCCCACTTTGACCTAAGGAAACTCTGCCATCATCTTCTTGCTCTAACCCTTCCGCAAAACCCGCAAGAGGTCTAAAACCTAGCTACAAAACGGGAGCTTGGCACTCATGACACGGGCCAACTTGGCCATGCTTTGCAACCTGGTTGGTTGTGGCAGGGGGGACAGAGACAAGGAAGAAGTTCCAGCAAGGTACGACCTCGAGGTGGTGGGAGGCAACCCGCAAAGCACTGTAGGTCGACAGCTAGGGCGGCAGCTTGGGGTTTGCGTGAGGAAGAAGGTGCAGGGGTGGTGTTGGACCATTTTACACCTTCGGGGTAAGAAGCGTTAACATCTTAATTGAGGGTATCTTTGTAATTTGGAAATGTTCTTCAACCAGCTGAGTCCGTTGTATGGAAAGGCCTACGTGGCAGCCTCTCATTGGCCAAAGTAAGTGGATTTTGTAAAATTTGTAGTTAATTATTCATAGCTCATATTAGTACGTGTAAAATATGAAAATTTCCTAGAAAAATGATAGGAATCCAATAAAAATACATATAGAAGCTAATTCCTCTTGAAATTCAAAAAGTAGTGTAAGTTATCAACATTGATGAATTAAAGATTAAGAAACCCTATTTTGGGATGATTAATGTATTTAGTAGGGTTTAATGGATGATTAAAGTTGGATTTAACCTGTTAATGATAAAAAGGAACATTAGGAACAAAAAGGATGAACTTTACATGTAATTGGATTAATTTAGAGTTTCATGTGCATGAATATACATTAATGGGCCTTGAAACCCTAATATTGGTAAATGTGATTCTTAATGGCTTTAATTATTCAAAATCATGAATAAAGTTAAAATATGATGATTCTAAGCTATTTCGAGTATAGAAGTTATTAATTGTGCATAAATATCCTTAATATGATAATTAGAGTTTTTCGAATGGATAAAGTAAGAATTGATGATAAATGAGCATAATGACTTTGTCATAGATTAAAAGGATAAATATGGTATCTTTCATGTAAAATAGGCTTAATGGACTTAATTGATGATTAATTGTGTTGTTTCTGAAATTAAGGTTATATGTTGTTAAAGGGTAACCTTAATAACTTTTAGGAAGGATAGATCAGAAATTAGGGTTTAAAAGAGTAAAAACCCTAATTGCAAAGTAAACCCTAAAAGAGGTAAAAATCCTAAAAACGGAATAGAAACCTTAAGTAGCAAGATGGTTCGAATAGATTTTGATAAAAAGGAATTCGATGTAATTTCAGGACTCTTGTACTTGCTTGGTTGGATGTCTTGATTGATTGGACTATTCTATCTCAATTCAGCCTAATAGGTATGTGGTCAATTATGAGTAATCACATTAGTTTTCCCGAAGGTTTCCCGAATGGTTAATAACATTGAATGCAACTAAACAATTTGGATGTTCATACTGAAATTATAAAGTCACTATGGTTATCACAATTATAAATACATTTGTATTCTCACACCTACATGCCACCCTGATGGAAGATGCCATAAAGGTCAGGCCCAAGAGGGTAGACCATTGGGCACCGTTAGAGGTGACCCTAGACACCAAGCTCGGTAATGAGAAGGTGGTCTATGTTGCATGACTATGGGGCACCCTGAGAGGTGACCGCCAGGCACCAAGCTCGGGATTGAGAAGATGGCCTTAAGTCAATGGCAAAAGAGAAACCCTAGAGGGGTATTCCAGGGTTAGGGCAAAAGTGATGGAGAATGACACATTGAAAATGTAAATTGGTTTGCTAATTACCCTAATTGTGATAATTAGATTGTTATCCATATTTGCAAAATTTTGGTTGTTCCCACATACTGACATATTTTGATATGCTAACTGACATTTTGTTTGTCGGCATTTTAGGTACAATTGAAAAGAACAAACAGTAAAGTGGCATATGTGGAATTAAATGTGAATTAAACTTCAAAGGAGGATTAGTTAGAATAGACTCCATGTGGATAGAAGAAGATATCCAAGTTTTTAAAAAAGGTATGCCAAATTATTTTTTATTACAACTTTTTAGTTTAGATAGTAGAATTTGATAATTATTATTGATTATTTGTTGAACCTTTGATCTGGAAATTGGGATAACGGTTCTGACCACTTGGTCTCCCTCAATTTGGGGTTATTGGGAGGCGCGGTCATTACAAAATCCTTATAAGATATGCCATCACAATCATCATATGATTGGCAATCTAGGCATACATACCAACATACTCCCATTTGAACTTAGCTCCAATCACCCATGAATCATATTCTTAGTAATATAAACATGTCCATCATCTTTCTCTTATGCAAGTGCTAATCTAGCGGGTTAGAACCATTTTTCTATAGTTTGTATATTGCATGTTCCTTATCTCTTTGTTGTATGATTTCTCGTATGAGATGGAATTGTTGAAATATGTAATATGGTATTCCTTTCTAAAATGTTAGCTCCACTGTTGTCATAGTACCTCTGTTGTGTCATCAATGGTTGGAACATCTTTAGGTTCATCCATATGAACTTCTAGATCCATATAGTATCCACTCCTGTGTTCATAACACTGGGATAATTGACATCAATGTAGAATTGAATGAATAACATGTAGTTCAAAACTCTTCAACTTAACAACTCTTTATTTTAAAACTATATTACGATCACTCTCTGTCATTTTGGAAGCTTGCATCGGTGTAACCTTTACACCCAACTCTTACTTGTTGCTATATTCTAGCAATTTATTTTTTAGTGCTTCTCAAGTACTAATAGATATCTTCAAAAGACATTCCAACGACCCTCATTGGAATATAATATTATTGTGTTATGACCATTACATATAAGATTATGGGATGAGTATACTATATAGCATAAATGATAGATCCAATTTCTAGTGCATATGGCATCTCACTCATGTCTTTCCATTCTTCACAAGAATTGGAATATAGGGTTTATGAGAGATTAATCCCATGTAAAATGGATAGATTCTCTCTCATTGAATTCTTCATGTTGAACTCTTTCAACATCTTGCTACTGTATGTGCTCACATTTAGGTTATGAAACTTCCAAAAACTATCTCTATAGATCTCAATCCCTATCATGTAGGATGTTTCACCTAATCCTCCATTGTTAAAGGTGTTTTCCACACTAGGTCTCAATATTTACAATATTGAGATGTTATTCCCCATTAATATATGTACTATTCATATATGCTCACATGAAATCATTTGTACTCACAAATTTCATCTTTTATCTTGATTTAAGTCAAACTATCAAGTCAAAAGATACCATCTCTAAGATTTTTATTTCAAATTCAAGATCGAGCATTGCATCTTGTGGACTTTGTGAAGTTATAAAACCTTTAGTCTGAGTCACAGAAAGATCATTTCATATATTCCTTTTAAGTAATGTGATTTTTAAACTTCATATGCCAAATCTCATAGTCTATACTAGCTTCAACAGCAAGCATGACATTTGGTGAAGGAATTTTTCAAGTTCAACAATTTGAACTGATTTGAAAATAATTGCAACCAATCTATCCTTTTAGGTTATCCATGTTGGTCTTCACCTTGAAATCTCAACTTCACCCTATGGGTTTTGCCCCTTTAGGTGGTACTACCAAGGTCATACCTTGGTAGTTTACATGGACTCCATAATGGCCTTAAGCTATTTCTCTGATTCTAGTTCTCTATAGCTTCTAGTTGATTTGTTGGCTCATCATCTTATGACCAACCTATCTAAGTTATTGGATTCACAATCTTTCAATCTAAGATTTTCTTTAATAGAACTATGAGGTTTTGTGTTACATAGCGAATTTGATATTCCACATCAACTTGTGATTTGCACTTGTTCTCATTGTACCTCCGTGTTGACCACGAACCTTTTGAGTTCAACTTTAACTCCCACTAATTCTTTAAGAACTCAATTATCCTAGTAACAAAACAATTTTGTCATCGGATTGGGATTAAAGGTAGTATTCAACCATTATGGTTCGTGGATAAACCTTTTCAAGAAACTACTTTCTTTATATAGGTTCAATCCTTATGACACATAATAAATTCCCATATCATATTTCATATGATGTCTTAAAACCATTTTAGATGGTACATAGTTTTAGTTTATAGTATATATCCATAAGCTCATCAGAAGATTGGATTAAATGATAATAACATCATAATTCATCAATATGTAATTCCTTCTTTCCAATACATCATCATGTTTTAGGTGGATTTGACTTGTGATACATTATCACAGTCTTGTCGAGAGGGTTCTCAAACTATTGATGTAAAATATTTCAACATTTGATCATATCAAAGTTTCTTAATACTTTTAATAAAATTATATGTCATTTACGATCTTCTTGAACACTTCCAGAGATTCATGTTTGTATTTCATCATATACAAAGCCCATGTCAACTGATATTATGAGTTAATATAACAAAGTACAAGTGAATACCTCTAGCATTTATTCTATAAGATCTTCATACATCAACATTTATAAGCTCTAATAGAATGCTTATCCTCCCACTACATCTAGTGAAGGTGGTTTGTCATGTTGCTCATAAATAAAGGCATTCATGTCTCTTATTGGTTCAATAACCAAAAGAGTCTAGATAAACATCAGTATGAATTTTAGAAACGCATTTCTCATATAAGTGCCTTAGGTGACAATGCTAAAGATTGTTTGACTTATCAAATATAATCCTTTGGTATTTATGTTATAAACATTCATCTTTAGATATTTTCATGTAAATATCACTAAATGATTGTCATACAAGATCACATATTTGAAATAAAATCATTAACAACTCTTTATTGATTTATCATCCTTGTCATATAAGATGAATAAAGTAAATGTTTCTATTATTGGAATAATGAAATAGCAGTTCAACTGACTCTATTACATGACCAATGGGCTAAAATCAATTTGAGATGTAGATAAAAGTTGCATCAACTCTTGTTCTGCATAGTCTACCCTTTCCCTTTCATAATGGTTTTTGCTTCTTATTAGATGTTGCACATAAACGTATGTCAAACCTACATATAGTATTACATAACAAGATGAAGATGTAATTAGATTTATCTTGTAATGTTTACACATGAAGTAGATGTATTGCCCCTTCCTTCTCCTTCTTAAATTCCTCTAGAAAGAGAGGGAAATTCATTTTCCAATGTCTAGGCTGGTGACAGTGGTGATAATTGCCTCCGTTCTTTACTCCTCCCTTTGCCTTGAGTTATGAAAATTTGGGCTTCTGGCCAGATTACAAATTCTACTTAGCTTTTCCTTTTCCTTTACTATTCCCCTTTGTCTTGATGATCATCATCACAGACTTGGGCCTATCTTTTGTCGTTTGTGCCTCAGTTGTTCTCAATACGCCTAAGAACTCTGTCAATGATTTTTCAAAGTCATTTAAGTTGTACTTCATGACAAACTGACTATATGACTCTAAAAAAGACTACAAAATCACATCGGTGCCCAACTCTTGACCCAAGGGGAATCCATCTCTACCCAGGTTCTCCACATACCCAATGATCTTGAGTACATGAGGACCTATTGGTTCTCCTTCTGTCATGTTACATTTGAACAATGCCTTAGAGACATCAAATCTCTCATGTCTTTCCTGATATTGAAGCATGTTCTTAAGATGTGTGACCATCTCAATAACATCCATGTTCTCATTCATCCTTTGCAACTCATAGTTCATGGAGCATAGATCAAACACTTGACACCAATGGCATCTTCAGTGTGCTTCTTATAAGCATCCTTGTCATCCTTAGGTGAATTGAGAGGGGATTCATCTACCTCTGGTGTCTCGAAGACATAGAACTTACTCTCTTGTGTGAGAACAATTTTTAGCATCCTGAACTTGTCATGGAAGTTATTTCCATTTAATTTTTCCTTCTCAAGGACTGATCATAAAGAAAAGTTTTTGTTTTGTGTTTTCATTTGATTCTACAACAAAATTTGCAATTTTGTCAAAAACTCATTTTTGATTTGATTTGAAAATTTGATGATTTTTATTTAGGTCTTGAATTAAGTATCCCTCTCACTATTTTATGCAAACTTATATCCCTCACATATCAAACTTTGGAAGACTGCAACATACAACCTCAAAGTGAGCCAAGATCCAAAATAATTCAACTATTACCAGGCCAACGCTAGTATCCATAGTCAATTATTAAGGTAGACAATATTTGTCAATTGCATCATATGCAATTCTTGGACGAATGATATGTGAAACTCCTTGCCATACTGATCAATATGCTTCTGGTGCTTAATCTCATTAAGGTTACACAGTTAAGACCAACCCAAAAGCCAACACGATAATAATTCACCCTTCTTGGTAGGCCCACATTATTACCATCACACTTCCATGAGATAGACAACGCACCACCCTTAGGGTGCCCACACTTATACAATCAAGCTTTTCATGTGTGTTCATAATGGAAAGCATCATAGACTTAATATTATATTTGAAGGAGTTGTATGTATACATATACTTTATCAAATCACCACATATATATAAATTGTAACATATACATGTTATATCCCACACTATAAACATGTAATATAAAACAAAAGGCAACGCTTATGGCTATATCTATTGTAATTCCTTAGAGCTACAAGAAATTACTTCCACCTAGGTCTACATCACATGTAAGAACCTATTGTTGGTGTAGATCTGTGCTTACCAATCCAGGTTGATTGGTTCAACCGTTGAACTGGTCGCCTCACCTCTTGTCTGGTCGGTTGGTCATCTGAGATGATCCTCTGCCCTCCTATCCAACTAATATTTGTACATCTCCAAATGGTCAGTTGGGACCAACATCTGATCCATTTGCTCCTCATGTGATCTGCCCTTTTCAGTCCTCCAGTCATCCAACTCGTCAAGTGAAATGGTCGGATCGCTTAACGTTGATCATCATCTTATTTGTTGTAAGAAAGGAAACTATACTATTGCTATTGAATTTATTACATGGTAATGAGAAACCTTGAGTTACATTTGAGAGGAGCAAAGGTAGGAAAGAGTAATATTTTTACATTGGGAAGAAGGTAGAGGCTCGGTATTGATAACATCACTTCTTAGGCACTTTTTGCATATGTTTTCTAGTTTTTCTAGCATACCTTTTATAGACTTTTTGCTACTTATTGTAGTACTTCATGCCAAAATATCAATTGCACACATATTTCACCTTTGTAGGGTCATTCCAAGGCATGCTCGCTGCTAGCTCCTCAACTGCGGCCACCTCATCTGCCGAGGACCCTACCTTGGTCAAAGCCCCTAACTACCATCTCCACATCCCACAACTGAGGTCCTACCATGGTCAAGACTTACCCTCAGCTGCACCCTACAACCTACACACCCCAATCACATGGGAGTCTTGACCGAGACCAAGACCAAGACCACAGCCACGGCCATGCTCTGACCGTGTCTTGCATTCAAGTCATGACCATGGTCCTACCTAGACCGTGGTCCTACATCAACTATGGCTTGCATCAAAGCCTCGACCGAGGTCCTACCTCGGTCACGACCTAAGTGGTTAAGTCGGTGGGCAACACCTATAAATAGGCTACCCACCTTGACTTATCATATCATCATGTTTTCAAGGACAACGAAGTGCTACCATTTTTCATATTCACTCACACTGGTCTTGGATCTCTGAAGATGAAAGTTGGAGGAGAGAGAAGATTGACCAACCTCTTCTTGGAAGCAAGAAGCCATCTCGACATCATCGACTCCAGATCTAGATCTAAAGAAGTACCTAGTGTATCACCATCTTCTCTCTCTATCTAGATCTATCATCTTCATCTCATCGTACCCCCTCCTCCTTTGTGGTTGTTGATGTATCTACCATTTTGTGATGTTGTTATGCTGTCTGTTAACATGTGTGGCTAAATATTTAACTAAGTTTGGGAGTAGCCACTAAGGCTCTCCGAACATGTATATAGTCTCTCCTTTTTTAATATATATACTTTTATCAGGATTATCTCCACGCACCTATTTTAATGCTTCACTTGTATGCTTAGATACCATCTTTTGATGTTTGATTGTTGGTACCTCGAAATAGTAGTATCAATCTTATCTTGTGTTATGGAGTAGTATGAATGCATGAAAGTGTGGGATGCTAAAGCTGATGGTCATATGTTTTAAATTGTGGTTTTTGGGCCATCATCTCATAAGAGAGATTACCTTTGAGCTTAGGTCTATCCTTATCTCAAGAGAGGTGGGAATAGACACTTTTATTATCGCTTGTAGTCTTGATAGGAGTATACAGAAGGGAGAGGTGATGTTTGCATGTTGGTGAGATCTTAGTAGGTGAAACATGATCCAACTTTCCCTTCATATCTTTTTTTCCTACCATTTGTTATGCTTTACCTATAATCTTTGTTTAATTTTGTATTTCTTTGGTTTGAGCACCATTGTTTCTTAGGGAACACTCTTTTAAACTACCTATTTGTCTAGAGTATAAAAGTGAGAGACCCTACGTACTTAGCACTTACCAACCTTGTCCATGTGGTTCGACCCTAAATGCTATATCGGACCCTGTATAATAGTTGTGGGGCCTGAGAGTCGGGTTATAATCTTAAAAGTATGACTACTCTAGATCTGCTCCATTTTGGACATGTGATTTAGGCCAGTCAACTTTTTGGCTCCGTTGTCGAGGATAAGGCAAATGGTACTGTTAAGACCACAAGTCCACTCACTATACTCCATTGAATCAAGTTTAGAAATAAATTTGACTACATAAAATCTTTAAATCTGCTACCTTACCGTTACAATAGCTCATTTTAACACATCAAGTTTTTAACTCAACTGTGTGATCTGTGTAGGTAAATTGAAGGGGAACAGATCTAGTGATATATGGACCTGTTCCCGCATGACGCAATGCCTCCCCATAGAGATGGTAACCTCACCGGGGAAGATCGAAATGCTAGGATTATGAATAATCTGCCTCTAGAAGATGAAGAAGAAAGAGATGAGCGTCCATGAGACATTCATCGCCATAACGATGAAGATTGAGAAGATAGATGTGAAGAAGATCATCACCATCAACACCATAAAAGGCACAGGAGGAACCACCACCATCGTGAGTGGGATAGAGAATGAGAGCATAAAGATTTGAACACTAAGGAGGAAGATGAAGAAGAAGGAAAGACTCTAAGGGAGTTAGCTGCAACTAGGGTGAATGAGTCATGATGTGCAATCATCATTCCCCGAGTAGACACAAAGAACATTGAACTGAAACTTGTAGCAATCTCAATGATCCATAACAAACCCTTCAGAGGAAATTTAAAGAATGAGAACCGATATCACCACCTGGATGCTTTCAATAACATATGTGATACTATCAAAATGAGGGGAGCACCTCAAGAAGTAATATATTGCAAGGGATTCATATTCTCTTTGGAAGACAAAGTTATGTCGTGATATTTTAATCTACCTCATCAATCACTGAATGGTTGGAGGCCAACCTCCGATGCCTTCGTCGCTAAGTTTTATCCAACCAAGAAGACCATTAGAAATAGGCAGAAGATAAATTCTTTCATGCAAATGCTGGGAGAGAACCTACATGAAGCATGAGAATGATTCTAAGAGTATCTGAGGGATTGCCCCCATCACAAATACTGCAAGGTCTTTTTAGTGACAACATTCTACAATGGCCTAACCCCGACAGAGAAGACCTTGCTAAATGTAGCAATAGGAAGTGATTTCCTGGGAGAGAGGCCCAGCAAAACTATAAAAATCATTGACAACATGGTTGTGTTACAGGCAGGCATGGATTATGACTAGAGCGACAGAAGCTCATCTAAGAAGGCAAGTTATGAAGAACCATCTCTAGAAGCTAAGGCCTTGGAGACAATAACAACTCAGATCCAAAAGATTTCCACTGACATCTAGAAACTAAAAGGCATGGGTGGCAAAGGCAAGAAGCATACAAAAAAAGTGATGAAATGTGCTACATGCGGCCAAGGAGGGCATGGAGTTGATAACTGTATCTATATGAGGCCAAAAGAAAGTGATGAAATCGACAATGAAGAGGAAGCTGAAAATGTTTCCTATGCAAACTTCAAGCAAACAAATCATCCTGGGTTCAGCTATGGCAACAAGGGTGCTGCTAAAAATGCTCACCAATTGAATAATCCACCCAAGCCACCCCCATGATTTGAGAAGAGAGGAGGACAAACTCAGTATACCAGAACTTCAAATTATCAGACAAACAAAAACAACTACCAAAGTCAAAACAAAAATATGAATCATCAAGGTCTAGGACAAAGTCAAGGCCAAGGCTCAAGCCAAGCAAAGGATAGAAACCAGACTAACATGGTTGCTTAGTTGTTTGATTTTGCTAAGAGACAAGCTTCGGTAAATGATCAATTAGGTCAAAGCACCATCACAAATTCCAGAGTATTAATTATAATGCAAGCTAAGATGGCAAACATGCAAACTTATTAAAGGAATATTGACCAACAACTTGCATAATTAGCAGAACTTGTGAAGAACCCTTCCAGAAAGATCGTGTCGAATATAGAGACCACAAATATGTCCACCCTCCAATCAAGGAGGATGTTGAAAAACCCTAGAATTATAAGAAATACTGAAGAAAGAAGACATGATGAACAACCATCTGACAAGGTGATTACACTTGAAGAATCCAAAAACAAAGGAATAGGAAGAAAGCTAAGAAGCAAGAAATTCCAACAAGAAAAAGAATGAAGAAATCGAGAAACTGGACCCTATAGAAGAAGTTATCTCAAAGAAGAATCTGTATGCCCCAAGAGTCCCTTTCTCCTACAAATTGATTAAGGCACATTTGAAGAAGAGGTATGTGAAGTTCATGGAAGTTGTGAAGAAGTTGCACCTAGATGTTCTGTTCCTATATGCTATTGAAGAAATGCCAACATATTCCAAATTCTTTAAAGACCTTATCACAAAGTGGAGGAGGGGAGATCATATTGAGATAGTACGACTGGTAAAAATGTTGAGTGCTTTTGTCCAAGCCGAACTACTGACCAAGAAGAAAGATCCAAGAGCATTCAAAATACCATTTTGTGTTGGACATAATGTGGAAAGAAAGGGATTGACCGACTTAGGGGAAAGTATTAGTTTCATGCTCTTAATTCTGTCACAAAGGCTTGGGTTAACAGACATGGTAAAGACCAGTATGAGGAATGAATTGGTCGACCACACCTTTAAGAGACTAGTTGGAATAGTAGAGGATGTCTTGATTTGTGTCGGGTGATTTTTCATACCGTGTGACATCATAGTAATCGGCACAGATGAGGATCCAAAATGTCTGATGATATTTGGGAGACCTTTCCTAGAAACAAGGAGATACCTAATAGATGTAGCAAAAGGAATCATCACCTTGCGCGTCAAAAATGATCACATAGATTTCTAGGTATAGGATGCTATGAAAGGACCGTCTCTTTTAAAGCCAGTCTACTTTATGGATAGTTATAACCAATATTGTGAAGAAGTGCATGATGAAAAAGCCATTTTTGATCCTCTGATGTGGGCTTTGAATAGCCTTGACCCTACCATAGAAGATCCTGAAGTAGTAGAAATCCTAGATCATTTGAACCAACACAAGAGGAGCTTAGTGAAGATGAGGAAACTTTAAAAAAGTGAAGTATGCCTTGCTTGAACAATCCCCTGAAGAAAAGGAGACACCCAAACCAAATATGGAGTTGAAGACACTTCTGAAAGGATTGAAATATGAATTTCAAGACAAAGAAGAGAGGAATCTCATAATCATGAATGCAAACTTGACAGAGGACCAGATGGAAAGGTTGCTGAAGGAACTTAGAGTGCATAGAAAAGTGATAGGGTACTCAGTGGAGGACATCAAAGGCCTCAACCCTGCTTTGTGTATGCACATAATACACCTAGAAGAATCAGATAAGCCTCTAGCCCAACCTCAGTGAAAGTTAAATCAAATACTGAAACAAGTAGTAAAGAAAGAAATTATAAAGCTGCGAGATGTCAGGATCATTTACCCAATCAGTGATAGTAACTGGGTGAGCCCTATCCATGTGGTACCTAAAAAGAGTGGGATGATAGTAGTAAGAGGATCAGATGGAGATGAAGTAGCAACCAAAATAGTAATCGGGTGAAGCACGTGCATAGACCACCAAAAATTGAATGTTGCTATGAGAAAGGATCACTTCCCTCTGCCATTCATAGATCAAGTTTTGGAGAGGCTGGCTCACCATGCTTACTTTTGTTTTCTAGATGGATATTCAAGATTCTACCAAGTGCATATTCATCCCAATGACCAAGAAAAAAAATGACATTCACATGCATCTATGGAAGTTATGCCTTCAGGAGGATGTCGTTTGGACTATGTAAGACACCAACAACATTCGAACATTGCATGATATCAATATTTTCAGACTTTTTGGAAAACATTGTAGAGGTCTTTATGGATGATTTGCCTATTTATGGAATAGACTTTGAAGCATGTCTATGAAACCTGTCTCTGGTGTTGCGACGATGTGAAGAAAAACATCTTGTTTTGAATTGGGAGAAGTGCCATTTTATGGTACAAAACGATATCATTTTAGGCCAAAAGGTTTCCAAGAAGGGGATTGAGGTAGATCTAAGTAAGATTGAAGCCATATCAAAGCTACCACCACCTAAGTCATTAACAGGAGTGCGAAGTTTCTTAGGCCATGTAGGTAATTACAGAAGATTCATAAAGGATTTCTCAAAGATTTCAAAAACCTTTGTCGAACCTTCTACTTAAAGATGATGAGTTTGAGTTCACCAATGAATGTTTCGATGTCTTTAATACCCATAAAAGGGCATTAACTAAATCTCCAATTCTCAAAGCACCAAATTGGGAATTGCCTTTCGAAATCATGTGTGATGCTAGTAACTATGCCATAGGTGTTGTCTTAGGACATAAGAAAGACAAGAAACACCATGTGATTTGCTATGCAAGTCAAACGTTGGATGAAGCCCAAGTGAACCACACAACAACTAAAAAAGAGATGTTGGCTATCGTGTTTGCTTTTGATAAATCCAGATCAATACTTGACAGGTTTGAAAGTAAAAGTGTATACCGATCATGGAGTGATAAAGTATCTAATGCAGAAGAAAGACATGAAACCAATACTCCTATGATGGGCTCTATTACTACAAGAGTTCAATCATGAGATCATCGATAACAAAGGAAAGGAAAATGTGGTTGCAGACCACCTGTCAAGAATAGTCTTTGATGAAGATAATCAATTACTAGTAAATGACAACTATGTTGATGAAGCTCTTTTATTGGCTCAATCAGATGAACGAAGCCTACCTTGGTTTGCGAACATCTACAATTATTTAGTCTATGTGCAGATACTGCTAGAGATCACCTACAACCACAAGAAGAAGATGTTCTCTAACCTAAAGAATTACTATTGGGATGACCCTCTACTATTCAAAAGATGCCTCGACAATCTGTATCGTCGATGCATACCAGAAGAAGAAGTTCCCTTAATCATAAAGGAATGCCATTCGTCGCCTTATGGTGGCCACCATGGTGGGGAGAGGACAATGACAAAAGTCCTACAACTAAGATATTATAGGACAACACATTTTAAGGATGTTGCATCATTTGTTAAGACATGCAAGGAATGTCAAATTATAAGAAATATCAATAGAAAGGAATGAAATGTCGATGGCAGACTGGGTTTTAGTTGAAATCTTTATGTATGGAGGATTGACTATATGGGACCTTTGCCATCGTCAAAGGGGAATCGATACATTCTTGTAGCTATCGGTTATGTCTCAAAGTGGGTTGACGTTGTGGCCACACAAACTTGTGACTCCAAGGAAGTTATCAAGCTATTTGAGAAAACTATCTTTCCATGCTTTGGAGTACCACATACTGTTATAAGTGATGGGGGGTCACACTTTAGAGAAAAATAGTTTGAAGCTCTGTTGAGAAAGTATGGGGTGAAATATAAAATTACAATTCCATATCAACCCCACACATTGGGGTAGGTCGATGTATCAAACATACAGATTAAATAGATACTAGAGAAAATTGTTAGTTGCACGAGGAAGGATTGGTCCATGAAACTTGATGACATACTTTGGGCTTACCAAACAACATATAAAACACCTATAGGGACAATACCCTATAGGTTAATTTATGGAAAGTCCTATCATCTACCCCTCGAGGTAGAGCACAAGGCCCTAGGGGTTATAAAGTTTCTGAACATGGACCTCGATAATGCCAGATAGAAGAGGTTCTTCCAACTCTAGGAACTCGAAGAATTAAGATTGCATGCATATGAAAATGCAAGGATTTATAAGTAGAAGACCAAAGTGTGGCATGACGCCCAAATGAAGAACAAGGATGTTCGTGAAGGAGACAAGGTTCTCTTATTCAACTCAAGCATCAGATTGTTCCTGGGAAACTGAGAACAAGGTGGTATGGCCCTTTTTCTATCATGAAAGTATACCCATCAGGAATGATGGAGATAACTGGGGAAAAAAATAGGCACCTTCAATGAGAATGGACAAAGAGTGAAGAGATATTATGAAGAGGAAGCTTTTGTAAGAAGGACAGAACTAAGTTTAGGGGAGTCTAGCCCGCCAACAGATGGAAAGATTGAGGAAATACTACCTCCAGTTGAGGAAAATGAAGACTGATGATCCAGAAAGTCAAGCTAAGGACTTTAAACAAGTGCTTCTTGGGAGGCAGCCCAAGTTTTTGTTGCTTTATTTATAATACATGTTTTCTTTATCTAGTCCTTTAGTCTTTAAGCTATGTGCCTCTCATCTTTAATGCTCCGACTTTCCTCACCTAGTAGGGTTATAAGTGTAGTGTATATACATTAGTCACTTTCTACCACAAGGTTTTGTTGTCATTACATGTTCTTGTTTTTTTTGGTTGATTTTTTGACAAATTGGTTTGAGAGATATCCCGGTCGTGGAATGGACCATGGTCGTGGACAAGATGGGGTCACGAAACCCCATTAGGCTACGATCGTGCTAAGGATGAAGGGAAATCAGGTTGCAGTCAAGGTTATCTCTCCTTCCTCAGTTGCGGTCACACAAGGGTTTATAAACTAAAACCCTCCGACTAAGGTTCCTCTCTTTCACTTCTTACGCTCTGATGATTCCCATTCGTTTGAATGGATCTACAAGGCGCATGTGCACGAGACCAAGAATGATCTTACTTCAGACCCTCGTCGATGGAATTGCACCATCGTCGCATCAGTCTTCCCTTGCATTGCCTCTTTCATCTTCATTTTGAGCTGTTAGTCTAAACAAGGTACCCATTTCCTCACCTTTCTGATGATGAACGTTTTCCCCCTAAGTTTCATCGTCACATACAAAGATACAGCTTCCCATAGGCTAGCGTGGTGCTGTAGTGACTGCCGCGACCTCACCCTCCCCTCTCAGATTGATAAAACTCATCAGAATCCTACTGTACATGATTTTGACGGCATTTTTCAACCTAGGGTTAGCGTAACGCGATGCTCCCTCTCGCGTGCTCTCCCTGATGGTTTAACCTTCATTCGATTAACCACTCGAGAACCTCGACTATGACTGTCATGTTCTCGACCGAACTGGTACTTTCCTCAACACTACAGTCACGACACCATAACTTTCATCTTGGTTGTGGTGTACTGTGCATGAAGATTGGTCAAGCAAGGACCACGGTCAAGGTGTTCCTTTGCCTCAATCGAGGCACGATTCTGTCATCTTATCACCCAGTGCAGTCGCGACACCATAGCTTTCACAACAGTCGTGCCCTGCATTTTGGTCGCTGACATGTTGATTATGTGAGACCATGGTCTTGGCCTCTTCCTCGATCGAGGTCCCAAACTCCTTTAAGCCGCGGTCAAGGTGCCTTGAGATATTCAAATATATAGAATTTTTTTAATGATGAATTAAATGTTGATGCCATGAATAAATATGAAATACAATTATGCTAATGACAAAACTAACTGTGAAACTTTTAGAATGTCGACTTCCACTGAAGATACCATGATGAAGAAGGCAACCTCATTGAGAGGTGCAAAATAAATCCTCAAGAATGTGACCAATGAGCTAAAGAATAATTAGAACCTCTCCCCATCAAGAAAGCGTCAGTTGGAACTCATAAAGAAGAAATATGAGTATATTCTAGCTATCGAGATGCCAGAAGAGTCAGAGGTGTCTCCAAAAACATCACAGATGGAAACTTCCAAATACCAACCTCTTGAGAACGAGATGAAGAAGTTAAAGAAGAGGAAACTAGAAACCAAGGAGGTGATGAGCGAAAAGAAGAGAAAAGTAATAGCCGTAGAAAAGCAAAAGGGGAAGGAAAAAGAAGCAACCCCTGAAGAGGTCGAAGAGAAAGAACAGAAGGCCCTCAACCAGTAGAGGTCAGGATTCATGCCTAAAGATCCTACACACCAGTCTTAGTTTGACTGGATACTGCAAACGTAGGGGTCTAAGCCAATGAGGTACTTGGACGTTGAAGATTTCAAAAAGATAGGGATCTGCGAAAGGGTGATCGACTTCCTAGAAGGAGAAAATTTGTGCACCCTTTGTACATCAGAAGCCCCTTCCCTAACACAGTTAATAGTGGATTTCATGTCATCTTTAGAGAACTACCCTGTCAGACAACAAATACAAGAAGGACGATGGCGCCTCCAAACTAGAAGTGAGAATAGGAGGAAAGTATCACATGATCACCGAGGATACACTTAACTCAATATTCACTAAGACAGCCGAAGAAGCACAAGCCTACTCTACCACACCAGGAGAAAAGGACACCATCAGATATAGCAGCCACAGGATGTGGGAAAACCTGACTGGAGAATAAGAGCATAATTCGAAGGCGAATCTCGTCACCTCCTGCTTCATTAGAGTGGTGCAGAAGATAACAGCCAACTCCATCTTTATGATATCAGAAACTGGAAGTTTAACCAAAGGAGACCTATTTATAATATGGTCAATGTTAAATAAGAAGCATGTGAACATAGGAAGGATCCTTATTGAAAGGTTATCAACGGTAGTAGGAGGGGAAGTAGAACAAACTAAGGAGTTCTACATGGGAAGCCAAATCACAAAAATAGCATACCGATTCATGAATGCAGACTTGTTGATGAAGTAAAAGAAAACCAAGGAACATATTAAGATTGAATTAAAGTCCCTCATCAACACTGGGATTCTAGCACAAAAAGGGAACAAACTCTTCTACAAACCAAGCTACTCCAAGACACTCCTCCCCCTCCCAGAAATGGCATACTATAATGCCCACAAGTTGCGGCCCTCACAAGAAGATGTCGACAAGATGTACTCAGGGGCCATTAACACTATCGTAGATCAATCATCAACTGTCGGTGAAAAGGAAGTAAGAGATAAAACTCCAGAAAAGGAGATGAAGAAGCCAAAGGAAAGAAAGAAGTTGACAGTAGGAATGAAAAAGAAAGAAATGTCAGACAAGCCCACCGCCCAAAACCCAACCTCACCGCTCATTCCTACTAAGATAGCAGTAAGTGAGGGATGCCAGCCTAAAGTGGAAATCACAAAGAAAAGTGATCAGATGAGTCTTGAAGACATTTTAAGGGAATGACATTTGGAGAAAGAGCAAGAAACCAACAAAATGTCCAAGGACCCCAAGGTTGTACCCGATTCAGTGATACTAGAGGTGGTACTATAAGTGCTAACACAACTAGAAGCGAGCACCTCTTCTCGAGCAACACACATCGACAAAACTAGAAGAAAGCCAACTCCACAACTGAAGGAGCCCATAACATCCACTACACAAACAACAATAACTATCAAGAAGCATCAAAAATGTCCTCAAATGTTCGGGGATGAACTAGGAAATAAATTTGATGCCATGTGGAAACACATGCAGCAAACCTCTAAGCTTAATTTGAACATTACCTCTATCTTGTGTACATAACCACGCAAGTACAAAGTCTAAATGAGAGAAGTGAGGCACTTCCACAGTTCATGCAAGGGGTAATCAACACCCAAAACATTATTATGGGGGTTCTGAAGACTCTAACTGAAAAAATGACGAACCCCAAAAAGGAGCATGACGCCTTGAGAGTGGAAAAAGAGTTGATGCAATAGGATACGAGGGAGCATTAGACAACCTAAAGAACGAACTTCAATGCCTAGATGATAACACCAACAACTGGATTCTGAACGCCAGGAAATAGATGGGAGGCGGCAGAGAAAGAAGACAAAGCATCTAACAAGCCCTTCCCCATCTCATGCTTCCTCAATTCCTCAAGCCCAGAAAAAGATGATGATGACATGGGAGGAACAGGTACTGGAGCAGCCTCAAAGGACAAAAGTGCCAATGTGAAGACTTCCTCAAGGGCGGAACCATAGGTAAAGGAAGCAATGCCACCATCAAAAACTCATGAGGATAACAAAACAAAGAAAATAGATGCGTTGTCAAGAACATTTGATTTAAATAGTAGTCCAGAAGAAGATAAAGCTGAATTGGATAAAGATAAGCCTGCCTCAGAAGAAGGAAAAGTTGCACTAGATGAAGATAAGGTTGCATCTGGAAACCTCAAACAATTTTTCATCACCATAGAATAAAGCGGCACAATAGGGGATCTCTCGTCAAGATGAATAAGAGATCTCAACAAATTTTTAGAAGAAATGAATGTTGGGTTAGATATATGTAATGATTTTTTGTAATGACCAGGACATGACGAGCGTAATGACTTTCTATATGATGGGAAAATGGCTGCGACGTTAGCAGCACTCTACACTACTGAATTAGAGCAACTCTCAGAAGCAATCCAAGCAATAAAAGACATAACTGCCGAGATATCAACAAATAATGAAATCAAGGTAACAACCAAAATGCCAATCAAAACAATGGTTCAATCTCCAACAAGAGAGGCACCATCCACAGTAACGCAAGATGGCACCTCAAAAGATGAAGCAAGTGGGCTCACCTCTTTCTTCAAAAAATGAGCCAGTCAGGAAGAGGAGCACACCAATCGAGGTTGCACTATTAGGTGTAGCTCCCCCTTTACCCTACAAGATGAAAGGTATGGACATGACCACATTATAAAGAATCACTTATACAGATGTCCACGTCTTAGTAGATATACTAGACGACAACCTTCTCGGAACTGATATTCTATACCACAACAAGGGAAGGCTACTGAACAGAGATCACTTCAGAGGGATTTTCCTCCAAAGAGAGTGAGTACATAAAAAGTTATTCAAAGTACTCTGCGCCACTCTACTCGAAGAATTCATGAATGTCGATAAAAGGGAGCCTATTTTCAACAGTACCATGCTCCTAGCAGGTCAGCTCTTTGTTGACAATCCCAAATCTTCAAATGTTAAAGAACTACAAAGAGCTATGATTAGAGAGGAGACTAAATTTTTAATGCTACCTATGAGAACAATTAAGCACTAGGCGCTGGTCATCGTCAATCTATATGAGAGACGTACAACAATGTTAAATTGTTGCGCAGTGGAATTAGATAGCACATCTAAGATCTACAAGAATAAGGAGGCAAGGGACATCTTAAAAGTCCCCCTACATTTACAATGAGCTATCCAAATGGCAGATAACAGGCACAAGGGCATGAGGAAGCAGTTCTCTATCTACAAGAAAGTTCTACAAGAAAAACCTGGAATAGGAGATTGTGCCTTCATTGTTCTAAGAATGATGGAAGCCATCAATAAGGGCATCCCATTGGAGGACCTCTACAATGATGATCTACATGGGTTACGTGATGTCTATGCAATGGAGGTCATATACGGTCGTCGCTTCTTCAATGAATTGGTGATGCCTTCAGATGCAGTACCGCGATAGCTTGGAAGGAGGGAGCAAATTAAAACCTATGGATGGATCCTAAAGAGCCCGCTAGAGCATATGCTTGGAAGGAGGGTTGGCCAGCCAACACAATCGATAGCGTAGAAAGAAAACCGAAAAATGAGCCATAGCAACCTCCTATGATAGAATACAAGAACGAATAAGCTCCATCAAACCTTCCAAAAGAAGGAGAAATCAAAGAAGAAGACATGCCGGAAATTAAACTGGATGGGCCAGTTGGAGAAATTGTGCCAACCTTCAAGGATTTCGATAGGTTGAGCTGTGAGAGCTTATCACTAGAATCCCTACATCTAATAATGATATCCTTGAAGGAAAAGGACACACTGACATAAGAATTTTTTGAAAGGGATGGCATCTGTGTGCTAAAAGACGACCTTCGGGACACGTTGAAAGTAGGAGGGTACCTCTGGGTTAGCACCATGTCGGCTTATAAAGCTCTGCTAAATGACAATATGCCAAATGTACACATGGAAAACTTCCTTCTGGTGGATGACATCCTAAAAGACAAAAGGCCAGGAGAAAAAAAATGCATGCAGCAATGCCTGCAGACATCTCTTCCGGATTACATATTCCTACCTATTCTACATGATAACCACTAGACTTTTCTAGTAGTAAGTCTTTTAGCAAGGACTGCAATACTCTACAATAGTTCTAACACAACATTCACACTAAGCAAAAGGACAAACATGATTGCTGCAAAGACACTTACAGAAGAAAAGGAAGCTACTTGCGTAGAGACAATCATAGAAATGATCAAAAGCCACAGAAAGGGATATCAGCATAAATAAGGAAAATACTTTAAGAAGACGTAGTTCTGCCACATAAGCCCCCAATAGGTGCATCTGTCAAATGACTGTGGATTCTATTGTCTAGCATGGATGATGGTGATAGCTATGATGGATACAAAGGTGGAGGGGATGCAATATGAGCAATATCATCCATTGTGAGGAGTGTACGCAAGCATGCTCCTCGAGTCAAAGTGGGCCTCCAAAAGCAACTCATGGGAATGAAGAAAGCTTATTTATACATCTAACTCAAATTTTGACACCCCGTGCTGGGGTGAATGATAAGTTTTGGGGAGGAGTCATAAACGGGCAAGAGAGGTATAATTTTACCACCCAATCTCAAAATTTAAAATTTAAAAAATTTAAATTTTTTCGAAAACTTTACTTTTACATACCCTTGTTTATCACAATTGAGTAGGTCAACATTTTGTCAAAATGTTTACTTTCAGAAATTTTGATTGCCAAAGTTACAGTTTTGTTGAAACCTCCTCTTAGACTTGTCAGTTCCCCTATGAAATTATGTAGTGTGATTGTTTCTACAGAGGAATAGACGAGCAACTAACACATATTACAGTAGAAACAAGAAGCATCACAATACAATTTTATCTCATTCTTATGGAAAAAATGTTGTGTATGGAATGATCTTGAGTCCATAGAATCCCTGGAAACTAGAGGACTTCACTGATCCATACTCCCGACCAACCACCCTAATCTGACAATTCTCGCTAGAAAATCCTCATCTCCCTGGAGAAGGAAACATCTACCCTTTTTGAGTTTTAATTATCCCATCTTTGGGATTAAAATAGGTTTTCCACCCAGAAGACCATATAAAACCCCCCTCACACAAACCTGAGAGGAGATATGAAAAGCTAAAAAGAAAGAAAAGATATATATATATATATATATATATATATATATATATATATATATATATAATGAGATTTGTGCCCAAAAGATGTCGAGGAGTCCCACATGACTGGTGTATTGATTCACTCATGAATGCACATATGTCGTGCCCGTAAGTGAAATCTGAAAGCCATATCCATCCACCTACAATACTAAATAACCCTCAAACAGCCACCTAACTTAACGTCAGGAGCCCTTAGGGGCAACATTGCCCTTACGACAACTTGTGCTGAGGGAGATTTAGGGGAGCAGGAATACACTTAAAGCTTGAACCCTACCCGAGCACAGTAGCATAGGGAAAACTGAAAATAAAGTAAGAGTGTCAAAACTCCCCCTCAAGGAGATGTTGTACCAGTATGGCTAGTAAACTAATGCAGAAAGGGGTAAGTCATTAAGAGGGAAAGACCTTTTTCCCCAAAAGGCATTAGAAAGAATTCAAAGTCGTGCAACTCTAGTTATGAAGGGGAAGAAATAGGATTTCAAGATTGAACAAACATACCATAAGAGTTTCATTGTAAGAATGAGATAACTTAGTAATGTTAATCTTTTGCAAAATTTTGTCACACTTTGATCATCTCTCTATGATTTCGGGCCTACCATTAATCTGATGATAGGCTCGATCTTAAGTTTGGGGGAGTTGATTACATCACTTTTTAGGTACTTTTTGCATATGTTGTATGGTTTTTCTAGCATACCTTTTATAGACTTTTTGGTACTTATTATAGTACTTCATGCCAAAATCTCAATTGCACACATCTTTCACCTTTGCAGGGTCATGCCAAGGAATGGTCGTGGATAGCACCTCGACTGCGGCCACCTCGTCTTCTGAGGACCCTACCTCAGTCGAACCCCCTAACTACCATCTCCACATCCCACAATCGAGGTCTTGTCGTGATCGAGACTTATCCTCAGTTGTGGCCTATAGCCTATACACCACAATCACATGGGAGTCTCGACTGAGACTAAGACCACAACTGTGGCCTTTCCCCGACCGTGTCTTGCATTCAAGTCATGACCGAGGTCTCGCCTCGACCACTGTCCTACATCAATCGTGGCTTGTATCAAAGGCTCGACTGAGGTCCTACCTCGACCGTGGCCTAAGTGGTAAATTCAGTGGGTAACACCTATAAATAGGCCACGCACCCTGACTTGTCATATCAATAGATTCTCAAGGAGCACAAATTGCAGCCATTTTCAGATACACTCACATCAGTCTTGGATCTCCAAAGACAAAAGTTGGAGGAGAGAGAAGATTGAACAACCTCTTCTTGGAAGCAAGAAGCCATCTCCACATCATCGACTCCAGATCTAGATCTAAAGAATTATTGTGATGTATAACCATATTCTCTCTCTATCTAGATCTATCATCTTCTTCTCGTTGTACCCCCTCCCCGTTCGTGGTTGTTCATGTATCTATCATTTTGTGACATTGTTATGTTGCCCATTGACATGTGTGGCTAAATATTTAACATGGATTGGGAGTAGCCTCTAAGGCTCTCCCAATGTGTATATTGTCTCTCCTTTTTTAATATATATATATATATATATATATATATATATACTCTTATTAGTATTCTCTCCATGCACCTATTTTAATGCTTCACTTCTATGCTTAGCTACCATCTTGTGATGTTTGATTGTTGGTACCTCAAAAGAGAAATATCAATCTTGTTTTATGTTATGGAGTAGTACGAATGCATGAAAGTGTTGGAATGCTAAAGCTGGTGGTCATATGTTTTACCTTGTGGTTTTTGGGTCGTCATCTCGAGAGAGAGATTGCCTTTGAACTTAGATATATCCTTACCTCGAGAGAGGAGGGAATAGATGCTTTTATGATTGTGTGTAGTCTTTATAGAAGTATATAGAAGGGAGAGGTGATGATTGCATGTTGGTGAGGGAGCTTAGTAGGTGAAACCCAATCCAATTTTCCCTTCATATCTTTGTTTCCTACCATTTGTTATGCTTTACCTTTCATCTTTGTTTTATTTTTTATTTATTTGGTTTGAGCACCATCGCTCCTTAGGGAACAATCTTCTAAACTACCTGTTTGTTTGGAGTATAACAATGCGAGACCTTGTGTACATAGCACTTACCAACCTTGTCCCTGTGGTTTGACCCTGAATGCTACATCAGACCTCATATAATAGTTGCGGGGCCCTCAAAGTCGGGTTATAATCTTATAAGGCCAACTACTCTAGATCCAATCCATTTTGGATGTGTGATTTAGGTCAGCCAGGTATGCAAACTAAGATATAACAAGAATTAAAAAACCCAACCAAACACAAGTTAAAGGGTTATTCGCCATAACCACACTACACATCCACCATCAAAACTCACTTTTAGGGTGACATGTGTAAATTGCATATATATCATATATTTGGGATTATATGTGGTATTTGATTGGATATGCGCATTAAGAAGTTTAAGTATTCACATCATATGCAACAAATAAATGATGAAAACCAAAAATCCAGTCATATGCATTATCCCATAAATTATAAATTGATGTGGCTCTAATACCACTCAAGGGAAATATGGGAACACAGTAGGCAGTAGAAATAAAAAAATATATTTACTTATTCCCCAGAACAGCAAGATCTCATCAACAACTATGTAATGGGAAGGATAATTTAACGAGTTCATACCTGGTCCTAGTGCAAGTCCAACGACTATAACTTGTTTTCGTAGTCGTGCACTTCTAGTTGCACTAGGACTCATCTACGATAGCTCCTCCACGGACAACAAACTTGGACCGAGTCTGTAGTAGATCTTGGTCTCACCATGGACTACATGCTGACGTTGTCCTCCTAGTGATGGGAAAAGGCCACCTCTCCTCTATGGAAGTCCACACAGACTGCCTAGAACTCTTTTCATTCTACTAGAACGAATAAGAATGATTCATCACTCCTATTGGTGTACTAGTCACTAGCTTGCTCTCCCACAATTGTTCTCCCTTGATATCCCTCCCTTTATTGGGATAGGACTTACTCAAGTTCTCTGGTTACCACAACCAGAGAAGACAACAACTGTCGGAGTCAATTGGGTTGTATTCTGAGAAGCCCAAATACCCTTCTATTTATAAGAGGGGTTAGGGTTAGGGTTCCCAGTCTATGTGGGAGTGGAAAGGATTAGAATATCACAAAATCAACAACCTGAATGTGGAAAATCAGTCAGTTTACATGTGATCCAATCGGTTCACTCATTCAATGGGTCATTTTTCCATGTTTCCCTATTGCATATGAATTGACAATTCAAATCTCATTAATGCATAACATGAGGTCAACACTAATCCTTGATGCAATCAAATTTCTCCATGAACTGGGTGTCTCACCCAACCAAACGATTAGTTGGTGAGCCGAGTCAATTAGCTCACTATGTGAAACGGTCGGTTCTCTTCCTAGTTTAGGCAGAACTCAGTCAATTTAGTATCCAATCAACCTGACACTCCAATTGGCTGGTTCAACAGTTAAGTTGGCCAGTTGGGAGTTCAGTTAGCTAATTTGTTGCTTAAATTGAATACCCAAACACTTTGGTAACCAATTCAATTATCATTTATGATTAAACTCCTCTTCTAGGTGTATCTGATATGTGTGACCCTATAGGTCCCATATCACATTGGCAGTGAATGTCCATAACTATTTTATGACATAACAAGCATAGAATGGCACCTAGTCACACATAATGTACTACCCAACGGAATGGAAAGTTGGAGAACAACTTCAACCTACAATATATGTAAGGTGTTATAGTGGTTGTATAATTCCTTTGTCTTTGATATCTAGAATGAACTTGAGGCATGGAATTGGCATCCTCTTAGTTTTCAATCCATGTTCCTTGTACCTAGAGACAATTTTTCTGTGACCTTAATATAATATATTGATTCACATAAGCATGCACATGTGCTTCGCAGTCTCGCTTATCAAGTGGCCAAGATATTAAACTCGATTAGGAGGGACAAATCCCTTCTACATCACTCACAGTCAATCCTTATGTGTCAAACTACCCAATCATCACCATTATGGTAAGCCTTATTTAGGGTTGCATTGGATGATGTCAAAATACACCAAATGACGTGTGATGAGTGTCACGACTTTACGTCTAAGAACCATAATCGACACCTTCACTGTGAGAGATGACTATGACCACCAAGTATGGTTTCCATGTATCACACTCGATGTGGGTCTATCTTATACACAATTCTCTAACATGTATTTATGTGCTTGGTTTGATATCTACTATCATGAATGATGAGATTCTATCATCAACCAATACACACTTCAGTCTTTAGTGTGACTATTGTCTATCTTCCTTCCATAGTAACATCCGACTATGGATATAATAAAATTGTACGTACTTTTACCATTCATATGATCTCATTGTTCAAGTCATGTGCTTGATTACATACATCATTGATTAATTGTCATTCAATAGACATTCATTATGTTTCCTTATTATATCATAACTGAGAGATACATAGTGAATTGATAGATTGCCTTTATTATTTATTAATCAAATCCTTATATTATATGCTATCTCAATCATCACATGATTGGATCTCTAGGAATACATACCAATAGAGAAACCATTGGTTTATCCTCCTTCTCTTTTGTCCATCCTAGGCATCATACAAGTACTTGAATAACAAGAAAAGAACGTCCATAAGTGCATTTGATAGTAAAATGCATATTGAGGAAAGTAATTTGCATTCTATAATGTTGGATGTGAATAAAGTACATAACAAGACAAGATGATGCCCTAAATGAGGGTTGCATCAGTTAGGTAACTCGTTAAATCATTGATGTGTTGACTACTAGGTCATTGAGTGATTAGATTGGTCCAGTCACTCGAATTGGTTGGATCTAGTAGTCCAACTGAATTAGGTCTATATGCTTGATTGGAATGAGTCTAGTAGGACAACTATACTAGGTCCAATCATCTAATTGGACTGGGTCCAGTCACCCAACTGTACTAGTTCCAATCATCTAACTGGACTAGGTCCATTCACCTTACTAGACTGGGTCCAACGGCTCAATTGTGACAGACCAGGTTAACTGACTAGAATGAAAACAATCACCCATCTAGATTGCCTTGGGGCTACTGTTGCAAAATGATTCTTGCATCTTTTTGTTTCCTAGGTTTTATTAGAAACCATGCTTCCCTGCCTTTCCTATATATAGGGGTATGATGGCTAGAATTACAGATACACCTTTTGAAAACTCTTGAGTGACTACTTTTTAAGATAAAAGGAGGCACCTTTTGAGAGGCTTTTGACCATCTTCCATTACCATCAAGGATAGATGTGGAGAGGATAGGTTGTGCAAAGCAAGCATGTTGCCAACATATAACTTTTAAATGTGGGTCAAAAGTGTAAACACTATATCCTGGTCAGATATATTGGACTTCAAATCTATACCCATCTCCAAGAGACGCTTGCAACTCTACACAGAGTCTATTATAGTAATACACGATCAAACACAGGGTAAGGAAAAAACAACGATGTAAAAACAAAAAGTCTTGACTTACTTTAGTCAAACCAAAAGGGCTGAATTTTGAATTCTATTTAAGGAACAAATTAATATACTTATACATAAATTATGTAAGATTAAACAAAACATAGATAATTTTGAATATGATAAAATGGAACTTGGATTGGGTTTGAGCAATCCAACCAGCCTCATCCATTAAAAATGTCTTCTCCTAATTTATATATGTTCTTGTCATATTTTGCAAGTAGTCATAAAAAATATATGTGCCTTCTTTCTCTTGTGATCTATGCATATTTCTATCTAAAGGTACATATCTATATAGATGATAACCTATAGATCATGGATAAACATATACTTTTTCTTTTCCTCACTCTCATGTCTCATTACTAACCCATACTCTAGATCTTCCTGAACTTGTTCTCTCAAATTTATTCAGATCAGACATCACAAGAAGGTATATAATCAAACAAGTGCTACATAAAATAGGAGTACATAAATAAAACATTGAGAATAAATGTATTCTAGGAAAGAAGGAAAGATTACATCATTGGGGGGACCTGACGGATACTCCCAACCCAAGATATGAGTTAGCTACTCATGGTGTAAGAAAGAAATAGAATACAACATGAAAAAGTTAGGGTTCTAAAATAAAACTATCAAATATCTAGAGAAAAAGGAAGAGGTATGACTTAGATCTGAAGGCACTTAGACCTCCTGTATGGTGGTAGATGGTTGATATATATAGGAATTTGTGGGAAGCATTTGTTTTGGTCTTGATATTTGGAAATTCATGAAATAAATGAAGTGGATAGTTGTAAAGATATGGAATTAATGCAGATGGGAGCTAGCTCGTATCTAGAATGATCAAGTAGCAAGGTTGGTTATGTATTGTGGTCGAAGGTTGATAAATATTGCTTAAACAAAAGCTGGTAGATCATTTTGACAAGACTTTCTTGATTACCTTCAGAGGTCGATAAGCCTTGGGTGTTTGACATCAAAGGTTGATAAGCCTTGGGAGCTTAATATCTTTAGAGTCGATAAGGATTTGGATCTCAATCATTCTAGTCTTGGTTGGTTAATATCTAAGCATGTCCAATAGCTTATCAAGGTTGATGGCCTTGAAAGATCGATAACATGTCAATGTAGGAGGTCGATCAACCTTGATGGTCACATGGCTGCGATATTGGTAGTTCTAGTAGCACTGATCAATTTCTTGTTAAGAGAGATAGTCTTCTAGAGTGATACTTGCACAAATGTAAAAGAGCCTTGGAGAGGAAGTTGTTGAAGAGAAAGATAGAAAGTACCACATTGATATTGTCCTTTTTGACTTGCACAACTTCCTTCGATATGAAATACAAATTAGACTCCATTTTCTTGTCTTTAATAGACAAACAAAATAAATTTAGATAAGATTTCAAATAAACATATGGCTATGCTTTGTTGCATTAATGTCCTCCTTGTTGTCTTCTAATATTCTTTTGTCAAATTAATTTTGATAGGCATTGAATGCATCAATGGAGTTTATTGGAAATATGTATCCAATCAAAAAGTTCAACACATTTTCTTAATTCATCTTGTTAATATTTTTCTATGTGGTCCATTCTAAATTGTGTTTCAATTTCCATTGTGTTCAAATACATTAATATGTTTTCATGTGTTTTGAACAATGTATATTTGAATGATCTTGTTTTCTTCTAATCACCATGACTTCCTTCATAGAATATAAATTAATGGGAACTAATATATTTCTATAGTCAGTGCCTATAATTCAAGTAAAAGGACTAATTAAGAATATATATCTTGGCAAAGGATTTAATTACAAAAAGACTATGAAGTAAACAATTACAGTCGTATCATGTCTAATAATGGTACAAAAACTAAGGAAGAACACATAGAAACAATCCATGAATTTTGGTGTAATCAACCACCCCAATCATATAATTTGCTTGTCCTCATGAACGACTCAAATTCAAAGATCCTATGTTAACATCCAAATTGAGAATAGCAATAAATGCTAGGGTTACATAAAATAGTTTAAAATCACAAGTTGTCCATGAAATGTTATTTCAGAATGATTCTTCACCGTACTAACAAACCTACAAATTATGATAAGAGAACTATCAGGAATGTTTAAGAGAATTCATGATCTCCTTAAATTGTTATTAACTAGGAGCAGATCAAGAGTAATTGGACTTTATTTATAACCTGAGATTTAGGTTCCCACAAATATAATAACAAGGGTGGTAGGTGTACATAATACTAATCCTTATCTTAGTTACACCTAACCAAAATCAAGATATGAGTTCCTTATAGAATGAGGGTCACCAAATGATGATGTAATGAATAAAAGAAAAGTAAAACTATATGAACAAAGCAATAGTGAAGTGAGAATCCTTGAGCATGTTTTTAGATATGAATATGAATGGAACCTTGGATTGGTATTCACCATCTATGATCTCTACCAGCATGCAATACTCACCCCCATTGTATACCCTTATCAAGCTCACAAGCAATCATCCTAAGCATATATTCCCTCCTATCTTGAGCTTAGGATAGATATATATCATAAGAATGCCTCTCTCTTGAGATCAAATAAAAACAATCAAAACAAGCATTCTCATGCATTCATACTACACCATAACTCTTATATATAGGCTAATACTACAATTTTGAGGCATTAACACTCAAACAACACAAGATGGGAGCTAATCATGCAAGTTAAGCATTAAAAAAAGAGTATGGGAATAAACATTACAATGTGTATATATGTCAATGAATATAAGCATTTAAATGTTGGGAGAGCCTTAGTGGCTACTCCTAACCCAAGAAACTGAACTAGCCACTCATGGTGGTGAATGACAGCTAATCTACATGTGTGTGATGTCATGATGATGAATAGATGAATAGAGATCAGCAGGTCATGGTGGAAGGAGATAGATATAAGTAATAGGGATTGTAATGAAACTACAAGTTAGTGAAGACCTCCTTCTTAACTAAATCAAGTGATGATGCAGCATCATCAAGGTCCCGAGTTACTCTTCTCTTGAAAGAGGTCCTTCAAAACTTGTAGAAAGTGCAGGAGATCGATGAATCCAACAAACTTGTTCTTGGCATCATTAGTTGATGGCTCTAGAGAAAATTTGGTAGTGATTTATGGAAGAATAAAAATTTTCCAATAATGGAGCTTTGGTCTTCTATATATAGGCATTTCTCTCATGCCCAAGGAACATAAGTGTAGGGTACTTGCTTGTGCCATAAAACTTAAAGCATGTGCCTTCGGCCATGTACTTTAAGTAACTTCATTGTGGCAGAATCTTTTTCTAGAGAAATGTTCAGTCATCGACCAGTAGCATCGTTGACATGTGGCTCTACTAGGAATCTTTTCAGTTGACGGTGCTAATGAGAGTAGGGTGATGAGTTGTTGCATCATCGGTTGACTATCACGACTGGAGGTGCTCGTCGGTCAATGGCTTGCACTTCTATCAGGCTAAAGTGTTGTTAGGGTGGAACCCATCAGTAAGTGGTCGATTCTTAGCTTGGGTCTTGGTTCTGGTTCAACTTTGGGGTTCTTGAATGTTCTATCAGTGGGTTGGGATCACTAGCTAGCCTTCTTTTTGGCTTCTGTCGGTGCTTGAGTTGTTATGAAGAGCCCCATTGGTTGAGGACTGATGACTCTTCTGCGGTGTCCACCGGTCTATATTCTTATCATTTGAAGGCTCATCCGGATACACTCAATGGTGGTGCTTAGTCAAGTCTTCTTCCTACAAAATTCATAGTGTATAAGTAGAGAGATGATTATTCATGTAATTCTAGACAAAAAGAGATTTATAAAGATAAAGCCTAAAAAGTGAAGAGGAATCAGGGTAAAATAGGCATGCAACTTCCCAAAAGTTGGATGTTATGAAACTCCCAAACTTAGAGTCTAGCTTGTACTCAAGCTAATAATTAGAATTGAAGCATCAAATGACTTCAAAGGGCTTAATATTTTTTTCCAGCGTTGTTCATATCCTTATACCATTTTTAGGTCAAGATATTTGTTTGACTTCTTGATCTGCAAACTGCTCTCCAATTTCATTCCCATGGATCTAGAGTTCCCTGACCTTTTTATCTACTGCAACCTTCTTTAATGAGGGTTTTGCGCATCATGATTCTTTCCAAGCATTATTTCCTACCCATACTCATGCATGGGTCTCTTTAGAGGTATCTTTCACACAAAACTTCTATTTTTTTGGATAGCTAAGATGTGTGGAGGTGGGCTAAGGATACAATGTATCATGTCTTTTGTGGGGTCACTCAACCATGAGTAATGTCATAATAATAGTGTTACTCAATTTTTAGTCATGATGTAGTTTTAGGTAGTTTTGTGAGGTCATCCTTAAAAAACAAAGGGTTATATTTTTGGCTTGTATGTTCCATTATTGGGCGTGAAATATATGCATTCTTGTTTTTTAGGTTGCATGGGCCACCAAGCCTCTTTTGATCACTAGCGGGAGTTAAACGCTAGCCGTGGAAATTTTTTTCCTCTTTTTATGAAATGTATGCACTTTTGAATTGTACTTAGGGGACAGAGTGATCAATCATGAGTATATCTTTTTCGATCCTCCTTATTTTATAGAGTTCCACCAGGGATAGAAGCATTTTTGTTTCATGTAGTGTCTTGAGATGAAAATGGCATAGAGACATAATTACAAGAAAATTTCAAATGGATTGATAACCCAAATATGTCACACTTCAAATGATTATGCTAAAAAGTATCTTGAAAACAAGAATGTCTGAAATGAGAGTGATAAAAACATCCACACAAAAAATGGATTCAAAATTTTCCCATATTAAGATTTTTCCTTCATTTTAGCAAAAATTCGTAATTATTGTACAAAATTTTCAAAGTTTAAGGGATAAAGAGGATAAGGTCAATGTGCAATTGATTAGATATCTATGAGAATGATAAAATAACATAAAGTATATAAGGTATAGGGAAAGGATAGTATCTCCCTCTCCTATTTGCCCCCCCCCCCCCAATCAAACTTATCATGTACTTTGTCCTAGAGTGTTAAAGATTGACGTTGAATGTAAGCATGTGAGGTTTACTTGATTTCTTACTGCCCTCATTTGCTCAACAAGATCACAACAACATAAAAGCATATTATTCATGGAGAGGATTGTAACAATAGTCACCAAACCGACAAACAAATCATTATTAATTAAGCGGAATAAACATAAACAACATATTAACAAAAATCACTAAAATTTAAAATTGTTTTGCAAGGAGATCCTTATCCAAAAAACTTTTACTAAAAGATCTAAAACCTTATATGCATCATTGTTCACATTGTACATACCCTGTACATCTTTATCTCGAGGGTTACATATAACAGTTGCTTTCTCAAAACATATACATAAAGCAACATCAAACCTCGAGGCATACAAGCCAACATCTCAGATTGTTCATGAAACAATAACGAACCAACTCCAAGGACCTGCGAGAATAGAGACGACACATAGGACTTCTATCTACAAGACATGACAGACAGTACACTCAACCTGAGCTATCACTGCTGCCTCAGTGGTTGTTCCTCCTCTACAGAAAGATATTCGCCACCTCATGCACATCCACCTTAAAAAAATGTGGATCCTACGGGGTGAGACAATTGTCCCAGTGAGAGATATAACTCTCCGCCGACCATATTATTATCATAGATTTAGCATTTATAACTGAGCAGAGGTTCTTTTATATTAATAGGCATTATTAATCATTATATGAACAAAATGAAGTAATCTCCTTTCTTAAGGAGAATATTGCATCTACCCATGGTAGAGTTATAAATCATCTATCTGCTTTGTAAGGAATGTAAAGAAACATAAATAACATCTATCCACTAAGATGTATAACTATATTGTGCATCAAACAATATTTCTCATATTCGATCCTTAAGTAGGTATGCTACACGACTGAACATATTTTACAATCACACTTATGCCCTGAGGAGATGAAACATACCCCAGTCATCTCCAACCAACCACAAACTTCTCACAAGTTGATACCATACAAGGTCAATGGAAGAGCCGGTTGCCATGACCTCACTTGTCTCGGTCAGTATGAGACCATTAGCAGGACTATGTCAACTACTTAACAAGTTGTACCAGGGTACGTGGGCATCCATGCTTAGAGCTACAACATCAATTGCACTCTCTTAGGGGAAACATCTACTAACATCCGTCCCCAGTTACTTAGTCATGGCGACACAAGCACCATACTTCGAGCCACGGACCATTTCACCATGCTCAACAAAGAGTCTATGACCGAAGTCGCACTCGAGCCAGGATATGGCATATAGACAAATCCCCATACATCTCGGGCTCATAACGGGATCGGCTCACACATGTCTGTCCGTACTTATGCCCCCACATACTCAAAAGTATGCATTCTGGGTTACGTCGTGGAGCAACCCGTTTCACCATTCTGAAAATCCTAACGCTAATGGATCTATTGTCAAGGCAATGTTTTATAGTTTCTAGTGATATATTATGTGCATTACAACTTTCTTTTAGCATCAAACAAGTTATCATTATTAATCACAACAAATTCTACAAAGAAAGGTTTAATTCATCTATCACTGTGATGACCCAGAATTTAGGATTCTGATACTCAATATAATATTTGAAATCCATTATAATGAGTAGATTTTTATTCACCGACATGGATACTTATGAGTGCAAGAGGTCGATTTAGTAGTTGTAATGAAATCAAGTGATCAATTGATGAGCCTTAAGGTATTTTAGGATCATAACAAGTGTTGTTGGTTAAATTGAATTCAAGGCATGTAAATCTATTTTATAAGGTTGTTTGGAGAATTATCTTTCATGACCAATTAATGGATCTTTGTGCCTCAAACTTTGGTATAAGCCACTTTAGGATATCGTGAGCATATGTCTAAAGTTATAGGATGTTTCGATCTTGTTTTAAAGAGATATAATTACTTCAAGTTGAAGACATTCATAATATGCATATTGGTAATTTGTGGTCTTTAATCATTTAGTATCCCGGTTGTATGGAGGTGTCATGTTGGCTAATTCCCTTTTTTTTCCTGGGCGCAAACTTCATTCGCAGCGTGACCTGATCCTATCTATTAGTTGGAGATCTGATGGAGAGTCCATCGTCACCTAACTCCTAAAAGTGAGGAGTAGGTGGACGTTTTCCTTGGATTTAGAAGGGAGACCTCGCTAGAAATCTGGGAGCATCGGTGAGATCAGTTGAATCCGCCCTACTTTTAGGATCACTATGACCACTCACCGGTGAGTGGTGGTAACTAGGACTAGAGGTTGGCTCCCCCTCCTTTCTGCTCATCTCCACTGCATTTTTGCAGTACCCAAACAAAGACAACAGGAAAAACTAGGAGGCAAGTCGGCAGCCGGTCCAGCAACTGCAGAGCGCAGTGGATTCATCCAATCCATTATGAAGCAAAAATCTGCGAGTATCCCTAGAGGGAGACTGGACCATGGTTCTCTTTCTCACTTTGAACCTCAGCCATGACGCCACTCATGCTTTTTTTCCCTTATCGACAAACCTCAGGCACGATGAGCTTCTCAGGTCTCACGGAGTCGAGGAGGACGATGACCTTGGTGAGAGGTCTGTAGGCATCTTGATCATCTTCAAGCTTCATAAGGAAGGACGGAAGTTTGTAGCATCATCTCCCCTTTTTGCAGTGCCAACTCTGCCTCCAGCCACTGACGACCGGCGACGAGGTCCTGGAGTTACCCGTCTGCGGGCACCTCGTCCACTGGCGGTGTTGTGTTGTGGCTTCCGGCATGGAGAATTGAGTGAGTATGACCTGTGCCGAACTCCCCTCTATCCCATTGGTGTCGAGGTTTGTAGGAAGACGACCACAGAAATCCCTAATCTGTCGTCGCTCGTTTCTCTACCTTGCAATGAGGGTGGAATCATCAGGCTGCTAAATGGGGCTCTTTGGAGAGCAGCGCCGGGGCAAAGAGTTGGGGAATTAGGTGCGATTAGAAGCGTAAATGCTGGAGGAAAGCTCGCCGTGGACACTCTGTATGACGGCGGCTTCGTGCCCTGGAATGAGGCAGTCGCGCAAGGAGCGATGGAGAAGGGAAAGGAAGGAGAGCGGACTGACCGGTTTAGCTCCCTTCCAACCAGTAAGGGAGCCGCATCCCTTGTAGGTGACGTGACGACCATCCAGAGCTTCTGGAGGCAAAGATCTGAAGGCTGTAGAAATATCAAAAGGTAAACGAGCTATAATTCCCAGAAATAGACTTAATCATTGATAATTGATTATAAATAGTTCCCTTGGCCTAAAAATTACCTAAAAATATCCCTAGACTCAGAAAAGTGTACACTTTAATCATGAACTCCTAGATCAGACCCTTGAACCAGTATGAATGACAATATTTAATTTAGAGTATGACGCTCCCTTTTAGGGTTCATTAAATATAATAAATGATATCTAGTTGATATTAATTCTCATAAAATTCTGGTAGAACCCTAATGATTATTGAAATTCATTTTTGGACTCTGATCCGAGTAATATATCTAAATAATATGTCTTTTTCTGTTAAAGACTATTTAGATGCTTTTAATCCCATTTTAATTCTAGGACATGGACTAAGCATCAGAAAATTATGAAAATTGGACCAGACCTCTAAAATGACACCCTAGTCGGTAGAAAAATATCAAACAGAAGTTTAGATCATTTTGAACCAAGGTTTGGCTTAAACCCTAATTTTGGACCTAAATACCATTAATAATGGTGGACCTTGTATTAATGATGACTAATTTGTTATTAACCAGGTGATGATCAGATATCCAGATGAGCAAGAATGATTAGAAATCTCTGAACTCAGGTACGTGGGTTTTTATTAAGTATAAGACTAGTTTTCATGAATGCATAATGATATGATGTACTTTGGATGCTTGTGTTTGCATATAAATTCTTGGATGTGTATTAGTAGTGTATGCTCCGCAAAACATTACAGAACATAAAAGAATATGGATGGTTTGTAGATACTGAGTGGATATATGCTCTCTCTCTCTCCCTCAATCCTCTCTCTCTCTTCCTCTAAATATAAGGTCGGCACTCGGTCCCCGTAGTCCAAGGGGCAGGGAAAAATGAAGTGCGACATCTCTCTCTCCCCTCTAAATATAAGGTCGACACTCGGTCCCCATAGCCCAAGGGGCGGGGAAAAATGAGGTGTGACACCACTTAGTAGTACAAACGCATCAAAAGATATCTAAAACAGGTGTTTACCTGATTATCACTTTAAATAATGTTTTCTTTTACTCTTTCTTTCTCAAGTTATTTCAATTATGCAAGCATATTAGTATGTATCTTTCTACCCACGTGCACAACACCTTGTGTGTTGATTTGTTATTTCACGTATGTTTTAGGTTCAGAGATAGCATGGGAGAAAAAGTACAGGATGTGAGCAAGTTGTCCAGGTTGTACCTATTGTCTAAGATCATGTTAGCATACATGTTCAGACTTGTAGAATTTTCATTCAATATGTAAATGTAAATCATTTGTAATAATTCATTGTATGAATATGCATGTTGAATGTTGAGTATGTTATGGTTGTATGTTCATGTATGCGTATTATGCTTCCGCATCGCTTTCTGATATGATTGGATGATGTTTTCGGATTCTGACATCTCATTCCCAATAGGGTTTGGAGAAGGAAAAATCTGGGGACGTCACAGTTGGTATCAGAGCATGAACAATAGCTACACCTAACAATTGCTCACCATGAAACATTAAACCTAAATCTCACCTTTCACTTTAAACCTTAGAAACTTAATAAGTTGTTCTATAGGAATAAGGTTTGACTTAGCCTCTAGGTTAGAACCTAGATGTTCGAGAACTAGGTTTAGATAAGTGTCTGAGACCCTTTCCATATAGAGCTCATATGTATTGGGTAGCTACACTAGTCTACACCTTGTTCTCACCATTTCACTAGGTGACATGGCACTAGACTATCTACTGTGTGTGGGACACTCGTTTTAGCTGGTTTGGTTTTGTTTTCCAATCGGCCCGAGCCTCGATAGTTTTCTCTACCGTCTGCCTTCTCAGAGAAAAACTATATAATATTTTATTACCTATATGTAAATATAAAAATGTGTCCCTCACACTGGAGAGTAGTTAGTGTTCATGCAATCTAAGTGAAAAGGAGTGACATCAGTCTAGAAGAGAGAGTAGTCTAGATTAGATGTCTAGAGCCTTATCAAGATATGTGATACATAGAGTAGATGATAGAACGATAGTTGAAATAAGCATGTAGAATCTTATCTAAGTTTGATCTCTGATAGTATAAGTTTCCTTATAAAGGTTTAAGCTGTATACTTGTTGAATCCAATTTTGTAGAATTTATGCAAAATCTTGATGGTGAAAGTACATTCCCTTTTTCCTACTTAAGATAAGCTAAGTTAAGATAGAGATGAGTGTGCATGAGCCTCAAGCTCTTATACAAGGAGGATATCTAGTGGTAGGATGAGATATGTGGTGAACTCTAGAGAGAGTAAGACCCACAAGGAGAAGGTCATAGGACCTAGCCTCCAATATATGAGATATGTGTTTAAAAAAAATTATCCTACACTAGATTACTCTTGAGTGCTGAGTTGAGTCCTTATGCATGATTCAAATATATATGTGAGAATTGGGTAAAAGAAAAGGGTGGGTAGATGACCCATATGATAAAGTCAATCCTTTGGCTGAGTTAGGTCCTAGCTAGAGTGACATATTTTTGTGAATCTCATCATTAGTTGCAAGTGAGGTAATATATGAACTCTAGTTATGAGAGTATGATGCTTTGTGCAAAAGATACTCAAAAATACAATTCTTCCTTCTTCTCTTTCTTAATATATGATGATAGAAACCTCACTTGAGATATGTAGATGATTTATATATGAGGAGTCACTCGTATAAGCTTGACCTATTCTATATTCCCCCCCCTATATCATACATGTAGCACCCGAGATTGAAATCATGATAAGTTTGACTTTAAAATATTCTCTCCCCCTTCATATGAAACATGAAAGATATGATGCTGAGATCATGGGATAAACTTAGTATATTCTCTTTTTTTTCCCTTCACATAATACATGCAAGACATAAAAAGTTGAACTAATGAACTTGATATAAAGATATTTTTGGATCATAGGATATGTGATCAGAAATATAGTTTGTAACTTTGATCCTTCTCAATGTATGCTTCTAAGTTGGGTATGAATATCACACCATACGGTGAAACCCTAATGGTCAAGCATGTTATGTAAGCCCTTCTTATGTAGAAAAATCCTAATATCAAGGATGAAAATAAATCTCCTCTAATGCTGAAATGATTGTAAGATGTTGATCATAAAACATATTAATGATGTTAGATTTGAACAATCTGAATATCATGGCATATAAATGAATTCCTCCTGAACATTAAAAGTATGAACAAAACATGTACCCTTAGAGGTGATGTAACCCTAAGATATCATAATGTCATGTTATGACTAAGACATTAAGTGATACTTCAACCTATATAAGGTGGGGTGGGTACACCCTACATGCTTAAACCTCCTAAGATGACAACCTAGGATGAATCAAGATAATGATACTCTGGAGTTTAGAGTGGTGGTTTAGGGACATCCACAACTCCTGCATATTAGCTTAAGGATGAAACCACCTGAATTTCGAGGACGAAATTCCATATAAGGTGGGGTGAATGTGATGACCCAGAATTTAGGATTCTGATACTCAATATAATATTTGAAATCCATTATAATGAGTAGATTTTTATTCACCGACTTGGATACTTATGCGTGCAAGAGGTCGATTTAGTAGTTGTAATGAAATCAAGTGATCAGTTGATGAGCCTTGAGGTATTTTAGGATCATAACAAGTGTTGTTGGACCTGTTGGACCAATATTTGATGATTTCTTAAATTGAATTCAAGGCATGTACATCTATTTTATAAGGTTGTTTGGAGAATCATCTTTCATGACCAATTAATGGATCTTTGTGCCTCAAACTTTGGTATAAGCCACTTTAGGATATCGTGAGCATATGTCTAAAGTTATAGGATGTTTCGATCTTGTTGTAAAGAGATATAATTATTTGAAGTTGAAGACATTCATAATATGCATATTGGTAATTTGTGGTCTTTAATCATTAAGTATCCCGGTTGTATGGAGGTGTCATGTTGGCTAATTCCCTTTTTTTTTCCTGGGCACAAACTTCATTTGCAGCGTGACCTGATCCTATCTATTAGTTGGAGATCTGATGGAGAGTCCATCGTCACCTAACTCCTAAAAGTGAGGAGCAGGTGGACGTTTTCCTTGGATTTAGAAGGGGGATCTCGCTAGAAATCTGGGAGCATCGGTGAGATCAGTTGAATCTTCCCTGCTTTTAGGATCACTATGAACACTCACCGGTGAGTGGTGGTAACTAGGACTAGAGGTTGGCTCCCCCTCCGTTCTGCTCGTCTCCACTGCATTTTTGCAGTACCCAAACAAAGACAACAGGAAAAACTAGGAGGCAAGTCGGCAGCCGGTCCAGCAGCTGCAGGGTGCAGTGGATTCATCCAATCCATTATGAAGCAAAGATCTGCGAGTATCCCTAGAGGGAGACTGGACCATGGTTCTCTTCCTCACTTTGAACCTCAGCCATGATGCCACTCATGCTTTTTTTCCCTTATCGACGAACCTCAGGCACGAGGAGCTTCTCAGGTCTCACGGAGTCGAGGAGGATGATGACCTTGGTGAGAGGTCTGCAGGCATCTTGATCATCTTCAAGCTTCAGAAGGAAGGAAGGAAGTTTGTAGCATCATCTCCCCTTTTTGCAGTGCCAACTCTGCCTCCAGCCACTGACGTCCGGCGACGAGGTCCTAGAGTTGCCTGTCTGCGGGCACCTCATCCACTGGCGGTGTTGCGTCGTGGCTTCCGACATGGAGAACCGAGTGAGTACCACCTGTGCCGAACTCCCCTCTATCCCATTGGTGTCGAGGTTTGTAGGAAGACGACCACAGAAATCCCTAATCTGTCGTCGCTCATTTCTCTACCTTGCAATGAGGGTGGAATCATCAGGCTGCTGAATGGGGCTCTTTGGAGAGCAGCGCCGGGGCAAAGAGTTGGGGAATTAGGTGCGATCAGAAGTGTAAATGCTGGAGGAAACCTCGCCGTGGACACACTGTATGACGGCGGCTTCGTGCGCTGGAATGAGGCAGTCGCGCAAGGAGTGATGGAGAAGGGAAAGGAAGGAGAGTGGACCGACCGGTTTAGCTCCCCGCCAACCAGTAAGGGAGCAGCATCCCTTGTAGGTGACGTGACGACCATCCAGAGCTTCTGGAGGCAAAGATCTGACGGCTGTACAAATATCAAAAGGTAAACGAGCTATAATTCCCAGAAATAGACTTAATCATTGATAATTGATTATAAATAGTTCCCTTGGCCTAAAAATTACCTTAAAATATCCCTAGACTCAGAAAAGTGTACACTTTAATCTTGAACTCCTAGATCAGACCCTTGAACCATTATGAATGACAATATTTAATTTAGAGTATGATGCTCCCTTTTAGGGTTCATTAAATATAATAAATGATATCCAGTTGATATTAATTCTCATAAAATTCTGGTAGAACCCTAATGATTATTGAAATTCATTTTTGGACTCTGATCTGAGTAATATATCTAAATAATATGTATTTTTATATTAAAGACTATTTAGATGCTTTTAATCCCATTTTAATTCTAGGAAATGGACTACGCATCAGAAAATTATGAAAATTGGACCAGACCTCTAAAATGACACCCTAGTCAGTAGAAAAATATCAAACAGAAGTTTAGATCAGTTTGAACCAAGGTTTGGCTTAAACCCTAATTTTGGACCTAAATACCATTAATAATGGTGGACCTTGTATTAATGATGACTATTTTTTTATTAACCAGGTGATGGCCAGATATCTAGATGAGCAAGAATGATTAGAAATCTATGAACTCAGGTATGTGGGTTTTTATTAAGTATAAGACTAGTTTTCATGAATGCATAATGATATGATGTACTTTGGATGCTTGTGTTTGCATATAAATTCTTGGATGTGTATTAGTAGTGTATGCTCCGCAAAACATTACAGAACATAAAAGAATATGGATGGTTTGTAGCTACTGAGTGGATATATGCTCTCTCTCTCTCCCTCAATCCTCTCTCTCTCTTCCTCTAAATATAAGGTCGGCACTCGGTCCCCATAGTCCAAGGGGCGGGGAAAAATGAAGTGCGACATCTCTCTCTCCCCTCTAAATATTAGGTCGACACTCGGTCCCCATAGCCCAAGGGGCGGGGAAAAATGAGGTGTGACACCACTTAGTAGTACAAACGCATCAAAAGATATCTAAAACATGTGTTTACCTAATTATCACTTTAAATAATGTTTTCTTTTACTCTTTCTTTCTCAAGTTATTTCAATTATGCAAGCATATTAGTATGTATCTTTCTACCCACGTGCACAACACCTTGTGTGTTGATTCGTTGTTTCACGTATGTTTTAGGTTCAGAGATAGAATGGGAGAAAAAGTACATGATGTGAGCAAGTTGTCCAGGTTGTACCTATTGTCTAAGATCCTGTTAGCATACATGTTCAGACTTGTAGAATTTTTATTCAATATGTAAATGTAAATCATTTGTAATAATTCATTGTATAAATATTCATGTTGAATGTTGAGTATGTTATGGTTGTATGTTCATGTATGCGTATTATGCTTTCGCATCACTTTCTGATATGATTGGATGATATTTTCGGATTCTGACATCTCATTCCCAATAGGGTTTGAGAAGGCAAAATCCGGGGACGTCACAATCACGTACTTTTCCAAGTCTTTAAAACACATGATACTTGGGGTCTCAGACCCTTATCACATTACTGGGAATTTTCATCTCTTCATTATCATGATTACTGGATCTGGGTATTCAAACCCTTATATGATCACATAATATTGTTACCTCTCTAACAAGTAATTGTTACCTCTAGGTCCTTAGACCAAGGTATTCATTTCACTTGTTGTACAAGTATTCTCATGGCTCACAAGGCCATCACAAATCTTGTCACCTCTCATAAGGCAACAACTAACCACATGGCTCACAAGGCCATTAAACATCTTTTCACCTCTCATTAGGCAACAACTAACCACATGGCTTATAAGGCCATTAATCATTATACTTGCTATACAAGCATTTAACATGCCTTGCAAGGCTTATGTAATAAGAGAATTACAACCTTCCCATCATTAGGGTTAAGGTTTCACTTTATAGATGATTAGGGTTTCATGTTCATATTATCAATACAAACCCTAATTCATTGCTCCACACATCTAGGAGCATACCTTGATATCATAAGTATTCAATCATACTTGTTGTTCATGAAGGAGTGTAAAAATGAGATGTCATCAATTTGAGCTAGTAGGTGCCACGTGTCCATGCATGGGTGACATGTGTACATGCATTCATAAACATTTATCTTGACATGCAAAATAGTTGAGGATAAGCTAGGGATGAAAACTCGTCCATTACTTATCCCTTTGAATAAGATATATCAATTAAATCACGACTTTATCCACAACCCTATACAACTTTTCTAAGGAAGTTGTAACCCGACACACCTCACCTCCTTGAGGTGCTTTGCACAACAAGGCCTTTTCCAAGAGTCCACAAAATGATATGAGTCTTGTCCTATGGCTCCTTGGCCGATAGGCACTCATATATAAACTTTTCAACTTGATACAACTCAAGTTAGGGTTTCATATTCAACCCTTTTCTTGGTCATTTCATCACCAAGATTACCATCACTCATAATTGATTCAAACATGGTGTCTCATTCATTCTCTCTCCTCTAAATGATACATAGAGGAAGTAGGGACACACTAGAGGTGGAAATTGCATCATTCTCTCTCTTATGATGTTAAAACACTTAAGGCATGTTCAACATGTAACATTTTGCAATATAGCCCCTCATCTTGGGTAAATTGCACTTTGGACCAAAACAAAGGAACATTGCTCAAACATCATTCAATCAAGACCAAACTTGGAACATAAGTGTGTCACATGATAACAAAACACCTTAGAGGATTTTATTAAAGTTCTAAGCAACTTATTTAGCCAAAACAAACAGGGTTGCCTCATAACCCACGTCAGGGTCATTATAAGTTATAAACCCCTAACAAGGATTTTTTCCCCAAAATCTCAGGTAAAGGGAGACAGATATTATTCATTCATCATATCATCAAGTATCCACATAACATCTTGATGTTATGGAGATGCCATAGAACTTTTACCAGCACAACGTTCTTCAACACAGGGTTATCATTTGAATCTATCATATATACATTCAACTACCTTTTCATTATTGACTTGCAGTATATATATTGTGTCAGGTAACACCTTCTATATCAAAGAAGTGATATTTATACTTTGAATAATTCAGGTGTCAAACCCCACTTAGTTTTTAACATTTCTTTTTCATGGAGAGCTTATGGTTACGTTTTGTCACCCACTTGGGACTCCAGGTCTTATCATACATTTTTAGCTTTGATAAGATTTTCCCACAATGATTTTACAATTGTTCTTTCAATTAGTACATTCTTATCGATGTTATGTTTATGCAGAGCATAAACCCCTAACATATGATGTCCATACTATTTTATGTAACTAGATGGATTTCAAAGTTGGTCATCCCAGGTAACCAACATAAATCAGCTGATTAGGAGTTATGTTTTTACTTTCCCATACCACTTGATATTTCTTAGATACCAGAATTCCTTACTTTGGTATCTATCACATGTGTCAAAAATACATCACATCCTCATCATTTCCATTTCTCTATTGTCATTACCAAAGCCACACATATAAAAAGATCTTTCTTTCATCTTGGAACATTACCGGTTACACATATCTTTATCTTGGAATCAAAATCCAAGACGAACTGATACTTTTCTAAGTATCCATCAATGGATTATTTCTAATCCATGCACATCAAGTGTCATAGTACTCACTTGATTGCCATGTCCCTAAAAGGAGAGAACACAAAGAAACATATTCCTCTTATCACCCCATCATCACCCTTTATTGTTTATCAAAGAGAAGAGATTATCATCTCCTCTGATTATTGCATGAACTTTCAACTGTTCATGAGTCACTTACTCTTATTTCATCCTAGGTTCCTTGCCATCAACATAGGAATTATAAGGATGATTACATGTCATCACACGTTTCTTTGTTATTACCTAAGATGTTCATGAACATTTTGTGATTTTACTACATTTCCCATTTCCACATCATGGGAAAAGATCTTTACTATTCACACAGGCTTTATTAGACAGGGATCATCTCCCTTGTTCTCATTCTTTTATCATGAGAATTATACTTTTTACTTCCTCATACACACAGATTGATCTGAGATCATCTCAGATTCCATTTTATTACACTTAGGATGTGATAAAAAAATATCCATGACATATTTCTAGTTTCGTTATGCTCACTAGATTGTCTCAGAATGATTACTTGATTAGGGTAATCAGAAAGATAATAATATAAGAGTTCCATACTTGCCCTATCTCCAATAATTATATACTTGGCCAGGGTATACATGTACTGAGATTAGGTAGTATGCACTTTATTTACTATCATGTTCCTTACTTTTCATATCATTATAAACACAGGATTTAACATTCCTAGATTTTCTCCAGGCATCACTTCTATATCTCATCCTCTTTCACACAGACAAGAGCAATTATAGAGCATTTAAAAGAATATTGAACAAAATATAAATTCTAGTTCTCATCATTTCTTCCCTATGTCCCCATAGGACAATCAATAGGGAAGTCCATAACAACAATCCTTTTTAGAATTATCAGATAGCAACAAGATAAGGCATATCGAAATGAAAAAGCTCTATCTGACTGTTACCCCTCGCGGTCATCCACCACTTTAGGTTGACTCAACCCATAGAGTGTAGATGTTTCATGTTGTTGCTCTTGCCTTTTTACACTATTGGGCTGTGAATTTTGTAAGCCTTGCCGAGTCTGCCTCAGTTGTTGAGTCATTTCCTCCCTTCTTTTCAGAAAAAAGAGTTTAGTATGATCAACATGTCCTTGTACCATGGTCTTATTGGTCTTATTACCAATGTATAAGCTATGCCATGAGTTCTTACTGGTGGAAAGTTAGGACTTTGCCTTTACATAGTGATTATTGCCTTCGTGCACTAGGCATTTATTGCACTGGTGGCACCGAAAACTTTGGATTTTTAGAACAACTAGGCAAATGTCTCTAGAATTGTAATGACATTTCCTTAATTCTCAACTTATTTCCCCTCCTTGGGCATTACCATCACAGATGTACTATCTGTCTATACTTATGGAAGAGTCTATTTTCTTGCCATATGTTAATCCTTCCCACATTTACATTGTTCCAACATGACCATGTCATTCAGGAACCCTTTTTAAAGCTTAGAGTTTCTACATTAAGGACTGGTAACTTAGGTTGTAATGCTAGTATCCAGTCTGCTATATGTATCACTGTTGTCTTAACCTGCCTATCAAGAGCATAAACATAGGATTCTTTATCCTGATCGTATCATGATGGGAATTGTCAGGCACTCATTCTTCTCTTGCCTGATCCCTTGCACCCGATCCTGGTGCAACAACGTTGCCCTCAGCAATTTGTTCCTCGTGTTCTCCAGTCATTTATAAACTTCACCCTTTCTTCCGCATAAGTGGAAGTCACTTTGGGGTATACTAGAGGACACTAACATAGACTCAACACCTTAGTCCTATATCTCTGTAGACTCAGCAAACCTTAAGCTCTGATACAAAACCTGTAACGACAGTCGCCAAACCAACAAACAAATCATTACTAATTAAGCGGAATAAACATAAATAACAGATTAACAAAAATCACTAAAATTTAAAACTATTTCGCAAGGAGATCCTTGTCCAGAAAACTTTTACCGGAAAGATCTAAAACCTTATATACATCATTGTTCACATTGTACATACCATGTACATCTTTATGTCTAGAAGTACATATAATAGTTATTTTCTCAAAAATATACATAAAGCAACATCAAACCTCGAGGCATACAAGACAAAATCTCAAATTGTTCATGAAACCATAACGAACCAACTCCAAGGACCTGAGAGTAAAAAGATGGCACATAGCACTTCTATCTATAAGACATGAAAGATAGTACACTCAACCTGAGCTATCACTGCTGCCTCAGCTATTGTTCCTCCTCTGTAGAAAGATCTTCTCCACCTCGTGCACAGCCACCTAAAAAAATGTGGATCCCATAGGTGAGACAATTGTCCCAGCGGGAGATATAACTCTCCGCTGACCATATTATTATCATAGATTTAGCATTTATAATTGAGTACACGTTCTTTTATATTAACATGTAGTATTAATTATTGTATGAACAAAATGAAGTAATCTCCTTTCTTAAGGAGAACATCACATCTTCCCATGGTATAGTTATAAATCATCTATCTACTTTGCAAGGAATGTAAAGAAACATAAATAAAAACTATCCACTAAGATGTATAATTGTATTGTGCATCAAACAATGTTTCTCATATTCGATCCTTAAGAAGGTATGCTACATGGTAGAACATATTTTACAATCACACTTATTCCCTAAGGAGATGAAGCATACCCCGGTCATCTCCAACTGACCAAAAACTTCTCGTGAGTCGGTACCATACAAGGTCAATGGAAGAGTCGTTTGCCATGACCTCACTTGTCTCGGTCAGTATGAGACCACTAGCAGGACTATGTCAACTTCTTAACAAGTTGTGCCAGGGTACGTAGGCATTTACGCTTAGAGCTACAACGTCAATTGTACTCTCTTAGGGGAAACATGTAAAGAGTGAGACCAGAAAGGGGGTCCACTCAAATGATACAATACATAAGCCATGTAATAATAAAGTAGAGGAAATAAGACTATTACAAAGTTACATCATGATTCACTTATACAATTGTTCCTCACCATAATAGGTGATTTTACAAAAAAACTTGAACTAAGTATAACTAAAGCCAGTAGCAGATGGTAATCCAGCCATTCCAAGCTATCCTTAACTCCATGTCATGTTGGTGATCTTTTTGATCTCTTGTCTTCCAATGTACCTAAACCTAGGTGGAAGGGAACATCACGTAGAACATAGGAAACAAGTATAGGTCAGCAAAGGTTGTGTATGTACCATAATAAATTTTGGGCATTATATTGGGGTAAAAGTGCAAAAAGAGACGTTCCCACAAGGGAAGTGGGCTATTAGCAATTAGGTATGTTCAACAGAAAAGTAACAAAAGAAATGAGGCATATAAAATTTCAGATTACAAACATGATAATAAAAGAGTGTCTTTCCATAACATTCATCCACAAATTCATTTTAAAATAAAGAATATTTTCATGCATAACAATGTAGACTAAATATACCTAAAATAGGGCCATAACACCATAAGATCATGGCCTAAAAATAAACAAGGGTGGAAACGCACACCCCGGGCAGAATATGCACACCCTATATAAATATGGTTGTACATAAGTACCACTATTCTAGATATTCTAGTAAAAATGTAGCATGCATAAATAGAGTGGCAAGAATAACATTTTAGTCAATTTCACATAAAATGGGAATCATAGAAGGAGGAGTCTAAAGACCCATTATAAATGAATATTCCAGCAATTACATGAATTTATATGAATCAAAAGCAGAAAGTATGAATGCCCAACAATTGGATTTTAAATAAAATTGATAGTTCAAGAGATGCCTCATTAAAGAAATGTAGGTTCAGTCAAATAATGCCCAAAATAAAATAGAGGATGTACATACCTAATCTTCACGACTAATCCTATCTCTAGGATGGATTGACAATTTGTCCTTCTCAATCCTAAAATAAATATATTTTGTACACCTATTAGTCCATATCTACTAAACATAACAAAGGTCATATCTAAACCCATTATTGGTTACCTAGTGTGAAGTTAGAGTTTTTAAGATCTTGGTATTACAAATATATATATGATGAGGAATGGAATTAGCTGTTATTTAACAAAATACTCTTACTAGGAAAAACTAGGCTTTAATATGACACATCTCTATATAAATTAGTCATATACTCATACCCTGATCATGATATGTATATGTATACAAGTCTATTTCATATGGTTATAATAGCTAGAGTATATTTGCATGTCTCAACTCACATATATTTTATGATCCATTTTATCATAATATAATTTCACCCATGTATATAGTTATCAAAGTACAATGTAGTATAATCTACCTCTCTTTTATACATTCAATTCATTCAAGGCAAAATTTGATAATATACTTCCTAGTGTCATTAATTAGACTTGTGGATCTAGGGTTTTTAGTTTATGTACAACAACACTAGGGTGATACATCTAGGTTAGACTACTATCATGTCCCTAGCTACATATTTGTATTGAATCTTGCTTATAATATATGTGTCGTGGCTAAGACACTTATCAATTAATAGTGATGGCATTGTATTATGTGTATACATATGATGAATATTAGGGTGATTGATAGTGAAGTTTTTATTATTATTATCATCATACAAGTTTTTATACCATGAAGCTTGATTACTATCTAAACTATATTGGATGTATTGGTATTATCTACAAAATTACATATTTTGGTTTTCCCTATGTTTACACATGAACAGGTTTCGTATATGCTTATGTATAGAGATGTATATGGTAATTGTATATAGTTGATTGAGTGACTACTTAGACTGGATTTAATGATGATTTGTACGAACCATTAGCCCCACAACTAGATATAACTTAAAAATGCACGCTATGGAAGTTTACCTACTCACGATGACTTGACTGATCTTTCATGACCATCTTTAGATTGAATTCTAAAGACGGGGGCATGTTTGAATCCCATCCATGGACTCCATTGTTCTAGCCAATGATGGTGCTGAGGAAGAGGCATCTCGAGGAGGTCATGCACAAATTCACTGGGTGGTTGCAAGCAATCTAGAGCTTAGCATGTGGTAGGCAGAGTGTTAGCTTAGTGGTAGACATGAGGATAAGAACAGGGCTTAGCAAGCGATCTCATTGATGGATCCTACTGTTCTGGTGACATTAGTAGTGTGTCATAGGCGTAGGGGTTAGGATGATGGATGACAGATCTGTAGGTTAGGGAAAGTGATAGTGTGCAGCTAGTTTATACTGGCGGCAACGATCACCTTGCAGGAGATCGATGGTGGCAGCCCTGACCTACAGATTGGAGGTGGAAAGAGGCAGGAAAGAAGAGAATCAAGCCAGGGAAGTGGCTTCTCCTGAGTTGGAGGAGATTCTAACGGTGACGTCTGGTATTCATGGTGGTGAAGCATAGAAGATCTCGCTACAGGTGGTGGCAATCACAGATCTTGTAGCTGTCATTGTGGTCGTCGATCTACAGGTCTGCGGTGAGGAAGGCAGAGGTGTTGCGGGAGGAAGAAGATGAGTCTTGGCTATGTGGAGACAGGAGGAGGGGTGCCACCAGGAGGCGATTAGGATGGGGTGGTGGTTGTCGAGTCTACACTCTGCAACAGATGGGTGGTGCTTGCGTCGGTGGCTGAAGAGATAAGGGGTGTCGTTGACCAGGGAGATGGAGGAAGCTACAATGATGAGAGTGGTGTTGATGAAGCTCCTGGACATTGCCTCTGCAATTCTTGTGGTTGCAGGCGGCGGTTGGGCAAGGAAAGGAAGGCTGAAGGGAGGAGAAGAGGTACGGCGGTGGCATGCCTATGGCCGCACGAATGCTAGGCACAGGGAGGATGGGGAGTCAACTAGGGTTGCAGGGAAAAAGGGGATGGATAAGAAAGAGAAGAAGAGAGAGACCGAGGAAGGGGTGAAGAAGAAAAGGAGCCAGAGGGAGGGGAAGAGGTCATGGATCCGCATTGTGTGCCCACGACCCTAGTGCATGACGCGCGACCAGGAAGGAGAGGGCGCGGGCATGAACCAGCCGCGTGAACTGAGGGGGAAGGGAGGCATAAAGTGAAAAGAAGGGAAATGGCCGGTGATGGCAAACAATGTAAATATCAAGTGTGTTATTATGTATTTAAACTATACTTTTCAACTATTTGATTGATTAGGAAATTGAAGTCTGATTGGGATGGAAATTAGTAGGTAGGCTAAAGTGGATGTGAGGAACCTGATTTTAACATCAATTTTATGTTTTGAAAATATTTAATACTAGATTCAATCATTTGTATATTAAGCATCCATTTGATGTATTTTCTTAGCTTAATTACTCAACAGTGACACTAAACCACACATTGAATCAATTTCTTTTAGTTTATACTCCTAGGACTATCTTAGTGTGTCAATTTAGTGTCAAACCTACTATTTGGGTATTTCTATCTTATTATGAATGTATTATGGTCATTTTACCCTCACTATCAATTATTAAGTTTTTTGTTATATATATAATACTAATTGACTCCAAAGATTCCTAATATGATTCATATTGTAGGGAGAGATATTATAGGTTTATGTAATCAAACAGGGGCCTAGAAGAAGGGAGGTTACACATATATACTCAATTTTTAGTATGTTACAACACTCCACCCCTTAAAGAGGATTTCGTCCCCGAAATCCATCCACCGCTAGACCTGAGTACTAGTTTGTTCTATAGATCCTCATCTTCCATCACTTAAGCATGAATAACCAATATTCATTTTCAAATTTCCCAATACAACCATTCAGATTGTTACCGCTAAATTGGTGAACCACTTTTGCGTATAAACGTCATTCGTCAAGCACCATGATTCCTATCATTATTACTACTAAGGAAAATTTCCTTATCAACATTATCATCATCATCATCCTCAGTGGCATCGTCCTCATCATCCACATCCTCATCATCATCAACACCATCATCATCATAAACAACAACATCATCATCATCATTAATAACAACATCATCATCACCATTAATATCATCGACATCATCACCTACTCATCATCATCATCATAAACATCTTTAACATATTATTACTTAAAATGGTCACATGGGAAAGGCTCAGAAATTCCCCCATACTGAGTATGTTCATCCTAGCCTATACTATATAGTCATCCTTACCATTTAATTATTAGCGGTTTGGAGTATAGAACATTAATTTGAGCTTTTAAGTGTAATTTTACTTTTACCTACATCTGACTAAATACATCCTTTAAGGATAACTCAAGATAAAATATTAAAATCTATATTAATTGTCGAGGTAATTTTTTTTATGATGATATGATTAGCAAGGCTCAACTGGAATTCTCTGTTTGGTAACATCTACGTATGTTTGACATTTACACTAGGATTTATCCATGTTTTACTTATTGTAACTATTATTAATCATAGTCATTCCTTAGTTAGTTTGATTCCTAATGAATAAACTGTATGAATTCCACCCCTTAAGGTTTAAACTATAACTTTGTGCATAATTCTAAAGGGGCAAAATAGTGGATCCACTAGGTCTAATATATATATTTGAAACAAACTATATCAGTCTTAGGCCTAGGGTATTAGTGTTGAACATCCCAACCAAAGGTACTTCACTAAAGAGATTTTGTACTACTCAACTTTCTTGTGGTGGTGACTTGGTTCCAAAAATCATCGATAAAATCTGAAAAATTTTCTTTGGTAAATATAAATTAATAATGAAAATAAGTTTGATGATGCAAAACTTGCGGTGAAAAACTCAAAATTGGCACCAAAAATCGACCCGAGAACCAAGTCAACCACTTTCCAATATACTAAACACTTGGTGTTACACTACCATCAATTCATTCTAATAAAAGAGTCTAATCACTAAAACAAATAAAAGGGCATGCTAACATATCCTAACCTATGACATAAAAGGAGGGAAATGTTTTAATATTACACATTTCCTACTTCCACCAGACCTAATGGAATACACCGTACATTATTCTTCACTTTACCCTTATCATGATCTACACATCTTCATTCTAGAAAAGGGTCTAACTCTGTGGACACCTAAAAGGGCATACACCTACATATCCAATACTTAAGCATAAGAGGAAGAAGGGTTTGTTGTTATGCATGGTCAACTTCTATTAAACCTTAATAAGATAGGGCATTATAGTTCCCCATGTCACCCTTAAATATGATTCACACTGCCTCATCTCGAGACCTAAGGAAGTCATAAGACTATCCAGTGTTATGGGGAGAGAAATAGGGGTTACATATCACTATCTGGTTTACATCCATAATTCTTCACATATAAAGTTACCCTACATAGTCAAGCTACTCATATTAGTCACCACATTGAACAAGCATACTATTGGAGATGAGAAGGGTGAATACTATGGATATCTACCAAAATTTATAGCTTTCTACAACTAATTCTCATGTATGAGGCATAACAATCTCAACGAGATCGGTACCCTTACATTAGATAAATGGCCATGTGGCATAACTATGATGAGGTACTCCATGTTGAGGGAAAGTCATGCCTAACCATAATAGAGTTAATTCTAATTATCACATAGTATTAATGAATTAATGTCAGCTCTAGAAATTACATCAGGGTTTTATGTTGTTTTTCACACATGCACAACCCAAAATGAATTTATGTGAGGCATGCTAGGTAACAACATATAGGAGGGGTTAAGATGAGAACTAAGGAAATTTTAATCTATGACTATTCAATCAACTCACACATCATAGTTCTAAGGAAGAGCCCTAGAAAATAGGAAATAGAAACCAAACTCAACAAAAGTCAGTTCCATGTGGTGGCATTTCGACCACCATATAGAGGATAGGAGTGATAAGGGTACTAAAGACTAACTCTCATCCACATAGTTGGCTAGGAGAGTGTAGGAAATTAAAATATTAGAGTTGAAAACCCTAATTGAGGGCTCTACTACTAGGCAATAGGTGTATCAACAACCTCTAAGGGTCAGTAACCTAACTAAGGGTCAACCTAAGATAACTTGAAATAGTCAAGTTACTGACTACTTAGACTCTGATACCATTTTGTAAAGAGTGAGACCAGAAAGGGGGTCCACTCAAATGATACAATACATGAGCCATGTAATAATAAATCAGTGGAAATAAGACTATTACAAAGTTACTTCATGATTCACTTATACAATTGTTCCTCACCATAATAGGTGATTTTACAAAAAAAAACTTGAATTAAGTATAACTAAAGCTAGTAGTAGAGGGCAACCCAACCATTCCAAGCTATCCTTAACTCCATGTCATGTTGGTGATCTTTTTGATCTCTTGTCTTCCAATGTACCTAAAACTGGGTGGAAGGGAACATCACCCAGAACATAGGAAACAAGTATAGGTCAGCAAAGGCTGAGTATGTACCATAACAAATTTTGGGCATTATATTGGGGTAAAAGTGCAAAAAGAGATGTTCCCACAAGGGAAGGGGGCTATTAGAAATTAGGTATGTTCAAGAGAAAAGTAAATACAGAAATGAGGCATAAAAAATTTCAGATTACAAACATGATAATAAAAGAGTGTCTTGCCATAACATTCATCCACAGATTCATTTTAAAACAAAGAATATTTTCATGCATAACAATGTCGACTAAATATACCTAAAATAGGGCCATAACACCATAGGATCATGGCCTAAAAATAAACAAGGGTGGAAACGCACACCCCGGGCGGAATACGCACGCCCTATATAAATATGGTTGTACATAAGTACCACTATTCTAGATATTCTAGTCAAACATGTAGCATGCATAAATAGAGTGGCAAGACTAACATTTTAGTCAATTTCACATAAAATGGGAATCATAGAAGGATGGGTCTAAAGACCCATTATAAATAAATATTCCAACAATCACATGAATTTATATGAATCGAAAGCAGAAAGTATGAATGCCCAACAATTGGATTTTAAATAAAATTGATAGTTCAAGAGATGCCTCATTAAAGAAATGTAGGTTCAGTCAAATAATGCCCAAAATAAAATAGAGGATGTACATACCTGATCTTCACGACTAATCCTATCTCTAGGATGGATTGACAATTTGTCCTTCTCAATCCTAAAATAAATATATTTTGTACACCTATTAGTCCATATCTACTAAACATAAAAAAGGTCATATCTAAACCCATTATTGGTTACCTAGTGTGAAGTTAGAGTTTTTAAGATCTTGGTATTACAAATATATATATGATGAGGAATGGAATTAGCTGTTATTTAACAAAATACTCTTACTAGGAAAAACTAGGCTTTAATATGACACATCTCTACATAAATTAGTCATATACTCATACCCTGATCACGATATGTATATGAATACAAGTCTATTTCATATGGTTATAATAGCTAGAGTATATCTGCATGTCTCAACTCACATATATTTTATGATCCATTTTATCAAAATATAATTTCACCCATGTATATAGTTATCAAAGTACAATGTAGTATATTCTACCTCTCTTTTATACATTCAATTCATTCAAGGCAAAATTTGATAATATACTTCCTGGTGTCATTAATTAGACTTGTGGATCTAGGGTTTTTAGTTTATGTACAACAACACTAGGGTGATGCATCTAGGTTAAACTACTATCATGTCCCTTGCTACATATTTGTATTGATTCTTGCTTATAATATACGTGTGGTGGCTAAGAAACTTATCAATTACTAGTGATGACATTGTATTATGTGTATACATATGATGAATATTAGGGTGATTGATAGTGAAGGTTTTATTATTATCATCATACAAGTTTTTATACCATGAAGCTTGATTACTATATAAACTATATTGGATGTATTTGTATTATCTACAAAATTACAGATTTTGGTTTTCCCTATGTTTACACATGAACATGTTTCGTATATGCTTATGTATAGAGATGTATATGGTAATTGGATATAGGTGATTGAGTGACTACTTAGACTGGATTTAATGATTATTTGTATGAACCATTAATCCCACAACTAGATATAACTATGAAATACAGGCTATGGAAGTTTACCTACTCAAGATGACTTGACTGATCTTTCATGACCATCTGTAGATTGAATTCTAAAGACTGGGGCATGTTTGAATCCCATCCGTGGACTCCATCATTTTGGCCAATGATGGTGTTGATGAAGAGGCAGCTCGATGTGGTCATGCACAAATTCACTGGGTTGTTGCAAGCAATCTAGAGCTTAGCAGGTGGTAGGCAGAGTGTTAGCTTGGTGGTAGACATGAGGATAAGAACATGGCTTAGCAAGTGATCTCATTGATGGATCCTAGTATTCTGGTGACATTGGCAGTGTGTCACAGGCGTAGGGGTTAGGATGATGGATGACCATCTGTAGGTGAGGGAAAGTGATAGTGTGTGGCTAGTTTATATAGGTGGCAATGATCACCTTGCAGGAGATCAGTGGTGGTGGCCTTGACCTGCAGATTGGAGGTGGAAAGAGGCAGGAAAAAAGAGAATTAAGCCAGGGAAGTGGCATCTCCTGATTTGGAGGAGATTCTAACAGAGACGTCTGGTATTCATGGTGGTGAAGCATAGATGATCTCACTACATGTGGTGGCAATCACAGATCTTGTAGTTGTCATTGTGGTCTCCGATATGCAGGTCTGCGGTGAGGAAGGCAGAGGTGTTGTGGGAGGAAGAAGGTGAGTCTTGGCTATGTGGAGACAGGAGGAGGGGTGCCACCAGGAGGCGATTAGGATGGTGTGGTGGTTGTCAAGTCTGCACTCTACAACATATGGGTGGTGCTTGCATCGCTGGCTGAAGAGATAAGGGGCATCGTTGACCAGGGAGATGGATGCAGCTACAGCGATGAGAGTGGTGTCGATGAAGCTCTAGGACATTGCCTCTGCAAGTCTTGTGGTTGCAGGCGGCGGTTGGGGAAAGGAAAGGAAGGCTGAAGGGAGGAGAAGAGGGATGGCGGCAACATGCCTATGGCCTCACGGCTACTAGGCACAGGGAGGATGGGTAGTCAATTAGGGCTGCAGGGAAAAAGGGGATGGATGAGAAAGAGAAGAAGAGAGAGACTTAGGAAGGCATCAAGAAGAAAAGGAGCCGGAGGGAGGGGAAGAGGTCCTGGATCCACATTGTGCTCCCACGGCCCTAGAACAAGACGCACGACCAGGAAGGAGAAGGCATGGGCATTAACCAACTGCATAAACCGAGGGGGAAGGGAGGCGTAAAGTGAAAAGAAGGGAAATGGCCGGTGATGGAAAAAAAATGTAAATATCAAGTGTGTTATTATGTATTTAAACTATACTTTTCAACTATTTGATTGATTAGGCAATTGAAGTCTGATTGGGATGGAAATTAGTAGGTAGGCTAAAGAGGATGTGAGGAACCCGATTTTAACATCAATTTTATGTTTTGAAAATATTTGATACTAGATTCAATCATTTGTATATTAAGCATCCATTTGATGTATTTTCTTGGCTTAATTACTCAACAGTGACACCAAACCACACATTGAATCAATTTATTTTAGTTTATACTCCTAGGACTATTGTAGTGTGTCAATTTAGTGTCAAACCTACTATTTGGGTATTTCTATCTTATTATGAATGTATTATGGTCATTTTACCCTAACTATCAATTATTAGGTTTATATATATATATATATATATATATATATATAATACTAATTAACTCCAAATATTCCTAATATGATTCATATTGTAGGGAGGGATATTATAGGTTTACGTAATCAAATAGGGGCCTAGAAGAAGGGAGGTTACACATATATACTCAATTTTCAGTATGTTACAAAACATCTACAAACAACCATCCCCAGTTACTGAATCATGGTGACACAAGCACCGTACTCCGAGTCACGAGCCAGTTCACCATGCTCAACAAAGAGTCTACGACCGAAGTCACACTCGAGCCAGGATATGGCATATAGCCAAATCCCCATTCATCTCAGGCTTGTAAGGGGATCGCCTCACACATGGTCGTCCCTACTTACGCCCCCACATACTCAAAAGTATGCATTCTGAGTTATGCCACGGAGCAACCCATTTCACCATTCAGCAAATCCTAACATTGATGGATCTATGGTCAGGGCAACATTTTATAGTTTCTAGTGATATATTACATGCATTACAACATTCTTTTAGCCTCATACAAGTTATCATTATTAATCACAATAAATGCTACAAAGAAAGGTGTAATACATCTATCATGTACTTTTCCAAGTCTTTAAAACACATGATACTTGGGATCTCAGTCCCTTATCACATTACTGGGAATTCTCATCTCTTCATTATCATGATTACTAGATCTGGGTATTCAAACCCTTAGATCATCACATAACATTGTTACCTCTCTAATAGGTAACCATTGCCTCTAGGTCCTCAGACCAAGGTATTCATTTCACTTGTTTTACAAGTATTCTCATGGCTCAGAAGGCCATCACAAATCTTGTCACCTCTCACAAGGCAACAACAAACCACATGGCTCACAAGGCCATTAAACATCTTATCACCTCTCATTAGGCAACAACTAACCACATGGCTTATAAGGCCATTAATCATTATACTTGTTATACAAACATTTAACATGCCTTAAAGGCTTATGTAATAAGAGAATTACAACCTTCCCATCATTAGGGTTAAGGTTTCCCTTTATAGACGATTAGGGTTTCATGTTCATATTATTAATCCAAACCCTAATTCATTTCTCCACACATCTAGGAGCATACATTGATATCATAAGTGTTCAATCATACTTATTTATTCTCATCATTTATCATTAAATGATTATTAATACAAGGTTTGATTTTCTCACTCCTCCTTACCAGAATATGATTACATCATACTTTATTAACTTGGCTTACCCCTTTTCCTCAAGGCATGTTAGACTAAACTTATCAAAGTGAATTAATCTCATTACATTTCAATGTAACAGTTGACATGACACACTTCATGTGTTACTCATCCATGTGTATTGGATTTAAGGTGCATCAAGGTGTATCAACCTTAAGATGTTGGATGTGATATTTATCATGCCTTGGTGTATCACTTCCCTCATCACTTTTAACTTAGTTAAGTTCATCAACTTATCTTGTATTAGGGTATTTCCCCATCCTAATACTTTATCCACTAGCCCATCACATTTATCCCATAATGTATTGGCCATAAGTCACACACTTGAATTACCCAAATATCATCAATTGATATGGACTCATCTCAGGTTAAGACATTGTTGATTTAGTATTGACCATCATTAATCACTTCAGGTGTTTCATCTATCAAGGTATTAGCCACACCATTACTTGGTGTTTCACTCATCACTCCTAAGAGTGTATTTCCCTCACCTTTACAAGGTGTCTTGGGTTGGAGGTGTGCATATGTTCACCATATCTGGTTGTAGGTGTATAGGCACCACCACATCGGGTTGGAGGTGTATGAGCACTCACCATATCAGGCTAGAGGTATATGACCATCATCCATATCGGGATAGAAGTGTTTGTATGTGTTACCCATCTCGTGCATGAGGTATTAAAACATCACCATGTTGGGCTAGAGGTGCATTCAATCACCATATCGGGTGGCTCACCATCTAGGGTTTGCCATGATGGGTTAGAATTTTCCATATCGGGCTCAACCCTATATATATATATATATATATATATATATATATATATATATACATCTCATTAACCCCTTCAAGGGTACCATCCTATATTACGGATGAGTAATAGGTTAAACAATTAATTAAACTCTACTCAACCCATTACACAAGTTGATTGGAGTGAAGGGCACCAAGCCATGTCGGGCTACACCATCCAATGTTGGGTTGAAACACCCATGTCGGGTTAGGGTTGGTTGTGACGGGCACATGGAACATGTATGTGTCACCCATGGTGTTTAAAAGGTATCAACTCATTACCATGTCAGGCTAGACATCAACTAGGGTTGTGTATCGGGCTACCATATCGTGCAATAGCACTTACTATTCTTCACTCATATCAGGTTACCCAAATTAGGGTTTCATATCAACTTACAAGTATACATTTAACCTTGTATCGTGTATGGAGTCTATACTTGACTTCCTATCGTGCAAGAGGTGTATAGTACACCCCCATATCGTGAAAGAATGTATACAATCATATCCATATCGTTTTAGTGAAGTAGGTGCATCATCATATCGGGTTAGAGGTGCTTGCTTGTGTGCTTGCACCCGATATCACTTTTATAAAGTGATACCATCATCTTCAAGCTATAGACCTTAGTTATAACTATTATAGTTCATGGAAATAGGTCTAAGAAACTACTAGAACTCATAATTTCATCAACTATTTCAGGAAATTTCGGAATTAAAAGTAGATCATTAAATATAGCAATTTAGGTGATGAATAATAACATGGTTGAGTTCAAGTTATATAACCCACCTTAAGAACAAATTGAAAGCTCCAAGATCCAAAGCTCCACATTCCTAAGGTTGAATATGACTTATCAAAGTCCAAGGCTCATTCACAACTCCTTCATATACAAGGAATCACCATGGATAAGCAATTGGTGAAGAAGAAAAGAAAGGAAGATCAAAACCCTAAAATAATGCTTCAATCCAAGGTTGAAGATGATCATGGCCTCACCTTAGGGTTAAGACTTGAGCTCCTTCTTTCTCCAGCACCTTTTAACGATACCTCACAACCCTTTCATGATATGCCACCACTTTTGGCCGAAAATCCCCCTCACTTGTGGCCAGAAACACTTCACTATGGCCGATATCACCCTTCTTGGCTGATATCACCCTAATTGGGTGATATGATCTTGCTATGGGCGATACCCAAAGCCCATGCATGATACGACATCACTCCTGCACGATACAGGGACCCTATGCATAATACCTTAGGAAAGAAGGGTGGTCAAATCCGAAAAATTCCACAAAGGGGTGAAATTAGGGGTATATATACTTGTTGTTCATGAAGGAGTGTAAAAATGAGGTGTCATCAATTTGAGCTAGTAGGTGCCACATTTCCATGCATGGGTGACACGTGTACATGCCTGAATAAACATTTATCTTGACATGAAAAACAGTTTAGGATAATCTAGGGATGAAAATTCGCCCATTACTTATTCCTTTGAATTAGTTATATCAATCAAATCACCACTTTATCCACAACCCTATACAACTTTTCTAAGGAAGTTGTAACCCAACACACCTCACCTCCTTGAGGTTCTTAGCACGACATGGACTTTTCCAAGAGTCCAAAAAACGATATGAGTCTTGTCCTATGGATCCTTGGCCGATAGGCACTCATATATAAGCTTTTCAACTTGATACAACTCAAGTTAGGGTTTCATATTCAACCCTTTTCTTGGTCATTTCATCACCAAGATTACCATCATTCATAATTGATTCAAACTTGATGTCCCATTCATTCTCTCTCCTCCAAATGACACATATAGGAAGTAGGGACATTGTAGAGGTGGTAATTTTCATATCAACCGTACATTTCAGGTAAATTACAATTTGTACCAAAATTGGTGCACAAGGTAACAACATTATTCAAACATGTTCAAATTTGGAATTTTGGCTTTCCAAAAGCCACCATTTAGCATCATTCTCTCTCTTATGATTATAAAACACTTAAGGCATGTTCAACATGTGAAATTTTGCAATATAGCCCCTCATCTTGTGTAAATTGCACTTTGGTCCTAAACAAAGGAACATTGCTCAAACATCATTCAATCAGGACCAAACTTGGAACATAAGTGTGTCACATGATAAAAAAAACACCTTATAGGATTTTATTAAAGTTCTAAGCAACTTACTTAGCCAAAACAAATAGGGTTACCTCATAACCCAGGTCAGGGTCATTACAAGGATGGTATATTTCATGCTACATACTTTCAACCCTAACCCCTTAGGGTAAAGGCTTTCATAAAGGTCAGGAAGTGGAAGCCATGATCATTTGATTGATGAATTTCTGGAGGGATTTTTTGGCAAAATTGTGACTTTTTGAATTCTTTTACTTATATCCCTTTCCATGATCCTCTATCAACTTAAATACTTATTATAACAAAAGTCTTGGATTTATCATTAGTGACACGCTTTGTTTTATCATGTTTGTAAATTTGTTTGACTCGTAAACAATGTTGAGGTTGTTATAGAAAGAAATTGTATTTGCCTCGATATTGACCACCATGTTATAGTCTAAATTATGATTTATGTTACAAAAGTATAGGTGATATATGAACCTAATGTGGTTAGTACACTAAAACCCTAGATTTGATTTAATATATTGCTCAATCCTTTCAGTACATTTATTTCATGTTGTAAACTAATATTGATGAATATAATAAGAACCCAAGAATGATGACAACAAAAATGATAACTGTTTAGGATTTCTAGGCCAATAATCATATATATATGAATTTAGAGTGATTAATGCAAGTAAACCCTAGTATTGATGAATAATTTGTTAAATACATTGCATATTTTAATTTCCTGATCATAATTTGATCTTTGTGAAATATAAATATGATCTAATATTTCAACTGGTTTTAGTTAATAATAATGATATTTTAGGCTTTATAAGTTATTAATGAGATAACTAAAGCATAATGATGATGTATCTTGATAATTGGATCTTTAAACTCATGATTTGATTTAATAGAATCATAATGTGATAATCAACCTAAATGATGATAAGAGTTCATATAGCGCTTAATTAGGGTTTAGGGTTTATAATCCTTAGAAACCATGATATAGTGGAATTAGGGTTTGATGCACTTATTCCTTAATTGAATCCCAGACATCCTTAAAACATAGAATAAGGCCTAAGTTAGGTATAATCTGAATAATGTGACAATGATGGTGACACTTTATGTGACGATCCGACAACAAATCAGACCTCCGTTGTGTAATTAATTGCAGAATTAACCATAATCAATAGAATAACAAAAATCACTAAAAATTAAAACCTTTTGCAAAGAGATCCAATTCTAGGAAATTCTTATAAAGAGAACCAAAGAATTGCATTCATAATAGTTCACATTGTACATACCATGTACCATCTCTTCTCGAAGAATATATCTACAACAGTTGCTTTGCCAAAACTATAGATAAGCAACATAAAACCTTGAGGCATTCAAGCCAAAATCTCAGATCGATCATGAAAACACTGAGTATTGACTCCAAGGACCTGAGAGTACAGAGACGACACATAGGACTCATATCTACAAGACACAACAATCAGTATCTCCACGTGAGATATTACTGCGGTCCCTGATGTTGTTGTCCTTCCCCTGCTATATGGTCCCTACCTACTTGTTCGCGTCCACCTAAAAATGTTGGTGACCAACGGTGTGAGACCCATGTCCCAGCAAGAGATATAACTCTCCGCTAATAATGTTATCATTGCAGATAAATGGTAATAAATTGAGCAGAGGATTCTTTATTATTAATAAGTAGGATAAATCACTATTTAAGCAGAATAGAGCAATATCATCTTTTAAAGCATTACAACTATATATGATAAACCAGTAAATCATCTATTTAATAACGAATATAAAGAACATGTATACCATTTATCCATTTTAGGATACATTAAGCAATGTAATATCAACCAATGATTTCTATATTTCATCCTTAAGCAATTACGTTACATGGTTGATTACATTTTACAATCACACTTATGCCCTGAGGAGATGAGGTATACCGCTCATACTCCAACCGACCATGGCAGCATAAAGCATCGGTTCCATACCTAAGTCAATGGAAGATCCAGACTCCATGATCTCATCCATCTCGGTTAGTACGAGACCACATGCAGGACATCTAGTGTCACTGCCTAATAGCTTTCCAGGGTATACTGGCAACTTTGCTATAGAGCTACACCGGCGGCTATACTCTCTTCACAACCGAGAGATTTCATGTTTATCTCACATTGATTCGTCATTAATTATCATCGGGATATTCGTGATACATCCATCCCGGCACATATAATGAAGGATTGAGAGATCTCATGTTTATCTCACGTCAATCCCACATTAGGGCGTAAGGATATTTGCGCCCATTCCCCCACATATTCAAAAATAATCCCTCCAGGAGATCTTGTGGGAAAACCTGTTTCACCATCACCAACCACTGACGATGATGGATCTATGGCCAGGGCTCTACACGATAAGATTTCACTTGATTAATTAAGTGCATTACCATATTCTTTTAGCATCAGCCAAGTTTTCAAACATGTATTATTATGACAAATGCTACAAAGAGAAGTGTAATACATCTATCATGTACATTTCAAAACTTTATAAAACATTGAGATCTCAATCCCTTATCTCATTACTGGGAATTCTCATCCCTCAACAATATCATCATTATTTTTACTGGATCTGGGAATTCAAACCCTTAGTTCATTACTGAACATTGTTATCACTTATCAGGTAACTATTACCTCCAGGTCATCTGACCAAGGTATACATGATACTTGTTACACAAGCATCTCACATAGCTCACAAGGTCCATTAACATCTTGTCACCTCTCACTAGGAAACAAGTAATATAATGGCTCACAAGGCCCATTAAGAATTTTTATCAAATAAACATCATAGCTCATACGTGGCAATACTCATCTCATAATACATGCATAGTTAGTATACTTGATAACAACAATATAAATTACATATTAACACTATGCAATACAGGGGTAACACCACTATTCCCTCATTAGGGTTAGGGTTTCCCATTCTTTATCAATTAGGGTTTCATGATCACATTATCAAAGATCAAACCCTAATTCATACTCTACACTTATTAAAAGTATCAATGTATGCACCTTACATGTTTATTACACAAATATGAGTTTCTCTCTCATCCTCTCTAGGATGTTGATTACTCCATACTTTATTAAATTGGCTCATCCTTTCACTAAAGTACATGCACCTATGCTTATCATAGTATATTGAATTTATTACTTTCATAAGCATCAAATGACAATCACTCTAAGTGTACTATTCATCTAAGTACTTTAGAGGTACTTCCATTGTAATCAACCTTGAGATACTTTACAAACACTCATAGGGTTGTTTGACCTTACATGGTTTTGAGACTATTTGGTCTCTAAATGGTTTGAGATTATTTAATCTTCAAACCATCTTGAAAACCCCTTTAACCTTCAAACAGTCATGAGACCCCTTTGACCATCAAATGGTCGTGAGACCCCATTGACCATTAAATGGTCTTGAGACCCCTTTGACTTTCAAACGGTCTTCAGATCCTCTAATCTTCAAACGGTTTGGATCTCTTTGATCTCCAAACGGTTTGGAACCTCTAAACGGTTTGAAACTGTTTGAACTAGATTTTATTGAAACCATTTGATAACTAAACGGTTTGAAACCATTTGACCTAGATTAGGTTGAAACCATTTGATCACTAAACAATTTGAAATTGTTTGATCACTAAACGGTTTGAAACCGTTTGAACTAGGTTAAGTTGAAATTGTTTGATCACTAAATGGTTTGAAACCGTTTGACCTAGATTAGGTTGAAACCATTTGATCACTCAATGATTTGAAACCGTTTGACCTAGATTAGGTTGAAACCGTTTGAATTTTAAATGGTTTGAAACCATTTGGCCTAGGTTGTGTTGAAACTGTTTGAACTTTAAACAGTTTGAAACTGTTTGGCCGTACATAGTTGAAACTATTTGATATTGTTGATCTAGAGGTGTGTGTGAAGATGATGTCATCATCGTCAAGCTTCACACCTCTGTTTCTACTATCCATAAAACTAATGGATTCATTGATTCATCAATTACTCAAGAAAAATTCAAGAAGAAGGAAAGATCAACATATATTGCAAGATTTAAATCAAATAATAATATCAATGGGTTCTAGTTATATAACCCGCCTTCAAAGAAAATTCAAAGCTCCAAGCTTTTTGTCTTGAATGGCGAAGATAGCTCCTCCCATTATGCCGCACGTTCTCAACCCTTTTGATGTAAAAGATTTCCAAAGTTGAGCATTGGATGGAAGAGAGAAGAAAAGAAGAGTTATAAATTGATTTTAGCCTTCAACCCAAGGTTTATGATGACCATGGATCTTACCTCAAGCTTGGGGAATGCTCTCCTCCTTCTCCTTTACTTCCTTGGTCATCATCCTAAGTGGGGAGTGAATGTGTATAGTGAAAATATCCTTTCAAGTAGTGGATAATTGAGTGTATATAATTGAATTCTTAGGAGAGAGAAAGTAGGAGGGAAATCATCAACTTTCCTTGCCACATACCCCCTCCACTTCCTTGTCTCCAAAGCTATCCTTCTTATCTTCAAATTCCTTTGAATTATCCTTTAATTATAATTGACTATTTAAGCTCTTTAATAAATATAATACTATTATCCATTAGCACCTTTATTTTAGTGGACATTACTTTTCAATTAAAAATGTAGGTAGATATTTTCACCAACTTAGGAATATCGGTGCCTCTCAAGGTATTTTGGCTGAAATTCCATTATAGGATTTCACCCATAGCTTTTTAGTTGATGGGAAATTCATTTAATTTATATATTTTTGCTACAAAATAACTTAGGGTTTCAATTATGCTTATTTCTTGATTATTTTATTATCAAGAGTATCATTTCTCAAATATGATTCAAACAAGACACCCCATTCTTTTTCTTGTCTCTAAATGATACCAAGAGACCGTAGGGACACTCTTGAGGTGGTATTTTACATATTTAACCCTAGGTTTTGGGTAAATTACAAATTACACCAAAACCAGTATTCAATGTACAAGTATTATTCAAACAAGCCCCTTCTTTGAATTTAGGCTTACACAAAACATCCCTTAGCATCTTTATCGTTCTTATGATGCTAAAGTACTTGAGGAACATTTATCATGTAACATTTTGCAAGGTAACCCCTTATATTGGGTAAATTGCACTTTAGTCCAAAACAAGTAAATATTGCTTCAACATTATTCAAATAGGACTAAAATTGAAACATAAGCTCTACTTTAGTCTTAATTACTTTTCAAAAGATAAAGACAAGAATATAAATGACTTACTTAAGAAAACCTCCTATGGTTAAGTGGTAACCCAGGTCAGGGATGTTACAATTATCCACCCCTAATAGGGATTTCATCCTTGAAATCATCAAGAGAAAAGAGAAGGGTATTTCCTCCTCATCTCTTCCTCCAGTTCCCACATAGCCTCTTCAATGCCACGATGATGCCAGAGAACTTTCACAAGAATTATGTCTTTCTTTTTCAACTTTTTGATTCTCCTGTCAAGAATCATCATTGGTCCTTCTTCATAGGATATATCTTCATTTAACTCTAACTCTACATGTTGCAATACTAACTCTATATCACGGTGACACTTTCTCATCATGGATATATGGAATATTGGATGTAATCTATGTAGTTCAGGTGGCAACTCCAACTTATATGCTACCTTTCCAATCCGTTCAGTGATTGGATAAGGCCCCATAAATCTAGGAGCTAACTTACCCTTTTTCCCAAATCTAAGAACACCTTTCCAAGGTGAGACTTTAAGATATACTCTATCTCCAACTTGGAATTCTAAAGGTCTTCGCCGTTTATCAGCGTATGACTTCTATCTATCATGTGCATTCTTTAACTATTATTGTATTACTTTATTCTTCTCAGTTGTCTGTTGCACTAATTCAGGACCCAAAAGTTGGTATTCTCCTATTTCATACCAGCACAATGGAGATCTACAATGTCTACCATATAATGCTTCATATGGTGCCATATCAATACTATGATGATAACTATTTTTGTAAGCAAATTCTATTAAGCTCAAGTCACTACTACAAAAACAACATTCAATGTCACTTTTTTGGGCGTCGGTTATTTACAAAAACCAACACCAATAACATTCCACATCAGCTGTTTAGTAAGTCTGATGTCTATATTCAAAGACCAGCCAGACATGGGTACCACTTTGTTTTCATCGTCGCCTAGGTAAACCAAACTGACGCCTAAAATTGCCCATGAAATATAATTTTCGAGTGAAAAGAAAAAGTGTCACATACATCATCGGTTGTTTAGATAAAACCCGACACCTATGTATGATGAGAATTTGCAAAAAACGTGTCACATACAGTGTCAGTTATCCTTTGATAATCGACGTTGATAGTGGTTCCCGCCAAATAATTTAGGGCAAATTTTGTCCAATTGGACGTCAATTTTTACGATCAACCGACGCTGAAGATGTTTAGGTGTCTGTTTTGTAGACAACCGACACCTGTTATGAACTTAATACCCATGATCACCCGAATCTTCCCCTTTCTTCTATTTCATTGCTAGAATTCTCCCCAGCTACTGCTGCCGCCCGACACAACCCCCACCCGTCGTTGATGTTGCTTGTGTGCCGCCGCTCCCTGCTCCTTCTGTGCCACCACCGCTCTGTCGCCGCTCCCTGCTCGCTGGTGTCGCTGCCGCCTGCCTACCCTACGGCTACCTGCCTGCCATGTGCCGGTGGTCCTGGAGCTCGCCGGTATCACCGTCGCCCACCTGCTCGACCTACTCGACCTGTTCGACTTCACCTCACCTCGACCTCACCCTGCTCTCTTGCCCAGGTACCTGCCGACCTACCCAAGCGGCACCTAGGCACGCCTAGGCGGCCAGGCATTCGCCAAGGGTCCCAAACCCAGGCGCCCAGCCTAGTTAGGCCTCTGGGATGCCTAGGCGATGCTTGGGATGTGCCAAGACACAATGTTGTTGGGTGTATTTTTTTTAATTAAGTTATTTACTGATTTGTTTTTATATAGGTGTTGATTTATATTTATTTATGTATTGTTTCAGGAATTAATTGATCATCTACTTCTGCCCGCCGTCTCTCTACCTGTTGCCTGCTCACCTGCTTTCCTACCTACTCGCCTACCCTCCGTCTCGCCCTCTCTCCCTGCTGACGCCCGACTGGGCTCAAATAGAGGTAAACCTTGTTTTATTACACTGCTTGATCTTTAATCACATAGACTTAATCAACATTGCTACTTTTATGATCCTAGTGATTAAAAGAACTCATTCCTGGTCCCTTCAGTAACTAATGTTCCCTTGAGATGAGTGTTAATTGATCTAGCTTTCTTACTTTCCTTGTAATGCCATCTTTTATGTGTTATGACCCACTAGTCACCTTTAGAGTATTAAAACGATGCAACTTGTACTCTTGTTAAATTTGAATCTATAAATCCTATGAAATGATATCACCCCACAAAATCAGTAGTCACTATTATGTCTTGTACACTCTAGAATCAAGATCTAATACTCTTATGCTATTTTAACACCATGAGACATTTTTTGCTCATTCTAGTGGATTATTATGACCTATGATGACCTAACATGAAACCATGCTCTTAATGATATGATTTACATATCTATTATTGTGTTTGTTGGCCTAGAAACCCGTCCAAGATTTACTCATTAGGAGTAAATCTTGGATAGTCCCCAGTTTGGGACTATTCTTGAATACCTAATCTCACTTAGGATGTAAGTGTATAATGTGTATTGGGTTTTTGAGAAAATTTCGGTAGCATTTCCCAGTTTGTTCTCTATGTACATATGTACTTAGAGAACAGTGGGGAAATGCTGCCAAATTTTCTTGAAAACCCAATACACATTATACACTTACTAGTGAGATTAGGTGTTCAAGGATGGGATAGGTGGCACACATTTATTATATATAAGAATGACATCGTATGTGTTTGTTGGCCTAGAAAGTGAACAATCATTGTTCTTTATATTACTTATACATTGGTATAAATTAGAATGAACAATCACTAAATTATATACTGTTTGTATGCCCTGAATTTCACTACTACAGAACATGTCTTTGGCCTCGGTTGTTTATGACCTTTTTAATGACATTTTCAGATGGCTGACCATGATGAGCATGATGTCCATGATGAGTATGAAGTCCATGATGAGCATGTTGTCCATGATGAGCATGTTGTCCATGATGAGCATGGCGAGGACACCAATGTAAGTTCTAAAAACATATCCTGTATTTCTATAAAATTCATTATCTTCTAGTGATGTCATATATCCCATATTTCTATATTGCGCTAATTCAGTGTGTTTATTTTTGTCAAAATTTAGGTTGATGATGCACATGTACCCACTGAAGCACTGGAGGAACTTGATGCACATCGCCAAACACTTAACAAGAAAAGGGTCATCACTCTGTTGAAGAAGTTAATAGCGCTAAGTGGCAGTGGATCCAGATTGGTTGTGGAGTTTGATAATGGAGGAAATGCAATTGGAGTGAACCGCAACAATTTTGTAAACTATCTTGGGGTTGTCACTCGAAGCCATTGTGGTGTTAAGTATGATAATTGGAATAAAGTTCCTCAGATGAAGAAAGACTTGATATGGAAGGATTTATGCGTGAGTTATTATTATTTGCAATTCTATTTTGTAGATTACAAATTCTATTATTTGCAATTCTATTTTTGGATACTAGTTAATAATAATTCTATTTTATAGAATCTAATTGCATTGGATGAGAAGTTGCATCGTAAAAGCGTGATGCAACGCACTGGAAAGATGCTAAGGAACTATAGGACAAATCTCAATAGAGAATACATAAAAGATGGTGATAAGAAAAAGAAGTCAGTCCTTGAACAATGGAACTTCTTGGACAAAGAAGATTGGGACACGTTTGTTGCTTCAAGAAAATATGAAGAATTCAAGGTATTAGGTGTCACTCCCAATTTAATTAATATATGTTGTATTCACCTATTCAAGATTAACATTTAGTGCTACTAACCAAATCATTAATGTGCATACTAACTAGGCCCTCAATGAGGCGCAAAAAGCAAGGTGTGCACTGAATGTGCATGACCACACTATAGGTCCAAAGGGCTATGCAAGCGTTCTCCAAAGGCTATAGGTGGAGTCTACTGCTACTCAGGAGTCCTCTACTATAGGTAGCACACCTCTGCCTCGCCATTATGTTTGGATAGTTGGGAGGCAAAATAAGAAGGGAGAAATAAGGAAGCCCGCAACTGCTGAGGCGGCTGCAAAAATGGTAAAATACAACTCTTAGAGCAATCGTTTGAATATTGATTATTTGTGGTGTTAACTTACCAATTTATGTTGATGGTGATTAGCGGGAGCTGCAAGAGCAGAGGAAACAAGGCACGTTCATCCCTCAGGGCACAAGGGATGAATTGACAGTTGCTCTGGGTAACCCAGAGCATCCTGGACGTGTTACGGGTGCAGGCGCTGGTGTGGGCATCAAAGCATTCTTTGGGCCATCCTAGTGCAAACCCAGAGTGGGACTTTCACAAGAAGAGGTAACCTGTTCTTTTTTTAGAATTTACTACAAAAGGAAATTCAATAATAAGAAGCTAATGTTTATTTTATCCATGTATAGGAGAATAAGAGAGTCGAGGATATAGTTGCTAAGAAGTTCAATGATATAGTTGCTGAGAAGGTCAAGGAAGAAATAGTGCGGTGGCAGGCATCTCAGGCTTCCAATCAGCCTATGGTGACCCACTCTTCTCCTGATGCACAGACTGAGAGTAATCCTATAGACCCACCGCCTAACACGTCTACTATAAGTATTGTTTATGACATTGTAGCTAGTCTTTTCAAGATGATATGTTTTCAAGATGATATGCATGTATGTATAATATTTTTACGTAAATTTGTAGGCATTGAAGCCATGCCGCATAAAAATACAAGACTATGTTATTGCAGAGGCGCAGGCTTACCCGTCCCTTCCTGGGGCAATGTTTCACGGGACTCCAACGCCACAGAGCGACGTTCGTGTGAGCCTGATATGTGTATTACCTGATTGGAGGGAAGCTACATTGCCATATCCCCACCTGGATATTGATACACTTGTTGAGGCAGAAGGTGGGGTGATATTGTGGCCCAAAGCAGATGTCGTCTACACTACTGAAATTGTAAGATAAATTTACATTACTTTAGATTGTTAATGTATATATATGAGGTCAACTGATCTGAAATTATATATACAAGTTAAAAAGAATACACCCGGAGCACCTAGGCCTCCACCTCCACTTCTTGCATTACCAAGTTGGGTTCCAACTAACCTAAAATACCCATTAGGTCCTGCTTGTAGGGGAATGGCATGTTGGCTACAGACACATAATATAAATTTCCCTATAATTGTTTCTTTAGAAGTGAATTATGCAGGTCAATCATACGAAAGCTCTTTATTTATACAAGATATTATTGAGTTGTTTTTGTATGATTGGCTGAATACATCAATGATAGAGACATGGATAAGGTGAGATCTTGTTTATACATCCATATACCTTGTGTAAGATCCAGTGATCTGGTTTCTTATATATTAATGCATACGTAATACATGTTTTGCAACTACTTAGTCGAAGATCAATGCAAACAATTTGCATTTGATCATGTGGGATTTTTGATTCCATCATTGATTAGTATGGTAGCTAAAGACCCTGATAGTGTTCAAAAATACTGTATAGATGCTTTTACAATGTTCGGTTAGCAAAAGAAGACGATAATAATAGCTCCATTTAATGTCAAGTAAGTTTATTTTATTTATAATTTGGACTTAATAAAATTACATTTTTATTGTGGATTTTGAGTTATTAATTTTTAACTTTTTTACCTCTAGCGGTAGGCATTGGGAGTTACTAGTTATTCTCCCCAGGACATTCACTGTTTATTATCTAGATCCTACGAGGAGTACATTGAATACTAAAATTGGACACGTAATGAGAATGCCATTATTCTGGTTAGAAATATTTCATTTTTATATCCGTTAACATCTGTTATTACATTACTATTTAATTATGCAATTTACTGTGTTACATAAAATGTAGGAGTTTAGATGCATTCAAAAATGCTAGAGGAAAGGTTCCAAGGACAAAGAACCAACCAATAATTTGGGAGAACATAAAAGTAAGTTCCAGACTCCAATTTATATATTATTTATGTGAACTGTGCTTAGTTGTATTTAAAGTGCGCGTAAAGAAAGGTCCAATGTATGTTTTAATTTAGAGTGCACTACACAAGACAACGGCTGGGCATGCACATACTATGTGATGCGATTTATGCAAATGATTATCCGATATTCCGCATTGGACATCAATACCATACATGAGGTATTATATATAGTCTCATTAGTTAGTATGAAATATATCAATCTTATTTTTATATTATTACTTATATATATACATCATTACCTTTGCAGGTGTTTTAAACTGACCACATTATAGGTAAACACTTAAAAGATGTACATGCTCCATATACGATGGAAGCATTAAATGAGGCAAGAGAAGAATGGGCAAGAGCCATACAAACAGTGGCGATTGTAAAATATAATTGGGATGTTGATAGCGATGTTGAATGATATTTTGTAAATGAATATTTCTGAATGTTTATACATGTCTGAATGTTTCTACATGTATTTGAATATTTCTACAAGTGTGAATGTGAGAATTGAATTGATGTCTGAATGTATCTACTTGTGTGAAAAGTATATATGTTGATTTTGCATGTTTGTGGCCTGTTTGTAGGTTGATATCAATGGATGTCGTAAACCTGCAGTTCAGAAAACTGAACTGCAGGTTCTCATCCTGCTGACCAGCCACAGCAAGCCTGCAAACTGATTAGAAAAAAAATAAAACATAGGCGTCAATTATTTATATAACACCATCATCAAAGTCTTACAGCATCGGTTAGTGGATAAAAATTGCCGCCTAATATGACAAACAACCCGACCGTGTAGGAAAGCACGGCTGTGGTGGAAAAAGCATCGGTGATTAGTATAAAACTGAAGCCTATAGTACTAAACACGGCCGTGCAGGGAATCAGGGCTGTGGCATCTGGAACTATGGCGTCGGTTATTTAGTTGCAAACTGACATACAAAGTGTCCTACATGGTGCCCTTTTTGTGGTGCGAACCCTTTTGGAGTCGGTTATAAAACCGATGTCGAAGATTTTGACCTTTAGTGGCACCCACATAGGTGTCGCTTGAGAACCGTTGCTAAAAGGGGTTAAACAACCGACGCCAAAGACATGTTATGTAGTAGTTAGTGTAGATCCCAACTTCCTACAAACTGAAGGACACATGCCCTAAGAAAATCCTCCAAGGTTTGTATAGTCCTCTCAGATTGTCCATCCGTCTGGGGTGAAAGGTGGTACTAAATCTTAATTGTGTACCCAATGCTTTATGTAGTCGTTCCCAAAAATGACTCATGAACTGGGGACCTATATCAGAAACAATTGTGGCTAGAACTCCGTTCAACCACACTATCTCATCTATATAGATCTATACAAGTTTCTCAGTAGTATAGGTTGTTTTGACAGGAAGAAAATGTGCTGACTTAGTCAACCTATCAACTATCACCCAAACCAACCACAAAGTCCATGGTCACGTGATCCCATTTCCACTATGGTATAGGTAAACGTTGCATTGTTCCTATGGGCTTTTGATGTTCAGCTTTAACCTACTGACACACTGGACACCGCATAACAAACTCAGCTACATCTTTCTTCAATCCAGGCCACCAATACATATCTTTCAAATTATGATACATTTTGGTGCTCCCTGGATGCATTGCATACATAGATGAATGAGCTTCCTCCATGACTAACTTCTTTAAGTCAGTGGAATCAGGTACCACCATCCTACCATGGTAACAGACTACCTCATCACCTGACTCATGAAAACCATCCCATTTCTCATTACCGTACTCTGATCTTATCTGCTGAATCATAGCATCAATCTGTTGTGCTTCTTTGATCTGTTGTTTCAGAGTAGGTTTCACTTGCATTTCAGCTAACAGTCCAACTAACAAGGATACTTTAAGTTGTACATTGTTTTGCCTCAAAGAGACAAGCATGTCTCATTTAAAGCACATTAAAGAGTTCAATTGTGCTTTGTCTATGGTTGGCGACGATGATTTTCTACTTAGTGCATCAACCACTATATTAGCCTTTCACGGATGATAATCAATTGTACAATCATAGTCCTTGATTAACTCCATCCAGTGGCATTATCTCATGTTCAACTCATGTTGTGAAAAGATGTATTTTAGGTTATTATGGTCTGTGAAAATTTGGAATGTCTCTCCATAGAGATAGTGTCTCCAGATCTTCAATGCATGAACCACTGCAGCCAATTCTAGATCATGCGTCAGATAATTTTCCTCGTGTTTCTTAAGATTTCGAGAAGCAAAAGAAATCACTTGTTTATCCTGCATCAACACACATCCTAGACTGTTCTTAGAAGCATCACAGAAAACAATGTATCCCTTTCCCTGCTCAGGTAAAGCTAACATAGGCACACTTGTTAACCTTTCTTTTAACAACTGGAAAGAATGTTGAAACTTGTCATTCCAGACAAAAGGAACCTCCTTCCTGGTTAACCTAGTTGAGGATAATGCTATAGAACTGAAGTTCTTAATGAACCTCCTATAGTAACATGCCAGTCCTAGAAAATTGCGTATCTCCATTGGTGTCTTTGGTTGTTCCCACTCCAAGACAGATTCTACCTTTTTAGGATCAACATGGATACCTGAGGTAGATATTACGTGTCCTAGAAAATACACTTCTGATAACCAGAATTCACACTTGCTAAACTTGGTGTATAGCTTGTGCTCTCTCAGTAAAGTCAAGGCCTGACGGAGGTGTTTCTCATGTTGTCGAGCATCTCTATTGTAAATCAGGATGTCATCTATAAAGACTACTATGAATTGATCAAGGAATGATCGGGAGATTTTTTTCATGAGTTCCATAAATGCAGATGGTGCATCAGTTAGTCCAAATGACATAACTATGAACTCATAGTTACCATACCTTATTCTGAAGGCTGATTTAGGTATGTCACTCTCCTTGATGCGTAACTGATGGTATCCTAACCTCAGATCTATTTTAGATAATATAGTTGCACCACGCAACTGGTCAAACAAATCATCTATTCTTGGCAACAGATATTTGTTCTTTATGGTCACCTTGTTGAGTTGTCTATAGTCTATGCATAATCGTATAAACTCGTATTTCTTTTTAACAAAAATAACTAGAGCACCCCAAGGTGAAGTACTCGGTCGAATAAAACCCTTTTAAAGCAACTCCTGTAACTGTTTCTTGAGTTCTGCCATCTCAGCATGTGCCATTCTATAAGGTGTTTGAGCTATCAGTTGTGTACCTAGGATTAGATTAATCTTGAAATCAATCTCTCAGGGTGGAGGAACACCTGGAAGTTCCTCAGAAAACACATCCTCAAACTCCCTAACAATCAGAACTTCAGAAAGACTAGGACTCTCTGCTCTGGTATCTACCACATGTGCCAAGAATGCTTCACATCCTTGTCGCAACAATTTCTCATCTATCATTGCTAATACTAGACAGGTTGAAAGAATCTTTCTGTCCCCCTGAAAGACCCATGTATCACCATTGTCTGAGAACATAGCCTACTTGGAACCACAATCCAAGACAACCTTATACTTTTCTAGGGTGTCCATCCCAAGAATTATGTCGAACCCATGCATCTCAAGTGGTATAAGATCCGCCTAAATGCTATGTTCTAAAAAAGAAAGAACACAGGGGGAACATACCTTTTGCAATGCTGCAGATCCAACTAACGATGTTTCTAATAACAAGTTATCTACTCTATGACTGACAGTCATATTGCAGTCATGAATCACTTCTTGAGTGATAAAGGAATCCGTAGCGCCCGGATCAATCAAAACAGATACAAAGCAGGATGAAGACATATCAGAATGAAATAATTCCATCTGACCTGTCATGACTTGTGGGTTGACCACTACTTCTGGCCGATTCATAGCATAGAATCTTGCCATTGTTGGTTGTCGACCAATCACTGTGTTCTTGGGTGCAGATGAACCTGCTTGGGACGCCTATCCACATCCTCATGTGCCACTACTAAACTGTCACTTCTGAGAGCCTTGTTGACTTTGCCTCGGTGGTTGGGTTACACTCACATCTCTAGCTAGACAATCTTTCATCAAATGTCCCATCTTCTCACATTTATAACAGTTTCTATTCTCCCACTTTGACCTAGATGGTCTTGTTACTGAAATTGATGTTGAGTTGTGGGCTCCCTCTGGTGGTAAACTATGACCTCTACCCTTGCTCGATGTCCACTGCGTCTGAGTATTGAACCTCGATGGTGTTGTTGGTGCAGAAAACATTGGTTTCTTAAAACTTTCAAACCTCTATCCTTCGAAATGTGTATACACTTTCTTACTGTTGGCTTGACGTTTCTCAGTCACGGACCTTTCTATCTGCCTAACTGACTCCACAAAGGTGACAAACCTCTCTCTATTCTCTAGAGTAGATGCGGGTGTGGTCAAATCAACATTCAAACCCTTCTCAAAACACTGAATCCTCTCCTCATTTGTAGTAGACATGTGCATACAAAATTGTAGAAGCTCCATAAACTTAGCTTCATACTCACTAATATTCATTGGTTCATGCCTTATCTGCTCAAACTGAGAGATTTTCTCATCTAGGTAAGTCTTGGGAAAATATCTATTGACAAACTCTCATCGAAACTCTCTCCATTTGACCTCAACACCTGGCCTTTTGCCCTCTTCTACAACCCACCAATGACTGGAACTCCCTTTTAATAGGTACATCACATGCCTAACCTTCTCACCTTCTGGGATATTAAGAATTATGAAGGCCTTCTCCAGCTCAGTCAGCCACAAGTCTGCGTCTGCTGGGTCAGCTGTACTAGTATAATCAGTAGCTCCTACTCGTCGAAGTTGTTCAAAATTCTTGCCAACTCCATGTCCCTCATTGGGAGTTGGTGCCCTAGGTATAGGTGGTGGCATCCTATCCTCCATATGTGTCATTCTCGCCATGAACTATCCAAACAGAGCATGGAAAATTGGTTTTTCTATCGAAGCTTGGTCAAGCTGGGGATTTTCAAGTACTAGTTCCTCTCTAGCTTGATCCCTTGCACCTCCTCCTGGCGCAGAAACACTGCTTTCAGCAACATGTTCTTCGTGTGATCCAGTCATCTTTAAGTTCTTCTCCTCCTATAAGAGTAGAAGTCACTATAAGATAAATTGGAGGACACTAGAACAAACTCTACTACTTAATCCTATGTCTCTGTAGAGTCAGCGAACCTTAGGCTCTGATACCAAAACTTTGTGACGATCTGACAACGAATCAGACAGTCACTGTGTAATTAATTGCAGAATTAACCATAATCAACACAATAACAAAAATCACTAAAATTAAAACCTTTTGCAAAGAGATCCAATTCCAGGAAAATCATATAAAGAGAACCAAAGTGCTTCATACATTATAGTTCACATTGTACATAACATGTACCATCTCTTCTCGAGGAATATATTTACAAGAGTAGCTTTGCCAAAAATATAGATAAGAAACATAAAACCTTGAGGCATTCAAGCCAAAATCTAAGATCGATCATGAAAACACTGAGTACTGACTCTAAGGACCTGAGAGTATAGAGACTACACATATGAATCATATCTACAAGACACGACAATCAGTATCTCCACCTGAGATATTACTACGGTCCCTGATGTTGCTGTCCTTCCCCTATTGTATGGTCCCTACCTGCTTGACCACGTCCACCTAAAAATGTTGGTGACCAACAGGGTGAGGCCCATGTCCTAGCGAGAGATATAACTCTCTGCCACTAATATTATCATTGAGATAAATAGTAATAAATTGAGCAGAGGATTCTTTATTATTAACAAGCAGGATAAATCATTGTTTAAGCATAATAGAGCAATATCATCTGTTAAAACATTACAACTATATATGATAAAGCAGTAAATCATCTATTTAATAAGGAATATGAAGAACATGTATAACATTTATCCATTTTAGGATACATTAAGCAATGTAATATCAGCCAATGATTTTTTTATTTCATCCTTAAGCAATTACGCTACACGAATGATTATATTTTACAATCACACTTATTCCCTGAGGAGATGAGGTATACTGCTCATACTCCAACCAACCACAACAGCGTAAAGCAATGGTTCCATACCTAGATCAATGGAAGAGACGGAATCCATGACCTCATCTGTCTCGGTCAGTGCGAGACCACATGCAGGACATATAGTGTCACTGCTAAATAACTTTCCAGGGTATACTGACAACTTCTCTATAGAGCTACAGTGGCGGTTGTACTCTCTTCACAATCGAGAGATTTCATGTTTATCTCACATCGATCCGGCATTAATCATCATCGGGATATTCGTGATACATCCATCCCAGCACATAAAATGAAGGATTGAGAGATCTCGTGCTTATCTTATGTCAAACCCACTTTAGGGCGTAAGGATATTTGCGCCCATTACCCCCACATATTCAAAAATATGCCCTCCAGGAGATCCTGTGGGAAAACCTATTTCACCATCACCAGCCACTGACGATGATGGATCTATGGCCAGGGCTCTACATGATAAGATTTCATTTGATTAATTAAGTGCATTACCATATTCTTTTAGAATCAGCCAAGTTTTCAAACATGTATTATTATGACAAATGCTACAAAGAAAAGTGTAATACATCTATCATGTACTTTTCAAAACATTATAAAACATTGAGATCTCAATCCCTTATCTCATTACCAGGAATTCTCATCCCTCAACAATATCATCATTATGTTTACTGGATCTGGGTATTCAAACCCTTAGTTCATCACTAAACATTGTTATCACTTATCAGGTAACTATTACCTCCAGGTCATCTGACCAAGGTATACATGATACTTGTTACACAAGCATCTCACATAGCTCACAAGGTCCATTAACATCTTGTCACCTCTCACTAGGCAACAAATAATATAATGGCTCACAAGGCCCATTAAACATTTTTATCAAATAAACATCATAGCTCATACATGGCAATACTCATCATCTCATAATACCTGCATAGTTTGTATACTTGATAACAACCATATCAATTACATATTAACACTATGCAATACAAGGGTAACACCACTATTCCCTCATTAGGGTTGGGGTTTCCCATTCTTTATCAATTAGAGTTTCTCATACCATTACCTGAAATTAGGGTTAGGGTTTCCCATTCTTTATCAATTAGGGTTTCACGATCAGATTATCAAAGATCAAACCCTAATTCATACTCCACACTTATTAAAAGTATCAATGTATGCACCTTACATGTTTATTACACAAATATGAGTTTCTCTTTCATCCTCTCTAGGATGTCGATTACTCCATACTTTATTAAGTTGGCTCATCCTTTCACTAAATTACATGCACCTATGCTTATCATAGTATATTGAGTTTATTACTTTCATAAGCGTCAAATGACAATCACTCTAAGTGTACTATTCACCTCAGTACTTTAGAGGTACTTCCATTGTAATCAACCATGAGATACTTTATAAACACTCATAGGGTTGTTTGACCTTACATGGTTTTGAGACTATTTGGTCTCTAAACGGTTTGAGATTATTTAATCTTCAAATGATCTTGAAAACGGCTTTAACCTTCAAATGATCTTGAAACCCCTTTGACCTTCAAATAGTATTGAGACCCCTTTGACCTTCAAATGGTGTTGAGACCGCTTTGACTTTCAAACGGTCTTGAGATCCTCTAATCTTCAAATGGTTTGGATCTCTTTGATCTCCAAACGGTTTGGAACCTCTAAATGGTTTGAAACTGTTTGAACTAGATTTGATTGAAACTGTTTGATCACTGAATGGTTTGAAACCATTTGACCTAGATTAGTTTGAAACTATTTGATCACTAAATGGTTTGAAACCATTTGAACTAGGTTAATTTTAAATTGTTTCATCACTAAACGGTTTGAAACCATTTGAACTTGGTTAAGTTGAAACTGTTTGATCACTAAACGGTTTGAAACCGTTTGACCTAGATTAGGTTGAAACCATTTGATCACTAAACTGTTTGAAACCGTTTGACCTAGATTAGGTTGAAACCGTTTGAATTTTAAATGGTTTGAAACCGTTTGGCCTAGGTTGTGTTGAAACTGTTTGAACTTTAAACGGTTTGAAACCATTTGACCATACATAGTTGAAACCATTTGATATTGTTGATCTAGAGGTGTGTGCTAAGATGATGTCATCATCATCAAGCTTCAGACCTCCGTTTCTACTATCCATACAACTGATGGATTCATTGATTCATCAATTACTTAAGAAAATTTTGAGAAGAAGGAAAGATCAACATATATTGCAAGATTGAAATCAAATAATAATATCAATGTGTTCAAGTCATATAACCTGCCTTCAAAGAAACTTCAAACCTCCAAGATTTTCATCTTTAATTGTGAAGATAGCTCCTCCAATTATCCAAGGCACGTTCTCAACCCTTTTGATGTAAAAGATTGCCAAAGTTGAGCATTGGATGGAAGAGAGAAGAAAAGAAGTGTTATAACTCGATTTTAGCCTTCAACCCAAGGTTGAAGATGACCATGGATCTTACCTCAAGCTTGGGGAACGCTCACCTCCTTCTCCTTTGCTTCCTTGGTCATCAGACTAAGTGGGGAGTGAATGTGTATTGCGAAAATAGCCTTTCAAGTAGTTGATAATTGAGTGTATATAATTGAATTCTTAGGAGAGAGAAAGTAGGAGGGAAGTCATCAACTTTCCTTGCCACATGCCCCCTCCACTTCCTTATCTCCAAAGCTATCCTTCTTATATTCAAATTCCTTTGAATTATCCTTGAATTATAATTGACCATTTAAGCTCTTTAATAAATATAATACTATTATCCATTAGCACCTTTATTTTAGTGGACATTACTTTTCAATTAAAATGTAGGTAGATATTTTCACCTACTTAGGAATATCGGCACCTCTCAAGGTATTTTGGCTGCCATTCCATTATAGTATTTCACCCATAGATTTTTATTTGATTGGAACTTCATTTAATTTATATATTTTTGCTACAAAATAACTTAGGGTTTCAATTATACTTATTTCTTGATTATTTTATTATCAAGAGTAGCATTTCTCAAATATGGTTCAAACAAGTTTATTTTCTCTAAATGATACCAAGAGACCATAGGGACACTCTTGAGGTGGTATTTTACATATTCAACCCTAGGTTTTGGGGAATTTACAAATTACACCAAAACTAGTATTCAATGTACAAGTATTATTCAAACAAGCCCCTTCTTGGAATTTTGGATTACACAAACCATCCCTTAGAATCCTTCTCATTCTTATGATGCTAAATTACTTTAGGAACATTTATCATGTAACATTTTGCAAGGTAACCCCTTATATTGGGTAAATTGCACTTTAGTCCAAAATAAGCAAATATTGCTGCAACATTATTCAAATAGGACCAAAATTGAAACATAAGCTCTCCTTTAGTCTTAATTACTTTTCAAAAGATAAAGACAAGAATGTAGATGACTTACTTAATCAAAACTCCTATGGTTAAGGCATAACCCAGGTGAGGGATGTTACACGTTAGGGTATATATATACATGAAGATAATGTAGATTGATTATACTAATTGCTTGGATGATTGGATTGCATAAAGTACACTAGAATTATATTCACATGTCTTCTTCTGGATAATGGTATGTGGTTACGCTTATGAATACTCACATGTGTTGACTTCTAGAGTTTTTTATGGTTTCTCATTGATTAATGAATAAATTGTTGGATTTTTATCTAGTTGTCTTGAACGATAATGTCATTATGAGTATCACATTATTAACTACGATACTTTAAACCCTGGGTTACACTAATCAAGGGGTAATGCACATATATCCAATGATGGACATGGATTTAACCCAAGATACAAGACCCATCATGGGTTTGAGTATCTAATGAAGATACATCTTCATATGTTCCACTAAATGATTAATCAATATATATATATATATATATATATATATATGTACATGTGATATTTTAGATGAACCCACATAGTAGTATCAAAATATGATGATCGTGTTTTGTTTTTCAATGTTTTAGGTAGTTGATACACAGGATACAAGGACATGAAGATAAACATGAATTTTATTGAATATATTAAAGTTATTCCGAGGAGGATTAGCTAGATAGTTTGGTATTTTTTAGTTTCTTCTGGGAAATTAATGTAACTCCTTAGAGGAGTATCGTTATGCATTTTGTAAACAATTCAAGTTTGTTAATGGAAATGATTGATTATTATTTATTATTTGCTAAATATGGATCATAGAATTTTAGGTAATGACTCTTGACTTTAAGGTCCTTTCATAATTGGAGGACACTCAAGAGTGGGGTCTTACATGTATCTTCACCTTGTCATACTTCCAGGGTTAAGGAGTTGTATGACCTATTAACTTGTGGATTTCCTTTGATTGCTTCAAGGGGATCCATGTGGTTATTCTATTAAATGATTCTTCTTTGAGACAGAGATATGACTCACCCATCAATCAGGTTTCTAATCTTCAACACCGATAAAGGTTGTTAGGCAAATTTGACAATAGGGGTATATGCATATGGTTACAACATTAATGAGGATTACAAGTTGCATCATTTGAGGTGGACATGTTTTATAGTCAGCTATATCAATGAGGGGGAGATTCATAAAGGTGAGGATCCACATTTTTATTTTTTTGTAGGATTTTGTTTTGGTATTATCATTTTTTATTGTATTTTTCATTTTTTCAAGAAATTATTTTCATGAAACTATAATGGAATGAATTGTTATCTTTTTCCGCTGATATACACCATGTGTTTGGTAATGCTTGACTTGTAGTCTATATTGTGATTTTGTAAATAAGGGCTTATAACTCTTCGTGGTAGTAATAAACCTTTTGCTTAGTAAGACAACCCATGAGGTAATGGTATTGGATGGTGACGTGGTTTTTGATATTGAGTTTATGTGGATGTTTTCCGTGTACTTTATCCTAAATAATACAATCAATATCCATGATATGTAGTGTGGGTTTAAACAACGTTCATGCCCCCTTTCTTCCCCAAATTCTTGTAGATGTGTGTTCATTTCTAGGGGAGAGTCAAGGACTAGTTTTTCCTCACCAACTCTAGATACTGATTCCCCATAGATTTGGACCTTATCGAGGTTTTTTTTTGGGTGACACTAAGTCAAAAGTAATTGTCTTCGTATTTGTATTAGTCAGAATTATCATTTCGAGATCAGTACTTACAACTTTATGAAAAATGTTGATTCCTCACTGGTTGTTGATGTTGTGTAGAAATTTTGATTCTTTTCTTCATAACTAGAGGGGTTTGTTCTCACAAACACATCCCTTGTGAATAGTGGTGCTCATATACTCTAGATGAGGGCTGAATTTTGTCATGCAGAATGCATGAGGATTGCCCAGATTTGATCCTATTTTGATTGGAACTTTGGAAATGATGGATCTATCAAACCCACCAACACTAGTGAGAAGGAAATTAGTTATAGTATCCCATGTGGGAAGTGGTGCTCAGATTATCTAGATGAGGGCTGAAATATATCATGCAAAATGTATGGTGATTGCCTAGATTTGAACCTCTTGTGATTAGAATTCTAAATATAATGGATGGATCGATCCCATCAACATTAGTGAGAAGATTTTTTTTATAGTATCCGATCTTTCCCTTAGTTCTTTTGGGTGGTGGATGAGGTGGAAGTTTGACCTTTCTTAGTTGGAAGATACACAAATAATAAAACATCATTTGTAGGAGTATTTTAAGTGAAAATTTATTCTGAAGGGGTTTCTTGAACATAAATACAATCCTTTGGCTAGGAAGATGTGAGAGTTTTCATATACTATAAATAGTTTACCTTTCTACCCTTTCAAAATTTTATTACTACTCGATTATTTTGAACTTCATCGTTCTATGAATCCCAGTTATATATAACTCTACAGTTAGAAATCTTGGACTTCTAATGTCATGTACACTTAGTATACATAAAACCCTAATATGTGCATGCTCTTTATACAATATGTTCAATTAATATCTAGTCATCAATTGTTTTATCTCAAAACATTTGCACTTGAAGATTACAATTACCTACATGTGTGATCCAAATCTCATGAATTTTGGAGATGTGAGAGATGATTTATGAAGATTCATTACAAAAAAACTAATTTATCCTATTTTTCCTTTTCTTTTTATGTTTTTCTAATCCAACTCTAATCAGGACCATTGGATTTTTTATACAATGGCAATGATGGATATGTTGAGCATGTTGAGATGAGAAATTGCGAGCCACTTTCTAAAAGCCCAAAATCATTGAATTTGGGTGTTGTAGATTCTTTCACCAATCAAACAATCCCTAGTCTGTGTCTACCTCTGTCAATCAAGTGTTAGATCGACCACTATACCTTTGGGGTCAACCCACCTCATTCACCCTTTTCATTCATTTTTGAGCGATCTAAATTTTCTAAAGAACTTTCCCATGGGTCATTTGACCAAATTTGAAGCCTTGAGCAGGAGTTTTGGTTCCCTTCTCCTACACTTTCTTACTCTTATGGAAATAGTGATGTTATAACTTGATCGCTCTTTTTTGTGGGTCAAAAGTGTAAATACAATCACCTAGTCAAAGTTTCAATTGCATCAGGAGTTTTCCTTATTGATAGGATGATAGTTGAAAATTTATAATCAAAGGGTTCCTTCACCCATCATATAATAATTCTTACTTAAAACCTCCAGGGAGAGGTTTCAATTATAGGGGAGGATTTGGTGCAGAATGTCTTTTGGTTCTCTTTGAAGAAATATGTACATATCATCTTCAATAGTTCCTTTTTTATTTTATTTCTCCTTTTTTGTAGCTTCTATGTAAGACACAATCTCTTCTATTCTGGATATGTAGTCCTAGAAGTTTGATTAGTGAGTAATCTTATCAGGGAGTCTATGATAGTGTTATGTTCTTGAATTTCAACTCACAACTGGATGTAACAATTGGAGAAATAACTTGACTTTGGTGGAGATGGTACTTTCACGTGATCTAACACATGAAATTCAATGTGCTTGTTGCTAACTCGAATAGTTATTAGCCCATTTGTGACGTCAATCAGAGCTCATGCAGTGGAGAGAAAAGGTCAACTGAAAAACATCAAGCATGTAAGATCTTCAGTAGATTTAATGATGACTTTGTCTGAAGGGTTGAAGAAATTTCCAATTTGAATAAGGACATCTTTGACTACACCAACTAGCTTGGTGCAAGAGTTATCTACTAACTGGATCCTCATATTCAAGGGGACTATGTCTGTTAGTCCCAATCAAATTGCTAGATAATGTGGCATGAGGCTTATGCTTGCTCCTAAGTTGGGTAGGCCATATCCTACTGAAGTGTCTCCTATAAGAAATGGAATAGTGAAAGATTCGTGATCCTTCTAATTAGTTGGTATAGTTGATTGGTAAAAGGTTGTTTCCATCCTGACCAATCACATAGTTTCTATCTCTCCTCTTTTTCTCTTCATGGTGATAAGATCCTTTAGAAATCTGGCATATGTTGGAATTCCACCAGTGGCATCAAGAATAGGGATGTCCAGGTGTATCTTCTTGACAATATCTAAAAATTTTGTTTATCTTTTCTCAAGCTACATTTTATAAACCTATGGGGGAAGGTTCCATATGGGATTTCAGAAGGCTTGATAGAGGGGTGGGGTTGGACATAGTCGTTCCTCATGATTTCTTGATTGTCAAAATGCCTAGAACTTCTGGATTAGTTGAGTCATCTTCTTCTTCAACTATGCTTGGAACTATAAGTGGTACATTCAATGTCATACCAGAACAAAATGTCACCATCCTTGTAGTTCTATTCTTTACATTTTGTTTGGTGCTAGAGGGAATCTATCGAATTGGATTCTTGATAGACGCAGCTATAAAGGCTAGTTGTTGGTCCATCATTCAATTATGTTGTTGCAAGTCAATAATTTTAGTGTTCACATTACCTAATTGTTCCTCCATGCTAAAAATAATGTTACTATTGCTCACCATACATTCCTCCAATCTCTAAGTAAGAGAGCTTAACTAGTTTATGGAGTTCTATTGTTGTTGGAACAGTCTTCCCAAGGGCAGTCTGCTAAAATTTCCTTGTTGTTGTGGGATTTTATTTTATATAAATCATGGGGGATTTCCTCTCTACATGGATTGCACATTGCCCATAATTTGAGAGTTTTGTTCATCTAGTAAAATTTTCTGCTACAGGGGTATTTCCGTATGAGAAACATAGACGCTAATGTCTTTTATAGCTTATATAAGATACAATTTCCACAAGGGAAATCGATTGGTATTTTGGTTCTTGATTGTGTATGATGTGATTGATTATGTGTCCTCTTTGTCCATATTAACACATTTCATGATTTCTTCAACGCAGTATCTAGTGTTGGCCTCTTTCAGATTGTGCATATCTATTGCCATTTTGTCTAGCTTGGTGTTCAGATTTCAAGCAACATTGACTAAGAAGTGGTTTTGAACAGTGATGAGGAACTGTTGATGGCCGATGCAGTTCCAATGGATCCTCTATTGTAGTCCCATGCATCTATTAGTGGAGCCATATTATTAATGATCTCTCTAGAATTCTCAGCATCATGTTTAATAAAGTCACTCCCCACCGCTACATTGAGAGATATTCTTTCATTCAAGGTGAACCCTTTAAAGAAGATAGTTATGATTAAACTTTGTTTGAAGTTGTGATGTGGGAAATATTGCAAATATTCTAGGTACCTTCCACAATCTTCATATAAATTATCATTAGGCATTTGTTTAAAACCAACGATTTTGTGCTTGCACCGAAGTGTCTTCACAATGAGGAAAAAATTGTGAACAAAGGCTTCAGCTAGTTGTTGCCAAGTGGTAACTCCCTTTAGTGATAGATGCCAAGCTACAGTTGTGTCTCTTAGTGAAAAACAAAAACCCTTAAGGTAAATGATGTCTTGAGGGACCCTATTTATTTTAAGGGTGTCATACATGTTTTTTAAGGCATTAATATGATGGTAGGGGTTTTCTTCAAATAGAATTTCCTCCAAAGGTCTGGTTCTGAAGGATATTAAGTAAAGTATGATTTAGTTTAAAATTGGCCACTGGTATGCAAGGTATTACTACGCCTATTATCATTGGAATAAAGAAGAAAATATTACATGGTTGGGAGGACCTAATGGCTATTCATAACCCAAGTTATGTGTTTAGCCACTCATGGTGCAAGAAAGAAACACATAAATCCAGATAAAATATATCATTACTAATACATACTCTAGATCTTTTTAAGCTCATTCTCTCAAATAAATCCAGATAAAATGTTGCAAGAAGGTAGCTAATCGAACAAGAAACACATTAAAATAGAATCATGGAAACAAAACTTTAAGAACACAACTATGAAATAGAAGAAGAAAATATTACATGGTTGGGAGGACCTAATGGCTACTTCCAACCCAAGTTATGTGTTTATCCACTCATGGTGCAAGAAAGAAAAAAGTTACAACTAGAACAAGTCATAGTGCTCAAATGAAAATTATGAAATAATAAGAGAAGTAGGGGAAGAAGTCAACAAAAGGGTAGATCAAAGGTTGATCTACCCACCTTCTAGTTGAATTTGACTAGGAGATCGATCGATGGGAGGGGTCGATAGATATCCCATTCAATCTTGAAGAGGTAGATCATTTCCAATGTTTTCACTAGTGGATCTTGATCAAGACTTAGTCTATCAGCCTAATTGAGGAAGTGGTTGGTGGAAAGTCTAGAGGTTGATGGGCCTCGCTAGGTAGATGGATCTAGCTTGGCCAATCATTCTAGACTTGGTATGAGTCTCTAAAATAGTAGACTTGTTCTTAGAAAAACAAAATATCTTAAACAAATGCCTTTGGGGTTAATTTATAGGATTTGACATATGCCTTGTTGATATGTGATTGGTCCATGTGGTGTTGACCTTGGGCTTTTGTTCATAGACCTAGAGGTTGATGCATTGGTGATCTATCAATCCTTTAGCTTGGTGTTTGCTTTGAAGACCATCGATCTCCTTATATGGATAAACCAATCTTAACGGGTCTTGTTTTTTTGGTCATCAACCTTGAGATTGATGGTATGTTGCAAGGATTTAGCTTGATAGGTCTTTGTCAAGATTGGTTCCATCATTCTGAGTGTCAAGTTAGGATTCATCATTGTCTAAAAGAAGACACCAAGATGGTTAGACACTCGGTTTGTTAGCGAGAGGTCCTAGGATCGAGCCCAGACCACGGGATGAATAGAATGGCCATTTAAAAAAAAAGTTAGGATTCATCGCTCTTAGTGTCTATGGTTCTCTCAACATAGAAGCTTGATGGATCTATATATCGATCTCTTAATTGTGACTCGATTTTTGACCTTAAAATTCGATGGATAGTGATTCCCTATTGAGGTGACATCTTTGTCATAAGTGATGATCAATTTTGGAGGTCGATGGGTAGGCCATCAATATTTACAAATTTGAGTTTACTTTCTATATTTTTCTAAAGAACTCAGTCAGAACTAAGTATTTGGTGACCAATTGTAAAATTAAGGAATTTGTGGTTCCTAATTACTTTTTTGGGTGATTCTATATTATGAAAGAGTTCTAAAATATGCATAAAAATTGATGTTATCATCCCTAGACCATTGTTCCACCATTCACACGGTTAACGACTATGGAAATACAAGATACCTTCATATCAGTAATAGTGTGGCCACCATTATCTAATTTTATGGCATTTCTCTTATCTCTCAAATATTCTAAAATATGCTTTTCTATAGAAACTTTCATGAATTTTCTCTTTTTCCCAAAAACAATAATAGACATATCACTTATCACACAAAATCCAAGAAATCTTTTATAAATATTTTCAAGATCTAAATATGACTAGATGTCATTGATTATTGAACACTAGAGATCAAATACAATTGACCAACTTTATGATAAACCCTGGTTAAATTGCATGATCAGTAATGATTATTGATTTGAGCTAGGCTTAGAATAATATGGTGAAGTGATAAAACTCCATTGTGAGAATGTATGTTGACTATATATGTGATATAGGTCACTATTATCATGATGATACATGTATTATGCGATGTGATTAGGGTTGTCACCTAGTGTTGACTAGGATGTAATCGCCCACTAGACAAGATGATTATGATAATGGCACCCCTCTAGTCCCTAGGATCTATTTCATTCCTAGTAGCTCATGATCAAGAATCTAAGTGTATAATATACTTTTCAAGATCTACTCTATTCTTTTCAAACCTAATTTAAAGAGGTAAATTCATCTCATATTCATCATAGTGGTGACATCATTGACATTAATTTTCTAGGTAAATTTTAATGCTTGCTTGGCACAATCACTTGTGTGAATTGTTGTTCCCTTTGAATAAATATTTTTCATATCCTTATATGGAAAGAATGCATCATAGTTATCTCAAGATACTATCACTTACTCTCTTCTAATCAAAGATAATTCTAAATCATTAATAATTCTAGTTTTCACACCTTATTTCTCTCTCCTAGAAGTCTCAAGCCTTATGATGAAAATTGTAGAGGGAATTGTTGGTAAATATGGTCACAGAGTAAGGCAGCAGATACAAAAATGTTATCTATCCATATTCCAAAGAATAGCAAAATCCCATCAACTACTATGAAATAGTAAATATGGTTCAATGAGTTTATACCTGGTCCTAGAGATAGTCAAATGACTACAATCGTTGCAGTGCAACTATCTTATCATTACTCTTGGATGGTGTCTGTGTAGCTCCTAATCTTCACAATAGATAACATACTTGAACATCGTCTATAGAGGCTCCAACGGTTTCATACGTACTGTGGTATAACGACGTCTTTTTTTTATCAGTCTGACACTCCAAGCGGCCATCTCAACACTTGAACCTATCATCTTACAATACAGTCAGTTGATTTGTTGCTCGAATTGACTATCTAAACACTTTAGTAATAAATTCAGTTATCATTCACGATAAACTACTCTTTTGGGTGAGTTCTTATGTGTGTGACCCTACAGGTCCCATATCATGTTGGTAGTGAATGTCCATAATTAGCTTATGGCATCACAAGCAAAGAGTGGTGCCTAGTCACACATCATGCTATCCAAGTGAATGGAAAGTTGGAGAACAACTTCAACCTACAATTTGTATAAGGTGTTGCAGTAATTGTATAATTTCTTTTGTCTCTGATATCGGGAATGAACCTGAGGCATGGAATTGTCATCCTCTCAATGTTCAATACATGTTCCTTGAACCTAGAGAAGAATGATTGAGATATATGTAAGCACAATATAACATATTGGTCCACACATGTGCATTCACATGCATTTCTCAGTCTCGCTAATCAAGTGGACATGGATATCAAACTCTTGTAGGAGTGACATGTCCCATTTACATCACTCACAGTCGATCCCCATGTGTCACAACTACCCTATAATCACCTTTATGTCAATCCATGTTTGAAGGTTACATTTGATGATGTCAAAGAAACTGAATGACATGTGATGAGTGTAGTGACTTTAGGTCTAAGAATCACAATCAACACCTTCACTATCAGAGCTAACTATGACTACCATAGTATGGTTTTGATGTGTTACTCTCATGATGGGTCTGTCTGATACACTATTATCTAACATGTATCTGTGTGATTGGTTTGATATTTCCATATCATGACTAATGAGATTCTATCATCAACCAACTCACACTCTAATATTATGTGTTATTGTTGTCTATCTACCTTCCACAATAACATATGAATAGGGACATAACAAGAATGTACATATTCTTAACATCTGTATGATCTCATTCTTCCAAGTCACATACTTTAAGATATATGCCACTGAGTAGTTTTCATTCTTTAGACATTCATTATGTTTTCTCATTATCTCATAACTGAGTGAAACATAATGAATTGGAAGCTTTCCTACGTAACTTTATGTAATATTCCCTCACAATCATCATATGATTGGATCTATGGGCATACTTACCAATAGACTACCACTTGCACTTAGAGGCAATCACCCATTTATATCATACTTAGTGATCTAAACATATCCACCATGTTTCTACTGTATAAGTGTTAATCCAGTGGGTTAGCATCATTTTTCTTTTAGTCTATATATTTCATGCTCCTTGATTTTTCATTGTACAATCTCTCGTATGAGGCGGGACTACTGTAATATGCTATCTAATATTCCTTAATAACAAGTAGCTTCATTGTTCTCACAGTATCGCTACTACACCATCAATGGTTGGAACATCTTTTAAGTTCATCCATTTGAGCTTCTAGATCCATATAGTATCCACTCTTATGTTCACAACACTAGGATACTTGGCTTCAATTATAGAATTATAAATTAATGGTCTAATAGTTCATAACTCTTTCCAACTAATAACTCCAAGATTAACTACACAAATTTAATATTGTGATCATCTTGTATCATTATGTAAGCTTTCATCATTGTAACTCTTTGCAATCAACTCTTCCTTGTAGCCATGGTCTTAGCATCTTATATGTTCATGCTTCTCAAATACTAATGGATGTATTTAAATGACATTCCAATAACCCTTATTGGAAATTGATATCAAGTGGTCATGTCCAATACATACAAGAATATAGGATGATAACATTTACATAGCATACATGATAGATCCAATTGCTAATATATATGGAATCTCATTCATGTACTTCCATTCTTTGCAAGAATCAAGACATAGGATTCATGAGAGACTAATCACATTTGAAAATTGGTTTGATTCTCTCTTAGAATCCTTCATACTAAACTTTTTAGTATCTTGTTATTTATATGTGTTCATACTTAGGTTATGAAACTTTCAAGAGCTATCTTCATAGATCTTGATCCCTATCTCATAGGATGTTTCAACTAATCCTTCATTTCTAAAGGTGTTTTCCATGACAGATCGCAATATATCATATATTGAGTTTTTATTCCCCATTAGTATGTGGAATATCAATATATGCTCCCACTAAATCCTTTTTAATCACATATTTCATCTTTTCTTGATTCAAGTCAAACTCTTTAACTATCTAGTCAAGTCAAAAGATCCCATCTATGAGATGCTTGTTTCAATCTTTACATTTATCCTTGTAACTTACAAACTTTATTTACATTAATGAAGTTATAAACCTTTAGGTTGTGTCATGTACACATCCCTTTTGATATTTGTTTTAAGGAATCTAGTTTTAATATTCATTTGCCAGATCTCATGGTCTATTCTAGTTGCAACAACAAGCATGACAAATGGTTAAGGAATTTCTTCATGTTCAACAGTTTGAACTGAATTCAAAAACATTTATAACCAATTTGTCCTTTTATGTTATCCATGTAGGTATTTTAAATGAAAACCCCAACTTCACATTTTGGGTTATACCCCTTCAGGTAGTATTATTAAGGTCATACCTTATTAGTTTCCATTGACTTCATAATGGCCTAAAGCCATTTCTCAAATTTGTATCTCAATAGTTTCTAGTTGATATGTTGGCATGTCATCTTATGACCAACCTATCTGAGTTGTTGGATTCAAAATCATTCAATCTCACATTTGTTCTACTAGAACTATGAGGTTCTATGTTACATGACATACTTGAGATTCCACAACAATTTTTTATTCTCACTAGTTCTCATTGTACCTTTTTGTTGACCTCCAACCTTTTGAGTTGTCCTTTTACTCCCACTGATTCATTTGGAACTCAGTTGTCTTGGTAACAAAATACTTTTGTTGTTGCATTGGCATCAAAGGAAGTACAACAATTATGGTTTGTGGATTACCTATTCAAGAAACTACTTTCTTTATATAGGTTTTAATCCATAAAATGTATCAAGACATTCCCATATTCCATATCTCATATGGTACCTTGCAAACCTTTTGGATGGTACATAATTTTAGTGATTAGCATATTTATTTTAAGGAAAGTAGAAGATTGGAAAAAGATAATCATATCATCATGATGTGATTTCTTCTTTCTAACACATCACTAGGTTTAGGATTGATTGTGATACACTATCATTATCTTCCAGAAGGTCCTCAAACTTTTGATGCAAAGTATTTCAACATGTGATCATATCAAAGTTTATTAATACTTCTATCAAAGTTATACTTCATTCATAATCTCCTTGAACACTTCAAGAGACTTATGTTTGTATTTTGCTGAGTGCATATGATTATATCATGAACAAATACTATGAAGTCTAAGTAATTGTCCATAGAATTTATTCTATAAGATCTTCGTGCATCAACATGCATAATCTCTAATAGAATTCTTATCCTCCACTACATATAGTAAAGGATGCTTTATCATATTATGCACAAGTAAGACTTGCATGTCTCTCAATTTTTAAATAACCAAAAGAGTTTAGATAAACATCTAGATATGCATTTCTCACATGCGTGCTCCAGATGGTAATGTTGTAGATAATTAATTGTTTGAGTCATTAGTTATAATCCTTTTGGTATTAATGTAATTATTAAAAGTTCATAAGATATTTTGTAGTGCACCCACACAAGATCATATCTTTGAAATAGAACAACAAATATTTTATTCACTTTCATCCTTGTCTTTACAAGATGTAGGAAATAAAATCTTTCTATTTATTCTCATATTGAAATAGCAGTTCTACTAACTCTATTACATGCCATGTGGGCTAAGATAAATTCTAAATGTGGATTTAAGTTGCAAATCTTTCTCATCACAGTTCAACTTTGTCCTTTTAGAAGGATTTTACTTCTTATCAGATCCTACACATCAACGTATGTTAGATCTACATCTGGTATCACATACCAAGATGAAGAAGTAAATTTAGAATTATCTTATAACAGTTATACCTGAAGTAGAGGTCTCTGCCTCATCCTTCTTCTTCTTTAGTTCCTCCAACCAGAGGGTGAAATTCCTTCTCTAATGTCCAGCCTGGTGACAGTGGTGACATTTTCTTCTCTTCTTTATTCTTCCTTTTGCCTTGAGGTCTGAAGAATTGGCCTTCTGGCTAGCTGCAGAACTCTTCTTAGCTTTTCCTTTGCCTTTTGACTTTCCCTTTGTCTTGTTGATCATCATCATAGACATAGGTTTGTCTTTCTTCATTTGTGCCTCAGCTTTTCTCAACATGCCTAATAACTCTGTCAGTGGCTTGTCAAAGTCATTCATGTTGTAGTTCATGACAAACTGACTATATGACTTGGGTAGAGATTGTAGAATCATATCAGTGGCCAACTCTTAACCCAAGGGGAATTCCAGTCTTGACAGGTTCTCCACATACCCAATGATATTGAGCACATGAGTACCTTCTAGATCTCCTTCTACCAAGTTACATTTAAATAGTGCTTTTAAGATATCATATATCTCCTATCTTGCTTGGTCCTAGAATATGTCCCTGAGATGTGTAACCGTATCCATAACTTCCATGTTCTCATATTGTCTTTGCAACTCATAATTCCTTTAGTAGAATATTATACATTTGATATCCACACCATCATCAATATGCTTCTTGTAAGCATCCATGTTAGCCCTGGGAGCATTAGGAAGAGGTTCTTCTGGTATTGGCATCTCCAGGACATAGAGCTTGCACTTCTACGTGGGAACAATTCTCAGGTTCCTATACTGATCGTGGAAGTTGTTCTCATTTAACTTGTCTTTCTCAAGGTCTGATCGCGAAGAAAGGTTTTGTTGTGTGTTGCCATTTGATTCTACAAAAGAGTTTGTAATTTTGTCAAAATTTTAATTTTTTATTGATTATATTTTAAAATGTGGCAATATTTATTAGGTCTTTAAACAATCATCATTCTCACTAATTTATACAAATTCTTGACTCACATATCAATTTAAAAGATTGCATCATAAACTTTCTAGTGAGCCAAGGTCCAGAATAATTTAACTATCACCCAGGCAATATGCGAACATCCATAGTCAATTATTAAGGTAGACAACATTTGTCAATTACATCATATGCAATTCTTGGATAGATGATATGTCTTAGTATTTTTCATAACCATCTGCATGCATCTGGTCTTAGACTCTCTAAGAATAACTCGTTAAGATTGATCCAAAATATGACACAATAATAATGCACCAACCCTAGGATGCCCACACTATTACCATCACACTTCTACGAGATAGACGACACACCATTCTTTGGATGTCCACACTTGGTTGATCAAGCTTTTCATATGTGCCTCTTTTGAATAGCATCTATGAATTAATATAATATTTGAGAGAGTTCATGTATATATACATATACTTTATCCAATTACCACATATATAGTATGTATCATATACATGTTATATCCCATAAACATGAAATATAAAACAAAATGTGATGGTTATGGACATGTCTACTATAATTCCTTGGAGCCACAAGAAATCACTACAACCTAGGTTATCATCACATCACATGCATGAACCTGCTATTAGTGTAGATATATACTTGCCATTCCAAGTCGATGGGTTCAAACCTTGTATCGGTAGTCTCACCTCTTGGTTAGTCGTCTGGTCTCCTGAAACGGTCAGTTGTCCTCCTGTCCAATCAGTGTCTGGACTCCTTCTAAATGGTCAGTTGGACCCACCAATTTGTTGGTTCACACCTCCTGCAATCTTCCCTTCTCGATCATCTAGTCAGTCGTCCCATCTGATGAAGTGGTTGGCTCGCCTGATGTTGATCATCATCTTTGTCGTTGAAAAAAAATTATCCTATTTCTATTAAATTTATTACATGGTAATGAGAAATCTCAAGTTAAATTTGAGTGGAGTAGGGGTAGGAAAGAATTAAATTTATATTAGGAATAAGAAGGTAGGGGCTCGGTATGTAAACCAATATAAAATAGGAATTGAACAAACCATTCAAACTAGCACAGATATTTGGGTTATTATCCATAACCACGCTACACATCCACCATCAAAACTATTTTTAGGGTGATAGGTATAAATTACATATTATATATAGAATATATATAGATATATATATATAAATATATATATATATATATATAAGTTTGGGATCATATGTTATCCTTGATCGGATATGTTCATTAAGAAGTTTAAGTATTCGCATTGTATGCAATAAATAAATGATAAAACCAAAAATCCAATCATATTTATTATCCCAAAACATATTAAAATTGATGTGTCTCTGGTAGTAATGTTGGGAAATATGGGCACAAAGAAAGGCAACGGAAAAAAAAATTATCTCTCTGTACTCTCCAAAACAGCAAGATCACATCAACTACTGAAAGTAAAGATAGTTTAATGAGTTTATTCTTAGTCCTAGAGCAAGTCCAGCGACTACAACTCATTGCAGTGCAAAAATATTCTAATAGCTATTGGATGGTGTATGTGCAACTTTCAATCATCACCACATATAGTAGACCCAAACAGAGTCTGTAGCGGCTTCTGTGGTCTCATCACGGATTGTAGGCTAATTATGTCCTAGTGATGGGCAAAGGCCACCTTGCCTCTATGGAAGTCCACACAGACCACCTAGAACTCATTTCATCATGTTAGAACGAACATGAAGGAGTTGTCCCTTCCGTTAGTGTACTAGTCACCATCGTTCTCTCCCACAATAATTATCCTCAACTTTTGTCTCCCTCGCTATCCCTCCCTAGTCATGTAGGACTTTCATAGGCACTCTCAGTTACCACAACCAGAGAAGACAATAATTTTTAGAGAAACTAATTCTCAATTGTGTGTTGGGAAGCCCCCAGTACCCCTCTATTTATAGAAGGGGTTAGGATTAGGATTCTTAGTTGTTACGGGAGTAGAAGGGACCAGAAGATGATCAAATTTTCACAATTTACGAGCACCAAATGAGTCGGTTGGCAACCAAAACGGTCGGTTCACATGCGAGATGGTCGGCTCCCGTAGCAAACTAGTTGTTTCTCAATTGCATATGATTTAGCAACTAGAATCTAATTAATGCACGACATGGCATCAACACTAATCCTTGATGCAATTGAATTTCTCCATGAACTGAGTAATCTCACTCATCTGAGATAGTCATCTCACTCACCCAACCTATTGGTTGGTGAGCCGAGACAAGTTGATTAGTTCACAGAGTGAATCGATCAGTTCACTCCTCAGTTTGGGCAGAACTTAGCCAATTCAATTTCTGGTCAGCCTGACACTCCAAACGACCATCTCAACACTTGAAACGATCAGCTAGTAGTCCAGTCAACTGATTTGTTGCTCAAATTGAATATGTAAACACTTTAGTAATCATTTCAATCATCATTCATGATAAAATCCTCTTCTAGGTGAGTTCCAATGTGTGTGATCGTATAGGTCCCATATCACGTTGGCAGTGAATGTCCATAACTAGATTATGCCATCACAAGAAAAGAGAAGTGTATAGTCACTAGACCTGTAAATGGATATCTGGAATCTGCATATTCGATCGGGATTCAAGTCTGAAATTTTGGAAAAAAAATCCGACATCTACATAATCCGAATTGGATTTTGGATATCAAATTTCATATCCAAAAATTTCGGATAGTATTTCGGATATGGCTATATCCACTCCCAAAAAATCCAAAATCTGACAAATTTATATATTATAAAATATATATTATCTATATATAAAAACATAAATATATAAATATTTTGTCATATATATTCATAGTGATATTGATGTTTTCTACATATAACGTATTAATAACAATATATTTATGACTTTTGGTTCGGATCGAATATTTATCCGCATTTGAATATTATATATCAGATATGATTCAGATATTATCACATGATATCTGCAGGATATCAAATTGGATTCAGGTATGGAATATAGTAGTATTTACTCCATATTTGATCTATTTACAGGTCTACTAGTCACACACCATTCTTACCTAATGAATGGAAAGTTAGAGAACAACTTAAACATACAATCTATGTAAGGTGTTGTAGTAATTGTATATTTGCTTTGTCTCTGATATCCAGAATGGAATCGAGGCATGGAATCATCATCCTCTCAATGTTAAATCCATGTTTCTTGAACCTAGACCAGACTGTACGAGATATACATGATCTCAATATCATATATTGATTCACATGTGCATGCACATGTGTTTCTTAGTCTCTCTAATCAAGTGGCCATAGATATCAAGCTCCAGTAGGAGGGACAAATTTCATCTACATCACTCACACTCTATTCCCATATGTCACACCTACCCAATCATCACCTTTATGGAAATCCATGTTTCAAGATTACATTTGATGATGTGCAAGTATACTGAATTTCATGTGATGAGCGTAGTGACTTCAGGTCCAAGAATCACAATCACCACTTTCATTATGAGAGCTAACTATGACTATCATAGTAATGATTTTTATGTGTTCTACTCATGGTGGGTTTGTCTGATACACTATTCTCTAACATGTATATGTGTGCTTGGGTTGATATTTTTATATCATGACTAATGGGATTTTATCATCAACCAACTCACACTCCAGTCTTATGTGTTGTTGTTGTCTATCTACCTTCTACAATAACATTCAATCAGGGACATAACAAGAATGTACATACTCTTAACATCTGTATGATCTCATTCTTCATAACTAAATGAAGTGTAATGAATTAGAAGCTTGCCTTCATAATTATTAATCAAATCCTTTATGAAATATGCCCTCACAATTATCATATGATTGGCTCTACTAGCATACTTACCAACAGGAATATCCTCCAATTTTTTATATGCTCTTTCTCCCCATCAAACTCTTTAAATACACTATGAAAACCTGAGACAAGGAGCAACTCCCTCTTTCCCACAAAATCATGTATAAAATAGGATGTACACTGGATGAGATGTACCACATGGTTCATAAATAAACAAAAATCTAACAAATGTTTGGGAACTCAATTACTTAAGACTTGGCACCCAAGTTTGTTGTGTGTGTGTGTCTATATATATATATATATATATATATATATATATATATATATATATATATATATATATATATATATATATATATATATATATATATATATATATTATATATATATATATATATATATATATGTATATATATATGAGGTGATCTTTGTTGCCTGTGTGGGTAACGAAAAGAAGCTACTCATCACAGTGATGCAAAGAATTGACGCGATGGAAGAATGGTAAATAATTCAAAATAAAAAAAGAGCAGAAGTTGGTGAGAAAATAAGTGGAAAGACAGAAGGTGAAAAAAAAAACCCCAAATCGAGTATTCAATTCCTCGCTGCTCTGTGCGATTACTCAATTTTTGCTGAAACCACCATCGTCCGACCAACCCCCACCCCCAACCCCCCAGTCTCTAGTTACTCCTTCATTGGCAGAATATCAGTCTCTGTCCGCTTCACTTATCCATCTCTGTTCTCTTCTCTTTCACCGCCTCTCAATTTCGGTCGAGCGCAGTTGCTTCGCTCTTTAGACATGGTGAGGACGAAGAAGTCATTGCAGAAGACCACAACAAGGCCACCATGGAAAAAGACTCTTAAGACCATAACAGTAACTGAAGATGAAGATGACTTCGTATTGAAGCACTACAAAGTCGACGAGCTGATGGCAAAAGAACCGGATGAGGCGGAAAAAGAACAGGCTGTGGAAGGGGAAAAAGAAGGGGCTACAACTCCTGTGACGGGAACATCATTAGAAAAGAAAGGAAATGAAAGTATTGGGACTGAAGAATCGGATGAAGCGGAAAAAGCACCGGATGTGGAAGGGGAGAAAGAAGGGGCTACAACTGCTATGAGGACTCTGAGAGGGGAGAAAGAAGGGGTTGCAAATCCCCCGAAGAGACCATTTTCAACAAAGAAAGGGAATGTCAGTAAAGAAGGTATTGGGACTGAAGAACCTCTACGTGATGAAGCGGAGAATGAAGAACGATGAGGTAATTTATGTTTGAATGTACATTACAACAAAACATAAATAAAGGATTTTGACTAAAAAGTAACAATGTATGATAAAAGAGCAACTGGTATGACAACTAGAGTAACTCAACAATGCCTAGAGTAACTAGAGGAACATTGGAATAACTATACGATAGGCTAGAGTAACTGTCTTAAAGATGGAGTAACTATTTCATAAGAAAAAGTAACTCGTACACTAGATATAGAAGTTAAACTGGAAAGTATATTTTGTTAAACTAAAGAGTACAATTTTCAAGTAATTGTGTTTGTATGCAGGAGAAGATAGGATAGTGTCTGATGAGAATACAAAAGAATATTCGTAAAGGAATGGGGAAGAAAATGCTACTGCTGATGAAGAAGAATTGCAAAGAAGTAAAAGGAAACAAAAGGGGAAAGAAAAGGTTGAAGCAAGCAAGGAGAAAGAAAAAGCTACTGCTGATGAAGGAGAAGTGCAAAAAAGTAAAAGGAAGCAGAAGGGGAAAGGAAAGGCTATTGATGAGGAAGGAGAAGAGGAAAGAAGGAAGAGGAAAGAGAAGGGGAAAGGAAAGGATGATGCAAGTAAGGATAAAGAAAAAGCTACTGATCAGGAAGGAGAAGAGGAAAGAAGGAAGAGAAAGGAGAAGGGAAAAGAAAAGGCTAATGAAGGTAAGATTGTATGAATTTATAATTGTGTTAATTTGCTGTTACTTTCAGAGGACACTTAATAACACTTACAGTTTAGAAAGTTTCTATTATAATAACAGTTAGCTTTAAAATGTGATCAACCTACCATGTATAGTAAATTGTGTAAAATATAAGAGTAACTGGACTGACTAAAAAGTAATAAGCAACAAAAAACCTAAGAGTACTTTTTGATATGTTTGTAGTTGGCATTAAAAGGATATACCACAGATGCTACATCAAGAGCTACATCACCATCAACAACAGCATGGTGTTTATAAAGAATTAGATTAGAATGATGAGGTCAACCGCCTTTGCAAACATAATAAAGATGCCAAATCTTATGGTACAAGTAGTACTTTTGAAGGATTTAATAGCAAGATATGTGGAGGATGATAGTTTCTTGTTGGCAAAGGGTGCGGAAAGAAGAATGACAATTGAGGATGTGGGGGTAATCCTAGGTATCCCTAGAAAATGTATGGATATCATACCTAGGAAAAACTCTGACATAGTGAGCTCAATTTATTAAGAATTTGCTAGGGCAACAAGTAGACATGGAAAGGAAGGTGACACCTCGAAATGGTTGAAGGAGAAGGATGTCCTACACAAGAACAACTTAGCAAATCTTTGGCAACAATATGCCAAGACAGACGACCTCATCGATAATCAAAACATGTGTCGGGCGTGGATGTTGCACTTTATTGCAACATTCCTACTCCTAGATACCAACTATTGCACCCCAATTTACATCATGGACTACTTAGATGATGTAACTGCCACGGGGCAAGTGAATTGGGCAAAGCTGGTTCATGGGAGTATCTTCAAGAATATGAAGATGTTGAAGGAGAATGTTGAGATGAGGAGGATAGGGGAGAAGGGAAAGACCACACTCTACATGACAGGGTGTGTCATGTGCCTATGCGTAAATGAACACATTTATTTTCGTCTAGATTGTTACAATGATGCCTAGGGGCATTTACTTATGCATTATATTTTTCTCTGTTACATGCAGGTTTAGGCATATGAGATGACGAAAATGGAAAATCCAACCTTCCTTGATGTCAAGCCAAGGATTAAAAAGTGGGTTGCACCGGTCAAGAAAGTGATGGAAATAGGGACTATAAACCCTAAAGATGTAAGGATATTTCTTCTTTGTTACAAAGCTAATATACAACATAATCCTATATGTTTGAATTGTGACACATTGTTTGATTTATTTGGACAGGTTTGTCAAAGGATGAAGCTGGATTAGGGAGATGATTGGCGAGTTGCAAGACGAGTAGATGACTTGCCCTATTACCTAGCAGAAAAAGGGAAAAAAGTAAGCCAACGGTAGATAAGGCGCCAACAAAACCAATCATCGACAAATGAGTAACTGCTGAGAACTCCACCCTAGAGGGAAGAATCCACCGACTGGAGGAGGAGTTGAAGATGGAGAAGGAGATCTACACAAAGATAGTTGTTGAAGCATTTAGTGACCTGAAGATGGAGAATAAGAGGCTATGAAAATGAATAGCCGAATTAGAGGAAGAAAATAGAGTTCTGTAGAGGAAGGTGGGAGATGAAAGTGACAAAGTACGATCACCTGCAAGTGGGTTCGAACAATTTGTTGAGGGGTTTGCCTCAGTAAATGTTGATGAACCCAAAGAAAGGTCTGAGGTGCTTTGAAAGAAGGATATGGACATGCTGGACAAAGAAGAGAAAGAAGGTGTAGAGAAGGGATACACACTGAGAAAACCAAGCAAGTTGAGGTTGAAAAGAAAGTATGTGGAACAGAAAGGATCTGAAGAAGAGAGTGTTGATGAACAAACTAGTTCTCTAGAGAAAAAGCACAAAGAAAAAGTTGATGATGGCTCTGCCCAAGCAAGACATGCACAAGATGCAGAAGAAAAAGGTGAAGAAAAAAGGGAACATGCAAAGAAATCAAGCAAAGAAGAAGAAGGAAAGAAGGAAGAGACCAGAAAAAAGTTGACAAAGATAAAGAAGATGACAGAGCCTATAATAGGGAGCATAGAGAAGAACATCAAAAAAAAGGAGGGAGGAAAAGGTAAGGTTGGATTTATTTTTAAGTATATTAGTACTTGAGTATCTGTATGAACATAAAGAGTAACTATTTGAATTAGTAGAGTAACTATGTGACATAGTAGAGTAACTATAGGAATATCAAGAGTAACTATATGATTGACAGAGTAACTATGCGACATAAAAAGTAACTATATGATTGATAGAGTAACTATATGATTGATAGATTGACTATAGGAATGAAGATGGATGCTAACATTGAATGCACTTTGTTGTTGACAGCACAAGCTGACAAATTTAATAGGTTTTGAGCATTTTAAAACAAATGAAACCAAAGAAATTGTCCATCATTTCATGGACAATATTGAAGAAATATAAGAATTGTTTATTTTGTCATGGGTACAAAATAAAACATTACTTATTCAATATCTAACTCATATGTATCACATCTATGAATGATTGGCAGGTCAAAATGAGAGTGGAAATTCGGTGATAATGTTTGGTGCACGGGGAAGGACCTCGCTGCCCTATTATACAAAGATCAAATGACACAATCACCTGTGAGAACTAAAATGTAGTGTAACTATTTGAAACAATAATTTGGATTGCTAAAAAAAAGCTTGTGGTTTGTTTTCAGGTTCTAGACTGCTTTGTGCAGATACTCAAGGTGAGCACAAGAAAGAAAAGGAAGAAGAGTTTGATGTGGCACTGCAGGAGAACTTATGCTGCGGTAAGACAAGCAAACTTGGTATACAAAATTACATCAAATTACAAAATAGAAACACAAACTAAAACTTATAGATGTGCATTTTTAAATTCTACATTTGCAGCAGAAACTGGCATTTAATGTTGAGAACATCACCCTAGAGTAGATTGGCATGCTATCTCCACTCGTCAATGTTCCGTTGAAAGATTGGGACACAATGGACTCGGTGTTCACCATATTAAACAATGATAGCCACTGGCACTTGTATGAAGCAAGCTTCAGAGATGGAGCGCACCGGTCTTATAACTCAATGAGTGGAAATAGCAAGTCAAAAAAGGAATTCATTAGATGGGTAAGCGATGAAAAAAGTAACTCTATTAGTAATGGGTTGAAAGGATTAGTGTTTGTTGATTAATAATTAATAAAAGTTGTGTTTTTTCCTATAGGTGGGTATTGTGCACTAATTCTTCAGGGGGGGCACCAGAAAAAGGAAGCCAACTGTCATAGTGGGAGCAGGAGTACCCACTGTGCCCATCGCAACAAGAAAACTCACTTGAATGTGGGGTCTTCATGATGAAGTACCTTGAATTCCTGGTCAATGAAAAGCATATGGACTTCACTTACAAAGACATGCCAGCAATAAGGGATGACATTTTTAAAAGAATGATGGCAAGGGGGCAGTTGCAGCAGGTACAAGAAGATGAAAAGAATGCAAGTGATGACACCAAAGAAGGTCCAGCTGAACAACACAAGGAAGAAGTAGATAAGGGTCAGAAAAACCAAGAAGGAGAGTAGAAACAAGAAGCAGATACATATATGTAGGAAGAAAAAGACACAGAGGAAGAAGTTATTTCAAGCCTTGACAGATGGTTGGATTCGAGCTGAATACTAATTTCTTAAGTGAAATGTTCAATTTGAACAATTTGGTTCTGGAATTATGATATGTAACTTCTATGAGATACATTTACTTATGTGCTGCAATCTTGAAAATACATTTACTCTAAATCATATTATAAATAGGAGTATTTCTGGTTTAATAGATAATGTTCTATGCTTTGTCTGTGGTATTCTTGCATGAATAGTTTTTGTGGTTTTGTATGAAGATATATACTTTCAGTAAGCCTGTCAAAATAAACTAACTCAAGAGGAAGAGTGATGATCTCGTAACCCATAAAGTAATTATAATAACACTAAGGGTAATTGTAAGAAAACTACGAGTAACTGTAAGTATACTAAGAGTAACTGTAAGAACACTAAGAGTAACTATGATAGCAGAGATTAGTAACCCTGTGATTCAAAAAAGTAACTCTTATACTTTGTAAAAGTAACTCTAACAGAGGAAGGTAAAACATGTATCACAAAAACAATGTGTATTGAACACAGAGTAATAGGGACATCTTGTAAGTAACTATATGAACACGAAAGCAAGTGTTCTATTCCAAAAAAAAGTATCTATATCAGAACTCACTGACAAATAAAAGAGATGAGCTCGTCATCGATAAAGTAATTATAAGGACACCTAGAGTAATTGTAAGAGCACTACGAGTAACTGTGACCACATAAAAGCAACTATGTGCATTCAAAAAGTAATTGTTATACTTTGTAAAGTAACTCTTATGGAGGAAAGTAAGTCAAATAGATGAAGCCAGTGTATGTGAATCACATAGTAACAAACTGACATTTTGTAAGTAACTGTACAAACATGAAAGTAACTATTCTAATCCAAAAATGTAAGTATTTTAGAAGAAAGAGTATTCATTGGACACAAAGAGATAAAAATATTCTTCAAAGAGTAACATCTGATTAGAAAAGATTCTTTGTAACATAATCAATGTATACATACAACTTCTGGAGCTCAAGGTAACACAACAATAGATTCCAAACACAAGTCAAAATACAGGAAGGATTACAAATCAATTTCAAATTACTACACAAGAACAACCCATTATAGATTTGAATATGCCTCACTCATGCAATAATCAACTACAACTACACTAAAAAACAACCATCCATCAAGAGAAGTAGCAACAGCAGCAGCTCCCACCGCATGATATTAGAAAAAAGAGCAGCACACAACAGCACCAGGATGCTCCCAATCAACAACATCAGCAGAAAGGAAGGGTTAGCACCACCAAAAGATCGAAGAATAGAAATAGTAGCAACAAAATAAGATAATGAATATGCACATCCAACATCAACAGAACATACGAGTAGTACCAGAGATAATCGTTGAGTAGCAAATAGCAACAACACAAAGTCCAGAAAGAATATCTATGAAGAATGAACTACTTCTTCAGAGGGAAGTTTCTTCTATCATGATTGACTCCAAACTCTAAGCAATTCTTGCATTGCCTCTCTCTTTTAGACTGAGCAATTTCAACTCTAGATTTAAACCTCACATCAGTCGATTTGGGTCTCCCTTTAGTTTTCTAAATACTAGGGATATGGACCTTGACAACAGAAGAAGAAGTTGTGTTAGAAGCGGTAACGCCAGCACCAATACCAGTATCAACAAGATCCAAATCTAAGAGCTCTTTTCGCAAAGATAATAGTTTTTCATGGCAAAGATCTATAGCATTATTCCTACATGCTATGTTGACAATTGAATTGTAGGCAGAAACAAGCTAAAGTGTCCTCCCAGTGGATGGATTCTTAATTGATGCTTTGCCAAAAATCAAAGGGTGTTCTCTATATCCTATAGTCCACCTCTTTAGTATGTATGGCTCGGGAAGAGTGCAAAAGCCATGGCTCTTCAAATAAGACAGAATGTGCCCACATGGAATATCTTTGAATTCCAACATGAAGCAATTGTAAGACACCATCTCACTTGATGAGTCTTTCTTCAAGGTATGAGGAGATCCAAAACCACTGACATGATACACCTCAAAGACACCTTCTTCTGATGTTTCCTTTACATTGTACACCATGATTTGATGAACCTCAGACTGAAAGATCTTAAAGATGGACTTGGTGTATATACCTCTCATTTGCTCCTCCAGAGGCCACAATGATGACAAAGGAAGATTATTGTACTCGTCATCAAAATCTTTGAAATTTTCAATCTCCCACACATGAGAGTAAGTAGTCTCTAGGGAACACACAAGTTCAAAAATAGTCTTCCTACTATTCACATGGCTTCTAATGAATGCATTTAGGCTCTCGCTTCTTTGAGTTATCCTCATGCCAGCAAAGAAAGAATATTGCATATAACATGGAACCCAATCCCAACGCATCACATACATATTAGAAAGCCAAGTAATGGAAGACAGATCATTCTCTTGAACTATAGAATCCCACCTCTCTTCAAAAATGTCAACATCATCCACGTTCCACACACAATCATTCAGAGAGCTTATGATCTGATCCTTGTTAGGAAGACCACCAAGCTTAGAGGGAAGCTTCTGTAGGATGTGCCAGCTGCAGAAGTGATGCTTGCAATTTGGAAAAATAGTAATGATAGAAGCATTTATAGCAGGGTCTTGATCGGTTATGATGGAAATCGGCTCTTTTCCAAAACAAAGTAAGTACTGCTTGAAAACCTAGACAAAGGAGTCGTACTTCTCATTCACCAATAGAGCTGAGGCAAACAAGACTGTCTTGTGATGGTGATCAACACCACCAAACATTCCAAAAACCATAGAATATTTGTTGGTACGGTAAGTGGTGTCGAACATAATCGCATCGCCAAACAACTCACAATCTTCGACAGAGACCGGATCAGCCCAAAACAAATGTATCAAGCAACAATCAGGATCATTTTGGTAAGTATAAAAGAATTTCAAATCTAAAACCTTCAACCTAACAAAATGATCCAACACCATGTCAACGTCGTATTTAGCCGACTCTTTCCACTTGCTACTGAGGTGTCCATGAGCTTGTCTACTGGTAAATGTCAAATTTTCATAACTGCCACACTCAGATGCTATTAACGGAGATGAGCATCATCAACAAGATCATGTTTGTGTTCATCAACAAAGGTAGTCACAACCCACATTGATGAGGACTTATCTAATGTGAACGGGATCATGGCTCCACAACCACACCTCTTCACAGAATGTCTGTGCTTCTTAGACAGATTATCCTGCAAGTTACCCACTTCATCACAAACGGGGCTCAAAAGTCCTCTAGACCTCTTAAGGCAACTGATTTTACCCTGGTCGTCGCAAACTAGATCTTTGCCAACCAGATTCTAAGTTTCTCGTTCATACCTGTTGTCATCTTTCCTAATATTAAAACTAATCTTGCCAGCATAACTAGAATAGAAGGAGATACCTTCATCTAAACTTCCAAACTAGAGACCAATTCTAGGGACTTGTGCTGGGGATACAGTGCAAGCAGAAACAGAAGGAGAAGAAGGAGGATTATCATTATCACATTTGATACTGGGATTAGCAGCATCTGTGTCAAGACTGGGATCCATGACAGTTGTGTGAGAGTAACTCTACAGACAGAAGAGTAACCCTGAAACATAAAAGAGTAACTCAGTGAGTCATAAGGGTAACCACATATCACAAAAGAGTAACTACATGAAACATAAAAAGCATGTATGATAGTTACTACTTAAAAACAAAAATCAAGATGCAAATTGGGTTTCCCATATAAAAGACAGAGATGAATACAAAATGATGTGAAGAGTAAATATCGAGTAGAACTGATTAAAGTGACGAAGAGTATACAAAATTACCTGGTTGTAGCTTGGACAACTACTGCTCCTGAAATGAGTAAGATGAAGAACTTCTCCTCCCCTTACACTGTCAGTTCCAGTAGCAAATTTGGAGCAGAGATGTGACCTGGTGAAGATCAATATCTTCTACTGATACTCCGATGACGATAAAGGAGATTCAGATCTATGCCATTAACCTTCGTCCTCCTCTACACAACTGGGACAAGAAAGCTTGTTATAGCTGTTCGGATATGTAACTGCAACTAGGGGATTGAGATGCTAGAATCGACGGCGGAAGATGTCATGTGAATATGGTGGCGGACAAACACGCGTGAAGGAGACGGAATCCATTTGTTTAATTTTTTTTTAATTATAGGTTATGCCACCACTATGATTAAGTTGCAGATATTTACAACTAAATGACACCGTGCCACTTGGGCCGGGTAGCGAGAAGATTTTATCTGCGCGGGCAGCAAACAAATAGCATATATATATATATATATATATATATATATATATATATATATATATATATGAGTTCATTTTTAATACCCACGCGGGTACTATACATTTGTTACCCAGCAGTAGAAATTTGTGGTGGCAAGCATTTGTAAATAAATGAAATACTTCCGTGGGAGAGTCCACTTGTCCCAAACCTCTCTTTCCACCTCCCTTTCAACCGCCACAGCCGGCGGCGCCTCCTGCCCCGCCATGCTCGTAGGGATGCACCAAGGTCGGGCTCAAGTTCCCCATCGGAAGGATTGCCAGGTACATGAAGAAGGGTCGCTACGCCCAGTGTGTCGGCTCCGGTGCCCCCATCTACGTCGTCGTTGTCCTTGAACATTGCACGGGACAACAAGAAGAACAGAATCGTCCCCCGCCATGTACTCCTGGCCGTGACGAATGATGACGAGCTTAGAAATGTGATGTTTGGTGTCACCATCTCGTACGGTGGTGTCCTTCCCAACATCCACCAGATGCTCCTCCCAAAGAAATCAGCCAAGTCTGACGAGGAGAAGGCACCCAAATCCCCAAATAAGACTGCCAAGTCCCCGAAGAAAGCATAAACCCCTTCCAACTACTCTACCCTTTGTCTATTTTCGTATCCGGAATAGAGACACTAGCATCTCGCTAGTGTCTGTGGCACACTGATGTAATAGATGTCTAGAAAATTTGTTAACTGCTAATCAAAATTGTGGAAAGTGAATTTATGATTACGTATGATTTGTCAACTGAACAAAATGTTGAACAATAGCTATTTAGTTGGAAGCCTAAACAAAATAGTAGTGGTCTCTTAGCTGTATGTGCTCCATGTAGTTTCAGTACATGTTTCACGCTTCCAACTATCAAAGTAACTGCCTGCCTTTGTGCAAGTGTGCCCATAAGAAGTTAACATGGCGCTCACAATCCAGGAGTTGCTAGTTGTTTGCAGTGAATCTAAAGGGATTTAGGGGCATGCCAGTTCATTTGGAATTTAGGATTATAAAAATAAAATGCAATAATATTTAAGTATCCATGAGGCAAGAGGAGGGGTTCTTAAACTACTAAATGTCTACGACTCATATATATTGCCCACTAGAATTGATATAAATACGCTCATTGTTCTTGAATTGTCCATCGACTAAACTTATTTTCTATAGTAACATGTTTCTTTAGTTTCATATTTATAGACAAGAAATGGTCATCAGATCAATGCTTCTACCCATGTCAATGCTATTGTTTGGAACATATCACCTTCGATGGAATCTTAGTATGTGCCATTTGATAATGTTCCTTCCATAATATCAGTACGTGGAATCATCACAGATGCATGAAGACAGTGCACTTGGAGACTATAATGATTATGGTATGAAAAGTAACTACTGATACCGAAAGTAACACTAGGACACAAGAAGTAACTATATGTAAGTAAAACTATAACATGAACAAATTATAAATTTTGAACATCACAAGTGTATCAGAAAGTAACTCTATGGTACATATAGTAAATATGTACAATAAAAAGTAATTATGTGATACAGAAAGTAACACTGAGGTATTCTTTATCTGTGGTATTCTTGCATGAATAGCTGTTGTAGTTTTATATGAAGATATATACTTTCAGTTAGCCTGTCAAAATAAACTAACTCAAGAGGAAGAGCGATGATCTTGTAACCCATAAAGTAATTATAAGAACATTAAGGGTAACCGTAAGAACACTAAGAGTAATTGTAAGTACACTAAGAGTAACTATAAGAACACTAAGAGTAACTATGACAGCAGAGAAAAGTAATCCCATGATTCAAAAAAGTAACTCTTATACTTTGTAAAAGTAAGTCTAACAGAGGAAAGGTAAAACATGTATCACAAAAACAATGTGTATGGAACACAGAGTAACATGGACATCTTGTAAGTAAATATAAGAATGTGAAAGCAGTAGGGACATTCTTTCATGAATAGTTGTTGTGGTTTTGTATGAAGATATATACTTTCAGTTAGCGGGTCAAAATAAACTAACTCAAGAGGAAGAGTGATGATCTTGTAACCCATAAAGTAATTATAAGAACACTAAGGGTAACTGTACATAAGAACACTAAGAATAACTATAAGTACACTAAGAGTAACTGTAAGTACACTAAGAGTAACTATAAGAACACTAAGAGTAAATATGACAGCAGAAAAAAGTAACCATGTGATTAAAAAAAGTAACTCTTATACTTTGTAAAAGTAACTCTAACAGAGGAAGGTAAAATATGTCTCACAAAAATAATGTGTATGGAACACAGAGTAACGGGGACATCTTGTAAGTAACTGTATGAACACGAAAGCAAGTGTTCTATTCTAAAAAAAGTATCTATATCAGAACTCACTAACAAATAAAAGAGATGAACTCATCATCGATAAAGTAATTATAAGAACACCTAGAGTAACGGTAAGAGCACTATGAGTAACTGTGACAACATAAAAGTAACTTTGTACATTCAAAAAGTAACGGTTATACTTTATAAAGTAACTCTTGTGGAGGAAGGTAAGTCAAATAGACGAAACCAGTGTATGTAAATCACATAGTACCAAACAAACATTTTAGTTATGGAGGCACATTTTTGTTCTAGAGGAGAGAATGGATGTGAATCGCATAGTAAAATACTGATGTTGCCTATTCGAAATAAAGTCCAAGAAACATGAGCTAAATTAGTTCAACATCGTTATTGCTCCAGCAAATAGGGAATATAAAATAAATATGACCGAAGAGGACGTCGTTGGTTGAGTAAACTATTGTTGATAAAAGAAGTTCAACATGTAGTAGTATCGCAAACTGACAATTTAATATATAATTAACCATGATGTTTCTGATTCACACTAATGTCTATTAAGTAATATGCACGCCAATCCAACCTTTTGATTTAGAACACAGACACAATGCCAATGGCATCTTCCATCTTCCACATAGCTGATCACAACATTCTACTTACACGAGAATAAGATGTTGTTTACACAGAAGCATTTATTCAAATATCAACAAAAGACAGTTAACATTTAGAAAACGAAACTTCATCTACATGATTATTTTTTTCAAACGCCATGTATCAAGACATTTTATCAAATACTGGATGTGCATCTAGCTGGGTAAAAACCTTACTGTTTTGAACCAGAAAATGAGATCAAACATTCACTCAGATAAACAACGGTAGGGGAGGGTACTTATAGGTAATACATCACATGAATATACTATTGGTGATCAGAAATTAGACAAGAGGCGATCAAGGATCCATAGGGCAATTTGCCATAGGAGATCATTGAGTCCTACATGCGTCTTGGATATGCATGACTATGCTGCCTGCGACTGAGATGACCCCTCTAACATGCAGTTACTGCAGTATCGGAACATGCCTAGGAAACCACAGACTCTCTGACTCCCACCATTCTCCCACGAGAAATAAAATTCCCAATCTTCCTCCTGCGTTGGGAAATTATATGCGGTTGAACATTGGCGTGCCGTTGAAGTTTCCAAATTTGCCTTCTTTTAGCTCGTTGGTCCACATGCTGCATCTGAGGTCTGCGAGCTTGGCGGTGTCTTCGGCTTCCAGGAGGACGTTTCGAGGCATCACGTCGCAGTGGGTGATGCCACAGGAGTGGAGGTGGGAGAGTCCCATCAGTATGTCCCATGTGTATCCCCTGATCTCGCACTCGGGCAGGCCCTTCCCGTTGCGCCTAATCTTGTCAGCAAGGCTGCTGCCGGTGGCAAATTCGAGGAATAGGTTGTAGGAAGATGGTGTGGCATGGAAGCTGAGATAGGAAATGATGTGCGGGGACCTGGGGATAGAGCTGAGGAAGCTCTTCTCCAGCTGGAGAGGAGCGGAGTAGGAGAGGTCGGAAGACTTGACTGCAAAGACATCCCCTGTGATAGGCGAGGTTTCCAGAGAGACTGTCATCGTAGAACCCTTGCCGACGACGGGGCCGCAGACCCAGTCGTTGCTGATCCGAGAGGAGAAATCCATTTCTCAGAGTTGATTGATTCCTTGACGTCGGTGATGTTGTGGTGGATCTGCCAGAGAGGGTAGGAGTGGCGGAGAAGGAAGATGAAAGGTGGGGAGTTGAGTGTTGGGTGGATGTTCGTTTGGGATTTCCAACGAACTCTATTGAATTTTTTAGGTGAAGGCGAAGTGGTTGTTGGGAGTATATATATAGAATACCACTGATTTGGGCCGCCGATCCCTGGATGCCCCCTTCTTTCCTGCCATATTTTCTGGCCTCGCCGCCGGGCAGGTCAAGCCGATTAGATCTTCATGCTATCAGAACCAATAGCACGTGAAGTATTTATATTTTGTGTCACCGCATCTCCTGTGACAGGTAGCATAGCAAGTTACCCGCGCGGGCATTGAATAAACAACATATATATATATATATATATATATATATGGGCCCATCTTTATTGCCCGTGTGGGTAGCTACCCACCCACCCTTCCAAACATTTTTTTTCAAAAAAAAAAATTTCCAATTGTAGAGGACTATTTTGTCTAGATCTCCAAAAAAATTTAACCAAAAATAATATCATTTGCCCCTCCAAAATAAAAAAACCCGTCCTTATATATATCTGATGTATAATTTGTACAGAGTTACTTTTTTGACCAGTAGAGTTATTTTTTTGACACCATAGTTACTTTTTTTATAGCAGAGTTACTTTCTTAGCTAGGAGAGATTTTTTTGACACCATAGTTACTTTTTTTTACAACAGAGTTACTTTCTTAGCCAGGAGAGTTACTTTTTTTGTTGTCGGGTAGCAAAAATCCAGGCTACCTGCGCGGGCAATGAATGAACGCCATATATATATATATATATATATATATATATATATATATATATATATATATATATATATATATATATATATAGGGCCCATCTTTATTGCCCGCGCGGGTAGCTACCCGCCCACCCTTCCGATCACTTTTTTTCAAAAAAAAAATTTTGAAATTGTAGAGGACTATTTTGTCTAGCTCTCCAAAAAATTTGAGCCAAAAATAATATCATTTGCCCCTACAAAATCAAAAAACCCGTCCTTATATATATCTGCTGTATATTTTGTACATAGTTACTTTTTTGGCCAGCAGAGTTACTTTTTTGACACCATAGTTACTTTTTTTACAGCAGAGTTACTTTCTTAGCTAGGAGAGTTACTTTTTTGGCTGTAGGGTAGCGAAAATCCATGCTACCCGCGCGGGAAATGAATGGACACCCATATATATATATATATATATATATATATATATATATATATATATATATATATATATATATATATATATATATATATATATATATATATATATATATATATATATATATATATATATATATATATATATATGAGATTGTTTTTGTTACCCGCGCGGGTATATTGGTTATACTACCCGTGCCGTCGAAACACGGTGGCATCCATTGTAAATAGAGGCCATCACTCCCGTCCCCCCTAGTACTCTGTCGTTCTCTCCCAATGACCGAGCTCCACCGTCGCCGCTGAGCAGGAACGGCAACACATCAACCCCGTGGAACAGCGGGTGGGCGACCGTAGAAGACTTGACGTTGTCAAGGTAATTCCGGCCTACCCGCCGGGCTGAACTGTGGGCACTGACCCGCGGCTGGAGCGGGCCTGAGTTCTCACGGACGGGTAGCGTGGACAGTAAGGGCCGCCTAGGGACAGCAAGGGTGGTATAGCTTTCTGAATCCTTGTCAAAGATGTCACGGTCATAAAGAGGGACAAGTGCCGATTTCGAGAGTGCGGCCTTACACACGGGGCACTGCTGCTGGCGCGGGATGGAAGACGGTCCGTTGAGGTCAGATTCGGCATCCTCGGCGTAGTCCGGGCGGAGCCATTTGTAGATGCAGGGCCAGCAGTAGAGATGACCGCACAGTGTGACGACAGGATCTGCCGCGAAGTCCAGGCAGATGTTGCAGTCGAAGCAGGCGTCGGTAGGTGGCTGCTGACCACCGGCAGCCTCTCCACCTGAGACGGCAGCGTGCCTCTTTGTCTGAGTGAGCTGTTGTTTATGCTTGACAATTCTCCCAGAGGCGACTACACCGGCTGGGGCTACCAAGTCGAGAATGCAATTTCGTACGGAACCCCAATTCCCACCGATCGAGGCAGACTGTAGCTTTGCTCCCACGCCGAGTGGAATGAGCTCCAGTCTTAATCTTACAGGATACAAAAGAGGACATCACATCGTCAAAGGATGCCTTCACCCTACCTGGTTCAACTATTTTCTGCTTTTGCATGTCTACTACTTCTGTGGACCTCACTGTCATCGTGCCACAATTCGGTATCTAAGGATCATGTTCCAAAAATAGGACAATATGCTGACATCGTCATCCAACACATCATTAATGCTAGACCATTTTTTATGCATATAATGATTGTGTTAATGCAAGAACGTAGTTAAACAGGTCGACGATGTCGAAGAGCTCGTCCAGGAGGAGTAGGTGACTGAAGAAACTAGGTGCCATTGAGTGCCCTGTGCGTAGACATTTATTAATTGATTACGTAGATGACGGATCTGTGGGGGTATAATTTCATGTGTGTGTAATTTCCTACTACCATCCAAGACCCCTTTCTCCTTTTTTACTTGGTATTGAGTTCTTGATTTTATTAGTATGGTATATGAAGTGTATGAGGAAATGCGTCTACGGTCTTGTAATATATGTATGCTAGAAAAATTTAACAATGATTGAAAAGTTAGCTATGTTGCATTTTTTTTCAGTTACTCATTTCATCAAGGATAATATCTTTATCATCTATTAGTTCTTACTTTTTCTTTAGCTTGATGCCAATGAGATGGAATAAGAAGCGAAGAATATGAATATGTATTTCAGAAGTTCAATATGACTGGATACTTCAGGTTTTTATAATTTTCATTTGCAACAATATCTAGTATCAACCACTATGACATTTGAATCATTGATCCAATGATCTGTATTGTTGTATTTGTTTTTAAGTTTTCCATAAGTTGTACATGATTAACGGTGATAAGTAGTGTCCTTCTGATAAGTAGTGTCCTTGCTCTTATATATTGTGGTCCTAATCTGACATGTAATCCAATTGCTAAATAAAAAATAGTTTCAAATTAGTCACACGTTGGTGGTACGTTGTCCATATAAATAGATATATAAGCTCACACGCCAGTTACGTTTTCAATTTTTGTCACCACTGCGCTCATAATGCACAATAATGCTCATCCGCAATTTCAATGATCGGTTCAATGGCTCAAGTCAGAAAATTTCTATGCCAGATCTCAGTGAAGTCATGTACCAACTATTATTGCTACTTATACGTCTTGAAGTATGTATGTATAAGCAATCTGTGATGAAGCCTTGGACCTAATTGATAAAATTCTATTAGAAATTGTTGTTGCTAGCTGCTAATCATTTTGAAGCATATATCTGTTAATAAGAATATGTAATATAGACAGTCACATTGTAATAGGAAAGAACCAACCGTAATAGGCATAAATTATAATAAGCATATGTATAGTCAAATTGTAATAAGCATATGTAATATAAACAGTCACATTGTAATAGGCAAGAACCAATCGTAATGTAGGTGACAGTTTTTAATATGGATAGTCATATTGTAACAAGCAAGTGTCATCTATAATATGGACAGTCATACTGTAATAGGCAAGAGCCAACCGTAATGTAAGTGACAGTTTTGTAATATGTATAGTCAAATTGTAATAAGAAAGTGTCATATGTAATATAGACAGTCACATTGTAATAGGCAAGAGGCAATTGTAATGTAGGTGACAATTTTGTAATATGGATACTCATATTATAAAAAGAAAGTGTCATCTGTAATATGGACCGTCACTTTATAATAGGCAAAAACCAACTATAATGTAGGTGACAGTTTGTAATATGGGTAGTCATGTTGTAATAATCAAGTATCATTTGTAATATGGACAATCACATTGTAATAGGCAAGAGCCAACTGTAACGTAAGTGACAGTTTTGTAATATGGATAGTCATATTGTAATTTTCAAGTGTCATATGTCATATGGACAGTCAATTGTAATATGCAAGAGTTCGTAATGTAGGTGACATATTGTAATATGGATAGTCATATTATAATAAGCAAGTGTCATCTGTAATATGGACAGTCACATTGTAATAGACAAGGGCCAACAATAATGTAGGTGATAGTTTTGTAATATAGATAGTCATATTGTGATAAGCAAGTGTCATTTGTAATATGGACATTCACATTGAAATAGGCAAAAGCCAACCGTAATGTAGATGATGGTTTTGTAATATGGATATTCATATTGTAATAAGCAAGTGTCATCTATAATATAGACAGTCACATTATAATAGGCAAGAGCCAACTGTAAGGTATGTGATAATTTTGTAATATGGATACTCGTATTGTAATAAGTAAGTGTCATCTGTAATATAGATAATCACATTGTAATAGGCAAGAGGAAACTGTAATGTAGGTGACAATTTTGTAATATGGATAGTCATGTTATATTAAGCAAGTGTCATATGCCATATGGACAGTCACATTGTAATAGGTAAGAGCCAACCATAATGTAGGAGACAAATTTGCAATATAGATACTCATATTGTAATAAGCAAGTGCCATCTGTAATATGGACAGTAATAGGCAAGAGTCAACCGTAATGTAGGTTCCAGTTTGCAATATGGATAGTCATTTCTCTGTGTACATTAAAAATATCCACCTTCCTTATAATTTGTTCCTACAAATTACGGTTTCTTTATATACATTACACAATGTCCACCTACAATACTATTTAATAATGCACGTTACAAATTCTCTATGCACATTACAAAATATCCACCCACCTTATAATTTGTTCCTGTACATTATGGTTTCTTTATATCCATTACAAAATATCCACTCACTTTACTGTTTCATCATGCATGTTACAATTTCTCTATGTACAACAATATAACCACTCACCTTACAATTTAATCATGCATATTATAGTTGTTCGGACCTTGATGGGCGCCATAGTCATGGGTCTTTACAGATTGCTCCTCGTAACATATTATAGTTTATTCTTTCTATATAGATAATTGTTTCATATGGGTTGTATGCTTGCTTTAACTAAAATTCAATGGAATCCACCAAAACGGTGACATGAGGACATACAACATCTAGTTGTACATAGTATTTCCTTAATAAAATATTGTGGTACTGCCCGACTACGTGTCAAAATGCCATTACAGAGATGAGCAATCTCTTCACTGAATGTTGACGATACATAATCATTAAACGAGAATGATTTGAGAGATAGAAAGAGTAGCTCGTGGTCCTCTAATCTTTGAACATGCTCAAGGAATCCAGTGTCGTCTTTAGAATGCTCCGCATTGACGACTCGTTCTTCAATGATGCTGATGACAAAGACACATATCGCTGTGACCTGAAGCTGTTGATTGGACTACAACCATAGATACAGGCAGAACCACCATCGTCTGAAACTGATTCCAGCAAGAGTAGGAGCAAACAAATTAAAGACCATATGTTACAATCATCAATGACGGCTGTAGCAAACAACAAAATGTTTCTATTTTACATACAATTACCATTTTCCTTTAAGGTACATACACCTACCAATTATTGTCTTTGCTGGTGGACTTTCAGAAAGGACACCTTTCACAAAACGTTAGTCTATAGCTACCTTGCTTCTCGAGACACTAAGCTCAACTCGTTTTCTTTATGGGACACATGATTTGTCATTTAAAATACTGCTCTTTCCTGCTTGATCCCACTGAATAAACATATTGTTATAGGAACAAAGAATATACAACTGTTTGCATGCTCACATATTATTCTAGTACTCAGAGGTAAAGTGTCAAACACATGAGCTCCAATCTGAGCATCAGATCATCAAATTGACAACTACCCTTAGTTCCCATGATCCTCCAGTGCACCATGGGGGAGTACCTCTGGTCTATTCTAAACCCCTCCCCTATGACAGACCGTAGCAACGAGGATGAGATATTCGATGGCGGGTCCAGATATTCTCGAACGCCGACGAGGACGAGATATTCAATGGCGGGTCCGCCGCCATCCAAATCTTCCAGGCAACGCTCATGGAGGACACGATCACGTTGGCAGAGACGATCATCAAGCGGTGGGACCCTGAGGGTTCCGACTATGCAAAGATCACCTCTCTCTTCCACGAGAGTCGTGACGAGGCAAGGCGGTTCATGCGCGCCGTCAACGACCTCCACCACGCCATGCTCTTCTTCTCCAACCCAAACTCCGGCAAGGGCAACTCCGCCATCCTCGTACGAGCCCAGGAACTCATGCAGACCGCCATGAAGCGGCTCGAGAAGGAGTTCTACCAGATCCTCGCCGCCAAACGCGACCGCCTTGACTCCGAGTCTGTCGCCTCCTCTTCCCGCTCGTCCCTCTCCACACTCCGGTCCGTCTTCTCGGATGCCGACAAGGACGAGATATTCGACTGAAGGAAGGAAGGAAGGTCCTTGAGGCGCTGGAAATTACCACAGGTGTGACGGAGATGGAAAAAACGTTGTCGTGGTCGTTGCTTGGACTTGGGCTGCAAAACGAGGAAGAAGGAGAACATCGATGTTCGGATTGGAAATCAGAGACGGGAGTCGCTTGCATTAAATATTGCATCAGGACTTGGTGGAATCGATCCCCTCCCCGACCATGAACCAGATTGGCCCTTAAGCATGGAGTCCCCGCAAACTCAAGTCTTTCCCCTGCGCCGCTCCGCCGGAACCACGGCTCGGACCTTTGCGGATTTGAGAGAGATGGGAGTAGTTAGGATGATAATTACAAGACATGCCACCGTATTTTCAGACACTGGTAGCCAACTTAAAGTACGTGCACGGGCAACAAGTAAACTCCCATATATATATATATATATATATATATATATATATATATATATATATGTCGCATATGGTAATCTAATATATTGGAATTGACAAAAAGGAATAGCGTGATTGGCTATTTGTGATGGTCCTCAATAAACAGATTCGGGTTCGAATTACGATGGGAAATATTTCTTAACTTATATCCCTCTTGGGCGTCTGGTTTCCGAGCTATGGGAGAGAAGAAAGTCGAGGGGGAAATCTCTCTCTCCTAATGATGTAATATGATAGAATTGTTAACGACTTACTTCATGCAAATTCGACTATAATTCTTTGCAAAATTTCGTTCCTTAGTTTTTATTGTTATCTAGTTACACATTTAAAAGCACCACCTAGTTATGGGATCTTAAATGATGTATAAAGCGATCTCCACATAAATATAAAAGAGTACATGTGTAGATGACATTATCTGTAACCAATTACGTGTAAAAACTGTACATAATATGCACATGAACACGGGAAGAATGAGGAGAGACTTCAGCGAGAGAGAGAGAGAGAATCATGTGCAAGAATCCGTGATTCACCATCAATCGTCACGCCTCGATTCCCAGCCTCAGCGTCGTGAGCAACCCGTCGTTGTTGACGGCGGTGACTGGTGGTCGAGTCTGCAGGCCAAGCCTCAACTCCAAATCAAGATCGGACCACGCATTGCAACCCCGCGAAGCGCCCAGGTGAGGGATGATATTGCCGCCGGCATCGCCTCGGATTTGTCCATTACCAACTACGCCGTCATCGATATGCTCATCGCCGCAACTGTTGTCGGCAGCAGCAGTTGTGTCGTCTTCGTTGTTGGACTTGCCTGACTTGCTGCCGACGACGTCCTTGTGCCGCCTCATGTGCCCACCGAGGGCCTGTCCCAGAGGGAAGACCAGCCCGCATACGGGGCACTCGTGGGCAGACTTCTTTGGGGCGGCCGCCGAAGAGGCGGCGTCTTCCTCGCGCGGTCTCTTGTGGCCGGTGCTGTGCCCGCCAAGGGCCTGGAAAGTCGGGAAGGTCTTTTTGCACGTTTTGCACTCAAACATGCGGCCCTTTTTGGTTGTTCTCCTGCTGCTTACTCCCCCGTAAGAGAGGAGGCGGAGTAACTTGGGCGCTTCCACCTCCGTGTTGTCTCTGATGTTCTGCTTGTTCGACATGTAACTGAGGAGGAGATCAAGCGCTGCAGAAATGCAGACGAGTTTTGCTAGTTTTGGAGAGAGAATCCGAAGAAAAACTATGACAGACTTCTGTTGTGCACGGATTGGTTCTTTCGGAATAGCCGGCGTTTCTATGACGACGATGATTCACGCTGGCACATATATAGCAGGTGTGCGTACAAGCCAAGTATGAACTTTGGTGGGATTGCATAACGCGCTAAATGAGGTGAGTCAGTTTTGGGAGGGAACGAAGGATGCTGGAAGCTTGGCGGGTTTGCGTCAGCGCGGGCGACGCGGAACGCGGCTGAGCCTGCCACTGTCTCTCACCAGCCAATTACGACGTATTTCTAATCGGGGCGACTAGATAGGAAAGATACATTCCTAGTTGACGTCACGCTGTCGCCTAGTGGTTTCTAATTAATAAAAGTATGACAAAAAATATATAGGCAAGTGGAGGGTTCACCGAAGCATAGTGTTAAAAAAATCACGAAATATTTTACTTATTACGATTTTGTCATTCCAATCATTATTTAAAAGTTTTTTTCCATCCCTATACCTATAACCATACATATATTACCAAACAACATATTTTAACAATCTCTCCATCACTATCATCAGCATCCCCATCCCCATCACCATCCTCATCCTCATCACCGTCATTTTTTCACCACATACCAAACACGGCCTTATTCTCTTACTTCTAAATAGTGAATCATTAATTATCTTCCTCCTTTTCAATTAATATCGTCATTCATCTATAGAATATAAATAAAGATATTATTAACATGATACTCTATAGAATAAGATACATAGAAAGACATTGAAAGTACCTTGTAAGAGAAGATATATATATATATATGGCCAACATATGTGTCAATGGTTTGGGTACCTCTTGAGCACCCTACATCAGAAAATAATTAATAGAATATACAAATAACAAAAGCAAAAATGTTGACATAGCAGAGAGTCCACGTATCGAGAAACTATTTATTATCCAAATTCTAACTCCAAACGACTATAAAGTTAGTGACATAGGATCTAGGCGTTCGTCTGTAACATGTATTTTCAAAGTGCACATGCGAAAGCATAAAATTTAGCATACATGAACAGATAACAATTAAAAGCATCAATCATAATCTCAACATTCAAGAAGTATTATTAAGCAACATTATCTTATTATAAGATTTCAATTATATATATATATATATATATATATATATATATATTAGATAGTACAATTTCACAAGGCTCATTTATACTAAGAATCTTACAATAAGCACACCTGACATAGCTCACCAAGTCATCAACTCTGTATCCATCTCTGAACCTATAAAATTCATGAAATAAGTAGGTCAACACACGTGATGTTTAGTACATGATAGAAAGATTCATATATATAAACTTTGGATAATTTGAAAATAGTTGTAGAAATAAACAAATAAGAATAAACAATTATTTAGCAAAACAAGGGCCCATATTTTATGTCATTTTACTCCAACTATACCAACAATATCATGTATTCAGAAGAGCTTTTGACTAATTTCTCATCAAAAAAATTGCAAGGGTGCTCAAGGTTAGCTGACTTGTTTCTACGTGAGGGACATGAAAGTCATCGCCAAGAGTTAATCCTTTTATCAACATGGTCTTCCCTATCTTGACAACTCAAGTAGGTCGCCCAACCTTGTATCCTTACCCCAAGAGTACAAACATGTACACAAAGTTTGTCTAATGTTGCTATATATTTTTTTGTAAGTTGTAAATTGACGAGACAAACATTGAGTATAATATTAGAATACTACATGGCAGTCTTTAAGCAAGTAAACAAACATACATATGTATCACAGTTCAAGAAAGAAGCCACAATCATATAATTATTAAAATTTGTGCCTAATTTAGAGATTCATTGTCTATCCTTGACCTTCTACATCATAATCCAAACTTGATTAAGCACAAATTGCATACATGTATTAGATTCACATCATTAACCCTAAATAGCTTCATTTTAGGGTTTTGAACAAGTTAGGATTCCATTTGGTGAATAACATGTTTAATGATCTTTTATTGATCTAGAGATCATAAAGGAGGTGTGCTTCAAGTTTCAAGTCATTTCGAGGCCCCGTCTATGTTTTATAATTATTACAAAACTTTAAGTCACATTTGTGCATTTCAAGGTCAAGGACTCATAATAGAGAAACCAAGGTCACATGTCAATAAGATAAGATAACCAAGCATTAACTATGATTTAGATCGGTAAGGTAAATACAAATTTGCATATCTCAAATATGGGTGGATGGTCACCTAGATCTAGCCTCATATGGTTCATCACTATATTCAACATTCCAACATACATAGTTGATAGATTTAAAATGTGACTTAGGTCAGCCATCCATTTGGAGAGGGGTTACAAATATTAGGAAAATTCCTAATTTGAGAGGGGGAATAGTAATTAGATTCACATCAAGTTTGGGGAACAAGGAAGCCAATCAAGCAATATAAATCACATAAGGTAACCGATAAGTTACTTAGGGTTATGCACACCACATAGGTCAAGAGGGACTAACATTAGGTGTTAAGAACACCCATCATCACCATCTTACTGATTTGAAGGATCTAATATAGTGTGATGCATATGGGGACCAACAACCATCCTATTTTAAGTATCATCCTGAATAGTCAAGAGGGTGACTCATTCAAGCATTAATACCATATAGAATGGCATGGTCACAAGAGGTCCATGGGGTGATATAGTGTCATGGAGGGGTACTTGACACTGATTTTAAGTTTGGTCCAACATTAGTCATCATTAAGATTCATGATTAGAAATTTAGGGAAATCTACATCATTAAAATCCAAAAGCAAGTCACTTCATGCAATTTTGGGACATCCATGGGAAATAGGGATGATTAGGAGTTCAAATATGTTAAAAGTACTTCTATGCTTATTGATTTAATTGTTAGGAGGGTAGAGATTCAATAGCATATTCAAGTTTTTATCATGGTCAAACAAGGTTGACGATGCGGCAGTCGGTTGTGACCTTACTCTTCTGATTTATGACTGCCCCCCAGCAACGTGGCTCGCAACCATTGGCCCCCCACCATTGCCTCTTCTTTCCAGTGGGCACCTGTGGTCTCTCGTAATCACGCGACAATAATTGCAAGTAGCTCACAATCACTATGAATCATTGACTCCCGCTTGAGCCCATCTACATCCATATGATGTGTGAAGTATCTTCGTCCATTGTGAATAGATGAAGTTGATCAGTGGAGAAATGGAGGTAGGGGCTCGGGCACTGTTCAGGTGGGGTTCGGGCCACAAAATGTGGCCTCTTGCCTCCATCTTGGCACCATGGAAATGCGTATGTCCTTGGCCAAGGTTGAATAGAAGTATGGCGCAAACACCCAATTCCTTCTGGCGGCAACACCATGGTCGGAGAGGTGAGAAGAATAGAATCTAGAGCATGATACACAGAACAAAATAAGGAGCAAAGAGAGAGGAAAAGATTGAAATGAAAAAGGAGATGTCTTAGACATCTTAGTTTCTCAAGAGAGGCAAGGAAATTGGTGTGATTGGTTGTTGCAAAAGCTCTGCACAGTAGTAGAGCTCCCATGTACAGACCAAGGTAGGTGAAAAGACCACAATCGTCAAAGTTTCAATCCAAGTTCTAACGGCCAACAAAAGCATGCATAAGGGTTTGTACCAAACAAGGGTGGAGGCTCTTGGTATATTCCCAATTGATTTGGCCCATTAAGGATCAAATTTAAGTTCAATTCATTAAATCAAAATGATATTTGAGAAAATTTTCAAAGGTCACAACTTGAGCTATAATAGTATGATTGAGCCAATGTTTGCGTCTTTGGATTCACATTTGAATCCTCTACAACATAAAATGTAATAGGGAGAAATATGATCACATTTATAAGGTTCAATTCATCTTGAAAGATGGTGACATGTTAAAGAATGGTACATGGTTCAAAGTTGCAAATTAGTGACACATTTAGTAAAAATTAAGCATTGATGTAATCAAATTGGAGTGTCACAACACTTAAACCATGAAGTTCACATGAAATTGAGTAAGAGGTCACTTGATGAGAGAGAAAGTGTACAATCGAGGAGTGAGAAAAATCATCATTTCACATCCTTCCCTACTTGAAAGAAATTTTTCCCTTAAAATTCATCAAAGATCATAGAAAAGGGTCAAAGTTCATGCTCGTCATGTTTAATTAAACAACCCATATGTTTCAAGGCCTTCCTCATCATGGAGTTCACTAATATGTTTCCATCATAAAGGGTGTAACCATTCCAAATGTATGTGTGTTACTTTGTGTTTTAATATATTACGACATCATGTTGATATTAGGGTTTTCCTATCCCTAGTTATCCCAATATTAGGGTTTCACCTATCTTATCACTGTAACAAAAAAGGATTTTTTTATCATGTATTCATGTGAAATGAACATGTTCATTTTCATGATTCCCAAACAAGATTATCATTGGATGTATATTTCATCACTATACTAGATATTGTTCATGTTTTATTTCTCCCAAAAGTTTTACCAACTATAGCCAATTAGGTTGATTTCTTTCATCTAGGGTGCATAATTTAAAATTTGATTTATTTTTTATATGTTTTTGCTAAGAAATTCATCATTTTTATATCAAGATTATTTAATCCATATTTTCAAGGCACCATTACATCAAGCTCATGGGTTCCAACTTACATTTTACATGTATGGTCTGGTTTCATATTAAGACTAGCTTATAAGAGTGACTTTACTGTATATACATTAATTTTAACTTAAGTGATTTTCTTTCGTGTATAAAGCATCGTTGAGGAATAACAACATCATCATTATTTAGATCTCGTCATTATCTCACTTGTATCACAAAGGAGCTTTACAAGATCAAGACATTTAAGCAAAGACTTATGTATGTCATATAAGACATGCTAACCACAACCATCTACCCATAACAAAATTGTTATCCAACCATAGAAAGTAAGGGAAACAACTAGATTCCTTTACATACATCTAGTAACCCAATTATGAGTCTCATAATCAAGATCACATGTCATGTACATCATGTTAGGATCTTGGGACATCTCCTTCACCTATATAGCAAGCATATATTGAATTTCCCCTATCTATAGGGTTACATCTTTTCATAAGAAATCTAGGGTTCAACATTTGTAAGGGATCCACATACTAGACGAATCGACTCAAATACTTAGAAGAAGTCTGGATAGGGACTCATCATCATGTATATCATCGTGTATATAACATTTTGCATATATATATTGGAGGCTAGGTACTTTGACCTTCTCTCATGTCAGATTGACCATATTAAGAGTTCACCCTTTTCGTATGTCACATGATAGAGGTACATCTTTTTGAAGAGGTTGAGACCTATGTTGGTCCTAAATCATGTCTCACATATCCTATCTTAACATGTACAAGACTAGGTACAAGTATGAATGCAACCCACTAGCAATGTTTAGCACATCAATCAAGTTGCATGTACCACACAAGGTGATACGTTAGCTAGGGATTCATGGTCAAACTCATCTCACGTCATAAAAGCATACTTGACCCTTCCAAAAACAAACTTATGTCATCTTGAATAAAGCTTATGTCATCAGCATGGACATCATTATCAACATCATACATCATCATCATTATCATCATATCATCATCATTAACAAAAACAACTTATGTCATCTAGGATAATTACTAGCCTAACCTTTATCATGGATCTAAACAATCCCAAAGACTACATCTATCATATAACACTTTCATCTAGATTGATATCACACCTCTTTCTCTTAAGTTACATGGACACTCACTTCCTTTATGTTTGGTAACATTTTTCATATGTACATATACTTATAATTAAAATAGGTTTTCTTCAACGTTGAAAGAGGTGATGGAAACCACCATACTCCATTCAAATAAAACAAAAACTAAAATTGCGTTACCACACTCATTAAGAATTATAGTACCATGACACCTATAGAACTATTAAGAACATGGTGAACATCTATATAGCTACCCTAAGAACATCTCGCTAACATATGTCTAGGGTTGTAGTAAGATTTCACCCTCCTAAACATACCACACATACTATTGGATAGATGGAGGAGAAAATAAAGAATCTAGATATTACATAATCCCACACGTAGTTCTAGAAAATTTAGGTTCTAACCTAGCGGCTAAGCCAACTTAGTACACAAAAGAAAACTCATTAAGTCTTTAGGGTTGAGATGTAAGGTTGAGTTTAGTTTGTGTTTCATGTGTGCAATGTTTGGTGTAGTAATTGATCAATCTCTGATACCATCTATCATAAAACCACTTATTATCCATATCCTAACTCCAAATGACTACAAAGCCAACGTCGATAGGATCTAGGTGTCCATCCCTAGCATGAAATTTTCAAAGTGTGAATGCAAAAGTGTAACAACTTAGCATACTTGAATAGATAATAAGATAAAAGCACCAATCATAATCTCAATATTCAACAAGTGTTCTTACGCAACATTGTCTTATTACAAGATTTGGGTTACATATTAGAGAGTACAGTTTCACAAGTCTTCTCATGTACACTAGGTATCTTACAACAAGTACACCTAACATAATTCACCAAGACATCAACTTTCTATCCATCTCTGAACCTATAAAATACATGAAACAAAGTGGTTCAACACACTAGGTGTTGAGTACATGGTAGAAAGATACATACATATCATACTGCAGTTAGAAGAAGAGAAGCAGGTAATATTATTTCTAAATGCATTAATGTAGAAGGAATGGTAGTCAACAAACAGGAGGATCTAGAAGAACAAACTATAAATTTCTACACATCCTTATACAACAAAAACTTTTCTGATGACATTGATAAAGAGGAGGAAGTCGAATGGAAGTTCAAACTAACTAGTACCCACAACAATATTCTTACTAGAAGAACCAATGAACAGGAGGTCAAGGAAGCTCTGTGAAGTATTGGAAGCAACAAGTCACCTGGGTCAGATGGTTTCAATGCTTTCTTTTATAAGAAGACTTGGGATATTATTAAAGATGATCTGCTTGCTTATGTGGATTGGTTTCTGGAAGGCGGGAACATGGTGAGACAGGTCAATCACTCATTTCTTATTCTTATTCTGAAGAAGAAGGCTACTTCCTCTCTTGTTGATTTTCGGCCTATAGCTTGCTTCTCAGTATAATATAAAATAATTACAAAAATTTTGGCTGCCCGGTTGAAGATGGTCCTCCCTTATCTTATTTCTATAAATCAAGGAGCCTTTATAATAGGTAGAAGCATCAGTGATTGTGCTCTTCTGGTTGGAGAATTTCTTATGAATTATAATGTCATGAGTGGAAGTGGAAAGGCCTACCTAAAACTTGACATTTCCAAAGCTTATGACAGTGTTAGGTGGAAAAAATTATGGTGATCATGCATTAGATGGGATTTAATGAACAGCGGATTGGCTGGATGAAAAAATGTGTTAGGACTACTAGCTACTCTATCCTGGTTAATGGCACATCTACAAGAGTCTTTAGGGGGGGTAATGGGCTACGCCAAGGTGACCCCTTGTCTCCTCTTCTATTTGTGATTGTCATGGAGTATTTCTCAAGGAAGATGCAACAAGTTGAAGAACAAAAGGAAATTAAGCCTTATACAGTCCACAACACAAAGGTAATGATGCATTTGATTTTTGCAAATGATATTCTGGTTTTTGTAGAAGACAAATAGCAATATCTGGAAAATCTTAAAAGTCTTCTAGGGAATTCCAGAAAGCAAATGGGGTTGTGTGTTAATGAAAACAAAACTCATATCTTCTTGTCAAAGAACTACTACCAGATGGATCAGGATATGGGAGTGGAGATGGGTGAATTCCCAACAAAATATTTGGGATTTCCCCTTGCTGGTGGAAATTAAACCTTCACAGCAAAGATTTTATCAAGTGCATTGATAAGGTAGAGGAAATGATTAATAGGTGGCCTATACAAAAGACATTCATGGCGAGGTGTAGGACTTTGATTAAAGCTGCAATAGAGGGACTTCTCATTTTCTGGGTACAACAAGGTGAAATTCCCAGATCTGTTCTGGATAGAATGGAAATGAAGATGGCTAATTTTCTGTGGGGAAGTGAACATCACCCTATAAAGTATTCCAGATTGGCTTTTCCAACAGGTGAAGGAGGGATGAACTTGAAGACCTCTAGAGACATCGCTAGATGGGGGTCCATGAGAAGACTTATTGCTTTTCAGGAAGGCAAATCTACTTGGTGAAAGTGGATGAGAGACAGATATCCGAGAGGGCTAGATTTTACGCCAAAGACAAGGGAAGGATATTCAAGGACCATCAACATCATGAGGGAAACATGGCCACAAGTCAAACACTTATTTGTCGCAAATGATTCCAGAGGATGGCAGCTTAAAGACAAGAAGATATGCATATGGGAGATGACCAGGACAAGAGGCAAAAAGGACCTAGTGGGCAATCAGCTTTGGACCGGTAGGTATGTGTCGAAATGGAGCACATGTGTTTATAAATTTCTTCACAATGCTCTTGCTACCCTGGATATAATAAAGAGATGGAATTATGATATCCCTACTGTATGCTTGCTATGCAGAGAAAAGGAATAAAGCCACAACCATCTTGTGGGTGAATGCAACTTCACAAAAGAGATTTGGGAGTATCTTTGCAGAGAATTCAGATTACAAATTCAACTTCTTGCTGACCCAAGAAGAATGCTTGCTAGATGCGGAGGTGATGAAAAGAAAAATATATTGTTTGCTGGTCTATGATACCATATTTGGGAAGATAGAAATGCTAGAAGACACCAAGGAAAGTCCACGACTGTCATAAGCATTGCTGTAAAAATATGTAAATGCATTAGACGTAGATTACGTATTAGCTAGCTGAGTGAGTTGTAGTTTTGCTTTCGGTGTATGGTATTGGGCCTACATGTAAACTTTGCCCCTCTATATTTTTAGGGGGAACGTCGGAATATACTTACCTGATTCCTAATATATATATATATATATATATATATATATATATATATATATATATATATATATATATATATATATATATATAAACTTTTCTTAATTTGAAAAGAGTTGCAGATGTAAACAAATAAGACTAAACAATTTAATTATTTAGCAAAATGAGAGCCCATGTTTTATGTCATTTTACTCTAACTATACCAACAATATCATGTATTCATAAGTCCATTTAACTAACTTCCCATTGGAAGAGTCTGTAAGGGTGATCAATATTAACTAACGCTTTTCTACATGAGGGACCCCAAGGCAATGGCCAAGAGATAAACCTTTATCAACATGGTCTTCCATATCTTAAAACTCAAGTAGGTCATACAACCTTGTGTCCTTACCCTACTAATACAGGAATGTGCATAAAGTTTGTATAATGTACTTATTATTATGATTACAAGTTATAAAACTGATGAGACAAACATCAAGTACAATAATATAATAATACATGACAATATTTGAGCAAGTAAACAAACATGCATATGTATCATAGTTCAAGCAAGAAATCTTAGTCGTATAACTATTAAAGCATGTGCATGATTCATAGATTCATATCGCACCCTTGACCATCTAGATCACAAGGCAAACCTAACTAAGCACAAGGTTTCATACATGTATTAGACTCTCATCATTAACCCTAACTAGCTTCATTTTAGGGTTTTATACGAGTGAGGATTCAAGGTTGTGAATAACATGTTTAATGATATTTTATTGATTTAGAGGTCATCAAGGAGGTGTGATTCAAGTTTCAAGTCATTTCAAGATTCCTCCTATATTCTACGTTTATTATAAGACTAAGTTACATTAGAGCATTTCAAGGTGAAGGACTCACAATAGAACAACCAAGGTCATGGTTCAATAAGACAAGAGAACTATGAGACCCTTGACCTTGATTTTTGGTTGAACATTCTTTCTTACGTTAATTACATTCTATAAAACTTAATCAAACAATAAGATGTTCTTTGATATCATGTGAGAAACTTAAGTTTCAAGTTTGTTACAGTTTGGTCACTGTTTGAGAAAGTTATACAATTACATGCATGTTTTGGGCTTTTCTGCAATTTACCCACGTCTGAGGTTTTTCTTGCAATTTTTCACATGCATATGGTACCTTATATGATTCTTATAATTCATGAGCTTTTTGTTCTGTAGGGCTCCTTGTTACATCTTTGTTTGGTGGGGATAACTTTCTTGGGTTGAGTTAGGGTTTTCCCTCATAGATGAGCTACCTTGGAGGCCAAAACTTGATGGACTTCCTAGTTGGATAGGGTCCAATGGTGGTTCCTTGAGGTTCCCTTCAGGTGTGATAGTTTATGGTCTCCCTGTTGAGCTCCTTGTATCTATGGTTCACCTAGAGAGGTGCTCAAACGATGGGTTTCACCCTTGTGAACCCATGGTGCATCAATCGATGGTCACCCTACTTTAAAACTCAATGGACACCCTAGGAAGCCATCATTCAATGGACCTGTAGACTCCCACAACCGATGGAGATATTTCTTTTCATGGACATGACCCTTTAGGCCATGGTCACATGGCATATCCCATAGGAAACCTCAACCTTCTCTCCCCTTGCATCCATAACTTTATATACCTCCCCTCTATCATGCAAATAATCCCTTTAGAACCCCCTTTCTCTTCCTTGTTGTCTAGAGTTCACCCCTACTTTCTTGGTGGAGAAGAAGAATCCCAAGGTACAAGAACATGGTCGACCTCCTTGCATGTGTGGCTAGGGTTTGGATCTACCCTCCTTTTGAGCTTGTGAAGTTTCCTTTGCTTGTTCTTGACCTAAGCAAGTAAGTTCTCCCATCTTTATTTTGTTTCTCTTGCTGGACTACCTTCTTATTCCTTGTTCTTGGTCAGAACCATGGTATTTCATGGTAAATCTTGCCTTAGAGATAAAAGAAAATCTATTTCTTTCTTCCTTGACCTAGAGTTTTCATCCTTTTTGGAGAAGGAGCTAGCTTGGACGAGCGGAGAGCTCAAGTTAGGGTTTGCTTCTCCTTTCCTCGAGCTTACTTTCTATTGGAGCTGCATCTTCTTCCTATACAAGAGTTATATAACTTTCTCCATGTTTATTACTTATTACTATATTGCATGTACCAGATCTTTCTCTAAAATGAAGTTCTAAGTATAAAGATGCAATCTTTGCCAAGGGTTTAAGCTTAAATGATGTTTCTTGGGTAGTTAATCATCATGGATGAACCTTAATCCTTGTTCATGAAATTTTATTGGTAGATGAATCTTTATACCTTGTTTTGATGTGGACAAATGATGGTTTTTTCCCTTGAAATGATGGTCATACTTAGGGTTTTTGAGCCATTTTATGTTCTTGCTTTGCAACCTGATGGTTTTGTACTTGTTGCTATTTTTCTTGGCCTTTGTGTGCCAACCAATAATGGTCACTTAGCTTACTTTTTGGGTTTTCTCTTATGCACACAGCCAATGGATATGTTCCTTCCCATTAACTATTGTTTTCCTCTCTCAAACGATGGTCTTTTTTATGGTTTTGTGTTGATCTACCTTCTTATTTTAGGAACTCAATTGTTTTGTGCTTGGTGTCTTTCTTGTGCCAAATGATGGTCATGACCTTGTTTCTATTTTGTGGTATCTTGTACCCAAAGAAATGATGGTTTTGGTTCCCCTTGAATTGGTGAACTCGATGGTCTTCTTTCCCTACTCGTCTGATGATTTTTTAAGCTTGTTTCACCACATGTTGACCAAACTCGATGGTCATACTGGGTTCCAAAATTGATACATCTTCTGATCCAATAACCAATGGATTCTCTAATTTGATGGCCAACAACCAATGGTTTTTATGACTCCATGCTTCAATGATTTTTCTAACAAATGGTCATCAAACGAAGGTTTCCCTAGTTCAAGATCAAATGGTGTCAATCGATGGTCCTTATGACCACATGATCCGATGGTGGTCCTATGTACCACAACTGATGGTAGAACTGGACACCACAATAGGTGGTGGTCCAATGTGTCACAACCGATGGTGGGTCACATTCTGACAAATGAGGGTTTTTTCTATCCCACAGCCGATGGTCTTGAGTAAGGGTCATGATTCGATAGTTTGGTTTGATGCTTTCTTATTCTAAGCTTGTACACTATGTGTATGATGGGGATAAATGATACATATACTTCTTCTAGGTTGATAAAATGGAGGAATACTCTTAATGCTAAGATAACCCTACTATGTTATCCGGTGAACATTTTTTATCTCATTAATGCAATATCATGTTGAGCCAACGTATCACATGTATGATGATGGTTTGTTGAGGGTTGTTATAAGGTATGGAAAGATAATGATGTTCTTGCAGGAAATGATGTGATGGTCTTAATGATATGTGGGCATGTATTGAGCCCTATGGAGGTGTAATCATTTCTATGTTGATAGGGGTTGGTACCCTGGGATGATGTGATAAACTTTTGTATCTTGTGGTGGTGTGATGACAGTTATGGTATCATGAATGGCAACGAAATAGTATCATGTGGTGTTGTGATCAAAAGTATATGTCATACATTTTATATCTTCTGAGTTGTTATATATCATTAATTGCTAGAAATGAATTAGGATTTGTATGTTTACTTGTTTGATATCGTCTTAATTCACCCAATTGACAATTACTAATCAAGTGAAACCCTAATCATGTAGTGCCCTAAGCCCTAGAACTATTAAGTCTCAGGACTTGCTGAATGGGGAAAGGAGAATTCCCAAGGAAAACTCGGAGAGAATACTTTTGAGTATGTGGGGTGCAAGGAGTGTACATCCTTGAAATACAAATCCCAAGGTTATGGAGGATGGTTGTGGTCATTCCTCGATTTGAAAATTTTTTATATGTGATGTGATTGAATATAGTTGCAATTGTACCTGAGATGATAGTGTGGTCTATACCCTGGTTTCGGGCGTCGTGACCTTTATACCAAGAACGGGTCAGTGTTTAGCAGATTTACTATCTGTCAATGCAGGTATCTTGACTGCAATGTCATTGCCTTTTCACTCATACTGATCAAAGGTAGGAGATCTTAGGATGTCAGTACTCCTAGATCTTGTACAAAACTGAATAACACTTCACATTGGTCAGTCATAGTTTGAGTGGTATACCTCACTCTCCCCATCGCTTGATAAAAGACATAATCTAGCTATGTAGTATATCTATTAGAGAGATACAGAATGCTTCACATCGGATGATAGCCCTTGTTTTCTCCTTTATATATAGATGTTGCATAATGCAATATAGAAGATAGTCATGATTATGATGTTAGATACTCATGCTGACAGATATACTCATGTTGATAGCTATGCTTATGCTGCTAGACTTGCTTACAATGTTAGTTATCTCCTGTTATTAGCTACACTAATACTACTAGCCATCCCTATGTAGTTAAATATGCTTATCATGTTAGACATGCTAATAATTGTTAGCTATACACATGATAATACATGCTAATAATTGTCAGCTATACACATGATACTAGTTAGACTCATGATGTTAGTTATGCCCATAGTGTTAACTACACTTGATCTCTAAAAATAATGTTAATTTTCAATGATATAAATAAGACTCTAAATATAATTGTTTCCAAGAAGTTTTATATCTAGTAGTGCTATTATGTTATATAATCTACTCTATCTATTTAATTTCTTAACTTGTTGTAATCAATATGCATTACTGAGAGTTATATCTCTCACTGGGACATGGGTCTCACCTTGCGGGTCACCACATCTTTTTAGGTGGTTGGAAGCAATGGTAGCAGACCCATGACAGCAAAGAGGAGCTGTAGAAATGGACCTTAGAGAAGGTTGTATAGATGTCTAGTGTGTCCTAGAGTTGTCCATGTACTCTCAGGTCTGGGTTGGAAAGTTTGCATATGATTTTTTAATAGAGTCAATTTTCAGTAGCATATTAATGCTTGTAAATGTGGATACTTCTCTTATGTATGTAAATATTGTAGTTGAGGCCACAAAATAATTGTAAAAGATATTTGGCATGACATAAGAATAGAAGAACGATGAGAGATCTTATGTAATTTTTTTTGGATAAGTTTGCAATTTTAATCAGTTTTAATTATCCCCTTTTTATTCTCTGTGGTTAATTAGTGATAGATCGTGTTTTGTGTTTTGAGTAATCTTTTTTAGCATGATGAATTCTCACAAGAACCAAGCATTAACTATTTTTTAGATCAGTAAGGTAAATACAACATTAGCATATCTCAAATATGGGTGGATGGTCACCTAGGTCTAGCCTCATAAGGTTCATCATTATACTCAACATTCTGACATATATATTTGATAGATTCAACATGCGACTTAGGTGAACCATCCACATTGATAGGGGTTACAAAGATAAGAGAAATCCCTAATTTTAGAGAGGGGTGGCATAGTAATTAAATTCACATCAAGTTTGGGGCACAAGGAAGACAATCATGAAATATAAATCACATAAGGTAGCGTAAAGTATCAAGAGGGGTTGACCATAGGCATTAAGATCACCCAACATCACAAGCTTCCTTATTTGAAGGATCTAATATATTGTGAAGCATAAGGGGACCAACAATCACACTATGTTTAAGTATCATCATGAATCACCAAGATGGTGACACATTCAGGCATAAAGTCCCATATAGAATAACAAGGTTACAAGTGGTTCGTAGGGCGTTATAGTGTCATGGAGGGGTATTTGACACTGATTTTGAGTTTGGTCCAACATTAGGCATCATTAGGAGACATGATTAGAAATTAAGGGCAAGCTACATCATTAAAGTCCAAAAGCAAGACACTTTATGCAATTTGGGGACATTCATGGGAAATAGGGATGATTAGTAGTTCAAATTGATCAAAAGTACTTCTATGTTTACTTATTTCATGGTTAGGATGGTAGATATGAATCAACATTTACTATTTATCATGATCCAATATTTATCATGGTCAAACGAGGTCAAAGTTAATATTTTAGAAAATCAAGAGAATTAGAAGAAGATTTGGGATCTGAAAGTATACTCATTGCATGAAGATCTTTGAGCTAACGAGTTTGATATATTGGATTTCTTAATTTGTCCTTGTGATCAGGGAGTTATGATTTTTGTGAACTCAGCTTCAAAATAATAAGGATTATCATTAATGGCATTACCATGATATATTGACAAATATAAATTGTTAGTTGATGATTTGGTGGTCGGCTGCAACCTTCCTCACATGCTCCATGGTCGGGGCCCCAGCCTCATGGCCCACAACCATTGTCCCTTAACAATCACTGCTTCTTTCCAACAGATGCATGTGGTCTCTTGTAACTTCTCTACAATGATTGTGAGCAGATCACAAACACTGTGAATTGTTGGCTCTGACTTGAGCCCATTTGCGTCCATCAGTTGTGTGAAGCAACCCGTCCATGGCGGAGAGATAAATCTGCTCACTTGAGAAATGGTGGTAGGGGCTAGCACAAAGTTTGATCCATGAAAATTGTTCATTCACCTCTGTCTCGGTGTCACAGAAATGCTAAGGTTGAAGACACGTAGGGTGCAAATGCCTAATTCCTACTGGTGGCGGCACTATAGCCGGAGAAGGAAGGAGAATAGAACCTAGAGCATGCTATAAAGAACAAAACAAGGAGTAAAGAGAGGGAAAAAGATTGGAATAAAAAAAAAGATGTCTTGGGCATCTCAATTGCTCGAGAAAGGAAAAGAAATTGGCATGATTGGTCGTTGCAAAAGCTCTACTACAGTAGCATAGCACCAATGTATGGACCAAGGTAGGAGAAAAGACCACAACCGTTAGAATTTGAATCCAAGATCTAACAATAGACAAAAGGGCACATTAGGGTTTGTCCCAAGAAAGGGTGGTCGATGATGGGCCACACCCCATTGATTTGGCCCATTAAGGATCAAAATTTGGGTTAAATTCATTAAATCAAAGTGAAATTCAAGCAAAATTTGAAAGGCCAGAACTTGAGATATAATGGTATGATTGAGCCAATTTTTGCCTCATTGGATTCATAACTGAATCCTCTAAATCATAAAATATAATATGAAACAAGTTGATCACATGGATAAGGTTTAGTTTATCTTGCAATATTGTGATAGGTTATAGAATGGTACATGGTTCAAAATTGCAAATTAATGTCACATTTTGTAAAATTAAGTATTGATGTAACCAAATTAGAGTGTCACAACACTCAAACCATGAAGTTTACATGAACTTGAGTAAGTGTCCAGTTTATGAGTGAGAAAACATACAATTGAGAAGTGAGAAAAATCAAGTTGTCACACTAGATCTGACTCCAAAGTGGTCACTCACCATCCAAATATCCCCATGCAAAACTTTCAAGAGAGATTCAAAGGGCATAGATTCTTTAGTAGCACTAGTTCCTCCATCAAGTCCAAATTCAAAGGATCCAAGTCATTTAGCTTGTCCTTATGCATAGATGCATTACCACTTGAAAATGAGAACCAAAAAGAGAAAAGAGAAGTCATGATGTTACAAAGTGAGGCAACATCGCAGGATATGTTGTTGTAGAACATGTTGTTGGATTCACATTAATGAGTCCAAAGAGTGGCATCACCCAAAGTAGATTGAAACACACTATGAGTAGATATAAGAGGATGAGAGTGGAAGACTTTAGTCATCATCAACATTTCAACATTATGTTTATCATTCATATATGAATTGATAAATGTATTCCATAATCTTTTCCAAAAACATCAATCAAAGAAAACATTTCCAATGTCTTCTTGATTATTGAAACACAAGTAACAAAATATATGGACCAGAGAATCTTCTTGACCACAAATACAATCCAATCAACAATCTTGAGTTGGCTACAAGTCAAAGGAGGATGTTAATAGTAGAAGGACATTTAAAACTTAGGAAAACAAATGGATACTAGAAATGGATGACCCCATTTTCATGTTTTGTGAAGAGAGGAGTAGGAGGTCATATACAGATCATAATCAATTAAATTACTTATGGAAAGACCATTCTCAAAGAGAAAACTTCTAATATTTTTTAATTTACTAACTAATGTGTACCTCAAAATAATGTCAAGCCATATGTATGAAGGATTGGAAAGACATCTATAAGTAGACCATTAGAGTACCAAGGATCAATACAAAAGTTAATTCGATGGAAAGAACCCAGAGGAGAAATAAACAAATTTTGAATTATGAAAGATTCCTTTTGAAGATAATACCAAAAGGAGGAGAGCTATATTCCTTTGTTGATGGGTCAATGATTTTCCTTAGATAATGTTATTGCTTAACTACCTTGGAACAAATACTATGTTGATTATCACATAATATGACAAGCAATCTACTAAAAATATATGGATACATTTTGAAATTTAAAATAACCCAACCACCTAGACTTTGAGGATAAGATATTGTATCTGAATTCACTAGATGACTATTCTATTTTGCACAGTTTCTTTCCCCAAGAAAGCACCTCTCAAGGTATCAATCTTGTCAACGATGATGCAAGGTAAGATAATGCATCTCATATAAAGTAGGAGGAAAATTGAGTAAGTGAAACATTAAAAAGGCCCAATATGTAGTCTTGTTGAGAAATCCAATCTTCCAATCAATCAACGTTCTGGAAGTTTTACATAAGATGGTGTCCCAAACTTTAGATTCATACTTATAAGGAGAGGGAGGAATACCATGATATTTAATGGGGAAAGTTTTAATATTTCATCCTGAGAGATATTTGAATCTCGTGATGTCATTCTCGTTGACAAGAGTACTAATCAAATTACATTTACTATTATTGACTTTCAATCTAGATGTATGGGAAACAATATAAAAAATATGAAAAAGGTGATCCCATTTTTGTCATTAGGCTTAATAAATATTATGGTATTATTAGAAAACTAGATGAAATTTTCTAAGGAACACTCAAAAGAGTGAATTCTATTCAACATGTCATTATCCAAAGCATGTTTAGTCACACACATAAAGATAAAATATGATATGATAAAGAGTGATAGGAAATGAGGGTCATCTTTTCTAAGACTATTTGAACTTCTAAACCAATGAACACCAAACCATTGATGAGGGTAGGAATAATACATGATTTGATATGAAAATATATCCACTCAACCCACTGGCTAGGAAAAACATAGCGAGTCATAATTTAATGATAAAGTTTCAATTGATATTCTCAAAAACATTATCAAAGTCCAAAGTGAGATTAAGATGGGGAATACCATCTAAATGTAAGGTATGGATAAACTCATTAGTGAGAATGGTTGCACCTTGTATTTGTCTACCGTTAATGAAAGCATTTTTTTTAAAAACCAATAAGTGACTCCAAGTATGAGTTAAGGCTATTGCTCAAAGTTTTAGAGATGATTTTATAGGAAGAGTTGATCATTTGATGAATCAAATGCTTGAAGGTTTTTTTTATGAGAGAAATATGATTGTTATTCAAAATCTCAACTACAAAGTGATGCCATGGTGGTATTATATGTATCAAAATAGGTTTAGGAAGGAAGACTTAACCAGACACCAAAAAATTTGATAGAATATCAAGCTGATGCCATCTAGCCCTGGTGACTTATCTAGATTAATCTGAGTGAATACTGAGAAAGTTCTTCTTCAAAAAAGATCAATAGTTGGGAGATGTAGATTCACCACTTACCAGAGAAAAGTAGGACCCCAATAAAATTTATAAAAATGTGAAATCTACTTTTATAGTTAAAAAATAATTGCTAATGTGGGATATGATGAGGTGCTTGTTCATAATGAGCACATTATCAACCATAAGACTCAGAATAAGGGCACTACACTTTCAGTTATAACAAGTTTGATGGAAAAAAAATCTATTACTATCACCATCATTGGTCCAATGAGATTAAGATCTCTATTTGTTTAGAGATTTTCCTAAGTTGTCAAGAAAATGTTAATTTCAAATTTCTTAAAATCTACAACATGATTAGTATTGGGGTTTCAGTCGAGAGAAAGAAAATCCAAATGAAGATAGTCCATTTTCTTGTGAGTGTTGCCAAAGGTTGACTTGCTCAACGTTCTCAATTTTTCCATTAGAGATATAATTTTGTTATTTGAGTTAAAACTAGCCTAATATTTATATTAGTAGAATTAATTCAACAATCCTAAACTTCCTAGGAGTTTGTAAGATGTTTTTTGTAGAATCATCCAAATTCAAATGGTTTAGGTCTCTAAATCCAAATGGGGTGTTAAGGATGGTGGGAAAGTGGTCAAAAATGACATGATGGTGCACTTTAGAGTGTGAAAGAGGGTGTAATGAGTCCCACTCCTATGACATCTGAGAAAACTATCAATATGAGAATAAGAAGCACCTCTCTCTCTCTCAAGTGTAATTGGTGCTATTGGCAAAAAAGTCAATAAGAGAGTTGGAGTTCATAAAACTATTAAAAGTATTATTATCATGAGCATGCCTATAAGCAATGGAATCATTGTGGTTCCTTTCATATGGGAATATAGTAGGAATGGTCACCCCTACAATCTAGAGGGCATGGTTATAGAAGGTACCTAGAGACTATAGTTCTTGAATGAAAGCAACTTTAGAATTACCATGATCACTGTAAACTATTGTAAAGTAAAAGTTTGAGTTATCTATGATAATTAGAAATTGAATCCTAATGGTGTAGTTAGCCCATTCATAAATCTAAACAATGAATAAACTATCACTACAACTTGTAATCACTTTATGTATCCAATCATGATGACATTATCACCAACAAAGATAATGTGGAAGTTAGATAGAGATACCTTAGTTTCTCAAATGGTAATTACATCATTTATATTTAGTTAATAAACTGATGGATAGTCAGTCTACATTTATAGACACAACCCCATAAACATTCCAAGTCCCAAAGATCATTAGAATCCATTATTAAGACAAAATGGAAGATAGACAAACTTAAAGCGAGAGAGTGGATGTGATTTCTAGCCAAATGAGTTGGTTTAATGTAATTCCAACACATGTCTTTTTAAATCATAGACGGAGTTATATTGGAGTTGATGTCATTATTAAGATTGATAGCAATAATTTTTGTAAAATCTCAAAACTCCTCACCACTATTCTGGAGGATGAGATTGTTAATAGGTTCCTATTTCTCTTGAGTCCACAAAGGAGATAATAACAAAGAATTTGGCTAAATATAATTGCATTTAGAGGATGAGGAAATACCTGAGGTTATAGAAGCCAATGAGAGACCAACAAATATGTTTTGTTCTAAGGAGAAGATAGTGGACTAATATTGGTGAAAGCAAATGAGTGACCTATTGTTATAAGTTTATCATAGTTGTAACGTTCTAGGATTTGAGGCCTCAGACAAAATGATCTAAAAAGGAATGATTGGACTACCCATATCACCAAGGTGTACCTTCTTTTCCAGGAGCCCATTACTAAAGAACTCCATAGTTAAGTATGCTCAACTTGGAGTAGCACTAGGAGGGGTGACCAGTCGGGAAGTTGATCCTGGCTTGTGCCTCAGTGAGATTTAAAGTATGTAGTTAAGGCCAGTAGTGGTCTATGGGGCCAGTCGTCATTCCTAAAACTCTACTAGAGCCTTGGGTAGTGGGCCCGGGTGTTACAAATGGTATCAGAGCCAATTCCCCTCCAGTAGGTGGGGCCCATATGGGCATGTGGCATGCTAGTCTTGAGCCATACAGTCTAGGCATGTAGGAAAGGGCTATCCATAGTGATGTAGCCACCCTTGTGCTGGTATTCCGTGATCGGGAGCTGGGTGTTCATGGGCCATGTTGGATCTGCATTAAAATGGGGAAATATTATAAGGCCAAATGGTTGAGACTTGACGAGGACGTCAAGAATCTAAGTGGGGGAGATTATAACCTCCCACGATTTGAGGCCTCACATAAAATGATCTAAAAAGGAATGATTGAACTACCCATATCACCAAGGTGCACCTCCTTTTTTGGGAGCCCATTACTAAATAACTCCATAGTTAAGTATGCTCAACTTGGAGTAGTACTAGGATGGGTGACCAGTCCAAAAGTTGATCCTATCTTGCGCATGAGTGAGATTAAAAGCACACAGTTAAGGATAGTGGTGGTCTGTGTGGCCAGTCGTCATTCCTAAAAATCTACTAGAGCACTGGGCAGTGGGCCTGGGTGTTACAATAGTATAAGCAAACTTATTCTTCCCAAGCTTTGTAATGACCCCATAATTGGTTATCTCAATAATCAAGTTCATATTGTTTTCACATTGGCAATTGTTTGGGTTTTCAACTCAATGGTTGTTTTAAACTTTAAGGACACTAACCCACATTTTGTGATAACCCTATTTGTTTTGCCTCAGTATGTTTCTTAGAACCTTGCTCTAATCATCTGAGATGTAATTAGGGCTTGTAGAAAGCTTAAGTTTCTTACTTGAGTTTGTTTGGATGATGCTTGAGTTTTGTGGTGAGGTTTTGGTGCAAGTTGCAATTCACCCAGAGTAGGGGTTGATGTGCAAATTTTCCACCTCTAGAGTGTTCTCTCTCTTGGCATCATCTAGAGGAGAGAGAGATGGGAACCTTGGTTGGGTCTTGGTTGTATGGTGACATCTTTGGTAACGTTTAGAATACATGAGCGAGGTGTGTATTACACCTAGATGTGTTATCCTGGGTTAGAGAGCCCTAGAGAGGTTGTGTATTAGTTTGTGAGTGTGTAGGGTTATGACCTATTGGTTTGTGAGTGTGTAGGGTTATGCCCTATCAATTTGTGAGTGTGTAGGGTTATGCCCTATCAATTTGTGAGTGTGTAGGGTTATTCCCTATCGGTTTGTGAGTGTGTAGGGTTTTGGCATATCAGGCATGACCTTGGTAGAAGACCAAGAGGGCGAGATCTAGCCTTGACCATATCACCATGTCTTGCATGTTGTTCCATGTGGCTCCTTTTTTGTGGACAATTGTCACCTAAGCTCCTAAGTTGATGACACCTCTTCCATGACCTCTCTGTTATCCCCCTAGTATATAATCTTCTTTCTCTCCATGTTGATCCTTTTGGCCATCCTTGCTTTCTCTCCTTCTTAGTGGACGACCTTGAGAAGCTTAAGGATCTAGGGAGGTTTCCCTTATATCTTGGTGGATGAGTCCCAAGTTGTGAAGTTCCTTGATCATCTTCGATCTTCTACATTGGTAAGCTATGTTTTCTAGCTTTCTTCTTCTTCTTCTCTTCTTCTCAGCCATGGATCTTGAATATCTCCTTTTCACCTTGAACCATCTTAACCTTTGTCTCTTCTTATTCCTTAGAGGTGTAGTGGTGATCAAGTTTAGTGAATCATCTTCTACCTTGAGCTCGTGAGCTTGAAGCTCGACCTCAGAGCTTGGATCTTGGTGGTGATCTTTGAGGCAGGTTATATAATTGTTAACCTCCTTTGTTATTTTCACCCTTCATATGTTTATGTTGTTCTTTATCTCTAGATCATTTATCTCATGCTTGCTAGTAGTTTTGGGTGGGTTTTAGAACTATATTGATAAGGGAGTTTTGTTTACATTGTTTTCCATACTTTGCACCTTCCTACCTTGATAGTAGATGGACTTGTGGCTGATCTTCCTAAGGTTGAAGATGACCAAGTTGACACACTCATGCACTATGTTGAGGGTGGTCATTATGACTTGTGATGTCCTAAGAGACACTCCATCTGACAAGTCATCTGGCTCGCAGTGTAAGTGGGAGTCTGTTGGTATGTATTGCCTGAGAGCCAATCATGGGATGATTGGTGGGATACGTTAAGATTGATTTGATAAACATCAAAGGCAAGCTTCCAATTCTTTCTACTTCAGTCATATGAGATAGTGATAGAACAGATTGAATGTCTACAGAATGACATTACTCAATGACGTATGCTTTCAGGTTGAGGACATGAACGATGAGATCATATGGATGCTAAGAGTTTGTACATTCTTGTTATGTCCCTAGTCGGATGTCATTGTGGAAGGTAGATAGACAGCAATGACACACAAGACTAGATTGTGGTGTTGGTTGATGATAGAATCTCATTAGTCATGATATAGAGATATCAAACCAAACACATAGGTACTTGTTAGAGAACAAGTGTACCGAACAGACCGACCGTGAGTTTGACACATGGAACCATGACATGGTAGTCATAGTCAGTACTCACAGTGATGGTGGTGAGTGTGATTCTTTGACCTGAAATCACTACACTCAACACATGTAGTTGGGCACACTTTGACATCATCAAACGCAATCCTGAAACATTGGTTGTTATAAAGGTGATGATTGGGTGGCTTTGACACATGGGGCTTTTGAGGGGTGAGTGATAGATATGGGATTTGTCCCTCCTGAGGGAGTTTGATATCCAAGGCCACTTGATGAGTAGGATTGAGATAGGTGTGCGCACGCATGTGTGAATCAGTATGTGATATTGATGTCATACATATCTCGTTCAATCTACTCTGAGATCAAGAAAGTGAATGAACATTGACAGGATGACTGTTCCATGCCTCGAGTTCATTCGGGATATCAGTGACAAAGGAATTATACATTCACTGTAACATCATTCACGGATTGTAGGATTGAAAGTTGTTCTCTAGCTTTCTACTTTCACTTGGGTAGCACTGATGTGTGACTAGGCACTGCTCTTTGCTTGTGAAGTCATAAGTGTTATGAACTTTCACTGCCAACGCGAAATGGACCTGCAGGGTCACACACATAGGATTTAAGATAGTTTGATTGCATGGTGCTTTAAGTTTGAGTATTTATAATTGTGGCCCCAAGTTCACCTCAAATCTATGGATGCAGGTGCATGGAGAACTTGGGATGAGGATGAAATTTCGTACAACCTACCATCCTTAGACTGATGGATAGTTAGAGAGGATAATCCAAACTTTAGAAGACCAATTGAGAGCATGTATGCTTGATTGGGGTGGATCATCGAAATAGTACTTTCCTTTAGCTAATTTTGCTTATAACAATAGCTACCAAGCTAGCATCAGGATGCCTCCATATGAAGCTCTTCATTGGAGACCGTGTCGGTCACCACTTCACTGGGATGATGTTGGTGAGAAGACCTTGTCGAGATCAGAGGAACTTCAGATACATGCTAACAAATTCTCTTTGAACTAGCAAAGGATAAAGAGAGCACATGATCAACAATAGTCGTATGCTGATGCAAAGTGGACTGACTTTCACCTCACTGTGGGTGAGCATGTGTTTCTGAAGATCCAGACCCTATGAGCTATAGCTAATAACAAAGGAAAGTTGAGTCCCCAATAATAGGTCCGTTTGAGATGCTAGAATAGATCGGAGAGATAGCTTACCTTGTAGCCCTACCCCCATAGTATAGTATGATGAATGACATGTTTCATGTGTCCAATCTGAAGTTCTATGTGAAGGATCCTATTCATGTGCTTAGCATTGAACCCATTGAGATCTAAGGGAGTTTGACATATCCTAAGTCACATGTTAGAGTACAGAATACCAAGGTGAAAGAACTCAGAAATAAAAAGATAGAGATGGTAAAGGTTCTTTGGAAGCGCCATGGAGAGAATGAATCCACATGGGAGACAAAGACAGGCATGGAAAAGTCTTACCCTAATTTATTTGTATGATTAGATGAATTTTGAGGACAAAATTCTTATAAGTGGGGAAGGATGTTATAACCTCAATTTTGATTGTGTTGTTATGCAATTAATATATGAAAAAGAGCTTGTTTGGAAATTTGTGTGCATTATTTTATAAATTAGGTTTCTTTGCAAATCTATAGTAAATAATGGATTTCATGGTTTTCCCTATCTTAGTAAATCAATATTGGAGCAAAAGGAAAATGGATAAGAGAAAAACCCCATAATAAGTAAAAAGGCAAAAGAAAATGGATATTAACTGCATATGTTTAAGAATAATGTGTAATTCTCTATAAAGTGGCATGGATGGCCACAGTTAAGTAGTTTTCAGTTCCACATGCTTCCTAATATAAAGAAAAGTTGAAACAAAGAAAATAAAAAGAAAAGAAAGAGAAAATATGTGTTTTATATACATAATACATGCCTTATTAGTGAATGACTTGCACATGAAGTCAAAGAGTTATTCCATTCAAGTTTTAGTCTCAAATTGCATCCACAAGTATATTAAGTCATAAAAGATTTTCCTTTAAAATTTGGGATTAAAAGGATTAATAGTTTAGCAGATATGGATTTTACAAAAATCCATAGAGAGTGGATAATAGATTGGAGAGTATTAAATGTCACGTATTATATTTCTAATAAAATATGGTGCACACTTTTTAGCTATCAGATGTAATATCTAACAGTGATTCCATCATCCTCCATCTCATCCAGATAAGGAAACTAGAACTCAAACTAGTTAACTTAGAAAGCAATTTCCCAAAAAAGATGGCCTCACTAGGGTTCCCGAGCCACGGAGGCGGCCGTGGAAGCTGGGGTAAGCATAGCTCTGGGCAGGTTGCCCCTCGCATTTCCCATGTTGACGATGATCCTAAGCCGTCCGTAGACCTTGATCCACCCCCAGTGAACTATGTGGAAGGCGATGTCGTGATGGATGCCACCGACCCGCCGCTGCAACAGCAATCTAGGTCCTACAAAGATGCCATGATAGGACGTTCCACAAAGCCACCTGCTTCCCTCTCCCCGGTCTCGCCGGACCTGCTAATGCCAATGGATATCTGCGTCGATTGCAAAAGCACCATCCCAGCCATCTCCATCAACCCGGCCACACAGCCGCCCCTCTTTGAAGCCTGGAAGTTCGCGGTCGTCATCAAGGTCATCGACACCAACGTGAAATTCAACGCCGTGATGAACAGAATCCCACATCTCTGGCAACTGACGGACGAGTTCTGTGCTATCGATCTCGACAAAGGCTATTACATCATACAACTCGCCAACAATGACGACTTCATTGGTGCCCTTACCGGGGGGCCGTGGATGATCTTCAGCCATTACATATCGGTGCAATCATGGTCGAAGGACATCCGACCATCCAACCCTATCCCATAGAAGCTAGTGGTGTGGGCGCGGGTTCCGGACCTGTCAATTCACCTGTTCTAGAATCAACTCCTATCATGCGTGGGAGACCTAATCGGAATGACGATTAAGATTGACACCACAACCCAGTCTGGTCATCGGGGAAAGTTCGCCCGTATCGCGGTTGAAGTCGACACAACCAAGCCACTGCTACCAGCAGTCCTACTCGATGGAGAGCACTACCGTCTGGAATACGAAAACCTACCCACTTTCTGTATGAAGTGTGGCTGGCTTGGTCACGTCGAGGGAGATTGCAAGTTCATTCCTATGTTTCCGAGCGCTACCACTGCCTCGACGAGCACGTAGACACTGGCTGTCACTGCACAGTATACGGCGGAGATCCATGCCAAGATGCTCGACAAGAGACTCACGACTAGAAAGAACCACCCTTCTGCAACGGATGCGAGTACAGCCACCAATACAATGGAGACCCCATCTGTCAAGCCCAATGCCACACCGACTCCCCCCACTGCCAACACTGATAACGGAGGAAGGTGGGAGATGGTTGTATCCCGCAAGCTAAAGAAGAAGGTGGGCAGTTCTACTACCACGACTGGCGCACAGGCAAGTAGCCTTCCGCCACCCGCTCTGACCAGGACCCAAACCGTAAACACTTCAGGAGACGACAACTCAGTGGTCACCCTGGTGGACGATGAGATTAGCGAAGTGAGGAACACCACCTTTTCTGATTCCTTCCAATTCCAATCGGTCGACCAGAGCAAGCAACTCTCTCTCCAATCCAAGTTTTCGTTGGGAACCCAAGATGCTAGCAGTGGGGTTATCCTCCACAATAGATGGGTCGTCTACCAAACAGTGAGCCCAGGGTGTGAGCGGAAGAAAGGCAAACTCACAATGCTTGTGGGTAATGTCGACTTCACAGCTAACGCAAAGAAATCACTGGACTATGAATCTACTAACATAGAACATGACGAGACCATGGATGCCTCCTCTACAGCATCCAGTCTCCTTGCTGCCATCACCTAAGCGTCGCTGGTGTTGTCCGCTCCCATTTCTTGTTGTTTGATGACTAATATCATTTGTTGGAATATCCAGGGAGCATGCTCTAAAGATAAGTTCATTCTTCTCAAAGAATACAAAAGGAGGTACAAACTCCACATTCTTGTCATTATCGAGCCCCTTTGCAGTGGTAGCAAAGCCGATGAAATCATTAAAAAACTCAAATTCTCCTCTTCCCATAGAGTTGAAGTGTTGGGTTTCTCTAGGGGTATCTGGGTCCTTTGGGACAACTACAGATGCACTGTTGATATCCTGCAAAGCCATCGCCAATACGTGCACTATCGTATTAATAGTTCCTAGTTTCTCACCTTTGTCTATGGTAGTCCAAACCCACAAAAGCGTAACCTCCTGTGGTGCATATTATCAGGCCTCTCCTCTTCTATTAGTGGTCCTTGGGCATTGGTCGACGATTTTAACACTATGCTTGATGCCTCGGAGAAAGAAGGCGGGTGTGGTTTTGACAGACAATCTAGCCTCAAATTTAATTCCCTCCTTTCCATTGCTGGCCTCAAAGAAATGCCTTCGTCGGGGCACCGCTTTACGTACAAGAAAGGCAGGCTGCTAGAAAAACATGAAAGAACTATTGCTAATGAGGAGTGGATGGCAGTGGAAGGAGGTTTGAATGTACAAGTTTAACCACGTCTTCAGAGTGACCATAACCCCATCCTTCTATCCGGGCATCACCAACAACATAGAAGTTATCACTTCAAAACTAAGATGAGTTGGAATCTTATTCCCACTTTCAAAACTGAGCTTCTCAATGCTTGGGATGGCACTCGATCCTACCTGGATGCTCTCCCTTCCTTTAAAGAGGTCGCTACTTCATTGGAGGCAAAGAGACTCAAGCAACAACATAAGCAAAAAGATATCCTTCTTCGTAAAATCGACAAATGTCAGGTAGCATCCAGTTCTTCTTATCCTCCGGTTTCAATACAACTTAAGTCCATTGCCTTACAAGAAAGTCTTAACTCCATTCTCCTGAGAGAAGAGGCTGATTTGCAACAACGATCTAACATCAACTGGTTGCAGTATGGCGACGGAAACAACATATTTTTTCATGCTTATGTCAAGTCACGCAGGCAGAATAACAAAATCTCGTGGTTACGGGATACCAATGGTGTTTGGATCATCGATCCAGACAACATAAAACTTCACATGTGGGAGTATTTCATGCAATTGTTGTGCACATCATCTTCACCGTCCCTGAATCGTGAGGTCATCCGTAATTATGTCGGTGTGTTCCAGCCGATTTCCAACAGCCCTATGCTCGGGCGTGTTCCAGATGTAGAGGAGATCTGCCACACCCTCTTCCTCATGGCCCCCGCTAAGGCGCCAGGTCCTGACAGCATCCACAATGGGTTTGTCCAAGACCATTGGACTCATGTGGGAAACTCTTTCGTCACTATAGTTCAACGTGTTTTCACCACCAGCCAGGTGGACCCTCGCATTGCAGATTCCCTTCTTGTGCTCATCCCCATGGTCGCCAACCCGCAACGCTGCTCCGAGCTCTGCCCTATCTCTCTAAATAATTGCTGCTTCAAGCTTATCTCCAAGATTATTGTTGAAAGGCTTAAACCATACTTGAATGGCTGGATCTCAACGATCCATTCGAGCTTCATCCCCAGCCATCGTATCAGTGACAACATACTTCTTGTTTAGGAAGTTGTACATTCTATGAAGTAGAAGCATGGGAATACTAAATGGGTAGCTATCAAGCTGGACCTTTCCAAAGCCTTTGATCGTATGAATTGGCTATTTATTGAAGATACTTTGGTGAAAGTTGGCATCCCCGACAATCTTTCTAAATTGATCATGCAAATCATTTCTCAAGGCAGCACCTCTATCTTGTGGGAAGGTGCCCCTATGGACCCCATCAAATCCATTCAAGGTGTGCGACAGGGGGATCCCATCATTTATCTCTTTGTTCTATGCATGGAACACCTCAGTCAAGCCATCTCTAACGTTGTGGCACAAAGAAGTTGGAAGCCGATTAGACTTACTAGAATCGGTCTGCCACTCTCACATGTCATGTTTGCTGATGACATCCTCCTTATGGCTGAGGTCTCCTTGGCCCAAGCATCTATCATTAACAAAGTCCTCAAGGAGTTTGCCACCGTATCTGGTCAAGTTGTCTCTAAAGAAAAGTCATGTTGCTACTACTCTCCAAATATATCCACTGTTGAGCAGCAAGCTTTCTGTCGCCGCATTGGCATTCTAAAAACTACAGATTTGGGACGTTACCTTGGTGTCCCCATTCTCCATCACCAGATCAACAAAGGGACACACTCACATATCCTCCGTTCTATTAGAGGCCGCATGGACAGCTGGGCATCTCTCTCCCTATCTCTTGCAGGTCGCATTACTCTGGCTAAATCCTCCCTACAATCCATTCCTTCCTACACCATGCAATCAGTGCAACTATTGCCGACTCTTTGTGATGACATCAATAAGCATATCTGGGACTTCATATGGTCAGGTGGACGTGATCAAAAGAAAATGTCTCTTGTATCTTGGGACAAACTCACGAGTAGCAAGGCTCTAGGCAGGCTAGGCATCAAGGATGCACAGAATCAAAATGCAGCCTTAATGATGAAGAATGTCTAGTAGTTCATCAATAATTCCCCATCTCTCTGGATTCAATTAATGAAGAACAAATACATCCATAATGGTGTTATCTCTAAGAAACCTGGTTCATCCGCGTGGGCCTTTATCAATCGTCAAATTCATAAATTGGAGGCTATTTGTCACAAAACTATCAATTCTGGTGAAAACACTAATGTTTGGTGTGATAAGTGGCTACTGGGTAAAGCCATCACTGATATTTACCCAAGCATACAACCGCCTAATGGCCTGAACGACCTCACTGTACAATCCCTATCCCCTTCCCCTGGTACGTGGGATTGGGAATTCATTCATGCTTACTTTCCCCCAGCCATATGGGTCCTGATCCGTAGCATCATTCCTCCTTCGGCTGATGCAAGTCCTAATACTTGGGCATGGCCACTGTAACCTCACGGTGAGCTCACGATGAAGAGTGCCTATACTTGGATTAAAAATGATCAACGTCACCCTCAAGACTCAAGTTGGATGGCTCTTTGGTCACTACCTCTTCCTCCCAAGATTAAGTCTTTCCTCTGGCTGCTCAAGCACCGTGCCATCTTAACTCACACGGAGAAAGTGCACCGACATATTATTGCGGATGAAACTTGCCCTCTCTGCACTCGTGAGCCGGATACCCTAGTTCACTGCCTCCGTGACTGCCCCGACAACCTCAATGTTTGGAAACTACTGAACATGGAACCCTCCTTCTTCACCACTCCAGGGGACAAATGGATTACCTATATCATTCATGGCACCGCCTCCAAGGAGGATAGGACTCTACGCTGCGTCGGATGCTGGACCATTTGGCAAGCTCGTAATGAAACTCTTCATGGAGGCAAACGACTCCCAACACTAGTGATTGCTAGCTGCATACGTCAAACATCTGCTGTCGTGCTCTCTGGGCACAACAACTCTACCCGACTATCTTTGGCCCCGCCTTGCACTGCTCACCCTGTCATGCCGCTTGCTCATCATCAAGTTGTTTTTATTGATGCTTCCTTCCAATGCCACATGCTCAAGATGGGTATTGGCATCCATATTACTGACAACCACGGTATTTGCATGCTTGGCCACGACACTTTCAGCCATGCTGCGTCAGCTCTTGAAGTTGAGATACAAGGTATCATCCTTGCTCTAAACCTTTGTATTCAAATGCACTGGACTACTCCGGTGCTTCTATCTGATTCTACTATGGTCATCGACGCCCTCCAACATGTGAACATGTCATCCTGCAAACTAGATCCACTAAGGAGGATGTACTGTCGTGTTCTCACCTCCCTACCCAACGCCCAACTCCGGTTCATCAGCCGTACGCACAACACAGTGGCGGACATTATAGCCAAACATTCCATGTATACCTCTACTGAGTGTAACTTCACTTGTTGTAAGCCGGCTTGGCTAACAAAGGACATTAATATTCAATGCTCTATAATTTGGCCCGAACTAGAGATCGGGATGAATAATAACTAGTCTCTATGTGGTGGAAAAAAAAAGAAAGCAATTTCCCAGCAATCTAATGCATGGACACAATTGGAAACTCTTCCATTGGCTTCATGAGATAAAACTGACGTCACTTACCCTAGATTTAATCTATTTTTGTGGATTCTAGAAGATTTTCCCAAACTCCATTGACCCTACCTCCATAGCTATGTATAAATAGGGGCATACAACCCCTCTACAAACCTACCAAGCAATCCCAAAGATTTCCCATAACTCACTAAGCATCCCTCTACCTCCAATTGCCTAAAACAACTCGATCTTCACCCCTATCCTCACTTCTGAATTCACTAGAGTTCTTCTCCACCATCCCAACATCCTAGGCCATCTCCGGAGGAATTGAAAGGTTCCCCGTGTTTGTGGCAGTTGGGAGGAGGCACAGGAATCATTACTCAAAGCAGAAAGGGTGGGATTCCCAGAGTTAACCCCTTGGTTGACCCTATTGTTCATGAGGAGGAAGAACGAAGGTTGAAGAAGGAGTGGCTATGAAAGACTATTTTCCCCCGACCCTCTTTAGTAAAGGTAAGACCTTTTTAGTCTTATTCCCCTCTTGACTCGACTCTCTGGTTGCCCCCACATGAGTGAGGTAGCCATGTTGGCTGGATCCTAATATCTCGGCCTAGCCACATTGGTAGGCCATGCCTTGTTGCCCTAAACCTAGGTGGCCACTCTGGATTGGCTAAAACTCAACTAATTTCTAAAAATCATAGAAATTAATAGGATGATGCAATGAAGACATGTTATATATTAATTTTACTTAAAAAAATACAAGTAATTCAATAAAAATATAATCTTAACTGATATCTACTTCCAATTTGAAAAGTGTTCAAAGTTGATGGCTATAATTCTTTTAATGAAATAAAACCCTAACTTTTGAGTATTGATGAATCTAATAAACTTAGTTGATGTTATTAGTGAAAGATTGATTCGTTATGAATAAAGAGAACACTTTGGATTCGTATGAACATCATAATCCACAATTTGAAGGATTAGGTTTTCTTTATGATTAAGAGAATCTTTGATGATGGAACTAGGGTTTGTCAACATAAGAATGTCAAAATGCATATTCTTTTATCTTCAAAATCTTACCATGATTTGAAAAGGATAAAAGTTGGACTTTTTCATAAAAAGGTATCTTTTAGAATAAAAACATGAATATGACACCAAGACTAGGATTTTTAGAAAAAGAGAGTATAAAAGGTAATAAATTAACTTATGGAGAATGGAACTTAATGAAACACAAAAATGGACTTAATAACCTAACTTGGAAACCAAGGCAAACCCAAAAGTAGATCTTGAAATCATTTAGTGACACATGGATGTTATGCCTTAACTTTCAAGTTGATTTTTCTTGAGTGCTTGTGTGGTTATTCTTGATCATTTTTATTTGAACTTCAATTACTTCTGAGACAGGTACGTGGTTACACTTATGAATAGTCATTGTAGTTTCACATGGTTTCCCAGAATTTTTCCCCGCATGGTTTGCAAATATATGCTTGCATGCTTATTTCATTTTTTTCAAACTATGAAGTGACCATGTCTATATATATATATATATATATATATATATATATATATATATATATATATATATATATATATATATATATATATATATATATATATATATATATATATATATATATATACATGACTAGCTCAGATCCTAAGCCTCCTTTGGAGCTTAATTTAAATATGAGAGATTGATGATCTAGATCTTGGTCTATTGGGTAGGACCAAAAGGATTGTCATGTGCCTAGATCTTGGTCTACCTTTTGGGCAGGATCATACGGCAATCAGAGGTCTATATCTTGATGTACCTTCTGGGTAGGATCAAAAGGACCACTAAGGGTCTATCATATGTGTGAGGTATGACCCATGTCCATTACAGGGACAAATAGAGGTTGGATAGACCAAGATCGAGTAGTTATGGTCAAGATGTTAAATTTGTTTTGTTAAACAATAATTTGATGGATTATGTTGTTACAAATAAAATGCAAATATTTTTATCCCCTACATACTAGTATAACTTGTTATATTGACCGTCTCTTTTTTTGTCAGCATTTTAGGATAATATACTACTTGATGGAAATCAGACATTGAAGGAAAGTAGGCACTCAACGTAAGAAAACAAAGTAAAGACTGAAGGATATAGTTAGATGGTGTAATTCTTGGGTGAAACTCTAGAACCCATGTTTTTGTAAGAATTTATGAAAAGACTTTTTTATCTTGTACTAAACTCATTTCTTGTTTAGTAGAATTTATTAATTATTTTTTATTATATCCAAAGCCATAGATCATGTGTGCAATGGTAATGGCTCTGTCCTTTTGGCCTTCCTTAATCAGAGGTTGTTGGGAGTGGGGTCATTACAGATATGATCTTTCACCCATATGTAACCGTTGAGTAACATTCAACAATATATTGAGACATCAATATCAAATTCATTATCATGATATTCAAGGTTGATGAATGATGTAAGCCTAGGTCTTTCTAGGACTTCAACACAAGCTATAGCCAACATAAACATATTTTTAGATTATCATTAGGTTGAAATTCAAGATTGAGTATCGATATCATCCTAGACTTAACCTAGTAGGTAGTTAGGTCAAGAAATCAAATTCAGATAAAAGGGATTACCTTTCGAAACTCTAAGCAATCAACATATGGGAGTTCAGTGGAAGTCATAATAGGGATGTGAACTAGGTTAGGGGACATACACTACCACCCTAAACCAACACATAAACTCTCGTATTTATTAAACATTGATCATGGAAAATAGGGGGAGTATCAATTATCAAGTCATATTTCATAAGGTCATGATATCAAAGATCAACATCATGATAGGGCACCCATACTCTAAGATTTTCAAGATCAAGGTCATAATCAAGTTACCTTATTTATATGATCATGGTAAGGATATATTTTAGAGATTGATAAGTTAAATTGGGCACTCTAAGAGTTATATCATAATAGGGAAAGAGTGAGATCCATGTGCATCATATTATTCAAAATTGAAATTACCAGGAGGCATAGAAATCAATAGAGAAGATGCCTCTTGTATCAAAGTAAGTTTGAGAGTCGAAGAGCCTACTCATATCAAGTATGGACATGACACATACCAATAGGGAGATATTTTCTTGATCATATTTGAGTTTTGATTAAAAATAGGGGCAACATAGGTACAATTAATAGGGACCTCATCGACTATGCATTATCAAACTTCAATTCCACCTTATTTCGCCGCATCAAGGATTTTTCATTTACCTCAAACATAGAAAGAACTTATATCCAATTTGGTAACATTAAATTTGCATAAACTTTCACATGATTACATCACTTTCAAGAGTACTTTCATTCATCAAATAAGGTTTTCAATTTAAAGTCAGGTCATGGCATTATCACCTTAGTCCACTTTCATGATTTCAAATGAATTTTAGTTTTCCCATGCATAAGCTACTCAAAATTCAGGAATCATGTGATTAATGATCATGAGAGAATAATCACATGAGGATAAGAGAATAATACTAATCATCATCTACATGGGTGGCTTAGGTAATCCTTAGAAAAGAGATGAGATGATAGAAGACTCTCTAAGCTTTGGGGAAAGAAACCTAACCCAATCATGGATCCACTTTAGTTAGGTAGTTGCATAGAGGAACCTTAGCCACCACACAAGTTGGATAGGAGGTGATTTACCAGCTAGAACTTCCATTTTCAACAATATACCTATGACCTTAGTTTCACCATTATGGATTTTGGTTCTCGCTAGATTCATATGATGTGTTATGCCTTAAGCATGTATAGATGCTCATCCATATGGCTATAATACCATTTGTCACAGAACTATTTATTACCCTAAGTCCAAACTCCAAATGGCTACATAGCCAAAGGCAAGTAAACTTGGGTGCCTGTCCCTATAACATCACATAGTTTCACATAAGCAATATAAATGGAAAAGGCAATAACAAAGCTAAAGAGACAACAAGATATTATACATGGAGAAAAGAGACATGTACATGATTCTATATAAAGAATATCCAATGGTGTTTCATTTCATATCTTAATATTCTTGAGTGAATTGAATCTTCATTTGACAAGTAAAAGTTCAATAAACACAATATACTAATGCAAAGCATTAAGTGCACTATGAAACGACAAGTAAACATAGTTTAAGTGTTTATATAAAAGTTGTTTGGCTAGAAACATTATAATTTTGAAGAAGTAGAAACAAGGCAAGAACACTTAATGGCATTCTTTTATACAAAGCATGTTTTAGGTTTATTTATCCATTATATCAATGTAGGCATTTTTACCACTTCCCAAGAAAGGGTCCATGAGGGACATTTAGGGCAAAGAAAAATATGTACCATATCTCATCATGATGGATTTCAATACTAACATGTCATTAGTTTACCCTATTCATATGGAACCTCGAAGCCATGCCTAAGAGCTAACCCTTTTTTAACATACCTTTTACCCTTACTGTATCTCATCATGATGGATTTCAATACTAACATGTCATTAGTTTACCCTATTCATATGGAACCTTGAAGACATGCCTAAGATCTAAACCTTTTTTAACATACCTTTTACCCTTAACCCAAAAATCCAAGCAGGTATGCAAGGATATATAATGGATTTCTCTAAATTATATTCAAGGTTTGTCAGCATAGTATAACCAAACATGAAAGTAGTAATATTAGGAATAATAGCTCAATCAAGTAATTATCTAGCCAATAATTCATATGAGCATATATATAAACAAGACAATATCATAGTAGTATCAAGAGATTAAGCATACCTTGTGAGTATTCAACAAATAATGATTCTTGAGAAATATTCTAGAGAATGTAAAACCCAAGAGAACCTAAGATATAAAAACACATAATCGTGGGTCTTACATCAGTATAGTCTTGATAAGATGATAATCATGTGTAATGTGGATTATCCCATGGGCATATATTACGATCAGATCAAACATGGTTTCCAAGGTTCCAAACATGCATGTATTGATTCAATATAGAACAAGCATCAACTTTAAGCCCTAGGTCTAGGTGAAACATTCACATTATAAGTAATTCAATATAACAATAGAACTAATTTCAAAATAGTGGGTGCATGCGATTTAGATTATTATCATGGTATAATCAGGCAAGATCATAAATATTCATACTAGATCAATTCCATGCAATATGGTCACATTTCTAAGTCATATGATCATGAAATAACATAAGATAAATCAAGTGGGTATATTATTTCTATAACATGATAGAAATACTAATTTATAGTGTTAAAATGCGTGTGTAACATTAGAACATGTTTTGGCAAAGTTGGAGTCCCACAATAAACATTACGCATTTAGAACAAGATATGTGTCCTAAGTTGTCACATGTACTCATAAGTGTGTATTAATGTGTTACACAACATTTAGGGATAAGTCAATATAGGGTCCAATTTGAAAGCTAACATAGAGGTTTGAACATTTATGAACACTTTTTCAAAGGGCTTAAAGATCCAATCATATAAGCACATAGACATCTTTTGAGACATAAGTGCACAAAAGTGCTTTTAGGTTATAGGAACTACTCCAGGAAAAGAGGTATAAGATCCTAGTCAAACATGACAAAAACCATTATAAGATTTACTGATTTTGAGATGAAAAGTTTAGATAATGACAATTTAAGCAAAAGTTCCAACTCAAGTTGTAGCATGTGTGCATAAATGTGACACTTTTCGACCAGGATGAACATAGAGGGTCAAAATGATTTTTGGGGTGCATTTAGATGACCCAATACAACATCAAAATAAAAGGTGATATAAGATTATTGATTTAGGTGATTAGGGTATCTAGGTATCATTAATGGCACATGTAGTACATGATCAAGATTCATGATTAATCTAAAGAACATAAAGGAATAATCTTTACTCAATCATGGATGATTCCTGAAAAACTAGCGAGAGATAATATCACTATTAGAAATATGGTGATATTACAGTTACAATGGTATATTACATCTTGGTATTTGGTTTAGGGACAAGAAAGACATGTGGATTTGAAGTTAGACTCACTAAAAGGATTTTTTGGTGTTTGTACCTCAATTGGGCTAAGAAGAAGTAGGATGGACCCATGGTGGAACAAGAGTCCAATTTCCTATGGTTTCCCACCTCTTATTATCGATCCCATGAGCTAACGCCAATGCTCCATATTCACCGCAAACTGTTGTCCACTACCACCCTTTGATTGCTCTTTTAGCATGCAACCGTGCCATGGAGAGCACAAGATGACTCACCAGAGCCTGAGTAGGAGCAAGCTCCAGACAATGACAAGTGTGAAGAGGTGGCCACCTGAGCTCTTTACCACACTATTGGTCCAAAGGCAGTCTAAGAAGGCATCGGGGAGAGTCACTGGGTGAATGCCCAACCCATAGTTGGTGGTAGCACTGCCAACACCGAGGAGAAATAAGGAAATAAGGAGGGTGCTAGTGTTTGCATATTTGTAAAAGAAGAGGGGGAGGAGAAATGTGTGCTTAAATAAGAAGATTCCCTCCCTCAAAGGAGACCATAAAGTTGCCAAAAAGGGTGGAGAGTTAGCTCCTTCTTGTACTAGGATAAGGTTTTATGGAGGTTGAAGACAACCTCCTAGTCATTGGATCAAGTGCTAAGTCTAAGGCAAACAGATCGTTCGGCTTGGATTGGTCAAAAAACTCAAAGGATGATAGCTTAGGTTAAGTGAGGAGGGTACCTCTTTGATGGGCCACTCTCCCTATGTTGGGCCCAAACATATGCAATTCCATTCTCATCCATGTATACATAAGAAATTCTCATAGTATACATTTATCTTCTTCATTCACACACATATGCATATATACACATGTACATCATTCACATATACACCAAAATCCACTTATCAAATTTCAAGTTGCAAAAGTCATTAGCATCACAGGTTTATAGAAATCATGACATCAAAGCTCTAAGAACATCACACTTCATTCCAAATAAATAAAAAGTTGACCTCCTTGACGAAGGACTATGGCCACTCTTCTCGTGTCTCATCCAACTGTTCTTTTATATAGGGACTTGTCATGCAAACAACTGCAAAGGGAATGGAATAATTAAATTTTGATTTGATTTTTTTTATATTATCAAATGAGACAATTTACTTATTATTCAAGACTATATGGATTACCTTTGCTAAGCAATGTATGTCTAGTGACACTTGTTTGGCAGTCATGTCAATATACTGAGTTACATAATATCCACATGCTTAATTATTATCTTTTTTAGGACACTATAAATTTAAAGTTTTGAGAAATGTTAATAAAAATGTAAGCATAATCGCCATATGTATGCATTGGTGTCAGAAAATTACCTTAAAATTCTTCTAAAATATTGATTTCCTTTTTTAACTACCTCTACTTTGGCCTGTTTAAATGCTTTTATATCCCTATAAGTTAAAGTAATATATTTAAATGAATTAGTAAACATTCATGTAATGATGCATACATTAATATAGTTGACAGATAAAAAGATTTCCTTACGCTACAATTTCCACTTTCAATGTGTGTCCCCAACTAGCTATTTTGCCACCCGATGGATTAAGATAATACACAGACTGCGTCTCGGGGATAATTATCAACATTCCCAATGCATGAGTGAATAGAAGGAAACTAAATAAAAACTCAAAATTCCATAATGAAATGTAATTCAAAAGTCAAAATTTTAAGCAAAGAGTCTAAAACTTACCCAACATTAAAAGGATCCATAATCAAGTTCTTTCTCTTAATGCCAAACATTTAAATGAGGTAGAACAATAATCACTTACTGTGGTTTGGTCGGTCTCTTTCTACACATTTAGTCAATGATGGAACTAGAAATGCACATTGGTTAATGTGAATTGGAAACTTACCACATAAGTATATGCAAAACATATGTAAGGATTAATATATTAGAAAAAAAATCAACATATATTTCCACATATAAAGAATGAAGTAATTAGGCATAAGATCATACCATATCCAAAGTTCTATCATGGTTATATTCAAATAATCATAACCAAATAGCTCAACAATATCTATCAAGAATACACTACTATCATACTCCTTCCCTACAATGTTTTCCTAAATACAGACCATCATAGTCGAACCTTCTTCTATAATGTCTAAGCATAATAACAACCTCTTTCACTTAGGACCCAATTAGTCAAATAAGTCTTTTAAAATACAAGTAGGTAATAGAATCTTTTGAGGAGCAACCAATGGAGGAACTGTAGGGGGCTTCTTAGGTACTATGGCATGTATGCATTCTCATATCAGTTTCCAATTATATACACAAATAGAATAGATTCACAAATGAAAATACAATGTAAATTTATTTTACATTCTCATAGATAAACCCAACTTTGGGCCACACAACCACATTGCCTTCTGCATCTCCTATCATGTCATGCTCAAGGTGTCCAAATGGCATTCATGTATGTTTCCATTCTAGATAGACAAGCCTGATAGTTAGACAGAGCATTGCCGAGCATTGAAACACTGTGAATCTTGTCACCTATAAGGTTTTCCCAGTACCATGACATTGAAACTAGGTTCTACTAATGCAAGATGACATTTTCTCAACACCTACAATTTATATATAATTTTATATATACTCAAACATGACATATTATAAAATTACTTAGAAGATTGTTATATCATTAAAATACTTACACTGGGAATATCTAGGGGGTCCACGAGATTACTCCCAACCACCTATGTCTGAGGAGGCTCCACCTCGTAAGAAGAGTGGTGATGTTGCAAGTACTATCTGAGGAGGTTGAGATTGAGAAGCCTGAAACCATCTCATTGCTTCTTGTATTCTCTTGAAACTATGTATTCTACTTCATCTTGTGATAATCTTCCTTTCTTGATAGATCTTTGCTTGTTCTCTAAAGTGTTATAAAATCCCAACACCACCTCCAACGCCCCTAACACGACTGGGATGCTCTTGAATAACCAGAACAACAATCAATTCATCACTTTGACCCTTAAGGATGAACTTAACTTCTTTTCTTTGCTCATAAAGATCCCTCTAATCATCATCAATAGTAATTGGTTAGTAAAACATAGCAATCAAGTTAAAAAATGAACATGCACTCTAAGTGTTAAATTTTACCATTTTTGCATCCACCTCACCAGTTGCAGGGTAGGGTGTTTCTCCAGTGCAGTTTGTCCTTGCATCTATCCATTCCTATCAATAAGGTAGAGGTGTAGGAGTAGTAGAAGACTCAACAGACCTAGGATTAGGATTCTCAATAGTATACACTTGATATGTCTATTAGTGACACTAGGCATAAACACCTTGAGACAATTTGTGGTCATGCACATTCATTGTACGCTTTTCTTTTTTAGCATCTGTCTAGATTGATTAATCCAAAACATATGCTAATTATGTAATACATTGAATTTATCTAATTAGTCATAAGAATGTATTTTAAAGGAGGCTTAATATGTTTAATTCATCAATTTGTCTTGAAGCAACAAACACTTCCCACACATTCTTATCAATATAGGTACATTTCTTAGTGGTAGGTTTCTTCCTCTTGTTGCTCATTAAGTATTATCTTGTTAGATTTGTCCTGTAATTCCTCAATATCGTCCCACTACGTTGCAACACATTTTTACGATGCAATTTTTCATCAAGGTCACAAAAATATACTTATTGGCACACCTTGAAAAATAGAATTATGCATATCTTTAAACAACTCACAGCTACATCCTTCCATACGAGGCCTTTAATGGTGGCATCAACCTTCTACCAAGATTATATTATTATTTCCACTTCACTATGAATAATAAACCCTGAATATTGCCTGAAAGAACTGTGATTCTTCCCAATGAGATTCTTCCCAATGAGATTTTTGTTTCATAAAAGTTAATGTAAAACTTTGGACCTTTGCCCCTTTGTGCTTATAACTTGTTCATCAAAGTGATGCCTCTTTTACGTGCATGAGCACTCTTCTCCTCATCAGACCCAATAAGATCCTTAATGTGCTTATCCTCATGGTGCTATCCTAAAATGGTCCAAAAACACATAACAATGATAAATAATGTTAACTTATGTATTTGTGATAGAGAACGTGAAGTGCAATACAAAATAATATAACTTACACTGAACTCATCCTCGCGGAGCAAAGCATCATGATGCTCATCCTCACTGTTAGACACCATATAAAAATGTCATGTTAAAAATAGTCAAATGATGAAGTATACATAATAAAGAATGTAAAATTTGCATCTATCACATGAAATGTATATAATAGCAATAAAGAATATAAAATGCACATCTCACATATAAAACATTTACGTAAAATCCATAATTTTGGTGTGATCAATTAATATTCCTTCTATGTGATCTCCACACATATATCCATCATTGTTAGATTCAACATTTACAATTAGCAAGCCAATTGAGAATGGACTGGAGTCATCATACTTGTCATAGTACTCTTCTTCATCTACAAGATCTACAATGAAATTCCTTTCTCCATTAATAACGAAAAACTAATTTTCATTTGTAGGATCATCGATATAGAATACTTGCTTCACCTTTGATTCCATGATTAATGGTTTTTCCTTCTCTCCAATCTTTTCAAAATTCACTAATGTGAGACCCTATTCATTTACTACAACTCCTTTTTCATTATCAAACCAATTACACCTAAAGAATGAAAATCTAAATATTCCTTGCCAAACTCCCATATGTCTCCAATGACATCATAATAAGACATTTTAGATTTACATGGACTCTTATCCTTCGTACTAGAAAAATACAATGAAGATTCTTGAAGGGTTAACCCACTCTTTTGGAGGACACTCTTATCATGTTGATATTTTGTGTAGTATGAAAATTGATTTATATCAAATCCTTTATAAGTTATAACATTCATTTTGATTTAAAGGTGAGGCATTTGATATGTTCAACAACATTATTTGGTGTTTGAGATAGTTGAGAAAAGGCTATCTTCAAACCACATATAAATGTTCTATTATGCTCTCTAGCAAGCCACATTGAACTGACTCGAGGATATTTTGTCCGATAAAATTGGTGTGTTTGGTGATATAAATACCCACTTGGTTGATGTTGTGTAAAACATACAAGTGTGCCTGTTCCCATAGATTACAACTTGTTACTTTCATTCATGCTCCCAAAGTCCTTTTTCCAGAATAAGCGTCAATGTTCTTCACATTTTCATGAGATTCATTACAACTCCGAAAGTCATTGTAAAAGTCCATAACCTTCCTAGCCACATAACCCTCAATAATACTCCCTTCAGACTGATATACTTTCAATGCAAGAAAACCAGACCAAAGATTTTCACTTCCCTAGTCAAATGGACAACAAGATGTACCATGATATCAAAGAATAAAGGAGGAGAGTACATATCAAGTTGGCACAGGGTAATGATCATTTGTCTTTGAAACTTATCAATATTCTCAAGATGAAAAACTTTGATACATAGAGTGTTGAAGAAGAAACAAAGCCTAGTGATTGCAAACCCACATGCTTTAACAAATATAAACCTAAGAGCTAGTGAAATATTTTTTAAATTAGAGTGTGACAATCATGAGTTTTAAGACCTATCAACTTCATATCCTTCATCATTACTAATCTAAAAATATTGGAAGAGTACCTCTATGGTACCTTAACATTAAGCAAGCACTCACAAAAAATTATCTTCTCCTATCTAGACAAGGTGTAACAAGCATTAGGTAAATATGTTTTTGGATCATTGCTAACCTTTTTTGTTGATTATTTCCTTATATCCATTTCATGTAGGCCCATTCTAGATTTTATACCATCTTTAGTCTTACCTGGTATATTCAACATAGTACCAATGACACAATCCATATATTTTTCTCAACATGCATGACATCGATACAATGGCTTACTGCCAAAAAATCCAATAAGGAATATCCCAGGATATTGACCTCTTTTTTCACTCCTTGTGGAAATATTAGATTGTGATATCTTACCAAATGCATTTTCAAAGTCTTTTACTCTTGCATAAATTTCCTCCCCTAATACAGGTTTAGGGGTACTTTGTTCCTCAGTTGAGCCATTGAATTGTGCAACCTTTGCTAAGGATGAACTTTTGGTGGAAACATTCAATGACTAAGATGTATAGTCTTGCCGCCATGTTTTGGTCATATTAAATAAATGTTCTCCTCACATATAGAGCATGCTTTGGATCCTTTTAGGTTTTATCTAGATAAATGCCAATATGATGGAAAGTCATTAATAGTGCAAAACAACATAGCATGCAAACCAAATGACTGTCTATGCAAAGCATCATAGGTCACACACCCTTTCCCTAGAGTTCCTTTAAGTTGTAAAACTATAGGTTCCCCAAAACATCAATATCATTGTAGGTTGTTTGGGTGTCGATGTCAACAAGGACTACAAGACATACTTATTTTTCATACACAATCAGAGAGGAAGATTGTATATAACAATCATAATAGGTTAAGTGATATGTTGGATTCTAAATGTGATGTATGGATTCATTCGATCTCAATAAAGTTCATGTCTTATATTCATGAATGCTTCACCAATTTTAAGGTACAATAAACAAATTTTCTTCCACTGTGGGGAATCAGATGCATCTCTTAGGATCCGACCATTGTTTTTATTTACCTCTGCATGCCAAGATAAATTTAGTGCATCTAGGTATTGGTAAAGAAGCATTGACACTATCATATTATAGGTAGATACATGTAACACCCCACTTTTCAAAAGATATAAAATATCACTTAGCGGAAGCATTTTACATAAGGGGGTCACAATATGCTAATATTTGCAATTAAAGTAAATAAAACACCATTGTTTGATTTAAAAGAGATTCATACATATTTCATAGACAACAACTGGTTCATCTATGAAATCTAATCTACTTTATAACATGACAAAGTGTAAAGAAAATATTTCTAAAAGTTTGGATCGACTTTGTAAACGACACCCCACCAGACTAAGCTTGAATATCTCCTAGTTCTTGATTGTCCTTGAATATCTCCTAGTTCTTGATTGTCGTTTCTACTCCTCTCTTGCTCCAAATCTTATGAACATCATGTCCCCAACTGTGGAAAATAAACATCATGCCAATAAGCAATATTTGGCATTTTAGAAGACAAAAGATAAATATAACTTATCATGAAGTAAATTATCATAAACTTGAAAATGGGTTATCTTAAGCATTCATTGAATAACCTTAAACATGGTGATTTGGAAAAGTAGATATATACCAACTCTCTTAATGCCCCCATAGGAGCCCATAATTGCTAGGAATCCCATAATGCTAAGAAGGCCCATAATGACCTCTTGAGGTCCAGAAATGAGGCACAAATAAGAACTTAACCAATTCCTTAATTTTCATCATTATCTTAGATCATGACTAAAACATTAAATTTCCTTAGTCTTAATATTGATCATAATGGGATTCCTCCCTCTTAACGCCATGATGGGATTTCTCCCTCATTGACCATAATAGGAAATTCTCCCTTTTTGAACATGATACATTAATCTTAGTTCCTAGGAAACCAATCAAATAGAGATAATTATACATGATATCTTTTGAGAAAACATTCATTATTTATGGAGCATACTAATGTGCATAATCATAAATAAACATTCGATAAACCAAGATTTCTTGTGCCAAATAATCATGGCTCACTTACCTATAGAAAACCACCTTAAGTCAAGTTCTTTGACTTGATCAAGTCTAACCACTTGTAATTTGATTATAGTCGTAATGTGTATATTGGTTCATAATCCCTAAAAACCTAATCTTAGTCTTTGAAAATATTGAAGAGGTTAAATGTGTAAAATATCATTTAAAAATAAGCTAGATCAATAGAAAATCAAAAGAGCTTTTCAAAACATATTTTTTCTCATTTTACTAAGGCCATGTGTAATTTCTATGAATATTACCATACTAACAAATCAGGGAGCAGAGACCTTCATGCGTGACAATCATTTAAATCAGAAATCAATGTAATGTAAATGAAAAACAAAAAAGTCTAAGAAACCTTTGAGGTGCGTTACATTTGATAAAAATAGCAGGGGTGGACACATCATCTAAACTAAAACAAAACCGTGACTTACGTATATAAAAATTCTATGAAATTCCTAGATTTCCCATATGAATAAAATCATTCAATTAAACTAGAAGGGAAACCACAATCTTCTCATGATTGAGTTCTTCCTACTTCGATCCATGGTGTGAGCATCTCAAATGGAACCCGAGGTTTGTGTTGAGATCCATGAGCGATCCAAGGCAACTGATGACATGGATCCATTGGTGAGGCCGGGAGGTGTACAATCTGCATAGGAACAAACATCAAATGAAAGATGAAGATTTTTCATAAAAGACAGAGTTTGAGCATGTCAAGTAAGTAGACTAGAACCATGAGAAGTTAAAGCATCCTTCATTAGGAGGAAATGACTAGTCTTTGAACATGATGGATTAGAGAAAAAATATTCAAAAAATCTAGTTGAAGCATCTTTGGATTAATGCAGATGCGTGTGAAATGATTCTAGGGTCTGAGAAGCTATAGGAATTGCCAAGCAATGAACATTGCTGATGGACAAGAAGGATATTATATGGTATAATGATTGGGGGTACCTTGGAAAAATTGGATATGGGAGAAGAAAGGTTGAAGGTCTTGGATGCTTACTAAAGATCCAATTTCACATGAGATTGTGTAGGGTGTTGAGGTGAGAAGTTCCCTTTAAAGAGGAAAATTGAGTAGGTCAAGGAGTATTGGGGTCATAGAGGATCAATTGGAAAGAGAGGAGTAGTTATTAGTGGCTGAGGACACTCAAGGTCCCATTATATATGCAAGATAAGGTCTGAGGCGATCTCTATGTGGTGTGGCGAGGAGCAAGAAGTCATAAATGGGAATTTCTTATATAGAGAGGGAGAACGGGTTAGTGAGGTCTCATTAGATCTGAGGTGGCAAGAGAGAACATAAGGCAAAGAAATCTTGAGATAGGGAGGAGAGATGAGGGAGAAAGAGCTCGCAGAAAAAATTGTAGTGAACCAGTTCAGAGTTGTGAAAAGCGAGAGGAGGAAGATGACTACAGAGTAGTAGGATCTCAGATGGATAGAGGATGGTGTGCTCACAAAAAAGGAAACAACATAAATGAGCACATAATAGGAGATATAGAACCATACCATAGGTTTAATAATGCATTATATATATTTGACATTAAATCTTTAATCAAACTATGTAGAAACACTCCTAATCAATTTCGAGGGTCAAACAAGGTCAAAACTTAACCAAATTTGGACCACACGTCTAAAAGGCACTCTATATCCTTCCTAGACAATTAATTTTGAGTTTAAGAAATATTTTTCTCATTATTTTCTATATTTGTCATTTACTTTATTTTCATGCATTAAAAGGTGAGATAATGTAATATGATTTTTCTTAACTGTTTCCTTGAATCTAATAATGAGATGAGCAATGATTATTCTCTCTATTTATAAGTTATATGACTTTTATGATTTCTGGAGAATTATCTTGAAGAAGAGACAAGAGCGAAGATAATGTTACATGTATTCAAAAAGGAAAGGAAAGTAGTATCAACATAATGTGATTGAATGAATATGCATTCAAAATTAAGCCATTAAGTGTATTACCTTTTTATTTATATCATTTGAGTATTCCAAAGAAAAGGAGAGAGAAAAAGATAATAACTATACTTTCCTCTTATACTAAAAGCCATAAAGGAAAAAGGGGAAACTTCTTGTCCAAGTTTTCTACTCGACATACATATTTTCAAATTCTATTCCTTTTTATCTTCCTCTTTTATTTCTTTTTAAACACTTCAAGGATAAGGGAAGGAGAAAAAGGAAGGGAAACTAATATTCATAAATTTGACTTAATTACAACACATAATGCACATATGAAAGAGAAAAGTATGTTTTGCGTATCATTTTATCATTCTCACTTTATTATCTTTTAATAAATTTCATTTCATGGTCTTTTTGCATTAAGTCCCTCAATTATCTTTATTTAAGAAAAACCACATTTCTAAGGTTTAAATTAATGTTGAAAACTTGGGATGTTACAATACCACAACACCTTGGTAGGAGTGCCAGTTTTGGCCTTACCCAAAGTCATCATTTTACACCTTGACGCCCCACATTGTGGACAATCTTTCAAATTGATATAGTCCTTTTGAAATAACACACAACCGTTCTTGCATGCATGTATCATCTTAGCCTCCATTCCCATTGGACACAAAATTTTCTTTGTTTTTTATCTTGAGATTAGAAGCTCGTTGCCTTCAGGAAGAATTTCTTTCAACAAATACAATAGGGATATGAAGATTTGGTTGCTACATTTATAGTTAGCCTTTTTAGTATACAATCTCAACACATCATTCAACTTCGTAAACTTTGTACTACCTAACTACAATGCTCTCTCTGCATCATGCACAATGTTTCTAAATAAGAAAGGTGGATCAATAAGATTTATCCCACAACTATCTAGCATATCATCAACATGTCTATTGGAGTTTTTTTGTTCCCATAAAAAACATCGACTATTTCTTCTTTAATAAAATTATTTTGATTGACATCTACTGATCTCACAATAGGAAACTCACCATGCCGGTACCTCTTTGTATAGCCCTGTACTATCCCATTGCAGATGACATGACTTTTGATTTCATCAACAATGTCGACTTTCAAGTTGGTACTGCAGTTCCTAAATGGATAATAGAACCAATCTCCAAGTCATTTCCTATGTTCCTATAAAAATCTTATAAACTAATCAAGACCACTAATTAAATTTGTCGTGCATTAATTTGGAATGGATATGATCAAATGGAAAATGAGTATAGAATTAGGTATTAGTTGACTCAAATTTAAAAGGGCTATGACTTGGAGATTAGGGCTTATTGTTTAGTGTTTAGGGTTTAGTGATGAATTTGTACCACCTATCCTATTCTTGAACACTTAATTTTTTTTTGGTCGGCCAAAACTCCTGTTGCTTTTTTTCATTTTTCCATATCGTGTCTGTACAAAACTTTGTTGATTCCAAAGTGGAACCAACTCAAAAAGAAAAAAAGAAAAACACTATCTTTACAACAAACAAAGATAGACAACAAGCTCACACAAGGAAAGGATACCACAGAAGGGACCTAGAACAAAAGAAAAACAGAGCCTTCAAGAAACCCTCCACCATCCACCAACAAGGATAGAGCATCAAAAGATAAACCATAACTCCAACAAAAACAGGAAGCACTAAAACCCAGCTTGAGAGAAATTCTGCCACTCCCATAGGATAAATTCTCCCACTCAAGCCAAAGTAGAAAACACCAAACCAGCTGCATCCACCAAAACGAAGAGGCCAGCAAGAAACCAACATCTCATCGTGCTAGCAGAAGAAAAAAACATCAGCACCCAACAGCACACCAAAAGCAGAGCCAAAGAACCACAGCTACTCCAGCAAAGAAGGCCACCAAAAGATAGAATTATACAGCAGAAATCAGCAGCAACTCTCCAGGACAGCAAGCTTAAACATGGCAGTAGACAACCTGCACTGGTATATAATCCAGCGGAATAGCTCGAAACCCAGAAGGTAACAGTGGAGCATCTTCAGGAAACTCTCATCAATAGGATTAAAAACAAGCTGGACGAAGGCCCCCACAGCATGATCATCCATTCCAAAACAGAACTGTAGAAGAAGTACGTCCTTTGACATAATAGCATCATCATGAGAAAAAGACTGACCTACAAGTCTAACGAAACCAAGAGACTCCACATTCTCAATAGCCAGAGCAAACGGAAAAAGGAATTGATTTCCAGAAATCTTAGTGGACCTCATACCAAGAAATTAATTAGATCCACTTTTTAAGAAGCCAGCAGCATAAGCATCTATGTTGAACAACCCATTCAGACCGAAGTAAGCAGGAGGTACATCCTGTAGCAGCATAGAAGCCTTTGCATAGATGACAGCAGTAGGTACACCAAGGCCATTAACAGAACCAGTGAGGCTACCAACACATTGGTGAGAAGATGAAGAAAAAAGATCACTGCCAGAACCACAAACACCTCATCGTGCTTGCATAATAAAAAACATCAGCACCCAACAACACACAAAAAGCAGAGCCAAAGAATCACAGCTACTCCAGTCGAGAAGGCCACCAACAGATAGAAAAATGCAGCAGAAAACAGCAGCAGCTCTCTAGGAAACCACATCACTTCAGCAAGCTTAATCATGTCAACAATCAACCTACAAAAACCAAGAACATCCAAGAAACAATTGGCCTGACCTCTGCCACTCCCTAAGGATAAGGTCAACAACCAAAAGATAAGCCCATCCAGACCACGCAGCCTCCAGCCAACCAAGAGCACATCCAACAAAGCAAACCAACCTTCCAAACACAAAAAGCAAGAACAATTCCAGAAAACGACCACACCAACCAGAAAAGATCATCAGAAAGACCAGAAAAGGAAGAGAGCCCTGCCACTCCTCAAAGGATAGGCTCACTCTTCACTTGGCCTGACCTCTGCCACTCCCGAAGGATAAGGTCAACAGCCACAAGACCAGCCAGATCTCTGCCACTCCTTATGGATAAGATCATCAGCCAAGCTCAAAAAGAGAAACAACAGAGACTACGACCCCTGAACATACACAGGAGAAAAAGAAAAACAACTCATTATATAAACACCTCATAATCCAACAGGATCCTCTTCCAAACAGCCCTCTCATCCAACTTTTTATTCTGATGCATTCTGCTATTCCTTTCATGCCAGCAATGATAGCTAATGATGGGACAAACTACTTTCTCTGAAATAGAATTCATCTTGACCACATCATCCCAAGAACTAGGAATTAACCTAATCTTGATATCAGTTAAAGCCATTTGCCACATGAATTTAGTTAAAGAACACTCAAACATGATATGGTGAGTATCCTCATAACCCTCCATACAAAGAACACAAATAGATGCAAGCTGAATACCTCTTCTCCTTAAGTAATCAGAGGTCGGTAGCTTATTATGCCTAACCTTCCACAAATGAATCTTATAGTTCTGCGAACTTTTATACTTCCAGATCCAATCAAAACTGTGATCCTCATGGTTCCTATTTCTCACAACTTCCCATGTATCCTTGATAGTAATGTCCATCTTCCCTTTGAAAGTAATATAATCTCTGCCATAACCAATAAGATTAACCCGATTCAGAACATTCAACAAGACATCAACCCCTCTACAGTTAGGCATATTCCAGCTACCATCTTTAATAATGGTGTTAAGCCCAGCATCAGTAGGCAAACCCAAACAAATAACCATCTTCTTATCCAAAACCTCACCAAGAAACTTAGAGTTAGCCCAAGGATCTTGCCAAATCCTAAACCCATGGCCAGAACCAATGTTGAACGTAATATAAGGAATAAGCTCCTTTCTCATCCTAAGAAGAGAGTTAAAAAGCCATGAAAAGTTAGGAGATTCCTTAATTGACCAGAAAGATTCCTTCTTTAAGTATTTACCATTGATCCATTTAATCCAAAGTGAGTCCTTCTTACTTGCAATATTCCAAGTGTTCAGCAGTAAACAAGCTTTAGCAATGTCTTTACTCTTCCTTATACCCAACCCTCCCTCCTTCTTGGGAAGGGTGACAATATCCCACTTAATCAGATGCATATTCCTCTTCTTCTCAGACTGACCCCAAAGAAAATCCCTACAAATCCGATCAATGTCATCAAGAGTGGCACTAGGGATAGGGAAGGCAAACACCCAATGGAGGTACATAGAAGAGAGAGTAGATTTGACAAGCTCCACTCTACCAGCCAAGGTCAAAAGATTAGCTTTCCAACTCTCTAATCTTTTCTTAATCCTATCCACTAGAGAGCAGCAGTGTTTCTTAGTGATCTTCCCAGAGAACATAGGAATCCCCAAATATTTAGTATTTTCAATAGAACCAATGCCAATGCCAAGGATATCCGACATTCTCTTACCATCAGAATTCTTACTCACCAAAATAGAACTCTTCATAAGATTAACTTTAAGGCCAGATCCCTTGCCAAACTCATCAAAAACATTCTTTATAGCTCTAGCACTATTCTCCTCAGCCTTAGCAAAGACCATAAGATCATCCGCAAAGATAAGATGCGAACATCTCAAACTATGAGAGGCTTTAATAGGAACCAAATTTTTATCAACAATGCTTCTTTTCATCAATTCAGAAAAACCTTGCATAACAATGACAAAAAGGTAAGGAGCTATGGGATCTCCTTGCCTAATACCATTGCTAGGGATGATAACCTTCGAGGGTTCTCCATTCACAAGCACCTGATAAGAAATCGACTGAAAGATACCATCAATCCACCGAATCCAAATAAGGGGAAAACCCATCCTATAAAGGATAGAAAACAGAAACTTCCACTCTATAGAGTCATAAGCCTTAGTGATATCCGCTTGGATACACATATAGGAACCAGAATTCTTCTTGAACTCACTAATGATCTCATTAGAAACTAAGATGGCATCTCTTATGCTCCTGTTCTTGATATAAGCACATTGATTGTTGTCAATGATAGAATGGAGGACAAGCTGCAATCTATTAGCCAGGATCTTAGAAATAATCTTATAGAAACTGTTGCACAACGATATAGGCCTCCAATTTGTAAGACAAGATCTATCCTGGCTCTTAGGAAGTAAAGTAATGAAAGTTTTATTAGCTTCCTTCAGCAAACAGCTATTATCAAAAAACTCCATCACAGCATTAACAACATCATCCCCAATAACCTTCCAAGCTTTTTTATAAAAAAACCCATTGAATCCATCCGGTCCCAGAGCTTTATCATCCTTCATATCAAAGACAACATCTTCAATCTCTTTACGAGTAACTTTCATTTTCAGATTAGCCTTTTGAGTTGCAGTAAGAGTAGGACCCTTCCAATCTCCTTCCCAAACATTCTTCATACTCTTTTCTTTACTAAACAAGTTAGAATAAAAGTTATAAACAGAATCTTTAAGCCCATCCTGATCATTGATCTTCTCACCATTCACCATAAGATAGTTGATATTATTCCTATTCCTTCTATTTCTCAAAGAGGAGTAAAAAAATTTAGTATTCATGTTTCCTTCTTTCAACCATTGGACCCTTGACTTCTGCCTAATAAAAGACTCTTCAATGTCCATAGCTTTCTTAGCTTCAAACTTCATGATTTTAGCAGTAGCACGAGCATCATTATCCATGGGGTTCAAATCAGCAACCTTTTGAAATTCTAGAGCTTTCAGCTTAGCCACTTTAGCATTATCAATAAGATCCCCAACTTTCTCTTTATTCCAACTCTTAAGTCTGGTTTTTAGCTCAAACAACTTCTTATACAGCCTAAACATGGCGTATCCATCCACTTTAGCATTCCAAACATCTTCAAGCAGCTCATAGAAACCCGGTAGATCAACCCAAGAATTAATAAACCTAAAAGGCGAATAAACTTTTCTTTGATTTCCAATAGTCACACAAATTCTCCTATGATCACTAATAGTATTGGAAATGCATTCCCCAGTAAAATGCTCAATCATGGTCAAAAAATTATCATTGTACAAAACTTTATCAATCTTGGAAGTAACAAAATCCTCGCCATCTTGGTGGTTATCCCAAGTAAAGAAAGGGCCCCCCAAATCCATCTCATAAAGACTAGAATCCAACATGAATTGGTTAAAATCTTCCATAGATTTCTTAGTTGGAGGCTGTCTCCCAATCTTTTCATCCTTCTTTCTCACTGCATTGAAATCGCCTATGATAGCCCAAGGCTCAACAACCATGGATTTAATATTAGTGAGAAACCTCCAAAGTTTTTCCCTATCATAATCATCATTATGACCGTAAATGGCAGTAACAAGCATATTCTTATCATCATACGAAACTTTGAAGTGAATAGCCTGATCACACTCCTGAATCTTCTGAATCTAACAATCATTACCCTTCCAAAGAACCACCACCCTTCCAAGCACATGGGAATCATGATTTGAAATCCAACTATAATCTGGAAAGAACTTATTCATAAATGAAGAGATCCTACTACTTCTCAGTTTAGTTTCATTCAGAATAAAAATATTACTGTGTGACCTTCTAACCTCATCTTGGACACTCAGGGATTTATTAGAAATTCCCCTGACGTTCCAAGATGATATATTAAGGTAGGGATTCATTTATCCACTTGGGCTGTTGAACTGACAGCCTCAGTTTCTTCGTTTATGCTTTCTAACCCTCCAATTTGTTTAGGTAACGGCGAGAATACTGAATTAACAACTCTATGGTATAATCCTCCAGTTGATTTGGCTTGACAGATTGGCGGATCTTTTGTGCGACCATCTGTTTCTAAGGTGATAACTCCAGAGTCTGCATTAACTCCAGGAGATGTATTAGGGAAAACTGGGATAGGGGTAGAGGGGATAGAACTACTGCCTAACAGATCAACACGTTCTGAATCTCCCTTCACTTTCTGCGCCAAAGGAAATCCCACATGCTTCCTATAATCAGTAACCGGACGCTTGTTGTTATCAGTGATCACACCTTCCCCTGCACTTCCATTATTCGTCATAGCTTTCTTTTCCCAGACTTTCTTCACCACTTTCTGGCTTTGCTGAATAGGACTTATCTTGACAGGAGGACAATCTTCATGCCCATAGTGTCCACAAGTCGAACACCTATAGGGCAGCCATTCGTACTCCACAGATATAGTTTTCTCCCGACCATCACTGCTTAACAGAGTCAAGGTACACGGAAAAGCGGATTCATAGTTCATTAAGACCTGCATCCTAGCTGCTTCAATATTAATAGAGATCTTCGTATATTCATCAACTTTCAACGGAACACCAAGTATAGATCCAATTCTTTCGAACATCCTGCAATCCCAAAGTTCTAGGGGAAGATTCCGTATATTTACCCAGACAGGAACCTCCTGTAGCCTCTCCTTCTTCATCTCATCTCCCATCTTCCATTTTTTCAGCATTAACGGCCTTCCCCTGACATACCAGTCACCATTCAGAGCTTTATTTAGATCAACCATATCCTCAAACTTGATCAAAAAGAAACCATTGCCTCTATCGAAAGCCTCTATTAATCCTTTCGGTTTCCAAATGTTGACAAGATGATCTACCCGTGGTTGCATAGTCGGTTTGAAATCTATGACGTACCCCACGAGACACTGATTCCATTTGGTCGCATTCTCCTCCTCCTCCTTGGGATACCAGAGCTTGCCGTCCACGATTGATATCTTAACTGGATTTAACTTCAGCGGGTTATCCTCATTGAGCTTCCGAATGGATGACCATTGCAGTAGATCTGGTGGATTTTTCACTTCATCCTGCACTTCTACTGATGCTTCTCCCGAAGATACCCTTCCCTCCTTATTCTCTGACTCAAGCGGCTTCCGCCAACGATGAACTTCCCTCATTGAACACTTAATTTTACTAGTAAGTGTATGATGTATTCAATTTTCAAGAATATTTTGGTAGCATTTCCCTATAGTTCTCCAAGTAAACATATGTATATGGGCAAATACCCACCTACATAAGTACTTAGAGAACAAATGGGGGAATGGTGATTAAACATCTTGAAAATTGAATACATATTAAACACTTATATCTTAAGTTAGATTAAGCATTGAAGAAAAGTCCCAAACTGGGGGCTATCCAAGATTTAATCCTAATGAGTAAATCTTGGATGAGTTTCTAGGACAACAAGATATATGTTAAAATTAGGGTTCACAGTTTCGAATTTAGTTAAACATAATAATTTCATATCCTTTTAGCTAATTTGGATAATTCATGTCAATTCAAGTAATTAATTCTTATGTGAGATCAATTGCATACAACATTCAAATTGAACAATGTACCCAATTTAAACCCTTTTTCAGTTCACATAAATTTAGGTAAATTTAAATCAATGTGTAAATCATATCAAGTAAAATTAAACAATCATATCAACAAAAATTATAAAATAATGGACTCAACAAATAATTGTAATTAGATAGGAAGGAGAAGGATAAGGACCTTCCATGCTAGGTCCATAGGGCTCGTAGTAGTTGCAGAGCAAGAATCAGAGGTAGGGGTCAGCTGATGGTTGGTAGCAAGAAGCATAAGAAGAGACAACGACATCAGCTGGTGGCTGGCAATGATGGAAAGATAGCTAGCATTGGTGGGTTGTAGTGGTGATTGACGATTGAGAGGTGCCTGACTATACTAGAAACTATGATTGGGTATTATTGTTGATTGTGGCTGACTGCGTTGGCAGTTGTGACTGGCTACATTAGTGGTTCCAAGTAGGAGCAGAGAGGAGGGAGGTGGGTGGAGAGAGTAGTGGTTTGTGGTAGCACCATATAGAGGAGCTAGAAGTGAAAGTGGTAGCGGTGAGCTACAATGGAGGTGGTGAGAATGGCTGGAAGAAACTATGTTGTTGACATCACTAGAGGAGATAGGGATCATGTGTGATGAAATAGGGAATGGGGAAAAAAGTTTCAGAGGTGTTGTTAAGTAGGACTTAGTCATTGGTTAACATAAAAAGACCAACACTAAGAACATAGCCATCAATTTATTCAGCAAAACTGACAATAGAATTTCAAATCTATCATTCGTTAGACACTTATAAGCTGACGACAAATGTCCATATCCCTAATAAAAATTCCAACCTCCGTAAGATCTATGTTGTTGGTTTTAGTCTACAAAACTGAGGAAATATATCCTTTTTCTAATAAAAAATGACAAACTCATTAAGACCTATGTCGTTAGTTGCAAATCCAGAACTGACGATATTAACCTAATTTGGAGGGAAATAGTTTTCACAGGGCACGCGGTATGAATCCAATATTGTCGGTTTTGTAAGAAGGAACCGATGCCACATGCTTTTTGAAGGTAAAGTATTTTGTCTTTCGTGATGGATGTGATCTACAATGTTAGTTTATATAGAGAATAACAGATGACAAATACTTTTTGGAGGTAAAATTTATTTCGTAGGAAGGGTTACATCATCAGTTTCTGTACCACTAATGTTGAACATCTATATCAAATATTTTTCCAAAAAAATTTGAATTTCAAAAGATGTCTATAATATCAGTGCTACCCTATGAAACTGACGCAATTTTACTATGCACTGAAATGCAAGTGAACGCGTCGAAGTAATATAGGCCTTGTGAGGCCCGAGTCTAACACAGGGATACTGGGAATTGTTGGAGACTCCTACTAACTATTTGCGATTAGCTAAGCCTAATAACAAATTGAGAGTTGTTGTTGAAATTAAAAGAAAATAAAAATAAAACAAAACAAACAATTGATTAAATGTTAATTTAATCATTTCAAAAGGGTATCTTTAGGGTTGCGGTTTCACCGTGAGTTTTCATTGTATTAGATTTTATATAATGCCTCAATTGTATCTCTCTATCCGGGTAGTGGCCTGAAATTAGAATTGCCCACTGTCGTGGTGCAATTCACTACCTAGGTCTAGGTCGGTTCCACCGTCATAGTAACCTATACCCTAAACTAGGTGCATTATGAACGATCTCTCAGTATCCACCATTAATTTTACACCACCTTGGTCAAGGGATTTATCGATTAATGTAGATTTTGTCTCTTTTCAGTCGTTAATCCTTCTTTCAAAGTGATTAAGGGCATTAGGTTATTATTATGGTGATCAAGCATAACAATATATGGAGAAAATGAAACTATACCACAAATTGAAGAGATAAAATATGAATTACTATTATAAAATTGTCATACAGTGAATCCCCAGGCTACTCCCGATCCTAAAGACGAAGGGGATTAGCCCCGCATGTTCATCTCAAACAAGTACAAGGTAGAGATAGGGGAAATCATGTGCAAAACGTGAATTGAGAGGTGAAACCCATGAACGGATAAGAACCGGTTGATCCTTTGCATATAACATGTGCTCTCCTGCCTTTCGGTGGTGAAATCCATCTTCTGCGGCGTCCGAATCAACTGGTATGAGCTTCTAGCCTCCGTTCTCCTCTCTACTGCTCCTCGATACTCGTGCAATGGCTAATTAGATCCCTCTCCACGTCTGGGCGGCCGTCATTAGTTATATCTCCCTCATTAGGTCGCTAATTAACCACGGTCGTCCGATTAAGATCATTCTGAATCGAACGCATATCTTACAGTGTCGATACCATCGACGCGGGTCGATGGTATCGACTACCCTGTAGCGACGGTTTTGTCATTTTGCGTCGCTGTAGCCTCCGTGCGTCGATGGTATCGACTTGGTGTCGATGGTATCGACTGCTTCTTCACCAGCAACCTGATGATAGCTCGATACCATCGACATCCCTGTCGATAGTATTGACTTTTTGCTGATACTCGCGGCTGGAAGCCTGTGGTCCAGTCGATGGTATCGACTTCCGTCGATGGTATCGACAGAAGCAGATACTTGTTTTTCCTGAAATTCAAACACGAAACCACATAAATTCACACAAATAATAATATTTTGACAATTGATGCTCAAAATGATGAAATAAAGGGGATTTGACATAAAATAGTAGCAAAGACCAAAGTGGATGAATTATGCAACATTAACCATAAAAATGACTAATAAAAGCATAAAACACATATCAAACAGGTCTATAAATGTGACTCAAAATCATCGCATCAAACTCCCCTAAGCTTGAACTTTGCTCGCCCTCGAGCAACTAATCCTTAGAATAGAATAGCTAATGTCAACTGAAGAATAACGCATCACAACCAACATCCAAATGACTCCCACCTAAAAGTCACATACCGGCCCTCTCTAACCACAGAATGGTAATTACCCTGCAGGCGACAATAATCATCCATAAGAGAAATTGACCTCAAAACTGATGAACACTATCACATAAGGCAGTTGACATAATAAAACTCATCTGTTCAGACTTGGTGCATCTTGTGATCTCCTATACTACGTTGCTCGCCCTAACTACCATCTAAATGGAAGCAGTTCTCCTGATATACATTAGTGAGGAGAAATTCACGGTGGCCTACCAATCTGAGCAACGGGTGGATGAAGATGGGTGGTTCATGGAAGAAAATGGAAGTATGATACAGTTTCAACATGCATAAAACAAAAATGTCCTAAATGATGCAAATGCACATGAAAAATGCCCTAATGCCTAAAATTGGGTGGAATGATGCATTCTTTAACTATCTATACCAAAACGAGATGGACATCTAATTTAGCTACATCATGTACTCAATCATCTTAAAATGCAGGCACTACATGTTCCTTTCTCCTTCTTATTCAAATAACTTCTAAATAGCTTTTTTTTCAATATGCAGATTTTTTTTTCTTCAGAGTTATTTTATTTTTTTTCTCTTTTTTTTCTTTTTCAACCCTTCATATCCATAATTGATAATGAATATTTAATCGGGCTTATTTTTCTTCCTAATTCAGAAATTTGCACTATTTAGAAGGTATGGAACAATTTAATTCACCATTGAAGAAAAATCGAGATACATGATATACTTTATGCCTGAAAAATTATGAATCCATCTACATGACATGCACCTAAATGTAATGTGCATGTATCACTATTCTCATTTTTTTTTCTTTCTTTTTTATGCAAAACATATGGAAAAAGAATTAATGCAAGCCCTATCTACGTGTAATGCAGTCAAAGAAGTTAAAATTGTAAAGTACTTCCAATTCTTGTTGTGGATTGCAAAAAGTGAAAAGGTGGAGAGATCACAAGACTAGGTGATTGAACCTTAGATAAATATTATGTGTCCCTCCTTACTGACCTGTGTAGTAGTTAAGAAGTTTCTCTCTCCTACTTCCGATTAAAGTCACATTACCATTTGGTCGGATTAGGCTCAAACAAACATGTCTGTCCACTTTCATGAATCATTAGGAGTACAGTTGTGAATTGTTGTTTTAGAGTTGACAGAACCAATCATTTTCGTAGGTTAATTGCACAAGGTTAAACACGACAAGCTTTGCACATGTATAATTTTTTTTTTAAATTTCCCTTGATTTTCCCATGCACTATTAATGAGATGACACAAACTTTATGACATCCACGATTATACTAGATAGCATGTGGATCCTACAAATGCTAAAATTGCAAGAAACAATTACAAGAACAAAAACAATAAAGCTAAAAACTAAAAAAAAACAATAAAAGATAAAGCTGTTCCAACTACCCCCCTAAGCTTGAATCCGACTATGGCCTCATAGTCAAAAACAAACTTAAGGATTGGAACAGTGATACTGAATCATTCTTGCGGTGGTGGAGGCGGGTACTGCAGCACCGTGGGGTCCCAAGACGGGTATTGCCCCTGGAAATTCGAATCATACTGAGGCATCAGAGGAGGCTGTGGATACCCCCCCAAATAATTTTTGCTCCAGTAATGATCGAAAAACGGCTGCTGCTGCTCCTCCATCCTGTGCATTCGGTCATGGATGTTCTGCTGATTCTCGAACAAAAGGCGCTCATTCTCGAAGATCGCCTGCTGATTGACGAAGAGCCGGTTGGTAGTATCTTGAATACCGGCAAAGGTGGTTGTGTGGCCATGCTGGGTCTGCTGGATGTCTTGCAACATCGCGTACATGCCCTACATGGAATAGGCATCCTCGCTTGGCTGCGAGGGCAGTGGTGGTGGCGGAGTAGGCTGTGATGATGAAGATGCACCCGAATGCATCCGAGGACATTTCTGTGGTGCCACTCGTGCCCGAAGAGGTGTAAAGGCCTCCTCTTCCTCCCCATCCTCGTCATCATGTCCGTCGTCGCCGCCGTCATTGCCGTCTTCTTCATCGGAGTCAGCGATGGCTATGATTGACCATCAAAAATGTTGTGCCCCGTCGATGTTGAAGACCGGATCGGGCAACGCACACTCCTGGTAGGCGTCGTTGACATGGCAATGCACAAACGCCATGCCATCTCGGAGAAGTAGGATATTGGACCAGTGTAAATGCTGCAAGTTCACCTTGCTTCTTGTAGAGAGAGGAGTCAGCTGCTCGAGATTCAACCCCAGGTAGATGGCCAGCTTAGTGATAAGCCCGCCAAAGTGAATCAGGGCTTTCCTCATACTCCTCTTCACGTCCAATACTCGCTGCAGAAAGAAGGCACCCCAATTGCATTCTTGTCTCTTCAGGAGTTTATACAGAAAGAATAGGTCCGACCCCTGAAATTTGCTGAGGGCCAGATCACCCCGGGCAAAAAGCATAGAACTCAGCATCCGGTGTAGTACCCGGACGAAAGGGTGCTCGAAATGGGCTACCGTGGCATTGTGGTAGCTCACCGACTTCCTTTGCGGAACCGTCACCAGCTCGGAGAAGATGGCATCGTAGTCGATGCGGTTGTCCGACCACCGGTGGTCGTACTGCGAATGGTTCCAGTTGAAAATCCTATTGAACTGCTTGAGTGTAAGGGTGTAGTCATGGTTGTACAGCCGGAAAGACACCCGGCCCTTGATCCACTCATGATCGGTAGTTACGATGTCATTGGGCATGACACAGACGTCCAGCGACGCCATGAACTCCGCCACCAATTCCTTGTACGTGGGCCAGTTGCCAAAGAACGGTTGGCCATTTGCATGAAATTCCAGCTCACCAGGCCTTATTGGTGTGTGGCGGGCCTTCCCCTTCAGAACGTAGGCCAAGTTGGCCTCGAATCTGAGATCTCAGATCATTTCCCAGTCCAAATACCAGGTGGGCTCTATCTTCCTCCGCATGATCTCCTCGTAGATCTTCTGGACCTCTGAGGAAGGATGGACAAGTCGGGGATGTGCGATCGACGATGGCGGTGGTGGCACGAATTCTGGGATGTCCATCGGATTCACACACGAGGAGGAAGCTCTGGCCACATGCGCCATGTTTGCGATGAGAGATGGGGATCAGAAAGAGAGCTCAGTGAAGATTGGAGAGTTGAATCTCCGCTCGATGAAGACCTTCACTCGGTGATGCTTTTCTTCGGCTTGGAAGTCTCGGGGGGTCGCTCGGCACAAGAGAAGGAAGTTGCTCTGAAAGCGTGACGTCAACTGATGCAATCACTCCCCTTATATAGATGTGGCCAGCGCTACTGTTGACCCGTCGATACCATCGACGCGAGTCGATGGTATCAACACTTGTCGATGCTATCCGCCCCCTCACTGGTATCGACGGTCGTCGATGACTGGATCTAGAAACCCGGATCGCTGACGTGTCGATACCATTGACATGGGTTGATGGTATCGACACTGCACCCGGATCGACTGTCTTGATGCCGCGATCACCGTTGATTTGTTTGCGCGGATCGGTGACGTGGATGGTCGATACCATCGACGGAAGTCGATAGTATCGACCCTCTGATTAGGGCAAATCCTCGCGAAGCCCGACCGCCGCCTTTTTCACTTGAATGTGTCGATAACATCGACACGCCCGTCGATGGTATCAACTTTCCTAAGTCGATTTCTTCTAGAAATCTTCAGAGATCTCGACGGTATCGACAGGCATCTCGATACCATCGACTTTTTCTTCACAACCTGCCTGTAGGTAGGTCAATATCATCGACGAGGCCGTCGATGGTATCGACGCAGAGCAAAATCCACAGTCGTCAACCTGTGCCATGGTCGATACCATCGACCAGTGTGTCGAAGGTATCGACTCTGCCTCATCCTGCACAAAGAACAAACCGATCACGGTATCTTTTTTACACTAAAAATTGAACCAAAACAAATCAACCTACGATTTTACATAAACTAAACTAAGGTACCGATGGTTGGGTTGCCTCCCAACAAGCGCCCTTATTTAACATATTGGGCTAGATGATTTTAGGGCACCTTATTCATCCGAAAGTGAAACGAGTTTGACCGCATTCACCTTCCTCTTGTAATTTTCACCAAAGTAGAGCTTCAATCTTTGTCCATTCACTAAAAACGTGGTCTCACCATCACGCACCAAGATCGCGTCGTGTGGTTTGACCTCTTCTACCACGAACGGTCCACTCCAACAGGATTTGAGCTTCCCGGGATGCAACTTGAGGCGTGAATTGAACAACAAAACACTATCTCCCTTTTTGAACGTGCGCAACTGGATGTGGCGGTCGTGGATCAGCTTTGTGTGCTCCTTTTATATCTGTGCGTTCTCATATGCCTTCATCCGTAGCTCGTCCAACTCGTTCAATTCCAGCAGTCTCTTCCTCCCCGCTTCATTGTAACTCAGGTTTAGCCTTCTCAACGCCCAATGCGCGTTGTGCTCTAACTCAACCGGCAGGTGATAAGCCCGACCATACGCCAACCTAAAAGGCGTGGTGCCTATAGGTATTTTGTAAGCCGTCCTGTACGCCCACAGAGCATCCAGCAGTAGGGCACTCCAGTTCTTCCTCGTGGATGCCACCGTACGCTCTAAAATCTTCTTAATTTCACGGTTGGAGACCTCCACCTGGCCTTGCATTTGCGGATGATATGGGGTACCTATGTTATTCTTAACCCCATATTTCTTCAATAATGTCGAGAACTTATGATTCCTAAAATGCGTACCCCCATCACTGATTATCATTCGGGGTACCCCAAACCTGTAGAAAATATTTTCTTTCACGAATCTGCACACTACAGTGGAATCATTAGTCCTTGTGGGTATTGCTTCCACCCACTTCGACACATAATCAACTGCTAATAAAATATATAAACTGGAGTTTGAGGACACAAAGGGTCCCATGAAATCTATGCCCCACAAATAAAATACCTCCACTTCCTGAAACACATTCAGGGGCATCTCCTGTCGCTTTGAGATGTTACCTGCTCATTGGCAGGAATCACATTGCCTCACAAACTCATAGGCATCTAGAAACAAAGTTGGCCAATAAAGGCCGCTTTCCAAAACTTTAGCTGCCGTACGAGAGCTCGCATGGTGTCCTCCCGTAGGTAGTGCGTGGCAATGATGTAAAACGCTCTCGTACTCCACTTCAGGCACACACTTGCACAAGATACCATCCCTGCATTGCTTAAGCAGAATTGGGTCATCCCAAAAATAATATCGTAAAGAATGGAAAAATCTTTTCTTCTCCTAATATGACCAATCTTCTGGGATGATCCCACAAGCCAAATAGTTTACAATCTCAGCGAACCAAGGATCCTTAGAGTTAATTTTCAAAATCTGTTCATCCGGAAACGTCTCAGTTATAGGTATATGTAAATCTTTTTCATCCACCCTTTCTAACCGAGACAAATGATCAGCAACAACGTTTTCAATCCCAGATTTATCCTTGATTTCGATGTCAAATTCCTATAAGAGCAAAATCCACCTAATGAGTCTAGGCTTTGCGTCATTTTTCTCCATTAAGTATTTGATTGCGGCATGGTCAGTCCATACAACTACTTTAGATCCCACTAAATACTGCCGGAATTTTTCAAAAGCAAAAACAACGGCGAGTAATTCTTTCTCAGTAGTTGTATAATTTAATTGGGCGTCATTCAAAGTCTTTGCAGCGTAAAAAATCACAGTGGGTTTATTGTCCACCCGCTGCCCCAACACAGCTCCTACCGCAAAGTCTGAGGCATCACACATTAGTTCGAACGGTTTCGTCCAATCCGGCGTTTGAACAACCGATGCAGAAATCTGTTTTTCTTTTAAAACGTCGAACGCATGTAGACACTTATCATTGAAATCAAATACAACGTCTTTCTCTAAAAGCTCGGATAGAGGTTTCACGATTTTAGAAAAATCTTTTATAAATCGACGATAGAACTCGGTGTGTCCCAAGAAACTTCTTACCCCTTTAACAGAATTTGGTGGGGGCAACTTGGAAATGACCTCAATTTTGACCGGATCTACCTCTAAACCTTTGCTAGACACCTTGTGTCCTAGCACTATCCCCTCATTTACCATCATGTGACATTTCTCCCAGTTGAGGACCAAATGTGTGTCCTCACAGCGCTGTAAAACTTTGTCCAAATTATAGAGACATTCATCAAACGATGCACCATACACCGAAAAGTCATCCATAAAAACCTCGAGACAGTGCTCTACCATGTCAGAAAATATGGCGGGCATACAACGCTGAAACGTCACAGGTGCATTGCATAAACCAAAAGGCATTCGGCGGTACACGAAAGTCCCATAGGGACTAGTAAAGGTAGATTTATCTTGATCCAAAGGATCAATCGAGATCTGGTTGTACCCCGAGTACCCGTCTAGAAAATGGAAGTGCGATCGGCCAGCAAGACGCTCTAGGATTTGATCAATGAAAGGTAAAGGAAAGTGATCATTTAGCGTGGTGGCATTCAAACGGTGGTAATCAATACAAACTCGCCACCTGGTTACCAATCGAGTGGTGACAGGTTCATTTAACATATTTTGGGTGACAGTAATTCCCCCCTTCTTAGGGACTACCTGAGTGGGACTCACCCATGTCGAGTCTGATATGGCGTAAATAATACCTGCAGTAAGAAGTTTAATGACCTCCTTATTCACAACATCCATCATGCTTGGATTGAGATGTCGTTGAGGTTGGATCATGGGCTTGGCTCCCTCCTCGATCTGAATCTTGTGCTGACATAGAGTAGGGGAAATCCCCTTGATATCTGCAATGGACCACCCAAAAGCTCCTCGGTGGTTCTTCAGCACTATCAACAGTTGGTCTTCCTCTTCTGCACTCAGATAAGAAGATATGATCACTGGTAACTTGTCCTCCCCAACTAGGAAGACATATTTGAGATGTGGTGGCAGAGGCTTTAATTCTAGATCTGGAGGGCTGATCAAAGATGATTGAAATGGCGGGGGAAGTTCACCTAGATCTTCATAATGCCTCACATAGAAGCATGGAAGCATCTGGAGCATCTTGGCGCACTCCTTGAGAGATTTGCTTCTCATCCAATCATGTGTAATATTTACCAAACAAGCCTCCAATGGTAATTCTGGGTATGCATAAAAAACAGAAATAGTAATTACATCATCTTCCATGGAAGGCGGAATGTCCTCATCCTCATCATTCAGGAATCCCACAGCTTTGCACAGAGAAACTACTTTGGTCTGCTCCATGATGTCTACAGCCAAAGTTCCATTGTCCACCTTGCTCATCACATGAGCCATGTCCAGAAATGGCTTCCCAAGACAAAGTGAAATATTATTATCCAGATGTTTTACCACCTTGCATTGTTCCTTTGCCTTAGATGACACAGTACTAGAAGGCATGACCATCTCAAAGCGGTCATCGGCTATGCCCAAGGTCAAGTGACCTCTCCCCATCTCTAAGATCATGTCGGCTGTAGCTTGGAAAGGACGTCCAAGTAACAGCTCGTTGCCATGTTCATCCTGCATCTCCATGACTACAAAATCTGCTGGAAAGACAAATCTATGCACCTTCACTAACACATCTTCACAGATTCCATAAGGTTTTACCACAGAGTTATCCGCCAATTGAATCGTCATATTGCTTGGCCGTGACTCCTTCAATCCCAGCTTTTTGAATGTAGAAAGGGGCATCAAGTTGATGCTTGCCCCTGAGTCACATAACGCTTCAACGAATTTAACCTTCCCAATATAACAAGAAATGTTAAAGCACCCTGGATCTTGCCTCTTTGACGGCAAAGTGCCCATGATGAAGGCACTCACTTGCTCCTTTAGCAAGACAACCTCTGTATCCGGAATTTTCCTCGTCTTCGTTATGATGTCTTTTAGAAACTTCCTATATGAAGGAATTTGCTCAATGGCTTCCAAAAAAGGGATATTGACTGAAAGCTTCCTAAAATTGTCTAAGAACTTCTCGAACTGCGCATCTGCCTTCCTTGCCTTAGCACTATTTGGATACGGGACCGGAACAGCTTGTGCCCTTTGATGAGGTGGCACATAAGGTGTCTTTTTCTGAGGTTCCTCCTCTGCAACCTGTTCTTCAGTATCATCCACGGCTGTGTCATCAACCTGCCCTATGACAGGTGGTGGCTGCTCCTCATTGTCTTCACCTTCTACTTCAGCCTGTGGTGTGCTTGTCTCCTCGGCTCTTGGATTCAACAATTTCTTTTTGCTTCTAAGCAAAACAGCCTTTGCCTGCTGGTTTCCCCCTGGAACATTGGTATTCCCCGGAAAACCTGGATGTGCCGGTTTCTTCAAACTGGCGATCTCTGCTGCCATCTGTGCCATAGATGTCTCAATGGTCCTCATTTGAGCCCCATGGCTCTGCAATGTTTGCCCGAATTGGTTCATGTACTCTCCTTGCTGCTTGATTTGCTGGCCAAAAATATTCATTAGCTCTTGATTTTGCTTTATAACCTGATTGAGCAACTCCGTGCTCTTATCTTCTGCTACTGGCTGGGGTTTGGCATCCGGATCCTGTAGAAAATTGTTTGGATCCTTCCACGAGAACTTTTTGTCTTTTCTCCATGAATAATCATTGTTCCTATAACCTTGTTGTTATCTCATGTATTTGACTTGAGCCTCATCCTCAGACTCATTATCCTCCTTTTCCAGTAGCTTCTTTGCGAGAAGATCCATCTTCTCATTCAGCTCTTTCATTGCCTCAGACTCACCTGCTTCTCGAACCTGTTCCACGACGCCTCTTTCGCCCCATGATTGTTTCCTGGCCATGTTCTTTAGTATCTCCCAGCATCTAGTATCCGTATTGTTCAGAAAGAATCCTGACCCAGCTAAATCTAGATTACTCCTATCGTGCTCGGAGAGAGAAAAATAGAAGATCTTTACCTGTGTTTCTTTATCAAGCCTGTGATGCGGGCACCGTCTCAGCATGACCTGAAACCTCTCCCAGGTCTCAGAATATGTCTCACCTGCCTGTTGGGTAAAGTTATGGATCTTCCTGATCATGTCGTTGGTCTTCTCAGGAGGAAAGAACCTCTCAAAGAAAACCTCCACCATATGGTCCCAGGACTCCACAAACTCATCATCTAAATTGTGTAGCCATTCTCGTGCGGCTCCTGCCAATGAACTCGGGAAAAGCTTAAGATAAAGTGCATCCTGTGGAAACCTGTCGATTTTAACCATGTCACAGTTCTCAACAAACTGACTTATATGCGTGACGGGGTCCTCATTCTTGAGCCCATGAAAAGCATTGGACTTCACCATATTTATCAAAGCTGGATCAATCTTATAGGTAGGTATGTTGATTGCTTGCTTCTTTATAGGCCTTTTTGACGCAGATGCGGAAGAAGCCTTGATCTTCTCCCATATTGTTTGTGGCTCGTCCATCTCTTCTTGTTCAGGTTCTCACTCTGTTTCCTCAAGATGGTCCTGATTATAACCGTCCTCGTCTTCTGGTCCCGTAAGTGAACCCTCTGGTGCGTGCCACGTGTAGTCAGTACTACGCGTCTGCACCATGCACAGTACCTGAAAATGGAAAATTCAACTTAGTACTGTGCCTGATGATTGCAAATACTCAGAAAATAGATTATGAATTTTTGGAATGATAAAAAAAATAAAAAGATAGCCTAGAGTGGCCGCTCACAGCACTCGAAGTGCCAACAAATTATCATATCCCCGGCAACGGCGCCAAAAACTTGACGCAATTTTACTGTGCGCTGAAACGCAAGTGAACGCGTCGAAGTAATATAGGCCTTGTGAGGCCCGAGTCGAACACAGGGATACTGGGAATTGTTGGAGACTCCTACTAACTATTTGTGATCAGCTAAGCATAATAACAAATTGAGAGTTGTTGTTGAAATTAAAAGAAAATAAAAATAAAACAAAACAAACGATCGATTAAATGTTAATTTAATCAATTCCAAAGGGTATCTTTAGGGTTGCAGTTTCACCACAGGTTTTCATTGTATTAGATTTTATATAATGCCTCAATTTTATCTCTCTATCCGGGTAGTGGCTTGAAAACAGAATTGCCCACTGTCGTGGTGCAATTCACTACCTAGGTCTAGGTCAGTTCCACCGTCGTAGTAACCTATACCCTAAACTAGGTGCATTATGAACGATCTCTCAGTATCCACCATTAATTTTACACCACCTTGGTCAAGGGATTTATCGATTAATGTAGATTTCGTCTCTTTTCAGCCGTTAATCCTTCTTTCAAAGTGATTAAGGGCATTAGGTTATTATTATGGTGATCAAGCATAACAATATATGGAGAAAACGAAACTATACCACGGATTTAAGAGATAAAATATGAATTACTATTATAAAATTGTCATACAGTTAATCCCCGGGCTACTCCCGGTCCTAAAGACGAAGGGGATTAGCCCCGCATGTTCATCTCAAACAAGTACAAGGTAGAGATAGGGGAAATCATGTGCAAAACGTGAATTGAGAGGTGAAACCCCTGAACGGAGAAGAACCGGTTGATCCTTTGCGTATAACACGTGCTCTCCCGCCTTTCGGTGGTGAAATCCATCTTCTGCGGCGTCCGAATCAACTGGTATGAGCTTCTAGTCTCCGTTCTCCTCTCTACTACTCCTCGGTACTCGTGCAATGGCTAATCAGATCCCTCTCCACGTCTGGGTGGCCGTCATTAGGTATATCTCCCTCATTAGGTCACTAATTAACCACAACCGTCTGATTAAGATCATTCTAAATCGAACGCATATCTTACGGTGTCGATACCATCGACGCGGGTAGATGGTATCGACGGTTTTGTCGTTTTGTGTTGCTGTAGCCTCTGTGCGTCGATGGTATCGACTTGGTGTCGATGGTATCGACTGCTTCTTCACCAGCAACCTGATGATAGCTCGATACCATCGACATCCCTATCGATAGTATCGACTTTTTGGTGATACTCGCGGCTGGCAGCCTGTGGTCCGGTCGATGGTATCGACTTCCTTCGATGGTATCGACGGAAGAAGATACTTGTTTTTCCTGAAATTCAAACACAAAACCACATAAATTCACACAAATAATAATATTTTGACAATTGATGCTCAAAACGATGAAATAAAGGGGATTTGACATAAAATAGTAGCAAAGACCAAAGTCGATGAATTATGCAACATTAACCATAAAAATGACTAATAAAAGCATAAAACACATATCAAACAGGTCTATAAATGTGACTCAAAATAATCGCATCAGAAACCAACATCACAATGAAAGTGGTACCCATGTTTTTCCTTAATCAAAAGCAAGACTTGATCAATAATGATGTTTATGCTTTATCAACTAGCGGTAGAGGCTTGTAGTGTCGATTTTTTTTGGAAACCCATGTTAAGAAAAGTGACACCAAAGGTAAAATGGGTCCTAGTCACCATGCAAGCACTAGGAGTCAATTACTACTTGAAACACTTCCTAGAGTCGTGTGTTTTATTTAAAGTGCTAATTGAAGTCCATGGACTATTGGATCTCTAGAGAAAGTCATATAACAAGGTGAGGATGCCATAAGAGTCAAATTGGGTGACTGTACACATATCCTAAAAGCCTCCCACCTCAAAAACATTTCTACACCAACCTCAGAGTTTGCATAGAAGTTTGATGATGGCACAATAATAATAATTCAAGATGAAACTATTCATCCACTTAAAAGAGATTCTTTGGCCATGATGCCTTTGCTTATGGGAATGTCCAAGACAAATGGATTGCACAATTCCATTATAAGATACATCTAGGAATCTCTAGCACACATTTTTTGGTATGACAGTCAATGGTACTGCTCTTAGAAAGACCTCTTTGTAATTGAAATGAGAGTAAGATATTTTTATGTAAACCTAGGGGCAATTCTGATTGATCACTTCAAAACAACCCCTCCAAGTGCAATAATCCATTTACAATGGGAGGGATAGTGGCCCTTATTTCATGTCCCTAGGATTTGATCTAGAGGTCCTAAATAAATATGAAGGGACCAAATATGTGGATTTAAATTTTCTTGATCAGTCCCACATAATATTCTTGTTGAATGAAAAATTCATGCACAATATCAACCCTGGGTACCCTTATATCACCCTAGATCTGACCTATCACACCAATGTTTTGGTTGATTATACATGGCCAATATAAGATTTCAAGAGAGCTCTTGCAAATTGGGACCCTATCCAAAAGATGGCTACATGGAACCATATGTGGATCTACATGAGGGAGTAGGAGAGACCAATGTTCCAGAATAACAACAACAAAATACATGACAACAACCTCACCACACAAGAAGAAGGGAAGAGGAAGATGACACTACCACCTCCAACAAGTGCCCATGACATGTCCACAATCTAGGCACAATTGAAGTGGATTCACCAAACTCATACAACACACATATTTAAGTTAGTAGTATATGCATCATCATATCAACCACATCTATCACTACTAGCATGCACAAGTGCATAGAAACCCTTGATGGGGGAGGATTTTTGGTGTGTTTTCTAGGGATACATAGTCACATACCCACCTCCATAGGCGGAGTACGGAAAAATGACTATTGGTTCCCTCCATCCCTAGGAGGACCATCATATCTGCTTCTACAAGAACCTATTACTCCTAAGGTTTAGTTTCATACTGAGGTAAACATGATTCAAAGCTAGGGGTGGTAGGCTGGTACACATCCTCTCTTCATTTTTTTATTCATGTTCCACCCGTCTCACATTTTTATTTATGATGATGATGTTGGCATGACCCCTATCTAGATTAGGTTTTCACTATTTTGTTTTTCTGCACACATGCATATCATATAGTTTATTTTCTTGCATTTTTGTGTATTTTTTGTATTTTTAAGTCATCCCATCCATTGCATTGCACTGCATTGCATGTAGATTTTAGTAATTTATTTTGTACATTTAGATAGGATTTGCTTTCAGACTAAGTCTTTCTTGGGAGTATAGATCTTGATGTGAATAGGGGCATTTGGAACTATTTTAGTCAATTTTCCCAAACATGAAATAATGTACCTTTAAACATATTTTAATCCAATCTTTACATTTAAAAAAAAATTGACCTTTGACAAATGCATGACATATTTTCATGGTTTATTGATAACTGGCCACAATCTTTGATTTTAAACATGTAATTCACCTCTTTTGCACTTGTGAAATGTTGGGTTCATATGTGATTTAAGAAAGACATAAATTCTTAGGGTTTGTTAAATCCCATGATAGAAATGTATTTGATGTATTTTCTCATTCACGTGGTGTTGCATTGCTTGATAAGGAAATGTTGAAGTAACCGTCATGTAGGAGATTTCATATTGAGACCAACACTAGTTACTCCCCTTTTAATTCACCCTCTTTCATCACTCCCTGTCTCTCCTCCTCATAAAAACATGTTAAAAAGAACAAAAAAATATTAAGCCTTGGCTACCATCCAAAGCTTGGGGTGGCCAATATATCCTTTGCACTGCTACACACACAAAAAAAATGATCTTTAATTAATAAAAATATAGCACAAACCCCATATTTTTCAACTAAATGCTTTATCTTCATTTTTCTTTACACATACAAATTGTTGTATATGCTTGTATAGCAAAAGGCTTCAACTACAATTTTCAAATATGTAGTTAAATAATCCATTTTGCTGCAAATACATATGTAGTAAGAAATGTAGCTAGGTATTGTCTTTACATATTTAATTGTAAATGTAATTGTAGCTAAATGTATAAATACAATTACATATGTAGTCAGTATGTAGCAAGAAGATGAAGTTACTACATTTTATGTGTAATTAATGTGTAGGGAAAAGCAACAACTACTACACATATATATGTAGTTAGATTATACATCTAGGTACATATGTAATGTCATGTAGTACACATACATATATGTAGTTAGATGATGCATATAATGTGTAATTTGTTAGTACGTAAGCTCTTTTAGTAACAAAATATTAGTAGTTAGACCAAGTTATGCTCATTATGCTAACAATCTTACTTCCATTTATACAGAAATGTCAAATGTACATGGGGATGACGTTTTCCTTGCCCCTATTACACAATGTGTACAAAGAAAAGGATATACATATATTAATGATTCAGTGAGGTCTACACACATCTTGGAAAAAGAGTATGTATCTTTCTCAACCAATTTTAGCATCCTCATTGTCTTCACCCTTTGTTTGATGAGTCGGAGATGGCCTGGGCTCTTGTTGTTGTGCCATCATGAAGAAGAGCACTAGATATAAAATACAAACAAGACAATCTTGATGCATGGTATAAAGCAACAATCATAGCTGCACTGGACAAAACTTGGGCCTCATCTTATGAAGGACATATTGATGCTTGGATTTGATATTTTGGTTGCAAACCATTGCATCCTATAACCTGGTGAAACCTATTTGATAGAGTTCAAAGAGATAATTGAACATTTGATCACAAACTACTTACTAACAAATAAATGAAAGCATTCACATTTGAAACAAAGTAGTATAAAGACTGACATACCTACACAATCAAGAGAAGAGAAGCAAATGACAAACCATGTTGAATCTTAGAATCTTGGTCAGATTATCCAATATTTCAATGTCAAGCTCCACATAATTTAGATGTAGATAAATTACCTGAAAATCATTCTCCGATCTATGACATTAGATGTACGTCCCTTGTACTTTAGTGGACAATGTTGCACACAGGTAGTAAAATTGGCAATAATCGCTGTGAACCTAGTTATTGAGAATATGTTCAGTATCTTTAGAAGAACTAGCATGCCAAGAAGCAACAATTTCCAAGCTATAAGCATGTGTACGAGAACATCAAACCACACCTAGATAACTTCAAACAAATTGTAAAAAAAAAGAGTATGTTTAAGAGGCTTACCCATAGAACAGAAGATATAATCTTTACATTATCCAACAACTTAGGCCATCCACCTCAAATAATTAGTGTTCATAACTCCAGGACACACCAAATCAAGTCTTAGAACCAATTCTTTGAGCTTCTTCTGATCAATAGAATCATTAGGCCATGGTATCATCTCCAGTAGACTTAGAATCAATTCTTTTAGCTTCTCATCACCAACAGAATCATTAGACCATGGTATCTATACCAAGAAAAAATAGAATCACTGAGCTTTAGAACACTACATCCAGATAAAAATTAACCCAATAGAGGATTAGGAAACATTGAAATTCCAATGAACTAAAATAGATGCCTCAACTTTAATTAACAAGTTCAGGGTTTGTCATTTTTTTCAAACATTTGAAGATGTATCCTAAAATGATGTAAAGTTCTAAACTTTTTTGAGCAAGAGAAAAGATAGAAAATGTATGCAAGCTAGTAGATATAAAATATTAAAAGCATTTCCTGATCAGCACAAAGTAATTATAGAACTAAAGGTAACAAGAAATGGTCAAAAAATAATTTTAAGTGGATAACTTAATCAAAGGAAACAAATTATACCTCATAAGGGACAAATAGACAATATCTCAGAAGGACCAAATAGACAAACTTTAAAGTTTCCATCAGCCAAAATTCGAAATGTATTGCAATCAACACATAAATGTGAGTCATTGAAGTGATACAAGAGATGATACCACTATGCTCATCAATACAAAAGTTTTTGGCTATATCATTGGGATGGTCTTTAAGTCTTCTTATGTCTTTGAAATGCTTTGTCTATTCATGTTGGAAAAAAATATTATTCTTGCATGAAAACTTGACCAAACAGTACAATGATAGAGAATATACCATATGTATACCTGACTGCTAGAAGCTGGATTTATCAATTAAAGTTTGCCCTTCATGGAAGATACAGTATGAAAAAATGGAATGACTTCCACAGTTGTCTTCCTATACACATAAGTCAACCTACCAAAACAAAATATACTTACTCAACATGCGATGAATCCCATCTACACCTGAGATAAAGCAATTTCATCAACAATTCAATGTAACAAGGAGCACCTAAGTTGTGAATGGACCATTGATGCATCTATTTTGAGATCTTATGTGATGCTTGATCTAAGATAATGAACAAATCAGACTGATCACTAAAAAGAAAAAAAAACTCATAGTGTGCTTCCAACTTTTCGAAGTGAAGAAAACACACTGCAATTTTCAAACTTTGTGCTAGTGTCAGCATGGCTTATGTCCTTGGTGTGGCTCCATATGGATGCAATTCCAAGTTGTCTCTAAGAATATATTCTAACATCAATAAATAACTACTCATAATTTCACTCAAGGGAACTGGAGGATCAAATATAAGGAGACAAGAATAGATTGCCATCACGGCACAACCAAGGAGCAAAGACAGCACAAGACCACAAATAAAGAATTCTAAAAATGTTAGCCTCTTAATAAGGTTCTAGAAACCTCTTAATACTTGTTACTATTTTACACCATCGAATGTTTTTAAAATTTACAATGTTTTTGTTGTCCATGCTACCTCCCATGCCAACAACAAGTCAAATTTTAATCAGCAACAAAAAATAAAGACAATAAAATAATTAAACTACACCTTAGATGCATTAGCTCCTTTTATTCTATAAAATCTGTAACTATATTAGGAAAAAAAACCAACTTCAGCCATGATAAGACTGAGATTCAAGGAGATCATGCCATACACAAAGCTATAATTTGATAAAACCAGAGCTTATTAAAAATCTAATAGTCCACCCACAACATGAGATGAGTCACTCTGAATTTAAGGATAAATCTCTCCCCATGTGAATATCTACTTTGAATGATTATTCAGACATTTGCATCTAGTATAAGGCATTCATATGAAGGCCTAAAGTGATTTAAAAGTGAGTAAATTGATCTATCAAAGGTCTGTATCATGTCAGGAGACTATTATGTAGACAGAAGGTTTTCTAATGCAAACAATACAAACATTAGACCTAAGAAAAAATTATGTATAGGTTGTGTACGAATCATACATATAGTTTGTTCACCAACTCCTTTTTTGTGGGTGAAAATATAGTAATGTAATGTGCACTAGGGACTAATTCACCCCGCATGTATAGCCTAGTCAATGAAAGAGAGTAGTAGACATCAATATTCAACAACCCAACCTAAGAAGATTATCATTTAGACCATTTGGTAATTAAACCCACTGGTTTGTCAGGGGCGTCAAGTTGAGCCCAAGTTATGCCTTGAAGAAGCTCCTCAACCATAACCTCCTGCACAACCAAATGCTCAATGAACCATTAGTGTCAATGAGTGGTTTAACTTTATATTTTTTGTAGATTCCCTATCTCGAGCACAACTATTAACGAGTTGTTTTACTAGTTACTATAACAAATGAGTTATTGTTAACAAGTAGTTTGGCTAGTCATTTTCATTAAGAATAAAGACATTAGTAGTTGTGTGTTTTATTCTCAGACCACCTACTCTTACTGATAAGAAGAAAATGAACATGTCATTTATATTTTAAATCAGAGCATATATATACTTGCAAAAAAATCAACACTAAGCATAAAAACCTACTACTATACTACACTTTCAGGTGTACCTCCAATTTACCCTCATCCTATCCTACTTCAGCAAGAGTTGCATACCTTACAGAATCTTTGGTTGATTTTAAGTCAAGGATTTTGTTTGTCTCCACTGACTTTCAGGTGTATCTCTGATTCACCCATGGAAATGGCACCTCATCATTAACTTTTCCTCCATGTACCCAAAAAAGTGGCAATGTATACTCCTCTCACTAACAATTTACAGTGACCTTCATTCAAATTAAATTAGATCTATAAAGGAAGGGGAAGCAAAATAGAGTTTGAATGAAAATTTTGCTTTAAGAGAGGAACCCGACATATAAGAATGATAAGGTTTATGCACGTTTTACTTTGTAAAACATCATGGTGTATTATTTATGAACTATAAAAGATTAAAAAAAACTCTATGTACAACCTAAAGTACAATAAATAAAACTCATCATAGCTTGATCTTAGTGAAAACAACCAGATGTTTTAAGAACTTCTTGAATCTGAACCTAACGACCCATTATTTACCAGATTATTTACCAAATTACAAACTGTAGCTCATGACACTAGCACATCAAGTGGTGCAAATGTATATTGATTAAAATCCATGCTGCATCTGCAGAAAGTACACAATTCAATTGAAGAGAAGATGCCTTGCCTGCCACAGTGACCTAGAGAAAGGCCTAAAAAAGGTATGTTCTCTGCAATTGCTTATTGAGAGATTACCAGGCCAGTTATGAAGGAGCACACAAGTCATCTCTACAGCCTGTAATTAAAATCATGGTTACTTTTGGATGGAGAATCCCATGGATCAGAAACAATTTCTAGTTGTTCACATAATCTATCTCTTCTGCACTTTTGTATGTGATGGATCTCAAGTGTCATCAACATGATGGGGGAATGTAGCTTTGTTTTGAGCCACCAACGGTACCTACTCAAGCAACATACAAGTTTTGATAGTTTTATATATGGTGATGTTCAATTAATAATTCTCTAAGCTCCTCTTGATACAAGTCTAGGAGAATAAATCAATTGATACAAATCGAGAGCCAAGACATGTCTTATATGCAGAACAAATAGAACAATGGAAAGTGGCCATTGATGTAGAATTTGGTTATTGGATGGATTTAGTCAACTCCTTATTTTGCAAAAATGACCTTTAGTACGAAGATAAGATAGTTTTGTATGTGAAATTGAAATGAAAGATGAGGAAGTCTGGCTATATTGAACTCCTTCTCTATACTTCTTCTACTAGGTCTAGAAGCCTGCAGGCTACATTGAATTCCTTCTCTATACATCCAACATGGCTAGTTTCTATGCTTAGGTAGTCAGGCGATTCAATAAATGATAAAGGTTTCCTTCTTCATTTGGGACAATGGCCTAGTAGCACAAAAAAAATGAGAAGTCCTTGCAACAACAAGTTCAATTTCCTGAGATGCACACACCATTATGTTTCAACATGTTCTAATTGGATTGGTGGGTGTAGAGTAGTTGACAAAAAGAAATACATGTACATTATTCTTGATACATATGTTGCTTTAAGCTCTTTTTGCTATAGGTATGATCCCTGGAAAGTATGAGACAAATCATCCATATGAATTTGATTGCTAACACAAGTCAATTTCTATTTGAAGCCTTCCTAGCTTCTCAACATTACATATGACAATCTTGTATAGGAGGAAATGGGGAAAAGATACCAACATTTACTTGAATATTCCAATATAATTAAAAGACTATCAAATATCAAAGAGACAACTGTCATTAGGATAAATCAAATTCTACATGATGTATCAATGGAAAACCCCCATGATGTAGCCATTCATGTTTGGAAGCTTTGGCTCTCTATTGCCTACCCGAAGCATAAAAACATTATGTTCTTTTTGGTATCCAGCCTATAAGTGTCTTGAATTCATGAACAAGATTTCAACAAGTCAATCAAAATCACTGATAGATTTCTACATGTTTACTGAACTGATGAGTTGCTACATTTAATCATAAAAGGAAAGGTTTCCCATGACAAGTGAAACCATATGGGCCTTTTGGGTATAATGATCATATTAACAATCCCTTGATCACTGCATGCATGGATCCCTAGGAAAGTAACTCAGATATCAGTAGGGTCTAGTTTTTAGTTCACTTTTTAGAGTCGTGGACTTGAATTCGAAAATAGGGGGCCAAATTAGCTCAACATTTAGACAACATCCAGATCTTTGGTCTGAAAAAGTTGCACACAAAATGAACAAGCAATAAGAAGTGTTGATTTTGCTAATTTGAATTGCCAAACAATATCATGAAGTAATATAGATGTTCAATACAACTAGAATTATGGGTTTATACTCTGTATATAAATTCTATGATCTGGAAAATCAAAGACAACAAGTCACACATTTCTATTTAAACACTTACTGTTATCCACAAACATTTAAACAAACTTAGTGCAATGGATTGTCTATAGTGAGAAGAGGAAAAAGTACAACAAGTCCCCTCCAATCCACCCACACACATACAAAAATAGGTCTGCTAGTATCAGCTCAAATGACTCATGAGCCTCACTACAATTCAACTTCAAGAAAGAAAAACATCACTATACCCATCTCATACAAAGGTTCAAATCAACTAGCTCCAGACATCATTTGATCAAGACAGACAACGTGCCATTTTTGGAAATAACATAATACAAAGAAACACTCTTCCTAAAAAAATGCATCATATTGAAACCATGTCCACATGTCAAAGAATCAAGTCAGCCCAAGGAGGATCTATAGAGGTATAATCGATATAAGCTAGATCCATATCTCAAAAGAACAAGGAATCAAAACAAAATACACAAAAATAATCAACCTTAAAGCAAAGAGAAAGGATCACATGGACCTATAGGCTCACCCATTTTCTTGATTAAGGATCAGGAATCTGCAGTAAAGAATGAGTCCTTTAAGGACTCCTTTCAATTTTCATTAGAGCTTCAATAAGGTATGCACAATACAAGAAAAACAAAATATGAAATCCATTTCTTCAACCAAACCTATATAAAGAAAAAGCAAGAGGATTAAAGTACAAATAAATGAAAAAGCACCCAAAGGTGTATCAAGTCAGTTACAGTTTTGTTGAAGATGTATTTGAGATGATTTTGTTGATGATGTAGGAGAGGGCAAACAATTCAATTTTGTTAATCTTCTAATTTATGGCCTTGCTATGTCTAGAAAATAGTGAATCCCTCTTGTACAACAAGGTTAATGAAAGAGAGTAATGAGTTGTAGAAACTAATTATGTATAGGTTGTGTATGAGGCATCACTATATATAGTTTCTTTACTAGATTCTTTGTTGTGGGAGAAAATACAATTAAGTGGTGTGCACTAGGACTAATGAACCCCTCCTATACAATAAAGTTAATGTAAGAGAGCAATGAGTTAGACCTTACAAAAACCTAGAATCTTCACCCACCAATACTAGTTCAATAAGTGCAATAAATAATCCTCCCATCTTCATCATTAAAATCTTTATAGAAAAGCTTAGCTTCATACATACCTTCCAGCACCATGACATATAGACTCCATCAAGAACCAATATGAAATAGTGTGGCAATATGATGGTTAGTTCCATGTTGATACCTTTTGGGAAAGTAGTTTTGAACTCATAGTTGTCACTACAATTTTAGTTAAATATGACCTCAACTTCTCTGCAAAAAATGACATGAACACAAGAAAAACAATATGGGAATCAACAAGATCAAAAAAATAACGATCTTCTTTATAGATCTATTCACATTTATTTTATGTACTCCACTTCTAGTGCTACTGAATTTGTAGCTGAGCTTGACTTCAACGGAGTGCTTTTTTGTATAGTTACACAGCAAACAATTTGGAAGACTTGTTGGTCTTGTGCTACATTTACCAGTACTAGAGTTGTCACAAGAACAAAACCTAACCACCTGTTGATGGATGTCCCCCCTCTTTATTCTAGCATCAAAGCATTCGAGTGACATAATGCTCTTGAGCATTCTACAATCACTATCACAATGCCTTTTGTAGGAATTGTTGCCATCCAACAAATAGATTAGTCACCTTCTACTACTAAGCCTTCTATAACCATGGTTCAAATACAATCTACAAACACTATCGCAGAGCATTCTGTAGCCACAACTACCATTTAGCAAGTAAAGACATCAAAGACTGGTGCCCTTGGCTGTGAGGAATGGCAGAACATATGTGGCTTCTCCAAGACCCACTAGAAGATGATTAGAATCATGTAACTCAGTTGTTGAGTTTGTATTTTCTATGAACCCAACTGAGATTAACATAATAAACTTAGATTGGTAGTTGTACATGATGTTCTTGATTTTATACCAATGCTATGTCAAAGAGAACATGTTTGGACATATTAGAGATCCAATGGAACTCCAATATAGGGATCTCAACTACAAAATCTAGCACAAGGTTCGTATACATGAGGCTAAGCGCTAAGATTTTACTCTTTCATCCTACTTCTACATAGATAACATGTGCAACAATGTAATCTAGTAGAAACATGTCACAAGAATACCATTTCAGTAGCCAATTCACATAGTAAAGAATACCATTGCTCATTGCTTGGACATATAGATTCAAATAAGAAATAAAGGGGTAAGAAAGCAGTTATAGACCACCTAACATGTGTCTAACGAGTTTTAGGATTCAGAATGCCATACCTGATACCATGAAGAAAGCAATTCACTATGTGTTCCAACCATGTCTCTTATTTATATCTCTATTCACATTTATTTATTATTTAATATGTGCTATGGTGGACAGAAGCATTGATTTTTTTCAACTATCACTTAGTCAGTGAGGATAGGTACCACTAACTTAATGGCATCAACTACATACAATAATTTATTTCAACTGTTGATTGGCATCCACTGAGATGCATCTCAAATTTGATAAGGTAGGGCACTTCCTTGGTATCTTGGTCTGTGGTGCTCTTGGTGTTTGTGTATGTGTCTTCTCTAATTGCTGCTACTGAGTTTTGTTGTTGGTCATCTCATTTAAACTCTGTAATGGACCTCATAGTATATCCATTGTTGTCATGATCAACATCTAAGTCCCCTTACCAAAAATGTTAGAGTTGGCTCCATATATCCATCCATTCCCCTCCCCCTCCCCAATACAAGAGGTTCCCACCATAGTTGGTTACCACATAAGCTAGAGTAGCCTCTTCTAGGAACCCACTCCTTTGCATATCTTACACAACTGACCCCTGATTAAAAAAATAGAACAATTAATTATGAGGCAAAGCTTCAAATAAGCTTTGTTGATGAATAAGATATCATATAGATTAGCACCTACGATGTAAGTATATAATCAATAGATAGAATGCCTCCAGTTTTGCTCTGTTTGATGCTCTTTTGCTTACATGTAGTACTAATAAAACTTATGTGTAGCTAGGCACATGTGGACAAGTGGTTGGGTTTGGTTAAGGGTTCATGGCTTGTTTTGGTTGTGAAAATATTTGCTATTGGGAAAAATTCTAGAATGCTAGGTTCTTCCACTAGTACAAGAATGCTAGCCAAAAAAGGCAAGTAGCCTAGCTTTAGCAATAGATCAATATAAGAAACAAGTCAATATTTAAATAACACCAAAATGCATAAGGAAGTTTGTCAAAAACAACCTTCATCTCATCTTCAAACTCAACCTCTTAAAACACACTCAGGGTGAAACATGCAAGCCCCAATACATCACAGTATGCAACATTCAAACCGAGACATCATAGGTAGAGAGGAAAAAGCACCCAACTCAAGTCATAAGAAGATCCAAAAATGAAAACAACCCTCAAAGATCAATACAGTCAACATCTTTAGTTTATAACAAAATTTAGCATAGCTCTAAGCAAAGGTTCAACAATAAAAATCATATTGAGGACCAAGAAAAGGGAACAACCTCATCATTTTTCACAAAGAACGAAGCGGAAACAACAAATTAATTAAAACCTATGGAGTCTTAACATAATAGTTTGGAATTAATTTGTTGGTAGGTATAATGAATGCCTAAGATCATTCCAAAGAACAACATTTTCACAAGGAATATACTATCTGTTTCAAATCATTTTCTATTGGATTTCTATACAGTTGTAGGTTCAACTAACTTGGGAGTAGGGATCCTCTAACTTCAATGGTTCAAATAAGGGTGTCCTACAAATATGAAATTGCATTCTGAGAATTAATAAATCACTTAATACCATTCTCATATCATGATGTATGTCACTTCATGTGTGTTATAGGCAGAATTTAGTAAGAAAAGTTCCATAAAGACAATATTGAACAACTCTGTCTCTATAAAGGAGGAGTCAAATGTGTGATACTCAAGATAACTTCATGATCAACAATATAAATATTAAGTAGAGATAATATAATCACATTTCAGAAGTAAAGCTCAATGTTTTTAGAATCTTGTTTGCATAAGATACACCGAGAGCTTAGATGTAACCAAATGCTATCATGTGATAGTTAGGGTCTAAAAGGAACTGAGATACTTTCATATAAAAGAATTTACTCAATCTTCATGTCGAGAATTCATCAAATCTGACTTGACCATTCTTATTTCCTAGTTCTTTCCTTATTATAAAACTAGGTTTTTATGAATAGCTTCTTGTTTCTTTATTTGTATACGACACCCATGTATATCTTATATGACTATTGTTTCTTTCTGTGACATCCCTGGATTTTCTAAAACTTAATTTAATGTGTGACGTACAAATTGAAACATCACCTCAGTGAGAATCCCAATTTAAACACCACACACTAGGCTGAGAAGAAGAAAATCAGAGGAAGTCAGAAGGAAACAATCGGTAGCACATGCACATGAACAATAATAAAACCATACAACATATGTTCACCATTCAACATATAATTACAACATAAATTTTTATAACATTTGATATTACATATTGAAAAAGAAGCTTATACACATACATGTACTACAAGATTTTAAGACAACAGGTCCGCCTGTACATCATCTCACCATACAACTCACACTATCTTGGTTCTTCAAAAGCATGTCCACAACTTAAAAAAAAGATTACATGTGGTACATGTCAGCACAATATTCAAGAATATTGTACTGAGTACGCCTACGTGTCTTTTTATATACCTCTCATTACTAAGTTTGGCAATAAGATAAAACTAATACTTTGCATTTATAAGAAATATAAGAAAAAGCATATAATTGCACAAATATGTTCATTAACAAAAGAGAATACATATTTTAAACTCATTTTCCATTATATGCTCGTGCATCTACCTACCGATGGGATAAATGTGTTCATGCCTTATGATCTGCTTACCAAAGAGATAGATCATTGTACATGTGATCTACTTACCAAAGGGATAGATCACTCACTAGCACTATGCTTACCAAAGAGATATGGTGCTTTCATATAATGGAACAAATATATTATGTTTCATGTGTTCATAGCCATTAGTAAGGAAAATCAAGCAAGATAGCATACAAGAACAATCATCTCTTCCAATATCATATGCATAGTATTTACTAAGCCTATAACACAAGCATATTGTATAATAAGCCAAGTAAGAGGTAATGACGTACCTTGATCAAGACATATCACAATCTATTCCACACTCCTAATGTCAACTACATCTTGGTCAAACCTGATCAAGACAAGATCATACATATCATCATCAGGTTCTCATCATCTCAACCCTAGTTATGTTCATTAGAATTTTACTTATCTCATTAGGATATTCCCACTTTTACTTGTATTCTTGTCTTAGAATTGTCTTACTGATGTCATTTTCTAGATTATAGTTTATTATCTGAACATTAGGTTCCATATCCTTTTTGTGCACATAGTAACCCTAGTTTATATACATTATTCAAATTAGGGTTACAACCCTTATAGTAAGGGTCATCTTAATATAACATGAATTATATTCATCATCATGATCTCATAATTATATTTGAAGTTCCACATAATGATATGAGCTTACTCTGTAAATTTCATTATTTATTGAGCATGTATGCATTTATTGCATTTTATTTAAGGTTAAAAGCCCTAATTAGCCATATGGAGCAAATTACATGATTTCGTGCATCACCATCATAATTACTGACATCAGATGTATTATAAGCAAGAATAATGATTTACTCACATTTTATCATAATTTTAAGCCATCAATTGATATTTATTATCCATGAAATAAGCATATAACATCTTATATGATATCCTTGTGTTTTAAGCATAAAAATGCAGATATTATGGTTCCATGTTATTCTATGCATTTTTTTGAGAAAAATGATACCTTGTTTGTATTTTTCCAATGAATAATATATTTATTATGAATTATAGAAAATCACCGGTGTGAGATCGGTGGTAATAAACTCCTCCTCATCGAATCTGATGCTTCTACAAGGACCGCAGCATGTGTGAGGCTTGAGGCAGCAAGGATCCGTGAGTCTGCAACACGCAAGCCACACCCCAGGTGGGCTCGTCAGTGCCAGCCACCATACTGGCTCTTCTGGTGAGCAAATTGCAGGGCTCAGATCCTCCTCATGTCGAACTAATGCGCCCAGAAGCTTCAAAGGACCACCTACAGCGCCACCGGCCTTTCAGGCTTGCCACTGGTGGTTCATCCTCCCTCCTTAGTGTGGTCATCAACACTACTGCTGAACAACGGGAGAAAAGAGGTGCAAGGCCTTTCCTCCATATTCCTCTTCTCTAAGGCTTGGATATGATTCCCAAGGTCTCCATGAACTTGACGAAGGTGTCAGAACTCGAAGCCAAGTAGCTGAACACTTCCTTCGATCTCGTCTTCCTTCTCAGAAAACTAGAGTCCACCGAACAGCAGAACTACCATCTCAAGACACGAAAGTGCCTGCAATCACATCCTCAGGCCTCACCTACCATCAGCCTTCCTTCCCACCTACTTGACTTCCTCCAATCAACCCTCTATCCCCATATCCCATCTCGACCCAACTCTGTTATATCCGGTGGAGGTCATGCTGGGAGATGGTTTGGGTCTCTCTAGTTTCTCACCCAAACATCCTCGTATATGAGGTCATAGCCCCTGTTTGGGAACAGACTGGATCTGGATTACCCTCTGCCGTCTAGCGCCAGGTCGGCGCGCTTGGTTCACAACCTCATTCGACCCCCGTTTTGGGATAATGGAATCCCATAATCCAGACTAACACAGTCCCGGTAGAGGCGGGATTGCAAATCCCAGTCTGGTTTAGCGCCCCCGACACCCCCTCGACCCCGACTCCCTCGCTCCCCTCCCTCTTACTCGCACCCCTCCCTCTTCCTCTCCACCCTCTCCCTCTCGCCCCTCTCCTTCGCTGCAGTTTCCCCTCTCCCTCTACCTTCTCTCGTGAGTTAAAGTGAGATATGCTACCTCGAGCAGCTCGCGGATGGAAGGCAGCAGTCGTCGGGCGGAGCGTTCGCCGCCTGGTGATTCAATGCGCCCATCTGTGACTATCGGTCTACTAGGGCAGCTACATCCTGCAAAGGCAAGGTACCCATGCCCTGTCCTTCTGCGCATCAAATATCAGCACCGTCCACCTGACTCAAGTTGAGTAGTCATCATCCCATCTTGTCGATTAACAGGACAAACCCTAGCAAGGGCAAGCAGTGTCCGTGTTCCTTCGTAGTCATCACCTTATGCATCGAGGTTCTTCACATCCACCTACGCATCTTGGAGGAAGCTGGTTGTCGTCCCTAGTATTCCAAAGGTGATTCAATGTGGGCATCTGTGACCGCCGGTCTACTGCGGCTACATCCTGGAAAGGCAAGGTACCCATGCCCTATCCTTCTGACCATTGAATATATGCACTGTCCACCTCACTCACCTTGAGTAGTCATCATCCCATCTTGTCGACACACAGGACAAACCCTAGAAAGGGCAAGCAGTGTCTGTGTTCCTTCATATTCATCCCCTTGTGCATCGAGGTTCTTCACATCCACCTACGCATCTTGGAGCACTTGTTCTCCAAAGCTGGTTGTCGTCCCTGGTACTCTGAAGGTGGTGGTCATCCCTGGTTCTCCGGTGGTGCTGCTCATCCCATCGATTCCACAGTTGCTGCTCGTTGTCGACCACTTCTGAATAGGTTGGTGATGATGAATAGTTCATTTTATTACTGAATCATTATGCAAAGGTTGAGCTTCATCTTCTTCCTGACAGTCTAACATATGGTTAGGATCTTCGATGATCATGGTATAAGTTTGTAATAGTTATCTCTTAAACAGATGTTTCAAATAATTTTATAGAGATATGAACTATTCTCTTATCCCGTCATTGTTTCTTAAATAGTTGTTTTAAAAGTTTCGTTAATGATGTATGTTCTTCAGTTTCCATGCCTTGTTTAGTTTAACATTCTCAAGTATATCGGGGTAACTGTTGCTAATTAGTTCCTAAACTCCAACTCGACTTCATTACTTTGATATTGTCAGTGTATTTTGTTGACATTGTAAACCAATACAATACTTCCCATGGAGTCGATACTTACTGAAATGATGACCTTGTAAACCAATAAAATACTTCCCATGGGATATCAACATGAGAATATGGAGGAAAGGATGATTGAGAAGAACACCAATCTAGTGGCTCGTCAATGTTGTGGAACCTCCTTCATATCCCAATAATAACCACTATTGAACAATTTTCATCAATCTTATTCATCCAGGTAGTCATATGACACTCCATTATAAAATACATTAGAACTTGTAATTACATTTAAAAATCACCGCATACCCTAGTTTATTGAACAACAACTACTAAAAAAGATGATTTCTAGGATTGCATGTTTATTGGAAAAAAATATAGTTTTATATATATGTTTATATGTGTTTTGTTGACTTGATTTGGACCTAGGGCTTGACCATATATTTTGATGTGATAGTATATGAGTTTTGCATCTATGTCATTATGTTTTGACCATTATATTGACTATAACCATGCAAGTTCCCAATATGAGCCATATATTTGAAAATGATTCTCATTTGATTATCTCGTTTACAGTATTATAAAAGATATTTTAGTGTGAAACTATCTCTCTCATTTGTTACTGATATTTTTTGAATTGTTTTTTATGGATCTTTCACCTCAATTTTATATAACACAATTGTTCTCATATCATTATAATATAAAATAAACTATACATGCCTAAATATTAATCTTGCCTCTCTTTTGTGCATGTATGTTAGACTAACGTAGAGGTAACATTGTACCACCAGATACTAGAACATGCATATTCCATCCACGGCTTGAGATTTTAGGGGTCTCATCTCTATTTATAGATTATCCTCGTCTAATTGCTTTTACATTCACTACTATACATTGAAATGTTTTTCAAATTAATTGTAAAGGAAAGAAAATTATTTATTGATCCTTTTTTATTGGAACTAATAAATGCTTCATCTGTTGAGATGAATGATTTCTTAAAAGTACCTTCTCTTAAACTACCTACACATGTTGAAGTTTATTTCATAAAAATATACATGATTTGTAGTTCTTCAAAAAATATATTATGAGGTTCTTTGAATTACATGCATATGATAGGCCGCCCTCATTGTGTTTTTATTTTTTTTGATGTCCGTCTATATGAACAAAAAACATCACACAACCATTGTGTCTTTTTGGTTGATTTCTGAACCAACCGATTCTACCTCCCTGTATCCCCGCCCACGCCATCCACCTTCAGCTGATAGTGCCAAATCCCAACATCCATCGTAACCCTAGTTTATTGAACAACAACAGTCAAAAAATAGGGCATTACATGGGCCAACTTCGTAATTCAAACTAAGACCATAGGTATTAATGATATCTGTGAAAGATATAGGTACCAAAGGATTATTTGTAAATATGTTATATAAGTACATTTGAATTATTAGGAAGTCAGAAATATAGGAATGTTTTCTTTGAATTAAATTATTCAAAAAAGTATGCCCTGTGGTTCAGAAATAGAACCACTTTTTTTTATTGTCCTGTCATGGGTTGTTGTTGAGTTTCCATGCACTGAACATGTAGATTACACTGAAATAGAACAAATTTTTTAGATACATGTGCAATGTAGCAGTGTTTTTGTTACATAATAACTAGCTCTGTAAAAACCTGTACATTACTTGTAGTATTCTTGGTATACCTACCATGTGTCATGATTTATAACATTGAAATTATATGATAATATTTCTTTTGCTTGAAAGTCATCAAACAAATATGCTTGGATTATCCTATCATGGCTTGTTGTTGACTTTCCATGCTTGGTCTATAAAAATTGGAATCAATTTTGCTGTATACAGTAAGTTTAGTTACAGAATACTTCCAGGACACACCAACAGAGTATAGTTGTTGTATAGAGTAATTTTGGTGTAATTGCAGCTCAACCATCACATCAGCAAACAAAACACATCGTTGGCATAGCAAGCAATGCAAGATAGAGATCTTATCACCAAACAAAACACATCTTTAAATATAGCTAATGTGTACAATTTGATGAATCAGATGGCATGAATCAAATTCCACTGTAGTAAATAGTGTGTTGTCACTACTTTTCTATTGTTTCTACTATACTTATATTCACATGCATACATTGATTTTACTATATATAGAGAAAATATATGCAACTGATGCACAAGGTAATTGCATAGTGTAATTGCAGCTTAGACGCCACTATCTAAGTAAATACTTTCTCTGAAAAGATAAAAGATATAACGATTTGTGTATCATAATATATTGCAGCACCTGTGGGGGTATGTCTTCTACTAACCCCAAGTTTCGTATTGTTTGGGCAAGAGAGTCTGATGCCACTCTAGTATCAGCATTGCGTAGACAATATGACCTAGGCAGGTGTGTCGATGGTCATTTCACTAGGGAGGCTTGGAGGGAGGCAACTGTGGAAATGCAAAATATGATGGGGAAGACGGCCTGCAATACAGACCAGCTGAAAACTCAGTGGAAGAACTTGAGGAGGGACTATGCCGCTTTGAAGCTTGTGACGAATAAGAGTGGCGTTGGATGGGATGACACTAGGCATAAGCCCACGCTACCTGACAGCCCTGAATGGAGGGAGACCCTTGCGGTATATCCAATAACCAGTCCCTTAATTGAAATAAATAATGTCATATATTTACACTTTAATTTCCTAATACAAATTTTTTTACTTAGGAAAACAAGGACCTTGCTAGGTTGCTTAACAAGCCATTTCCCCACTACTATGACATCGAGATGATGGCGAGGAGGAACATTGCTAGAGGACATCATGCAATGTCTTCAATGGACACACAAACCCCTTCTGACGTTGCCTCCGAGGATGATGTCACTTTCGACTTAGATGGCCCAGACACATCCATGAACACTAGAAGCCAATCAGGGGAAGCTAATATGGGCGCATATGGGATGCAAAGTGAGGGAGACACAGGGGGAGGCGGAACAGATACACTGAGTGTTGGAGGGAGGCCTCCTGTCATTAGGCACAAGAAGCGGCCATCAATGGCTCAAGACCGATGTGGGTTTTCAAATGAAGTGTTATCTGAATTCACATAGGTTTATGCAAAGGTTCACGAGTTAGGAAGTGGTGTGGCAACTAGAGCCTTTGAAAAGAAAGAGTTTACAACCATCTTACAACATTTCCATGACACTTACCCAGATGCCCCCACTGTTGTGTTTACAACACTTGTGAACGCCATCAAGGACTCAACAAACCGCACCATCTATCTCAGCCTTATAGACACACCTCAAAAGATAACCATATGGTTGTAAGACCTTTGGGAAAGGTCCCAAGCTGCCAATGCAACAACAACACCTTCAATGCCATCCTCGTTTATGCCATCTCACCATGCATTTTTCCCGCAATCCCCAACACCCAACTTCAGCAGCACACCAAGTATGCCATCGTCGTTTGTGTCATCTCATCGTACATTTTTTCCTTCGTCCAATGATGCTGGCCCTTCCGGATCACCAAGCATTAACAACCAGACATTTAACTCAGCAAATCAGTAGAAAGTTCTTTCATTGTTGTAATAATCTATTTCCTATCCAAACATTTTCTTTGGGCATAATCTAATTTGCTGAATTGTTGTAATATTTTTATTCCCGTCCATACATTATATTAGTGCACAAACTAAATTGATTAGTTGTTGTAATATTTTATTTTAGTGCCAAGCTTTTATTTTGCATTCAATGTAATTTTCTATGTATCCTGCAAGCCATTATTTGTCATGTCCACAATTACATATGATTCTTGAGTAGTTATTTTCCTTGTCGTTTCCATGACAACCTTGTTATGCTTCCACTTGTAGGCATAATGTCAACCACTGACCAAACAGAAACACCTGACCTCCTCACGCACATTCTACATACATTGTCTGGTCCAGCTAATCACTTTGATGATACAATAGCTGAGTCCATAGCAAACTCCATCATTGACGACATTTCCGACACACCACCTACAATACCTAGGTCAGTTAGCATTAGGAGTGGCCACCAGAAGGTCTTAGAAATTTTAAACGGTCATGAACAAAGGGCTTATGACCTATATCGAATGAGACCACATTCTATATTGGCCCTTGTAGACAAGCTTGAGAGTCGAGCCTTATTACGAAGTACTAGAGGCGTCAGTTCGGTTGAGGCTATGTGCTACTTCCTACAAATGGTTGGCCATGGACATACAAATCATGCTTTGGCTGAGGACTACATTCACTCTGGTGAGACCATCAGTAGAAAGTTCAATGAAGTCTTGGACGCTGTGTGTTCGTTGTCCAACGAGTACATTGTCATGCAAACTACAACGACATGCACGACAACACATTCTCGTATATTGGAGACGCCAAGGTTCTACCCGTACTTCAAGGTAATAGTTAGCCCCTACAATCTTTAATCATTTGGAAATATTTAGTATGTTTACAACCTATTTTGGTGTTGTAGAATGCCATCGGGGTAATTGACGGAACACACATCCCCGTCTTGGTTAAATGAGACAAGCAAAATCGCTACCGAGACAGAAAAGGGAATGTCTCTCTTAATGTCTTGGCTATAGTTGACTTCTCCATGGAGTTTACATATGTCCTAACTGGGTGGGAGGGATTGGCTGCTGACCAACGGGTCCTACAGTCAGCGACGACCACAAGTGGGTTTAAAGTTCCGCCGGAAAAGTTTTACCTAGTTGATGCAGTGTATGCCAACACTCGGCAATTCCTTGCACCGTATCACAACACAGCTTACCATATTTCTGAGTACTGAGGAAACAAACATGCCTACACCAGCAAAAAGGAGATGTTCAACCACCGCCATGCACAATTACGTAATGTTGTAGAAAGAGCATTTGGGGTGCTGAAGCGGCGGTTTGCCTACCTTAAAAAGGGGGCGACCTATCTCATACATTCACAGTGTCGCCTCGTAATGACTTGTTGTATCCTCCACAATTTCATACGCCGCCAACATGATGGAGACACTATCATGGACGAACTCCTAGATGACATTTCAACATAAACCATTCCCCCTGCAGGGGTTGACCTGAGTTCCCTCCAACAAACAACTCATGTCGATTCAAGGGAGGGCGATCGTTTACGTGAATCCATTGCTAATTTTCTATGGGATGCCCGTTGACGTACAATTGTATATGTAATAGTCTTTTACATTATTTGATAAATTATCCACGACATAACTTTGTAGTCTTTAGTTGTTTATTTTACGAACTTTTTACTGCATCCTAATAATATACATGACATAATGAATAGATAGGTTGTCTTGAAATGGAGAATGCAATGCCTTGATGTACATGCGGCCTTCAATGTACTGTACGTGTGTATATGGATGATGTGGATGCGGCAAATGGACGTTTTGAAAATAAAAACCCCCACGGACCGTATTTTACATGTGGTAGGGGGCTTGTTTCGAACAGATGTCAGATGAGATTGCCCGCTCAGCGTGTACCACCCACAGTTGCCACACTTACTGCAGTTAGGGATGCTATGCTAACACAACTTGCATATGCACGCAACAAACACAAGCTATGGTCCGAACAATGTGACTTTGTCAGTTCGACAAGAGCAGACACCGATAGGCTCGAACAAGATATTTCCACTCTACGTGACAGGTGCCAATATCTTTGCCAACGACTTCACATCACGAGCAGTAACGACTCTTCAAACGAGGACGGATACAATACATCATAGATGTAGAACAACCAGTTAGACCTATTTTATGTTCAGAAAGTTGTATTTGAAATCTATGTTCAGAATCTGACAATATTTTTACTAATCCTCAATCATGTTTTAGATGTCAATGGATCCATCTGAAGTTTCGAGGTGTGATTGTGGGTTAGATGCAGCCTTGCGGCTTAACACAGAGGATGCAGGGTTGTATGATTTTGGCATTCTGATTGAAAGGCCGGGAAAAATGTATTACATATGTCCTTCTCGTGAGGTGCACTAGTAAATACATACATAATAGGTTGTCGTTGTGTATGCTGCACATTCTTTGTCATTCAATAAACTTGATAATACATTGTAGGGAAAAGACCGGTGCATATACTTTCGTCAGGAAGTCGATCTCCCTCCAACAATTGATTCTTTGAAAGCTAAGATAATGTTACTAACTGTGGAGTGCAAGTCAGTGGGGGCCAGGCAATGAACATGAAGGACTTTGTTGAAATGCATCACAACTACGATGATATATACACCCAAAAAAAGTATGAGCATGAGGTTTTAGAATGCTACGGTGCTAGTCTGGAGGAAGAATGTAGTCTTCTTTTAGACATTCCTTCACCCACGATGATGCCATAACGTTTAATGGCAGAGAGCTACTTTTAGTTTGGTGTGTCGATTTACATTGTCCACCGTTTGATGTTTTTAACATTAAATCTTCCTGAATTCATCCGACATTAACAGGCTTTTGTTATGCATTATGGAGGGTGTATGTTTGTTCACCGTGATGTTGATAACTGTTAGTTAGCACTGAATATGCATTTTATATTCCCTTAATTGTGTGATACACCCTTACGTCTAAAACATATTACTTACAGAATCTGTAATATGGCTGGGCCTCCAAGGACGCCTTCTTTTATGTGGCGTACGGAGCTTGATATGGTTCTTAGAGGTATGATGAGAAACCAATATGAGTTGGGGAGATGTGTTAATGGAGTATATACTACACAGGCTTGGATGGAGGCATGGCGTGACTTCCAAAACATAACTGGGGGGCCTTACATATCTTTGACTGAGTTGCAGATGAGATGGCAACACATAAGGAGAGAGTTCATAAGAGACAATCTTTTTATTTTGGGAGATTTATTGCCTCCCCCGCCATTGGCCGTGCAACACAACTTCATGACGACTCGTCACATTTACCCACATGCGGTTGCTGAATTCCTTATTAACACCGATGAGTGAATCAAACAGCCACGTTAGACGAAGAAAATAACACATTAACTTGTAATATATTTCCACAACATTGTAGTTGTTTGTGTTTACTTTGCAACATTTATTTGTATGTAGCTAAGTTTGTTTGGAGCTTTATTGTTATGTATTGAATGCATACATCATGTTCTTACTTGTTTGTAGCTAAGTTTGTTTGGAGCATTTTTTTGTATTCAATATTGTCACATTTATCTTACTATTATTGATATTTGCTAATACTTATATTTATTTATTAACTATAGATGTCATCATCGCGGTCACGGTCAAAGGCAAGGACAAAATTTGAAAAACTAGTGATGTCTCCGTCGAAGATTAAAAAATATGTAGAAGAAAACCTTGTTTGCAAGAACAAATGTTGCGAGCCTACATGCGATGAGGGCCCAAATGATAGAGACGAACAAGCCAAGGGTGTTACTCATCCTATTCACCATCTTCCGTTGCTGTTCGAGTGGCCAAAAGACACCAGCAAACAAGAAACAAATCAGTTGTTGGACGAAGCCTATCCTATGTCGTGGGACGAGTACGACGAGGCCATGAAGTTGGCCGACGAGTACGATGAGGCATGAAATTGGCTTCTTGCTCACCAACTTAGATTGTGTAGCTTTGTCTTTGTCTTTGTCTAGGTCCAGGGCAGACCTCTCCTTTCAGTTTGTATGTTACATATGTATTTGCCTAGGAACTAATAAAATATTATCTTTTTATTTATGTGGTATTACGTTCTACGACAGACATGCTACACACGTTTACTACTATTTAATTTAAATACATAAATTATGCATTTTATATATTATGTATTTGTTATTTAATATATAATACACTTCGGCCAACTTCTGCTTAAGCGGCAGCACAACTACACATTCCTTATTCTTGTTAAAACGGTTCTACAACATCAGGACAGAATCAGCAGATACTGACTATGTTGCCAAACAAAAGCAAACTGAATCCAACTTAGTAGCCAAATAGAATCAGACTGCAATCAGATTCAAATCAGACCAGCTAACCAGAATCAGAATGGGTTGCCAAACAGAATCAGATTGGGTTGCCAAACAGAATCAGACTGAATCCTGACTAACCCCATCTAATCCATTCCAGACTACGAAATCCCAGTCTGTTCCCAAATAGGGGCATAGAGTTTTTCCCGATGAGAGGACTGCAACTTCCCACTCGGTTTCCTTCTCCTGCCCATGACTTGGCTGTTCTAGCATCGTGAGTGGGTCACGGTTGCCCCACATTTTAGTCCCCACGATAACTGAAGGTTGAAGACAGTGGGTTTACCCTCCGATCAATCTTCAGACATTGGATAATCCGTGGGACTAGCCCACTACCGGGCCATGAGATATATCACTGACCTCCCACTTGGTTTAAAGTATTTGAACTTTGTTCTAATATACCTCACTAAGCACCTTATTTAAATGACCTTCAAACTTAAATTCTTCTAGGAACCTCAAAACTTCATGAAACTTTAATCATATCTCTACTACAACTCAAGCTACATTCTTCTCAAGTTTGATGTCAAGATTCAACCATCTTATCAGTCAATTAAATACCTTAAAATTTCATAAAATTTGGGATATTAACCATAAAATTAATGGCAAGAACTCTTCAAACTTTATCAAGTATATGATGCTTTTAATATAAACCAAACAAGATTAACTCAACTATGTCACTAGATATTTGAAGGCCTCAAAATTCACTCTGTCACACTTTCTATGGACATCAATAAAAGGTTCCCACCCTTATTGAGCCAAAAAGTATAATATATCAATTTATCCATCAGCACGTTTAGATAAAAAGCAAGGTTGGTTATAGGGCTAATATAATTTTCATCTAAGAACATAGGAGTAGGTTTCAAACCTTCCTTTGTATATATTATGTTACCATAAAAAGGTATGTGAAATTTTAAACAATTCAAACATATAGTCATTGGGTAAGAGTCATACTATGTCATGATCTTGCCCATTTCTCCATACTTAACTCGGTCGCACCTCTACATTTTCATGAAGTAGGTGAAAGGCCGAGACCTTCTCTAGCTTGAGCCCTATTTAGATTTTTGTAAATTAGGAAGACCACAGACCTTGCATAGGTGGGCCCAATCCCTAGAACCAATGCTTGAGACATAACACAATATCTATCTCCTCTAGGTAAACTAGAAAATCCTAAAATTTCATGACCTAGTCCAATCATCAATGTAAAAATCATGGAGGAATTGATCCCCTATTAGGAGAAATACTAGCTATAGATAGAACTTCTTCAAAGCAGCATACTTGAATATCAGGAAACTGATAACTCAAAATTCTCAAAACCTTTTTCTAAATATAGAAGAATAAAGTCTCACAGACATTCAGAAATAGAGAAAGTAGTTAGCAGTAAAACACCAAAGGATAGGACATCACAAGATCTTGATCTATGTACTATAGAAAGTTTTGGGTCCTTCTGCATAGTTCACCAACCTTTATGTTCATGAACTCATATAGACATGCATTCCTTCATTTTCTGGATAATCCCAATATCACAATAGGTAGACGATTAATGCACAACTATAACCATGCAATTAAACTTATATGGAGGATGCAAAAACAAATTCAAAGCTAGAAATCTTAAAATTGCATTGGGAAAAGATATGGGAATCAAAAACTTTAAGAAAAATGGAAACCCTTATGTGTATTGACTATTACAAGCCCTTCCCCACAAATAAACAGAGGTGCATAAGGAAGATGACTACGGATTAGAACTTCCCATGGTGTGGGACACCACCTGAAAAATATTATACATGCCTAGTATGACTGTATGAAAGAAATAGAGACATGTCTTCATTAAAGTGACTTATGTTGCAAGGGACTTACTTCACATCAAAGATCATGACTTGGTTCACAATAAATCTACATAGAATAATGAGCACCACTTCTAGTTTATGGCCAATTGATGGTACATCAAGTATTCATAAATGTGGAAATTTTTCAAAAGAAAGCACAATAGATAAACACCAAACTCTTTTCACTATATACATGGTGCAAATGATGAAACAAGCATGAATACAAAATATATTACCCCCAAGTGGCAAAGCATGGACCTGAATGCATACAAAATACACCATTTCTAAAAAATTCAACATCACTCCACAGTGCACATACAACTCAACGTGTTGCATCAGACAAAAACTCAATCCAAAGAATCAATAGTCATCACATGGATATTTCATATATCTCCAACTAATAAAATGTGGCACATAGATGTTAAAAAATGATGTCAAGGTGAATGAAACATTTCTATATTTGCAAAATCCTTTCTATATCCTATGAATTGACAAGCTTTACTTAAATCAAAAACTCTATTCTAAACCTATAAAAAAGAGGGAAATAGCATCTAGAGAATCCTGAATGAACTTTTCATGGTAGCCTCGCTCCAAGCAATTTATCTATGATATTAAAAATAATTATCTAAAATTATTATATGGACATGTTACACTTATAGCACAATGATTTTTTTCCAAACAATGTGTAACTTCTTTAGCCAAGATATTATTCCCCCGATTGCATCTTAAGTGATTTGATAATTATTAAATGTCGTAACCGATTTCTCTTCAGTTTTAATTGCCACACCAATGCAAACAACAACAAATGCAAATTCTAACTTACTTCTTCCTATTACAAGGCCAAGATTCACACCTATCACTTATCTTTGAGCTACGATTAACGTTCCATCATTGAAACTTAACGACCTCATGATGTATAAGTTGTATGAATTACCATGTAAAATCTTAGATATCAAGAACCAAACTTTTTAGGAGGAGGTCTTTTTATTTTAGTAAGTTATCTTTCTGTAATTGTGGTTCCACTACATGACTTTTATGGCATGGATGTTCCTTCTTTCATGGTCATCTCCATATTCTTTAATAAGATACACTTATCACATTAATGAAATCAGAACTTATAACTATTACTAAAAAACTTGAATAATTACTTGATATTCTTGAAATGGAAAACTCTAGCTGGAACTTCCCAAAACTATGACTTCTATATATTCTTGTCTTTTTTTTTTGATATGAAAATTCTATTTTTTGCGTCTCACATATTTTTTGTTGGTCTTTGACTATACCTTCAAACCCCTCAACATATGGATGACTAAACTCATTGGTCTCATGGTTCACATGAGCCTTCTTTGGGCCCAATATTTGATCAACAGTTTGATCTTCATCGAGATTTGTATCATCATTTTCAACCGTCGACTGTAACTTGTCCTACGATAATAACCATAATGATGATTTTTTTTAGCAAATAAAGCCAAATATGTCAAATGATTTTATACTTAAAATTAGTTCAACTGATTTTGCATGTACACGAGTACCATCCTTCTTCTTATGGGTAGAAACAAACAATTGTAGTCGACTAAAGTTACCCCCTTTATTCTTTCATTACAACTACTATTCATAGAAAAATAAAGTATAAGTAGAGTGTGACTGTGTTATGTTATTAAAATCATTAAGTGGAAAATTAACTCATTCAGTTTCACACAAGCATAGGGCATCGACCCTAATATATGTTGTGTGGTAACAAACTTTCTCCTCATACTATTCTTTGCACTCTGTAACTACAGTTCATGATCAATTACGCTCATCAACAATGAAAACTAAGTGACCCCATCGTATATGATTAATTATCTTACCTTTATGTCACTAGAGTCCTAGTAATCCACAAGAAAAGCACACTGTAATTGATCAATATGGGAAGGACAATCATTAAACCTGTCTGTTTTATCTTTGTGCTGCATATATTTTTTCCTTTTGATTTTAGATTTGAAGTTTCTTCAATAATCCCTAACTGTGCGTAGAACAGATTTCTTTCCCTTTGGGTCGATAGTAAATTTTGTCTGCTATAAGAAAAATAAAAGTAATAAAACATGTGCACTCTTAAATAAAACTTTATAAATATATATTACCAAGATATAATTCCATATCTCAGTTTTCTTTCTAGTTGGTACTTATTTCCAATCCAAGTAATCCAAGGGTGCTAGCCATGAATTTCTAGCAATTGTTCCCTAAAAAAATGACAAGTCATTCTGATGAGGCCCAATGGGTTCTCCATTTTCATCCAATATGATGAAAATTTTGCAACCCCTATCTTACTCCATAATTGAAGACATTTATAATAGCCTTTTTTTATTCACATCACCACCTATAAATAAAAACAATATGAGGTAGTTATTTAAATTATATATATATATATATATATATATATATATATATATATATATATATATGCAAATATATGAGGTAATAGTTCATTTTAGTAAAATGTTGATGAGAGACTTATATACCTTCCACTTCATCTCGATGAGAAGTAGTATTTTCATCAACAAATTGAAAGTCATCATCATTTACATGATTGGTTTCGACCTCATGATCTATATTGACATTATCAACAGAATGACCAGCTCTTATGCCATTATTTGCCAAAGAATCCCTATGACCAACTCCAACCTCATGATTGATATTGGCATTATCAACTGTATGACCAACTTTAGTACTATTGTTTGCCAAAAATTCCCTATGATATATTGCAATCTCATGATTGATATTAGCATTAAAAAAAATGACTAGACCTCATGCCATTATTTTCCAAAGAATCCCTATGACCAAGTCCAACCTCATGATTGATATTGGCATTATCAATAGAATGACCAACTTCTATACCATTGTTTGATAAAGACTTCCTACCACCAACTCCAACATCATGATTTCTCATAGACACATGAGGATGCTTCTCTTTTATAAAGTGTACTTATGCATTTTTTCTACTAAAAAGATGATGCAACAACCTTTTTATTAGTTTTATTTCTCAAGTCAGCTTTTGAACTTCTAAAATATGCATTAACTGAACCAAGATGCCTCCCTTCTTTTGCACTTCAGCATCAACTGAGCCAAGATAGCCTCCCTTCATTCCCAAATCCACATTAACTGAACGAAGATAACATCCATTCATTTGTAAACGTTTGGACATTACTTAAAACATAAATAATTAGGTGAGTTGTTGTAACTATACATATGAAAAAATGATAGGTAAATGATTTTTCACCATACCCATCATTTTTTCCTTTAATTACTTCATTGTTTACATCATCAGTTTCTCATTCAGACAAAAATTGTGTACGTCTTTTCAACATCCTGGAAATAGAATGCATAACAAATATAAATAAATTAAAATCATAAGAAAAAATATATGTAAATAATAACGGTTGAAGGAGCTACCTAATACAAAAATTATAACACATTCGATGATTTGATTATTTAGAATAAAAAAAATATGCAAATTGAAAGAGAAAAAATTATGCATATCAAATGAAGATAAAAGGTATGCATAATTAAGAAAAATGAAGAAAAATAAAATTCTTATAACAATACATTGATATATAAAATGAAAAAAACACATATGATAGATCATGGTGATCTTATTCAAGTTGTTCATCATTTTTCCCATCATAAAAGGTTACACCCTCCATATATTCTCTAACCAAACAGATCCATAACAAACATCGCTAAAAATAGATTTCGAATCATCTGCATGAGCATCTTCAGGTACGCATGTCCTGTCCATGAAATTTTCATTCAACTTCTCCTCTATGTCATAAGTATCACAAGGCCTAGTATGCACAACAAACTCCATCCTCGGTGATTGATGTCAGTCATTTAAGTGATTTGTTGTACTTAAGAGATCAATGCAAATGGATTATCAATTAAGTCAAGGAGGTTTAATTTGACCATCATAAATTATTATTTTTATCTTTTTTGACACCCTTGGTTGCAATTACACAATCACTTTTAGACAATACAACTTTCAGTTGCTCGTAGTAACTGATCTCTGAGTACCCATAGTAGGTAACTTGACCCATTTTAGGATTTTTGACCTTGGAATTGGAAAACATTTATGTATGGGCATTCACTGTTATCCAACTGTTCTGAATATTTTTTTACCATGTTCCCACTCCTTGGTTCGAAATACATATCCATTTATTACATATTCAGTGTATTTCATTGCCATATTCTGTGGTCCTCGAGCTAGAGTTAGTAGATTTGATGACACATTTTCTGACTTAGCCTTCTGTTCAACCTATGTAAATTATGAATTGAGCGATTCATATAATATTCTAATCATGTTAAATAAAATTAATTTGATAGACTTACATGCTTATTAAACCAATCACTAAAAGTGTTCATATGAATATTATTGATTTCCCATTGTCTTGCATGTGGATTCATTTTCTCATGTAGAGAATGTACTCCCTGGTCATGCTAACAAATACACAAGTCATGTATACATACATATAACGGTGAACATGCATAAATATTACTAATATAATGAACTCACTCCATGAATGGTTCAACTACAACACAATTAGATAAAATATATTGATGTGCAATTTCAACATCACATCTTCAAGATAAATATGAATCTTCTTCCCTATTGGACGCCCTTTGTGTGAAAACAAAGATCACTCATCATCGGTAATGATATCATCATATTCAACATCATTTTTAGACAACTTTGTGAACCTTGTCTCAACCCCAAAGAGATAACTCAAACAAAATATTAAGCATTCATCTGCCCGGTAACATTCTTCTATAGAAGCTTCTCAAAGAGCTTTATTCCCCACATATTCTTTTAAAGTTTTTAAGTATCTAAAATTATAAATAAAATTTGTTTAAAATTTAAAAATATATTTGATACAATTTTATCAAAACAAATAGTAAACACATACTACCTTTCCATTGGATACATCCAATGATAAAATGGTGGTTCAAATATCTTAGCTTCTTGTGGAAGATGAATGACCATGTGCTCTATGATGTCAAAAAATAACAGTGGGAAATTTTTCTCCATGTTGCATAGAGTCACTGCAGTTCTAGATTCTAGCCTCTCAAAAGCATACAAATTTATCTTTTTTGAGCATATGTCTTTTAAAACCTAGACAACTCAGTCATCACATCTATAACATTTTTGCTCGGTAACACTACCCGTAAAGCCAATGATGGAAATTGTTGAATTAACATATGATAGTCATGACTCTTCAATGCCAACAATTTTTTTTCTTTGATGCATGAATTTTGAGAGATATTAGAGGAAAAACCATCTAGAATCCGTACAAACTTCAAAAACTTACAAAATAGTTTTTTTCCCTCCTTTTTTAAAGTAAAAAAAGAAGGTGGAGTGATATTTTTTATTCTATATAATGTGCAGTCTAGACCTTATTCCCATCTCTAAAATATCATAATGAGATTTTTCATTATCCTTTGACATGTCCATCCCAAGAAATGTGTGAATCAAGCTCTCACATATATTTTTTTCAATATGCATTACGTCAAGATTATGATGAATAAGATTATGCTTGCAATATGACAACTCAAAGAAAATGCTTTGTTTTTTCCAATTGTAAAGTCGATTGTCTGCATCTCTAGTTGAACTAAAACTTGCTTCCAAACAACATCTTTAGAGTAGTTCTTAATGCTTCTTTTCCATTAAATGATGCCAGATCTCTATGTAATTTATGATCCATTCGAAGAAACCTCTTGTGGCCCATGAAATAGTGTTTCCTACTATGTGGTAGTGTTAGAGACCACTTGTCCTTATTACAAATAGGGCATGCATTGTCAACCTGATAAATAATCATAGGTAGGGAAGTCATTTATCATCCATAGTAAGATGACACACAACTAGAATACTGCTTTACAATCAATATCATAGGTATCAACACAAACTTCCCACAATTCTTTCAACTCTTCAATCAAACATTGTAAGTAGACATCTATCTTCATTCTTGGTTGACTTGGACCTAGAATAATCATAGAAAGGATAAAATTATGTGTCTTCATGCATATCCATGGTGGAAAATTGTACAGAATCAATACGACCAAACAAATAGTATATGAAAGACTCATCATGTCAATGGGAATAAATCTGTTAGATATAAACCAAGACACGTTATAAGAGTCACATGCAAAATCAACATGCATGTTATCAAATATCTTCCATGCGGGTGAATCTATTGGATGCCTTAAAGCTCCATCCTTAATGTGACTTTCATCATGCCACCACATTAGTGGTGAGACTCTAGAGGACATAAACAATATCTTTAACCTACGAGTCAAGGGAAAGTAGCCCAAAACTTTATAAGGAACTATTTTCTTTTTCATACCCATACTTTGTGCACCTTCTACATCACTTCCAATTTCTTTATATCCAGAAGGCATTATAACATGGACATGAAGTAATATCTACAAACTCCTTGCAATAAAAAATGCAATCATTTATACATGCATCAATTTTAAAGTCTTACTTTTTTTCTTGCTTTATATTATGAGCTAGGCAATGTCTCACCCTCATGAAGTAACTCCTTTAAAAGTTCAAGCAACTACATAAATGATTTATTACTCCAATGATTGATACATTTTATATGGAACAACCTCACAATGGTATACAACTTCAAGTACTTCTTATTTCCAGGATACAACTCTTGTGCAACAATCTCTAACAATTTGTAAAATTTCTCAACTTGTTCATCATAAATTAATACAAATCCATCATCGTCGTCGTCCATGGTTTCTCTACAATTTTGGACTCTATATGCATCATGCAACATGTCTATCATATCATCATACGAAATGTTGTCTTGCATAGAAGAATATTCCTTGGCATCAAAAAAAGTCTCATCATGAAAATCTAATCAGTGTAGCTAATGAAAAGAGCATTCCATAATAGGTTCTTGGTTGTCACTTGGCGATTCTATCTTTGTGTATTTAGACACTTTCTACAAGGGCATAAGATATTCTCATTTGTACTACATTTATCGAAAGCATGCTCTATTAATTTGACTACCCTAGTGAATTACTTTGTATTGGTCATATCTTCCTCAATAATCCAACTTTGTCGATCATACTTCCCTAGGATAATCAAGCGGAAAAAGTAAAAAAAGTAATAAAGACGTTAAAAGTATAGATGTGTATAAATAAGGAAAAATTAGGTTAAATGGTAGTTATTTAACACATATATATAGTAGAAAGTTCTTTGAGGTCAATTGGTGGTTATTTTACATAATAAGGAGTTCATTTCTATGCATATCCCTATAAATACCCAGTCAGGTTTCAGGCCCACTTAACATTGATATATTTTACTATGTCAAAGGTGTGAATGTGGTCTGTATCAAATTGTTATACTAATGAAACTGCCATTTCTTATTTAATTTTTTTGATCATGCAATGTTAATGTTGGGTTTTACAAATATATGGGCTAGGAGTGATGTGAAGACATTTATAAGATTACATATTCAACACATGTAGATCATCGTGTTCACTCCATTTTTCTGCAATTGTTCTTCTCTGAATCGGGCCCTAATAGTTTTCTATAAGACCATATATATAATGTTATGTGTATAGAATTGCCATCTCTTTGGCACATGAAACGACACCATTTATAATTAAATGCTTTTGGCCATGATTCTTGCATTTTGTAATGCATATATTGATATGTAGACACTTAATTGGCATATGTAATATTCATCAACCTTTTCTGTTGTTGAATTCGTTCCTACATTCATTCACTTGTGGAAATAGCATACTATATTTTGACATCTGGTTTGTCCCTATATCTATATCAAGTAAATATAAGTTCTAGTTTTTTACAAGATATAGTTGTCTTTACAATATTGTCCCCAATGGTATACATAAGATAAGAAGTTAGCTCACCCTAAGCACTCACAGTCTCCATCCATTTTGCATGATTAATTCGGCTCATCATTGGTAGGATTTCAATACTCTTCATATTTTAATGATTCACTAGTATCCAAGGGAGTTTAAACAAAAATCACTTTTTGATTAGTAGGATGCACATGAGCTGCATCAACCAAGTCATCCCTGACGAATATACTCTCAACATCTTCACCTAAATTACTAATATAAATAATGTCACTCTCACCATGACTAGAACTATGGTCCTTAGCATCCACAAACTTCTCAACTAAATTTTTCACTATCACAATTTGTAGATATCTTTAGTAGTTTCTAGGTTAGTAAATTATATTATCATATAGGTTATTTTTGTATTGCTAAATAACCTTGAGTTACTAATCACTTGTTATGTATAAGAAAGATGTCATAAATCACATGTTGGTGTTTGTTAGGATCTTTATTTTTTGCCAATACTAACCAAACCTATATATTGTATTAACCTTTATTCTTTAGCAACTATTGTGGCACCCCGTACATACATGGACCTTTCCTTTTAGTGAGACGTTTTTCACAATAGATAAACAAGACTATTCTTGCATTATGGGTTAATATTGTTGTGAAGTACTGTCACCAATTAGGTGTGAAAGTATAATGTTTTGTTTCAGATTTGCCGATACAAAATTTATGGGTGTCATTATAGCTTACCACCCTTCACCTGACCCATATTGGATGGATAAGATAATGATTTCATGATGGTAATGGGAAACTGGAAACAACATTTGTAATGATTCATATAGGAACAAAACAAACACATATGGAAAACTCTTTGCAATATCACATCTAACATACTTACCCTGATCATAACTATCTCAATTTTTGTACCATTAAAAAATTCATTTCATTTCTTTATGTAGTATCAAAGGCATCTAGAAATCATCAAACTTAAAATAAATTTTCTAAAATCTAGCATCATTCTTTAGAGAATGCAGAACCATACTATTTAATTTTCTTTCTGTAGTTGATTCATGATTAAACAAGATACTAGAGTTCTCATAGCTTTGCTTGGTTAACTTCTCAGATTAAGTTATAGAAAATTTCTAGTTGATTCATGGTTGGGTCTAATTGTATGCCTTGCCTTTGCTCAACCACCCCTTCTCTCAAAGGTGTCTTAGGAAGGATTAAGTTGTCTTGATTATAAAAATATAGATAGTCATGCAATTCAGAAAATGTGACACATACAATAAAAAACAATACACAAACTTACAATTTATCCATTAAAAAGGTTTATAACCTAGGATAGAGATGGGTATTGTTTGGCCTTCAAGTTCTTGCAAATGAGATATAATATCATCAAATATATAATGTTTTAATCATATATCATCCATGTATTAAAAAAGGCTCTTTTAAAGTCACCCACATTAGAATAGGTCTAGTTCTGCTTGTGTTCTAACATTCTCACTTTTGTAACATCAATCAAGAAATCCTGTATGTAACTAAATGATCTACTTACCACTTTTTTGCAAGATTGTTTTCTTGGAGAACTTAGGTCTTCTGGTTTCACATTGGATTCAATGTTATATCAGTTTCATTCAGTCTTAGGGAAGTTGGTTGGATTCATCATCAATTGGTTGGCTTCTTAACCTCTCGAATACTATGGTACACTCATTTAAGAATGGATGGTGTCTTCTAATATGTTTATCTGACCATGCTAAGATTCAATATGTGATAAATCTATTGAGGAAAAGGCCATTGAGGGTTTTCCTATCCTATTTTACTTGAAAGAGTTTTCTTACTAAAGTGGTTATGTAAGTCTTACCATCGTATATAAATTAATAAGGATCTAGATAGCCTTTGAAATTCAAGTTCTTAATGTTAAAGTGATTTTTTTCTTATATGAAGTTTTGTCTAGTTCCATATAAGAAATACAATATTGACCCTCCGATCAAGGGATGACCAACCCCTAAGGATTCAACCCTCCCTTCTTCACTACATGGTTCTCCATTCCTTTATTCCAAAATTAGACTCTCTTGATTGTATTCCTACTCTTTATTCTTTTGATAGTTTGACAAGATTCACCTTCTTCTTTCATTCTATCACAGACTTAAGGAAAATTTGTAACTCTTGTGCTCAATCCCTTTTAGGTTGGTAAGACCCAACAAGGTGTGCCCAAGGCCCCATGACAAGGGGTTGACATAGAGTGAGGTTGGATGTCCCATTCTCCTCATGATTGTCAGGGCCATGACACCAAGCAAGGTGCTAATGTTAGTGTTGTTTGGGATGACATCTAAGGATGCAGTCTCCTAGGTTCAAATACAAGGTGCCTAGCCTAGCTAGGCAGTATGGGTATATGCCTAAGAACTTTGGGTGGGCCTCCTAAATATTTTTAGAATGGACTTTGAGTGTCCTTTGAACTATCATCTCATTTAGTGATCAATAGTTTATGTGCTTTTGATGTCCCTATTTTGATGTTTTTTACTGATAGAAAGAAAGTTGTAATGGTTATTTTAGTGTGACGTTCACCTGTCCCAATTATGTTTGGACCCATAGGTGCAAAATTTAGTATTCTATAACAAGTTTGGAGATGAATCATCTAGTTATGTTTATATTTTTCTTCACCAACTATTTTTAGTACACTTTGTTCTACTTTAGGTTTTCATTATTAAATAGAACTTTTTAGTACACTTTTACTAGTATAATGAAGGTGGATGCAGTTGCATAATCTGACCAAATAATCTAGTCACAAGCTGAAGTCCACAATATGCATCTAGGGGCAACAAGGCAACTATGCAGTTGTGTTAGTCTATTATGTGGAAATCAATTCATCCAGTATATTGTAAGTTTATGAGTCATCTGGAGAATTTACCCACTTTCATTTTTTAATTAAGCATCAAATAATGAAACTATCTATTTTCTAACATAAAAAATCCTAAAATGCAAAACTATTAGAGGTTGAAACTATCTACTTCTATTTTTCTCATACTGACATGGTAGGAACAAATGAATGAGGAATATGGATATTCAAGATGATAACACAATGTCATTCTTCTTCATATTGTACTTCATAACAATTGTCTTATGCACACTTTTACATCTAAAACTAGAGTACCATGAGAGTTTTGAGGTAGAAGATCTGTTGAGGCATCTATAGTAGGGATCTTGGGAAACAAAGGAACCACTTTGTGTAAAAGTTTAGAGTTTTGAACCGATTTGAATAGGGATTGGAGTTTAAAGTGAATTAGGAAAGAAAAATTAAAAAAAAAAACCTTGATGTCAAATGAGTGTGAGCTTCTACAGAGAGGATCATCTAGGTGCTCTTGGGCTGCTAGGTGGTGAACTAAAGAGAGGTTGTGCCCTCTGGCTACTGGGCGGCGATGCTGAATAGATGTTATGACCTCAGGCTGCTGGGAGGAAATGTTGAAGAGATTTTATGTCCTCAGGCGTACCCTTACATTCAAAAGAAGACATTGTGCTCGACAGCGATGACAGAGAATAGGCGAAGTCACTGTTCTTGGTAGCAATAACTAAGAAATGGACGGGGTGTGGTCCTGACTGGGAGAGCATCCATGGATTGTGTGAGAGGGAAAACTATGTGGGGGAATGAGGGTGATCCTGACTGGGAGAGCGTCGAGGGATCAGAGTGGGAAAACTGCATGGTGGGGCCCAGTATGTGGTTTTATTCATGTAGGGAATATCGCACGCAGGAGGAAACATGAAAGTGGCATGAGACTTTTTCCCCCTAAATTAAGCCTGGTTTTTTTAAGGAAAGCCTCTACAAAATTACATTAAAGACAGAGATAGGATAAGTGTAGCTATGTCTGATTAATTGAGTTAACTATACTCATTTTATTTACACTTTTATATTTTGTAGCTAACAAGGGGTTTAACTATATAAAAATTATATGTTATTAGAACAATTGTAGTTAAAGACCATTTCTTTTGTAGTGATTCCTACCACCATATGCCCTAACTACACCAAGGGCAATAAAAGAAAATTTAAAAAGAAAATAAAATGTTCTCTATATAATAAAAGCTAAAAAAAGAAAATAGAATGATCTTTTGTTACATCACTCCTAATCATCTTTCATTGTTACCATTACAAAAAAATTTACTCGGAGTTATATGGAGACTGTGGATTTTTTATGTATTTGATTCTTTATATTTATTGTTTGTAGGCTCAGTGGAGATCAAAATTAGCTACTGAAAGAGGAGAAGAAGGAGGTGGAATACACATGTACATATTCATTATTGAACCCCTCTAGTATATATATAGGGCGTTCATTCAATGCCCGTGTGGGTAGATACCCACTCCTATCTGGGTTACGTTTTTTGAGGTTTCTTACTTTTTGCATGTAGAGGGTTACTTTACCTTGTAAAATGTTACTTTTCATACATAGATAGTTACATTTGCACCATCTATAAAAAAATATACAATTACATATATATTCCAAAAAATTTGTTGTGTATTTTACACGGATTTACTTTTTGAGTCGAATAGTTACTTTTTGGTCAATATAATTACTTTTTTATCAAGTGAGTTACTTTTTTGACCAAATAGTTACTTTTTTGGATGAACTGGTACTGAATTCTTGGATACCCATGCAGGTATTAAAGATAAACCCACCATATATATGCATATATATGTATACACACACACACACACACACATATATATATATATATACATATATATATATATATATATTGAGTTGTCTTTACTTTATTGTTTGGTAACTGAAAATAGATTGATATCAAACATACTTAAGGGTAAGTATGTTTTAATATTGTGGTGGTGATAAGGCCTTGAATGGGCCTTCATCTTATGGCATATTGCCCTTTTTTTGTGACTGAGAGAACCCACCCCAAGCGAGTCTAGCATGGTAAACTCTTGAGGCATAAGAGGGCGTGGTCTGGTCAACCCTCCCACAACAAATTAGCATGGGTTGTCATTCCCAGAGTGCCTTGATTGAGGTTAAAACTCAAGTCCTTCATTGGGATTTATTTAGCTCTTACCACCGAGGCTACTCTAGACTTCATCTTATGGCATATTGCCAATATTCACATTCAGCTATTTCATAATGCAATCTTTCCCTAATAAATGTTTTTATGTATGAAATGCACTTATGGATTCAATTTGCATAATTTGAAGGTACTTTAACCACTAACAATGGAAAGAAGAGAAGAAGGTAAAATCTAGGATTTCTCTAGGCTTGGAGGAGTCCAAAATGAAGCCAAGATCACTCCCAACCTACCCCATCTAATAAAAAGATTACACTAAAGAAAAAAGCTCCATGAAGGACCAGGTTCAATACTAAAGTGTTGGCAAAATATCCCAAAGGCTGTGTAACTCAGCATGGGCATGCTATCAAGAAAAAGATTAAAGACTCGATAACAAATGAAGATACCCCAGGATAAGCAGCTAGCATGATGTTCTCACTAGAAATGTCATGGAAATCAACAACCAGAGCAGATGTGCTATCTAAAATGACCATGCCAGATAGTAAAGGACACCCCTTCTTAAGAGCATGACCCTTCTTCAACCCATCCACCACGATCGTGATACCAAAATGATCATGCTACCTTAATCCCACCACAGCCATTATGCCCAGAATGGTCATGATACCCCAACTCCAAAAACCAAAAATTGACCATTTTACATTCCTAAGACAACTGCATTCCACCAGCACAACCATTCTTACACTCACCCACCATGTCCATTCTACCTAAAACAACCATTCTACCCACTAGACCCTATTGCTTCACTACTATTATTTTACCATATTGCCCATGCTTAACCTTGTTCTTCCATTACCACTATATAATAACTAGTGGAGGCTAACATACAAGGTTATCTCCCTTACGCATTCATTCCCCCTACCTACCTCCTATCTACCCCATTCCACTTCCATTTCATCATATTCTACCAAAGACCCTAACTTTTAAGATTTTGGACACTATCCATTCCATTTCAATGTCATTCTACCTTGGAGGAGGGAAGTTCTCTACCTTTCAAATATTCTAGAATAAGATTTCTACCACTACTTTGAGCTCCATGGATTCTTCTATCTCTTTCTTCTTCATTTTTGTATTTTTCATTTCCATGAGTAGCTAAGTCCTCTTGGTGGGATATTTGGGGAAATAAACAAACTTTGATGCCATGTTGAGGGAATTACTATTATAAATATTATATTTTCATTTGGAAATGTAATATTTAGGATTCTATCTTATTTTCCCATCTCTTGTTATGGTGATTGATGCTTGAAACCACCTAATTCTAGGAGAATGGTGTATATGTGCCTTGATGGGGAAGAAATCCTAGGTCCAACTATTGGATCCTTAGTTAGATACCTCTATTCCTTCATATCTATTTACTTTCTTGCTCTTAGGTATAATCTCTAAGTAGCTAATAGTACATCACTTAATATGCTTAGCAAAGAGCATGTTTATAGGTTGGATAGAGTGTAAAAGGAGGTGAAATATCGTTCTCCTACACTTAATGACACCCTTTTCTAGTACGTACATTACAAGAATCACTCCTCATTACCTATACTAGTGTGTTTGTGATTGAATTATACCATAACCTAGTCAACTAGACCTCATAATGTTGAATAGGGGGTGACAAAGACTAGTTCCTCTATGTATACCCTATACCACCCATGGTCAACTAGTAGTATAGGAAAATTCACCACCATCCCACTATCTTGTTTGGTTAGATAACATGGTTCAATTGAATGTGTTGCATGATATGAAGATGACTATGTTGATAGTCACAATTATCTCTAGACGTCTCACTCCCACAAATAATTTCTTAAAACCCTAATTTCTCATTTAATTAGCTAGTGTTGATTTACGTATATTTTTGTTTACTTAGTCAATTGTCTTGTTCACGTTAACCAACCCTTGATAGAGTAGTTAATTCTCATTCTTAGTTTCTTGTGTTAAAGTTTCCATGTTTAGTTCTTAGATTGCTTTTCTAGTGTTATTGTTAGCATGGTGTAACTAATTGCTTCCTATCACCTTGACTAGCTAGATTTTCTTCTTGATTTTCTAATTAGGATTGCTTTGGTTAGTGTAATGTTATTTTATAATTTAATATAGTGTAGTTTCTTTTCTTTCTTAGTTAGATAGCATTGTTCATGGTTAACTCAGGATTAATTCTTATTCATTTCAATTTCCTGCTCAGTTGTGTAATCTAAAATCCAAAGTCAAACCCTAAAAACCCTAGTAAAGGAAACTCATCTCTAGTGCCCCCATCTCTCCCCATAGATTGAACCCTGAATTGCCTACTTTATTCTGTGGAAAGAACCTACATACTTTCATGGTAATACTCTACGTGTGTTTGAGTGTGTGAATTAGGGCCTTAGAAATTATTTGTTGGCCACACTTGTCTAGTCCATGTCACTCATTCATTTCAAGCTTCCTCTTTGCACCTTATAAGGTAATGTCAAAATTTAGTTTCTTTAGAGCCCACATTGCTTATGATCCAACTCAACTAGGAGATAACATGTCTTGCCATAAAATAACCAATGTGATATAGTCCCAATGGATGTCTTAAGGACTATGATAATGTCCACATGATTCATTAAAATGCATGACCCAATTACTACAACTATTAGAGTCTATATTCCCAAAATATGTTTCACCTCATAAATTGAATACCTTGACATGTCCTTTAGTTTGTGGGTGGTAGGGAGTAAATGCCCTATGCATCACCAAACATTTCCCCAACCGGCACTCAAACATACCCTAAATTTTTAGAAGATATAATCTCTAACGAATTTGCACAAAACTTGTGCATCATTATTACACATTGGAATTCCTTCCACCCAATTTGATACATAGTCAACATCCATGAATATGTATAAGTAAGAGTTTGAAGAGAAGGCCCCATGAAATATAAGTCCCAAACATTAAAAACTTCCACTTATTGAAATATGTCCATGGGCATCTCCTATCTCTTGAAGATATTTCTAGTGCTTTGACATGCATCACACCTCTACACAATGTTTTAAGCATCTTTGAATATAGATGGTAACTAAATCCACATTGTAAAACCTCTATCATAGTTTTATAAATGGTGTGGTGTCCCCTAGTGGGTAAGGAGTGGTAGTGAGCCAAGATTCTCTCTACTTCCCACTCAGGTATACTTCTTCTCAAGATACCATCCCTACACTAGTTAATAAGAATAGGATCATCCCAAGTGAAGTACATTATAGAATTAAAGAATTTCTTCTTCACTTATTATTTACCATATCAGCAAAACCCACAAGCTAGAAAATTTACCATATGCACAAACCAAGGGTGACATGTCCAAACGTCTAAAAGCTTCTCATATGAGAATTTATCTTGAATAGGGGTCTAGAAAACATTCTCATCCATCTTCTTTAGACATGATAGGTGATCAACAACCACATTCTTGGATCTTACTTTATCCATAACCTTATTATCAAATTCTTACATGAGCAAGATCCACCTAATGAGCCAAGGTTTAGCCTTTTTTTTCTATATAAAATAATTAATCATCATAGGACTAAACCAAACCATAACCTTGGCTCCTATCAAATACTGAATAATTTGTGAAATGCAAAACCACATGCAGAAGTTGTCCCTCAGTTGTGTTGTAATAAATTTGTGCATCATTTAATGAGCATGAGGTGTACTAAATTATTGATGGAGCTCAATCCTTGTGTTGGACCATAATATCCCCGACCACATATTTGTAGACATCACATATTACTTCAAAAGATTAGTTCCAACAACCGGAGCAGAAATCATGTTTTCTTTCAAAATAGTACAAACATTTGAAAAACTTTCCGAAAGGCAAAATTAACATCCTTGTCGAGCAATTTCGAAAATAGTTTGGTAATTTTAGAAAAATATTTTATGAATTTCCTATAAAACTCATTATGTCCTAACTGCCTTCACAGTGGTAGGTGCAGATAGTTTGGAGATCACTTCTATCCAAATGGGTCAAAGTCAATGCCATTGATGGACACCTTATGTTCAACAAAATTCCCTCATTTACCAACATGTGGTACTTCTCCTAATTAAGTATAATATGATCCTATCCACATATTTGCAATACCTTGTCTAGACTAGAGAAATAAAGTTAAAAAGATTCCCCTAAAACTAAAAATTCCTTCACACAAACCTTGAAACATCGCTCAACCATATCTAAAAAAATGATGAGCACACACCTTTGAAAGGTGGCATGTGTTGCAAAGACCAAAAGACATTCAAAGATAAGTGAAAGTTCCAGAGGGGCAAGTGAAGGTGGTCTTCCCTTGATCCTATGATTCTATAGAATTGTAGTTAGAACCTAAATACCCATTGAGAAAAATGAGAGTGCATTGCAATCTGCTCTAAAATTTGGTTGATGAAAGGTAAGGGAAAATGGTCCTTAGGAGTGCAATATTATGTCAAAGATAATATATGCAAACACATCACCCATGCACTGATATAATGGATGCTAGTTCATCAATATCATTAGTGTTACTATGAACCCTCCTCTTTTTAGTCATAATTGCATTGGATCAACTCAATTACTATTAGAGATAAAATATATGATACTAGGAAGAAAAAGTAAATTGCCCATTTTTTTACCACGTATGCGATAATTGTCTTGAATCACCGTTGTGGTTGTACCACCTTTTTTGGGTCCTTCCTCCATGTGTATTTATGCTAACATAAGCTTGAAGAAATTCCCTTAATGTATTCTATGGACCACCCAAATGTAGCTTGATGCTTCTTTCAAATTGTAAGTAGTTTCTCATCTTCAAGAATGCTTGAGAATGTGTAGATTCTCACTGAGAGATTTCAAGTATCTGCATGAAATGCATACCCTAAGTTTTGCAAAATCAGCTTCATCTAGATATCCTATGGACATTCAAGACAGGGCACCAATGGTGGAGGGGATGTCACTAGATCTTCAAAATGACATGTATAGAAAAATGGAAAGGTTCAGATGCAAGGAACACTCCTCAAAGATGTCATATTGAAGAAAATGATTTTTCATGTTCATCAGGTACATGTCTAGCTGCAAATTGGGATAAGCACCCAATTTGAAGTCTAACTATAGAACATGGTATTTCAAAATACCCTGGATGTTGTAGCTATTGTGGTAATTTCTATTGAATCAACTTTCTAAGATCTCCATGAACCACAACCACATTAGAGTCTATAAACCACCTTCTCTTGTTGATGATATCTTTGAGGAATTTTCCATAGGAAAGAAGCTATTTAGTAGTTCAATCAAGGGGAGGTTGAGATGGGGCTTGCAAAATATATCACAAAACTTCTTGAACTACTGATATGCTTTTCTCTTCATTTGGTATTTGGAAAAAAAAACGGTACCACTAAGGCTGGTAAGGAATCTTACGTCCCATGCAACTTTGTTGTCATGGACATAATGAGGGAATATTGTGGCACATAATGAAAACAACAAACTCATTCCCACTCGAACTATCATGGGTTGGAGGATGTGTATCAATTATAGGAATTTAAACAAGGCCACATGTAAGGATCATTTTTTATGCCTTTCCTGGACCAATTTTTATATTGGTTGGCACATCAAACATATTTTTATAATCTAGATGGATACTCTGGATTCTATCAAATCCCTTTATACCCAGACAACTAGGAGCAGATGACATTCACTTTCCCATTCAGAATGTATGTTCTTAGAATAATGCCATTTGGGATCTGTAATGCTCCACTCACTTTTTAAAGCTGCATGGCAGCCATATTCACTGGGCTCACTAAAAATATTATGGAAGTTTACATGGATGATTTATTTATCTGTGGAGATGCATTCGAATCATGCCTAAACCACCTCTCATTGGTCATAAAATGATGCGAAGAAGCACATCTAGTGCTAAACTGGGAGAAATCTCATTTCATGGTAAATGAAGACATTGTACTTGGCCATAGGGTTAGCAATCGGGGGATCAATTAGACAACACAAAGATGGAAGTAATGCTAAAATCAATCTTGAAACCAATGTAAGAGAGTTTCCTACCTTCCTTTGTGATGCATGCTTTTATAGAAGCTTTATAAAATAATTTTCTAAGATACCCAAGACAATGATAAAATTACTACTAAATGATGTCGAATTTCACTTTGATGAAGATTGTGTCAAGAGTTTCAACAACCTTAAGAAAGACCTTACATATAATACTATAATTTGGGATACATATTGGGCTCACATGTTCAAAATAGTGTGTGATGCTAACGACTATGCTGAATGCGTTGTTTTGGGACAATGTATAGAAAAGAAACATTATGTCATATGCTATGCGTCCAAGACCCTAGATGAAGCTCAAAGGAACTACACAACTACCGAGAAGGAACTCTTAGTGAAAATATGCACTTTTGATAAGTTTAGATCATACCTTGTCGATTTAAAGGTAATCGTCTACATTAGATCATTATGTAACTTTTTACCTACCCGAAAAGAAAGATGCAAAACCCAAATTAATTAGATGGATTATCCTCTCACAAGAATTCAATATGGTCTGTCAGCTAGTCAAATTAATTGAGAGGAGATGGATCTAGAGAGAAAGCGAGGAAAGGCGGTAGAGAGCCACCACCCCCAACCATGCGACCACCAATAAGTCTGGAAGAAGAAGAGAGATACTACTTTAGATCTACCTATTTCCCATCATTTCTTCTCTGATGTCCCCAAGGATTGGCTGGAAATCTTAAAAGAAACTAGATAGGATATTCCTTATTTCCTAAACTCTACATACAATGCTATAGAAAACTGCAAAATAATCTACATGGCATCCAAAAAAGTTTGTAACTCCCTCAAATAGGAAACACTGTCTGGATGGTTATGTGTTAGGTTTGAATCCACATCTTCCTACCATTGAAGATTATCTCTACTGGTTATGGAATCCAGGTGGTACTCTAGAAGTTATTGGAAGAGGAAATGGTCTTTTCATTATTTGTTTCTTGAAGGAAACATAACTTAAACATGTTACCAATGTAGGTCCATGGTATGTGAGAAATCATCCTCTCATTATTTCTAAATGGAAACTTAGGCAAGATCTGATGAGAATGGCTATAAAAATGTTCCTATATGGATATGTTTAAATAAACTCCAAATTGATATTTGGGATGAGAAAATGTTTGAACACATATGATTGTATCTGGATAGTTTAATATGTGATGATGAATCTATGGGTTTCTGCTCAAGTCTAGAGTATCCAAGGATCCAAGTTATGGTGTTGTCATCATTAGATTTTTTGGTCTTCATCGATCTTAAGGATGATAATGGTTCCTCCCACATAGTTGATTTATATTACGAGTGGATTCCTCACATTTACTCCAGATTTATATTATGAGTGGATTCCTCACATTTACTCCAAATGCTCCTTCTATGGCCATGAAGAAATGGGGTGCAAAGTTTCTATCTCTTCTATTGAATCTGGTTCACCGGTTGAGAGCAATGAAAGTATTGTAGATGCTATTACTCATGTTGAACCTTCTATTCACAAGTCTGTTAAACAAAATTTGAACTCCCTTGGTCTTCAGCACAATGGGGATCCAATTGCCTCTTCTGCAAAAAATTTGATTCCGTCGACTCTATATTCTATTTTTGAGTCAAGCATTGCAAAAGGTATCAATTCTAATTCTGGCAAGTAAAAAATATCTAAATCTCCTCTTGTTGATAATAATAAGAAAGTTAGTGCAAGAATATTCCATCATCTTGTGTTTTCTCCTAGTCAAACATCTATGGGTGGACTGAAATGATGAATGAAAAGGATGATGAGAGTGTCATCTCAACAATTGAGGTGATTAAATGACTTCTTCCTTTCATGTCTCCTCCTAGAATGTTTGAGGCATTATTAACAATGTTGTTGGTGTCCATGGGAATATTAAAAGGTTTTAGAGTGACATTATTATCCTTAATGAAACTAAAATCAGAAGGAATAAGGCTTCCAATTTCATGAATAAGTTTTGTAGTCAATACAATTGAATGAAAAACCATAAATCCCACATGTTAGGAAGAATCTTCATTATGTGGAAGGAAGAATCCTATGATACTATTAAATCAAAGAGGGTGATCAGTTTATCCATGCTCTTATTACTATTGGAGACTGCACTCTTAATTTAACTAAAATTTATGGGCATAATGCTGATAATGATAGAGTCAAGCTTTGGAGTTCCATTGAAGACCTTAATAATGTCATTGATGACCAATGGATTGTTGTAGGTGAATCCAATGCTATCAAGAAGAAAGTGGAGAAAATAGGTAGGCAACCCCCAATAAAGAAATCGATGGAAGATTTTAATTATTGTCTGCCTGATTTTGGTCTTTTGGAGCTAGATATGTAGGGCCCTTTCTTTACTTTGGACAACCAACAACATGGTTTGAATTTCACTACTAAAAAATTAGAAAGGTTCTATATAATGCTAGTTTTATTTCTGCTAATGCATATATTAATGGTCATATTCTTTCAAATATTGTTAGTGACCATAAGATCATTTCCTTACATAATGGGAAGGCTCGTAAGATAAGGACTCCTTTCAAATTTATCAATGCATGGAAAAGTCATGAAATTTTTTGGTGGTTGTTAGAGAAGCATTGAACATTGAAGTACCAGGGAATTCTATGTATAGAGTTTATATAAAGATCAAAAATATGAAAAATAAGCTCAAAATATTGAACTGGAATGTGATAGGAAATCTCAATGATTTTGCAAAGATTTCAAATGTAGATGATATTCATGCTCAAATTGCTATTGATTTGAATCTGTCCAATGATGATCTTAGACAGGTTGCTCTTGAAAAAAAAAAGTAGAACATGCTACTTTCAATGAATAATCCTTCTTCAAACAGAATTCGAGGGTCCAATGGCTAAAAGAAGGGGTCTCAAATACCAAGTTTTTTATGCCTCTATGAAAATAAGAAGAATTAGAAAGATTAAAAAACTTTGCATTGATGACACTATTTCTTGTGATATGTAGGCTATAAATTCCCATATTCCTAGTTTTTATTCATCCTTGTTCAATAAGGTTGATGTAGGTCGTTCTTAGCAAGGACCTTGGAATGGCCCAGTTCTTAGAGATTCTTAGATGAACCTTCTTATTTCTCAGGTTTCCCAGAAAGAAATTGATGATATTATGTCTACTTTGAAAGAGGACAAATCCCCATGTCCTGATGGTTTTAATGGCCATTTCTGTAAAAAATATTCGTATGTTATTGGTTCTGACTTAGACTTGCCATTAAAGATTTTTTTCTCCGATGGGAAAATGTTTCATGAGGCCAACATAACATTCATTTAACTTATTGCAAAAGCTAGTGATTCATCTAATATTAAGAATTTAGCATCCTATCGTGCTTTGCAATGACATTTACAAGATCATCTCCAAAATTCTGGTAAATCATATTCAAGTAGTCTTACCTTCTATTGTGAACTCCAAATAATGCATCTTTTTTAAGGGTAGGTCTATTAAAGATTCCATTCTTTTCTTAAATGAAATCCTTAGTGATTTTCACAAACATTCTAACAAGATGTCCATTCAGGCTGACGTTTCTGAATCCTACAATTCAGTAAGTTGGAAATACATTTTCTCTATATTATTCAAGAAGGGGTATCCCGTTATTTGGATTAGTTCTATTAAGAGTATGTTTATGTATTTTTCATATTAAATTCTAATTAATAGTGAGCCTTCAAGCTCTTTTAAACTGTCCAATGGCATTAGGTAGGGTGACCCCATTACAATCTACCTATTTATCCTAGCTATGCAAGGTTTCACCATTCTCATGAAGGACAACATTACCAAGAAAGGCTTACTCTTGTTCAAGCTTCTAAAGACATTCATATTTCTCATTTGATTGAGGATCTAATGATTTTTTTGAAAGTTGACTCTCAAAGTGCCACAAGTATCAACAACATTTTATCTGGTTTTGGTGATATGTTGGGTATTCGGATTATCAACTCCAAAAGCTCAATGTATTTTAGTAAAAATGATGAGAAATATCTTCTTTCCAGCATTATTTCTATTGAGGATGTATCCCTTCCTTCTATATACCTGGGGCTCCCTCTCTTTTTTGGGAATCTATCAAGTCATTTCTTCTATGATATGAATGACAAGATGAAGAGAAATCTTGATAACTGGAAATCAAAATTATTTTCCATGGAATCCAGATTGGAGCTCATCAAATCTATCCTTTCCAATATGCATCTCTATTGGATGTTTTTTTTCCATTCCTTATTCTATGCTAGATGAGGTAAATAGGATTTGCAGGGATAATTTGTGGTCCTCATATGAGAACAAAAGAAGCATCCATCTTGTTAAATGGGACACAATCACTCTTTCTAAAGTGGAAGGAGGCTTAGATATAAGGAGGAGTAGGGATATTGCTTCCTCTTGTACGATCTTAAATGCCAGGGACATAGCAAGGAAAAAGAATCCTTGTGGGTAAAATGGATAAATGAAAAGTACTTAAAAAAGTGTCCTTTTGGTCCATTTTTGATTCATGTAACTATTCTTGGTTTTTGAATAAATTGCTCAGAGCTTGAGATAACTTCTTTGATGCTATCGAGTTCATAGTAGGTGATGGTTCTAATACTTTTCTTTGGCTAGATCCTTGGGCCAAGGGTAGGCTACTAACATGTTTTTTAACAATGAACCTTACATCAAATCCATCTTAACTAGATATTCTAAGCTTAGCAAAATCATCTCTAATGGATCCTGGACCTTCCCTGACATTAGAAACTCCAAGTTTTTAGTTGATGTTATTATTGATCTTAATTTGGAATAGTTGATCATGATCAAATCCTATTTTTTGGGAAGAAAACTATTTATCTTAAAGATATATGGAATTATGTTAGACACAAAGGAAATCCCTCTAATATGTTTGAATGGATATGGTCTTGCATACTCCTCAATTATGTATTATCAATCTTTGGAAAGAAGGTAACAACAAACTTGTCACTTCTGACTATGCTAGGAGAGGGGGCATTCAACTGGCTTCCACCTATTTTCTTTGCAGATTAGGCTATGAAAGTATGCCACATATTATTTTTGACTGCCCTTATTCCCTTAAAATGTGGAGTAAGATGTGCATTCTACTTCCAAACTTCTCTATTCAAAAATATTAGAATTCTTTCATCTACTATGTTAATATCAAGATTAGAACCTTTATTGCCCTATTTCTTTACCATTTGTGGTTAGAAAGGAACTATCATGTGCATAAAAACATCTCTAAGTACTTTTGTAAAGTGTGGAAAGCTATTGTTGATGAATCTACTATTTTCTACTGAGCTTCTGCTATTCTTGTCGGATACTTTCATATATGTTTGAAAAGTAGTGGGTGTTCTCCGATATACATGTTGAAAGCTTGTATCTAGTGAGCAAGTCTCCATTTTCTTTTTTGAATTTTGGCTCTTAGCACTTCTATTCCTAGTTATCCTACTGTCAGGCTAATTAAAAGCATATTTTGTTTCACACCTTCAATATTCTTCTTTGATATGATGATGAGCATAAGATGACTTTTTGGCTATAAAACATTTGCAATTGTTTTTCCTTTTTAGGGTTATGACTTCATGTTTGGTTGTTTTTTGTTTCCTTCTGATTTCTAAATATAACTTAATTTCCTATGGGGGTGACAACTTACATGTTACTCAAGAGCTATGATAATAGATGTTATCTGTACATTTACTGTGGGGTTCCTTTTTCTATTATACTTTGCCCCATCTTGATGTACAATTTTTTTATGTATTCTTGTCCATCTCCTTGTACATATTCCCCCACATGGAATGTAAATTCTCCCTTTTTCTCAAATATACAAAAAAGTAGCAATAGAGTTTAGATGACAAAAAAGTATTCAATCTGAAAATCAGAGATAAGAAATAGCTACCTTTAGTATCCCTTTGCCTATGAGTCTGCCCCAGTTGGCTTGTTTTTTAGTTCTGAGAGTGACAATCCTCCATGCACTATCATAGATTTGACGCATGAAGTTCCCTCCAGATAAGGAATCCAAAAACTTCTTGACATCATTGTCCACACCTCTATAGAAATTTGGATGAGCTGATTTTTAGAAATGCCATGATGTGGCCATTTTACAGAGTATCTCGTTGTATCTTTCCAAATGTTTCTACTAGAGATTCACCATGGACCTATGTGAATTGTTTTATTTATCCTAAAATGGTGTATGTGAGGGAATGAGGATAATTTTTTTTCTAGGAACAAATTTTGAAGTTGTTCCCAAGTGGTGATGGGGTCACATTTGAAGGAGTTATACCAACTCATGACTCTATCTACAAGGGTGTATTTAAGAAGACATAGTCTGATGGTGTCATTGGTAACTCCATTCTGCTTTGTCATAGCACATATATATACAAATGTTAGGATATATTCTTCACAATCCTTGCCTTGCTTATCATATAAAGGATTATGTTAAAGAAGTGTGGATTAATGTTCCCTAATCTTAAAATTTGGAGCAGTCATGGGGGAAGGTTGTACTGGGTGTTTAACATCAACAACCATAGGGACTGAGAAATCTCTAAGGTTCTTTTGTAATTCATCTTGTTGTCCAAGTGCATGAGCTACTCAGATCTCTTCTTGAACCACATCCTAGGCTTCTTGCATTAGCCTTTCACTTTGCACTGTAAGGGTTTGACTCACCCCTCAGGAAATTGCTTCCTCTTGGACCATCTTAGATCGGTTCTCTCAACTATGATTATGAAATGTTCTTTCTATCTCAGGTTCAAAGCTAGATGCAAGGCTGATTTTGTTGAAAAATTGCATGCAGTAGTCTTTGGGGTATCTAGCATTAAAAGATCTTTTAGGAGTTAGATGAATAGAGTAGAACCAAATTCAAGTGTATTAGAAATAATATCAATTGTAGAAGTAAAATCCTAAAAAATTACTAATGAAACTGTAATTAACTAGATGATTCCATTACTTCGAAAACAATGCCAAAATTTGATGTGGTTTTTATTACACTAACAAATTCACCCGAGGCTGAAATTTGTAAGTTTTACAAAAACCTTATGCAATAGTGCCACCCGTAAGTTGATAGATCTTATCACAGTATAGTTAAGGATCAAATCCCATGGCACAATATTTTTAAGAATCTTACTAGTCATGTCTAGTGTATTAAGACCACTATTTAGAACCAAGATTTCATTTGAGTTCAGTTAAACCAAGTACAAGAGAAAATAAGTATACAATATTAAAATTTGAGTTTAGATTAATAATAAGGGTCACTGGGGTGAAATTGAGTTTCACTACTACTATCCATATAAAAATGTCCTTAACATATCTAGGCTAGATACAACCATACAAAGGAGTAAAGCAAAGGCTATTCATTAGGCGTTAAAAATTGCATAAGTATCTTACTGAGCTCGATGTCTCATTAATCGTGGATCACACACCTACTACTCTAGAGACATCTCTTAGTAGTTCTTGTTCAGATGTTAACCAAGTTAATTGATATTCAAATCCCAAGTATATAAGTCCTCACAACAAAGAATATAATTGATCATCCAATGTATGAAATCAAGCCATAAAACATGCATTAAATGATTAACATTGAGATGGAAAATTATATACAAGCCATAGAATGTTTTCATGTAGACATGTAAGCATGGGTAGTGGGGTTATTCCGCACACCCTAGCAAGGTGAACTTTTCACTCTTTATGTTAGAAACAAGGAATAAAGGGGAAGGTGAAGGTTCTACCATGCTCATCACTAGGGAGAAATCTTAAACTAAGTAGGACGAAAATATTCTACTTGGTGATGATTGCAAATTGATGGAGGGGTGGAGAAGACACCTTGTGCAAATTTGGTTGCCGATCTTCACCTCTTTCTTCTCTTCTCTAGACTTAGCTTTGTCAAAGAAGAGGGGCATGGTGTCTGATGAGCAGCAGTAAGGGGTCCAAACACCTCCTAGGACGATCAATGATGTTAGAGGAAAGAGAAGAGTGGTGGATGATGGAGTCACAACTGCCCCCAAAGGGAGAAGCTAGCAGGATGCTTTGATTGATGGAAATCTTGGCTAGGCATAGAGTAACAATCTATCATCATAGATAATCCCCTTCAATGAATGAAGTGGTAGGCTATTTATAGACATGGACTGATGGACAGAGGTTCCATCGACTTCGAACCCTATTGGGAAATATGATATTAGATAGGCGGCATAAACTAAATTCTTTTTGTCCATATTCCCCATATCCAACAGATCACATCAAGAATTATGCAATGGGAAGGATGGTTTAACAAGGTCATACTTGGTCATGGATCAAGTTCAATGAATAATCCTCATTGCATTGGTGCAACTTTCTTCTAGTTTCACTCAGATGGCGTCTGCAGCAACTTTTGCTCTTCACTATGGATAGCAGGCTGGCATTATCTTCCTTGCAGGAAAAGTATCCATACCTCTAGAGAAGTCCACACGAACCACCTAGAACTCTTCTCTTTCAACAAGAACAAATAAGAAGGAGTTGTCCCTCCTATTGGTGTACTATTCACCAACTTACTCTCCCACAATTGTTCTCTCTTGCTATCCTCCCTTTAGCGGGTAAGACTTTCTCAGATTCTCTTGGTTACCACAATCGGAAAAGACAAAAAATTGTCAGAGACAATCAAGTTGTGTTTGAGAAGCCCCCATAACACCTCTATTTATAGGGGGTCAGGGTTCCCAGTCTGTGTGAGAGTGGAAGGGATCAGAATTTCACAAAAATTTGCAACCTACAATAGGAAAAGCGGTCAGTTCAAGCGAGCTGATCGATTAACCCAGTGAAATAGTTATTTCATCATGTTTTCCAATCGCAATTGTAGTGGCAGTTCTAATCCAATTAATATACAGCATGTCGTTAGCACTAATCCTTGATTCAATCAAATTGATCTACAAATGAGGCATCTCGCTTCGCGAAATGGTGGTCTCACAAACCTAAACCAATTAGTTCACCAAGTGAACCGATCATTTTGCACCCTGATTCACCCAGAATTCAACCAATGCAATTTCCAATCAATCTAACACTCCAACTGGTCGGTTCAACACTTGAACCGATCGATTGGGAGTCCAATCAGTTAATTTGTTGCTTAAATTGAATACCTAAACACTTTCATAATCAATTCAATTATCATTCATGATTAAACTCCTCTTCTAGGTGTATCCCATGTGTGTGACCATATAGGTCACATGTTACGTTGGCAGTGAATGTCCATAACTAATTTATGACATCACAAGCAAAGAGTGGTTCCTCATCACACATCATTGCTACTATAAAATACAAAAGATGGTTTGCATTATATGGGTGAAAGAAGTACATGAGACTCTCTTATATAGGAGAGAGTAAGAATAATCTAGAAATAGGAATATTCTAGAATAAGGAAAAGGACTAATGGGCTAATAAACAAATGCCCATAACTCAATAATAAAAGTAAAATAAATCCAAGAAAAAATATATACTAATACTCCCTCTCAAGTTGGAGTGTAGATGTCAATCATGCCCAAATTGACTATCAGCGTAGTGAATCTAGTCTTTGGAAGAATTTTGGTGAAAATCGAACAAAATGGCAATCAACTTCAATGTGTTTGGTGTGCTCATGGAAGGTGGGGCTGCTGGAGATGAAGATAGAAGCCTTGTTGTCACAGTGCATTGGCATGAATGGAGCAATAGAAATACCAAAATCTCATAGAAGAATGTGTACCCAAAAAGTTCTCAGGTGGTGTGAGCAATGACTCAATACTCTGCTTCAACACTTGAGCGAGCAACTACAATTTGCTTCTTGCTTCGCCAAGTTACCAAGTTACCACCTTCAAAAGTATAGTATCCAGAGGTATATCTCCAATGTATATTGCTTACAACATAATCAAACTCAGAGTATCCAATTAAATTAAAATGGCCATATTTTTTATACAGCAAACCTTTATCAAGAGAACTTTTCAAATACTTCAAAATATGGCAGATAGAATCCTAATGGCATTGATGGAGATTATGCAAATATTTACTAACTAGACAAACAACAGAAGTTATATCAGCCCTAGTGACGTTAAGGTATATGAGTTTCCAACCATTCTACGATATTGATGATGATTAGGAGGAGAAGTGCCATCAACCCAATTAGTGTTGGAATCCAAAGGTATATTAGCAGGCTTAGCCCCAAATGTTCCTGTCTCTGATAGGAGATCCAAAACATACTTTCACTAAGACAAACAAAGACCAGAGGATGAATGAGAGACTTCAATTCCCAGAAAATACCTTAATTTGTCTAAATCTTTGGTAATAAAGTGTTTTTCCAAGTATGTCTTAGTAGCCTGAATGCATGCATAGTCTCGTCTAGATAAGATAATGTCATCAACATAGACAATGATAACTACAAGATCAGAGGTAGTTTTCTTAACAAACACTAAGTGATTAGACTGAGAGTGACGAAAGTCAAATATATGAAAAATAGAGTTGAGCTTGTCAAACCAGGCTCAGGGACTTTGCTTAAGGCCATAAATAGCTTTGCAAAGGTGACAAACTTTGGAAGACACCCCCTGAATAACAAAATTGGGAGGTTGTTCCATGTAAACCTCCTCATGCAGATCTCCATATAGAAATGCAATTTTTACATCTAGTTATAATAATGGCCAATCAAAATGTACAACCACAGAGATAAAGATACACATAGAATTCAGGCGAGCCATAAGAGAGAAAGTCTCCAAGTAGTCAACTCCATATGTCTGAGTGTAGCCCTTGGCTACCATACGAGCTTTGAGTCATTCAATGGTACCATCTGGTTGATATTTGACTGTGAAAATCCACCTGCAACCAACTGTTGAAAAACTAGGTGGTGCATCAACCAAATCCCAAGTATGTCTATTAGTGAGGGCTTGCATTTTGATTTCCATGGCTTGATGCCATACTGGGTGTTGGAGAGCCTGAGTAGCATTCTTAGGAATAGTAACAACACTTAAAGCAGAAGTAAAATTTACAAAAATATTTCCCAGAGTAGTAGTAGTCTAGAAATTCCCAATAGGATGTAGCATGCAAGAGCGAGTGCCTTTGCGCAAACTGATAGGAATGTCTAAGTCAAAAAATACCTGAGATGTTGGTTGATTTGTTGATGAGGTTGGAAAACTTAGTTGGTCCATAGAGGGATTTGGTACCTTTGGTCTTATCTGGTAGACTTTTCAAGGAGGAGTTGGTGCAACAATGTCAAATGACATGGCATAAATTTACAAGTAGAGGTAAAGGTATTCCTGTCAGTAAGTCAGACATCAGGACATATCCAACAACGGAGTAGAATGGCATATGTTCAAAAAAGACAACATCAGTCGACACCATCCATTTCTTAGTAACCGGGTCAAAGAAGCTGTACCATTTTTATGTCCGAGAGTACCCCACGAAAATACACTTGGTAGCATGAGGGTCCAGTTTAGTAAGGCTGGGGTGCAATTTTTTCACAAAACACGTACTCCCAAACATATGAGGAGGTACAGTGAACAAAGGAGCATCTAGGTATAAAATTTGAAAAGGCACTTGATTGACAAGAACAGAGGATGTCATGCAATTAATAAGATAACAAGCAGTTAAAATAGCTTCTGGCCAGAAAATATGAGAAACATGATAGTGAAAGAGAAGTGTACATGCAACCTCAAGGAGGTGTCAATTCTTACATTCAACAATGCCATTCTGTTGGGGTGTATAGGCATAAGAGGTTTGGTAAATAGTAACCATTTTGTTGCAAAATTGATTTACTGACCTTTGCATGAATTCAAGGGCATTATCAGTTAAAAAAATTTAATGGGTTAACCAAACTAGGTACGTATCTTAGCAAAGAAAGTTGTAATAGTGTTAAAATATGAGATTTGTTTTTTTAACAAAAACAACCAGGTGGTTCTAGAAAAGTCATCAATAAAACTCATAAAGTATTGAGATCCAGAAATACTAGAAACAGAGCATGGTCCCAAAATATCAGCATGCACAATATCAAATGATGCTTTTGAGCTAATATAGTTTTTCTTAGTAAAAGTAGAATGAGAGTGTTTCCCTAACTGACATGTTTCACAATGAAAAAATGACTCAGAAATGTCAGGTAACAAATGCTTCAATTTTTACGGTGAAGGGTTCCCCAAGTGGTAGTGCCACTGAATTTCGGTCACAGATGTAGTCAGGTAAGCCTTCATCTTCAGTTCATCCAAATAGTAGAGCCCATCTGGTCCCTCATGGCCCAAACCAATCTTCATCCTCATGTAGAGATCCTAAAAAATAACACCATCCAGGTCAAAGGTAATTGAGCATTGTAGGATCTTGACAATTCTACTCACAAATAACAAGTTGATAGGGAATTTAGGAACAAAAAGTACTAAGTTCAAAATAAGATGGCCAACAGTATGGATATTCCCTATTCTGGAAATAGATGTTCGATAACCATCAACTAAGGTGACATGCAGAATGGAAAAAGTTGTATGCAAGGTAGAAAATAAAGATCGATTGTAGTAATATGAGAGGTGGCACCTGAGTCTATAACCCATTTATGTTTACTAGGCTCTGCTAGAGGAGAAAATTATGTCAGAAGAGCAGAACCACTAGTAGTGGAGGTCTCAGCAGAAGAGGCCAGGAGATCTTGGAGTAACTTCTCAACTTTAGATCTAATCCAATCAATAGATGGCGGGGCAGATGTAGAGGAAGAGGTGCCAAGCTGGTCTGAAGAAACCTAATTTGCCCAAGCATGCTTTCCATGCTTGATCCAGCAGCGGTCTTCAGTATGATTGTTATGCTTGCAAAAATTGTAGAAATGTGGTTCAGTAGAGGAGTCAACGCCCGAGGAGTATGAACCACGACCAACACCTGGAGTAGAGCGGCCTCTACTACGACTACGACCACGACCACGACCATGTCCACAGAAAGAATATCTAGATTGAATAGCTAGAGCAGCATTGTCAAAACGTTCAGGAGTCTCTTAAGATACAGAAGGCAAACACTGCATGCATTTCAGAACATCGAATAAGGTGGGCAATGGATCACTGGAGAAAATATGATCTACTACACCCACAAAGGAGTATGGTAGGCCAACAAGGAATTCAATGAGTTGTATTTCATTCCATTGTCTTTGTGCTTCCTTAATATCTGAGAATAGTGGATGATACACCTCAAAATCATCCCAAAGGGCACAACATTGATTGCAATAATCTTCAATAGCATCTGAGGTAGAATACTCCTTCTTGTCTAGGTGTTTGAAAATATCAAACACCTTCTTGGGATTTTTTTGATGAGAATAGTCATGGGAGAGTTGATCCCACATATCCTTAGCCATGCACATGCACAAAAGGGATTGGCTGATTTTGGATTCAATATTGTTGGCCATCCAGGTCATAACTCCAGAGTCATCCTTGGACCACATCATATGCTTGTTTAGTTTTGTAATCAACATTAGCAGTAGGTTTCACTGGACCTGTAGTAGACAGATGGGAATAGCACCCCTGATCTTTGACATACAATTAAAAGGAGGCTACCCAGGTGTGATAGTTGGATCCATCAAACTTGGTAGTCATCACACAAAGATTGCAAAGTGGATCAGAGAATGCCATGGGAGGTCACAGAATGTAGGATGACACAATAGACAGTAGTGGTAGGCCGGAGTAGAAATCATGTAGCAATCAGCAGACATAGCAGTATGCACGTAGTAGCAGTAGGCACATTGTAGACGAAAGCAGTAGAAACCCAACACATGAACAGATCTAAAAATACCAGTACACAGGTTGAAGATAGCAGAAGAAGATCTGATGCATCAGATCCCATAAACTAATGTCAGGGCAGTAGTGGATATAGAAAACCTACACCAACATGGAGGAAAACCTTATTCCATCATGAGGTGTAGGCAGAGAAAGAGCAAGATCTGGTTACGCCTTCAATGTGCAATGAATGGAAAGTTACCAGAGACGTCCATATATTGGTGGGAAAGGAAAATAGTGGTTGTGGTGGCTAGCCAAAGGGAGAGATGGTGGGAATGGAGGGAAGGAAGAAAAAGAGGTGTAAGAGGGCTAGGTGGAGAAGGTGGTGGTTGGACAGAGGAGTGGGACATCAATAGAGGCTACTAGATGGAGGTTGGGGGGCGGCTAGGGAGGGAATGATGGGGGTGGTAGGTGGAGGAAGAAGGGGCAACATTGGGTTTGTGGGTGGAGGAAGAAGGGGCAGCGGGTGGTGAAGAGGCAGCGGAAAGGTGGAGGGAAGGGGCTGGCTGTGCGGCAATGGCGGATGATGAGGAGGGGGCAGCGACAGGTGAGGGGTTGTAAGAGAAGAAGAGAGAGGGAGAAGAGGGGTGGTGGCTGTGGTTTATGTGGGAATAGGTTAGGGTTGGTGTTTAAGGAGGACCAACCCACTTTGATAAAATACATACGATGGTTTGCATTAGATGGGTGAAATAAGTAAAGGAGACTCTCTTATATAGGAGAGAGTAAGAATAATCAAGAAACATGAATATTCTAGAATAAGGAAAATGACTAATTGGATAATAAACAAAGACCCATAACTCAATAATAAAAGTAAAATAAATCCATGAAAATATATATACTAATAGATACCCAAGTAAATAGAAAGTTGGAGAACAACTTCAACCTACAATCTATGATAGGTGTTACAGTGATTGTCTATTTGCTTTGTGTTTGATATCTGAAATGAACTTGAGGCATGAAATCATGATCCTTTTAATGTTCAATCCATGTTCCTTGAGCAAGAGCAGACTGCCTGAGATATATGTGACCTCAATATCATATATTGATTCTAATGTGCATGCACATGCTTTTGTCAGTCTCTCTTATCAAGTGGCCAGGATATCCAAATTCTATAGGAGGGACAAATCCCATCTACATCACTCACAGTCATCCCCATGTGTCATCGTGCACCCAATCATCACCTTTATGGAAACCCTTATTCAAGTTCATGTTGGATGATGTCAAAGCACACCAAACAACATGTGATGAGTGTACTGATTACACGCCTAAGAACCACAATCATCACCTTCACTATGAGAGATGACTATGACCACCATTTATGGTTTCCATGTGTCACTCTCAAGGTGGATCTTTCAGATACACTATTCCCTAATAAGTATCTAAGTGCTTGGTTTGATATCACATATCATGACTTAATGAGATTCTATCATCAACCAACACACACTCTAGTCTTAAGTGTTACTACTATCTATCATCTATCTATAGTAACATCTAACTAGGGACATTACAAGAATGTACATACTCTTAACAAACATATGATCTCATTATTCAAGTCACACACTTGAAGACACACGTCATCGAGTAATATCATTCTTTAGACATTCATTATGTTTCATCATTATCTCATAACTAAGTGAAATAGAATGAATTGGAAGCTTCGCTTTATATTTATTAATCAAATACTTTATATAATATGTCATTGCAATCATCATATGATTGTCTCTCTGGGCATACATACCAACAAACCCATCAATCGATGGGACTAGAAATCCATTGGTCCCAGAAAGAGAAAATCCTTCGACCTACAGAGCTGAGAGTCCATCGATCATCGAAGGTGAAAATCCATCGACCAATGGAGTTGAGAGTCCATTCGTCACCGAGGCTTCCATGATATGAAAAGCCATTGGTCGATAGAATTGAGAATTTTGTCGGTCGAAGAGGTTCCTTGACTCGTCGATCATTGTGGATTGAATCTCCATCACCTGTCGGGCTTAGGAGGATTCTTCTCTAGTGATTTTCTATATATAGAGGGTATAAGGAAGTAATTAGGGTAGTTATCTTGGAAATGCCAAAACAAGGGATACTTATAAGAATAAAGCTTTCCAAAGATGAATTTGTGAAAGTAAAATAGAGACTTAAGATCCATAAAATTGGATGTTATTAGACATCCACCTTACATGGAATTTACTAATGTTTTCCTTATCTTTCTTATTTAAACCACCAATATTGTCTACATTTCATGACTTTGCAGATCATGATCATAGTTGCTCTGTCATGATCCTTTTGTGCTGGAAATGTACATAGATGATATAAACATCGAAGTAGAAAATGAGTGGAACCTCAAAGTAAATTGTAACTTGAATCACACTTTCATGATGGACCTTAAATCCGTAAAAAATCACCAAACATCTGATTATTCAACTTTTAACTTAAGTTGAGAAAACCCTTATATGTTGACCTAATACCTGAGAAACATGTTGAAACTTGCTTAATGACAGTTATTGCTCTTAATCTAGTCATTTCTAGTGATATAGATGATTAAGGATTGGTTCGGATCCTTCGATCATTGGTATTTGGGTATAAATAATTAAATGATAATGGTTTTCTTGATTGAATGCAAGATATGCATGTTTGCTCCATTTTACTTATACATATTGACATGTAGTATTGATATATTGTAGTTTATTTTTTTCCTCAATGATTTATCACTAGAACACACGATATAGATCTTCATTATACAAACTTTGAAGAGTTTTAGGCTTGGTTCTATATTTTACTTTGGCAAAAACATGTTCAGGAAGTCCTAGGTCATTGTTATATATTATGCCATCCAAACCAGTGAAAGAAATCAGAGGAAATAGTTTGCTCCTTTTTCCCATTTTGAACTTTGCTACACTGTCACACCATGAAAACATCATCTGTAATCTGATGCACCCTCAAGAAACATATCAAAGACAACTCAATACGTCTGATCATCCTCGAACCTTTACTTTCTGTCGTATGCCCCTAGACATCAACGTGGTCAGAAAGGCATACATCACGATATTGTTAGAAAATCATATCAGTGTGAATATTAAATAAATTAATATAAAAAACACAGTTTTTTAAACATCCCTTGTTTTTAGGAAATATTAGAAAATCCCCTTAGTTATCTCTATTTGTAACCTCCGTCACCCATCTGTTAAGCTTTAAATCTTGTTTTTATCATTATTTCTTTTTGCCATATCATCTTTGAACCATTTTATGATTTATTCATAATATAATAATTTTTTTATTTTGTATCATAATTTTTATGCTACTACCACAAATAAATTAGTGTATTCCTATTAGAGAATATATGTAACTAAGTACGTTAGCCAACTCAGACCAACATGGGCCCAAATTTTTTGTAGAATTTTCAAAATAATATTGAGACCATTTTTGATAATATATAACTCTGGTAAACACATAATAACCATCTACTAAATGAAGAGAGTTTTTTTATACAATCTTTATAGTTTTGGGATGGGTATCAATTGGGTTGGGTTATGTCAGACTCGGTAAGAATGGCTGCATAAATAGGAAGTGAATAAAGACTACCTATAATCACCAAACCAACTAAAAAACATGAGAGGTTTAAGTGTTTATTTGGGTTCATATCAGTCGGTGACGAATTCAATTAGGTGGATGTGGTTTAGGTTACTTATAATTTCTATGGATTCATGTATTCTATATGATTGTTTTTGTCTAGTCTGAATTTTTGCGTGCTTAAAATTTATTTTATGCGGTATAATATATAGGAAATATTGGTAATTCGTTTAATAGGTTTTAACAATTATCAAAATAAGTTATAAATTTTCAATAAGAGTCAATATTTGTTCAACTTTTGCAAATAACTTGGGTCTAAATTATTTTCATGGCTTGGATTTTCATACACAAATTTGAATATTTCTATAACCCTAACCGAGTGGAATTTATTTTTTTGACTATGGTAATAAAGTCAAATAGCATAAAAAAGTTCTCAATCTAGGTTCAAATATTTAGGAAACAATTTAATCGAAGTTTTTTTAAGTTTGATTGTAATACAAAATTTGGATATTTATCAATTTTAAACTTACTAAAATTTAAATTTTATTTGCAGTACTGATGTAGGTGAGATGATCTCCTATAGTAGTTATCTCCCACTGAGGAAATACCATAGGGACACAGATTGTCATCTAACCTTTTTTTTATCCCGACTTAAGAAATAACATATAATAACCAGATTTTTCATTCATAATCTTGTTTGGTGCATACGGATATCATATTTATCTTCAAAGGAGTTTATATCACTTTCCAAGCTAAAGAGAAATCACAAGAAGAGAAATTTTACATTAAATTGAATTATTATTTATGCAATTGTCCTTATGACATTGACTTTATGCTCTTCAATTGTATTCAACTGAATCTTTGAATCTCCATATCTTTACATAAGTCAGCTACCTAAAACACCATAAAATGAAACATGATGTTACAATATTTATATACTATGTATGTAGGTGCATAAATATATGCACATGTATTACTATCAACATATGTTACTCAAGAACAAAATAATTACACATATGAACTTGCATTTTAGCATAAATATTCCAACCCATGCTTGTCGGGCCACCATAGGTTTAATCATTTCCATTTACATTATTGGACTTCTATGATATACCCTCTTTGTACGGCTAAACCTAGGTTCATAATATCTGGGTTTTTTTTTATATGACACATGTAAGAATTATAGGAACTTGAATGAAATAAACATCCAAGCAATTTATCATAATATGAAACACTTTGGAAATAACTTGAAAATCCACTGATAGTAGATATGATTTATAAAATAACCATCTAAATTCAATGAAGAAATCATGCAATTTTATCCATGTAATTTTGTATGAAATCCAATCATCCAAATCATGATTCAAACAATTAGTAAATCTACAATTATGTGTTATAGTGGGGTGTCTCCATGTATTCATATGAGTTGAATTAAGGTTTAGTCAAGGTTTTTATCGTATGGGTCTTGGTTTAGGATAATATAAGGTTTTTATTCAAAAATCCTGATTCTCATTCTCAAGATCTAGTGACTAGAAACTCTAAACATTCATGATACTAATCTTTGAAAGATCTTCGAATGCCATTATCACAAACAATTAGACTATAACATAAACTTATGTAATGGATTAAAATTTTGATTTATCATATCTAGGGTTTCCATATAATCATTCCCTTATGTTCATGTTTTGAACATAATTATTTAAATATAATCAAATTAGGTATTGAATCAATTTTGTTTGTATTCTAAATATTTTTTGATCAATCTGATATGTAGTTGTACAGTAATCTGAGCTACCAAATATTTTTCTATAATTAAAAGAAGATAAACATATTCTGGTGAATAAATAATGCCACATCAATATATATATGTATATTCAAACTATGGTCAGGCCTAAGCCAATGGGCACAAACTAGATTATCTCTAGACTCGACGTGGGATGGTCTTTTGAGAGGGGATAAAAGACACTATTGTCCATATTGTTATCTCTACAATGGGCTCTAGATGGGGGTGAATAGAGCTAAAAGTATTTAAATGAAATTCATTAGACCTTCAAGATATTTCCAATAATAATATTACAATTATGAAATTTAAGTGCTACTAAACACACATAGACATGAAAAGAGAGATTGAACAAGCACCAAATTGTGGTTCCAACTACCAAACTTGGAGATCACCTTCTCCCTATGCAAATGTAGATGGGAGGTAGGATGATGATTCTTTCTAGTAAGTGGATCTGATTCTCTCCAATAAGCAGATAAGCACCCATTCCTCCACAGAAAGGGTTTGTTCAGATCAATTTCTAGGGGTTTCAACCATATCACACTCCTTATATTCCATTATAAGAGTTACAATGCAAGACCGCCATTTTATAGGTCAAGGGTTAAACTAGCATTTCTTTTAAGATCAAGGGCTCATTAAACATGACAAGGACTCACCTATCCATGATCAAGAGGCTTGCACCTTACCAAGGAGTTATGTACTCATTCAAGGAGTCTTCAGCCTTCACTAGGATCTACCCACTCTTGCGACAAGTCTTCCACCTTCAAAGATTTACCCACATTTGACTTGGAACTTCCACCTTTAACTTCACCTTCACCAAGGAGAGGTTTTTGACTAAGGGAATCCTTCCCTAGTTATTCTTCACCTCTCTTATACAAGAGAGAGAATCCTCATATTCATGGTATAAAGAGATATTGCAAGGTGGAGGAAATGAGAGTGTTATAGGATATACATGTAGGACTATCTCTCTTACAAATATCCTAATCACTCTAATGGATGTAGCAAGTTATTAAGCTCATGGGAGTAGATGGAGGCTTTTGGAGGATAATCTCTCTCAACTATAGAATAAAGACGTTTGGCTAACCATGGGATGAAGCCCAAGTGGTCTTATTTATAGATGAGTATACCTTCTATCTATTAGAAGTAGTTAGGAGAAATTCTAGCCATTATTTGGGTGTCCACTATATCTTTCTTCACCTTTTCTCACCCCTCCAATAGAGATATTTCAATGTAGAAAGCGGTTGTTATAGTATTGTCGACTGAGTTACCTTTTGGGAAACTTGGTCGAAAACTCTTGTTGTCTGGGTTATTTTTTGGTTAGATGAGTTACCAAATTAGCCAACAAAAGGTTCTATAAAGTCTTGTAAACAGTGTTTTCAGCTGAGTTATCCCTTGTGGTAATTCAGCTGACTACACTTGCTATTTAGGGATTTTCAAAACCCTCCCAAGTGCATATTAATTCATCCTAACTAACTCTATCACACATATGAGCTTAATAAAATATCATACAATCATTACAAGTGATTTACATCAAATATTTAAGGAGAAAACTATATATTGTTCAATCTTGATCTTTATGCATGTAAGACTTGATTTCTCCAAGTTAGGATGTGTAGGTTTAGGCATTTGAAATATGTCTATCTAATCTAAGATCACTCAAGTAGAATCATTATACACAAATACGTGGAATGGATTTTTCATCATCAAAATATTGGATTAGTCAATTTAGACCTTGAGTTCACAGTGCTCTTTGGAACCTTTTATCATTCGAGTTGGTAACTCAGATGAAAAGAAAATGGTCCAAATAGCAAGGTCTATTGCTGAATTTCCAAAAAGCTAACTCATCCAACAATACTGTAGTAGTTGTTTTCTTGAGTAAAATATATCCATTGGAGGGGTGGAAAAGGTGAAAAAATATCTGTTGGTCACCCCAATAATGGCGAGATTTTTTCCTAGATATATCTGATAACTAGAAGGCATCCACAACATGAGTGGGTTAGCCCTTGAAGGCTGAATACTTGTTGCAAGAGTGGGTAAGTCCTTGGAGAAGTCTAAAGATTTGTTGCAAGAGTAGTCAAGTCCTTGGTAAGGTAGAAGAATCTTGGTCATAGATATGTAAGATCATTGTAATGGTTGTTGGATCCTTGATCTGAGAAGAAATGCTAGTTTAGCCCTTGACCTAGAAAAGGGTGATCTTATGATGTAACTATTATAATGGAATATATGGAGTGAAACATGGTTGAAAATCCTAGAGATTCACCCATCTAGGTAGTGGATGTACATCTCCTAGTTTGGATGTTGGAACCACTATACATAACTTATGTTATTTGGTGCTTGTGAAATCTTTATTTCCCTTAGTTTCACTCAAATTTCATACTTGCAATATTATATTTTAAATATCATGAATGTGTAATGATTTTTGTCTTAGTGTTTTAGCTCTATTCACTTCCATGTAGAGCCCATTACTAATCCAACAATTTGTATCAGACTAAAGTCTTCTCCAAGAAACACTTCTGCAAGTAGGAGAAGATGGGTGATAATTAATGAGGGAGATACTACTTCAATATTCCAATCCTTGATGGGAGAAGCTACCTCTATTAGAAGAGAAGAGTTCAATATCACATTCAATGATCAAGTCTTGAGCTATGGAGAATGGTGGATCATCATATAAGTAACCAGAGGCAAAGATAGAAGAATTGGATGATGCTACTTTAAAGAAAGTACCCTTGAATGCAAGAGCCTTCAACATCTTCTATGCCTCTCTTTCAGCCACCGAGTTCAACCACATTTTTTCTTGTGATCCAACCCATGAGATATGGAGAAAGCTATGTCTCACTTATGAGGGGAAGAAGAAAGTGAAGAAAAGTAGAGTCTATATGCTAAATGGACTTTTTGAAAACTTCAAGATGGGAAAGGAGGAGAGTGTGGCCAAAATATTCCAAAGGCTCGACACCATTGTAAATGGTCTCGGCGTCCTAGGTCATACCATGGATCGGGGAAAGGTAAACTCCTAGATGCTTCATACTCTTCCTTGTTGTTGGAAAATAAAGGTGGATAGCATAGAAGAAACTAAGTCTCTATCTGACATTCATATTGAAGAACTCATAGGAAATTTTTAAGCCCATGAAGTTAGAGTCAACCAACTAGAAGAAGAGGAGCTTAAAGAATAAAAACGCAATAAGAAAAAGAAATGGCACAAAATATCTAGTGAATCCTCCAACTCAAGCTTAAGAGAATATTGTAGTGGAAACTCTATATCAAGTTCTAGTGAAAGTGAGAATGCCACGTATCTCGCATGTAAAGTTCAAATGATGATTAAAATAAGGTACAGCTAAAACTCTTCGTATAAAGAATCATTAATTGCCATTATCCATGATACACATGCATCTCTTAAGTCTACTAACCATAAAAATAAAAATCTTGCTAAGATTGTTAACAAATTGCATGAAGAAAAAGATGATATGGAACATGCTAACATTTTCTTACAAGATAATGTTAAAATCTCCAAAATATTTATCTATAATTGGAATCCAATGGTATTGAGATAGAAAACAATGTGTAACTTAGACTAGTAGGTATTGTTAAACTTCAAAATACTAGCTTTCTTGGTAATATTCGATTTTTAGAATCTCAACCTTTTATATTTAGTTATAATGAAGAGAATGCTAAAATTATGAATTCTCTCATGCTTGATATTGATGTTCTTAGAAATGAAAATGAGGACAAATATTTTGTTTTGCAATGAATAGAATATGAAAATAACATTTATATTTATGAGATTACTATGATTGAAAAAATAAAATACTTCCTTGCAAGCTAAAATCAATGTTATTGAATCTTTTTATAGTTCCACTAATATAGAAAATAATGCTAATTCTCTTCATAGTGAAAAATATTCTTATTTGACTAAATCTCTTAGCTTATAAATTGATATTTTGCATCTAGAGATGATATTAATCAATTATCTTTAACTATTACTTTTCATATGCATGATAATCATAGTTTGAGATCCTCTTTTGCAAAGATTCTTACATGGTATAAATTATCTGAATGATATCCTACTCAATACTACTAAACAAATTAGTTGACATGGTATAGAATATGATTGTAGACAAATGAACAACAAAGATAAAGTACCTATGATATTTCATGGAGAATCCTCTAGTTCCAAGGCTAAGGACACTTGAAAATATTGCAATGAAATTGGTCATTCTTATACATATTGTCCTTTTAGGAAAGCACCCAAAAGAAATAGGAACTTGGGTAGCTAAGATAACCCCTCCGGACCCAAAAATATGATTGAGGATCATCTCATCTTTCTTCTTGTAGGTTACTTGCAAATGGATTTACATGATCGATTGATTTGCAAATTGGTTTTATCAATCCCAATAAAATAAGAAAGGTGAGATGTTTATTGGGTGTTAATAAGTGGTAGTAAGAACTGAGGTAATGCTATCCTTGATCACATCCAATCATTGCTTATTTTGGCAAAGTTTGTATGAACTTTATATATGGTATTTGCGTCAAAATTTGTATAGTGTGATTATCATCACATTCCTACTAAAAAATTCCCCTGATCCTTTAAAAGTAAATTACTAACTTTCTTATATGTGTTTGGATATTGTTTATATTTTTTATCATGCCTTTAGATATTTTTTCTAAAAATCTATTTTTAGATAGTAGTTTCTAACAGACGAGTTTGTCCTGAGGGAAATTGACCGATAGAAATCCTTTTGGTTTGTCAATAGTTATTGTCGGGTGAGTTTGTCCTAAGGGAAATCAACTGATAAGCACCAATGGTGTATTTCCAGTAGCTATTGTCGGTCGAGAAGTCCAACCCTGAATCTCAATTGATAACACATGCGTTGAATATACAAATAATTTATTGGATGGGAATTTCCCTGCCAACTAGATTTTGTCAACCAATATCCTTACTCTATGGAAGTCCCCTTGGTACAATAATATGATATGTATATCACGATGCTTTAAATTCCTTATCTTGCATACAAATCTATCTTTCAAATTTCTCTACATCGGTATCTCTATATCTTGTAATTACTTATCTTCAGTTGTTATGCATGTTTTGATGATGATCTCTTTGGATCTCTTGATTATGATTTAAATTTCTTCCATTGTTCTCTAACTTGCTACATATATTTAGTTGTATATCTTTTTTTTGCAACCTCGAGTTTCTTAGTGGTAGTTATCTTTTGGTAATAATGCATATTTGCTAACGAGAAATATCCATTCATGCTTATTGAATTAAATAATTTATTGTGTGGATATTTATCTACATCTACTTATATCTTGTTATTTATCTTGTATATATTTTGTTGTGACCTATATCATACTAGTAGTCCTAACTTGTGATATAATATAATGGTAATCTATCTATGTGTAGTTCTAGTTTTTTCATCAATTGATATTCATCTGTATGCTATGATCATCTTATTTCATGCATGATCCTTAATTTTCTTATCAACTATTTGGAGTTGCTTTCATATACTTGCCTTGATTATTGCTATAATTACATCTAGTGTTGTTCAAATGCATGCCTTGATTATCTTCACATACATTGCTTGGACATGTCTTTTGTCTTTGTTCTTCTACTCTCCCTATTTCAAACAAGTTTTTGTGTTTTAGATCTTCAAACCCCTAATTTTTAAAATTATAAAGGGGGTAGAAAACATGTCTTATAAAAAGGTGGGAACACATATATGTATAACATATATGAGGAGAAGAGATAGTTCTAATAAATTTTATGAAAGCTAACCCTATAGGAAAATTGGCATAAATTGGGGGGGGGAGTAGTATGTAAACTCAATCAACATAAATTGAGGGGTAGGAAATGTATTCAATTCATTTAAACCCCTAGGTTTCTCCAAAGTTATGGTTTTACTTATCTTATTCAAAGGCTTCTAATACATTTATAACATGGTTTGTCATCTTCAAAAAGGGGGAGAATGTTCACTCAAGGTCAAAATTGACTAATCCCTTGTTTTGATGGTGACCAAGTCATTTCACTTATTTTTATCTAATGCTTCTACTTGAGTGATTTTAGATTAGATAGACAGACCCCAAATGTTTAAACTTGCACATCCTTATTTAGAGAAATCATGTCTTACATGCATAAAAATCAAAATTGAAGAATAGATACTTTTCTCCTTATATATTTGGTGTAAATCACTTATAATGATTGTATGACCTGTAATTAATATCATATATATCATAGATTCAATTAGGATGAGTTAGTATGCACTTTGGAAGGTCTTAAAAAGCCCATTACATCAAGTACAATCAATTGAATTGACCCAATGTAGAATTCAGTTGAAAACAATGTTCACATGGCTATCTAGAACCTTTTGTGTGCTGAATGGGTGCTTGGACGACTAGAAAATGGCCCAAACATCAAGGTATGTCAGCTAAGTTTTCCAAAAGGTAACTCAATTGACAATACTACAACAACTATTTTCTAGAGTGAAATATAGCCATTGGAGGGGTGAAAAAAGGGTGAAGTATGATTAGTTGGACACTCCAATAACATCTAGAATTCGTCCTATATAGTTTTCATATATACAAGATACTCAACTATATATAGGAATCCTTAGGCTTGATCCCATGGGTAGGCACGCACTATGAAGGTACCTATACTATAGTTGAGAGATATTTTTCTTTATAAGAGCCTCCATCCATTCAAATGAGCTTCATCACTTGCTATAACTATTAGAGTGAGTAGGAGATTTGTAAGAGAGCTAGTCCTAGAAGTATATGTTGTAAGGTTCTCACTTACTCCACATCCCAATGTTTCTTTCTACCATGAAGATGGAGATGATCTCTCTTGTCTAAGAGATATGAAGAATAAGAATGGAAGGAGTCCCTTGGTGAAAATCTTCTCCTTGGTGAAGGTGAAGCCAAAGGAAGAAGATCCAAGACAAGAGTGGGTAAGTCCTTGAAGTTAAAAGATTTGTTTCTAGAGTGTCTAAATCCTTAAATAAGGAAAAAGGCTCATTTCAAGAGTAGGTAATTCATTTGTAAGGAGAAAGACTCTTGGTCATGGATAGGTAAGTCCTTTGTAATGGTTATTGGCTCCTTGATCTGATAAAGAATGCTAATTTATCCCTTGACCTAGAAAAGTGTGGTCTTATGTTTTAACTCTCATAATGGAATATAAGGAGTGAGATATGGTTTAAAATCCTATAGATTGACCCCCTCTAGGTAGTGCATGTACATATCCTAGTTTGAAGGATGCAACCACTATAAATAACTTGTGTTATTTGGTTATTGTTTAATCTCTCTCTCCCTTGCTATGAATGTCGAGTTACACTCAAAGTTCATACTTGTACTATTATCTTGAAAAAAAACTTTAAGGTATAATGAATTTTTTAAGTGTTTTTAGCTCTATTCACCCCCTATAGATCTCATTATTGATCCAATACATGCATCATTAATTAAATCATAAAACACATATGGAATAATAAGTAATTTTATCCATGTAACTATTACTCATCAAACCCCTGTAAGACAGAAGCAATACATTCAAATACATGTTTGATTCCTACCTATGGACCTAGATAGCCTCCATGAAAGGCAAGGTTACCTCTACCAACCCTCAAAAAATCCTTCAAGCTACTCAGCCTATCCCGAGGACACTGATGATAGGCTCTTGGCATTGTGCTTCACATCTAAAACTTGAAGAAATAGAAGATGGTTTACCAAAGTTTGTGGTGTTCTGAAGTCTAGGGAAAGTTTCTAGGAGTGTGTGGTCAAATTTCTATCACTCAACGATAGTCCATTGTGGTTGGAGCAGGGTACCAGATCCTTCAATTTATATTATATAAATTGACAAAAAGATCAACCCTATATTATCCATTAATGGGCCAAAAATTGGTTTTGAAGCACTAAGTAGATAATTCTTTAATAATTACCTATGTAATAAATGACTTCAAATCTTCTAGATTTTCTTGTATCATCGAATATTTGATTATCAACCAACTATATTATTATTGGTATATAATATGAGCACAAAATAACAAATTCCTATTTTGTATCCCAAGGGCCTACTTTTAAACCAAAAGTGGGTTAAATAGGCATAGGTTGGATACTAGGGAACATAGCTCAAACTAAACCTTTTAATGGATCCACAAGCTTCACTGGGTTCTTAATTTCATAACTAGAGCTTTGATCATAATAATAGCTTAGTTTAATTATCATATTAATATATTTTGTCAATATTATTTTTACTTGAATTAAGGACACAACTTAAGTCTATGGATAATACTCACCGTCCATAGTTATACTATTTCATTTATTACTCAACCTTGATTACCACATCACATTTTTGAATTTTAGCTAATACTTCTATACGTTGGGGTCATTATAGTAGGATGATATTCAAAAAGGGTCTTAATATGCATTCAATGTTTTGTAAAAACTCAAGAACGTATTGTGTCTAGGTCCTTCTATAAAACATGTATAAATTGTTATCTTGTTTCCAAAATGAAGTTTCTCATACACCCATACACTATATCACATTTGTTTAACATTATTTTATCTACATTCTAATGATGACTAAGTTTCATGAGAAGTACCAATATGACTAGTTTCAATTGTAAATGATGCCTAGGTCATTTAGCTTGCTCAATATGATTAGTTTCAATTGTAATTGATGCTTAACATATTGAAACTCTAATAATATTTCGCTAATTTAGTTGTGATGTGTCACACTTATATATGTATGAAACTATGATGCATGATTTAACATGATAAATGAACATGCATGACCTAGTTCAAGGTAATGAAATCGATGGTGACAAATTCCAAATTTAGTTTGAGGTGACACATATAATAATCATGAAAATGACTAAAATGAACTAGTCTTTCTGAATTTAATAAAATCACACTTGTTTGTAATGTTAGGATCACTATATTGAATTAATTATCAAAATCTATTCCAGATTGCTAAATATGGTTCTCTCAATCAAGTGGTTAAACATGTGCCTTAATCAAGGTGAAGTCTATCCTCTTATTGGCCATAGTTGTCATATTGAATCTTTCTTATATATATGTAATATGAAATGCTTAGATTTATATACTTGTTTGAGATACATGTTCCCTATGATTACAATATTTGGTCTTTCAAAAACACTATTGGACAAACTTCAAAACAAAATCAAACTTTTCCATTATAGAAACCTTATGTACCTAACTATATTCTTAGGGTTAAATAAGGCCGGTCACCTTACTTGAGTTGTCAATCAAGGGAAAACCATGTTGATAATAGGATTAACTCTTGACTTTGGTCTTGCAGTCCATCACGTTCAAACATGTGTCATTAATAGAATTAGATTTCAATAACCCCGTGAATCCTTCCTTTGGGAAGACGATCAATGGCGATGATATTTTTGTTATAATAGAAATGAACTTAAAACACTCTTGTGTGTTAAAAAGAAAATATTTATATGTTGTCGCTTTCCTTCTTGTTACTATCTTTTTTTCAAGTATTGTAAGTTCTCTTAAACCCGCTATTATATGTCTTTTTGTAGCATACTCAATAGAATTGTGCTAGTGTGTACCCATTTTATGATTTTAGATATATTATTATAATCGTTGCTTCTACTATTATATAATAATCTACTGCTCTTACACTATTAGGATCATTTAATGACATGCAAATGAAACACCCACATGGTATGAATGTTGAAGGCTTGCTATCTTGATGTCAGCTACTAGTTTAGATTCTTTTGATATGTCATGTTATTTCTTACCATGCTTTTCCTATGTTATTAATTTTCTTTTTGTCCATTCATATATTATGTGATCCATTCTAGTTATGTACACTTGGTTCCTTTTTCCTTTAGTTATCTATCTATCAGGAGTAAGGATCTAGGTAACAAATGATTTTATGACAAAATCCTTATTTTCATTGCAAATCCTCTTTATTATACAATATTATGCTATATTAGAATAAAGAAATGCTTAGACTCAATTATAACCCCTTGTCCATTCACCACATGATAAGAAAAAATTAGATGTATCTTATTTTATATCAATATGACAAACACTGACAATTTGTTCTCAATATTATTGCTTATTTTATCATACACATGTTTTATTTCATGTTAGCAAAATAAAAAGTTCACTTAGGATACAACAACATGACCACTCACTCATGCTAGATCCTTATAGAAATAAAAGATTGAGATTTAACAAGCCTTACATATAATTATATGTAATGATAGATTAAATGTTAATAATGGAGTATAGGTTAGATGTTGATGAAATATAATAGGAAGATATTTCAATCTAACAACAATATCTCTTCATTATAGTAATTCAAACAACTAAAAAATGTCTTTTAATATAGGAATACCAATGCGACCAACTATTATTTACTTGATACAAATCCACAATAACATTGTTCTACCTGTGACTACACCTGATTGCTAGATTTACTTATGTCCTAGGTGAATCAACTTCTGATGAAATACACAATGTAACTTTTGGGTCTTGGTATACTAGGTTTTGTTAAATGTAACAAGGTTTAACTTTTTGATGGAGCATCTAGATGACATGTTTATATATCAATGTTAGGAAATAATTGACATTCCCTATTTTTTTAAATTTATCTAGACCACTCTTACTATTTGTATGAACCTATATTTTGAGCAAAGATATAACCTTATAAAAGAATCATGATGCCTCTCTAGTTGTTTTTGACAAATAGATACTAAGGTAAGGAACTATACATATATTAAATTTAATTATGCAAATACAACTAAAGAAATTTATATGAGGAGAATTGTTGTAAGCTTATTGTGATAATTACAAAAAAGAATGTCAAAACCAAAGTTGTTCATAAATATTATAAATGCGTGTACAATATATGAATAGTTATGTTCCAATAAAATTGAAATATAATTATATCCACCAAATACATATACACAAAAAGAAATTATATAAGATAATTAAGATAGGTGCACTTGTTAGTTGGTTCGAATTGTATTTTTGGTCAGTTTATTAACAATATGTTGTTGGTTCAATACCCAGATGGAGCACCAGAGGCAAGGTTACATAAAAAACTAAAGGCTCTCTTTTGTGGTTTTGTGAAAAAGTTGTCCTAGTCGTCCTCATTATAAAAATTATCAAAAAATAAAATAAAATGGGACTAATAGTTTTAATTTATCCACCCAATCCATCAATAATCTTATGGTGAAGGTAGTCACCATGTGATATTTATTAGCTCCAATAATGTATTTTCACATATAAAGAAAATGACAGTATACAGCACACTTCAACATTTCCTAAATAGTAAGAGGAGCGAATATCTACACACATGCCATTTATTGTTAAATGGGTAATCATATGGTTTAACTTTGATAATAAGTAATACGAATGTCAGCATAGCAAACCATGCATGTAGATCATTGATAGGTATGAACCAAACAAACATACCATAGTAACATATGGCATGATAATGAGAATCATATGTATATAAGAAGATGGAATGGTATATCAAATTTATATTGCAACCAAAGAAATTAATGGGATAAATGCATCCCACAAATAAACAAGGGAAATATCATGTATCACCCTCGAACACACCATTTTGTAAGGGTTCAACTTTAAAGAAATTATGCCATATATCGTAGGATACAAATGTAGTTCACAACTCCTAGAATCATATTTTTTGGTTTTGTCCAATGCCCAATATCCACAAGAACAACAAAGGAAGTACACACATGTGCAATGCATATTTAAATATATTTAAATTCTACATAATATAAGAAATATGCCAAGAAAAGAAAGTAGAATAAATCAAAACAAAAAAAGTCATGAACAAGCATATGCATGATTTATTTAGAATAGATTGTACATCACTTGCAAACAAGAGTACACAAAATATACATAAAAACAACATGAGGGAATGCAACCTTAGTATGAAAACATATTAGAAAATATACAAATTTAAATACAAAAGGCAACCACTATATATTATTCCAGTTACCAATTGGATTATTACCCACTTAAATAAACAATATACCATATTAAAGCTTTTCACCTTGTGGTGGACGTTTTATCACATGGATTACTTATATTTGGTCTAAATTTTTGAAAAAGATAGAACTATTGAATGTTGATGATATTTAATACATGAATTATAGTGTGATGGAATAAATGAAAGCATAAATCTACTTATTAAATAATTTCCCATGAAAAAAATAGACATGAAGAGCTGAAGTGATATACTTGGTCTGCGTGAGATGGAATTTTATTTTGAGCCTAAGGGAATTCATCTCATTACTAACATCCTGATGATTATTACATTTATTTTCCCTACATGGTAAAAGTAGTAGTAAGAATGCAATTATAAAATATTATGTGTCCTTGTATTATGATCTAGTCACTATGAAGGAGCATATCAATGCTAACATGATTCCTTCACGAGATCCTAGGCTACAAGCATGTATTTTTCTTCTAGATATAGTACTTGATACTGAAAAATTGTATTTGGGAATCAATAATCTAATATTTGGTTGGTTTTAAAGTGCAACTACTAAACCGACCTAAGAAATATAAGTTTGGCTCATGCACAATCAACAATAGAAAAAATAGGAGACAAATTTGGTGATTCAAAGCCTAGAGAGCCCCCATGAGCTGCTCAACACATTTGTCATGATCATTAATCTAGATATAGGGAGGACCTTTTATAAATAGTTTCTAGATCTATTTGAGACTTACATTGGTACTCACAATTTATAGTTTTACCAAGAAGACCATATGTTATGGAAGGAAAGATAGGTGATTGATTGTGGAGTCTTGACATTCACTATATATAAACTAATTAGGAGAACATAACATAAAACAAGGTTCAAAACCTACATTGACAAGAAATCACATTCATATTTTTTGGATATTGTGGTAACTCTATAATGTTGATGAAGCGTGTATGGGTATTTATAAAGATTAAACACATGAATAGAAGTAACATTACAAAAAGAATTAAGGACAACGAACCTAAGAAGATACTAGAACCAGAGTTGTTATTGAACTAAAACCTTGTACTCTAACTACATAGAAAATGTTAATTTTTCTATGATATTCCAATATATTATATTTATAACATATTATTATAAGTTCTAACTACCTATATATTTTATCAATGAAGAGAGTGAATCGATAAATCACCATTTAAAGATTGAAATGAAGATTCTTTTTCATAGGATAAATAAGAAAACTAATCCAAGTACATGAATGGTTAATAGCATCCTAGGACTTCCTAAAATAGTCCCTTACATCTTTTTTGTGTGTATAGAGGATCTTCATTTCCAAACCTTCTTTTAACAAGAACTAGGCATTAGTTGGTAGATGACATCTATAACACATCAAAAGAACTTGAGAAGTCAATAAGGTGATGGAAATCTTGATACAAATCACCTTAAATGGTTTTATGAGAGATTTGTGAAGAATATGTCTTTGTATAATGTTTTGGCCTTTTAACTATCTCAATTAACAAAATATGTACATGAAACTTTGTGAATTAGGCATCTTGTACCAATATTTGATGATGAAGAAAATGTTTCTAATTTAAACCAAAAAATACTACACATGTTAACTTTTTCTCTAGAAATAAAAAAGACACACACTAACTTTTTCTCTATAAATAAAAAAGACAAACTAAATTGATTATAGAATAGAAATTTCATAGAATTTAGAGTGGTACCTAAACAAATAAGAAGTTTGGAGTATTCTAGAAAGAAGTTTTTGGTAATCAAAAGTTTCACATATTACTATGGTATTTAATGCACAATATTAATGTGTCTAGGTGTTGAGAGTAAGGTCCAACATATAGATGTCTATATTACCTAGCAATGAAAGTGTTTATGTTTAAAATGTTGTTGAATCATTTATCTAAAAAGTACGCACATAAATGTTGTTTAATATTTTGGCTCGTATATGTATCTAAAAATGAGTTAGGGTAAAATGACAAAAGACTAATTAAGAAAAACATTTTTATGACTAGTTCTATTTTGTCAAACTTCAAATTCAAGCAGTTTGGGTTTAAATTGAATTATGGTTCAAAAAAGACTAGTTTTAAAGTTCTCTAGTAAAGATTGAATTATCTTTGTAGTCACACACAATGACATGAATAAAAGTTTTACTTTGCAGCGTGAAACCATTAAATTAAAGTGTATATTTTACAAGGTGTTTGAGATTTGCAATGAGATACATAATTCCTTGATGAAACTAAAAATTTGATCCTAGAAAATATGACCCACCTACTTTTGTATTTTAGTAAAATGATACTCTTTGTAAATAGGCTATACCCTATCTAAGGAACCTAACATATCTTCTTCAAATGAGTATGTTTGCATTCTTTTACATGCAATACTTCATTATACCAAAATCAATCACATAACAAATAAGAAGCAAATCATTATGCCTTTTAGGGTTGTCAAAATATGTGATAGACCATTACTATGGTGTTTGAACAATGCAAAGACACACAAATGCAACAATGTATGGGATATGTGGTATTTAATGTTACTTTAACTCTTAAACTAATTTATGGATTTACTTTTACTAGGGAAGGTCCTATCCCAGGACATGATAAAACTAGAATTCATTAGAAACCAAAAAAAATGGTATTGCACTAAGATTTATAGGAATATATTTTTCAAACATATCTCCATCATATTATCTATGCATTTCCTTCCTGAAAGCAATATTATTATGTCATTCAAGAGTTAGACCGATATCAAAAGATTCATTACACAAGATCTAATACCTTTTATTTCAGATGCTTATATTAAGGCATATGTTTTCCTAATATAGGGTATACTACCACTACAGATGACTACTTCCTCGAAGTTGGTTTTCCTCATCCTAAGCCTTCTTATCATCGATGGCAAAACCTGAATCTATTAGCTTTCTTTATCAACTAGGGCTGCCTCATGTGGTGTTTTATTCATTGGCTAAGTTGTTACTGGACTTCGTCCTCATTGATTGGAGAGGGGACAAGAAGCCCAAATATGTCCCTCTTGTTGACAGCTATAGCACACCCTCTTCTCAAAATAGCACTTGCCCTGGTGTATCTACCCACAGCTGAGGCACTTTGGAGGGTGCTTCTTGGTGTAGGGTTTTGCTTTTCCTCCATTCCTACCCTTGCCATGTTGACAACCCTAGACTTTCCTATTATCATTCCTTGGGCCAGAGCTACCAATAGTGAAATTGAGATATCCTTTGGGCAGGTGTTGAGCAGTCATAATAGTCTTCTCCATATCCTGGGCGAAGTCAGCTGAGAGGATGTATGGAAGTCCTTCCCGACCATTCGTTCCATGATTAGATCTCAGTTGATGATGTAATCCTCCCACCAAATCTTTTTGGTTACCTCACGTAGGCAAGTAGCAAAGAGAACCTTCATGTTGGGTGGCACTCCTAGAATATGAAAGCCATTTTCTACAGCATCAAGCCAGGCTTCCACCTCATATCCGCCTTCGACCTAGAACTTTTGTATACCCAACTTGACAAAGTTGAGGATGGTGACTTCAGGATGAGGGTGGATAGGGAGGGGTTCACCATCCTTACCCCTATCAACACCTTTGAGTGTAAGGTCACTGACAGTCTATGTGAATCCCTTTGGTTGTCCTAGACAAAGATTTGATGTAGGAATAGGCCCATATGTGATTTCAAGATTGGTAGCATGACTGGGGTCATCCTTGGGCTAACCTTCCATCACTAGTTTACACTTCGGGTTTGGACTATCTTTAGGGTTTAGAACTGTGGAGGGGGAAACTTTGGGTTTGAGACCTTTCTCGATGGTGGCCTCCTATGACCTATTTTGTTTCTTGGAAACCTTCTCTTCCATAGTCTCTCTTGGAGACATATTATCCTAGTAGGAGGGCCTTCCCTCCTAGCAGTCAAGGATGACGGTAATCCTGGTGCAGACCATGTTTTTTCACATTAGCTACCTTTGTTAATCCCAGTTAGATATTAACGCATCCTAAAGTTATGTCCCTAACATCTTGTTTACATGTGCTTTATTATTTGGTGGAGGATACCTTAATCCTTATTAATCATAACCCCAGTATTCGGAGGAGGTGGAGAGAGAGAAAACTTAGATACTTTGGGTTTGTAAAGTGAAAAGAGGATAAATAAGGGATGAAAGTAGATGAGAAATCCTAGAGGTATCTTATTTTGATGAAATCCTTGAGTTTGTACAGGCTAGAAACATGGGTCCAAGAGTCCTCGTAAACTAACTAGCGGGGTGGAGGATTAATATTTCCATCCCTCAGCTCGTGGTCCATTCTAGACACCTCCGTGAAAGGAAAAACACTCAAATAACTCCCTTTTGGGCTCTACTGAATCTGTAAAATTTAATAATTATTAGGAATTATATGGAAAACCATGCTTTGATACCAAATGTAATGACCCTACTTCTAGAAACCCCCAATTAAGGAAGGCCATAAGAAAGGAGCCATTACCATTAAACATAGGATCTATGGCTTTACACATAATAAAAAATAATTAATAAATTATACTAAATAAGAACTAAGTTTGGTATAAGATAAAAAAATATTTTCATAAATACTTATAAAAATATGGGTTCTAGCGATTCACCCAAGAATTACATCATCTAACTATATCGTCCAGTCTTTACTACGTTTGCTTACATTCAGTGCCTTCTTTCCTTCAATGTCCGATCCTAAAATGCTGACAAACAAAACGTCAGTCAGTATAACAAGTTATACTGGTATGTGGGGGAAAAATATTCACATTTTAATTGTAACAACATAATCCATCAAATTATTGTTTAACAAAGAAAATTTAACATCTTTAACCATAACTACTCAATCCTGATCTATGCAACCTCTATTTTTCCCTACAGTGGATGTGGGTCATACCTCACTCAGATGATAGTCCCTTGGTGGTCCTTTTGATCCAACCTAGAAAGTATATCAAGATCTAAACCTCTGATGGTTGTATGATCCTACCTAGAAGGTAGACTAAGATCTAGGCCCATGACAATCCATTTGATCCTACCCAAATGGTAGACCAAGATCTTGATCATCAATATCTCATATATAAATAAAGCTCTAGAAGAGGATTAGGATCTGATCTTATCATGTATATATATGTATATATATATATGTATGTATATTGTGATAGCCACTTTATAGTTTGCAAGGGATGGCATAAACATGCGAGCATATATTTGCAAACCATGTGGGGGAAATCTCTGAGAAACAACATGAAACTACAATGATTATTCATAAGCGTAACCACATACCTATCTCATAAGTACTTGAAGTCCAAATAAGAACAATGAAGAATAACCACACAAGCACTCAAGCAAGTCAACCTGAAAGTTAAGGCATAACATCCATGTGTTACTATATTATTTCAAGATCTGCTTTTAGGGTTGTCTTGTTTTCCAAGTTAGGTTATTAAGTCCAGATTTGTGTTTCATTAAGTTCCATTCTCCATAAGTTCATTTAGTACCTTTTATACTCCCTTGGTCTACAAACCCTAGTCTTGGTGTCATATTCATGTTTGTATTCCAAAACATACCTTTTTATGCAAAATTTCAACTTTTATCCTTTTTAAATCATGTCAAGATTTTGAAGATGAACGAATATGCATTTTGACATTCTTATGTTAACAAACCCTAATTCCATCATTAAAGATACTTTTAATCACAAAGAAACTCTAATCTTTCAAATCATGGATTATGATGTTCATATGAACCCAAAGTGTTCTTTTTATTCATAACATATCATTTTTACTAATAACATCAATTAATTTCATTAGTTTCATAAATACTCAAAATTTTGGGTTTTGATTCATTAAAAGCATTAAATGTATCGACTTTTAACACTTTTTGAATTGGAAGTAGATATAGGTCACGGAAAAAGTAAAAAGTTCTTACCTTTACTAAAGAGGGTCGGGGGTAAAATAGTCTTTCACACCCACTCCTTCTTCAACCAGCGTTCTTCCACCTTGCGAACTAAGGGGTCAACGGAGGAGTTGACTATCAAAATCCCTCCCATTCTTCTTCGAGTGATGATGCTCGCACCTCCGTCCAAGTGCCACAAACTTAGGAAACCTTTCAATTACTCTGGAGATGGCCTAGGATGTTGCGACGGTGGAGAAGAACTTTGGCATGGTCGACAACAAGGACAGGCGTGAAAATTAAGTTGTTTTGGAAATTGGAGGTAGAGGGATGCTTAGCGAGATACAAACGATATTTGTGATTGCTAGGTAGGTTTGCAGAGGGGTTGTACACCCCTATTTTTACTTAGATATGGTGTAAGAGTCCATGGAGTTTGGGCAAATCTCTTAGAATCCAAAAAACTGAGTGAAATCTAGGGTAGGTGAGGCCAGTTTGATCTCATGAAGCCAATTAATGGAAGAGTTTCCAATTGTGTCGATGCATACATTGCTGGGAAATTACTTTCGAACTTAACTGTTTTGAGTTCTAGTTTCCTTATTTGGCTGAGCTATAGGATGATGAAATCACTGTCAGTTATTAGATCTGAAAGTTCAAAATGTGTGCGCCATATTTCTATTAGAAATATAATACATGACATTTAATACTCTCCAATCCATTCTTCACACTTTATGGATTTTTGTAAAATCCATATCTCCTAAACCATAAATCCTTTTAATCCCAAATTTTAAGGTAAAGTATATTATTCAATCTACTTGTGGATACAATTTGAGATTAAAACTTGAAAGGAATGACTCTTCTTCTTCATGTGCAAGTCATTCACTTATAAGGCATGTATTATGTATTTAAACACACATATTTTCTCTTTCTTTTATTTTTATTTTCTTTATTTTGACTTTTATTTATATTAGGAAGCATGTGGAACTGAAAACTACTTAATTGTGGCCATACATGCCACTTTCTATAGAATTCCACATTATTCTTAAACATATGCAATTAATATTCATTTTCTTTTTCCTTTTTACTTATTATGGGGTTTTTCTCTTATCCCTTTTCCTTTTTCTCCATTATTGGTTTAATAAAATAGGGAAAACTACGAAATCCATTATTCAATGTCTATTTGCAAAGAAACCCAATTTATAAAACAATGCACATAAATTTCCAAACACGCCCTTTTTCATAGATTAATTGCATAATAATACAATCAAAATTGAGGTTATAACAATACCTTTAGCCTAAGTAAGAACTTAAATACTAGATGTGAAAATTTTGGACCTATGACTTTTGATGCCCAAACATTGACTCTTGATATTGATGTATGAAATTTTTAACTCATGATCAATGATATTGGTATTGATATGACTTCCTATTATCACCCAATCTGGATCTTGAGATCACCCTCGATATAGATTAACAACTTTTATGCTCCCAAATCTCAAAAATATTGAAATGATCAAAATGTTGATTTCTCAATTTTTGACTTAGGGTTTATCTCTCATAGGGACTGGGGTGGAACCTTCCATTAATTTTGAACACAAAATAACAATGTTGAAATATTATGTATGTCTCGAATTGTTGAAACATGAAATCACAATCATGGATGTATAACCCCACCTAGGACAATGTAGAATATAAAACCCTAAATGATGGAAATGAAGTCATGATGTACTAATGTTTCAAAGATATCTGTTTGTTTGAATTCAAATGTGATATCTTAAATTTGTTATCTACAAGATAAAATTCCCAAATTTCTAACCATGTGATGATATTTCTTATTTAATGATCAATGTGACTATGCTTTCACTATAATGCATGATTGCTCAAATTGTATTTATGTTGAGGAGTACCAAGTTGGTTATGGTATGTAATATAAAATCTCAATCTCAACTGATGGGTTATATTAATCTTGGGGAAAAAAATCCTTTTAAGGAGGGGAGGATGAGATAACCTAGACTTTTCTCTCCTCATGTATATGCGATGCCCATAATCTTTACACTAAATTCTCACTCTTGACAATTTCATGATTTGAGTTTTTATGCTTTTTGAGTTTATCTTAGGTTCACATGACGAGTGGCGACATTCAATATGATGTAAAACAAAGTTGTGCCCAAATTGTACATACTCCTGTATCACTCCATTTAGATAGGTCCTCTTCTTGTCCATAACTTGTTTTAATGGGGTAGAGTACACTCTCATGTTTCCAATGCCCAAATTTTGCTCAATTTTGAGCTAGGATGAGAGAGATATGCTCATTTGAAATTTTCTTGATTTTTGCATTTGGACCAGTTGTTTTGAACCCAAAATAGGACATGCAACCCATCCTAGAGGGACCCCCCCCCTACATAACCCAGGCTATCCTCCTTTGTGATTTTGGACCAAATAAAGATGCATGATCTATTTGCCATGTATTCAATGCTTGATCCAATGGTTGGGAGGTTGTCTTCAACCTCTGTACAATCTTGCACTTGTATAAGGAGATAACTCTACACCCTTTTTGACGCATCTATGGTTTCCTTTGAGGGCAGAAATATTCCTACTTAATCCCATATTTCTCCTCCCCTTCTTATTTTCCAAATTTTCAAACTATAACACACTCCTTATTTACTTCTTTCTCCTTCGGACCTAGAGGTGCTACCGCCAACTATGGGTTTGCATTCACCAAGTGATTCTCTATGGTGCCTTCGTCAACTGACTTTGGCCATGTAGTGAGGTGGATAGCTTAGGTGGCCACCTCTCCAGACCTATATCTTTTTGGAAATTGCTCTTGCTTGGGATCTGGTGTGTTGTCTCGCGCTCATCATTGCACTGATGTGTGCCCAAACAGTAACCAAAGGGCAGCGGTGGACAACAGTGCGCGGTGACAATGGAGCACTAGCATTATCTCATGGGAGCAGTCAGAAGATGTGGGAAACCATAGGCAATTGGATGCTTGGTCCACCATGGGTCAGACCTACTTCTCATCCCAATTAAGGTATAAACACCAACAAAAAAAATTAATGAGTCTAAACATAAAAACCCCATATCTTTCTTGTCCCTAAAGCAAATGCCATGATGTAATATACCATTTTGACTAGAACATGGCCATATTTCTGATGATGTTGTTATCTCTTGCTAGTTTTTCACGAATCTTCCATGATTGAGTAATGATTCTTCCTTTATGATCTTTGTAATAATAATCAATATTTATCATTTACTACATGTGTCATTAATCATCCCTATATACTCTAATCACCTATATCAATTATCTTAGCTCATCTTTTATTGTGATGTTGACTGGGTGATCTAAATGCACCCCAAAAATCATTTTGACCATCTATGTTCATCCTTGACTTAAAAGTGACTCATTTAAGTGCATTCGTGCTATAACTTGACCAAGTTGGACTTTATCTTTAATTGTCATCATTTTACCTTTTAATCTTGAAAATAGTATACCTTATGATATTTTGTGCCATTCTTGACTTGGATCTTATACCTCTTTGCCTTGATTAGTTTATTTAACCTAAAAGCACCTTTGTGCACTTATGTCTCAAAAGATGTCTATGTTCTTATACAATTGGATCTTTAAACCCTTATGCAAAAGTGATCCTAAATGTTCAAACCTCTATGTTATCTTTGAAATAGACCCAGTAATGGCTTGAGCTCCTAAATGCTATGTAACACTTTCATATGAACTTATCACTACATGTGACATGCTTATAACACCTATCATGTTCCAAATGCATATTGTTGATTGTTGGACTCCAACCTTGCCATAACATGCTCTAATTTTACACATGCATCAATATCTCAAGACTTTAAATTAGTAGTTCTATAATATTATAGCACTAAAATCCCCACTTGATTTATCCTATGTTCTTTCATGAACATATTATGATTTGGAAATGTGACCCCATTGCATGTAACTGATATAGTATGGATAGTTATGACCTTGCATGATTAAACCATGATAATAATCTAAATTGAATATACCCCCCTATTTCCATATTATAGTTATGTTACCTGCATTACTCATAATGTGAATTTTTCACTTAGACCTTGGGCTTAATGTTTATGCTTGTGCTATATTGAATCAATACATGCACGTTTGGAACCCTAGAAACCATGTTTGATCGAATTGTAACCTAGGCCTAGAATAACATCTACATGACACATGATGTTTATCTTATCAAGTATCTACTAACCAAAGACCTGCTATTATGTCTTTTATATCTTAGGTCCCTTTGGGTTGGACCTTCTCTAGAATCTTTCAAGAATCACCTTGTTTATTTTTTAGTTGTCAAATGAAGATCCTCTACACACATGACTCTAAGCTCTGCAATTAAACACAAATGGGTATTCCTCATATAGAAATGGGTACATATCTCTTTTTTCCATGTTTATTATCTTGTTATCTCTTTAGCTTTGTTATTGAATTTTCCATATATATTGTTTGCACGAAACTATGTACCATTCTAGGGACAACCACTCAAGTCCACTAGCCTTTTGCTATGTATCCATTAGGAGTGTGGACTTAGGTAATAAACAGTTTCATGACATGTAACGAGTGGAAATAACTCTCCTAGTCACACATATAGGATGGATAGTCCTCACAAAGATTTTCCCGCTTGTTCCTCTCCAAAGTGTGGCCCCTTTAGGATACTTTCTTGATTTCCTTAGCCTAGATGCCTCCAATTTGGAGATCATATCCATTGGTTCCTCCTCCATATCCTCATGCTTGGTTCCTTCTAATTATTTTTCTTCATAAATGTGTAACCTTGAGCTTGTGCCCAATTTGAGGGGTGCAATATCAATTGGTGCATCCTTCTCTTCTTCTTCTATCACTAGACTTCACCTTTATTGTTGTTTCATAGTCTAAGGTTGCACGGAGGAAGTGGAGTGTCGGGCCAGAATAGGTTGTGGTGACGGATGTTATGATGATGCAATTGCAACTTTTCTTGTCTCTCCTAGTCCTATCTGGGGCCTCCAAATCAATTGAGTCAACAAGATTGTCCAACTCATTCTCTAGAACTACTTACTCCTCTTCATGGTAGTTGTATTGGGATATGAGGTGTGGTAGCTAGAGGAAGCATAGAAGAGTGAGTTTCATATGAATGTGAAGCAAGAGAGGGAGTTGGATATGGAATAGGAGGGAGATGGAGTTGGGTTGTGCGAAGGTGGAAGGACATTAGAGGATCTCTTTGTATGGGATTTGATTCCAATAAGGTCTTGAAGATTGTTTTTCACTCCCTTCTTCACTCACTTGGTGAATCTTTTCATACTTACAAGGTTTTAGGTGGATTTGGATGGGGAGGATGAAATTTCTGGGGTTCATGGAGGTATTGGTGGATTTGGGTTGTTGGTGGACAAATAAGGTGATAATGGAGTGAAGTGGAGAGTTGGAGGTGGAGGAACCTTGCTTAAGGATTGGGGATGAAGGACCAGCAGTTGAGAGAAGGTTGGAGATCTTTAATGGTCACCCTATCCATGGAACAGTCATGTTGGATAGGCAAAATGTCAAGGGGAGAGGTTCATGATGAGCCCCACCCCATTTTTTTCTACTTAAGTGGGGTGGGACCGGCCCATCACGTCCATTTTGGCCACCACTGTCATTATGGAAAGACATAAAAAAACCATTTTGACCAGCACGTCTATGGTGGTTGGCCCAAAAATCTTGATATGTCATTGGGAATTAGGATTTAGCAGCACAACGATGCTAATGTAGCATGGTCGTTTCACTTCCCAAGCAATTTTCAGGGAATAAGCACATTTCACTTCAAATTTCATATGACATTCAATCATTGATCCACATCAAATGTTAACTCATTCTTTCCGCTCTCTAGGTACCATTTCTCTCTATTTCAATCCCTATTCCTCATGAATACCTTAAAACAACAAAAAATATCAAATGCAAAGTTTGCATGTGTTTGTAATAGCAAAAATTATGGTAAAAGTGAGTTTCGAGAGAAAAATTCTCAAACCGACATGAGTTGCCTCCCAAAAGTGCTAAGTTTATTACTTTTAGGTAGGCTTGGTGTTTCTTCAACCAATCATCCTCTCAAAAACTGTGTGGTATAGATTTCATCACATGTGCATTCAAGAATATTTCATCATCACAAAGTATCTCCTCAATGAAAATCACAATATCAAAAGTTTGATTGGCCTTGATGGGCCCAATTTCAACAATGGACTTAATTCTTTATCCATGGACCACCAATTATTTGGATTCTTCTTTTTATTGAATCACAACTTCTCTAGATGGAAATACATGTTTCACTTGATATGGTCCTTCCCATCTTTATCTCAGCCTCCTGATAAATAATTTCATTTGGAAATTGTACATTCAAACCCATTGATTGGTTTCAAACATCTTCTTCCTTTTCATGCAAAGATTTCATTCTTTCCTTGTGATCTTATACATATCATAGGCCTCATGACTCAATACTCCAAGCTCATTAAACTAGATTTTATTCTAATTATTTTTGTTTCCTACATCCATATACATGGATTTCAATGCCCAAAGTTAATCTTATGTTGTAATTCTTCTAGCAAGTGGCAAATTTTCCATTAACGATCCTAAACATAGTAGTTCCAATTGGGGATTTGAATGCAATCCTTATTGGTATGTATGCCCAGAGAGCCAATCAAATGATGATTGCACTGGGGTAGTAGATACCTAATTCGATAATAATAAAGGTAATTATGTTTGTTATGTTTGTCTCAATCATGAGATGATGACACATACATAGTATATGTGTAAAGAATGATGTTACTTGATGACATATGTCTTCCATTTTATGACCTGAACGACGATATCATATGTATGATAAGAGTACATACATCCTTTTTATGTCCCTAGTCGGGTATTACTGCGGAAGAAAAATAGACGACAGTAATACATATAACTAGAGTGTGTGTTAATTGATGATAGAGTCTCATCAATCATGATATATGATATCAAGTCAAGAACATAGGTACATGTTGGAGAATAGTATATCAGACAGACCCACCTTGAGATTGAATGGATACCATAAAATGGTAGTCAAAATTAGCTCTCATAGTGATAGTGGTGATTGTGGATCTTAGACCTGAAGTCACTACACTCATCACATGCTTTTAATTGTACTTAGATGTCATCCAACATGACCTTGAATAAAGGTTTCCATAAAGGTGATGCTCGGTTGCATTGTGACACATGGGGATTGAATGTGAGTTATGTAGATGGGATTTGTCCCTCCAACAAGAGATTGATATGCAAGCCACTTGAAAAGTGAGATTGAGAAATGTATGGACATACTCATGTGATTCAATATGTGATATGTGAACTCACATGCATCTCAGACAGTCTACTCTACTTCAAGTAACATGGATTGAATGTTGAAGAGGATGATGATTGCATCTCTTGAGTTCAATCTGAATATCAAAGACTAAGGAACTATAGGATCACAGTAACACTGATCATGGATTGTAATTGATTTTGTTCGCCAATTTTCCAAACTACTTGGGTATCAATGATGTGTTACTAGACAGTACTCATTGTTTTTGATGTCATAAGTTGGTTATGGACATTCACTGCCAATGTCACTTGGGACCTATAGGGTCACACACATAGGATGCACTTGGAATAGGAGTTTATTCAAGAATGATGTTTAACTTGATTACTAAAAGTGTTTAGGTATTCAATTAAACAACTGAGGTTCAAAATTGATTGTCTAGACTCTGAATTGACTGATTCAAGTGTTGAACTTATCACTAGAGTGTCAGGTTAATTGGAATCAACATTTGTTGAATAATGAATGAACAAGTGCATGAACTGACTGGTTCAAGTAGTGAACAGACTAGTTCATATGATGAATCGACATGTTCAATGGTCAATTCAATTGGATCAAGGATTGATATTGATGTCATGATTTGTATTAATTGTTCATTGAATACCAATGTCATTCAAAATAGGAAACTGTACAAACTGACTGGTTCATGCTTGAACTAACCGGTTGGGCATGTGAAATTGATCAGTTTGTCATTCACAATTTCCAAAAAAAATCATGAGTCAGTCTTTTTTGACTCCGGCACAGACTGAGAACCCCGACCCTAGCCTCTCCTATAAATAAAGGGGTATTGGGGGCTGCCTAGACCAACAATAAGCTCTAAGAATTTTTGTCCTCTCTAGTTGTGATAACCAATAGAGCTCTTGAGAAAATCCTACCCGTAAAAGGGAGGGATAGAATGGGCGAGACAATTGTGGGAGATCAAATCACTACTAGTACACTGATGTTCGAAGGAACAACTCCTTTATGTTGGTTCTAGTAGCGTAATGTGGAGTTCCTAGTGGTCCACGTGGACTACTCTAGAGGCGTGGGGTTTTTCCCGCTAGGAGAACGTCGTCAACCAACATCCATGGTGCTGCAATAGGAGGTCGTTGGTGATGATTGTTTGAGTGTTGCTTCCTGAAGAAGTGTGTTGTTGATTGGAGAAGAAACATGATACTACATCAAGAGTTTTCATTGGACTTGCTACAGGACCAGGTATAATTGTTGTCAGCCTTCCTTCCTAGATACATTGTTGTTGACATGATCTTGCTGATTGGGGAATCATGATTTAAATTTTATTTTCTACTGCCTAATATGCCGCCCTAATTTCCCAACAGTGGTATTAGAGCCACACCAACTTACATTGTATCTGAATTTCAATTGATATGATCAGATTTATTTTATTGCATATGACGTGAATATTAAACTGGCTAATGTGCATATATGATTAATTAGCACATACGATTTCATAATTATATATATATGTAATTCAAAAAAAAATATTGTCAGGGGAACCCACCCCCAAGGCAGAGGCCCAGATAGCAAGGATGGTAAACCTGAGAGACATGTGCGCCAGCACACCAGTATCTCAATAAGTCGCATTAGAGGCTAGCTGACGTTGCGGGAAATTCATTCCGAGCAGTGCTTCTAGAATCCCAGGAGACCCATGCGCCCACACACTGCTATCTCAATAAGTCACATCATAGGCCAGATGACACTGTGGGAGAGTCATTTCTGAGCAGCGCTTGCAGCGGGAGTCTAGAAGCGTTGCTCAGAAATGAATTTCCCACAACATCAGTTGGCCTCTGATGTGACTTATTGTGATACTGGTGTGCAGGCTCATGGGTCTCCCAGGTTTACCATCCCTACTATATGGACCTCAACCTTGGGGGTGGGTTTCCCCCGGCAATAAAAAACATTTTGTTGCTAGCGCGGTTGGTATGTAATTCACAGGTGTCGTCCTAAAAGTTAGCTTTGATGGTGGATTTAAAATGGTTATGTCCAATAACCCTAGACATGTCTATGCATGGTTGTGGTTGTTTATTCCTATTTATATCTCGGTTTGCATATCGAGCTTCTTCCTCCTTTCTAAATGTAAACTAATGCTCTTCTTATTATTTCTCCTCAAATGTAACTCGAGGTTTTCCCTTTTACAATGTAATATGAAATAGGATAGTTTTAATTTATGTTATGTCATGAGAAGACGTTATGCGCTGAAGAACTGACCAGCTCATGAGACGAATCGATTGACTAGAGGACCAAGGAGTCCAAACGATAGGAGGAGACAAACCAATTAATTTGTGGTCCAACTGATCCATTGGAGGAGTTCAGGTATCAGTTGAACCTGAGACCTGACGAGTGTTTCAAGAGCCCAACTAAGTGGCCAGGAGGCAAGATGATCATTCAAGTGTTGAACCAATCAACCCGTATTGGTTAGAGTATGAATCTTCAACAACAACAGGTTGTTGCATATGATGTAGATGTTAGATGGTAGTAGTTCCTTGTGTCTCCAATACATTACAATAGTTTGACCATAACCATCACTTGTTTATATAATTGCATGTTTTCATTGTGGTTATATCATGTATATGATGTATACTATAAGGATATGGTGATTGGATATTATACGTATTTATATATAAAAACCCTCAATTTAAATATTAAGTCTAAGATGCTTTCCATTAGCAACACACATGAAAAGCTTGATAGACTATGTGTGGGCACGCCAAGCATGGTGCGTTGTCCATCTCATGGAATTGTGATGGTAGTTATGTGTGCATGCCTAGCGGGGTGCATTACTATCGTGTTGGCTTTTGTTTTAGGCTTAACTGGGTGTCCTCAATGAGATTAAGCACCTAGAAGCATGCAGATGGACTATGGCAAGGAGTTGTGCATACCATCTATACAAGAATTGCATGAGATGCAATTGACAAAAGTTGTCTACCTCAATAATTGGTTATGGACTCTAGCGTTGGCCGGTAATAATTCAATTGTTTTGGGTCTTGGCTTACTAGAAGATTGCATGTTGCAATCTTCTAAATTGGTAGTGGGGGTTGTCCATTTGAACAAAATAGTGAGAGAGATAATTAATTAAAAGCCTAATTAATATCGTCAAACTTATCAAAATCAAATAAATCAAAAATATTTTGACTAAAGTTGTAATATCTTTTGTAGAATCTAATAGAAAACACAATACGTTATCAGTATGATCAGTTTTGAAGTAGGACAAACTAAATGGAATTTACTCCCAAATCTAGTTTAGGACTTTTAGAAACGTTTTCACCAATGAGTGAAATCTCTCTGTCCTTGAAAGACTAGAGCTAGAGGAACCTGCTCCAAATACGTTGAGGGACAAAATGAATGCTTACTTGAAGCATGCCAATGATTCCTTAGATGGTAAGTACCTTATGCTAAGCTGTATGAACTATGAGTTGCTTGAACATCATGAAAAACATGGACATTCTAAAGATGGTGACGTCTTAAAGAATCATGTAAATCTAGAAAGCTATAATGTTTCCAAAGTGTTATATGAGTGCAAACTGACAAAGGGAGATCCAATAAAGCCCCATGTTCTCAATATGATTGGGCATGTGGAGTGACTGGGATTTCTTTTAGGTCACGATTTGGCCACGTATATGATTCTGCAAGTGTTTCTTGAATCATATAGCTAGTTTATCAAGTGTTATCACTTGAGTAACATAGCCAAACTGTTGTCTAAGTTGCTTGGTATATTGATTAATTTTGAAGCACGATTGAACAAGGACAAATCCATGATGGTGATCAGTAGAAATGAGTCTAAGGGCAAAGGCAAGGCCAAGAAGATTTTTGAGGCTAAGATGAATTCCAACTCTTCTACACTCAAGATTAGGAGAGGGGTAAGTGCAAAAGGAATTTGTCCTTTTCACTTACATGGTTAAGGAAAGGGAGTGCCACCACTTTCACCAGTTGGACATTGGTAAAGGAGATGTCCTCCTTATATAGAGGATCTCAGGAAGAAGAAGGAGATAGAGATCTACACTTCAGGATCTGAGAAGAAGTAAGCTAGAATTATGTGGAGCAAGAGTTGATGCCACTACAGTTGAATTGTCATTCAATTAATGAGAATGTAATAGAATAAGTGAATTGTTATTATGTACCTACCATTGATGAAAACATCATGTATCTTGTATGACAAAAATATTATGAATAAATTGTTGTTTCTTTTTAGAAGATAAGATCTTATGTGGTAATGGTGTATGTCTCATAATTTATCCTTGATAGTTATAAGACAAATATGTATAACACATATATTGAGTGACTCAATGACTCAAACAAGGAATACCTATAGCATTTTTATCTAGAGCACATAAATGATAAATGAATTTCTAGAATCCATAATGATGGTTACCTTGACTCTTTTGGTTATTGAACCAATAGAGACATGCAAGTCTTTTTTTTAGGAAATATGACAAAAGAATCTTCACTAGATGTAGTGGGAGAGTGATTATTCTATTAGGGGTCATACATATTGATGTTCATACACATTTTAGAATAAATGATAAAGGTGGTTATTAGTATCTCATTATATTTACTGATGTTATCAATAGATATGGAGGTTCATATTTAATGAAATACAAGTATGAATCATCTTGAAGTGTTCAAGGAGATCATGAATGAAATATTAACTAACCTGGTAAAAGTATTAAGATACTTTGATATGATTGATTTTGAAATATTTTAAACCAAGAGTTTGAGGACCTTCTAGGAGACTGTGATAGTGTATCACAGTGAACTCCATATCAAACATAATGATGTATCAGAAAGAAGGAATGACATATTGTTAAGTCATAGTGTGATTATCAATAAATCTAGTTAATCTTCCAATTTCCTTTTTAGCACATGCTTTGGACTAAAATGATGTACCATATAAAATGGTTCAAAAGACACCATATGAGATATGGCGTGGGCGGTGTCCCGATATGTCTTCTATAAAGATTAGGGATGATAGCTTGTGTAAGAAAATAGTTTCTTGAAAATCTTTGTCCATAAATCACATAAATGTTATTCTATTAAATACTACTTTTATATTCCAATTCAACAACAAAGTTGTTTGTTTATCCATGATGGATGTATTCTTGAAAGGGATCTTAGTTCCAAAGGAATCAGTGGGAGTAAAAGTAGAACTCAAAAAGTTTGAGATAAATAAGCAAACATTGAACCTAAAGAGGTACACTGGTACTAATGAGAATCTCAAATTATTATGGAATCTCAAGTTTCTTATGTAATACAAAACTCATAGTTCTAGTAGAACATGTCTTGAATTTGAGAGATTATGATATCTATAACTCAAAAAGGCGGGGAGTTGATCATAGATGATGAGTCAACAAACTACCTAGAAGCTCAAGAGGGACCAGAGTTTGATAAGTGGATTGAGACCATGAGGTCCAACATGGAGCCTATGTAAACCAACAAGGTATGACCTTGGTGGATCCACCTGAAAGGGTAAGACCGATAGGGTTCATTTGGGTCTTTGAGAAAATACCAACATGGATGGTAGTGTACAAACCTGTAAGCATAGATTTGTTACAAAGAGTTTCAAACATGTTCAAGGTGTTGAACGTGATGAAATCTTGTTACCAGTGGCCATGGTAAATCCATCAAGATAATGCTTACTATTACAGATTAACGTGACTATGAGATTTGGAAAAATGGATGTTAAAATTGAATTCCTTAACTGGAATATTGTAAAGGATGTGTATGTGACATAGCCAAAAGGTTTTACAAATCCATATAAAGCAAACAAAGTATATAAGCTAAAAAGGTCAATCTTTGGATTGAAGAAAGCATATTAGAGGTGGAATCTATGATTCAAAAAGAGAGCCAAAGATTTTGACTTGAGTTAGAATGAAGATGCAATATATGATTACAAAAGATTTAGTGGGGGCATATTTATATTCCACATAATGATGGGGAATAAGATCCTTATACTACAAATGTTAAAATCTGGAAAGGAAAGTACCTTCTCAATGAAGGGCTTAGATGAAACATCCTATGTGATAGGAATTGAGATCTATAGAGATAGACCTGGAGAGCTTCTCAGTCTAAGAAAGAGCACATACATTGGAAAGATGTTGAAGGGTTCAACATGCATGACTTAATGAGAGAAAACTTGTCCATGTTCCATGGAGTTAGTCTCTTAAGAGCTCAATGTCCCACTTCTTGTGAAGAATGGGAAGACATGAGCGAGATGCCATATGCATTTGCAAATGGATCTTTCATGTATGCAATGTAACATGTCCATCCCGTTATCTCATATGTATTGGACATGATGAGAGGATATATATAAACGTATCTAGCAATCTCGTATGTATTGGACATGACAAGAGGATATATGTTAGATCCTAGTGAATGTCACTAGAATGCAATAAGAACATCCTTAAGTACTTGAGAAGCACTAGAATAATTGGTTACTTGGTTAGGGTAATAAGGAAGATTTGGGTGTAAGGGGTTAAATTGAAGAAAATTTCCAAAATTACAAATAAAATTAATGATCACAATCTAATTTTTTGTTTGACCTTAAAAGGAGAACTCTAAAGATGGAAAAGTTTCAAGTAGGAGATAATTATTAGAATCTATAATAGAATCCAAGTATATTTGTGTTATGAGAATAGTAAAGGATATTATATGGATCTAGAAGTTTATATAGACAAACTTGCAGGAGGTTCTGAATGATTGATGACACAGTAGATATAGTGTGACAATAATGAAGCTAATGGTAGGTTGGGAATCTCAGATAGGATACTATGGCACTTACATCTCATACAAGAAGTCATATAGCAAGGAGATGTGAAACTTGTAAAATATTGACTTGAAACAAACGTTGCTAACCCATTATAGAAGCGCTTGCACAGCAGAAACATGATGGACATGTTAAATCACTTAGAATAAAGATTCATAGGAGATTGTCTCTAAGTGCAAGGGAGAGTTTGTTGGTATGTATGCCCAGAGAGCCAATCATATGATGATTTTAATGGGACAGTAGATACCTAATTTGATAATAATAAAGGAAAATATGTTTATTAAATTTGTCTCAATCATGAGATGATGACACATACATAGTAGATGTCTAAAGAATGATGCTACTTGATGACATATATCTTTAGTTTGATGACCTGAACGATGAAATCATATGTAGGATAAGAGTACATACATTCTTTTTATGACTCTAGTCAGATATTACTGTGGAAGTAAAATACATGATAGTAATACATAAGACTAGAGGGTGTTAATTGATGAAAGAGTCTCATTGTCATGATATATGATATCAAGTCAAGTGCATAGGTACATGTAGAGAACTGTGTATCGGATAGACCCACCTTGAGAGTGATACATGGATACCATGGAATGGTAGTCAGAATCAACTCTCAGAGTGATAGTGGTGATTGTGGTTCTTAGACCTGAAGTCACTACACTCATCACATGTTTTACATTGTACTTAGACATCATCCAACATGACCTTGAATAGGGGTTGCCATAAAGGTGATGTTCAGGTCCATTGTGGCACATGGTGATTGAGTATGAATGATGTAGATGGGATTTGTCCCTCCTACTGGAGATTGATATCCAAGCCACTTGATAAGAGAGACTGAGAAATATGTGACCAAACTCATGTGATTCAACATGTGATATGTGAACTCACATGCATCTTAGGCATTCTGCTCTAGTTCAAGGAGCATGGATTGCATTTTGAAGAGGATTGATCCCATGCCTTGAGTTCAATCTAGATATCAGAGACAAAGGAACTATATGATCATAGTAACATTGATCAAGAATTGTAGATTGAATTTGTTCTCCAACTTTACAAACTACTTGGGTAGCAATTATATTTTTGTAGATGTTGCTCATAGTTTGTGAGGTTAAAAGTTGGTTATGGATATGCGCTACCAACATAATTTGGGACTTATAGGGTCACACACATAGGATGCACTTGGAATAGAGGTTTATTCATGAATGATGTTTAACTTGATTATTAAAAGTGTTTAGTTGTTTAATTAAACAATTGAGGTTCAAAATTGATTGACTCGACTCTTAGCCGACCGGTTCAAGTGTTGAACTGATCAGTTGGAGTGTCAGGTCAATTGGAATCAACATTGGTTGAACAATGCCTAAACTAGGGGATGTAGTGACCGGTTCACCTAGTAAATTAACTGGTTCATATGATGAATCGCTCGCTTCAATTGTCAATTTGATTGGATCAAGGATTGATGTTGATGTCATGATTTGCATTAATTTTGCATTGAATAACAATGTGTTTCTTAATAGGAAATTTCATGAACCGACTAGTTCATGGCATAAAATGACCAGTTCATGCACGAACCAACTAGTGGGGCATGCAAACAAACGGGTTCACCATTCACAATTTTGAGAAAATTTGTGAATTCAATCTTTTTGGCTCTGGTATAGGTTGGGAACCCTAACCCTAGCATCTCCTACAAATAGAGGAGTATTGGGGGCTTGCCAGACACAACAATAAGCTTTGACAACTATTGTCCTATTTGGTTTTTGTAACCAATAGAGAGTCCTACCTAGTCCTACCCATAAAAGGGAGGATCATAAGGGAGAGACAATTATGGGAGAGTGAATCGGTGCTAGTATACTAATATTCAAAGGGACAACTCCTTCCTGTTGTCTCTAGTAGAGCAATGTGGAGTTCTCTGTTGTTCGTATGGACTACTCTAGAGGCAAGGAGTCTTTCCCGCTAGGAGAATGCTATCAACCTCCATCTGTAGTGTTGCACTAGGAGGTCTTCGGTGACAACTATTTGAGTGTTCCTACCTAAAGAAGAAGTGTGTTGCTTCTTAGAGAAGAAGCATGACACTTCATCAAGAGTTTTTGTTGGACTTGCCTCAAGATAAGGTATAACTCTTGTTATTCATCCTTCCTAGATATATTGTTGTTGACGTGATCTTACTGATTAGGGAATGAGGCTTTAAATTTTTTTATGCTACCTTATATGTCGTCATGATTTCTGAACAATCCTATCTTCTTGTAAAGCTTCATTGAGGCATAGACACACATCATTGTAGTATGGTCTCACCATCTTCTCTAGAATGAGATTTATCTCCTGATTGGCAAGCTCAACTTGTAAAGTTGTTTGAGGATGGTAAGGAGTAGCTACATTATGTTCCACCCCATGTATGAAATGAGTTCCACCATCACTTATCAACACTCCAAACCAACTTAAGATGTTGGTGTTGAAAAATTTACAAACCACTCTATGGTCATATGTCCTGATTTCTATGGTCTCAACTCATTTAGATAAATAATAAGGATCCACCAAGATGTGCACAAGCCCATAGGAAGGAGGGAACATACCCATGAAGCCAATAACCCATACATCAAATAATTCCACTACTAGAATATGGGATAAAGGCATCATGTCTCTCTTTAAAATTGTGCCTACTTTATGGCATTTCAAGCAATCTGTTAAATATTCATGAAATCCCTTAAATATGGTTGGCCAAAAGAAATCATATTGAACAAATTTTACATCCATTTTTTTCCCTCCAATGTGACCTCCCCATGCACTAAAATGGAACATGGAAAGGATAACTCACTACTCACCCTTGGGAATGAACCTTCTAGTCAATTGGTATAAGAAGTACTTAAAGAGGTTTGACTCATATCACACATATATTTTTCATAGCAAATAAACTCTTTCTTTCCTCCCTATACCATGTTCTTGGCACTCTCCCACTGAATAAGAAATTTCCTATGTGTTTGAACCATGGTTTTTAGAAGAAACAACTAGCATGAGTTGTTCACGGGCATTATTTCCTTTATTTTATTCACTTCTTCATTGGGTGAATCAATGCAAGAAATGTGGTTGGTTGTAGAATTTTCAATACTTTTCTTATTAACAATCTCCAAATCAAACTCTTAGAGTAACAAATTGCATCTTATCAACCTTAGCTTGGAATCCTTTATTGGTATGAGATACTTAAGAGTAGTATGATCTATGTAAATAATGATTTTGTTTTGTTGAATATAAGACCAAAAATTCTCAAGAGCAAATACTACTATAGGAAAATCCTTCTCAGTGGTGGTGTAGTTTCTTTGAGCTTCAGTTGAAGTCTTCCTTGCATAGTAAATTGCACAAGGGACCCAACCAGATCTTTGGCCAAGAACAACCCCCAATGTCGTATCTGATGCATCAGTCATGATCTCAAATTTCCTAGACAGGTTTGGGTGTTGCATGATAGGAGCATAAATCAATTTGTACTTCAAGTGATTGAAATCTTCATACATTTGTCATCAAAGTTTAAAATAATGTCTTCTCAAGCAAATGGCGTAAAATTTTTTATAACTTGTTAAACTCTTCTATGTTGATTATAGAAACATGCATGCAACAAGAAAGAATGGACATGTATTATGGTAGAAGGAATGGTCAAAGTGGAAATAAGACCAAGTTTTTCTTTACCAACTTCAATTGAGGTTTTGGATACTGAATTCCAAGAACAGCACCCTTAGGAGCCATGAAGTGAATTTTATCCCAAAAAGCACAAGACAGACTTTTACACACCTTTCTAGAACAGCAGTGAGGTGTCAAGAAATCATCAATATATTCCTAAATATTAAGAAATGCATCCATAAACACTTCACGGGATGAGCAAGCATATTGAAAAAGATAGTTTCCATGCATCGTTAAAATGTAGATGATGCATTGCATAGACCAAAAGGCATTCTCCTATATGCAAATGTCCCATTTGGACATTTGAATGAGGTCTTGTCCTAATCAGCTAGAGGTATTGCCACTTGGAAATACCCAGATAACCATCAATAAAGTAATAGAAACTCTACCCCACCAATCTCTTAAGAATATGATCAATGAATGGAAATAGTAAATGGTATTTCTTGGTCCTTGCATTAAATTTCCTATAATCAACATAGATTCTCCACTTAGATTGTTCACTCACTGATACTAGCTCACAATCATCAGTTGGTGTAGTTGTAATTCCACCCTTGTTGGGAACAACCTGAATGGGTCTCACCCAAGAACTATTAGAGATAGGGTATGTCATGGCTACATCAAGGATCTTCACTACCTCTTAAGCACCACTTCTATTAGCTTTGTATTCAATCTTCTTTGCATTTCACATCTTGGATGGGCATTGTCCTCACTATATTTTTAGGTTTGAAATTCCATTTCCACGAGGCTCTGTATTTGGTGAATGCATATTTATCCTAGTTTTAGTTGCATTTTCATCTTAGTTTTGCATTCATTTCCATCATTTTTACTTCATAATAGCTTACATTGAGGTCTTTTTAGTTCTTAGTTAATTTTTATTATTTTTTTATCTAAAATCCTAGTTTCTATGGTAGAGTTGAACTTCATATCTCAAGCACTAGAGTAGGAGATGATGTTCTTTTTGACTAAATTCACCATATTTCTATTGATCATCCTATTTTCCTAATAATGCCTCATGGGAGTAGACCCACGACATGTGCCAATAGATTTCCTACTTTGAAGGGTGGGTTTGCATAATTTTCCATAGCATTGGTTGACAACCAATGGAAGGCAAACCATTAGACTTTAAACATTTCCAAACCATCAGTTTTCTCTCGATTTCAAATTGTAGATTTTCTCACTCTACCAAACCATCATTTTGCTCACTCTACCCTTCAATTGACAAATGATGGAAGCCTAGCACTTTCCTACTAATGACTACCTATTAATGTAACATTGTTCTCATATTGGTGGTCTTTCTGATGGTTATTCTACACTTGCCTTTTGATGGTTGTGCTTCATTCAACTTTTGGTGGTTTCCCAACTTTCACCTTTTGATGGAATCTTAGTACTCATCTACCAATGGTCATATTCCAACGAGAACCTCTATTTACATCTTTCGATGACATTTTTGCATTCATCAACCAATGGTGTTCCTACCTTGACAATTAATAGAAGTTCATTATCTACCTTTTGATGGATAGACTAACTCTGCCTTCCAATGGAACTTCTAAATTTTCCATGCATTGGTCCTCCAAACCATTTACAGGTCACGAGACCCTTTGTATTCAACTTCATAGCCGAAGGTTCAACTACAAGGAAGTTGAGAAGAGTTCCAAACCCTAATATCCACCTATAAATACAAGGCCACAACCACCAAAGAGGGGATCCATTGTTGGCACCACCATGCTGCCATTTTTGTTCCTGAACGCACACCTCCAGATCCATTGGTTGACAAATATTAATCACAAACCTTCCACCTTCACCTTCACGAATAATTCAAGGTTCATACCTTCAAATAGGTTTGACCCATGATACATCTTCCATCAATTGAAAATCTCTACCATGATCTGTCTGCTACCCTCTTCTCACAATGATAAGATCCAACCTTGGTAAAGTAAGACGATGCCCTATTAGTCCCTTTCAAAGACCATTAGAGGAGTTGTTTTGCTATTGTGACAAATACCATCATCCCAACCTCAAAGACACGCATATAAATACCATGGTTGTCCCTTTGTTGTGTACTATGATGGTGGCTTCCTTACATTCTTCCACTCTTGTTCTTGTTATTGTTTCTATGAGCAAGTCGTCCTCTCAGCGGGATGTAGGGAGTATCCCTACTACTCAATTTTGTTCTCTATTCTGCGTCAATTATTGTATGAACCATTATATGTTTGGATTCATTCTTTTTCATGCTTGTTTTCTTGCATGATCGATTACATGTTTATCAAGTCTTGGATGTAGAGAACTTTTTACCTAGGATTTAAGATATTGACTGACTCATGTTAAAACCCTTGATAAGAATTTTAGATAGGTGTTTCTTGAGGTGATAGATTTATGATCTCTAGGTAAAACAATGGTGAGATTGAAGTGATATCTATTCATGTTTTAATCCCAATGTCTCAAGGGTGATTTACCAAGCCTCAACATATATAATTTCATGCTTTTTATTATGTAATGAGAGAGCTTTCAGCTCAAGGATGAGAGGTTGTTCAATAGATGATTTCAATGGTCTAGCTACCATAGAAGTTACATCCTCACTAGAAACCACTACCATAGTTTCTTTGACTTCCTCAACTGGTTCATTTGGGAATTTCATGATTGGTTCAAGTATTATGCCTTTGGTGGTAGTCTCAACAAAAGAGGAAAAACATTCCTCCATAATATCATCAAGACACTGAAGCAAATATCAATCCTCATAAGTAGAAACAATGACTTCATCTTTGGCGGGAGAGTTAATCATATTCAATCTTATCTTTTTTTTGCATGAGTTCCACAAACATTATGTCAGTTCTAACTTGAATGACAGTATCAAATGTAGCTAGGATTGGCCTTCCCAAGATTATAGGGATCTTCCTACTATCGTGTTCCATATAAAGAATGATAAAATTAGTTGGGAAGGTGGCAGGAGTATTATTAGCAATCATCACTAACACGTCATCTATCTTGCCTCTTGGAACCTTCACAGATCTATCATCCAGATGAAGAGTGCAATTAGTTTTCTCTTGATGACCCAAACCAAGCTCAATATTAATTTTATATGGCATTAAGTTCACACTTTACCGTAAGTCTAAATGGGCTTGATCAATGTGGTGATCAATGCTATTGTTAGGGATGATGGGAGCTCCAGGATCCTTTCTTTACTTTGGAACCACACATATGTAACGTCCCTGGATTTCCATCGTCTCGGGATTTTGAAGGCCTGAGAGAATAAATCTGAAAATGTTAGGCAATTGTATCAAAGTGCACTGCGGAAGTAATATGTGCATACATGAACACACAACCATAGGCATACACCATAACATTTCTCAACATTCAACTTGTAATTTATTACAAATGAATTATTACAAAACGATTTACAATTACATATTGAATGAAAATTCTATAGTCTATGAACATGTATGCTAACTAGGATCTACACAAAATAGGTAAACTTGTACAACTTCTCACATCCTGTTCTTTTATCCCATGCTATATCTGACCCTAAAACATACGTGAAACAATGAATCAACATAAAGTTGGTACGTGGTTGAAAGATACTATACTATGCTAGCATATTTAAAATACATAAAAAGGAAGAAAGAAAATGAAAACATTATTTAAGGCAGAGAATCAGGTAAACCCAAGTTATTAATCATATTTCAATGGACATATATTACTATGGTGGACTTAGCGCAAACATATATTATTAGGCCATATCCCCGCGTACCTTGTACCATTAAGGATCTCCCCACATACCTTGTACCATTAGGGAGGTTCTATTCATCATTAATACTTTCCCTCTCTAATAGGGAGATTAATGAACCATAAGTAACTACATTGCATTATATTTTCTTAGTATTTGGTGAGGAAAAAGAGATAATATTTATAGATATACATCCAATAAGATTATACAACTACATGCAAGAAATTACTCATAATTATATTATCTAGCAAAAACTAGTCTTATACTTACATCCACATACCTGAGTTTAGAGATTCTTTATACATCCATGGTCACCTAGATAATCTGGTCATCACATGATTAACAAAAAATATTCATCATTAATACAAGGTTCCCCATTATTAATGGTATTTAGATCCATATTAGGGTTTATCAAAATCTAGGATCAAACTGATCTAAACTTGCTATTAAGTATTTTTCTACTAATTATGATATCATAATAAGGGTCTGGTTCAGGTTTCATAATTTTATGAAGTTTGCAATATTTTCTGGAATTAATATGAGGTTTAAACATGTAATTAGGCAATAAAGAGAAAAGACCTAAAATTTCTCTATAATATTAAGATAGGAGTCCACATTTAGTTCCTAAATGATAGTAGGGTTCAAAATTATTTTTTCTCAGATTTAATCTGCATAATTTGCTAATTTTTTTTTTTGAGGGCAAATGAATCGATTCATTACTTGTAAGCCATACGGCATCTACAATTTGAGACAAAGATACAACAAGAGCAAACAGAGATCAAGTTAACATCACTACAACCCATATCGGAAAGAGAGTAGAACGCTTCTGTATTGATTCTTCTTCCTTGTTGCTGTCTTAAGCAGCTTTCCATGAAGAATTCCTTTGACTTGAGCGTATAGTGATAGCAAGGCTGGATCTGTGTGGTGCTCCTACGAATCATCATCTCAAAAGAAGCCGTATAACCAAGTAGCAAAACGATCCACAGCAACATGGAGGCACAAGCCACCAAACACTGACCAGCAGCGAGCAGACAAGCGCTTACAAGAAGCGAGCAGACAACCACGATCGCCGAAAGAGGAGTGACACACACCGATTCACAGTGACGAAGAAGGCTGAGATCCAGCCACAAGCACCCTACAGTTAACAAGCAAAGAAACGAGCAGAAAGAAAAATGAACAGGACACATCTTAATAAACCAGAAGGAGATGTGGAGCTCGAGCAGCTTGATCAGCGGGAAGCAAAGCTAGGTTCGCCTCAAAGGAATCGCAAGGTAGCCACTGGGAAGGACCGTAGCGGCCATCACGGAAGCTAGCCTCCACGCCCGCAGCCGCCGCCAGTAAACCTAGATCTGAGATCCAGGGACCGACACCTAGCGGGGAGAGGAGACGAAGCAGGACCCAGCTCCTCTTGCCACCAAGATCAGAGGCCGCGGATCGAGCGAGAAAAGGCTCGGAGGGAGTGGTCGGCGCTCACCGGAGGGCCGTAGCCCCTCCCCCGAGCCAGCCGCCGCACGGAGAACCTAAATCGCCCTTCTCCTGCAGAACGGACGCTTACATGAATCAATTATGTCTGACCTCGGTCCATAATTTGCTAATTAATTCAATTTTACTAACCCTAAAATGGAGCATCATCTTGTAAATTAAGGACCGTCATTATTTGTTCTTCAAAAGCCTAAATTATGGATTTAGTAACAAAAGGGACATTCTTCTCATTCTAGGGATATTTTGGGGGCATTTATAGGCCACTGGAGCTATTTATGATGGATTTTCTAAGTATTGGCTAATTTCTGAAAGTTAAGAAGAAAATTTACCTTAAAAATGGCTTGGGTTGGCCGGTTCAGTAGGTTTGGACTGGGTTCAGTCTGGTTGAGAGTTCAGAGGCCCCAGTCTGCCGCTATCCCTCTCCCTTTCTCAGGAGTCTATTGTGTGTGCCCCGACCTCGTCGTCGTAAGGTTGTCCTCCGATGGATCTAGCGATTGCGCTAAGGGTTGGAAGTGCACTACATCGCACCCCCCTAATCTTGACGGCGATCTTCATCTGTGACACATCTATCATTAGGGCTCCTTGTGATCATAGTTTAGCAGCAGAAACCTACGTGGATCTGAGCTCTGGTGGCCTGCTGCCTCCATTCTCAGCTGCATATTGGAGATCCATGAGAAGACCTACCTCTGGGATGACCCCCTGAGGTCTTGCAAGCCATCATGATCCATAGTTCAAAGTTCATCTTAGCGTGGATCTCATCGACACTACCAGTTCATTGACCACACAATCGCCATTGTGCTAGCATCCTCGACGATTGAAGGAAGTTTAGATTTCACTACATCCCTCTTCAGACCAATCGTTTGGCATGGATCTTGCAGCATGAAGCACCTATGTGGGAAAGGGGAAGAAGGAAATTTTAGTTTATGTTTAAACCCCAAGCACACCAAATACATTCTAGTCTAGGTCGAGGAGGTGGGGCTGGTGGAGTCATGATTTCTCTAGCAAGGGGTTGATGGTGTGACCTATTCAAGCATTCTCCATCTCTTTGTTGCCACCATGGTTGCCCTTCACCCAACCTTCGGCTACCACTATGGTTGGATAGGGTAGGTGCATGAGTGCTCAGACTCCCTGGTTTCTAGACTAATGTGAGAGGTCGTAGGATCTGAGGTGTGCTGCCAAGCAACAGAAATCTTGAGATATCTCATAATCATCTATGAGATCTAGTATATCTGTGATGATAGTTGGATGGGTCAAGGTTGTAGGCAACAGGTAGACTGTTAGGTCATGTTGGAAGGATCCCTAGTTTGGTGGGACTAGTGGCTTGTTCTAATTTTCAGATATTTTCTCCTTTACTTAGGATGCATGGAACCAGGGAACTCGGTCTCCAGGGTACCAACTTCTCTGTAAGAAATAGATGTAGAAGATAAGGGCATGATCCTATGTTACTTGCTCTAGGATTTGAATGGTTCCATGAGTCCAAAACAAACCACGGCTTCAATATAATCACGGAGACATCCTACCAAAGTGGTTGTGCGACACATCATAAAATAAACCTATGTGTAAAATCATATGAAACATTATTCAATAGTCAAAAATTAAACATAAATGTCTCCCAAAAGAAGGCCCTAAATAGGAAATAATTTTTTGCATAGCTCAATCATAGACAACTCTAGTATTTAACCAAAAATGAGCTTAGGATACATGTGTTTGACTAGTCATGTAAATTCCATGAAAAGGCTCAATCCTACGACCTTCTAATCATATACTTATGAATATACCTCATCCATTTCTCATCAAATCAAGTTAGTTATGAATACTCAACACGAACCTCAATACATTGTTCGGTGACCCATATATGCATCATGATACATAATTAAACTATTTTGTTCCATATTTTTCATCAACTCGTATATTGGGTATCAAACTCCCTCAAATTCCGGGTCATCACAGTCACCCCACCTTACATGGAATTTCATCCTCGAAATTCAATTAGCCTCATACTTGAGGGAAAAACATAGAGTCCAACTTTATATAGGTCAACAGTTATAGATGCCAAGGCTATCTTAGTACTTAATGAACCCTAGGTTGTCATCTTAGGTTTTTGAGCACACAGGGGTACCCACCCCACCTTACATAGATGGAAGTAGCATTTACATAGTTTTGTCATAACTTGACATTCTAGTATGTTAGGATTTACACCCCTCATTGCCTTAATAATTAGGGTTTGGTCACACAATGGGTTGGTGAGATATTACGCGAGGTCTAATCTTTCACCCCCTTGACTTGGGCAATGTCGTCAAAAGAGTCCATGTCATTGAACAATAGTAAACACCATCATTTCAGTTTATAATCACATCATATTAGAATTTCATTATTACAGAAGGGCTTGATTTTTTTTCATATTTACCTATTAGGGTTTCACTCTATTGTGTGAGAGTTATGCTCAAACTTAGAAGCATAGATTGAGAAGGATTAATGTTAAGAACTATATTTTGTGATCACATAAGTTATGATCCAAAGATATTATTTTATCTATCTCATGATTTCAACTTATATATTTCATGCATGATATAGAGGGAACGAGAATATACTAATCCAATCTTATCATGATTTGAAACTTGGGTATTACATGTATGATAGGAAGAGAAAATTGAATTGGTCAAACTTATATGAGTGACTCTTCATACATGTGATCATCAAAATAGCTCAAGTGAGGTTTCTAACATCATATATATAGAGAAAGGGAAGGGGAAGAATTGGCATGCAATATTGAGTATCTTATGCACAAGGCATTTTACTCTTTGAATAGAGTTTCATATATCACCTCACTTGCAGCTAATGATGAGATTCACAAACATATGTCACTCAATCTAGGACCTAACTCAATCAAAAGGGTTGCCTTTCTCATTATGAGTCGCCTACCCATCATTTTTCCCAACTCTCACATATAGGGTTGAATCGTGCAAAAGGTCTCAACTCATATACTCAGGAGTAACCCAACATAGGACACATCATTTCATATATATATATATATATATATATATATATATATATATATATATATATATATATATATATATATATATATATATATATCAATATTTTCATATTTTGTGGGTTAGGTCCTATGACCCTCTCTCTATGGGTCTCACTCTCTGTAGAGTTCACCACATATATTGTCCTAACATAGGGGTCCTCCTTTGTAAAACAGCTTGAGGATCATGCATATTCAACCTTATCTTAACTTAGTTCATATTAAGTAACAAAAGAGTATGTAACTTCATCATCAAGACTTAGCTTATATTCTCGAAAATTAGATTCATCACATATACAACTCAAGTCTTTAGAAGGAAACTTATACCATCAGAGATCAAACTTAGATAAGATTACACATGCTTAGTTCAAATATAAATCAATCATCTACTCTTACTTTCACATATCCAATAAGGTTTTAGACATCTAATCTAGATCTACTCTCTCTTATAGACTGATGTCACTTCCTTTCACTTAGGTTGCATGAACACCTACTACTCTCCTATATGAGGGACACAATTTCATACTTACATATATTTAGTAATATATTATATAGTTTTTTTTTCTCCGAGAAATAAGACATCAGAGAAAACTGTCAAGGCTCGAGCCAATTGGAAAGAAAAACCAAACCAGCAAAATGAGTGTCCCACACACAGTATATAGTCAAGTGTCATGTCACCTAGTGAAATGGTGAGAACAAGGTTTAGACTAGTGTATCTACCCAATACATATGAGCTCTATATGGAAAGGGTTTCAGACACTTGTCTAACCCTAGATGTCAAACATCTAGGTCCTAACTTAGAGGCTAAGTCAAACCTTATTCCTATAGAACAACTTACTAAGTTTCTAGGTTTTACAATAAGAGGTGAACTTTAGTTTTATGGTTCATGGTGAGCAATTGTTAGGTGTAGCTATTGTTCATGCTCTGATACCAGCGGTAACATCCTCAAGTTTCTGCCGTCTCGGGACTTTGAAGACCCGAGAGGATGAATCCAAAAATGTTAGGCAATTGTATCAAAGTGTGATGTGGAAGTAATATGCACATACATGAACATACAACCATATGCATACATCATAACATTTCTCAACATTCAACTTGTTATTTATTACAAATGAATTATTACAAAATGATTTACAATTACATATTGAATGAAAATTCTATAGTCTATGAACATGTATGCTAACTAGGATCTACACAAAATAGGTAAACCTATAAAATTGCTCACTTCCTATTCTTTTATCCCATGCTATCTCTGACCCTAAAACATACGTGAAACAAAAAATCAACATAAAGTTGGTACATGGTTGAAAGATACTATACTATGTTGGCATATTTAAAATACTTGAAAAAAAAGAATGAAAATGAAAATATTATTTAAGGCAGAGAATCAGGTAAACCCAAGTTATTATATTATATTTCAATGGACATGTATTACTATGGTGGACTTAGCACAAACATATATTATTGGTCCCTATCCCCGCGTACCTTGTACCATTAGGGATCTCCCCATGTACCTTGTACCATTAGGGAGGTTCTAGTCATCATTAATACTTTCCCACTCTAATAGGGAGATTAATGAACCATAAGTAACTACATTCCATTATATTTTATTAGTATTCGGTCCAGAAAAAGAGACAATATTTATAGATATACATCCAATAAGATTATACAACTACATGCAAGCAATTACTCATAATTATATCATCCAGTAAAAACTAGTCTTATACTTATATCCATGTGCCTGAGTTTAGAGATTCTTTATACATCCATGGTCACCTAGATAATATGGTCATCACAATGTATGATTGAGCTCACTTGTTCAGTGGTTTCACCTGTTATATTATTCTTCTTGTAGACTTACTCTTATAGGTTTGTAAAAATGTGACTAGACATACCCTTGGTGAAAATGTGGTATAGGAGATTGTGGGGGAGTGAATTGGAGTGATGGTGGTGTTTGGTACATATGATGTACATGGGCATGCCCATATTGGAAAGGGTGACTTGGTAGGGTTGAAGATATGGTTAAGGGGGGTGTTGATAGTTGAATGGTAATTGTTGTGGATGAATAGGTACATATGGGTGTGATGGTCCTTAGTGTTGGTGAAGTGGAGGCATTTGCACTTGTGGGGGATGTAGGATTTTTAAGGAGTATCCACCAATCTACTAAAGTCATTCAGGTTTCCTATGTATCGTGGATGTAGTTTCCTTTCCACGTGAATGGAAAGTGTTGAGAATAGCTTCGCCATCCTTTTCTCAAGTCTACTAATACTTGGATCGTGTGTACACATCATGTCTTTAACATCATCAATTTCTTACAGCTTGGAAAGAATTTCTTCTTCAAAACTTGAGCTATATTTTAGGCTTTATTGTTTTCTATTATGTGAATGAAGGGTCTTCACTTCTTCAACAAAAGACTCAATATAATTGACATAATTGTTGGGAGTGTTTCCTACTTGATTCTTCATCATGCTTATCATTTCCATGAGAATCTTTATCATTTGTGTGCTTGAGTCCTTGGAAAATGAAGGTGTTGCATCAATGGTAGGCTATAGTCATTAAGTACACTAGAGAATCTATGCCTAGAATTTTCTTCCAAATGCTCAAACCAGTGCCATGATTCCTTAGGGGTTTAGCTATGAAAGTTCCTCCACAATAAGAATCCACTGAAGATTGGTTGAATCAAGAAAGACTAGAGTAGAAAGATTGGACAGGTTGCCATTAGGGAATCAAAGGGTGAGAGAACTCTCTCAACATCATCTAAAATATCTCCCTTAAGAACCATGAAATCTCTCATTATCCTTTTGGATGGATTGACTGTGGATCGCCTCATTTGTGTTAATAACTACAATAGAGTAAAAGTTCTTCAAGAAGACATCTTTTGTGTCTTTCCAACTCATTATATTCATTTTTGAATCATACCAATCATTAGCCTTGTATTTTAGAGAGAAGGGATAAAGTGTAAGATGCACGAAATCATCAATTATGGTGGGGGTATAGAAATTAGATCATGCTTCCAATAAAGTGTTATATGTTGATAAAGGTTCGCATCCTCTACACCATAGAATCTGGGAAAAAGACAACAAGGGTTGGAGGAATGGACAAATGTTGATCGAATAAGCTCATATCCTTGCTATAATAGGAGAAGTGTAGTTTCCTTAAAGAAAGTAATCTTGGAGAGGATTTGGAGGCTCTCCATTGTGAGGTGGTGATGGTAATCTTCCATAAGTATTTGTTATTTCTTCTCTAATCTAAAGTGAGTTATCACCAACACTTTTCAAAATCAAGAAAAGTTAGCAAACTCAAATGGAAGAACAACACAGAAAAATAACTCTAATGGTGAAGGCAATAGGAAAACTCAAGTAGAATCTAGGCTAAGCACCTTTCTCCCTGGAAATGATTCCAAAAAGATTTGACCTACATGGGATATATGTCTCTAACAAATAGTCTTTAAGGCCCTAATCTACATGCTCATATACACAAACAATACTACCTTTAAAGTGTGATATCCCTGACCTTGCTTTTTGGTTGAACATGCTTTCGTACCTTAATTGGATTATTAAAACCTTAATCTAACCCTAATATGTTCTTTGATATCATGTGAGAAATCTAAGTTTCAAGTTTGGTCCAATTTGGACACTATTTAAGTAAGTTATGCATGTATGTGCTTGTTTGGGACTATTATGCAATTTACCCATATCTAATGTTTTAATTGTAATTTGTCACATGCCTTTTGTGCCTAACATGTTTTCTTATCATGTTATAGATATTTATGCCATGGGGCACCTTGTTACACCTTGGTTTGGTGGTAACATCTACCTAGGGTTGAACTTAGGGTTTCCCCTCATAGATGGGCTACCCTGAATGATAGAATTTGATGGTTGACCTTGTGATTTGGGATCCTATGACTATATTGGTATGTTGGGACCCAATGGTGGTCCCTATAGGTGTGAGTTTCTTTGGTATCCCTCTTGAAGGTCCTTGGATTGATGGTTCACCAAGTAGGGGTGAAAATCGATGGTGAAGCTAAGGTTTTCACCCTTGTGATCAAGGGGTCATGGTCTTGTGGTTCCCCTATGTTGGAGGTCGATGTCTATCCTGGGAGTCAATATTTGATGGCCCTCTTGACTCCTACAACCAATGTACCTACTGGTTTGGATGGAAGTGATGCTTTTGATAATGGACACATGGCAAACATACCTGGACACCTTAACCTTCTCTTATCTCTCACCCATAGCTTTATATACCTCCCTCCTTGCATGCAAACAAGTAATTTACACACCTAGATCACCCTCTCTTCTTTTTTTCATCTTGTATCTTGTCCCCCTTGTGTGGTGAAGGAGTAGGAGCTAAGGTAGAAGAAGCTCGATCAATCTTGCTTGCATGTGCACCTAGGGTTCAAATCTACCCTCTCCCTGAGCTTATGGAGTTTCCTTAGATTGTTTTTGACCTAATTAGGTAAGATCTCCATCCTTGATTTTTTTTTTTTCTTCCTTACCTTTTATATCTTCTTCTTTGTTAGATCCATGTTAGGGCTTGTGCTAAAGCATGAAGAACACCTCTTTCTTGCATCCTTGGCCTAGGGTTTGCTTCTTTTTGGAGAAGAAGCTATCTTGGTTGAGTGGAGTGCTCAAGCTCAGGTATCTACCTTCTTTCCTCAAGCTGCCTTGCTATCTGAAGCTTCATATTCATCCTATAGGCGAACTATATAACTTTCTCTATGTTTTTTGCTTACTTCTAGCTTGCATGTACTAGATCTTACCCTGAAATGAAGTTCTAAGTAGAAAGATATTATCTTTTCCCAGAGTTTGAGCTTATGTAATGATTCTTGAGTATTTAATCTTCATGGATGAACCATAAACCTTGTACATGACCTTCCTTTAGTAGTGCAAGCCATGGACCCAGCTTGCATGTGGAAAATGATGGCTTTTTCTCTCTTTAATATTGAGTTTTTTAGGGTTTTGGGGTTGTTTCCTACATTGTGCATGATCTGATGGTGTGCCTCCTTCCAAGAACCAATGGTGTGAAATTACTGATATTTTTATGGACCTTATTTCTTCTATTAACAATGGTTTTCCTCATTCACCAAAGAATGGTCTTGTTTCACCATGAAACAATGGTTTCTTCTTAGGGTTTTCAGTTGATTTCACTCCTTATGTTGCTATCCAATGGTTTGGTTTTAGGTGTTGTTGTAATTGACTTCTTTGTGCCAACTAATGGAATATACTTAACTTCTATTCTTAATCTTTTTATGCTTGATAGATGATGGTTTTAGTGCTCTCTCATGTGGTGAAAGTCGATGGTTTTACTCTCCCTCTCAATCGATGGCTTTACTTGGTTTCTAGATTTCCACCTTGTTCATAATCCGATGGTTGGGCCCCTTGTGCCAACCAATGGTAGGTACCTTAGTTTCTATTTGGACTTTCTTTTTGTGCTTGAACTAGTGACTATGTTTCCTTTCATGACTGATGGTTTTAGTGCTCCCTCAAGTGGCTAAATTGATGGTCTTAAGTCCCTACTAGACGATGGTTTTCATAGTCTCTCAAACGATGTTATCCTGATCTATTTTCTCACCTAGTGATGACATTCTATGGCCAAACTATGTCAAAACTCAATGGTTGTTTTTGGTCAAGGCTCGATGACCATATTAGGTCAAGAATCAATGGTGTCACTGGTCCTAAGGTCAATGGTCCTCAATCGATGGCTTCACTACTTTCAAAGTTGATGGTCCTCAATTGATGGTTTCACTACTTTCAAAGTCGATGGTCTTCACAGTGTCACAACCGATGGTGGCACAACTTTCACAACTGATGGTGGACCTTAAGTCCACAACAGATGGTTCTTCCAAAGCCAGCAGATGATGACCCTTTTAGGTGTTTAATCCTATGTCTTATCATGATCCAATAGTGGTGATTAGTGCATATGATTAAATTGTCTTTTTATGAAATAACTTGAGGGTTTTCCTAGACGAATGGCTCAAAGTTTTACTTGTATTGCATCTGATGGTTTTATCTATCCAGCATCAGATGGTCTTGGTTGAGGGTTATGTTTGGATGGTTTGGGTTCGATGCCATAATCTAATGATTATGTTTTGTTAAATGCACCCATGAACCAATGGTGGTGATCCATGCACATGGTTTAATGGTTTTGTCTGCCTTGAACCTGATAATCTTATGTGTGGTTTATGATTCGATGGGTTATGCTTTTTGCACTTGACCTAATGGTGAGGATTTTATAATTTATAATCAATGGTTTTAAGCCCATGATTTATAGTCTTACCTTTTCCCTCGAATGAATACAAACCTAAGGTTGTTATAAAGTATTGATTTATATGTTAAGCTCAACTTGAGTTCTTAAACCAACCCTAGTACAACTAATGTAGGGAAATCACAGCAACATATAAGACAGTGGATACAAAAAAAATTAAAGTTTGATTCCCTTAACAGCAAGATTGCGTCAATAAAATTGTATCTAGGAAGGAAATTAATAGGAGTTATACCTAGTCCTGGAGAAAATTGAGTGCCAACTCTTGATGCAGTATTGTGCTTCTTCTCCAAGTAGTAGCTCACTTCTTCTTCAACAACACTCAAACAGTCATCAGCAATGGCCTCCTGGTTTGGTGCCAGGGATGGTGGTTGACGGTGTTCTCCTAGTAGAAGACAATAACCTCCCACTTGTAGAGTAGTTCACGTGGACCACTGGGAACTCCATGTTGAGTCATTAAGTCATTTAGTATATGTGTCATACACATTTGTCTCTTCAACTATCAAGTATAGATCGTGAGACATAAGGCACTGTCGTATAAGATCTCATCTTTTAAAATGAAACATCAATTCTTGTACATATAATATACATGATGTCTTCATCAATGGCAAGTATATAATATCAATTCGCCAATTCTATTATATGTCTATGAATGACAAATTCCAACTGTAGAGGTAGAAACTCTTTCTCCATACAATTCTGGCTTACTTCTTATTGGGTCTTGAAGTAGAGTCTCTATGGTTGTTCTTCTTACTCTTCTCCTTATCTTGAGTGTTGAAAACTTGGACTTTAGCTTAGCCTCAGAACCCTTCTCAGCTTGCCTTTTCCCTTGTATTCACTTATGATGATCACCATTACGGGTTTTTCCTTCTTCAATCTTGCTTTGGCATTCATCTCATGCCAAACAATTTAGACAGTGGTTTGGTCAAGTTACTCAAGTGATAACACTCGATAAACTAACTATATGATTCAAGAAATGATTCTAGAATCATATTTGTGGCCAACTTTTGACCTAAAAGAAATCCTAGTCTCTCCACGTGCCCAATCATATTGAGCACATGGGACTCTATTGGATCTCCCAGTGTTAGTTTACACTCAAACAACTCCTTGAAAACATTATACCTTACTTTCTTTACACGATTCTTAAGATGTGTTACCATCTAGGTAATTTCCATGTTTTTCATGTTGCTCATGCAACTCATTTCATTCATCATATCATAAGGTACACTAATGTCTATGGAATCATTAGCACGCTTCTAATAAGCTTCCATTTTATCCTTAGGCACATTTGGAGTGGGTTCCTATATCTTTGGTCTTTCAAGTACATAGAGCTTTTGCTCATTTATGAGAATGCTTCTCAAAATCCTAAACTAGATGTGGGAATAAATCTTGTTTATTTTGTCCTGCTCAAAGACCGGTTGCAATTGTGTTTGTTATTAGATTATGCAAAGAAATATTGTAACTTTTGAAAACATTTTTATTTATTTGATTTGATAAGTTAACGATATTAATTAGGCCTTAAGATAATTATCATTCCAACTATTTTGTTCAAATTGGTAACGCTCATGTATCAATTTAGAAAATTGTAGTATACAATCTTCTAGTGAGACAAGATCCAAAACAATTGAATAATTACCCAACCAATACCAGCATCCATAACCAATTATTAAGTACACAACTTTTGCCAGTTACATCTCATGAAATTCTTAGATAGATGGTATGCACAACACCTTGCCATATCTCATATGCATGCTTCTAGGTTCTTAATCCCATTAAGATAACCTAGTTAAGCCCCAAAAGCCAACATGATAGAAATGCACCCTGCTTTGGTAGAACCTACATATCTATCATCACACTTCCACGAGATAGATGACATACCATGCTTTGGTGTAACCTACATTTTGTCAATCAAGCTTTTCATGTGTGTCACTTATGGAAAGCATCTTAGACATAATATTCTATTAAGGAATTCTATATATGCATATACATATCCAATCACCACATACTTATAGTATGTATCATATACATGCTATAACCACAACAAAAACATGCAATGTAAACACACAAGTGATGGTTATAGCCATACTATTGTAATTCCTTGGAGCCATTAGGAATTACTACCACTTAAGGTCCACGTCATATGAAAGATATTTTTGATGAAGATTAGTGATCGAACTAATCTAGGTTGATTGATTTAGCTCTTGAATCAATCGACTAGCCTCCTAATCACTTAGTTGGGCTCTTGAAATGGTCATTCGATCTTCAGGTTCAAGTGACATCTGGAATCCTCTAGCCAATCCATTGGGCCACCAGTTGATTGGTTCATCCTCCTGTGGTATGGCCTCCTTAGTCCTCCAATCTATGGATTTGTCTTATGTAGAACGTCTTCTCACAAAAAAAAAACATAAATTGAAACTACACTATTTCTTACTACATTATAACCTCAAGTTACATTTGAGGGGAAATAGGAACAAGAGCATTAATTTACATTTAGAAAGGAGAGAGAGGCTCAGTATGCAGAACTAAGATATAAACATAGGAATAAACAACCACAACCATGAACACACAGATCTAGGATTATTGCCCATAACCATGCTAACCATCCACCATCAAAACTGATTATAGGGTGACACATGTAAATTTCATATATATCATATAATATATTTATATATTATTTTGGTGGTGTCATATGTGGAATTAATCAGATATGAACATTAATCATGTTAATATTCACATCATATGAAATAAAATAAATCTGATCATATGGATTAAAATCTAGATACACCATAATTGGTGTGGCTCTGATACCACTGTAGGGAAATCGACGCGACAGATAAGGTACCAGAAATAAAAAAAAATTAAAGCATAATTTCCTCAATAGAAAGATTGTGTGAACATCAATGTTTCTAGGAAGGAAAGTGCCAAGAGCTATATATGGTATTCGAGCAAGTCCAAAGATAATGCTTGATGCAGTACCATGTTTCTTCTCCAAGTAGAAGCTTGCTTCTTCTTCTTCAACATCACTTGAATAGTCATTAGCAATGGCCTCCTAGTCTGGTACCATGGATGGAGGTTTACGGTGTTCTCCTAGAGGCAGAAAACTACCTCCCACATCTAGAGTAGTCCACACAGATGCTTGCTTCTTCTTCTTCAGTAACATTTGAATAGTCATTAGCAATGACCTCCTAGTCTGGTACTATGGAAGGAGGTTTACAGTAATTTCCTAGAGGCAGACAACTACCTCCCGCCGCTAGAGTAGTCCACACGGACCACTGGAAACTCCATGTTGCACTACCAGAGCCAACTGGAAGGAGTTGTCCCTTTGAACGTCAATCTTCTAGGATTGATTCACTCTCCCACAATTGTCTCTCCCTTGCTATCTCTCCCTTTATTAGGTAGTACTTGCTCAGGATCTCTATTAGTTACCACAACTAGAGAGGACAACAATTTGTCTAAGAAGACCCCAGTAGCCAGAGTTTAGGGTCAGGGTTCCCAATCTGTACGGGAGCTTCACAAATTTTCTAGAACATGTCCATGGTGAATCGGTCATTTCACATATTTAATCAGTTGTTTCTTATGTGAATTGGACACTTAGCATAGTGAAGCGATCATTACGTATAGTTCTCTATTCTACATAAAATTGGTAATCAATGTCTAATTAATGATAAACATGACATCAGCATCAATCCTTGTTCTAATCAAATTGGCAATTAAATTGGGTGACCCAGAAGGTGAACCAGTCGGTTCACATAGTGAAATAGTCATTTCACATTGTGAAACGGTCATTTCACATGTATAGTTTAGGCAAAGTTCAACCAATATTGATTCCAATTATCCTGACACTCCAACTTGGTTCAATACTTGAACCATTCGGTTCATAGTCCACTCAATCAATTTTTGAACCCCAGTTATTTAAATGAATAACTAAACACTTTTCATAATCAAATTAAACATCATTCATGAATATACTCCTCTTCCCAAGTATTGCTTATGTATGTGACCCTATAGGTCCAAAATTACAGTGGCAGTAAATGTCCATAACCAATTATGACATCACAAGCAAAGAGTAGTGACTAGGAACACATCGTCGCTACCCAAGTAATTTAGAAAGTTGGAGAACAACTTCATCCTACAATCTGTGATGACAAAATAGTGTTATCATGATCGTATAGTTCCTTTGTCTCTGATATCTAGATTGAATTTGAGGCATGGAATTGTCATCCTTTCAACATTCAATTCATGTTCCTTTAACTATAGAAGACTATCTGAGATGCATGTGAGTTCACATATCACATATCAAATCAGAAGAGTCTATCCATACATTTCTCAATCTCGCTTATCAAGTGGCTTGGATATCAATATCTTGTAGGAGGGACAAATCCCATCTACATCACTCACACTCAATCCCCATGTGTCACAATGCACCTAAGCACCACTTTTATGGAAACCCTTATTTGGGATCACAGTGGATGATGTCAAAGTACATGAATGACATGTGATGAATGTAGTGACTTAAAGTCTAAGAACCACTATCACTATGAGAGTTGATTGTGACTACCATTATGTGATATCCATGTATCACTCTCATGGTGGGTTTGTTCGATGCACTATTCTCTAGCATGTACCTGTGTGCTTGACTTGATATCACATATCATGACTAATGATACTCTTTCATCAATCAACCCACACTCTAGTCTTATGTATTAGTATTGTCTATTTTCATCCACATTAGTATCCAACTAGGGCCATAACAAGAATGTATGTACTCTTATCATACACATGATCTCATTGTACACGTCCTCAACCTAAAGACATATGTCATTGAGTAACATCATTCTTTAGACATCTACTATGTTTGTGTCACCATCTCATGTTGAGAAAAACATAATAGATGGAATTACCTTTATAATTATCAAATCAGGTATCTAATTCCCTATTGGAATCATCATATGATTGCCTCTCAGGGCATACATACCAACAACTAAATGATGGTGGTTAATCATGCCTAGTTCCCTTACTTATTGATACAATGAAAGAATTCCCTTAATGCTAAGATTAACTTATTGTGTTATCATGTGACCATCTTTTAGTTCTTCATTGCAATGTTAAGTTGAACATATGTATCACAAATATGGTGATGGTTTGTTGAGCCTTTTGTAAGGCATGAAAAGATAATGATGTTCTTGTAGGGGATAATGTGATGGTCTTAATGACCTTTGGCCATGGTTGAGCCCTAATGGATGTGTGATCCACTTCATGATTTGATAAGGGTTGGTACCCTGGGATAATGTGATAAGGATTGATATCATGTGATTGTGTGATGACAAGTAGAGTCTCATAAATTTCAATGAAATATTACCCTATGATTTTGGAATGAGGATTACATCTCACACATTTTATATCTTCTAGAGTTGTATATATTAATCCTTGCTAGAAATGAATTCGGGTTTGTTTATCCACTTGTTTGATTCAGCCTTAATTTGCCCAATTGGAAATAACAAATCAAGTAAAACCCTAATCCCAGTTACGTAGAACTATTCCAGTGTTAGGACTTGTTGGATGGGGAAACGAGTATTCCTAAGGGAAGCTCAGAGTGCATACTAATGGAGTATGTAGGGTGCATGAAACTATGTGTCCTTCACATCCTGATCCCAAGGTTATGGAGAATGGTTGTGATTGTATCTCAGATATTTGTGTATGTGATGTGATTGAGGACAACTATGGTTGTACCTCGAATGATAGGATTTTGTATACCCTGGTATCTAGTGTTGCGGCTTGTACCAAGGGCAGACTAGGTGTTAGCAGCTCAACTATATGCCATTGTAGGTAGTTTGATTGATATGTCACTGTAGTTCACTTGTACTAACTGAGGGGAAGAGATCTCAGGATTCTAGCTCTCCTAGATCCAGTACAGAACTAATTTCTTCCAAGCGGTGGCCAGTTGGACTTTGAGTGGTATGAGTCAAACTTCCTAGGGCCTAATAAAAGATGTAATCCAGTGGTGTAGCATATTTGTTATGATTATACACAACACTTCACATTGGATCATAACCCTTGTATTGCTCTTTTCTCATGTAGATGATGTATATTGCAATAAGAGAAAGTAGCCATGCTTATGTTGTTAGATTTACTAATACTTGTGGCTATGTTTATGTTGATTAGTTATCTCATGATGCTAGATATGCTTTTCTATTGGCCATATTTATGTGATAGCCCTGCTAATGATGTTAGCTATCTTTTTTATGTTAGTCAGACCTATGATGATAATTATGACTATGACGTTAATTACACCTAATCTTCTGAGAATAATGTTAACCTTGCAAATGCTATGAATAAGACTTTAATTAAGTTTTCTCTTAATAGTGTTCTTATTTTGTTATCAAATCTTCCCTATTACTATTATACCTTTTGCTAAACTTGCTTAATCTGCTTCATTCGCTTAATCTATTTAATAATATAACTTGTCAAATTGATAAGCGTTGTTGAGAGTTATATCTATCGTTGGGACATAGGTCTCACCTCGTGGGTCCTCACATCTTTTTAGGTGATTGATAGCAGCGGAAGCAGACCCCCAACAGTGAGGAGGATTTGTGGTGATGGGCCTTTGAGAAGGTTGTTAGATGTCTAGTGTGTCCTAGACTCATCCCTATACTCTCAAGTTCGGGCGGGAAAGTTTGTATATGATGTTTCAATGGACTCAAGTTGTTGATATTATCCTAATGCCTGTACTTGTAGGAATTATGGATAATGATCTTCTATATGTATATGTGGTGGCTGACGTCACAGAGCAGTTGTAAAAGACTCTTGGCATAATATTGATATATGCAAGATGTTGGCCTTTCAGATAAATGATCATGGATAAGTTTGGATTGTTTGGTCAATTTTAATTGCTCCCTTTTTCTACTATGTGATTAATTAGTGATCGATCATGTTTTGAGTTTTGAGTAATCTCGTTTAGCATGAAGGGTTATCACAAGTTGGTATCAGATATTTAGGTTCACTGAGCCTACAAGGACACTAGGACTTAGGACTAGGATAACGAATAAGTAAGGAAAATGACATGTGAACATGATGCACACTACCTAATCTCAGTACTCGGATGCCCTGGACAGGTATTCAATTATTGAAGAAAGGGTAAGTGTGGAACTCTTATATTGTTATCTTTCTGATTACTCTGAGCAAGTAGTCAGTTCAAAACAATCAAAAGATCATAATGAATAAGAAATCATTGTGAAAATATCTTAATATCACTCTAAAGAAAGATGACAATTGCATCATAATCTGTCAAAACTTGAATGTTTGGTAACTAAAGAGAAAGATATGACACCATGAAACCTAAGTCTAAATACAAATAGCTAAAGAAGAGTTCTTGAAGCTATAATTTTAGAAGTTAATAAAGTAAAAGAGAGGTACATTTGTGCTAATGGAATGATTCAAGGCAAAAAATTCACGTATGAAGAAGAGAACTCCTAAGATAAATGTGGTATGAGAAGACAAATAAGAATAATGATAGATGGATAAAGTGGAACATGAATAAAACTCAGACCAACCTATGTGTGTAAGAAAGTGTTAAAGTGAAAATATCACAGCATATAAAAGAAGTTAATGGAGAAAATGTGAAATATGATGAATCATCCTTGATAAGTGAGTGAAAAACAAGATAACAAGAATAGACACTCACATAGGAATGATAAATCATCAACAAGAAAGAGAAATTAAGTAAAATAATCTTGATAATTCCTATGCTGATGGGAAGAAACCCAAATGAAAAAGGGTAAAATGATACATAAAAAGTTGTAACTTGCATGATGAAGGTAGAATTAGTAATCCCTTTCCTAGTAACCCATAGGTAGTGTTTCTATGTTGTGGGAAGTGTGTTTTCCTTTGTGTTCTTTCTTTTTGGGGTGCAACATTTAAGTGGGTCTTACGCCACTTGGTGTGTGTTGATTCGTTGTAATCTTGGGGGTAGCTATCTTGATATAGCACATGGATGCTTTAGACTATAGTTCCAAGATCATCATGTTTTGTGATGAGCATGATTTTTTAGCCTTCCAAGAAATTAGGAAGACTCCTCCTATACATTTTGAGTAGGTTATGATGGTGGAGAAGATGATGAGAGTGGGATGTGAGTTCCTCTTAGCACATGAAGTGGATACTAAGGTGATGAGGCCTAATATCTAGGGTGTACCCATAGTATGTGAGTTGAAGATGTTTATCATATGATCATCCTAGTGTTTCCTTTATTTAGAGAGAAAAAGTTTGATGTTGAGATCCTCCAAGTGTTATTTGGAAAGAAGAAGAGTGGTTCCAAAATGATGTATATTGGTCACCGACAGCTGGACGATACCACTACCAAGGATAGATGGTTTGTAGATCATCTGACATGTGATATAGTGTTCTTTCAGATAGACCTAAGGTTGGGATATCATCAGATGAAGATTAGAGTGGATGACATAAGTTGCATGGTCACTATGAGTTCATGATTGTGTTGATTAGACTAACCAATGCATCAACATCATATATGGACTTGATGAACATAGTGCTCAGGCCCTGTCTATATGAGTTGAAGCAAGTTTTGTTGACAACATCTCAATGTACTTCAAAGATGGTTGAACCACATCTTCACTAAGTCCTAGGATTGTTGAAGCAGCATTAATTGTGTGGCAAGTTCAGTAAGAGTAAGTTCTAGGCTGACTAAAGTGTCTTATCGGGGTTATGATATAATTGCTAAGTAAGTTGTACAAATCCAAGTAAGGGAAGATAGTGTTAGAGTGGGAGGAGTACCAGATGATAACTAAGATCTGAAGCTTCCTAAGCCTAGTGGGACACTATAGGAAGTCCATTCAGAACGTCAACTTCATTGTTTTACCCCTAACAAGGTTGACTAGGAAAGGTGTTCCTTTTTGTATGGAATAATATGTGTCAGCGTTGGTGTCAGAGTTCTTTCCAAATGTTGAAGAGAAGTTGACAAGTGTTCCAGTGGTAGTGTGGCCATAACAAAAGGAAAGGATACATCGTCTTCTATAATGATTTGAAGAATGGTTAAGGATATGTGCCAATACAGGATGTGCAAGTTGATGTACTGAACATGAAATCATCTTCAATAATGTTTGCAGACATGACATATATATACTCTTTGACTTACAAGACATGCAATGGAAGCCAAGTGTGAAGTAGGGTATGGCACATGTATGATCAAGTGTATAGGTGTCAACAACCAACAAAGGATAATGGACATTAATCCTTGTGAAGCTTCTTACTAGGGAATACATGACACTCCCTATTTGGTAAGGAACGGGTAAAGTGATAACCTCTAAAGATGTGTTAATGTGACGGACCACGGGAAGGACATAGTGATTTAGTAACAGATGGAAATAGCTGAGGACAATAGCTAGAGTTTCAAGTCAGAGTTACTACTAGAGTTGCACATGATACATAGCAGTTTCTATGTTCCATGTCAAGGAAGTGTCACCCTAGTACCGGATAAGAGATACATGCAATGGAGGGGGAGTTGGATGAAGATGTTTTATTATGTGAGAGTTTCTATGTTGAACTAAGATGACACATAGAGGAGTTGAGGAAGAAAATATGACTTCTACGAGAGTGTTGTGACATTACCATGGTGTGGAAGTAACCATGTGGAGGTTAGTGGATGAGGTGCATAAGAAGTGTCCATCTTTGTTGCCTTGGATTTTAGGGATGAAATCCTTGTTAGGGGTCTGTGGTTGTGAAACCCCTGACCTTGCTTTTTGGTTGAACATGCTTTTTTACCTTAAGTAGATGATTAAAATGTTAATCTAACCCTATATGTGATTTTATATCATGTGAAAAAGCTATGTTTCAAGTTTGGTATAGCGTGTATGTTGTTTAAGAAACTTATGCATATATGAGCCTGTTTTGGTCTTTTATGCAATTTACCAATATCTAAGGTTTTTCTTGTAACTTGTCACATTCATGTTGTGCCTCACATGTTTTATTATCATGTTAGAGATAGTTGTGCCATGGGGAACCTTGTTACACCATGGTTTGGTGGTGACATCTACCTAGTGTTGAACTTAGGGTTTCTGCTCATAGATGGGCTATCTTGAGTGATAGAACTCGATGGTTCGCCTTGTGAGTTGGGATATAATGGATATCCTGGTATGTTGGGATCCTATTGTGGTCCCTAGAGGTGTTAGGGTTGATGGTATCCCTTCTTGGAGCTCCTTGGATCGATGGTTCTCCAAGTAGAGGTGCAAATTGATGTTGGAGCTAGAGTTTTCACCCTTGCGACCAAGGGGGTCATGATTAGATGGTTCCCCTACATTGTAGGTCAATTTCTAGCCTGGTAGTCATGATTTTATGGCCCTCCTAACTTCCACAACCAATGGACCTGCTGATTTTCATGGAAGTGATGCTTTTGACCATGGACACATGGAAAACATACCTAAACACCTTAACCTTCTTTTCTCTCTCACCCATAGCTTTATATACCTCCCTCCTTGCATTAAAATGATTTCTTTACACACCTCAATCTCCTTATCTTCTTCCTTTCTTCTTGGAGCTCATACCCCTTGTGTAGTGAAGGAGTAGGAGCCAAGGTAGAAGAAGCTTGGCCAGTCTTACTTGCATGTACACCTAGGGTTTAGATCTACCCTCTCCATGAGCTTGTAGAGATTCCTTAACTTGTTCTTGAGCTAAGTAGGTAATACCTCCCTCCTTTCCTTCATTTTCTTTTATTCCCTACCTTTTCCTCTCTTCTTCTTCTTTAGGTCCATGGTGGGGCTTGTGCTAGTACTTGAAGAATTTTCTTGCCTCCTTGACCTAGGGTTTGCTTCCCTTTGGATAAAGAGCTAGCTTGGTCGAGTGGAGTGCTCATGTGACACCCTTTGTCACACAAAGTGAGATTACTCAAAACTTAAACCATGATTAACTATAAATAGCGTATTACCAAAAATCACTGGAAATCAAAACTGATTTGCAGAAAGCACCATGAACTGAGAATTGTTACACAAGAACCAACACTTGCATTTCATAACATGTATTCAAGGTGCTACATCAGAATATTCCAATCAACATGTTACATAAGGTGATTGTTTCACAAGTATATACATACTACCAGAGGCACACAAGCCAGAAACCACATATCGAGCATCATGTCTACAAATCCATCAAAAACATCCCCAAGGACCTGAGTGTAGAGGGATGACACATAAGACTCTATTACTAGATGATATCCATATACCATGTTCACTAGGCATAGTTTTCTTATCATATAATCTTTAATGCATGATCTTTAACTCGGCATGAACGTCCACCTAAAAGGCTATTTAACCAACGGGGTGAGACACACTGTCCCAGTGAGAGATATAACTCTCCACCAACTTTATTATTATCACATATAAGTAAGCAGATAAATTATCATACGGAGTAGATTGAATCACTAATTAACCAAATAACATATATTTCATGGATGAAGTAACTAGAGCAATAACATGCACTTGCCAATGAACAATAGAACAATTAATAATTTGAAAGGAATATGAAGAACATGTATGATTGTTTCAAACTAAACAATATAAGAACAAGGTAAGGCTTCATCTAAGTTTTCTGTATTTGATCCTATACATGCACACTACATGGCTATTTACGTATTCATTATGCCCTGAGGATTTGAGTTGTACCACCCAAATCCAACCGACCACTACTAAGTCAAAATCGGTGTCATACAAGGTCAATGGAAGAGTAGGAATCCACCTTCCCACACCTCGTGGTCAGTACACGAGAACACTACAGAGACATATTAGTCAATTCCAAAAGTGACATATAGTCACATCAAAGAGGTTGGCTCATGCATGGACACCCATATAATATCTAGCCCACCTCGGTATAGGTAATGGCACTAGGAGAACAAGCTCACGCATGGCCGTTCTTAAAAGGAGGACTGGCTCACGCATGGACATCCTTATAGCATCGAGATCGGCTCATGCATGGCTATCTCACATAGACTAATATTAAGGATGCAATGGAGTACTCAACTTGCACCCCACATATTCAAAAATATGCATTTTAATTTAAACTCCTTTCACCATCGAGCAATAAAACTAACACTGGAATGGATCTATGGCACGGGGCAAGCTACTAGATTAACTTCCACTTGATTATTTAGGCCATTTAAGTATCTTTTAGCATCAATCAAGTTACAATGTACAAACCACAAACATATCCTTAAAATGAAAAGGGGCATAGTATTACAATAGTATATATCATTTTTTAAACCATAAACTAATTTCCATCATCTCATAACACTGTATCATTGTCAACCACAAGGCAACTGTATCACTAACAACCACAAGGCTACTGTATCACTGCCAGCTACAAGGCTATTGTATCACTGTCATCCACAAGCCTATCATCATCAACATTTTATCATGGGATATCAACCCCTCATTTCAATACCAGAGGGCATCACCTCATTTAGGCACTAAGCCCTTGCCAGGTCCTAAGACCCATCACATCACACGGGTGATTCAAGATTATCTCATCATGACTCATTGGTATAAAAACATTGCTCAAGCCACATCACTTATGCCATAGCACATGTACTTGACATATAAACAATTAGCCATTATTTTTAGAGAGAGAATATGTTAAAACAATTTAAACACCTTTGGTTAAAGTAGGCAAAGCATCATAAGATTTTAATATAAGATTAGGCCTCATGTTGGGCTCACATAAGGTCCCCAAGCATCATTCTACCTCACATCTCTTCCATGAACTACCTCCCATAACTTGGAGTGTATAAGACTGAGAATTAATTAGTGTAACATCTTCTTATTTCTTCACAAGTTATTTCACCTAATAATCTATTAAGTTATAATTATGCATTCTAAGGAGGAGAACATTAACATGTTTTTTGTACATACTTATCCAATAATATGGCCTATCCTTTGAGTTAGGGTTAATACTCTTCACATAAAGCCGACTAGGGTTACACTTCATGGTTACACCACCAAACCCTAAACAAACCAAAACCCATCCTTATAATCCTATTAGGTTTGAATAACATTAGTTAGAGGGGAATTACCTACCATACCATCAGTACCAGTTATCACCCATTTTATTAATGCATATGTGTATCATCTTCATCCAATTATGTGTGGTTTACAATAATGCATTATAATAATATATTGACCATTACACTAGTGAGATTTTGAGCACTTGAAGACCCACATATTATCACTTCTTTACAAATCATTAATCACATGTATCGAAGAGAATCAAATAATAAGTTACATAAATAGAGGGTATCACTTCAAGATGTCCATAAGGCACCTATAAAGGCATTAGACTTGTTATATGATTTCTACACCAAGGTTGTCACCATGTATTTCAACAAGACTTATCACCACCCTTGTGTGTATACACATTATAGTATCATTAACTGTATTCCACAAGTTAAGATTATATGAAAAGGGAATATAGAAGACACTTTTAATGGATTATAACCTTTCCTTAAGATGAACATATTGGTCAAATTATTCCATGATTAAGGTTATTATATGAATATACCACCATTAAACCCCACATCCATTACTTTTCACATATTTGAAGAGTTTTAGTGCTAAAATCTTTAATTGAGGACAGACCACTCATAGCAATATCTTCCATGGTGTACTAAATTTAGGAGAAGCAATTAACTTTAAATACCAAACAACACCCTTCTATATCATATATTGCTCATATATGTGCGTCATTGAGTAACCAAGCATTCCCTTGAATCATCATCATGTGATCTCAGTCTCACCTTATCAACCCTAAGTATCGAGGTAGACTCTCTTTTGGGGTATCAGTTTGGACCACCACGAGGTGTATCAGTTTAGGGCATCTTGTCCAATCATGTTGGGTTCATCATTCTTAAGGGGTGACATTTTAGCTACACTTGAGGTGTCAAATTATCCACACAAGAGCTATATTGGTTTAGCTCCTTGATTGTGTAATGGGAAACCCTTCTTGGAGGGGTATCAGGCAACAACACAAGAATGTATTAGTTAACACCTAGGGAGGGTGTGATGATCATTACCAAGGTGTATCAGGCACAGTGATGCTTAGGTTCTGACGGGCAATGCGGTATTAGGGTTAAGGTTGGGCTAGGCTTCATGGTTCAAGAGGTATCGGGAAACAATGTCCTAGAAGTGTATCGGTCTCTACCATGATAAGGTGTCATGGTTAGCCTCCAACTCCTCAAGATGCTTTGATAGCCATGATGGGATAACACAATAGCAACGCATGTTAGGCAACAAAACCTAATGAAATCACCCATTAGCAATGTGTCTTGGCTTAGGGCACTTCTAGATCATGACAGGTTACCCTAATCAAGGCATGACAGCTAGCACCCTACCATGCATATAGATTAGCAACCACATAATGTGTCGACTTAGGTCTCTCCAAGTCGTGACGGCTACACACTCTAATGTGTCGACCTAGGCCTTGCCCAGGTTGTGGCGACCTGTCACAAGGCGTGATGGTCAGTGGCATCACAGGTCGTGATGGCCACCCATACATATTGTCCTATCATGCCTATCGGCTCATCATCTTCAACCTAGGAACACACGTTCTAGAAAGGCAAGAAAGAGTAACATAAGGGAAAAACTAAACAAGATTCCTTTCTTCAAAACAACACACAAAACCACCAAGAAGGAAGTACCAACAAGTAAGGGGTAACGAGCCAAGGATAAAGAACAAAAATAGCAAGTAAAGAGGTGATAATAATAAAGAGGGTTTAGAGTTATATAACCTGCCTCAAGGATCACCACCAAGCTCCAAGCTTCATGATCTCAAAGTAGAAGAAGATCTTCCAATATTGATCACCACAACACCTCCAAGAGAGAGTATAGGACCAAGGTTAAAAGAGCATGAGAGGGAAAAAGAAGATACCAAGGTCCATAGCTGAGAAGAGGAAAGAAAGAGAGAAAGGAAGCTAAGGAACATGGCTTACCAAGGTAGAGGATGAATAGAGAACCACAAGCATGGGACTCATCCTCCAAGCTCCAAGGAAGAGACTCCTATATTTCAAGGTCATCCACCTAGGTGAGGAAACAAGAATAGCCAAAAGGGTTCTCTTGCATGGAGAGAAAGAGATATATATACAAGAGGGTGAAAGAGAGAATAAAGGAAAGGTGTCACCACCAAAGAACCCTAGATGACACATGTCCACGAAAAAGGCCACATGCAACACCATGCAATAAGGTGATAAGAACTATACCTCACCCACTAGGTCACCTTCCTACGTCATGGCCGATACACGCACCCACTCCCTTCACACGATAGGGATGAAACCATAAATCCACAAATTGATAGGAGGTCTCCTCAAGACATCCTCAAACTTATAGGATATCCCTCAAGACATCCACAAACTGATACAAGGCCCTCTCAAGGCTCTCAAGCCAAAGATAACACTTCTAGGTGCAAACTACACCTCAAACATGTGTCCAATACACCACTAAGGATATCACCACTCATCCAAGGATCAAACAAGATTCCCATCTCTTATTCTTCCCTCTAGGTGATTCTAAGAGAGAGAAGGAACACTCTAAAGATGATAGACTTGCACATCAGCCCCTATCCCGGGTAAATTGCAATCTGCGACAAACCTCTCCACAAACACAAGCATCAAGCTCAAACAAGAACTCAAGATTTCAACATGCCCTAATTACATCTTAGATGATTAGAGCAAGGTGATAATCAACATGTTTAAGAAAAACAAATAGGGTTAGCCCAAAACCCAGGTCAGGGTCCTTATAGCTCAAGTGGACTTAGTGTTGTTTTATGGACCTTCTTGCTTCTATAAATGATGTTAATGCTTCTTCACCAACCGATGGTCTTGTTTCACCATGAAATGATGGTTTCTTCTTAGGGTTTTGAGCTGATTTCACTCCTTATGTTGCAACATGATGGTTTCAGTTTAGGTGCTATTGTGGTTGACTTCCTTGTACCAATTGATGGCCTATACTTAAGTTTTGTTTTGGACCCATTTATGCTTGAGAAAATATAGTTTTAGTTCTTCCTCATGTGGTGCAAGTTGATGGTTTTACTTTCCCTCTCAACCGATGGCTTTACTTGGTTTTTGAACCTGATTTCCACCTTGTTCATAATTTAATGGTTGGGCCCCTTATGCCAACTGATGGTGGGTACCTTAGTTGCTTCTTGGACTTTCTTTTGTTCTTGAACCAATGGTTGTCTTTCCTCTTACAACATATGTTTTTGGTTCTCTCTCAAGTGGCAAAATCTATGGTCTTAAGTCCCTACCCAACAATAGTTTCCATAGCCTATCAAACGATGATTTTTCTTATATGTTTCCTCACCTAGTCATGAGACTTGATGGTCACACTGGGCTAGGACTCAACAGTCTTATTGGGTTGATGTGGCTTTTACTGCACTAACAAATCCACCTAGGTCTGAAATACCTAAGTTTTTACCAAGACCTTGTGCAATAGTACCACTCGCAAGCGGACGGGTCTTATCGCAGTATAGTTAAGGATCGAATACCAAGGGACAACTTTTTTAAGAATCTTACTAGTTGAATCTGGATCAACTAAGACTAATATTTAGAACAAAGAGTTGATTTGGGTTTAGTGAAACTAATTTCAAGGAAAGTAAAAGAGAGGTATTAAAACTAAGTTTAGATTAATGATGGGAATCACTGGGGTGGAATCAGGTTTCACCACCACTACACATGCAAATACATGCAAAACACATCCAGGCAAGATACAACTATCCAAATGGATTACTAAACCATATGTTAGGAAATAGAGTTTTCATTATCATCTTCATGGGCTCGATGTCTCATTACCCACGGGTCACACACTTACTACTCTGGAGATATCCCTTCAGAAGTTCTTGTCGGGGCATCAACCATGTTAATCTATATTCAAATCCTAAGTATTGAAGTTCTCGCAACAAAGGAACATAATAGATCATGCAAGGCAGGTGGTCAATCCACAAAGCATGCATTAAATGATTAACAATGAAATAGATAGTTATATACAAGCCATGGAAGACATGTAAACACAGGAAACGGGGCTAGTCCCCACACCCCAGTGAAATGGACTACTCGTTCCTCATGATAGAAACAAAAAGAACAAGAGAGAGGGAAGATTCCACCATGGTCATGGTGAAGAAGATGATCGCAACTTGGTGAAGAAACGGTCTTCTACAAGATGGCAGGGAAGATCTGGATAAGGAGGGGAAGAGCACCAAGACAGACGAGGATGATTTTCTCTCTCCTTCTTCCTTCTCTTCTTGTGCACTTGCTCGTAGGAGATGGAGCGGGGGATGGGTGATGGTGGCATAGCAAGGACACCACGAAGGTAGTCTTTGGTGGTAGATGGTCGTCTTCCTCCGTTGGGAACAGAGTTGTAACTTATTAGCGTGGATGGAGCGGAAGTGATGCCTCAAATGAAGGAGGGGGTTGTCTATTTATAGGTGCAGGTCTGTGGAGCATTGACTTAACTACTGCGGTTGTTTCCTTCAGTATCGGTTGTAGTACTCCTTGTTGTGACCATGTATGGTGTGTGCCCGACCATGCTGAGGTGTTTTCCATGGTTGAGGTCTTTGCATCAGTCAATATGTTTGTGTCATGGTTGAGGTGTTTAGTAGTGGTTGAGGTCGTGTGCAATGGTCAAGGTGATTGTATGCCATAGTCGAGGGTGGGGTCTTCTTGGTCACGATTGTGGTGGGGTGCCACGGTTGGGTGGGGTCTTCTTGGTCGCAATCACGGTGGGGTACCACGGTCATGCTATCTTGGCCTCGATCCGACTGTGTCGAGGTGGGACCGGTTGTGACTACATTTTGGCCATGGTCACGACCCTTTTTACATTACAGTCATATCCATCCTTATGTTGCGGTTACAACCCTCCTTATGACGTGGTCATGGCCTTTTTGGAATAAACCCACCCCCACAGGGGGGCTATTGCTATGGGTTGATGGGCTTGCGTCAATGAATCCTCTGACTGATGAGACGAATGTAGAATAAATCCACCCTTGCGGGACCACCGTTTCCTATATTGGTGCACATAGTGTGATGCTTAATCTTGCAATGGAGACGAATGGATTTGATCAAAACTCTCAATAATCATTTGAAGCTGAGGAAAATTATGTATGAGCATATTCAAGGGGTAAATGAGAGCTTTCAGTGCAAAACATGGTCAAAAATGGGGACTAAAACTAAGATGAATATGCATTCATCAAAACACCCAAACTTAAATGTTGCTCATCCTCAAGTAACACAAAATTTGAAACACTCACCAATTGAATACTTTCAACTCTTGTGATTGCCTCATCTTCACATCACATTTGTTTCTTTTCTGCTTTGTATGGTTGAGAATCTCAACTTCCTGAGATCATCGAACACATCCTACAACATCTTCATTCCCGATTTCATTTCCCAAAAGCACTTCCCACTTTCTCCAACATGAAGCATGTCTAAGAGCTTTGTAAGAATCCAGAGATACCCGCAGAACAACAAGTGTCCATATGATCTGACACTGGTGTTTTTCAAGAGAGTGGGAAAAGTGAGGCACTCATTGTGCCTGTAGGTGGAAAAGGGAGTGAAGGGGGTATGGAACGAAGTAGACATCTTTCCTCTATTCGACTCAAGATTTTTATTATATGGTTGCAATTTCATTGATTACAACTCTTTTTTTATGTGAATCTCTACTCTATTCGACTCGAGATTGCATTTTTTTTCTTGTGTGCACATTGACATCTTTTCTGTTTCATTTTGGTGATATGATCCCATGACATAGAGAGGGGTATGGAAGAAGCGGATGAAGAGAGGAGTGGTGTGCCACCCTAAACTTAGGGTTTGGCACTATTTTTATGGCTTTTTGTTTCTTTTTGATGGATAGAGGGGTATGAAGATGGTAGAAGAAGTGTAGAAGAGAGTTCAGATCATAATGCAACTTGATTTACAATCCAGTGCACCAAGTTGTTCTCCTTATCATACTATGCTCGAATAATGATTTGATGGGGATCCAGTGGAGATTCCATGTTATTGTTCCTTTAGTCAGTTAGGAAGCACGATGTGTTTGATCCCTCTCAGTTCGATAGATACTTGCCATCTTTACTGAAGGATCATGATGTTAGGATTCATAAGCGTCGCATGGTGATTTCTAACCATTGACTAGTTTCAAAAATTGTCCCTCTTGAGGCTTTTCTTCAAATAAGGAGCATATAATGATTAAAAATTGCATGGAAAAAGAAACTAGCCAGCTAGGTAAAGGCTTTGATTGAAATAAAAGCATCAAAATTTTATCAAGTTTCTATACAATCTACTTTGAAAACGTGAAAATTTTGAAAATTTTGATCAAAATTGCTTCAAAATTGCAATTATGGAATCTCAAGTCTGAAACAGATAGGTGTGGGTGGAAAATAGAGTACGTACCACCCACCCTCCTCCCCGAACTTAGAAATTTTCTCATCCCGAGCAAACTCTAAATCTGATATGGAGGGGAAAAACCATGCTATTTGGTCCACCAGATGTGGTTGTGTTCCTCTCAACAATGTGTCCTCCATCTGAAATCTCAAAAATGAAAACTATCAAAACTTAAGATTGCATCATGTGATGCATTATCTATTGGGTGCAATTTTTCCAATTCAAAACTAAAATTAAAAGCTAAGGTAAGGATCGGGTTGCCCCCTAACAAGCGCCTTTGTTTTATGTCGTTGGCTCGACATGTTGATATCATCACGATGGGGGGCTCCGATTAGAGCTTGGGTTGGAATAATATGTTCTTCTGGTGGTTTCTTTTTCAGCCATTCCTTTATCCTTGATTTGATTCTAGCTTCTTGTATTCTTCCCCATATGGAGCGACCAATGTTAGAATATATTGGTAAACAACTTGAGTTGTGTTGGATTGTTCTTTGTTGCTTAATGCAAGGTGAATAATAGTTTTAGGGGACCCGAGTGGCACCATTGATGGGGTAATACTATTGAGGCATGGAGGTAAAGTTCATTTGTTGATGCAATATCATTTCATCGTAGCCATGTTGGTCACTGATGTCTATTGGATATGGATGTGGGGGCTGGTCTTGGTAGAAACTACAATTCAAATCTTGTTGAGGAGGAAAGATGAAATGAGTAGTTTCTATCTGATGGGCTGCTGGTTTATTCAGGAGGATAGTTGTCTCTAGATGAGAAGCATCATGCATACCTGAAGAAAGATTGGTATGTGTAGCGAAAAGGTTGAGAGGTGTCTCCTCCATAGTTGATGGTGTTTCATTTGTCTCTACATAGACTGGTTCACTCTCAGTCTTATTTTTGTTGGGTTTTAGGGAAGGCAGAGAAGGCAGCGGAAACAAAAAAATTCTCCTCCCCAAACCCAGAACAAGGAAACGCGTCAACATCTATACAATAGGAAAGGATGGTTTGTGGAATCATACCTTGTCCCGTGGCTTACTCAGCGACAATACCTCACGCCTTGCATGGTCTTCACCTCCGATCTTGGATGGTGTCTGTGCAGCTCCTAGTCACACAGGGACTGACGACTCCTGGTCTCACCGGGACTGTCGGGATTGATAGTTGTCCTCCGAGCGGCAGAAACCTCCCGCCTCTGAAGTAGTCCACACGGACCACCCAGAACTCCAATCTCCTTGTACCATAAGGAATTTGAAGGAGTCACACCCTCCTATCAGCGTACTAGTCTCCAACACACTCTCCTGCCACCAGTCGCAACTGCAGTTGTCTTTCCCTTATTGTGCCTCCCTTTTCGGGTAGCACTTGCTCGGGCTCTCTCAGTTACCAAAACCAGAGAGAACAACAACTTTACAGAGCAACTGGTTGCACTGAGTTGTCCTCTGAGAAGCCCCCAATACCCCTATATATATAGGAGGGTCATGGGACAGGGTTCTCCATCCCGGGAAATACGGGACTAAAAGCAGGAGTAGAAGGGTTCGAGATTTTCCACAAAAACAACCAACTCGCAACCTGAACCGATCGTTTCATTTCTGAAATGGTCGGTTAGGGACTTGAGCCGGTCGTTTGACACCTCAACCAATCAGTTGGGACCCATGAGCCGGTCGGTTCACTTCTAAACCAGTCGGTTCGTGGTCCTGATCAGTTCCCGATTGACTTTCCTTCTTTTATTTCTAATTGGTATCAAATACTAATCCTTGTTCCAATCAAATTGGGCAAGTGAAATGAAAAGAAATTTCTCTCCAATCTGACTTTCCCAACTTGCTCGGTTGTAATAGTTGAACTGATCATTTTAACACTTGAAGCAATCGTTCACCCTGTCCATGAGTCGATCGACTCTCCTCTTGAGCCGATCGGTTGGGAGTGCAGATTGTGCAGAATCAGTCAATTGTGGTTTCAATCAATCTAATACTCTAATCAATGTGTCCAACACCTTGAACATTATGATACTGAGCTATCAATTGATTGAGTGTTTAATTGAACTACTAAACTCCTTTAGTAATCAATCTAAACATTGTTTGTGGACAAAACTCCCCTTCCAGGTTAAATCCTATGTGTGTGACCCTACAGGTCCTTTTCACGTTGGCAGTGAAAGCCCATAACACTTATGATTTCACAAGCAAAGAGTGTTGCCTAGTCACACATCAGTGCTACCCAAGTGAAATAGAAAGTTGGAGAACAACTTTCAATCCTATAATTTGTGAATGGTGTTACAATGAATGTATAATTCCTTTGTCACTAATATCCCAAATGAGCTCGAGGCATGGAACAGTCATCCTGTCAACGTTCATTCACTTTCTTGATCTCAGAGTAGATTGGAAGAGATATGTATGACATCAATATCATATACTGATTCACACATGCATGCACGCCTTTCTCAATCCTACTCATCAAGTGGCCATGGATATCAAACTCCCTCAGGAGGGACAAATCCCATATCTATCACTCACCCCTCAAATTCCCCATGTGTCAAAGCCACCCAATCATCACCTTTATAACAACCCATGTTTCAGGACTGCGTTTGATGATGTCAAAGTGTGCCCAACGACATGTGTTAAGTGTAGTGATTTCAGGTCAAAGAATCACATTCACCACCATCACTGTGAGTACTGACTGTGACTACCATGTCATGGTTCCATGTGTCAAACTCATGGTGGGTCTGTCTGGTACACTTGTTCTCTAACAAGTACCTATGTGTTTGGTTTGATATCTCTATATTATGACTAATGAGATTCTGTCATCAACCAACACCACAATCTAGTCTTGTGTGTCATTGTTGTCTATCTACCTTCCACAATGACATCCGACTAGGGACATAACAAGAATGTACAAACTCTTAGCATCTGTATGATCTCATCGTTCAGGTCCTCAACCTGAAAGCATACGTCATTGAGTATTGTCATTCTCTAGACATTCAATATGTTCTATCACTATCTCATATGACTGAACCAGAAAGAATTGGAAGCTTGCCTTTGATGTTTATCAAATCAATCTTAATGTATCCCACCAATCATCCCATGATTGGCTCTCAGGACATACATACCAATAATTTTCATTGTGGTCCTCTTCTGAGGGAATATCAAATTTTGAGGAAAGGAATTTCTCCTGCATTTGAGTAAATTGATTTATGCAATCAACAAAATACACATCTTCATCTTCAATGTGTTCCTTTGCACTTCTAGATGCTCTGAAATCAAAAGATTGGTTTTTCATTCTTAGGATCAAAATTCCTGCTTCAACATCAATTAGGGCTCTAGCATTGGAGAGGAATGGTCTGCCAAAAATGGGGGGGGCAGCGGCAATTCTCCTTGATGTCCATAACTACAAAATCACACGGGACATATAGATTCCCAAGCCTTATGGGGATATCTTCTATGATGCCAACTGGCCTAGTTATGGAGGAGTTAGTCAGCTCGATGGTCATTCTAGTGGGTAGTAAGTTAGTAAGGCCAAGTCTATTGCATAATCTAAGAGGTATGATGGAAATGCCAGCTCTGAGATTAGCTAGGCCTTGTCGGCTGATAGAATTTCTTATCGAGCAGAAAAAATCTAAAAGAAACTGGATCCTTACACTTGTGAGGCATCTTATTCAAAATGATATCGGATGATTTTTTGCCAGCTTCACTGTTTGATGTTCTTCAGTTTTGTATTTGCGACTGAGCAGGAGTTTGAAGAACTTAGACCAATGGGGCATCTAAGCCATGGCATCCAATAGTGGTACATTGACATACAACTTCCTTAAGACTTCTCTAAATTTGTTGAACCTAGTATCGAGTTGGGTAAAATTGAGTCGATTCTAAAATGGGACATGAGGTTTATATACTAGTATAATTGGCTCAGGCGTGTCTTCTGCTTCTGCAATGACATGCTTCTCATAACTTGCTTTGTCTATCTTATTAGTCATCACCTATTCTTTCAGTCGAGATTCAAGTATTTCATTGTCTTGGACAATCACCAAGTCATCCTTATCTGTAACTACCATAGGTGTCCTGACAGGAGGATCAGAATAGTCTTTTCCAGATCGAGTGGAAACAACTTACAGTTGCTCAGGATGTTTAGGATTGTTCTCTGGTTTTCCAGAAAAATCTCTAGTAGGTGGATTGAGGCTAGTTGAAAGTTGAGCTAGTTGGGATTCAATAGACTTCTGATGGGCTTGTTGATTTGATATCATAGTCTGTTGTGATTGTAGCATTTTCTTAATGGCAGACAGTTTGTCGTTAGAAGAGATGGGATCGGCTTTTCGTCCTTTTTGTATTTGTTGATGTGGGACTTGGTTGAGATTTTGGAATTAAGAGGTGTCTTGATACTGGTTGTAATTTCTATTCTAAAAGTTACCCCTGAAGTTCCCTTGAACCCTGAAATTTTTTTATTGATTATACTAGAATCTAGGTGGGCCTCATTGTTGATTATCTTAATCGAGTTGCTGTGAGTTTTCCGCTCCAGTAGGATTTCTGTACTAAAAACCTGAATGGTTCCTGTTCTGATTCGGAATATAATACCCTTGACCGGGGATAGTGTGCATAGCATTCAGATTTTCCATCTAACATGACCTCCTTAGGCACAAGCATTTCCCAGAACAATATCATAGAGAATATTACAGGCTAGAGTAAAATGATCAGTGCCTTTACATGCTTCACAAAATAGATAAGCTGACTTGACTTGTTCTTGTTGTCGAGGGGAAGAATGCCTCCTTTCATAGGCATTGAAAGATGATTCAAGGTTGTCTTGCTTGGAATCTACTAGCTTTAAGGATTTGGCGATAGACTTGTACTCAGGACTAGTTTCTGCCATAGCTACCTTTAACACTCCTTTGCCTACAGATCTACCCCAGCTGGCTTGATTTTCAGCTCCAAGGGTGACAACCTTTAATGCGCTATCATAACTTTGACGCATGATGTTTCCTCCATATGAGGAGTCTAAAAAATTCTTGATATCATCATCCACACCCCTATAAAAGATTTCAATGAGCTGATTATTAGGTATGCTATGGTGTGGACACTTGCGTAGTAACTAATTGTATCTTTCCCATGCTTCTGCCAGGGTTTTGCCAGGGACCTGAATGAATTGTGTTATCCGGACCCTAATATCATAGGTGAGGTAAGGAGGGTAGAACTTTTCCAAGAAAGCATTTTGAAGTTGTTCCCAAGTTGTGATGGGGTCGCATTGCAAGGATTTATACCAACTCATGGCTCTATCTGCAATGGAATATTTGAAGAGATGGAGTCTGATGGCATCATCTGTAACTCCATTCTGCTTTGTAATAGCACATAAATCTATAAACCTCAGAAGATGTTCTTGACTATCCTTGCCTTGCTTTCCACAGAAAGGGTTGTTTTGAAGAAGTATAATCCAATGTGACTTGATCTCAAAGTTTGGAGTTGTGATGGGAGGAGGTTGCACTGGGTGTTGAATGTCAGCAGCCTTAGGGATTGAGAACTCACTAAGGTTCTTTTGTAACTTAGCTTATTGAGCTACTGCTTGAGCTTCCTAGATTTCCTCTTGAACTACATCTTGGGCTTCTTGTATAAGCCTTTCTCTTTGTGCATTAAGGGATTGAGTTACCCTTTAGGAAATTTCCTCCTCTTGTGCCATCCTATCTTGGTTCTCTCTACTCTGATGATGAAAAGTTCATTCTATCTCAGGGTCAAAGATAGCTACAAGGTCGGTGTTGTTGGAGCATGGCATGCACTAGTCTTTGGGGGTACTTGGGATGGAAAGATCTTTCAGGAGTTAGATGGGAAGAGTAGAACCAAATTCAAGTAGATGATCAATAGTATCAAAAGTGAAAGTAAAATCCTAGATTAGTCTCAATAGAACTAGATTTAACTAGATGATTATGATGTGCCTGGCAATGACACCATAATTTGGCGTGGCTTTTACTACACTAACAAATCCACCTAGGGCTGAAATCCCTAAGTTTTTACCAAAACCTTGTGTAATAGTACCACCCGCAAGTGGACGGGTCTTATCGCAGTATAGTTAAGGATCGAATCCTAAGGGACAAATTTTTTAAGAATCTTACTATTCAAATCTGGATCAACTAAGACTAATATTTAGAACAAAGAGTTGGTTTGGGTTTAGTTAAACTAATTGTAAGGAAAGTAAAAGAGCGGGATTAAAACTAAGTTTACATTAATGATGGGAATCACTGGGGTGGAATTGTGTTTCACCACCACTACACATGCAAACACATCCGAAACACTTCTAGGAAAAGATACAACTATCCAAATGGAGTAGCAAACTATCCATTAAAAAATAGAGTTTGCGTAAGCATCTCCATGGGCTCAAAGTCTCATTACCCATAGGTCACACACTTACTACTCCATAGATATCCCTTTGGAAGTTATCATCTAGGAATCAACAACGCCAATCGATATTAAATCCTAAGTATCAAAGTTCTTGCAACAAAGAAACATAATAGATAATGTAAGGCAGGTGATCAATCCACAAAGCGTGCATTAAACGGTTAATAGCAAAATGGAAAGTTATATACAAGCCATGGAATGTTATAAAATGGACATGTAAGTATGGGCAGCGGGGCTAGTCCCCACACCCTAGAAAAATGAACTGCTCGCTCCTCATGATGGAAACAAAAAGAATAAGAGAGAGGGAAGATTCTGCCATGGTCATGGTGAATAAGATGATCATAGCTCGGTGGAGAAACAATCTTCTACACGATGGTGAGGTAGATCTGGATGAGGAGGGGAAGAACACCAAGATGGGTGAGGATGATCTTCTCTCTCCTTCTTCCTTCTCTTCGCAAGCCCTTGCTCATAGGAGATGGAGCAGGGGATGGATGATGGTGGCATAGCAAGGAAACCACAGAGGTAGTCTTTGGTGGCAAATGATTGTATTCCTTAGTTGGGCACAGAGCGGCAGCCTATCAGTGTGGATGGAGCGTAAGCAATGCCTCAAATGAAGGAGGGGTGATATTCGTCGTTTTGCAATATCAATCACTAAGATGTTTAATCCTAGAGTTTAAACCTTTTTTTACTTCCGGTTTTAATGGTAGTATAGAAGGGTCGATCCCACAGGACAACTATTTAGAGATTGTTCTTAGAACCCAAAGATTGAAGAATTTTATTATTTGTTTTTTGTAATTTTTCTTTTTATTAAAGTAGAAAGTAAAGTCCAGTTGGGGGTTTGAATGATTACACTAATGCAAGAAGAAAGGCACTTAACAAGAATAAACATGCACAAATAAAAAGATTGTTAACACAAGCAAAACTATATGAATGGAAGACTAAGGATTAAAGTAAACAAAGGATGCAGTGATTAAATCAAGAGAAGGAAATCGAGGCTCGTAGGGGTTTTCACCACCTTAGCCTAGGTGATAACAACTAAATCTTAAACGACGATTCAATGAAGGCTTGCAAATTAAAAACTCACAAAAGAGAAACTCCACATGAGCCCATTGGTCTAGGTGCTCATGCTTCCTAGTTTATCATCCTAAAAGACAAAAATCCACAGTCATATCAAAACGTCTATGTAATCGATTTTATTGTTCTAAATCCGGATTTCCATGGTCATATCCATCTGGATTAACATGTGATCCGAAGATCAATCATTCAATTAAAATCGATTACCATCTAATCGTTTAAGAAGAAGTCGTTAAAACCATGGCTAAGGGGTTATTCCCCTTGCCCCCATAAAAGACTACTCACACATGGAGAAATGGGAGACAGAGGAAGAAAGAAATGAAGCCATAGTCTAGCCCAGAAGTCAGGAGATTAATCCTTATGCTAGAGACGATGAAATGGTTAGTTCTTTGTTCCTTTCTCCAGAAATAAAGAACGGAAGGAAGGAGATTAAAACTAAGGCAGAGGGAAAAGACAAGAACAAGAATGAAAGAGCTATGCTTGAACCAAACCTACTTTATTGCATAATATGAGAATGATTACAAGATTAATTTCTACAGAATTCCAAAATACAAGAAATCCCAGATGCCCTAAGAGGAGGAAGTGCCCCTCCTTTTATAGTAGAAGGAGGGGGGGTACATTTAGGTTTAGGGTTCTTTGGGTGCTGACGGCTGGGAATTTCTGCTGTCTGCGCGCCGCCAACCGACCGGTTCGGCAACCAGCCGATCGGTTGGAAGGTTCTGGAACGCGCAGCCAGTCAGCCACTCAATCGGCTGCCAACCCTAGTTAGGGTGTCGGCGTAGTAAAACAACGTTCTGTGCTGCTCAGCAATGGGCATCAGCCGAGCGGCTGGTAACTGGAGTCGGCGATCCCAGCCGTCGCCTGGTGAGATCAACGATCGATGCTTTTGAAGGCAAAACAAGCGTTTCATGAGGTCAGACGATCGGTTTGCTTCTGTGAAATGATCGGTTGAGTTATCAATCGATCAGCTCAAGTCCTGAAACTAAAATAAAATGCACATGATTGTCAAATTTGTGATAGAATGAGAAAAATATCAATTTGTGCAATTTTCAAGAGATGAATGGAAAATTTCTATGTGACAAGCTTAATAATTCGTAGAAAAAGGTGTGATAAATAGCACGCATCAAAATACCGCACACTTAAAGTTTTTCTTGTCCTCAAGCAATTGAAAAATCAAAAAGATTCCAAGAAATTTGAAATATCAAGTTCGTCCTCCCTAGATTAGCAATGTTTTCTATCCTTTTCATGGCCAGGCGACCCTGAAAAACTACTAGAGGGGGGGTGAATAGAGTTTTTAAATTATTTTAACAATTTATTGAATTCAAACAACCACAATTGAAATTGGAAGAAAGAGACAGGTGTTTAGAGTGGTTCACTACAAAAAATTTGTCCTTTGTTGAAGAACATTTGTGAGGAACCAAAAACCGTGAATAATGATGTCTATTTGTGAGGGCTCATCCTTCAAATATGGGACCAAATCCCTCAACCGTGTTTTTAACATCCTTAGAACTTTTATGTGAACACTAATCCCTCACAAATACATTACTCACTAATCACCCCGTGAAAAATGCCATGGCAAATGTTTCCCTCCATCTCATAACTCTTCCCTCCATTCTAAAACACAACATTTGTCAATAAAAAAAAGAAAAAAGAAAAACCCTCCCCACTCATCCACTCATTCCTCCGTCTAAGAACTATTTCGTCGCTCTGTGCTTCCCCCTCTCGCGCCGCCGTGCGCGTCCGACATGAGGGATGGGTAGCACCGATGCTACCACTACAAAGCCCTAGGTGTCTTCTCCCCTCCGATACGCTGCCACCCAACATGACAAAGGGCACACTGGAGTCCGACGGAGCCCCGATCTGCACGACATGCGGGAGGGCCGTGGGGAAGGGCGATGCTTGTGGGGAGTGCTCTTACCTACTATTATTGCATTAGGTCCTTCATTCACATTTTCTACCTTCACTGTTTACCCAGCTGCTATAACTTGGTTTTACCATGCTGTCACATTTCTAGGTGGGCGTTGCATGCACGTTACCCTCTTTTTATTTGATTTCTTACTCGATCATGTCCTTCAAAGTCAATTGCTTAATGCATCCGGTACTGATTTTTCAGGTAAAGTTGTGTTTCCACTTTTTGAATCAATTTGGTGACTGCTTCCTACAAATCATTGCATATTTATCTATTTCCAGCAATGATGAATAGGAGAGTGAACGGAAAGGATTATACTGAAGATGATATAATTCAAGTCAGTGATATTTTCTCCTATACCATGAGGCTACGTTCATGTCAATAATATTTGTTTATTGATTTGTAGCCTCAATGCAACTACAATACATAAACTTCTTAAATGTCTGTGTGTGATTCATGTGATATATGTGACGCTGCTTATAAGGTTTATAGTTTGCAAAAGTAACTGCAATGATTAAATATCATAGAACGTCTGTTCCTGTGTTGATAAAGAAAATGCTATTTTTGTGCCTCCTAAGAACTTTATTTAAAGGCAGTTATATCTGTAGGTGTTTATTACTTAACAACATAATGTAATGATGAGACAAACACTAATTTCTATTTCAGTGTAGTAACTTCTATATACGATGTCAGTGAGTGACGCATGATTTTTTTGACTGATATATCACCCACCCGTTATATTTTGGAGTATCTATCAAGCCTATTGTAATTTTCACATTGGACTATCATATACTGGAAAAGATCAGTGTTTAAGGTGTTGCTGTCATCATGGTGACTCTGATTTGTCCTATAAAGTCTTGCTGAAATATGTTTGCCTAACTTGATATTTGACTCAAAATCTATGTGTTCCTTATGTAAGTTGCCACTATTTGCTGTACATTTGTTATTTTCTAATAAAATGGGGAATTCTCCTCCAAAAGAAGTTGGTGTTTTGGCAACAATGATTTTCTTTGCCATTTGTTTATTCTGGTTACTATCTATATTGGTTGTTGCCATTAACTTATCACTAGTATGGCTTTTTGATAGAATAGACTACATTGCAACAGTTTGTGTTTGTATGATCTATTTCATATGTTCAGAGCCTGAAGATGCTTGCTAAAATTTCTTTTTTGTGATAAAAATGTTCTGTTTGCAGCTGCGTAGGCTGTGCAGATTTTCTGGCGTTCGAGTATCATTTGATACAGCTAATTCTCGAGATTCATTTTATCGAGCATCAATTGACTTCGTCCTGAACATATGCAGCAGGTTTTTGCTAATTCTATCATTTCAGTATCAGAAGCTTGTACTATCACTTAAATTGTACATGCATTGTTGTAAACTTGCCTCTTACCTTCAATGACCTGAGTTTTTTGGAATTACACAGGGCATCCAAAGTTCCAAAAGACATTCAAATTGATGGTGAAGATATTCATCGGTTTCTTGCAGGACTTGCTGACAATGTTGAATTAGAGAACAAACGTGCCATAGTACTTCTTCGAGGAGCTATTGCAGCAAAAACTCGCTTATGTTTCTTGCAAACCTGGGTATGAATACATAATAGAATCTGTTCTAATATATATTGTATATTTCAAATTTGCCTGTCCTTCTTACATCAGCAAAATCTTAAGTGATTAGTTTGGTGTCAGGCATTGGAAGCTCAAGAAAAAAATCTGGATGCAGTCACGGAACTTTCAAAAGTTGTCAACATCTTAAAGGTGTTTCCTTTGGAAGAAGATTCTGTAAGTTCTTTAATTTTTCATTGAGTTTCTCATTTGTGGTTTGTAATGCCATTATTAAATCCTTTAAGGGGCCGTTTGGGTAGCCAATTTGTAACTGCTGTAGTAATTAAGGACTGATGGGATTTGGACTACCTAACTAACAAATACAACAATTTTTAATTACTTCGTTTGGATGACTGGGAATTTATAAATACAGTGATTACAAGTACTGCCCTTTTAATCACCTTGTTTGGTAAAGATGTATTTAAAATGCAGTATTTATCTTAATCCCACCATTGACATAAAAACCACCATATGTCTATACTACATGGGAATACGTTGTTGTCCTCTTCCATATGGACATTTCAAGCTAACACCATCTTACTCAGCCACCTTGGACAACCCATGAATTCAACTACTTAACATGAGCATTCAGAACAGACAATACTGAAATAAAAGCCACTTGTCTCAGTATATACTTTCAGAAGCATTTTGTATCTAAAGTTTACATATACAGTATCAACAACAAAGTTTTCATTGCATGAACAAACCAGATACATATCATCAACAACTCACCCAATTCGTTTTGACCACCCATTCCTCCTACACTTGCTACTTTTCACCACCAACATCAACCCGCAAAACCACCACAATCTGCTGCTCTTCACCACCATCAACTATCACTATCAATTGAGCAGCAACACCACAATCCACCATTTTCAACCAACAACACCACCATCCATCTCGTAGCAACACCACACTCCCACCTCCTCACCACCAACTAAACACAAAATAGCATAAGCAGAATAATTTGCACAGCGGCACCATGGCAGCATTAGCTATTAATATAGCTCTGAGCAACAATAGTAAAATTGAACAAACGACTAGCAGAGGTGGTAGCAATAAACACAATCGTATTTCGACAGGATATTCAGTAACTTGCTTCGGCTGGCTGGCATGCGAGGCAGCACCCACGGGCGTTGTACTATCTCCATGAGCCCATTGAATGACTTGCCGATGGGGTTCTCGTTCCCGTGTCCTTACCCCCGCCGTGTCGGACAGGCTCACAATGGCAACCGTCAACTGGAGGCATGGATCCTGCGGCGGAGTTGGGGGCAGGCAGACCTGGCCCAATGCGTTGGCGCGGCGGAGTGCGGATCGGGAGGCTTGGAGGGATATAAGGAGGAGTAAAAGGGAGATGAAAAGGATGCTTAGGAGGACGGGTTGGAGGGCTCGAAGTTGATGGCACAGCGGGCTCGAACGGTAGATGCGGCCATGTTGAGAGGTGGATTCAAAAGGGCGGCGACCCAATTTCTCTAGGTCCAAGACGGTCGCATATGGTTGCTTTCTGTCGAAGCTCGGCGATGGAGTGGTGGTCTCTACCGCCGGCGGGTTGTGTGCACGTCTGGATGCTCGATCAAGCAGAAGGGCTTGCTAACCAACTCTTCAATAGTGGGTAGAGGCGGTACAGTGTATACCATGGATGGTTGATATTTTTGGAGTTACGGTCACGAGGAGGCACCCTCCTTCCTAAACGCAGTGCCAGATCTGAAGGAGGTGTAGATCTGAAGACGATAGTTGAATAGGAAGGCAAGGCACACTAGATTCGCCCACCGAAACCACGAACCACGTGCTGGATATCTGCTATGGTGGAGTAGAGAGGGATCGGAGGAGACGGGAGGTAGATGGGGTCGGAACCCTAGCGACAGTGGGCGAAGGGAGGGAAGAGAGACAGGCGGGGAGGAGAGGTAGCAACAACGGAAAAAGATCGGGGGAGGTGTCAGCCAAGGAAGGGAGCTCAACACCCGACATAATTTGACTACGAACGCACTCGTACTCATGACGAAGTCCGACCAAGAACTTAATCACTGTCATCTGATCACGCTGTCGCTGTATCTTCTAGATGTCTGTAGAGAGAAGTAGATTGTGCAAATCATCAGCCAAGCGAGTCACTTCGCCAAAATATTGTGTAAGTGATTTGTCTCCCTGTTGTAGCCCATATAGATCTATTGTCATATCGCACACACGAGAGATATTGCTGGAATGCATAAGTTAAAGATGATCCCGCAACGTCTTGGCATGTCTCAAAGTGGTTTTTCATATCTGCTATATGCGGCTCCATGCTATTCCACAACATGTTCGATAGATTTTCGTCATCATGTTGTTGCCATTGCTCCAACATAGTAGGGTCTTCTGTGGCTCAGAAGTCAAATGTTTTATGTGTCCTTGACCTTTAAACCATATCTTTACAGTGCGACTCCACTAGATGGGCACAACTATCAACATTGGGTTTGCTCCATGGAGATCTTTGCGAAGTCACAAGGCAAGCATTCCCATCTGACTGAGGCCCCGCCTCCTGCTCCTCCCAGTACTGTCGAGTCCAAGGAGAAAAAGATCTATTATGACTGGGTCAAGGATGATTCGACCGTGATGACGTGGATTGTGAACATTAGTGAAACTCGCATCATCGTTATGCTACTTCGTCTCTCGACTGCCAAGGAGATGTGGGATCAACCGACAAGCACCTACTCGCATAGCAAGAATCCGAAGAAGGTGTTTGACCTGAACATACAGCTGTCCCGTCTGCACTTCACTAGGCCCGATATTGCTGACTACTTTTTGACCTTTAAAGGCATCTGGGCTGAGCTTGAGAATCTTCATCCCTTTATCGACTTAGCCACGATGCAACGACAACGGCAGGAACTCCAGGTTATCCAGTTCCTCTGCGGCCTTCCTGACTCATATGCTGGTGTGGTTGACCAGATTCTTGCCAGTGATCCTTTAGCCACGTTGGAGAGTGCTTTTCAACATCTCCAACGCCTGCCGACTTCCTCGTCGGATCTGCCTTCTGACACTGGTGACCCTACCGCTCTTGCTGCTATGTCTGGCCGTGGTCGTGGCAGGGGTCGCGGTCGACCTCCGGACAACCGTTCTTCTGCTCCTGGATGGGGATGTGGGCCACTTGGTCGTGACTCCCTTGGTCGTGGCTCATCTACTGCTGCTTCTGGAGGTGCCGCTACTCAACGGTACTGTGACTTTTGTGGCCACAAAAATCATACTGAAGACAGATGTTGGAAGAAATATAGCACACCTGTGTGGGCCAATGCTGCATGCGTCTGAGGGTGCTTCTTAGACACCTTCTGCTGCTCCTGTGACCGCCTCCATTGTTGAGTTCATCCGCTCCGAGGTGGAACGTCTCCTACTTGAGAGGACTGATTGGATATGGCTCCCGGACATCTTCATAAAGGAGTATGTCATGCTGGATTGCTTGCTGTTCAAGATAAAGGCTACTTCTCTACAATAGATCAAGTTGTCCAGACAAGTTTGTTTGAGAAGAATTCGAATTCCAGGACAGATGATGGGCAGAAACCATTGGTGGAAGATGAAATTTCATATAGTATTAGTTTCTTATCGAAATATCTCGAGAAAGATAAGGACCATTACAGTTCTATCTGGTGTGACATCAATTATATAGGGCAACGAGAAATGAGATCATGGCTGCATAAACTTTGGATTATGCAACCACAGATGAGGCAATTAATATGGAAGGTAATTTTTCCCTTTCTTTGCCTATATCTATTACTTGATAGCTGGCTTTAAAGCCAACCAGATATACTCCGTGGATTGTAGTCTTTGGTGATTTTAGTTTTACTATTTGTATAGACATTTGATTGTTTTTATGTGTTATTATTATCATCAGTAGTTTCCAAGAGCCTCTTATCTGTGCAGGGAGCTTGTCTCGCTTTAAACGTTGAAAAATGGTCAGAATGTCTGTTAGCTATCTGTTCGTCACACAATTTGCCATTACCTATGGAGGATGAGAGGTTTTCTGTAGGTACAGGTAGTAATCCTGTAAGTTATCTAAAACTTTTGCTTGTTTCAGCAATTAGTTTTATAATCGGCGTCCATTTGTAACGAATATGAAGTGATTTGCCTCCAATTATTGATCATTATATGCGACAGTGATGATAAACTACATCCGAATTTATTGAAATACCGGATGAAGTTGATTTTTATGAGTAACTTGTTGCAAAACTAATGAAGAAGATTTATTAGGGTAACTCGACCAGTCATTCTGTTTATTTTTTCCTAAAAAATGAGTGGTCATCCAAAGCTAAATTTCAAGCTGTCAGATGTCTTAGTAAATAAATAAGAACACATTTTGTTGTCCAAGTGATTTCATTTCTATTAGAATGTTAATCGGTAGGTGAAGAGATATCAGTTATTAGGAAAACCGCCAAACCCTACATCCACATACAGGAGAGGGGACAAATACAGACTAAACACAGAGCCCCAATGGACCAAACAGACTCAGGCCCATACACACAATTAAAAAACCATTAACTAGTAACTCTCAACACTCCCATCAAGCTGGAACAAGGGAGAATCACAAGCCCAGCTTGCAGACATACAGACTAAATGCAGACAAACAGGAACATAGATAACAAACTCAACAAACACAAAATGATCACACCCCCTCAAATAGATAAACCTGAAGCAGTTGCATGCACAAATATAGAGCCTCGATCAAACTGAAATGCACATATGGATCAGTAGTAGACAATTACATGTAGGAGCAATAAGTATTATCTCAATTGCTAATTCAGCAAAGCCAGCCAGTACTGGTTCACTGTAGAAACATATAGTCAACATGAACATGATGTAGACAGAAGACAAAGTCCAGAGAGTGCTGGTCCGTAGTAGTTGTTGACGCACACAAAATTGCAAGGGCTACATTGGTAGTAATATATACGACAACCTGATAATTGATCACTGTGAAAATGGGTTTACTGACAAACAACTTCAAGATGCTAGACAGGCAATATGTAAGCTCTTTCAACAATAGTTGAAATTTCACAAGTTAAGTCTAGAAATATTTCTTCATGCCGCTTTACTGCATCTCATCTCCTCTTCTATTAAGCTCTTTTAACTACAGTTGAACCTGCACAAGTCCAATCCAGAAATATTTTTTTCACGCCATTTTACTGCATCTTATCTCCTCTTTATCTCTTGTCATCCTCTTTATCTCCACCTCACCCCAACTAAAAGGAATTAGGAGAGTGTTACCATGGACAACAGCAGGTTTGGTAGACAACAATGTGTAGGATATTAGAATGAAAGCGATAAAAGTGGAAAAATAATTGAGAGGAGACATTTTACTGTTGAAAGATTTGTGGTGCTGGAGATGCAGCCATTGGGGTATAACACATGATAAAAGAATGCGGGCTACAGAAATAAAGGACGGGCTGTATGGTGATATGAAAAGAAATGATAGTTGAAATTGGCCAGCACAAAAATAAAAGTGAAGAACCAGCAGCAAGGTCGGTCCTTCAAATCGTTCACTGGCACAGAAGCATATTTGGGACCCAGCTTTTCACATAAAGAATCAGGTTGAATGTCTACAAAAGACAAGGAGACAAAAAGAATATGTTATCGTAAAGAAATAGGCCTTTGTTAGCATAAGAGAAAAATAGTCAAGCAGAGATGGAGAATTAAAAAAGAACAAGCATCAAACTTGAAATAAAATTTCTACAGCCAGTTTTTCGGATCCATATTAATATAAAATCAGACTGTTTATATTATATAGTTCTTAACTCACGTGACTTTGATCAAATTCAGGATAACTGAAACCATACTATTGATAGATGAATCAAGCTACTTAGATATAAAATCAGGCTGTCATTCAGTACTGGATAAGCATATCCTGTTTGGTTTAAAATAATCATGCATGATATTCCTAGGCAGGGGGCATTTCTAGCTTAAAGCAGCAAGAATTGTTCTTACTTCTCAATGCTATATGTATTTAAAATGCCTATTAATGATTTGGGTGTCCATGAAATAAAAAAACATGTCTATGAAAGAAAAATAAAACAGTCCACAACTCTTAATTAAAAAGGCCCATTAGGCGCATAGATGAAATTCATAAGTTAATAATGATTCTTGTGTATTAGCAACATGTACTAAGGTGAATGTGACATTGTTGGTTACCAACAATGTTTGATATAAACATCAACTGTTTGTACTGGTTGCCAAAATGACTTGTTGGGTGCCTTCACCAACAGTAACTGTGAATAGTAACTGTTGGTAACTCTTAGTGGGTCGCAACTATGATGTGATAGTGACCTATATACATGGGTCTCTCTTTGTCAAATACAAGCATTTGATGAGAACAAGAGTCTCGTGGCCTGGACAACAACCTATTGAAGAATCATTTGCTTCAATTTGGCCATTCCCTTCCTCCCTCCCGTGGTTTGAATAGTTTGATCACTTGAGCAAATATTAATTTTCTTATATTGCTGATTGGCTGCTTTGATATTGTTCAGCTTCCTGGTTTACATTCCCAGCGCCTGCATATATATCTGATCAGATTAAAAATAGCTTATGACTTAACAATCTGAATTCTGATCCCTTTTGGCATTAGTTACTGTTATGGATCCTATTTCATAATTTACACTCTGGCAGTTCAGGTGTTTGCATGAGTAATTACTAAGTTCAATCATAATTTTAGTTTACGGGTGCATGTTGCTGCTATGTTGGTTCACTTAGATTTATCTCTACTTCGCACTCACTCTGATTCCTTTTTGTATTTATATTGATAGGGTAGAATTACTTTTAATGATGGATTTCGACGGACAATGCACCTTGGAGCAGACCAAAACCGAAATATAAGGGTAAGTTGTTTGTTGTATTATGATTTATGTATAAACTTTAAATTCTATTAATATAATGATTTGCCATTTTTAGGAGAAGAATATTCAAGTAACTAACCGTATGAGGATTGGCATTGATGAAGAGCACCACACCATTTGAAGGAATATGGAGACATTATAGATCTTAAGAGTTTCTAGCATGATATGTTGATTGACATCAATCTCAAATTTTTGAACCATATGTACTCTTTATTTATATCAACGTTGAGCACGCAATGTATGAATAATATTTTGCTTCAATAACAAAATTTGGTTTGAGGTGATTTAACATTTGTATGTGTCATTTTGGTGTTGAATATTCTTATGATGTCATGTGAATTAGTATAAAAATTTTGCTTGAGGTTATGTATACAAAGTTTTCATTTAAAATTTGATATTCACTATAGTAACAATTAATTATCATTTAATAAATCATTCAATAATCAATAAAAAAATCATTTACAGTAGTCCCTCATAAATATATTGACGAAGGTCCAGATTGACCATCAAAATTGCATTGATGATGACCACATAGCCCCTCAAAAATAATATTAATGAAGGCATTATTCCTTCAAAAATATATTCTCCAGGACCATCAAGTCCCTCAAAAATGTATTTATGAGAACTAAATAGTCCCTCAAAAATGTATTTATGAAGGCTAAATAGTCCCTCAAAAATGTATTCATGAAGGCTAAATAGTCCCTCAATATAACATTCTTGAGGGTCAGTTGGTCCGTGACAATTGTATTCGTGAGGGCCACTGGTATTTGTCACGTGAGTTCTCTTCACGGACCATTTGTGAGGGCCAGACCCACAACCGTCCCTATTTCTGAGGGCCTGTAGAGAGGGGTTTGTGACAGGACTCTCCCGTGAATAATGGCCCAATTTTTTGTAGTGGTTCCAACTATAGCAAATACTATAGTTGTCAGTCCACTACCCGGTTGCTTACCCAACCGGGATTTGAAAGTATTTATTTTATTACCTCTCGAGGATTTATACAAAATACAATACTTTCCTTTACACCCTTTGAACAGCCTTCACTTGAAGTAGGTGCACCAACTTTGAGGTAGCCTTCTTTGAAGTAACTCCAAGCTCCCCCTTGAAGTAGCCTTCCTCTCTAGAAGTAACCTCCCGTTGCACCAGCCTTCTGAAGTAGCTCAAAGTCTCCTTCTTTGCCAAGAAGATCTTCACCCTCTCCAATTCGCAGCCTCCAACCTAGGAGTAGCAAGGAGAGTACAAACAATAATAGGGAACAAGAAAGAAAAAGGAAATTACAACTTATCCTTTATAGCCCAAGGCTTGATTTGCCTAGATCAAGCGTATAGATCTCCTAACCAAGTATGTGACCTTGTGATTGCAGTGGGTAGGAGATACTAGCCTATAGGACACGAATTATGAGCTAAGGAATGAAATGGCCAATTGTCACAATGCTCAAATTGCTTATAAACAGATTGCACAAAGTATGCTCAAGGATTTCTCAAGTGTAGCAAGTGTAAAACAAGTGAGTTTGAGTGTCCTATGGCTTGTCCTATTTATAGGAATGGCCTAAGGATGCTTAAGGACGTTCTAGACAACTTCTAGGGGTTTCTAAGTGCTTAACTAGCCGTTAGGTACAAAGTTGTTGCTTTAACAACGGCTAATTAATTAATTCTGCAGTTGCTGTCAGAGACAATCTCGGTCGAGGAATGGTCGACCGAGACACCTACTCGGTCGAACTTTTGTCGACCGACAGGCACTCTGGAACAAGTGATTTGCAACGTCTTTCTCCAACTGCCAACTAACTTGTCTGTTGTGTCTAACGGCTACTTTGGATCTTTCTCGGTCGAGAAGTTTGTTGACCGAGAGTGTCTCGGTCGAGGAGTTTGTCGACCGAGATTGATCCTATTTCAATGTTTCAATTTAGGCACTAATTATATGTATGAGTGTGCTTATGTGATCTTATTTGAATGGGATGACTTGTCTAACTGTGGTGTTTAGTTAGGGAGAATCTAACGCTTGATTTTCATGCAATTCTAAGTACTTGTACATTAGATTTTTGTAAAAGTTTTTACAACAGTGATTACATTGCATGAAAATATAAATATGTAAGCTTGTGGATTTTCCCTTGTTGCTTTGTCATCCTGCACACTCAAGTAGCTCGTTAGATTAATACGAATAAAATGTTTGTCATAATCAAAACAAAGGGATTTATAGATGTCCATTTAGCCAACAATCTCCCCCTTTTTGAAGATGACAAACATTTCCAAAATATAAAAATAAAGGAAATATAAACCATATGAGTTTCATACCTTTAGATTACCTTTTGTAGTTTTTCCTCTTGTTTATAAAATGTGTGCTTATTATTCCCCTTGAATTATGGAACATGAAATCCAATTCACTAGGAAATATAGCAACTTTCAATGTAAAGCCAAGAGTTTATTTATGAAACTCATTGATTGAGTTTTTCAAAGTTTTAGTTTTATATTTATTTCTCCCCCTTTGTCATTGCAAAAAAAATATCCGTTTAGTAATAAAAACTCCCCCTTAATTAGATGTCCCATCAAATCTAATGACAAAGATGTCCATTTAAAAACCAAAATATCATGATGTAAATAAGAGTTTTTGTTTAAGTAGCACAAATATCAATTTTATGAAATTCATAAATTTCTTCATAACCAAGAGTAAAAATACTAAGGTCGTAACAAGCTCCAAATGATGTTTGCAATGTTTTTGTAAGCTTCTCAGTCAAATAATCAAATTTGTTTCTATGAGCTCCCCCTTAATCTTATACTATGCTCCCCAAGATATAAGTATTTTTGCAATAGATGTCATTTTAGCCATAACTTGAACTTTTAGGTATTTGCAAAGATGTTCATCCTTTTTTATTTACTTGTATTTATTACTCCCCTTATTTTGTATGCTCTACAATAGTCTTATAGTCTAGATTCAAATGATGCAAAAAAAATATCCATTATAGGGATAACCAATGTCATTACAAGCATGAAAAGATAGCCAAAACATGTAACAATTTTGCAAAGAATCCATTACAACTAATACAACTCCACATCTCATAGGAAAGACTTAAGAATTACATCAACATCAGGGTCTTTCCCAAGAAAAGGCTCAGCTCCATAATACTGAACTAATGTTTGCCACTCCAGAGCACCTGTCTTGGTTAAGGCATATGCCTCCAAGAAGGTTGGAACACGATCAAATCGAAAGTGAGCAGCAATATCTTGTAGTTGCATTGATGAAAACTGAGTATGCGTGAGATCAGTAGATGGTGGTGGTGGAGGTTGATAATAGTTGTAAGATGGGTTATATGGATTGAGCATGCCAGGATTTAAAGAGTAGGGATATTCATCTGGTTGGTTTGGAGAAAGAGTTTGCATTCTTTGGTTTAGATAAGTCATGGCATGATGGTTATAATCTAATTGTTTACTAAGATGATATTGTGATCCTGCAACATAGGTTAGAGTGTTTTGGATGGGGTCATAGGGTAGGCTGGTAGGAGGAGGTGGAGGTGGTATATCTTGTGCAGATGTTTCTCCTTCTACCCTAGCCCTCTTATGACCGAAATCAATCCCCATTTTTTCTACAGTATTCTTACTTATTTTTTGTGGTCTACACTCCCATGTATATCCCATATCCTCAAGTTGAGTCTTAAGGAAATGTTGAGTAATTTGGCATACAAAATCAGCATATGGAGGATTGCCAGAAAACTCAAGCATGTTTTTAAGAATGATGCGGATAAAATTTGTGGGAATACGTTGGATAATGGCATATATTAGACACATACGAATAATAGGAACTTCAGACTTATTGGCTCTAGGATGTATATTTGTTGAAACAATAAGGTTTACAATCCTAGCCGCTGGTTTGAGATTTATAGCATAACATGTGCCTCTATCTTCGTGACAGGTTATATTGGTTTGAAAAATGGTCCTTTTGATGTCACTAAGACTAACGGTATGGTCATCTTGGGAAAATTGATTAAGTGGGTTTCCAGAGGTAAGATCAAGGGTGTCTTGATATTCATCTATGTCAATATCTAGCATGTCAAGAATATCTCCTTCAGTAAATCGGAAGCTATGCCCATTAACCATAGTATAGAAGAAGATGGTTTCATTTTCAGAGTGGGAGATGAGGTTAGCATAGAATTCATTCACTACCTTGATGGAATAGGAAGGGAAAGAAGGGTTGATGAATTCTTTTAGCTTTTGCACCTCGAAAAGGTCCTCCAAGTCAACGATGTTGAGGAAGTCCATAACTTCAACTGGTCGTCGTGGGAGAGGAGCTTTGGAGGAAAGCCGTAGATATCGATCACCAGCATCTCCATCGACGAAGGCAATGTCGTTGATGATCGTCAGTGGTGGAGTAGCTTCCCGAGCTTCCCTTCCTTTCCTGCCAGCGACCTTCTTCTTTCCACGAGCAGATGATGAGGCCATTGTGTTTCTTGAAGGTGGAGAAGAAGTAAGGATGGCTTGTGGATGAGGATGCTAAAGAGTTGCACAAAAAAGCACTAGAGAGAGCCTATGGAAGCAAGAGTATGCAAGTGTGAGGAAGTGACCCGTTTTTGGTTCCTTTTATAACAATCCAGTGACCTGGTCGGTCGACGATTCGTCGACCGACCGTCCGCAACGGTCATGTTGCAGACGCGCCACTCGGCTCCCCAACGGTAAGATTTACAACGGTCATATCCAACGGCTAATTCTCGGTCAAACAATTGTCGACCGACATTGTCTCGGTTGAACATTTGTCGACCGAAAGTGTGTCTGATACTAAGTCTGTCTAGATTCTGTCGGTCGAGAGAGGGGGGGCTGACCGAAAAGTTTTCGGTCGAAGAGTTCATCGATCGACAGACTTACTGAGTACGAATTTGAAGTTGATTTTTAATGTAAATGATAGACTATATTTGTAGAGCATATATATAGATTTTCTAAGGGAGTAATATTGTGTTTATTATTGACAATATTGGGACAAGTTGTGATCATAAATTAATTATACTTTTAATCATAAAATGATATCCAAATAGTTATTATCTCAAACTTATTTTAGGTCGAATTTAACTACGACCGTAGCGCCCCTTGGTCAAATTTCATTTTAACCAAGAGACAGATTTGCAGATTTTTCAAATTGAACATTATGAAGTATAATATCTGCATAAGATTTGATTAAGTATCAAGTTGAAGCATAATACTTAATATGAAAACATTCGTCCTTTTCTTAAAATATAGGCTTTGTTGTAGTAATATGAATATCAAATTTCACGTTGTTTAGTATCCTCATAAGATTCTTTACTAAGGGCACACTAAATATCTCAAGTCTTTTAAAGATACTAATTGAGAGATTTTATCTTATGTGTTGCAAGCATAACATATTACCAATAAAGCATTTGCTTGCCTATATATATATATATATATATATCATCACGGATCCATGCAGACAATTATCTATCCAAGCTAATCACAGTACCAAATGGTGAAAGCATATCCATGATGTAATAACAGAACAATAACAGTAATTAATCACCTGATTTCTATATGGATAGACCAGAAAATAAGGAAATCATGTGAATAATGATAGAAATTTTCTTTTCATTAAACTAAGCATAATTTCAGTTGAAACTTAAATCAATTAGGGAATGAACTAATATTAATTTAAATTTGTAGGGATAATTTCCAAAATAAATATCCAATCATTAACAGGAATAGATAGTAATTTTATCAAAGAATTCAGCAATTTTGCAACAGACTGGAAATCAGTGACATGCTCGGTCGATAATTTCTCGACCGACAGTGTCTCGGTCGACAGTCTCTCGACCGAAAGTATTTCTGGAACTATTAATTGCTTCCAAATAAAACATAACTATGCAAGTTAAATATTTAGATACTTAAATTTATTTATTATCCCATTATGTTGAGTTGAGATAGACGTAGAAATATGCAACTAAGGTTCTTGGTCATATCTCAACTTAATTGCGTTTATTTAGTTTGGAGGTCTTGGAACCCAAACTAACTCGACATCTTTTCTCTTGTAAGGACATGAAAAGGAATAATGACCAAGGCGCAAACAATAATGACAGCATATCGAGTCAACCTCATATCTTTTTCTATGGTTGTGTTCAGTGTTGTTCTTGGGTGATGATGTTCCTTTAGGTACATATATAGATTGATGTGTTTGTGACTTTCTCCAACTAGGTTGTTGATAGGATTTCCCTTTAGGCTTGTAACCTAGTCCTCTTCTCCCAATTTGATGATAGGGATTATCTAAGATTTTATCAAGAATGCCATTACTATTCAAATTACTAACTTTTTGTTGTAACTTGGCAATCTCTTCCATTCTCTTCTTGATATCCAACTTTGCTTGATCTAGATTAGATAATAAAGAGTCTCTTTCTTTTATAGCAATATCATAATCTAGATGTGTACATAAAACAGGTTGTTTTTGAAGATCATTTATTTGAGTTTGCAAGTTTGAATTTTCAACGGAAAGAAGCTTGCAATCGGCTTCCATAGATTTTAACTTAAGATCACAATATTTATTTGCCTCTTTGAGATCCTCATTTTCAGATGCAAGAGCAAGAAGTTTAACATTTAGATCATCATTTGCTTTATTTGATTTCTTTAATTTCTTCTTACACTCAACATATTTATTATGTGTCTCTTCAATAATAGCAACTAGTTCTTCTTTAGATAAATCAAAAAGACTTACCTCTTCTTCTTATTCACTAGTTGTAGCAATAAGACACTCTTTGTTTTCATCTTCCTTCTTTGATCTCCATGGACAGTTGGATGTTGTGTGACTTGTTCCTAAGCACCACTCACATCTTGTTGAAGATTTGTCCATTCTTTTCTTTTGCTCGCGGTTGTAGACACCTCCACCCTTCATTCTTCAAGACCCGGTTAGGGTTCCTTGAAGCCTGCTCTGATACCAATTGAAAAACTACTAGAGGGGGGGTGAATAGAGTTTTTAAATTATTTTAACAATTTATTGAATTCAAACAACCACAATTGAAATTGGAAGAAAGAGACAGGTGTTTAGAGTGGTTCCAACTATAGCAAATACTATAGTTGTCATTCCACTACCCGGTTGCTTACCCAACCGGGATTTGAAAGTATTTATTTTATTACCTCTCGAGGATTTATACAAAATACAATACTTTCCTTTACACCCTTTGAACAGCCTTCACTTGAAGTAGGTGCACCAACTTTGAGGTAGCCTTCCTTGAAGTAACTCCAAGCTCCCCCTTGAAGTAGCCTTCCTCTCTAGAAGTAACCTCCCGTTGCACCAGCCTTCTGAAGTAGCTCAAAGTCTCCTTCTTCGCCAAGAAGATCTTCACCCTCTCCAATCCGCAGCCTCCAACCTAGGAGTAGCAAGGAGAGTACAAACAATAATAGGGAACAAGAAAGAAAAAGGAAATTACAACTTATCCTTTATAGCCCAAGGCTTGATTTGCCTAGATCAAGCGTATAGATCTCCTAACCAAGTATGTGACCTTTTGATTGTAGTGGGTAGGAGATACTAGCCTATAGGACACGAATTATGAGCTAAGGAATGAAATGGCCAATTGTCACAATGCTCAAATTGCTTATAAACAGATTGCACAAAGTATGCTCAAGGATTTCTCAAGTGTAGCAAGTGTAAAACAAGTGAGTTTGAGTGTCCTATGGCTTGTCCTATTTATAGGAATGGCCTAAGGATGCTTAAGGACGTTCTAGACAACTTCTAGGGGTTTCTAAGTGCTTAACTAGTCGTAAGGTACAAAGTTGTTGCTTTAACAACGGCTAATTAATTAATTCTGCAGTTGCTGTCAGAGACAATCTCGGTCGAGGAATGGTCGACTGAGACACCTACTCGGTCGAACTTTTATCGACCGACAGGAACTCTGGAACAAGTGATTTGCAACGTCTTTCTCCAACTGCCAACTAACTTGTCTGTTGTGTCTAACGGCTACTTTGGATCTTTCTCGGTCGAGAAGTTTGTCGACCGAGAGTGTCTCGGTCGAGGAGTTTGTCGACCGAGATTGATCATGTTTCAATGTTTCAATTTAGGCACTAATTATATGTATGAGTGTGCTTATGTGATCTTATTTGAATGGGATGACTTGTCTAACTGTGGTGTTTAGTTAGGGAGAATCTAATGCTTGATTTACATGCAATTCTAAGTACTTGTACATTATATTTTTGTACAAGTTTTTACAACAGTGATTACATTGCATGAAAATATAAATATGTAAGCTTGTGGATTTTCACTTGTTGCTTTGTCATCCTGCACACTCAAGTAGCTCGTTAGATTAATACGAATGAAATGTTTGTCATAATCAAAACAAAGGGATTTATAGATGTCCATTTAGCCAACAGACCCATCTCCTAGAACCACAAATTGCAAGCACCATGTTTCTCAAGAAAACATTTTTCATAACTTAAATTTTTTTAGACTTATACTTTTTAAAGACAGTCTTGATCTAACTTGCGCTTCGACACTCATCATTTATTTATTTTTTAGTTGGGTTGATTGTTGCACGGGAATAGAGAATTTGAAGTGTGACGGAAGAATCCCTCCTCTATTCGACTTGGGATATTTTTTTCATGGACTTGTGATTACATTGACCACAATTTTTTTTTTGTGTGCTCTTTTTGGCATCTTTTGATGGTACGCCCCTTTGTGGGGTATGGAAGAAGGGCATGCCACCCCGGACTTAGGGTTTGGCGTGCGATTTATTTTTCCCGTGCAACAAAAAACTTTTTTAGTGTCATTGTATAAGACAGAAGAGACATGTAGCTACATTATATAAGAGAAAAAACAATTAAGTTAATCTAATGCTAAAATTAAGAAAATATGCATTTGATTCTATTTGATACTCTAAGGCTTGCCACCGTTTCTAAAAATTGCTATCATGATCATAGGGAACTTGATATTGCAAAGTTGTTTGAAATGAAAATGAAAATGAAAATGCAATTGATTATTGAAGATAAGGTACAACATTCGGCCGGCTAGATAAAGGCTTTATGTTTGAAAGTAAACAAAGCAAAACAAATTAAAATGTAGAAAATAAATGTTTGAAAAGGGAAGATAAAGGGTGGATCACGTACCACCCACCCCCACCCCGGACTTAGAATTTTGCTCGGCCCGAGCAAACTCTAAGAGCGATATGGAGGGAAGATTTACTACGGTGGAGGGTGTTGCTGGTGGGAGGAGTAGTAGTTTGCCCAATAAGAAGAATCAGGGCATGGATAACTCTGGTGTGCTCCATACTCGTCATAAGTAGGTTGACTAGGGGCATAGTGACCGCAATCCACATGCCAAGACTCCTGCGAACGCTGCATCAGGTACATGTGATTGAGCTGGTGGCCCTGTCTCTACTGCTCCTGCTGAATCTCATCCAGCTGAGTCTGGATCTCGTAGAAGCCGTAAGGACTCGAGTCATCATCTGGTCGCCGCCTGGTGCGACGTCTGGAAGGTGGCGGTGGTGGTCCAGTGACGTCGTCGTGTGCCTCTAAAGAGAGGCTCCTCCTGTGAGGCTGTGGCTCGGGGAACGTGTCTGGATCTGGATGCTCTAGGTAGAATCTCTGGATGTGGCTTGGTAAATTGGTCAAATCGTAGACATAGTTTGCTGCTGCAAACCGCGAATGCAACGGGAGATGGAGGACCAACTGAGTGTCCTTGAACAAAAGGTAATAAATGCCTTCGGTGCCCAAACGGATAAACCTATTGTTTTTCAAATAGTGGGTGTTGATGAGGTGATTTTTGAGCTCAATTGGAGGGAAGGCGATGTGGGTGTAACCCAAAAAGATGGCGAGTTGGGTAACATAATGGCCAATGCAGAAAGAAGAGGAAGTGGCTCGGCTAGCTTGGGTACCAAAATGCTCAATGATAGCATTGCCCCAGTTAAAAGGTTCCTCATGAATAAGACACCAAAGAGCATAGAGTTCTACCTGATTAATTGCACCCTGAGTACCTTCCCGACTGAAGATGGTGCAAGCCATAATACGGTGAAGATAACGGAACACCAGGTTGTGAATCTGCGAGGCCTTGGGCCGACTAGGAAGACGGGGAAGAAGCCTGGTGATCTCTGCCCAGAACTTGTCTCTGTCATAACTGTCAGGGTAGGAGTTGTGAGACCGCGCCATACATTGGTCTAGCCAATAGTCATCCCTTCCATCGAGGATGAACGAAGTGATTTTCCTAGCGGATGATTCTAGATTTTCCCCAAAAATCTGGTATTGACAGCTCGAGTTTCCGAAAGAACCGTGTAACCGGCAGAAAGTGCTCAAAAACTTGAGGGTGAGATCATAGTAGACCGAAGTGACACGGTAGGGGAAAACCAGCATGTGGTTTCTGCGGAGGATGTCGTCGACGGTGTCGTGGATGCCCAAAGCATCAAGGGTGGTGTCGCACGCCCAACGAGGAAGAGAGACCCCAATCGCGAACATCTCCTCATAACGCTGGCGGTGGTCAGCACTGGTGAACTGGTCATAGCTACCCAGAATAGGTGCTATCTAGGGTAAACGAGGAGCGGTTGTGTCTGGATCATTCGCCACCTTCTGAGTTCCCTCCATCTCGCAGAGAAGCTCATCTGCCTCGTCAATGTCCCGAAGCATCTCCTCATCTAACTCGGGAGAAGACTCGCCCGTAGGAGAGGGTGTGTGGAATTGGATTCCGGGCTGCGAACTGGACCGGCGAGGAGGATCTGTGGATGAAGATGCAGGGGCCTTGCCCTTGCCCTTGTAGAAGCAGCTGAACATCACTGCAGGGAGAAAACGACCGTCTGGTGATGCCAAACGGTCATTTGAAGGGCCAAACGATCGACTGGAACTCTGAACGGTCGTTTCAGATGTTGAGACGGGCGGCTGAGAAAGCTCAGACGATCGGCTGAATCTGGGCAATCGGGCAGCTGGCTCGAGGAAGAAGTCGAGGAAGTGGCGATGTATAACAAACACGCCGTCATCTGTCGGCGAGACGAGCGGCTTCCGTCCCAGTCGGGCGGCTGCACCACGATGCAGTCGGCTAGGGAGATGTTGCGGACGACGTCGGGCAGGCCGGTTGGAATCCTGATGACGATCGTCTAGGGCTGAAGCTGGGCGGGTGGCGGAAGGACCAGGCGAGATTGAGCGGTCGGAGAGCCAGGCGGGCAGCTGGCTCGGTGAGGTCGAGCGGCCGGAGGACCAGGCGGGCGGCTGGCTCGGCGAGGAGCGAGCGAAACCAACGCACGATCGAGAGAAAGCGAAAATGGGGAGGGGTGGCTAGGGTTTGCGAGAGGGAAGAAAAACCTTGTGTCTGGTGTGTTAAATAGAGCAAAGGACACTGGACCCGATCGGTTGGGCTGTCGAACTGATCGGCTGGGCAGCCTGGGCCGCAAAAAGCAAAATTAAAGGACAAAGGCTGTGCTAGAACGAGCGGAGCGTCTGGGATTAGTGAAACGATCAGCTGGATACACGAAACGATCATCTGAACTTCCGAACCGATCGGCTCGACAGAAGAAACCCAAAAAACAGAACAGAAAGAACAAAAACAATGACGCAAACAAGAAGGGAAGATAGTGTTTGGTTGCCTCCAAACTAGTGCCTTATTTTACGTCGTGGCTCGACCAAGATCAGATTAATTGGAATCCGAGGGAGGTGAAGGGTCAGTGAGGTTCAGATCCTACAAAGGTAGAAACTTAGTTGAGTCAGAAGTGACAACATCTTCAGTAGTGATATATCTTTTAAGATGGTGCCCATTGACTTTAAACTCGCCCAGAACTTTATCCCAAAGAAAAAAAGTGCCATGTGGATAAGCACACTTGACAATGTAGGGGTCGTACCATTGCGACTTGAGTTTCCCAGGGAAAAGTCGTAATCTAGAGTTAAAAACTAGAACTTGATCCCCATCTCTAATGTCTTTGCGCTTGATGTGACCATCATGCCACATTTTGGTTCGGTCTTTGTAGATTCTTGCGTTTTCATTGTCACTCATCCTAAGTTCGTCAAGCTCATTCATTTGGAGAAAATGTTTCTCTCCAACCATGGAAAGATCGAAATTCAAACTTTTGATGGCCCAGCTTGCCTTGTGCTCTAGTTCTATTGGTAAGTGACATGACTTACCGTAGATCAGTCTGAAAGGGGTGGTGTCAATGGGTGTTTTGTAGGCAGTACGATATGCCCACAGAGCGTCATTGATTTTTAACGCCCAATCTTTCCTAGTGCGACCAACAGTTTTTTCTAAAATTGATTTTATTTGTCTGTTGGATACTTCTACCTACCCACTGGTCTGAGGGTGGTAAGGAGTGGCGACCTTGTGATAAACCCCGTATTTTTTCAAAAGAGCCTCAAAACTTTTCTCCAAAAAATGGGATCCCCCGTCAGAAATGACGGTGCGAGGGACTCCAAATCTAGGAAAAATGACATCTTTAAAAAGTTTCTTAACGGGTTTAGAGTCACACGTTTTAGTAGGTATGGCTTCAACCCACTTTGACACATAATCGAGTGCGACTAAAATGTAAGTAAACCCATAAGAAGAAGGAAATGGGCCCATATAGTCGATCCCCCAAACATCAAAAATCTCTAATTCCTACCAAGAGGTGAGAGGCATTTGGTCACGTTTGGAAATATTACCCGTCCTTTGACATTGGTCACAGGAAAGCACATAATCATACGAGTCTTTGAAGATGGTAGGCCAAAAGAATCTGCATTGTAGGACTTTCCTAGCCGTTTTTTGGGAACTCATGTGACCACCATAGGGACCAGAGTGGCATTGTTCCAAAATGGCAATGCTTTCTTCATGGAACACACAACGACGATATAAACCATCAGTGTAAAGTCGAAACAAATAAGGTTCACCCCAATAACAATTTTTGGCATCATGTAAAAATTTAGCTTTAGAATGTCCCGTATACTCAGGATGCAATACACCTGCAGCTAAATAATTTACAAAATCAGCAAACCGAGGAAATTGGGAGTCAACCTTGAGCAATTGGTCATCGGGTAAGGATTCATTTATTGGATTTTCATCAATGGGGCTATAGCTAAGTCTACTCAGGTGGTCAGCCACGACATTTTCAGAGCCCTTTTTGTCTAGGATTTCTAGATCAAATTCCTGTAACAACAAAATCCATCTTATGAGTCTAGGATTGGCGTCTTTTTTGGTCATGAGGTAGCGAATAGCTGCATGATCAGTGTAAACAACAACCTTCGAACCAACAAGATATGAGCGAAATTTATCAAATTCATAGACAATGGCTAGCATTTCTTTTTCGATGACTGTGTAATTTCGCTGAGCCTCATCTAAGGTCTTGGATGCATAATAAACAATGTGGTGTTTTTTGTCAATTCTTTGTCCTAAAATGGCACCTACAGCAAAATCACTAGCATCACACATGATTTCAAAGGGCAAGGACCGGTCAGGAGCACGAATGATAGGAGTGGTGGTGAGAGCCTTTTTCAAACATAAGAAGCTCTCCATGCATGTCGTATCAAAATGAAAAGGCACCTCCTTTTAAAGAAGATTGGTGAGAGGTTTTGTAATTTTTGAAAAGTCACAGATGAATCGCCGATAGAAACCGGCATGTCCTAAGAAGGCTCGGATGTCTTTGACAGAGGTGGGAGGGGGGAGCTTGGTGATGACCTCAATCTTGGCTTGGTCAACTTCAATGCCTTGGTTGCTCACCTTATGGCCCAGAACAATACCCTCTTTGACCATGAAGTGACATTTTTCCCAATTAAGGACTAAATGTGACTCAATGCATCTGTCAAGAACAAGGGAGAGGTTCCCAAGGCAAGAAGTGAAACTATCTCCATAGACAGAGAAATCTTCCATGAATACCTCCATGACAGTCTCAATTAACCCTGAAAAAATGGCAGACATACATCTTTGAAAAGTGGCTTGTGCATTGCACAGGCCAAAGGGCATTTGTCTAAAAGCGTATGTACCAAAAGGGCATATGAAGGTAGTCTTCTCTTGGTCTTCAGGATGAATGGGAATCTGATAAAAACCTAAGTAGCCATATAAATAGCAAAAGTATTGTTGATGAGCTAAACGTTCAAGAACTTGATCAAGGAAGGGAAGAGGGAAGTGGTCTTTCCTAGTTTCTTTGTTGAGTTTCCTGTAGTCAATGCACATCCTCCACCCTGTGACTATACGGGTGGGGATAAGCTCATTCTTCTCATTCCTAACGACTGTGGTCCCACCTTTTTTGGGGACGACCTGGACCGGGCTGACCTAAGGAGAGTCAGAGATGGGGTAGATGATTCCTGCAGTCAAAAGTTTAATCACTTCAAGACGGACAACTTCCTTCATGTTCGGGTTGAGTTTCCTTTGTGGGTCTTGGGAAGGTTTACTATTTTCAATCATTGGGATTTTGTGGATGCAAATGGATTGATCTATCCCAACCAAGTCCGTCATTTTGTACCCTAAGGTTGTTCTCCTTTTTCTAAGTTCTCCCATGAGCATGTTTTTCTGTTCAATGGTAAGGTCAGAATTGATAATAACAGGGCATAATTGTTGTTCATCTAGAAACGCATATTTTAGACCTATGGGAAGAGCCTTCATTTCCGGGGCCTTAGGTGATTCAGGTTGTTCTTCTATGGTGGAGATCATCTTAAGGTCTTCAATCTCAGCACATGGGATTTCCTCAAAGTTTTCCAAGTGAATCTTAAGTTGGTTTGATGGTTCATTATCAAAATCACATTCGGCGGGGATGGTGAGAGCAGTGCATAGGGGGTCATCAACTAATTCCCATTCTTGCCTTAATTGGTTTAATTCATCAATGCAATCAAGGAGGTAGACCTCTTCCTCAAGGCTAGGTCCCTTTATACTTTCAAACACCCTAAACTCTAGGTTTTTCTTCCCTAGTCTTAACACAATGGTGCCAGCCTCAACATCAATTAAGGCACGAGCAGTGGCTAAGAAGGGACGTCCGAAAATGAGGGGATAGCGTAAATATTCCTTGATATCCATGATCACAAAATCACAAGGGACGTATGCATCATTTCCAACTTTAACCGGAATGTCTTCTATGATTCCCATGGGCTTAGTTGTGGATGAGTCTGCCAGTTGGATGGTCATGGTTGTGGGTAACATATCATTGAATCCCAATCTTTTGCAAAGACTATATGGCATGATGGATATACTAGCTCCTAAATCTGCTAGGCCTTTCCTACAAGCATTGTCACCTAAGTAGCATCCTATTCCAAAAGAACCTGGGTCCTTCTATTTTTTAGGCATCTTACTTAGGATAATGTCAGAGGTAGTCCTAGCAAGTTTAACAGTCTCGTATTCTTTAGTAACATACTTCCTAGTCAAGAGAGATTTCATGTACTTGGACTAGGCGGGCATGTTTGCCAAAGCATCAAGGAAGGGAATGTCGACATGTATTTTTTTCATAGCTTCCCTAAATTTCATGAAGCGGGCATCAAGTCTTGTTTGTTTGAGGTGGTCTTGATAGGGAGGTCGGGGTTTGTAAACTGGTTCTTCATCTTACACTTGAGGGGTTTCGGGGACGGATGGTTTGGGTGTGACTTCGGGTTCGACAACTACCATGTCCTCATCCTCGAATTCTAGAGGTGGGTCTAAAGATTCTTCTGAAGGGGAAGGGGTGTGCACTTTTCCCGAACGAGTAGAGACTACCTTGAGTTGTTCAGGATGTTTGGGGTTGTTTTCAGGCTGTCCTGCAAAAGTCCCAGTAGGAGGTTTTTGTTGGGCAAACAAACGGGCTAACTAGGCGTCAGTTGCCTTTTGATGGGCTTGAATGGCTACGAGGGTTTGTTCTATGCTTTTTGAGGATGACTAGGGGGAGGAGGAGGGACGGCATTTTGAGGTGGTTGGGGAGGTTGAGGTTGGTTTGGATTTTGGGGTGGAAGGTTTAGGTTTTGGAATTGTTGGTAGGGTTGTCGATTTTGGTGATTTCCAAAGTTTCTTTGATTGTTGTATGGGAATCCAGGTGGTGGTCGGTTGTGACTTTGAGGGTAGGGAGGCCTTTTTTGAAGTTGGGTAGAGTTCTCGGTGTTGGGATTTTGTTCAAAGAGCAAAGGTCAATGAACTTTTGAAGGTGATCTTGACAACTTTCCCCATTGTTGCCAGAGAAGGGGTGGGTTTGCAGCATAGTGATCCATTGTGTTCGGATTTCGAACTATGGAGCAATGATATCAAGGGGTATAACTAGATGTTGTGCATAGGCCGTTTTGGGAACAGAAAAGTCTTTTAATTGTTTTTGCCTTTCGGCTTCCCTCCTATCGGCTTCTATGGTTTCTTGTTCAGCTCTAAAGGCTACTCGCAAAGCGGCTTCTCTTTCCGCTTGTTCGGCTTGGATGAGCTCTCTTTGAGCTGTGAGAGCTTGGTCGATTCTACGGGCGACCTCATCTTCATTCATTGTTAGTATATTTTGACGGTTTCGACGATGAAAAGTTCTTTCAATTTCCGGATCGAAAGGTTGAAAATCGTTGTTCGAGCGCCGCATGCACAAATAAAGCAGTTAATTCGTGTGCAGAAAAAATGTACTGCCGAAATGGAAACTCGGCAGAAAGAGGAGTACACTTCTGGAATGTTACTCGGAAGGCATGAAAAAAGGAAAAAAAGTTTTTCAAAAATTTTTGGGGGTTCGAAAAAACAATCTGTTGTCCCCGGCAAGGGCGCCAAATTGATACTCGTCGTTTTGCAATATCAATCACTAAGATTGTTAATCCTAGAGTTTAAACCTTTTTTCACTTCCGGTTTTAAGGGTAGTATAGAAGGGTCGATCCCACATGACAACTATTTATAGATTGTTCTTAGAACCCAAAGATTGAAGAATTTTATTATTTGTTTTTGGTATTTTTCTTTTTATTAAAGCAGAAAGTAAAGTCCAGTTGGGGGTTTGAATGATTACACTAATGCAAGAAGAAAGGCACTTAACAAGAATAAACATGCACAAATAAAAAGATTGTTAATACAAGCAAAACTATATGAATGGAAGACTAAGGATTAAAGCAAACAAAGGATGCAGTGATTAAATCAAGAGAAGGAAATCGAGGCTCGTAGGGGTTTTCACCACCTTAGCCTAGGTGATAACAACTGAATCTTAAACGACGATTCGATGAAGGATTGCGAATTAAAAACTCACAAAAGAGAAACTCCACATGAGCCCATTGGTCTTGGTGCTCATGCTTCCTAGTTTATCATCCTAAAAGACGAAAATCCACGGTCATATCAAAACGTTTATGTAATCGATTTTATTGTTCTAGATCCGGATTTCCATGGTCATATCCATCCGGATTAACATGCGATCCGAAGATCAATCATTCAATTAAAATTGATTACCATCTAATCGTTTAAGAAGAAGTCGTTAAAACCATGGATAAGGGGTTATTCCCCTTGCCCCGATAAAAGACTACTCACACATGGAGAAATGGGAGACGGAGGAAGAAAGAAATGAAGCCATAGTCTAGCCCAGAAGTCAGGATATTAATCCTTATGCTAGAGACGATGAAATGGCTTAGTTCTTTGTTCCTTGCTCCAGAAATAAAGAATGGAAGGAAGGAGATTAAAACTAAGGCGGAGGGAAAAGACAAGAACAAGAATGAAAGAGCTATGCTTGAACCAAACCTACTTTATTGCATAATATGAGAATGATTACAAGATTAATTGCTGCAGAATTCCAAAATACAAGAAATCCCAGATGGCCTAAGAGGAGGAAGTGCCCCTCCTTTTATAGTAGAAGGAGGGGGGTACATTTAGGTTTAGGGTTCTTTGGGTGCTGACGGCTGGGAATTTCTGTTGTCTGTGCGCCGCCAACCGACCGGTTCAGCAACCAGCCGATTGGTTGGAAGGTTCTGGAACACATAGCCAGTTAGACACTCGATCAACTACCAACCCTAGTTAGGGTGGCGGCGTAGTAAAACAACATTCTGTGCTGCTCGGCAATGGGCATCAGCCGAGCGGCTGGTAACTGGAGTCGGGCGATCCCAGCCGTTGCCTGGTGAGATCAATGATCGATGCTTTTGAAGGCAAAACGAGCATTTCATGAGGTCAGACGATCGGTTTGATTCTGTGAAACGATCGGTTGAGTTACCAATCGATCGGCTCAAGTCCTGAAACTACAATAAAATGCACATGATTGTCAAATTTGTGATATAATGAGAAAAATATCAATTTGTGCAATTTTCAAGAGATGAATGGAAAATTTCTATGTGACAAGCTTAATAATTCATAGAAAAAGGTGTTCTAAATAGCACGCATCAAGGGGTCATCTATTTATAGGTGCAGGTTTGTGGAGCACTGACTTATTTGTCGTGGTAACGACCTTCGATATCATTCTTGGTACTTCTTGGCACGACCGTGCTGAGGTGTTTTCTACGGTCGAGGTCTTTGCATTGGTCGAGATGTATGTGCCTCAATCGAGGCATTTGGTAGTGGTCAAGGTTTTGTGTCACAGTCGAGGTGATTGTATGCCACAATCACGATGGGTCTTCTTGGTCACGATTCAATAGTTGTGCTACCTTGGCATCAGCCCGACCGTGCCGAGGTGGGCCTGGTCATGCTGAGTATCGGTCAAGACTACATCTTGGCTGCGGTCGCAGCCATTTTTACATTATGGTCATGGCCATCCTTATATCGTGGTCATGGACCTCCTTATTCTGTGGTCACGGCCCTTTTAGAATAAACCCACCCCCGTAGGCGGGGTATTGTTATGGGTCGATGGGCCTACATCAATGAATACTCTGACTGGTGAAGATGCTTTCTGATGAAGGAACTGGCATTGAAAATAGGGTCTAAATTATTGAAAGTTTCTTGGGCTCGCTAGTCAGTTAGCGGGACAACCGTCTCCTACACTGGTGCACATAGTGCGATGATTAATCTTGTAATGGAGATGAATGGATTTGATCAAAACACTAAATAATCATTTGAAACTAAGGAAAACTTTGTATGAGTAGATTCAAGGGGTATGTGAGAGCTTTCAGTGCAAAACAGGGCCAAAATTGGGGACTAAAACAAAGATGAATATGCATTCATCATGGGTCAAGACTCGATGGCCATACTGGGTCAAGACTCAATGGTGTCATTGGTCCTAAGGTTAATGGTCATCAACTAATGGTTTCCCTTCTTTCAAAGTCAATGGTCTTCATAGTGTCACAACCGATGATGGCATTTTTTTCACAAATGATGGTGGACCTGAAGTCCACAACTGATGGTGCTTCTAAAGCCAGAAAATAATGGCCCTTCTAGTTGTTTAATCCTATGGCTTCTCATGATCCAATAGTGGTGATTAGTTCATATGATTCAGTGTTCTTTCTAGGCCATAACCTAATGGTTTCATAGATGAATGGTTTGAGGTTTTTCTTGTATTGCATATGATGGTTTTACCTATCCAACATCTGATGGTCTTGAGTGAGGGTTATGTTTGGGTGGTTTGGGTTTGATGCATTAATGCGATGGTTATATTTTTATATGCACCAATGATTCAATGGTGGTGATTCATGCATATGGTTCAATGGTTTTGTCTACCTTGAACCCGATAGTCTTACATGTGGTCTATGATTCAATGGGTTGTGCTTTTTGCACTTGATTTGGTTGTGGTGATTTGATGATTTATAAACATGGATTTTAAGTCCATGAGTTGTAGTCTTACCTTTTCCCTTGAATAAATACAAACCTAATATTGTTATAAAGTGTTGATTTGTAATGTTATGCTCAACTTGCATTGTTAAACCTAACCCTAGTACAACTAAATGATGGTGGTTAATCATGCCTAGTTCCCTTTCTTATTGATATAATGAAAGAAATGCCCTTAATGCTATGATAACCTTACTATGTTATCCTATGAACATATTTTAGTTCTTTATTGCAATTTATGTTGAACATGTGTATCATAACTATGGTGATGGTTGGTTGAGCCTTTTGTGAGGCATGGAAAGATAATGCTGTTCTTGCAGGGGATAATGTGATGGTATTAATGAACTTTGGGCATGGTTGATTCCTAATGGATATTTGATTCTCTTTTTAATGTGATAAGGGTTGGTACCCTAGGATAGTGTGATAAGGATTTATATCTTTTGATGGTGTGATGACAAGTAGAGTTCCATGAATGTCAATGAAACAGTACCCTGTGATTTTTAAATGAGGATTATTTCGCATACGTTTTATATCTTTTAGAGTTGTTATATATTAATTCTTACTAGAAATGAATTAGGGTTTGTTTGTCCACTTGTTTGATTCAGCCTTAATTCACCCAATTGGAAATAACCAATCAAACCCTAATAATGTAGAACCATTCTAGCATTAGGACTTGCCATATGGGGAAATGAGTATTCCTAATGGACGCTCAGAGTGCATACTGTAGAGTATCTGGGGCGCATGAGATTGTGTGTACTTGACATCCTGGTACCAAGGTTACGGAGAAAGGTTGCAGTCGTATCTCATATATTTTTATGTGTGATGTGACTGAGGACAACTACGGTTGTACCTCAGATGATAGGGTTATATATACCCTAGTTTCTAGTGTCACGGTTTGTACCAAGGGTAGACTAGGCATTAGCTGCTCGACTATATGTCATTATAAGCATTTTGACTGATATGTCATTGCCATTCACTCTTAGTAACTTAGGGGAAGAGATTTTAGGATTTTGACTCTCCTAGATTGTGTACGGAACTGATTGAGACCAAGTGGTAGTCAGTTTGACTTTGAGCGGTACAACTCAAACTCCCCATGGGCTTAATAAAAGATGTAACCCAACCATGTAGCATATATGTTAGGGTTATACACATCGCTTCACATTGGATGATAACCCTTGTATTGCTCTTTTCTCATATAGATTATGTATATTGAAATAAGAGAAAGTAGCCATGTGTTATAACCCCAATTTTTGAGTTCTTTTGGTGAGAAATGTAATTTCTCCTATTAAAGCTATTTGAACAGATAATGATATAATTTGTTTTGAATAAAAGGATTTCATTTACAATGGCCTTGTTGGTTGTTTTGTGGGCTTTATTGGCTATTGGACCCAATAACAAGGAAAAGACAAAAGAAACTCCATTATTTGAGTAAATAAGAAAATGGAGAAAAGAAAGATGTAGAAACCTCTACAAGGAAAAGGAATGTTATCCAAAGATGGATTTCGTGCCTCTTGGATTCCTTGGGTCCCAAGGAGTCCAAAGTTGCAAAGATAATGCAACAAGGAAAGAAAAGATCAATTAAGTATTTCTTTATTAAGAAAGAAATTGAAAACAATGATAAAATGTGGAAAATAAGTAGAAAGAGGTATAATTGAGTTATGCTTGGTGGATTTTCATATCCAAAGGATTCCTAATGTTAAAAGGAATGCCAATGAGGAAAATAAAAAGAAAGGTAAAGAGAAATCCTTAGAAAGCGATATTTTAATAAGAAATAAACAAGATAATGGGAAATAATGGAAATAGATGCATCTAGAAGGATAATGAGTATCCACTAAAAAGGATTTTGAAATATTAGAGTTTCTTGGGGTCCAAGGAGCCCCAATGGAGAAAAGAAAGAGAAAATACCAATAATAGAAAATAAGAGGATAATATGATGCATAATGAATGAATTTTGTGGTATTGTTAAAGAGGTGGTATTTTCTATTAAAAGAAAATATAGTTTTGTGACAAATGATTAAAAGGCAAGTACAAAGAGAATAAAAGAGGTATGTTTTGAAATCCTAATATCTAAGGAATAAAGGATATCAAAGAGTTCTTTTTAAAGAGAGAAGATTGCTTTTTCATGAAGGAATATAGTTTCCTAGTAGGATAGAGACTTAGATTTCGTGAATAGCCAACCTAGGGCTTCGTTACCCACCCCTATATAAGGGGTAGAGCTCTGTTCTAGAGAGATCCCACACAACTCTCTCTCTCTCTTCTTCATCTTCTTTGTTAAAACCCTAACCATGAGAAGTAGTGTGTCTATGGAGTGATGAGGAACCAGTAGACGAGCATGATCAATGCTAGATGCTCCCATGACACCAGGGGAATGTTGGTCGTCGACATCGTGCCCTGGATCACGTGTAGCAGCAGCGGCATGGTTGCAGGGCCAGCCACATGTTGCAGACCTGGCCAGTGCAAGCCAATTGCCTTGGCTGCGAGTTAAGGGAAACCCTAAGTGTGTGGAGGAGCAACGGAGGTGAGGGTGTTGTCCCTGGTGGTCATCAGACCCTGGAGAAGAAGGGGAGCGCCCGTGTTTTGCTGCAGATCAGTGGCAACTTTAGGGTGTGCGATGAGGAAGAAGTTGAGGGTGCGTTGGACGAAGATACCCCTCTGTGGGCTGAAGCACCAACCACTTATGTAGGGGTAGGATTGTATTTTTGAAATGTTTTCAAACTGGCCAAGCAACGTTGCATGAATAGGGCGACGTGGCAACTTTCAATTAGTCCAAAAAGGTAATTCTTGCAAAATTCATATCTAAATAATGGTAGCTCGGATTGGTACATACAATATATGAAAGTTTCTCAGAAAAATGACAAGAATCTATTAAAAATAGTTTTGGAAGCTTATTCCTTTTGCAATTAGAAAAGTAATGGAAGTTATCAACTTTAATGTATTAATCATTAAGAAACCCTATTTTGAGATAATTAATGTATTTAGTAGGGTTTAATGGATGATTAAAGTTGATATTAACATGTTAATTGTAAAAAGGTACATTAAGAACAAAAAGGATGAACTTTGTACGTAATTGGTTTAATTTAGAGTTTCATATGCATAAATATGCTTTAATGGGCCTTGAAACCCTAATGTTAGTTTTTGGTGACTCTTAATGGCTTTAATTATTCAAAATTGTGAATAAAGATAAGATATGATGATTCTAAGCTATTTTGAGTATAAAAGTTCCTAATTATGAATAAATACCCATAATATGGAAATTAGGGTTTTCAAATGGTTAAAGGTGGAATTAGTAATAAATAGAGATAAGTTGCTAATCTGGAAGGAACCTAAGATGATAATTGGGCCTAATGATCTTGTCATGAATTAAAAAGGATAAAAATGGTAGTTTTAATGTAAAAGATGAATAATGGACTTAATTGATGGATAATGGTTCCTTTAATCTGAAAATAAGGTTATATGTTGTTCAAAGGTAACCTTAATATCTTTCGTGAAGAATAGATGAGATAATTAGGGAAAATTAGGGTTTAAAATAGTAAAAATGAAGTGAAACCCTAATTGCAATGGAAACCCTAAAAGTGGACTAGAAACTCTAGGAAGCGAGCTAGGTTTAATAGATCTTGATGGCATGATAAATAATAGGAAATTATATGCATATTTTAGGATCTCATTATGTGCTTGCTTGCCTATTTGGATATCTTGATTGATTGGATTATTCTATCTCAAATCAGCCTGACAGGTATGTGGTTACGCTTATGGTTAATCACTTTAGTTTCACGGCAATTCCCAATTATTTTATCGGTTGCCTAAAAATAACTGCTTGGATGACCTTTATTTCATGAAACTATAAAGTGACTATGACTATCACCATAAGTATGCATACATGACTAGCTCAGATCCCGATCCTCCTCTGAGGCTTTGCTAATGATGAAAAGGGTAACCTGGTAAAGGGTCTACTTGATAAGTGGGACCATAAGGTTATCAAGAGTTAGGGATTGGGCTACCTACGTGTAGTGCCATGCAACTCTTTAGCACACCATGAGTTAAGGAGTGGGCTACCAATTGGTAGTGCCATGTGACTCAACCCTAGAAACTAATTCACCTGTTAGGTAGGATCATGAGGGTTTAAATGGGGATCTACCATAAGGAAGGTAGCATCCAAGTCCACTACAGGGACAGCGTAGAGGTTAGGGTATGTATGGATTGAGCAGTTATACTGAAAACATAAAGTTGTTTGTTAAATCATAATTGATTGCAATATGTTGTTACAGTTAATTGCACGATTATTGTTTCCCCCACATACCAGCTTTATGCTGACCGACATTTTGTTTGTCAGCGTTTTAGGTTCAAGTGAAAAGAACAAACAGTAAAGTGGCATATGTGGAATTAAATGAGAATTAAAGTACAAAGGAGGATTAGTTAGAATAGAATCCAGATGTGGATAAAAGTAGATATCCAAGTTTTTGAAAAAGGTATGCAAAGTTAATTTTTATTACAACCTTTTAGTTTAGTTTAGTTTAGTAGAATTTGATAATTATTATTGATTATTTGTTGAACCTTTGATTCAGAAATTGGGATAACGGCTCTGACCTCTTGGTCTCCCTTAATTGGGGGTTACTAGGAGGTGGGTCATTACATTTGGTATTAGAGCATAAGTTCCTCATTTCATCCTTAATAATTATTAAATTTTACAAACTACGTAGAATCCAAGGGAGTTATTAGAGGATTTTCTGAAAGACAGAGGTGTCTAGAAAAGGATCACATCTGGGGGCTGGCAAGATTTTCCTTCGCATCGCTAGTCGGAATATGAGGGCTCCCAGATTAGTGTGACTGCCTGGCCAATGTCTCAAGATATGACTTAAAATAAGATACCTTTAGGACTCTCTCATCTTATTCATCCCTCTCAACTCAAATGTTGTTAAGGATTAGTGTTTTCTCTCTTTTCCTCACCCTCTTGAGGTATGGGTAAGGTTGATAAGGTCTAAGGAATCCTCCATGAAATTAATGAAAAGCATGTAATTAAGATGTCATGGACATAAGCTTAATAGATTCAGCATAAACTGAAGAATAGATACATGCTTAGGTCGTATGACATGAGCTGTCATTGCCCTCAGGAGAGACCTGAGGCTAGACCTCCTTGTCAGGCGGATGAGTGGAGAAAGTTAGTCTTGGAGGTAGAGACCTCCATTATAAGTAGAGACCTGGCACAATCCTCTAAGGATGATGCTAACCCTAACCCTAAGTAATGGTTAGAGAGGAAGATGACATGATGGGTTAGATGTCATGGAAGACCAGGTGTGGGGGTGGACATGCCTTTTGATGCCCATATGAGCCATGAGAGGTTGGATGACCTAGTACCTTTGACGACCCAACCCTGAAAATGGTCGTGAATGTTAGACTGAAGTATATCTCCTTCAATGATGAGGTTAGTGAAGAACCTATGGAAACCCCATGAGCTTATATGAGCATGGCATAGTAGGCACCTAGAATACGTCAGTAGTGCGAGAAGTAGGTTGAAACCCTGGCCAGGATAGCTTATGAGATAAGCATAACCTTGAGAAAACATAAGAATGAACTGAGGCTTCACCCATGTAGGGATATGATTAGGAGCTTGATCCTCCATGGAGAGAAAACTTGTAGTACCAAGGTTATTTGTATGGTTAGCTCTAGAGAGAGAGAGCAAGACTCATGCAAGAAGGACGGAAGCCTAGGCTCTGAGATATGAGGAAAAGTGGGGAGTTGAGGATGATGTAACCTAAGTGGATGATAGTGGCTTCCTCATGCTTGATCCCTAGAGGTTGATGATGTCTTGGTTGCCATTAGAGGAACCAAACCCTAGAGAGAGGATGAGGCTTCTGGTACCTATGTGCCTATGGTATAGGTGTTTACCTTCTTAGATAGGAAGAAGAATTCCTTAGACCTGTAGAGGTTTAGTAATAGGTTGTGAGGCCTTGTACGTTGTTGGTTGTCCTGGAGGAGGACTCAACTATGAGGTGTTGCTCAAGTAGAAGGATGACAAGAAGTGCATGACATACCTTGGGCATGTTTAAGAGGTTGAGCATGTAGTTGGACACCCAGAAAGTGAACCTAGGCCTAAGAGGGGAAGTTGTGTACCTGATGCTCCTGATGAGATTTGAGTTTTTATAGTTTCAAGCATGGCACTCCTCATGTTTAGAGGAAAGGGAAACCCCTTAAGTCTAAGGTATGTTTGATGGACCCCTCACATCTAAGTTAGTGACATGGGTAGGTATGATCTTGATCCAATGTTGAGGATGAGAACAAGTGTGACCTAGCATGGTTTAGTAGGTGGTCTGCTCGTGCCTTAGTGGCTTTGTAGGGTTAAGCATGCTCATGTTGATGTAAACCCTAGACATAAGGACATTTGTGACCTTTGTTATCAAGAGGTGTAGTTCCTCCCATCCTAGGAGAGGGACCCTCTTGTAGAGTGTATACCAGTTTTGTTGGTTTAAGGTAACCTAAAGAGGTCTCATAGGATCTTGAGAAGCTAAGTGAAAGGTACACGGTATAAGAATAAACTTGTAGACCCATAGATAACCCTCTCTAAGTGCATATGGATGTGTTACTGTGGAGGATACCAGTATGGGGCCTGACCAAGGTAAGCAGATCGTCATGACTCCTATGAAAGGATGAAAGTCAGCCCATGAATGCAGAGAGAGATGATGAAGGATTGGGTAAGGTTCTAAGTTGGATATGTACTATGTTAGAATCCTAAGTCTATCCTAGGGTTAGGTAGGGATAAGACCAATGGAAGTAGGGGTTACCTAATTCCCTAGTTACACATGACCATAGGGTCGGGAGGTAACAACTAACATTGTCTGAGGGCCATGGGTTAGGAGATTGATCACCTTCATGAACCCATGGGACCCAAAGGGCAGATGAGTAGGGCACTTTGTAGATGCATGAGGGAAGAGGGAAGACCCCAAAAGTGCCGGCACCCTATAGACCTAGAGGAGATGACCAAGGAATGTGTGTGGACCCAAGTAGGTTCAAAACTAGTTTTCCATGGAATTAACTTTGATATCAAGATGTTTGTGATGTAGAGACATATGTGGCACATTTCAACTTAGATTTAAAGGTGTACTGGCAAGCTGGGGTGTACCATCTCTACTCTTGGAATAGGAAGAACTTTGTATTTGGACTGCAGCCAAATGCTTATTTCCTCTTGTTATGGGAGTGAGAGATAGGACAGTAGGCATGACATACACCAAGGATAAAGATGATGTGAGTTGGAATGTTGCTACGAGGTATGAGGACAAAGATGATAACATACCCTGGTGCATTGAATGATACATGGATGGTTTACAAACACTAGGAGAATAAGGTAGTCATCTTATGAGGATGTTTTTTTATCATGAGCTATGAGTCATACAAGGTTGAGTTCGAAAACCAAGAGAATAAGCTCAGAGTTTTCTTGATGAATATAGACATAGAGTTGAGATAAGATGATAAGTGGAATACACAGAGGTGTATGTCTTCAACATTACCTTATACCTAAGGATGTGAAGTGGGCATGGATGCTCTAGATGAGATGCAACTGCCTAGTTTAGCTAGAGGCTAGAAGAGGTTGTTAGGTTAACCCTAAGTTTGAAAAAGAGATAAGCTTGACTAACACTCAGATGCAACGATATCGGTTGATCGAGTTAGTAGTTGTTTGATTAGCCAGCCTAGGCCTTGATGCAATGAAAGGATGGTTGTAGAACCTCAGATGCACTTCTTTGGAAAAGAAGGTGATATAACCTTGATGAGAGTGGTTTAGGGTTTCTAAGGAATCGATCTTGAGGAATCATGACATACAGAAGATCATGATTTAGGTTCATCATACATCGTGGTACTACTAAGATAGTAAGTTACAATAGTATTTTTGATTCCTAAGATGAAAAGTGTACAAAGATGCATGTGGCTCGTCACCATGCATGTCAAGAGGTGAAGGACGAACACCAGTAACCCAGTGTAGTGATATAGAGGATAAAGAGTCCCCGAGAGGGAATGGGAGTTGATCACTATGGATGTTGTGGTAAGTCTCCCCTAGACCAAGGAAGGTCAAAATGCAATATGGGTTATGGTAGATCGCCTTACCTAGATGACACAAGAAAGAAAAGAGTATTGCCAAGGGACAGATCCGGTTGAACTACATATGAAAGAGAGATAGTTCAACTATACCATGATGCGAGCTCAAAGGTTCTTGAGTTTGACCTAAAGGTTCACTTCCATAAGGTGGAAGAACTCGATGTTAGTATAGTTTATCACCCCTAACTAATGGTTAGTACGATCCAGACTAGAGGGTCTGATGAGAGCATGTGTGCTCATTCAGGGTGATATCTAGAGACAGTTCTTGTCCTTTATAAGATGTGATGATAACCACCATAGCCAGAGTTGGGATGTAAAGGAGCCCTGTAAGGGAGGTTGTGTCGGTCACCATGATGTTGGTGAAGGGACCTCGTGAAGGCCTGAAAAGGACCACAGTGAGTGCAGATGAAGTCGCTTTGATCGTATGATGGATGAAAGGAGCCCAGGGACGACATGAGTCGTAAGATGATACAAAGTAGACTAACATGCAGTTCATTGTGGGGGAATATGTGACATGAAAATCCAACCCCTTTAAGTTATAGCTAAGAGAGATGAGTCCCCGATGCATGGGTTCTTTTTGAGATGGTTTGGTGGAGAAGGTTAAGTTTGCCCTTACCCCTCAGGATAATGTGATGTGTAATGAGTTCCATGTGTCCAATTTAGAGCACTATGTGAGGTACCCGAGCCATGTGTGGAGCAATGAACCTAGTGAGCCCCAAGGGAGGCTGAAATGACATGAGTCACCTATGAAGTTTATAGATGCCAAGGTGAAAGAATTCAGAGAAAAGAATATGTGATGATAAAGGTTCTTTGGAAGCGCCATGGATAGGGAAAAGCCACATAGGAGGCAATGATGGACATGGAAAAGTCTTATCCTGAATTGTTTGTTTGCTTGATGGAATTTTGAGGACAAAATTCCTAAAAGAGGGGAAGGATGTTACAACCTCAATTTTTGGGTTCTTTTGGTGAGAAATGTAATTTCTCCTATTAAAGCCATTTGATCAATGATATAATTTGTTTTGAATAAAAGGATTTCATTTACAATAGCCTTGTTGGTTGTTTTGTGGGCTTTATTGGCTATTGGGACCAATAACAAGGAAAAGACAAAAGAAACTCCATTATTTGAGTAAATAAGAAAATGGAGAAAAGAAAGATGTAGAAACCTCTAGAAGGAAAAGGAATGTTATCCAAAGATGGATTTCGTGCCTCTTGGATTCCTTGGGTCCCAAGGAGTCCAAAGTTGCAAAGATAATGCAACAAGGAAAGAAAAGATCAATTAAGTATTTCTTTATTAAGAAAGAAATTGAAAATAATGATAAAATGCGGAAAATAAGTGGAAAGAGGTATAATTGAGTTATCCTTGGTGGATTTTTGTATCCAAAGGATTCCTAATGTTAAAAGGAATGCCAATGAGGAAAATAAAAAGAAAGGTAAAGAGAAATCCTTAGAAAGAGATATTTTAATAAGAAATAAACAAGATAATGGGAAATAATGGAAATATATGCATCTAGAAGGATAATGAGTATCCACTAAAAAGGATTTCGAAATATTAGAGTTTCTTGGGGTCCAAGGATCCCCAATGGAGAAAAGAAAGAGAAATAACCAATAATAGAAAATAAGAGGATAATATGATGCATAATGAATGAATTTTGTGGTATTGTTAAAGAGGTGATATTTTCTATTAAAAGAAAATATAATTTTGTGACAAATGATTAAAAGGCAAGTACAAAGAGAATAAAAGAGGTAATTTTCGAAATCCTAATATCCAAGGAATAAAGGATATCAAAGAGTTTTGTTTAAAGAGAGAAGATTGCTTTTTCATGAAGGAATATAGTTTCCTAGTAGGAAAGAGATTTAGATTTTGTGAATAGCCAACCTAGGGCTTCGTTACCCACCCCTATATAAAGGGTAGAGCCCTGGTTCCAGTTCTAGAGAGATCGCACGCAACTCTCTCTCTCTCTCTCTCTTCTTCATCTTCTTCGTCAAAACCCTAACCATGAGAAGTAGCATGTCTATGGAGTGACGAGGAACTAGTAGATGAGCGTGATCGATGTTGGATGCTCCCACGACACTAGGGGAATGTTGGTCGTCGACATCGTGCCCTGGATCACGCGTAGCAACAGCGGCATGGCTGTAGGGCTGGCCGCATGTTGCAGGCCTGGCCAGCACAAGCCAGCTGCCTTGGTCGTGAGTTAAGGGCAGCCCTGAGTGTGTGGAGGAGCGTCGGAGGTGAGGGTGTTGTCCCCGGTGGTCATCGAACCCTGGAGAAGAAGAGGTGTGCCCGTATTTTGCTTTAGATTGGCGGCAGTGTTAGGGTGTGCGACGAGGAAGAAGATGAGGGTGTGTTGGATGGAGATACCCCCCTGTGGGCTGAAGCACCAACCACTTACGTAGGGGTAGGATCGTCTTTTTGAAATGTTTTCAAACTGGCCAAGCAACGTTGCATGAATAGGGTGACGTGGCAGCTTTTGATTGGTCCAAAAAGTTAATTCTTGCAAAATTCATATTTAAATAATGGTAGCTCGGATTGGTACATATAATATATGAAAGTTTCTCAGAAAATGAGAGGAATCTATTAAAAATAGTTTTAGAAACTAATTCCTTTTGCAATTAGAAAAGTAATGGAAGTTATCAACTTTAATGTATTAATGATTAAGAAACCCTATTTTGAGATGATTAATGTATTTAGTAGGGTTTAATGGATGATTAAAGTTGATATTAACATGTTAATTGTAAAAAGGTACATTAAGAACAAAAAGGATGAATATTGCACACAATTGGTTTAATTTGGAGTTTCATATGCATAAATATGCTTTAATGGGCCTTGAAACCCTAATGTTACTTTTTGGTGACTCTTAATGGCTTTAATTATTCAAAGTCATGAATAAAGCTAAGATATGATGATTCTAAGCTATTTTGAGTATAAAAGTTCCTAATTATGAATAAATACCCTTAATATGGAAATTAGGGTTTTCTAATGGTTAAAGGTGGAATTAGTAATAAATAGAGATAAGTTGCTAATCCGGAAGGAACCTAAGATGATAATTGGGCCTAATGATCTTGTCATGAATTAAAAAGGATAAAAATGGTAGTTTTAATGTAAAAGAGGCATAATGGACTTAATTGTGGATAATGGTACCTTTAATCCGAAAATAAGGTTATATGTTGTTAAAAGGTAACCTTAATATCTTTCGTGAAGAATATATGAGATAATTAGGGAAATTAGGGTTTAAAATAGTAAAAATGAAGTGAAACCCTTATTGCAATGGAAACCCTAAAAGTGGACTAGAAACCGTAGGAAGCGAGCTAGGTTTGATAGATCTTGATGGCATGATCAATAATAGGAAATTGTATGCATGTTTTAGGATCTCATTATGTGCTTGCTTGCCTATTTGGATATCTTGATTGATTGGATTATTCTGTCTCAAATCAGCCTGACAAGTATGTGGTTACACTTATGGTTAATCACTTTAGTTTCACGGCAATTCCCGGTTGTTTTATCATTTTCTTGAAAATAACTGCTTGGATGACCTTTATTTCATGCAACTATAAAGTGACTATGACTATCACCATAAGTATGCATACATGATTGGCTCAGATCATGGTCCTCCTCTGTGGCTTTGCTAATGATGAAAAGGGTAACCTGGTAAAGGGTCTACTTGATAAGTGGGACCATCAGGTTATCAAGAGTTAGGGATTGGGCTACCTACGTGTAGTGCCATGCAACTCTTTAGCAAACCACGAGTTAAAAAGTGGGCTACCTATGGGTAGTGCCATGTGACTCAACCCTAGAAACTGATTCACATGTTAAATGGGGATCTACCATAAGGAAGGTAGCATCCAGGTCCACTGCAGGGACAACACAGAGGTTAGGGTATGTATGGATTGATTAGTTATGCTGAAAAGATAAAGTTGTTTGTTAAATCATAATTGACTACAATAAGTTGTGACAGTTAATTGCATGATTATTGTTTCCCCCACATACCAGCTTTATGCTGACCAACATTTTGTTTGTCGGTATTTTAGGTTCAAGTGAAAAGAACAAACAATAAAGTGGCATATGTGGAATTAAATGAGAATTAAAGTACAAAGGAGGATTAGTTATAATAGACTCCAGATGTGGATAAAAGTAGATATCCATGTTTTTGAAAAAGGTATGCAAAGTTAATTTTTATTACAGCCTTTCAGTTTAGTTTAGTAGAATTTGATAATTTTTATTGATTATTTGTTGAACATTTGATCTGGAAATTGGGATAATTGCTCTGACCTCTTGGTCTCCCTTAATTGGGGGTTACTGGGAGGCAGGGTCGTTACACCATGCTTATATTGTTAGATATACTGATATTGTTGGTAAGGTTTATGTTGTTAGTTATCTCATGATGATAGATATGCTTTGTTGTTATCCATGCTTATACTGATAGCCCTGCTAATGATGTTAGCCATGTTAATGATGTTAGTCATACTTATGATGATAATCATGCCAATGATGTTAACTACACTTGATGTTTTGAGAATAATGTTAACCTTGTAAATCATATGAATAAGACTCTAATTACTTATGCTCTTAAAGAAGTTTCACATTTAGTGTTCTTATTCTGTTATAGAATCTACCCTATTATTATTATACCTTTTGCTAAACTTGCTTAATTTTCTTAGTTTGCTTAATTTGTTAATATAACTTGTTGTAATCAATAAGCATGTTGAGAGTTATATCTCTTGTTGGGACATGGGACTCACCTCGTGGTCATCACATATTTTTAGGTGATTGGTAGCAGTGACATCAGATCCATGGCAGTGAAGAGAAGTTGTGGTGATGAACCTTCGAGAAGGTTGTTAGATGTCTAGTGTGTCCTAGAGTCGTCCATGTACTCTTAGTTTTGGGCAGAACATTTGTATACAATGTTTCAATTGACTCAAGTTGTTGATAGTATCCTAATGCTTATACATGTAGAAATTGTGGATAATGTTCTTATATGTGCATATGTGGTGGTTGAGGCCACAAAGTAGTTGTAAAAGATACTTGGCATAACACGAATATATGCAATATGTTGGGCTTTTAGGTAAATGATCCAGGATAAGTATGGAATCTTTAATCGGTTTTAGTAATTCCCTTTTTCTGCTATGTGATTAATTAGTGATCAATCATGTTTTGATTTTTGAGTAATATCATTTAGAATGATGGGTTCTGTTACAACCCCAATTTTTTGGTTAATTTGCTGAGGAATGTAATTTCTCATATTAATGATATTTGGACAAATAAAATTTGTCTTGAATAAAGGAATTTTGTTTACAATAGCCTTGATGATTGTGTTGTGGGCTTTATTCGCTAATGGGCCCAAATAATAAGAAAATTCAATTAGTAAATGAATAATTGAATATTTGAGAAAAGAAAAATGTGGAAACCTCTAGAAGGCAAATCCAAAGAGGGATTTCGTGCCGCTTGGGTTCTTTGGGTTCTAAGGAGTCCAAAGTTGGATAGAGAGTGCAATAAGAAAAGAAAAGATCAATTGTTTATTTCTTTATTAAGAAAGAAATTGAAATTAATGATAAAATATTAGAAATAAGTGGAAAGAGGTATAATTGGGTTATCCTTGGTGGAATTTCATATCCCAAGGATTCCTAATGATAAAAGGAATACCAATAAGGAAAAAAAAGAGAAATAAAGAGAAATCCTCAAAAGGAAATATTTTAATAAGAAAGAAACGTGATAATGTGAAATAATGCATTTAGATGCATCTAGAAGGATAATGAGTATCCAATAAAAGGATTTCGAAATAATACAGTTTCTTGGGATCCAAGGAGTCCCAATGAAGAATGAAGAAAGAGAAAATACCCATAAAGTCAAATAAGAAGATAATATGATGCATAATGAATGATTGTGAGGTATTGTTAAAAAGAAATATTTTCTACAAAAAGGAAATATAATTTCGTGGTTAATGGATAAAAAGGCAAGAATAATGAGAATAAGAGAAAGGATTTTCATATTCCTATATATATCCAAGTAATAAAGAATATTAAAATGAATAAAGAAGAGAGAGAAGTTTTCTTCTTCATGAAGGAATTGAATTCCTATTGGAAGAGGGATTGGTTGCTTCATGGGCAAGAACCCCAGGGTGTTGCTACACTCCCCTATATAAAGGGTAAGCCCTAGATCCAAGTTCAAAAGAACCCTACGTAACTCTCTCCCTCTTCTCCTTGTTTCCTTCTTTAAACCCTAACTATGGGGGATAATGCACCCTGGAGCCATGAAGGACCACGAAATCATCAGGGTGAAAGCCTGGAGGTTCTCCGTCGACCTGAGGAGGACTGGCCAGCATTCCCTAGCAACCAACCTCGTGCAACTACCTGCAGCGGGTTGCACGGCCAGCCAAACGGCACAAGTTGGGGCACTAGAGATGACCGCGGTGGCCACAAATTGGAGGTGCACCAGGTGCACTAGGACATGGCAGAGGCAGGGAAGCCTTTGCTGGCGTGGATCGTGGCCCAGGGAGGGAGGAACGGCATGCGCAAGGTTGCTAATCGTGGCTAGGGAGACACATCTGTTGCTGTGTGAGGTTGGAGGCAGAGATCCCTTTAGACCATTTTACCCCTCCCTATTATGAAGGATGTGCTGGTTAAGTGGAGGGCAATCACATCTTTTTGAAATGTTTCCTATTTAGCAACGTTGCATGGATGCAGTGACATGGCGCAACCTGATTGGCCCAAAGTAAGTAACTTTGCAAAATTCATATCTCATAAACCGTAGCTCGGATAAATACGAATAATATATGTATTTTGATTAGGAGAACGAGTGGAATCCAATAAAAATGATACTAAAGATTGATTCCGTTCCTAATTGAAAAAGTATATTAAGTTGATGAAATGTGCATTAAAGTTAGGTAAAAAACCCTATTTGTGATTAAAAGTTGAATCTAGCATGCTTAAAGGGTTAATTTAAGTATTAATAACTTGTTGAATGATAATGTTACATTCAAACCTGATCTAGATGTGAAATTTCATGATTTAGGGGTTTTACCCCATATGAGAATGATTAAGCATTTTAAAAATCCTAATTTAGGGTAAAAGAGGATAAGATCATATATAATTTGAAAGATGTGAAAATACGTTGTTAAATGATGGTTCTAAGTTATTTGAATACAAAAGTCTTTAATTCTGGATAAATACCCTAAATGTAGTAATTAGGGTTTTCTCATGAATAAAAGGTAGAATTATGGCAAATCGAGTTCATATGTGATTAGACTATAATGAACTTTGAATTGATGATAAACGAACATAATGACTTTTTCATAGATTGAAAAGGATAAAAATGGTAGTTTTAATATAAAAGAGGCATAATGGGCTTAATTAATGTTTAAGTGTGCCTTTAAATCCAAAATTAGGGTTTGTAAGTAATTGTATAGAAATAGGGTTTAAAATAGTAAATGAAGTGAAACCCTAATTGCAAAGTAAACCCTAAAAAGAGGAAGAAATCCTAAAAAGGAATAGAAACCATAAGTAGCAAGATGGTTTGGATAGTTTTTGATAAAAAGGAATTGGATGTATATTTCAAGATTGAACTGTGTACTTGCTTGGTTCTGGATTACTTGCTTGTTTGGAGTATTCCTGCATCTGAGTCTTCCTGACATGTATGTGGTTATGCCTATGAATATCCTGAATTAGTTTCCCGAGGATTTTTGAGGTTTTATCGATGACATGATTTAAACTATTTGTTGAATTTAATTCTTGCAAATTATAATGTGGATATGACTATCACCTAAGATATGTGCCTACTATCTCAGATCCTAGTCCCCTCTGTATCTTAATAGATTGACCTAGTACATGGCTACCAATGGGGTAGGTCCATCAGGTCATTGAATGACTTACTACATGGCTACCCATGGGGTAGGACCATCAAGTCACCATGAGTCAGGGATTGGGCTACCTTGGGCCATGCGACTCCATAACCCTAGATATTGGCTACCTATGTGGTAGGGCCATGGGGGTAAGGATGTACCATATGAGAGATGTAGTATCCATGTCCACTGTAGGGACAGCACATAGATAGGGGATAGGTAAGGATTGAGTAGTATTGCTTAAAGCGTAATCTTGGATGTTAAATGATATTTGGATGACTACATTGTTATTATAGTTGCACGATTATTGTTTTCCCCCACATACCAACTTCTTGCTGACCGATGTTTTATTTTTCGGCGTTTTAGGTACAAATGAAAAGAACAAATAGTAAAGTGGCATATGTGGAATTAAATGAGAATTAACGTGCACACGAGGATTAGTTAGATTAGTATCTTCATGGATAGCAGTTTAGAAATCCTAGTTTTTAAAAGGTATGCAAAGTTTTATTTGATACCAGTTTTTAGTTTAGTTGGTAAAATTTATTAATTGTTATTAATTATTTGTTGAACCTTTGATCTGGGTTATTGGTTAACGGCTCTGACCTTTCGGTCTCCCTTAATTGGGGGTTACCGGGAGGTGGGGTCGTTACAATTGGTATCAGAGCATAGGTTCCTCACTTAATCTTTAATAATTATTAAATTTACAAATTTTGTAGAACCAAGGGAGTTATTAGAGGATTGTCTGAAAGATTGAGGTGTCTAGAAAAGGATCACGTCTTGGGGCTGGCAATATTTTCCTCCGCATCGCTAGTCGGAATACGAGGACTCCCGGATTGTGTGACTGTCTGGCCGATGTCTTAGGATATGACTCAAAATAAGATACATTTAAGACTCTCTCATCTTGTTCATCCCTTCTCAACTCAAATTCTGTTAAGGACCTTAAGGATTAGGGTTTCCTCTCTTCTCCTCACCCTCTTAAGGTATGGGTAAGGTTAATAAGGTCTAAGGAATCCTCCACCAAATTAATGAAAAGCATGTAAATAAGATGTCATGGGCATAAGCTTAATAGATTAAGCACAAACTAAATAATAGATACATGCTTAGGTCGTATGACATGAGTTGTCATTTCTCTCATGAGAATCTTGAGGATAGACCTCTCTATCAGGAGGATGAGTAGAGAGAGTTAGTCTTGGAGGAAGAGACCTCCATTAAAAGTAGAGACCTAGCACCTCCTCTAAGGATGATGTTAACCCTAACCCTAAGTGAAGGTTAGAGAGAGATGACATGAAGAGTTAGATGTCATGGTATACTAGGTGTTTGGATAGATGTGCCTTGGATGTCATATGTGCCATGAGAAGTTGATGACCGAGTACCTTTGGAAACCCAACCCTGGGAAGGGTCGTGCATGTTTGAGAAAAGGATAGCTCCTTCATGGATGAGGTTAGAGAAGAACCTATAGAAACCTTATGGGCTGTTGCAAGTAGGATATAGCTTGCACCTAGAGTACATGAGTAGTACAAGAAGCAAGTTAAAACCAAGACCAGAAGGATAGGATGGATGGCTTATGAGATAAGCATAAGGGGCTATAGATAATCATGAGCAAACATAAGTTTGAGCATAGGCTTCACCCACGTAGAGGTATGCCTGCGAGATTGATCCTTCATGGAGAGATGACCTCTAGTAGTATCGTTGGATGTGGAGTTAGCTTTAGAGAGAGAAAGAAGGAACCCAGCAAGAAGGTTGGAAACCTAAAACCACGAGATGTGAGGAATAGTAGGGAGTTGAGGATGATGCGATCTAAGTGGATGATAGTGGTTGCCTTATGCTTGACCCCTGGAGGTTGATGATATCTTGGTTTCCTTTAGAAGAACCAAACCCTAGAGAGAGGATGAGGCTTTTGGTACCTATGTGCCTATGGTATAGATGTTTACCTTCTGAGATAGGAAGAAGAGTTCTTTAGACCTAGAAAGGTTTAGTAACAGGTTGTGAGGCCTTATACCTAGTTGGTTGTCCTTGAGGAGGACTCAACTCTGAGGTGTTGCTCATATAAAAGGATCATGGGAGTACATGACATACCTTGGACATGATTGATTCGTGGTTAAGAGATTGAGCATGTAGTTGGATACCCAAAGGAGAACCTAGGGTTCCTAGGCCTAAGAGGGGAAGCAGTGTATCCAATGTTCATGATGAGATTTGAGTCTCTATAGTTTCGAGCATGGTACTCCTCATGTGTAGAGGTAAAGGAAACCCCTTAAGTTAAGGGTATGTTTTATGAACCCCTCAAAACTAAGTTGGTATAATGTTGAGGATGAGAACAAGTGTGACCTAGTAAGTGTCCTCTTGTGCATTAGTAGCTTGCTAGGGCTAAGCATGCTCATGTGGATGCATACCCTAAACATAAGGACATTTGTGACCGTTGTTATCAAGGTGTGGTTTCCTCCCATCTTGGGAGAGGGACCCTTTTATAGGGTGTATACCCATTTTGTTGGTTTTCAGGTAACCTAAAGAGGTTTCAGAGGATCTAGTGAAGCTAAGTGAAGAGTACATGGTATGAGAATGAACCTGCAGACCCATAGATAACCATCTCTATGTGCATGTGGACGTGTTACCATGGAGGTAACCGGTATGGGGCTTGACCAAGGTAGGAAGGTTTCCATGATCCCTATGAAAGGATGAAAGTCAACCATGAATGCAGAGAGAGATATAATGAAGGCTTGGGTAAGGTTCTAAGTTGAACATGTACTATAAGAGAATCCTAAGTCTATCCTGGGGTCAGGTAGGGATAAGACCGATGGAAGTAGGAGTTGCCTAATTCCCTAGTTGCACATGACCATAGGTTCGGGAGGTAATAGCTATCATTGTCTAAGGGCCATGGGTTAGGAGATTGATCACCTTCATGAACTCATGGGACCCAAAGGGCAGATGAGTAGGGCACTCTCTGGATGCATAAGGGAAGAGGGATGACCCCTAAAGTGTTGGCACCCTATAGACCTGGAGGAGATGACCAAGGAATGGGTTTGGACCCAAGTAGGTTCGAGACCAGTGTTCCATGGAAGCAACTTTGATATCAAGATGATGGTGATGTGGAGACATAAGTTGCACATTTCAACTTAGATTCGAAGGTGTACTAGCAATGTGGGATGTACCATCTCTACTCTTGGAACAAGAAGAACTTTGTGTTTGGACGATGGCCAAATGCTTATTTCCTCTTGTTATGGGAGGGAGAGATGGGATAATACGCACGCCATACACCAAGGATAAAAGATGATGCCAGTTGGAACATTGCTATGAGGTATGAGGAAAAAGATGATAACATACCTTGGTGGAGTGAATGATACATGGATGGTTTGCAAACAGTAAGAGAAATCAGGATGTTTTCAGTAGAAGCTATGTGGAACTTGCAAGTTATACCAGGTTGAGTTTGATCACCATGATGATGAGATCAAGGAGTTCTTGATGAAGAAAAACTTAGAGTTTGAGTTTGAGATGACAAGTGAAATACATGGAAGTGTATGTCTTCAATGTTACCTAATACCTAAGGATGTGAAGTGGTAATGGATGCTCTGGTTGAGATATATCTGACTAGTTTGGCAAGAAGCTAGAAGAGGTTGTTAGGTTAGCCCTCAATTGGAAAAGAGATATGTTTGGGCTAACACTCAAAGGTAACGAGATCTGTCAAACAATTTAGTAGTTGTTGGTTAGTCAGCCTAGTCCGTGATATAATGAGTGGATGGTGATAGAACCTCAGATACACTTCTTTAGATAGGAAGGTAATAAAACCCCGATGAGAGTGGTTTAGGGTTTCTGAGGAATCGATCTTGAGGAATCATGACATATAGGAAATCATGATCACCATACACCATGGTACTACTGAGATAATGAGTGGTAGCAGTACTATGGATGTTGGAGATGAGGCTACATGTGGTATGTTGCATGCAAGCCAGGAGGTAAGGGATGAACACCAGTAACCCAGTGTATCGATATAGAGGATAAAAGAGTCCCTGAGAGGGAATGGGAGTTCATCACTATGGATGATGTGGAAAGTCTCCCCTTGACCAAGGAAAGTCATGATGCAATATGGGTTATGGTAGATCGCCTTACCTAGATGACATGAGAAAGAAAGAGTACTGTCAAGAGACAGATTGGGTTGAACTACACGTGAGAGAGACGATTCAACTACACCATGATACAAGTTCAAAAGTTCTTGAGTATGACCTAAAGGTTCACTTCCATAAGGTGGAAGTAGGTACATGAAGAACTCAGTGTCAGTACCGCCTATCACCCCTAACTAATGGTTAGTATAATCTAGACTAGAGGGTCTGATGAGAGCAAGTGTGCTTGTTCAGGATGATACAAAGAGACAGTTCTTAAGATGTGATGTTAACCACCATGGCCTTTATTGGGATGCAAGAAGCTTTGTAAGGGAGGTGGTGATGGTCACCACTTCAGTAAGGTGATGTTGGTGAAAGGACCACGTGATGGTTAGAAAAGGACCACAATGTGTGTAGATGAAGTCTCTTTGATCATGCAAAGGCTGAAAGGAGCCTAGAGATGACAAGAGTCATGAGCGGATGCAAAGTAGACTGACATGCAGTTCACTGTGGGAAATATGTGACATGAAAATCTGACCCCTCTGAGTTATAGCTAAGAAAGATGAGTCCCTGATACATGGGTCCATTGAGATGGATTGGTGGAGAAGGCTAAGTTTGATCTTACCCCTAAGGATAAAGTAATGTGTGATAAGTTCTAGGTGTCCAATTTAGAGTACTATGTGAGGTACCCAGACCATGTGCTGAGCAATGAACCTAGTGAGCCCAAGGGAGGCTGAAATGGCCTGAGTCACCTGTGTAGTTTATAGATGCCAGGATGAAAGAACTCAGAGAAAAGGATATGTGATGATAAAGGTTCTTTGGAAGAGCCATGGGTAAGATAAAGCCACATAGGGGCCAATGATGGACATGGAAAAGTCTTATCATGTATTTTTTATTTGCTTGATAGAATTTTGAGGACAAAATTCCTATAAGAGGGGAAGGATGTTACAACCCCAATTTTTGGGTTAATTTGCTGAGGAATGTAATTTCTCATATTAACGATATTTGGACAAATAAAATTTGTGTTGAATTAAGGGATTTTGTTTACAATAGCCTTGATGATTGTGTTGTGGGGTTTATTGGCTATTGGGCCCAAATAACAAGAAAATTCAATTAGTAAATGAATAATTGAATATTTGAAAAAAGAAAAATGTGGAAACCTCTAGAAGGCAAATCCAAAGAGGGATTTCATGACTCTTGGGTTCTTTGGGTTCCAAGGAGTCCAAAGTTGGATAGAGAGTGCAATAAGAAAGAAAAAAGATCAATTAAGTATTTCTTTATTAAGAAAGAAATTGAAAAAAATGATAAAATATTGAAAAAAGATCATTTAGAATGATGGGTTCTGTTACAACCCCAATTTTTTGGTTATTTTGCTGAGGAATGTAATTTCTCATATTAATGATATTTGGACAAATAAAATTTGTCTTGAATAAAGGAATTTTGTTTACAATAGCCTTGATGATTGTGTTGTGGGCTTTATTCGCTATTGGGCCCAAATAATAAGAAAATTCAATTAGTAAATGAATAATTGAATATTTGAGAAAAGAAAAATGTGGAAACCTCTAGAAGGCAAATCCAAAGAGGGATTTCATTCCGCTTGGGTTCTTTGGGTTCTAAGGAGTCCAAAGTTGGATAGAGAGTGCAATAAGAAAAGAAAAGATCAATTATTTATTTCTTTATTAAGAAAGAAATTGAAATTAATGATAAAATATTGGAAATAAGTGGAAAGAGGTATAATTGGGTTATCCTTGGTGGAATTTCATATCCCAAGGATTCCTAATGATAAAAGGAATACCAATAAGGAAAAAAAAAGAGAAATAAAGAGAAATCCTCAAAAGGAAATATTTTAATAAGAAAGAAACGTGATAATGTGAAATAATGCATTTAGATGCATCTAGAAGGATAATGAGTATCCAATAAAAGGATTTTGAAATAATACAGTTTCTTGGGATCCAAGGAGTCCCAATGAAGAATGAATAAAGAGAAAATACCCATAAAGTCAAATAAGAAGATAATATGATGCATAATGAATGATTGTGAGGTATTGTTAAAAAGAAATATTTTCTACAAAAAGGAAATATAATTTCGTGGTTAATGGATTAAAAGGCAAGAATAATCAGAATAAGAGAAAGGGCTTTCATATTCCTATATATATCCAAGTAATAAAGAATATTTAAAAGAATAAAGAAGAGAGAGAAGTTTTCTTCTTCATGAAGGAATTGAATTCCTATTGGAAGAGGGATTGGTTGCTTCATGAGCAAGAACCCTAGGGTGTTGCTACACTCCCCTATATAAGGGGTAAGCCCTAGAGCCAAGTTCAAAAGAACCCTACGTACCTCTCTCCCTCTTCTCCTTATTTCCTTCTTTCAACCCTAACTGTGGGGGATAATGCACCCCGGAGCCATGAAGGACCAAGGCATCATCAGGGTGAAAGCCTGGTGGTTCTCTATTGACCTGAGGAGGACTAGCCAGCATTCCCTAGCAACCAACCTCGTGCAAGCTACCTGCAGCAGGTTGCACGGCCAGCCAAACGGCATAGGTTGGGGGTGCTGGAGATGACCGCGGTGTCCGCAAATTGGAGGCACACCAGGTGAAATAGGGCATGGAGGAGGCAGGGAAGCCTTTGTTGGCATGGATCATGGCCTAGGGAGGGAGGAACGGCCTGTGCAAGGCTGCAGATTGCGGCTAGGGCAACACAGCTGTTGTTGTGCGAGGTTGAAGGAGGTAGAGGTCCCTTTGGACCATTTTACCCCTCCCTATTATGAAGGAGGTGTTGGTTAAGTGGAGGGCAATCATGTTTTTTCGAAATGTTTCTTATTTGGCAACGTTGCATGGATGCAATGACATGGCGCAACCTGATTGGCCCAAAGTAAGTAACTTTGCAAAATTCATATCTCATAAACTGTAGCTTAGATAAATATGAATAATATATGTATTTTGATCAGGAGAATGAGAGGAATCCAATAAAAATGATACTAAAGATTGATTCCGTTCCTAATTGCAAAAGTATAATAAGTTGATGAAAAGTGCAATAAAGTTAGGTTAAAAACCCTATTTGTGATTAAAGGTTGAATCTAGTATGCTTAAAGGGTTAATTTAAGTATTAATAACCTATTGAATGATAATGTTAGATTCGAACCTGATCTATATGTGAAATTGCATGATTTAGGGGTTTTACCCCATATGAGAATGATTAAGCATTTTAAAAACCCTAATTTAGGGTAAAAGAGGATAAGATCATATATAATTTGAAAGATGTGAAAATACGTTGTTAAATTATGGTTCTAAGTTATTTGAATACAAAAGCCCTTAATTCTAGATAAATACCCTAAATGTAGTAATTAGGGTTTTCTCATGAATAAAAGGTAGAATTATGGCAAATTGAGTTCATATGTGATTAGACTATAATGAACTTTGAATTGATGATAAACGAACATAATGACTTTGTCATAGATTGAAAAGGATAAAAATGGTAGTTATAATATAAAAGAGGCATAATGTGCTTAATTAATGTTTAAGTGTCCCTTTAAATCTGAAATTAGGGTTTGTAAGTAATTGTATAGAAATAGGGTTTAAAATAGTAAATGAAGTGAAATCCTAATTGCAAAGTAAACCCTAAAAGAGGAAGAAACCTTAAAAAGGAATAGAAACCATAAGTAGCAAAATGGTTTGGATAGTTTTTGATAAAAAGGAATTGGATGTATATTTTAGGATTGAACTATGTACTTGCTTGGTTATGGATTACTTGCTTGTTTGGACTATTCTTGCATCTGAGTCTGCCTAATAGGTATGTGGTTATGCCTATGAATATCCTGAATTAGTTTCCCGAGGATTTTTGAGGTTTAATCGTTGACATGAGTTAAACTATTTGTTGCATTTAATTCTTGCAAATTATAATGTGGATACGACTATCACCTAAGATATGTGCCTACTAGCTCAGATCCTAGTCCCCGTTGTAGCTTAATAGATTGACCTAGTACATGGCTACCGATGGGGTAGGTCCATCAGGTCATCGAATGACTTAGTACATGGATACCCATGGGGTATGACCATCAAGTCACCATGAGTCAGGGATTAGGCTACCTTTGGGTAGGGCCATGCGACTCCATAACCCTAGGTATTGGCTACCTGTGTGGTAGGGCCATGGGGGTAAGGATCTACCATATGAGAGAGGTAGTATCCATGTCCACTGTAGGGACAGCATAGAGATAGGGGATAGGTAAGGATTGAGTAGTATTGCTTAAAGCGTAATCTTGGATGTTAAATGATATTTGGATGACTACATTGTTATTATAGTTGCACGATTATTGTTTTCCCCCACATACCAGCTTCTTGCTGATCGACGTTTTATTTGTCGGCGTTTTAGGTACAAATGAAAAGAACAAATAGTAAATTGGCATATGTGGAATTAAATGAGAATTAACGTGCATAGGAGGATTAGTTAGATTAGTATCTTCATGGATAGAAGCTTAGAAATCCCAGTTTTTAAAATGTTTGCAAAGTTTTATTTTATACCAGTTTTCAGTTTAGTTAGTAAAATTTATTAATTGTTATTGATTATTTGTCAAACCTTTGATTTGGGTTATTGGTTAACGGCTCTGACCTTTCAGTCTCCCTTAATTGGGGGTTACCAGGAGGTGGGGTCGTTATAGGTTCTCACATAAAGTGTATGGTTTTATATCACAATATAGAGAAGGAAAGTTAGGGGTCGGTCCATAGGGGGAGAGAAGGGTACTACAGATGAGTTTGCTTCACTGGGTTCATATTGTGAAGTGTAGGGTTTCCAAGGGTTGACTTTGGAAGAATTACACTAGGTGAACTGGAAATTGAAATCAATAATAATTAAACCTAAGTTAACCCTGCATGAAATGCTATCTTACTAAGAAAGAAAATCAATTCAATAGATTAGATTAGCAATTAGCACTACATTAACCAAAATAGTCCCACTTTTCAAATTAAGAGGGAAATATAGATAAGAAAGGTGAGAGAATGTGCTAGTTACACCAAGCTCGAAATTACACTAGGAAATCAAGAACAACACTTAGCTATAAAAATCTAACAAAAGCAACTAAGAATGAACATTAACTACTCTAGCAAGGGTTGTCTTACATGATGAAGGCAATTGACTAAGTAAACAAGTATAGAATCTAACTAAGTTAATACTAGCTAACAAAATGATAAATTAGGGTTTTAAGAAATTAATTTTGGGAGTGATATGCTTGGGTGAAAATGTGATTGTCAACCTAGTTAGGGTCATATCACACAACACATTCGATCAAACTAGGTTACATAATCTAACAACATATTCAGATAGTGGTGAATTGTCATATACTACTAGTTAACCATGGTTGGTATAGGGTGTACATAGAGAAACTAGTCTTTGTTACCCCTTATCCAACCTTACAAGGTTCAATTGATTAAGGCATATGTATAATTCAACTACAATCACACTATTCTGGGTTCTGGGAAGTGAATATCCTAATGTACTTATTAACAAAGTGTGGCATGGAATGTAGGAGAAGGGTGTTTCACCTCCTTTTTTGCTCCATCCAACCTATAGAATGTTGTTTCCTAAGCATGTTAAGTGATGCACTAGTATCTACTTAGAATTCCATCTAAGAGTAGGAGAGTAGATAGATATGTATAAACATGGGCAGCTATCTAATGATCCAATAGTCGAACTTAGGATCTCTTCCACAAAAAGTCACGTATAAACCATTCTCATAGACTTAGGTGGTTTCAAGCATCAATCACCATAGCAAGAGATGGGAAAATTAGATATAATAATAAGGATTAACATTTTGAAATGAAAATATAGTGTTTACAATAGTTATCCCCCCAATTATCAAAGTCAAATTAATTGCCCCAAACAGCCCACCAAGGGGACTTAGATACTCATGGCAATGGAAAATACAATGATGGAGAATAAAGAGTTTGAAAAATCCCTGGATCTCAAAGTAGTTGCTAAAATATTCTTCTCCAATAGTTCCAAGCTTGAGAGCTTCCCTCCTCCAAGGTGGAATTGCATGGAAATGGAATGGTTAGTGGATAAAATTATAAAAGTTAGGGTTTTGGGGTGGAAGATGATAAAATGGAAGTGGAACAAGTTGGTAGGAGATAGGTAGGTGGAATGTATTCCCAAGGGAGATAACCTTGTGATCTAGATGACACTGATGTATATATAGTGGTAGGGGAAGCATAGGTTTACATAGTCAAAAGATGGTAAAATGATAGTGGGGAAGAAGTAGGGTTTGGTGGGTAGCACAACAGAACTAGGAATAAAAGTCATGGTGAGTGAGTGTGAGAATGGATGTGCTGGTGAAATATAGTCATTTTAGGAATGTAAAATGGTCAAGTTGATTTTGGGTTTTTGGGATTGGGTTAGCACGACCATTGTGGAAAGAATGGTTGTGGTGGACTTACGATAGCATGGCCATGGTGGAGAGTTGAGGAAGGATCATGCTCTTGAGAAGGGAAATTTTGAGTACTGGTTGGAATGGTCATGATGAATTCGTTCTGGTTGTTGAAAACCATAAACATTTTGTTTGTTGAACACCACAACCATTCTAGTGAGATCATCCATGTTGTATTCTTATCCTAGGGTGGCTTCATTTGATGTCAATTCAATGGTTATTGTCTTGACATCATAGCCGTGTTGACTTACCACTATCACTTTGGGGACCTTTAGGCTACACTTTAGTCTTTAACATGGTCATTTATGGATATTTTTTCTTTAATGTAATTTTTGATCACTTAAGGTAGGTTAGAAGTGATCTTGGTTTCATTTTGGACTTGTCAAAGTCTGGAGAAGATCTAGATTTCACATCCTTTCCTTTCCATCAAGTAGTAGTCAAAGTACTTGAAAATCATGCAAATAGAATCCATAAGTGCATTCATATGAAACACCTATTATTAGGGAAAGATTACATTATGAAACATCAAAATGTGAATAATGAGCAATATAGCACAAGATGAGGGCCCATTAGAGGGCTTCATCAATGAGCTAAATGAGTCACTCTTATATGTGTATGAGTTTGATATATTGTACAAAAGAGGACTAAAAGGATCAATGGTTGAAATATCTTACATAGGAAAGTCCATCTGTGGAAAAAAATGTTTCTTTTTAACTTATGAATGAAGTTGCATCCTTGTAGGATAAGATCTAGGTAGAGTGAAACTTCTGAAGTTCTAAAGGTCTATCCACATGGCATTGATGATGTGAGTGACAACTCCAATGTGTTTAAGACAAATGACGAAAGGTTGAAGCACTATATTTGGGTGAGATGTATTCGTAGAACATGAATAATTGAAGTTGAATGATTTAATTAAGTGAGCTTACTCCTATTGATCCCACTCTGTTAAACATATGGTGGGAGGCAACCCACATTTTACCTACTATTTAAGGATTTTTCTATTGGTTTTAAAATTTCATCTTTATGTATTTTCTATATTTAAGGTTTTGATGTAAGATTGAGATATATTTAAAATGTATGCTTCTTGTGTAGAAAGAGAAAGAAAGTCGGCACCATTAACATTGCATATCTAGCGTGCATTACTTCAAATTATGTTAAAATCTAGTAATGAGATGTAATTGGTGCCAATGAGTTTATTATCAACTAACTAAAAAAATTGTTATAAAGCTACAATAGAAAGTCAGTATCATTGACCTAACTATTAGTGGCACTAAATATTGAGCATGATTCTCTAGTGGCTACAATGATACAACCTTGGTACCATCAACACTAACTCAGTGGCACAGAGATCATGCAAAAATTTGGCAAAAAATTCCCAAAACCAAATTGGTAGCACCGACATCATATTTGACATCACCAACTTTGAAAATAAACATGATCTATGACAAGCAACCTAATGGCCACATGCATACCGATTTAAAGGCTACAATTTTTAATCTACAGATCTCCCTTTCAGTTGGTACCATTGATGCCATGTTGATACCACTGACGTCATGTCAGTACCACTGAATTGCACATTTTGTGGGTTAGTACCATCAACGATCTACATGTGTCACTGTCAATGGAGGATATCGAGAAAATGCATACCAATCTTATGTCAGTACCACCAACTCTGCATGCAGTGGCACCTGATTCAGCCTTATTTTAGGGCTTCTTCTTGTGTCATGTTGCATTTCAATCACTTCTATACCTGTTAGATTACATGTTATTTCTCCCAATATGCTTATTTGTGCAAAATGCACTTGTGGACATTATTTGCATGTTTTTCAAGAATTTGGACCACACTCGATGGAAGAGAGAGAGAGAAGGAATCATCCTAGGGTTTCTCTACCCTTGGAGAGGCCTAAAGTGAAGTCTGATGCTTCCTCAACCTACCCCTAGTGGCCAAAGATCTATTGAAGCAAAGATGTCCAAGAAAATACAAAGAACAAAGTCAAAGTGATGATCCAGGACCCAGCATAATTGTGGTACCATAGAACATCCATGCTAGATCATTTGCAAATCAATAGAGTCGCCCCCAAGCAGCAGCAGACAGCACCATGGTCGTGTAACCAAGAATGGTCGTGCAAGGGACAGCCACCACATCTGTTCCACCTACCATGGTCGTTCTACACAACCTATGAGGACATAAGGAAGAGATAAAAAGGATGAGAACATATATTCATAATAATATTCTCTTATATGTTTTGAAATTTCTCTTTTCATGTAGAAGAGATGTAAAAGAAACACCCAGAGAAAATCTAAGATATTAAATAGTAAATTTAAAGATATGTTAAAAGTATGAAACATAATATGAAACAAATGCATACTACCTAATTTCAGTTCTTGAATACCCTGGCCAGGTATTCATCTATTGAAGGTAAGGTAAGTATGACACTCTTAGATTTGTATCTTTCTAATTACCCTGATCAAGTAGTCATTTTGAGATAATCTAAAGAGCATAATGAAGTCTGAGATGTGGCATGGATAATTCTACAACATCTTAATGGATATGGAGAGATCTGAGTTAATCATAGATCAACTTATAAATAAAAGAGAATGTTTAGTATAATGTATACCCTGGTCTTTAGACCTAGAAGTAACAATGTTCAGTAATGAACTAAGGGTTGGAATACCCATATCTAGTAATCATGATGATGATAATTCTGAGAAGTGGTGATATGTAATCATCTCTATAATTTCTATGATGAAGTAAAGGAACTTAAGAGGAAATAAGATTGAATAATACATGAACAATTGAAAGTTCATGCAATAATCTGAGGAGATGATAATCTCTTCTCTTTGATAAACAACCCTGAGTAATGATGGGGTGATTAAAAGAATACGTTCCTTTGTGTTCTTTCCCTTCAGGGACATGGCAATCAAGTGGGTCTTATGACACTTGATGTGCATAAGTTAAAAATGTTCAATTATTGGATACTTAGAAAAGTATCAGCTTGTCTTGGACTTTAGTTCCAAGATAAAGATATGTGTAACGAGTAATGTCCTAAGATGAAAGAAAGATGATTTACATTGGTTACCTAGAATGGCCAACTATGAAATCAATCTAGTTATATAAAATACTATGGACATCATATGCTAGGGGTTTATGCTCTGCATAAACATAACATCAATAAGGATGTACTAATTGAAGGAACAATTGTAGAATCATTGTGGGAAAAGCTTATTAAAGCTAAAAATGTATGATAAGACTTGTAGTTCCAAGTGGGTCACAAATTAGAGAGATTTGACACCTGAGTTAAATAAGGTAGTGCTACCTGACACAGAGTTGACTCTATAGTCAGTAATGAAAAGGACAATGGATTATGTGTCCTATGTGACAGATTCTATGATAACCCAGTATGGAAGGACTTTGTGATGATCAAAGTTCTATAGCCTTTCCATGACATTAAGATGTTAGTTGGAGGCTTGATGATATGATGAATAAATAATATTTGTTTTCCTTTACCTGGGATTTCTGGGACGAAATCCTTGTTAGGGGTTTATAATTGTAACATCCCTGACATGGGTTAAGACTTAACCCTAGAAGTTTTTCTTAAGTCATTTATATTCTTGTCTTTATCTTTTGAAAAGTAATTAAGGCTCAAGAGGAACTTATGTTTCAACTTTAGTCCTATTTGAATAATGTTAAAACAATGTTTTACTTGTTTTGGACCAAAGTGAAAATTACCCAAGTTGAGGGGTTAACTTGCAAATGCTACATGATAAATGTTCCTCAAGTGTTGAAACATCATAAGAATGAAAATGATGTAGAGGTATGGCTTGTGGAATCCTGAGTACCAAGAAAGAACTTGTTAAGCAATGGTTGTGCATTAAAACCTAGTTTTGGTGTAATGAGTAATTTGCCCAAAACCTAGGGTTCAATATGAAAAATACCACTTATTGAGAGTCTCTAATGTTTCTTGGTATCAATTAGAGACAAGAAAATCAGAGGGGCATCTCATTTGAATCTGTTTGGAGGAGAGAGAATCTTGATATTAAAATAATCAATATTTAAGCATAATTGAAACCCTAATTCAATTTAATGTAAAAATAAATATATTAATGAAAGTTCCCTTCAAACAAAAATGTAATGGTTGAATTTACATAAGTATGAACGTCCTTGTTACTTGCAAAGGTAAAGAAATATCTAAAGTGAGTGGAGAGCCCACTCACATTAGTTAAAGGAAAAGTAATATCCACTCAATTTTGGATATTATTATTATATTGATTAAGGTGCTTAATTTGTTTTCTTTTAATTCATGGATAATGATAAGGAATTACAAAGTTGGGGAGATGGCTTCGTATGCAAGGGATGGAGGGGAGTATGTGGCACCAATTTTGTGAGTTGAAGGAATTATTTATCACTTTCTCTCTCATCACAATTCCCTTATATACATCCCATTTTCAACCCACATGAAAGGCTTTTTCGATCCCTTTTTCTTTCCTTGCTTTGTCCATGCACAAAGGAGCTTAGGATAAATAGGAGGACGTGCCCCAACCTGTAGGTAAGCTACATAGTCATCTTCAACCTTGATTTCATGGTGGAAATTGAAATTCAATGCTTAATTTCTTCTTTTCTTCATTCAATCTTCAACCTTAGCCATTCATTTCACTCAAAGACTGGAGGACGAGCCTTTGGAAGTTGAGGAATCTTCATAAACCATTGAGAACGTGAAGCTTTAACCTTGTATTCAATTTTGAAGGCGGGTTATATAACTTGAACCCTTAAATGTCATTATTGCTTGCAATTTATTCATCATGTGTTGAACCTTTCTTCTTTCTCGATTTCCTTTTTGATTAGTTGTTGAAATCACCATAAGAATCACAATTGATTTCAAAGGTTTGCATCTTGAATATGATGATTTCATCTTAAGCACACACCTCAAAAAAGGAATGGACAAACAATTTTCAAAACCGATTGAGTTGATTCGGTTTCAAAACCGATTCAGTTGATTCAGTTTCAAGACCGAATGGGTAATTTAATTCAAGATCGAATGGGTAAATTATTTCAAGACCGAATGGGTAATTGAACCCAAGACCGAATGGGTAGTTTACTTCAAAAACCGAATGGGTAATTGAACCCAATACCGAATGGGTAATTTACTTCAAAACTGAATGGGTAATTGAACCCAAGACCGAATGGGTAAATTGAACTTCAAAACCGTTTGGGGTGAATTGCTGATGTGAATGATGAAGATCCAATGGATCAATTTGATTTTAACTTAATGGATTCAAGGATGGGTGATCCATTGATTACTAACCCTAATTGGATTGAATGGTTGAAACCCTTAATTGATTGAGTCAATTTCTAAGTTGAATGGCTCAAACAGTCTCAAGATCGTTTGAGACCAAACGGTCTCAAGAACGTTTGGAGGTCAAGGGTTGTGATGGATGATTGGAGATCCAAGGGCTATAATTTGATGTACTCTCAATGGTTCAATTGATGATTGATTCAATAAAGCAAACCCTAAAATCAATTGATTGATTGGAGGAAACTCTAATTGGTCCATTCTGTTTCAAGGTGGTTTGGACCAAACGATCTGGAGACCATTTGAGTCCAAATGATCTTGAGACCATTTGGGATCAAACGGTCTTCAGACCATTTGGAGAGCAAACAATCTCAAACTGTTTAATGTTCAATTGGTTTCAATGATGAGTTGCTCATGCGGTTTCAAACCGTGTGGAGATAATTATATTTTACTCAAATGGTCACAAACCGTTTAGCGACTTTGAGATCAAGACCGTCTGATGGTCTAACGGTCTTAAGACCGGTTGAAGGTTTTAGGACCAAGACCGTTTAAGGTCTAACGGTCTTCAGACCGTTTGAAGGTCAAAGTACTTCAAGACCGTTTGAAGGTAAAAATACTTTAAGACCGTTTGAGGGTCTAATACCTTAATACCATTTGAAGGTCTAATTGATTCAAATCATGTAAGTACAATTAACTCCATGATTGTTGATGATGTTTATTAAAGATAATTACAATGGTTGTACCTTTAAGGTACTTAAGTGATTAGTACCTTTTGAGTGGTCAACCTTTGATGCTTATGAAAGAAGTAACTCAATACACTATGATAACCATAGATGTATGTACTTGAATGAAGGGTTGACCTAATTTAACCAAGATTGAAGTAATCAACATCCTATAGAGGATGAGAGAAAGAGAGGAATTCATACATGTATAATACTCATGTAGTGGTTAAGCCTCAACACTTTCAATATGAATAAAATATGTATTTAGGGTATGATCCTTGATAAAGAGATCATGAAACCCTAATCGAGATGGTTGATGAGCCCTAACCCTAATTTAGGGCAATGTTAGGTGAAACCCTAATCTAGGGTAATGGTGTAACCCAAATATGTGGTGATGATATGAGAAATCCCAGTTTAGGGTAATATGATGAAAAACCCTAATTTAAGAAGATGCTTCATGAAACCCTAATTGATAAAGAAGGGAAACCCTATTCCTAACAATGGAATAGTGAATAATATATTGGTAGGAGAAACACCTAAAGGGATTGATAATGGATAAACTTATATCAATAATGGCTGAATAAATCAAATGAGTGACTTATGACCAATACATTACATGATATGTGATGAACTGGTGCATAAAGTATTAGGATGGGAATTACCCTAATACAAGATAAGTTGATGAACTCAAGTAAGATAAAGGTGGTGAGGAAAGTGAAACATCAGGACGTGATAGATATCACATTCAGCACCTCAAGGTTGATACACCTCGATGTACCCTAAACCCAATATACTTGGATGAGTAACACATGAAGTTTGTCATGACAATTATTACATTAAGATGTAATGCACTTTGATAAGTGTAGGATAACATACCTTGAGAAAGGGTTAAGACAAGATAACAAAGTATGATGTAATCAATATCCTAGAGGAGATGAGAGAGAAACTCACACTTTGTGATGATTATCATTTAATGATAAAAGATGAGAATAAATGAGTATAATTGAATACTTATGATATCAATGTATGCTCCTAGATGTGTGGAGAAATGTATTAGGGTTCAAATTAATACTATGAACTTGAAACCCTATTCGACTATAGAGGGAAACCCTAACCCTAATAGTCGTTGCCTAATGAAAGGTGACAAGATGTTTAATAGGCCTTGTGAGCCATGTGAATAGTTGTTATCTAATGAAAGGTGACAAGATGTTTAATAGGCCTTGTGAGCCATGTCAATAGTTGTTGCCTAATGAAAGGTGACAAGATGTTTAATGGGCCTTGTGAGCCATGTGAATAGTTTTTGCCTAGTAAGAGGTAACAAGATGTTTATAAAAGATTCATGTAAGCAATGATAATGTTCAAATAAACTAGGAAATGGAAACTTAGTAACATAATAATAATAATAATAAATGGATACAATAATAATAATGAAATCTTAATCATGCATGCTTTATGCTTATAACCAAATAAGGGCTATAGTGTTTTGAATAAGCTTAAAGGAGATAAGAGGAATACTTGAATTACATACAGGATGTGAATAAGTATGATGGCTTGGCCAAGGTTTAATACCTATTAAAGGAGATGTGGCATTCAGTGATGATGCACATGATTGACATAGTTCAATACCTGGAATAATGTCACATGATTGATATTAACCCAATACCTGGAATAATGTCACATGATTGGTAATAACCCAATACCTGGAATAATGTCATAGGATTGGTAATAACCCAATACCTGGAATAATGTCATAGGATTGGTAATAACCCAATACCTGGAATAATGTCACAAGATTGGTAATAACCCACTACCTGGAATTATGTCATAGGATTGGTAATAACCCAATACCTGGAATAATGTCACAGGATTGGTAATAACCCAATACCTGGAATAATGTCACAGGATTGGTAATAACCCAATACCTAGAATGATGTCACAAGATTGGTAATAACCTAATACCTGGAATAATGTCACATGATTGGTCAAAACCCAATACATGGAATAATGTCACAAGATTTGTCATAACCCAATACCTGGAATAATTGCACATGATTGGTAATAATCCAATGCCTAGAACAATTGCACAAGATTGGTCATAACCCAATACGTGGAATAATTGCACATGATTGGTAATAATCCAATGCCTGGAATGGTTGCACATGATTGGTAATAATCCAATGCCTGGAATGGTTGCACATGATTGGTAATAATCCAATGCCTGGAATGGTTGCACAGGATTGGCATAGTCCAATGCCTGGAATGTTTGCATAGAATTGGCTTAGTCCAATGCCTGGACAGAATATGATGATGTATACTCACATGACTAGTACAATTCAATATCTGGATAACAAATTGGCTAAGGTCAACAGACAGAAATGAGAATGATTCATGGATGACATACCATGATAATGAGTATCTCAGGATAAGCTTGAGATGTTGGTATAGTAAGATGGATAAATGATATACATGTTCTTCATATTCCTTGTAAAGTGAATATATGATTTACTGCTCTATCATAGTTAGTTGCAATGCTTTAAAAGAAGAGAATGTTCTGAACTACTTATTGTTGGCTAAATGGACATCTAAAAATCCCTTTTGTTTTGATTATGACAAACATTTCATTCTTATTAATCTAACGAGCTACTTGAGTGTGTAGGATGACAAAGTAGCAAGGGAAAATCCAAGAGCTTACTTAGTTATATTTTCATGCAATGTAATCAATGTTGTAAAACTTGTACAAATATATAATGTACAAGTACTTAGAATTGCATGTAAATCAAGCGTTAGATTTTCCCTAGCCAAACACCATAGTTAGACATGTCATCCCATTTCAATAGGATCATTTTCACACACTCACACACATAATTAGTGCTTAAATTGAAACCTTGAAACAGGATCATTCTCGGTCGACAAACTCCTCGACCGAGACACTCTCGGTCGACAATCTTCTCGACCGAGAAAGATCCAAAGTAGTCGTTAGACACAACTGACAAGTTAGTTGGCAGTTGAAGAAAGACGTTGCAAATCACTTGTTCCAGAGAGCATGTCGGTCGACAAAAGTTCGACCGAGTAGGTGTCTCGGTCGACCATTTGTCGACCGAGATGGTCTCTGACAGCAACTGCAGAATAAATGAATTAGCCGTTGTTAAAGCAACAACTTTGTACCTAACGGCTAGTTAAGCACTTAGAAACCCCTATAAGTTGTCTAGAACGTCCTTAAGCATACTTAGGCCATTCCTATAAATAGGACAAGCCATAGGACACTAGAATTCACTTGTTACACTTGAGAATCCACTTGAGCATACTTGAGCAATCTTTTGCAAGCAATTTGTGCACTGTGATCATTGGCCTACATTCTCCTTAACTCAATCTCATGTCCTATAGGCTAGATTCTCCTACCCACAGCAATCACAAGTTCACACACTTGGCTAGGAGATCTTACGCTTGATCTAGGCTTATCAAGCCTTGGGCTTAAAGGATAAGTTGTAATTTCCTTCTTCTTTCTTGTTCCTTTTTATTATTTGTACTCTCCTTGCTACTCCTAGGGTTGGAGGCTGCGGATTGGAGAGAATTGACTTCTCAGGTGGAGAAGGGGACTTCAAGCTACTTCAAGAAGGCTATCGCAAGAGGAAGCTACTTCAGAAGGCTGGTGCAACGGGAGTTGGTGCATCTACTTCAAGGGAAGGCTGCTTCAAGGTTGGTGATTACTTCTAGGTGAAGGCTGCTTGAAGGGTTTAGGAAAAGAGATTGTATTTTATGTAAATTCCTTGAAGAGGTAATAAAAAAAAATTTCTTTTCAAATCCTGGTTGGGTAAGCAACCGGGTAGTGGACTGACTACCTTAGTATTTGCTAAGGCTAGGAACCACTCTAAACCCTTGTCTCCTTGTCCAATATTTTCATTGTGGTTGTCTAAGTTTAAATAATTGTTAAAATCTTTATAAAACTCTATTCACCCCCCCTCTAGTAGTTTTCAATTGGTATCAGAGCAGGCTTCAAGGAACCCTAACCAGGTCTTGAAGAATGGAGGGAAACGGTGAAAAGTGCTTGGACAAAACCACTACATGCTGCAATTGGTGTTTAGGAACAAGCCACAAAACAACCGGATGCCCATGGAGATCAAAGGAAGAGGATAAGCACAAAGAATGCCTTATTGCTACAACTAGTGAAGAAGAAGAAGAAGAGGTAAGTCTTTTAGATTTATCAAAAGAAGATCTAATTGCTAGTCTAGAAGAAATGCATGAAAAATACATTGAGTGCAAGAAGAAATTAAAGAAATCAAATAAAGTAAATGATGATTTAAATATTAAGCTTCTTGCTATTACATCTGAAAATGAAGATCTTAAGAAGGTTATTGAAGATCATAATATCAAGATAAAATCTATAGAGGCAGATTGCAATCTACTTTCTTTAGAAAAGATTAATTTGCAAACTCAAGTGAATGATCTTCAAAAACAACCTATATTGTGTACCCATGTAGATTATGACAATATAGTTAAAGAAAGGAATTCTTTATCATCTCATCTAGACCAAGCAAAACTAGATATCAAGAAGAGAATAGATGAGATTGCCAAGTTACAACAACAAGTTTGTAGTTTAAATAACAATGGCATTCTTGATAAAATTCTAGATAATCCCTACCAACAAATTGGAAGAAGTGGACTAGGTTATAAGCCCAAAGGGAAATCTTATCAACAACCTAGTTGGAGAAAGACACGAGCACATCAAGCCACATTTGTACCAAAGAACAACCTAGAACAAAACCATAGAAAAAGACTTGAGGTTGATTCTATATGTTGCCATTATTGCTCACGTCTTGGACATTATTCTTTTTCATGCCCATACAAGAAAAAGAATGTTGAGTTGGTATGGGTTCCAAAACCCCCAAATTGAATTGGTTAGACTAAGTTGAGATATGACCAAAGACTTTAATTTGCATATCTTTATGTCTATCTCAACTTAACACATAGGAATAACAAATTTACATCAATTAAAGGTTAATCAAAACTTAAAAGATTTGAATATGATTGGTTGAGATACAATCTAAATGTTACTTTGATATTCATATGTTTATCTCTAACTGATCTTTGAAATAATTGAATTAGATACAGTCTATATTGTACTTGAAATAGAATTCTGAAAACTTTCCAGAAATTCGGTCTGTCGAGAATTTGTCGACCGAGTGAATCTCGGTCGAGAAGCTGTCGACAGAGCATATCACTGTTCTTCAGAATATTGTAAAATTACTGAATTCTTTTGAAATTGTTCAAAATTATTGTCTATTTGTGATTAATGACTGTATAATAAAGTATCAATTATGGAAATCATCCTTGAAAGATTATATGAAATTAATTTGGTCAAAAACCAAAATTATGCTTAGCTTAAAGAAGATTTCTGTTTTATCATAACATGCCTTTATTGTTCTATCATTACATAGGCAAGCAAAAGAATCTATTGATGGTATATCTCTTAGAAATGCTTGCAAAGAATATAATGTTTTCAATTGATATATTTAAAAGATTTGAAATATTCATTGTGCCTTCATGATTAGTATCATTTAAATACGCATCAAAATTGATTTAAATGCTTAATTGGAAATCTGCAATTTCTGTCTCTTGGTTAAAACAAAATTTAGCCAAGGGGCGCTATGGTCGTAGTCAAGGGCGACCTAAAATAAGCTTCGACAAAAATTGCTTATTTGGAAAATCTCTCTTTGGACCTAATCTTAATAATTTTTCTTGAAAATTAAAATCATTTAAGCCTTAAATTATCCCAATATTACTCCCTTATAATATCCATAAAAATGCTCTACAAAAATAATCTACCTTTTGCATTAAAAAATCAGCTTTAAAATTCTTACTCAGTAAGTCTGTCGGTCGATGAATTCTTCGACCGAGACCCTCTCGGTCAGCTCACCTCTCTCGACCGACAGAATCTAAACAGACTTAATATCGGACGAACTCTCGGTCGACAAATGTTCGACCGAGGCAATGTCGGTCGACAATAGTTCGACCGAGAAAAAGCCATTGGATACGACCGTTGTAAACTGACCGTTATGACCATTTATGACCGTTATTTGACCGTTGGAGAGCCGAGTGGTGCATCTGCAACACAACCGTTGCGGACGCTCGGTCGACGAATCGTCGACCGACCTGGTCGCTGGAATGTTATAAAAGGGGGAAAAAACGGGTCATCTACTCACACTTGCATACTCTTGCTTCCATAGTCCCTCTCTAGTGCATTTTCGTGCTACTCTTCAGCATCCTCATCCTCCAACCTTCCTTGCTTCTTCTCTACACTCAAGTAACACAAATGGCCTCATCATCAGCTGCCCGTGGGAAGAAGAAGGTCGCCGGAAGGAAAGGAAGGGAAGCTCGGGAAGCTACACCACCACTGACGATCATCAACGACATCGCCTTCGTCGATGGAGATGCTGGTGATCGGTATCTATGGCTTTCCTCCAAAGCTCCTCTTCCACGACGACCAGTCGAAGTCATGGACTTCATCAACATCGTCGATCTGGAGGATCTCTTTGAAGTGCAAAAGTTGAAGGACTTCATCAATCCCTCTTTCCCTTTCTATTCCACTAAGGTAGTCAACGAATTTTATGCCAATCTCATATCCCATACTGAAAATGAAACCACATTTTTCTACACCATGGTCAATGGGCATAGCCTTAAATTTACCGAAGGGGATATTCTTGACATGCTAGAAATTGACATAGATGAATACCAAGATTCCCTTGATCTCACCACAGGAAATCCACTAAATCAACTTTCCCAAGAAGATCATACCGTTAGCCTTAGTGACATAAAGAGAGATATCTTTCAATCCAACACTACTTGTCATGAAGATAGGGGAACCTACTACGCTATAAATCTCAAACCAGCCTGTAGGATTGTAAATCTCATTGTCTCTACAAATATTCACCCTAGAGCCAACAAATCAGAAGTTCCAATATTCCGTATGTGTCTCATTTATGCCATCATAAGCCGCATTCCCACAAACTTCATCCGTATTATTCTTAAAAACATGATTGAGTTTTCTGGCAACCCACCATATGCGGATTTCGTTTGCCAAATTACTCAACATTTTCTTAAAACAAACATTGAGGATATGGGATATACATGGGAGCGTCGACCACAAAAGATAAGTAAGAATACCGTAGAGAAAATGGGAATAGATTTTGGTCATAAAAGGGCTAGAGTAGAAGGAGAAACATCTCATCATGACATACCACCACCTCCTCCTACTACCCTACCACATGATCCCATTCAAAATACTCTTACTTATATTACTGGCTCCCAATACCACCTTAGTAGACAATTAGACTACAATCATCATGCCATGACATATTTAAACCAAAGAATGCAAAACCTTTCCCCAAACCAAACTGATGAATATCCATATTCCTTAAATCCAGGCATGCTCAATCCATACAATCCTTCGTACAACTACTATCAAACTCCACCTCCACCATCCATGGATCTAACGCATACTCAATTTTCATCTATGCAATTGCAAGATATTATTGCTCATTTCCGATTTGACCGAGTTCCTACATTCTTGGAAGCATATGCTTTAACCAAGACGAAAGCTCTAGACTGGCAAACCTTGGTCCAATACTATGGAGCTGAGCCATTTATTGGGAAAGATCCTGACGTTGATGTAATTCTTAAATCTTTTCAACGAGTGTTGGAGTAATATTAGTTGTAATGACTTGCTTTGAATGATTATGGATCACTTCTGTATGATGTGTCTATCTTTCCATGCTTATTAATAAAATTAGCTATCCTTTTGATTTGGATGGATATCTTTTCGCATGTGAGAATAAATGGATTAAAAATATTATTATTGTAGAGCATACAAAATTAAGGGAGAGATAAAGAAAACCTTGTGGCTAAATTGATAATGATCTATGACAAACAATTCTCCAGAAACATTCTCGGTCGAGTAACTAGTCGACCGAGAACACTGTCGGTCGAGAAATGGTCGACCGACCAAGTTTCTGTTGTCCAGACTGAAATAAATTTGCATATGTTCTTGTTAAATCAACAATAAGGATAACCTTCAATACTTTATATATATGAAATTTCTTTAAACTTTCATTGGGATATCTATCTAAGGGGGAGCAAAGCATAAAAATAAGGGGGAGTTCATAAAAACAACTTTGACCATTTGATTGAAGAAGCTTACGAAAACATTGTAAACACCATATATAGCTGGAATTTTTACTTGATTATAAAGAAATTTATGAATTTATTGAAAATGGTATCTTGTACTTAAAGGAACTCTCTACCCAAAACAGGGCTTAACATCCCTTGCATCTGGATGGAGACATTTTTATGTAGTCTAAGATTAAACAATTCTCATTTTATTTAGTGCTTAAACATCCATTGATAGATGAGAAATACATTCGTCATAAGCTTAAAGGAATCTCATATCATTTCAAGGCTTAACATCCTTTGCAAATGATTGAGGAACAAATTGTGGATATATTAGACAAGAATGATATTCAACCCTTATTCCTAATAGAATATCTATTTAAGGGGGAGCATAATATAAAATCAAAGGGGAAAAGAAAAGTAAAATATTCAAAATGGATATCTTTTTGAAATGACAAAGGGGGAGAAAAGAATATAAAATCAAAAATGTAACATCTTGTCAGCACTCATGGCTACAAAGGTAATCTTCAGGTATGAAACTTACATGCTTTATATTTCCTTATTTCATATTTAGGAAATGTTTGTCATCTTCAAAAAGGGGGAGATTGTTGGCTAAATGGACATCTAAAAATCCCTTTTGTTTTGATTATGACAAACATTTCATTCTTATTAATCTAACGAGCTACTTGAGTGTGCAGGATGACAAAGTAGCAAGGGAAAATCCAAGAGCTTACTTAGTTATATTTTCATGCAATGTAATCAATGTTGTAAAACTTGTACAAATATATAATGTACAAGTACTTAGAATTGCATGTAAATCAAGCGTTAGATTTTCCCTAGCCAAACACCATAGTTAGACATGTCATCCCATTTCAATAGGATCATTTTCGCACACTCACACACATAATTAGTGCTTAAATTGAAACCTTGAAACAGGATCATTCTCGGTCGACAAACTCCTCGACCGAGACACTCTCGGTCGACAATCTTCTCGACCGAGAAAGATCCAAAGTAGCCGTTAGACACAACTGACAAGTTAGTTGGCAGTTGAAGAAAGACATTGCAAATCACTTGTTCCAGAGAGCCTGTCGGTCGACAAAAGTTCGACCGAGTAGGTGTCTCGGTCGACCATTTGTCGACCGAGATGGTCTTTGACAGCAACTGCAGAATAAATGAATTAGCCGTTGTTAAAGCAACAACTTTGTACCTAACGGCTAGTTAAGCACTTAGAAACCCCTAGAAGTTGTCTAGAACGTCCTTAAGCATACTTAGGCCATTCCTATAAATAGGACAAGCCATAGGACACTAGAATTCACTTGTTACACTTGAGAATACACTTGAGCATACTTGAGCAATCTTTTGCAAGCAATTTGAGCACTGTGATCATTGGCCTACATTCTCCTTAACTCAATCTCGTGTCCTATAGGCTAGATTCTCCTACCCACAGAAATCACAAGTTCACACACTTGGCTAGGAGATATTACGCTTGATCTAGGCATATCAAGCCTTGGGCTTAAAGGATAAGTTGTAATTTCCTTCTTCTTTCTTGTTCCTTTTTATTATTTGTACTCTCCTTGCTACTCCTAGGGTTGGAGGCTGCGGATTGGAGAGAATTGACTTCTCAGGTGGAGAAGGGGACTTCAAGCTACTTCAAGAAGGCTATCGCAAGAGGAAGCTACTTCAGAAGGCTGGTGCAACGGGAGTTGGTGCATCTACTTCAAGGGAAGGCTGCTTCAAGGTTGGCGATTACTTCTAGGTGAAGGCTGCTTGAAGGGTTTAGGAAAAGAGATTGTATTTTATGTAAATTCCTTGAAGAGGTAATAAAATAAATTTCTTTTCAAATCCCGGTTGGGTAAGCAACCGGGTAGTGGACTGACTACCTTAGTATTTGCTAAGGCTAGGAACCACTCTAAACCCTTGTCTCCTTGTCCAATATTTTCATTGTGGTTGTCTAAGTTTAAATAATTGTTAAAATCTTTATAAAACTCTATTCACCCCCCCTCTAGTAGTTTTCACTTATCCTCTGCTCAGTTTTATAATGTTTATCTGCAATAATAATATTTCTGGCGGAGAGTTATATCTCTCACTGGGACAATTTCAATTGTCTCACCCCCTTGGGATCCAACTTTTTAGGCAGACACAGAGAGGCAGAAACCCTATAGCAGGGGGAGAGCAACAGCAGTAACAGGGACAGTTGTAATATTCCAGGTGGAGGCTCTAGATGTCATATTTTGTATAGAGAGTCCTATGTGTCGTCTCTGTACTCTCAGGTCCTCGGAGTTAGTAGTTAGTACCTTTAATGAATCGGTCTGAGATTTTGGCTTGATGCCTCGAGGATTCTTATACTGTCTGTGTATAGTTTTAACAAGGCAGTTGATGCTTGTAATCCTCGAGAAGAAATAGTACAGGATATGTACTTATGAACTAGGATGTAAATGAAATACATTGGTTCTTGATAAAAGAGTTTTCCTGTGTTTGGATCTCTTTGAAAATGGTTTTAATTTTTAGTGATTTTTGTTAATATGTTGTTAATGATCTCTTCTTCTTAGTTAATGACATTTTGTTCGAACAGTGTGCCACCCATATTCCGTGTCCTAATTCACACACGTCGTGTCTTTATCAGTGAAGAAATCTAAACTTCAGATTCTACAATCACACACAATGTGTGTTAAAAGGCACACGTCGTGTACTTTTTAGGCCAAGCTTTTCTAAAAAGGGGATGAAAATTTCTAAAGGCAGACACGACATGTCCTAAAAGAGACATGTCATGTCCTTTGACGAGAAAGGATGTTTTTAACCCTAAACTGAAACTGTCTCTTTCACTCTCACAACACTCAAATTCTCAAAGAGACATGTGCAGTTGTCATGATCCAACCAAGTAGTTGTGTCCGCCATGTGAAGCCACCTCTCCATCGTCTCCTCCAACCAAGTTATGTTGTAGCCGTAGTTGTGCCCACCTCATGAAGCTCTCTCTCCCTCTCCTTCTAAGAAATGAAGCATCGTGAGCAAGCCCCCGCCATTTTTTTCCACCGACAAGCTCAACTCTAGGGAGAGAAAGTTAGATCTCTATCTACACCATCATTCTCACTTCCTCCTTCATCCTCCACCAACGATACAGCAAAATCGTCTACCATGTTTGAGCTGAAGACCGTGTGTAGTTGTTGTGTCCATCAAGCCACCACTCTGCTCTAGATACACGACGTGTTTCTAAACGCACACGGCGTGTCTACGCTCAGTTGAGCCCATGCTTCTGCCATAGCACACGATGTGTTGTAAAGCAAACACGACGTGTCAAAGGTTGTTTCAGCAAGACTCCAAGCAACAATGGCACCCGTGAAGCAAACTTCCAACTGCAAGCATGGAGCAAGCTCTTCACCGGCCCCATCCTACATCTCTACAACCCAGTTTAGGGCCAGAGCTGAGGAGGACCCTACCTACCGGTTCCTCATCTCATGGAGGGTTCTACATACACATTTTGCATGTGAGAAAACTCTCAACACCTTGGGATTCAAAGATGGAAGTCATCGTGCACCTAAAGGAACTCGGCCTACACTACCTCTTCTATTCGACAATGAATACTTACCCCCACCTGGTATACATGTTTTTGACTACTCTTACCATAGAGAACAATCCTCAGAAGAAGTTGGAACCATATGCAATCATCTGTTTCCATATACTGGGCTGAGGCTTGAAGCTCACCTTTAAACAATTTTGTGAGGTTTTAGAGTGCCATTATGAAGAGGAACTAAGCTTCCCTCTAGCTTTTGATAGTGATGAATTCTGGTTTGAGATCACTAATGAAGACCTCCATGACACCTAAAAGGATAGGGCATCTTCTATTCACAACCCCATGTTCATATATGTCCAACGCCTTCTCAGCACAGGGGTTTTTGCAAAGAAAGAAACTCAGGGAGTGTGTGGAAAACAAAATTTATTCTTTATGTGGGGCATGGTGTATGATTATAAGATCAATGCATGGTACTACATTCTTACCAGGTTCTTAGACATCAAGAAAACAAAGAAGAGAGAATCTGCAAATATCATGTGTGGGGGTTTGATTATCCATATTGCCAGGAAGCTCGAGGTGGACCTGACAGGTCTAGAGGCTGCAATAGGTAGAAACCTGGTAGATATTCAGTACCTTCTATCCACATGATTGATCTCTAGAGTTCCCAATGATGATACCAAGTTCATACAATTCCTTTGTTAATGACCAATACATCGACATTCCAAACTTGGAAAATATCACATTGACAAACAAAGACAACCGGAAGGTAATTCTTATTGGCCCAGATGATCCAGAGACCCCTAAAGGACCAAAAGCTTTTGAGGAACCCCCTACAACTCCACCACCTCCCTCCACAAGCACTCAGACTGAGTACTCTTGGGCAATGCCTGATGTCAGGCATCTCTACGGGTACATGCAACAACACTTTGACCACATAGATGGTCGCCTGGACCTCATGGGTCAGTATATTCCATTATGCATGACATGGTACAACACATGGATATGTGGCAAATCTCTCAAAGCCACTATTTAATGCCTTAGCAGCACCACCCTACACCTCAGCATCACTACATCCACCATAGCCTGAGTCTGCTCCACAACCCATGCATGTCGACATTTCAGATGATGATGATCTCGTCAACCAGTACTTTCCTATTGGTCACGGGGGCACTGGACCCTCCTACTGATGCCATCCCATGATAGGTACTCAATTGCATTTTCTTTGAGTTTGATTGTTGTATTGAGGGCATTGCAAATTTCAAGCTTAGGGAGGATGCAACCAGCTGGTAATGTAGTTGCTTTTGCTGTTTTTATTCAATTCTTTACTTTAATCTTATTTTTAAGTTCGATTTTTATTTTTTCTTTGGCAAGTTCAATATGATGTGAGGCTCACTCTATGTAAAACTGTTTCTTTACAAGTTTAAACCATCTTGTCCTCTTTCACATGATCTGTCATTTGAAGGAATTGTTAAAGAACATGCATGAATCAAATGAAACCCTTTGGCCATCAACATATGCTTAAGTCTACTTTATACTTGTACCTTGAATATTCACCTTTCATATCTCTGACTGCTTAAAACATGTAATGGTCTCAAATTTTTTATGAGTGAATCAACCTTACAACTTTAATTAGGATACATGATGCCCTTGCCAAGCTCTTAGTGCATATCCAACTACTTTTTTAGTAAAAAAAAATTCAAAACAAATGAATGAAATCTTGCTAATTTTACATTCTTATTGACTCTCTAGTTGTGGAAAATTTTAAAATTTTTATTGCCTTGTTTCACCCTCTTATCCCATAAAAGATGGAAAAATGCCCCCACATCATGCTAGCCTAGTGTAAGCCCAATCTGGCAATGATGGTTAGGTGGTATGTCTAAAAAAGAGGGTAAAACACCCCAACCGACACTCCATGTGTACATAAGCCTACATTAGCAGCCGAGTGTCAGAACCCGCAATCCATTTCCCAAATAATCTTTTGGAAAAGAAGAAGAGTTCAACTCAGTTTTCTAATGTTAACTAAGATTTCATCATTTGTATCCTTAATAGCCGAGATTTCATGTTACACATCCACTAATTGTTTGGCCTAGTCATCCAAATTCTACTTAATGTTGTTTAACCAATTTACTCATTTGTTTGTGACCACCCCTTCTGAACTAAAAATATCTTTCATAGATGTTTGAGTTGAATTGACGACTACAAGTATAAACAAGTTGATCATGGTTGATGCAGTCCCATACTCATCTTTCTTTTCATTTGATCTATACATGAGCTTTGCAAATCCTTCATCTGTGCTCTATGCTCTTTTTGCTTGAGGACAAGCAACTATTAAAGCTTAAGGGGATTTGATGTGTGCATTTCATATTGAATTTTTCTACAATCTCACACACAAATTCAATTCATTTTTCATTCATTTAGCCTCTATTCATATTCATCTTCCCACATTTTAGTTATTTTTGCTTATCGCATGATGTTGATCGCAGATATGCACTTAAAGTGATAAATTGAAGATAGTTCAACTCAAATACGACCCCAAATGGACTTCTCCCCAAAAAGCAACTATTCAATCTTAGGGGGATTTGATATACACACTTAAATTGGCAAACTGGAGATAGTTCAACTCAAATCCGACCCCAAATGGACTTCTCCCCGACTTGCACCTGATTCAGAGTTTATTTCTACAGAAAAAACATTGCTCATGGCATGTCTTATTTACGACACGACGTGTCCTTTCCCAGAAATCTTCACAAGATGGAGAACACGTCGTGTGGTATTTAACAAACAACATGTGAGTCTCCAGTGGCCCCAACGCCAAAACATAGAAGAGCATAAACACGTCGTGTTTGAATTAGGACACGATGTGTCCACATGACTAGAAGGCCAGCTACAACTTGCTGCCAACACACATGATATGTGTTAATTTGAACATGTCGTGTGCCTATCGCTTGAAATGACTATAGAAGAAAGTTACACATTGTGTCTTATTTAAAACACATTGTGTACTTCACAGCAACAACACGACCTAGCCAAACTGCACAACAGAACATGACGTATCCTCTAACAGACACGCCATGTCACTATCAGTTTCTGCAAAAACGAGAGCAACCACTCCTCATTATAAAAGACCAATGCAACCCAATGGGCAGTTATCTCTCATCATTTTGGAAGTATCTTTCATCAAAGAGAAGTTCCAGAGCTAAGGAGGGTGATTTTGGGGTAGAAGAAGGTGGTTTTTTGGCAAAGAACCTCCATTCTACTTCATTTCTTCACCGAAGGTGCAACAAAGCTTTCCTCTCTCTCTCAAGCTTTCTAGGAGGAAAGATTGTCTGAGTTGGAGCAGCTCCAAGGGTGGAATATTGTCATCTAACTGGAGTTCTACTTCCCTTTGGATACATCTTTTGTTCCTTTAGCTTTTTCTTCTCTTAAGCATGCAAAACTCTGCAATTTCTGCTTTGTGTCTGTACATCTACATTATGGACGAGTAGAAATCTTTTCTTGGGTATGAGAGAGTAACTCCCATGCCATTGTTCATATAAACTTGAAATCTATGTTTATTTCTAGTTAATTATTCTTTTCCATGGATGTTTATGGTGTTTCTTGCTTGTATGACTGGCTGGCCACTTTTCATACATGTTTTATGTTTACGTTGTGCTTTGGGAGAATGTATGAGGAAGTAAGGAGTAGAATCCATAGAAGTATGCTCTTGACCATGGGAGTGGATTGAGAATATTGAGGGTAAAGTTGTGTTCAATATTAGGCATAGATGCTGGAGAGTTATGTTAAGTTGAGAACCATGTCGTGACATTAGGAAATGCACAACGATGACAACCTCCCTACTTGTTAACAACAATCTTGATTTCGTACTCCATATGATATGTTGGTATGGTAGTGAAATCTAATGTCCAAGCCTTTAATTTCTTATTTAACCCTTTAACTTTTAGCTTTTGCTTTTGCTAGCTTTCTATATCTATAAACAACCTGAATTTTATAACCCGACTTGGATTAATGAAAGTTAACAAATTTATGCCTAACTAGCCTAGCCCTTGTATTCGACACTCAACTACACTAACCCCGTACACTTGTGGGTAATTAGTGAGTTGAGATCTCTCTTGTAAAACTCCCAACAGCTACCCCCTTTTAGAGTGTAATAATCTATTAATTTATGGTCATAGTCTTACTTTTATGGTGTTTACTACTCCAATTCAATTGATTAAATTGTTTTGCTAGATGTTTTTCCTGACAATTATAAGGCCTCTTTTTAAAGAACATTACTAATTGTGCTAATGATACATTATCTGATCTCTCACCCTTCTTTTGAAATGATTAACTATCCAAAATATGGTCACGGTAATCAATCATGAACATGACAGTTCTAAGTCAAACTACCTATAGAATTACTAGCAAAAAAAGTCAACTATAAATGGATATTGTCAAGTACAAAAACACACCGGGATACTCTCAGTCCTAGAGAAGAAGGAGATTAGCTCAAAATGTTTCACATAGTATCAAAGTTAATTTCTAAAAAAAGAAAACATCAATCAATATGGACAGAATCATGAGTCGTGATTAATGAAGATCCCTTCTGAAAATGAGCTGGAACAGACAACATTTTGGCTGCCAAATCACTCCTCGGAGTAGCCAAAAGTTGCCTTGATGTTCTTCTCCTCTCCTCTCAATTCTTTTGTATAAAAATTGAGAATATCCTTGACATCCGTGCACTTAGGTCATATAGGACCCTAAGTATCCAAGAATAGAATGGAATGCCATATTATTACATAATACAATATATGAAACCTACAGACTCAATGGTACCAAGCTGAGTTGTTGCCACTGACTGTGCTTATGCATTGTGTAATCGAGACTGAGTCAGTGCCACCAAAAACAAAGTCAATGGTACTGACATTTACCTATGATATTATGGATGCGAGGTCGACACCACCCAGAACGGTGCTGGCATTAGCAACAATGGCTCCTAGTGGTATCGACAATTGTTAATGGTAGTGACTTTCTATTGTGAACTCCCTGTCCATTTTGGGACAAAATTAAAGGTACTAAGATGGATTTCGGTGGTAGTAAATTTGTCTTCAAACAACCAATTTACCTAAAATTATACATGAAATGCATTAGATCGAGATATAATATGATAAAGTTGTGCAAAATGCATGCTGAATAAGAAATATTGATGCACAATGTACTAAGCACAAGTTTAATACATTGAGTAAAAACATATATTTTTTTTAGAACATTTATCATATAAAATTACCAAAATAAAATATGAAACAATGAAAAAAATGTGTGTGTTGAAAATACCTAAGCTTTAATATTGGTTGTCCTCGTGCAACACTACTCTTAGGTGTGGTTGAACGAGTCAGTAATAAGATAAATCTAATGAACTTAACTCTCTTTACCACCCTCCACTGATTGTTCCCAAACCCGTCCAAGACAACCACAAAGTGTGTGGCTACACTATAGTGATCAATCATGCTCATAGAAGAAACATTGAAAAACATATCAATGAAAACACATATAGGTTGGAGTAGAAAATTATTATGAAATTTTGGATGCAAAATGAGTGCACCACATGATATCCTGATCTACATTGCTCTGATCAAAATTATCTTCTGAGTAGATGTAGTTCCTCAAATAAAAAGGAATGAGGGGAAATATCATAGTGGTTGCCTACCTTGTAGAGCAATGGGTGGATGGAATAGGATGGAAAGAAACAAGAATCACAAAAAAATCTAAACCAAATATGATGCACCTTAATGATTGATGAAAAGAAATTAAATGTCTCCTAATGTCTACTAACTTTTTTGGTAGAATGATGCATGCATGGAATGCCTCATCCTAATGATTCAAGTTGTAATGAACTAAAATATGGATATATTCTCTTTTTGTCCTTTTCCCCATGCATTTCCTTTCCTTTCTATCCTTTTTGTCCTTGATGTTGTATTAGTGGAATTTATAAAGATTTGGTGTACTTTTTTTTACTATTTATGCCAATAAAAGGGTTTATGCACAAATACCTCAGTGAAAGTTTACTAAAGGGTCTAAACTAAAAATTTAACACATGTGGTATAAAATAAATTTGTTCTAGAACATTCCTTAGCTATATGGATCAAGGAAGAGAAAAATCAATGAAAAATAAAGCTTTAAACATGTTAATGTGATATGAGAAATAGTGGTAATAATGGATAATGGGCTAAAATTAATAAAAGGAAGACCATTGGTTAAAGGTAACTTGAGTTTCATTTTCTTTGGTTTTGATATGGTTTGGAGGCCAAGTTTCATAATTTTGGGATAATAGTTATTATATCTCTTTTATTTAGAAAAGAAAATGTGAGTTTTCTCCCAAATGTGAGATAATTCATTAAATGATTCTAAAAGTGGCAACTAATCTTAGATTCCAAATCTACACATTAAAAATAGCCTTCGTGTGATTTTTGTCTAAATTGGATAATCTTTAATATACATGTGTAGATTAGTAGAGAGAAGTATTTAAAGTCCAAAATATTAAATAGTGTCTTAACTAATACCAAGAGATAAAATTAATGGCCAATTTGTATTACATATATTTTGTTTTGCTTGAGGTAAATTTTCACATTATTTCATAATAACTATATTTATTTTAACTGGGAGAGAAAATAAAAATAAGAGTCAAATATATTAAATGAATTATTATGTGACTCCAAAAGAGAAAATAAATCTCCAATTCAAAACCTACATGCCAAAATTAGCATTTCAATAAATTTTCATCTAATTTGGACAATCTTAAATATTTTAGTTAATTAAGGAGAGAGAATATAATTTAAAGAACAAAAATATTAAACCATATGTTGAAAAAAATTAATTAGTGGAAAATCATGTTCCTTACATTTAGTATTGCTTATAGGCCAAGCTTCATATTTTTGTAAAGTTTCTAGATGCCTCTAACTCATTAAAAGGATAAAATAAGTGATAATATTTAAAAATATTGGATAAATATTAGACGTCTTAAAAAAATAGAATAATGAAAAAATCGGATTGATCACCCAAAAATTAATTAACCTACCCAATTTGGATTTATTTGGACTTTGTTTGCACTCTTAAATAATATAGAAAGTTTTGTACATTATATGCACTAAAAGAACAAAGTTGGAAAGTTGTATTAAATGACATTCATTACATCTAACATGAACAGTGACTGCGGACTATATTTTGGGCATAACTCTCTTATTTCTTAATGAAACTTGACGAAATGTATTGTATTATATTGAAGAAAATTTAATTTTGCATACATCCCCTACTCGAGACTTATAATGGAGAATTCTTGAAATGCCTAAACTTGTTCCTCATGTCTTCCAAAGCAACTTCTCGCACACCCCTTGAAACCCAAAATCATATAATTAGGACCCTACCCTCATATGAAATGAAAACCCAAAGACTCTCCTATGATTTTAATTTCTCCATGGATCACCATTTCATCCACCGCCAAACGTGGTTCTTGGTTTGAGTTTGTGGAACCTCTGCCCGATGTCTTGCTTTTTCAGCTAGTAATTGGACCTCAAGTAAACAAATTTGGCACTTGTTCATCATGATCATCTAGTTAGTTTTATGAACGAGTGATGAACGAAGTTTCTCCAAACTCTTGGACAAGCTTCTCCTTGCCCAGCCGCCCATGGCATGTGTAGCAGGGAACATGATGATCCCTAGTGTTTTTCCCTTTTCACCCCTCAATGCTCTTTTATTTTCTTTTTCTCATTATGGGTATTCTTATATATCACCACATTTCAATTCAATTTTTGTGGTTTTTCATGCCATCAAAAATGCTACATTTATACCCTTTCATTGCATAAAGTTTTGAATTTTTATTTAACAATTTAATTTCACAAATAAATTAGCAAATAAAATGAATTGTGTAAAAATCATATCTTTTTATTGGAAGATCCAAAAGTTATAAATAAATATTTTTGGAATTGGCAAAATGAGTGATATCTAATAAAAATGGTTTTAGTGTCTGATTTCCATTTTTTGAAGGATGATTTTTGCCAAAATGAAATATATGCATAAAATTCATAAAAATTATAACTTAATCATATTAACTTGAAATTGAACATAACACTATGTTTCCTTGATCAGGAGAATCTAATAAATCATTTAGTGAGGTTTTAGGGTCAAAATGTGAGTTATGCTAAAAAGGTCTAATTTTGGGTATATCTACATTAATATACAATATGGACTCTAATATATGTGAATAACTTGAAAATATGTGAAGTTGAACTTGGAATCATCTAAAGTGTTGAAAGTTAATAATAAAACTTGAAAAAAGAGTTATGTGCATTCTTACACCCTAAGTTGGGATATTTGCAAACCTAACTGTAATGACCACCATCAAACCGACAGCCAAATCATTACTAATTATGCGGAATTACAAAAAATTACTAAAATTTTAAAGCATTTTGCAAGGAGATCCTCTTCCAAGAAACTCTTACTGAAAGATCCAAAACTTATACATAACATGATTTACATTGTTTCATCACATCTCGAGGACAAGATATAACAATTGCTCTATCGACACATGTACTGAAGCAACATAAAACCTCGAGGCGTACAAACCAAAATCTCATATCATTAATGAAACCATTACGAACCGACTCCAAGGGCCTGAGAGTACAGAGACAACACATAGGACTTCTATCTACAAGACATGACAGAAAGTACACTCAACCTGAGCTATTACTACTACCCCAACTATTGTTCCTCCTCAGTAGAATGATCTCTACCGCCTTGTGGACGTCCACCTAAAAATTGTGGATCCCATGGGGTGAGACAATTGTCCCAGTGAGGGATATAACTCTCTGTCGACCATATTATTACCACAGATAAGCATTATAAAACTAAGCAGAGGTTCTTTTATATTAACTAGCAGAATTAATCACTATATGAGCAGAAAAGAGTAATATCTTCACTTAAGAAAAATGATGCATATATCCATGGTAGAGTAATAAGTCATCTATCTACTTTACAAGAAATGTAAAGAAACATAAATAACATCTATTTACTAAGATGTATAATTGAAGCGTGCATCAACCAATGTTTTTTGTGTTTGATCCTTAAGAAAATACGCTACATGGCTGATTACATTTTACAATCACACTTATGCCCTAAGGAGATGAAGTATACCCCGTTCATGCTCCAACCGACCAAAAACTTCTCACAAGTCAATATCATACAAGGTCAATGGAAGAGCTGGCAGCCAAGACCTTTGATGTCTCGGTCAGTACGAGGCTACTGGCAGTGACATCTCATGTCAATCTGCAAAAAGAGTGTGCCAGGGTATAAAGGCATCTTCGCTTAGAGCTACAACATCAACATGCACTCTCTTAGGGGAACACCGACTAACAACCATCCCCAGTTATAAAATTACTAAGTCATGGCATATATAGCCATACTTTGAGCCACGAGCCAATTCACCGTGCTCAATTGAGTCTACAACTGTAGTCACACTCGAGCCAGGATATGGCATATACCCAAATCCCCATTTATTTCGAGTTCTTAAGGGGATCGGCTCACATTTGGCCATCCAAGCTTATGCCCCCACATATTCAAAAATAAGCACTCTAGATTATCCTGTGGGAAAAACCCATTTCACCAGTCATCAATTCCTGACGCTGATGGATCTATGGTCATGACAACATTTTATAGTTTTGAAGGATATATTAAGTGCATTACAATATTCTTTTATCATCAAACAAGTTATAATCATCAATCATAAACAAATGCTACAAATAAATGTGTAATACATCTATCAAGCACTTTTCTAATTTAAAACACATTTAGATACATAACACTTGGGATCTCAGACCCTTATCACATTACTGGGAATCCTCATCCCATCAAATCATCATTATCATGATTACTAGATCTGGGTATTCAAACCCTTAGATCACCACATTGCATTGTTACCTTTGTAACAAGTAACTATTACTCTAGGTCCTCAGACCAAGGTATTCATCACATTATTTCACATGGCTCACAAGGCCCATTTAAACATCTTTTCACCTCTCACTAGGAAACAATTATTCACATGGCTCACAAGGCCCATTAAACATCTTGTCACATCTCACTAGGCAACAAATATCTTTTAGGTCATCAGACCACATAAACATTATACTTATTATACAAGTATTTAACATGCTTCACAAGGCTTATTCAATAAGACAAGTACAACCTTCCCATTATTAGGGTTAGGGTTTCTCTTTATAGCCAAATATGGTTTCAAGTTCATATTATCAATCCAAACCCTAATTTATTACTCCACACATCTAGGAGCATACATTAATATCATAAGTATTCAATCATACTTATTAATTCTCATCATTTATCATTAAATGATTATCAACACAAAGTATGAGTTTCTCTATCATCCTCACTAGGATATTGATTACTTCATACTTTTGGTTCAATCCTCCTCTTGAGGAATATTAGTTCATCATTAATAATTCACATCATCTTTTATATTGCAATACAACACACAACGTACGTCACTCAATCAGTTACATATGATTGAAGTGTCTCTACCATATTAGGTATCAAGATGTGTGTATATTAGCATATCATGCTTTAAGCTCCATTCTTTACTTCATATCATGTATCCATATCGAGCATGTGGTATAACCACATCACCATGTCATGTTTTAGGGTGTATCCCCTAACACCATATCGTGTACCCATATCAGATGGACTATCACTTAGTTCTTATCATCTCAATTTAGCTTTGTATCGGGTATGAGCTAGGTGCTTGACCCCATATCGGGTATAAGCTATATGCATGGTGCCATATCATGCACAAGGTGTGCATCATATCAAGCATAGAGTATATGCCTCATCATGTATCATTTAAGTGGTTGATATATAAGATACCATATCGGTTTTCCATCTAAGATTATCTTATCGGGTCTCCATTTTGGGTAACATATTGGGTTATCATGTTAGGTAGACCCTTAGGCTCATAACCTCTTTATACCTTCAAGGATCATCCCTATCATATAGTTACATGACATGCTAGGTGTCTAATTGGATTCTCTTATCATATTCCATTACATAAAGGATAGGGAAATCATATTTCAATCCATCATCTAGGGTTTTCTACCATTATTGGGTAGAATATGCCATATCGTGCATGAGGGATGAATTAGACCTCATGTAGTTCACAAGGTAGAAGTAGGTAGTGTTCCTATCATCCAAAGAATATCAATAGTAATGTCAATGTGGTATCACTCACCACTTATATCGGTTTACCCATAACCTTGGGTTTCCAACTATATATTGTATAGAGTGTTCACTATCCCTATATCGTGTAAGAGGTATAGCTTTGGATTTGTATCATGTATAAGGTGCAAATGGTTGTCTCCCATATCGTTCATAAGACATGGCTCATATTGTGTATGAGCTATCATATATCTCCATATTGGGTAAACCCCCATCTTGGGTTTATTTTGGGTTTAAGGTATTTCAACCATATCGGGTTATGCCATGTAATTGAATCCATGTCTTATATTGTACATAAGTGTATGCTCGATCAATCATATCGTGCACAAGATATGTGCTTCAAGATATCATGTACTAGATGTGTACTTCATGATCATATCGTGTAAGAGGTACTTGCTTATCTTACTCATATTGGGTTACCCAAACTAGGGTTTTAGCATATCTACTTTTAGAAGTGTATACTCAACACTATATCATGCATAGAGTCCTTGCTTGACTTCCAATCATGCAAAAGGTGTATGATTAACACCATATAGTGTTCAATATATGAACGTCATCCCCATATCATGCAAGGAGATATAGACTCTTAACATATCGTGCTAATGTTGTATGTACATAACCATATCGGGTTAGAGGTACTTGTTTGTGTGCTTGAACCTGATATCACTTTATAAAGTGATACCACCTTCTTCAAGCTCTAGACCTTCGTTCCAACTATTCTAGTTCATGAATAATAGATCTAGGAAACTATTAGAACTCATGCATTCATCAGATTTTCAAGAGAAACTCAGAATTGAAAGTAAACCATCTAAAATAGCAAGATAGGTGGTAAATAATAACATGATTGGGTTCAAGTTATATAACCTGCCTTGTGAACAACTTCCAAGCTCCAAGATCCAAAGCTTTACGTTCCTAAGGTTGAATATGAACTTTTCCAAGGTCCAAGTCTCGTTCAAAACTCCTCCATAGACAAGAAATCACCATAATTAAGAAATTGGTGAAGAAGGAAGGAGAGGAATATCCATAACCCGAAATCCTACTTCAACCAAGGTTGAAGATGACCAAAGCTTACCTTAAAGCTTGGTGCTCAGGCTCCCCTTTCTCCTTGAGATAATTTGCATGATATATAAAGGGATATGCATGATATCTCCAAGGAAGAGGGTTGTGGGGTTCATAAACTTCCATAAGTAGGTGGAAGGTGAAATATATATACTTGGGTTCATGAGATAAAGTGTATAAGAGGTGTCTTCACCTTATGCTACTAGATGACACGTGGCCATGCATGGTTGACATGTGTCCATGCATGCACACATACTTATCATGCTATTCAAGAGTCTTTAGGATAATCTAGGGGTGATAGTTTGGTCATCCTTTGTCTTGTTGGATAAGTTACCTCATATTTATCTCATCAATAAGGCAAACCGATACACTTATTGCAAGGAGCATGTAACTCATCATGGGCCACCCACTTGAGGTTCGTTTCCCATCATGGCCTTTTCCAAGGCTAAAAAAACTGATAGGAGACTCCTACTATGGCTCCTTGGCCGATAGGGCTCCTATATCAAGTTTACAACTCAATACAACACATATAAGGATTTACCTTCAATTCTTTCTTGGTCTATTCATCACTAAGCGTATCATCACTCAAAGGTGTTTTAAATATAGTGTATCCTTCTTTATCTTTCCTCTAAAAGATACATAGAGGGAGTAGGGACACTCTAGAGGTGGTAATTTGCATTTCTACCCTATATTTTGGGTAAATTACAAATTGTACCAAAATTGGTGCATAAAGTGATAGCATTGTTCAAACAAGTTATAATCTTGGGATTTAGGATTTCCAAAAGTCATCACTTAGAATAACTCTCTTTATTATGATACTAAAACACTTAGAACACATTCAACATGTGACATATTGCAATGTAACCCCTCATCTTGGGCAAATTGCACTTTGGTCCAAAATAAAGGAATATTGCTCAAACAACATTTAATCAGGACCAAATTTGAAACATACATGTGTCCCATGATAACAAAAATCCTTAGAGGATTATATTAAATTTCTAAGAAACTTACTTATCCAAAACAAACAAGGTTACCTCCTAACCCAGGTCAGGGTCATTACAAGTTATAAACCCCTAACAAGGATTTCATCCCCAAAATCCTAGATGAAGGAAGACAATTGTCATTCATGCATCATATAATCAAATCTCCACATACCATCTTATGTCATGGAGATGCCATAGATTTGAACATCACAAGGTTCTTCCATTCAGAGTCATCATAGAATCTATCATACATGACACATATTCAACTGTCATTTTCATTAATGACTGTAGTGCCAACTCTGTGTCAGGTAACACTTTCTAAGTCAGAGAAGTACTATTCATACTTTGAATAATTCAGGTGTCAAACCTTATTGACTCACATCTTTTATGTGATAAGATTCTTGATTCTAGGGAGTCTTCCATACTCCTCACTCAATTTAGCATTTCACTTCCAAGAAAAGACCAGAGTTACGTTCTGTCACCCACTTGGGACTACATGTCTTATCATACATCTTTAGTGCCACTCTAATTTGTTGACACAACAAAAAACTTTCTTATGACTCATACCAACTATCTTCGTAGTTGTACATTCTCTTGTCATAAGGAAATGTCACTTACTAAAGAAGAACTTATCTCAAAGTTACATATAGATGTTATGAATAAACTACCTCAACAAATCTAGATAGGGATACTCTAAGGAATTATTTTTAGCTTGATTAGCTTTTTCTCAAAATGATTCTGCAATTGTTCCTTCAATTAATACATCCTTATTGATGTTATGTTTATGCAGAGCATAAACCCCTAACATATGACCTCCATACTAGAGTTATCTCAAAGTTGTCCCTTCTAGGTAACCAAACATTATTCATCTTATCATGAGTCATACTCTCACTTTCCCATACCACCTGGCACATCTTGGATACCAGAATTCCTTACCTTGGTATCCTTCTCATGTGTTAAAAACACATCACATCCTCATCATTTCCATCTCTCTATTGTCGATTCCAAAGTCAAACATACAAAATTATCTTTCTTTTATCTTGGAACATTATATATATTACATATATCTTTATCTTGGAACCAAAGTCCAAGACGAACTGATACTTTTCTAAGTATCTATCAAAAGATCACTTCTAACTCATGCACGTCAAGTGTCCTTTGACTCACTTGATTGCCATGTCCCTAGAAGGAAAGAATACAAAGGACATATTCCTTTTATCACCCCATCATTGCCCAGGGTTTTGCATCAAAGAAGAGGCATTATCATCTTCTAAGATTATTACATGAACTTTCAACTGTTCATGAGTCATTACACTTGTTTCATCCTAGGTTCCTTGCCATCTGCACATGAATTATATGGACGATTACATATCATCATCCCTTTCGATATTATTGCCTAACATGTTCATGAATATTTCATGATTTTATCACATTTCCCATTTCCACATTATGGAAAAGATCTTTACTATTCACACAGACTTTATCAAACATGGATCATCTCCCTTGTTCTCTTTCTCTTATCATGAGGATTATACTTTTTACTTCCTCATACACACAAATTGATCTGAGATCATCTTAGATTCTAATTTATTGCACTTGGGATGTGATACAAATATCCATGCCATATTTCCAGTTTTGTTATGCTCACTAGATTGTCTCAAAATGACTACTTGATCAGAGTAATCAGAAAGATAACAATCTAAGAGTTCCATACCTACCTTATCTTCAATAGTTGAATACCTGGCCAGGGTATACAAGTATTGAGATTTGGTGGTATGCACTTTGTTTAATATCATATTCTTTACTTTTCATACCATCAAAAACATAGGACTTAGCATCCCTGGATTTTCTCCAGGCATCACTTCTACACCTCATTCACTTTCACACAAATAAAAGAAATTGTAAAGCATTTAAAAGATTTTTGAGAAGAATGTAAGTTCTCACCTTCCTTATGTCCTCATAGTACTAGTCAAAGGAAGCTCAATAACAACTACTTTTCTTATTTTTAACTAATAGAATCATGAAATGAGATATCAGAATGACACTATTTCATCTGACCTATCTCAATTCATGGATTAATTACTGCCTTAGGCTGATTCTTTACATAGAATCTTGTTATTGCCTATTTCTAACATCATGCTCTATTGTTTGGTGCTGATGGACCTGCTCGGGATGTCTGTTCACGTCCTTGTGTACCACTGCTAAACCATTGCCTTCGAGAGTCTTATTGACTCTACCTCAGTAGTTGGGTCATTCCCTCCTTCCTTTTTGGACAAAAGGATCTAATATGCCCAACCTGTCTACACTTATGACATATCTTATATGCATCCCCTAGCCTTTTCGGCCTTATAATTGATGTAGAGGCTAAATCAAGAGTTCTAACTGGTGGAACATCAGGTCCTTTACCCTTTCTTGGTAGCCACTGCCCTGGTGCATTAGACATTGGTTGCATTGGTGGTACCAAAAACTTCCCCTTTTTAAAACTACTAGGCATCTATTCCTGAGTTTGGATAGATCTTTTCTTAATCCCTACCTCATTACCCTTTTCTGGATAGTTCCTCATCAAATGTCCTACTTGCCTGTACTGGTGACATGTTCTGTTTTCTTGTTGTGTCTTAGTTCTTTTGACATTTTCAACTGCCCCAACATAACTATGTTGATATGAAATCATGTTAGAGCCCAAAACTTCATCATTAGGGGCTGGAAATCTAGGTTGTTACTAATATCCAGTCCACTATATGCATCACTATTGTCCTAACCTACCCAGTAAGAGCATCAAAAGAAGGATTCCTTATCATAGCTGGATCAACTTGGGGATTCTCAGGAAGTTGTTCTCCTCTTGCATGATCCCTTGCACCTTCTCTTGGTGCAACAACATTGCTTTCAGTAATGTGTTCCTTATTTTCTTTAGACATCTTTAAGCTTTACTCTATCTTCTGCATAAGAAGAAGCCACTATAAGATATACTGGAGGACACTAGAACAGACTCAATACCTTAGTCCTATGTCTCTATAGACTTAGTGTACCTTAGCTCTGATACCAAACTCATAACAACCGCCATCAAACCGACAACCAAATTGTTACTAATTATGCAGAATTACAAAAAATCACTAAAATTTAAAACCATTTTGCAAGGAGATCCTATTCCAAGAAACTCTTACTGAAAGATCCAAAACTTATACATAACATGATTTACATTTTTTCATATCATCTCGAGGACAACATATAACAGTTGCTCTATCAACACATGTACTGAAGCAACATAAAACCTCGAGGCGTACAAGCCAAAATTTCAGATCGTTCATGAAACCATTGCGAACTGACTCCAAGGACCTGAGAGTACAGAGATGACACATAGGACTTCTATCTATAAGACATGACAGAAAGTACACTCAACCTGAGATATTACACTGTCCCACCTATTGTTCCTCCTTAGTAGAACAGTCTCTACCGCCTTGTGTACGTCCACCTAAAAATTGTGGATCCCACGGGGTGAGACAATTGTCCCAGTGAGAGATATAACTCTCCACTGACCATATTATTATCACAGATAAGCATTATAAAACTGAGCAGAGGTTCTTTTATATTAACTAGCAGAATTAATCACTATATGAACAGAACAAAGTAATCTCTTCACTTAAGAAAAAAGATGCATATATCCATTGGTAGAGTAATAAGCCATCTATCTACTTTACAAGAAATGAAAAGAAACATAAATAACATCTATTAACTAAGATGTATAACTGAAGCGTGCATCAACCAATGTTTTCCATATTCAATCCTTAAGCAAATATGCTACACAACTGATTACATTTTACAATCACACTTATGCCCTGAGGAGATGAAGTATACCCCGTTCATGCTCCAACCGACCACAAACTTCTAACAAGTCGTACCATACAAGGTCAATGGAAGAGTCGGTTGCCAAGACCTCTACTGTCCCGGTCAGTATGAGACTACTGGTAGTGACATCTCGTGTCAATCTAAAAAAAGAGTGTGCCAGGGTATAAAGTCATCTTCGCTCAGAGCTACAACGTCATTATGCACTCTCTTAGGGGAACACCGAATAACAACTATCCCCAATTATGAAATTACCGAGTCATGACATATAGCCATACTATGAGCACTAGTACATAACCGACCTTTAGTGTCAGTTATTTAAGGCCTTTAGTGTCGGTTTCTAAGCGAAACCTATGTGGGTGACGCTAAAAGCCCAGCCATTACATGTCGGTTCAAAAACCGACGCCAAAACTCTTCGCGCGCCAACGAAAACGCGCCAGCAGGGCACTATAGGCGTCGGTTATTACCTAAGAAACCAATGCCATATACCTTCGCGCCATAGAAGGGCGCCAACTTGGGCACTATAAGCGTCGGTTATTAGCTAATAACTGACGCCATATAAGTCCCAACACGGCCATGCTGGCCAGCACGGCCGTGGTATCTGGTCCGTTGCGACGGCCGTGCTGGCTAGCACGGCCGTGGTGTTAAGGAAATAGACGTCGATTTCTATTACAAACCGACACTGTAACTATTTGGCGTCGGTTTTATACAAATAACCGACGCCTATTTTTTGTTTTTTTCTGTCAGTTTGCAGACCTACTGTATGGCTGGTCGCAGGATGAGAAACCTGCAGTTCAGTTATGAACTATAGGTTTTACGACATCCATTGATATCAGCCAACAACAGGCCACAAACCTGCAAAAATAACAACAAAAATATTCACACATTTAGTAATGCAACCTGCAGTTCCATTTGATTTTCACATTTAGAATCATTCATGTAGATAACAATCTGTAGTTCTATTCATTTTCACATTCACACATATAGAAACATTCATATAGCAACCAACAGTTTCATTCATTTTCACTCAGACACATGTAGAAACATCCAGACATGTAGAAACATTCACACATATATTATAATTCCGAAATTCATTTACAAAATATCATTCTTTAGTCATTATTCGCTATCAACATCCCAATTATATCTTAAATCCCCCACTACTTGTATGGCTGTTGCCCATTCTTCTCTTACTTCATTTAATTCTCCCTTCGTATAGGGAGCATGTACATCTGGTAAGGCCGTTCCTGTCGTGTGTTCAGTTTTAAACACATGTAAAGAGAATGATGTATATATATAATTAATGAGCTATAAATAAGATTGATATATTTCATATTATCTAATGAGACTATATAATACCTCAGCAATACAATCAATGTCCAATGCGGCATATTTGATAATCATGTGCATAAATCGCATCACATAGTATCCACATGCCCATCCGTTGTCTTGTGTAGGACACTATAAATTCAAACATACAAAATATAAAAAATACAACTAATTAAGCACTGTTCACATAAATAATATATACATATATTGCAGTCGGGAACTTACTTTCACGTTCTTCCAAATAATTGGCTGGTTCTTTTTCGTGGGGACCTTTCCTCCCGCCTTTTTGAACTCATCAAAACCCCTACATATTAATGTAACACAGACATTGCATAATTAAATAGTAATGTAATAAGATATGTTAACGGATATGAAAATGAAATATTTCTCACCGGAATAATGCCATTTTCATTATGTGTCCATATTTTGTATTCAATATACTCCCCTTAGGATCTAGATAATAGACAGTGAACGTCTCGGGGACAATAACCAATAACTCCCAATGCATACCACTAGAGGTAAAAAAGTTAAAAATTAATAACTCAAAATCCACAATAAAAATGTAATTTTCTTAAGTCCAAATTATAATAAGCAAAGTAAACTTACTCTACATTAAATGGAGCCATTATCATCGTCTTCTTATTTTGAGCAAAAATTGAAAAAGCCTCACAACAGTATTGTTGAACTGACGGAGGGTCTTTAGCTACTAGACTAATCAAAGATGGAATCAAAAATCCTACATGTTCGAATGCAAAATATGCACATATCTTGTCTAAGTAGCTGCAAAATATGTATTAATTACGCATGCATTAATAAATAAGAAACCAGATCACCAGAATAAGCAAAGGTATATAGATGTATAAAGAAGATCTCACCTTATCCATAGCTCTATCACAAATGTATTTAGCCAATCATATCGAAACAACTCCAAAATATCTTGTATAAATAGTTTGCTTTCGTATGATTGACCTGCAACACCTGAATCTATAGAAACAGTTATAGGGCAATTTATATCATGTTCGCCTAACCATATTTCCATACCCCTACAGTTAGGACCTAACGGGACAGTTAGGTCCTGTGGAACCCAACTGGGTAATGTAGGAGGTGGAAGTGGAGGCCTAGATGGTGTGGGTGTCTTCTTTTTAACCTGTATATATATATATATATATAATAATTTCAGATCAACTGACATCATATACACACACTAACAATTTAACGTAATGTAAATTTACCATACAATTTCAGTAAAGATGACATCCGCTTTTAGCCACAATATCACTCCGCCTAGTGCCTCACCAAGTGTTTCACAATCTGGGTGGGCATATTGCAATGGAAGATCCATCCACTTGGGGAATATATGTACCAGGCTCACACAAATCCAACCAGCTGGTAATGGAGACCCGTGAAATAGTTCCCCTGGTAGGGATGGGTAAGCCGACGCCTCTGCAACGACATATTCATTAACTTTTAGACGGCATGGCTTCAACCCCTACAAATGTTTGTGTAAAGAATGTTATATACATATATACATATCATCTTGAAAACATATCATCTTGAATTAAAAAACTAGTTACTATGTCATAAAAATACTTACAGTAGATGTGCTAGGTGGTGGGTCTATAGGATTACTCCCAACCTCTGTAGTAGGAGTAGAGCGGGATGCTATGATAGGTACTGTCTGCTGAGTGGCAGTCTGAGATGCCTGCCACTTTTTCAGTGCTTCTTCCAGTTTCCTATCAACTAGCTTATCTACCTATACATGGATAAAAGAAACGTTAGCTTCTAATTATTGAATTCTCTTTTTACAGTAACATTATAAAGAAAGAATATGTTACCTCTTCTTGTGAAAGTCCTACTTTTGGGACATGTTTGATCACATGTATGCATATATATACTATACTTTTTGGAACCTTTATACATATCTGAACACCGTAAATAACCATACTAAACACCCAAATACTTTATAACACAACTATAAAACAATGATTATAGATAAACTATTAAACAATAGACTTGTCACACATAAAACACCCTATACAACTATAAAAAAAAAAGTATTAAGATATGCATGATACAATAACTATTTTGCATCACATTACAGCAGACTTATCATTGATACCTTACTAACTTATTGCTACATTTATATATCATCACTTGATAAAAAATTACAGAAGTACATTTAACCAAAGTATGCATTCTAAAATCTATGTCATGATTAGTTACATGTAATTTACTTGGATATACAACAATACCCGATTACTATGTCTTACATACAAAGTATGCATATTAAATTAACTAAGGCTTATCATAGAACATGTATTGTATATAAGTTCAATATATTACAGTCAATAATTATTTTACTTTCAAAAATTACTTAATGTTACAGGCTTGCAGCTCTAATATAAAGAGTGATCAACTAAGGCATTGCCATAGATCAATGTATATGAGTTATTTATCAAGTTACCAATAAGTAAATAACTAAAAAATAAATAAAAAAATGCCCAGCAGCAGCCTGGGTAGCACGGCCGTGTGGTCGGCCAACACAGCCACGGCCGTGCCAGCCCACACGATCGTGGTTGCTGTTGGTAAGGAGAGGGAGAAGAAAGAAGAAGAGCAGGGCGGAGCATAGGAAGAAGGAAGAAGGCCGTGGTTGCCTTGGCACCACCCAAGCATCCGCCGGAGCAGAGGAAGAAGGCTGGGCGGGCATACCTTGAGGGCAGAGGAGAGCAGTGGCCGGAGCAAGGCGAGGAGCGGCGGCGGAAGGGAGAGCAGCAGGAGCGGCAGCGAGGGCACGGAGCAGGAGCACGGCCGCCAGTGAGCACAGAGGACAGGAGTAGGAGCACGGCCGCCGGTGAGCACGGAGCAGCGGCGAGGGTAGGAGTAGGAGCAGCGGCGAGGGCAGGAGCAGGAGCACGGCAGGTGCGAGCACGGAGCAACGACCGGCGAGGGCGAGCAAGAAAATCGCTGGACCTAACTGAAATCGGGAATGAAACAGGGAAAGGGGAAGAGTCGCTGGCGCTGGTGAGCTATTAAGTTGACAATAAGCGTCGGTTATTCAAAATAACCGACAACTAAACCAAAAGTGTCGGTTCTTTTCCAACAACCGACGCCTATACTAGATTATAGTCATCAGTTTTTAACTAAAAGACAACCGACAACTATTCCTATCCCGCGAATAACCTTTAGTCGTCGGTTATTCATTTATGAACCGATGCCATATGTCAAATTTTGGTGGTAATTTTTTCGCTGGAATTTTGGTTTTGGCGGTTGATTTTAGGTGTAAATTTTTTATTAATTAACCGACACTTAATAAAAGCGGTACTCGTGTCTGGTCGACCTTCATAGATTGAATGTCGGTTTATGTTATCAACCAACACTGGAGAGTTTAGGTGTCGGTTTATGTATACAACTGACACCTTGAAAAGTGACTTTATAAGCCATTTCTGTAGTAGTGGAGCCACATGCCAGTTCACCGTGCTCAACTGAGTCTACGACTGTAGTCGCACTCGAGCCAGGATATGGCATATAGCCAAATCTCCATTTATTTTGAGTTCATAAGGGGATCAGCTCACATCTGGTCGTCCAAGCTTACACCCCCACATATTCAAAAATATGCACTCCAGGTTATCCTGTGAGAAAAACCCATTTCACCACTCAGCAATTCCTGACACTGATAGATCTATGGTCAGGGCAACATTTTATAGTTTCTAATGATATATTAAGTGCATTAAAATATTATTTTAGAATCAAACAAGTTATAAGCATCAATCATAAACAAATGCTACAAAGAAATGTGTAATACATCTATCAAGTACTTTTCTAATGTTTAAAACACATTTAGATACATAACACTTGGGATCTCAGCCCCTTATCACATTACTAGGAATCCTCATCCCTTCACATCATCATTATCACGATTACTGGATCTGGGTACTCAAACCCTTAGATCACCACATAGCATTTTTCCCTCTGTAACAGGTAACTATAACCTCTAGGTCCTCAGACCAAGGTATTCATCACAGTATTTGACATGGCTCACAAGGCCCATTTAAACATCTTGTCACCTCTCACTAGGAAAAAATTATTCACATGGCTCAAAAGGCCCATTAAACATCTTGTCACCTCTCACTTGGCAACAAATATCTTTTTGGTCATCAGACCACATAAACATTATACTTATTATACAAGTATTTAACATGCTTCACAAGGCTTATTCAATAAGAGAAGCACAACCTTCCCATTATTAGGGTTAGGGTTTCTCTTTATAGGCGAATAGGGTTTCAAGTTCATATTATCAATACAAACCCTAATTTATTGCTCCACACATCTAGGAGCATACATTGATATCATAAGTATTCAATCATACTTATTTGTTCTCATCATTTATCATTCAATGATTATCAACACAAAGTTGAGTTTCTCTCTCATCCTCACTAGGATATTGATTACTTCATACTTTTGGTTCAATCCTCCTCTTAAGGAATATTAGTTCATCATTAATAATTCACATCATCTTTTATATTGCAATACAACACACAACGTATGTCACTCAATCAGTTACATATGATTGAAGTGTCTCTACCATATTAGGTATCAAGATGTGTGTATACTAGCATATCATGCTTTAAGATACATTCTTTACTTTATATCATGTATCCATATCGGGCATGGGGTATAACCACATCACCATGTCATGTTTTAGGGTGTTTCCCCTAACACCATATCGTGTACCCATATCAGATGGACTATCACTTAGTTCTTATCATCTCAATTTAGCTTTTTATCAGGCACGAGGTAGGTGCTTGACCCCATATCGGGTATAAGCTATATGAATGGTGCCATATCGTGCAAAAGGTGTGCACCATATCGGGCATAGAGTATATGCCTAATCATGTATCATTTAAGTGTTATATATATAAGATACCATATCTGTTTCCATCCAGGATTATCTTATTGGGTCTCCAAGTTGGGTAACATATCAAGTTACCATGTTAGGTAGACCCTTAGGCCCATAACCTCTTTATACCTTCAAGGATCAGCCCTATCATATAGTTACATGACAATCTAGGTGTCTAATTGGATTCTCTTATCACGTTCCATTACACAAAGGATAGGGAAATCAGATTTCAATCCATCATCTAGGGTTTTCCACCATTATTGGGTACAATATGCCATATCGTGCATGAGGTATGAATTCAACCTCATGTCGTTCACAAGGTAGAAGTAGGTGTTGTTCCTATCATCTAAGGAACATCAATTATATCTTCCATGTGGTATCACTCACCATTTATATCGGTTTACCCGTCACCTTTGGTTTCCAACTCTATATTGTATAGAGTGTTCACTATCCCTATATCGTGTAAGAGGTATAGCTTTAGACTTGTATCGTGTATAAGGTGCAAATGTTTATCTCCCATATCACTCATAAGACATGGATCATATCTTTTATGAGCTGTCATATATCTCCATATCGGGTGAACCCCCATCTTGGGTTTCATATCGAGTTTTAGGTATTTCAACCATTTCAGGTTATGCCATGTAATTGAATCCATGTCTTATATTGTACATAAGTGTATGCTCAGTCAATAAAATTGTGCACAAGATATGTGCTTCAAGATATCATGTACTAGATGTGTACTTCATGATCATATCGTGCAAGAGGTAGTTTCTTATCTTACTCATATTGAGTTACCCAAACTAGGGTTTTAGCATATCTACTTTTAGAAGTGTATACTCAAAACTATATCGTGCATAGAGTCCTTGATTGACTTCCAATCATGAAAAAGGTGTATGATTAACATCATATAGTGTTCAAGATATGAACTTGATCCCCATATCATGCAAGGAGATATAGACTCTTAACATATCCTGCTAATGTTGTATGTACATAACCATATTGGGTTAGAGGTACTTGTTTGTGTGCTTGAACCCGATATCACTTTATAAAGTGATGCCACCTTCTTCAAGCTCTAGACCTTCGTTCCAACTGTTCTAGTTCATGAATAATAGATCTAGGAAACTATTAGAACTCATGGATTCATCATATTTTCAAGAGAAACTCAGAATTGAAAGTAAACCATCTAATTTAGCAAGATAGGTGGTAAATAATAACATGATTGGGTTCAAGTTATATAACCTGCCTTGTGAACAACTTCAAAGCTCCAAGCTCCAAAGATTTACGTTCCTAAGGTTGAAGATGAACTTTTCCAAGGTCCAAGTCTCGTTCACAACTCCTCCATAGACAAGAAATCACCATAGTTAAGAACTTGGTGAAGAAGGAAAGAGAGGAATATCCATAACCCAAAATCCTACTTCAACCAAGGTTGAAGATGACCAAAGCTTACCTTTAGCTTGGTGCTCTGGCTTCCCTTGCTCATTGAGCTACTTTGCATGATATCTAAAGGTCTATGCAAGATATCTACAAGGAAGAGGGTTGTGGGGTTTGTAAACTTCCATAAGTAGGTGGAAGGTGAAGTATATATACTTGTGTTCATGAGATAAAGTGTATAAGAGGTGTCTTCACCTCATGGTACTAGATGACACATGGAAATTCATGGTTGACACGTGCCCATGCATGCACACATACTTATATTTCTATTAAAGAGTCTTGAGGATAATCTAGGGGTGGTATTTCAGTCATCCTTTATCTTATTGGATAAGTTACCTCATATTTATCTCATCAATAAGGAAAACCGATACACTTTTTGCAAGGAGCTTGCAACTCATCGCGAGCCACCCCCTTGAGGTTCTTTGCCTGTCAAGGACTTTTACAAGGCTAAAAAAACCAATAGGAGACTCCTACTATGTCTCCTTGTCTGATAGGGCTCCTATATCAAGTTTACAACTCGATACAACACATATAAGGCTTTACGTTCAATTCTTTCTTGGTCTATTCATCACCAAGAGTATCATTACTCAAATGTTATTCAAATATAGTGTCTCCTTTATATTTCCTATAAAAGATACATAGAGGGAGTAGGGACACTCTAGAGGTGGTAATTTGCATTTCTACCCTAGATTTTGGGTAAATTACAAAATTTACCAAAATTGGAGCATAAAGTGCTAGCATTGTTGAAACAAGTTATAATCTTAGGATTTAGGCTTTCCACAAGCCATCACTTATGATCACTCTATTTATTATGATACTAAAACACTTAGAAAAAATTAAACATGTGACAAATTGCAATGTAACCCCTCATCTTGGGAAAATTGCACTTTGGTTCAAAATAAAGGAACATTGCTCAAACAACATTTAATCAGGACCAAACTTGAAACATACATGTGTCCCATGATAACAAAACTCCTTAGAGGATTATATTAAATTTCTAAGAAACTTAATTAGCCAAAACAAATAGGGTTACCTCATAACCCAGGTCAGGGTCATTACACTAACCCTAATTTGCCTAATGAGGCATTTTATGAATCCTAATCTCTTTATTAATATATCTTTTGCAATATTTGCCTCAAAATCAGCATTGAAAATCTATTTCTTGGGTCTTGTACCCCACTTCCATGTTTTAATTAGATGATTCTTCTAATTGCCATAGTTTCTCTTTAGCATGTTGATTTTATTAGACTATTTAGCTAATATAGTGGTACTTTTGTACAACCACCCATAGATAGGACGTGTTATTTTTCCTAGAGGAATGTGTTATTCTCCCCATTATAAAATATTTTGTAGGTAACTAGGAATGTGTTACTCTCCTCTTACCTATAGGTTGAGGTCTGGTAGGTGCCTCAACCCTACTTAATTAATGTAGTCAATATTAATCATGCATGCAAATCTTTTACTATTTTCTTGTTATGGCAAGCATCTATTTGATTATGCCTCATATTCTTGATCTCTTATCTTATGATGAAATCTTAGCCTTTATTTTCATGTTATTTCTTTATCTTTTGTCCTTGTTCACTATTGACATATACCTTGTTTCTCTCTCTTGATGGGTGACTTCCCAACCACCCAGGCCTAGGATCAAAGTTGCGTAGTAGGAGCATGGAGGACTAGTTTAGGATTATAATAAGGAGTACACGACTTTCAGCATGGACCTAACTCATGAGGTTGTTGCTCAGAGAGAAACTTGACATGGTTTATATTTCCCTCTATCTAGATCCTTATGTTGTATCTTTCATGTAAACCCTATATGGGAGATGATGATGTATCTTTGTAAAAATGAATATAGTTATTACTTTTATTCTGTTGCTATACACTTTGGTCTTTTGTAGACCATTAGATAAAGATTTGAAACGTTTACTCTTGTTCCGACATACCTCTTGAGTATGTTTGGAATGGATGCTTTATTCTTCAAATTTTTAGTAAAGGGGTGATTTCACTCTTTTACACAAGTATAGGTGGCATGTGTTTGTCATGACTAGACTTTGAAACATCCTTATTTATGACTTAGAGATATACATCATTGATTTTAGGGATCCCTTTTCTCCTTTTATCCACTCTTATTTTTGTCTTAGTACTTCTTTTAGCAATATAAATAATGCATGCTTGGGATTTCACACTTTGGAGGAGGATAAAGGATATATATTTTTTCTCTCTTATGAAACTATGTTTATCATTACTAGACTTTACAACCTCCTTCTTTATGACTTAGAGATATACATCATTGAATTAAGAGGTCCCCTTTATCCTTTTCTCCACTCTTATTTTTTTCTTTGTACTTCTTTTAGAAAGATAAATAATGCATGCTTGGGATTTCACACTTTGGAGAAGTATAAAGGATATATATTCTTTCTCTCTTATGAAGATATATATATATATACATATATATACATATAAATACATATACATATATATATATATATAGAGAGAGAGAGGATATAACACTAAAACCTTATGAATGATGAAATGCTTTATGTAACCTATATGAAAATTTGTATGCCAAAATAAAATGCCAAATTGAATAACATGTCATTTTTTATTTTATTTTCAATGCAAAACAAACTACTAACTATGTGCTTATTATCATGCAATGCAACACAACAACAAGAAAACAACTTATATCAAATTATTCAACCAATGGTGCTGACTAATGAGAAAGAAGGTGGATGACATCATGTGACTAAGAGACATTATCTTCCTAACCATGATATGTGTTTCTCATGCTAAAATTGAATCAGGGTGAACTCAAAGTATATTTTGGACATTTACATGATAAATTATCCTACTCCTTGGTTGGTTTGGCCTCAAACATCATCATCATTACACAAGACACAAGGTTAAGTTAAGTTTATTGTTCATTAAATATGTCCTCAACTTGATTGGTCCAAGTCAATTGTAAATTGCCATGTTCTCTAAGAACAAAACAATTGTACCTTAAAGGATAAGAATGAAAGCATATGAAAGATGATATGAGCACAAGATACCATGAAATAATCAATAACTAACCTACTTCCAATTATGTACACAATTACACTAAATATATGTGGACTTTTGGCAAATTAAGAACAATAAACTAGGAAATAAGAGAAACAAAGAAAAGATAACATAAGGAAAGAGATTCAAAATGGAAGATGTCATTCCTTACCCCCAATTATGGAATTAACATTGCCATGAATGTCAAAACCAAATATATTGGTGGAATGAATATACCAGATCTCTTCATTGTGGTGGTGGTGGTGAGAAATGTCTTATGGCAATTGTGAATCTTGTAGGAAGAACATTTGACTGAAGATGGGGTTTTATAGGGAGGTGGTGGTGGTCAACAACAACTAAAATTCTGCTGGATCCAATAATGTTCAAAGAGTGGCAGGATATAATGCCTAACATGCTACATGCAGGTGTGAATCTACTCCTACTTTTGAAAAAGTAGGCACTAGTTGTTGAACATGTCCTTTTGGTGAGTGAGAATCTCCTCTTAGTTATGTATGATCCTCTCCCGATAAACTTGAAATTGAGCCATTGATGTATGTTGATGTTGCTGACCCTACTTGATATCCGTGAGCATGTTTTGCATGATTTCCATAGAGTAAGGGTCCTACTATGCCGCCTGATAAGTAAGGGTGAAAATAGTGTGGGTTAGGTGATAACCCTACCCATATCCGTACCAATTGAATTTAGCAGGTCTGATTCCAGTTCTAGACCCACATTATAAAATTCTAGACTTGTAGGATGCCCATTCCCACAGTAATAGTGGGTATATGGTGTGGGTAAGCGGTTCTACATAAAACATCATATTATTTATGTAATAAACATTACGACTATGATCTACATATTTTGATACAACTAGATATTTCTATTATATATGAAACTATAATTCAATAATTATGTTAGACAATGTAATACTTTGTAGGCAAAAGATCAATTGAGTTGATTTTTTTGCACTTTGGTAGTCATCATTATAATATTTTAATTATGTGGCATATCATGTCATTATTTTGATTTTGCGTTTACATATGTTACACAATATTATAACTAGAATAGTTAATTCTCAATTAGATGACTAGTCTCACCCTCATTATAATTAGAATGTGATATAATATTGAGTATTATATTAGTTAGAATAGATAAGTATTATACAAATAACATATCATGTAAGTAGTTATTTGGTACATTGGTCTAGAGGTTCTAGGTCTAAGCGTACCCATTATTGGACCTGGTTATATGCGAGTCCATGAGTATGCGAGTAAAAAAATTTAGACCCATGACATGTTTTCAAAGGGTCTGAATTTGTGGGTCCTCAAGTTTGCCCGTACCCATTTACAATCTTACTGATAAAATTTCTAAAAAGATGTTCTGTGGTGATATGAGATGTGGTTTGGTAACCCTCCTGGAGTAACTGGTGTAGCTTCCTCTTCCATTTCCTTATTCACACCTTCATTAGGCCAATAGAGTTGAAAAACATTGCGAAGGTCAATAATTGGATCAATAATTGCACAATCACCCTTTTTGGCAAGGTGTAAACCCTCAAATCACTAGGAGAAGATATTGGCATTGTAGAAGTGTGTGAAATCCATGGTCCCTTCATACTTGAAAAGTTGGAGGTGAGAGATCTAGGTAGAGATAATCTTCCACCTGGGTGAGCAAGCCTCCAAAGTGAAGAGGAATATTCCTATTCTCACTCTTGGCAACCTAGTGGGCATTAATAAGTAAGAATGCACCCATATTGAATTTCTTGAGTAACCTTTGTGAGAAGAGACCAGAGCGCCTAAAGTTAGTACTTGAGTTAACATGGTAAATAAAGTGTTTTTCAATAGATGTCGAAGTAGGAAAACAAAAGGGTGCTCTATTTCAGCGACGAAGGAAAGATGCTAGTTGATTCTGGCATCATTAGGAAAATGTCTAATCAGACACCAAGGAACATAGTGGTCAAAGTCACATGGGAAACATCATTGGCCTTGGTTGGACCACCCATAGATGGCATTGAATACTCCAACACAAGAGGGTGGGGAATGTTTAATAGGTAGAACTCGATCCACCCCTCTTCCCATTAATTTGTGCCAATGTGGTAATCAAGGCAACGCAGAGAGTAACTCGAGGGTGATCTCTAAATAAGTTGTCAACTCTCCAAAAAAGGGATGATCACTTGTCTTGACTTTGCCTCTACACACCTTCTTCTTGTCATCAAAGAATCCAATTTTTTTAATGAAGGTTTGGTCACAATACCATGTCACCTCAAGGATAAGTTTTTGTAGTTTGGCGTAACGCTTCCTGTTCTCATCAATGATGTGGACTGCTTGTGTAATCTTGGGAATGAGTTGGTGCATTCACTATCACGGAGGAATATCCTCCTTCCTTTCCTAGATTCCTACTCTCCATGAGAGAAGTTGGAAGGAAATATCTCGGAGAGGAAGCTCGATGAAGTAATATTGCTTGGACATCACTGATGATTTCTCAAATATGCTTGTAGAAACATGCTAGAGGATAAGTTGTTTAGTGTGAAGAATGTGCATTGGCATGTCCCCCTTTTATAGTCAAAGAATTTCCTGATTGAGTAGACTTGGTGCTGACTAGATGCACTCCATGGGACTCAAACACACGTGTAGATCTTTTGAAATTTATATTAACCCTAATCAAGTCAATCACAATACCAAATAGGTCTCCCACAAGAGCATGAGGTACTATTGTAGCATAGGTGAAGGGCAAGCGTAGGGGTCGATCCTCAGGGAGAAAAGGGGGCACTAGAGCTAGGTTAGTTTGGCTGGGTTCCTACTGTGGAGACTAGGGTTAAGGGTTTGAAGGTTGATTTGATTGTTAAACTACTATGAACAAATGAGGAATTAAAGGAAAGAACGAAATCTACATTAACCCTAGACTAGAGTAAAGCTAAATAGGCAAGAAAGGATTAAGCTAGGTATGAAAGTGCAAACTACACTAAGGCAAGCAAGAGAAGAGAAAAAGAGCAATTAGAGATCTAAGCTAGCATGAACAAGGCAAGAGCAAAGCAAGAAGCTAACTAAGCAAGAAAAGAACTAATTAAGCTAAGCAATCACAAAACTAGGGGTTTAAGCAGTGAAGTGAGGTGTGGGATGTTTAGGGAATTAAGTTGGGGGGTGACATATGAACATTATGATTCCATTTAGATTATCCAAACCAAACAACAAGCTAGAGTCTAATGAATTAACCTAAGCTACTAACTGGGCATGGATATGCTATCTTGTGTATAGGGGAACTAATCCCTAAAATCCCCTACTACCCTTGCGAGGCTCAATTAGGTTAAAGATTAGGTTCAATTCAATTAGAGTCTAATCAAGTCTAGGTTTCTAGATTAGACATTCCTAGGGCAATTAGGGGCCGAGGGTAGTAATGGGGAGGTGTAATTAGGCTTTTGGGCCCCAATTCCCCCACATTCTAGCCTTGAGAAGGCTCCTTGATAATAGCACTAGAATTATCTAATATAGCTACTTAGATCTCTCACTTAGATTTAGAGAGATTGATTAAGATGTAGGAATATGAGAGGCAACCTAGAGATCCAAGAATTGGACCTAGGGGCAAATCCTAAAATTGCCACAAATAGTCAATTTCACTAAAATCCTAGGTGATTTCACACACAAACCAACAAGAAATTCATGGAGAACAAGATGCAAACAGAACATAATCATTATCAAACGAAATCATAATGTTTACATATCAATTCCACCCAACATGGTATCAAAGTAACATTTTACACCCCAAACAGCCCACCCAAGGGGGCCTAGCTACTCATGGGGATGGAAAATACAAAAAGAAAGGAGAAAGAATGAGTAGAGGAGTTAAAAGCCACGATGAGCTCGGTGAAGACTCCTCCTTCTCCACCTCCTAGCAGCTGTAGCTTGATCTCCCTCCTCCAAGGTAGGTGAATGGCATGTATGTATGGTGGAAAATGGTGGAAATGGAAGGAAAGTATGGTTTTGATGGTGGAAATGGTGAAATGGAGGTGGGAATGGATGGATGACGAAATGGGGAGGCTATAGTGGATGTAGGGTAGCTTCCCTCATACCCCATCTTCCACCTAGGTATATATAGGTGTGCGGGGAAACACTCGGTTAAGTTGGGGCAATATGGGTAACACAGTGCAAAAATAGGTAGGTTTTGTGAGTAGTATGACCGTGGTGGGTCACCACGACCGTGGTAGGTAGGGGTGAGCATGACCGTGGTAGGGTAAAATGGTCATGGGAATTAAAATGGCAAGATCATAGGTTGCTGGTCAGTTTTGGACTAAAATTGGCACGACCTTAGTGGTCACCACAACCGTGGTGGGGTAAGGGTGGCACGGTCGTGGTGGCTAGCACAGTCGTGGTGAGCAAGGTGATGGTGGCCATGGTGCTGTGCCACACCTCTCAATAATAACTACCTTTCTTATAATCAGTAGGCAGAGTGAGGAAAAAGGAAAGATAATTTAGGATGAAAAGTTTTATCTAACATGTTACCTTTACGGGTTATCTAGTGTCTTATCTGACCCAATACATGGAGTCAATTGTCATCTGCTATTGCCTTTGTCCTCTACTACCAGAGGTAGATGGACCAAACTGTGACACTTGTCTTCATCCTTGGCCTTCTGCTTCACTAACTTGGGGTCCTTGTGGGTTTTGCAGATTATGCCTTGACTATTGGGTCACCACATTATTTCTTCTTGGACACTGCTGCCTAAAATGTCCTATCTGTCCACATTTATGGAAAGTTCGACCCCCACTTGATGACCACTGCATTGGTGTACTATATTTTTGTTGAACCGGTGTTACCAAAAACTTTGGTTGTTTAGTACCACCAATCCACTGTTCCTATGACTGTGTAGATCTCCTTTTGAGGTTTGCCTCATGTTTCTTTGTCACAGATCTTTCTATCCTCCATATTGACTCCACAAATGTGGCAAATTTCTCTCTACTTTCTAATGCAGCTGCCGAGATAGACACCTCATCATTCAGTCCTTTCTCAAAACATCAAATCTTCTCCTTCTCAGGAGAAGCCATTTGAGGACAAAACCGTAAAAGTTCCATAAACCTAGCCTCATATTCATTTATTGACATGGTTCCCTGCCGAACCTTCTCAAACTGTGAGATATTTTCATCTAAGTATGTTCTTGGAAAATACTTATTGATGAATTCTTGATGAAATTCCTCCCAACCAACCTCTCCATCATTCCTTTTTACTTCTTCTATGGCCCACCAATGGCCAGCACTACCCTTCAACAGGTATACAACATGTTTGACTTTGTCAACATCTGGAATACTAAGGATCTTAAAAGCCTTTTCTAACTCAGTGAGCCATAGATCAGCATCTGTTGGGTCAGTTGTCCCAGCATATTTTATAGCTCCTACATGACGTAGTTGTTCAAAAGTCTTACCAGACCCATGTCCCTCATTGGGAGTTGGTGCCCTAGGTGCTGGTGCGGGCATTCGGTCTGCCATATGCCTCATTATGGTCATGAATTCCCTAAATAGAGTAAGAATGGTTGGGTTTTCTATCATAGCTTCATTAAAATGGGGATTCTCAAGCATTGATTCCTGTCTTGCCTGATCCCTTGCACCTCCTACTGGTGCAGCAACATTGCTTTCAGCAACGTGATCCTCGTGTTCTCCAGACATCTTTAATCTATCCCCCTTCTTCTGCATAAGCAGAAGTCAGTATAATATATACTAGAGGACACTAGAACAGACTCAACACCTTAGTCCTCTATCTCTGTAGACTCAGCAAACCTTAAGCTATGATACAACTAGTTTGTGGCACACCGTTCGAACAAAACATCATTAACTAAGCAGAAGCGATCATTAACAGCGGATTAACAAAAATCACTAAAAATTAAAACTATTTTCAAAGAGATCCAAACACAGGAAAACTCTTTTATCAAGAACCAATGTATTTTGTTTACATCCTAGTTCATAAGTACATATCTTGTACTGTTTCTTTTCGAGGATTACAAGCATCAACTGTCTTGTTAAAACTATACACAGATAGTATAAGAATCCTCGAGGCATCAAGCCAAAATCTCAGAATGATTTATTAAAGGTACTAACTACTAACTCCGAGGACTTGAGAGTATAGAGACGACACATAGGACTCTCTATACAAAATATGACATCCAGAGCCTCCACTTGGAATATTACAGTTGTCCCTGCTACTGCTACTGCTCTCCCCCTACTATAGGGTTTCTGCCTCTTCTTATGTGTCTACCTAAAAAGTTAGATCCCACAGGGGTGAGACAATTAAAATTGTCCCAGCGAGAGATATAATTTTCTTCTAGAAACATTATTATTGCAGATAAACATTATAAAATTGAGTAGAGGATAAGCAATTTAGAACATTCTCTTCTTTTAAAGCATTGCAACTAACTATGATAGAGTAGTAAACCATCTATTCACTTTACAAGGAATATAAAGAACATGTATATCATTTATCCATCTTACTATGCCAACATCTCAAGCTTATCCTGAGATACTCATTATCATGGTATGTCATCCATGAATCATTCTCATTTCTGTCTGTTGACCTTAGCCAATCTGTTAGCCAGATATTGAATTGTACCAGTCATATAAGTATACAACATCATATTCTGTCCTGGCATTGGACTATGCCAATTCTATGCAAACATTCCAGGCATTGGACTATGTCAATCATGTGCAACCATTCCAGACATTGGATTATTACCAATCTTGTGCAACCATTCCAGGCATTGGATTATCACCAATCATTTGCAACCATTCCAGGCATTAGATTATTACCAATCATGTGCAATTATTCCAGGTATTGGGTTATGACCAATCCTGTGCAATTGTTCCAGGCATTGGATTATTACCAATCCTGTGCAATTATTCCAGTTATTGGGTTATGACCAATCTTGTGACATTATTCCATGTATTGGGTTATGACCAATCCTGTGACATTATTCCAGGTATTGGGTTATTACCAATCATGTGACATTATTCCAGGTATTGAGTTATTACCAATCTTGTGACATTATTCCAGGTATTAGGTTATTACCAATCTTGTGACATTATTCCAGGTATTGGGTCATTACCAATCATGTGACATTATTCCAGGTATTGGGTTATTACCAATCATGTGACATTATTCCAGGTATTGGGTTATTACCAATCATGTGACATTATTCCAGGTATTGGGTTATTACCAATCCTATGATAGTATTCCAGGTATTGAACTATGTCAATCTTGTGCATCATCATTGAATGCCACATCTCCTTTAATAGGTATTAAACCTTGTCCAAGCCATCATACTTATTCACATCTTGTATGTAATTCAAGTATTCGTCTTATCTCCTTTAAGCTTATTCAAAACACTATAGCCCTTGTTTGGCTATAAGCATAAAGCATGCATGATTAAGATTTCATTATTATTATTGTATCCATTTATTATTATTATTATTATTATTATTATTATTATTATTATTATTATTATTATTATGTTACTAAGTTTCCATTTCCTAGTTTATTTGAACATTATCATTGCTTACATGAATCTTTTATAAACATCTTGTTACCTCTTACTAGGCAACAACTATTCACATGGCTCACAAGGCCCATTAAACATCTTTTCACCTTTCATTAGGCAACAACTATTCACATGGCTCACAAGGCCTATTAAACATCTTGTCACCTTTCATTAGGCAACAACTATTCACATGGCTCACAAGGCCTATTAAACATCTTGTCACCTTTCATTAGGCAACAACTATTAGAGTTAGGGTTTCCCTCTATAGCTAAATAGGGTTTCAAGTTCATAGTATTAATTCAAACCCTAATTCATTGCTCCACACATCTAGGAGCATACATTGATATCATAAGTATTCAATTATACTCATTAATTCTCATCTTTTATCATTAAATGATAATCATCACAAAGTGTGAGTTTCTCTCTCATCTCCTCTAGGATATTGATTACATCATACTTTGCTATCTTGGCTTAACCCTTTCTTAAGGTATGTTAGCCTACACTTATCAAAGTGCATTACATCTTAATGTAATAATTGTCATGACACACTTCATGTGTTACTCATCCAAGTATATTGGGTTTAGGGTACATCAAGGTGTATCAACCTTGAGGTGCTGAATTTGATATCTATCACGTCTTGATGTTTCACTTTCCTCATCACCTTTATCTTACTTAAGTTCATCAACTTATCTTGTATTAGGGTAATTCCCATCCTAATACTTTATGCACCAATTCATCACATATCATGTAATGTATTGGTCATAAGTCACTCATTTGATTTATTCAGCCATTATTGATATAAGGTTATCCATTATCAATCCCTTTAGGTGTTTCTCCTACTAATATATTATTCACTATTCCATTATTAGGAATAGGGTTTCCGTTCTTTATCAATTAGGGTTTCATGAAGCATCTTCTTAAATTAGGGTTTTTCATCATATTACCCTGAACTGGGATTTCTCATATCATCACCACAAATTTGGGTTACACCATTACCCTAGATTTGGGTTTCACCTAACATTGCCCTAAATTAGGGTTACGACTCATCAACCATCTCGATTAGGGTTTCATGATCTCTTCATCAAGGATCATACCCTAAATACATATTGTATTCATGTTGAAAATGTTTAGGCTTAACCACTACATGATTATTATACATGTATGAGTTCCTCTCTTTCTCTCATCCTCTCTAGGATGTTGATTACTTCAAACTTGGTTAAATTAGGTCAACCCTTCATTCATGTACATACATCTATGGTTATCATAGTGTATTGAGTTACTTCTTTCATAAGCATCAAAGGTTCACCACTCAAAAGGTACTAATCACTTAAGTACCTTAAAGGTACAACCACTGTAATTATCTTTGATAAACATCATCAATAATAATGGAGTTAATTGTACTTACATGATTTGAATCAATTAGACCTTCAAACGGTATTGAGGTATTAGACCCTCAAACGGTCTTGAAGTACTTTGACCTTCAAATGGTCTTGAAGTACTTTGACCTTCAAACGATCTGAAGACCGTTAGACCTTAAATGGTCTTGGTCCCAAAACCTTCAATCGGTCTTAAGACCGTTAGACCATCAAACGGTCTTGATCTCAAAGTCCCTAAATGGTTTGAGATCATTTGAGTAAAATATAATTATCTCCAAACAGTTTGAAACCGCATGAGCAACTCATCATTGAAACCAATCGAACATTAAACGGTCTGAGACCGTTTGCTCTCCAAATAGTCTGAAGACTGTTTGATCCCAAATGGTATCAAAATCGTTTGGACTCAAACGGTCTCAAGACTGTTTGGTCCAAACCACCTTGAAACCGAATGGACCAATTCCTCCAATCAATCAATTGATTTTAGGGTTTGATTTATTGAATCAATCATCAATTGAACCATTGAGAGTACATCAAATTACAACCCTTGGATCTCCAATCATCCATCACAGCCCTTGACCTCCAAACGGTCTTGAGAGCGTTTGAGCCATTCAACTTAGAAATTAACTCAATCGATTTAGGGTTTCAACCATTCAATCCAATTAGGGTTAGTATCAATGGATCACCCATCCTTGAATCCATTACATTAAAATCAATTTGAGCCATTGGGTTTTCATCATTCACATCAGCAATTAACCCCAAACCGTTTTGAAGTTCAATTTACCCATTCGGTCTTGGGTTCAATTACCCATTTAGTTTTGAAGTACCCATTCGGTCTTGGGTTCAATTACCCATTTGGTTTTGAAGTAAATTACCCATTCGGTCTTGGGTTCAATTACCCATTCGGTATTGAAATAATTTACCCATTCAGTCTTGAAGTAAATTACCCATTCGGTCTTGAAACTGAATCAACTGAATCGGTTTTGAAACCGAATCAACTCAATCGGTTTTGAAAATTGTTTGCCCGTTCCTTTGTTGAGGTGTGTGCTTAAGTTGAAATCATCATATTCAAGCTCCAAACCTTAAAAATCAATTGTGATTCTTATGGTGATTTCAACAACTAATCAAAAAGGAAATCGAGAAAGAAGAAAGGTTCAACACATGATGAATAAATTGCAAGCAATAATGACATTTAAGGGTTCAAGTTATATAACCCGCCTTCAAAATTGAATCCAAGCTTCAAGATTCACGTTCTCAATGGTGGATGAAGCTTCCTCAACTTCCAAAGGCTCATCCTCAAGTCTTTGAGTGAAATGAACGGCTAAGGTTGAAGATTGAATGAAGAAAAGAAGAAATTAAGCATTGAATTTCGATTTCAACCATGAAATCAAGGTTGAAGATGACTATGGAGCTTACCTACAGGTTGGTTCATGTCCTCCTGTTGCTCCTAAGCTCCTTTGTGCATGGCCAAACCAAGGAAAGAAAAAGGTATCGAAAAAGCCTTTCATTTAGGTTGAAAATGGGATGTATATAAGGGAATTTCGATGAGAGAGAAAGTGATAAATAATTCCTTCAACTCACAAAATTGGTGCCGCATACTCCCCTCCATCCCTTGCATACGAAGTCATCTCCCCCACTTTGTAATTCCTCTTCATTATCCATGAATTAAAAGAAAACAAGTTAAGCACCTTAATTAATATAATAATAATATCCAAAATTGAGTGGATATTACTTTTCCTTTAACTAATGTGAGTGGGCTCTCCACTCACTTTAGATATTTCGTTGCCTTTGCAAGGCACAAGAACGTTCATACTTATGTAAATTCAACCATTCCATTTTTGGTTGAAGGGCACTTTCATTAATATATTTATTTTTGCATTAAATTGAATTAGGGTTTCAATTATGCTTAAATCTTGATTATTTTAATATCAAGATTTTCTCTCCTCCAAAGAGATTCAAATGAGATGCCTCTCTGATTTTATTATCTCTAATTGATACCAAGAAACATTAGCGACTCTCAAGAAGTGGTATTTTGTATATTGAACCCTAGGTTTTGGGTAAATTACTCATTACACTATAACTAGGTTTTAATGCACAACCATTGCTTAACAAGCTCTTTCTTGGTACTCAGGCTTCCACAAGACATGCCACAGCATTATTTTCATTGTAATGATGTTTCAACGCTTGAGGAACATTTATCATGTAACATTTGCAAGTTAACCTCTCAACTTGGGTAATTTGCACTTTGGTCTAAAACAAGTAAAATATTGTTTCAACATTATTCAAATAGGACCAAAGTTGAAACATAAGTTCCTATTAAGCCTTAATTACTTTTCAAAAGATAAAGACAAGAATACAAATGACTTACTTAAGCAAAACTTCTAGGGTTAAGTCTTAACCCAGGTCAGGGCTGTTACAGTATGTGATTCCAAAAACCTGATGCCCATTTTTGGTAATGAAGAACACGTCGTGTAACAGTCTAGATGATAGTGGCACATTTTTTTGACTGATAACAACATGTTCTGTCATTGAGAGACACGTCGTGTCCTTTTGAGAATTTTCTCATATTGTTCCTTCTGCAAATGCCAACATGGCGTGTCAAATAAAGACACAATGTGTGTGTTCGAATTTCTACAGAAATTATCTTTTGATCAGCACCTGTAGAAGTGATAAGATGCAAATATAAGTGTCTAAATTATTACATTCACCCATGACAAGTTTATTTTGGGAAATTAAAGATTGTCCTTGACTCAAACTACTTAAAGAAAAATATATACTAATGTGGGGTCAACTCTTATGAGTTCCTCCATTTACAGTCCAGAATAAGACTATTCAACTTTGTAAAGACCACAAACATCTTTACTAAAAATTCATGGAAAACAAAAACACCAATATGTAGGAAGCAGAAGATAAAACTTTGACTAAACAATTGTATAAAGGGCACATCATAAAATCTTCCCAAAAAGGGGTGTACAACTTTATACACAACAATACATGATCTAGGTAGAGGAAGACTCAAACCAAATCAACTTGTCTCCAAACATCATCAACTATAACTAAGTCCAAGCTAGATGATTGAACTCCTTATCCCTAGCCTTAGGCTAGTTCACCATGCTTCAACTGCACACTCTGATCCTATACCTGGGTGGTTGGGATCACCCTGCAAGAGAGAGATAAAAGTATGTGTGAATCAAAAGGATAAGGATAAATATAAGGTACAACATTGCATAAATAAAAGATCCACAAGACTAAGAGATTTCAAGAGTATGAGGCAAGAATAATAAATGAGAAATAAAAGACTGCCATAGTTCAATCCAAAACAATAATCACAAAGAATGAATGATATTATGACACAAAATCATATTAATGCAGGGTGAGGCACCTACTGGACCTACACCAAGAGGAGAGGGGAACATACATGTTATGACCCACGTTGAGGTTAACCAGTAAATACCTCAATTAGCATGAAACACCTTGATTAGTGCTAAGTACCCTATTAAACATCATGGTTAATCAAGATAAGCTACTTCATGAATTAATAGTTCAGATTGAATCATCTGAGGTAATTAATGACGATTGTAGTGTCAATCATTAAGTTAAACAAGTGTTTATGAAGCAATTAGTATTTTGATTAGTTGAAACACGCTAATTAGCATGTTTTCTCACTTCGAGGTTGAAGACAATCCTGTTCTTGAAAAGTTGCAAAAGAAATCATTTGAATTGGACCTCCGAGGTAATACTTATGCCATTTTTAGTTTTCTTGGACTTAGGTGCAATTTTTCCAATTTACTTTGGCTATTTCTTTTCTTTTCTCATTTTCTTCCTTATCTGCTTCCTCCCTCACACGACTGATAGAACAGGAGAAGCCGCAAAAGCGGCGCAAGGCTGGGAATCCAGAGAGGGCGATCATGGGTGCGATTGTGGGAACCCTAGCTTGATTCAGCTGCGCCCCTACCTCCGTCCTCCTTCTACTACCTTCCTTTCTTCTTCTTCCTCCACTCTTTCTCCTCTTTTGCTCCGCCCTAGTAGGCGCCGACCTATAGAAAGCAGGGGCTGACGGCCAGCTGCTGCGGCCGGCCAAGGAGCCGATTGGATGTGCAAATCTTTAGGAAAAAGGGGTGTTCGACTTCGGCCAAGAGACCTAGATCAGAATCCGCCGCCAATAGCCCTCAATTCAGCCCTAGCCGAGCTCCCCTTCAACCTGTTCATGGGAAACGGCTGCTTGCAGCAGCATGTCCGTCCATGGATGGTCTTGCTCGAGAAACACCATGAAAAACACAGCTTTGACCTCAGCCAAGATGATGGAACAAGGTTCCGCAATCTCCTAGCCACGAACAGCACTTGATCGAGCTTGTCTTCAACCTACCGTGCGTGAAGCAGGTTAATCCACAATGATCTAGAGGTTGAAGACAACCCAAATTTGCCTGAAAACTGGTCCCTGGATGCATCTATAGTCGAATTGGGACATCCCGAATCACTGTGAGTAGGGTTTCATTTATTTATCATTAATAAACGCAGGCGTTTGAATATTTTCTGTTTTGTGCGCGAATTACGCTGATAACAGGCGTTATCAGGCGTCGGGCAGCGTTTGGCGTTGCCCGACCTTTTTATTTCATAAACTACTTCTAGACACTGTTATATGATTAAATTTAGCATTTGAACAGTACGGATTGAATCAGTAGATTTATATGGTTCATTGGAACCTAAATTGCTCATTTGAATGTTGAAATTAGAAATTCATGTCTGAAAATGGTATGATTTGGGTATGAACCCAGACAATGAAGATTTCTGATAAATTATCAGATGTACGATTTCAAAGTTGATATGAATAAATAAAATATGCATGAAAACCCTAATTGCATATATCTTTTGACGTTAATATGTGTAAATTGATATTTACATGAAATGGCACATTTCTCTGAAATATTACCAGAAATTCTCAAGTATTGTTATTAAATTGTATTGTGATATGTAATTAACTCTTAATTGAGTTAAGTGATGCACAAACCAGGATTTGGGTTAATGTGCACGTTTTTCGAGAATTTTAGAGAATTGATAATTGTTGAGTATGATTCTCATATGTGAAGTAAATTTCTTTAATTTGTGCAATAAGATGTTCAATTGCGTAAATTCGCTATGTATGTGCCAAATTGAAATAAGTTGGGTTATTTATGCATTTCTAATTTGTCTGAATGCATGGTATGAGAATTTCTCAGAAATTACAATGATTTGAAATATATTGCTCTGTCGGTTTAGAATGACAGTGTATTGTGATCTGATATGAAATCAGTAAATGTGGTATTCCTATTTAAATGTTTATATGTTAATCAGTTAATAGACTTAGGTGCCCTAACACCGTAGAACCCCTTCGAGAGATCTGCTTCTTAGGGGTGAAACTCGTGTTGCAACATTAACCGTGCGGAGTCATGGTGGCACGAGGACAGAGAGGTAGTGTTCAACAATAATCCGTGCGGAGTCACGGTGGCACTGGAGAAAATAGGGGTTATTGCAACAAGATCTGTGTGGAGTCATGGAGGTAACCCCGTGAGACTCTCCGCATGTGTACTCAGGTTAGAGGAGGAGTCTAGAGCACTCGGAGTAGTGCATTGAGGCCGGAGAGCCTGTGGTCCTGTGGCAGAGCAGGGATGGTGTCAGACTTAGCATTTCCCGGGTGTGTCGCTAAGTCTTGTACGGTGGGATCGTAGTTCGCTACGGATATTTATATGCAGAGTACACTGCATATGATTAGGGCATAATAATGATATAATTATGTAATCATATAGGATCACAGTAAACTTAATATGTTAAGAGATCTGAATTTCTGTACCAATTCTCTATATCAGTTTATTTGTTTAAAATATCTGATGTTGCTTGAAATGAGATTGTTATCTGTAAATATGCTATGTCATTAGAACTGCCCTGTTTCGTACTGCACTTATCTTTTATTTCAATTTTATCTATCTGATGAGTTGTTTATTGATAGCTAAATGAAATGCTATTCACTAAGCGAGTAGGCTCATCTCTCTACTCAAACATTTTCAGTTCAACATCAGCAACAGGAATCGGAAGGATCTTTTCATCCTAACGCTTAGTCTGTAGAAGGTATATGTAGTTAGTTTAGATAGAGGTCTCTTAGTCCTTTCCCCTCGGTCCTTGGGACATGGTGTGGGTGAGAGAGAGTGTGTATGTAGAATGTGTATAAAGATGTAAATTTTCTGTTATGTTTACTTTCTGTTAAACAATGTTACATGTTGTAAACTCTATTTACGTACTCTAGCCAGTTTAATTGAAATGCTTCCGCAATAGTTTATTATGTTTTAGTTTACAGCAATAATCTGGATATCATTACGAGGTTTTAAAAAGAAAAAGTTCTCAGTGATTTGTTATGTGATAATCCCTCCGTCGCGCCCTAATCTCGTGATTAGTGGTTAGTGTGAGATCGGGGTATGACATCTTGGTATCAGAGCCTAGGTTGAGTATATGAATACTCTAAGTCAAGGTCAGGGGACGATAAGAGACCAATAGGATTAGGACTTAAGTGTCTTCCTTCTAACTGCAATTTTCTAACAGGAAGTGTTCTGTTATACTATTGCAGATGGCAGGAAGAGGACGTGGTCACGAGAACCAAGTAAAGAGTTTATGTTGAATCGTCAGGGATCATTAGGGTCGAAAGATAGAGTTATAAGTGAGAAAGATAAGAAATGATGTGTCTTTAGCTCTGGGAGGTCTGAGTGTTTAGATACCCTGGCCAGGTGTCTGAATACTTAGATTGACCAGTATCAAGCCACTTTGTCTATTCTTCTCTGGATGCCCTGGCTAGGTATGCAGAGGAAGGATAGGCTAGAGACAAACCCTAGAAATCTTAGGGTTAAGAAACTGGAAATTTATGCAGGAGTAAGAGATTAAACATAGGATGCGATGCAACTCTTGCTTTATATTGCTTATTTGATTGGAAATCATTAGAAATGCTCTTATATGTATGGATTTAGATTTTCAGTTTATAGAATAAATATGATTCTTTTATATTGTTGTGTGTCATGAAGTGATTTAGTTATTGTTTATATTCTTTGTATTAAGTAGACCAGAAATTATGTTTAAATGAGTCTGCCCTAGGTGGATATTCTTTCCACATGTTTGAGATTAATAGGAGTTGGTTAATCCTGAGTGGCTCTTGGCTTCAGGACTACAGGTTCGGCCTGGTCCGGCTGGCAGGATGCGTTACTGAGAGCTAATGACTCCTATTAATAATATAATAGAAGTAGATCCTGGATAATTTAGACCCAAATCATGGTGAAAAATGTATATACACTAAGATGTTGAGATATAAGGGAAAGATTAGAACAACTAAGAATTAGTTGGAACTGACATCGGAGACCCAACATTGGGACCTCATATGAGCAATCCCTAATTAGAAATAAAGGAACACAATAAGGGTCAGGTTAAATTTAATGATTAGGTGAGAAATACCCTTAATGGTACTAATCAATAATGCATAACCAATGCATGGATCCAATACATGATTAGTAAACCCTAGTGGAGGGTGTATCATTGTGAAACTCTAGTTGAGGGTGTATCATTGCGATTGTTTATAGGCAACTTTATAATAAAGTTATGCCTTAAACTAAGATAAGTCCATATCATGTGAGATAGCTGGACAATTCTAATGTGTGGCCTATGCATTATATGCTACGGGTGAATAATATGTGATGGAATGCATTAAGAGGGGAAATACCTTAATACAAGATAAAGTTGGTTAACTCAAGAGGGTCTGAATTAATGAGAAATGGGGAACCCTAACCCTAATTTGGGGAAAAGGGAATGATAAACCCTGTTTGATAGTGAACCCTAATTCCTGGTTAAGAAATGATGGTATTACTATTGTATCACATGATGTGATGAATATCTTGTATGACTGTTATCATGCCTAATAACCATGCAGGTATGATGAGATGATGAATATAGCCAAGTTTGGGTTGTGACATTTATATAATAAATGTTGATTGGCTTTTTGTGTGTTGATGTTGTTGTTGCTTAATAAAAGTAATAATGTGTACGGATTTTATGAACCATGTGAATAAGTTGTTTCCTAGTGAGAGGTGACAAGATGTGAATGGCCTTGTGAGCCATGTGAATAAGTTGTTGCCTAGTGAGAGGTGACAAGATATGAATGGCCCTGTGAGCCATGTGTGATGCTTGGGTAACAAGTATCATGTTGATTTGTAGCATTTGTGTTAATAAGTTATGCTAGAGAACTTGGTTGATGTTACATTTCTGTTATATATCTATAGTTCATTGATGATTATTCATATATGTTGTATTCATTACAAGTAGATGGATGAACTTATGAGATCTAAAGTTTGATTTCAAACTAAGGAAGCAAAGTCACACCACAATAATGCTATGTTACTGATTAGGATCAAACCCTAGAATGTTTAGAGTTGAAGTAGTTCAAGGGATGTCGCTAGTGATTTGACCTTGAATACTAGTATCTTTATAAAACAAGATCATACGATTTGCACTATGAAAGGTAACCTAGCACTAATAAAATCCAGGGTTTAAAGTTAGCTAATCTGGAAGGTAAATACACAATATGAAAATAACTTGGAGAAAAGAGTAAGATATAAATTTGAAATGTAACAATAAGTAGTAGCATAGAATGAGGAGTACTACGCGATACATGATCTGAAGTTAGTTGTTGTAGTTCATGCTCTTATGACACAGCATCACTATCTTTATGATGTGACGATAGATTGTCACCTTGGGAAGGCGAATGTGGTAGTTGATGCCCTCAGCAGGAAGTTAAGTTCAACAACTGATGTGTTCTCTATGGCATGTTTCAAGAGAGACATGCTAGTAGAAATGCGGAAGTTGAACTTAGACTTAGGGGTGACAGCACAGAGTGGTTTGATTGCGCAGATGCAAGTCAAACTAACTTTTATGATCAGATCAAGGAACTACAGTAGGGTGACAGTGAGTTACATCAGATCATGCATGACATGACATGGGGTAAAGACCAGAGTTCAGGTTTCTAGATGATGGTGTGTGGTATTAGCATGATATGTTGCATGTACCTCGAGACAGTGATTTGAAAGAACAAACTCTTGAGGAAGCACATGCATCGATGTATGCCATGCATCCAGTCAACACTAAGATGTACATGAATCTCAAGGAGTTGTACTTGTGACCTGGTATGAAGAGGGATGTAGTTGAGTATGTGGTTAAGTGCAGAGTGTGTCAGCAGGTTAAGGCTGAGCACCAGAAACCTACAGGTACCTTGCAATCTTTTCTTATACCAGAATAGAAATGGGAACATATCACAATATATTTTGTGATAGGGTTTCCCAGGACACCTAGAGGTTGTGACTCGATATGAGTGATGGTGGATAGACTAATTAAGTCTGCTCACAATCTTCATATTATGTCAACCTTTAATGTCCCAAAGTTGGTTAAGATATATATGGATGAGATACTCAGGTTGCATGGTACCCCAGTTTCAATTATATCTGATAGAGATCCTAAGTTCACATCCAGATTTTGGAATCAGTTGCATCGTGCTTTGGGCACAAAGTTGAGATTCAGTACATCATTTCACCCACAGACGGATGGTCAGTCAGAAAGGGCCATTCAGACTCTTGAGGACATGCTGAGAGCATGTGTCTTGCATTTCTGGGGAAGTTGGGAAGAATACTTGAGCCTTATAGAGTTTGCATACAATAATAATCACCATTCTAGTCTTGGTACGGCTCAGTATGAAGCTCTATATGGTAGAAAGTGTAGATCATCCATATGTTGGTATGGGGTAGGTGAAAAGTGTATTTTTGGACCAGAGATAGTGGATTTAACTATCGGAAAGATTGCAGTGATTAGAGAACAGTTGAAAGCTGCACAAGATAGACAAAAGAGTTATGTTGAGAATAGATGTAGACATCTTGAGTTTGAAGTTGGTAATGAAGTGTATCTGAGGGTTTCACCGTGGAAAGGAGTGTTGAGGTTTGGTAAGAGAGGAAAACTGACTCCTAGGTTTATGGGCAATATCCTATCATTGAGAGGATTGAACCTATAGCTTATAAGTTGGATTTGCCATCTGAGTTGGCCAATTTACTTGATGTGTTTCATGTATCGCTGTTGAAAAAAGTGTTACCCTAGTACAGAGGAGATAGTGAACTCAAAACCTGTCCGGCTCAGACTTGACGTGTCCTATGTTGAAGAACCAGTACAAATAGTTGACCCGTGAATCAAGGAACTCAAGAATCGAGATACCGTTAGTGAAGGTTTTGTGGAGAAACCACAACCTAGAGGAAGTCACATGGGAGTTTTGGGTCAGATATGCGTAACAAGTTTCCTTTTCTCTTTTAGGAATTTCGGGACGAAATTCTTATAAGGGTGGGAAATTGTTATGACCCACATTGAGGTTAACCAGTAAATACCTCAATTAGCATGAAACACCTTGATTAGTGCTAAGTACCTTATTAAACATCATGGTTAATCAAGATAAGCTACTTCATGAATTAATAGTTCAGATTGAATCATCTGAGGTAATTAATGACGATTGTAGTGTGAATCATTAAGTTAAACAAGTGTTTATGAAGCAATTAGTATTTTGATTAGTTGAAACATGCTAATTAGCATGTTTTCTCACTTCAAGGTTGAAGAGAATCCTGTTCTTGAAAAGTTGCAAAAGAAATCATTTGAATTGGACCTCCGAGGCAATACTTATGCCATTTTTAGTTTTCTTGGACTTAGGTGCAATTTTTCCAATTTACTTTGGCTATTTCTTTTCTTTTCTCATTTTCTTCCTTATCTGCTTCCTCCCTCACACGAGTGATAGAACAGGAGAAGCTGCAAAAGCGGTGCAAGGCTGGGAATCCAGAGAGGGCGATCATGGGTGCGATTGTGGGAACCCTAGCTTGATTCAGCTGCGCCCCTACCTCTGTCCTCCTTCTACTACCTTCCTTTCTTCTTCTTCCTCCACTCTTTCTCCTCTTTTGCTCCGCCCTAGTAGGTGCCGACCTACAGAAAGCAGGGGCTGACGGCCAGCTGCTGCGGCCGACCAAGGAGCCGATTGGATGTGCAAATCTTTAGGAAAAAGGGGTGTTCGACTTCGGCCAAGAGACCTAGATCAGAATCCGCCGCCAATAGCCCTCAATTCAGCCCTAGCTGAGCTCCCCTTCAACCTGTTCATGGAAAACGGCTGCTTGCAGCAGCAGGTCCGTCCATGGATGGTCTTGCTCGAGAAACACCATGAAAAATACAGCTTTGACCTCAGCCAAGATGATGGAACAAGGTTCCGCAATCTCCTAGCCACGAACAGCACTTGATCGAGCTTGTCTTCAACCTACCGTGCGTGAAGCAGGTTGATCCACAATGATCTAGAGGTTGAAGACAACCCAAATTTGCCCGAAAACTGGTCCCTGGATGCATCTATAGTCGAATTGGGACATCCCGAATCACTATGAGTAGGATTTCATTTATTTATCATTAATACTCATGCGTTTGAATATTTTCTATTTTTGCGCGAATTACGCTGATAACAGGCGTTATCAGGCGTCGGGCAGCGTTTGGCGTTGCCCGACCTTTTTATTTCATAAACTGCTTCTAGACACTGTTATATGATTAAATTTAGCATTTGAACAGTACGGATTGAATCAGTAGATTTATATGGTTCATTGGAACCTAAATTGCTCATTTGAATGTTGAAATTAGAAATTCATGTCTGAAAATGGTATGATTTGGGTATGAACCCAGACAATGAAGATTTCTGATAAATTATCAGATGTACGATTTCAAAGTTGATATGAATAAATAAAATATGCATGAAAACCCTAATTGCATATATCTTTTGACGTTAATATGTGTAAATTGATATTTACATGAAATGGCACATTTCTCTGAAATATTACCAGAAATTCTCAAGTATTGTTATTAAATTGTATTGTGATATGTAATTAACTCTTAATTGAGTTAAGTGATGCACAAACCAGGATTTGGGTTAATGTGCACGTTTTTCGATAATTTTAGAGAATTGATCATTGTTGAGTATGATTCTCATATGTGAAGTAAATTTCTTTAATTTGTGCAATAAGATGTTCAATTGCGTAAATTCGCTATGTATGTGCCAAATTGAAATAAGTTGGGTTATTTATGCATTTCTAATTTGTCTGAATGCATGGTATGAGAATTTCTCAGAAATTACAATGATTTGAAATATATTGCTCTGTCGGTTTAGAATGACAGTGTATTGTGATCTGATATGAAATCAGTAAATGTGATATTCCTATTTAAATGTTTATATTTAATCAGTTAATAGACTTAGGTGCCCTAACACCGTAGAACCCCTTCGAGAGATCTACTTCTTAGGGGTGAAACTCGTGTTGCAACATTAACCGTGTGGAGTCATGGTGGCACGAGGACAGAGAGGCAGTGTTCAATAATAATCTGTGCGGAGTCACGGTGGCACTGGAGAAAATAGGGGTTATTGCAACAAGATCTGTGTGGAGTCATGGAGGTAACCCTGTGAGACTCTCCGCCTGTGTACTCAGGTTAGAGGAGGAGTCTAGAGCACTCAGAGTAGTTCATTGAGGCCGGAGAGCCTGTGGTCCTGTGGCAGAGCAGGGATGGCGTCAGACTTAGCATTTCCCGGGTGTGTCGCTAAGTCTTGTACGGTGGGATCGTAGTTCGCTACGGATCTTTATATGCAGAGTACACTGCATATGGTTAGGGCATAATAATGATATAATTATGTAATCATATAGGATCACAGTAAACTTAATATGTTAAGAGATCTGAATTTCTGTACCAATTCTCTATATCAGTTTATTTGTTTAAAATATCTGATGTTGCTTGAAATGAGATTGTTATCTGTAAATCTGCTATGTCATTAGAACTGCCCTGTTTAGTATTGCACTTATCTTTTCTTTCAATTTTATCTATCTGATGAGTTGTTTATTGATAGCTAAATGAAATGCTATTCACTGAGCGAGTAGGCTCATCCCTCTACTCAAACATTTTCAGGTCAACATCAGCAACAGGAATCGAAAGGATCTTTTCATCCTACCGCTTAGTCTGTAGAAGGTATATGTAGTTAGTTTAGATAGAGGTCTCTTAGTCCTTTCCCCTCGGTCCTTGGGACATGGTGTGGGTGAGAGAGAGTGTGTATGTGGAATGTGTATAAAGATGTAAATTAACTGTTATGTTTACTTTCTGTTAAACAATGTTACATGTTGTAAACTCTGTTTACGTACTCTAGCCAGTTTAATTGAAATGCTTCCGCAATAGTATATTATGTTTTCGTTTACAGAAATAATCCGGATATCATTACGAGGTTTTAAAAAGAAAAAGTTCTCAGTGATTTGTTATGTGATAATCCCTCCGTCGCGCCCTAATCTCGTGATTAGTGGTTAGTGTGAGATCGGGGTGTGACAATACACATCCCAAACCTCAAATATATATAAAGTGGTAGGGGGACTAAAACCCCAGTGCCTATATAATGTGGCAGGGGGACTAAAACCCCAGTGCCTGGTAGGAGGACTAAAACCTCAGTGCCCTATGGGTGGTTTGTACTCATGTACACTATATTGTCATTTGGCCAAAAATACATCATGCTAAATAGTTCACGTGGAAGTAGTGAAAATAACATTTCATCATAGAAAATGGGGAATAAAACCCATGAAGTAAATCAAATAAAGAGCCAACATTGGCAATATCAAGATTCAAGTATTTCAGGTAAATGAGCCATCATAGGCAGTAGAATATTCAAACAAATAAAGAGCCAAATAAAGGCAATAGAGAAAGATTCCAAGGCTAGCAATTGCCTCATTAGGAAATTAGGGTTTGGGTAAAAGTCCAACTGAAGGATATGTTAATCGCACATTCACATTCATCATTCATTCATAAATAAACTTCACATACCTTATTGAAGATTCACATAACCATCATTCTCACTGATTAGATTGCATCCAAGATCATTTTCCCTAATTATAAACAGTTCACATAAATTAGCATTTATTAAACATAAAGTATAAAGAAAGTACCCATTTTAGACCTTATTTGAAACACTGACTTAGGACTCAAAACTAGGACCAAAAGCTCACTTAGGTTTCGCTGATTAAGAAAATATATTTTATTTCTCAATTTGGAGTTAAAATGAATTAATTATGATTTTTAGAACATTTATCATACTAAAAATGCCATTCAAAGCAACCTTTGAAAAAGAATTGGGAATTAGGTCTCAAAAACTACAAAATCAGATTCTACATGAAAAATCCTTTCCAATGAGTATTTATTTGCATTTTTCTAAGCTTGTCCCAATTTACTATGAATTAAAGAAATTGGACCAATCAGATTGCAAGAAAATGCCACATATGCCTCATAGCCAACAAGGGAGAAGATGGCCGAAATGCCCCTCGCATTAAAGAACAAAGGGATGGGTGTGCGGGGGTAAAACTATAAAAATCCATGGGTCTTCTTCTACCTCTCACGCAAGCCATGGTAGCAGAGGAGAAACTTGCCCGATTGGGCATTTCCTCGTTTTTTGACCAAATCGGACGTATAGGTACTCAAAACGAAGCTAAATACGATAGAAACTCACCCGTATGCTTTATTGGGGTGCTTCTATCACCTAGAAGCCAGGAAAAGGGCCGTAATATCAGGGAGAAGCTATACATGTCGGTGGTTAAACGTGGACATTTTGAACAAATTGGAACCAGAGAAAGAGAAAGCTCGCAATGATGTCGACGGAGGTGAGGGAGGTTTCATTTATAAGTGAGGAAGAGTGAAGCACCGAAATGCCAGGGGAGAGGAGAAGCTTCGGCCAGCACACATGGGCATTTCAACCACAGTGCACGGGAGGCGTCGAGTGAGGGCTCAAATCGTGCGGCTCGAGGAGACGAAGCCAACGCAACTTAAATCTCGTGTAATGGTCGAGAAGCAAGGGAGAATGAAGTGGAGGGGCCTAGGTACCTCCTTGGGTCAGAAGCCCAAGGTAGAAGACAACTGAAGATCTGTCAGATCAAAATCCAACGGTGGTCGGGCGTGTGACACATGAAATAAATGACATAAATGCAAAATCGATTCATCTACTATAGTTAAACTATATGGGAACTTGTAAAAAGCATTTAGAGGGTCAAATAAAGTCCAAATGACCTAAAATTTTAACCATAGGTTTATGACAACACCTAGAACGATTCTATGCATTTAGTTTCTCGAAAATCACATGGTTAGGTCCCTAATTAATTTATAGACTATTAAAGCGTATAATAAAGCATAAAAAGAGCAATTAATATACTTTTAATGACATAATAGGGTATATCTCGAGATATTAGTCACATATAAACATTATGAGTCATATATCAACTTATAATACTCTTATTAGTGCATTATTTCACTCTTTGGAGGAGAGAGAAAGTAAAGGGGTTAATTACTCCTATATTAACTCAAATACACATTATTACTAATATATTTACCCAAAAAGCTCCAAATTAATATTATCTACTTATAATCTCTCATTAATGATCAAATTTCATGATTAGACCTCAGTTGTCTCATTATATGGGTTATTTGTGCAAAAACCCCTACATAAACATAAATGTAGGTAATTTGTGAATTATACCTCAAGAAAGGCTCAAATTCAACATTGAGGCCCAAGAAGGCTCAAAAGGATGGGAAATTAGTGAAGGATGTCCAAAAGGACTAGAAAACAAATAAAAGTACAAAAGTGGGTAAATTTCAGGGAGGACCCTGAGATTCAGTCTGTTACAGCACTCCACCCCTTAAAGAGGATTTCGTCCCCGAAATCACAACAAGAGGGAAGAGAGAGGGTGAGTGTGTAACATCCCAACATTTGGTACAAAGGTGGGTACTTCATAGGCTCTACACATAAGCCTAGTCTGGCTAAGGTTTCTACCATATATATAATTTTTCATCCAAAACATAACATAATGGGCTCACTAGCATAGTCTCTATCATGAAAAGGCATCATCTATACTATACTAGCACTTGTGCCAACTTATACTCACATGGTGGTAGCAGAGATGATAACTCATCACTAAGCATCAAAACATATGTATCTTCCCTTGTAAGGGTTTTAAGCACAATTAGGGTTTTCTAAGAAATCTCATCATGTATTAATGTATTAGATCACAAACATTAAAACTAGAATCTAATCTCCATAAAAACCATCATGTAGAAGTATCACTGATTATTTTGTAAGAAAAAGATAATATTATCAACAAATTATTAAGCCTACCATAAACCCAAATAAGGTAACATAAATTATCACATATTGCCAACTTACAATAGATACTCAAGTTTAATGACATCATTTTCTCCTATTACACTCCATAATATGAATTATACATATTTTACATCACATTAGGCATTAATGCAAACTTATGTGAATCCAATACTCATAATCATGTATGAATCATTACATGCATTTTAGTGGACAATATGAAATACATTAAACATTAATGAATTGATTCGTATACTAAATCATGATAAGGCGATTACTGAGATGTACATTAGGGAACAAGGTGAAATGCCTTACATATGATGATAACATGGTCTCCAATATAACTAGGTGATTATAATCCATATATATTCTCCAAGTGTGTTAACTGATGATGACACCTAAGTCACTAATGTATCATGAAGGCATCAAAGATATATATATATATATATATATATATATATATATATATATATATATATATATATCTGTGTGTGTGTGTGTGTGGTTAGGACTAGATGATTACACATTAGGGTTTAGGTCATCATGACCATTACATATTATGCATGATAAGGATGCATAAGAACCATAATCTTACTAACTATACTATTAGGGTGACATGGTCAACATTAAGGGTATCCACAATTAGTGATGTGTGACTCACTATTATGTGCATCAAGAAAATGTAAAGGTTCAAGCACATGAACTACCCCCTAGATGACTTATTATATATTCATTTGTATATAAAAAAACAAGATGAATTATAATTATAATTTGTTTGTCCAACGTTAACCATATAAGCTCACTAATCCCATTTATATGGAGTTAGGGTTTAAAAGATAGAGTAACTTGATTTCAAAGCATTGTGGGACTTCGCCCCCCTAAAGAGGATTTCGTCCTTGAAATCAAAAACTCCAAAATCTATCAAGGTATAAAAGTACAACTACTAAGTCAACTTTTCAAAAAGGGTTGGGGTAAAACTATGTATGAGATCCAACACTTAGTTGTTTTACTAAACACCATTATAAACTTCAAGCCCAACATAGGATAGGATACTCCCAACTTGGAAATCTAGGGATCTTATCAAGAAATTAAGGACACATAAAGGGATTCTACATGATTAACCAAGACATCATATACAAGGTTTAAAAGGTTACTCAACAATAAGATAATTTGTCCAAAGGTATGCTATTTTGGGACAGTCAGTATCAGCTCAGGCCAGGTCGGTGTTATATGGATCTGGGAGTCCTCGCAAGCCAAGCTAGTGGTGCGGAGGAAAATATTGCCAGCCCCCAAACCCCGACCCTTTCTAGACACCTTTTCTATCAACTTATGCCCTAGTAGCAACCTAAAAGACTAATCACCAAAAAGTTGAAAAATTATATTTCTAGTATGAAATTATTATGTCCTAAATCAATCTTTCATCATAGGTCCACTCTAAGGTGAAAAACTAACTAAAGGGAACTATATAAGGTTAGGGTTTCTATCTAGGAGACAAATTGAATTAGTTAAGACTTCAACTACCTTGATGCTCTGATACCATGCTGTAAACACCACAAACATCTTTACTAAAAATTCATGGAAAACAAAAACACCAATGTGTAGGCAACGGAAGATAAAACTTTGACTAAATAATTGTATAAAGAGCACATCATAAAATCTTTCCAAAAAGGGGTGTACAACTTTATACACAACAACACAGGATCTAGGTAGAGGAAGACTCAAACCAAATCAACTTGTCTCCAAACATCATCAACTATGGGTAAGTCCAAGCTAGATGGTTGAACTCCTTATCCCTAGCCTTAGGCTGGTTCAACATGCTTCAACTATGCACTCTATCCTGTACTTGGGTGGTTGAGATCACCCAACAAGAGATAGATAAAAGTATGTGTTAATCAAAAGGATAAGGATAAATATAAGGTACAACATTGCATAAATAAAAGATCCACAAGACTAAGAGATTTCAAGAGTATGAGGCAAGAATAATAAATAAGAAATAGAAGACTGCCATAGTTCAATCCACAACAATAATCACAAAGCATGAATGATATTATGACACAAAATCATATCAATGCAGGGTGAGGCACCTATTGGACCTACACCAAGAGGAGAGGGGAACATACACATCCCAAACCTCAAATATATATAAAGTGGCAGGGAGAGTAAAATCCCAGTGCCTATATAATGTGGCAGGGGGACTAAAACCCCAGTGCCTGGCAGGAGGACTAAAACCTCAGTGCCCTATGGGTGGTTTGTACTCATGTACACTACATTGTCATTTGGCCAAAATACATCATGCTAAATAGTTCACTTGGCAGTAGTGAAAATAACATTGCATCATAGAAAATGGGGAATAAAACCCATGAAGTAAATCAAATAAAGAGCCAACATTGACAATAGCAAGATTCAAGTATTTCAGGTAAATGAGCCATCATAGGCAGTAGAATATTCAAACAAATAAAGAGCCAAATAAAGGCAAAAGAGAAAGATTCCAAGGCTCGCAATTGCCTCATTAGGAAATTAGGGTTTGGGTAAAAGCCCAAATGAAGGATATCTTAATTGCACATTCATCATTCATTCATAAATAGACTTCACATACCTTATTGAAGATTCACATAACCATCATTCTCACTGATTAGATTGCATCCAAGATCATTTTCCCTAATTATAAACATTTCACAAAAATTAGCATTTATTAAACATAAAGTATAAAGAAAATACCCATTTTAGACCTTATTCGAAACACTGACTTAGGACTCAAAACTAGGATCAAAATCTCACTTAGGTTTCATTGATTAAGAAAACATATTTTATTTCTCAATTTGGAGTTAAAATGAATTAATTATGATTTTTAGAACATTTATCATACTAAAAATGCCATTCAAAGCAACCTTCGAAAAAGAATTAGTAATCAGGTCTGAAAAACCATAAAATTAGATTCTACATGAAAAATCCTTTCCAACGAGTATTTATTTGCATTTTCTGAGCTTGCCCCAATTTACTATGAATTAAAGAAACTGGACCAATCAAATTGCAAGAAAATGCCACATAGGCCTCATATCCAACAAGGGAGCAGATGACTGAAATGCCCTTTGTGTTAAAGAACAAAGGGATGGGCACGCGGGGGTAAAACTATAAAAAGCCATGGGTCTTCTTCTACCTCTCACGCAAGCCATGGCTGCGGAGGAGAAACTTGCCCGATTGAGCATTTCCTCGTATTTTGACCAAATCGGACGTATAGGTACTCGAAATGAAGCTAAAGATGAGAGGAACTCACTCGTATGATTTATTGGGCTGCTGATATCACCTAGAAACCAGGAAAAGGGTTGTAATATCAGGGATAAGCTATACATGTCGGTGGCTAAACGTGGATGTTTCAGACAAATTGGAACCAGAGAAAGCTCGCAATGATGTCGGTGGAGGTGAGGGAGGTTCCATTTATAGGTGAGGAAGAGTGAAGCACCGAAATGCCAGGGGAGAGGAGAATCTTCGGCTGGTGCACATGGGCATTTTGACCATAGTGCGAGGGAGGCGTCGAGTGAGGGCTCAAATCGTGCGGCTCGAGGAGACGAAGCCAACACAACTTAAATCTCGTGAAATGGTCGAGTAATGAGGGAGAATGAAGTGGAGGAGCCTAGGCGCCTCCTTGGGTCGGTGGCCCAAGGTAGAATACAACTTCAGATCCGTCAGATCGAAATACAACGGTGGTCGGGCGTGTGACACATGACATAAATGCAAAATCGATTCATCTACTATAGTTAAACTATATGGGAACTTGTAAAAAGCATTTGGAGGGTCAAATAAAGTCCAAATGACCTCAAATTTTAACCATAGGTTTATGACAACACCTAGAACGATTCTATGCATTTATTTTCTCGAAAATAAAATGGTTAGGTCCCTAATTAATTTATATACTATTAGAGCATATAATAAAGCATAAAAAGAGCAACTAATATAAAGAATATCTTTTAATGACATAATAGGGTATATCTAGAGATATTAGTCACATATAAACATTATGAGTCATATCTCAACATATTATACTCTTATTAGTGCATTATTTCCCTCTTTGGAGGAGAGAGAAAGTAAAGGGGTTAATTACTCCCATATATTAACTCAAATACACATTATTACTAATATATTTATCCAAAAAGCTCCAAATTAACATTATCTACTTATAATCTCTCATGAATGGTCGAATTTCATAATTAGACCTCAGTTATCTCATTAGATGGGTTATTTGTGCAAAAACCCCTACATAAATATAAATGTAGGTAATTTGTGAATTATACCTCAAGAAAGGCTCAAATTCAACATTGAGGCCCAAGAAGGCTCAAAAGGATGGGAAATTATTGAAGGATGTCCAAAAGGACTAGAAAGCAAATAAAAGTACAAAAGTGGGTAAATTGCAGGGAGAACCCTGCGATTCAGTCTGTTACAAACTTGCTGGTTAAGCATCTTGGAGGGAGCAAGAGGCTCCTTTGTCGATTTCTTCTCCAGTTGTGTATAGCTTGCATCTTTGTCCATTGACTTTGAAGGTTGATTGCTTCCCTTACAACTCCATTGTCCCATATGGATATACTTGTAGGACTAAGAACGGCCCAGACCAATTGGATCTTAATTTTCCTAGAAAGAACTTGAGTTTGGAGTTGAACAATACTACTTGGTCTCCTTCTTTAAAATCTTTGACCTTGATTCTTTTATCATACCATCTTTTAGTCTTTTCCTTGTAAATATTGGTGTTCTTATGAGCATCCATTCTTAGTTCCTCCAACTCTTGGAGTTGCAATAATCTTTTCTCTCCTGCCTTCTTGAGGTCATAGTTTAGGAATTAGATTGCCCATAGTGACTCGTGCTCCAATTCTACATGTAAATGACATGATTTGTCGTAAACAAGTTTGAAAGGAGTTGTACCAATAGGAGTTTTAAAAGTTGTCCTATAATCCCATAATGCATTGTCTAACTTCAATGCCCAATCCTTCCTTGAACTGGAGATCGTCTTTTCTAGGATGGCCTTTAGTTGCCTATTTGAGATTTCCACTTTATCTGAGGTCTGAGGATTATAAAGTGTGGACACCTTATGCTTCAATCCATACTTGCTAAGCAGTTTTTTGAAATTCCTTTCATTAAAATGACTGTCACCATCATATATTATTGCTCTTAGAACTCCAAATCTAGGGAAAATGATCTTCTGGAATAGTTTTATGACTAATTTTGCATCCAGAGCTTGAGTGGGGATTGCCTCCACCCATTTGGAAACATAATCACATGCCACTAAGATAAGCTTGTAGTTGTAGGAGGATGGAAAGGGCCCATATAATCTATGCCCCATACATCAAAGACTTCTATCTCCAGAATTGAGTTCAATGGCATTTCATCCCTCTTTGAGATTCCTTCATCTCTTTGGTAATTGTCACAAGCTTTGACAAATGTGTGTACATCACAGAATAAACTTGGCCAATAAAAACTGGATTGAAGGGTCTTGGTTGCAGTTTTGTTTTCTCTAAAGTGTCTGTCGTAGGGAGAGGAATGGAAGTCTGAAATAACATTGGCAATTTCTTCATTTGGGATACATCTCCTGATGAGTCCATCTGTGCATTTCTTGAATAAAAGAGGGTCGTACCAATAATAGAATTTAATATCATGAAGGAACTTCTTCTTTTGTTGGTAAGTGAGATTGGGTGGAAGACATCATGTAGCCAGGTAGTTTGCAAAATCGGCAAACCATGGCAAAATAATAGAGTTTACTACATATAGATTTTCAATGGGCAACTTGTCATCAATAGGAAATTTATCTTTGACACTATTCGAAAGACATGAGAAATGGTCAGGTACACTGTTCTCGGTGCCCTTATTATCTTTTATTTCCAAGTCAAACTCCTTAAGTAACAATATCCAGTGCATGAGGCGAGGTTTGGTGTCTTTCTTAATCATAAGGTATTTTATAGCAGCATGGTTTGTATATACAACGACCTTAGAGCCCACTAGATATTGTCTGAATTTGTCAAATGCATAAACAATGGCGAGCATCTCCTTCTCTGTAGTAGTATAGTTGACTTGTGCTTCATCAAGGGTCTTACTTTCTTAGTGTATAGCATGGAGTTTGCTGTCTTTTCTTTGTCCTAAGATAGCTCCTATGGCATAGTCATTGGCATCACGCATCACTTCAAAGGGAACACTCCAATCTGGTGGTTGGATAATTGGAGCTAAAACTAGAGCATCTTTTAACTTCCAAAAGGCAGTTTGGCAATCATCACTAAATACAAACTCAACATCTTTTGCTAACAAGGAACATAGAGGCTTTGCAATCTTTCAGAAATTCTTAATAAATCTCATGTAGAATCCCACATGGCCCAAAAAGATGTGAATTTTCTTCACATTGGTTGGAGCCGACATCTTTTGAATAGCCTTCACTTTAGCTTTATCCACTTCAATTCCTTTATTTGAAATAACATGTCCTAGAACGACACCAGACTGCACCATAACGTGGCATTTCTCCCAATAAGCATTAGGTTGACTTGTTGGCATCTCTACAAAACCTTAGTTAGATTTAATAAAGAATCATCAAATGAATTGTTGTAGACACTAAAGTCATCCATAAATATTTCCATGATCTTTTCAATGTAATCAGACAAAATGGCCATCATACACCTTTGAAAAGTAGTGGGAGCATTGCAGATCCCAAAGGGCATCCACCTATATGCATAAGTTCCATAGGTGCAAGTAAATGTGGTCTTTTCTTGATCAGGTGGATAGATGGGAATTTGAAAGAATCTGCTATACTTGTCAAGGTAGAAAAAATAGGAGTGGTTTGCAAGTCTTTCTAACATCGAATCAATAAAAGGTAAAGGGAAATTATCTTTTCTTGTGGCTGTGTTCAATTTTCCATAATCAATGCACATTCACCACCCGGTGACGATTTTTGTTTGTATTAGTTCATCATTTTCTCATTTAATTACATTTGTTCCTCCTTTCTTAGGCACAACATGTATAGGACTCACCCAAGGTATGTCACTTATTGGATAGATGATTTTGGCATCTTTAAGTTTTAAGATTTCCTTTTTTACCACATCCATCATATTTTGGTTAAGTCTTCTTGGGGTTCTATGCATGATTTGGCATTCTCTTCCAAAGCTATCCTATGCATACAAATGGATGGGTTAATTCCTTTGAGGTCATCAATGGAATAACTTATCACATCTTTGTAGCTTCTAATCTCATTTAAAAGTTTTTCTTCTTGATCATTATTCAATTCAACATTTATAATGACATGAGAGGAAGAGTTTGGGCCTAAGAAAGCATATATTAACCCCGGTGGGAGGGGTTTTAGTTCTACCTATTTTCTTTGAGTTGCGATGTTGCTTCCTTCATTCTTCTTTGAGTCTTCTTCACTTGGTGGAGTCTCTAAAGTTTCAGGGTTGTCCTCATTGAGAATGTTATTTGCATCATCTTCTTTCAAATCATCTAAGGCAGTTTCAATAGAATTCTTTTCCTCTTCAAGCAATGTATCAATGGTATCAATGAGGCAAAGGTACTCTTTGGAGTTGGGCACCTTCATGGCATCATAGACTGAAAATACTAGTTCCTCATATCCCACCCTGACGGTGAGCTTTCCTTCCCTAACATCGACTAAATAGCCTACAGTGCGCAAGAAAGGTCTACCGAAAAGGATCAGATTAGTTGGGTCTTCATGCATGTCTAAGACCACAAAATCATATGGAATAAAGAACTTTCCTATTTGAACAACGGCATCCTCAATCACTCCCCTCAGGTGTTTAATTGAGAGGTTAGTTATCTGAATTATCATAGATGTAGGCTTCAAATCTCCCAAATCTAGCTTCTCCCACAAAGAGACGGGGATCAAGTTGATGCTAGCTCCAAGGTCAACAAGGCCTTTATCAAAAGTACAATCTCCTATCTTACAAGGGAGAGTAAAGGCTCCTTGATCATCTAATTTCTTTGGCATACATTTTTGGATAATGGAGCTTAGCCTTTCAAAAAGTATAACCATTTCTACCTGTCCATATCCCCTCTTCTTTGATAGGAAATCCTTTAAGAACTTGGTGTAGGAGGGCATTTCGTCTATGACTTCAACTAGGGCCAGATTTACATACAACTTGTTCAAAATGTCCATAAATTTGTTGAACTTCACGTCATCTTTGGTGTTAGCAAACCTATGGGGAAATGGGTAGTTGTCTTGCTAGATGAATCACCTTGCAACAGCTTTCCAACAAATTTCTTCCTTTAATTTTCAGTAATATCTTTAACAGTAGTGTCAGCAATCTCTACAGATTTCCTCTTGGATGGCAGTGCAGATCCTCCTATGACTTCTCTACTTCTCAAGGTCACATATTTACAAGTCTCCTTGGGGTTCATAATAGGCTAGCTGGGTAAATACCCTGAAAACATTCCTTGGTTGACTAATGCTTGTTGAGCTATCTGATTCTCCAACATTTTGGTGTGAGTAACAATTCCATCTACCTTGGAGGACAACTGTGTGATAGCATCTTTCAATATGTTGCCATTTTCCTGAAATTTGTCATTTTGCTAGATTTGTGTGGTGACAAAGGTCTCAAGGAGGCTTTCCAAGCTTGATTTGTGTGGTGGATGAGTCACTTGTTGAAATTGAATGAGGTTCCTACTGCTGTTGGAATTGTATCCCGGTGGTTGTTGGCGTTGGCATTCATCGGTTGACAACTGCTCATAGGTTGCTGACCTTGAGCTTGGCTTTGTTGCTGGTTCTGTGAATTGTTGTTCCTGTAAGAGGAATTAGGATGGTCTCTCCATCCCGGGTTATAGGTTTTAGAAAAGGGATTGTAGGCTTGTCTATTATTGAAATTTCCTACTGCATTGACTTGTTTTGGTGCTTCAGTGGCATTCAACGGTGGTGTAAAACAAGAAGCAGAGTTATGCCTGGATGTTCCACAAGCTTCAAATACTTTCTCGACTTCTTGGACTGAGTGAGTAGTAATCCTTTCAAATTTCTGGGTTAAGGCATCAAGCTTAGCTGTAATCAAGTTTATGACATCTACGGTATGTTTCCTACTGAACTTCTCACTTGAATAGAGGAAGAGAATGGTTGATTGGTCCTTTCTGAACTCCATCGGCTATGATTGAGCACCATGTCTTCAATAATGGTGTAGGCTTCACTATACAACTTGTTCATCAAGGCTCCATTTACAGCAACATCAATGATCATACAGGTATTGTAGAACAACTTGTAGTAGAAAGTTTGTAGAAGCATCCCATTTGTCAAACCATGGTGCGGGCATAGGCGTTGGAGATCCTTGAACCTCTCCCATGTCTCATAAAGAATCTCTCCCTCTTGCTGCTTGAAGTTTGTAATTTGATTCCTCAGTTGGGCCATCTTGCTAGGTGGAAAATACTTAGCCAGAAAAGCATTCAGCAGATCATCCCAAGTCTTGATAGAATGTTTAGGCGGTGAGGAGGGCCACGCCTTGGCTTGATCTTACAAAGTGAATGGGAACAGGAGTTGGCACACTCCCTCGACTAGAAAACCATTAATCTTAAAAGTGTTCATTGACTGTAGAAACTCTGCTATGTGAAGATTTGGATCTTCCATAGGAGTTCCCCCGAATTGATTTTTTTGGATCATCTCCATGATTGTAAGGTTGATGGAGAAGTTATTGGCCTCTATTGTAGGGTGATCAATGGCCCCACATATATTGATAGCGGCTGACACAGCAAAGTCCTTGATTGGACGGATGTCCTCCATATCTGGTTCTTGAAAAGGACCGGGTGAAGGCGGTGGTGAAGGTGAAGATTACACTGATGTAGGATGTGATTCTCCCAAATTTGAAGAATTCTCACTCCTTCTTGCTCTTTTACGACTACTGAAAGTCTGCTCTATCTCAAGGTACAGAAATATGGATGTATGTAAACCCCTATTAGAGCGATGCATGCACCCTAAAAAGAAAAAATTGAGTGAGATCCACAAAGGCTAAGAGATACCACGATATGAAATGCAGAGATATTGACTTAGTCTCAATTACTAGTTAACTCATCTACTCTAACTAAAAATCATTGTAGCTCCTCGGCAACGGTGCCAAAAACTTATTGCGAGTTTTACAAAAGAGATCTCAACTCACTAATTACCTGCAAGTGTATGGGGTCAGTGTAGTTGAGTGTCGAGCACAAGGAGCTATAACTAGTTAGACACAAATTAGTTAACTTTCATTAATCCAAGTCGGGTTACAAAATTCAGGTTGTTTATAGATATAGAAAGCTAGAAAAAGAAAAAGCTAAAAGTCAAAGGGTTAAATAAGAAATTAAAGGCTTGAACATTAGATTTCACTACCATACCATCATATCATATGAACTACAAAATCAAGATTGTTGTTAACAAGAAGGGAGGTTGTCATCGTCGTGCATTTCCCAATGTCACTAGATGGTTCTCAACTTGACATAACGCTCCCACGTCTATGCCTAATATTGAACACAAATTTACCCTCAATATTCTCAAGCCACTCCCATGGTCAAGAGCATACTGCCATGGATTCTGCTCCTTACTTCCTCATACGTTCTCCCAAAGCACAAGGTAAGCATAAGACATGTATGAAAAGTAGCCAGCCAGTCACACAAGCAAGAAACACCATAGACATCCATGGAAAAGCAAAATTAACTAGAAATAAACATAGATTTTGAGTTCACATGAACAATGGCATGGAAGTTACTCTCCCATTCCTGAGAAAAGAGTTCTACTCATCTATAATGTAGATGTACAGACACAAATTAGAAATTGTAGACTTTTGCATGCTTAAGAGAAGAAAAAAAAGCTAAAGGAACTAAAGATGTATCCGAAGGGAAGTAGAACTCCATCTAAAGGACGAAATTCCACACTTAGAGCTGCTCCAACTCAAACAATCTTCCCTCCCAAAAAGCTTGAGTGAGAGAGAAAAGCTCTGTTGCACCTTCGGTGAAGAAATGGAGAAGAAATCAAGTAGAATGGAGGTTCTTTGCCAAGAAACCACCTTATTCTATCCAAAAATCACCCTCCTTAGCTATAGAACTTCTCTTGGATGAAAGATACTTCTAAAATGATGAGAGATAACCGCCCATTGGGTTGCATTGGTCTTTAAAAATGAGGAGTGGTTGCTCTCGTTTCTGCAGAAACTGATAGTGCCACAATGTGTCTGTTAGAGGACATGTCGTGTTCCGTTGTGCATTTTTGCTGGGTCTTGTTGCTACTATGAAGTACACGACACGTTTTAAATAAGACATGGAGTGTAACTTTCTTCTATAGTCGTTTCAGGCGATAGGTACACGACGTGTTCGAAGTAACACACGTTGTGTGCGTTGGCAGCAAGTTGTAGCCCACCTTCTGGTCATGTGGACACACCATGTCCTAATTTAGAGACGACGAGTTTGTTCTCTTCTACGTTTTTTCGTTGGGGCCGCTGGAGACTCACACATTATGTGTTAAATACCACACGATGTGTTCTTCATCTTGTAAAGATTTTTTGGAAAGGACACATCATGTCTTAAATAAGACACGTCGTGTGCAATGTCATTTATGCAGAAATAAACACTGAATTAGCTACAAGTCGGGGAGAAGTCCATTTGGTGTCGAATTTGAATTAAATTATCTCTAATTTGTCACTTTAAGTACGTATATCAAATTCCCCTAAGCTTGAACAATTGCTTGTCAGGGAGAAATTTATTTAGTTCAGGTTTGAGTTGAACTATCTCCAATTTGTCACTTTAAGTGCGTATCTACAATCAACATCATGAAAAACCACTATGGGGGGTGAATAGGGTTTTATGATAATTTTAATATAATTTAACTCAAACAACCACAATTTAAATAATAAGAAGGAGACAAGGTGTTTAGAGTGGTTCCAACCTTAGCAAATACTAAAGCAGTCAATCCACTACCCGGTTTCTTTGAAAGTATTAAATTTTATTACCTCTCAAGGAATTTACATAAAATTACAATACTTTCTACACCCTTTGGACATCCTTCACTTTGAAGTAGTTGCAACAACTTTGAAGCAGCCTTCTTGAAGTAACTTTAAGCTCCCCCCTTGAAGTAGTCTTCCTCTTGAAGTAGCCTCCTGTTGCAACAGCCTTCTAGAAGTAGTCCAAAACCTCCTTCTTCACCAAGAAGAATAAAACCCTCTCCAATCTGCAGCCTCCAACCCTAGGAGTAGCAAGGAGAGTACAAGCAATAAGAGTGAACAAAGGAAATGGAAATTATAATTACCACTTTGAAGCACAAGGCTTGATTTGCCTATATCAAGCGTATAGATCTCCTAACCAATGAATATAGAAGTGTAGGTTTGGTGGATAGGAGACGATAGCCTATAGGACATGAATTTTGAAATCAAGGAAAAGAATTGCCAATGCTAGTATTTCTCAATTGCTCAAAACAGTTTGCTAATTGCAAGTATAAGCTCAAGGATTGCACAAGTGTATATGAGTAATTTTAGGTGTCCTAAGGCATGTCCTATTTATAGGAATGACCTACAAGTGATTAAGGACATTCTAGACACTTTCTAGGGGGTTCCAAGTGCTTAACTAGCCGTTAGGTACACTTTAGTTACTTTAGCAACGGCTAGTTAATTAATTCTGAAAAGTGCAGACAGAACACATCTCAGTCAAAGAATTGTCAATCGAGAGTCCTTCTCGGTCGAGGACTTGTCGACTGAGGGACTGTCTGGGACAAGTGTATGCAACGTTCAACTCCAACTGCCAACTACTTTGTCTGCTGTGTCTAACGGCTACTTGGGTCATTCTCAGTCGAGAAGTTTGTCGACCGAGAGTGTCTCGGTTGAGGATTTTGTCGACCGAGATTGACCCTGTTTCAATGTTTTAAATGAAGTGCTAAGTGTATGTATGAGTGTGCATATGTGACACTATTGAAGGGGATGACCTATCTAAGTGTAGTGATTGGCTAGGGAAGATCTAACGCTTGATTTACATGATGTCTAAGTACTTGTACATTATATATTTGTACAAGTTTTACAATTTATTACATTCATGAAATTAAAACTATTTAGCAAATAGATCTTCCATAATAGTTGTCATCCACCTTATTCCTGCAACACTCAAGTAGCACGTTAGATCGACAAGAATGAAATGTTTGTCATTATCAAAACAAAGAGATTTAAATGATGTTCATTTAGCCAACAATCTCCCCCTTTTTGAAGATGACAAACATTTCCAAAATGTAAATCAACTAGTCTTTAAAATGAGTTAAGTTTCATACCTGAAATTTACTTTGTGAATTTCTTCTCTTGTTTATGAAATGTGTGCTTATTATTCCCAAAGAAGTATGGAACATAAAATCCAATTCTTTAGGGAATATAGCAACTTTTAATGTAAAGCCAAGAGATTATGAAACTCATTGATTAAGTTTTTTAAAGTTACTATTTTAAGATTTACATTTATTTCTCCCCCTTTGTTATTTCAGAAAGATATACGTTGAAAATAGAAAAGCTCCCCCTCAATTTGATATCCCCCAAAAAGATAGTTATCAAATCCTTCGAAAAAAATGTCCATTTAAAAGCCAAAAATGACACGATTAAAACCATTTTTAAGAGGCACAAATATCAAAGAAAACATCTTCTAAGGGAGTGATGAGTAGTTGCTTCCTTATTTTGTTAAATTGGTCTAGTGGAAGAGGTTTTGTAAAAATATCAGCCAATTGATCCTTCGTATCAACATGATGAAGGGATACATGATTCTTAGAGATATGATCCCATAAAAAGTGATGACAGATTTCAATATGTTTAGCTCGGCTGTGTAGAATAGGATTATGTGCTAAGTTTATAGCGCTTGTGTTGTCACAAAAGATAGGTGTGGATGGAAAAGTGAAACCATAATCGTTTAACACTTGTTGCATATAGAGCACTTGAGCACAACAAGATTTGGCTGCCATATATTCAACTTCAGTTGTAGAGAGGGCAACCGTATTTTATTTCTTGCTAAACCAAGATACTAAGGCTCGTCCTAACAAGAAACAACTACCACTAGTGCTTTTGTGATCAAGTCGACAACCAGCATAGTCGGCATCAGTATAAGTTTTGAAATCCAAGGATTGTCCTTTAGGATACCATAAACCATAACATGTGGTGCCAGCTAAGTATCGGAAAATCTGTTTGACAGCTTGAAAATGAGAGTGCATAGGCTATGATTGAAATCGAGCACAAAGACCAACTGAAAATATGATGTCCGGTCTAGAAGCGGTTAAGTAAAGCAGACTACCAATCATTCTTGTTTTGCAAGTGAATGCTGGCCAAGATATTATGAAACTCATTTTAATTTATTTTTTTATATTTTTTATTTTATATTATTTATATCAAAATATTACCTTTTAATTTACGCAAATGGAGGTTCACAGGGTCGGCCTCGGTCGAGCATTTTGTCGACCGATGTGGCTTGGTCGAACATTTTGTCGACCGAAAGTATATCTGAGATCGACTGTACATCCTTTTCTGGGTGAGTATCGGTCGAGAAGGATAGCCAACTGAGATGTTTTCGGTCGACGAATTCGTTGACCGAGTTTGTCTCGGTCGAAAATTTTTGCTGACCGGCAAAGTTGCTGTGAATAGAATTTTGAACTAGTTTTTAATGCACGTGATAGACTGGATTTGTAGAGCATATATACATATTCTAGGGGAGTAATAATGTAGTCATTGTCGTTAATATTTGAGCAATTTTAAGGTCATAATTAGTCTTTAAGATTTAATTTTGACCTTTTATCAAAAGCATATTTTGAATCAAGATACTAAGATTCAGTATAGTAAAATGATGTTCAAATAAGAATTTTGTCAAGCTTATTTTAGGTCGACCTTGACTTTGACCATAGTGCCCCTTGGTCAAATTTGATTTCAACCAAGAGGCAATTTCTGCAGATTTTCAATTTGAACACTCATATGTGAAGTATAATGTCTGCAGGTAACTTGATTAGATAAATATCAATTTGAAGCACATTAAGTGATACCTATTATGAAGATATTTTAAAATTTTAATATAGGCATCATAATGAACCTTTTGTCCTTGATTATTGTTTTGTATGATGTCTCCTAAACTCTGATGTGGGTGCATAAATCTATATTTTCAGATTTATCATAGGATTCTTTAGAAGCATGTATCTTTGAAAGCAAGATTGATATCTTAAAGTCAAAATTGTGCTTTAGATTTCTTAGAATAATTAGATAAAACATTAATATTCTTGTTCTAAGATACACTATTTTTCTTATCATAGCAACATCATTATTTTATTACAATCCATGCCCACAAATGTCAAGAAGCTTTTAAGCTAATGGCATTTTCAATGATCTAAACACAATGATCAAGAATAATATCCATTCATGATTTGTATATATGGATCAAAGATTATTTTAGACAAACCACTCATGGCACAAAAATTATGATAGAAAAGTAGAAGCATATCCACAATACAATGATCAAGATAAAAGCATATAAATGCAATGATTGTGATCATTTAAACTAAATTTCAACACACATGGTTCCTATATAGATATACCAATGAGTACTTAGGAAAAACCATGTGGATTATGATAAAATAGTAATTTCCTTGATTAGACCTATTCATAATTTTTTAGTTTTAAGTCAAAGCCATGTAGAGGATAAACCAAAATAATTTCATGGATTTTCAAATTTAAGACAACCCATGTAACTGAACATGCTTAATAAACTATTTCAATAAATGAATAAAGTATGTTCAGTATCAGTCTTCATGTAGCACTTTTGCAATATGTTTGAATATTTCATAATGTTATACCTTTATTTAAGAATAAAAAGATCAATATGTCTTGATTCAAAGATGATCTCCAAGATTTATTCTTGATTTGCATATTAAATCAATCATTAATAATAATTGATAGCAAACTTGATTAGTTCAGTAGAACTTGATTCAGTAACCTGCTCGGTCGACTATTTCTCGATCGAATAGTTTCTCGACCGAGAATGTTTCTGTACTGTTTCGGAATAGTTTTCAGTAATTGTTTCCAAATAAAACAATGATATGAAAATTAAGGCTCGATTGTGTTGAGATATGATATTTATATATCAAGAATTATTTAGATTAAATCTAAACTAATCATATACAATTTTCTAGGTTTTGAGAATCCAAACTAAAACAAGTTAGTTGAAGATGTATATTTGGAAATTTTAATTTCTTGGATTAACTTGGTGTCCTATTATGTTAAGTTGAGATAGACATAGAGATATACAACTTAGAGTCTTTGGTCATATCTCAACTTAATTTTATCCATTTAGTTTGGGGGTTTTGGAACCCATACTAACTCAACATCCTTTTTCTTGTAGGGACATGAGAAAGAGTAATGTCCAAGATGCAAACAATAATGACAACATATGGAATCAACCTCATATCTCTTTCTATGATTTTGTTCTAGGTTGTTCTTGGGTACATATGTATGTTTGCCTTTAGGTACATACATAGATTGATTTTCTAGTACTTGTGTCTTTCTCCAACTAGGTTTTTGATAAGATTTTCTTTTAGGATTATAACCTAGTCCTCTCCTTCCAATTTGATGATAAGAATTATTTAAAATTTTATCAAGGGTATCATTGTTATTCAACCTACTAACTTTTTGTTGCAACTTAACAATCTCATCCATTCTTTTGTTTATGTCTAACTTTGCTTGATCTAGATTATATAATAAGGAATCTCTTTCTTTCACAATAGTATCATAATCTAGATGTGTACACAAGACAGGTTGTTTTTGAAGATCATTTACTTGAGTTTGCAAATTTATCTTTTCTAGGGATAGAAGATTGCAATTTGCTTCTACTGATTTTAGCTTAATATCATGATCTTCAATAACCTTTTTAATATTTTCATTTTCAGATGTGAGAGCAAGTAGTTTAGCATGTAACTCATCATTTTCCTTATTAGATTTCTTTAATTTCTTCTTGCACTCAATATACTTATTATGTGTTTCTTCAATACTAGAAATTAGCTCTTCTTTTCATAAATCAAGAAGGCTTACCTCTTCTTCTTCATTGGTTGTAGCAATGAGACAATTTTTGTGCACCTCTTCCTTCTTTTCTCTCCATGGGCAAACAAGTGTTGTGTGGCTTGTTCCAAAGCACCAACTGCAACTTGTTGAAGATTGGTCCATACTTTTCTTGTGGTTGTAGACACCATCACCCTTCATTCTTCAAGACTCGATTAGAGCTCCTTGAAGCCTTATCTGATACCAATTGAAAAACCACTAGAGGGGGGTGAATAGGGTTTTATGATAATTTTAATATAATTTAACTGAAACAACCACAATTGAAATAATAAGAAGGAGACAAGGTGTTTAGAGTGGTTCCAACCTTAGCAAATACTAAGGCAGTCAATCCACTACCCGGTTGCTTACCCAACCGGGATTTTGAAAGTATTAAATTTTATTACCTCTCAAGGAATTTACATAAAATTACAATACTTTCTACACCCTTTGGACAGCCTTCACTTTGAAGTAGTTGCAACAACTTTGAAGCAGCCTTCTTGAAGTAACTTCAAGCTCCCCCTTGAAGTAGCCTTCCTCTTGAAGTAGCCTCCCGTTGCAACAACCTTCTAGAAGTAGTCCAAAGCCTCCTTCTTCACCAAGAAGAATAAAACCCTCTCCGATCCGCAGCCTCCAACCCTAGGAGTAGCAAGGAGAGTACAAGCAATAAGAGTGAACAAGAAAGGAAATGGAAATTACAATTACCACTTTGAAGCACAAGGCTTGATTTGCCTATATCAAGCGTATAGATCTCCTAACCAATGAATATAGAAGTGTAGGTTTGGTGGATAGGAGATGCTAGCCTATAGGAAACGAATTTTGAAAGCAAGGAAAAGAATTGCCAATGCTAGTATTGCTCAATTGCTCAAAACAGTTTGCTAATTGCAAGTATAAGCTCAAGGATTGCACAAGTATATATGAGTAAGTTTAGGTGTCCTAAGGCATGTCCTATTTATAGGAATGACCTACAAATGCTTAAGGATGTTTTAGACACTTTCTAGGGGGTTCCAAGTGCTTAACTAGCTGTTAGGTATACTTTAGTTGTTTTAGCAACGGCTAGTTAATTAATTCTGAAAAGTGCAGACAGAACACATCTCGGTCGAAGAATTGTCGACCGAGAGTCCTTCTCGGTCGAGGACTTGTTGACCGAGGGACTGTCTGGGACAAGTGTATGCAACGTTCAACTCCAACTGCCAACTACTTTGTCTGCTGTGTCTAACGGCTACTTGGGTCATTCTCGGTCGAGAAGTTTGTCGGCCGAGAGTGTCTCGGTCGAGGATTTTGTCGACCGGGATTGACCCTGTTTCAATGTTTTAAATGAAGTGCTAAGTGTATGTATGAGTGTGCATATGTGACACTATTGAAGGGGATGACCTATCTAAGTGTAGTGATTGGCTAGGAAAGATCTAACGCTTGATTTACATGATGTCTAAGTACTTGTACATTATATATTTGTACAACTTTTACAATTTATTACATTCATGAAGTTAAAACTATTTAGCAAATAGATCTTCCATAATAGTTTCCATCCACCTTATTCCTACAACACTCAAGTAGCACGTTAGATCGACAAGAATGAAATGTTTGTCATTATCAAAACAAAGGGATTTAAATGATGTTCATTTAGCCAACACATCATGTGATAAGCAAAAATAACTAAAATATGGCAAGATAAATATGAATAGAGGGTAAAGGAATGCAAAATGAACTAAATTTGTGTGTGAGATTGTATAAAAAGTCAATATAAAATGCACACATGAGTAGTACTAGCTACAGATTCCTAATTTAAAAGGCAATATTTATTTGTTTATAAATAGGTGAAATTAAGTACAAAGTAAGTCATGGTGAAAGCAGTAATCCTAGAATTTCATTGATTTGTTTCAAGCTATTCTTTTAAATTACTTTCATAATCATATTATTTACCTTTAATCAACAAACTCAATATATTAGTCGGCCTAGTTGATTTGGTTCTTTTTAGTAGTTTTTCTAGCATCTAATTTTTTGAGTTCAACAATTAGAACTCAAAATTCAGACTTTAATTTGACGCATACACTTGTGTATTATATACACATAAAATAAGTGTCAAGGGTGTGTTTCAAGTGAGTCCCTACCTTGTTAGTGTTGTGTCTAGCACCCAATTTTCTAAATTCAACACTTAGAATTCAATATTCAGATTTTAATTCTACACAAACACTTGTGTTTTACACACACATAAAAGTCGTGTTAGGGGTGTGTGCCAAGTGAGTCCCCTACCTTCTAGAGGCTTTCAAGTGTCTTTGACTGCTGTTAAATTGGTCGGTCAAAGGGGGAAAGGTGGTGCATTCCCGGTGTGTGTCTAGCCTTCTAGAGGAGTATGGGTGCCTTCAACTGATTCTATGTCATCCAATCAAAGCCTAAAAAAGGGGTCATGTTCCCGGTGCTCCCTGCCTTCCAAAGGCTTCTAAGTATGTTTCATCAACATTTTTTTTGACCAACAAAGTTGGGAAAATGGGGCACATGCTTGGTGTGCACCCCATCTCATGGGTTCCGAGTTGGTTTGAATCGGTCGTAGCAAAGGCTGACTCATAGGGAGGTCAAATTCCCCACATCGGAGGTACATGATTCGTAAGTGCCCCACTTGACTTAGTCTTTGTTGGAGCTAACTCAATTGAGATGGCATCTGAGCCTGGATATGAGTAGAGGCCACATAAAAGGTGTATGTTTGGAACACACAACGCATGTTTGAGTTGAAGATCTAGGACCAAGTTATGGTATAGTCTTGGATCGAGGTCCCAATGACAACATTCAAATATGGTAGTGCATAGCAAAACAACCATTAATTGGATGCTCGTTCCGGTTGATAGCATTCTCACTTGTGGGAAATTAATATTTGAATTTATTCGAATATGACCTCTAATCATCAGAGATATTGGACTGCTTCAACTAATTTGTTCAATTACTGTCAATCATAATTATTTTGGAATCATATTTTGATAAGTGGTCATAGAGTTAGTTAGAATTCTTATCGTCAGTTGGATTTGTTAATTGTTGCTTTGAATCATCTTTTTGTGCCTCGACACCCTTTTACACGTGAGCCTTAGATGTTTATAACTTCATATTGGTTTATCTAATTTCACGCTAGCCTTTAACACATGTTAGTGAGATTTAGAGACTATGGTTACGTCCATAATTCGTCTTCAAATCTATTCCAGATTTTAAATTTGTTTCAATATGATTTATTAATCATTTTCGTCGACATTTATCACGATTTTACATATTCTGCAACCTAGTCGGATGGACCAAAAAAATGAAGTGTCAAACACTTATATAACACACACATCAATAACCATATTGACACAACATTTTCAAAAGTAAAAAGGGCTCTAAAGGCTAGGAAAGGGGATAAAAGTGAGGCGTGAAGCTAAAGGAGAGACAAAATTTTGGCAAGTTGGAAAACAATATTTGTCATTAGTTGGTGACAATGATGATAGCTAAATATGCTGCACTGTAAGCTCCCATTACAACAATAAATGAAGGTTGCATGGATGGCGAATGGCAGAGGTACGTGAGGAATGAGGATGGGGAGAGGGCAAAACAATGAAACAAGTATGCGAACGAAAATATGCAAGTCCGTGACCGAAAAATATTATGCATGATGTTTGCAGACCTCTTGAACGAGATACGAGACTCTTGCATTAAATTTATGACATGATGTGATTGGATTTGAATATCGTTACAAATTTCGTAATTATTTATGAGCACGACAACAAATATGGACTCATATTTCAGGAAGATGTCGTATTGAGTGCTATTATATATTTTTTTGTATGGGACGAATGAGAATGCAACATTTCGCCTTTAAAATTAGGGCCGGCAATTCGGGTTGGACGAGTTTTATTTTGAGTCACTTTGGGTCAACACTTTTTTAATAGATTTTAAACTTATAAAAGATATTTTTGGGTCGAAACTCTTGACCATAATCCGACCAACAAATAATTTTGGGTCTATCTGGTCTGATCCGTAAATCCAACACCAAGACAATAGTTAAAAAAAATATTATAATTTGTCTAGTCATTGATAATTTCTAAGGCCTAGTTTGGCCGCAAACTTTATGAATCCCGGTGATTCATGTATAATTTATTAGTCTATTATATGATATGCGGCACTCGTAACTAAGTGCAACAGTAATGCGTGCTTTAAGAAGCACGCCAATATTTGAGGTACTTAGAACAGCCATTATCTTCCCCGTTTTGATTTTTTACTGCATACGTCGGCGTTCTCGGGCACCTAACTCTGCAACCTGCCTACAGCTCGGCTCTCCTAGCCACTTAGAAAATGCTACGGAATACCGGAATTCACGATGTTGGCGGCCAAACTAGGCCTAAGTGTAATTCACAAATTTCATTGTGGCAAACTTACAATGTGATTGAGAAACACATATAAAACTTATTGTAGTTTGTTCGAGAATTTTAAATACAAATTTATAATATAATTAGTATATTAAATCATATAAATCAATACAAAACCATTTAGAATTTCCAAAATAAATTTCATGATTGATAGATTAGTAATTTTATGGGTCATTTGGTGTCTTAAAGTATATTATTTGTAATTTCATTTGGAAATAGAATTCTGAATTTCGGGTCAATCAGGTCAATTCGAGTCTAAAGTTCAAACTCAGACCATACCCTAAATTAATTTTAGATTCTTTAGATTCAGGTCAATTTCGTATCGGGTTGAAAAACCTTAGATCTTAATTTTCCTTAAAATTTCAGATTCGTGTCAAGTCATTCTGGTCGGATTTTGTTTTGACAGTTACTTAAAACTCACGCAACAAAATTAATGGAGAAAAAAAACATTGACTGCATTCTATAAAGATATTCGATTGGTCTTCTATTAAAATAACTATAAACGGCTTCCTATGATAAAGACGTTACATAATGAATGCAGTTTATCTAACAGGCTATATGTTTTTCCAGAAAAAATCCAACAGGTTTTATGGAATGCAGTTTATCTAACAGGCTATATGTTTTTCCAGAAAAAATCCAACAGGTTTTATGGAATGCAGTTTATCTAACAGGCTATAAAAGGCTTCCTATCGATCATTCCGGTACGAGTTCCATAATGAAAAGCGGTTGCGGTCCGGCCCGCGACGCAAAGATCTCCCGAGATAGAGACCGCCTGCGGTGGAGCCTCCTCACGGAACAGAACCGAACACCCCGCCAAAGTCAACTCCCGCCGCGATCGCTCCTCGCCTCTCCTCACTCCTGGTCCCTGATCTCTCTCGCACCGCCAAAGCAACTGCAGCTGGCAGTCTCTACCATTCCGTTCCAAGCAGATATTTTTCACCCCGCCTGGTTCTGGTTCCCGATCCGCCCCCACCTCGCCGGCGCTTCTCCATCACATCTTCCCGAAATCCTGCCTGTGGAGGTGGCGCTGATGCGAATCTGACTGGATCAGGATGCTTCTGGAAACAAGTTTGTACAAAACTCACTTCTTTCTCTCGTTTTCCAAAATCTATCCCATCTCGATTGGGACCACTACGTGTTGCTTGCTTCTTGTTCTTACCTGGGATTTTTACCCCATCGGGGAATTGGGTGAACCCCGGCCGGCATTGATGTTTTTACTGCTGCTGCTTCATTGGGGTTGGTCGTCAGGTGTCAAGTATCAGACGGGGACTCGCGCGTGATCCGCTTTCGCTAGCTTTTGTCCTGTATCCCAGATACTAAGCATGCTGACTATGCAAGATAAGAACAGAGAGCTTGTCACTTTCCCTACTTCGATTGCTATGGATTTGGACCAGTACTTCCGAACCTTGATATTTTTAGGTAGGCTTCCGAATTTTAGAAAGCCCATGACTTTGCTCAGGGGAGCATAAGTACGGGGTTGAATTGCTGGTCCTCTCTTCGGAGGATATCCATATCTTCAAGGATAGTCTGCGTTTCAGGCCTTGCTGGGGTCAGTTCGTTAAGCGCAGGGTATGATTCAGACGACATGCTTATCTGGGCTTTTGGATTCCTGGTTCTTCGCTTAGTTAATCCTACACGGCTCCTAATGTTTTTGGAAATTGTTAAGCTAGCTATTTCTCTGTGTTTATTCCTTGTTAGCGGGCTGATAGATAGTCTGCTGACAGGACCATTGAGTTTATCGCTAAAACCGCCATCTTTTTCGCAGGAGCAGAAATGGGTGGGAAGAAGCAGAAAAAGTACCTAACGGTCGCCCCTTTCAAGTGCGCCTGGCGTGAGGAGCTACGATTTAAAGAGGCCGGCCGAGGTTGCGTGGCTTTCGAGGCCTTCGCTCACAACGATGTCACCCTGGTGTTCAGGGAGCAGGCCGGGAGCCAGCACTACCACTACAAGACGGACAATTCACCCAACTACACCGTCATACTGGGCAGCCATAGGAACCGGCGCCTGAAGATTGAAGTCGATGGAAAGACCACAGTGGATGTGGCGGGTGTCGGGCTTTGCAGCTCGTCGGCCTTCCAGAGCTACTGGATAGGGATATATGACGGTTTGATCAGTGTTGGGAAAGGGAAGCAGCCTTTCCAGGATATTGTCTTCCAGTGGTTAGATTCCAAACCAAACTGTAACGTCCAGTATGTGGGCCTCAGCAGCTGGGACAAGCACGTAGGCTACAGGAATGTGAATGTCCTGCCATTGACGCAGCATAATAATTGTCTGCGGAGTCATCTTGACTACAAAGAATATGAGGCGGAGTACAATGAAGAGGGAGGGATCGAGGATGCATCTGATGGCTTTGAGGAGTGGGGGCTTCCTGATTTTCTTGAAAGTTGGGATCTTGCTGATATGGTTTTTGTTGTTGGTCCTGAGAGAAAAGTTGTTCCTGCCCATCGAGTTATTCTTCATGCTGCAGGGAACTTTACTTTTGATTCTTCGGATCAGAGCTCGATTGCTCTCCCTACTGTAACATATCCTATTCTACATGCTTTTCTCGAGTATATCTACACTGGACGGACAGAGGTACGCAAATAAGCCATGCTTAGGGCCTGTTTGGTTGGGTGTAATCCGGCAACAAACTGTGAATTTGCAATGCATTTTTAGACAGCGAAATCACAGTTTGCAGCCCAGCTACACTCTATCAAGCTAGTCCTTACAATAAATATGTATCCTCCTTTCAGTATCTTTTTTGTTCATCTCAATATATTGGTGAAAAAATGCAGATCACAGAAGCCCAACTTGGCGATTTGTGCTGTTTAAGCAAGCGGTTTCAGGTTCATCCCTTGACAAAGCAGTGTGAAGAAATTACTGATCGGTTTAAGAAGAACAAAAAAATATATGACAACGGCAAGAAAGTAGAAATATCTTTCCTTGGCTCGCAGATTCCATTCCATGCCATCTTCCCCTCTGAATTCCCTGTTAGCCCAAAAAAGCTTCGGAGTTTCTTGGAAGCAGGACAGCACAGTGATATCGACATATACATTGAGGGTCACGATATAATAGCACGATCACATAAAGTTATTCTCGGCTTGTGGAGTGCCCCATTCACTAAGGTTAATCTGTTTGTCTGTTACCTACTCTAAATGCCTTGATGTAGATGAATCTGATGATACTCCCAAGATACATAAGGCTATAAGACTATAACTGAAATGTTTTTTTTTTTATAAAATTATTCATCAACAGGTTTAGATAAAACATACAATTAGCAATCTGTTTCAATCATTACATAATTTACATGTGATGGATCATAGAATATATGAGTTTTCTGGTACAGCAGTCAGCAGATCCCAGACACTTTTACCTGTTCAATCTGTTTATTTTGATTGAAGAGAGTTCTCTAGTGAAACATATACCAGTTTTACTTATATAAGAAAGTGGATTGGAACCATAAACTACCTTTTCAGTTGTACTTACTATGGTAAAATCGACTTCTAAATGTGAATTTTTGTTTTAAATGATGAGCAAAATGGCTGTCATTCCTCACAGTAGCCGCTGATACTGAATGCAGATGTTTACCAACGGAATGGCTGAAAGTATAACTTCAGAGATTCACTTAAAGGATATTCCTGTAGAAACTTTTACTACCATGCTTCGGTTTATGTACACCGGGGAGCTTGACATCAAAGAGACAGTTAATCGACCAGCCTTACTAGTCCAACTTCTTCTTCTCGCGGATCAGTTTGCAGTGGCTCCACTTCACAAAGAATGCTGCAAATGCCTTTTGGAATGCCTCACTGAGGTACTTGGTTCTTGGTGCTTTCTTATCTTATAGCTATTTAGTTGCTTTTCTCCATTGGTAATGTGCTCGTTTTGGTGTACGGTGGCTTTACTGTTTCTTGTAGAATAGGCAATCTCAACCTAAAAGTTTTAACCTAGTAAACATGTGTTCACATTTGTTTTCATATATAAAAGTTCTTTCCATAGGGAACCAATTTGGCAAGTTCATTAAAATAATTATCATTTACAACAGATCTTACCAAAAATGCTCATATAACGTTTTGTTAGGGACACATTGGATTTGTCTTGCTAGGGATACATGTGGTTTGCTCTGTTTAGTATGTGTAAAAGACCGAATCAGGAATGAAGGTATATAATCACTAATAACACGATTCCTACTAACTAATATATGAAGGAATGGTGTAAAAAAGAAGCTCATGCAAGAGCCCCATTAGGGTTAATTAGGTTTTTAGCTATTCTGGCATTTAGTTAATTATAGGTTTTTTTTTTTACTTAATTTTATTCATGGATATTTTCTCAAGACTCAATTTCTATTAACTCTACCTGGTAAAAAAAGTAACCCAAAGGTTGGTATTTGTAACTAAATGATTGAAACCTAATATCTTGACATTTGTGACTGATTTCGTAGTTGATGACCAAGTCAAATAACAAACACAAATAATATAAAAACTTGGAATTTAGTCATTTACATAGAAGGAATGTATCACCCTTCAAACCGCACACCCCCTGCGTAAGTGTTATCTTATGCTGAACACTCATCCCCCTAAGAACGTACAAAAGTTGTCTTATCAAGGCTCCTTACGCTTTCACAATCTGCCTATGATCATTGTATAACGTTCTATAAAAGAATATAGTGTGTCACTGCAATTAACTAAGTGGCAGAAGAACAATAAATCAACCCTACGGGCTCTCTCATGAGCCTCTGTCCTACATCAGGGAACAATCCAGACTTGAACTCAAATCAGTAATCAGCCAGCTACTCATGCCCGTGATGCATAACTCTTAACAATGTTTCAGTTTACATGAATCTTAGCTCAAAGATGCTGAAATAATTGTCATTTTCTATGTAGACATTACCATCCCTGAAGTATTCGTTTTTGTGCATAGATAAAATGATGCATGCTCCACACATATATCTGAAGTTGGTATACCATGATATTTTCAGTCCATATTTTGTTTCTTTTCATTATCTCCGCAGCCCCAAGCCTTCATCCGAGTGGATCGCTTGCCATTTGCAACTCATACACACTCGGCAGTGCTGTATTTTATGTTTTTTTAAGATGATTTAGCCCTAGCTAGTATATTGAGTTAGTTCACATGCAAACATATGGATATTGAAATTTATCTAAGGATGCAATATAGCTTGCATTGTTCGCCACTGACAAATTGGTAGCTAATGCATGCGTACCATAAATATGCATTGATTAAGAATAGCTGGATCGTATTGTATCCTATACCTAAATATTCTGGATTGGTTTGTACCTCTAGAAAAAGCCGCTCTCTCAAAAGTTGATTATTTAAGATCCTTAGAAAAAGCAAGAGGATGTTATGAAAGTGATATACATGGTTCTCTGACATAACTGTTTAAACTTTTACAGGACTCAGTGTGTACGATTCTGCTGGCAGTTTCATCTGTGTTTTCGTGCAAATTGTTAGAAGAAACATGCAAAAGGTTTTTCTCTACTCACTTTGACTACTGCACAACTGCTACCACTGAGTTTGTAATGCTAGAGGAGGAAACCTTCAAAGATATTATCCAGGTAAATCTAGGAAGTTTCTGTTGATGAATAAAAGTTAGAAAAAAAAGGAGATTTTGGTTACTTTCGGGAAGGTGGTGGTTTTTGAGGACGATTTTCTTCCATGCTCCAGGATGTTTCCTTAGAGATACAATCTCTGGTCCAATGACGTTACTGTTGAGATGCTGATTATTAAGTGAACATTTAGTTAAGTGGATGATTGGTTTTGCAGCATCCTGATCTGACTGTTACATCAGAGGAAAGAGTTTTTGATGCTATTTTGTTGTGGGGTCTCGATGCTGATGAAATTTATGGTTGGGAAATGGTAGACAAACTCTTGAGATCATCAATCCTTGAGCAGTTACTTGCTGAGAGGCTGCCAGCAGTTGAAACTTTGCTCCCATCTGTCCGCTTCCCGCTGATGCCTACCTCTTTGCTTAACAAGGTAATTCATCTGATGCGGAAATGCAAGCTACGATCGATGCTTTAATGATTTCCTACTGCTTCTCTGTTTATCATGTTTTATCTAGGATTGCCAACAAAAGTAAGAGAATATGAATTAAAAGAATCTTCCAGATATCTTTTGAATGTTGATTGTATATATACACTTATCTGAAAAGGTTGCATAGCATGTTTGCTAGTATGGGCATCTATCTGTGAGCTTGTGTTTGTCTCTGCAAATGTAATAACTTGCATTAATTCAAATGGACATTACGGATACTAACCCTTTCTAATTTTTAATTCACTGATTATGCACTATTTTATTTATATACATTTACATCTCTAGTTTGTCGCAATGCATGAATGCATACTGATTTCCGCAAATCGAATGTACTGGTTGGATAACATTTTGTTGATCAGTTAGCTTATTTATTATTGGCAGCTTGAAGAAAGCAGGCTTTGTAATCAGAGCTTTGTATTAAAGCATCTGGTGAGAATTCAGAGCTTAATAGTTTTTCTTCCTTGCTCTGACTTCCTGTATGCCACTAATTTTGAGTTTGGCAGGTAGCTGAAGCCATTCAATACTCAAATTGTGGGGTCAATGAGAAGTGAGCACGTCAAATGCACTTTTTGTTATATGAGCCTGCTGTCTCAGTTCTTTATAGATGTGCCATTCTCTGTTTTGAACATATTCTCTTAGTTTGAGATTTCAGCATAGAAGGTCAAGCTTCAAGGAACTCCAATATATATGTGATGGGGACAGCAATGGAGTCATATACTTTGCTGGGACATCCTATGGGGAACATCGGTGGGTGAATCCTGTTTTATCAAAGGTACTACAGTGCTTTTTTTTTTTTTTTTTTTTTTTTTGGGGGGGGGGGGGGGGGGGGGACAAAAATCTATTGCTAAACTTACATATAAGTATACACATTTTGTTGGCATATTATCTGATGTTTAAATGGCTTACATTTCAGAAAATTAATGTGACTGCAAGCAGTCCTGTTTCAAGATACACTGATCCAAAAGTTTTAGTATCCCGAACATACCAGGTAAGAGCACTGGGTTTGTTTATATAGGTTTTTTCTTCACATAATTATGAATGATTTATTAAAGCAATCTAGTGAAATTCGTCAGGGCACTTCATTTGCTGGACCTAGAATTGAAAATGGCAAGAATTGTGCTTGGTGGATGGTGGATTTAGGACAAGATCACCAGGTAATGGTGTCAGTGACACCATGAATACTTAACATTCTTTAAGACTCTTTTTTGTTTTGACGTTGCCACGTTGGTTTTAAAACTTTGCACGAAACGTTAAAACCTGTATGCTCTGTGTACAGTGGAGGTTGCACATCTGTGATTGAATGCTTTTGGATATTGCTTTCTCTTTTTTTTTGTTGACTTCCGCTGTTTGGAATAAATACTACAGCTTGTGTGGGTGGGATGGTATCTCTGCCAAGATAGCGTCTTGTAGTTCTGCAGAAACCAATATAGAAGATGTATTTAGAAAATTCCTACCGATTGTATCGTCTTAGATAAAATGTATTAGTTTATTCAAGTCCTAGAAGATATTTGTGGTTCATACTTCATACTACTCATCAACTTACGGTAATGAGATCTAGCTGTTTAGTCGAATTTTAAGCTGTGTAGCAGGTTGTTACATGGCTTGTGCTTGATTTCTTAATTAAGGTTATCCTATGTACACATCCTTATATCCAGTTAGTTTTTCTCTAATCTATCTTCTGCAAGCAGAAGCAGCCTTCATATAATTGTAAAATGGCTGTATATTGTCCATTCACCAAGAACTTTTATTTTCTATCACGTTGAAGTAAATTTATATGAAGTGCTGAAAATTTCCTGATTCTTTTTCTTCATTCATGTTTGCAGCTTATGTGCAATTACTACACTTTGAGGCAGGATGGTTCTAGTGCCTACATTAGATCATGGGCTTTGCAGGTGCTTATAAATATGATACTGAACTATTTATTTATTTTTTGAGCTGCAGACTCCAACTGAAAGTTCCTCAACTTTGCTCTCAACATTGTTTCAGGGTTCATTGGATGGTCAGAATTGGTCTAATTTACGTGTTCATGAGAATGAACATACCATTTGCAAGCCTGGACAGTTTTCATCATGGCCAATACAAGGCGCAATGGCACTCCTTCCGTTTAGATTTTTCAGGGTGCTTTTGATGGCTCCTACAGCAGACATTTCAAACCCGTGGAACCTCTGCATTTGTTTCATAGAATTGTATGGCTATTTCCGTTGAAAGCTGGTCTACTTTTATGGTCAAAATTGGTCGAGTTTAAGGGTTCATGAGAATAGACACATCTGCAAGACTGGACAGCTCGTGCAATACAAGGCGCAATGTCACTCCTATTTATGCTCTTCAAGGTTCTTCCGATGGCTACGACAACAGACATTTCATACCCATGGAACCTTTGCATTTGCTTCATTGAGCTGTATGGCTATTTCTGCTGAAAGCTGGTTTAGTCTCATACTCTCCATTGTAAATCCCATATTAATACTTCTCAGAGGAAATCGATTGCAGGTTTTGGTAGTGAAATGCGTCTGCAAGTGATTTCTTTCAAGTATCCAGATTTCTGTATCAGTTGATGTGTCTTTTTGCCTATGTTATTGTAATGCAACTACAGATATTGTTAGTAGTAGAAAAGAAATGTTGAGAGATGGCCTTAATAACCTTCTCTTTCGAAGATCATTACCTTCGTTTGCATATGATCGGGCCATTAATGGTCCTACCATTTGGTTTTTGGCAATGTTGTGATGCTTTATTTCAATATTTCATGAGAGAGCAGCCTGTCATGTTGGATCCATTAAACAGGTACTGGTCACTCATCCCATCGACTCAATACTGATAGAAAAGGAATGGAAGTAGTGGTCAAATGCAAAACACATACAGAACCAGACTTGCTTGGCTAGAAGGCCTGACATCTCTATTTATGTCAATGAGGTCTATTACATAGTTACTAGTGATTACTGCAGTAGCGCATCAATTGTTGCTTGTATACAGTGATAGGTACTAATTTAGTAACCATTTCCTGCATATAATTTATATCATTCCAAGCACTATACCGCGTATTAAGATTTGGTTTACTGGTTTGGTTTTGTTTATACCGAGAATTGGTGTTATCTTTTCCAGACCTCCCCTATCTCGTCATATTTTATTCTAGTATTCTCAGATGGAAAAATACTAGGGCTTCACCCATTAAATTCATGAGCATTCATTTTCCTAATGTTATTGCTCAATCATCACCCAAGTTGAAAGAAAGATCTATGACTCTCCTTGGTAAGGGAACTCAGCTTGGAGTGTTCAAAGAATCTAGAGGGGTCCAAAGCGAGACATTGCTATGACCTTGTCTTCTTAATGCATGATTGGCCTTAGCCAAGCCTACCATGAGTATATCACCATAACCCATCACTAACTCATATGTGTGTTGATGCTTGAATCTTTCTAAAAGAGAGTTTCATGAGCTCAAATTTCTATCTTGATGAATGACCTCTAAGGTTTTAACAAAGCTTTAGGGTAACTTCATTCTAAAAGAAACCAAACTCTTCTTCTAAAAAAATAATAAATTAAAAAGGTGTGGTTTACTTGCTAATCACTCATTAATAGTAGATAAAATCTTTGTTTGGTCATCCCTTCTATCTGCAATAAGATCACCAAAATAACCTATGATGATATGCTAATGAGGTCAAAGAAAAGCCTAATTACTATTCTTTCCCTTGCTAGAAGTATTAACTTCAGCTATGTTTATCCTTAGTGTTTCCCTTAACCATACAGAAAAATATATGTGATTCTATTGATATGCACAATTAATGCTTTTATTTCTAAGAACTTGTCTACATGGACATAAACGAAAACACCAAAGAAACTAAACTAATGGGTCGATTGCAGAGGGCAACCTAGGCATCTCAGGAGTTTCACGAACTACTGTTGGACAGGTTCCTCGAACACTGGGTCCTCAAGTGCAGGCTCCTCCTCTAAGGTCACCACGGGATCCTCTTCACCTGGGTGGAAAGGAACATCACCCAGAACAAGGAAACAACAAAGAGGTCAGCAAAGGCCGAGTATGTACATATATAAAACATTATGGGCATTATATAGGGTTACAAGTACAAAAGAGATGTTCCCACAAGAAAAGGGGCTATTTGCAATTAGGTATGTTCAAGAGAAAAGTAACAAATGAAATGAAGCAAAAGAAATGAGGCATATTAAATTCAGATTACAAGCATGATAATAAAAGAGTGTCTTGTCATATCAATCAACCACAGATTCACATTAGAACAACAAATATTTGCATGCATAACAATGTAGACTAAATATACCTAAAACAGGGCCATAACACCATAGGATCATGGCCTAAAAACAAACAAGGGTGGAAACGCACACCCCTGGTGGAATACGCACGCCCTATATAAATATGGTTGTACATAAGTACCTTTATTCTAGATATTCTAGTCAAACATGTAGCATGCATCAAATAGAGTGACAAGACTAGCATTTTTGTCAATTTCAAATAAAAAGACAATATAGCAGAAGGGGTCCAAAAACCCATTATAAACAAGGTATCACAATAACCAATTGAATATCATGAATTGAGAGAAGAAAAATAATAAATATCCAAGCAAGTGATTTTCAAGTAGAATAACATTTCAATAGATGCCTCATTAAAAGAATGTAGATTTTAGTCAAATAATGCCCAAAATAAAATAGAGGATGTACATACCTTATGATCGAACCTAGATATTCTGTAACACCTCCTAAGCACAGGGCCAGGGTTGTCTCAACCTAGTCATAATATGTGTACATTCAATTAATATAAAATGTATTAAATCTCTTGCTTAGAAACCGACCCTACTGTCGGTTGACAATCTGAGCGTGAAACCTATCCCAATAAATCAGGCGTATTTTTCTGATTTCAAAAACATATTTATTTGTATTTTTCTACTGAACCAATAATTAGTTACGATTTTTACAAGTTAAAATCATATTCTGATTAAGACGGAAAATAAAATGTGAAAAGACCAGGTTACCCATGAATGGATTCCGATTTATACAGGAATATGACACTTGAACTTTGATAAAAAAAACATCAGAGCACTCCTTGGTCAAAAACAGGTCAAAGTGTGTGAAAGGTCTGAAATACCCTTCGCGGGTGATACAGGTTGTGCCCCAGCTCCAAGGGCAGGGCAGGGCTTTTACCCCAGGGATCGATTTCCCTGTGCCTTGCGCCATGGTCACCTACAGGTGCTCTGAGCTCATGACCATCTAGTTCCCTCGGCCTGTGCTAGAGATCTGGACTCCCTCAACTCTCGATGATGATTCCAATGAGACCGTAAGGTTCCTCTGGAGCAGAGGATCCCAAATTTGGGGGTATCTCAAGGACCATGATCAACACGATTCACTTGCGGAGTAGGTTGCCGGGGAACAGAGCTACGAAATGGCAGTGGTTCAAAGGCTTCCGGCGATGGAGATGAGTCCGCATCATTAAGGAGGATCTGATATGGGCATAGACAGGGCAAGAAAGACTCGACAATGCACAAGGAACATCGGAGTTGTTTGGACGGCAGGCCAGTGGAAACAACGACTATCTGCGAGGGAGAACCAAGACTTGGCGGGGAAGAGTACCTATTCTCGTTTTAGCATCGTACAAACCCAGAAGCCCTGCCGATGAACCACGATAGGTTCGGCCGCGTCCCTAGGATCAAGAACCTCATGGGGTCTCTTCTCGTCAGGTAACTAAAACAGAGGAGAAAGGGGACATCTTGCCGACCGAGCAAACCAACACAAACCATGACGAGATTATAGAGTAGAATGAGAGGGGGGAGCCTCTAGATGGTTACCTCGTGAGGAATCGATATGAGGTCGCTCCAGCTGTCGGAGCTTCGAGCTTTACCGCTGGGGGAGGCAGCCGTCGTCCAAGCTCTCCACGCGCCCACGAACCGAATTGGTTGTGGGAATACGTAGGCAAGTGGTCAAGGTTGCTTTCCGAGCCGATAGAGATCGAGGGGACGATCCGAAACGAGAACTTGAGAGGAATGGGGAAACAACAGCGAGGGCTGCTTGGGCCAAAAATGGATGTTTTTGTATTAGGGCATCACGTAGGGAGTGAGGTAGCTCGTTGGGTTCGGGGAATCGAAGGGAAGTTGTTGGCGAAGAAAACGGGTTGATTCAGTCAGCCGCGCGTGCGAGAAGAGCCCATCGAAAGGCCACACTGTACGGCACCAAGCCGTCAGAAGAGCGGAAGGTAGGGGACGACTAAGTCCCGCTACCCGGACCGGGCCATTCACCAGCCAAACCGGTTCTTGGACCAAGGTCCAGACCGAACCAAAGAAAATCAACCAAGTAAAGGTTAAAAGCACACATAACCTAATAGGGTTCAATTGAGAGTGCATATGATGTCCTAAAGACTCCAAAATTTGAGGGTTAACTAATTAAGATGTGAGGAACTCAATTATGAGCTTAGATTTGTAGTTTAAGGTTACTACATCTATAATTTAACCTGTGTACATTAATCATTCAATTAATGAAATGAACTAAGTCTAAATGTCAAGGATGGTCAAACCTTCCACCTAAACTCAATTATTGACCAATATGATACTCAGGTCTATCCTAGTTCACAAATCTAGGGTGAAGTGACCTAGATCATCATTATTGCATATAAGCTAGCTAATTGAGGTATTAAAATAGCAATTACACGTCTTCAACTCTATGGAACAATCTTGAGTCAAACTAGGGTTTGAGGGTCAAAAGTTATCTAATTCAATACAAAGTATGAAGAAAGATTCCCATGATGTAAATATCAAAGTAAGGGTTAAAGAAAAGGAAAAGATGTTTTGTACCTAGAATTGGGGATGTTACAACACACCACCCCTTAAAAAGATTTCATCCCAAAATCTCAAGCAAAGAGGGAGGGGTAGGTACGCATCATCTCTTCTTTCAACTCCCAAGTAGTTTCCTCAAGACCATGGTACTTCCAGAGAATCTTCACAAGTTCAATCTCCTTGTGCTTAAATTTCTTTGTTCTAGAATCTAGGACCTTCACTGGAAACTCTTCATAGGATAGATCTTCTCGTAACTCAATAGGTTCAATAGTCAGCACATGAGTAGGATCCTTCACATACTTCTTTAGGACAGATACATGGAACACATTGTGAATCTTATCATAAGTGGGAGGTAGAGCTAGACGGTAGGCACACTCCCCAACTCTATCTAGGATTTCAAATGGTCCCACATAACGAGGACTCAACTTGCCCTTGACTTTAGACCTTGCAATAGAACGAAATGGCTTTATCTTGAGGAATACATAATCACCAACCAAGAAGCTCACATCAGATCTCTTCTTATCAGCATACACCTTCTGTCAATCTTGGGCATCCTTCATCCTTTTCTTGATCAAGCAGATCTTATCAGTCATCATCTGCATGTCATCACTCTTCATCAGCGCTCGTTCACCCACATCATCCCAGTGTAGTGGTGAATGACAAGGTCGGCCATAAAGTGCTTCAAAAGGCGGCATACCAATGTTGGCTTGGAAACTGTTATCATAAGCAAATTCAGCCAACAGAAGGTATTTGTCCCAAACACCTCCCCAATCCATCACATAAGCATGTAACAAGTCCTCCAGAATCTGTACTGTCTGCTCAGACTGGCCATCCGTCTGAGGATGGTACGTTGTGCTGAAACGTAGGTCAGAACCCATCTCCTCTTGTATCTGTTTCCACAAATGAGAAGTGAACTTCGGGTCTCTGTCTGAAACTATCGCCTTTGGAACTCCATGTATGCGCACAACCCAGTCCACATACAATTGTGCCATATCAGGTTCCTTGTAGGTGCTCTTGAACGGAAGAAAATCAGCCGACTTGGTCAGACAATCAATAACAACCCAGACCGCATCGTACCCACATTTAGACTTCGGAAACCCAGTGATAAAATCCATAGTAATTTTCTCCCATTTCCACTCAGGTATCTCAAGTGGATGAAGAAGACCACCGGGACGCTGATGTTCAATCTTCACCTGTTGGTACGTCAAGCACTTTGCAACATAAGTAGCAATATCCTTCTTCATGTTTTTCCACCAGAAACCCCGTTGTAAGTCCTTGTACATCTTTGTGGTACCGGGATGAATCGTGTACTTAGACCCATGGGCTTCACCCAGAACTCTCTGTCTCAGATCAGCAACATCAGGTATCCACAGTCTATGACAGAAACGGATAGCACCATCCACTCCCACAGAAAACTCAAACTGTGGTTTCTCTATCATCAGCTTCATCTCGGCTAGCTCAGGGCTAACTAACTATGCAGTAATAACCTCAGAAATCTAGGTGGGAGTGACAGACAAACTAGCCATCTGCACTCTCACCTTCTCCACAGAAAAGTTGTCACCATCATCAGGTAGCTCAGGTCTCCAACTTGAAACCCGTTCCAAGCCTCTCCATAAGAAGCAACTGATGGAAGCACAAGCTGCATCCTTTTTCCTACTCAGAGCATCAGCAACAACATTGGCTTTACTGGGATGATAAGTGATGGTAAAGTCATTGTCCTTGAGGTATTCCATCCATCATCTCTGGCGTAGATTTAAGTCCTTCTGAGTCATCAGGTAGCGTAGGCTCTTGTGGTCGCAGAAGACTTCAAACTGTACCCCATACAAGTAATGTCGACATATCTTTAGTGCATGAACTATGGCGGCCAACTCCAGATCATGAGTAGGCCAATTACCCTCATTAGGCTTCAATTGGCGTGAGGCATATGCAATCACTCGTCCTTCTTGCATAAGGACACATCCCAACCCTAGTTTAGAAGCATCGGTGAAGATAACATAGGGTTTACCCTCAAAAGGTAAAGTAAGCACAGGGGTAGACGTCAAACACTTCTTCAGCGCTAGGAAACTCTTCTCACACTCAGGGGTCCAGATAAACTTTGCATCCTTACGTGTCAGCTTTGTCATAGGAAGAGCCAACTCGGAGAAATTCTACACAAACCTCCGATAGTAACCTGCCAAGCCCAGAAAACTGCATATCTCTGAGGGGTTCTTCAGTGATTGCCACTTTGTCACAGCTTCAATCTTGACAGGATCTACCGCAATATGTCCCGCAGAAATAACATGGCCAAAGAACATCACTTCGCTGAGCCAGAACTCGCACTTGGAGAACTTTGCATAGAGTTGATGTTCTCGTAATGCCTGAAGAACGATCTGCAGATGCTCACGGTGCTGGTCTATAGACTCGGAGTAGATAAGCACGTCGTCGATGAACACCACCACAAAGCTGTCGAGGTAGGGACGGAAGACCCAACTCATCAGGTCCATGAAGGCGGAAGGGGCATTGGTCAAACCGAAAGGCATGACTAGGAACTCATAATGCCCGTAACGAGTGCGGAAAGCCGTCTTTGGTACATCATCATCTTTCACCCGCATCTGATAGTAGCCACTACGTAAATCCATCTTCAAGTATACAGTAGCAGACTTCAGCTAGTCGAACAAATCATCGATGTGTGGCAGAGGATAACGATTCTTAATTGTCACTTGATTCAGCATACGGTAATCCATGCACATCCGCAAGGATCCGTCCTTCTTCTTCACAAATAGCACCGGTGCTCCCCAGGGAGAGATACTAGGGCGTAAAAACCCCATGTCTAGGAGCTCTTGTAGCTGCTTCTTGAGCTCAACCAGCTCAGCAGATGCCATTCAATAGGGTGGCTTGGAGATAGGTGTCATTCCTGGTACGAGGTTGATAGAAAACTTGACTTCTCGTGATGGGGGAAGTCCAGGCAGCTCGTCAGGAAAGACATCAGGAAAATCCCGAACCACATCAATGTCCTCTATGTCTGGTGGTGTGGAATTGAGGACGACCGATGCCAAGTGGGCCCTAGAGCCTTTGGTATTGAGCTTCTCCACCTTGAGTGCAGAAATGATGAACTGTCGATGTCCTTGCTTTCTTCCTTTGATGTAGAAACGCTCGCCATCGGGGTGTAGCAGACTAACCTTTTTATCTTCACATAAAAGAGCAACTTTGAACTTCTTGAGCCAATCCATTCCCAAGATTACGTCGAAGGCCGTCATATTGAGGATGATGAAGTCTGTCTCGAACATCTTGCCAGAAATACTAAGGTCTATAGTAGGGATTTTTAGGAAAGTAGAAGACATTTTACCCATAAGAGTGTCAACCTCTAGGATATAGTCTGTGTACATTGTTTCTAACTCTAACAAAGCTACAAGCTTAGAAGATATGAAAGTGTTTGTGGCTCCATAATCAAATAATGCTTTTATCGGCTGTTGAAATAAGTGCACAGTACCTACAATAACTCCATTATCATCAGTGGCTTCCACGGCGTCCATGGCAAAGACACGTCATGCACGTTTCTCAACAGGTGGGTGACGTTCTTGCTGATTATTGTTCCTCGGTGGTTGTTGCGGATGAGGTTGTTGTTGTGGTTGCTGGGGTGCTCGAGGCTGAGCTAGTGCAGCAGCTCTCTGGAGCTTGGGACACTGTGGCCTGATGTGACCCGCCTGGCCACACTCGTGGCACGTCAAGTGCCTCACATCTGGTCGAGCTGTAGGTTGCACTATAGGGCACCTGCCAGGAGGGTGGTGACGCTGGCTGTTACGACCCATATCAGAGTTAGTCAGTAAATACCTTGAATTACGTAAAACACCTCAGTTAGTGCTAAGCTTTTGTTAAACATCATGAATAATCAAGATAAGACAACATGTGGACCAATAGTCAAGATTTAATCATCTGAGGTAATTAATGATAATAGTAATGATGATTGTTGAGTTAATTGAGTTGAGTTGAGTGCTGACTAATGCAATTAGTGTTGAATATCAAATTAAATATCATGGTTAATCAAATAAGTTAATATATGAATCAATAGTTGAGTTTGAATCACCTAAGGCGACTAATGATATTAATGTTGATTAATTAGTTAATTAGGTTGAGTTGAATACTCAATGTTGCAATTAGTGTTTTGACCTGATGTGACAAGCTAGTTAACATGATTTTATGCCCTGGGATGATATAGAATTCCGTGCTTGAGAGTTTGCAAGAAAAATCACTCGAATCGGACATTCGAGGCAAATGTTATGACTGTTTCATGGATGTTGGACTTGGCTGCAAATTTTCCAGTAATTGATTTTTTATTTCTATTATTTGCTTTGGGGGTCGGTTACCCCTTTCCTTTATCTTCATTTTCTCGAGCAATAGAACAGGAATTAGCCGCAGAGCGGCGCGCAGCAGGTTGGTCCGCGAAGGAGGTCTTGGGCGGGTGATTCTCCGCCATGAGCTCCGATTTGCCTACACCCACCCCTCCTCTATCTTCTCCGTCCTCCTTCCTTCTTCCATCACCCCTACTTCCCTTCTTCCTCAGGCTCTAGGGCGGCGCCCTACCTGCAGTTAGGAGCTGCGGCCGTGCAGCAACCAAAAGGCCGGCCAGGAGCTGTCTTGGGTGCGGCCACCACCAAGCAACACCGCCTCGACTCCACCCATTAACTAAAGGCAGGAAAACCGTAGCTCTTCCAACCTCCATCTGCGCCACCTGCACCTTGAAGTAGCAGGGGCGGTGCCCCCTTTTTCCGCTGCGGCCAGCAGCTTCAGCCACGGCCAGGAGTCGTTTGGGCGCGAGGAGTAGCGCCAAGAAGCCCTCGACCTCAGCTATGAGACCCTAGCCCAAATCCGCAGCCCTAGCTGCGATCTGACTATCAAGTAGTTCTTCCGTCAATCCGGGCTAGGTGTGCCGTCACTGTGAACAACATAGCGTGAACAGAATAATACCAAGGTAGTTTTGACTTTAGCATATAGTCTTGATTAGGAATTCGTAGTCTTAGCTTAAGACTTAGTTTTTGATCGAGTTCGTCTACAATTAGATTTCCGTTTCTGCGCAGGTGCACGGCGTGCAACTCAGTTTGCACGGCGTGCAAAGTTACAGATATGCAGAACGAGTTTCTGCCCAGGTGCACGGCGTGCAGCCCAGGTGCACGGCGTGCACTCTGCTGTAAAGGGCAGAATTAGGCGTGTTTGTGGACGTTTTTCGGTGTATACGAACACACCGAAGTGGGTGAGTAGTAGTTCATTTAGAAATCAGTACTTAACTCAATTCAAATGCTTACTTGCTTCTGTATAAATTTATATAACTTCTAAACAGTATAGTACATACAATAGTGTATGTTAGATTTATTGGAAATGAATTTCTTATTATGCTTTGAGAAAATGATAAATTTCCTGTATTATAGCTGCAATGTATTTACTGATTTCAAATAGATGTTTAGCAATTGAAACTGGATATATGATATCGATTCGTATTTAATCACGATAAAGGATATATATGCGCTTCTTGTGATGTTCAGATTGTGCATTATGTATGGAATGTAATTTTCATGTTATTTGTTTATTGTTTAATCAAGTATAGACTTAGATGCCCTAACACCGTAGAACCCCTAAGTGGTATCTGCAGCTTTGGGGTGAAACTCGTGTTGCAATATCATCCGTGCGTGTGTCGCGGACAAACGAGGAAAGAGAGGCAGTGTCTAATAACAATCGTGCGTGTGTCACGATGGCACTGGGAAAAGGAAAACTTGGTTATCTAACACCATTCGTGCTTGTGTCACGAAGGTAACCCTGTGAGACTCTCCGCCTGTGTGCTCAGGTTAGAGGAGGAGTCTAGAGTACTAGAATACTGCAGAGAGGCCCCTGAGTGCCTAGGACCTGCGGTGAGGCCCTTGAGCGCCTGAGAGTACAGTGAGGCCCTTGAGTGCCTGAGGCCCTTGAGTGCCTGAGAGTCCTGTGCAGACCAGGACAGTAGTCAGACTTAGCATTTCCCGGGTGTGTCGCTAAGTCTTGTACGGTGGAACCGTAGCATGAACTTGTTGCGGATCTTTATATGCAGAGTACACTGCATATATTTAGGGCATAATAAAATGAATAAATAATCATGTAGGTTCACAGTAAATTTATATAACTGTTTATCTACCTGAATTACCTGTTGATGATTTAGAATGTGATTATTATCTGTATGTTTGTTATGTTATTAGAACTGCCTTGCTTAGTTCTGCATTTATGTTAATTTCAATTTATAAACCTGATGAGTTGTTTATTGATAGCTAAGTGAAATGCTATTCACTGAGCGAGTAGGCTCATACCTCTACTCAAAACATTTTCAGGTTATCGTCAGCAGCAGGAAATCAGAAGGATTGATTTATCCTTACGCCTAGTCGATAGAAGGTTCGTAGTTGGTAGTTAGAGGTCTCTTAGTCCATTCCCCTCGATCCTCGGGACAAGGTGTGAGTGAGAGAGAGAATGTCTTTAAAGATGTAAATATTCTGTTATGCTTTATTTATGTCAAACAATGTAATATGTTGTAGATTCTGCGTATATTGCTATTCAGTTAATAAAGATGCTTCCGCAAATTTGTTTAGTTTCATTTTTACAGCATAAATCGGATTATCCTATTAATATCTTTAAAAGGTTTTAAAAAAAGTGAAGAGTGGCTGGCTTATGTGTAAATCCCATCCTGTCGCGTCTTAATCTCGTGGTTTGTGGTTAATGTAAGATTTGGGCGTGACAACTCTTGGTATCAGAGCGAGGTTTGAGTACATAGTTACTCAAGGTCAGGGGACGATAAGAGACCAATAGGATTAAGGTTTATGTGTCTTTCTTCTATCTGTAATTTTCTAACAGGAAGTGTTCTGTTATATTATTGCAGATAGCAGGAAGAGGATCTGGTCACGAGAATCAAGTAATGAGCTAAGATGAGTCGTTAAGAATCATTAAGGTCAAAGAATAAAGTTATAAGTAAAGCGAATAATGAATGATGTGTTTTAGCTCTGGAAGGTCTGAGTGTTTAGATACCCTGGCCAGGTGTCTGAATACTTAGATTGACCGGTATCAAGCTACTCTGTCTGTTTTTCTCTGGATGCCCTGGCCAGGTATGCAGAGGAAGGATAGGCTAGAGAGAAAACCCTAGAAATCTTAGGGTTAAAAAATCAGAAATTAATGTAGGAATAAGAGATTAAATATAAGATGCGATACAGTTCTTACTTTATATTGCTTAATTGATTTAAGGATCACTTGAAATGCTTTTATATATATGAAATGAAATTTCCAGTTTGTAAGGTAAACATGATTCTTTTATATTGTTGTGTCATGAAGTGAATTGTTTAATGTTTGTTTTCTTGGTATTAATGTAGACTCGAAACTGTGTTTAAGTGAGCTTGCTTTGAGTGGATGTTCATTCCACATGTTTAAGATTAATAGGGGTTGATTAATCCCGAGTAGCTCTTGGCTTCAGGACTACAGGTTCGGCCTGGTCCGGCTGGCAGGATGCGTTACTGGGATCTAATGACTCCTATTAACAAGTAAAATATGAATAGAAGTCTAAATGTTCTTTTATCTTGAAAATTTGGGTTTGAGAAGCATAGACCCTAATTGGCCCAAATTAGGATTCAAATAACACATGAATACAGAATTTGATAAATAGAATGTCTCACTAGATGATTTTTAGTATTTTATGTGTAACTTTGATTTAGCTCCAATTTGGATATGATTTGGATATATAAAATGTGAACAACATTAGAAGATATCAGAATTTTTGAAGAATGTTCTGACCTGTTCATCGGCTGAGTTTCAAACTCGACCAATCGCATTTTCTGAATGATATAGCAGTGTGGTAATTGAATTTTATATTTTTATTGGTACGTCCAATTGATCCCAAATTTTAACTATGTTTGAAAATCACAAATTTTAGACACTCTATTGATTTGGCGTAATTTTTGGATGACGTTTGATCTCTACAGTAAGGTGTCGGTGGAGTTGCAACTCGACCGAATCTGCTGCAGACTATTATATAGCAGCGCACTGTTTGATTTTTAATTAATTATTGGTAACTTGAAATGACCTGAAATTTTTACTGTAGGTTTAAAACGTTATTAGGCACAACATATAAAATTTTCAAAATTTTTGGAGTTTCTGTTTACAGTTTAATAAACGAATTACAGAAACTATTATAAAACTGAATTTTCAGCTGAATGTGATTAAAGTTGAATGCTGGGTTAATATGTTATTGCCCCAAGCAAATCAATTTGATCTATATAATCGACCACACACAATAATGCTATGATATTGATTTAGACCAAAACCCTAGGATGATTAGGGTTGAAGTAGTTTAAAGGGTATCATTAGTGATGTAACCTTGTATGCCAATATCTTTGTTAAATAAAGATCTTGGGATTTGTTCTATGAAAAGTAAACTGGTTTTGATAACGATCTAGGGTTTTGAAGAAGATAACCTTATCGGTACATGAACAACATGAGATGATTTAGAGGAATGAGTAAGACATAAACCTAAAATGTAACAATAAGTAAGTAGCATAGAAATCGGAGTATTATCCGATTATGATCCAAAGATAGTTGATGTAGTTCATGTTTTAAAGACATGGTGTCACTATCTTTATGATGTGACAATAGATTATCACCCTGGTAAAGAGAATGTGGTAGATGATGTTTCTAGCAGAAAGTCAAGTTCAACAGTTAATGCATTTTCTACGGCAGGTTTCAATCGAGACCTGCTAGTGGAAATGTGGAAGTTGAACCTAGATTTAGGGGTGACAGCACAAAGTGATTTGATTGTACGGATGTAAGTTAAGCTTACCTTTTATGATCATATCAAGGAACTACTATAGGATGATAGTGAGTTAGACCAGACCATGCATAACTTGATAGGAGGAAAAAGAGACTAGAGTTTAAGTTTTTAGGTGATAAGGTGTTGTATTAACATGACATGTTGTGTGTACCTTGAGTTAAAGTAAAATCCTTTTAAAGGGAAAAGCCTGAAAGAAAAGATTCTTATGGAAGTGTATGTATTGATGTATGCTATGCTTTCAGGAAAACACTAAGATGTATATGAATTCCAAGAAGTTGAAATGGATGGTCAGATATGCAGAAGGATGTAACTGAGTACGTGGTTAGAAGTAGTGTGTACCAGTAGGTTAAAGCTAAACCCTAGAGACCTATAGCTACCTTGTAATCTTTTTCTATGCCTGAATGAGAATGGGAATTTATCACAATGGATTTTGTGGTAAGATTTCCCAGGACACTTAGAGGTTGTGATTCGATATGAATGATTGTGGACAGATTAATTTAGTCTGCTCGCTTTCTTCATATTAAGTCAACCTTTGATGTCTCAAAACTTGACTAAGATATACATGGATGAAATAATTAGGTTGCTTGATAATCCAGTTCCAATCATGTCATTTTGAGATCCTAAGTTCACATCTAGGTTGTGGAAACAGTTGCATCGTGCTTCGGGCACAAAGTTAAGATTCGATACAACCTTTTCATCCGCAGACGGATGGTTAGTTTGAGAGAACCATTCAGACTCTTGAGAACATGCTGAGAGCATGTGTTTTGCTTTTCAGTGGAAATGGGAAGAACATTTAAGTCTTATAGAGTTTGCTTAATGTGAATGTTGAGTTTAGAAATACACAACTGATAATGGTTCGGTTTGATTATAAACCCAGGCAATGCAAATTTGGTAAACCATTAGGTGCATGATTTCAAGATAGTAAGATAGCATTAAAATATATAAATAAACCTAAATACCTGCTTCCTGTTATGTTAATGTGTGTGATCCGACATCTTACATGATTTGGCACTTTTCATTGAGATATTATTAGAAATTCTCAAGTACTATTAAATACTTGTGTGATGATACGTAAATAACTCTTAATTGAGTTATGTGATGCATAAACCAGGGATTTGGTTAATATGCACGTTCTTCGAGAAAATTTAAGTAATTGAACAATAGTACAGATGGTTTGTTATATGTGAAGTAAATACCTTTTATTGATGTAATAAGATGTTCAATTACATGAATCCGGTATGTATGTGCCAAAATTGATTGAGTTTGGAATATTTATGAATTTTTTTATCTGTCTGCATGCATGATATAAACATTACTCGGTAATTACAATGATTTGAAATATACTGTTCTGCCAGTTGTAGAATGATACCGTATTGTGATTTGAATTGAAATCTAACAGATGAGATAATGGAAACCCTAAGAGTAGGGTGTTGGCATGTGATGAATGAATAAGGCGAATGAAGCCCTAAGGATAGGGTGTACGATGAATCAAGTATTTTGATATCAATTTTCGTTATGAGATGTGATGATGTTAACAGTTAAATTGCATGATTTTAATTTAGTACCAGATTGACATGCATTTTGTTTTAGAATTTTAGATTGTTTGCATGAATAGTATAAAAATTTCTTGGTAATTACCATAAAGTGAGATATTGTTATAACGATTCAGGAAAGACAAAGTTTTGTGGGTTGGTCTGGGATCAGATCAGATGTGTTCTAGGTTAAGGGACTTACACAGAGGATTGATCGGAGGATCAAGAAACTCACGAATTGTGAGATATCATTAGTAATAATTTTGTGGAGAAATCTTGACCTAGAGGAAGACACGTGGAAACACGAGTTAGGATTGAGTGACAAGTTTCCTTTTCTCTTTTAGGAATTTCGGGACGAAATTCTTATAAGGGAGGGAGATTGTTACGACCCATATCAGAGTTAGTCAGTAAATACCTTGAATTACGTAAAACACCTCAGTTAGTGCTAAGCTTTTGTTAAACATCATGAATAATCAAGATAAGACAACATGTGGACCAATAGTCAAGATTTAATCATCTGAGGTAATTAATGATAATAGTAATGATGATTGTTGAGTTAATTGAGTTGAGTTGAGTGCTGACTAATGCAATTAGTGTTGAATATCAAATTAAATATCATGGTTAATCAAATAAGTTAATATATGAATCAATAGTTGAGTTTGAATCACCTAAGGCGACTAATGATATTAATGTTGATTAATTAGTTAATTAGGTTGAGTTGAATACTCAATGTTGCAATTAGTGTTTTGACCTGATGTGACAAGCTAGTTAACATGATTTTATGCCCTGGGATGATATAGAATTCCGTGCTTGAGAGTTTGCAAGAAAAATCACTCGAATCGGACATTCGAGGCAAATGTTATGACTGTTTCATGGATGTTGGACTTGGCTGCAAATTTTCCAGTAATTGATTTTTTATTTCTATTATTTGCTTTGGGGGTCGGTTACCCCTTTCCTTTATCTTCATTTTCTCGAGCAATAGAACAGGAATTAGCCGCAGAGCGGCGCGCAGCAGGTTGGTCCGCGAAGGAGGTCTTGGGCGGGTGATTCTCCGCCATGAGCTCCGATTTGCCTACACCCACCCCTCCTCTATCTTCTCCGTCCTCCTTCCTTCTTCCATCACCCCTACTTCCCTTCTTCCTCAGGCTCTAGGGCGGCGCCCTACCTGCAGTTAGGAGCTGCGGCCGTGCAGCAACCAAAAGGCCGGCCAGGAGCTGTCTTGGGTGCGGCCACCACCAAGCAACACCGCCTCGACTCCACCCATTAACTAAAGGCAGGAAAACCGTAGCTCTTCCAACCTCCATCTGCGCCACCTGCACCTTGAAGTAGCAGGGGCGGTGCCCCCTTTTTCCGCTGCGGCCAGCAGCTTCAGCCACGGCCAGGAGTCGTTTGGGCGCGAGGAGTAGCGCCAAGAAGCCCTCGACCTCAGCTATGAGACCCTAGCCCAAATCCGCAGCCCTAGCTGCGATCTGACTATCAAGTAGTTCTTCCGTCAATCCGGGCTAGGTGTGCCGTCACTGTGAACAACATAGCGTGAACAGAATAATACCAAGGTAGTTTTGACTTTAGCATATAGTCTTGATTAGGAATTCGTAGTCTTAGCTTAAGACTTAGTTTTTGATCGAGTTCGTCTACAATTAGATTTCCGTTTCTGCGCAGGTGCACGGCGTGCAAAGTTACAGATATGCAGAACGAGTTTCTGCCCAGGTGCACGGCGTGCAGCCCAGGTGCACGGCGTGCACTCTCCTGTAAAGGGCAGAATTAGGCGTGTTTGTGGACGTTTTTCGGTGTATACGAACACACCGAAGTGGGTGAGTAGTAGTTCATTTAGAAATCAGTACTTAACTCAATTCAAATGCTTACTTGCTTCTGTATAAATTTATATAACTTCTAAACAGTATAGTACATACAATAGTGTATGTTAGATTTATTGGAAATGAATTTCTTATTATGCTTTGAGAAAATGATAAATTTCCTGTATTATAGCTGCAATGTATTTACTGATTTCAAATAGATGTTTAGCAATTGAAACTGGATATATGATATCGATTCGTATTTAATCACGATAAAGGATATATATGCGCTTCTTGTGATGTTCAGATTGTGCATTATGTATGGAATGTAATTTTCATGTTATTTGTTTATTGTTTAATCAAGTATAGACTTAGATGCCCTAACACCGTAGAACCCCTAAGTGGTATCTGCAGCTTTGGGGTGAAACTCGTGTTGCAATATCATCCGTGCGTGTGTCGCGGACAAACGAGGAAAGAGAGGCAGTGTCTAATAACAATCGTGCGTGTGTCACGATGGCACTGGGAAAAGGAAAACTTAGTTATCTAACACCATTCGTGCTTGTGTCACGAAGGTAACCCTGTGAGACTCTCCGCCTGTGTGCTCAGGTTAGAGGAGGAGTCTAGAGTACTAGAATACTGCAGAGAGGCCCCTGAGTGCCTAGGACCTGCGGTGAGGCCCTTGAGCGCCTGAGAGTACAGTGAGGCCCTTGAGTGCCTGAGGCCCTTGAGTGCCTGAGAGTCCTGTGCAGACCAGGACAGTAGTCAGACTTAGCATTTCCCGGGTGTGTCGCTAAGTCTTGTACGGTGGGACCGTAGCATGAACTTGTTGCGGATCTTTATATGCAGAGTACACTGCATATATTTAGGGCATAATAAAATGAATAAATAATCATGTAGGTTCACAGTAAATTTATATAACTGTTTATCTACCTGAATTACCTGTTGATGATTTAGAATGTGATTATTATCTGTATGTTTGTTATGTTATTAGAACTGCCTTGCTTAGTTCTGCATTTATGTTAATTTCAATTTATAAACCTGATGAGTTGTTTATTGATAGCTAAGTGAAATGCTATTCACTGAGCGAGTAGGCTCATACCTCTACTCAAAACATTTTCAGGTTATCGTCAGCAGCAGGAAATCAGAAGGATTGATTTATCCTTACGCCTAGTCGATAGAAGGTTCGTAGTTGGTAGTTAGAGGTCTCTTAGTCCATTCCCCTCGATCCTCGGGACAAGGTGTGAGTGAGAGAGAGAATGTCTTTAAAGATGTAAATATTCTGTTATGCTTTATTTATGTCAAACAATGTAATATGTTGTAGATTCTGCGTATATTGCTATTCAGTTAATAAAGATGCTTCCGCAAATTTGTTTAGTTTCATTTTTACAGCATAAATCGGATTATCCTATTAATATCTTTAAAAGGTTTTAAAAAAAGTGAAGAGTGGCTGGCTTATGTGTAAATCCCATCCTGTCGCGTCTTAATCTCGTGGTTTGTGGTTAATGTAAGATTTGGGCGTGACACTGGCAGCGGTTGCACTTGTCACGACGATCATAATTGAAGCTCTTTCGCTTGCTGGGACTCTGAGTCGAAGGTTAAAAGCCTGGATAAGCCTCCACAGCGAGGGCTTTATCCACCATCTGCTGGAAGGTAAGAGGGAGCTGTGGAACAAGAGCTCGCCCAGACTGGTAGCTCAGTCGTTGTAGAAAGAGTGTCGCTCGGCGATCCTCTCCAAGACCTATATCATAGCGCTCCAAAAGTAGGAACTTCTGAACATAGGCAGAGACAGTCATGGTTCCCTGCTTCAAGCTGTAGAATTCTGCCTCCTTCTTCTTTAAGGCGGCAGCGCAGACGTACTTCTAGCGGAAAAGAACCAGGAATTGTCCCCATTTCATGTCGGAGGCGTCGCGAGTGCGGGAGACACCGTTCCACCAAACGCGTGCTGGCCCGTCCAACACGTAGGTGGCGAAGCGGACCTTCTTGTGAGGAGGGCACGCCATGCCCTCGAAGGTACGCTCGATGGCCAAGACCCAGTTGTCGGCCTTGTCCGCCATCTCGATCTCTCCTTCGCCCTTGAAGTAGGGTGGCTGCATCTTGATAAACTTCGTGAGGGAGTACTCTTTGGGTTTCTCAGGAAGAGCAATGGCGCTGACTTGCCCCATCACAGAATTGGCCAAAAATTGGCGCAGAACCGCCAATTCTTGCTCGACAGTAAGTGGAGGTGGAGGAGGAGGCTCTGAAATAGGATGAGGCGCGGTGATGACCTGGTGCCCCTAGAAGTGGCATGTGCATCCGGTGTCGTCAACGGCGGCTCGATGAGTGGCATACCAAACTCCGGGATCAGTGGTGTAGTGTACCTATCTCCTTGTCTCTCACGAGACTGGGAGGACTCACCATGCTTGTCCCCGAACAGATCGGATCTCCTAAAAAGGTCGATAGGGATAAGAATCCTAAAGAAAAATTTTGAGATACTAGATTGCCGACTGCTAGGGCTTTGATACCATTTTGTAAGGAGTGGGACCCACTAGGGGGACCACTCCCTATAAAAATTATCTTGTGACCGCCATAGCAAGACCCATACATTGAAACACGATAAATTGATAGAAGGGTAGCTATATTGTTCTCAAAATAACATGGTAAAATGAGCATAAAGCAAAAGCAGCGGAAAGTAAAGAGTTTGTGTTATTACATAATACATTTATTTCTAAGAACTTGTCCACATGGACATAAATGAAAACACCAAAGAAACTAAACTAATGGGTCGATTGCAGAGGGCAACCTAGGCATCTCAGGAGTTTCACGAACTACTGCTGGATAGGTTCCTCGAACACTGGGTCCTCAAGTGCAGGCTCCTCCTCTAAGGTCACCACGGGATCCTCTTCACTTGGGTGGAAAGGAACATCACCCAGAATAAGGAAATAACAAAGAGGTCAGCAAAGGCTGAGTATGTACATATATAAAACATTATGCGCATTATATAGCGTAACAAGTACAAAAGAGATGTTCCCACAAGAAAAGGGGCTATTTGTAATTAGGTATGTTCAAGAGAAAAGTAACAAAAGAAATGAAGCAAAAGGAATGAGGCATATTAAATTCAGATTACAAGCATGATAATAAAAGAGTCTCTTGCCATATCAATCAACCACAGATTCACATTAGAACAACAAATATTTGCATGCATAACAATGTAGACTAAATATACCTAAAACAGGGCCATAACACCATAGGATCATGGCCTAAAAACAAACAAGGGTGGAAACGTACACCCCGGGCGGAATACGCATGCCCTATATAAATATGGTTGTAAATAAGTACCGCTATTCTAGATATTCTAGTCAAACATGTAGCATGCATCAAATAGAGTGACAAGACTGGCATTTTTGTCAATTTCAAATAAAAACACAATATAGCAGAAGGGGTCCAAAAACCCATTATAAACAAGGTATCACAATAACCAATTGAATATCATGAATTGAGAGAAGAAAAATAATAAATGTCCAAGCAAGTGATTTTCAAGTAGAATAACAGTTCAATAGATGCTTCATTAAAAGAATGTAGATTAAAGTCAAATAATGCCCAAAATAAAATAGAGGATGTACATACCTTATGATCGAACCTAGATATTCTGTAACACCTCCTAAGTACTGGGTCAGGGTTGTCTCAACCTAGTCATAATATGTGTGCATTCAATTAATATAAAATGTATTAAATCTCTTGCTTAGAAATCGACCCTACTTCTGGTTGACAATCTGAGTGTGAAACCTATCCCAATAAATCAGGCATATTTTTCTGATTTCAAAAACATATTTATTTGTATTTTTCTACTGAACCAATAATTAGTTACGATTTTTACAAGTTAAAATCATATTCTGATTAAGACGGAAAATAAAATGCGAAAAGACCAGGTTACCCATGAATGGATTGCGATTTATACAGGAATGTGACACTTGAACTTTGCTAAAAAAATATCAGAACACTCCTTGGTCAAAAATAGGTAAAAGTGTGTGAAAGGTCTGAAATACCCTTCGCGGGTGATACAGGTTGTGCCCCAGCTCCAAGGGCAGGGTAGGGCTTTTACCCCAGGGATCGATTTCCCTATGCCATGTGCCATGATCACCTACAGGTGCTCCGAGCTCATGACCATCTAGTTCCCTCAGCCTGTGCTAGAGATCTGGACTCCCTCAACTCCCGATGATGATTCCAGTGAGACCGTAAGGTTCCTCTGGAGCAGAGGATCCCAAATTTGGGGGTATCTCAAGGACCATGCTCAACACGATTCACTTGCAGAGTAGGTCATCGGGGAACAGATCTACTAAATGGCAGTGGTTCAAAGGCTGCCGGCGATGGAGCTGAGTCTGCATCGTTAAGGAGGATCTGATATGGGCATAAATAGGGAAAGAAAGACTCGACAATGCACAAGGAACATCAGAGTTGTTTGGGCGGCAGGCTAGTGAAAACAAAGACTATCTGCGAAGGAGAACCAAGACTTGGCGGGGAAGAGTACCTATTCTCGTTTTAGCATCGTACAAACCCAGAAGCCCTGCCGATGAACCACGATAGGTTCGGCCACGTCCCTAGGATCAAGAACCTCATGGGGTCTCTTCTCGTCAGGTAACTAAAACAGAGGAGAAAGGGGGCATCTTGCCGACGGAGCAAACCAGCGCAAACCATGATGAGATTATAGAGTAGAATGAGAGGGGGAAGCCTCTAGATGGTTATCTCACGAGGAATCGATATGATGTCGCTCCAGCTGTCGGAGCTTTGAGCTTTACCACTGGGGGAGGCAGCCGCCGTCCGAGCTCTCCACGCGCCCATGAACCGAATTGGTTGTGGGAATACGTAGGCAAGTGGTCAAGGTTGCTTTCCGAGCCGATAGAGATCGAGGGGATGACCCGAAATGAGAACTTGAGAGGAATGGGGAAACAGCAACGGTGGCTGCTTGGGCCAAAAATGGGTGTTTTTGTATTAGGGCATCACGCAGGGAGTGAGGTAGCTCGTTGGGTTTGGGGAATCGAAGTGAAGCTGTTGACGAAGAAAATGGGTCGATTCGGTCAGCCACACGTGCGAGAAGAGTCCATTGACAGGCCACGCTGTATGGCGCCAAGCCGTGAGAAGAGCGGAAGGTAGGGGATGACTAAGTCCCGCTACCCGGACCGGGCCATTCACCAGCCGAACCAGTTCTTGGACCAAGGTCCAGACCGAACCAAAGAAAATCAACCAAGTAAAGGTTAAAAGCACACATAACATAATAGGGTTCAATTGAAGGTGCATATGATGTCCAAAAGACTCCAAATTTTGAGGGTTAACTAATTAAGATGTGAGGAACTCAATTATGAGCTTAGATTTGTAGTTTGAGGTTACTACATCTATAATTTTACCTATGTACATTAATCATTTAATTAATGAAATGAACTAAGTCTAAATGTCAAGGATGGTCAAACCTTCCACCTAAACTCGATTATTGGCCAATATGATACTCAGGTCTATCCTAGTTCACAAATCTAGGGTGAAGTGACCTAGATCATCATTATTGCATATAAGCTAGCTAATTGAGGTATTAAAATAGCAATTCCACATGTCTTAAACTATATGGAACAATCTCGAGTCAAACTAAGGTTTGAGGGTCAAAAGTTATCTAATTCAATACAAAGTATGAAGAAATATTCCCATGATGTAAATATCAAAGTAAGGGTTAAAGAAAAGGAAAAGATGTTTTGTACCTAGAATTGGGGATGTTACAACACACCACCCCTTAAAAAGATTTCGTCCCAAAATCTCAAGCAAAGAGGGAGGGGTAGGTATGCATCATCTCTTCTTTCAACTCCCAAGTAGTTTCCTCAATACCATGGTACTTCCAGAGAATCTTCACAAGTTCAATCTCCTTGTGCTTCAATTGTTTTGTTCTAGAATCTAGGACCTTCACTGGAAACTCTTCATAGGATATATCTTCTCGTAACTCAATAGGTTCAATAGTCAGCACATGAGTAGGATCCTTCACATACTTCTTCAGGACAGATACATGGAACACGTTGTGAATCTTGTCATATGTGGGAGGTAGAGCTAGACTGTAGGCACACTCCCCAACTCTATCCAGGATTTCAAATGGTACCACATAATTAGGACTCAACTTGCCCTTAACTTTAGACCTTGCAATAGAGCGAATTGGCTTTATCTTAAGGAATACATAATCACCAACCAAGAAGCTTATCAGCATACACCTTCTGTCAATCTTGGGCAGCCTTCATCCTTTTCTTGATCAAGAAGATCTTATCAGTCATCATTTGCATGTCATCACTCTTCATCAGTGCTCGTTCACCCACATCATCCCAGTGTAGTGGCGAATGACAAGGTTGGCCATAAAGTGCTTCAAAAGGCGGCATACCAATGTTGGCATGGAAACTGTTATTATAAGAAAATTCAGCCAACGGAAGGTATTTGTCCCAAACACCTCCCCAATCCATCACACAAGCACGTAACAAGTCCTCCAGAATCTATACTGTCCGCTCAGACTAGCCATCCGTCTGAGGATGGTACGCTGTGCTGAAACGTAGGTCAGAACCCATCTCCTCTTGTATCTGTTTCCACAAATGAGAAGTGAACTTTGGGTCTCAGTCAGAAACTATCGCATTTGGAACTCCTTGTAGGCGCACAACCTAGTCCACATACAATTGTGCCATCTCAGGAACATTGTAGGTGCTCTTGAACGGAAGAAAATGAGCCGACTTGGTCAGGCGATCAATAACAACCCAGACAGCATCGTACCCACATTTAGACTTCAGAAACCCAGTGACAAAATCCATAGTGAGTTTCTCCCATTTCCACTCTGGTATCTCAAGTGGATGAAGAAGACCACCGGGACGCTGATGTTCAATATTCACCTATTGGCATGTCAAGCACTTTGCAACATAAGTAGCAATATCCTTCTTCATGTTTTTCCACCAGAAACCCCGTTGTAAGTCCTTGTACATCTTTGTGGTACCGGGATGAATCGTGTACTTAGACCCATGGGCTTCACCCAGAACTCTCTGTCTCAGATCAGCAACATCAGGTATCCACAGTCTATGACAGAAATGGATAGCACCATCCACTCCCACAGAAAACTCAGACTGTGGTTTCTCTGTCATCAGCTTCATCTCAGCTAGCTCAGGGCCAACTAACTGTGCAGTAATAACCTCAGAAATCCAGGTGGGAGTGACAGCCAAACTAGCCATTTGCACTCTCACCTTCTCCACAGAATAGTCGTCACCATCATCAGGTAGCTCAGGTCTCCAACTCGAAACCCGTTCCAAGCCTCTCCATAAGAAGCAACTGATGGAAGCACAAGCTACATCCTTTTTCCTACTCAGAGCATCAGCAACAACATTGGCTTTACCGGGATGATAAGTGATGGTAAAGTCATAGTCCTTAAGGTATTCCATCCATCGTCTCTGGCACAGATTCAAGTCCTTCTGAGTCATCAGGTAGCGTAGGCTCTTGTGGTCGCAGAAGACTTCAAACTGTACCCCATACAAGTAATGTCGACATATCTTTAGTGCATGAACTATGGCAGCCAACTCCAGATCATGAGTAGGCCAATTACCCTCATTAGGCTTCAATTGGCATGAGGCATATGAAATCACTCATCCTTCTTGCATAAGGACACATCCCAACCCTAGTTTAAAAGCATCGGTGAAGATAACATAGGGTTTACCCTCAACAGGTAAATCAAGCACAGGGGTAGACGTCAAACACTTCTTCAGTGCTAGGAAACTCTTCTCACACTCAGGGGTCCAGATAAACTTTGCATCCTTGCGTGTCAGCTTTGTCATAGGAAGAGCCAACTCGGAGAAATTCTGCACAAACCTCTGATAGTAACCTGCCAAGCCCAGAAAATTGTGTATCTCTGAGGGGTTCTTCGGTGATTGCCACTTTGTCACAGCTTCAATCTTGACAGGATCTACCGCAATATGTCCCGCAGAAATAACATGGCCAAAGAACATCACTTCGCTGAGCCAGAACTCGCACTTGGAGAACTTTGCATAGAGTTTATGTTCTCGTAATGCCTGAAGAACGATCTGCAGATGCTAGCGGTGCTGGTCTATAGACTCGGAGTAGATAATCACATCGTTGATGAACACCACCACGAAGCTGTCGAGGTAGGGACGGAAGACCCGATTCATTAGGTCCATGAAGGTGACATGGGCATTGGTCAAACCGAAAGGCATGACCAGGAACTCATAATGCCCGTAACGAGTGCGGAAAGACGTCTTTGGTACATCATCATCTTTCACCCGCATCTGATAGTAGCCACTACGCAAATCCATCTTCGAGTATACAGTAGCAGACTTCAGCTGGTCGAACAAATCATTGATGTGTGGCAGAGGATAATGATCCTTAATCGTCACTTGATTCAGCATACGGTAATCCATGCACATCCGCAAGGACTCGTCCTTCTTCTTCACAAATAGCACCGGTGCTCCCCAGGGAGAGATACTAGGGCATACAAACCCCATGTCTAGGAGCTCTTGCAGCTGCTTCTTGAGCTCAGCCAGCTCAGTAGGTGCCATTCAATAGGGTGGCTTGGAGATAGGTGTCGTGCCTGGTATGAGGTCAATAAAAAACTCGACTTCTCGTGATGGGGGAAGTCCAGGAAGCTCGTCAGGAAAGACATCAGGAAAATCCCGAACCACATCAATGTCCTATATGTCTAGTGGTGTGGAATTGAGGACGACCGATGCCAAGTAGGCCCTAGAGCCCTTGGCAATGAGCTTCTCCACCTTGAGTGCAGAAATGATGAAATGTCAATGTCCTTGCTTTCTTCCTTTGATGTAGAAACACTCACCATCGGGGTGTAGCAGACTAACCTTTTTATCTTCACAGAAAAGAGAAACTTTGAACTTCTTGAGCCAATCCATTCCCAAGATTACGTCGAAGGTCGTCATATTGAGGATGATGAAGTCTGTCTCGAACATCTTGCCAGAAATACAAAGGTCTACAGTAGGGATTTATAGGAAAGTAGAAGACATTTTACCCATAGGAGTGTCCGCCTCTAGGATATAGTCCATGTACATTGTTTCTAACTCTAACAAGGCTACAAGCTTAGAAGATATGAAAGTGTTTGAGGCTCTAGAATCAAATAATGCTTTTATCGGCTGTTGAAATAAGTGCACAATACCTTCAATAACTCTGTTATCATCAATGGTTTCCACGGCATCCATGGCAAAGACACGATATGCATGTTTCTCAACAGGTGGGCGACGTCCTTGCTGATTATTGTTCCTCGGTGGTTGTTGCGGACGAGGTTGCTGTTGCGGCTGCTGGGGTGCTCGAGGCTGAGCTGGTGTAGCAGCTCTCTGGAGCTTGGGACACTGTGGCCTGATGTGACCCGCCTGGCCACACTCGTGGCACGTCAAGTGCCTCACATCTGGTCGAGCTGCAGGTTGCACTGTAGGGTAGCTTCCAGGAGGGTGGTGACGCTGGCAGCGGTTGCACTTGTCACGACGATCATCATTGAAGCTCTTTCTCTTGCTGGGACTCTGAGTCGAAGGTTGAAAGCCTGGATAAGCCTCCACAGCGAGGGCTTTATCCACCATCTGCTGGAAGGTAAGAGGGAGATGTGGAACAAGAGCTTGCCCAGACTGGTAGCTCAGTCGCTGTAGAAAGAGTGTCACTCGGAGATCCTCTCCAAGACCTATATCATAGCGCTCCAAAAGTAGGAACTTCTGAACATAGGCAGAGACAGTCATGGTTCCCTACTTCAAGCTGTAGAATTCTGCCTCCTTCTCCTTTAAGGTGGCGACGCAGACGTACTTCTGGCGGAAAAGAACCAGGAATTGTTCCCATGTCATGTCAGAGGCGTCGCGAGTGCGGGAGACACCGTTCCACCAAACACGTGCTGGCCCGTCCAACACGTAGGTGGCGAAGCGGACCTTCTGGTGAGGAGGGCACACCATGCCCTCGAAGGTACGCTCGATGGCCAAGACCCAGTCGTCGGCCTTGTCCACCATCTCGATATCTCCTTCACCCTTGAAGTAGTGCAGCTACATCTTGATAAACTCCATGAGGGAGTACTCTTTGGGTTTCTCAGGAATAGGAATGGCGTTGACTCACCCCATCACAGAATTGGCCAAAAATTGGCGCGGAACCCTCAATTCTTGCTTGGCAGTAAGCAGAGGTGGAGGAGGAGGCTCTGAAAAAGGATGAGGTGCGGTGACGACCTGGTGGCCCCCAGAAGTGGCATGTGCATCCGGTGTCGTCAACGGCGGCTCGATGAGTGGCATCTCGAACTGTGGGTTCAACGGTGTAGTGTACCCATCTCCTTGTCTCTCACGAGACTGGGAGGACTCACCATGCTTGTCCCCGAACAGATCGGATCTCCTGAAAAGGTAGATAGGGATAAGAATCCTAAAGCAAAATTTTGAGATACTAGATTGCTGACTGCTAGGGCTCTGATACCATTTTGTAAGGAGTGGGACCCACTAGGGGGACCACTCCCTATAAAAATTATCTTGTGACCGCCATAGCAAGACCCATACATTGAAACATGATAAATTGATAGAAGGGTAGCTATATTGTTCTCAAAATAACATGGTAAAATGAGCATAAAGCAAAAGCAGAGGAAATTAAAGAGTTTATGTTATTACATAATCCATTTATTTCTAAGAACTTGTCCACATGGACATAAATGAAAACACCAAAAAAACTAAACTAATGGGTTGATTGCAGAGGGCAACCTAGGCATCTCAGGAGTTTCACGAACTACTGCTGGACAGGTTCCTCGAACACTGGGTCCTCAAGTGCAGGCTCCTCCTCTAAGGTCACCACGGGATCCTCTTCACCTGGGTGGAAAGGAACATCACCCAGAACAAGGAAACAACAAAGAGGTCAACAAAGGCTGAGTATGTACATATATAAAACATTCTGGGTATTATATAGGGTTACAAGTATAAAAGAGATGTTCCCACAAGAAAAGGAGCTATTTGCAATTAGGTATGTTCAAGAGAAAAGTAACAAAAGAAATGAAGCAAAAGAAATGAGGCATATTAAATTCAGATTACAAGCATGATAATAAAAGAGTGTCTTGCCATATCAATCAACCACAGATTCACATTAGAACAACAAATATTTGCATGCATAACAATGTAGACTAAATATACCTAAAATATGGCCATAACATCATAGGATCATGGCCTAAAAACAAACAAGGGTGTTAACGCACACCCCGAGCGGAATACGCATGCCCTATATAAATATGATTGTACATAAGTACCGCTATTCTAGATATTCTAGTAAAAAATGTAGCATGCATAAAATAGAGTGACAAGACTGACATTTTTGTTAATTTCAAATAAAAAGACAATATAGAAGAAGGGGTCCAAAAACCCATTATAAACAAGGTATCACAATAACCAATTGAATATCATGAATTGAGAGAAGAAAAATAATAAATGTCCAAGCAAGTGATTTTCAAGTAGAATAACAGTTCAATAGATGCCTCATTAAAAGAATGTAGATTTTAGTCAAATAATGCCCAAAATAAAATAGAGGATGTACATACTTTATGATCGAACCTAGATATTCTGTAACACCTCCTAAGCACAGGGTCAGGGTTGTTTCAACCTAGTCATAATATGTGTGCATTCAATTAATATAAAATGTATTAAATCTCTTGCTTAGAAATCGACCCTACTGTCGGTTGCCAATATGAGCGTGAAACCTGTCCCAATAAATTAGTCGTATTTTTCTGATTTCAAAAACATATTTATTTGCATTTTTCTACTGAACCAATAATTAGTTATGATTTTTACAAGTTAAAATCATATTCTGATTAAGACGGAAAATAAAATGCGAAAAGACCAGGTTACCCCTGAATGGATTGCGATTTATACAGGAATGTGACACTTGAACTTTGCTAAAAAAACATCAGAGCACTCCTTGGTCAAAAACAGGTCAAAGTGTGTGAAAGGTCTGAAATACCCTTCGCGGGTGATACAGGTTGTGCCCCAACTCCAAGGGCAGGGCATGGCTTTTACCCCAGGGATCGATTTCCCTGTGCCTTGCGCCATGGTCACCTACAGGTGCTCCGAGCTCATGACCATCTAGTTCCCTCAGCCTGTCCTAGAGATTTGGACTCCCTCAACTCCCGATGATGATTCCAGTGAGACCGTAAGGTTCCTCTGGAGCATAGGATCCCAAATTTGGGGGTATCTCAAGGACCATGCTCAACACGATTCACTTGCGGAGTAGGTCGCCGGGGAACAGAGCTACTAAATGGCAGTGGTTCAAAGGCTGCCGGCAATGGAGCTGAGTCCGCATCGTTAAGGAGGATCTTATATGGGCATAGACAGGGCAAGAAAGACTCGACAATGCACAAGGAACATCGAAGCTGTTTGGGCAGCAGGCCAGTGGAAACAATGACTATCTGCGAGGGAGAACCAAGACTTGGCGGGGAAGAGTACCTATTCTCATTTTAGCATCGTACAAACCCAGAAGCCCTGCTGATGAACCACGATAGGTTCGGCCGCGTCCCTAGGATGAAGAACCTCATGGGGTCTCTTCTCGTCAGGTAACTAAAACAGAGGAGAAAGGGGGCATCTTTCCGACCAAGCAAACCAGCGCAAACCATGACGAGATTATAGAGTAGAATGAGAGGGGGAAGCCTCTAGATGATTACCTCGTGAGGAATCGATCTGAGGTCGTCCAGCTTCCGGAGCTTCAAGCTTTACCACTGGGGGAGGCAGCCGCCGTCCGATCTCTCCACACACCCACGAACCGAATTGGTTGTGGGAATACGTAGGCAAGTGGTCAAGGTTTCTTTCCGAGCCGATAGAGATCGAGGGGACGACCCGAAACGAGAACTTGAGAGGAATGGGGAAACAACAGCGACAGATGCTTGGGCAAAAAATGGGTGTTTTTGCATTAGGGCATCACGCATGGAGTGAGGTAGCTCATTGGGTTCGGGGAATCGAAGGGAAGCTATTGGCAAAGAAAACAGGTTGATTCGGTCAGCCGCGCGTGCGAGAAGAGCCCATCGACATGCCACGTTGTACGGCGCCAAGCCGCGAGAAGAGCGGAAGGTAGGGGACGACTAAGTCCCGCTACTCGGACCGTGCCGTTCACCATCTGAACCGGTTCTTGGACCAAGGTCCAGACCGAACCAAAGAAAATAAACAAAGTAAAGGTTAAAAGAACACATAACCTAATAGGGTTCAATTGAGGGTGTATATGATGTCCAAAAGACTCCAAAATTTGAGGGTTAACTAATTAAGATGTGAGGAACTCAATTATGAGCTTAGATTTGTAGTTTGAGGTTACTACATCTATAATTTAACCTGTGTACATTAATCATTCAATTAATGAAATGAACTAAGTCTAAATGTCAAGGATGGTCAAACCTTCCACCTAAACTCGATTATTGACCAATATGATACTCAGGTCTATCCTAGTTCACAAATCTAGGGTGAAGTGACCTAGATCATCATTATTGCATATAAGCTAGCTAATTGAGGTATTAAAATAGCAATTCCACATGTCTTCAACTCTATGGAACAATCTCGAGTCAAACTAGGGTTTGAGGGTCAAAAGTTATCTAATTCAATACAAAGTACAAAGAAAGATTCCCATGATGTAAATATCAAAGTAAGGGTTAAAGAAAAGGAAAAGATGTTTTGTACCTGGAATTGGGGATGTTACAGTGTTTGTAGTCATTATATACTTGACTAATTGTGTTGGAAGTTTATCTCTTACCTAGAAAGTCTCTTGGGTAACACTCCTCAAAAGACAATGGGTAGCATCAAGGATATTCTTCTGTCATCTAGTGAAAGATTTGTAAACTTAATGGTTATGATGGAGCAAAACCATAGAGCTTTTACAAATGCCTCAAATATTACCCTGTTGAATGGCAATTTGGTGACAAAAGTTCAACTCACTCAAGTCCTAAATCAACCGTATGCTAAGATCTTATGGTCTCCAGGTTAGGAAATTTCACTGTGGAAGTAGGATATTGGGATTTAGGGTTCCTATGATGCTATCTGATTCCATTACCTCTCACGTCATTGTAAGAATTTTCCCACTAGTTGTACCTTTTGATATAAACGTATACTGCAAATCATAAAAGTAACATCTTTTCCACCTCTTTCTCCACGTATTAATGCTTGTAGTCCTCAGAAGGAGCTGCTTTTGAAGGGTAGTGTGTTTTCATTTGGAAAGTTGAGGTTCTTATTATGAACATGGGGATCATGCCACATGTGTAGCATAACAATTTTTTCATGGATAATTTGAAACTTTCATTGTGATCTTCTTAATGAAATTTATTTGAGGGACTTGATGTAAAAAGGTAAGAAATAGTATTATTTTTAAAATAATAGGGTAAGGAAAATAAAAGGAACACAAAATACCTTTGTTTTTTTATAATTTATTACAATTATTTGAAAAGTAAAAGTAATTGATTTTCCCTATTTTTTTCTATCAAGGAAGTTTAAAAGAAATAAAAGAGAAAGGCAAGAGGCTTGGGATTTGAAAAATAAAAATAGAAGTCTATTTATCATAAAAGATATTAACATCAACCTCTTTTCTTCTCTCTTCTCCTTTTTGGATTTGCAAGAAGAATAATAACTGCCCCTATGCACCAATTTCGAAATTATGAGATAATTTGCTCATTTAGACAATACTAAATATCTTTCTCTTTTATTTACATATAAAGGAAATAACATTATCTTTTCTTTTTCTCTCTCTTCAAGAGAATTTCTCAAATAGGGAATAAAGATAAGTGATATAGTCTGTTGAGGGGATAATTAATGGTTGTAATGAATTTTGGTTCAAGGATTCACAAAGAAAAATAATTTTCCTATTATCTAATCTATTAATGCATTAAAATCAAGTTAAATGATAAAAATATAAATTGTTGATAAAACTTGTGTAAAACCTAAATCTAATGGGTTAGGAAGGGTCTAACTACATAATTAGAGTATGGTCCAAATTTGGACTTGATTTGACTTTGTTTGACACACTAAATCAATTAAGAAATATTGAATGCAGTTGTATTAGGATTTAATCACGAAATATATTAAATGCATTGTCTACACCTAAGTCCCGGTTATTTAACCCTGTCACACCTCTTTACTCTTCCGCTCGTGCGATCAAACCCTCTGTATACGATCCAACAGTCGAATGGTCATCTCCTACCTCCTGTTTTCCTAGCATAACTGAATGCAACCCCAGTGTTTCCTTTCCCCGGTCCATTTCTCCCTCACCCCTGCACCATTTCTCGAATTTATTTCCGCTACAGTTTTGCCTCTCCTTTTCTATTCTAAACGAGGTTCTACTTTCCTTTTGTCTTTCTCTGATGACGAAACGCCCAAATAGGATTTCGATCATCCTCTCCACCATTGACTGGCTGACGCCTCCATAAGGTGCCTCCTTCCTATTTAAGCGTGCCAAAGGCACCACCACCCTCACCTTGGACTCCTCCACCATCAATTCCATCCCCAAGGCCTCGAGGCTTCCAGACCCGCTCCTCCTCCTTCTCCGGCGACGACAGACTCGTGCTCAAAATCTGACCACCCTGGCCCAATTGCAATAGCAGTGAGCATTCTCGACACCTTTGTTTTGTTTCCGCATCGCTGGTTTGCCCTGGATACCATGTTACCAGGTTTTAGGTGCTTGACGACGTTCATCACCATTCCTATTGTAATGGGTCTTCGGCCTCGGTTTTTCATCACCTGACTTCGTGAGACTTTAGGGAATGATTTCACACACCTGGTTTCTTACCCCTCCAACCATAGCATTGTTTCCAGAATTCAAGCTTTCCCCCTGTCTCCGGCGGTTTTTTAATGGGTTCAGAGATGCAGCACCTTCTTGCTTCGCCTAGTTTGCCCCTTCGTCTTTGCCTCGGTTACACGCTATGTTTCACACCGCTCGTCCCCTTTCTTTGTTCCGAGTTGTGGAGTTCCTGCCCAGTAGTAACCATCCATGGTTGTACTTGCGGAACCATCGCAGCAGGGACCCTTTGGGCCCGATTGTTACCTCGATGACTTCATCTTGATGCGGGGAAGATGACAGTGGGTTCGGTTTTCCCTAGATCATCCTTGAACGCCACACCAGAGCTAGAGCTTGGAGCTCTAGGTTGTTGCTCGCAATCCATGGCTTGAAGGGAGAACAAACACGGTCGTGTTGTGACTGTGGTGCGCCCATTGTTATTAGGAGTGGCAAAACCTGACGCGACCAGCTCGACCCCACGTGACTCAGGCAGACTCAGGCAGGTTCGGGTCTTTATTTTTCCGACCCGATCCGAAATGACTCGAACCCGAAAAACCCGAAATTATTTGCGGGTAGGGTCCGGGTTTACAATTCTCGACCCGCAAAACCTGCTCGACCCGAAATTATATCTTCATATGTATATATATTTTTCCCTATTCTAGCCATATAAATTTTTAACACATACAAACATAAATTTATGATAGTTTATATAAGTCTTTGCTTGCAAAACACTAATTAATTAGCAAATTCTGCAGCAATTTCGGGTCTAGCGGGTTTGAATTTTCGGGGTTTTCAGGTTTCTATTTTCGGGTTTTTCGGGTTTGCATTTTCGGGTTTTTCGGGAATGCATATTATATATTATTTTCGGGTCCATCGGGTTCATCGGGTCAGACCCGCAAATATGAATTTCGGGTTCGGGTCAACCAGGTATGACCCGTAATTATTTTCGGGTCGGGTTCGGGTCGAGTATATTTGATCTGACCCGAATTGACCCGATATATGGCCCGCTCAACCCGGACCCGATTGCCAGCCCTAATTGTTATAATCGAGTCATTTTTGTTGTATGGGCATTTTTAGACTTTCATGCCTAGACAACTCAACGAGCACATGGTTTTTTTTAGAAAGGCTCGCTAACACATGCCCGATTGGGCCAACTGGACGAAGGGCCCGGTGAATGGATAATCCAAGTCATTGATTTGGCATGCATTTTTATGATTGGTTGAGAATTCAAAATATCATAATAAATTACATGTTGCTAAAAAAATGAGCAAAAATATGTTTTGGAAAGGATTTTTCATGAGGAATCAGAATATCTAAGTTTTACAGTATGTTTCCACTTCACCAAACCCTGATTCTCTGAGGAGCGAAATTAGGGTTTAATGTTTTGGATAAAATGCATATTAATATGAAATGTGCTTTGAATAGGGTATTTAGGCCTAATTTGGATGCCGTAAACCTGTATTTGATGCATGGAAGATACAATAAACTAACATTATCAGTTGTCCATCGGTACTTATTATTGACTGTTGTGTATATGATTTAATAGTGATCTGGTAATCACGAATAACGCCAGAAACGATGGGCTTTGGAATTACTGGCCCGTGCTCCCGTATCACCCGTCTTACATGTCCTTACCCCATGCGGAGCTGGCCGCTTTCCCAGCCTGATCTCAGATCCTTTACAACAGAATACCAGATAATGTACGATTGCACACACAATTACCAGAATTTGTGAAGTGCTCATCCAAACTAGGCCTTAGGGTTTTTCAAACCCCAAGATTGTGATTAGGTTTTCCTCAACTTAGGAGGAGAAGTAAGATCTTCTCGAAGTAAAAAGTAAGTAGTCCATGCAATTTGAACTTAGTTATTTTGACTTTATATATGTATGCATGAAGTGCAACAAATGTTATGTTTGTATTATTTACTGTTTCAGTTGCTAAAAGTCGATAAATTTATAGTGAATTGAGTTTTATGTCTATGGTCAATTTTATTGTATCATCATGCACATTAAGAGTAAATGATAAGATTTAAGAAAGAGTTTTTAAGAGAAAGAAAATGATAAAAGCAAACTTATATAAGATCCTCATTAAGAGAAGAGGCACTCTAGTGCATAAGAGAAGAGGCACTCCAGTGCATAAGAGAAGAGACACTTTGGTACATAAGAGAAGAGACACTATGGTGCATAAGAGAAGAGGCACTTATGTGCAAACTCGAGGATTCTTATATAGGCCAAGATAAAAGAAACTAATTTAAAAAGCAATTGTGTATCTTTCTCAATGTTTAATGTTAAATGTCTATTTTTAGTTTACATGTTCTCTTTAATCTATAATATGTTCACTTCCACTTACCATTTATTTTATGCATGGCTAGGGGCGTGATGCCCGCAGGAAAGGAGAAAGCTCAGGAGGGAAAAGCTATTCTACATTCAAACCCTAGCTCAAGGATCTTCAAGGAGAACAACTTTGGTGGGGTGCCAATTATACATAGTTTAGAATTTTCTTTCTTTTCTTGAGAAATATGTATTTGTGAACGTTGTTAAGGATTTTGCGAATGAGAATTGTGATTATTATCGTGTGATGGTTTATATAAACTTTGTTTTACGCAATGGATATATAGTTGTGACATTCCCCTTGAAGTGAATGAAATTATATGCTTCCGATCTATGTTGAAAATCATAGACAAGTGTGGTGTTACAACATGTCTGGTGACAAACATGCATAGATATTGGAGACACTTCATTGATGACACTACATTCCCAAGGTGTAGATATGACAATGAAACAACTTTTAATACAGTACATAGTTGCTATAGTAGTGAAAGAAATTAGGACCATCTATGTCGAGCGAATTACATGTTATCACATTGTCAGTAGTCTCCCAAGATTGAATCAAATGTAACTAGGAAGCTCACTTTATGAAAATAACAATGGTTCCCCCCTCCTCTTTGTTCACCATTCTTGATGGTATGCATGGAACTATTGCATCTAGATAACTTCAAAGAGCGCCACTGAATTTCAGGGCCCATGTGTAGTTCATCCTTTATGAAAATCACATCTAACTCCCTTCTTGACATTGTGAGTTTCTAAAACTTGTTGAAAATTCAAGATATTTATTGACTCGATGAGGGTTTGGTAATTTTCAACACTGGTGAAGACTTTTCTAGGATGTCCTTTGATTTGTGATCTATGATTGTAATGGTGCCTGGTGGTTTGGGATCATTGAAATAGCCAGTATTTAGCCAACCCTAGAAGTTAACTCAAAGTCTTTTCTGATGGGCTTCTACAATTGTTGAGCATTACTTGTAACCTAGTCATGGTTGATGTCAAAATCCAATTACATGTGATTCTTCTAGAGTTAGCTTCCCTAATATCACTGACATCTTCTTTCTTGTAAAACTAAAGAAGTTCACCATTAGGATGTGAAAGTCAATTATATATGTCACAAACAAAACATGGTTGCATATTGCATTTCTAAAAAACACTTTCTTAAGGGACAATATATAAACTTGTTTGAATCAATTGACTTCACTTTTGCTTCTCTAGTTGTTGGCAACTTTTTTCTTGTTAGTAGCAATTGTAATTGATATCGTCAAGACTAGACTGAATTGATGAATTTGACCACTGAAATCAACAACCAGTGAGAGAACTGCTATGGGTCACCTCTAAAAGCCAACCACGGTGATAAATTGACAAGTCAAAATAGTTGAACATGGAAATGGTGTGGTTACCACAAACTGGTCACTCATCTTTCAACCAAAGACATATATCATGCCTATTAATTAATGTAAATGTAGTATGTCTTTTACTGCATACAGTCGTATGGTTTATATTGCTAATCAACCATAGTTGTGAAATATGAAATTGTATATTCAATTGATAAAAATCAACATTACACTAACATATTATGTAGATTTTCATTAAGTTGGATTGTACCTTTATGAGTATTAACATGGATAATCATTACCGTAGATAATTTGATGTCTGATTATTAGATTATGAAGAACATTGCCTCTTTATATCTCATTTTCGATGTGTGTATAGTTTACCAGTTGACGGAATGCTTAAGCTCACCAATTTGGTCTTGTCAACCTTGATTTCAATGGCTTTTGTCTTGTTAAGGAAGATGAGATGAATAAAAATGCATCTAGCCATAGTCATAAAATTCTTGAATTGAGTTATATGTGCACATTCATGATTTTTCATGTGAAAAATATGTTAGAATTCACAAGAAACCCTTACTATTCTAGAATTCCATGAATTATTCATGAATTTTATGAATTATCACCGAATTTCACAAATTTTACGAAAGTGTTCTTTGGGAAATGCATTGGAATCCAATGGATTTATGATCAGTAGAAGCAAAACTGAATATATGCATTGCAATTTCAGCCAATCTAGAATTATGAATAGTAGAGTCAAGTTGGATGGAATGGATATATCAATATGTGATAACTTTTGTTACTTAGGTTCTATTATTCAAAAGAAGGGTGAGTCCAAGATGATGTTTGTCATGGGATCATAGCATGATGGTTGAAGTGGAGTGCAATTGGAGTAGTATGTGACCAAAAGATCCCTTTATATGACCAACTATGCTATATGGGAGTGAATTCTCAGCAATGAAGAAACAAGGTCTCCTTCCTATTAATTAATGTAGCATTCAATTGAATATACAATTTCATAATTTTATAGAAATTTGATTTAAAAAAAGTTTTATAGAACAACTATACAACCAACTATGCTATATGGGAATGAATGATGGGCAATGAAGAAACAAGGTCTCAATAAGATGAATGTGCCCAAAATGCATATGCTGAGATAGATGTGTGGGAAGACAAGAAAATATCGCCTGAGGAATGATTATAATAGGAAGAAGGGGGGTGAGCGTCACTGACAAGTTGCGTGAATGTAAGGCCCCCAAACTTGCTTAATGAGTTGAATAAGATTAATTACCATAATTGAATGCTTAGAATCCTAATATAACCTTGTGATACACTTTGAAATCATAAGAAAAGCTTAAGTTTCAAATTTGGTCCAATTTGGACACTGGTTGAGCAAGTTATGCAATTTTATGCACATTTTGGACTTTTCTACAATTTACCCAATTGAGAGGTGTTCTTTGCAATTTATCACTTGCATTATGTTCCTTGAATATTCTATCATCATTATTGAGCTTGTTGATACATTGGGCGCCTATTTAAACCTTGGTTTGAAGGTGTTTTCTCTAAGGGTATTTTAGGGTTTACCCCTTCATGGATGAGCTACCTTTAGTGCCTATCAACTAATGAATTATTTGATTGGCTGGGAAATTCGACAAAAGAAAGATAAGAAGGTCTATACAGATGGTGGGGGAGCTTCTTGTATGTGTTCTTGTATGTTATTAATAAATTAAGGCCATGGACACTTGGACAGATACTAGAACTTCAACTTTTTCTTTTTCTTTATCTTAAAGTTTCATATACTTATCCCCAAACACCAAAACGAGCCATTTTATCTGCAACACTTCCCTCCTTCTCCCAACCTTGTTCTCCCTCTGTGTTGCTTCAAATTTTTCTGTCTAAGGAAGAAGAAAGTGGGGATCTTCTTGGAAAAAGGATCCAGGGTTGCAATTGACTTCATTTTAGGGTTGAAAAAGCTTCCTTCTAGTGATCTTGACCTAAAAGAGTAATAATTCCCTTTTTTCCTCCATCTAATTCTTTTTTATCCTTCCTCCTATCTTTCTCCAGGTCTTAACCTTTCTATTCCATGGTAGAAATTGCTCTAAAGCTCTAAAACCCTACCTTTCTTGCTCCTTATGCTTAGGGTTTGCTCATTTGATGAAGAAAGGTGCTAGATGGATGAATTCATAGCTTATTCTTAGATTTTCTACCCTAACTTCTCATTTTTCTTCTGTGTGTGGTTTAATCTTCTCATTAGAGGCAAGTTTTATAACTTTCTCCACGTTTATTACTTACCATAAGCTTGATAGCTCATGTTCTTGCTTGAAAATGATGATTCATGCACTAAAAAGCTATGCTTGACTTGGATTTCGATTTTTATAATGTTCCCTATTCTTATTCCAGTTATATATGAACATTTTATCATTTGTACGTTATTACTAAGGTATAATATGACTTGGATCAGGTTGGTTTGACAATCTATGGTGTTAAGCACCTATAAACCAATGGTCAATTTTAGGGTTTTAAGTTGATTTCTTCTATAAATCCATGACCTGATGATGGTACCATTGCAACAACCCTATGGTTTGTCTTCATGAAACTAATGGTCATGATCAAAGGTGTCATAAGATGGTGACAACCTATGGTCACCCCCTTAGGTCAGGTTTTGGATCAATTAGAAGTTTAATGATCAACCATTAAGTATCCTAATAATGTTATCAATCAATGATGACATTAGCTTAATATTTGATGTTGATTAATGAATATAGTGCTAATATAACAACTTATGGTGACTTAATGGTCACTAATGATGGTGGATCAGGTCTCCACAACCTATGGTTAGTTAATCATATAGTTGTAGAATCAATTAAGCCTTAGACCAGTGGTTTCTTGGGTCACTTGATGCAATGGTCGGACGTATACTAAAATTGATGGTTTTAATACATGAACTTGACCCAATGGTCAATATCTAATGTTTATTCCTCCAATAAAGTGTAATGGTGTCTAATGTAATATGTTGGTCCTAATAGTGTTATTTATAGGGTTTCCTTTATATGGTCAACTGAAGAAGCTTACTTGTTGACAATGGATGGCTTGTTTTAAATGAACATTCGATTGTGGGTTTTACCCTACTCTCAATGGAACTTTTTGTGTTGTTAATCAAGGGATGTCTAGGGTTAGTGGTGACTATTTCTAGAGAACCAATTAAGGACTTCATTGGTGAGGTGTTTACTTATGTAAACAACCAATGGTCTTACCTTTTAAACATCCAATGGTTCTGGGTGACATAGTGGTATGAAGATATGGGTTGAAAGATGATGGAATAAATGGAAGGTTACCCTTAATAAGGTAGTCTTAACTATTCACTCATATGAATAGAAGGAATGATAATCATATTGTGTTGATATGTAACCCTAATGAGGTATAGCTTGTTATACCTAGATTTAATATAACTAAATGATGGTAATTGGGTATGAATAGTCCTTGAATGACTAATACAATCATGGAGTACTCTGTTACTATTGTTGAAACCCTAGTATTCTATAACCCAATGGTTACACCATAATTTATGTGTGGGTTCATACTTGAGAATGGTAAGGAATGTGATGGTGATTCTTCACCTTATGCATCTATGATCCAATGGGGATTCCTTGAGATAGGGTTTGGGTATGGGTGCTGATTAGTAACATTAATATAATTTATTTTGTTGAGCCTAACTCTAATGCAAATAGATAAAGATGAGTATTCATTTTTAACCTTCTTATATGATGACATGATGGTAAAATAACCTCCTTAACATGATCATAACCTTAATGTGTTAATTGGTGGTTATCATAGCCACATGGTTGATACTTTCTTATGCTAAACATGTGCATTTTGAATACGATGAGTGTTAATCATATCTAGATTTCTTACATGTTGATGTTATAAAGGAATGTACTTAATGTTGATGTAACCCTACTATGATTGTTTATGAATATCTCCTAGCTCATTAATGTGATATTGTGATGGTGTCTTATATGTAAGGGATGTTGTTGAGCCTTGTTATAAGGCATGCAAAGATAATGATGATCTTTCTGGGAATAGTATGATGGTCTTAATGACCTTTGGGCATGATTGAGCCCTGAATGAGGTGTAATCCTCTTGTGTTGATAAGGGTTGATTCCTTGTGATATTCTAAAAAGGATTTATATCCTATGATAGTATGATGGTCTTAATGACCTTTGGGCATGGTTGAGCCCTGAATGAGGTGTAATCCTCTTGCGTTGATAAGGGTTGATATCTTGTGATATTGTGAAAATGATTTATATCTTGTGATAATATGATGACTAGTGTGGTCTCATGAATGGCTAGTGAATAGTACCATTTGATGATGAGATGAGAAGTTATGTTTCACACGCTTTATATCTTTTGAAGTTGTGATATTTATCTAGAAGTGAATTAGGGTTTGTATGTCCACTTGTTTGATGTAGTCTGAATTCACCCAATTGGAATAACTAATCAAGTGCAACTCTAATCATGTAGTGCCATGTGTCATAGATCCATCTGAGTATCAGAACTTTCCAGATGGTGAAATGAGTATTCCTAAGGGAAACTCAAAGCGCATATTGTTGAGTATGTGGGGGTGGCAAGTTGAGGATATATCCTTATCATCCACAATGAAGGTTGTAGAGGTTGGCTATGGTCATGCCTCATACATATGATATGATTGAGAACGGTTGCGGTCGTGTCTCGGTGATTATATATGTGACAAGATTCGAGGACAACTACGATTGTACCTCATATGGTAGGGTATGTGTACCCACCTCCTTTCACTAGTGTCGTGACCTGTACCTAGGTTGGACTAGGCTCTTAGCAGCTTGACCTTATGTGACACCCTGGCGGACCCGTACTGACTGGGTTGGAGAAGATCTTAGGAGTTCGGCTCTTCCTAGATCTTGTATGGCACTGATTTTGACTTAGCAGTGGTCAGTTCGATTTTGAGTGGTATCCTCAATTTCCTCAGGGCATAATAAAAGATTTAAGATAGCCTTGTAGTATATTTGTTTAGGGTTATACACAACATTTCACATTGGATGATAACCATTGTTTGTTATCTTTACATAAAGATGATGCTTAGTGGAACTAAGAGATAGTAGATATACTTATGTTGTGGATATGCTTAAGATTGTAGATGCATACATACAATAGCCATGCTTATGTTTATAACTATACTGCTACTGTTGATTATAATCATGATGCTAGCTATCTCATGTTGTTAGTTATGTTTAGCATGCTAGCCATGCCTATGTAACTAGAGATGCATATAATGCTAATCATGTTTATCCAGATAATTGTGCTTATGTTGTTAGCTCGTTTTATGATGTTGATATGTTTAACCAATTAGACATGCTCCTATTGTTAGCTATGCTATGTTATTAGACTTGCTCATGATGCTAGATATGCATATGATACTAAATTTCTTATATTGTCAACAAGATAAAGGATGATAGTCTGGCTAATGACAATAGTTATTATCTACTTCTTTATGTATTTTGTTAATCATCAGTACTGTTGAGCTTATTTGTTATATCTGATTAAACTGCTTAACTATTTAATTACATAAAAACGTTGTAATCAATAAACATTGTTGGAGGTTATATCTCTTGTTGGGACATGGGTCTCACCCTTGTGGTTCGACACATTTTTTTAGGTAATCTGAAGTGACAAAAAAAACATGTGGCAGCAAGGAGGAGCTATAATAATGAATATATGAGAAAGTTGATTAGATATCTAGTGTGTCCTAGAGTCATCCATGTACTCTCAGGTCCGGGTGAGAAAATGTTTGTATATGGTGTTTCAAACGAATCAGACTTTTGTTAGCATATTAATGCTTGTTTTTGTGGCATATATGAATATTGTTCTTCTGTGTATATATGTGGTGGCTAAGATGATAGACTAATTTGTATCAAATTCTTGGCATAGTATGGATATAATAAAGATTTTGGGCTCTTATGCAAATGTTTATGAGAGGGTGTTGACGTTGAAATCGGTTTTAATTTACCCACATTTTTGGGTATGTGATTAATTAGTGATTGATTGTGTTTTATGTTTTGAGTAATCTCGTTTAGTGTAGCATGTCCTCACAGTGAAGGTCATTTAAGATGGTATGGACACATGCAGGGCAGAACGAAAAGTGTACCTATTTGAAACAAGATAATTGAGTCAAGCACAATTAAAAGAAGTAGAGGAAGTCCTAAATTAACTTGAGAAGATCTTATAAAAAGAGATCTGAATCTTTACATCTTGATCAAAGTATGACCAATAACAGAGTAGGCTGGATAAGGAGGATCTATGTAGACGACCCAAACATGGTAGGGATCGAGGCTTAGATGATGATGATGATGATGATAATGTTCTTTATGAAATAAGAACATGCTATAAGTTTTAACAATTGAGAATATAAATCCATAAAAAAATCTTGTATGCTTATGTATGTTTATATACCAATGTGTTTATCATGTGTATATATGTATATATATGCAATATTTGTATGTATATATACACATTGTATTGTTCAAGTTTTTCTGACATTTTCCTGAATATTTGAGGGAAATTTTACCTAATATAACATCTTATGCATAATTTCTAAATATCAAATTATTCAACCTCACCGAATGAATCTCATATCCTAAATTTGTGACTATGCCTCTAGCAGTGCCTCGGCCAATTAGATCTTGGCTTTGGTTGAACAACCTTGAGCATATTTCATAACATAAATTATCTTTTCTGTTAATAAAATAGCCTTATCTACATAGTAAGATGAGAGAATGTTAATTGTAAGATATGATGACGGTATAAAGGATGTACTTCCCATTTCGGTTAGCATTATGGCTAATAAATCCCATACAAAAGAGATTTATATATCAATGAGTTATGTCCTTGATACAAATTAGATATAATCCTTGAGAGTTTGCAATACTTCCTATTTAGAAGAGAAGTATATTGGGTAGGTTTTTTTTTGCTCGGTAAGCACCTTTCTCTTTATTAGATAGGAAAAAGAATGTTTTTTACATGTATTGATGAAAAAGAAAAAACGAGAACACATATACATCAGAACTAAGAAAAACAAACAATCAATCATACAAACATACTATCTCTACTATGCTTTTCCAGCAATTTTTATTATCAACAACCAAACTTCTGAAGATTTTGTAGTTCCTCTCTCTCCAGATGATGAACAGATTAGTATGACAAAAAAGTTGTCTTACTACTTAGGGACAATGTCAATATACCCATTATTCACGCCATTTCTCCAGGTTGTAGCAGCAAAGTTACAATTAAAAAGGGAATGAACAATACTTTCAGAATCTTTCTCACAGAAACAACAGCGAGGGGCAAGATGGAACCCCACCTTCTGTAGATAATCAAGGGTGGGTAACTTGCCTAAAAAAATTCCACGCATTGATAATCATAACTCTGGGATGATCAAATTTCCAAAGCCAATTTGCCCAAACAGGATACAACTTAATACCTCTAATAACATTCTAGGCATCTTTGATCTTCAGAAAATGAAGACCTTGAATACTAATCGAATCCTCATCATAAAGCTTGATACCAGCATCATCAATACATCTCCTGAACTCCTTAAAGCATCTTCTCTCTGGGATGACCCAATTTTTATTACTAATGAAACTACTAAGAAAACCATTCAGACCACATCCAATCTTTAGAACATTAGTAGTGTCAATACATTCACCCAAAAATTTATTACCAGGCAGCCATGGATCCTTGCATATTCTGAAACATGATCCATTCCCAATGTGTGGCCTAATAAGAGGTTGTATTATACTTCTGTAATTACATAGCTGCTTCTACATCCACGAGCTACTTGGATTAGCTTTGCTAGACCAAAAAGAGTCATTCTTTAAATATTTCCCATTTAGCCATCTCACCCACAAAGAATCCTTATTAGAAGCAATATTCCAAACATTCACAATCATACCAGCAATATTAGAGTCTTCAATCTTCCTTATCCCCAAACCGCCCTCTTTCTTAGACTTACAAACTTGGTCCCATTTCACATAATGAATCTTCTTCTCTGCAGATGTACCTTCCCACATAAAATTTTTACAGATACGATTTATCTCCTTCATAGTACTAGCAGGAAAAGGAAAGGTCGCAGACCAGAAAAGGTGATGCATTCAGAGTAGAATTCACAAGCTCTACTCTTCCTCCAAATGATAAGGTTTTCATCTTCAAATTCTCTAACTTCTTCTTAATCATATCAATAAGAGGCAAACAGTAAGAATTCTTCAGCTTTCCACAAAAAGAGGGAGTCCAAGATAACGCATAGGGAACACTTCTTTATTAATCTCTAAGATATTAGCAATAAAGTCCTCATTCACATTTTTACTACAAAACACATGGCTCTTACTAGGATTCATAACCAGCCCAGAAATATTCCCAAAGTGCTTCAGAAGAGACTTAATAGAATTAGCATTCTCAAAATTGCCTTTAGCAAAAATCATTACATCATCAACAAATAAAGTATGCGAGATAGCAATATTCCCATTTCTAATAGGTTCAAAGATATTCCTTTTCATAGCATTATCCATCATAGCAATGAAACCCTGCATAGCAATGATGAATAAAGAAGGTGCCAAAGGGTCACCTTGGCGAATACCATTGGAAGGAAAGATCACCTCAGAAGGACATCCATTTACAAGAATATGCATGTTGGTGGTCTTCATAATAGTCTTGATCCAATCAATAAAACAGTAAGGAAAATTCATCTTTTCCAACACCTTGAACAAAAAGGGCCATTTAACTGAATCATAGGCTTTAGTTAAATCCGCCTTTATGCACATTTTATCACTACTATTGTTAAGATTGAAGTCACTGATCATTTCATTTGCCAACAAGAGAGCATTTGCAATCTTTCTCCCTTTGATAAAAGCAATTTGGTTAGGACTAATGATGGATGGTAGAATAATCTGAAGCCTATTAGAAAGGACCTTAGAAATAATCTTGTATAAGAAATTGCATAAGGCAATAGGTCTCCAGTCACTAATATTCTTAGCATCAAGAGTCTTAGGAATGAGGGTAATATAGGATTTATTGACCTCTTTAAGAAGCTTATTACTGCTGAAGAAATTGAGCACTGCTTTGGTGACATCCTTGCCTATGATGTCCCAGATAGTTTTAAAGAAGTGTCCATTAAATCCGTCTGGACCAGGGGGGCTATCTCCATCAGCTTCCTTGATGACTTTCTCCACTTCATCTTTAGTAACCAAAGCTCTAATCCTATCAAAATGCTCAACAGAGATAGTAGGCATGTCCCAATCAGAATCCCACACCTCATTAGCATCACTCGTGAACTTGTTGAAAATACCATTAAAGTAATTGTGAATATGATCAGTAATTTGAGTTTCATCATAGGTTTTACACCCTCCAATATTAAGACATCTCATACAATTTCTAACAGCTCTAGTCTTGATAGAATTATAGAAGAAGGAAGTGTTTTTGTCACCAAGTTTCAACCAATTCACCCGAGATAGTTGTTTGGCAAAGGATTCTTCTCTTTCAGCAGCATCCCTCACAACTTTGCTTTTATTAGTGGCTATATCTCTCAAATTCTTATCATCAAGGGCTTTATCTGCATCATCTATAGCTTCTATAGCTTCAAACTCCAGGATTTTTGCTGAATCTTGAATATTACCAAAGGTATCTTTATTCCAATTAATGAGCTTATCCTTCACATTCTTAAGTTTCCTTGTAACTCTAAACATAGGATTACCAACCACCTCTACTTCCCAAGCATCTTTCACAACATTTAAAAAATCAGGGTGACTTGTCCACGCATTGATAAACTTGAAGTGGCCTTTCTTCTTCTTAACAGATTTACTCATCCTGATAATTAATTGATGATGATCACTATGAATAGTATTATTAATATCTCCCCAAGAATCTTTGAATCCATCCATGAACTCAAAATTGTGCAGAGCCCAATCAATTTTTGACATAATGAATTGGTCACCTCCTTTCCTGTTATCCCAGGTGTAAAAAGCACCTTTAAGATCTAATTCAACAAGATCAGAATTGGCAAACACATTATTGAAATCATCCATCGCCTTCAGAGAATAGAACCCCCTGCCTTTTCTCTCATGAGAAAATTGAATAGCATTAAAATCACCAACAAGCAGCCAAGGACCAATTAACCTTGAATGAATCTTAAGAATAGAATCCCAAAGTTCACCTCTTCTTTTTTCATCATTTTGTCCATAAAACGCAGTCAATAAGAAGGTAGTACCTTTGTAATCAACTTTACAATGTATTAGCTGATTCGTCTCCAGGATTTTGTAAATTTTCACCACCTTATCATCCCAAATAATAATAACTCTCCCAAGAGGATGTGAATTATGATTAGAGCACCACTCCTTATCACCCCAAATAATAATAACTCTCCCAAGAGGATGTGAATTATGATTAGAGCACCACTCCTTATCACCCCAAATTCTATACATAATCTTTTTAATCTTATTTTGTCTAATTTTAGTTTCCAAGAGAATATTAATAGGCATATCATATTTACATATAGCCTCTCTAATTTTCTCCTGGTGCCCATGTCTATTAAGACCTTGGACATTCCAGGAGAACACTCTCAAGTTATCATCCATTAGAATGATCTTTGGTTGGAGCCCTGCCAACCTCAGTAGCTTCAAAATTGTCCTCCGTGAAATCATCTAGGATTTCAAACATGTTAGTAGATACCTCTTCAAGTATCTTCTTGGTAGTAGTCATGCTTTTATTATCCTTCCTATAAGGAGCACGAATCTTTCCAGTTACAGAACAGAATCCTTCATTATCAATTATATACTTCCTCATATGGAGCTTACTGTCAATCACATTCTTCATCCTGTCAGGAACTTCATATTGCGGTGTGGTGAATCCATCATTCTTCTGATCTGCCAAAGTACTCACAGAAGGAATAATAGAAGAAGAAGCCTGAAATACTCCCTTATTTTGTTCTCCCTTCTTCAATGTATTACTACCTTCATGAATGCTATTTTGATTCACTGTATTCACAACCTCCTTATCAACAACTACCATAACTTGGATACCCCCTTGTTCCACCTGGACTTGAGAAGATACATCTTTAGGTTTAGTCAAAACTTGTTTGTAACTTGGTTTAGGCAATTCCTTTCCATTTACAGTACCACCATGACTAGTGTTTGATGCATAGATCAAGACATCTTCATTATGCCTATTGGAAGTTACCTTTTCCCTATCCACCTTATTAGTATTACCAACTGGTATCCAGACCTTTTTAGCATCAACTGGAGCACAACTACCTGGGTCATGCCCAAAGAAGTTACATTTGGCACATAGATCTGGCACCCATTCATAGGCTACTTGGATCACATCCTTATGACCCTCATCGCTTCTCAGAACCACTTCACTTGGAAATTTGCAATCCGATGAAATCAAAATTTGGATGCGGGAAAAGTCCAACCTCGACATCGACTTAGTAGCATAATTTGCACAGAGAGGTTTCCTAATGCAACTCCCCAACAAACTCAGCATATCTTGATCCCAGAACTCTAGCGGCAGGTTAGGAAATTGAATCCATATCAGAATTTCTTTCAGTTTGAGTTTCTCCAGAGGCTCGCCTATCTCCCATTTTTTCATAAGTAGAGGCTTTCCTCCGACATACCAAGGCCCCCCTCCAATACTGTTTTCAGATCACCAGCCTCCTTGAATCTGACAAAGAAGAAGAACTTGTTCCTTAGAATGATTTCAAAAGAGCTCTTAGGTTTCCATACCGTTTCAAAGTGCCGGACAAGTGTAGGCCAATGCGGCTTCAACCCTACGACATATCTAGAAGCCGTGTTGCTCCATTTCTTCACAATCTCGACAACTTTTTCCCTTCTGTATCTCAGTTCACCATCAACAATCTCAGGCTGGACAAATTGAAGCATTGTATATTCCTTCTGTGCTTGATCTGCAAACAAATCCTTCCAAGTCTTAGCAGCATTCGCCACCCCGATATTTGCTGTCTCAGTCCTGGCATGAGGTATATGCGATGCTTGAATTGAGCATAAAGGAACTGTGACTTGATTAGGGCAGAGACCTCCTAGGGCTACATCCAATGAAACCTCCCTTTGTATATCCAGAGATGCCTTCTTCGTTACCTCATTAGATGATTTCTTTCCTGTGCCTGAACCTTCTGAAGCAGAGCTGGCGTGCGAAGCCACCGGGAATTGACTGGAAGGTCATCACCATAGGCCTACCTGGTTCTCCTCCACCGTCGCCGCGCCTATCGCCTTTCTCCCTTTCAAATTTGGTCTTGCCATCAAATTTGTATATTGGGTGGGTGACTTTTAAACATTCTTGTCTTTCATCATGGTTGAATCAAATCAGCCCAGTGTTAACAACATGGGTCCTTGAATTGTAATATAGCTTGTCTCATTATAATGAAAGAAAGACTGACAACTATAGGTATTTGCTTTCCACCCATTGCAATGAAGCACTATTTCTCCCTTTCCTTTTATCTGAAATTCTTATGTTGTACTCTATGACTGACGTTGTATATCTTTGAACAATGTTTCCCCTATTCAGGAGAAATCTAAATCTGGACAGATTATTTTATTAGATTTGTATAAGGGCTATCCTTTATGATATTGTTTTGTCTTGTTTGTAAGTATGATATCTAGATATGAACTATTGACACCAACTTGAGCATTCTAATCCAGCCCAGTAGAGGAATCTTGCAATTCTCAAACGTTAAATTCCAAAATCTCAATCTGCACAAAATGTAGCTTGGGGTTTTTAGGATATAGAGTTTAAACAAACACTCTTTGAGTGGAAGATAATTCATTGTGTGGGAGGTGCATTGAGCTATTTAAAAAAAAAGTATTGGCTTGCATGTTACCTAGTATACATAGAATAATTTTAGAAAGTTGAAGTGAATGAAAGGATGTTTTTGTAAATGGTTTGCATGAAAAAATTGGTGGGAGGTATATTCAGCAAAAAATAAAGGATTGGGTTATCCTCGTTGAGGAAAAAAAGGTATGAAGGGGAAGACAAGTGGAAACTACAATAATGACAAAGTCATTTGTAGTAGTCAATAATTCACACGAGTATTCTTTTAATCTTATTGGAGTAGAATCATCCTAACAATAATGTGTTCCACATTGAGTACTTGTTGGTTGATGGGATGTGAAGAAGTTGATGTTTTAGAAAGATAATTGTAGGGAGTATCGTTTGTTCGAAGACTCCCTTAGCATTGTTCATATTCCGGGACAACTAAAGCAATTTAATGGTGTAGTTCTGGGTTTGGTTGGAAGGGAAAATAACAAGCAACATATGAATGGAAGGAAGAATTAGGTGAGCTATTGATGAGATAAGAATGATGGATTTTGTATTTTAGTTTCTTTACTACGAGTTTACCAACTAAGAAAAGTTGATGAATAGGGTGGGAGTGGTGAGGGGACGATTGAAATATTGGCCAGAAGCTAGCAAGTCAATGAGCAACATTTCTTAGTAGTATATATACTTTATGCTTTATGTTTCTTGTGTGCTTTAGACTTGTTTTGTCTTTAGATTTTCTTTTATCTTATATTGCCTGATTTTATTTCTCACTTACTCTCTTACACTTTCAAAGAGAGTGCCTTGTATTTATTTTAGACACATCAAAAAAAGGTTTTCTTATCATATATGGTATTAGACGATTACGATCCTCCTTAACCCCTTCCACCAACCCTAATGCTTCCCATCCCTCTCTCTTCATATCCGTCACCCCCACCCCTCCTTCCTCTCCATTTCTATAGCCACCTCCCTCACCGGCCGTTGTCCCCCTCTTTTCCACCCGCCGCCATTGTTACCCCCTTCACCCGCCGCTGCTACAACCCTCTCAATCACCCACCTTTCCTCTCCCTTACTCTCTCTTCTCCTGCCACCACCCTTCCCAACCCCCCACCCCACCGCTGTCAGCTTGCCCAGGCTCCCACTAGTGTTATCCTCCTCTCTCCCAACCACCACCTAATAGCCCCACCCTCACTCCCTATCATCGCCACCAATAGCCCCCACCACTTCCTTAGACCACCTGCCACCCTCCTCTCCACCAATCAGCCTCCCTATCTTCCTTTTTCCTCCATTTCATATCCTGACACTTTGTAAAATAGCACATGAAAGATCTAAAAGTACTAGATTTTGTTGCCTGCCTATGCCACATGGTGGAATAACTCTCACACTGTGGTGGTGTAGGTCGTTTCTTCTCTCTACCATCCCTATGCGGGGATCTCAGATCTACTGATCCAGATATGGTACTTCTCTCTACTCCCTACACGAGTTTCTCAGATATACTAATGTAGATGTACTGCTACTTTTGCCCCCCTCCCTATGTGGGTTTCTCAGATCTACCGATCTAGATCTGCTACTACTACTGTTGCTACTTCTTCTTCTCTGTGCATGCCATCTCTCTACTTCCTATGGTGACTAGAGATCCTCCTCGAAATTTGTGTTTTACAACCATGAAGCTTGACGGATCGAACTATCATCTTTGGTCGGCATTGTTTACACTCTACGTCAAAACCTAAGGGTGCTATTCACATCTCTCTGTTGCTATTAAGATCCCTCCTAATGACTCAGTTGATGATATTATCAAGCAAACCCACTCTCAATGGTCCAAAGAAGATTATGGAGTAATGACATGGATGGTAAACAATGTCGAACCAAAGATCAGTTGGTCTCTCCATAGCCTTCAGAATGCCAAAGTATGTGGGATCAACTATCCCATGTGTACTCTCCCAACAGAATTTGAAGGTCTTCGAGATATTCAAGAATTTAGTGAAAAAGGAGTATGTGACTGATGGATCTGTCAAAGATTACTACAATCAGTGCTCAACACTATAGGATGAATACAAAGTATATCATTGTGGCGAAGCGTTCAAAACATACATCATTAACTAAGCGGAAGCAATTACTAACAACAGATTAATGAAAATAACTAAAAATTAAAACCTTTTTCAAAGAGATCCAATCATAGGAAAACTCTATCAACAAGAACCGATGTATTACATTTACATCCTGGTTCATAAGTACATATCTTGTACCATATCTTCTCGAGGGTTACAACATCATCTGCCTTGTTAAAAGCTAAACACAGAAAACATAAGAACCTTGAGCTATCAAGCCAAAATCTCAAAATGATTCATTAAAAGCACTAAATATTAACTCCGAGGACCTGAGAGTACAGAGACGACACATATGACTTATATCTACAAGACAGACAGACAATAAACTCAACCTGAGCTGTCACTGTTGTCCCTGCTGCTGCTGAAGTTCTTCCTCTGCAAGATGTTTTCAATCTCCTCCGTGCTTGTCCACCTAAAAATGTTGGATCCCACGGGAGTGAGACAATTGAAAATTGCCCCAGTGAGAGACATAACTCTCCGCCAGAAACATTATTATTGCAGTTTATAATATAAGTTTGAGCAGAGGATAAGCAATTTAAATCATTCTCATCTTTAAGTATTGCAACTATCTATGATAGAGCATTAAATCATCTATTCTCTTTATAAGGAATTGGAATAACATGTATATCATTTATCTAATTGTATTAACTCAACATCCCATGCTTTTCTCATGATACTCATTACTCTGTTATGTCACCCATGACTCTTTCTTGTTTCTATATATTGGCTTTAGCCAATCTGCTAAATATATATTGGTTTATACTGGACATGAGAGTGTACATCATCATGTCTTGTTTAGGCATTGGTCCATACCAATCCTGTATAAATATTCTACGCATTGGATTATACCAATCTTGTGCAACTAGTACAAGCATTGGACTTATATTGTTCTTGTGTATCCATTCCAAGTATTAGATTATGCCAAACCTGTGCATCCATTCCAGGTATTAGACTATGCCAAACCTGTGCATCCATTTCAGGTATTGAACTATGCCAGACCTGTACATCCATTCCAGGTATTGGACTAAGACAATCATGTACAACTATTCCAGGTATTGGACTATGCCAATCTTATGCAACTATTCCAGGTATTGGACTAAGCCAATCATGTGCATCCAATCCAGGTAATGGACTATGCCAATCCTGTGCAACTATTCCAGGTATTGGACTAAGCCAATCCTGTGCAACTATTCCAGGTATTGGACTATGCCAATCCTGTACAACTATTCCAGGTATTGAACTATGTCAATCCTGTGACATTATTCCAGGTATTGGGTTGTGACCAATCCTGTGCAGTTATTCCAGGTATTGGGTTATTACCAATCATGTGCAGTTATTCCAGGTATTGGGTTAATACCAATCATGTGCAGTTATTCCAGGTATTGGGTTAATACCAATCATGTGCATTTATTCCAGGTATTGGGTTAATACCAATCCTGTGTAGTTATTCCAGGTATTGGGTTGATACCAATCATGTGCAGTTATTCCAGGTATTGGGTTAATACCAATCCTGTGAAGTTATTCCAGGTATTGGGTTAATACCAATCATGTGCAATTATTGTAGGTATTGGGTGAATACCAATCCTGTGCAGTTATTCCATGTATTGAGTTATACCAATCATGTGCATCTATTCTAGGTATTGAACTATGTCTATCATGTGGCATTATTCTAGGTATTGAACTATGTTAATCATGTGCAACTATTCCAGGTATTGAACTATGTCAATCTTGTGACATTATTCCAGGTATTGAACTATGTCAATCATGTGCAACTATTTCAGGTATTGAACTATGTCAATCCTGTGACATTATTCTAGGTATTGAACTATGTCAATCCTGTGCAACTATTCCAGGTATTGAACTATGTCAATCCTGTGACATTATTCTAGATATTGAACTATGTCAATCCTGTGATTACATCCCATGTCTGTTTACACAGCACTGGGTACCTCATTCTTCTACTGACATTTAACTTTGTCCATGCCATCATGCTCAATCACATTCTTTATGTAATACAAGTATCCCTCTATTCTCCACACTTGTATAATCAAGGTTCCATCATTATTATTGTATCCTTTTGTTATAATTATTATGTTACTAAGTTTCCATTTTCTTAGTTTATTAAGAACATTATCATCTCTTACAGGGGACTTTTATAATTATCTTGGTATCTTTTACTAGGTATCACTTACTCATGTGGTTTACAAGGCCTATCAAAATATCTTGTTACCTCTCACTAGGTAACCACTAATCTCATGGATCATAAAGCACATTTAACATCTTGCCACCTTTCACTAGGAAACAACCATTCTCATGGTTCATAAAACACATTACATCTTGATGTAATGATTAAGATAACACTCTTTATATGTTACTCATCCAAGTATGTTGGATTTCAGATGCATCAAGGGATATCATTCTTAAAGAGTTGGATGTGATATCTATGTTGTCTTGATATATCACTTCCCTTAGCACTTTAAACTTACTTGAGTTTATCAATTTATATTGTATTAAGGTATTTCCCATATTAATACCTCCATATACTAATCTATCACCGTTATTGTGAAGTGCATAGGTCATAAAACACACATAAGGATTGTCCGACTATCTTCAATGATAGGGACTTATCTCAGATTAAGGCATTGCTTGCTATAAGGTTACCTATAATCAACCACTTTAGGTATTTCCCTTATCAGTGTAATAGTCACCATTCTATTATTAGGATTAGGGTCTCCCATACCATCACCCTTTATTAGGGTTAGGGTTTCATATACCACCACTCTTCATTAGGGTTAGGATTTCACATATCATCACCCTTCATTAGGGTTAGGATTTCACATAGCATCACCCTTCATTAGGGTTTGGATTTCACATAGCATCACCCTTCATTAGGGTTTGGATTTCACATATCATCACCCTTCATTAGGGTTTCTCATGGAATCACCCTCAACTAGAGTTAAATCCTTACCCTAGATTAGGGTTACACCTAGCATTGCCCTAGATTAGGGTTAATGTTCATCAATATTCTTAATTAGGGTTTCATGATCACTTCATCAAAGATCATACCCTAAAATCTTAGTTTATTCATATTGAAGGTGTTTGAGGCTTATCCATTACATGATTATCATACATGTATGGATTCCTCTCTCTCATCCTCTCTAGGATGTTGACTATGTCAAACTTGGATAATTTAGGTCAACCAACCCTTTAAATTAAATACATTCAATTAGGGTTGACATAGTGTATTGAAATATTGCTTACTTAAGCTTCAAGGATTAACCCATCTAGGGTTACTAATCACTTAGTACCTTAAAGATACAACCCTAGTGATTATCTTTGAGATAAATCAGTTACAAACATAGGGTCATTTTATCTTTCATCACCTTAGGTTTCCAATTGACTTAATCACATTGAAACATCCAAACGTTCTTGACCATTGATGCTCCAAATGGTTTGAAACTATTTGAATCCAAACGGTCCTGAGATCGTTTGACCCCAAATAGTTTCAAGACCGTTTGGACTCAAATGGTCTCAAGACTGTTTGGTCCAAACTACCCTTGAAACTGAAAGTCCAAAAGAGGTACTTCTTCAACTAAACCGATTAGGGTTTTGCATCAACAATTCCTTCATCAATTGGATCATTGAAGTACATCAATGTATGATCCTTGGATTTTCAACCCTCAATTGCAACCATTAATCATCCAAACAGTTTTGGTTGACTTTGACCAAACGGTTTGAAACCGTTTAAGGCTCCAAATGGTTTTGACCTAAATGTCCAACAGTTTGAAACCGTTTAAGGCTCCAATCGATTTTGAATTTACTTGACCAAACGGTCAACTCAATATGTCCAAACAGTTTGAAACCATGTAAGGCTTCAAATGGTCAACTATCCCATTCGGTCAATCATCCCAAACGGTTTGGGACCAAACCCCCAAACGGTTTGCAAACTGTTTGGTCTTCAAACGGTTTGGTGAAACCGCTTGGACCAAAAGTGTTGAAACCGTTTGCAACTAAAACTTGTTAAGATGTGTGCTTAAGATGATGTAGTCATCATCAAGCTTCAACCCCTAGAATTCTACTGCCATTCCCATGGTAGTTTCATCAATTATTCAAAGGAATTGCAAGAAGGACAATTGAACATATCTAGTTGAGGAATTGAATTCAATAACAATGAATAAGGGTTCAAGTTATATAACCCACCTCCAATTGAGATTCAAATCTTCAACCTCCACGTCTTTAATGGTGAAAGCAACACCTTCAACTATCCCAAGCTCGTCCTCAAGCTTTGAGTGAAAAGGAATGGCTAGAATTGAAGATCGAGTGAAGATAAGAAGAAATCAAGCATTGATTTGTGATTTCCACCATGGAATCAAGGTGAAAGAGGGCCATGGATCTTACCTACAGGTTGGGAGTCGTCCTCCTGTTTCTCATAAGCTCCCTTGGTAATTTTGAAAGCAAGAAGTGAAAGTGGCTTCGAAATTACCCATTCAAGCTATGGATAAATGAGTATATATGAATCTTATTGAAAATTCATTTAAGAGAGAGAAAGTAGGAATTATCTCCTCTATTTCCTTACCACTTGCCCCCTTCTCTTCCTTAGATATGAGTATATATTCTTTGCATCTTATTCCTATCAATTATCCATGATTTAAAGAAAAGAAAATTAAGCACCTTAAATCATATTATAATAATATCCATAAGTGAGTGTATATTTCTTTTTCGTATAATAATGTGAGTGGGTTCTTCACCTCCTTAAGATATTTTCATTGCATTTGCAAGGCACAAGGACGTCCACATATATGGATTTCAACCAAAACAATTTTGGTTGAAGAGTACTTCAATTAATATATTTATTTTTGCATTAAATTGAATTAGGGTTTCAATTATACTTAAATCTTGATTATTTTAATATCAATATTCTCTCTCCTCCAAAGTGATACAAATGAGATGCCCTTATCATTTTATTTGATCTACATGATGCCAAGAAACATTAGGGATTCTTTGGAAGAGGTAATTTGCATATTGAATCCTGGGTTTTGGGTAAATTGCACATCACACCAAAACTAGGTTTTAATGTATAAACATTGCTTTATCAGCTCTTTCTTGGTACTCAGGCTATCACAAGCCATACCTCTGTATCATCTTCATTCTCATGATGATTCAACACATGAGGAACATTTTATCATGTAACATTTGCAATTTAACCCCTCAACTTGGGTAATTTGCACTTTAGTCCAAAACAGGCAAAACATTATTTCAACATTGTTCAAAAAGGACTAAAATTGAAATATAAGTTCCTCTTGAACCTTCATTACTTTTCAAAAGATAAGAAAAAGCATATAATTGTCTTTCTTAAACAAAACACCTAGGGTTAAAGTATAACCTAGGTCAGGGATGTTACAATCATCATCTCTCCTCTAACATCAAAGAAGTTTAGCAACAATGCAACAAACTTCAGTTGGTACAATTCCTGGCTAGACATCCTCATTCTTTCTCTGGTGTAGTCAACCAGATCTTATCCAATGATCCCTTACCAACACTGAGGGATATTCTCAAGCGTGTTCAATACCTTCCTTCTATGTCTTCCCTACCTGCTAATTCTTCTGATCACTCGGTCCTTCCGATCCGCTCCCATGACTCTAGTCAAGGATGTGGACGTGGCTGCCGTCGTGGTTTCCGTGGTCGTGCTTCTGGTACTCTTGGGCATGGTCCTTCTCTTAGACCTGGATGAGGACAACATCAACCTCCTACTAGCAACTGTTTCTGCAACTTCTATGGGAACAAACCATAATGAGGATTATTGTTGTGAAAAACACGATACACCTGCATGGGTGAACCGGGTCACCTTTGATGCATCTGAAGGTTCGAGTGTTGCTGCCTATGGTTCAACTCAACCCACGGTTGAGTGGATTCAGTCAGAGTTTCAAATGCTCCTCCAGGCTCATCTCTCCTCACAATCACCTGCTCCAGATGAAGGCTATTTTTCTTTACTTGCATCTCCTGTTACTTACAGTAAAAATAAATGGGTTATTGACTTAGGAGATTCTGCTCATACCTCTGGATGTTCTGCCCTTTTTAGTGCCTTATATAAAATGACTCGGGTCCCTCCTGTGATAGTGGCTGATGTGACTCAGTATGTAGTACATGGAATTGAAATTATATCTTTATCTAAAAGTTTTCTATTAATATATGTTTTATATGTTCCAAGATTTCCACTTAATCTGTTATATGTTAGTAGAACTATTAAGAGCCTTCAATGCTCAATCACTTTTGATCCCAAGGGTTGTGTGTTTCAAGATCTCTGCTCAAAGATGAGGATTGGTTTGGGCAATGAGGGACCTGAAAAACTATACTACCTACTACATAGATGCACTACAATCTTCTACTGCTCTTTTATCATCTTCTGTGACTGGTTTATAATGGCACTATCGTATGGGACATCCTTCTACTACTAAAATGCGATGTCTATTTCCTAAAATTTTTAATAAACAATTTTTTATGTGAATCTTACCAATTTGACAAACAGTCTGGGGTTGTATTTCATAAGAAAAAAGAGATTCGTTCTAAAAATCTGTTGGATATTGTTCATGGTGATATATGGGGAGTCTGTTCTGTTACCAGCCTGCCCGAATTTCACTACTTTATGACTTTTATCGATGATTATTCTAGGAAAACTTGGTTGTTTCTTTTAAAGGATCACAATAATATTTTGAACACTATCACCACCTTTTTCACTGAGATCCAAACCCAATTCAATACAACTATCAAAATCTTTAAAGCTGATAATGCCTTAGAATTTATGCAAAAATCAGTGGATCAATTTTGTATGGTGGGGTACCATTCATCAGACTTCCTGTTGTTGCACATTGAAACAAAATAGTGTGGTATAGAGTCCTTGTCTTCTTGAAGTAGCACACACTATTCTTCGTCACAATCATGTTCCTACAAAGTTTTTGCCAGAAGTTGTATTTACAACGTGCTACTTAATTAACCGCATGGCTTCTTCTGTTCAGCATAATCAAGTCCCTTTCTCTCTTTGTATTCTGATGCACCTTTGTTTTTTGTACCTCCATGCATCTTTTGAAGAACTTGTTTTGTTAAGAATCTCTGTCCCAGGATATCTAAACTTGACCCCGACTCCACTAAGTGTGTTTTTCTAGGATATTCATGAACTCAAAAAGGATATTGGTGTTATGATCTTGCCAAAAGACAATGATTTGTTAGTGTGAATGTTGTCTTTTTTGAACAATGTTGTATTACTCTAAAAAGGGGTCTACTTTATTGAGTGATCTGTTGGATCCCAGTCCCCTGCCTCAAATTAATGGTATAACATGATCTCACTCATGCAACTGAAGCTCTTCTTCCTATCAAAGTGTACAAGAGAAGACTTGAGGTTAGAGTCCTCTCCATGGCCCCTCAATAACCAAACCAACTCCTCCTTCATCGGCAGATCATAACACCTTCCAGGTAACTTCTGGCCTACATCTTCTCATTAGTTAAAGGAAAGTTGTTCAATCCTACACTCAATATTTGGTCAGTAATTTTTGCTCTACAACTAATCTAGGTGCTAGCTTTTGATGTTTCACTGCTGTTATTTCTGTTATTTTTGTACCAAAGATTGCTACACAAGCTCTTAAACATCATGCATGGCGTCAAGCTATGGAAACTGAAATGGCTACCCTTTATGATCTCCAGACTTGGGATCTGGTTGATCGCCCAAAAAGCTACCCTATTGTTGGCTGTCGTTAGATTTTAACTTTTAAATACCAGACATATGGTTTATTGAACGGTTGAAGGTTCATCTCGTAGACAAAGGCTATATTCAAACCTATGGGCTTGACTATTTTGAAACATTTTCCCACTGTTGCCAAACTCAATTCTGTTCGGGTGCTTATATATGTTGTTGTGAATAATGATTGGCCTTTTTTTCAACTTGATGTTAAAAATGCCTTCCTATATGGTGACTTGCATGAGGAAGTCTACATGGAGAAACCACCTAGTTTTGTTACTCAGGGGGAGTGTTCCAAAGTACATACTCAAGAAAGGGATATATGGCCTGAAACAAAGTCGACGAGCTTGGTTTGATAGATTGAGCCAGATTCTTTTAAAGTTTCATTTCGGTGCTCCATTTAGATCACTTTGTTTTCATTAAAAAATAGTTTTGGACTTGTTTTTCTTATTTTCTATGTGGATGATATAATTTTTTCTAGGTAGTGATACTGATGGTATTTTAGCTACTGAAAGATATCAAGAACAACACTTTATTACTAAAGATCTTGGCAAACTCATGTACTACTTAGGAATTGAAGTTTCTAGATCTTTGTTTGGATTAAATGTATTCTAGATCCAATGATAGAAACATGCATGCATATACTTAACCTCCTAGCACTCCTATGGATCCCAATACTAATTGGGATGATGAATATTCACCACCCTACTCTAATATCACTAATATAGAAGGTTGATTGGTAAGCTTATTTATCTTACTGTGACTAGAGCTGATATCACTATTATTGTTGGATTTGTCAGTAGGTATCTGGACAAACCTCGACTATGTCATTGGGATGGTGTATATTATATCCTTAAATATCTGAAAACTTCTTCAGGAAAAGAATTACTATATCATAGACATGGGCACTATAAACCCACTAGATATTCTGATTTTGATTATGCTGGTAGTAGATGTGACATAAAATCTACCTCTGGCACTTTTGTTGATGGGAATCTAGTCACATGGTGCAGTAAGAATCAGAACGTGGTTTCTCGATCTGGTATTGAAGCAGACTACAGAGATATGACTCATATTACTTGTGAATTAATGTGGGTCCACCTCATATATTTTTGATATCTCTGATTCTGCTCCTATTCCCACACGCCACGACAATAAGGCCTCCAATTTTATTGCCAACAATTTCACTTTTAATGAGAGTACCAAGCATATCGAGGTGGAATGCCATTTCGTTCACATATTTGTTCTCTCTGGTCGCACCTACACTCCTTATGTCCAGACAGAAGATCAGGTTGCTGACATCTTAACCAAGATACTTGCCAAGACTCGCTTTGCTGTACTAGTAGACAAGCTGGGCATGTTTGGCATCTATGCTTTAGTTTGAAGGAGAGTATTGGTATAAATGTTTTATGCTTTATGCTTTATTGTGTGCTTTTAACTTGTCTTGTCTTTGGCTTTTCTTTTATCTCATATTGCTTAATTCTATTTCTCTCTTACTCTCTTATCCTATAAAAGAGAATGTCTTGTATTTGTTTTAGACAGATCAAAAAAAGGTTTTCTTATTCTATATTTCTAGTTGGAGGTGAAACTTGTGCTGCTATACATATGCTACCGTGGATTTGGGCAATGGACTAGGGTTTGTTTCTACTAGTTGCTATGCCATACATGCAAGAAAAGTGAGAGAACTGAAAGCATCTTATACTGCGACTTAATCGGGACCACTAGGAGTAGAAGTATTAAGCTTCGCTCTACATTATTCCTAGAAGAAAGGTTTACTCAACAATCATCTCCTACACAGTCATGGTGTGAGAAAGGATAAAGGAACTGAGTTATGACAAAGGATCTTTGTTCAAGATGAAAAAAGTGACAGTCAGTTTTGAAGATCATTTCAAAATATTGGCAAAGGGGTTACTAGGTGAAAAAAGGGTACAAGAGCCTCCAGTTTATGTAAATGTTGACATCTTCTTGTGCCAATTTAACTCAGAATATCATTACCCATGAATTACTTGGTGATAATTGATTAAAGGTGGAAAGTGTAAATTTTCAAAGAAATATCAGAGATCAGTTGACCATATATTCAGATAATGTGCAAAAACTATTGTTGGTAGCCAGAGAGCTATAATTACCTACTAAGCATAGCCACAAAGACTTCAACTGTAAATATAAGAATGGGGGTCAAGATGATACGTATCATGCCTGCTTCCGTTGTGTAGAACTTAGAAAATTTTTCTTTCAAAAATAATGTGAGTGATAAAACAAATGCTTTAAATACAATTTAGAGGCAAAAGGCTAGGGAGGGTGGTTTAACATTTTGTTATAAGACATGGCCAAGAATTTTATGTATACAAATTTTTAATGAAAATTTCTTTAAGGTGGAAGCTCAAGTGCCACGTTCTCTCCTCCTGAGGAACTTTTTACAACTATAAGATCATTGTCTCATTTTTAAGATTGAACATCGTAATTTCTTCAAAAAGAACAAAAAACTTTATTGCTTGCAACCTGTTGGCGAAACAATTTTTTCAGCACAATTCACACCTAAAGATCACTTGTAACCTAAGAAGCATGGACATGGAGCGGAGATGGATGCAGATAAGGGCATGGACACGAGATACAATGATTTAAATAAAGCATAGGATGCACACTAAGGCATTCAACACGGCAATGTACAGGCATGCATACAAACCAAGTGGTTGATAGCCCAACTGGTCACGTCCGGTGGCACCTCATGCAGCATTCTAGGTTCGAATCCCAGTGGGGGGAGCTAAGGTTGATTTAGCCATCTCGAGAGCATCTTGGCTCTGCTTCCTGGGTCGGAGAGAGGGAGAAGAAACCTTCTCTTAGATCTGATACTTACATACATACAACCATGTAATGAGGATGAGGAATCAAGATAGTTCAACTAATTACTTGTTGTGTAATGAGGGCCCATAACCACTTGATGACTTGCTGCAAATTCATGAAGGAAGTATGGAGCTTGATTTGCAAGGAGTTCAGATTGCAAATACCATTGAAGGATGATGCAATTCTGATGATAAAGAGCTACAAAACCAAGGATTTGAATAGAATGTTATTTTTTGCACTTTGTTTTCATATATGGAATGGATAGAATGGTAGAAAGCATGGGAGTTCAGCTAAAAATGAAAAATCTATTATGGTACAAATTTTTAAATGTGTTAAGCGTAAGATACACATTAGATAGATATGTGAGTTGTATGTGATGATAGGGTGTAGTGTTGGCTACATATAATATTTGACCCCCTATTATTGTAGGAGGGGTCGGAATATATTTACCTAATTATGATACATACAACCATGTATGTCTGGCGTTGGTCCTACATGTACTTTTGACCTCCTACAATTTTAGGAGGGTGTCGGAATATATTTACCTGATTCCGATACATACATACATATATACATACACCTTACCAGACTTTTGGCCTCCATCACGGGCATGGGAGAGGGGGAGAGAATGCCTCTCTTAATCCCATACATACACATATACATACATATACCGAGCGGTTGATGGCACAACTAGTCAAGTCTAGTGGTGCCTCATGAAGCGTCTCAGGTTTAAATCTCAACAGAAGACTAAGGTTGATTTACCCATCTCAGGAGCATCTTGGCCTACTGCCCGGGTCGAAGAGAGGGAGAAGGAATATTCTCTTAAATTCAATATACGCATACATACATATATATCTTTACATTATACACATGTATATGCATATAATTATTTGTAAAACACAATAAGATTTATAATTATAATCAACAAGAAAAAGAAAAGATCACTTTGGTACCCACATTATATTCACATATGTAGTTAAACCCATGATGCTAATCAATATAAAATTTAACATACAAAATGATATATTATAATATCCAAGAATGATAGTGATGTAGGATGTATTAGGCTTTATTCTACTTATGTTGCCTTACTTTTATATTTAGGGACCTAAGTGCAAATTGTCTAGTTAATGTACTTAGTCATAAATCTTTTATGCTTTCTTTCATTTTAGGTTTTATTTGCTTCTGAATTGTATTACATAGGAGTTTATTTCCATTACTTGTAGATCAAGTCGTGTAGTCTTATAAAAGTCAGCCTCAGGGCCTTTGTCCAGGAAGTCGAATATGATTTGAGAAAAGTAAAACAAGAGTGCATATTGGTAGAGGAGGAAAAGGGGGAGAGGAGAGATTTTGATGGAGTAGGACAAGAGGCGGGTGGAGGAGTGCACATATAGGAGGACCAACAAAGTAGGAAGAAGAGGAGGGAGAAAAGGAACAAGAAGAAAAATTAGAGGAAGAGGGAAGATAAAAATTGCTGCTTGTGGCTGCTCTTAGTGTTGGAAGCTCATGATGTGAGCATCTGTTGCAGTTCCAGTGGTTCTCACTGCAGGTGCTTCGAGCTGCTGCTACAATTCCTAGTGGTAGTTGTTGTAACAGTTGCTTGTAGAAGAACCATCTCCTTGTGGTGGCTGCTTCCAGTGGCTCCAACACCTAGTTGCTACTTGCAACAACTACTGCAAGAGGTGGTTGTTGTTTTCTCTTCAGGGACAACAACAATTGGAGGGGAAGGCTTGTTGGTCACCTCTCTTGTACAGGGGTTGTTTTGAAAAGGAGTTGGTGGTTGGTTGAGTATGGGGGGTCTGGCATTATTTTTTCTTATCTTTTTAGTTGATCTTAGATGGGATAGACTAGCCATGTTTAGGAAATGTCATGGACACGTCTTACTTGCAAATTAAAAGAAGTTGAAATTAAATACACCAAAAGTAGTGTCTGACGTGTAGCCAGGCGTGTCCAACGTGGACACGTGCCAGACACAAACATGACACACCCACATATGTATGTATGTATGTATGTATATTGTCGTGTCCAACACCTTAACCTGCGTTTGGCACGAGACTGAAACCCGATTTAGGCTTGTCTTTTAGTACCAACCCCTCCAAACAGGCAACCGATTGGGGCTGGGTTGGGTTTGGTTGGTAAACCAATTTTGGCCCCGTTTCGGGATAACGGAACCCTGAAAACCGGCCCAGGCCAGTCTCGCGACGGCCAGGATTGCGATTCCTAACCCAATTTCCACTCAGAACGCAAGTACCCTCATTTTTGCCTCGCCCTACTCCCGACACCCCCTCGCATGCCTCCTGACACCCCCTTCTCCCCTTTCCCCTCTCCCTCTTCTGCTCTCCCTCTCCCAAGACCTCGACGTCCTCCCATCTACTATTGCCTGTGTGAGTTAAAGCTGACGACCCATCAATTCCATCGTGGAATTAATGGCAGGACATGGGCATAGTGTGTACAGACGACCAATGAAGGTTAGAAGATCGTTTCGGGGGTGTGCTGGTTCGCCTGCCATCGCTGAGCTACGCTGCCAGTCTAGACGGCAAGAGTCAAGGTTAGGCATCCCGACTTGCCATCTCCCATTAAAGCCCCTTGACTCCCCCTTTTCACTCTGTGCAAGGCATGAACTTAACCCTAGCGAGGGCAACGACTGCCACAACTGCTATATAGTGTTGTATGTGTTCGCCGATATCCTGCTTGTTCAACTGCGCATCCTCCACCAAGTCTTCTCTGAAGCCGCCACTGTCGATCCCCTGTATTCCGAAGTCACCCAGCTGCTTGAGACTAAAGTCGCCCAAATGCTTGAGAGGTATGCGTTAGTCGACCATCTTTTTGTTTCAGTAGGCGGGTAGCGGCTTCATGTATGTACCAAGAGTTTCTTTTAGTAGGCTAATCTGTATTCCCTTTACCTTGTCTTCATGTATGTACCAACCCTTCCACTATGACTGGTCGTGATCCCTCTTGTACCTGGATTTCGGCTTAACATGTATTTCTTCGTAGTAATACGAAAATGTTTTCTATAATTTGTTCTGTAAGCATAACCATGTTGAATGCTTGATACTGATGTAATATTTGTTGTAATGAACAATACTGATGTTCGAGGGATGTATGATCTATTTGATAAAAACCTATTATATGGTCTGATCCATTGAATGAGGTCTGACTGCTTCATTCATATTCATTCAGTACCAAAAAAATAAATGTCTCTATTTAACTCATCTACCTTCATACCAAATAAATCAGAATGATTCACCTTGAATGCTTGTTTGAATTTAATGTCCAACAAAGCTTGTTTTGCATTATGATTGTGTAGTGAATATTTATGTCTGTTAAGAAACAGGTCATTACATATATAAATACTCCACCTATTGTGTATTATGTTTATTGTCAAGTATTTCATAAGAGGACATGTTTTAATATGTAATGAAGATTAATTAGGTCATCATTAATTCTCTCTGATGGACCCAAATATGTACATTTGTTCACTTGAATGGGAGGTGATCCCTTGAATGAGGTCTGAATGCTTCGTAAGTAGAAAAATAAATATTGCAATATGTACCTTGAATGTTTGTTTGCATTTCATGCCCAACAAATCTTGTTTTGCATTACGATTGTGTAGTGCATATTTCTATCTGTTAACAAATGGGTCATCATATATAACTAATACACCTATTTTGTATTATGTTTATTTAAGTTGGAACCTTGTGTGTGCCTAGTATTTCATAAGAGGACATATTTTAATATGTGATTGTGTAGTGAATATTTTTGTCTGTTAACAAACATGTCATTATATATAACTGCCACACATATTGTGTATTATGTTTATTTAATTTGGAACCTTGTAGTGTGTCTAGTATTTCATAACAGGACACGTTTTAATATGTAATGAATGATTCAGTCATGATTAATTCTCTATGATGGACTAAAAGATGTACATTTGTTCACTTGATCTTGTTCTGATCCCTTGAATGAGGTATGAATGCTTCATTGAGCTTCATTGATTACCTAATAAATAAATATGTCATTCTTTAACTCATCTACAATCATACCAATAATTATTGGCCAAAATATGTATATTTGTTCACTTTAATGTGCTATGATCCCTTGCATGTGGTTTGAATGCGTGGTTGAGCATCATTGAGTAGCAATAAAATTAATATGTCATTATTTAACTAATGTACCATCATACCAAATAAATTATAATGATTTACCCTGAATGATTGGTTGAATTTCATGTCCAACATAGCCTATTCAGAATTATGATTGTGTATTGAATATTTTTGGTGTTCATAAATAGGTAAATATTTACCTAGTCCACCTATTATGTATTATGTTTATTTAAGTTGGAACCTTATCTGATCCCTTGAATGAGATCTGACGCCTTTAACTAGGTCTATTATGTTGGAACAAACTTCGACTCCACCTATTATGTATTATGTTTATTTAAGTTGGAACTTATTATTGTGTAGTGTATATTTTCTGTGCTCATTAACATTGCCTGTTCAACTATAATGAATGACCAAAATATGTATATTTGTTTAGTTGAATGAGCTCTCAATTCATGGTTGAGCTTCATCCAGTAGCAATCAAATTAATATGTCATTGTTTAACTAATATACCATCATACCTAGAAAATTATAATGATATACCCTAGTCCAGATTGGTTGAATTTCATGTCCAACATAGCTTGTTCAACATTATGATTGTGTATTGAATATTTTCTGTGTACATAAATAGGTAAATATTTACCTAGTCCACCTATTATGTATTGTGTTTATTGAAGTTGGAACCTTGTCTGATCCCTTGAATGAGATCTGATTTCCTAGTTGAGCTTCTTTGAGTAGCAATCAAATTAATATGTCATTATTTAACCAATATACATAATACCTAGAAAATTATAATGATATACCCTAGGCCAGATTGGTTGAATTTCATGTCCAACATATCCTGTTCAACATTACGATTGTGCATTGAATATTTCCTGTGTTCATAAATAGACAAATATTTACCTAGTCCACCTATTATGTATTGTGTTTATTTAAGTTGGAACCTTGTCTGATCCCTTGAATGAGCTCTCATTTCCTGATTGATCGTCATTGAGTAACAATCAAATTAATATGTCATTATTTAACCACTATACCATCATACCAAGAAAATTATAATGATATACCCTAGTCCAGATTGGTTGAATTTCATGTCCAACATAGATTGTTCAGTTATGATTGTGTATTGAATATTTTCTTTGTTCATAAATAGGTAAATATTTACCTAGTCGACCTATTATGTATTATGTTTATTTAAGTTGGAATCTTGTCTAATCCCTTGAATGAGATCTGACCCCTTGAACTAGGTCTGTTATGTTGGACCAAAATTCGACTCCGCCTATTATGTATTATGTTTATTTAAGTTGGAACCTATTATTGTGTAGTGTATATTTTCAGTGCTCATTAACATTGCATATTCTACTATAATGATTGACAAAAATATGTATATTTGTTCAGTTGAATGAGCTTTGAATTCGTGGTTGAGCTTCATTGAGTAGCAATCAAATTAATATGTCATTATTTAACCAATATACCATCATACCTAGAAAATTATATTGATATACCCTAGTCTAGATTGGTTGAATTTCATGTCCAACATAGCTTGTTCATCATTACAATTGTGTATTGAATATTTTATGTGTTCATAAATATGTAAATATTTTCTATCTGTTAACAAATAGGTCATCATATATAACTACTACACCTATTGTGTATTATGCTTATTTAAGTTGGAACCTTGTGTGTGTCTAGTATTTCATAAGAGGACATGTTTTAATATGTGATTGTGTAGTGAATATTTCCTTCTGTTACCAAATAGGTCATTATATATAACTACTACACCTATTGTGTATTATGTTTATTTAAGTTGGAACCTTGTAGTGTGTCTAGTATTTCATAACAGGACACATTTTAATATGTAATGAATGATTAGGTCATGATTAATTCTCTGTGATGGACCAAAATATGTACATTTGTTTACTTGATCTTATTCTGATCCCTTGAATGAGGTATGAATGCTTCGTTCAACTTCATTGATTACCAAATAAATAAATATATCATTCTTTAACTCATCTACAATGATACCAATAATGATTGGCCAAAATATGTATATTTGTTCACTTTAATGTGCTATGATCCCTTGGATGTGGTTTGAATGCATGGTTGAGCATCATTGAGCAACAATAAAATTAATATGTCATTATTTAACTAATGTACCATAATACCAAATAAATTATAATGATTTACCCTAAATGATTGGTTGAATTTCATGTCCAACGTAGCCTGTTCTGAATTACGATTGTGAATTGAATCTTTTCTAGTGTTCATAAATAGGTAAATATTTACCTAGTCCACCTATTATGTATTGTGTTTATTGAAGTTGGAACCTTGTCTGATCCCTTGAATGAGATCTGACCCCTTGAACTAGGTCTGTTATGTTGGACCAAAATTCGACTCCGCCTATTATGTATTATGTTTATTTAAGTTGGAACCTATTATTGTGTAGTGTATATTTTCTATGCTCATTAACATTGCATGTTCTACTATAATGATTGACCAAAATCTGTATATTTATTCAGTTGAATGAGCTCTTAATTCCAAGAAATGTAGTGTACATAGTGTATTGAATATTAAAATGATATACCCTAGTCCAGATTGGTTGAATATACCATAATACCAAGAAAATTAAAATGATATACCCTTGTCTGATCCCGTGAATGAGAGCTAATTTTGTGGTTGAGCTTCATTGAGTATCTATCAATCAAATTAATATGTCATTATGTGTAGGCTACATTCTCTATGCTCATAAACATAGCCCGATCAACTGTACAGATTGACCACAACACCCATTATTCTTCATTTTTATGTGTCCTGAGCCCTAGAATGAGGTCTGAATTCATGCTTGAGCTTGATTCACTAGCAATCAGTTTAATAGGTCTACTATTTAACCACTAAAACCCACATACCACATAATTCATAATAATCTGAATGATTTTACCCTCAATGGTTGGTTGACTATTTTCTGTCCAACAGAGCTTGATGTGGATTACTATTGTGTACTGAATATTTTATATGTGTTCATAAATAGGGTCATATTTCCCTAGTCCACCTACTTTGGTTTATGTTGAATTTAAATTGTCTCCTTGTCAACAACCCTTGACTGAGGTCTGACCCCTTGACTTAGGTCTACTATGATGCTCCAAAATTGGAATCCATCTATTACATAGTATTTTTATTCAATTTGGAACCTATTATTGTGTAGTGTACATTCGTGCTTGAGCTTGATTCAGTAGCAATCAGTTTAATATGTCATTATCTGTTCAATTTTAAATATATCATGTATTATTTTTGTTTAAGTTGGAACAAGTATCTGGTCCCCTTAAGTGTACTCTAAGCCCTACATTGAGGTCTGAATTCGTGCTTGAGCTTGATTCGGTACCAATCAATTTAATAGTCATTATTTGTTCAGTTTAAAATCAATTATGTATTGTTTTATTTAAGTTGGAACATATATCTGATCCCCTTAATGAGGTCTGACCCCTTCAGTTAGGACTATTCACGATATATGCTCCTCTACTTATTAATTGACAAAAGTGAGGTTTTTCAAGCCTTTAAGGACTTTAAAGTTGAAGTGGAGAAACAATTAGGTAAAGTGATTAAGATAGTCAGATCAGATAGAGGAGGTGAATATTATGGAAGGTTCATTGAGATGGGACAAAGAAAGAGACCATTTGCACAATTCCTTCAAGAAGAAGGTATTGTACCTCACAATGCCAGGCACACCAAATCCAAATAGTGTAGCTGAAAGAAGGAATCAAACATTAAAGGAAACGGATTGTGCAATGCTTTGTAATTCATCCCTTCCTTCTACAATGTGGAGTGAGGCTTAAACAAGGTTCCTAGAAAGCCTGTCCAGAAAACCCCTTGTGAATTATGGACAGGAAGGAAGCCATCCTTAAACTATATGCACATATGGGGATTCCATGTAGAAGCTAGAGTTTACAATCCACATGAGAAGGCATTTGACCCAAGAACCACTAGTGGTTTCTTTATTGGTTATCCAGAAAGGTCAAAGGGATATAGATTTTACTGTCCATCTCACCTACAAAAAATAGTTGAGATGGGTAAGGCTAGATTTTTGGAGGATCATCACCTCAATGGGAATGACCTACTTCAGAATATATTTGTTGATGAAATGTAGGATAATTGTCTTACACCTGCACCTAGTCAAAGACGTATAGCCTATCCAATCATTGTTCCCATGGACAATTGTCAAGTAGATGAGCCAATAGAAGTAGATCATGCTCCTAGTCAGGTTGTAAATGAACAAGATGATCATGTTCATGATGAAGAATAACCTAAAGAGCCTACAGAAATTGTAGAACCCAATGTTGAATTAATTAAGAAGATCTACAAGATCAAAGAGGCCTGCCATCCCATCTGACTATGTTGTATACTTTCAAGAGCCAAATATAGACTTTGAAGATATTGATCCTTTATCCTTTTCACAAGTAATGGATTGTGAAAATTCCTCTAAGTGGCTTGATGCCATGAAGGAGGAAATAGCATCCATGGATAAAAATCAAGTATTGGACCTTGTACCTTTACCGGAGAGTATTAAACCTATCAGTTGCAAATGGGTCTTTAAGACCAAAAGGAACTCAAATGGTGAAATTGAGAGGTACAAGGCTAGATTAGTTGTGAATGGTTTCACACAAAAGGAAGGCATTGATTACAAAGAGACCTTTGCTCCAGTCTCATCAAAAGACTCCTTTAGGGTGATCATGGCCTTAGTGGCTCATTTTGATCTTGAGCTACACTAAATGGATGTGAAAACAACATTTTTGAATGAGAATTTATCTGAAGAAGTCTATATGGAACAACCACAAGGTTTCATTGATAATAGTAGAAGTCATATAGTTTGCAAATTAAAGAAATCAATTTATGGACTTAAACAAGCATCCTGACAAAGGTATATAAAGTTTAACACCATCATATCAAGTTTTGAGTTTAAACCTAATATTGTTGAACGATGTACATACCTCAAGGTTAGTGGGAATAAGTTTATAATATTGATTCTTTATGTAGATGACATTCTACTAGCAAGTAATAACTTGGGCATATTGCATGAAACCAAAGAATTTCTTTCCTCTAATTTTGAGATGAAAGACATGGGTGAAGCCGCATATGTACTTGGTATGGAGATTTATAGAGACCGGGTTAAAGGCATACTTGGAATATCCCAGAAGGCTTATATATCTCAAGTTTTAGAAAAGTATAGAATGAAAAATTGTTCACCTAGACCTACACCTATAGTTAAAGGAGATACATTTAACTCCAAGCAGTGTCCTAGTAATGAAATTGAAAGGAATGAAATGTGGAAGATACCATACACATCTACAGTTGGGAGCCTACAATATCTCCAGATATGCACTTGACCGGACATTGCTTTTTCTAATGGAATGCTTGGTCGTTACCAAAGTAACCCAGACATTGACCATTGGAGAGTCGTGAAGAAGGTGATGCACTACCTGTAAGGGACAAAGGAGTACATGCTTACATATAGAAGGACAAACTACCTTGAGGTTACAGAATATTCAGATGCAGATTCTGTTGGTTGTCTAGACAGTAGGAAATCTACAACATGCTATATCTTCCTACTAGCTAGTGGTACATTGTCATGGAGGAGTGTCAAACAAAAGACTAAAGCTTCATCCACCATGGAAGTTGAGCTTATAGCTTGCCATGAAGCATCATCACAGGAAATTTGGCTTAAAAATATGATACAAGATCTTAAAGTTGTTGATTCAATTCATAAGCCAACACAGATCTACTGTGATAATGAAGTTGCATACATTTTTACTAATAATGATAAAAGCACCACTGCATGCAGACATCTAGACATAAAGCTCTATGTTATCAATGAGTGAGTTGACAACAAGATGATAATGATTGATCATATCGGTACACAGTATATGATTTCAGATCCTCTTACAAAAGGGCTAGCTCCAGGATTGTATACATCTCATGTAAAGAATATGGCTCTGAGAACGTCATTTGATTTGTAATGTGACAATGTAATATTTATTATGTGATCACATATTTGACTCACTACCTCTGTTTCAATACTAGTTATAACAGAACGTTAGTTTTGACATAAAGGAGGACCAGAGAATAGATTTGAGGTCAATCTATTCATAAAGTTTATGTCACTACATATGAGATGATTAGATATTGTAGTACATAGAAGGAAGTACTCATTTATTGAGTATCAACCGCTATGACTCATATTTAATTCTTTTATATGGAAGTATTTATAGTGAGCGTCAATGGAAAATTGTTAAATCTTATTGCCATGGCATTTTGGGCCAAGTGGGAAAATGTTAAATACCTTTTAGTGTGGTCCAAAATAAATACAATCTTAAATAACAACAATTTCCATAAAGGAATGCCTCTGTTGGAGATGGGATGAATTCCCATAACCGACATGTCTCTTCATGGTGGATAAAGAGGATTTATGATTTATTATATATAGGTTGGTCCTCTCTCCATAGGATGCTATCTGTAACCGACTCCATCCATCGGAGAACCCACCAGGAGAGAGAAACATGATTCCAGTTTACGTACTTCCGCTTGGGATCACGAATGCTGCCGTTTTGGGAGACATGACGCTTCCGCTCAGCGCTCCCTTTGTTCTTCCACTCTGCCTCCATCCAGTCAGTGTCATGCCACTAATGGAGTCTTCTACGAATTCCGGTATGAGTGCTTTCAACTGTTCCATATGACGTCTTCCAAGTAAGGTAAATAATTATTCTGATCTCAATTAATGTGACTGTCATAAGCACCCTCATTCGTCTACCAAAACAAGATGAATGAGATGCTCTTTCACTATCTTTGTGTTGTTGGTACAGGCAAGGTATACGGAGTAACTATCCTACATAGTTCGGTTTAGGATACATCCGCATAGTATTCTTCAATTATGGTTTGTACAGCAATTGGGATCCTTACAGAATGTTTATCATTGCTCCATGTAAGACTTCCAAATGTATAATCTCCTTGAACTTTCCTGGTGATGGTAAATTTTACCATGAACTTGTGTGCTGACACTCGACGGTTGAACACTAGAACCATTGGTTCCACTTCCATCTTAATACCGGGAGGAGGCTCTAAAGATGCGTGGTAAATAGCTTCCACTTCACCAACATTCTTGACTATGCGCTCGACTTTGGTTGAGGTCTTCAAATCAGGAATAGATATAGATGGAAGATTAAGGTTGTATGCTGGCTTTTGCGTTGAACTGCATATCAAATCAGTTTCAAACATAGAACAGTGGTAGTAGTCTTTGTAATCTGCTGGGTCAACGTCATACACAAGGCCGGGATTTGCTGCTTTATTAGGGTTAACTTGTCCTCCTCCGTAATCAAAAGGGTCTGCTATTTTCCTTGGAACTCCTTCTGCCTTTATAGGCATTTTATATTCATCAGTTGTAGATGCTTCATTCACAAAGAAGAATGAAATTAGAATTTGATTGAATAAATATCTCGAAAGAATACAATGAGGTGCAATGTCTATATAAGTTTCCTACCAGTTGTCATCATAGCTGACTTTATAGCTGCTGGGGACCAATCAGGATGCATGGATCTCAGTAAGGCAACTATTCCTGATATATGTGGCACAGCCATTGATGTGCCTGATTTGAATACAAAATGGTCTCTATTTGCTGCCAAGATGCTTACTCCTGGTGCTGCAATATCAGGCTGTTGAAACAAAAGTGTCAACCTCTTGTTTGTAAAAGATAGTACATATTGATTTGAAATGAAAATAAGGTAATGTTACTCCTCGTTAGATAGTTGTTAAAACTCCAATCAATGTGCCCTCATCAATTTATATAGGCATATCATGTTGAGCACAGATTTTAGCTCTATGTATAGCAATATGCGTATGTTATTTTGAAGTTTCATATAATCATTATGATGAACTTTTGTGGCCATCAGTATGGGAATTTGAGGCCTCGAGTTATATTCTTCCTTTATTCTGCCCAGCTGCGTACTATTTCTCATCCTTTTGTATGAAAAAGAACTAAAAAGATAACCCACATTTTGGATGCAATAAACTCATAAAGCTTGCCTATGAGCAGAATGACTCAATGTGCTTGTATGACATATATCTAGATGGAAGTTAAAACAGAATGTATTTCATACATTTGAATATGTTGTACAAAAGCATGTGGGGATCGAGTGTTCAGTTGCATTATATCCATCATCACCGAAGTCTTAAATTCAGCCATATCGCGCGCGGGGGGTGCTGTTTAAAATGATCCTTATTTTCCATTTAACTCTATCTGGTAATGACGCTTTTCATCTCTTTATGAACTCTCTCCAAGTTATTTAGGCAGTACTTCTTGCTCTTTAACTTTGTCCGACTCAGATAGCATTACTGCAAACTGGATTAGGAGCTACTTTTTGTTGCGCATGTCCAAATCATCCAAGGTGGCCCTTTTGTAGTTTGTCCGTAATATTAGGGACACCCACATTATTTCTTATATTATTATTTTCTAGCACAAATTTTCCTCGTCGTTGGACACATCCACATTCAACATTGTCATCTCCTGGTAATGTTGCATTATATTCAGAAACTGTTCCCTCTGGTAGAACAGAGGGCTAGTCGACATATGGTAGTACTTTTTCATCATATGTTAAAGCTCAATTTTGTGTAATTTATCATGTAACATATTGAATTGAAATAAAGATTTGTTTTGGTTTTTTATGGGATTTTACATCAACATATGAGAAGGTGTAAATAGAGGTTTGCGGATACATGTGAGTAGTGATCTATGATGATATTTCTCCTGTAACCATCATAAACTATTTTACATGGTTGCCATGAATGGTGCTTTTACTTGCTTTTCTAGCACCACTGACTCGCGGTTGAAAGGGCTTTAGTTATAATAAAAAAACAGAACAACACTATTCATAGGGTTTTTTGACGGGATGGATGGATATGAAATTTCATTATTAGGGTTGGAGGGTGGGGGAGGGGGTTTGTGTGTGGGGGGGGGGGGGGGGGGGGGAGGGCTTGCGGGATGAGTATGTGCTTGCAGATGCAGTTTGGTTCATTTCCATTGAATAAAATAAAGTACTGCGAATTTTATTGGATTCTAATCGATTTTCACTTAAGATGATGGCCAAACTTGGGAGTCCGGAGTTCTGCAGGCATCCTTGTGTTAGTAGTATTAAAGAATAATTTTTTTTCAAAAATGAATGCCACATACGATAGATCGAAAAGGAGAACTTCACTTGCAAATGGTGCATCTGAAAGAGAGTAGGAAACCAGAATGATAATAGACCGGTAGCATGAATTTCTGAATCCATCATCTAATAAAGTTACATTGAAGAAGCAAAATCGAAATGTGTGCAATTTCAACTAGGTAGGGATTATTATCATCATCTTGTTGAGTTTGATCGTGGGAACTATACTAGAGCTGAAGGATAGGACTTACCTATCTGAAATTGTGGATACACGGACGAGAGATCAATTCTGAGAACAATCAAGCAGGCCCAATGGAGTGAGATTTGACTTGTACCATGACGGGAATGGCATGGTATCACTTTGATTTTTTCTTTTCAACCCACCACTTGGCCTATTGATTATTTGTAGATGGAAGTGGTGTTCTAATAGTCAATATGACATGAACTTTGCATCACCTGCAGAGGCTCTGTAGAAGTTTGCAATGCCTTTCGTTGATTTGGTTAGAGTAGACACAATCCACTAAAATGTGTGTTACTGGAAACAAATAAACCACCATTTTCTTCCGCTCCAATTACTTTTTTTTACAGATATAGGGATTGTTCATATCCATGTTAGTAGGGGAGTTGGGAGTTAAATATTCAAAGGTGTATCTCGCTTCTCATGCATACAGAATAAGAAATTCGTGCGCTTGGTAGTGTGTTTGGCTGTGTATGGTAGACATTCATTTTTTTACTCAGTACTATATGTCGGTTTCAATCCTAGTCTTATTGTTAGTTTTGTCCCTGAATAATACTATATAATATTTGGGATTTTGTTTAATGTCCTGATAATATACAATATTCTGTGGAAAAATAATGATGTTCAGGATTAGTATATCACATATATCACATACCTTGATAACTCCTGGAATCAGAACATTAGGACCTCTTGATGAGAAAGCTGCAACTTTTGGAGCATATACTTCACTTCCAACAACTGTAATGGTATGGTTTATCTTGACAACTGGGGCGCTGAAATGAAGAATACATTAGAAAAATAATTTTTATTTAGTTTATTGTGCATTGATGGAGATTTTGCGGTTTGACAGGCAACCTGGCTCCTCTGATGTAAGTCGCGATTTTTGTCCCAACGATGAGATCTACTAGAACAAAAGGAATGTGTCCATTACAAGGAACATATTCGCACACTTGATGCGGCTCTTCAAGGTAATTAGTTGTGTACTGAGCAAAAATGATTCCCCTTGCACCGGCTCCCACCACGTTCGTTGCTGCTAGTAGAAATTGGTTCTTTGGTGGTCTGCTGCCAGTGTGGCAGAACACAATTTTCCCTTTCACGTCTGTGCCATTAAATGTGTCGTCATCACAGCTGCGCAACAATTGTCATATTAGTGCCATCAGATAGCTAGTGAATGTTAAATGAATTTTTTCTCTAGGGCATTTGGTTGGTGCTGTACCTTGAACCAAAAACAATTTCCTGAAACGCCGATTGTTGCTCCTGTCCGTAGTACAGAGCTTGTCCCTGAAAGAGCAAGCACAGCATTATTTACAGTCCGGAAATTTATAATTAATGTGAAATGAGGGAAGTATTAAGAAAACAAGTCGGTACCGGATGTGAACACCAAATTCAGTTTTAGATTGAAGCTGTATTTATGATATACAAGTAGCTTTACTTTCTGAAACATTTGCCTAACATTAATATTTCACTTCCTGGATAATGATTTTGGTTTGTCTAGCATGGTTACAAGGTCTCAATTATCTATCATTCCCTAGCTTGTCACACCCCAAAGGCCATGTTGTCTATCCTTAATGAAAACTCACTCATGCCTGAAATGGGCTTTAGATCGGAAACACATACTTGAGGTGTGACAGTCAACAGAAATGACCCGCGGAAGATTCAAAGTGAATGTCGTTAGTTAACCAGAAAACTAAAAAGTCTAACAGTGTAGTGTCACTTTACTGTTGCCTACTATTTATTAGTTGCTAATACTTCTTGTACAGACGAGACTGTATTTTTGAGTATCAATCTTGATGCATTTATCATGTAGTTATGTTTCAAATCATTATGGGTATCGTAATTATCAGAATATTCTGTGTCAGTATCAGTTGTTTAATACTTCTTGTACAGACGAGACTGTATTTTTTAGTCTAATACTTCGTTAGTTGTTAATACTTCTTGTACAGACGAGACTGTATTTTTTAGTATCAATCTTGGTGCATTTATCATGTAGTTATGTTTCAAATCATTATGGGTATCGTAATTATCAGAATATTCTGTGTCAGTATGAGTTGTTTAATGTAGAATAATAGTTCTTCTGTATATAAGATAATGACGTTCAGTTCCTCTGTTTCAAGATAATGTTTTTGATAAGGCTGTAAAGGGTACAGTGTATTCCAAGTGCCGTGCTTACCACAAGTGTCTGGTTATTACCCAGCGTGATGGTCGTCGGGAACGACCTATCCATGGTGGTCGCCGCCACAGTAATCACCCAAGGTGCCAAATTCGCCACGCTCTGCGGCCTCGGCCCATTATTCCCACCAGAATAAACAACAGTAACATTCTTTGCCACAGCATGTACCGTCGCGAACGACGAATCCCCTTCAAACGGGCTATCCGGCCCAAGCGACAGAGAGAGCACATCGACGCCATCATGTACGGCATCATCTACGGCTGCAAGTACCCCCGCGTCACTCCCGTGCCCACCTTTCCCCCACAGCGCCTTGTACACTGCGATCCTCGCACGCGGGGCTCCGCCTCTGGCCTGCCCTGAAGCGAGGCCGTTGTAGTTGGCATCCTGAATGAAGGAGCCCGCGGACGTGGAGGCCGTGTGTGTCCCGTGACCGTTGGTGTCCCGTGCAGATAGGTAGTCCTCCTTGAGGTACTCTTCCTCGACTCCGCCGGCGTACCAGCGTGCTCCGATGATCTTGCGGTTGCAGCTGGAGGCGTCGAAGCCTTGGCCTGGTGTGCATTGGCCCTTCCAGCGGTCTGGTATGGGTCCGTAGCCTTCGTCGTTGAAGCTTTTTGCTTCCGGCCATATCCCTGTATCATTGCAAGGGGGAGCAGATGTCGTGTTAGCCAGCTGTGGGGATGGGTTGATCATGTAAGGCATAGAGAGATGATTGATGCTTCGGCAAGTGATTGCTTAATATCGTTTGGCCATCCCCCCTCTGACCTGTATCAATGATTCCGATGATTGAATCCGTCCCCCAGTTGCTCCATTGGAGAAGCTCCTTCTGGTGGTCAAGATCCAGCGCAAGGAAATCCCAGCTCCTTGTCGTGTGCAACTTGACCTTCCGGCTGAGGGATACTCGGAGGACTCCCGGTGACGCTGTAAAGACATCATCTTTAACCCATTAGAGCGTCGAGAGCTAGGAAAATTTTGGATTTTGATTGTAGGGAAATCGAACAGAGGACACAAACCTGCAACCCGTTCTACTTCTGTCCGTGTGAGTTTTGCCGCGAAGCCGGAGAACCCGTGCCTGTAACTGTACACTAGCGACTCCAGCGCGGCCTTCTTGCTGAAGGAAAAGATTAAGTGGAATTCAGCATGTGATAATTGCCAAAATCGTTTTGGCTTAGCAGCCAAGTATTACTAAACATCTACTCTTTTGTCTGTTTATTCCTTTTTCTTTACTCGATGAGTTGGGAAACTTGCAATTGAGTTGAAGAGTATGGAGCCTAATCTACAGAATCATACACACGGACAAGTAACAGGCCCTGTGATGGACCAGTCGTACCTGCCGACAACAGAAGCCAAGACGTCGTGATGCAGAGCTGTGACGACGGCCGGGTCTTCGTGCTGCTTCTCGCCCATGTACACGATGTACAGCTGCAACAAGTATCAAAGACGTTGAACAGTCAGCTGAAAAGACGAAAAAGTTACATGGGTATTCCATGGAGGATGGTAGCTAACCTTCCTGCCTTCATCTGTTTGAGCTGCGGCGGCCGCAGTAGCCGAAACCAGCGAATGGAACAGCAAGCATAGGAGCAGAATCAACAGCGGAGGCGAGCGCGGGGAACTCTCCATCCCCTCTGAGAGAGGAGAGCCGTGTCGGGAGAAGCAGGATGGCCGGAAAGCGGCAGCACAGCCGGAGCCGTCGTTAGTCAGCCTCACACCGGCGGATTATTATCCACCTCTTTTCCTCACGGTGCTGTGTCGCTTCCCTTTGTACCTGGCTCCACGATTTTCTTCCCCTTGTGACGGGCTCATCTTCGCTGGGGGTGTGTCGTTTGTCTTCGGAACGACAAACTGATGAAGACCAGCCCGCCCGTATACCAAGTCAGAATCGGCGGAGAGCAAGTCAACTCGCCCTGGCTTCTCCGGCTAGACAATTGCATGTGTCGCTCATTAATACATGGACATTATCTTCATCTTTTCAACGTAATAGAAGAAAAGAAGAAAAAGCAGCGTGTGGAGCCATAGAGCCGGGTTCGCTGATGCTGATGTCCTCTCGTAGCGATTATAAATAGAGTTTTCTTTGCTCAAATACCCTTCAATTATGAGAATAATACCTGGATTGACATCCTCTTTGATTGTGCTAATTCCCAAAAGAGACAATGTTGTAGTCAGCCTCTAGTTTAATAACCACCCTGTTGTTAGCCCTTCGTCAGAATGAACTACCTAGGGCCTTGCTATCTTCTTAATGCCTCTTTGGGTTTTACTAGTTTTTCTTAATAATAATATTATGTTAAATAATATATATATTAGTAGCAGCTGCATAATGATGTAGTTGGTCAGGTACCCTCTCCAATTTCTAACCAAAGCGTCCCTCCCTCCCTAAATAGTGAAACACGTTGATTAGCCACGGCAAGGCTCGTGATCACCTTCCACCACAGGTTGGACATGAGAGCTTTACACACTAGGGGTGTCTCCATGGACCATGAGTACCTATGTATTGGAATGGCTTGATTGTCCATGCCCTTTCTGAATTGAGTGAGGGTTCAAGTTCCAACTAGCATTGAGGCCAAGGTTCAATGGTTTATTGGGTTATATTATCTACATTGGATATTGTTAACTCGGTGAATACCAATTTGCCTAGTCATGCCTGACATGTAAAACATGACTATTGCATTTGTATTGGCATTTAAATTTTCAAAAGAAATATGTAACTCGTCTAGTCAGAGTAGCCCGGGTAGTAAAAATATGAAGGATTCGAGTTCGAACCACACTTAATGATGATTTGATGCGGGAGAGGAGTGACTGGATCACACCATTTTATGTCTTGAGAGTTTACTATGCCGGAATCGCCCTTCCCTCCTCCCTCTTTTTTCCCATCACTTCCCTCCTCCATCGTTGCTAATGTTCTATTCATGTTTACGTCTCACTACTTCCCTCCTCTCTGCCTCCCTCCTATTGTTTATTTCTCTCTTATCTCAGTCCTTTTTATTTTTCTCTCTTTTATTTCTTCCCACTAATGCGATCCTCGTTTCTTCCTATTTTTATCTTTCTCTCGCTTCACTTTACTTCCTTCCTCTCTCTTTTCGTTCTGCTTCCCTCCTTTTTTTCATTTTTACTTTGTCTCTCTCATGTTACTCCATCCTCACGTCACTATTAGTTTTCAGTTTCTTTCTCCTCTCACTACTCTTCCATCTCCTATTTTAATTTCTCTCTTTTACTACTACTTCTTTCCTCCCTCCCTCCTATGTTTATTTCTCCCCATTCGTCCCCTTTTTTCCACCCTTCATTTGTGTCAGTTGGTACAAGCAAAAATCCAAATTAGAATTGTGGTTTCAACCTAACTTGATGAAAGAAATTTCCTTGCGACAAAATTTGCTGGAAAATTGAGGGAATTTTTATATAAAGAGTTCCCGGTATTTGACCTGAAACTTCTTGGCTGAACCCGTCTGATCCTGGCGCTGCCCTTCGTCTGGTATGAAGTTCATACTATGACCTATTGCCGTCTGATCAGTTCCGCCGTCGCTGTCCCTCCTCCGCATCTCGGCATCGTCCATCCTTAAACAACTCCCATTTTTAAAGCTTTCAGCATCGATTCTTCTCTCGTAATCACTTTACCTGCTCGGATAATCTGTGCGGATTGTGACGCTAGACGCGTTTGAAACGGTCGTTTGTAAAGACCAGAGCCGCCATGGTGACGTACCTTCACAGCTCAGACCGGAAAAAATTTGTCGTTAGGGAGATCATAATATGCGGCAGTGAAGACGAAGAATGAAGATTGGTAAAGTGATGGGGCCGTCATATCGCCGTGTCAGGTTTCTCTGATTTGGCTCGCACCCAACTCGTTTACTTGCAAGCCAATACAAAAACCGGGCATGTTGCTAGGGACTCCGTTGTCCATAGTGTTCGTATCGAATTTTGACTATCCTTTCGGGGAAAGTATATGTTAGGGAATGGAGTTTTTTCCAAAACACCGCTCACATTTGTCATAATTCAGTAAAACCTACTCTGTTATCTTAAATCCCTATAGCCCCCTCTCTTTCATCCTAAATTCTTACCAAGCCCCTCCGGCCAACACCGTTAGCATGTGAGTTAACGGCGGCTACTGCTCTATTGCTTTTTGTTAAATCAGTTGTCTATTATCTTAGCATAAGAGATAACAATGCTTAGTTATTTATAATAATAATTATTATTTAAATGTTATGTTATCATGATATAAATGTAAATAATATTTGTTGACTAAAAATATTTTTTTTGTAAGGATGAGAAAATCGTGGTTCAGAGCGTAAAATTGGACTGGACTTATCTGTTCAGTAATGGTCTAGACCGCAAAACCATGACCAGACTGTTCAATTCGGCGCAGTTCGTTGTGAGTTTGTCCGGACCGAGGTCTGGGAATTTCAATGAGTTCGATTTTCAGTCTGGTCCGGTCCAAAATAGGTCCAACCGCAGACCGGATAACAAATTGACTTTTATATAAAATTCATGTATATTTGTAGGTATATTATGTAACAAGTACATATATAAGCACTAGTATTATAACTGTTTGCTATTAATGTTATATAATTATTAAAAGTGACTAAGATTTTCAACATTGTACATTAGATAAGTTGCAAAACATGTAAAAAATATTGATTACAATCCAAACAGTCAGGTCCAGTCCTACATGAAACGGTCTGGTCGCGGTCCGGTCCTACCTCAAAATGGCCCAATCTACGATCCATAAATTTGTTAAAAAATATTGATTACGGTCCAAACGATCCATAAATTTGTTAAAATCCGGTCCGTGGTCTAGTCCGATTGTAAACGGGGCTGAACTAGGGTTGAACATCGGTCTAAAATCAGAATGGATCGGACCGCTGACCGGATTTTAACAAATTTATGGACCGTATACCAAACCGTTTTAAGGTAGGACCGGACCGCGACTAGACCGTTTCATGTAGGACTGGACCAGATATTTTGGATCGTAATCAATATTTTTTACATGTTTTAAAACTTATTTAATTGTACAAAATTGAAAATCTTAGTCACTTTTAATAATTATATAACATTAATAGCAAACTTTAGTACTACTAGTGTTTATATATGTACTTGTTACATAATATACCTACATATATACATGAATTTTATATAAAAGTCGGTCTCCTGTTTGGTATCCGGTTGGACCGATTTTGGACCGGACCGGACTGAAGACCGAACTCACTAAAATTCCCAGACCTCGGTCCTGACCGAACTCACAATGGAACAGACCGAATTGAACAGTCCGGTCACGATTTTGCGGTCTGGACCATTATTTTCTCACCCCCTAGGCTGAACCGACACGTCCAATCTATCTCACCCTTAAAAATATATTTTTAGTTAACAAATATTATTTATATTTATATCATTATAACATGACATTTTTATGTTAATTTAATAGACAGCTGATTTAACAAAAAGCAATAGAGCAGCCGCCGCCGTTAACTCATATGCTAACGGTGTTGACTGGAGGGGGTTGGTAGGAATTTAGGATGAAAGGGAGGGGGGCCATAGGGATTTAAGATAACAAAGGGGGTTTTACGTAATTATGGTAAATGTGAGGGGGGTTTTGTGAAAAACTCTTAGGGAATGTATGCTTTGAACAAGATCGGGTGACATGAAGTGAGAATGCTGGTTGTCCTGACCTTCTTTCCCACCATAATAGGAATGGTTTTACTCCTCGGCCTAGCAGAAGAGGCGTGCGTTTGTCCGATTGGCATTGCTGATTGACCGGAGATTGAGATAACAAGGCACTAGACCTTAAGCCCCTGTTTGGAAACGGCCTGGACCGGGATTAGGGCTTGTCGTTTTGCTCCACGGCGGCCCAATCCGGTCCGGCTTGGTCAAGAAACATGTTTGGCTACCGTACCAATTTGAGCCCCATTTTGGGATAACGGAATACCAATATCTGGTTTAAGTCAATCCCCATCGAGGCAGGATTGGGATTTCCAATCCGGTTTGGCCCGACAACCCTCCCTGATCCCTCGCAACCCCGCAACCCTCCCTCTCCCTCTCGCCAACCTTCTCCCTGATCTCTCACCCTAATCTTCTCCTCTCGGCGCATCTTCACAACTGTTTGTCCGTGAGAAGTAAAAACGAAAGCTGCTCGAGGTCGCAGATAGAGTGCTGCTCGAGGTCGCAGATGGAGTGCACCGGTCGACCCGTGGAGAAGCGTGGAGCATCAATGATGCCGCCTGCCACCGCCGGTCTACCTGGGCGGCTAGCTCCCTCAAAAGCAAGGTACCCATGCCCTGTCCTGTTCTTCTCTACTACCTGCTCTGACATTGAATTGTCTTGTCGACGCACAGAAGAAACCCTAGCTCGCCCAAGGCAACAAGAAACCCTAGCAAGTGTCTGTGTGCCTTCTTATTCCTCTCCTTCTGCTGCGAGGTTGTACACTTCCACATACGCCTTTTGGAGGAGTTGTTCACAGAAGCTGGTGGTCATCCTTTGTTGCTGAATCGTGCTCCTCAATCGTGCTCCGGCGGCTCCGGCGACCCTGCCCAGACCTACGCTTCCGCACTTTGTCGTCGTTCTCGCCCCCTTCTGCTCAGGTTGGTCACAAATTAGGGTAGACGGTGCTTTGTTTGTGAGGTCGATTAGGGCAGAAGTACAACAATCAGGCATGTGTATCAATTAAGTGGCAAATGAGCTGACAATACCTGCAAACATTTGAGTCGTTGTGTATGACACTGATTTATTCTACTTCTTACTACTACTTTTATCTAGAAATGCATCAATTTACCGCTATTATGTGTGTTTGTGTGCTAAGTTATAGTAGTAAAGCAAATAAAATCAACTAGCATGCCTGATTTTCCAGATTTTTCCCGGCTAGGTTATTTTGAGGATATCGATATGTGTTAGTAGACCATAGAGTAGTGTTGTCCTATATTTCGTTTTCTGTCATTTGTTTTTCATCCTGTGGTTTGTGGTTTGTGTGACTTTGTCTTTGTTTTTCCAACATGATTGGGTAGTCATGGCCGATTCATCCTCTGCTGGTTTCTGGTTTCTGTGACTTTGTAATTGTTTTTCTAACATGATTGGGCGTCGTTAATGTGTTGGACATATCTGTTTGCCATATTTATGAAAGTTCTATTTTTTGTTCTGTTTTAATGTTCTGTATTTTGATGTTATGTTTTTTGTGATACTATTATGATATCATAATAGTAGCATCAATTGCATATGATTTTTGGAAATAACAAGTGAACCCAACATGGCATAATTGTACACATTTTTTTGGTTCTATATTGAAATGTAGCTTGACTTATACTACTTATTTAGTTTTTTTTATGATTTTATCAAGTGAAAAGGATGTTATTGTCAATGTTGCATATACAAATTAGGACTCGTATTTGTTTTTATCCCAATGATTTTTAATAAAATGAAATAAAATTTATGCCATTCATATGATTCATGTATGCCTGTGTTGGTATTACATATATAATATGCTCACGTGGTTTCAAAGTGGATATGAATCTGGAAATTGGATATAGAAATTGGTATTCTGGGAAAGATCATTCATTGATTTCAGTTATGGATTTCAGCTTTCATTGATTTTACAGTCAACTTTCCTCTCTATGTTGCATTTAGAGTAACCATTATTAATCCGACAATATATACCATGGTTGAACCTAATTTTTGCCTACATTAGCTCACCATTAGAAGGTATTATGTTTGATTTGGCATGCGGGAGCAGTCATGGTTAGGTTAATAGGGGAAACAACAACAGATTTAAAACTTGTTTAACTAAATCAGTGTGAGGTCTAGGTTAGGTGAATCCCTGCATCTACACAGTGATGCCTGGAAAAGTTATTTCACTATACAAATGAATACTTTGTTTATTGTGTGGTATTTTACCATGAGATATGTGGTTAGGTGAAACCCACAGCTCATTATGTTTTACTCTCATTTAATTAAACACATTAGTCTATGTTTTATATCTTCTTTGTTAAATTGTTTTCGTTCATGTAAACCACCAATTAATCATAAAAAAGATCAATCTTAGCAACATTTGACTCCTCATGGAGATGACCTCTATTATGCAAGTGGTTTGAGTTATAACATGTATTCCAAATTCACGCAAATATACTAAATAGTTTAACATGCAGGTGTGACATTATAGTATGTTTTAATTTACAGAATATCAATGATTGATCTTTTAGAATTTGTGTTATTAAGAAAACTAAGGACATATGTGGTCCACCATTCTAATATAGGGAAAACTAATGTGATCAAATTTCAAAATTAAAACAAATTGAATGATGAAATATAGTCATACCTCATTTTGGAAAGGATTGATGAACTAATCCTACTAAAATAAATAAAACAAAATGATCCAAAAAAACATATATATTAGTTGTTTATTAAATTACACTAATATTAGTGCCTTTTTGGACCATCTCTATGTAACAACCAAAACGACAATTCAGTAAACCACTTTGATGTTTTCATTTCTGGATTAGATTGTGACGATTGTTCTCATGGATTTGAACCACCACTTCATTTCATGATACATTTCTTTAAACTTTGGTGCCACTTGTATTTGTCCTAGGGTCAGTAACATTTGAGAAATTTGTGGATCTTAAAGTTAAGTAAAACTAACCCAAATACATGGACCCATGTCCTAAGTATTTGTCCAAATTTTAGGCTACTCTTTGGAGAAAGGTTTGTCATTGATTTGTATGCATTCGTTCATATTCATGGACATGTTTCCAATGCATTTGATAATTTTTGTGTTAATCTGATCTGAATCACATGTCCCTCTCCATCTGGCCTTCATTTTTTGTGGGATTGCAACTAGTTGACTTGGGGCCAATAATAATTTTAATTAGTATGCATTCCTTCATATTCATGGACCTCTAACCTACATCATAATGTGGCCCCTTTCAGTCACATGTGCCCAATGTATTCATCTCCCTATTTTTACTTCAACATGTATTATCACTCAAAATGTAACCCTACATAAGCAGGGGAGGCTTTCCCTAACCAAATTTAAACCTACATTCCTTATCATTGGCCATATTTAGTTCAAGCACACCTCGAGTCCATCCATGCATGACTTTCTCACACATTTCAAGTGTGTTCCTTATTACTTCAAATCATTTCAGGTTGATGACAAAATATTTTCATATGATATTCTATACAAGATTTCAGTAGCACTTTCAACTAAAGCTTTACTAACTTTTCCCATGCTCAACTTTAATTGTGTTTTTTTTTGTTTCTTGATTGGACTATGATGCTTTTTCCCATGGATTTGAACCACCACTTTGTTACATGCCACACTTTTCTTAATTTGGGTCAGTTTGATCTCATCATCCTGAACATTCAATCATGATGAAATTATGTATGTCTAGTTCAGTTATAGCCTAGTTGTTTTCCAAACTATGGTCATCAGTTGGATTTAGACTGATCCCTAATGGGGTTTGCTTCCCGGCAGGTACAATACAACTGAACATGGCTCTCTTTCATGTGCCAATCAAGTTTCATGACATACTTTGCAGTCATTGATAATTGTATTATAAGTCTACACTTATTCTGCAAATCATGATTATACATTGACATAATTTCCAAAAGTGTGGTTGTGATGTGTGTTAACCATGGTTTAACCAATTCCTAAACAAATAGATGTAAACGGTATGAATGTCAACACTATGTGTGTTATCCATACAACAGACTATGAAGAATCTTCTAAAACAGTAGCTTTAATGGTCGTTCATGTTATGTAGCTTGGTCCACTTCATGTTTAGTAGCTTGGTTCAGTTCCTTTAATTACTTAGTGTGTTTCAGTAGTCCTTGTAACTTATGTCATTCAGATAATTTCTGATCGTTCATGCTTCAGTTCATTTATTGCTCTATTTCCTTCTACGACTTCAACTGAATAAGTACTAGAACCGTAGCAAGGTTTTGGGTCTGTACTGGTTCACATACATGTGGTACCATGTCCATTCTCATTCATTCATAAATCAGGGAATGACCAGATTCATTTTATAAACAATATACATCAACAAACAAGATTCATTTACATTTGGAATAAACAATATATATCAACAAACCAGATTCATTTACAATATTTGTGTTTGGGTGTTAATCAATCAAGGTTGTCTCATTTGTGTATATTGATAACACCAAATTTTGTGACATTTTTGCCCTTTATTCTGTTATCAAAACTACCCTTTTCTACTATTTTCCTCTATTTTATTAGCATTTTCGCAATAATTGGCCAAGCAACGCTCTTATTCCAATTTTTCCTATCTTCTATAGAGTTTCCCTCGTTTTTGTGCAATAAGGCCGATTCCGGCCCACAATAAGTCTAAGCCCGTCTCGACCTTCCTAACGCCCGATACAACCCAGCCCGATAGGGGCTGGGCGACACGAGAATGATCGGCGGAGAAGGGCGCTGCACAAGAAGGACGTGTCGGCCGACATACCATCTACCCGATAGGGAGCCAAAGCCGCATCGATGACCAAACTCGTCGGGCGACACAGCCACCCACCGGCAGGCGTGCCGCCATCCACGTGACCGATAGCCAACGCCTCGCGCCGAGACATACCTGTATCGGCCATCCACATCCATCGACCGGCGTATAAGGGAGCTACGTGGCGTTTCCAGCACCATAACTCCTTCAACCGCCGCATATAAATAGTAGTTACAGGAAGCCGAAAAGAAGGGTCGTCGAGGTCGTCGTCGGGGATAGTCAGAAGGGTTGGACAGTTCGGACAAGACAGTTCGAGAGACACCTTCGAAGGTAGCTATGAGAGCAAGAGTATCGCGCCCCAGTGCTTGTGCCGGGTGACACTAGGTGAGCTTTCCCTCATCCCGAGAGGGAAGGGATGGTTCACTTAGTGTTGTCCCGGGCGACACTGCGGGCCGATATCGGCCAGCGAAGATGAGCGACACGAGTGCCCGACAGTAGGCTCGTAACTCTTTGCCCGACACGATATCGAACCCGATACGCTCCGCCCGTCATGCGTGCCGCCCGAGAGGGTGCGCCGCCCGACATGAGCGTATCGGCCAGGGTCCTTGAGCGATACAGTCAGTCGTTAGTCGGCGGTGCCCGAGAGGGGGTGCCGCCCGACACTACCGTATCGGGCTCGGCCCCTGACCGGTATCGGGAAGGAGAGCTACAACAATCTTTCGTTCTTCTACATCAAGAAGACGACATCTATCTTTAATTATGTTATTTAAATTCTTAGCTTATGCATTGTATTAAGACCCTTATTGCTTGTGGAAATAGAAATGCTTAACTGCTATTTGTTTAATGCTTGGTGCCTTATGATTGGGTAACTGCTGTGTTGGATATCCGAACTCTAGCTTGCATGTTTTGGATCGCGTTTCGGTTAGCTACCGAATCGTCTTTCCCGTCGCAACTACTTTGAGAGTTGGGTTGTGGCTCTAGTGTTTGGTCCGGTTCTGAAGTACGAGAGTGCCCAGAACGGAGTTGTTTTAGTATCATTCCACTCTAACTTGAGTCCAGCAACCTCGAGAGGGGTGTTGAAGCTCGGTTAGAGGCACCCGCTCTGAGAGGAGGGGTGCAGGGTGTTACTGCTACCGCTTGTCTTACTGAAGTCTTATCCCTTGCATTACGCCTTAAACTGCGGTTTATCTTTCTACTTTCTGTTGCATGAAAATTCCTAAAAACTGCTAAATGACAAAATCTTAATCTTTCTTGTAACTCCAGTTGGAGATAGTTTTCTTTGATTTAATCGTGACAGCTTGTTGTTCCCCTTCGGGGAACTTTAATATCTCTTTATACCCACCGGAGTGTAGAGTGTCGATTCAGAGTCGTCAACACGACCCACCTTGTCCCTGTGTTCGACCCCGTATGACTACTTCGACCCCGTAAACAAAGTTGCGGGGGCCTAGAAGGATTCGGGTTATAAATGTGAAGGCTCGACTACCTCAAATACGCCTCCAATTTTAGGACGCGCGATTTAGGCCGGTCAACTTTCTGGCGTCGTTGCCGGGGACAAGGCAAATGACACTGTTGACGAATCCGAAACCACTAACTACACTCTCGTGCCTCAAGCTTAGAAATAGGCTTGACATCACTTCTTTTTCTTTTTATTTTTCTTTTTCTTTTTACTTTAAGCATTATTCTTTACCCCAATTATAATTTTCTAAACATGATTTTTATGCGGTTTTCAGGTACTCTGATCTACTGAACACCGAGACTGTCAACCATGCCTCCTCGTGTGGAGCCACCTTCTGGAAACGAAAGCCAAGGAAGGAGGCCAGTTTCGCCTCCACCGGAAGACAATGACCGGTATAGTGATAATGAGCGGCAAGAAGATCCAGAATCACCAGGGCATGAGGACCAGCATCATCAGCATAGACGTCGTCGGAGACACAGGAGGAATCATGATAACCGGGAGCGACGCCGAGACGCCAGCGAAAGTGACGACTCGGAGGAAGAAGAGAAAACTCTGAGAGAATTGGCTTCTACAAAGGCCAATAGATCGAGGTGCCCCGTTATCATCCCAAGGTTCAATGCGACAAACTTTGAGCTCAAGCCATCTGTGATCTCCATGATTCAAAATAAAAGCTTCAGGGGGAGTTCTAAGAGTGACAACCCTTACCATCACCTTGATGCTTTCAAAAATATCTGCGACACCATAGAGATGCGAGGGGTTCCCCAAGAGGTCATTTACTGCAAGGGTTTTATCTTCTCTTTGGAGGATAAGACTCTATCATGGTACCTTGGGCTACCCCACCAAGCGCTGAATGGATGGGGAGAACTGGCTGACGCATTTGTAAACAAGTTTTACCCCACTGAGAAGACGATGAGGAACAAGTTAAAAATCACGTCTTTCATGCAAAAGCCAAATGAAAACCTCCACGACGCCTGGGAACGATATCTGGAATATCAGAGGGACTGCCCTCACCACAATTTCAAGAAGGGCTTCCTGGTCTCTACCTTCTACAATGGGCTAACTCCCGATGAAAGGGTATCGCTGAATGCGGCAGCAGGAAGTGACTTCTTAGGGAAAAAGCCAAGCAAGTCCGAAAAGATCATTAGGAACATGGCTGAGCTGAAGGCCGATGTTGACTACGATAAATCTGATAGAGGGCAGGCGAAGAAGGTAGGGGAAGGAACCTCTCTTGAGTCCAAGGCTCTGGAAAACATTACTTCTCAGATTCAAAGGATAGCAACAGATGTGAAACAACTGAAGGATCATGGCGGAAAGGGGAAGAAGCAAGTTGAGAAAGTCATGAAATGTGTTACCTGTGGTGAAGGAGGACATGCGGTAGACAACTGCGTCTACACCAAACCCGGCACCGACAGCGACTCCGACTCGGAAGAAGAAAGGACCGAGAATGTATCCTACATGAACTTCAAGAGACCAGACCACCCTGGTTTTAATTATGGCAACAAGGACGCAGCCGAAAACTCGCATCAGCTGCACACCTCGGCCAGGCTAGTGCAACCTTTCGAGAAGAGAGGGGGATCCAGACAGTATAACAAGAATAGCCAGTTCCAACCAGTAAAAGGCAATTTCTAAGTAGCAGGAAAATACCAAGGCCCATCCCGTGAATAGGAGAAGGGGGCAAGCCAATCTCAGGTGATCGGCCAGCTGTTTGACTTCGTCAAGAAGCAAGATAGCGTCAATAACCAGTTAGCACAGAGCGCGCTGTCAAATTCGGGAGTCTTGAACTCACTGCAAGTCCAATTGGCAGATATGCAAACACATCAACGAAAAATCGATCAGCAGCTCGCACAGCTCGCCGAGTTTGTGAAGAATCCTTCGGGGAAGATCCCGTCCAACACTGAACCAGCAAAGTGATAAAGTATGATAAAGAAGCCAAAGACGTACTAGCTGAAGAAGGAAAATGCAGCGCTCCTCGGGAGGCAGCCCGTGCTTTTATTTCCCTAGTATAGGACGTTATTTACTTTTCGGAAAAACATACATTACAAACACTATGGACTGTAATAAGGCCCGAGTCAGTGCATGCACACGTGTGCTGACTCTTTTTGTTTTAAGGGCCACCGCTTTAGTTTTATTTTCCAGGATGGGTAATACCATCTGAGGCCGGGTTTAGCCTTAGGCCAATGATGTTTTACCCGCATGTCGCCTCTTTCTTTAAGTGGGGTTTACCTCGGAGTTTTGTCCCGAAAAATCTTGTATCGGTCGGGCGGAGTCTGGTCTAGTAACCCTTTTTCCCAGACCGAATCGGGCGGCACACCAACCGGCATACAGATTGCGCCCGTCTCGGAAGGGAATGGTTTTACCGCGACGTCCGGCCGCTATATATAAGGCAAAAACTTTACCGTGTCACGCTCCCGGACTTTACCTTTTTCAGCTACCGTATCGTGCAGTACTTTTCTTGCTCTCCGCTCCCGTGTCGCGTAGAGACCTCTCCCGATCCCGTGACGTGCAAAACCTTAAGGAAAACAAAGGTATCGCACGACAGCCCTATCGCCCGAGCATACCCGATACGGACCTTTATCGCGTACGATGTATCGGGCGAGGATTTAACGTTGATTTTCTTGTCGCCCGATACTGTTATCGCGCGACACGCTTCTCTCGCGCCTGCCCGATACAGCTGTGTCGGGCAGTGACTGTATCGCCTGTTTATTCTTGTATCAGGCAGCGCTCTTTCAAGACCCTGCCGGGCGCTCAGTTTCTTTTGAACGTATCGTCCGACACAGTTGTATCGAGAAAGCTTTACATGATCTTGTCTCAAGGCCCAATACAGTCGTGTCGGGGTGTCTTTCCCCTTATTAATTTTCCTATTGATGACAAAATAGCATTTGTTTGATTGATGATAGGGATGGCACGCACGAAGATAACTGTTAGGCTCGTTGACGAGCAAGGCAGGAGGGTTGTCACCGAGCCAGAGGCAGAGGTGGCAACGGTCGGGCAGAAGCGCTCGAACCCTGAAGTAGCTGGACCCTCAACATCTGGAAAGAGGGTGAGGACAGAAGAAGTGGCCACTCCAGCTGCAACACCTGCTCCAACAGCAGAACCCCTGGATCACACGCCGGGAAGGTTCGTGCCAAGAGATGAGGAGCACGGCCGCAGATATGCTGAACTAGGAGCCAAGCTCTACAGGCCAAGCAGGTTCTGCTACCAGTCGTCCTTCATGCAGTTGGGCATCTTTGAGAGAATGGAGAACGTGCTTGCCGCAGCAGGTCTGAGGCAAATCTGCCTCAGCCTATCCGCCTCATACACCGAGCTCACGAAGGAGTTCATGGCGTCCCTTCACCGAGTAAAGAATACACCTGCGGAAGCTAGAAAGTATGGCGGAGAAGACAGAATCCAGGGGCGGCTTTACAATGCAGAGCACGTCATTTCAGAGAAGCTGCTCAACCAGATTTTCTCCTCTAGCAAAGAGGAAAGAGGGAGACTGGATAACGGTGCAAGGATCACCGAAGGAGACGGGTTCAACCCCGTAGATATCTGGGAAAAGCTAACTGGGGAGTCATCTTTCAAACCCGGGAGCAAGGTGGCGGCAGTGCACTCATGCTTCTGGAGGATAATGCACAAGCTGGTGGCGTGCCTCCTCTTCAGCAAGAACGAGTCCAGCAACATTTACTCCGAGGAACTCCACGTCATGTGGCACATGATGGAGGGCCGGACTATCAACCTGGGGCGCTTCTTGCTGAACACGCTGCACCCAATAAAGGATGCCACCAAGGAATATTGCATGGGTGGCATCGTGAACCTAATCGCGGTGGGGCTGGGATACCCACGCGAGCCGCGCAGCCTCTCAAGAACAAGAGGGGATGAGTTGATCGACCTCAAGTACCTCATGAGGTCGGGTATAATAAAGAAGGAGGGGCGGAGTTACTTCTACAAGTTCGCAAGGACGAAGATCCTTCTCCCGCTCCCTCGTTGCGCCGCCTACGACGCAGAAAAACTAGTCTTCACCATAGCCGAGATCGAGGCTGTGGCAGCAGGCGCAAGCTGCGCTCCACCCCCAAGAAGCCAAGAACGGGGAATCACCAGAGGGCCCATCCCACTAGGTACTCGGCAGGACATATCTTCAACAGCTCCTGTCGAGCGGCTCGCTGCCTCGGAGCCACCAACGACAGCCACAACAACAAGGCCAGTGGTAGCAAGAGAAGAACCGGTGATTGTGGAGGTCACCGAGACAAGAACTGGAACTGCAGCGAGAGAGACGGCTGTAGTCCCCGTAGTTTCTGCTGCGCCCTTAGGGCAATTGATGAAGTACAACCGGATGTCAGCGATGAGCTATTTGCCGACATCCTACAAAGGGAGCTCGAACGAGCACAGGTGATGCCGACACCACCACCAAAGTCACCTGTAGCAGTTATTGAGGAGATCGTCGACAACGTCGATATGGGGCAGCATCCGTCCCCCACAACACGGTCTCCTCTGATACAACAAGAGGGCGGGACAGCACCGACACCTCGCTCAGAAGCATCCGCCGTGCAGACGATAGAAGTAGGTTCTGCCTCGTCGGGCAGACCATCGCGCGGGAGGAGCATTTCGAGGTCGAAGGGGAGACAAGCGGAAAACCCTCCTTCGCTCAGAATGATGCTGGGACAAGAACTCGATTTCTTGCGGGAGGTAACAGAAAACCATTCTACTACATTTCTTTCCCTAACCCGCAAGTTGTCGTTTTTTGAACAAAGGCTGGATAGCCAGGAACGAGAGCTGCTGGCTTTGGCCAGCATACCTGGCCGGCTAGAGGCAGTGAATGCCACGCTACAACAAGTTCTGCAGCGCCTTAGCGAGATCGAGGGGAGGCTGAACAGGGAGGACGACCATCCACGCCCAAGGCGGCCGAGAAGATCGCCTTCGCCTCCTGGTCCGGGCTCTCAATCCTCATCGTCAAGAGCATCGTCAGGATCGTCATCATCCACCTCCTCCTCCGGCAGATCTTCATCAGCACCCGGAGGAAATTCATCACAAGGGCAAGGCTATGAAGCTCCAACCAGACAAGGAAGCCCTTTTGACCTGAATGAGGCCGCTCCCTCAGCCCCCTTTCATGAAGCTGAGGATAACGACGAAGATATCAACGTCGGGGAGGGCTCTTCTGATGAATCCGAGGGAGAAGGGGGGGACATCTGCAGTGCAAACGAAAGACACCTCCCCAGAGGAAGGAGTTCAAGGGCTGACCTCACCGATTTCTCCGCACCGACAGAGATACCCTCCTTCGAAATGACTGACTTTGACAGAAGGGTCATAGGGTATCTAACGATCAAAGACCAGAACCTACTCAACATGGTCCTGAGATCGCAAGCCGACGAGGAAGAGATACTCTGGAGCGACAGTTATTTCTCGGTGCAGCGGGGAACTCTGAGAAACATCTTCCGCGCCAAGGCTGTCGTAGGGAAGAGGTTGTTCAGAGTACTACAAGGGGCCATTATAGAAAGCGCCGACAAGAAGAAAGGCCAACATACAGTTTACGCTGCCACCCCGACCCTAGCAAGAAGACTAATGATGGGGTTGTACAATTCTATGCAGGTAGAAAGTATGTTGGATTACATTGAAGTGCACAATCCGAAACTGGTGCTGGCCCCTTACAAACACAGAAACAACTGGTTCTTGTGCATTGCCGACCTCCGAAATCATGATGTCCAACTGCACTGCTGCTGCAGCAAAGAGGTCCCGCACACAGGAAGTACGTTCCTACACCCAAAGGACGTAAAGCTAAGACTGCTGCCTCTACGTCTCCACCGGGTCATCAAGTATGGAGTCCAGCGCCACAGCGGCGTCTGGAATTTCTACTCACTAAGGGACTTCCCAGTCCAAGAAGAGGAGGGAAGTGGAAATAGTGCATTCATAGTCCTCAGAGCCATGGAGATGATACATATCTTCGGATACTTCAAGCAACTCCAGAATAATAACTTCTACAGTCTCAGAAGCAAATATGCATTGCTGCTGATAAAGGACAAGCGCTACTTCCGAGACGCGGGGATACCAGAAGAGCTGCTGGATAGTGAACAAGAAGAAGAGTCATCTCAACACAGCAGCCCTCCTGAAAAAGAAGCAGAAGCAGAGACGAATGTCTTTGGGGCAGGCAAATAGATAAACATCTTGCGACAAGTTTTCGGACACGACGAACAAGCCTCGCCCCAGAACAAGGAGGAGTCGATCCACAACTTCGACCATTTCTCATGCGCTACCCTCACGCAGGAACAGGTCAACGAAATCCACATGAAGTTGGCTGACTCCAACCCTACAGACGTAGCCTACTCGGCAGACGATGTCATAGTCCCGATTGACGACTTAAGGGACATGGTAAAAGAGGGAGGATGTCTGGCGTTATCTGTGGCGGTCTCCTACATCCAGATACTACGAAACAAGTCTGAACACGCATGCATAGCAGATCCAATGCTGTTCAATGACATTTGCCTAGCCGATGAGCAAGGGGCGAAGGAAGCTTTCCTAGCAGAGTTGGAATGCAGAGTCCCGAATACCATTCTCCTTCCAATCCTGCACAACAACCACTAGACGCTCTTAACGGTGTACACCCAACAACGAGCAGGGATTTTCTACAACAGCTCGGACAGCAACAAAGACCATCCAGTGCCTTGTACATCGACAACGCTGACATCTCTCGAACGACTAGTACGAAAGTACTATATCGATATAGCAGCGCTGATACAACCATTCCTGGGAATGCAAGCAAGAAGCTGGCATGAACTCCAGTTCTGCCACCGCAGCCCACAACAAATTCAACTATCCAACGACTGCGGCATCTTCATCCTGGAATGGATGGCAAACGAGGCAACGCCTGATCAGCTCCTCCACATCGACTATCACAGCAAAAGAGGAGAATATGTGTGGGAGCTCTTATCTAGCCCAGGCGCGCTGATCATCTAACCCTCACTGATTAACATTTCCTTACCTCATCTACTTCACAACTCTGGGACAGAGTGTGGAGTAAGTTTGGGGGGGGGGGGGTACCATGTACCAGTGAGGGAGGTACAAAACTTTTCTCCTTTGATCCCCTCGTCCTATCCATTTCAATTAGTGTACATATAACTTTTTTTTAGTGTACATATAACATATAACCCTTTTTGTGTACATATAACTTCTTACACAACCTTTTTCCTTCTTTCTAAAAGTCTTGAAAACTTTGAAAATTTTTGCTTATGATTCCCTATACTTATATATGTACAAAGTTGCTGTAATAATAATAAAACATGTTGTGACTTCTTGCAAAGTTTACTTTCTGTATATTTAATGAGTTACAAGTTCTGTCATATCTTTCTGATAATGCTGTCTCAAACAAACAAAAGATTGTGCCTTGCCATCCAAAAATTTTCAAAAAATAATAATCTCGCAAACAGCTAAGAGACGAGTATGGAGAAGGAAAAAGCTGCCCAAACAGCAAAAATCTCTTTTGTTTTCCCTTACCCAGCAAAAATCCCAAAAAGAGAAAGAAACCTTATGAGCATGAATAAAAGCATGAGAGTTGTGCCCAATAAAAGAAAAGAAAAAAAATATATATACACACTTGTTTTCCAAAAGTACCCATCTTTAGGCATGGTAGATCCGGGGCAGTGGTACGTAGGATGTGAAATCACTGCTCTAAAGCCAACTGGCTTGGACTGCAGGGACCACTTGCCCGTTAACGGACCCTTACCTGGATGGACTGATGGGAAACAAGAAGAAAAACCCAAAAAGCTTTAGCCTACCCTATACACAACTTTCTGCCCCTAAAATAAAGCTGTTTGGTGTGGAAGCTAACTTCAGAATCATACACCAAAGTCTCGCTGAAGCTGTGGAGAAGAAAAATTTTACTTAAATAATAAGGCAAGTAGGGCAAGGTCTTTTGTTCGCATTAAGACAACATTACCTCCAAGACATCGCAAATCTTGTGCTACCCTTTAGCCTTAAAGTTTTACTGTGCAAGAAGAAACAACACAAAGTTTAGTTTAAATATTGATTGAGGACAATCAAAAAGCTAAGTTTGGGGGAGTTGATAACACCAAATTTTGTGACATTTTTGCCCTTTATTCTGTTATCAAAACTACCCTTTTCTGCTATTTTCCTCTATTTTATTAGCATTTTTGCAATAATTGGCCAAGCAACGCTCTTATTCCAATTTTTCCTATCTTCTACAGAGTTTCCCTCGTTTTTGTGCAATAAGGCCGATTCCGGCCCACAATAAGTCTAAGCCCGTCTCGACCTTCTTGACGCCCGATACAACCCAGCCCGACAGGGGCTGGGCGACACAAGAATGATCGGCGGAGAAGGGCGCTGCGCAAGAAGGACGTGTCGGACGACATACCATCTACACGACAGGGAGCCAAAGCCGCATCGACGACCAAACTCGTCGGGCGACACAGCCACCCACCGGCAGGCGTGCCGCCAGCCACATGACCGATAGCCAACGCCTCGCGCCGAGACATACATGTATCGACCATCCACATCCATCGACCGGCGTATAAGGGAGCTACGTGGCGTTTCCAGCACCATAACTCCTTCAACCGCCGCATATAAATAGCAGCTACAGGAAGCCGAAAAGAAGGGTCGTCGAGGTCGTCGTCGGGGATAGTCGGAAGGGTTGGACAGTTCGGACAAGACAGTTCGAGAGACACCTTCGAAGGTAGCTGTGAGAGCAAGAGTATCGCACCCCAGTGCTTGTGCCGGGCGACACTAGGTGAGCTTTCCCTCATCCCGAGAGAGAAGGGATGGTTCACTTAGTGTTGTCCCGGGCGACACTGCGGGCCGATATCGGCCAGCGAAGATGAGCGACACGAGTGCCCGACAGTAGGCTCGTAACTCTTTGCCCGACACGATATCGAACCCGATACGCTCCGCCCGTCATGCGTGCCGCCCGAGAGGGTGCGCCGCCCGACATGAGCGTATCGGCCAGGGTCCTTGAGCGATACAGTCAGTCGTTAGTCGGCGCTGCCCGAGAGGGGGTGCCGCCCGACACTGCCGTATCGGGCTCGGCCCCTGACCGGTATCGGGCAGGAGAGATACAACAGTCTGTCGTTCTTCTACATCAAGAAGGCGACATCTATCTTTAATTCTGTTATTTAAATTCTTAGCTTATGCATTGTATTAAGACCCTTATTGCTTATGGAAATAGAAATGCTTAACTGCTATTTGTTTAATGCTTGGTGCCTTATGATTGGGTAACTGTTGTGTTGGATATCCGAACTCTAGCTTACATGTTTTGGATCGCGTTTCGCTTAGATACCGAATCGTCTTTCCCATCGCAACTACTTCGAGAGTTGGGTTGTGGCTCTAGTGTTTGGTCCAGATCTGGAGTACGAGAGTGCCCGGAACGGAGTTGTTTTAGTATCATTCCACTCTAACTTGAGTCCAGCAACCTCGAGAGGGGTGTTGAAGCTCGGTTAGAGGCACCCGCTCTGAGAGGAGGGGTGCAGGGTGTTACTGCTACCGCTTGTCTTACTGAAGTCTTATCCCTTGCATTACGCCTTAAACTGCAGTTTATCTTTCTACTTTCTGTTGCATGAAAATTCCTAAAAATTGATAAATGACAAAATCTTAATCTTTCTTGTAACTCCAGTTGGAGATAGTTTTCTTTGATTTAATCGTGACAGCTTGTTGTTCCCCTTCGGGGAACTTTAATATCTCTTTATACCCACCGGAGTGTAGAGTGTCGATATAGAGTTGTCAATACGACCCACCTTGTCCCTGTGTTCGACCCCGTAAACAAAGTTGCGGGGGCCTAGAAGGATTCAGGTTATAAATGTGAAGGCTCGACTACCTCAAATACGCCTCCAATTTTAGGACGCGCGATTTAGGCCGGTCATATATTTGTAACTTGCCAAGTTTGACTCATGTCATCAAATATTGCAGCAACTACACGAGTATGCCTCCTGTCGACCCTAACCACCGTATTGTATGGACAAGAGAGTCTGATGCCGCTGTGGTGACAGCATTGCGCAGACAATATGACCTAGGAAGGTGTATTGATGGTAATTTTACTATGGACTCTTGGAGGGAAATAACTTCTGATGTCAATAATAGGGTTGGCGACGTGTATAAGTTAGACCAAATAAGATGTCGCTGGAAGAACCTTAAAAAGGACTACGTCCATTTGAAGGGTTTGACCGACAAGAGTGGCGTTGGATGGGATGAAGAAAGGCACACGCCCATTGTACCAGACACCCCTGAGTGGAAAGAGGCCATTGCGGTACGCACACTATACAGAACTTTTATCCTAACAAAATGTGACTGTACATGTAAACATGATTATCCTAATACACATATTTTTGAAAGTGTAGGCAGATAGGGACCTGACTAGGTTGCTTAGGCGCCCATTTCCCCACTACTACAACATAGAGCTAATGGCGGGGAGGAACATTGCTAGAGGACACCATGCAATGTCTTCGGCGGACAGTCAGATTCCTGCAGATGTTGCGTCTGAGGATGATGTAAGTGTCGACTTAGGCGTGCCTGATACACCCATGTACACACAATCGGCAACAGACGAGCGTAGCGTACCCGCACCTACCGTGCAAAGTGAGGGTGAAAGCGCGCGGCCTGGGGGAACAGATAACCCGTCAGCTGGGGGCAGGAGTCCTTCTACCCATACGCGCAGGAAACGACAATCAACCCCGCAAGAGCGATGTAGCCTTTCCAATGAAGTTCTGGCTGAGTTCACATAGGTTTACACAAAGGTTCACGAGTTAGGCACATCCATGATGACCAAAGCCTATGAAAAAGAAGAGTTGGCAAACATTTTACAACATTTTAATGACAAATTCCCCGATGCCCCCACCGCTGCTTTTACTACACTTGTGAACGCCATCAAGGACTATACAAACCGTAACATCTACCTTAGCCTAAAAAACACCCCTGCAAAGATAACCTTGTGGTTAAACGACCTTTGTGAAAGGTCACAATTCGGTTTTGGCACATCTGTACCTCCAATGCCTTCATTTTATTTCCCATCTCCGCAACCATTCCCTTCACCCAACTTCAACAACACGTCATCTCAACAATCATTTGTGCCACCATTCCCTTCACCCAACTTCAATACCACATCGTCTCACCCACACTTTATGTCGTCTTCCTCTTCACCCAACTTCCCAGGCACATCGTCTCAGCCACCATTTATCCCGCCACCCAACTTCCCAAGCATGCCACCAATGTGGTTTCCTTCATCCAGTGATGCTGGTCCATCGGGAACATAATTGCACGGTTTATTTCGTATGCATTTGATGTTAATTATTTTCCGTCCAAACATTTACATTCGATTGACTGTTGTAATATTTTACTTTCCGCACACACATTACATATCCGTACAATTTCATTTGATTGAGTGTTGTAATAATTTATTTTTCACACGTTAATTGGATTGTCTTATGTTGTAGCAATTATTATGTTGTTGTTTTCATTTTTGTCTTATGTTGTAGCAATTATTATGTTGTTGTTTTCATTGTAAATGTAGGCATCATGTCTGCCAATGAACAACCACAAACACATGACATGCTCAACAATCTCTTATTAGATACCTTGTTGTGGCCAGTGATTCACGTTGGTGATTTAATTGCTGACTCTATTGCATACTCAATCATGGACGCAGTAGACGTTGATGCCTCCACACCACCTCGTATCCCTAGGTCAGTTAGCATCAGGAGTGGCCACATAAAGGTCTTATAAATATTGACCGGTCACGAACAAAGGGCTTATGACCTATACCGGATGCGTCCACAAACTATAATGACCTTTGTCGACAAGCTTGAGAGTCGTGGCTTGTTGCGAGGTACTAGAGGCGTCACCTCCGTTGAGGCAGTATGCTATTTCCTGCAGATGGTTGGCCATGGACACACAAATCGTGCTTTAGCAGAGGACTACATTCACTCCGGTGAGACCATTAGCAGAAAGTTCAACGAAGTCTTGGAAGCTGTTTGTGCGTTGACCCATGACTACATTGTCATGCAAACCACAACTAAATGCACAACAACACATACTCACATTTTACATAACGCAAGGTTCTACCCATACTTCAAGGTAATAGTTAACCCCCTAATAAATTTTAATTAATTTTCAAACATTTTGTATGTTTACAACATTATTTTGGTTTATAGAATGCCATAGGGGCTATTGACGGAACACACATCCCTGTCTTGGTCAACAGAGACAAACAAAATCGATACCGTGACAGAAAAGGGAATGTCTCTCTCAATGTCATGGCTGTAGTAGACTTCTCTATAGAGTTTACATATGTCCTCACTGGGTGGGAGGGGTCGGCTGCCGACCAAAGGGTCCTGCAATCGGCAAAGACCCATAGTGGGTTTACAGTTCCGTCGGGGAAGTTTTACCTGGTAGATGCAGGGTATGCCAACACTCGTGAATTTGTTGTACCCTATCGCAACACAACATACCATATTGCTGAGTACCGAGGAAACAGACATTCCTACACCAGCAAGAAAGAGATGTTCAACCACAGACATGCTCAACTACGTAATATTGTAGAAAGAGCATTTGGGGTGCTGAAGAGACGGTTTGCATACCTTAAGAAGGGACCGACATATCCTATTCATTCGCAGTGTCGCATCGTACTTGCTTGTTGTATCCTACACAATTTCATCTGACGGAAAAATGACGGAGACACCATAATGGATGACCTCCCAGATGAGAATTCATCATCTGCCATTCCCCCAGCCGGCGTTCCCCCGAGTTCAGGGCAAGGTTCAACTCAGGCCGATTCAAGGGAGGGCGAAGTGTTACGTGAATCCATTGCTAATCTCATTTGGGAAACTCGTTAGTAGAGTATCTGTAATAGATTGATTCCCGAATTGTTTATTTGGAACCTAATCAGAATCGTCACATTGTGTCAATATAGGTTGTCTTCAAATGGAGAACGGAATGCCTCGTTGTCAATGCGGCCTTCAATCCACTGTACGCGTATATATGGATGCCAAGGATGCACAAAACGGACGTTTTCAAGACAACAACCCACACATGCCATATTTTACGTGCGGTAGGGTTCAAAATCAAAATAGATGTCATATGAGGTTGCCCGCACAACGGGTTGTACCCAAAATTGCCACACTAACCGCCGTTAGGGCTGCAATGCTTTCACAACTTGCATATGCACGCAGTGAACATCAGCTATGGTCTTCCCAATGTGACTTTGTCTGTTCCAGCAGAGCAGACACTGATAGGCTACAAGTAGAAATTACAGATCTACGATCGCGGTCCCAATATCTTTGCCAACATCTTCACATAACTAGCGACGACAACACTACCAATGAGGACGGTTACAATACATCATAGATGTATAACATCATTGATGTATGTCCAACATTCATAAGATAAGTTTATCTGTAATAGATTGAACAAACAATGGGGCCTATCTTGTATGTTATTGTTTTGATTTTCAATCTAACTTCATTACCATAAATCATTTGACTGATTCAAATGCATGGTGTAGATGTCTACTGAAGTTGTGCGGTGTGACTGTGGGTTACAGGAAGGCTTGCGACTTAACACTGACGATGCAGGGTTGTATGACTTTGGAATTCTCAGTGAAAGACCAGGTGAAATGTATTACATATGTCCTTCTCGCGAGGTGTGCTTGTACAAACACACATATTATGTAGCCACTGTGTACGTTACACATTCGTTGTCATTTACGTAAACTTCATAATATTTTTTAGGGAAAAGATCGCTGCAGATACTTTTGTTGGGCAATCGATCTCAGGCCTACAATTGATTCTATGAAAGCTGAGATTGCGTTACTCACGCTCGAGTGCAAGTCATTGTGGGGTCAGACAATGAACTTGAAAGATTTTTTTGAAATTCATCACAACCACCATGATGTTTACACCAACAAAAAGTATGAGTATGAGTATCTAAAACGCTACGTAGAAGAACTGGAGGAACAATGTAGGCTTCAGTTGGACACTCCTTCACCCCCGATGACGCCGTAACGTCGAATGGCGGCCATACCTTTCATTCGCGTCATCGGTTTTCCATTTTATTTTTGTTGTTTGGAAGTTCCCGTGTTAAGTGTTGTCGATTGTTTCTTGAAAACGAATATGCCATGCTCTGTTGTTTGGAATTTACATATTAACTAATATGCTTAGTCATTCGACGCTGTATTTAACTAATATTAACTATTATTGTTCTTCTTGTTATTTTTGTTCTTCTTATCTTCTTGTTATTTTTCTTCTTCTGTTCTTCTTCTTATCTTCTTGTTGTTCTTGTTCTTCTAGTTTATTACAGGTAACATGGGATATCGTTTTCCTGTAAAGGAGTATGATCTATCAAACAGTGAGTTTATGAGACGCGTCTCCCTTCCCCTACCCTGGATGTGTGAGCCGTTTAACATAACTCCTGGCTATGCTGTTGTGGAGGTAGGGAGAATAAACTTTGATGTACAGATCAGGTGGTCTACACCTGAAGAACAAATATGGAATAAGAAAGGAAAATATTTAATCATGGATGAAGGTTGGGCTGAAATGTTGGAGAAACTAAAAGCCAAACCTGAATGGACTGTCACCCTACAACCAAAACCCGAAGACCACATTCGCCCTACAACCTTTTATTTGTGGATTCGCCCTACAAAATCAGAATTGCTTAGGTATATTTACCCGAGACCAGAGAATTATATATCATCAACTTCAGACTCGACTGATGCCCTGTTTGTGAGAGACTGCCACCAACCAAATGAGGAAGACCGTGAAGTGGAGGACACTTCTTCATCAAGTTATGTTGAATCCGCTGCATCAACAACAAAACTCGGTTGATGCCCTGTTTTGTGTATTGTCTTTATTTTGCTTATATAGCATTTCAGGCTTGTTATGGGTGCCTGCCCACTAAGACAATTTATATTTATCGAATGTAGCTGAATCTGTTTTACTTCAAAAATGATGTTCATGTTTGACTAGTTAAATCTTGAATTTTTTAATTTAGTTGGATTACTTTTAGTGATGCCCCACAATACATCATTATAGTTTTTATGATTTTGTTGTTCTTGATGTCTGTTTTTTTAGAGGAGCTTATCCTAATTGGTTACGTATATGTGGTTGTATTTATCTCGGGTTAATCACAACCCTTGATGTGCTTCATCATATAGTTAGCATAAGCATAGAAGTATACGTGTACTTCTACAAGGAACACATATAAAGTAGAACATGTATCATGATAGCTGACTAGCCACTCATATTCAAAATGTATATCGGCTAAAAACTTGTTTCTTGGTCTGACGGGGTTATCAGGTTACCTCATATCTTGGGGTATTAAACATAGCATGTTAGGCATATTCAACCTCAATAAAACAACCAAAACACCCACATAAACACCCCACAAAAGGGTAACACGCCTGACTCACATCTCAACAACAAAATGAGAGTTCTTAAACCAAAGTGATATAGATAACAATTAAGTTATTTTTTAGTTACTTTTTTTAAAACTTCTGTTTAAACGGCGTCACAAGGCCACATTTTGAACAACAGTTCTGCGAGAATAGGACAGATTCAGCTAATCCTGCCTACAGTTGCCAAACAAAATCAGACTAAACCCAGCCTGCACAGCCAAACAGAATCAACTTGAAACGAGTCTGAAACGAGTCCAGCCCCCCAGAATGAGACTGCTTTGCCAAACAGAATCAGACTGGTTTTCCAAACAGAATCAGACTCCAGCAGGCCTAAACCCATCCAAGCCAGGCAGGCTTGCATAAAGCCAGCCCCGAACCAAACAGGGGCTAACGACTCGGGTTGGAGACTAGCAATTGGAATTAACTTCCAGATTGTGCGCTATGTAGCGCAAATGGAAAGATGGAGGAGGGTTTAACCATATCCTTATTCATGTAAAGACCAACTCGTAAAGGTTGGTCATGCAGAAAAACTACAATTAAGCTTCCATACTTACTATCATAACGAATATCTTTTTTTTTCTCTCCTTGAAACAGTATAATTGTGGTCTTAAAGGATATATGTTTTACCCTTTCAAAACTATATTCATGATGGATCTGTATTTTTCGAGACATCCTGTGACGTGACACTCCATGCAATACAGCTAGAAGGTTGCCCTTCATAAGGAATCGATGCATTTCAAACATAATGTAAATTTCTATCAGTCGGTGTTTCAGAGATCAGACAATGACTGTGTTGATTTTTAGAGTTGAAAGTTAAAACTAAATATTGAACCCACTTCCAATCAAGCAAGTTCAAGTAGAGAAGTACTGCTTGGTACCAATTACATAGGCACCATCTATTACGAACAATCCATTCAAATGAAGTCATCTTCTAAACTGTATCTCCGAATTTTGGGTTAGAGTTTCTCAACAAATAACATGCTCACCCGTGAAGCGGTCCATTGAATCTCTTTATGGAAAGTAGAACACGACATGAACATGACCACAAGAAGACATTACTATATTAATTTCCACTCGTTTTGCTGCAGTGACAATCGATACTTTAATTCGCATCAAAGAAATGAGTATTATCTTAAACACAAGTTAATTGACAATAGTATACTCTTAACTATGATTTTCATTTACAATATAATATGCAAATTAGAAGATCTACGAAGAAAAATGTCAAAACTGGAACATGTAAGTCTAGTATTTTCATTTACAATATAGTACTTTTGATCCGTTGAGCGAGAGTCCTTCCACACGGGACTCCCGGATCACTATGGCCTACTAATTCAAATAATTAGAAGAAAGAATGGTGGACCAATCACACATACACACACACACGCCAGACCTGCTCAGGACAACATGGGCATCTGCCATCTAGCCGTGGGCCTATAGACTTCGAAGAATGGTCTTTGATCTATGATTTCATTTAGTACTATAAAATTTAGAAATGAAACTTTTGCTCAAGATGGAAACACATTCGACCAATACTCAGCTGGCTTTTTAGTAGCATATCTAATAGTTGAATCGAACTTGAGTACATGTATTCCATCAGGCACTTAAAATTGGATCTAAAAATGTGTCATATTTGAACCAATTCTAATTGTCTTGTTGAGCTGTATTTAAGTAGTTGTTGAATGGTTAAATGAGAATACCACGTGGTCATGTATGAATCCAATAAATGTGTAAATATTTCATTTGACGCTTCTATTTCAGAAACGTTTGATTGTGTGAGAAAGAGAGATGGGGTTTAATTTAGATTGCTTAAATAGGCCTCCACAATGTTTACGGTTGGACACTAGTGACATTATCACTTTTATGGCGGTGGCTGAAGTCTGGGTCAAGCATCCTCATCCTTCAATGTTGTTGCGATCTACTGTTGTTGTTGCTTATTGATCCGCTCTAGGTGACTAAGGCGTTCTTGAAGTTCGATCAAGATTAATTGTGTATCTTGACCATATGAACACTATCCAGGGCTGAAAAAAGAAGGCATAGTTGAAGTTCAAACGAGATAAGGTGTGAATATCAACCATGCATGACATGGATTCTCAGCTACTCACACATACCCAACAATATATGTCTTAAATTATCTTCTCACATTCCTTGGATCACTATAAGAATATATATTTTGTTTCATCAAATTTTGAACATTACAAAAGTTATATATTGTATAAAACAATTATATTATTATGATTTTATTTATTTAGTAATGCAATTATTTGTTGAGAAATCAGGACGATAGATAAGGCGACGTAAAATAAAAATTTAAATGCTCGTTTCCCAAAACAGTAAGATTGCATCAATAATAGTGTATCTAGGAAGGAAGGTTTGTAAGGACATGTCTAGTCCTGGAGCAAGTCTAGTGACATTACCCTTACAGTAGTTGCTTCTTCTTCAAGCAGCAATGTGCTTCTTCTTTAGCAACACCACTCGAAAAGTCATCATGAATGATCTCTTGGTCTGGCACCACAGACAGGGTGTCCTACTAGCGGGAAAAACTCCTCACCTCTAGAGTAGTCCACACAGAATTGACTAGATCCAGGTGGGACTGATGGCGCGAGGTAGGGGCTCTGGAGGCCAGGGAGGAGGAGGAAGGGGTAGCTTCGCCGGGAGGACTCGTCCCCCTGACACACCATCTCCGATCAGCAACACCAACTCTGTGGAAGGATCGTCAACAAAGAATCAAACGAGCCATCAAGTAGACTATGAAAGACATACTATGAACGAGGCAACTGAAGAACAAGGAAACCCTAACATGCCGAGGAAATCCTATGCTAATACCGTGGGTAATGGTGGCAACAACAACCAAATAAAGAATGTGCCTGCGGACTTCCTGAAATCATCGGAGATTGAGGTCTATCGCACAGGACCAATCCCTGAGTTCAAGATAGCCCCTGAATGGATCCAACCACTTCTAGATCCATGGAAATTCTCTGTAATCATTAAGGCTGTGGGGATCAATGTCAGATACCACGCCCTGGTTAAGAGGCTTGCCATCCTCTGGAAACCAACTGAAACCTTCAGGGTCATTTACCTAGAGAAAGGTTATTACATTATTCAACTATCCAATGAAACAGACTATGTTTGAGCCATGACAGGAGGACCATGGACGATCTTCAGAACGTACATCTCCATTCAATCATGGAGCAGACTTCAGGTCATCAGATCTGATTCTACGGAGGCTGCTAGTTTGGGTTAGAGTTGTTGATCTTCCAGTCTACCTATACCAGCATGAACTCCTTTAGACAATCAGAGACGCGATAGGAAAAACTATAAAGATTGATTCTACCACAACTCTGGGCCATCGGGGAAAATTTGCCTGGATTACTGTGGAAGTGGAGACAGTAAAACCCCTTCTCCCAACAATCCTCTTCAATGACAAGAAGTTTAATCTGGAATATGAAAATAACCCTCTTATCTATATGGGATGCGGAAGGGTGAGACACAGCAAGGAGGATTGCAAGTTTACAACACCCCCCGTGTCAGATAATACCCCATCTGAAAGTAGTACTCCCCATCCACAAATAAATCCATACAACATGGGTATTCACACAAAAAAGCCTAAAAGAAGACCAGTTCAGGAGGAAAAAGAACAGATTCCTCCCGACCATGTACAAGACATCCTGGATTATGATCCTACCCCCAACCAAGGTGATGAGCGGGAGGGGGATGGATGACAACAACAACTGAGTAAGAAGAACCACAGGAAATAAAAGCAACAAGTGAAAGCAGCAGCAGAGGAAAATGCTGAAAACACAGTTGTTACTCTACATGATGATGAAACAACCATGGGAAGAGAGGGCGGTCCAGTTGCAGAAGACCAATTGGTTATCTATAACATGGATGGACAAGCCTATAGGAGCTCTGTGGATAGACATGTCAGCCTGAGAAACAGGAAGGTAGTCTATCAAATGATTCCAATTCTCTCGAGCCCAGAGAGGGTGAGGAAGAAGGGCAAGGCCTCGAGTTCACACCCGGAATTCTCGGGGAGTTCTTCGGATAAAAGAATCGAATATGAGATGGAGGATACTGACCAAGAGTGGTAGGGTTTCTAGCCTGAGGCATTTTCCTCAGGGAACCATAAAGTCTAAGAGGTGCTCGATCAACCCTTATATATCCAAATGAAAATCACAGTTTGGAATATATAGGGTGCAAGGTCTCATCAGAAGGCTCGTTTAATCAAAGAGTATAAAAATTGAATGAAAATAGATGTTCTGGTTGTTCTAGAACCTCGTTTGTATTGGTAACCAAGCTTTTTCCATCATAAAACAATTTGGTTTTGAGTCTTCTCATAGAGTGGAAGCCCTAGGATTCTCTGGTGGAATATAGATTTTGTGGAATAAAACTTACTGTAACATGGATATTATATGTTGTCACTGACTATTCGTGCATTGCTGCATCGATGGAGCAGCAGTCACCTTCGTCTACGGAGGCCCTACACCCAAGCGATGGGAGAAACTCTGGTTGCAACTCAACAGCCTCAGTCAAGGTATCAGTGGCCCATGGGCAGTCATGGGCGATTTCAACACGATCCTTAGTATTAATGAGGAAAGCGGCAGTAAATACTTCGACACCAGAGCTAGAAACATGTTTCATGACATGCTACTAACTTCTGGCTTGAAGGGGGATAAAACTGAAGGCCAATTCTTCACCTATCAAAAAATGCTCGAGCAGCTGGATCGAGTGCTTGTAAATGAGAAATGTGTGGCATCCAACTTTTAAAAATAAGATTAACTAATGTGGAAGCGGTCGTTAGCAGCGGAATTACTGAAAATCACTAAAAATTAAAACTTTTTACAAAGAGATCCATAAACTGAAAAAACTCTTTCATAAAGAACCAAAGTAAGTTATTTACATTATGATTTACTAGTACATCTCTTGTACCATTCATCTTGAGAGTTACAAGCATCAATTGCCTTGTTAAACTGTTCATAGGTAGTATAAAAATCTCGAGGCATCAAGCCAAAATATCATATCTATGTTAAACTATCTACTGACTCCTAGGACCTGAGAGTACAGAGACGACACATAGGAGTAACGTCTGTCTCACAAAAACAAGATTAACTAATGCAGAAGCGTTCATCAAGCAGCGGATTAGCGAAAATTACTAAAAATTAAAACGTTTTGCAAAGAGATCCACACATTGGAAATATTTTTCTTCAAGAGCCAAAGTATAACACATTTACATTCTGGCTCAAAGGTACATGTCTTGTACTATCTCTTCTCGAGATTTACAACATCATCTGTCTCCAACATGAATTATAGACAACATATAGCTTTGAGTGCATCAAGACAAAATCTCGGACCGATTCATTAAAACACTAACTAAAACCCCGAGGACCTGAGAGTACAGAGACGACACATAGGACTCTATATACATCTGAACATGACATAACAGCCAATGTCTCCACCTGAGACTTCACTGTGGTCCCTGCTGCTGTTGTTGTCCTTCATCTACTGAAGGATTCCTGTCTCCTCGTCCGCATCCACCTAAAAATGTGGTTCCCACGGGGGTGAGACAATTATAAAAATTGCCCCAGTGAGAGATATAACTCTCTGCCAGTAACATTAATATTCAACTTAAGGAGATAAATATGAATAGAGGAATCATATTTATTTGACAGCAAATATTTTAATGTCTAACAGATTAGAACATTATTCTATATCAGAAGCATTGTAGCCATAACTTGATAGAATCAACATGTCGCTTATCCTTTAATGAATATGAAGAAAATGTATAACATCTATTCAAACTACAGAATCATTACCACTGCATTAACTCTCTTTAGGCTTAGATCATAGATCTAAAGCCTGGCATTATCATTGTGGAGTCATGGCACGTAGCCATACTCTTTTCACAAAGTATTGGGATCTTAATCCCTCATCTCATCAAGTACAATTCCACTTTCTAACAAGTTCATTATCATTATTATAGGTTATGGTTATTTGAACCTTTAACTCATCATAGAACACTTGTTACCATTTATTAGGTAACTTCATACCTTCAGGTCATCTGACCAAGGACATTATGATTCTTGCTACACAAAGCATTGCACATAGTTCGTAAAGCTTATATCACCTCTTATTATCCCTTAATAGGCAATACCGCATATTATGGCTTATAAAGCCCATAAAACATTTTCAATGTACAGAACATCATAGCCCATACCTCGCTATGCTCATCATCTCATCATATCTGCATGATTAATAATCATGATACAATTACATGTCAGTACTATGCAATGCAAGGGTTATCTTACTACATTCATACCCCTTTAGTCTGTATTTGAGCTTCACATAGAATTTACTCTGTGTTAGAGCTTCACATAACACCACCCTGCATTAGGGACTCACATAGCAATCACCCTACATTAGAGATTCACATAGAATTTACCCTACATTAGGGATTCACATAGCATTTACCCTACATTAGGGATTCACATAGACATTACCCTGTGTTAGGGTTCATATAGTATTACCATGTATTAGGGTTCACAAAGCAAGGAATCATTATGGAATAATAAGTATTTCAATCATATTTCATTATTCTCATCATTTATCATTAAATGAATTATCAACACACAGCATGAGTTTCTCTTTCATCTTTGCTAGACTATGATTACATCATAGTTTATAGGTTTGGATTAACCCTTTTCATAAGGCATGTTGGCCTACATTCAACAGGGTACATTTCATCTCAATGTAACCATTGACATGACACATCTTATGTGTTATTCATCCAATTATATTGGACTTATAACACATCAAGGTATACCGGTATTGGGGTGTTGGATGTGATATTTATCATATCTTGATGTATCACTTCCCTCAACACCTTTATCTTACTTGAGTTTCATACACTTAGCTTGTATTAGGGTATTACCCATCCTAATTAGTGATTTCACATGTAGACAACCTCTTATTAGGGTTATACATGGAATCAGCCTCAATTAGGGTTTACATCATGTATTGGATCCATGCATTTGTTATGCATTATTGATTAGTACCATTAAGGGTATCTCTTACCTAATTACATTAGGTTTCCAAAAAGGTTTGATCAATTGGACCTTCAATAACATGAGGTATCCAATTGAATTACGATTTCCAATGTTGATTCCTTCAATCATTGAATTCATGGAACCAATCATCAATTGGACCTATACTCATGCTTCAATTGGGTTTAATAGGTCAACCTTCAACTGATTTGACCCTCAATTGACCCTCAATTGATCATAAATTAGGGTTTGAATCAATTGAATTAGGATTTGGAATCTATGATCCTTCAATACTAATCAATGCAAGATTAGTTACTTTGAAACCTTTGAACCATCATCCAAATTGAACATGACCTGACCCCAAACGGTATTGAGGTCATTTGGATGACCTCCAAATGGTCTTGAGACCGTTTTCCCATCATATCATCAAAATCCAAGTCAACCAATTAAGGTTTGGATCATTGGATTGATCACCAAATCAGCAATTGATTACACTTTAACTTAGTAACATTGGATCATCAATTGCTTAACCATACTCACCCCTGGACCTCCAAACGGTCTTGAGACCGTTTGGATGAGCTCCAAACGGTCTTGAGACCATTTGGATCATCAAAGTCTTAGATTCTAGTGAAATTTCATCAAGGTTTGGTCTATTGAGTCGATCAATAAATCAGCAATTGATTGCTTTGTAACTTGGTAACTTTGGGCCTTCAAATAGGCAACCATACTTAACCCTAGACCTCCAAACGGTCTTGGGTGATCCCCAAATGGTCTTGAGACTGTTTGGGTAATCCCCAAACGGTTTTGAAACCGTTTGGGTCAATCAACCCAAAACATCATCTCAATCACTAGCAAAATCAGCACTTAGCCGACTAGTGTTCATGCCACATCTGTGGATCTTCAAACACATATCCATACTTGACCCTAGACCTCCAAATGGTCTTGGGTGACGCACAAACGGTTTTGAAACCATTTGGGAGATCCCCAAATGGTTTTGAAACCGTTTGGGCTAATCAACCCAAAATCTCAAATTAACTCATTGAAATTTCAGCACTAATTTCAATTAGGGTTTACCTAATTGATTAGCCTTCAACTCATGATTCCTTGGGAATTTACCCCTGAAATTTGGTGAGTCATTAACCAACATAATTAGGAACAGTAATCTCAAACGTTCAACCCTTGTTCAACGCACTCAAACGGTTTTGAAACCGTTTTCCCAAAAAGGTCAAGTTAATCAGGTTGAAAATCAGCACTTAATCCAATTAGGTTTACCTAATTGATTTGCCTTCAACTCACGATTCCTTTGGAGTTAATCCCTAAAATTTGGAGGGTTATCAACCAACATAATTATGAACAGGAATCCCAAACGGTCAACCCTTGGTCAACCCCACCAAATGGTTTTGAAACCGTTTTCCCAAAAAGGTCAAATTAATCAGGTTGAAAATCAGCACTTAATCCAATTAGGATTACCTAATTGATTAGGCTTCAAACTATGATTCCTTTGGAGTTAACCCATAAAATTTGGTGAGTCATTAAACAACATCATTAGGAACAGTAATCACAAACGGTCAACCCTTGGTAAACTCCACCAAATGGTCTTGAAACCGTTTGCTCCCAAATTGTTTGCAAACCGTTTGATCACCAAACGGTTTGGTGAAACCATTTGGTCCCAACTTCCAAACTGTTTGCCCAAGATATTTGGGGAGGTGTATGATTATTATGATTTCATCATCATCAACCTTCAACTCACGAAATCTACTGTGATTTACATGGAAATTGCATCATTAAACCAAACTTAATTTCGGAAATGTAGAAATGATCACCAATTGATAAGGAATTGATTGCAATAACAAAGCTAGGGTTTCAAGTTATAAAACCCACCTCCAATTGAGCTCCAAAGCTCCAAGCTCACGCCATCAATGGTGGATGAAGCTCTTTCAACTCCCCTTAGTCTCGTCCTTAAGCTTTTGGATGAAAAAGTTGGCTAGGGTTGAAGAGGAGATCGAAATAAGAAGAAATCAATGATTTATTTTCGATTTCCACCATGGAATCAAGGAGAACGAAAGTCAAGAGCTTACCAACAGGTTGGGGGTCGTCCTCCTGCTCCTCCCTAGCTCCTTGGTCGGTTTTGCAAGCAAGGGGAAGAAAGAAATCCGAAAAAGCCTTTGTTTTGGCTTAGAAAGGGCACTTTTATAAGAAAATTGATGAGAGAGAAAATGTCTTATTAAAATGCATTTAATCCCAAAAATAGTACCACCTCTTCCTCCTTGGTTTGCTTGCATGCAAAGGCAACTCAAACCATTTCTCTTATCATGCTTATCAACTTGTGATAATATTCATGCAAAAAAAAAAGGCAACTCAAAGCCACCAAACTCCCTTCCATTATCCATGGATTAAGGGAAAAGAAAATAAGCACCTTAATCCATTATAATACTAATATATCTTTTTGAGTGGGAATTCTTTAACTTATAATAAGGTGAGTGGAATTTCACCTCCTTTAGATGTTTTTCGTCCCTTATCTTGGCAAAATAACGTCCATCCTTATTCAAAATAAACCAATAAATTTTGGTTTGAAGGCCCTTTAATTAATACATTCATTTTTGCCCTAAATTGAATTAGGGTTTCACTTAAGATTAAATCTTGATTATTTTAATATCAAGATTCTCTCTCCTCCAACTTAATTCAAATGATATGCCTCTCTCATTTTCTTTGCTCTACATGATTCCAAGAAACATTAAGGACCTTATTGAAGTGGTAATTTGCATATTGAACCCTAGGTTTTGGGTAAATTGCACATTATACCAAAACTAGGTTTTAATGCACAAGGATTGCTTTACAAGCTTAAACTTGATGCCCAAGCTTGTGAAAACCATACCACTACATCATATTCATTCTTATGATGTCTCAACATCAGAGGAATATCTTATCATGCAACATTTACAATTTAATCCCTCAACTTGGGTAATTTACACTTTAGTCCAAAATAAGCAATCATTGCTTCAACATTGTTCAAACATGACCAAAATTGAAACATAAGTTTCTTATGAGCCCTAATTACTTTTCCTAAGATAATATTAAGAATCTTCTCAATATTATTAGGCAAAACACCTAGGGTTAACACATAACCTAGGTCAGGGATGTTACAAATTATAAACCCCTAACAAGGATTTCATCCTCAAAATCCCAAGAAAAAGAGGGACAAATTGTTCATTAATCATGCCCTCAAGTGTCCACATCTTATCTTAATATCATGGGGATATCATGAACTCTGTGATTCCACACAAAGCTCCTTTCATTAATTCCTCCTTATCACTGTTTATATTTATGCAAAGCATAAACCCTTAACATATGATGTCCATATCATTGAAAGGAAGAAACATAAAAGAACATATTTCTATCATCACCTAAGAATATTTACCAAAAGAGAAACATACATATCTAACACAGATAATTCACTCAGCAATCCTTTATTTGTTTGAGAAAGTTCACTAAGAAAGTTTTCACTAAGCAATTTCACTAAGAAGGTTTTCACGAAGCATTTTCACTAAGAAGGTTTTCACATAGTATTTTCACTGAGAAGGTTTTCACAAAGCATTTTCACTAAGAAGGTTTTCACATAGTATTTTCACTGAGAAGGTTTTCACAAAGCATTTCCACGAAGAAGGTTTTCACATAGTATTTTCACTGAGAAGGTTTTCACGAAGTATTTTCACTAAGAAATTTTTCACATAGTATTTTCACTGAGAAGGTTTTCACAAAGCATTTTCACTATGAAGTTTTTCACATAGTATTTTCACTGAGAAGGTTTTCACGAAGTATTTTCACTAAGAAGGTTTTCACATAGTATTTTCACTGAGAAGATTTTCACAAAGCATTTTCACTAAGAAGGTTTTCACATAGTATTTTCACTGAGAAGGTTTTCACGAAGTATTTTCACTAAGAAGGTTTTCACATAGTATTTTCACTGAGAAGGTTTTCACAAAGCATGTTCACTAAGAAGGTTTTCACATAGTATTTTCACTGAGAAGGTTTTCACGAAGTATTTTCACTAAGAAGGTTTTCACATAGTATTTTCACTGAGAAGGTTTTCACAAAGCATTTTCACTAAGAAGGTTTTCACATAGTATTTTCACTGAGAAGGTTTTCACAAAGCCTTTTCACTAAGAAGGTTTTCACATAGTATTTTCACTGAGAAGGTTTTCACGAAGTATTTTCACTAAGAAAGTTTTCACATAGTATTTTCACTGAGAAGGTTTTCACAAAGCATTTTCACTAAGAAGGTTTTCACATAGTATTTTCACTGAGAAGGTTTTCACAAAGTATTTTCACTAAGAAGGTTTTCACATAGTATTTTCACTGAGAAGGTTTTCACAAAGCATTTTCACTAAGAAGGTTTTCACCTAGTATTTTCACTGAGAAGGTTTTCACGAAGTATTTTCACTAAGAAGGTTTTCACATAGTATTTTCACTGAGAAGGTTTTCACGAAGTATTTTCACTAAGAAGGTTTTCACATAGTATTTTCACTGAGAAGGTTTTCACAAAGTATTTTCACTAAGAAGGTTTTCACATAGTATTTTCACTGAGAAGGTTTTCACAAAGTATTTTCACTAAGAAGGTTTTCACATAGTATTTTCACTGATAAGGTTTTCACGAAGTATTTTCACTAAGAAGGTTTTCACATAGTATGTTCACTGAGTATGTTCACTAAGTATGTTCACTAAGTATATTCACTGAGTATGTTCACTGAGTATATTCACTGAGTATGTTCACTAAGTATGTTCACTAAGTATGTTCATTTAGAAAAACATCACTTAGCTCTTCTTATTTGGTTTCAATATACTCCCTAGATTGTTTCAGAATGACTACTTGATCAGAGTAATAAAAAAGATAACAATCTAAGAGTTTCATAATCACTTTATCATCAATAGTTGTATACCTGACCAGGGTTTACAAATACTAAGATCAAGTAGTATGCACTTACATGCTATCATATTCCTTGCTTTTCATATCACACATTATTTTCCCCTTATTCCAACATGACTAAGTCATTTAGGAACTCTTTTACAGCTCAAACTTTCTGTATTAAGGACTGATAACCTAGATCGTAAGGCTAGTATCCAGTCCACTATATACGTAACTATTGCCCTAATCTACCCAATAAGAGCATGATCATAGGATTCTCTATCCTGATCAGGTCTTAATGGGGATTCTCAGGCACTTGTTCTCCTCTTGCCTGGTCCCATGCACCCTCTCTTGGTGCAACAACATTGCCCTTAGCAATGTGTTCCTCGTGTTCTCCAGTCATTTTCAAGTTCTTCTTCTCCTATGTGAGCAGAAGATACTTTCAGATAAAGTGGAAGACACTTAGAACAGACTCTACAACCTTAGTCCTATGTCTTTGTAGACTCAGCGAACCTAGAACTCTGATACCACTAAATTGTAACGTCTGTCTCACGAAAACAAGATTAACTAATGCGGAAGCGTTCATCAAGCAGTGGATTAGCAAAAATCACTAAAAATTAAAACTTTTTGCAATGAGATCCACACATTGGAAATATTTTTCTTCAAGAGCCAAAGTATAACACATTTATATTCTGGATCAAAGGTACATGTCTTGTACTATCTCTTCTCGAGATTTACAACATCATCTGTCTCCAACATGAAATATAGACAACATATAGCTTTGAGTGCATCAAGACAAAATCTCGGATCGATTCATTAAAACACTAACTAAAACCCCGAGGACCTGAGAGTATAGAGACGACACATAGGACTCTATATACATCTGAACATGACATAATAGCCAATGTCTCCACCTGAGACTTCACTGTTGTCCCTGCTGCTGCTGTTGTCTTTCACCTACTAAAGGATTCCTGTCTCCTTGTCCGCGTCCACCTAAAAATGTGGTTCCCACGGGGGTGAGACAATTATAAAAATTTCCCCAGTGACAGATATAAATCTCTTCCAGTAACATTATTATTGCAACTTAATGAGATAAATATGAATAGAGGAATCATATTTATTTGACAAAAGATATTTTAATGTCTAACAGATTAGAACATTATTCTATATCAGAAGCATTGTAGCCATAACTTGATATAATCAACATGTCGCTTATCCTTTAATGAATATGAAGAACATGTATAACATCTATTCAAACTACAGAATCATTACCACTGCATTAACTCTCTTTAGGCTTAGATCATATATCTAAAGCATGGCATTATCATTGTGGAGTCATGGCCTGTAGCCATACTCTTTTCATAAAGTATTGGGATCTTAATCCCTCATCTCATCAAGTACAATTCCACTTTCTAACAAGTTCATTATCATGATTATAGGTTATGGTTATTTGAACCTTTAACTCATCAGAGAACACTTGTTACCATTTATTAGGTAACTTCATACCTTCAGGTCATCTGACCAAGGACATTATGATTCTTGCTACACAAAGCATTGCACATAGTTCATAAAGCTTATATTACCTCTTATCATCCCTTAATAGGCAATAAAGCATATTATGGCTTATAAAGCCCATAAAACATTTTCAATGTACAGAACATCATATCCCATACCTGGCTATGCTCATCATCTCATCATATCTGCATGATTAATAATCATGATACAATTACATGTCAGTACTATGCAATGCAAGGGTTATCTTACTACATTCATACCCTTTTAGTCTGTATTTGAGCTTCACATAGAATTTACTGTGTGTTAGAGCTTCACATAACACCACCCTGCATTAGGGACTCACATAGCAATCACCCTACATTAGAGATTCACATAGCATTTACCCTACATTTGGGATTCACATAACATTTACCCTACATTAGGGATTCACATAGCCATTACCCTGTGTTACGGTTCATATAGTATTACCCTATATTAGGGTTCACATAGCAAGATATCATTATGGAATAATAAGTATTGCAATCATACTTCATTATTCTCATCATTTATCATTAAATGAATTATCAACACACAACATGAGTTTCTCTTTCATCTTTTCCAGACTATGATTACATCATAGTTTATAGGTTTGGATTAACCCTTTTCATAAGGCATGTTGGCCTACATTCAACAGGGTACATTTCATCTCAATGTAACCATTGACATGACACATCTTATGTGTTATTCATCCAATTATATTGGACTTATAACACATCAAGGTATACCAGTATTGGGGTGTTGGATGTGATATTTATCATATCTTGATGTATCACTTCCCTCAACACCTTTATCTTACTTGAGTTTCATACACTTAGTTTGTATTAGGGTATTACCCATCCTAATTAGTGATTTCACATGTAGACAACCTCTTATTAGGGTTATACATGGAATCAGCCTCAATTAGGGTTTACATCATGTATTGGATCCATGCATTTGTTATGCATTATTGATTAGTACCATTAAGGGTATCTATCACCTAATTACATTAGGTTTCCAAAAAGGTTTGATCAATTGGACCTTCAATAACATGAGGTATCCAATTGAATTAGGGTTTCCAATGTTGATTCCTTCAATCATTGAATTCATGGAACCAATCATCAATTGGACCTATACCCATGCTTCAATTGGGTTTAATATGTCAACCTTCAACTGATTTGACCCTCAATTGACCCTCAATTGATCATCAATTAGGGTTTGAATCAATTGAATTAGGGTTTGGAATCGATGATCCTTCAATACTAATCAATGCAAGATTAGTTACTTTGAAACCTTTGAACCATCATCCAAATTGAACATGACCTGACCCCGAACGGTATTGAGGTCGTTTGGATGACCTCCAAACGGTCTTGAGACCATTTTCCCATCATATCATCAAAATCCAAGTCAACCAATTAAGGTTTGGATCATTGGATTGATCACCAAATCAGCAATTGATTACACTTTAATTTAGTAACATTGGATCATCAATTGCTTAACCATACTCACCCCTGGACCTCCAAACGGTCTTGGGTGACCTCCAAACGGTCTTGAGACCGTTTATATGAGCTCAAAACGGTCTTGAGACCGTTTTGCTCATCAATGCCTTGGATTCTAGTGAAATTGCATCAAGGTTTGGTCTATTGCGTCGATCAACAAATCAGCAATTGATTGCTTTGTAACTTGGTAACTTTGGGCCTTAAAATAGGCAACCATACTTAACCCTAGACCTCCAAACGGTCTTGGGTGATCCCCAAACGGTCTTTAGACCGTTTGGGTAATCCCCAAATGGTTTTGAAACCGTTTGGGTCAATCAACCCAAAACATCATCTCAATCACTAGCAAAATCAGCACTTAGCCGACTAGGGTTCATGCCACATCTTTGGATCTTCAAACACATATCCATACTTGACCCTAGACCTCCAAACGGTCTTGGGTGACTCCAAAACGGTTTTGAAACCGTTTGGGTTATCCCCAAACGGTTTGGAAACCGTTTGGGCTAATCAACCCAAAATCTCAAATTAACTCATTGAAATTTCAGCACTAATGTCAATTAGGGTTTGCCTAATTGATTAGCCTTCAACTCATGATTCCTTGGGGATTAACCCCTAAAATTTGGTGAGTCATTAACCAACTTAATTAGGAACAGTAATATCAAACGTGCAACCCTTGTTCAACGCACTCAAATGGTTTTGAAACCGTTTTCCCAAAAAGGTCAAGTTAATCAGGTTGAAAATCAGCACTTAATCCAATTAGGTTTACCTAATTGATTTGCCTTCAAATCACGATTCCTTTGGAGTTAATCCCTAAAATTTGGAGGGTTATCAACCAACATAATTATGAACAGGAATACAAAACGGTTAACCCTTGTTCAACCCCACCAAACGGTTTTGAAACCATTTCCCCAAAAAGGTCAAATTAATCAGGTTGAAAATAAGCACTTAATCCAATTAGGATTACCTAATTGATTATGCTTCAACCTATGATACCTTTGGAGTTAACCCATAAAATTTGGTGAGTCAATAAAAAAATCATTATTAACAGTAATATCAAACGGTCAACCCTTGGTCAACTCCACCAAATGGTCTTGAAACCGTTTGCTCCCAAATGGTTTGCAAACTGTTTGATCACCAAACGGTTTGGTGAAACCGTTTGGTCCCAACTTCCAAACCGTTTGCCCAAGATATTTTGGGAGGTGTGTGCTTATGATGATGTCATCATCATCAACCTGCAACTCACAAAATCTAATGTGATTTCCATGGAAATTGCATCATTAAACCAAACTTAATTTCGGAAATATAGAAATGATCACCAATTGATAAGGAATTGATTGCAATAACAAAGTTAGGGTTTCAAGTTATAAAACCTGCCTCCAATTGAGCTCCAAGATCACACCATGAATGGTGGATTAAGCTCTTACAACTCCCCTTAGGCTCTTCCTTAAGCCTTTGGATGAAAAAGTTGGCTAGGGTTGAAGAGGAGATCGAAATAAGAAGAAATCAATGATTTATTTTCGATTTCCACCATGGAATCAAGGAGAACGAAAGTCAAGAGCTTACCAACAGGTTGGGGGTCGTCATCCTGCTCCTCCCTAGCTCCTTGGTCGATTTTTCAAGCAAGGGGAAGAAAGAAATCCGAAAAAGCCTTTGTTTTGGCTTAGAAAGGGCACTTTTATAAGAAAATTGATGAGAGAGAAAATGCCTTATTAAAATGCATTTAATCCCAAAAATAGTACCACCTCTTCCTCCTTGGTTTGCTTGAATGCAAAGGCAACTCAAAGACACCAAACTCCCTTCCATTATCCATGTATTAAGGGAAAATAAAATAAGCACCTTAATCCATTATAATACTAATATATCTTTTTGAGTGGGAATTCTTTAACTTATAATAAGATGAGTGGAATTTCACCTCCTTTAGATATTTTTCGTTCCTTATCTTGGAAAAAGAACGTCCATCCTTACTCAAAATCAACCAATAAAATTTTGGTTTGAAGGCCCTTTAATTAATACATTCATTTTTGCCCTAAATTGAATTAGGGTTTCACTTAAGATTAAATCTTGATTATTTTAATATCAAGATTCTCTCTCCTCCAACTTAATTCAAATGAGATGCCCCTCTCATTTTATTTGCTCTACATGATTCCAAGAAACATTAAGGACCTTATTGAAGTGGTAATTTGCATATTGAACCCTAGGTTTTGGGTAAATTGCACATTACACCAAAACTAGGTTTTAATGCACACAGATTGCTTTACAAGCTTAAACTTGATGTCCAAGCCTGTGAAAACCATACCACTACATCATATTCATTATTATGATGTCTCAAAATCATAGGAATACCTTATCATGCAACATTTGCAATTTAACCCCTCAACTTGGGTAATTTGCACTTTAGTCCAAAATAAGCAATCATTGCTTCAACATTGTTCAAACAGGACCAAAATTGAAACATAAGTTTCTTATGAGCCCTAATTACTTTTCCTAAGATAATATTAAGAATCTTCTCAACCTTATTAGGAAAAACACCTAGGGTTAACACATAACCTAGGTCAGGGATGTTACAATATGACTCTCTATTTACAGGACATAACAGCTAGTGTCTCCACTTGAGGATTCACTGTTGTCCTTGTTGTTGTTGTTGTTGTTGTTCCTCACCCGATGTAGGGTTTCTACCTCTTCTTCGGCGTCTACCTAAAAAGTTGAATCCCACGGGGGTGAGACAATTGAAAATTGTCCCAGCGAGAGATATAACTCTCCGCCAGAAACATTATTATTGCAAATAATGGAATAAAACTGAGCAGAAGAATTATAAGTATTCAACAACAGCTAGGTCAGTGTATAAATAAATTAGAGTAGTATTCTCTATTCAATTCCTTTCAGCTATATCTTGATAAAGCAGCATATAATATATTCAATAAGGAATATGAAGATCATGTATAGCATTTATTCAACTAAGACATACTAAGCAATGTAGCATCAACGATTGATTCTCATATTTCAACCCTAAGCAAATATGGTATATAGCTGATTACATTTTACAAACATTCTTAAGCCCTGAGGAGATGAGGTATACCGCTCATACTCCAACCGACCATTGTGAAATCGAAATCGGTACCATACATAGGTCAATAGAAGAGCCGGATTCCCATGACCTCATCTTCCTCAGTCAGTGTGAGGACCAAATGCAGGACATCTTGTGTCTTTGCTCAATAGCTTTCCAGGGTATACTGGCAACTTCACTATTAGAGTTACAGTGGCATGTTGTACTCTCTTCGCAATCGAGAGATATCATATTTATCTCACATTGATCTGGCATTAACATCATCGAGAGATTAGTAGTACATCCATCCCGACCTTTATAATGAAGGATTGAGAGATTTAATGATTACCTCACATCAATTCCTCCATTAGGGCGTAAGGATATTCGTGCCCATAACCCCCACATACACAAAAGTATGCCCTCCAAGAGTTCCCGTAAGAAAACCTGTTTCACCATCACCTTACTACTGACAATGATGGATCTATGGTCAGGGCTCTACATGATACTATTTCATTTGGTTAATTAAATACATTACAATATTCTTTTAGCATCAAACATGTTATCAGACATAAATCATTATAATAAAATGCTACAAAGAATGTGTACTATTTCTATCAAGTTCTTTTCAAAGCTTTATTTAATATTAGGATCTCAATCCCTTATCACATCAGAGGTATTCTCATCCCTTATCATCTCATCATCATGATTATGAAATATGGGTGTTCAAACCCTTAGTTCATCAGAACACTTATTACCACTTTATCAGGTAACTTAATGCCTTCAGGTAATCAGACCATTGTAAACATAATCATTGCAGTGCAGGTATTTCACATGGCTCTTAAAGCCCATTAATATATCTTGTTACCTCTCACTAGGCAACACAACATATTATGGCTCACAAGGCCCATAAAGAAATTTCAATAGTAAAACACCATAGCTCATACCTGGCTATGTCCAACATCTCATGGAACTTGCATAATTAGTGCACATGATAACAATTATATCAATTACATATCAGCACTATACATTGTAAGAGTAACATCACTATCTCTTCATTTGAGTTATGATTTCCCAATTTATGTCAATTAGGAATACTTTATCTCATTACCCAGATTTGGGTTATGATTTATCATCATATTTCCCAAGATTAGGGTTTCAAACACTATAACCCAAGATTAGGGATCCACATATCTTTATCCTATATCAGTGTAGGATTTCATATCACAGTATCACATACCAGTACATAGCATTACCTTGAATTAGCTTTTACATCACATTATCATGATTTCATTTTGACATCACCCTTGTCTAGGATTCCACATGACATCACCCTCACTTAGGGTTTCATATGGCTTCACCCTTGATTAGGGTTTCTCATAACATCATCTTCAATTAGGGTTTACTATTCGCATCCAATCAAGGTTATTATTAAAATACCCTGAATTAGGATTTCTCATGTCATTACCCTAAATTAGGGTCATTCCATCACCATATATTAGGGTTTTACCTATCATTGCCCTTAATTAGGGTTAGGTCTCATCAAACTTCTTAATTGGGGTTTCATGATCTCTTATCAAGGATCATACCCTAATTACACATTCATTCATGTTGAAAGTGTTGAGACTTAACCACTACAGGATTAACATTCATGTAGGAAGTCCTCTCTCTCTCTCATTCTTCTATAAGATGATACCTACTTCAGACTTGATTAGATTAGGTCAACTCCACTTGAATGGAGGTTGACACAATTTATTATGTTATTGCTTCCATAATCATTAAAGATTAATCATTCAAAATGTACTAATCACCCTATCTTGTTAAGGGTACAATTATTATAATCACCCTTAAATTACATCATATAATGATCAATTAAACAATTGATCTTTAATCACCTTGAGTGTCCATACGGTTTTAGTTAATCACTTCCCAAACAATCTTGGTCATTTAGACCCAAAACGGTCTGGACCAACCAGACCTCAAACGATCTTGCTTGAATGATCTTCAAATGGTCTAAGACCGTTTAGACCTCCAAACGGTCTAGGTCTAACGGTTTAAAACCATTTAGAACTTTATGCTCAAAACCGTTTAACCAAAACATTCATTCATGAGATCGATTGTGTCTCAATTGGTTTGGGATCGTTTGGTTCCAAACGGTCTTGAGACCATTTTGACTCAAACGGTCTTGAGACCGTTTGGTCCAAACCTCCTCAAAACCGATTGGACCAAAAATGGTCTCAACCACTTATATTAATTTAGGGTTGCAAGATTGATTTTCTCATCAATTGAATTCAAGTAACCACTCATCAATTGAACCTAAACACCATACTTCAATTGAGATTAATAAATCATTCTTCAATTGATTTGACTTTCAATTGATCATCAATTAGGGTTTTGAATCCAATTGGGTTAAGGTTTGAAAATGATGAACCATTCAAATTGGGTATGACCTGACCTCAAACGGTCTTGAGGTCATTTGGATGACCTCCAAATGGTCTTGAGACCGTTTTCCCATCCCATCATTAAAACTTGTGAAATTCAATTAGGGTTTTGATCATTGGATTGATCATCACATTAGCTATTAGTTGCATTTTAACTTAATATCTTTGGATCTTCAAATACTCAACCATACTCAACCCTAGACCTCCAAATGGTCTTGGTTGACCTCCAAACGGTCTTGAGACCGTTTGGGGTGATCTCCAAACGGTTTTGAAACCATTTGGGTTTATCAACCCAAAATCTTAACTCAATCAATTGGAATTTCAACACTCAATTCGATTAAGGTTTGGTAATTGATGAACCTTTAACTAGTGAACCCTTTGGAATTAATCAATTAAATTTAATGGGTTATCAACCATCATTATAAGCATCAAATCTCCAAACGGTCAATTGTGGTCAACTCTTCCAAATGGTTTGAAACTGTTTAGCTCCTAACGGTTTGATGAAACCGTTTGATTTCAAATGGTTTGTTAAAACCGCTTGAACTAAAACATGTTGAAACCGATTGGAATAGAAACTCTTTGGGAAAAGTGCCTAAGATGATGTCATCATCATCTACCTTCGTTCATCTAAAAACTACTGCCGTTTTCATGGAAATTACAGCAATGAATCCAGGGAGTTCCCAATTGAACAAAAAGAACAACAAATAATAGAGAATCGAATGCAATAACAACATTTAAGGGTTTAAGTTATATAACCCGCCTTCTAATCTGATTCCAAGCTTCAAGCTCCACAACTCCAATGGTGGAAGAAGCTTTGACAACTGCCCAAGGTCCGTTCTCAAGCTTTTGGGTGAAAGAGTTGGCTAGAGTTGGAAATCGAGTGGAGAAAACAAGAAATCAAGCATTGATTTTCAGTTTTCACCATGAAACCAAGGTGAAAGAAGGTCAAGAACTTACCAACAGGTTGGGGGTCGTCCTTCTCCTGCTCCTTGTAACATCCCTGACATGGGTTATGCTTTAACCCTATGTGTTTTGTTTAAGAAAGATAATTAGATGCTTGATATTATCTTTTGAAAAGTAATTAAGGCTCAAGAGGAACTTATATTTCAATTTTAGTCCATTTTGAATAATGTTGAAAGTAATGTTTTACTTTCTTTGGACTAAAGTGCAAATTACCCAAGTTGAGGGGTTAAATTGCAAAGTATCCATGATAATATGTTCCTCATGTGTTGAAGCATAATGGGAATGAATATGATGCAGAGGTAAGGCTAATTAAAGCCTGAGTACCAAGAAAGAGCTGATAAAGCAATGTTTGTGCATTAAAACCTAGTTTTGGTGTCATGTGCAATTTGCCCAAAACCCAGGATTCAAAATGCAATTTACCACTTCAATAAGGTACTTAAAATTCATGGCATCTTGTAGAGGCAATAAAATGAGATGGACATCTAATTTGAGCTACTTTGAAGGAGAGAGAATCTTGATATTAAAATAATCAAGATTTAAGCATAAATGGAACTTTACTTCAAATTAATACAAAAATAAATATATTAATTGAAGGGTCTTCAACCAAAAACGAGATGGTTGGATTTTTTCAAGTGTGAACATCCTTGTGCCTTTTCTATTCCACGAAAAGATCTAACTTGAGTGGAGACTCCACTCACATTAAGTTAATGGAAAGTAATATCCACTAAAAATGAGATATTAATATAATATGATTAAGGTGCTTAATTTATTTTTCCTTAATTCATGGATAAAGGAAGGGAGTTTGTAGATAATGAAGATAGCTTTGCATGCACGGAAATGAGGAGGAAGAGGTGGCACAAATTTTGGAACTAAAGGATTTGTATAAGGCATCTTCTCTCTCATTGATTTTCTTATAAAAAGACCTTTTACCACTCAAACCAAGGACTTTTTCAGATCCAGTTCTTTCCTTTGCTTGCAAAAACGTTCAAGGAAGCTAGGAGAAGCAGTAAGACGACCCTAAACCTGTTGTTAAGCTTCTTGACCTTCACTCATCTTGATTTCATGGTGGAAATCACAAATCAATGTATGATTTCTTCATATCTCGATTCCATCTTCACTTCTAACCATCCCTTTTCACTCAAAAGATTGAGGAATGATCCTTGTGGTGTGGAAAATCTTCTTCCACCATTTTTGATGTGAAGCTCCAAGCTTTGAATCTCAATTGAAGGCGGGTTATATAACTTGAACCCCCATTCATTGTTATTGATTTCAATTTCTCATTCAACTATGTTCAATTGCTCTTCTTTCAATTCATTTGATTAGTTGATGCAATTACCATTATAATGGCAGCAGTTTTTGATGGACTAAGGTTTCATGATGATAAGATCATCTTAGGCTCACATTCCAACAAGTTGGAGTTGCAAACGGCATCAAGTGTTTGGTCCAAACGGTTTCACCAAACCGTTTGGAGGCTTGGACGCCAAACCGTTTAGAGGTGTTGACCGTTTGGATGGGTTGACCATTTGAGGTCAGATCCCTAGCACATGTTGTATGATGATCCATTTGATCCAATTGATTAATTCAAACAAATAGACAACCCTCCAAGTGGAAACCCTAATCGACTAAGTGTCGAATTGCAATTGATTGAGTTGATGTTTTGGGTCGATTAGCCCAAATGGTTTCAAAACCATTTGAAGGTCACCCCAAACGGTCTCAAGACTGTTTGGAGGTCAACCAAGACCATTTGAAGGTCTAGGGTTGGATATGGTTGAGTAATTGAAGAGTTAGAGATATCAAATCAAAGTACAATCAATAGCTATATTGATGACCAATCCAATGAAGCAAACCCTAATTGGATTTCACAAATTTTAAGGAAAGATGAGGCAAACGGTCTCAAGACCATTTGGAGGTCATCCAAATGACCTCAAGATCGTTTGAGGTCAGGTCATTTTATAATTTGATGGTGGTTTATTGGTTTCAATTGGATTAGTTCCACGATGATAACCATTGACGGTTCCTCGATTCCCAAACCCTAATTGAAGGAGTCTTGATTATGAATCCTAGATAAATTGGGTTCAAAACCCTAATTGATGGTCTAATTGAAGGTTGATTCAATAGTTCAAGTGATATAGAAATCAAGGACTCAATTGATAATTAGTTCATCCATTGAAATCATGAATCGTATAGGTGTTGAAAGGACTTTTTGGTCCATGCGGTTTTGAGAGGGTTTGGACCAAATGGTCTCAAGACCGTTTGAGTCCAAACGGTCTCAAGACCATTTGGGACCAAACAGTCTCAAGACCGTTTGGGACCAAACGATCCCAAACCGTTTGGAGACCCAATCTCATGCAGTTTCAACACTTTCTAGCTCATTCGATTTCAAGGCAATGATTGCTTAAACGGTTTCAAGGGAAATATGCCTAAACAGTTTCAAACCGTTTGAACCTTGAGAACCCAAGACCGTTTGAGGTCTAAGTAGGTAAAACCATTTGAGGTTCAAATGGGTTAATCTGATTGGATATATCTTTTAATTGAAGATTCAATTGGTCAATTCATGTGAATACTCATGTGATTGAAGGCTCAGTGATCAAATCTCTTGGAAATCCTAGAAGAGGATGAGAGAGAGATTTATACATGTAAGATAATCATGTAGTAATCAAGCCTAACACATTCAAAATAAAGGTGATATACAATTAGGGTATGATCCTTGGTAAAGAGATCATGAAACCCTAATTGAGTTAATTGATGAATGCAAACCCTAAATTAGGGCAATTCTGAATGAAACCCTAATCTAGGAAGTTAATGTGATATGAATTTAGGGTAATGACATGAGTAACCCTAATTCATGATATTTTGATGTAAAACCCTAATTTGGATGAATAGTAACCCTAATTGTGGGTTATTGAGTATAAACCCTAATCTAGGGTGATGTGATGTGAATAGTGAAACCCTAATCTTGGACAATGAAATGATGAATCATTGGTCCCAATTGATTAAAGGGGGATGAGTAACCCTGATTGCTATAAAATGGGAAACCCTAACCCTGGTATGGGAATAGTGGTGTTAATCTGGAAAAGCATGGAACTAAAATATGATTGATATATTTGTTATCATCTGTACTAACCATGCATGTATCATGAGATGATGAACATAGCCATGTATGAGCTGTGATGCTTTATTTATTGAAATTATGTATTGGGCCTTGTGTGCCATAATATGCCTTGTTGCCTAGTAAGAGGTGACAAGAGAGTCAATGGGCCTCAAGTGCCAAATGAGATGCTTGTGTAGCAAGTGTCATGCTTACCTTGGTCAAATGACCTAAAGGTGATGATTACATGAAAACGCGGTAACAGTGCTCAGTGAGGAGCTGAGGGTTTGAATACCCAGAACCATATGCTTATGTGAGGGACTGAGATCCCAATGTCTTTTAGAGACTGAAAAGTAATTGATATAAATAGTACATGTTTCCTTATAGCATTTGTCCTAATAGGTTATGTCTAAAAACTTGATTGATGCTAAAAGAATATGATAATGTACTTAATTAATCAAGTGAAAGCTATTCATGTAGTGCTCTGACCATAGATCCATCATCATCAGTAGCTGGTGATGGTGAAATAGGTTTTCTTATGAGATTTCCTGGAGTTCGCATATTATTGAATATGTGGGGGTCGATGGGTGAAAATATCCTTACGTCCTAATGTGGGAATTGATGGAAGGTAAACATTAAACCTCTCAATCCTTCATTGTATGTTTCGGGATGGATGTAACACTAATCTCCCGATGATGTTAATGTCAGATCGATGGAGGTAAACATGAAATCTTTCGATCATGAAGAGAGTACAACCTCCAATGTAGCTCTATAGCTAGATGCCACTATACCCTGGCAAGCTATGTAGCAGAGACACAAGATGTCCTGCATGTGATCTCACACTGACCGAGATGTGGGAAGTCATAGAAGCTGACTCTTCCATTTGACTTTGTATGGTATCGATATTGACTTTGCAGTGATCGGTTGGAGTATGAGCGGTATACCTCATCTCCTCAGAGCTTAAGAATGTTTGTAAAATATAATCAGTCGTGTAGCGTATTTGCATAAGATTGAAATACGAGAATCATTGGTTGATGTTAACCTGCTTAGCATGTTCTTAATACATAAATGTATTATGTTCTCTAAATTCTTTATCAAATAAGAGACATGCTGCCTTGTCAAGTTATAACTGAAATACTTGAATAGGAATGTTGCTCTAACCCACATAGATATTGATTTATCTGCCATTGAAAAATAATATCCCACTACTCAATTTATTTCTATTAAACTACAATAATAATGTTTTCGGCGGAGAGTTATATCTCTCACTGGGGCAATTGTATAATTGTCTCACCCCTGTGGGATTCAACATTTTTAGATAGACACAAACAAAGAGGCAGAACCTCTATAGCAGAGGAAGAGCGGTAGCAACAACAACAAGGAAAACAGTAATATCCCAGGTGGGGATACTGGTTGTCAGGCTATGTACATAAAGTCCTATGTGTCGTCTCTATACTCTCAGGTCCTAGGAGTTAGTAGATAGTGTTTTTATAATCAACTTGAGATTTTGGTTTGATGATACATGGAATGTCCAATGTGGACCAATATGTAAATATACTACTGTAGTTCTTGTTTAAAGAATCTTTGGTAATCTCTCGATAGTATTCTAAATGCTACTCTCTCTCTTGCTTGCTCTGCCCTCTCTCTAGGTCGTGTAGGCGATGGAGGGTGCCGCCAAGGGCGGGGTGGACTCCTCCACCTCGTCCTCCACCAAGGGGGCTTCGGGGAGTTGGGGTGACCCGACCACAGACGTCACCGTGGGCCGTAGTTGGGCGTCGACGATCACTTGGCCTCTGGTGGTGCGGCAAAACCTGGCACCGATTGTAGGACGGGATGACCCTAAAGACCCTTGCTTCTGGGAAGATGACGGGAGACCCTGGATGAAGATGCCACCACCGGTTATGGCTGAGATGGATGAGTTTCATCAGTTCTCTGTGATCGTCCAAGTCATGGGGAGCCTCTACATCCTCAATCAGCTCTATGGGTGGATGGTTAGGAGTTGGAGGCCGTGAGGTGAGCTGCAATGTTTGCCTTTAGTGGGTGAAATGTTCCTTGCCCATTTTGCGTGCGAAGATGATATGAGAGTGGCCCTGGACAAAGGGCCTTGGTGTTTCGATCACAAGATGGTGATCACGCGGCGGTGGATGCCGAAAGCAGAAATTCAAAGGGCGTCTCTCACCTCTGCTCCAGTTTGGTTCACCCTTCTGGATGTTGGGCACAACTGGTCAAGGAGGGCCATAACCATCATTTCTGCTGGGGTGGGGGAGCCCAAAGTCATCGATTTCCATATGGAAGATCGGTATGAGGGCACGGATCACGTCTGTGTGGTGATCAAGGCAGACAGGAAACCTACGGGAGTGGTGATGGTGGAGATGTCGGATGGCAGAGAGCTCGAGTTCAAGGTGGTGTTCGATGCACTTCCACAGCACTGCATCGATTGCAAGGTATTTGGTCACTGCACAGGGGATTGCCCTGGTGAGAGATCGGCTCACCCTATTCCCCCCTTTGCTCGTGGGCATGAATCGAGCAGAAGACCTACCCAACCCAAGAGAGGGAGGACCAGGAGGCCCCTGGATCGTGGAAAGGGAAGATTGGCGGCTAATGATATGGCACCCATGGGTGGTGCTGTGGACACTGCTGTGAGACAGGTGAACGAAGAACCTGTTAATGCTGATTGCAATGAAGGGGTGATGAAACCGGCGGGTGCCGGCGATGTGTCTGAGGGTATGCCTACGTAGAGCCAGAAATCCCTAAAACTCTTGTGATGAATGAGATGGGGGGACACAGGGGATGGAAGTGTGAGGTAGGGAGATGAAAATTGGTTTGCTGCCTTGGAGGACATCAATGAGGAAACCTCCGGTGAGGGTCACACCAGAAGCCGCAGCCCATGACAAACCAGAAATACAGCAAAGAAGAAGAAGAAAGGCAACTGCTCTGAGGAATGGAGTGGTTCCAAACATCAGTAATTATGTCCATCCTCGCGTGGAATGTGTGAGGGGCGTCACTACCCAGGACGCAGAAGAAACTCAGAGGAATTCTCGTGGAGTCGAAGGCTGATCTTATTTGTTGTTTTGAAACAAAGATCTGCAGAGCTAATGGCTGCAGGACCAAATCCATCTTTCCTTAGAGCTGGACTACTATCAATAACCTGAATAAAGTTGACAGAGGTAGGATTGTGATAGGGTGAAATCCCCTCGTTTGGACAGTTGAACCTATCCTGATCTCAAACCAAGCTGCGACTATCAGTTGCTTCAACGTTGGTGGGTTCTCAGGCATCATTACTACTGTCTATGGTGAGAATTTGGAGAGCAACCGAAGGACCTTATGGGAGGACATCAAAGCGGTGGCACAAAATGAGATCCCCTGACTAGTTTTGGGGGATTTCAATAATGTACGCAAAGCTAGAGAGAAAAAAGGGGGTCTACCTATTCCCGAGAGAGTCATGGCTACATTCAACGATACTATGGATATTGCCAATCTGCTAGAGCTCCCTTCCATTGGAGGCATCACAACCTGGTCGAACAAGCAAAACATAAAAAGAAGAATAGTGAGTCACCTCGATAGATGTCTTGTTAATGAGCAGTGGTTGAATGTCTTTCCACAGGCTGTCATCAGAATGGGGTCTCACCCATTTAGAGACCATGCCTGGATGAAGGTTGAGTTGACGAACTCTCATCAAAGAGTGAGGCCTTTTAGGTTTCTGAATCTGTGGTGTGACTGGCCAGGGTTTAAAGACATAGTAATATAGAATTGGCGCACTGTGGTGACGGGCAACCCACTCTTTATTGTCCAAAAAAGTTGCAGCATACGAATATGGCCCTGAAGAAGTAGTCGAAAGAGAAAGTGAATCTTCCTAACCTGACTAGGGAGGCTTTAGCTACTTATAACAAGGATTCTTTAAATGTGAGATTGCATCCGCTGGACAATCTTGCCATCAAGGAGGAAAATAGAGCTGAAGAGAGATTAAGACAGTTGGGAAAAGCTAAGGTGATGTTTCTTTGGCAAAGAAGTCGTATGAGATGGGTGAATGATGGAGATCACAACTCCAGAGTTTACCACAATGCGGTGAAGAAGGAAATGCTGGAAACTATTCACGAGCTCATTAATGAGGAGGGCCAAACGGTTGAGGGCCATGATGAGGTTGCCTGCAAAGTAGGGGATTTCTTCTACAAACTCTACAACCAGCATACCGACTGGTCCAATCTTAAATACGCTCACCTGCCTAGTCTGAGAGTTACTGATGACATGAATGCTGATCTACGTAAGAATGCTTCGGGTGATGAGATAAAGAATGTAGTGTTCTCGATCCACTACTCCAAGGCTACGAGCCTCAATGGCTTTAATAGTTTTTTCTTCCAGAAGATGTGGAATCTCATTGGTACTGATGTTTGTAACGCCATCAACTAGTTTCTGGATGGAGGGTGAATGGTTAGAGCTGTGAACCATGCCTTCATCAAGATGATTCCCAAGTCTAGGCATGCCACCTCTATCACGGACTACCGGCCCATAGCCTGCTGTTTAGTACTCTATAAAATGATCTCCAAGCTTCTTGCTGGTAGACTGAAGGCCATTCTCCCTGGTATCATTTCGGCTGAACAAAACACTTTTATTAAAGACAGGAACATAGCAGATTGTGCGCTGCTTGCTACGGAATTCCTGGTGGATTTCAATAAACAAAGATCAAATTCTAAATCTTGTGTCAAGATTGACATCACAAAGGCTTATGATTCTGTTAGGTGGGTTGCTCTTTGGGGAATCATGGAGGCGATGGGTTTTGATGAAAAGTGGATCGGTTGAATGAGAGAATGCACTGAAACGACATCCTTATCTGTCTTGGTGAATGGCACTCCGGCTGGGCTCTTCCATGCATCTAATGGGTTGAGACAGGGTGATATGTTATCACCTTTACTCTTCACCCTCATGATGGAGGGGCTTACCAATGCTATTAGAAGTGCCAAACAGCAGGGCAAGATTAAAAGCTTCAAGATTAAAGGCTGCAAAGTCATGACACATCTAATTTTCGCTGATGATATTTTACTCTTCTCAGCAGGACATGCTTGTAGATTAAAAGAGTACAAAAAGGTGGTGACATGCTTTGGTCGTGCAACCGGGGTTGTACATCAATATGATAAAATCTCAGATTTTCAACTCTAAATCATGTGACTCGAGAAGGGGCAGATTGAAAATGGCTATGGGAGTCAGAAAAGGCAGGTGGCCCACCAGATACTTGGGTATACCCATCATGGGTGGCAGAGGAGCTGTGAAAGATTTCAGTATGCTGGTGGACAAGGTTAAAGACAAGGTGGACAAATGGTCAGGTATTAACATCTCTATGACTGGACGCATGGTACTCATCAGAATAATCATTCAAAGCATGTTGAGGTATTGGGGGGATCTTTGTGATATACCAAGTGCTTGCCTGAACAGAATTAAATCTATGACTACTGCTTTCTTCTGGGGTGGGTGTGGGCATGGTATCTCTTGGGAAAATATTACTAAACCTTTTGTTAAAGGTGGGCTGCAAATTATTGATGGCCACAAGATTATGGAAATGTGCACTATGAAGAGAATTGAGAAATTCTACAATAAACCGGACAATGTGTGGGTCCAGTGGCTGAAAAATAGATATGGTTCCATCATTAATATGGAGGAAGGAACCAATCTGTTCAGGATTTGGAGAAGTATGTGCAATCTTTATAAGGATAAGTTTGGTGTGACTTCTGTTGTTCCTTTGGGGCATATGGGGCGCTTGTCCATCATACCCAACAACAACAGTAGTAATGAACCGGACATGCCTTGGTTACACGTTGTTTGGGGCAAGTTTCATTGCCCTAAATGGAGCACTCTTTTGTATAGAGCTTTATTGAACAGACTTCTCACTAATGACAGGATGGATAAATGGGGCTTACAGGTGGATACTACATGCTTGTTGTGCAATGCTGGGGCCGAATCGAAGGACCATTTGTTCTTTGATTGCAAGTTCTCCAGACACATATGGCAGATTGTGTGCTTACGGAACGAATGGGGTCTTCAGGTCCCTAATAACATTGATGGTGTCATTAACTGGATATCGGGCAGACCTGACAATAAAGCTAAAGATGCTAGCAGATATGGCTTATTCCTTGCTTGTGCCTGTTATCACATCTGGAGAGAAAGGAACAGGAGAAACCATGATAGTGTGTTGATAGATGAAAAACACCTATTAGAGATGATTGCGGCTGACTTGAGATGGGTTTTGGCTGCTAAACCCGAGCTGACTGTTGTTGTCAGCACTAATTCAAAGCTTTTTTTGGGGATTTTGTAGATAACCCCTCCACATAGATTTCGTCCTGGTGCCTTTTGTTTTGTAGAGCTTGGCCTGGTGCCATGTACTTGTATAGCTTGCTATACCGTTTTGGTTTTTGGCAATACCATTTACCTATTTCCAAAAAAAAAGGAATCTTTGGTAATGGATCTTTTTATAAAAGGTTTTTATTTTTAGTGATCTTCAGTAATTCTTCTACTAACGATCGCTTCCGCATTAGTTAATCTAGTTTTATGAGTTGGACGTCACAATTTAGTGGTATCAGAGCTCTAGGTTCGCTGATTCTATAGAGACATAGGATTAAGGTTGTTGAGTCTGTTCTAAGTGTCTTCCAATTTATCTGATAGTGTCTTCTTCTCATATAGGAGGAGAAGAACTTGAAGATGTCTGGATCGCATGATGAACATGCTGCTGAGAGCAGCGTTGCTGCACCAGGAGGAGGTGCAAAGGATCAAACTAGGGAGGAACCTATACCTGAACAACCCCAATTCAATCAAGCTGATATAGGGAACCCAGCCTTCCAAGCCATGTTTGGGCAATTTATGGCGACGATGACTCACATGAAAGATAGGATGCCACTACCTACACCAAGGGCACCAGCCCACAATGAAAGACAGGGAGATGGCAAGACCTTTGAAAGGCTTCGGAGGGTAGGAGCCACAGAGTATGCTGGCACAGCTGACCCAGTAGATGCTGACTTATGGTTAACTGAGCTGGAGAAGGCCTTCAGAATCCTTATGATTCCTGAAGAGGAGATGGTGAGACATGTTGTCTACCTACTGAAGGGGAGTGCTGGTCATCAGTGGACCATCGAGGAAGGTAAAAGACCAGGAGTTGAAGTCGGATGGGATGAATTCTGATGGGAATTTGTTGCTAGATACTTTCCCAAGACGTATCTAGATGAGAAGATCTCTCAATTTGAGAGGTTGAGGCAAGGATAGATGAACATTAGCGAATATGAAGCTAGGTTCATTGAGTTGTTGCAATTCTGTCCGCACATGGAAGCTACTGATGAGGAGAGGATTTGATGTTTCGAGAAGGGGTTGAACGCTGAATTGACCACTCTTGTGTCTGCTCTAGAGAACAGGGAAAGATTTGCCACTTTTGTTGAGTTCGTGAGGAGGATTGAGAGGTTTGTGATCGAGAAGCGACAGACCAGTAATAAGAAAGTGTATCCTCGGTTTCAAGGACCCTTGTCTGAGAGTTTCAAGAAACCGAGATTCTTTGCACCACCACCACCAAAGTTTAATGCCCTGACACAGTGGACGTCAAGTAGGGGTAGGGGTCGTAGTTTTAATCCAAGTAGAGCCCCCAGTACATCATCAGCATCAATGATAGGTCCACCCAGGCAGAGTTTGAGAAGTTACAACTGCTACCAATGTGGGATGTCAGGACACTTGAAGAGAGATTGTCTTAAGAAAGTCAGAACTGTGACTCAACCCCAGAGATAGAGTCAGCAAGGATCACAGAGGTGACAGTTCAGTAACAATTCTAGATGATGTGGACAAGCATCCCAAGTTGGATCGTCATCACCCAACAATCAAGCACAGGGTCAATAGCAGCCAACGGCTAGATTCTATGCCATGAATCATCCTGAAGCAGTAGTCAACCCTTGGGTTGTGACAAGTCATATGGAACTATTTTATTCTGATATGTCTTCATCCTGCTTCGTATCTATGTTAATTGATCTAGGTACTACACACTCTTTTATCACTCGAGAAGTGATTTATGACTGCAACATGACTGTCAGTCATAGAGCAGATAGTTTGATGCTAGAAACCCCTTTGTTGGGATCTACAATGTTACGGGAGGTGTGTTCTCCCTGCACTCTTATCTTTTCTGAACATTGCATTCAAGTGGATATTATACCACTTGAGATGCAGGGTTTTGATATAATTCTTGGAATGGATAGCTTGGAGAAGTATAAGGTTGTCTTGGATTGTAGTTCCAAACAGGCTGTGTTCATAGACAATGGTGACACATGGATCTTTCAGGGAGATAGAAAGATTATTCCAACTTGTCTTGTGTCATCTATGGTAGCTGAGAAGTTGATGAGATAGGGATGCTTTGCATTCTTGGCACATGTGGTAGATACCACAATGGAGAGCCCTCATCCTTCTGAAGTTTGGGTAGTCAGGGAATTTGAATATATATTTCCTGAAGAACTTCCAGGTGTTCCTCCGTCCTGAGAGATTGATTTTGAAATTAATCTAATCCCGGGCACACAACCCATAGCATAAACACCATATAGAATGGCACCTGCTGAGATGGAAGAGCTCAAGAAACAACTGCAAGAGTTGCTTGAGAAGGGTTTTATCCGACCGAGCACTTCACCCTGAGGTGCTCCTATCTATTTTGTTAAAAAGAAAGATGGGTCTATGCGATTATGCATCGACTATAGGCAGTTGAATAAAGTAACTATAAAGAACAAGTATCCTCTGCCAAAGATTGATGACTTGTTTGATTAGTTGCATGGTTCAACTATCTTTTCTAAGATAGATCTGAGGTCGGGTCACCATCAGTTGCATATTAAGGAGAGTGACATATCTAAGTCTGCCTTTAGGACAAGGTAGGGTCACTATGAGTTCATAGTTATGTCGTTTGGACTAACTAATGCACCAGCTGCATTTATGGAACTCATGAATAGGATCTTTCGACCTTTTCTTGATCAATGTGTAGTCGTCTTCATAGATGACATCTTGATCTACAGTAGAGATGCTCAACAATATGAGCAGAACCTCCGTCAGGCTTTGACTTTACTAAGAGAGCATAGGCTATATGCTAAGTTTAGCAAATGTGAGTTCTGGCTATCAGAAGTTTCTTTTCTAGGACACGTAATATCTGCCTCAGGCATTCGTGTTGATCCTAAGAAGGTAGAATATGTCCAGCAATGGGAACAACCAAAGACACCGATGGAGATTCGTAGTTTTCTAGGTCTGGTAGGCTATTACAGGAGGTTCATCAAGAACTTCAGTTCTATAGCTTTACCCCTGACCAAGTTGACCAGGAAAGATATTCCTTTTGTCTGGAATGACAAGTGTCAACATTCCTTCCAGCTGCTGAAAGAAAGGTTAACTAGTGCACCTGTGTTGGTGTTACCTGAGAAGGAAAAGGGGTACATAGTCTTCTGTGATGCATCTAAGAATGGCTTAGGATGTGTGTTGATGTAAGATAAACAAGTGATTTCTTTTGCTTCTCGATAGCTTAAGAAACACGAGGAGAATTATCTGACACACGATCTAGAGCTAGTTGTTGTGGTCCATGCCTTGAAGATCTGGAGACATTATCTCTATGGAGAGACATTCCAGATTTTCACAGACCATAAGAATCTAAAGTATATCTTCTCTCAGCATGAGCTAAACATGAGACAGCGTCGCTGGATGGAATTAATCAAGGACTATGACTGTACAATTGATTATCATCTAGGGAAGGCTAATGTGGTAGTTGATGCACTAAGTAGGAAATCAGTGACACCAGCCTTAGATAAAGCACAGTTGAATTCCTTGGTGTGTTCTAAGAGAGATATGTTTATCTCCTTGAGGCAAAACAATGTACAACTTAAAGTATCATTGTTAGCCGGGTTGTTAGATGAGATGCAAGTAAAACCTCCTCTGAGACAGCAGATTAAAGAAGCATAGTAGATTGATGTTGTGATTCAACAGATCAGGTCAGAGTATGGTAGTGAGAAACAAGATGGTTTCCATGATTCAGATGACCAGGTAGTCTGTTACCATGGTAGGATGGTAGTACCTGATGTTGATAACTTAAGAAAGTTAGTTCTAGAAGAAGCTCATTCTTCAATGTATGCTATGCATCTAGGGAGCACCAAGATGTATCATAACTTAAAAGATATGTATTGGTGGCCTGGATTGAAGAAAGATGTTGTTGAGTTTGTTATGTGGTGTCCGGTGTGTCAGCAGGTTAAAGCTGAACATTAGAAGCCTATAGGAACAATGCAACCTCTGCCTATACCTCAGTGGAAATGGGATCATGTAACCATGGACTTTGTGGTTGGTTTGCCAAGAATAGCCAAAAGTCATGATTCCATTTGGGTGACAATGGATAGGTTGACAAAGGCAGCACATTTCTTACCTGTCAAAACAACCTACACAGCTGAGAAGCTTGCCCATATATACATAGATGAGATAGTGTGTTTGCACGGGGTTCCAGCTACTAACATTTCTGATAGAGGTCCCCAGTTTACGAGTCATTTTTGGGAACGACTGCATAAAGCTTTGGGTATGCATTTAAGGTTTAGTACAACCTTTCACCCACAGACAGATGGATAATCTGAAAGGACCATACAAACTTTGGAGGAGTTGCTTAGGGAATGTGTCCTTTAGTTTGTAGGAAGTTGGGATCTACACCTGAGCTTGATAAATTTTGCTTATAATAATAGCTATCAGCACAATATTGAGATGGCACCATATGAAGCTTTGTATGGTAGACGTTGTAGATCCCCCTTATGTTGGTATGAAACAGGGGAGTATCAACTTTTGGGTCCTGAGTTAGTACAACAAACAACTGAGAAGATCAAACTAATACAACAATAGTTGAAAGCTGCCTAGGATAGACAGAAATCTTATGCTGATAAGCACCATAGACCCTTAGAATTCCAAGTTGGAGATAGAGTATACCTCAAGGTCTCACCTTGGAAAGGTATCCTTAGATTTGGAAAGAAGGGAAAGTTAGCTCCTAGATATATGGGGCCTTATCCAATCATTGAAAGGATGGGAAATGTAGCCTATAAGATGGAGTTACCATCTGAGTTGCATAGATTGCACCCAGTATTTCATATTTCTATGCTAAGGAAGTGTCATCCTAACACAGAGTTAGTTCTACAACATGTGGAGGTAGAACTAAATGATGATATATCTTATGTTGAAGGACTTGTGTTGGTTCTTGACAGAAGAGTTAAAAAGCTAAAAAAGAAAGACATTAGTCTTGTAAAAGTTCTCTGGCAACACCGTGGCATTGAAGAAGCCACGTGGGAGCTAGAAGAAGAGATGAGGAGGAAATATCCTACTCTTTTCTATTGATGTTTTATTGATGATTTCGGGGACAAAATCCTTATAAGGGGTGGATAACTTGTAACATCCCTGACCTGGGTTATGCTTTAACCCTAGGTGTTTTGTTTAAGAAAGATAATTAGATGCTTGATATTATCTTTTTAAAAGTAATTAAGGCTCAAGAGGAACTTATATTTCAATTTTAGTCCATTTTAAATAATGTTGAAAGTAAAGTTTTACTTGCTTTGGACTAAAGTGCAAATTACCCAAGTTGAGGGATTAAATTGCAAATTGTGCATGATAATATGTTCCTTATGTGTTGAAGCATCATGGGAATGAATATGATGCAGAGGTAAGGCTACTGAAAGCCTGAGTACCAAGAAAGAGATGATAAAGTAATGTTTGTGCATTAAAACCTAGTTTTGGTGTAATGTGCAATTTACCCAAAACCCAGGGTTAAAAATGCAATTTACCACTTCAATAAGGTCCTTAATATTCATGGCATCTTGTAGAGGCAAGAAAATGAGAGGGACATCTCATTTGAGCTACTTTGAAGGAGAGAGAATCTTGATATTAAAATAATCAAGATTTAAGCATAAATGGAACTTTACTTCAAATTAATGCAAAACTAAATATATTAATTGAAGGGCCTTCAACCAAAAATGATATGGTTGGATTTTTTCAAGTGTGAACACCCTTGTTCCTTTGCTAGGCCACGAAAAGATCTAACTTGAGTGGAGACTCCACTCACATTAAGTTAATGGAAAGTAATATCCACTAAAAATGGGATATTAATATAATATGATTAAGGTGCTTAATTTCTTTTCCCTTAATTCATGGATAAAGGAAGGGAATTTGGAGATAATGAAGATATCTTTGCATGCAAGAAAATGAGGAGGAAGAGGTGGCACAAATTTTGGAACTAAAGGATTTGTATAAGACATCTTCTCTCCCATTGATTTTCTTATAAAAAGACCTTTTACCACTCAAACCAAGGACTTTTTCGGATCCACTTCTTTCCTTTGCTTTCAAAAACATTCAAGGAATATAGGAGCATAAGGAAGACTACCCTCAACATGTTGGTAAGCTTTTTGACTTTCATTCATGTTGATTTCATGGTGGAAATCACAAATCAATGTATGATTTCTTTATATCTCGATTCCATCTTCACTTCTAACCATCCCTTTTCACTCAAAAGCTTGAGGAATGATCCTTGTGGTGTGGAAAAGCTTCTTCCACCATTTTTGATGTGAAGCTCTAAGCTTTGAAGCTCAATTGAAGGTGGGTTATATAACTTGAACCCCTATTCATTGTTATTGATTTAAATTTCTCATTCAACTATGTTCAATTGCTCTTCTTTCAATTCATTTGATTTAGTTGATGCAATTACCATGATAATGGCAATAGTTTTTGATGGAATGAGTTTTGATGATGATAATATCATCTTAGGCTCACATTCCAATAGGTTGGAGTTGCAAACGATTTCAAGTGTTTGGTCCAAACAGTTTCCAAACCGTTTGGAGGCTTGGACTCCAACCCATTTAGAGGTGTTGACCATTTAGGTGGGTTGACCGTTTGAGGTCAGATCCCTAGAACATGTTGTATGATGATCCATTTGATTGATTAATTCAAACAAATAGACAACCCTCCAAGTGGAAACCCTTATCGGCTAAGTGCTGAATTGCAATTGATTGAGTTGATGTTTTGGGTTGATTAGGCCAAACGGTTTCAAAACCATTTAAGGGTCACCCCAAACGGTCTCAAGACCATTTGGAGGTCAACCAAGACCGTTTGGAGGTCTATGGTTTAATATGGTTGAGTAATTGAAGAGTTATAGATATCAAATCAAAGTACAATCAATAGCTATATTGATGACCAATCCAATGATGCAAACCCTAATTGGATTTCACAAATTTTAAGGAAAGATGAGGCAAATAGTCTCAAGACCGTTTGGAGGTCATCCAAACGACCTCAAGACCGTTTGAGTTCAGGTCATTTTATAATTTGATGGTGGTTTATTGATTTCAATTGGATTAGTTCCACAATGATAACCATTGATGGTTCCTCGATTCCCAAACCCAAATTGAATGAGTCTTGATTATGAATCCTAGATCAATTGGGTTCAAAACCATAATTGATGGTCTAATTGAAGGTTGATTCAATATTTCAAGTGATAAAGAAATCAAGGACTCAATTGATAATTGGTTCATCCATTGAAATCATGAATCGTGTAGGTGTTGAAAGGACTTTTTGGTCCATGTGGTTTTGAGAGGGTTTGGACCAAACGGTCTCAAGACCGTTTGGTACCAAACGGTCTCAAGACCATTTGGGACCAAATGATCCCAAACCGTTTGGAGACCCAATCTCATGCGGTTTCAACACTTTCTAGATCATTCGGTTTCAAGGCAATGATTGCTTAAACGGTTTCAAGGGCAATATGCCCAAATGGTTTCAAACCGTTTGAACCTTGAGAACCCAAGACCGTTTGAGGTCTAAGTAGGTAAAACCGTCTGAGGTTCAAAAGGGATAATCCAATTGGATATATATATTTTAATTGAAGATTCAATTGGTCAATTCATGTGATTGAAGGCTCAATGATCAAATCTCTTGGAAATCCTAGAAGAGGATGAGAGAGAGATTTATACATGTAAGATAATCATGTAGTAATCAAGCCTAACACATTCAAAATAAAGGTGATATACAATTAGGGTATGATCCTTGGTAAAGATATCATGAAACCCTAATTGAGTTAATTGATGAATTCGAACTCTAAATTAGGGCAATTCTAAATGAAACCCTAATATAGGAAGTTAATGTGATATTAATTTAGGGTAATGACATGAGTAACCCTAATTAATGGTATTTTGAGGTAAAACCCTAATTTGGATGAATAGTAACCCTAATTGTGGGTTATTGAGTATAAACCCTAATCTAGGGTGATGTGATGTAAATAGTGAAACCCTAATCCTGGACAATGAAATGATGAATCATTGGTCCCAATTGATTAAATGGGGATGAGTAACCCTGATTGCTATAAAATGGGAAACCCTAACCTTGGTATGGGAATAGTGGTGTTAATCTGGAAAAGCATGGAACCGAAATATGATTGATATATCTGTTATCATCTATACTAACCATGCAGGTATCATGAGATGATGAACATAGCCAGGTATGAGCTATGATGCTTTATTTATTGAAATTATTTATTGGGCCTTGTGTGCCATAATATGCCTTGTTGCCTAGTAAGAGGTGACAAGAGAGTCAATGGGCCTCAAGTGCCAGATTATATGCTTGTGTAGCAAGTGTCATGCTGACCTTGGTCAAATGACCTGAAGGTGATGATTACATGAAAAAGTGATAACAGTGCTCAGTGAGGAGCTGAGGGTTTGAATACCCAGAACCATATGTTTATGTGAGGGGCTGAGATCCCAATGTCTTTTAGAGACTGAAAAGTAATTGATATAAACAGTACATGTTTCTTTATAGCATTTGTCCTAATAGTTTATGTTTGAAAACTTGACTGATGCTAAAAGAATATGATAATGTACTTAATTAATCAAGTGAAAGCTATTCATGTATTGATCTGACCATAGATCCATCATCGTCAGTAGTTGGTGATGGTGAAACAGGTTTTCTTACGAGATTTCCTGGAGTTCGCATATTATTGAATATGTGGGGGTTGATGGTCAAAAATATCATTATGTCCTAATGTGGGAATTGATGGAAGGTAAACATTAAACCTATCAATCCTTCATTTTATGTTCCGGGATGGATGTAACACTAATCTCCCGATGATGTTAATGCCGGATCGATGGAGGTAAACATGAAATCTCTCGACCGCGAAGAGAGTAAAACCACCATTGTAGCTCTATAGCTAGATGCCACTATACCCTGGAAAGCTATGTAGTAGAGACACAAGATGTCCTGCATGTGATCTCATACTGACCGAGATGTGGGAAGTCATGGAAGTCGGCTCTTCCATTTGACTTTGTATGGTACCGATATTGACTTCGCAGTGATCAGTTGGAGTATGAGTGGTATACCTCATATCCTCAGAGCTTAAGAATGTTTGTAAAATATAATCAGTCGTGTAGCGTATTTGCATAAGATTGAAATCCGAGAATCACTGGTTGATGTTAACCTACTTAGCATGTTCTTAATACATAAATGTTATTATGTTCTTTAAATTCTTTATCAAATAAGAGACATGATGCCTTGTCAAGTTATAACTGAAATACTTGAATAGGAATGTTGCTCTAACCTGCATAGATATTGATTTATCTTCCATTGAAAAATAATATCCCACTGCTCAGTTTATTTCTATTAAACTGCAATAATAATGTTTTCGACGGAGAGTTATATCTCTCGTTGGGGAAATTATATAATTGTCTCCCCCTCCATGAGATTCAACATTTTTAGGTAGACACAGACAAAGAGGCAGAACCTCTATAGCAGAGGAAGAGCAACAACAGCAACAACAACGACAATAGTAATATCCCAAGTGGGGATACTGGTTGTCAGGCTATGTACATAAAGTCCTATGTGTCATCTCTGTACTCTCAGGTCCTAGGAGTCAGTAGATAGTGTTTTTATAATCAACCTGAGATTTTGGTTTGATGATACATGGAATGTCCAATGTGGACCAGTATGTAAATATACTACTGTGGTTCTTGTTTAAAGAATCTTTGGTAATGGATCTTTTTATAAAAGGTTTTTATTTTTAGTGATTTTCAGTAATTTTGCTGCTAACGATCGCTTCTGAATTAGTTAATCTGGTTTTATGAGTTGGACGCCACACTCCTAAGCTCTCTTTTGGTTGGCCAAAGCAAGAAGAGAAAGGAATTCCGAAAAAAGAGTCCTTATGTGGGTGGAAAAAGAGATATGTATAAGGAAATCCAAGGAAAGAGAAAATGGAATTAATTCTTTTAATTTCCAAAATTATTGCCACATTTTCCCCCTCAACTCCTTGGCCACAAATCCATCTTCTTTCCCTTGCAAAACTTCTTCATTATCCAAGAATTAAAGGAAAAGAAATTAAGCACCTTAATCATATTATACTAATATCCCATTTTTAGTGGATATTACTTTTTATTAACTTAATGTGAGTGGGCTTTCCACTCACGCAAGATATTTTCATGCCTTTGCAAGGAACAAGCTCTTACAACCCTTTGCAAATTCATCCCTCAACTTTTTTTTGAAGGGCTCTTCAATTAATATATTTCTTTTTACATTAAATTGAATTAAAGTTCCATTTATGCTTAAATCTTGATTATTTTAATATGAAGATTCTCTATCCTCCAAATTAATTCAAATGAGACTCCCCTCTCAATTTATTTTCTCTAAATGATGCCAAGAAACATGAGGGACCCTCTAAAAGTGATATTTTGCATATTGAACCCTAGGTTTTGGGTAAATTGCACATTACACCAAAACTAGGTTTTAATGCACAAAGATTGCTCAGCAAGCTTTATCTTGGTGCTCAAGCTTGTGAAAACCATACCACTACATCATAATAATTCTTATGATGTATCAACATCTGAGGAACATTTTATCATGTACAATTTGCAAGTTAACCCCTCAACTTGGGTAATTTGCACTTTAGTCCAAAACTAACAAAACAATGTTTCAACATTATTCAAAAAGGACTGAAAATAAAATATAAGTTCCTCTTGAGCCTTAATTACTTTTCAAAAGATAAGAGAAAGCATTTAATCAACTTTGTTAAGCAAAACACCTAGGGTTAAAACATAACCCAGGTCAGGGATGTTACAAAATGGATCTCAAAATTCTATAACTCTAAGGTTGTAGTCCTTCCCCGGGTAAAATCTAACCACAACCCCATATGGGTCAGCACGGGGAAGGCCCCTACCCCCAACCATACTTTCTTCAAGACTAAAGCGAGCTAGAACCTCACCTCAGGTTTCAAGCAACATCTTACAAAGACATGGAACAAAGACACCTCCTTCTTACAAGCATTACCTTACTTCCAGAAGGAAACACTGAAGTGGGATGCTAAAACAATGAGGGAGCACCACTAGGAGAAATCCAGGCTGTTGAAGCTCATTGACAGTGCCCAAGTAAACCTCGCCAAACACAATAATGTATCTTCCAATATACGTATTAATGAACTACATGAAGAACTCTGTAACACCCTCCTGCGTGAGGAGATCGATTGGAAGAACAAGTCACATACAAACTGGCTCCACTATAGAGATAGAAATAAAAAATATTTCCAATCCCTGGTGAAAGGAAGAAGACACCATAACAAGATTTTCATACTGAAGAATGATGATGGAAACTGGGTGACGAATCAACACAATTTAAGGTGCCTTGTTCAAAGTCATTATGTGAGGCTCATGTTCGGCTCCAGGAGGGTTGATAGTGAGCTAATCAATCAATATGCAGGTCACTTCATCGACATCTCGCTAGCTACTACATCAACAATCAATGAGATTCCATCTCTACAAGAAACCAAGGAAGTGATTTTTCTCATGGCCTCATCCAAGGCCTCGGGGCCAGATGGGGTGAGTGCGGATTTTCTTTAGGAAAACTGGACCCATGTTGATCCATCAGTCCACAAGACATTGATCAACTGTTTCATCCAAGCAAGGATCGACCCTGAGCTCGCAAACACAAATATGGTCTTGATCCCTAAAAAGAAGTGTCCAGTGCATTGCAATGATTTCAGACCAATATCTCTGAATAATGTGTGTTTTAAAATTATTTCAAAGATCATTGTGGAACGCATCAAACCCTTCCTCAATGATTGGATCTCACTGACCCAGTCCAGCTTCATACTCGGGAGGAAGATCAGTGATAACATCATCTTGGTCCAAGAAGCTATACATTCTATGAAAGTTCAAAAAGGCAAGAAGAAGTTCATGGCTATCAAATTAGATTTATCAAAAGCTTTTGATAGGATGAATTGGAAGTTTATTGAGGATACTCTGCGAAAGATGGGTATACCTGATAATCTCGTTACTATCATTATGAAAATCATTTCCTTGGGAGAGACATCTATTTTGTGGGAGGGAAAACCTCTTCCAGCTTTCAAGGCAGGCCAAGGAGTGAGACAAGGGGACCCGATCAACCCCTATGTCTTTGTTCTTTGCATTGAAAGGCTAAGTCAATCCATTAACGATGCTGTGAAAGAGGGGTACTAGAAGCCTATGCTACTTAGTAAGGGAGGAACCCCTCTCACTCATGTATGCTTCACTGACGACCTCCTCCTACTATCAGAGGGAACCATTTCCTAGGCTGGGCAGATAATAAGAGTGCTCAGCAATTTCTCGACAATCTCGGGCCAAGAAGTGCCAAAGGAAAAATCCTACGTCTTTTTCTCCAAGAATGTCCCAAATAAAAAAACGTAGACAAATCAGTAGAGTTTTAGGCATCTAATCCACAGAGGACCTAGGAAGATATTTGGGTGTCCCAATCTTACACCAATGCATCAACAAATGCACTCATGCCAATCTAAAAGAAACCATAAAGGTGGAGATGGACGGATGGGCAGTCAGACACTTGTCCCTGGAAGGCCGTATAACCCTTGCCTGATCCACATTACAAACCATTCCTTCATATACCATGCAATCGGTAACCCTATCTCCCACTCTGTGTGACGAGATCAACAACCATGTTCAGAAGTTCATCTGGCAAGGTAGCTCTGAAACAAAGAAAATCTCTCTCATTTCATGGAGAAAGCTCACTTCGAACTGGGATGTCGAAGGGATTGGGGTGAAGGATGTCAGAAATCATAACCAGGCGCTTATGTTGAAGAATGCTTGGGACTACCTTCAAGATAGGGACATACCTTGGGTCAAGGTTATGTGTGACAAGTACATGAAGCTGGACAGAGTTAAGAAGATCCCATGTTCTGTTGTGTGGAGGTTCATCAGTAAATCGATACCTTTTCTCAAAGATAACAACACGAAGACTATACTTAATGGTTCTACAATGAGTGTCTGGTTTGACACTTGGTGTGGCAATACAACAATAGCCTGTACAACCTTCGATCCTCTCATCTCCCCTGAGCTGAGGGATCTTAAGGTAGGCGAGATGGTCACCCTCGAAGGTGAATGGGACCGGCAGTTCATCAAAAACTACATCCCATCGGGATTCTAGCTGGGCATCTCTTCTATTCCGCCCCCAAACCCAGCACTGGAAGGGGACAAATGTCAATGGTGTCTAGAACCCAAGGGGCATATTACCTCCAGATCAGTCTATCGACATATTTGATTAGGAAAGGAGATCCTATTCAGTGGTAAATGGAAAATCCTTTGGCAAGCCAAACTACTAGAAAGAATCAAAGTCTTCCTATGGCAGATGCAACATAAAGCTCTACTCACTAATGTTGAGATGGCATGTCATCATGGGAACCAACCAGTCTTGTCCACTATGTGGTGATGGCTAAGAAACTATGCTCCATTATTTACATGATTGCACCCTTAGCAGGCCGTTGTGGATGGACCTTGGACTCTGGAACAGGTTGAACACCCTGAAAAAAGAGGAGTGGGCACCCTTCATCTTGAATCTATCAATGGATTCTCCCAATACCCTCACCCTATGTGTTGTAACCTACTGGCACATCTAGAAAGTGAGGAACGAATTCATCCACAAATCCAAGCTACAAACACCCCCAGTTATGCTCAATTTCATCAAGAACTGAACTAATTCGATCCTGAGTCTATCTGATCAATCCATGAAGCAAGCAGAACTTCAGAAGCCACGAGTCGACATACTAAGACCCCCAGCCAAGTCAACTATCGTGTTCACCAATGCAGCACACAAAGATGGTGCACAATTCGCAGGGTTGGGGATCCATGTTGTAAACTCTATGGGATTATGCCTACGAGGAGAGGGATATATCACTAGGGCAGTATACGGCCTGGATGCTGAGGTACATTTGATCAAAAAATCCGTAGAAATCGCAATTGAATTGGGTGCCACTAATACAATGATACTTTCTGACTGCAGTCAAGCTATCGACCTCCTGAATAATGGGAAGTGCTTGACAAAGTTTTGACCCTTTGTGGAAAGGTTCAAAGAACACACATCATCTTTTCTCACCTTTCAAGTATGCCTAATCCCTAGGACACTAAAAAAGGTAGCGGATTCCCTTGTAAAATCTGCTCTGCAAAACCAGTATACGGGCACTTCAAGCGCGACCAATATCCCTAATTTTAATTTTGCAATGTTTTCTTTTAACTCTTTGAAACCTCCCTAGTTAGACCAGGAGGTGAATGTGGATCTCAACATTTTGTAGCCTATAAGAGATAGCGGGATGAATACATAATCTCTCTACCCCCCCCCCCCCCCAAAAAGAGTAGTCCACACGGGCCACCGGGAACTCCACGTTGTGTTGCCAAAGCCAATAGGAAGGAATTGTCCCTTTGAATGTCAGTATACTAGCATTGATCTACTCTCCCACAATTTTCTCTCCCTTTCTATCCCTTCCTTTATCGGGTAGGACTTGCTCGGGCTCTTTTTTGGTTACCATACAAGAGAGGACAACAATTGTCAGAGCTAATTATCATGTCTGAGAAGCCCCAATATCCCTCTATTTATTAGAGAGGCTAGGGTCAGTGTTCACAGTCCGTGCGAAAGTCGAAAGGATGGAATTTATGAATTTTTTAGAAACTTCGAATGATGAATCAGTCGGTTTGCATGTCCAACTGGTCGGCTCAAAGATGATCTGGTCAGTTCATGAGTTTGGAGTTTAATATTTAATGAATGCACAATTATGACATCATCATCAATCCTTGATCCAGTTGAATTAATCATTGAACTGGACGTCCCAGATGATGAACCAGTTGGTTCACATCATCACTTCATGAAACGGTCATTTCACAAGTGAAATTGTCATTTCATATGTAAAATGGTCATTTCACATGTCCAATTCAACCAAATATTCAGCCAATTGTGTTTCTAATTGACCAGACACTCCAACTGATTGGTTCATCATTTGAACTGGTTGGTTCAGAGTCTAGTTAGTCAACTTTTAACCTAAGTTGTTTAAATGAATACCTAAACACCTTGAGCAATCAAGTTAATTTTCATTCATGAATAAACTCCTATTCCAAGTACATCCTATGTGTGTGACCCTATAGGGCCAAATTACGTCGGTAGTGAATGTCCATGACCAATAATGACATCAAAAGAAAAGAGCGGTGTCTAGTAACACATCATTGCTACCCAAGTAATTTGGTAAATTGGAGAACAACTTCAACCTACATTCTGTGATCAATGTTAACGTGATCGTATAATTCCTTTGTCTCTAATATCCTGATTGAACTTGAGGCATTAAATCGCCATCCTCTCAATGTTCAATCCATGTTCCTTGAACTAGACCAGACGGTCTGAGATGTATGTGAGTTCACATATCACATATTGAATCACATGAGTATGTCCATACAATCTCCTGTAGGAGGGACAAGTCCTATTTTGGTTTTTAGGGGAGGCAGAGAAGGCAGCGGAAACAAAAATTTTCTCCCCCAAACCCAGCACGAGGAAATGCGTCAACGTCTATATAATAGGAAAGGATGGTTTGTGGAATCATACCTTGTCTTGAGGCTTGCTTGGTGACAATACCTCGCGCCTTACACAGTCTTCACCTCCAGTCTTGGACGGTGTCTGTGCAGCTCCGGGTCGCACCGGGACTGACAACTCCTCCTCTCACCGGACTGTCGAGGTTGACAGTTGTCCTCCTGAGCGGCAGAAACCTCCCGCCTCTGAAGTAGTCCACACGGACCACCTGGAACTCCACACTCCTTATCCTACAAGGAAGTGGAAGGAGTCGCACCCTACTATTGATGTACTAGTCGCCAACACACTCTCCTACCTCCAGTTGCAACTGTAGTTTTCCTTCCCTTGTTGCACCTCCCTTTGCGGGAAGCACTTGCTCGGGCTCTCTCTCGGTTACCAAAACCAGAGAGAACGACAACTTTGCAGAGCAACTGGTTGCACTGAGTTGTACTTTGAGAAGCCCCCAATACCCCTATATATAGGAGGGTCATGGGACAGGGTTCTCCATCCCGGGCAATGCGGGACTAAAAGCGGGAGTAGAAGGGTTCGAGACTTTCCACAAAAGCAACCAAATCGCAACCTAAACCGGTCAGTTGGGGACCTGAACCAGTCAGTTAGAACACCAACCGATCGGTTGGGACCCATGAGCCGATTGGTTCACTTCTGAACCGGTCGGTTAGTGGTCCTGATCAGTTCCCGATTGACTTTCCTTCTTTTGTTTCTAATTGGTATCGAATACCAATCCTTGTTCCAATCAAATTGGGCAAGTGAAACGCAAGGAAAATTCTCACCGACCTGACTTTCCCAACTTGCTCGGTTGCACCAGTTGAACCGATCGTTTCAAAACTTGAACCGATCATTTCACTCTGACCACGAGCCGATCGACTCAACACTTGAGCCGACCGGTTTAGCAACCTCAGCCGACCGGTTCAACACTTGAGCCGATCGGTTGGGAGCACAGGTTGTGCAGAATCAGTCAATTGCGATTTCAATCAATCCGATACTCCAATCAATGCGTCCAACACCTTGAACCATATGATATTGAGCTATCAACTGATTGAGTGTTTAATTGAACTACTAAACTCCTTTAGTAATCAATCTAAACATTTTTTGTGGACAAATCTCCTCTTCCAGGTTAAATCCTATGTGTGTGACCCTGCAGGTCCATTTCACGTTGGCAGTGAAAGTCCATAACACTTATGACTTCACAAGCAAAGAGCGGTGCCTAGTCACACATCAGTGCTACCTAAGTGAAAGTAGAAAGTTGGAGAACAACTTTCAATCCTACAATCGGTGAATGGTGTTACAGTGAGTGTATAATTCCTTTGTCACTAATATCCCGAATGAACTCGATGCATGGAACAGTCATCCTGTCAATGTTCATTCACTTTCTTGATCTCAGAGTAGATTGAACGAGATATGTATGACATCAATATCACATACTGATTCACACATGCGTGCGCACGCCTATCTCAATCCTACTCATCAAGTGGCCATGGATATCAAACTCCCTCAGGAGGGACAAAACCCATATCTATCACTCACCCCTCAAAAACCCCATGTGTCAAAGCCACCCAATAATCACCTTTATAACAACCCATGTTTCAGGACTACGTTTGATGATGTCAAAGTGTGCCCAACGACATGTGTTGAGTGCAGTGATTTCAGGTCTAAGAATCACACTCGCCACCATCACTATGAGTACTGACTGTGACTACCATGTCATGGTTCCATGTGTCAAACTCACGGTGGGTCTGTCTGGTACCTTGTTCTCTAACAAGTACCTATGTGTTTGGTTTGATATCTCTATATCATGACTAATGAGATTATGTCATCAACCAACACCACAATCTAGTCTTGTGTGTCATTGCTGTCTATCTACCTTCCACAATGACATCCGACTAGGGACATAACAAGAATGTACAAACTCTTAGCATCCGTATGATCTCATCGTTTAGGTCATGAACCTAAAGGCATACGTCATTGAGTACTTTCATTCTCTAGACATTCAATCTGTTTTATCACTATCTCATATGACTGAACAATAAAGAATTAGAAGCTTGCCTTTGATGTTTATCAAATCAATCTTAATGTATCCCACCAATCATCCCATGATTGGCTCTCAGGGCATACATACCAACAGACTCCCACTTGCACTGTGAGCCAATCACCCTTGAATCATATTCATAGTGATCTTCAAACATGTCCCACATGTTACTGTGCTCTAGTGCCAACATAGTGAGTAATGGCAACACCTTGCCAAAGTCAGTATAAATTGCATGTCTCTCATCTCTTCGTTGTACGTCACACGTATGAGATGGAGTTGTCGTAATATGCAATCTAGTATTCCTTTGATAACATTTAGCCACATTGCATGATCAAGGAATCCAGACTTGTCATCAATGATCAGAATATTTATAAGTTCATCTCATGAACTTCCAGATCCATATAGTATCCACTGCAGTTCTCTAACGCATAGATACTCGACATTTCCTTTTAAATGATTTTATTGGAACACTTCCAATTATCAACAAACTTTCACTTGTATACATCCTATGTATATTTTGCGATTAATTTTCTGTCCTTTCAGAAGTTTGCATCAATGTAACTCTTTACATTGAACTCTTCCTAATATCCATAGAACTAGTACTTCACAAGTACTTATCAAGTCCTCATGGTATTCCAGTAACCCTTACTGGAAGTAGACATACATCCACTCGTCATGTCCCACATACGAGTTAACAGGATGAGCACATCAAATTGTCATGTCATACATACAAGATGATGAATGCATTTTATTCTTGCCATGTCCATACATGCAAGATAATGGGATGATTACATACATGATAGATCCATATCTATTCTTAGTGTTCCCATTCTTCATAAGAATTGGACACTTGGCCTTGGGATACTAACTCCATGTAGCATGGACAAGTTTTCTCCCATAGAATCTGTGCATACTGAACACTTCAGTACAGATTGCCAATGTATGCTTTCTCTTTTCAGGTCAAGAGGTTTTTCGAGAACTATCTCTACAGATCTCTATTCCTATCACATAGGAAACATATCTATCTTCCTCAAAGATAATTTCCACTTTTGGATTTCCATTCTAGAACATTTCCATTTCACATCAACATGTGGAATGTGAACACGCTCCCACTAAATCACAGATCCCTTCTTTATCTTTGACATATCAGTCAAACCCTTTGATTATATCATCAAAGTAAAGATCCAATTCTGAGTTGCTTGTACTCAATCAATCACATTGATTAGTCCATTGTAACTTATAGACTTCATTTGCATTTATGGATTCATAAACCTTATAGGTTATGTCACATACACATCCTTGTTTTATTCCTCATAGGAATGCAGTTTTAGTATCCATATGCCAAATGTCTTAGTCATTAAGTTGCAATCAACAAGCATCATCCTTCTCAAAATGTTATCCATGTATCTTAACACTTAAGATTCATTTGCACTTATGGATTTCATCCAATGAGTGCTACCATCAAGGTCATACCTTATGGTTCACATGGATGTCATTTAGGATGTAATGGTCATAAACCATAACTCAAAATTTGGTTCCCCATATTCATCTAGATAGTTGACTCATCACATGAACAACTTATCACATAGATAATTGAGGTGTATCTGTTAAGGATATAAGAACTCACAACCCTTGTGATTCTTAATTTCTTTTATTAGTGTGGGGTATTCTTTTAATAAGAAGAATTCAGTTATTTGATAATCATTCTCTAACTCCTTAGAGTATGATTCCTTCTTGATTTAGACATCACCTTGCCTTAATCATGAGTTCACTATGATACACTATCATAATCACTCATAAGGATCCAAACATTTGATCCAAGTATTTCATTCATTGATCTCCTCAAGAAAATGAATACTTTACCAAATTTTCACTTCATCTATGATAATCTTGAACACTTCAAGATATTCATATTGGTATTTCTCTAAACACCATTTGAAGTATTAGCATTTGTCCCAATAGGTATGTAAATACATCACATGTATTATACCTAATAGGATAATCATTCTCCCACTACCATTAGTGAAGATTGATTAATCATGTCCAAGATATTCATGTCTCTTACTGGTTCTCTAACCAAAAGAGTCTAGATTTATCCATCATACGGAAACTAGAAATGAATTTCTTGTGATTTATGCTAATTTAATTGTTTGAGTTATCAATAACTTTAGGTATCATTTTATCTTATGCATATCAAATGCCACAAGATAAACAAGGAATTGCCACAAAGATCATATCTTTAAGATTGAAACATCAACTTTATTAATTGCCATCATTGTCATACAATATGCAAAAATAAAGTGTTTCTATCTATTGGCAATATATGAAATAGCAGTTCTCAACTCTATTTCGTGCCCTTTAGGCTGAAATAAACTGAAAGATACTCCTATCTATGGCAGCAACACTTGCTCCAATGATGGGTACTTCTTTCTTGGTCCTTTCACAAAGGCCATCACTTCTTTGTGGATCTTGCATATCATATATGATAGATCCATATCTTGGTATCATATACCTTAGATAAAGAAGCGGTTCATTTCATGATACCTTAGGTGGATATATCCATCCCCTCCTTCATCTTCTTTTGTTCTTCCAGATATAGGGGTCAATCCCTCATACACCCTTTCCCCATGTGCCTTGAGGCTGAAGACGGCTTGGATTGCTGGCTAGCATCAGAACACTTCTTTGCTTTGCCCTTATCCTTTCCCTTAAGAATTACCTTTTCTTTGATCACATCAAAGATTATGGTTTTTCTTTCTTCATCTTTTCCTCTACTATCCTCAACATATCCAACAACTCTGTCAACGCTTGTCAAAGTTGTTCATGTTGTAGCTTATCATGAATTGCATGATCATCACAACATTTGCAGTATCATACCAATAGCCAACTCTTGGCTCAGAGGGAATCCTTCTTAGTCAGGTTTTCCACATACCCAATCATATTGAGTGTGTGAATACCTCACTGGATCTCCTTTTGTCATGACATACTAGGACAGTGTCCTTGAGACATCACATGTCTCATGTTGTCTCTGCAGCTCATAGTTTAGAGAATACAACATCAAGCACTCCTCATCAATGTCTTCCTCGGTATGCTTCCATAAGCATACTTTCATCCATTGATGTGGTGGGATCGAGTTCATCTGGTTCTGGTATAATTAGGACTTAGAGCTTTCTCTCTTTGAGAACACTTCTCATCATCCTAACCAGTCGTGGAATTATTCCCATTTAATTTGTTGGTCTCAAAGACCAATCGCAAATAAAGTGATTATTTTTTATTAACCATTTATTTTAACAAAAGGAAATATATGCAATTTTAGTCCAAAACTCTTTTGACTTATTTGATTGATTTAAAAATTGACGATATAATTAGGCCTTTAATTAATTATCACTCCCACTATTTTAGTTCAAATTGATATCCCTCACCATCAATTCAGAAGATTGCAGCGTACAACCTTCTAGTGGGCAAGATCCTGAAATCCTCTAAGTCATGAGTCAGCTTTGGCTGATCGCCTACAACTTAGATCTCTCAGGTAGGCAACTCTTGCCAATTGCATCATATGCAACTCTTGTTGAATGAACATGCACAACACCTTGCCATGAACATTCCTTGCCTCTGGGCTTAGACGCTCTAAGAATCACTAGTTAAGTCTAACCCAAAAGTCGACACGGTAAACATGCACCCTGCTTTGGCAGAACCTACATGTCTACCCTTCACACCTCCACAAGATAGACGGCGCACCACACTTTGGCGTAACCTACACTTGGTCGATCGAGCTTTTCATGTGTGCCGCTAATGGAAGGCATATAAGACTTAATATTCTAATGAGGGATTTGGTTTTTATATACATATACATATCCAATCACCACAATACATAGTATGTATCATATACATGCTATATCCCACAGAAAACATGCACAAACGATAAAAAGCGATGATTATGGCCATCCTAATGTGATTCCTCGAGCCAAGAGGAATCATGGTCATCTAGGTCAACATCACATGCAACCTGTACAAGATGAACATCTGTGCCTTGCCATCCGAGTTGATCAACTCATCAACATGAATGATCTGTACTCTCCAGCCGGTTGTCTGGGTGCCACCAGCCGATCGGTTGGCTCCTCCAACCGATCGGTTTGCTTGGACATCGTGCATCTCGTCATGTCCGCCACCCAGTCGTCTCGCTCCTCGATCGGTCATCAACCGATCAGTTCACTCCTTGAACCGACCGTCTGGAACGTCAACCGATCGGTTCACGCCTTGAACCGATCGTTTCAGCTGTTGTCTTGATGTCCGCCGGTCTTCGACATAACAGGAAATAAAATTTATCCTATTATTACATTGCTTAAAAGAAGAAACCCCGAGTTACATTCGGGGGGAGCAAAGGTAGGAAAGAATCTCGAATTATTTCGAGTTACATCAGGAATAAGAGAGGGAAGATCGGTGCACAGACTGAGATGCAAGCAACCACAAACAACCACACACAGATAGGGGTTTATAGGCCATAATCATGCTACACACATCCACCACAAAACTCGTTTAAGGGCGACGCGTATCGAGTGCATTAATAATACATATCATATATGTAATTTGGGATTTGTGGATTTAGGATTGGACATGCATAAATCCAATATTATTCGCATCGCATGCAATAAATAAAGGTGACAAACCAAAATCGATCATATTGATATTCCTAAAATATAGAATAGTTGACTTGGATCTGATACCAATGTTGGGTTTTAGGGGAGGCAGGGAAGGCAGTGGAAACAAAAATTTTCTCCCCCAAACCCAGCACGAGGAAACGCGTCAACGTCTATATAATAGGAAAGGATGGTTTGTGGAATCATACCTTGTCCCGAGGCTTGCTCGGAGACAATACCTCGCGCCTTGCACGGTCTTCACCTCTGGTCTTGGACGGTGTCTGTGCAGCTCCTGGTCGCACCGGGACTGACGACTCCTCCTCTCACCGGATTGTCGGGGTTGACAGTTGTCCTCCTGAGTGGCAGAAACCTCCCGTCTCTGAAGTAGTCCACACGGACCACCTGGAACTCCACACTCCTTGTCCTACAAGGAAGTGGAAGGAGTCGCACCCTCCTGTTGACGTACTAGTCGCCAACACACTCTCCTGCCTCCAGTTGCAACTGTAGTTGTCCTTCCCTTGCTGCACCTCCCTTTGTGGGAAGCACTTGCTCGTGCTCTCTCTCGATTACCAAAACTAGAGAGAATGACAACTTTGCAGAGCAACTGGTTGCACCGAGTTGTACTTTGAGAAGCCCCCAATACCCCTATATATACAGGAGGGTCATGAAACAGGGTTGTCCATCCCGGGAAATGCGGGACTAAAAGCAGGAGTAGAAGGGTTCGAGATTTTCCACAAAAGCAACCAAATTGCAACTTGAACCGATCAGTTCACAAGTGAACCGGTCGGTTGGGGACCTGAACCGGTCGTTTGGAACACCAACTGATCGGTTGGGACCCATGAGCCGATCGGTTCACTTCTGAACCGGTCGGTTCGTGGTCCTGATTAGTTCCCGATTGACTTTCCTTCTTTTATTTCTAATTGGTATTGAATACCAATCCTTGTTTCGATCAAATTGGGCAAGTGAAACGCAAGGAACATTCTCACCGACCTGACTTTCCCAACTTGCTCGGTTGCACCAGTTGAACCGATCGTTTCAACACTTGAACCGATCGTTTTCCTCTGACCATGAGTCGGTCGACTCAACACTTGAGCCGACCAGTTCAGCAACCTCAGCCAACCGGTTCAACACTTGAGCCAATTGGTTGGGAGCACAAGTTGTGCAGAATCAGTCAATTGCGATTTCAATCAATCCGATACTCCAATCAATGCGTCCAACACCTTGAACCATATGATATTGAGCTATCAACTGATTGAGTGTTTAATTGAACTACTAAACTCCTTTAGTAATCAATCTAAACATTGTTTGTGGACAAAACTCCTCTTCCAGGTTAAATCCTATGTGTGTGACCCTGCAGGTCCATTTCACGTTGGCAGTGAAAGTCCATAACACTTATGACTTTATAAGCAAAGAGCGGTGCCTAGTCACACATCAGTGCTACCCAAGTGAAAGTAGAAAGTTGGAGAACAACTTTCAATCCTACAATCCGTGAATGGTGTTACAACGAGTGTATAATTCCTTTGTCACTGATATCCCGAATGAACTCGAGGCATGGAACAGTCATCCTATCAACGTTCATTCACTTTCTTGATCTCAGAGTAGATTGAACGAGATATGTATGACATCAATATCACATATTGATTCACACATGCGTGCGCACGCCTATCTCAATCCTACTCATCAAGTGGCCATGGATATCAAACTCCCTCAGGAGGGACAAAACCCATATCTATCACTCACCCCTCAAAAGCCCCATGTGTCAAAGCCACCCAATCATCACCTTTATAACAACCCATGTTTCAGGACTGTGTTTGATGATGTCAAAGTGTGCCCAACGACATGTGTTGAGTGCAGTGATTTCAGGTATAAGAATCACACTCACCACCATCACTGTGAGTACTGACTGTAACTACCATGTCATGGTTCCATGTGTCAAACTCACGGTGGGTCTGTCTGGTACCTTGTTCTCTAACAAGTACCTATGTGTTTGGTTTGATATCTCTATATCATGACTAATGAGATTTTGTCATCAACCAACACCACAATCTAGTCTTGTGTGTCATTGCTGTCTATCTACCTTCCACAATGACATACGACTAGGGACATAACAAGAATGTACAAACTCTTAGCATCTGTATGATCTCATCGTTCAGGTCATGAACCTGAAGGCATACGTCATTGAGTACTGTCATTCTCTAGACATTCAATCTGTTCTATCACTATCTCATATGACTGAACAATAAAGAATTGGAAGCTTGCCTTTGATGTTTATCAAATCAATCTTAATGTATCTCACCAATCATCCCATGATTGGCTCTGAGGGCATACATACCAACATCCTATCTACATCACTTACACTCAATTCCCATGTGTCACAATGAACCTACGCATCAACTTTATGACAACCCTTATTTAAGGTCATGTTGGATGATGTCTAAATGAAATGAACAACATGTGATGAGTGTAGTGACTTCAGGTTTATGAACCATAATCACAACTATCACTATGAGAGATTATTATGACTACCATTCTATGGTATCTATGTATCACTCACATGGTAGGTCTATCTGATATACTGTTCTCTAACATATACATATGTGCTTGACTTGATATTACATATCATGAGTAATGAGATTTTGTCATCAATCAACAAACACTCTAATTTTATGTATTATTGTTGTCTATTTTTCTTCCACAGTAATATCCGAATAGGGACATAACAAGAATGTATGTACTCATGTCATAGATATGATCTCATCATTCAGGTCCTCAACATGAAGACATATCTCCTCAAGTAACATTATTATTTAGACATCTACTATGTTTGTGTCATCATCTCATGCGGAGACAAACATAATAGATGAAATTGCCTTTATTATTATCAAATTAGATATCTAATGCCACATTCTAATCATCATATGATTGGCTCTCTGGGCACATACCAATAGACTCCAACTTACTTAGAGTCAAGCACCCATGAATCTTATTCCAAGTAATCTTAACATGTCCATCATGTTTCTATGGTGCAAGAGCTTTCATAGTGGGTTGGAAACGTTTGCTTCAAGTTAGTATGTTGCAAGTTTCACATCTCCTTGTTGTATGACATCTCATATGAAGTGGAAGTGATGTAGTTTGCTATCTGAGATTCTCCGGCTAACAATAGCTCCATTGTTGTCACAATATATCTACTGTGTTACTAATGGTTTGGAACCTCACGCGAGTTCATCTATATGAACTTATTGATCCATATGATATCCTTTGGTGTTCTCATAATACAGAGATACTTGACTTCTATTTTTGAATTAAACAATTATCTTTATTTCATAACTTTTCTAGCTTTACAGTTCTCATTTTTAGGTCAAACACAAATTTAGATTATGATTATTTATTTGTCATTTTGGAAGTTTGCATCGATGTAACCCTTTACACCCAACTCTTCCTTATTACCATAATCACATAACTAATATTTTAGTGATTCTCAAGTAGTTAAGGATGTTCTTATGGCATTCTAGTGACTTTCACTTGGATCTGACATATATCCACTCATCATGTCCAAGACATACAAGACAATTGGATGATTTCATATCTTTTTCATCATGTCAATACATACAAGATAATGGGATGAGTACATGATACAACATACATGATAGATCTAATTGCGAATGCATTTGACATCTCATTCATGTTTTCTCATTCTTCACAAGAACTGGGATATTGGGCTATTGAGAGACTAATTCTATGGAACACATACAAGTTTTCTCTCATTGCATGCTAAACACCTTCAACATCTTGCCAATGTATGTGTTCATTTGTAGGATAAGAAGCTTTCCAAATCTATCTTTATAGATCTCAATTCCTATCACATAGGATGCTTAGCCTAAACGCTTCATAGAGAAGGTAATTTCCTTACCAGGTTTTAATATTTGTAGTATAAGGATGTTATTCCCATCACTATGTGCAATGTAAATATGTTCCCACTAAATCTTTTATAATCAAAGATCTCATCTTCTTTCTGACTCAAGTCAAACTCTTTGACTATTTTATTAAATTGAAGATTCCAGTTCTGAGATGCTTACTCCAATCACATTGATTGACCTTTGTAACTTAGAGACTATATTTGCATTGTTGGATTTATAAAACCTTCAGATTGTATCATGTTGACATCCTCATAATTATTCCAATTAAGGAATGCAGTTCTAACACCAATTTGCCAAATCTTATAGTCCTACTAATCTACAAAGGTAAGCATGATCATGATGGATTTAACCATAGCAACTGGTGAGCCAGTCTACTCTTATAGGTTTGTAAACTACTATCCATGTTGGTCTTTTCTCAAAGACCCAAATTTACCCTATGAGTTTTACCCTTCAGGTGGATCCACCAAGGTCATAACTTGTTGGTTCACATGGAGTCCATCTTTGGTCCCATGGCCTCAAGCCATTTCTCAAACTCTGGTCCCTCAATAGCTTCTAGGTAGATTGTTGACTCATCATCTATGATCAACCCATTGCCTTTTTGAGTTGTAAGATATCATAATCTTTCAAACTCATGGCGTGTTCTACTAGAATTATGAGGTATTGTGTTACATAAGGAACTTGAGATTCCACAAAAACTTGTTATTCTCCATGTTCCTATCATAGATTTTAGGTTCAATGTTTCCTTGTTTGTCTCGAACATTTTGAGTTCTGCTTTTCTCCCACTTATTCCTTTAGAATGTAGTTCCCTTTAGGAATACAACTATCCTAGCAACCAAACACTTTGTTGTCAGATTGAGATAAGGGTAGTATTTAACAAAATAACATTTATATGATTTGTTGACAAAGCTTTTCAAATAACTATTTTCTTATATAAGCATTCATCCTTGATCACTATAAAATACATATTGGGACACTTCCCATGCCATATCTCATATGGTGTCTTTTGAACCATTTTAGATGGTATGTCATTTAAGTGTAAAGCAAATTTGATGAAGTTGATTTTTCACATGTAATGAACAAATTACAATTATTCTCCTCAATTACCAAGTATTGCTCAATTAAACTCACTTCATCACTCTCATGATCGTTGAATAATTTTGGCACCAAAAATTCCAATTATGATGCCCAACATGTACCTTGTGACATTCAATTTAGCCTAGTTGTTGTTATTAATCGATTGATTTAATTTGTGGATCGAACTTGATCATTAGGACCTAAACCTTTTTCTATAGATATATGGAATTTATGTGAAGCAATGATGAAAATTTTGTTTGATTTGAATGTTCCATCCAAAAGATATAAAAATATAACGAAAATACATCAAATCTCATTTTACCCTAAATTTCTAGCCTAAATGGATCCCTATCGGACCCGGATGCAGAGATGACCTATGCCCAGGGTCATCTCCATCGCATGTACATCACAACGCAATCAGTACACAGTGGTGTGGGATTTCAAATCCCTGACTCTCCCTCTCTACTGATCCTTTCCTCATCAAATTAAACACATTTGATCTAGAATGCTCTCCTCTACATAACAATCCCCAAAAACCCCTCTCTCACCCTATTTTGAAAATGACCAAAGGGAATAAACCTGAGGTCGAGGAGAGGAAGTACAGAGACAACCCTAACACTCTTCATGACTATTTAACGCCTATAGTATCTCCACCACACATCCTTGAGCCTAACCAATGCATCAATTTCTCGTCTTAGGCCTTCGTGCTCGCCACCCAACTCCATCTCTGCCCGCCTGCAATATGGTGTCTAGCCCTCACTATTGACCTTCTCCTCCAAATTCCTTGCACCTACACCATTACAAGACTTCTGAGAAGCTTCATCTATGCTCTTTTAGAGGTGCAAGGGACCTAGTTGCCGCACCCTTGAAGCTTTCCTGAAGCATACAAGGTCGTCGTCACTGAGCTACACCAAGCAACATCGTGAGGAGTTGGGAGAAGCAGAGGACTCCACCAGAGGTCTTGAAGCAATCTCAATACTTTGAGACCCACAGAACCATAGTAAGTTCAATAAACTCCTCATTCTTATTTTCCTCCTTAAACCTGCAAATGGTTTGGCCATTATTTTGTTTCTGTTCATCACCTAAGCCACATTGTGGCTCATCAGATCCACAATCCCTCTACAAAGTCAACTGAACTTCGTTTGGCCTCAGAAAATCATCAGAGATCATCATTTTGCTTGTAGCTTGGTTCCTCTGCTGTATGATTCAATGGCGCGAGGGAGTGTCTGGTTGCTCGAAGAATCATAAAGACAGTCTGACTGATATGCCCTTGATCAACCACACCCTCTATTTCCTTGGCTTGGACATTTTTTCCCTAATACATGTATACATCACAACTATGTCTAACTCTGATATTGTATTGATGATTAGATCATATGACTTTGAATACTTGATCATCACTCAATCTACTCCTGGCACATTATACATGAAAATGAATAAATGATGTATAATCATGAATCCTTAATATCTTGTACATCAGATCAAACCTATTCAAAATAAAAGTTCTTGAAGTCATTAATGTGATCCGAGATCTATACTCTTAATGATCATAGGGCAATAAATACAATGAGAATAAAAATACATGAATGGATGACCTAATGGGTCACTAGAGAAATGAACAATATATTGATACATGTTTGTTCTCATTATGAACCAGGATCAAATACTTGTTAAACTTGTTGAATTGGATATTAATTATACTCTAGACTCCAAAAGAGGTACGCTTTTATAATAATTCCTCCTTGAATAAACTAGTGGTATTGAATGATACTTGTATGTACCTCTTGGAAAATCTTGGCTATGTATTTGTTTGAGCTATTGTTCCATGCTAATTAGTCTTTTGATTTTCTATATTATAGTTTACAATAAACCTAAAAACATAAATGATATTGCCCATTATGACTGCCTGAATTATGATGATGATAATGTTGATATTGAGTACAAGAGACCTCCTCATTTAGAGGGTGGAACTTGTACATTTTGATTGACCTCCTACCTCATATGGAGGGAAAGATCCTAGTGACCTCCTCCATCTCATTGGGGCAATGGAACCACATAAAATATATAAGCATGCTTCTCAATATCAGCATATTGGGAAACTTGTAATAAAAATCTTGTCAAATTAATGTTGTTTTGAAAATCACTTGTTGACTACATTGGAAACTTGTAATAAAAATCTTATTTGAAAATCGCTTGTTGACTACATTTTGAACATAAGTCCTACCAAGTATTATATTTTGCTATAAATATTTTCAATTGTTCAATATGTATTCTTTTCAAAGTGTACCAATGCATTTGCATTGATTGCGTCTTGATTTACCTAATTTTAGGAAAACCAAATGGATCATTACGAAGAATTGACTAGATCACTTCCCCTCATGGCAAACTCTAATGATATGGACAAAATCTACAAAATCTCATATTTGTATTGGTTAGTTCTTCAAATCTCTTATTTTATGAGTTATTAGTTATTATTGTATATGCAGTGTGTGAGATCCTTTTGGGCCACTCAGAGATGGATGCTTTAATCCCTTTACCACTGTCTAGGCAGTGGGATTGGGATTGGGGTAAGAACGGTTCCATGAGCATTGGTATCAGAGAATACACACTCTCATATGCATTAAGTAAATAATTTCTCGAGTCCCTTGAACCCAGGAAACCCTAAAATCCATAATGGTGAAAATTGAGGTGTCTAGGCTCAGGGTTCTGGCAGAATTCCTCCTATCTATATTTGTGGTGGCTGAGGTTCCCCGCTCTACCTGGCCTTAATTTATCTAGAGAGAGACCCAAAGGTTCTCTGTTAAAACCCTAAAGAGTCTTCCAATTATCTTATCTTATCTTAAAGGATTACACAGAGACCACCTATTAGCTTAAAGTCAGGTGACTCCTTGTCTCTTCTTTTGCTAGGTACCATGATTGGATAAGCACTCTCCCTATTTTTGGGTAGTATGAGAATCAAAAAAATTGTGAAATAAAGATAGACGAATATCCTATTATCTGATATATTCTTAACTCATCCTATGTGATTAAAGGACTCATAAATGGATGTACCTTGCATATGGCCCCACAAACCCGTAGTCAAAGAGCAAGATCCTTTGGAACCAATAATGATCGAGAAGGGAAGATTGATAAAAGGAGGATTGTGAAGAAAAAATGTGGAGAAAGGGAAAAGACCATTGATAATAGGAAAGTTTTTAAAGAAGAAGTTGAGAATGATGTAGATAAAGGAAAAAGACCCATGCTCAATAATGTTGATGGTGATAAGGATGAACCCAGAAAGCTATCAAGGATGATGATTGGGAAGTACAAACCAATATATTGATGGATTCTATGACCAAATGGGCAAGATACACAACATCGATAATTCCTGGAGTTGTTCAAATCACCATGACCGCCTTTACCCCTACATCCAAACCTGTAGTCATGGAGATGGGAAAAAAATAGAGGTTGGAACTGAAACAGAGGATATGTTCAATCGCAAAATCTAGTGATTGGTCAGAAGGCCATATCAAGACTCGCTAGCTGTGAATGAACCAATGAAATTATTACTAGATCTAGATTATGAGCTGTTTTTTATGCAACCCTTTGTAGCTTTTGAAATGAACCTTGTACTCATCGTATCTTTGAAAATTGAAATTTTATGCCCTATTTGTAACTACCACTAAATTGTCATATTATTTAGAGTTTGGAAAGGTAACCCCTTCCACCTAATTTTGATTTCTTGACCTAACTATGGAATAGATCAAATCTATGACAATGCTAACCCTCGATCTTGAAACCCAATTTTAAATACAATTTTGACTATAGCTTGTGGCTAAATTATTAGAAAGACTTAAGTCTAGATCATTCATCAAACCTCGATACCACGATAATAAAATTAGTTATTGATATCACAAATATTGCTTGAATATTGTTTCTCAGAATTGAATATAGATGAGTGATCTTCCCTAAGGTCTAAATAGGAATCTAAACCTTAGACTTGAAATGTTTAAACCTATGATCTTGATGTACAAACTTTGACTCTCGATATTGATGTACAAAATCTTGAAACATGTTTATAATCACCCATGTGGACCTTGAGATCACCCACGATATGGCTAGTGATTTTCATATCCCCAAAAACATGAATCTAGAATATGTCAACTCAGTAATAATTTTGAGGGTGGTAATGTTGATTATATGCATAGGGTTAATATCCTATAAATGACCTAGGTTTGGATCATTCACCCACCTCGAATATACTTAATGGGAAAATTGATGTTGAAATTTTGAAATATTGTTAGATTATTATTTATGGGTGGATGACCATACCTATGGTCTGGATAGGAATTAAAACCCTAGACATGCATGTTTAGAACCTAAAATTTTGATGTTTGAATCTTGAATCTTAAATTATGATCTTATTAGTACATGACCCAATTTAATTCATGATGTATAATCATGATTCTTGATCCTAATTCTCCCTCAATATGGAGACATAACTTGAAAGTGAACTCGATTCATGAGCTATGATCTCTTGACCTCTTTACTGATTATTGCAAGTTTATGAGAGACTGTTGATGAGGTGATAATTTTGAGGACATGATTTTGATGATATAGTTGAGGATGTTCCAGTGTTTGAGGATATGACTCGGATGGGATAGTCCCAATTTTTTAGGATGTTTTTGAATTTTGAGGACAAAATTCTTTTAAGGAGGGAAGAATGTGATGAAGTGGATTATTCACATTTAATGACCAAATTACAATTATTCTCCTCAATTATCAAGTATTGCTCAATTGAACTCATTTCATCACTCTCATGATCATTGAATAATTTTGACACCAAAAATTCCAATTATGATGCCCAACATGTACCTTGTGACATTCAATTTAGCCAAAATTTTATTATTAATTTATTAATTTCATTCATGACTCAAACTTGATCATTTGGACCTCAAACTTTTTCTATATCTATATGGAAATTATGTGAAGCAATGATCAAAATTTTGTTTGATTTGAATGTTCCATCCAAAAGATAGAAAATACCCTCAAATACCCTTTTTACTCTAAATTTCTAGCCTAAATGGAACCATGATGGACCCAGATCTAGGGATGACCCACGCCCAGGGTCATCTCCCTGGCCTACACATCATGGAGGAATCATCGCACAATGGCATGAGATTTCAAATCCCTGACTCTCACTCTCTTCTGATCCTTTCCTTATCAAATTAAACGCATTTGATCCAGAATTCTCTCCACTACGTAACGATCCCCAAGAACCCCTCTCTCTTGTCCTATTTTGAAAATGTCCAAAGGACGGTAACCTAAGGGCAAGGAGAGGAAGCATAGGAGAAACCTTAGGCCTCGTCATGACTATCTATTGCCTCCAGAGACTCCACCACACATCGTTGAGCCTAACCAATGCATCAATTTCTCACCTTAGGCCTTCGTGCTCGCCACCCAACTCCATCTCTACCCACATGTAATAGGGAATCTAGCCCTCACTGTCGACCTTCTCCTTTAAATTCCCTGCACTTGCACCATCACAAGACTTTAGATAAGTTTTCGCTATGCTTGTGTGGAATTGCAAGGGACTAAGGAGTCACACCCTTGAAGCTTCCCTGAAGCATACAAGGTCGTCACCACTGAGCTGCACCAACCAACATCGTGAGGAGCTGGGACCAGCAAAGGACTCCATCAGAGGCCTTGAAGCAATCTCGATCCTTTAAGACCCACAAAACCATAGTGAGTGATGTATAATCTGTGTTCTTGTTTTCCTCCTTAAACCTGCAACTAGTTCGACCATTCTTTTGATTTTGTTCATCACCTAAGCCACGTTGTGGCTCACCAGATCCGTAGTCCCTATGATAAGTCAATTGAACTTCTATTGGACTCAAAAAAACATCAGAGATTATTGTTTTTCTCATAGCTTGGGTCCTCTACCTCATGATTCAATGGCGTGAGTGGTTGGTTTCTTGAAAAATCATAAAGGCATTCTGAATTATATGCCCTAGATCAGTCGCACCCTCTATTTCCTTGCCTTGGACATTTTTGCCTTTTATACATGTATACATCACAACTATGCTAGACTCTGATATTGTATTGATGATTAGATCATATGACTTTGAATACTTTATCATCACTCAATCTACTCCTGCCACATTGTATATGAAAATGACTAAATGATGTACAATCATGAATCCCTAATATCTTGTACATAAGATCATACCTATTCAAAATATAAGTTCTTGATGTCATTAATGTGATCCTAGATCTATGCTCTTAATGATCATAGGGCAAAAAATACAATGAGAATAAAAATACATGAACGGATGCCCTAATGGGTCACTAGAGAAATGAACAATATATTGATACATGTTTGTTCTCATTATGAACCAGGATCAAATACTTGTTAAACATGTTGACTTAGATATTGATTATACTCTAGACTCTAAAAGAGGTACGCTTTTATAATAATTCCTCCTTGAACAGACTAGTGGTATTGAATGATACTTGTATGTAACTCTTGGAAAATCTTGGCTATGTATTTGTTTGAGCTATTCTTCCCTACTGATTAGTCTTCTAATTTTCTATATTATAGTTTGCAATAAACCTAAAAACATAAATGATATTGCTCATTATGACTGCTCAAATTATGATGACGATAATGTTGATATTGAGCACAAGCGCCCTCCTCATTCGGAGGTGGAACTTGTACATATCGATTGACCTCCTACCTCATATGGAGGGAACGAGCCTGGTGACCTCCCCTTTCTTGTTGGGGTGATGGAACCACATAAAATATATAAGAATGCCTCTCAATATCAGCATAATGGGAAATTTATAATAAAAATCTTATCAAATAAATGTTGTTTTGAAAATTACTTGTTGACTACATTTTGAACATAAGTCATGTCAAGTACTATATTTTGCTATAAATGTTTTCAATTTTTCATTATCTATTCTTTTCAAAGTGTATTTATGCATTTGTATTGATTACGTCTCAATTTACCTAATTTTAAGAAAAACAAATAGATCATTATGAATAGTTGACTAGATCACTTTCACTCATGGCACACTCTAATGATATGGACAAATCTACAAAATCTCATATTTGGGTTGATTAGTTCTTTAAATCTCTTATTTAATGAGTTATTATTTCTTATTGTATATGCCAGTGTGTGATATCCTTTTAGACCACTTAGAGACATGCTCTTCAATCCCTTTACCACTCTCTAGGTAGTGGGATTGGGATTGCGTAAGAACGGTTCCCTGACAACATGTGCCAAAAGGAAATAGGAAGATTAGCTAGATTTATTGATAATCACACCATGAATTAATGAGGTGTGATTCCTTATTTCTGATACACTATCATTATGTTTTATGTGGAGTCCATTGTGATACATTATCATGTTCTCCAGAAAGTCCTCAAACACTTGGTTTAAATGTTTTAATATTGATCACATCAAAGTGTCTTAATACTTTTACCAAGTCAGTTGTGTACTTCATTCATGATCTCCTTGAACATTTCAAGATTTACATACTTGTATTTCGTTAAATACAAACTTCCATATCTACTAACAGAATCAGTAAATATAATGAGGTACTTGTAACTACCTTTAGCATTTATTATAAAAGGTCTATGTACATCAGTATGTATGAGCCCTAATAGAATAGTCACTCTCCTACTAAATCTAGTGAAGATTCTTTTGTCATATTTCCCAATAAATAAGACTTGCATGTCTCTATAAATTCAATAACCAAAAGATCCTAGATAGCCATCATTATGGATTCTGAAATGCATTTCTCATTTATATGCTTTAGATGACAATGTTATAGGTATTCTTTCTTTGAGTCATCAAGTAATTCACATTTGTCTCCGCAACTATCATGTATAGATTTTGAGACATTGGGAATTTTCATGAAACATCAATTCTTATCCATACATAATACATGATCAATGGTAGGTACATAATTGCAATTCACTAATTGTACTATGTGCCAATGAATGACAACTTCCAACTGTAGTGGCAACAACTCTTTCTCTATACAGTTCTAGCATACTTCTTCTCATGTCCTGAATAAGAGATATCTATCTCCTTCTCCTTCCTGAGATCCTCTTTAAAGAGGATAGTTCCTTTCTAATCTCCAGACTAGTAACAATGGTGTCACTTTCCTTTCTTAATCATTTAATTGAAAAGGATAGATTCCTTTTGCACTTACCCCTCTCCTTATCTTGAGTACAGTAGACTTGGACTTCAACTCAGCCTCAAGACTCTTCTTGGCCTTGCCTTTGTTCTTGGACTCACTTCTGATGATCACCATCATGAACTTGTCCTTCTTCAGTCATGCTTCAACATTAATCAACATGTCAAGCATCTAAGACAACAATTTGGCCAAGTTACTAAAGTGATACCACTTGATACACTATCTAGATGATCCAAGCAACACTTCTAAAATCATATATGTAGCCAACTCCTGACCTAACAAGAAATCCCAGTCACTCCATATGCCCAATAATATTGAGCACATGGGGCTCTAATGGATCTCCCTCGGTTAGTTTGCACTCATATAACGCTTTTGGAGACATGATATTGTTCTAGCTTTATATGATTCTTTAAGATGTATTACCATCTCAAGAATATCCATGTTGTTCATGCAAATCATAGTTCATACAACATGGCATGAGGTACTCAATGTCTACAACATCACATGCATGCTTCAAGTAAGCATCCATTTCAGCCTTAGGCGCGCGTGGAACGAGTTTCCCTAACTCTAGTCTTTCAGGGACATAGAGCTTTCACTCACTTCTCAAAGTCCTAGACCAGATGTGTGGAAGTAAATATTGTTTAGTTTGTCCTACTCAAGGACTAATCTCAATGATAACGTGTTTTTGTCTATCTACAAAAGAAATTTTGTAACTTTTTCAAAACATTTTGATTTGGTTTGATTTGATAAATTTGACGATAGTAATTAGCCTTTTAATTAATTATCACTCCCACTATTTTGTTCAAATCGATACCCCTCATGTATAAATTCAGATGATTATAGCGTACAATCTTCTAGTGAGACAAGACCCAAAATTATTGAATTATTAACTGGCCAACGCCAACATCCATAACCAATTATTAAGGTAGGAAACTTTTACCGATTGTATCTCATGCAATTCTTGGATAGATGTTATGTGAAACTCCTTGACATAGTCCATCAACATGCTTCTAGGTGCTTAATCTCATTAAGGGCACCCACTTAAGACTGACCCAAAAGCCAATATGATAGTAATGCACCCTGCTTAGCAGGCCCACATTACTACCATCACACTTAGACGAGATGGACAGTGCACCACGCTTGGCATGTCCATACTTGTTGATTAAGCTTTTCTTGTGTGTTGCTAATGGAAAGCATCTAATATTTAATATTAGATTGAGTTATTTCAAATATAAATACATATACACATCCAATCACTACATACTTATAGCACGCATCATATACATGATATATCAAATTAAAACATACAATTATAAACATAAGTGATGGTTATGGTCATACTATTATAATTCCTTGGAGCCACAAGGAGTTACTACCACCTAAGGTCTACATCGTGTGTGACAAACTATTTCTGGTGAAGATTTGTTCTCAAACCAATCTAGGTTGATTGGTTCAACACTTGAAAGAATCGACTTGCCTCCTGGATGCTCAGTTGGACTCTTGAAACACTCATCTGGTCTCAGCTTCAATTGATGTATGGACTCCTCCGGATGATCTGTTGGTCCACCAGTCGATCGGTTCATCCCCTTGTCACCTTACTTCCTCAGTCCTCTAGTCAATCAGTTTGTCTGACATTATGGTTGGTTCGTCTGGTGCAAAACATCTTCTCATGACAAAACATAAACTAAAATGATGCTATTTCATATTACATTGTAAAAAGGAAAACATGAAGTTACTTCCATGGGAAATAGGAAGAAGATAATAAATTTACATTTGGAAGAGAGGAGACAAGCTTGGTATGCAAACCAAGATATAAATAGGGATAAACAACCATGCACACACAAATCTAGGGTTATTGTCTATAACCATATTAACATCCACCATCAAAACCAACTTGTAGGGTGATGTGTGTGATTTGCATTTATATCATATCATATATATATTAGTTTGTGAATCATATGTGATATTTAGTCAGATATATACAATATCCCATTTAATATTTATATCATATGCAATAAAAATATTTTTGATCATATCAATTTAAATCTTTGATACATTGTAAATTGACATGACTCTAATACCACTATCAGCAAATTGGGGCGACAAATAAGGAAGCGGAAACAAAATTTTAAATGCACATTTCCTAAAATAACAAGATCGTGTCATCAATAATGCATATAGGAAGGAAGGTTTGAAAGGTCATACTGGGTCCTAGAACAAATCTAATGACATTACCCTTGTAATAGCATGCTTCTTATTCAAGCAACAACACACTTCTTTAGAAACAACACTCGAATAGTCATCACGAATGACCTCCTGGTCTGGCACTACAGACAACAATTGATGGTGTCCTCCTTGTAGGAAAAACTCCTCGCCTCTAGAGTAGTCCATACAGATCACTGGGAACTCAATGTTGTTCTTCCAGAGCCAACGAGAAGAGTTGTCCCTTCAAATGTTGGTGTACAAGCACCGATTTGCTCTCCCACAATTTCTCTCCCTTTCTATCCTTTCCTTTATTGGGTAGGACTTGCTCTAGATCTCTATTGGTTACCACAACTAGAGAGGACAAATATTATCAGAGACAATTATCATATCTAAGAGGCCCCAATACCCCTCTATTTATAGGAGAGACTAGGGTCAGGGTTCCCAGTCTGTGCAAGAGTTAAAAGATCATAATTCACATTTTTTTGAAAACTTCAAATAGTGATCCAGTCAGTTAGAGTGTCCAACCGGTCTGTTAAGAGATGAACTGGATGGTTCATCTCATGAACCGATCGGTTTGGTAGTTTCCTCTTTAGAAACATGTTGGCGTTTAATATTCGATTAATGCACAATGATAACATCAACATCAATCTTTGATCCAATTGAATTGATCATTGAATCGGACGTTCCTAATGATGAACCAGTCATTCACTTCATGAAATAGAAATTCCACAAGGAAAAGACCTTGGCAGATGCAAGTGATGTGGAAGCAACTATTCAAGTGTGAATAGAGGCGACTATCATGGCCCAACATGAATTACTCACCATAGAAGCTAGGACGTAGGGGGAGACCAAATTAAAGGCACCGACTTGACTCATCTAGTCCAAGCTTCACGCAAACTGATCAAGATCAGGGCCCAGTGGGCCAACTTCTTACAAAATTCCACCTTCACTGGAAGGGTTGGATATGATTGTCAGGAACATCTCTTCAAATTCATCGACCTTTGCTCGATGATGAAGCCATTTGACACCACTGACGATGCCATGTGATTGCAACTCTTTAAATATTCCTTGACCAAAAAATCTAGAGTGAGGTATATCATCCTTCGAGGGGACCCAATCTCAACATGGGAAGCTCTAGAAATAAGGTACTAGAGAAGTTTTACACACCCTTGATGACAAACTTGGTCAGAGGACATATCACAAGATTCAATCAAGTGCCTGAAGAATCTCTATATGAAGCTTGGGACTGATTCGATGAATTTCTATGCAAGTACCCACATCATGGCATACACGAAAATCAAATCGTCGAATTTTTCTATCGAGGTGTTGATGATAAGACAAAGAAGTTCCTTGACTCTTCCTCTAATGGAAACTTTATAAGACAAAGCATCGATGACACATTAAAAATAGTCAACCTTGCGGATGAGAATCAGACTCAATGGACCAGACCCTCGGGAAAAGGTGTTCTTAAAGTAGCTATTATGGAGGATCATTCAAAACTCAAGTCCATATTTGAATCACTAAAATCTCTCTCTCAAGAAGGATAACCTCAAAAAAAAATTCAATGCCTACAAGAGGATGAACCAAATGCCTCAAGTGAAAATCATCACGCCTTCTTGTGAGTTCTTCCATGCAGTAGATCACAGTACGATTCACTACTAACAATTGCATGTCACATTCCATGAGCATGAAGCAGAATAGTAGTACATTGTTACACAAGCCGAATACGTGAATTGAATTCATGCTATCCTGGGATAGGATTATTGTGACCTGAATCAAGCTCACAATCACTGGGGTTTCATATACGGGAATCCAACTAGAGCCGAAAGTCCCACCCAACCAGTAGACCCCTAATCAATCAAATCAAGATAGAGTGCCATCGAACTATACTAGCCCCCACAACTAGGGAAATTATACATTCAATTTCCCAAGCAGAAACTACCAACAATGACAACAATATCAAAATCTAAATCAACCCGCACCCTTTTAGATAGTGTCGGTGTCATTACAAGATCCACTAAACACATTCCAACAAATGATGGTGAAATATCAGAATCAATTGACCAGTGGCACAACCAATCAAAATGTGTTGGAGTCACAAGTCACTCGCCTAGCAGCTAGTCAACATCCCTCAGCATGTACCATTGCAGATCACTAGGAAATAATCCCAAGCATCCAGAGCAACTAAACGTCATGATGACAAGGTTAGAAAATGTGTACTCCACAGCCTAACCTCTAGTGATTCCTCCATTCCTCCTAGCAAAGATTAAGGAACCCCACTCAGAGTCTCGAGTTGCCTGATTAACCCTCTAAGGATCAGTCCAGGATAGGTTCAGACAACAAATCCCCTTGTGAAGCCTTCTCAATCAGGCACCAGTGATAATTCAACCGTTGTAGTGCCATCAATCAAATTTAAACCATCCACAACACCAGAAGCACATGTACACAAGCCACATGTACCCTATCTGGTCACCTCAAGAAGACTAATATGGATGATAGATTTATGAAATTCAAGGACACTATAAAGAAACTCCACGTTGACATCCCGTTCCTTGATGCCTAGTCGAAATGCCAACCTAGTGCAAATATCTCAACACCCTTCTATCTAGAAAGTATATGATAGAGGAATGTGAGACCGTGAAGCTAGTTTAGATGGCCTCTGATATAGTTCAGAATCAGATTCCCCAGAAGCAAAAAGATCTCAGCTCGTTTGGGATTGACTGTTTCTTGGGGGATGACACTTTCCGCAAGGGACTTGCTGATTTAGGCACAAGCATATCCATTATGTCATACACTCTATGTCAACGCCTTGGATTCATTGATCTCCTACACACATCTATGACCATTCAACTTGTTGATGCATCCATTACTAAGCCCTTGGGAATAATCAAAGACGTATCGGTTAAGCTTGGACATGACACCTATGTCCCATGTGATTTCGTGGTAATGAAGATTAAAGAGGATAATCGATCCTACTAATTTTGGGAAGACCATTTTTATCCACTGCAAGACGTCTAGTAGACATTGAGGCTGGCAAACTCATTCTATGACTGGGAAAGAAGACGATTGAATATCATGTCCTTGAAGACATAAAGAAGGTGCATAACTCGATCAAAGCCTTCAAGGAGGATGGTAATTTGATACCAGAATAATAGGACCTCTAAGACGCTAAACAAGGTAATAAGGAATCAACTCAGAGAAATATATGTACATCATTTGACCATGATCTAGGTCATATGGATCCAAAAATCAAGAGTTAGGAAACTCCATCCACACACCCTACGTGAGCAATCCATATTTTTGGTTGGGTCACGATGTTAAATCGGGACGCTTGTTGGGAGGCAACCCAGCCTTTTAATTTATTCCCTTTTTTCTTTTTACAAAATACTTTGAACAAAAGGAGAGAGAGAGGTGAATGCTATGCCCTTGACAACCTAACCTATTTGATGGATATTCGGCGTGACGCATGTCATGATGGACTTTGTGGCTTATCTATCGATTCATATGTCGAGATGTTTGATTGACTATGCAAAGGTCTCACAATCTCATGAATGGATAAATATGCATGGATAGGGATACAAGGGCCAAAAGAGATGTGTTCTTATAACCCTACACATCCCTTGCTATTATCCATACAAGATTCTTTCTGATATGTCTATTTTTCATCTTTGATTACTCAGAAATGACAATCTCTTTTATCCCATCTCTCAACATTATTATTCTTCGCCATAATATCTTTATGTAATTGAGACTTTCTAGGAAGTGACATGGTCTTTATGGGCTAGGTGGCATATCTAACGCATGCATGGTTTACAACCAGTAGACCTTTCATGTCACCCTAAAAGCCTATATTTTGTGGTTAATTAAAAAGGAATGAGGTACATGGTCTTGAAACACCACAATCTCCTTCACCTTGACCCTAAGGTTGTGCATCCTTTCCCACTCCCTTGTTACACCACTGACGACATCCACAACCAACAACCTTAACTTCATACTCTAGCATTTACATTGAGGCCCTTAAGCAATATACGAGATATTGTCTGACCGAGATCTCCAACTCTACTACTCCCAATACACATATGTTCCTTGGGAGGCCCTCTTCGTGCACCCAAAACACCAAAGAGGATTGTCACCAACTGATCCTAGCCCACTGGTCAACTGTCTATATGATCAACAAACCATCACCCCAGCAATAAGGCATTGGCTAGACGCATGATGTGGAGAATGGTATGCACGTCCACGACGACCCTCAACCCCACCGAAAAAAGATCATGGCAACTGGTGCCCACATAGGTGCCCAGATTAGGGCGTCGCCAGTGGAAGAGTGTAACATACCGGATCTTGGACCCTACCCTAGAAGTTTGACCTTTTGGACTTAGCCAAACAAGGTTGAGAGTTAGACTCAAAAATATGTATAGAATGACCCTTATGTAACCTAATGCATATATATTAGACCAATGCCAATAATGGAACATAAAATGTGTCGCCTAAAGTATATGATGGAGTACATGATATTTCGTACCTAATAATCACATATGACTCATTTGGATGGTAATAAGAAGTTAAAGAACTTTATTGGATGAATAGTTTTGGATAATGGGCCATATGACATATCTCATTCAAAGAAATCTCAAAAGTAGAATCTAAGTTAAAAATCATATTCCTTGGGCCCCAATTTCCTTGGGAGTCAAGTTTTACATTATTCATATAATAATAATTAATTTAAATCAATTTGGAAAGAGAAGATATATATTTCCCCAAAATAACAAATAAAAAAAAGTAAATGACTTCAAAAGAGGAAAAGAATCTTGGATTCGTAATCTACATAATAAATATAGCCTTTGGGTGAATTTTCATCCAATTTGGAAGATGTTTGATTTAAAGGTGAAATCAGGAGAGAGAAATTATATAGAACCTTCAAAATATTTAATAAATATACAAACCTCTCCAACATGTAAAATTTGTGGCAAATTCATATTTAACACATTAAATATGACTTGTGTGTGAAGTTTCATCAAATTTGGATAATCCTAATGTCATTAATGAAGAAGGAAAGAAAAAATAAGATGTGATTTATTTAACACATCAAAGTTCTCAAAAGGCAAATCTAATTGCATAATCATTATATACATGCTTTAATTATCCTATGTGCAAAATTTCACCTAATTTGGGATTTGTTTGTACCCTGAAAAGAAGAGAAAGAAATAACTACATATTTAATTTATCACTTTATTCGATTTCTATTTTGGTGTCACGTCATTCATTTTTCTTCCCTTTATTGTACACAATTTTTCTCAACCTTCAGATTTCACATCTGATGGTCTGGACCTTTTCCCCTACTTATGTTCCCACTGGTTCCCACACGAAGTGGGAAACCAGCTCTGGCCAATTTCCTTCTCTGATTTCTCCATCATCTCCTCACCTTTCTCCCCAACTTCTTCTCCCTCACCTTCCTCGTTCCTCACTGAATCCATTGATCCTATAAATACTAGGAGTTTGAGGTGCCATCTCCAATTCACACCATCCACTCTCCCTGCTCTGTTGCTCCCCTATTTCACCCTTTCGTTGCCATCTCCTCTCAGCTCAGGCGATTGGGCCGTTAGAAAAACTATCCCAGACATTCCCCGCCTCACCGAGAGTTCTCCCCTAACACTGGTTTGACATCCCTTGACTTAGAGCTCTCCAATCTACAATCGAGCTACTACTGTTGGCCTCAGGACACCGTTGCGGGTTGGCACCAGAAGTCTGCCCTTAAACGACCTTCGAGCTGCCCACAAAGCTTTGTGATGGTCCTCTGAAGCCATCCTCATCCTTGGTTCCTTCTGATTCATGGTAAAACTTATTGCCTGGACTTTCCCCTCTTTCTGGTTGAGGTTCCTGGTTTTCCAATCCTGGCGGCGAGCCTTCTTGGGGTATTTTCACCGACAGTTCTCTTGGTAGGGATCCTCGAGGCTGGTTTGACGTTGGGGGCTGTTGGTAGTTGTTTACATATGATTTGGTTGAAGGAATCACCAGATTGATCATCAAATTCAACTTTCTTCTTTGGTATTCGACACTGATCTATTCTCCTCAAGCAAGGAGATGATTGCATGTGTTTTCCCTATTTTTCCCTTTTCTTTTTGTTTTCTCACAAAGGGTATTTTGGTCATTATGAACCCCATGTTTTTCTTTTATGCGATGAGTTTGGTTGCCTGGTTGGCAGTAGGGCCAGCTGAGTTGGCCTCCTATGATTGGTCCAACTCAGTTTGAGTGCCCCTCCTTCTCTCTTTCTCTCTCTTACTACTTGTTTGCTTATGTGGCTTTTTCTGGTTTTCTGATTGGCTTGATTTTGGAAATTCATAACTAATTACTCTACTTATCCAAAAATTACAAATAAATAGTCATTGGATTTAGAAAAATAAGAGCTATCCTATGGTGTTGGTTTGTCACCTAAATCCAACATTGAAAGTATCTGATTTTAATGGAGTAATCTACATAACTTGTAAAACTCATAACTAGATATATATAAGTCAGAAAAATATAATAAAATATGTTTTGAACTTAGAAAAATATAATCTAAAACATGGTGTGGATTTGATAACCTAATTCACTAATATTAAAAAGGCAATTTTTAGGGTTTGTGAAATCGATATAAATATAACCCTAATTTCACATACATGATAATAGGTTCTTTGGAGACCTAGACTTGGATCTAGATCTATCTCAGACTTGTATAGACTCTAAAGCAAGGTATGCTGTATCCCCTATTATTCTATGTTGAGCAATTCACCTATATTTCTTCATTCTCGTGGTCCTATGGACAATAGCCTACACAATATGTCTTTTCTCTTAGATATCATGGTTCATCTGAACTATCTTATTTGTTACTGATCTTATGATCATGGATATTCTCTTGGACTCTTTTATATATATATATATATATGTATATATATATGTATATATATATATATGTATATATATATATTGTGGTCCATGTTGGTTTTATTTGACGCTATGTGCCCACTTTTGAGGTGGATGTTTATTTGTTGATATGTGATATCTTGTTCTCACTTGCATGTGGATGTATGTGTTGTCCATTGCATGATATGACAGCATTGTATAATTCTAACTATACCTTCTACTTGCCTCCACATCTTACCTGCTATGTGATTTTGTAGCACTAGAGTAGTGTAATTACATTGGTTTTTGTTCATTGTGTAATATGGCAACATTGTGATTTTATTGGGATGGAGGATGTATGATTCTTGGCCCACATTCATAAATTGGGAGTTTGGTTAATGTACCATTCTCTATCAGGTGCAAGATGTATGATTTTTGGCCGCCATGTCTTTATATTGTTCTAGGGCTATGTTTATCTCACATGAATGCGAGATGATAATGATGATGATGTGTTATGTGCCCAAATACTTGATATGTTCTTATGTGGAACCACCTTGTGGTTTTATTTATGGCAAGTATCTTATCTTATCACGTGATGATGATTCTTATCTTTTATGCCCCATTGGGTAGTCCTTATCTCTTGCATGGGAAGCATTTATACATGATGTCCTTTGGTTATTACATTGCTCAAAGTTTTCTTCTAGTATGCACATACCAGCCTTTGTTGATGTCTTCTATTTTTCTCTTCTTGCTGGGGTATGCTTCCTACCCTAGGTGAAGGATGTGGAGGACATGGCATAAAGTTATGGACCTAGCTTAAGGAGTTAAAGATTGGAGACAATCTTGATGTGGTTTAGATTTCCCTCTATATGGATCCTTATGATGTACCTTTACATGTAAGTATAAGATGTTCTTTTGTATCATTATGAGAAATTGAATATAGTCAATGTTTTTATTCCGCTACCACACTTTAGTTTTTTTTAATACCATTAATAATATTTGAAAATTTTACACCCTCTCCATCACACATTTTGGGTGGGTTTGGACTGGAGGTTTATTCTTCAAATTTTAGTAGGTAGTGGTTCCCCTCTAGGATCCCACTCCTTAAAGCATGGTATCAGATCCCATGGTAGTTAGAATATGACTATTTCAATTTTGTCTCCCTAGTTAGAATCTTTACCTTATGTGGTCACCCTTTAGGTGAGATGTTTCCCTGAATTTTGCCTAAGTTGTTTATAAGATGATGAGAAGTATCCATTAGATTCATGATGAGTAAACCCTAATTATGTGATGAGGTTAGATGATCATACTATATCATATAGGTCTTTGCTGACATGAATCCTTATATGCAATAGGGTTTGACTTGAGGATGCAATTAGGTTATGAGAATCAGTAGTAGTATTATAAGAAGATTTGTTAAGGATAAATTGTGGCTTGGTTTCCATAAATGATTTTGGATCCATCTTTTGTTTTATGTCAAATTGATGTTATCGCCAAAATTGCTTTCCATTATACTACTATATGTACAAAATTTTCTGGATTTCATCGAAGTTTTCCTAAACTAAGTCACAATAAAGTGAGGTGTTTTTGGTAGTGAAACCCTAAACCTAGTGCTAACCCCAGTTTTGACTTTGGAGTTGTGACTAGGATTGATATAAAGGTGTAGTTGACCTACCCTATGACTTTTGGATGTTTATGTAGGGTTGTTAGGTTAGATACACAAGGACCTAAAACTCAACCCTAGATGGTTCGACTATTAGTTAGATACATGAGAAACATAAATCTCTAAAACTTTCACAACTAAAATGTGGCATCCAACTCACAAAAACAAGATTAACTAATGTGGAAGAGTATCATTAGCAGCGGAATTACTGCAAATCACTAAAAATTAAAACTTTTTACAAAGAGATCCATAAACTGAAAAAACTCTTTCATAAAGAACCAAAGTAATTTGTTTACATTCAGGTTCATCAGTACATCTCTTGTACCATTCCTTCACGAGAGTTACAAGCATCAACTGCCATGTTAAACTGTACATGGGCAGTATCAAAATGTCAAGGCATCAAGTCAAAATCTCAGATCAATATTAAACTATCTATTGACTCCTAGGACCTGAGAGTACAGAGACAACACATAGGACTCTCTATTTACATAACATGACGGCCAGTGTCCCCACCTGAGGATTCACTACTGTCCTTGTTGTTGTTGCTGTTCTTCACCCGATGTAGGGTTTCTGCCTCTTCTACGACGTCTACCTAAAAATTTGGATCCCACGGGGGTGAGACAATTGAATATTGTCCCAGCGAGAGATATAACTCTCTGCCAAAAATATTATTATTGTAATTAATGGAATAAAATTGAATAGAAGAATTATAAGTATTCAACAGCAGATAAATCATTGACTAAACAATTTAGAGCATTATCCTTTATTCAAGTCATTTTAGCTATATCTTAATAAAGCAGCATGTCATTTATTCAATAAGGAATTGAAGAGTATAAATAACATTTGTCCATTTAGAACATGCTATGCAAAATAACATCAACCAATAATTCTCATATTTCAACCCTAAACAAATATGCTACACGGCTGATTACATTTTTACAAGCATACTTAAGCCCTGAGGAGATGAGGTATACCGCTCATACTCCAACCGACCATTGCGAAAGAGAAATTGGTACCATACATAGGTCAATAGAAGAGCCAGATTCCCATGACTTCATCTTCCTCATTCAGTGTGAGGACCAAATGCATGACATCTTGTGTCTCTGCTAAATAGCTTTCCAGGGTATACTGGCAACTTCACTGTTAGAGTTACAGTGGCATGTTGTACTCTCTTCGCAATCGAGAGATATCATATTTATCTCACATCGATCTGTCATTAAGATCATCGGGAGATTAATGATACATCCATCCCGACATATTTAATGAAGAATTGAGAGATTTAATGTTTACCTCACATCAATTCCTCCATTAGGGCGTAAGGATATTCGCGCCCATAACCCCTATATACTCAAAAGTATGCCCTCTAGGAGTTCCCGTAGGAAAACCTATTTCACCATCACCAAACTACTGACGATGATGGATCTATGGTCAAGGCTCTACATGATACCATTTCACTTGGTTAATTAAATACATTACAATATTCTTTTAGCATCAAACATGTTTTCAAACATAAAACATTTTAACAATTGCTACAAAGAATGAGTATTGTTTCTATTAAGTTCTTTTAAAAGCTTTATTAAACATTGGGATCTCAATCCCTTATCACATTAGGGTATTCTTATCCCTTATCATCTCATCATCATGATTATGAAATATGGGCGTTCAAATGCTTAGTTCATCAAAACACTTGTTACCACTTTATCATGTAACTTAATGCCTTCAGGTCATCTGACCAATGTAAACATAATAATTGCAATGCAGGTATTTCACATGGCTCTTAAAGCCCATTAATATCTCTTATTACCTCTCACTAGGCAACACAACATATTATGGCTCACAAGGCCAATAAAGCAATTTTAATAATAAAACTTCATAGCTCATACCTGGCTATGTCCAGCAACTCATGAAACCTGCATAATTAGTGCAAATGATAATAATTATATCAATTACATATCAACACTAAGCATTGTAAGAGTAACATCACTATTTCCTCATTTGAGTTAGGATTTCCCCAATTTATGTCAATTAGGAATACTTTATCTCATTACCCAAATTTGGGTTATGATTTATCATCATATTGCCCAAGATTAGGGTTTCATACATTATCGCCCAAGATTAGGGCTCCACATATCTTTATCCTATATCAGTGTAGGATTTCATATCACAGTACCACATACCAGTACATAGCATTACCTTGAATAAGGTTTTACCTCACATTATTATGATTTCATTTTAACATCACCCTTGTCTAGGGTTCCACATGACATCACCCTCACTTAGGGTTTCATATGGCTTCACCCTTGATTAGGGTTTCTCATAACATCATCCTCAATTAGGATTTACTATTCACATCCAATCAAGGTTTATTATTATTATACCCTAAATTGGGGTTTCTCATGTCATTACCCTAAATTAGGGTCATACCATCACCATAGATTAGGTTTTCACCTATCATTACCCTCAATTAGGGTTAGGGCTCATCAACCTTCTTAATTAGGGTTTCATAATCTCCTTATCAAGGATCATACCCTAATCACACATGCATTCATGTTGAAAGTGTTGAGACTTAACCACTACATGATTATCATTCATGTAGGAAGTCCTCTCTCTCTCTCATTCTCTATAAGATAATACTTACTTCAGACTTGATTAGGTTAGGTCAACTCAACTTAAAAGAAGAGTTGACACAATGTATTGTGTCATTACTTCCATAATCATTACAGATTAATCATTCAAAGGTACTAATCACCCTATCTTATTAAGGGTACAATTACTATAATCACCCTTGATTTACATCATATAATATTCAATTAAACAATTGACCTTTAATCACCTTAAGTGTCCATACAGTTTTGGTTAATTACTTCCCAAACGGTCTTGGTCATTTAGACCCCAAATGGTCTTGACCAACCAGACCTCAAACGGTCTTGCTTAAAAAACCTCCAAACGGTCTAAGACCGTTTAGACCTCCAAACGGTCTTGGTCTAATGGTTTGAAACTGTTTAGAAATTTTATGCGTAAAACCTGCACATTACACCAAAACTAGGTTTTAAAGCATAAACATTGCTCAACAAGCTCTATCTTGGTTCTCAAGCTTGTGGAAACCATACCACTGCATCATTCTCATTATTATGATGCTTCAACATCTGAGGAACATTTTATTATGTACAATTTGCAAGTTAACCCCTCAACTTGGGTAATTTGCACTTTAGTCCAAAACTAACAAAACAATGTTTCAACATTATTAAAAAAGGACTAAAATTGAAATATAAGTTCCTCTTGAGCCTTAATTACTTTTTAAAAGATAAGATCAAGCACATAATTACCTTTCTTAAACAAAACACCTAGAGTTAAAGCATAACCCAGGAAAGGGATGTTACATAAAATATATGTGGGTAATTCCAATTGTTGTTAAGTTGACTTGTTAGGTTGAACCTTTTAAGGGGTGGAGAGTAGTTGGTTGTTGATGTTTGGATCAATATATTTTGAGGACAAAATCCTTTTAAGGGGTGGAGTCCAGTAACATACAGGATCTACGACCCTACCCTAAAGTTTGGCCTTTTGGACTTAGCCAAACAAGGTTGAGAGTTAGACTTAAAAAGATATATAGAATGATCCTTATATAACCTAATGCATATATATTATACTTATGCCAATAATGGAACATAAATTGTGTCACCTAAAGTATATAATGGAATACATGGTAATTCGTTCCTAATAATCACATATGACTCATTTGGATGGTAATAAGAAGTTAAAAAACTTGATTGGATGAATAGTTTTGGATAATGGGCCATATGACATATCTCATTAAAAGAAATCTCAAAAGTATAATCTAAGTTAAAAATCGTGTTCCTTGGGTCCCAATTGCCTTGGGAGTCAAGTTTCACATTATTCATATAATAATTAATTTAAATCAATTTGTAAAGAGAAGATCTATGTTTTCCCTAAAATAACAAATAAAATAATAAATGACTTAAAAAGAGGAACATAATCTTGGATTCATAATCTACATAGTAAATATAGCCTTTGGATGAATTTTCATCCAATTTGGAAGATGTTTGTTTTAAAGGTGAAATCAGGAGAGACAACGTGTGTAGAACCTTTAAAATATTAAATAAATATGCAAACCTCTCCAACATGTAATTTTTTTGGCAAATTCTTATCCAACATATTAAATATGAAGTTTATGTGAAGTTTTGTTATATTTGGATCCTAATTTCATTAATGAAGGAGGAAAGAGAAAATAAGATTTGATTTATTTACCACATCAAATTTATCAAAAGGCAAATCTAATTGTATAATCAGAATTTACATGCTTTAATTAGCTTATGTGCAAAATTTCACCTGATTTGGGACTCATTTGCACCCTCAAAATAAGAGAGAGAAATAACTACATATTTAATTTATCACGTTATTTGATTTCTATTTTGGTGTCACGCCAATCATTTTTCTTTCCCTTTATTATGGGGGATTTTTCTCAACCGTCCGATTTCACATCTGCCGGTCCAGACCTTTTCCCCTACCTCCGTTCCCAACGGTTCCCACGTGAATTGGAAAATTAGCTCTGGCCAATTTCCTTCTTCAATTTCTCCATCATCTCCTCGCCTTTCTCCCCAATTTCTTCTCCCTCACCTTCCTTGTTCCTCACCGAATCCATTGATCCCATAAATACTAGGAGTTTGGGGACACTGTCTCTAGTTCACATCGTCTGCTCTCCCTGCTCTATTTCTCCCTTATTTCACCCTTTCTTCTCCATTTTCTCTCAACTTAGGCAATCAGACCGTTAGAGAACATGTCCCATACGTTCACCACCTCATCGGGAGTTCTCCCCTGGCGCTGGTTTGACATCCCTTGACTCGGAGCTCTCCAACCTATAATCCAACTACTATCGCCGGCCTCAAGGCACCGTTGTGGGTCGGTACCAGATATCTTCCCTCAAACGATCTTCTAGATACCCACAGAGATTTGTGACAGTCCTTGAAAGCCATCATCATCCTTAGTTCCTTCTAATTCGTGGTAAAACTTATTGCCTTGACTTTCCCCTCAATCTGGTTCGAGTTCCTGGTTTTCCAATCTTGGCGACGAGCCTTCTTGGCGGTTTTGCACCGTAGTTCTCTTGGTAGGGATCCTTGAGGCTGGTTTGACGTTGGGGGTTGTTGGTAGTTGTTTCCTGATGATTTGGTAGAAGGAATCGCTAGATTGATCATCGAATTCAACTTGCTTCTTCGGTAGACAACACTGATCTTTTCTCCTCAAGCAAGGATATGATTGTCAGTGTTTTCCATGTTCTTCCCTTTCATTTCCCCTTTCTTTTTGTTTTCTCACAAAGGGTATTTTAGTCTTTATGCACCCTACATTTTTCTTTTATGCGATGATGTACACAAATCATATCATCTTTTGGATCATGTTTGGTTGCATATCCATTTTGTATTGACTCAATTATCACTCTCATTCATGCTAGATCCTATATTTTTAGCTATTCTTACTTATCTCATAGTTTGGATTGTAGACATTTTGTAATGAAATTATGAGGAATATATCATATTATCACTTATTGAATCACTCCTCAAATATCTATATGTTTCGAGGTTTGAAAATGTGCAAATACTACTTTTTACGGCATGTAAGTTATGAGCAGAATACACAGCAGCCCAGAACAACCCAAAAAAGCCATTGACATGCCATTTCTAAAAAAACACCACATGTCTTAAAAAGACACGACATGTCTTATTAAAGACACCTCGTGTCTCAGTGCAAAAATTGAATGTCGAATACCAGATTTGCAGCAAAACATAGTGTTTTATTAAAGACGTGTCGTATCTTATTAAAGACACGTTGTGTCTTATTAAAGACACATTGTGTAACCTCCCAGAACTCGATCCAAACTTCAATTATTGCATAAGACACGTCGTGTCTTATAAAAGACATGTCGTGTGACCTGCATGTTTTGCCCAAACGTGAATGTAACTATCTCACACTTATATATATGACCAAGCCATCTTGGGATAGTTACCATGACATATTTTGGACCTTTTGGAGTGGGACTCAAGCAAGGAAGAGCCAAGGAGGAGTTGTAGGCGTTCTAAGGGAGAAAATTTGGTTTTCTGAGAGGAAAACTTCTTCTTCTTCCTTCTTCTCCAACAATTGTAGCAGGAATCTCTTTCATTCTCTTCTCTACACTCTGGCGTGAAGTTTTCTAGAGAGATTCTAGCAGCAAGGATGGATTTGTGACTCCTTGGTTGGAATTCCACATCTATCTTCCTTCTTCCATAGACATCCAAGTTTATTTCCTTCTATTATGATGTCTAGCACTACTTTTAAATGCTTGTATCTACTTTTTACAGCCATGGACGAGTAGATCTCTTGTTTTTGGGCATGGGGGAGTAACTCCCATGTCATAACATGTTTGAACACGAATTTCATATATAATTCTAGTTGTTTCACTATTCTAAGGTTCATTGGTGTTTAATTCTTCTTACATGCTTAGCTGGCCACTTTGTATGTTTGATTTTTGCTCTTTGTATAATTTGGGATGATGCGCATAGGAGTACCGAGATGTACCTTAGTTGCACTACCTTGACCACGGGAGTGGCTGGGATGTGTAGGGGAGTGAAGGTTTGTAGTCCAAATCTTAGTATATCCACGGGAGTGGTATACCAAGTTAGGACTGTTCTATACTACCGGGAGGTGGGTGTAGGATACAAACCTCCCTTGTGTTATTGCTAGTGTTCTTGATATTTATTGTTCTTCATGTTATGATGTAGATGTGAAACCCTATCCTCAAGAATCCCTAATCTAAATTGATCATTAATACAAGTGTTTTCTATTTTATTTCATTTCTTTTTAATTGCTTAGTTAACATAAAGAAACATCTCTTGTTAAAAATATCTAGATTATTGAAAATCATAACTCTTGCACCTAGCTAACCAACACTCCTTGTGTTCGACCTTGACTATAACTACTCTCGTATACTTGCGGGAAATATCTAGATGAGTAAAATATCATTCTTATGATAGAAACTCGTTAGTGTAATAAACCAACAAGTTTTTGGCGCCGTTGTCGGGGAGCATCAGTATTTCTATTAGAGAAAGAGTTGTTGATAAGTAAATGAGACTAGATCACAACATTCATATCCACCATCATATCCATAAATCATAATTCATCATGATCATTAAAATTTGTTGTATCTTCCATGTATGTTTTTGTATCTCACTCACCTTGTTTATTTGTGGGAGCATATGGGGTGTTCATAAAAAGATCCTTGAACCGTGCATGTCTCTACATTCAAAAAATGAACACATTGTTTGCAGCCCTCATGGGACAAGAAGGAGTGAAACCCAAACATGTATGGAGGAATCACAACCCACAAAACCATCATCCATGTTACCATCATCCAAATGACATTCACCCATGCCACCTTCATCCACATCACCTTCATATGCACCACCCTCATATACACCACCAACATCCATACCACATACGCCACTACCATCTATGCCACATCCACCTAATCCTCCAGATGTACATGAAGAACTAGTCGAGGAGGATGACCTTCCTCTTAAGGACTACTTTGGTACAACTACAACACACATGAGTGGGCCTATCAATATTTCAAAATTTGAGGCAAAGGAGTTTTCTATCAGTCCATCCATCATACAATTGCTATAGTTGATTGCATTTGGAGGGACACCAATGGAGGATCCAAACCTCCACATTGCTGAATTTCTATAGTTGCTAAGCACCATAAACATATATGGCGCTCCTACTGATGGGATATGTCTAATCCTTTTTCCATTCTCTCTTAGAGATAGAGCCAAGTAATGTCTCTATACTTTTCCAAAGAAGTCCGTCGGCACTTGGGAGGAGCTTCTAAAGGTCTTTTTGGCAAGATATTTTCCATTTAGCAAAACTTTACAACTGAGGAGTCAACTCATCAATTATTCTCAAAGGGATGGAGAGACCTTGTATGATACATGGGAGAGGTTCAATGATCTTCAACATATTTTTCCACATCACGGTCTAAGCAATTGGCTTCTATTGCAATCTTTCTATAATGGTTTGTGCTACAATATAAGGATGTCTATTGATGCAGCTGCAAACGGAGCTCTAACGAACAAATCTTATGGAGAAGCTTATGCTATTATTGAAGATATGGTAGAAAACCATCACCAATGGAGCTTGAATACAAGCTACCAATCATCTTATTTAGCTACTACATCCGAGATACAAGTGAGGAGTCACATGGTTGATTCTATAGACATAATTGCAGCAAAGCTAGACACTTTATCACAAAGGTTTGAGAAGTTAAGCACACAACCATTTCAAGTAGCCAATATTATTTGTGATGCATGTGGGTTGCTTAGACACTCATCTTCTACATGTTATGCTTCTTCTATTTATTCTCCAATGGGCTACACTCCACCGGACTTCTAAAACAATGTCAACATGAATTTCATTTAGCCACAACAACCACAAGTAACTTCTAGATTAGAATCCATGCTTGCACATTTATTTCAACTCAAATGCAGAAAAATGAGGAGTTCCGTCAACAAAGACAATCAATGAAGGGTACCATTTTCCAACTCTCTTCTATGGTGGACGATATCGCCACTCATGCACACATCTTGGAGAAACAAATTGCCCAGCAAGCTCTTTCTAGCAAAGAAGCATTTCCACCTTTCTTGCCTAGTCCACCGGAGATGAATCCAACATATTTCAGGCCGGTGACGTTGAAGAATGATGTTGTCATAGAAGTATATCCTTCAAGGTATGATGATGTCGATACCTATGAGGATTATGAAGCTCTTTCTAGCAAGGAAGAGCCAAGGAGGAGTTGGAGGCGTTCTAAGGGAGAAAAGGTGGTTTTTCGGGAGGAAAATTTCTTCTTCCATCCTTCTTCTCCAACAATTGTAGCTGGAATCTCTTTCGTTGTCTTCTCTACACTGTGGCGTGAAGTTTTTTGGAGAGTTTATAGAAACAAGGATGGATTTGTGACTCCTTGGTCAGAGTTCCACGTCTATCTTCCTTCTTCCACAGACATCCAAGTTTATTTCCTTCTATTATGATGTCTAGCACTACTTTCTACTGCTTGTATCTACTTTCTACATCCATGGATGAGTAGATCTCTTGTTTTTGGGCATGGGGGAGCAACTCCCATGTCATAACATGTCTGAACATGAATTTCATGTATAATTCTAGTTATTTCATTGTTCTAAGGTTCATTGGTGTTTAATTCTTCTTACATGCTTTGCTGGCCACTTTATATGTTTGATTTCTGCTATTTGTATAATCTGGTTAGATGTGCATAGGAGTAAGGAGATGTACCTTAGATGCACTACCTTGACCATGGGAGTGACAGGGATGTGTAGGGGAGTGAAGGTTTGTAGTCTGAATCTTAGTATATCCACGGGAGTGGTATACCAAGTTAGGACTGTTCTACATTATCGGGAGGTGGGTGTAGGATACAAACCTCCCTTGTGTTATTGCTAGTGTTCTTGATCTTTATTTTTATTCATGTTATGATGTGGATGTGAAACCCTATCCTCAAGAATCCCTAATCCAAATTGATCCTTAATACAAGTGTTTTCTATTTTAGTTCATTTCCTTTTAATTGCTTAGTTAACATAACAAAACATCTCTTGTTAAAAAGATCTAGATTATTGAAAATCATAACTCTTGTGCCTAGCTAACCAACACTCCTTGTGTTCGACCTCAACTACAGCTACTCTCGTATACTTGTGGGAAATAGCTAGTTGAGTAAAAGATCATTCTTATGATTGAAACTCGTTAGTGTAACAGACCAACATGCGCCGAGTTTGGTTGCCTGGTTGGCATTAGGGCCAGCTGAGTTGGCCGCCTATGATCGGGCCAACTCAGTTTGAGTGCCCCTCCTTCTCTCTTTCTCTCTCTCTCTCTCTTGCTATTTGTTTGCTTATGTGGCTTTTTCTGGTTTTCTAATTGGCTTGATTTTGGAAATTCATAACTAATTATCTACTTATCCAAAAATTACAAATAAATAGTCACTGGATTCAGAAAAATAAGAGCTATCCTATGGTATTGGTTTTGTTACCTAAATCCAATGTTTGAAGTATGTGATTTTAAGGGATTAGTCTAAATAACTTGTAAAATTCATAACTAAATATATATAAGTCAGAAAAATATAATAAAATATGTTTTGAACTTAGAAAAATATAATCTAAAACATGGCATGGATTTGATAACCTAATTCACTAATATTAAAAAGGCAATTTTTAGGGTTTGTGAAATCAATGTAAATCTAACCCTAATTTCACATACATGATAATAGGTGCTTTGGAGACCTAGACTTGGATCTAGATCTATCTTGGACTTGTATAGACACTAAAGAAAGGTATGTTGTATCCACTATTATTCTATGTTGAGCAATTCACCTATATTTCTTCATTCTCGTGGTCCTATGGATAATAGCCTACACAATATGTCTTTCTCTTGGATTTCATGGTTCATGTGAACTATCTTATTTGTTACTGATCTTGTAATCATGGATATTCTCTTAGACTCTTATCTTATGCCATGGTGCATGTTGGTTTCATTCAATGCTATGTGCCCACTTTGAGGTGGATATTTATTTGTTGATATGTACATGTGGATGTATGTGTTGTCCATTATGTGATATGGCAACATTATATAATTCTGACTATACCTTCTACTTGCCTCCACATCTTACCTACTATGTAATTCAGTAGCACTAGAGTAGTGTAATTACATTGGTTTTTGTTCATTGTGTAATATGTCAACATTGTGATATTATTGGGATGGAGGATGTATGATTCCCCATACCTGGGTTTGCAAGATGTATGATTCTAGGCCCACATTCATAAATTGGGAGTTTGGTTAATGCATCATTCTCTATTAGGTGCAAGATGTATGATTCTTGGCCGCCATGTCTTTATATTATTCTAGGGTTATGTTTATCTCACATGCATGTAGGATGATAATGATGATGATGGGTTATGTGCCCAAATACTCTATATGTGCTTATGTGGCACCACCCTGTGGTTTTATTTATGGCAAGTATCTTATCTTATCTTGTGATGATGATTCTTATCTTTTATGCCCCATTGGGTAGTCCTTATCTCTTGCATGGGAAGCATTTATACTTGATGTCCTTTGGTTATTACATTGCTCAAAGTTTTCTTTTAGTATGCACATACCAGCCTTTGTTAATGTCTTCTATTTTTCTCTTCTTGTTGGGGTATGCTTCCAACCCTAGGTGAATGATTTGGATGACATGGCATAAAGTTATGGATCTAGCTTAAGGAATTAAATCTTGGAGACAATCTTGATGTGGTCTAGATTTCCCTCTACATGGATCCTTATGATGTACCTTTACATGTAAGTTTAAGATGTTCTTTTGTAACCTTATGAGAAATTAAATATAGTTAATGTTTTTATTCTGGTGCTACACTTTGGTTGTTTTGAATACCATTAATAAGATTTAAAAAATTTACACCCGCTCCATCACACCTTTTGGGTGTGTTTGGACTGGAGGTTTATTCTTCAAGTTTTTAGTAGGGAGTGGTTCTCCTCTGGGATCCCACTCCTTACAAAGAGGGACCCATTCATAGGGTCTCTATTGCGTTCTCTTAGACAAAAGTGACGTCCCCACCCCCTTCATCTCCACCACCATGTGTATCAAATTCCCTCCATCTCTAACTTCTTTCTACCCGAGGATGGGTAGAATTTTGAAGTTGGGGGTGGAGTGTGGTGGTAAATCATTTCCACCACTTCAATTCTAACATTTCTCTTTCTCATCCTCAAACCAATTTTCTTCATCTTTTATTTTCATATGTCTTTTTTTCCATTTTGGATTTTGTTTTGTTTTGTGTGATTTGTGGCCTTTACCTAGATAACCACTTTGATGTATGAAAAAATTGGAAACATATAAATGAACTATTCCCTTTTTCTTGAGCTAACTCATACAAAAGAAATTTTGAGGAGCAAACATGTCTTGAATGGATCTAAGCCCCAATGACAACAATTGAACATTCTTTCCCCTTAGAAATTACGATAAGTAGAAAAAGTCATAAAGGTCAAGCTGCATGTGCCCCAATATGACTTGAAACAAAATTCATAAACATTAACTAAATTAACTAATATAATACGATGATCTGATTCTAATGCAGCAACATAATGCAGAAGCATGATAGCTTCTTATTTCCACCTTTCTTCCATCATTTTATATCTCTTTGCAAACCACAAAAGAAAAAAATACATATCCACCATATTCCAAACCCTTAGTTCGTTGTGGAATCCCTTTTAAAAATATACCTCTTTCTCAATTGTTATATACAAACATGGCATAAATAAAAGAGATCAATGATCCCAAAAGAAAATGTACAGTCAATGTAACCACAACTAAATAAAAGTCTCAAGTTGAATAGATGAGAGACAAATAAATGAATTGAATCCCAAGTAAGGTCTCGTGTCGAATAAAGGAGAGACCAAGGATACAGATTTGTGCCACATTTTCTTCCCCCTCTTTCATCTAAATTTTCATGCCTAGGGGACTTATTAAAAAAATTCCCCAAAATAGCCAATCAGCCTTGACTTGTGCTCCCTTCTACCTTACATAGATAGATCAAGAGTATTATTGAGATGAAAGTAGTACTTTGAAGGTTCTGGAGTCTAGCGAATGGAGGAACAAGTCCCAATCGGGGGCTATCCAAGAGTAGATATGTGACCCCTGAAGGACGAGGTTGCTTGATTGTATTTTTTTGGAAGGGGCCCACAAAGTATGCTTAGTTAGGAGAGGAAAACTTGGATCCTAGTATCAATTATTTTTCTTTCTTTTTATTTTGCTTTACTTGGGACGAGTAAAGGTTTAAGTTTAGGGTGGTTTGATGAGTATATTTATACCCATCTTTGCATGCTATTTTATCCTCTTTTTAGGGGTTGTTGTGCTTCCATTTCTTAGTTTTAGCTTTATATTTACTTAAATTTAATTATCCTCTCCTTTTAGACTTTAATGCACTTTATATGTTTTTCATGCAGAAACAGCCAAAAATATACTTCAATACCCAGATGAACAATCAAGCCATCATGATGCCACCACACCTTAAGGGAAGGAAGATCCTAGAATCTTTCCATTATCCACCTTCCAACCACCCAATTAAGCGATTGGCGTCGTCAATTGCCCGAATCGATCCGTTGTCTACTCAGAGTCTTCCAGATTCTTTAGTTCTGACGCATGCTCCTAGCATCCAGCCTACTCCGGTTCAATCTACGATGGTCCACTAGAGAACCGGACGCGAGGTCCAAATTGAGCAACCCACGTGAGTCTCCTGTTGGACCAAGTACGAGCCATGCAAATTAGATACCTTCAACCACAAGTATTTAGTGTTAGAGTTTTATTAGTGAGGAATGCATCTATAAAAGGGAACCACTATCATCCATTCTAAGGGGTCTCTAATCAGTGATTAGAATCCACATTGTATAGCACAAACTCTATAAAGGAGTGAGGAGGAAGTGACGTCTACAATGGAGAGATTGGTCTTCCTGTCCCAGGCGTCACAACCTCTTCCATTGTTCTTTCTATCTTTCTACTGTCGTCTCTCACCATGAGTGAGTAGATGATTGTGTTGGGGCATGGGGACTAACCCCAATACCTCATATTTTATCCTAGCCTATATCTAAACTCAACAATACTATTACTAAATAGAGTATTGTTCTGTTTATTTCCTTACATTGCAAATTGATGACTTGCTTTGCATATTTATTATAGTTGTGGATGTATAGGTTGTTGTAATTGTGATTCAAACTTTATAATGATCTTATTATCCCCCTGAGGTGTCAAGAAGGGATAGTGAGGTGATTTGGTTATGATATGCTAACGTGTCAAGGTTGGTTGATCATAGTTGGGGAGTCTAGTCGGAATAAACTAGGAACTTAGGTGTCGAGCATGGTCGGTTCTAGAGGAGTTTAATTCAAGCAACGATATGTATCTCGTGAGGGCGCAATAGCTAATCCTCTATCTTTTTTAGAGAAAAAGGATCGATTCATTACTTGTTAGCCATACGCCATCTACAATTGGGAAGAAAGATACAAATAGAACATACACACATCACGTTCAGTAACCCAAAGACACTACAACTCATATTGGAATGAGAGAGAGACATTTCCACATTGATTCTTCTTCCTTGAGGCTGTCTTAAGCAGCTTTTCCTGAAGAATTCCTTCAATGTGAGCATTGAGTAGTGGTAGAGGGGCTGGAATAAGACGGTGTTCTGCTCGTATATCAACACAAATGAAGCCATATAACTGAGTAATAAGATCAATCCAAAGCAAAGATGAGATCTAGCCGTGGATAGAGATCTCATCGCTCTCCTGAAAAGGAGGTCACAACAAAGCATGATAGATAAATGCCGACTAGCGGTGGAAAAAGGTAGATAAACTGCCAGAACCACTATCTAAACAAGCCAACAAAGACAGAAAAAGATGAGGCCAAAACACTGGGGAAACCCAGAGCTCGGAAGCCTTCACGACGGAAGGTCTAGAAACTAAACACAAACTACTGAAAGGGGGTGGGGGAGCTCGATACCACCAGATCTGTGAGGAAGATGGAACCACCAACGCCACTCCACCTTCAATCCGGCCGGAGGCCCAGTGGGGGAAACGGAGCTGAAGCTGCCCCTCCCAAACCACCGCCTGACGCAGCACGGGCCGAGATCACAGCCATGAGCCAAGCCCCGCCGCAGTAGAAGAGGAGAGGGTGGAGGAGAGAAGACGGTCGCCCGCCTGAGACAAACATGATGGAGATCGAGCCAAGTCAAGGACATGGGGGAGTAGGGTGGCATCCGCTGGCCGCCGAAGCCCCCTCCCCCGAGCCTGAATCCACCCTCTGCGAGCCCTAGGTCGCCCGTTCTATCACCAGAGCAGAAGCCCCGCCCAAAGTTGATAGCTAATCCTCTATCTAGTAAACTACTATTAAGGAGTTAGATCTCACTAGGATAATTACGCATGCTTTGGCAAGTAAAACCACGTGCCCTTCTTCTCTTTATTATCATTTAAATACTTCTTCAAATTTTTTTCTACTAGAAACAACTTATTTTAATCAATCAATCAACTTTTCTTTGTTAAATATTATTGTTAATACTTCTAAATATATAGCTACTTAAAAAGGTTGCCCTTTGGGTTTGATCCTTAAGTATACTACAATAAGGCTTCCATTCATGGAGTAGGGAATTAGTGCACAACTTTTAGTTAAACCTAAGAGTTATTCTTTTAGGATTTATATTGGTGCGATATTTGGAGCCTCATCACATATGTTAGGGGAAATATTGGAAATAATGAAAATCCTCTATCAGGTTCCAAAATAGAAGAAGTGTTCTGGAAACTTTAAAGTTGCACATGAATGGATACTTGACATGGAGATAACTGAAAGAGTGAACATATGTAGTTATAACATCAAAAAATATTTTATAGATTTAGTACATCTTCCTATATCTTGAGAATTGATGGCAGCTGCAATTTAATTTTGGGATAAAAATTCACACTCATTTCAAGTTGGAAATGTGATCTTGATACCGATGTAGCTGGGCATAGAGTTGATTACGCGGTTGAAGATGAATGATAAATGTCCTCAGATAACATAGAGACAACATTAGCGTATAGAACTTGGACAATTGCTCAATGCGAAGAAGAAAGTTGCAAACAAATTCAAGGATATAGCACAATGTTGTATAAAAGATGGTATTTTATGGGGTAGTTCAATAAAGTAGCAACTTATAAGAAGCATAAGCAAGTAAAGGGTCCCTTTCAATCCTTTTATAATGCTTTTATTTAGTAATTTATTCTAATTGGGAATTAGGATGGAAAGGCTAGTGATAATTTGGTAGCCATGGTGGTCGATGTAAAGAAGTGAGAGACATCATACCTTGGATCATGAGTGAGCTTTATCAGTGTCTTGATGCTATAAAAGGTTCTAGGAAAATGGTGGTTCCATTCCAAGTGTTGCAACTGTATTTTGGGATGTAATTAAGCTCTAGTGACTTTGTTGTTGACTGTAATTCGATTACTATCCTTGCAAAAAACATCTTACTAGTCAAGATATGTTGAACATGACCTTGTAGAAGAGAGGTTGATAGCCACATGGTTGGTGAATCTTAAATATGAGGCAATCAAATGGATATGGATTCCATAAGGGATCCATACATCCCCGTATGGTATTGTTATGCCAAGTTTTGATAATCTTGTCTGTAAGGACCCTGACCTGCGTTTAGGGTTTACCCTGTTTGTTTTTCTTGATCTTGGTGCTTTGGTGCTTGCTAATCACCTTTGGTGGTGATTAGGGTTTTGTTGTGCTTTGTTGAGGGTTGGAGGGGCTACTTGCAAATAACCCAAGTTTAAGGTTTTGTGTGCAAGTATGCCATCTTGTGAGATGTGTTCCCCTCTTTGCTTCCTCTAGGGTTGAGAGGAAGGCTTGGGTTTGTTGTTTGAGTTTCTTGGGCCTTGCTTGAGCTTGTTTGGGCCTTGGGATGCTTTGTTTGGGCTTGCTTGAGCCTTGTGTCGGCCAAGACTTGTTTGTGTCATCCAAGGTGAAGTTTGTGTCGACCTAGAGTAGCTTGTGTCGCCCAACATGGTGGTGTGTCGCCCAGCAGAGCTGATGCTTGTGTCACCCATGTTGCTTGGTCTTGGTTGGTGGACACTTGGTGCATATCTTGGACAAGTGTCCCTTGGGTGGACGACACTTAGCATGGATCTACCTTGGTTTCTCCTCCCCTTCTTTCTATATAGGTAGCTCTTTCCCTTGTCTTAGCTTCCTTTGCTCTTTGGGTCTCTCCTCCACCTTGAGTGCACGACACTCCTCTCCTTCTTGCTTGTGTTGGCCGATACACCCACTTGGAGAAGCTTGGTGGACGATATCCCTTGGACCTTGGAGTGCTTCTTCTCCCTTGGATCTTGGAGCTTAAGGCAGGTTGCATAACTTCTAACCCTAACTCCTTTACCTCTTGTTATAATCTTGTTCTTACGTTAGTAGCTTAGCTTAGTTCCTTGCTTTTGTACCTTTTCTTATGTACCTTTGGTGGCCGATCCTCCTTAGGGTTTAGGGTTTCCTTGTGACCTAGTATACCTGGTGATCTAGGGTTTGTGCTCCCTTGAGTTGGAGGTTGAAGATGACTTAGGTTGAGCGATACCCCTTCCTTGTTTGGTGTGTTGGATGATACCCACCCTTGTCTTGTGATGGACGACATGGTACCCTTATGATGGACGACATGGTGAGGTACCCTTGAGTTGGACGATACCCTTGCCCTTGTGTTGGGCGATAGGTGGTGCTAGGATGAGTGTTGGCCGATATACCTCTTATTGGACAATATGGTCTCCTTGTGCTGAATGATATCTTCTTGTGATGGACGATAGACCATGGGCGTCGTGGTGATCTTTGTAGTGGTCCTTGTGGTGGACGACAGGGCCAAGTATGGATATGTTTGGGGTTGGACGATAGGCACACATGGTGTGTTGGCCGATAGATGTTGTTGTGTATCGGGCGATACACCTTCTTGCTGTGACGGCCGACAGGGTTGGGTTGTGACGGGAGTCACACCCTTTTTCTTTGGTGTATGCTGGCCGTTACGCCCTGAGTTGTTGTTGCACATTTTGTGGGAGTTCTTCTCTCTCTCTTTCCCTCTCTCTCCTGGTGGTTGAGGTGAGGTGTGAGCTGGGCGATAGCCCTAGCATATCGGGCATTATGGTTGAGTTGTGACGGGCTTCACACTTTGAAGTGTGTCGGCCCGCAGGGTGCAACGGGCGTTGCCCGATGGCACTAACGCGCGACACCCCCCCCTCGTGTGACGCTGTGTCGCGGGGTAGGGTGCAACGCAGCGTTGCTGCAACTCTTGTGCTTGCCGTTGAGAGCTGAGTTTGAGTGAGGGTTAAGATGGGTTTTAGTGAGGGTTATGTGGTTTTCTAATGACGGTCTCATGTGTTATGGAAGTAAACGTTTATGCACAATGTTAATGATAACGATAACGATGTTAATGTTGGTAATGATGATGCTAAGTGACAGTTACACTAATGGCTTGCTTAATGACATAACAATAATGTTAATAGTGCTAATGATAGCAATGATGTTAATAATAATAATAATAATAAGTGATGATCATAATGGTAGTAATGATGCTGATGGAAATATATGATGATGATAAGGAAGGTAGTGGTAATGAGATACATGAAGTAATCCTTATGCTTATTTGTTAATGGAAATAGTAATTGGTAGTTACATTAATGGTTGCTTAATGAAAAAGATAATAATGATGATAGTGGATGGTGACAGCAATGACATTGGTAATAATAGTGTTGCTCTATATTCTCAATATGACATCTTGCTTGATGTGAGCATCTTATTTATTCATATAAATCCCGAGATAAGGGTAAGCATGAATATGGTTTGTTAATGATGTGTTTAATACACTTGATCACCAAATAGTGTAAGAATGATAAGTAGAGTATCTGGAATGATATTTCATGATAGTGAGCATATCCCATATGTTGGAACTATGATCATTGTGTATCCTAACCATGCAGGTGATGATTAGCCATGAAAAGTCTATGAGACATATGTGATGAGTAACATCACTTTGATAATTATCCTATGAGGTTATATAAATGATGTGTCTGTCCCATGATGTTGATATGAGCCTTGAAGAGGCAGTGATAGTACATGATGAGGGATTGAGATCCCATGATACGTGATGATCCTTGAGATGGATCTGGATGGTTGGCAAGAGGCCAAGTAGTAACATATGATGTGGATCCCTGAGATGGATCAGGTTGATGTGTTTCCATAATAATATAATGTTTTTTACTTTCTATTATAACTTGCATGTTATACAACTTGATTGAATCTTGCAACCCATCTAAAAGATACTAATTAATCACAGTGAAATATATCATGTAGTTTGCCCTGGCCATAGATCCATCATCGTCAAGACTTGGTGATGGTGAAACAGGTTCTCCTACGGGTTAACCTGGAAGCGCATATTGTTGAATATGTGTAGGTTGCTCCTAGCCTAAAAATGAGGAGTTAAGAGTGTAACTTCGGTGCAGACTCAGATACGTATATAGAGCATGGTGAACATGCCCATGGCTCAAGATATGTGATGTGAAGAGCATGAATGCGTTCATGGCTCAGAGCACGGTGAACAGGCCCGTGGCTCAATTTTACTAGCGTCAAGACCTGTACCAAGGCGGGCTAGAGTAAGGGTAGCCTATGGAGCTGACCTTGTGGCTTAGACCACTTCAGCATGTGACTACGGTCCTGCTTGTGTTGTACTCGTGTACTGACCACGAGGTGGGAGGTCGTAGAGTCCAGCTCTTCCATTGACCTTGTATGGCACCAGCTTGGGTTTCGTAACCGAAGGTTGGATTTGAACGGTACGGTCCAAATCCTCAGGGCATAATAATACATAATATAACCGTTTAGTATTTGCTGCTTAAGATAAACACGAAACATTGGTTGAGGCTTTGTTTGTGTAGTTAATCCTGTTATATCTTGTAGTTACTTCTATATTCATTAGGTATGTGATAATATGTCATATCTTGATAATCCGGTTATGTGGTAATATACCTTGTTCTGATGATCATGTTACATAGTGATATATCTTATCTTATCAATCATGTTCCATTGAGAAATATCTGGTATATGCTTTGTACAGCTGGTAAGCTTGTCAGTAAGAATAGCTTTTCTTTATATTGACTGCTCTTGATTACACCTATTTCCAGTTATCTGTTGTTATAGTTTATCTTGATGAGGTTTCGTAGTTGCGGTGGGGAGTTATGTTACCCGCTGGGACAATTGTTCAATTGTCTCACCCCGCTGGTTTACACCCTTTTTAGGTGGTCGAGCTAGACGTGGTCGTGGTTGTGGTGTTGCGGCCGAGCAGCTTGAGGAGCAGTAGAAGGCAAGCGTTGGATATGTTGTTGTTTTGTATGTTTTGTAGTAGAGTCTAGCGTCATCCCTATACTCTCCGGTCCTTGGCAGTGTTTTGACAATGTTTCACGATGAACGATCGATGACGTTTGTATATCCTGCTGTTGGCCAGATGCGGGCCTTTATGTATACGAACAGGTGGTGAACTCATGTGATGGATGAACAGCCATTTCTGTAAGCTGTAGACACGTATCAGATCTCGTGTATGTATATATATGACATGTTTATGTGCAGGATGAGGACTGGAAAGTAATAGTTTCACAGTTTATCAGTTTTCCGCAATCGGTTTTAATTAACCCATATTTTTATAATCAGTGGTTATGGTAATTTCCGCATGTTTTCGCGTAACACCTCGTTATCTGTATGATAATGGGATGTGTTTCCACAAGTTTTGGTATCAGAGCTTTAGGTTCACTGAGTCTACAGGGATTTAGGACTAGGTTGAGTTGTTCTTATGAGTGTCCAGGTTTTCTTACAATATCTTCTGCCCTCAGCGGAAGAAAAGTCAAGATGTCTGGAAACCATGAAGAACACTCTGCTGAGTACAGTGATGTTGCATCGGTTGATGGAGCAGATGGACAGGCACATGCAGATCGGGTGCCTGAGGTTCCCCAATTTAACCCAGCCATACTTGAACATCCTGCTTACCAACAGCTTATGGGGCAGTTAATGGCTACGATGAATCTCATGGTTGAGCGATTACCAGTGCCTCCTCCATGAGCACATGTTCCCCATGAAGAAGCATCGGGTATTGGGAAGACCTTCGAGCGGCTTCGCCGAGTCGGAGCTTCGGATTATGCTGGAACGGCTGATCCAGCGGATGCAGATCTATGGCTGACAAGTCTCGAGAAGGCCTTCTGGATCCTTGTCATCCCTGAAGCAGACAAGGTAAAGCATGTTGTCTACCTTCTGAAGGGTAGTGCTGGTCACTGGTGGACCATCGAGGAACAGAAGCGGCCTGGCGAGGTGATCTGTTGGGAAGTGTTCCGACGCGAGTTCGTCACCAAATACTTCCCAAAGACGTACCTGGATGAGAAGGTGAGTCAGTTCGAGAATCTGAGGCAAGGAACGATGAACATCATCGAGTATGAAGCCAAGTTTATGGATCTGTTGAGGTTCTGTACTCACATGGCGGCAACAGATGAGGAATGGATCAGACGTTTTGAGAAGGGTTTGAGTGCTGAGTTGAAAACCCCTGTGTCTGCGTTGGAGAATCGAGAACGGTTTTCTACGTTCGTGGAATCAGTTCTAAGGATTGAGAGGACGGTAAGGGAGAAAATAGAGTCTATGTCTCACAAAAGACCTGCTCAGTTTCAAGGACGGAGGTTTGGTGGCTTTAAGAAGCCCAGGTTTTCAGCACTGTCAGTTATGAGAAGTTCTGGTATACCATCTCAGTGGTCTCCGAGTAAGGGGAGAGGTTATGTTTCTTCACCGTCTAAGGCACACAGTTCAGCTTCTGTGGCAGTGACAGGGCCAGCTAGGCCACAGTTTGAGGACAAGTCATGTCATCTTTGTGGACAAGTCGGGCATTTTAGGCTTAATTGCCCTAATAGAGATGTTGAAGTGACGCAGCAGCCGAGGCAGAGTTTTCAGAGGTCAGAGAGGCCACAGTCCAGTGGTAGCAGAGGACGGGGACGCGGTCAAGCGTCTCAGGTTGGATCGTCTGCTCAAGGAAGTAGAAGTCGTGGACAGCAAGAAACGGCTCGATTCTATGCCATGAGTCAGTCGGAGGCGATAGTCAACCCAAGAGTGGTGACAGGTCAGATGGAGTTATTTCATTCTAATATGTCTTCTTCTTGCTTTATATCTATTCTGGTTGACCCGGGTGCTACACACTCTTTTATCACCTATAGTATGCTTGAAAACTGTCGTTTACCTGTTAGTTGTAAGAAGGATAGCTTGTTGTTAGAAACCCCTCTTGATGGTTCCTCTTTGCTTCAAGAAGAGTGTCCATCTTGTGTCTTGTCTTTCTCAGGGCACCGCATCCAAGTGGATCTTATACCACTTGATATGCATGGTTTCGATGTTATCCTTGGGATGGATACCTTAGAGAAGTATAAGGTTGTTTTGGACTGTGGTTCCAAGTAGGTAGTGTTTGATGTTGCTGGAGAGAAGTGGATCTTCCAGGGAGATAGGAAGATTCTTCCGACGTGTCTAGTATCAGCTATGGTGGCGGATAAGTTGTTACGACAAGGATGTGAGGCATTCCTATCTCACGTGGTGGATACCGTTGTGGTTACCAAGGTGAAAGGTCCTAGTCTTGAGGAGGTGTCAGTTGTTCGAGAGTTTGCATACGTGTTTCCTGAGGAGTTTCCTGGTGTTCCTCCACCCCGAGAGATTGATTTCGAGATCAATCTAGTCCCTGGAACACAACCAGTTGCACAGTCACCATATAGGATGGCTCCAGCAGAGATGGCAGAGTTGAAGAAGCAGTTGCAAGAGTTGTTGGAGAAAGGTTTTATCCAACCGAGTACGTTGCCGTGGGGTGCTCCCGTGTAGTTTGTTAAGAAGAAGGATGGTTCGATGCGGTTGTGTATAGATTACCGACAGTTGAACAAAGTCACGATCAAGAATAAGTACCCGTTGCCGAGGATAGATGATTTGTTTGATCAGTTGCGTGGTGCTACAGTGTTTTTGAAGATCGATCTACGGTCTGGATATCATCAGTTGAGGATAAAGGCAGATGACATACCAAAGTCAGCTTTCAGGATGAGGTATGGTCATTTTGAGTTCGTGGTTATGCCGTTTGGGTTAACCAATGCACCTGCAGCTTTCATGGACCTGATGAACAGGGTGTTCCATCCATTCTTAGATCAGTTTGTTGTAGTCTTTATAGATGACAACTTGATCTATAGTCGGGATAGGCTAGCGCATGAGCAACATCTTCGTCGAGCGTTGACTCTTCTTCGTCAACATCAGTTGTATGCCAAGTTCAGTAAGTGTGAGTTCTGGTTGGATGAAGTGACTTTCTTGGGTCACGTGATATCTGCTGAAGGGGTCAAAGTAGATCCAAAGAAGGTGGAATCTGTTGCGGATTGGGAACAACCGAAGACACCGACAGAAGTTTGTAGTTTCCTTGGGTTGGCATGATACTACCGGAGGTTTATCAAGGACTTCAGTGTGATCGCATTTCCAATGACGAAGTTGACTAGGAAGGATGTACCTTTTGTTTGGGATGATCGATGTCGGCAAGCTTTTAGAGTTTGAAGGAGAAGCTGACCAGTGCTCCAGTGTTGATCTTGCCAGAGCTTGGGAAAGGCTATGTTGTTTTATGTGATGCTTCCAAGAAAGGTTTAGGTTGTGTGTTGATGCAGGAAGATCATGTGGTTTCTTTTGCCTCGCGACAGCTCAAGAAACATGAGGAGAACTATCCGACTCATGACTTGGAGTTGGCAGTAGTGGTTCATGCGTTAAAGATTTGGAGACACTATCTGTATGGGGAAGTATGTCAGATCTTTACGGATCATAAGAATCTGAAATATATCTTTACACAGCAAGAGTTGAACATGCGACAACAACGATGGATGGAGTTGATCAATGATTATGACTGCACGATCGAGTATCATCCTGGTAAGGTGAACGTGGTAGCTGATGCGCTTAGCAGAAAGTCTTCTTCTCTTTCTTCAAAGAAGGCACAGTTGAGTTCTCTGGTATGCCATAAGCGAGATATGTTTGTTTCTCTTCGACAGATGAATGTGCAGATGGAAGTTTCTTTGTTGTCTAGTCTTTTCGCACAGATGCAAGTTAAGCCTACGCTGAGACAGAAGATCAAGGACGCACAACAAACAGATGATGCGGTACAGTTGATTAGATCAGAGTTTGGCAGTGACAAGCGTGATGGGTTTCATGAGTCTGAGGATGGGCTAGTTTGCTATCGTGACAGGATGGTGGTTCCAGATGTTGATAATCTAAGGGAGTTGGTACTTGAGGAAGCACATACGTCGATGTATACTATGCATCCAGGTGTCACCAAGATGTACCATAGTCTAAAGGACTTGTATTGGTGGCCCGGTTTGAAAAGAGATGTAGCCAAGTTCGTGGCGAGATGTGCGGTGTGTCAGCAAGTGAAGGCTGAACATCAGAAGCCGGCGGGTACGTTGCAACCTTTGCCGATACCGCAGTGGAAATGGGATCATATAAGCATGGATTTCGTAGTTGGTCTACCCCGGACAACTAGGAATCATGATTCCATTTGGGTGATAGTGGACAGATTGACAAAGTCTGCCCATTTTCTACCAGTGAAGATGACGTATACAGCTGAGAAACTAGCTCGAGTATATGTGGATGAGATAGTACGTTTGCATGGAGTGCCAGGAACGATAGTTTCTAACAGAGGTCCTCTGTTTACGAGTCACTTTTGGGAACAGTTGCACAAAGCGTTGGGAACGCAGTTGAGGTTCAGTACAGCTTTTCACCCGCAGACAGATGGACAGTCTGAGAGGACTATACAGATTTTGGAGGATCTTCTTTGAGCTTGTGTTTTGCAGTTTCTAGGCAACTGGGATGTACATCTGAGTTTGATAGAGTTTGCCTACAACAACAGTTATCAGCAGAGCATCGACATGGCTCCTTATGAGGCTATGTATGGAAGGAAGTGCAGATCTCCTTTGTGTTGGTATGAGTCTGGTGAGTATCGGCTTTTGGGTCCCGAGTTAGTTCAGCAGACGACAGATAAGATCAAAGTGATACAGCAATAGTTGAAAGTGGCACAGGACAGGCAGAAGTCTAATGCAGACAATCGCCGACGACCTTTGGAGTTCCAGGTAGGAGACAAAGTGTATCTCAAAGTCTCACCGTGGAAAGGTGTGCTAAGGTTTGGATGGAAGGGTAAGTTAGCACCCAGGTTTATGGGGCCTTACTCAGTCGGAGTACGTGTTGGCAAGGTAGCTTATGAGATAGAGTTGTCTCCAGAGTTGCACAGGTTGCATCCAGTGTTTCATGTCAGTATGTTGAAGAAAAGTCATCCGGATTCAAGTACAGTGATACAACCAGTTGAGGTTGAGCTTGATGCAGATGTGACCTACGAGGAGGGTCCTGTGGCGATCCTTGATAGAAGGATCAAGAAGCTAAAGAGGAAGGACCTGGCTCTTGTGAAGGTTCTTTGGCAGTGTCGTGGCGTTGAGGAAGCCACGTGGGAGCTTGAGGAAGAGATGAGGAGGAAGTATCCCTCGCTTTTCTCTTTGGATTTCAGGGACGAAATCCCTTAAAGGGGGTTAGCTTGTAAGGACCCTGACCTGTGTTTAGGGTTTACCCTGTTTGTTTTGCTTGATCTTGGTGCTTTGGTGCTTGCTAATCACCTTTGGTGGTGATTAGGGTTTTGTTGTGCTTTGTTGAGGGTTGGAGGGGCTACTTGCAAATAACCCAAGTTTAAGGTTTTGTGTGCAAGTATGCCATCTTGTGAGATGTTTTCCCCTCTTTGCTTCCTCTAGGGTTGAGAGGAAGGCTTGGGCTTGTTGTTTGAGTTTCTTGGGCCTTGCTTGAGCTTGTTTGGGCCTTGGGATGCTTTGTTTGGGCTTGCTTGAGCCTTGTGTCGGCCAAGACTTGTTTGTGTCGTCCAAGGTGAAGTTTGTGTCGACCTAGAGTAGCTTGTGTCGCCCAACATGGTGGTGTGTCGCCCAGCAGAGCTGATGCTTGTGTCACCCATGTTGCTTGGTCTTGGTTGGTGGACACTTGGTGCATATCTTGGACAAGTGTCCCTTGGGTGGATGACACTTAGCATGGATCTACCTTGGTTTCTCCTCCCCTTCTTTCTATATAGGTAGCTCTTTCCCTTGCCTTAGCTTCCTTTTCTCTTTTGGTCTCTCCTCCACCTTGAGTGCACGACACTCCTCTCCTTCTTGCTTGTGTTGGCTGATACACCCTCTTGGAGAAGCTTGGTGGACGATATCCCTTGGACCTTGGAGTGCTTCTTCTCCCCTGGAGCTTGGAGCTTAAGGCGGGTTGCATAACTTCTAACCCTAACTCCTTTACCTCTTGTTATAATCTTGTTCTTACGTTAGTAGCTTAGCTTAGTTCCTTGCTTTTATACCTTTTCTTATGTACCTTTGGTGGCCGATCCTCCTTAGGGTTTAGGGTTTCCTTATGACCTAGTATACCTGGTGATCTAGGGTTTGTGCTCCCTTGAGTTGGAGGTTGAAGATGACTTAGGTTGAGTGATACCCCTTCCTTGTTTGGTGTGTTGGATGATACCCACCCTTGTCTTGTGATGGACGACATGGTACCCTTATGATGGATGACATGGTGAGGTGTCCTTGAGTTGGACGATACCCTTGCCCTTGTGTTGGGCGATAGGTGGTGCTAGGATGAGTGTTGGCCGATATACCTCTTGTTGGACAATATGGTCTCCTTGTGCTGAACGATATCTTCTTATGATGGACGATAGACCATGGGCGTCGTGGTGATCTTTGTAGTGGTCCTTGTGGTGGACGACAGGGCCAAGTATGGATATGTTTGGGGTTGGACGATAGGCACACATGGTGTGTTGGCCGATAGATGTTGTGGTGTATCGAGCGATACACCTTCTTGCTGTGACGGCCGACAGGGTTGGGTTGTGACGGGCGTCACACCCTTTTTCTTTGGTGTATGCTGGTCGTTAGGCCTTGAGTTGTTGTTGCACATTTTGTGGGAGTTCTTCTCTCTCTCTTTCCCTCTCTCTCCTGGTGGCTGAGGTGAGGTGTGAGCTGGGCGATAGCCCTAGCATATCGGGCATTATGGTTGAGTTGTGACAGGCGTCACACTTTGAAGTGTGTCGGCCGGCAGGGTGCAACGGGTGTTTCCCGATGGCACTAACGCGCGACACCCCCCCTTGTGACGCTGTGTCGCGGGGTAGGGTGCAACGCAGCGTTGCTGCAACTCTTGTGCTTGCCGTTGAGAGCTGAGTTTGAGTGAGGGTTAAGATGGGTTTTAGTGAGGGTTATGTGGTTTTCTAATGACGATCTCATGTGTTATGGAAGTAAACGTTTATGTACAATGTTAATGATAACAATAACAATGTTAATGTTGGTAATGATGATGCTAAGTGACAGTTACACTAATGGATTGCTTAATGACATAACAATAATGTTAATAGTGCTAATGATAGCAATGATGTTAATAATAATAATAAGTGATGATAATAATGGTAGTAATGATGTTGATGGTAATATATGATGATGATAAGGAAGGTAGTGGTAATGAGATACATGAAGTAATCCTTATGCTTATTTGTTAATGGCAATAGTAATTGGTAGTTACATTAATGGTTGCTTAATGATAAAGATAATAATGATGATAGTGGATGGTGACAACAATGACATTGGTAATAATAGTGTTGCTCTATATTCTCAATATGACATCTTGCTTGATGTGAGCATCTTGTTTATTCATATAAATCCTAAGATAATGGTAAGCATGAATATGGTTTGTTAATGATGTGTTTAATACACTTGATCACCAAATAGTGTAAGAATGATAAGTAGAGTATCTTGAATGATCTTTCATGATAGTGAGCATATCCCGTATGTTGGAACTATGATCATTGTGTATCCTAACCATGCATGTGATGATTAGCCATGAAAAGGCTATGAGACATATGTGATGAGTAACATCACTTTGATAATTATCCTATCAGGTTATATAAATGATGTGTCTGTCCCATGATGTTGATATGAGCCTTGAAGAGGCAGTGATAGTACATGATGAGGGATTGAGATCCCATGATACGTGATGATCCTTGAGATGGATCTGGATGGTTGTCTAGAGGCCAAGTAGTAACATATGATGTGGATCCCTGAGATGGATCAGGTTGATGTGTTTCCATAATAATATAATGTTTTTTACTTTCTGTTATATCTTGCATGCTATACAACTTGATTGAATCTTGCAACCCATCTAAAAGATACTAATTAATCACAGTGAAATATATCATGTAGTTTGCCCTGGCCATAGATCCATCATCGTCAGGACTTGGTGATGGTGAAACAGGTTCTCCTACGGGTTAACCTGGAAGCACATATTGTTGAATATGTGTAGGTTGCTCCTAGCCTAAAAATGAGGAGGTAAGAGTGTAACTTCGGTGCAGACTCAGATACGTATATAGAACATGGTGAACAGGCCCATGGCTCAGGATATGTGATGTGAAGAGCATGAATGCGTTCATGGCTCAGAGCACGGTGAACAGGCCCGTGGCTCAATTTTACTAGCACCGAGACCTGTACCAAGGCGGGCTTGAATAAGGGTAGCCTATGGAGCTAACCCTGTGGCTTAGACCACTTCAGCATGTGACTACGGTCCTGCTTATGTTGTACTCATGTACTGACCATGAGGTGGGAGGTCGTGGAGTCCGGCTCTTCCATTGACCTTGTATGGCACCAGCTTGGGTTTCGTAATCGAAGGTTGGATTTGAACGGTACAGTCCAAATCCTCAGGGCATAATAATACGTAATACAACTGTTTAGTATTTGCTGCTTAAGATAAACACGAAACATTGGTTGAGGCCTTGTTTGTGTAGTTAATCCTGTTATATCTTGCAGTTACTTCTATATTCATTAGGTATGTGATAATATGTCATATCTTGATAATCTGGTTATGTGGTAATATACCTTCTTCTGATGATCATGTTACATAGTGATATATCTTATCTTGTCAATCATGTTCCATTGAGAAATATCTGGTATATGCTTTGTATAGCTGGTAAGCTTGTCGATAAGAATAGCTTTGCTTTATATTGACTGCTCTTGATTACACATGTTTCCAGTTATCTGTTGTTATAGTTTATCTTGATGAGGTTCCGTAGTTGCGGTGGGGAGTTATGTTACCCGCTGGGACAATTGTTCAATTGTCTCACCCCGCTGGTTTACACCCTTTTTAGGTGGTCGAGCTAGACGTGGTCGTGGTGTTGCGGTCGAGCAGCTTGAGGAGCAGTAGAAGGCAAGCGTTGGATATGCTGCTGTTTTGGATGTTTTGTAGTAGAGTCTAGCGTCATCCCTGTACTCTCAGGTCCTTGGCAGTGTTTTGACAATGTTTCACGATGAATGATCGATGACGTTTGTATATCCTATTGTTGGCTGGATGCGGGCCTTTATGTATACGAACAGGTGGTGAACTCATGTGATGGATGAACAACCGTTTCTGTAAGCTGTAGACACGTATCAGATCTCATGTATGTATATATATGACATGTTTCTGTGCATGATGAGGACTGGAAAGTAATAGTTTCACAGTTTATCAGTTTTCCGCAATCGGTTTTAATTAACCCGTATTTTAATAATCAGTGGTTATGGTAATTTCCACACATTTTCGCGTAACACCTCGTTATCTGTATGATAATGGGATGTGTTGCCACATTGTCATTCTTTCAGGATTTGGGATTTGGCAAGCATATCTCCATATTACAACATTAAACCAGTTTAGGAGAATCAACTTGCATATCAGTTGGATCAAATTCCATACTACTATACAAAAGATGTTGAAGAGGGTGACTGTCTTTTGTCAAACAAGTTGGTAGATATGTGGAATAACCATAAGATTATGTTCGTGGAAGAATTCCATGTTGGTTGGAGTCGCACACTAGAGTATCTACATCAACATGAAGCATCTGAGCACGTACAAGTGACTTGCAAGCCTGATGGAGATCTCGTATATGAAGAAACCAATTGAGGAGGATTGAAGATTAGATATATCTTTATCATTATCTTTTCATTTCTTAGGTTGATTGATTAGGGTAGAAGTGGTTGATTTTATGAGATTGAAGATTTCATGTTGCATGTTTCTCTCTTTTTCTCTGATAGATTAATCATTACAAAATACATTTTGACTTTTATATTTTTTATTTTATCCATAAATAATAATTTAGATTTCAGTCCTTCATATGTTTCGAGACAAAATAAGAATCATTCTTTTCTCTAGAACATTGGGGCTCAAAATCTAGGTGATCTCATATGATACTATCATTTAGTTCCCTTTTTGAATATGCTCACTTGGTTCAGACAGAAGAATGGAAATGTGTGTAGCTGTGATGAACTTGTGGTGGAAAGGAATGTCTACCAAAAGGAAGTGGATGATCACTCTACACATTACAAACTCCCTTTCCTACCTTTGACAGTGATCCACTCAACATGTCAATCATATTTAAGCATTGTCATGACCTCTCTAAGTTACTAGTGGGAAATTATTCCTCACAAGATGTTCCTATGGGAATTTAAGGATATAAGAAAAACTTGGTGCCCCTCTAGCTCTGGATAATGTGACATGCTAAATAATAATGACATGATTCCTCCTCCCCCTTTTTAGACAATTTTTCACAAACATATATCAATTTGTTCCAATAGCAAAAAGTCCATGTGATGTTGATGTTCAAGCCTTAGGATGAAGGCTTTTGCAACTCACTGGTCTTTGAAATCTTGTTTGAACACTTTATAATATTGTGAGATTTGTCACAAGCACATATCATCTTCATACAATAATGAATGGACCTTGTGACATTGGTTCTCAAGACCTAGGATGAGAGATTTTGATCCTCACTAGTTTTTGACATTGGGTCTAATTAGTTCTTGAGCTCAAGCAAATTATCACAATAACATATCCCTTCTGGTTCAACTGGGTTTTGGGATTACGTGACATCAATGCTTAGAGCCTTAGAATGGGGGCACAAATTTATTAACTCAATCATTGACTGCATTTTTGTCAAGAAATCCATTCCCTCACAAGGAGTATCCATGGAGGATGACACTTACATTAATTAAGTGAGGTCTAGACATCATAGCAAGAGATGTTGACTAGTCACCATTGTAACCACCTTCCTTGCATGTTCTACTAGTAGAGTGATCAGGGAAGTGCAATAGTGATGAGTGTTGTGCATATTGACCATTCCAAGTGCTTCCATATTTGGAGGAAGGCATTCAATTAACATAATCCTATCATAATTAAAATGTAGGAATGGGTTATTATCATCATTGCCCACCACTGCTAGATTTTTGACTGAGTCATGAATTGTCTTGTTGTCCTTGCCTTGATATATACTACAAAATGAAAATTAATTATATGTAATTAGACACACACATACATACATATATGTATATATATTCTTGAGATAGAAAATTAGTGAATAAGGGTGCCATAATACAGTTTTGATACTATAAATAAGAGCATTTTGCTTTGAGTTTTTACGTGTGCCTTTGTGAGGGATTTGAATGTTCCCCAAAACATTGATAGAGGGTTTGCATGGCATGTCAATTTTGAGAATGAATTATTTGTCCTCAAGATGACGGTCATAGTCCTCCATTATAAGCTCATATCCTAGTTTTTTGTTTTTTTTATGATAGGATTTCTGTTTGTGTTTTTGTTTTAATCCTTTGTATTCTCAAGTGATACATGGGTAATATTGTCCTTGTTGACAAAAGCATGATGCATTTTAAGTTCTTTTACATGGATTTACCTCCATTGGAACTTATCAACAATAGTATACTTCACATGACTTGTGTTGATGTGTGACAAGTGCATGTCTCTATTTATATCTTGAAAACGTCGATCTCTACTGAAATATATGTAATCGACAATGTAGTACCCCTACCACTTCAGATTAAACTTTACACAAATGTTAGGGTTGATGAGCATGTGAAGAACAAGATCACCATTTTTATACTTTTGTGGACACAGTTCCTTAGCAAAGACATGAATCTTTATGGCCTGGTAGCATTGTGCATGAGGGAGTGCTCATAGTCATGTCTCTTAAATTATATTCAAGGAAAAGATACTATCTTGTAACCAATCTGTATGTAGAATGTTGGCTTCTTGAAGAATTATTAATGAAGGGATTTCAAATAGGTATAATTTCTTATGTCCCATAAACTAAATAATAAGAGTGGTACTCATAGATGTCCAGATTGATGTTCAATAAGCCCATAACACTAGTTGAAGTTGCTTGTGTCGGTCTCTAGAGGACCGGGTTTTATTCTTCAAGATTTTCAAAAGATTTCTATTGTGGCTTCCACAACACCAATGATAAAAAAGAGAGAATTCTTGGAAGAAGGAATTAGGTGAATGAAAATTTACACAAAGAGGGGGGGATTTCATGGTGGAAACCCAAGGAAATAAAATAAAAAAATTCCACAGGGGACTGAGCACAAATATTGGAAACTAATTTCCATTATGGTTTGAACCTATAATATGAATAAGATTTTTCTCAGAATGAATTGAGATGTTCCCGTGATTATACAAGTAAGACAGAGTGGATATAATTTCCCCTTGTGTAGCACAAGAAATTGGAATAATATGGATGGGTGATCATGGAAGGTAGGAATGGTCTCAAGCAGCACATGGAGGATATCAATAGTCTGTCTATTAGATCTCTTAAGGATTCGATAATTGTCTGACCGCGAGCCCTTATGTGGGCTAGAAGGGTGTCCGTCATTTCCTTTGGTCTAGAAATCCTTATTGGATGCATAAAGAATACTCTTCTTGATATGAGCTTACTGAAGAGGATGTTCCATTTTTTAGGATTAACTTTGTTCAAACGCTAGTCATTTATGGTAACTAGAAGGGCAACTCATAATGCTCATAATGTAGGAGCAACCGATGAGATTGCAAGGTGGTAACCAATAGGTGATAGTGCTTAAAGATGAGGTGGATGATGGTGATGTGGATATGTTTGAGAAATGTGTAAGAAGGGGAAAATCCCAATGTTGCATTATTGGGTTTTGCACTCACTAGTTAAGGATTGTGCTTAGTGAACTTGAATCTACAGACTAACTATTATCTAATTTATGAAGATCTTAAATGTGAATTAAATTTGTGCCTTATTAGATCTGAATATTTTTAAATGTGCAAGCCAAACCCTTTTGTACTCGACAGTCAAAGTTTGTACTTAGTGAGTTTGAACTATCTATAGAATAATTATTATCATATGTACCAAGATCTTAGACATGAACATAATTCGTGCTCTCATCAATTCTGAACTTTTTTAAACGCATGTGCCAAATCCTTTTGCACTCAACATTAAGGCATGTACTCAATGAACTTGGACTATCTATAGACAAATTGTTATCACATGCACCAAGATCTTAGATGTGGATATATTTTGTGTGTGATTCGATCTGACATAAAAATAGAAAGAAAACAATTTTGGTGTCGAATGGTTTTGCATCAGGCAATCTTGCTAAAAAATGGAGTGTGAAAGAGATCTGCACTGATGTACTAAGACTAAAAGAAAATTGAAGATGATAAAATTGAACATCACAAGTTTCGTGGACGTGAATGAAATTTGTGCCATGTCACTTCTAATCAAATAGAAAAGCAAAGCAAAAAAAAATTAAACTTTGTTCTCAGTGCTTGCACTGACAAGTTCCTAAAAAGATTTACAACAATGGATCCAAACCAAAAAATGCAACTCGAGTGTAACGAATCCCCATTGAAGTCTCCATTTTATTTTTTGTTAGAAATTGAAAATGGGAAAAGGTGGTTTGGAGTGGCCACTGAGTATTGGTCGGAAAAACCCAAAAAGCTAGAAATAAGTGAATTTTGCATGGATAAGGAAGGAAGGTGTACGAGAACTTGAATTTGGTACACTCATTTACAAATCGAGAAAGGGTCAAAATCTATTCGCCGATTTTCCTGACGAAATAATATTTTAGAGGTTTACATTTAAAATGATTGCATGTGAATCATGAGGAAGAAGATGATCTGATGTTCTCTCATATTGCTTTGTATCTTATGTACGAAAGGGTTTCACTCTTCTTGGCACAGAGTCGATTTACACTTCAGGAAGTCTTCGACAACTAAATCAGATCAAGATTAGATGTCGATTCAATCCAACGCCGGCCAGTTTCACACTTCTAGGCGCTGATAGCTTTGGCACTCAACACAAATTGGTTTTGCACTTCTGAACGTGAATAGATTTTGCACAATGTCATGGTTCTCTCTCTCTCTCTCTCTCTAGTCTCTCCTCTCAATCAGCCAGGGGTCTCTTTTGGGAGTTTCTTCTCTCCTTTTCTAGAGTGGAGAGAGTTGTCGAGGTGGGTTTCCCCTCTTTCTTCAAACTAACACACCACCCTCTCTAAGGATAGTCATGAGGTGTCATGTGACATTGTCTCACATTTCCCAAGACCAACATGGTTTTGGTGGACGCGGATTCAATTGGCACTTGCAAGAGCAAAAGGGTTTGGCATCCAGTGTCATTTTTTGATAAAAAAAATCATGTATGTGAATTCGTTTGACACATTTGTGTGAGAAACCCTTTGACGTCCAACATGACATATTTCTAAAAAAAATAAAATGTGTGTGAATCGATTTGAAACATAGTGTGACCTGCTGAAAGGGACCCAAAATGTGTGTGATCTGGTTTGGTACATCTGGGTGTAAAATCCAAAATTAGATTTATGCCCTAAATTAGTAAGGTTAGATTGAGTTTTTTTGTAGGCCTCACCTTAACCTAGATAGTGTGTAAATTTTGTCCATTAGGATTCAAGACCCCTTGGAATCAAAATTTAGGATTTTGCTAAGGCTGATGTGGTCCACATCTTGTTTGAACTTTGTGCAATTCGATTTTGCACTCCAAACTGTCTAAAGTATATGGTGGGCCTATGTCAGATTCTTTTAGGAGATATTAGCGTTTTCACTGGTTGTATCCTGACAGGACTCAAATTATATAAATAACTCAAATAGCAAGAATTTGATAGAGACCCATGTCAACGTTAACAATTCGGATCGAATTCAGCCAAAGAAGTGCCTTTTCCTCCCCCTCAAGACATGCAACAACGGAACAACCCCATTCAGATGTGAGTCGGACGGGTGATAATTTATAAAGCATGTAACAATATATCTCGTTTTGTTTGAGTTTGTAAGAGAGCACGTCGGGCTTTGGCTATGCACATTGCCGTCCTAATTAATCGTCATAACTATATTAAAAAATTAAACCGAGTCGACTTGTGGCAAAATGTGAGTAGTTTGAAAGAAAGAAAAAAATAAGAGAATCCGTGGGATCTAAAGGTGGTTAAATTATAAGGCAATTGGACCAGGCGACGAGCCCGTCTGTCTAATGCTCCAACTGCTCCAATCCTCTCGACGTCGATGTCGTCGCTGGCGCTCGTCCCTCTCATAAATGAAAGCAAGGCGGGACAGCCGGGCCGGTGGCGAAGCCATCTGACCATACCTCCATCGCGGTACGTCGCCATCTCGGTGACCCATTCTTAATGATCCCCCGTTTTAGAAGTATTCGGCATTGATTCTTCCCTTCCTTTACCTGCTCGGAGAATTTGTGTGGGTCGTGACGCTAGACGTGTTTGTAAAGGTTGCTGAATGGACCGGATGATCAGCCAATGATGACATATAGCTGCAGGAAATTCTTTGCCGTTGCGGATAGGGTGCGGCAACTGTGGTGTGGTTGATTCGATCGTCAGGTTTATGTCTCTGTATTCGTCGCCACCACCGAACTTTTAGTTACTTGCAAGCCAATACAAAAAGAGGATATGTTGCTAGGTGCTTCTGTGTGCTTTTACGGTTTTACTCCACAGTTTTCGTACATGGGACGCCTGCGTGGGTGCGGTGCCCGATTGGTCATGCCGTCGTAGGGTGGCCGATCGACTCGGCAACTCCTCTCCATGATGTTTCTGGAACGTGGAGGAGGCTTATCAATGCATTAGGCATTTTGGGGCCAAAAGTTTAGCCTAGGTCAGGTTATGTGGATCAGGATATTGATCGGATAGGGCCGGCCCACATCAGTATCCATTTCAAATCCAAACCCGAACCAACTACTGAATTTTCAGGCATCATTTTACTTACATCTATCCAATTTTATACAAATTGAATTAGGACCAAGGTAAGCCAAGGCCCATATTTTGGTATTTATCACATAGACATAAGCACATATAACCACATTTTTCATATAATTTGTATCTTTTTTTTTCTTCTGTAAGATGCATTTGATTACAAACTTTTAAAATTACATTTCTTACGAAATAGGTTTAATTTTCATATTTATAAGAAAAGAACACCAATGTACTAAAGTATATTTAATTCATTTGATAGTTAGCATGCCTGCAATAAAATACAAGATAACATAACCTTAAAGATTAAATGTATACCACTTACGTTAGATATGTTTCAAAATCTATTGCAACATTTTTAGGCCATTCATTGATAAGGGATGCACACTTTCTAATCAATGTAAAGTTGTGGAAAAATTCTATTAATTAGTTATCTCATGAAATCTATGTGACATAATTCTTATTTTTTTAAACATATATAACTTATGCAGTATTGTATCTATCTATTCAATTTGGTTAACAATTGCAATGTATATATGATACTCCCGTACACATCTTCAGAACTCTATTAGCAATTCATTTTTACATATATATTTTAAAAAATAGCTAATTTTATTATATTTCTTAGGACAACAAGAATCTAACTCAAAACCCGATTCTCTTGACAAGTCAAGCATGAGTAAGATTTTCAAAACATTATCCGGGTCTTGACTCAACCAAAAATGTGTTGACTCAAGGTTTAAAGTGACTAAACTCTTATTACAATGATGAGTAAACTATTCCATTCATTTGTATCTGATGCTTCGACTTGGGTGATTTCATATAAGATAGACACACTCCACATGCCTAAACTTACAAAACCTAAATTGGAGAAAATCAAGTCATACAAGCACAAAGATCTTTTATGTAAATCGCTTGTAAACATTGTGACTTGTAATTAAGCTCAAAAGTGTAATATAATTAATTTTATGGACAATATTGAACTTTAGAGGCCTTGGGAAAGTCCAAGACAGAATGTCATGTTGGTCGAGTTTGCCCTGAGGTAACTCGCCCTTGACTTTGGCCTTGATAGGTACCTCTATCGGTTGAGTTTCTTATCAGTAGAAAACTCGGCCGACCAAAGTAGTTGGAAAGACAAGGAGTCTTATTGACCGAGTTGTCCTTGGACCTAACTCAACCGACAATCAATTATGTTGTGCAAAAAGAAGTCATTGGAGAGAGTCCAAAAGTTGAATATATCCATGAGACTCTCCCCAAAATGACTAGAATTCATCCTAAACAGTTCTAACAGCTAAGAGACATCCTCAACTATGTATAGGACCCCTTGGCATTCATCCCATAGTTAGCTAAGTATTGTAAAGGTCCTTATATTGTATTTGAGAGAGATTTTGCTTCCAACAACCTCCATCCACTCTCATGAGATTAATCAATTGCTACATCTTTTAGAGTGAGTATGAGATTAATGAGAGCTAGTCCTACATGTATATCTTGTGAGGCTTTCACTTTGTCCACCTCCCCATCTCTTTTTTGTACCATGAAGATGAAAATTATCTATCTTATCAAAAAGAGGTGAAGAATAAGAAGGAAATGAGTCATATGATAACATTGACATTTATCTCTCCTCATGTATGTGCTATGCACTTCACCTTCACTCTTTTGCTCAAGTCTTGAATGATTTCAAAATTGAATATGTTTTGGAACTTGATTTGGTTGAGTACGTTTCTCGTGGTGACACCCAATTCATCCTAAGCCTATCTTTCAACTATGTTACACATTACACTGTTCACATCAATTTTTATCTCCCATATGATTCGTTCTCTATCCTAATCCTGTTTTGATGTGATAGAGAACACTCTCATGTTTCCAAGGCATCTAGTTACGCTCAATTTTGAGCTTCGATGAGAAAGTCAAGCTCCTAAGAAATCAGCTCAATTTAACCTTGTTTTAAACTCCCTTTTATCTTTTGAACCCATGACCCACTATCTCCCCTTCCCTATTTCCTTGTCAATCTGATTATATCCCCGGTGACCAATCACATGTCTCGTTTCCAAGGAGCATGGATTCTGACCCTTGGATCACACAGCCCTGGATCCAGCCGCCATCTAACGGTCCTCCACCTTCGTCCTCATTTTGGCAGTGCAGCAGCATACGACCTTTCTTGGTTGGTCGGGACGCCTCTGCACCCATTTAACCCCAAATTTGTGAGCCCTATCCCTTCGCCAATCCTCCTTCACTTGTTGCCCTCTATTTCCAGTGCAATTGCAGTTCCAAACCGGCCCCCTTCCATCCTCTTTTTCCTCCCCTTCCATGGTGGCCGCCGCCAACACCCTCCCTTTGGGGTTTTCTCCCTTGAGCCCTCCTGGGCCAAGTTGTCGCCTCCCTCGATTTCGCCCAGCGATACGGAGTCGGCCCAGCGTATTCTTAGGCGCTATCGTGGTCGGGGGCTTCCATGCCCAAAACTCTGATGTGCAGTGGGGGTACAACACCGTTGCGTGGGTTCTGTCGCGCGAGCCTACCCAAGTGAAGAGGGACGATGTATAGATGCCGTTGATGCAGATCAGGGACACGATGGTCCTTAGATCCGACCACCCAGCTTCAATGCCCTCCCAAGTGCACTCGTGGGCTGGCTCTAGGGTGTCCCCCTTCCCCTCATGCACGTGCCCGTGGGTCCATAGGGCCCAACATGAAAGGCATCCACTCAGATGCCCACGTTCGATCATTGGATCAGAAATCAAAGGTCCAGATCTGTTGTTTCATGGAAAATAATAAAAAATTTAGATCTTGGTCAAGCTAGCTCAAAATGTGGACTTCCAATATGTCATTTTGATTAGAAAAATGATAACTTTCTAGTAAAAATACTTTCGAAAGCTATATCTTCTTGTGGTTCCTTGGATAGTTCCAAAATACATTCTTTATATGCCTTTTTGAGGTGATTTATATTATTTTATGCACAAGCTTACTCCTTTATGCCCAAAATCTTTATGTTAGCTTAATATAAATATATTGAGCATCTTGATACATCAAGTTTGTAACTTTGCCTACTTTTGAACCCTAAAGTGATCAAATCTTGCTTAAATGGCTTAATGTGGACTTCTATGTTAAATATGATCACTTTGATGCTTAACTTTGATTGAATGTCCCTCAAACCATCGTGTTTGACTCAAATTAGTAAAATTTTGATGTATGTTAGACTAAGGTTCGTACTTGTTCTTCCTAACCTCCTATTTTGAATTGATGATGTACTTTGAACCTTAAAACATGCTTAACATGGATACTTTGATGATAAATCTCCAACCTTGATAAAATGTTGATATCTTAAGTCCAAACTAAATATGTAACCTTCAAATTAGTAACTTATCATACTTTTTATATGTAATTGTTATGTGGATTATTTTTGTTCTTCAATGTGACTACTTGACCTAATCTTGATTTGAAATGTGATCTAGTATGAATGTTGATAACGAAGTCTCTAATCTTATGTAAATCTTGCTCTTTGGACCATCCATGTTATATTATAATATCAAATTAGTAGCTTGATGATGTTTGTAACACCTAACTCAAATAGACCCCATCTATACTCTGATGATGACAACCTTGCATGATTATGATCCAAGATGACTAGTTTGACTATCTAATCATTTGTGTTGTTTGAATCATATGATCACTCCATTTAAGATCATGAAACCCTAATATTATGATCCCTATCTTAGTTATAATGTGTCACCATAGGTTTCGAATGAACCCATGATGTGCTATGTAGCTTGACAATGCGGTTGCGTGACTAGTCAACATTTTGAAACCTATAATGAATGATATGCACCTAGATCTAGGGGAAACATCAAACCACCATGATTGATGATAGCAAATATTTCTTATATTAATCCAACTATACTCATTTGTAATGTCAGGATATCTATAATGACACAATTGCCATGATCTAGTCAAGCTTGCTATTTAAGGGTTTTCTAAATCATGTTGTTAATCTTGTCCTCTACTAAAGGTACACTTTATGCTCCTATTGGCCAGACTAGTGGTATTGAACTTTCTTGTATGAATATATGCTTAAACTACTTTTCTTTATATACTTCTTTCAGCTACTTGTTCCCTATTATTAGTACGTTTATTTTGCTTGAAATATGTTGAACAAATCTTTAACATAATTGAACTTGTCCATTATACAAACTCGATGTGCATGTCTGTATTCTCAGGGTAAGGGCACAAGGCATGTTGTAACAGGGTTAGCTAATTGACTTAGGTCTTGAGGTCCCTCATGTATAAAATTGGTTAGCTAATCTTGAGCACCCTTACAGACTCTTCCTTTGAGAAAGTTGGTGAATGGCCATATATTGTTGTTTAAGTGTAATGGAAATATGTCTAAAACATGATTGCATAAGTTTTTAATGTTGTTTATTTCTTTCTTTCTATCATATTAAGTTTTGCCAAGAATATATGTTTCTTAAACCTACGAGTTTATGCATTTTATTGCATACTCAACAAAGTTGTGTTGATGTGTACCCTTTTATGATTTTAAGTAACATGCAAACTAAGACTCTAATTCTATGATCGTTGCTTTTGCTATATTGCCATAATCTTCTACTCTTATTCGGATGCCATCAAAGGACATGGAAATGAAATTCACATGGGTTGACACATGGGACTAAGATCTTGTGTCAAGTACTAGTTTAGTTCCTTTTGTGCCATGTTATCTCGTATATTGTTTTGGATTGCAGTTTTATTCATGCATACATTATGTGATCCATTCTAGGAATGGACTCCCAACTTCAGTCACCTTTGGTTGTATAGCCATTAGGAGTGTAGACTTAGGGTAACAAATAGTTCCGTGACAAGTCCCTTGCTGAAAAGCTTCTCTTTCTGAAGATGAAGTCAAAGACGAAAGATACAAGACAAGAGTAGGTAAGACCTTGAAGGCTGAAAATTTGTGGCAAGAGTGGGTAAGTCCTTAAAAAAGTCTGAAGACTCTTTATAAGAGTAGGTAAGTCCTTGGTAAGGCTGAAGACTCTTGTTCATAGATATGTAAGTCCTTTCTAATGGTCTTTGGCTTCGTAATCCAAAAAGGAATGTTAGTGTAGCCCTTATATTGGAATATAAGGAGTGAGAGACATTGTTGAAAATCCTAGTGATTGACCCCTCTAGGTAGTGGATGTACCTCTCCTAGTTTGGAGGTTAGAACCACTATAAATAACTTGTGTTATTTGGTGCTTGTTCAATCTCTCTCTCTCTCTCTCTCTCTTGCTATGCTTGTTTAATTGCACTCAAAGGTCATACTTGCAATATTGTCTTGAGAAATATCTTAAAGGTCTAAAGAATTTGTTTAAGTGGTTTTAGTTCCATTCAACCCACCTCTAGAGCCCATTATAAATCCAACGATTGATATAAGATCTTGGTCTTCTCCACCAATCTACTCCCACAAGTAAGAGAAGATGGGAGAAAAGATGCTAACTTCTCTCAACATAAAGGGTGGCTTCACCATGTGTCCACCTATCTATGATAGAAGCAACCTCCTATATTGGAAGAGAATAATGAAATATCATATTCAAGGATAAAGTCTCGAGCTATCAAAAATGGTGCACCTTCCATACAAGCTACCGAAGACAAACCTAAAAGAATGGAATGTTTCTACCTTTAAGAAAGCAACCATGAATGTTAGGGTCATCAACATCCTATATGTCACTATCTCCCCCACCGAGTTCAACTGGATTTCTTCTTGTCAAGAGGCCTTTGAGATATGGAGAAATCTATGTGTCACTTATGAGGGGATGAAGCAACTGAAGGAAAATAGAGTTTATATGCTCAATGAACATTTTGAAGGCTTCAAGATGAGAAAGGAGGAGAGTGTGGCTGAAATGCTCTCAAGGCTCAACACCATTGTAAATGGTCTTGCCTCCTAGGTCATGTCATGGATCAAATAAAGGTGAACTCAAAAGTATTATGTACTCTTCATCATCGTTGGCAAACAAAAGTAGCTTCCTTACAAGAAACAAAGTCCCTCTCTAATATTCCTATCCAATAACTCATAGGAAACCTTCAAGCCCAAGAAGTTAGACTCAACCAATAAGAAGAAGAAGATCTTAACGAAAATAACCAAAAGAAGAAGGAGAAGGTGATTTCTTTTATTGCTTCATCAAGCCACAAATCCTCTCAAGTTGAAGAATATGTCATGCACTCTAAAGGTAGGTTTTATAAAGGCAAGTCTTGTTCCTCCATCCAATGCTTCAAATGTGGAAAGAAGGGTCACTTGAAGGATGACTTCCCACAAGGACAAAACACCCATCATCACAACAGAAGGGAAGAGAAGTAAAAGAAGAAGGAAAATGACACAAAAGTTGTAGTGACTCCTCAAACTCAAGCTCAAGTGAAGAATCTAGTTAAATCTCTTGCTCAAGCTCTAGTGAAAGTGGAGAATGCCACTTTACTCTCATGGCAAGTTCAAATGAAGATTAAAATTAGGTAAATATAAACTCTTAAGATAAAGAATTCTAAATTATCATAATTGATTATACTTGTACATTTCTTAAGTCTACTAAGCATAAAAATAGAAAAGTTTGCTAAGATTTTTGATAACTTGCATGAAGAAAAAGATAAACCTGAACATATTAATATTTTCTTACAAAATGATATTATCGATATCCAAAAGTTTTATCTAGAACTTGAATTGATATTCTAAGGTGTTGAGATAGAAAACAATACTTGTTTTAGACAAGAAGATGCTCTCAAACTTGAAAATACAACCTTTCTTGATAAGATTAGATTTTGTAGAATCTCAACCTTTTGTGTCTAGTTCTAATGAAGAGCATGCTAAAATTGTGAATTCTTTCATGCTTGATATTGATGTTCTTAGAACTGAAAATGAGGATAAAGACTTTGTTTTGCCAGAGATAGAATCTGAAAATAGTGTTTATCTTTCTATGACTACTATGCTTAGAAAAATAATACTTTCTTTCTTGTTATAACCACAGTTCTTAAATCTTGTTCTACTTCTACTAGTGTAGAGAGAGTAATGTTGCTGCTCTTCATATAGAAAAATATTCTTATTTGACTAAATATCTTTTCTTAGAAACTTATCTTTTGCATGTCAAAGATGATATAATCTATTGTCTTATGGTATTACTTCTCTTATGTATGATAATCATAGTTTGACATATTGTCCTTTTAGGAAACCACCCAAAAGATAAGCTTACCCCACCGAACCCAAAAATATGATTATCATTTCATTGTTCATCTTGTAGGTCATTTGCAAATGAATTGATATTGATTTGCAAATAGGTTTCTCAATCAACATAAAAAATTGTGAGATGTGAATGGAGTGGTAGCAAGTGAAAAAGAAGTTATAAAAATAGAGGTAAAGATATTCTTGTTAATCTTCAATCATTACATGTTTTTGTGAAGTTTGTATGCATTGTACATATGGTTAATGAGTTAAAATTGATATATGGTTATTCTCATCATTTTATTGTTCAACAATTTCTCCTGATGCTTTCATAGTGCATTATTAACTTGCTTATATTATTTGGATATTGTTTATACTTTTATCATGCTTGCAAATATATTTTTCTAAAAAATGTGTGCTTTTTGGACAACAACTATTTTCGGTCGAGTTTGTGCTGAGGAAACTCAACCGACAGGCATCCTTTGGTTTTTCAGTAGTTGTTGTTGGCCGAGTTTACCCTATGGGAACTCGATCAACAAATATCATGGGATCTTGCTAGATGTTGTTGTCAGTCGAGAAGTTTAACCTATAAACTCGGTATACATATCGTTTTTTGGATGAGAATCTCCCTCTCAACTAGATCTTCTCGACCAATATCCTTATTTTATTGGCACTCTCCTTGGTACTGTTTTATGATATGCATATTGTCATGCTTTGAATTACCTATATTGCATACAACTCTATATTTCGAATGACTCTAAATTGGTATCTCTATATCTTGCAATTACTTATCTTGAGTTGTTATGTATGTTTTGATGATGATCTCTTTAGATCTTTTGTTGTGTTTTAATTTGCTACATCTATCTGGTTGTATATGTTATTTTGATGCAACCTTGAGTTCATTAATGGCAATCATCTTTTGTTAATGATGCATATTTTCTAATAAGCAATATTCATTCATGCTTCCTGAATTTCATATTTTGTTGTATGGATATTTTTCTACATCTTATCATATCTTGTTTTTGACCTGTGTTTTATTTGATGTGACCTAGATCTTGTTGGATCTAGGGCTCTAGTGGGGGGTGAGTAGAGCTTCAAAACTTGTACAAGAATAGTTAGACCTTCAAATTATATCAATTGAAACCAAGTGCTAAAAGTGAATTTGAAGTCCTATCTAAATAATCATATCAAAATGAGAGAGATTTAAACAAACAATTAGACAAGGTGTTTAGAGTGGTTCCAAACTCCAAACTAGGAGACCTTCAGTCCACTACCTAGAGAACTCAACCTCTAGGACTTTGCAACCCATGTATACTTATATTCCATTATAAGACATACAAGAATACCACCTTACATTCAAGGGCTTACCTATCTAAGAGCTAGTCTTATACCTCACAACAAGTCTTACCCACTCTTGTAAGCAGCTCAATTCCTTCTCCTAGGACATCTCCTCCTCACAACAAGTCTTCAGCCTTGAGGATTTACCCACCAAGCTCCTTGGATCTTCCGCCTTGTCCTTCTCCTTCACTTGGAGAAGATCTTCACACATTCTTCATCCTTGAAAAAGAATATCAACTCCTCCTTCACTCGAAGAAGATCACTTCATCCTTTTCTCATGGAGAAAGGGGATTGGGAAGTGGAGAGATGGATAGCTTTACAAGGTAACAAGGTGGTATCTCTCTTACAACATATCTGACTCACTCACAATCACGAGATGCTTTGTAAATGAGAGAGAGAAAGGGGCTCAAAGGGGTTTTGCACACTCAACTATAGCAAGGACCAAGGATAGCATGAATGAGTAACCTTAGAATTAACTCCAAGAGGTCTTATTTGTAGTTGGGGTGTTCCTTAGAGTGTGAGATCACTTAAGAACAAAAACTAGCCATTTTACAACTTGTAACAAACATATTTTTTATTCTAAAACTCTCCAACGGTTGGAATCACTTTTTCTACATTTTTTGTATAATGTATTCGATCGAGTTTCAATAAAGGTAACTCGACCGATCCAGTATCTGATAAAGCCAATTTTAAAATGATAGGTGGAGTTTGTCCTGGGGTAACTCAACGGATTCACCAAAATTAACTTTGGACAGAAAGTTGGTCGGTCGAGTTCTTTGAGTGTACAACTCGACCAATCCATCATGGATCGGTTGATATTCAAACTCGACCAATTAAGTTGTTGCAATGAATTATCTAAAATGATTTGTAAGTGATTAAATGATGGAATTATGTGGTCCCTGATTTTTCTCTCGTCATAGTTACAAGTCATATCATCAATGCAAATGATTACAAAAACGTTCTAAGGTGATTTGGTGTGTTTTCCACAAAAGTGCATTTGCATTGATTTTGTCTTGAACTTCAAAAAGCTAGGTCTTGGTGAATTTGATCCTTTTCATGTATCTAATACCTAAAATTTATGTCAAACAAACATATTAGATACATATGAATGGAATGGTTAAGCCATTATCAAAATATGGACAGTGTATAACTCTCAAGTCAACAGATCCTACTAGTACCGAACTTGTGATATCATCTTCTAGTAGTCCATGTACATGTAGTTCTAGTTTTGTTCATATATTGGTATCTAAATACATGCTATGCTTGAATCATGTTTCATACATACTCAAGCTTGCTCCTTGGTTTGAATATATGCTAGTTTGAGTTACATGTTTGCATAGCCTTTCCTTAATTATTGCTAGAACTGTATCTAGGGTTGTTCAAATGCATATCTTGATTTGCTTTACATACATTTCTTCAATAATACCTTAGTTTTTGCTCTTCTACTCCCTTTTTCTAACTTGTTGGCTTTTACCTCTTCAAATCCCCACTTTTTGATATGAAAAAGGGCGAGCAGGCATGTTTTATATAAAGGGTAGAAGACATATATAAAGAACATATATGAGGAGAAGAGAGTTTCTATAAATATTATGAAAGATAACTCTATAGGAGAAATAATATACATTGAGGGGGAGTATATGAACCCAATTAACATAAATTAAGGGGGAGCATACATACTCAATTCATTTAAACCCCTAGATTTCTCCAAAGGTACAATATTACTTATTTTATTTAAAAATATTTAAATACATTTATGTAATGGTTTTTCATCTTCAAAAAAGGGGGATAATGATAAATCAAGGTTTAAATTGACTAAACCCTTATATTGATTATGACTAAATCTACTCATTTGTGTCTAATGCTTCTACTTGAGTAATTTCATTTTATACATACACACTACAAATGTCTAAACTTGCAAAACCTAAATTGGAGAAAATCAAGTCATACAAGCCCAAAGATCAAGATTGAAGAATATATAATTTTCTCATTACATTATTGATGTATATAACTTGTATTGATTTTATGACTTGTAATAAGCTCATAAGTGTAATAGAAATAATTATGATGAATGGCATTTCACTTTAGAGCCAATAAGGCTTGTAGAGTTAGCTATTTAACAGTGGTGGAGGATGAAGATGTGGATAAACGTTGTAGACTGGTTCATCTGGATAGGCGACAACATAATTTTACACCTTGAGTCAGCCAGAAAGAGAGGGCAACCCGCAAGTAGAGACAGGTCAGATGAAGTTATTTCATTCTGATATGTCTACACTATTTTATATTTATTTTGGTTGACCCAAGTGAGAGCTTGAGGAAGAGATGTGGAGGTAGTATATGTCTCTTTTTGCTTTGGATTTCAGGGGTGAAATCCTTGTTAGATGTTTATGGCTTGTAAGACCCCTGACCTAGGTTTTGGGCTAACCCTATTTATTTTGGCTTGATTAGGTGCTTAGAACCTTGCTATAACCCTTTGGGATGATCTTAGAGATTTTTCAGTTCTTAAGTCTCCAGTTTGAGCTTGTTTGGATGATGTTTGTACTTTGTGTGCTAGTTTTGGTGCAAATTGCAATTTACCCAATTATGAGGGTTTTCTTGCAATTTTTCACCTCTAGAGTGTTCCTTCTCTTTTTTGTCATCACCTTGGAGAGAGATAGAAGTGGGCGCCTCGTTTGAGCCTTGGTTGAATGGTGGCACCCTTAGTGGTGATTAGGGTTATCTAAGGTTTGGTGTGTCTCGGCCTATGTGTACCTTGTGGGTTGTCTCTATCTAGGTCACAATCTAGGGTGAGTTTTTTGGGTGTCACAGTTGAGACACCTCCTCTAGGTTTTGTGGTCATGACCAAGATGGTTTTGGTTGGTCTTGGGTCGAGAACGTTACCTTTGTATAGAGTGTCTCAACCTAGGGTGTGTATGGTGATCCTTTATCTCGATCAAGTGATGTTTTGGTGTTGTTGTTTGACCATGGATATTGTTCCTTGGTGGGTCACGACTGCAACCATGTTGGGTGACTCAAGTGGTCAAGACTCAACCTAGAGTCTATCACCATCTCATGCATGTGTGTGAGAAGTGGTTGCATGTAAGTTTCTTGAGTAGACAAGTGTCCCTTTGGAGCCTTATCTTATTGACACCTCATCTCCACCCTACTTCTCTCCACTTTTGTTATATAAAACCTCTTATATCAATGCAAGTGACCCTTTTCGGCCATTCTCTTCCTCCTTCCTTGCGTGGTCATGCTTGAAGCCTTGAGGAGCAAGGAGATCTATTTTTGGAGCTCTTGGTGGTCGGACTTCCCTTGCATGTTGTGCTTGTGGTGATACTTGGGCATCCTCTACCTTGGTAAGTATATGCCTTTCGTTGATGGTGTTTCTTTTGATCTTTTACCTTCTTATCCTTCTCTCTTCTTGTCCCTAGACCATGAACCCTCTATGGCTTACATTTTGGGAGAGGAACTTCTGATCACAAGGGTCATAGGCCATGTTTGTGGACCCAAGTGTGAGGAAGTTTCCTTCTCTCTTTCACCCTCCTTCTTTTGGTTCGGCCAAGGGGTGTTTGCTCTATTATCTAGATTAATATTTGAGCTTGGTGTCTTATTCTTCTTGAGGTGATCTTGTGGTTGAGAGTGGAGCATTTGGTGGAGCTTCATTCATCCTTGGTGATCATGTGCTTGGAGCTATCATCCTTGGAGTAATCTTCTTTAAGGCGGGTTATATATCACTCCACCCTCTCTATTAATTGCACTCTTTTATACATGATTTCTCTCCCTAAAATGTTCCCTTAACATGCTAGTATATGATTGTAAACTATAGAACTTGGTTGATGTTGAAAATTATGCTTGGTTTGGATGAAATCTGAAACCCTAGTTTTGTATCTGATTTTGGTGATTGTGGTGTAATGGTGGTTTTCTCCCTACCCCTTTGCCCTTGGTTTTTTTGTCACATACATGGTACTCATGTACCTTGATGTTCCATGGAGTTTAGGTTCTATTTTGGTGGTGTTAAACGTGGTTTCTCTCTTTTATATGAGGTTCCCTCCATGGTGATTTCATGACACATGTTTTAGGGTTTTGATAATCGAGTTTGGGTGATGTTTCCTCTCTTAATGATGGTGTTTTCCTTATTGTTCTCTTCTATTTGGCTACACTATGCTTCTATTTTTATTTTTTGTTAACCTTGGTTTGATGATGGTTCCTTTCTTTGGAGGTATCTTGATCCTTAGTGGTTTCCATACCTTATTTTGTCTTGGGTCGCGACACTTTGATATGTTGGTTTTAGGTCAAAACAACTGACCTTGAGGAGGTTGTGACATCCTACTCTTTGATGGTAATGACACCTACTCCGTAGTGGTTTGAGACACACCCTTAGTTATAGTTGAGATGCTTCCTTCCTTCTTGAGATCATGACATGCTAGTCTTGGTGGTCGAAACCCTAGTTTCATGTATGGTCAAGACATGCTTGTTCATGGTTGAAATGTTTTGCCTTGGGTCGCGGGAGTGATCATGTGTTATCATGGTCCGGACACAATGTAGCATGGTGGTCAAAACCCTTTGTGTCATGGGCATGACACCTACTTGGATGGTGGTTTGCGACACCACATATGTTCATGATTGTGACAATCCTATATAGTGAATGGTTGGCATAAATACATAATCATATGATTGGTACATAAGCATGAACACTAAGTAATGAACCATGTATGGTATTGTTTGGTTGGATTCCTAATCAACCCTAATCATGATCCTTAAACCTAATGTTCTCCAAGAACGTGGAGGTGACACAATTAGGGTTTAGTGTTATAATTATGTTGTAAACCCTAATCAATTAAGTATGGAACCCTAACCCTAACCCTAACTTGGGGATAATTAATGTGTTTGCTTCCCTTCCTTGGAATGGCTATGATGTTATGATGATATCTCTTTCCTACTTATGAACCCCTAATCATGCAGGTGATATGTGTTTAAATGTCATAGCTAGTGTATGTTGTGGTGAATATGACATGACATAGGTGGAATGAGCCTTGATGAGGCATGTTGAGATGTTTGTGATACAAGATTAATGTGAATGGGTCCTATAACCTAGCAGAGGCTCGTTGCCTAATTTGAGATGTTATTTTCCAAATGATGTGATTAGGGATTGATATCCCATAGTGATGTAACTTTGATAGTGTCCTTGTCATGGTAGTGTTGTTAACATCATGTGGTGGTGATGTGACTAGTTCACACCTTATACATTTTATATCTTCTGGAGTTGCATTGTTCCCTTATCTTAATATAGTTTGTTTGGGATTTGTCTGTTGTAACTTGATTGATGCTAAAAGATATCTAATTGGCTTAATTAATCAACTGAAACCTAATCATGTAGGTTCCATAGATCCATTCTAGTGTCAGTCTCAGTGTTGGATGGTGAAATGAGTTATCCCTTAGTGGAAGCTCAGAGTCGTATACTGTTAAGTATATGCATTCACATGATTGGATGTGGGCCATACCATGGTAGGAGTGAGGCTATGGGTTGTAGCTCAGTGATGTGACTCAGTATATACTTTCATAGGATTGGCTATGGGCCATACCCTAGAAGGAATGCGACTTCGGGTCATAGATCAGTTTCACTAGCAATGTGCCTATATACCAAGGTAGGCTAGGCCATTTTGCAAATGACTCATATGTTATGTCATTGTGGTGTTTCTCTTGTGCTGCCCACAAGGTGTGGAGAGGTCATGAATTACGACTCTTCCATAGATCTTGTATGGCACTGATTTTGACTTAGTAGTGGTTAGTTGGAGAATGTGGTATACCTCATATCCTTAGGGCATAATAAAACATGTAATACAGTCGTATAATGTATATTCATAGGGACAAAATGTGAAGAACATTGGTTGAAGGCTTGCCTTGCTTTTGCATAGTTTTAGTGATAGAAAATATGTATGTTCTTCATATTCCTTCTTTGATTATTAATTGTTCTACTGCTCAGTGAAAACTGTCTACTATTGCTTACCTACTTTCCCTGTTGAATATATATAGTTTAGTTAAATTTGCTCGATTAGTATATTATTACCTATGTGCTTTAGTTTATATGTGCTTTAATATATGTTGGTGGAGAGTTATATCTCTTTATGGGATGTTTGATCTCTCCTTGTGGGTTTCTACATCTTTTAGGTGGCTGTGCAACTAAGGAAGAGCAGTAAGAGTAGTAGCTGACAAGGTTGGATGTGTTGCTAGTCTTTTGGTGATAGAATCCTAGAGTCGTCCCTGTACACTCTGGTCTTGGGGGTTTTTTGGATGTGTTTGGTGGAGATGTTATCGATATGAGTTTTTGTTTGGCTTGTGTGCCTTTTGTATAAATATAGCATGTGTACATGTATGTATGTATAGAACATGTTCTTCATGTAACAGGTTGATGTCAGGAATGTTTGAGAACAATGATGTAAGCACCTTGTGATATAAGACATGTTATGTAGGTGTCCTATTGAGGAAGTATTTGAGATGCTTTTGGCTTTGGTGCTTTTAGCAATTTGGTTTAATTTTTTTAGTGTTTTATGGTAATCCAGTTGTCTTATGATGTTTCCGCATTTAGTTTTGAGTAATCTCATTTGTGGCTCTTTGGGGCGTCACTGTCTGGTTGGTATCAGAGCTTTAGGTTTTGTGAGTCTATAGGGACCTAGGAATAGGGTTTGAGTCTGTTCTAGTGTCCTCCATTCTGTCTTATAGTGACATCTGCGTGTGCAGAAGAAGAAGAAGAGTTGAAAATATTGTTGGAGAACACGAAGAACACATTGTTAAGAGTGGTGTTGCTACACTAGGTGGAGGTGCAAGAAGTAAAGTTGTTGAGGAGAGGGCGCCTGATGCTCCCCAGTTTGACCAAGCCATGATGGAAAACCATGCCTTCCACTCCTTGTTCAGGTAGTTCATGGTGATGATGACACATATGGAAGACATAATGCTCGTTTCTCAAATGAGAGCAGCAGTCCCCAATGTGGAATCTCCAGTCTCGGGGAAGACCTTTGAACAATTAAGGTGTGTTGGAGTTGTGGAGTATGTTGGTATGGAAAATCCACCAGATGCAGGTCTATGGTTGACGGAGTTGGAGAAGGCCTTCAAGATCCTCAACATCCCCAAATCAGACAAAGCGGAGGCATGCAATGTATCTTTTGAAGGGGAGTACTAACAATTGGTGGCCCTAGAAGAGGTAAAGAGGCCAGCTGTTGCTATCAGTTGGGAGGAGTTCTGACGTGAGTTTGTCAATTGGTACTTTCCTTGGACATAACTTGATGAGAAGATCAACTAGTTTGAGAGGACCCGACAAGGATCCATGATGATAAATGAGTACGAAGCGAAGTTTATGGAGTTGTTGAGGTTTTGTCCTCACATGGTCATTAGAGATTAAGAGAGAATTAGACATTTTGAGATGGGGTTAAGTGTGAAGTTGATGACGTCGGCAACATCTTTAGAGAACCAGAGTGTTTTTCCATGTTTGTGGAGTCAATTAGGAGGATAGAGAGATCCATGGTTGAGAAGTGTGATAAAGGTGCCAAGAAGAGACTTGCCTAGTACTAAGAAAATTCGTCAGGTGGCTTTAAGGAGCCTAGGTTCTCATCACCGCCAGCATAGTGGAGGTCTCTTGCACCAACACAGTGGTCTCCAAGTAAGGGCAAAAGCCATAGTTTTCCACCTGCAAAGTCCCACAGTACAACATTTGTGTCAGTGATAGGGCAGTCGAGGCCACAATATGAGACCAAGACCTACCATAAGTGTGGGAAGGTGGGACATCTCAGGTGGGACTGTCTAGTTAAAGGTGATGAGGTGACCCAACAATCAAGGCAAACAAAAAGGCTCACAGAGGCAACAATTTAGTAGTGGTGGAGGATAAGGACATGGTCAGACGTCGCAGGTTGGCTCATATGGACAGGTAACAACATAGTTTTATGCCTTGAGTCAAATAGAAAGAGAGGACAACCCACAAGTAGAGATAGGTCAGATGAAGTTATTTCATTCTGATATGTCTACACTATTTTATATCTATTTTGGTTGACCTGAGTGGGAGCTTGAGGAAGAAATGTGGAGGTAGTATCCGTCTCTTTTCGCTTTAGATTTCTAGGGCGAAAGCTTATTATATGTTTATGGCTTGTAAGATCCCTGACCTACGTTTTGGTCTAACCAAGTTTGTTTTGGATTTATTAGGTGCTTATAACCTTTCTTTAATCCTTTAGGATGATCTTAGAGATTTTGGAGAGCTTACGTCTCCAGTTTAAGCTTGTTTGGATGATGTTTATGCTTTGTGTGCTAGTTTTGGTGCAAATTGCAATTTACCCAAATTTGAGAGTTTTCTCACAAATTTTCACCTCTATAGTGTTCCTTCTCTTTATTGGCATCACCTTGGAGAGAGAGATAAGTGGGCGCCTTGTTTGAGCCTTGGTTGAGTGGTGGCCCCCTTAATGGTGATTAGGGTTTTCTAAGGTTTGGTGTGTCTCGACCTATGTGTACCTTATGGGTTGTCTCGACCTAGGTCATGGCCTAGGGTGAGTTTTGTGGGTTTCGTAATTAAGACACACCCACTAGGTGTTGTGTTCATGATCAAGATGGATTTTGTTGGTCTTGGTTCAAGACAGTTGCCTTTGTATAGAGTGTCTCGACCTAGGGTGTGTGTGTGTGGTGATCCTTTGTCTCGACCAAGTGACATTTTGGTGTTGTTGTTGCGGCCATAGATGGTGTTCCTTGGTGTGTCGTGACCATGACCATGTCAGGTGACCCAAGTGGTCAAGACTCAACCTAGAGTGTATCACCATCTCATGCATGTGTGTGTTAAGTGGTTGCATGTAAGTTTCTTGAGTAGACAAGTGTCCCTTTGGATCCCTATCTTGTTGACACTTCATCTCCACCCTACTTCACTCCTCTTTTTCTATATAAACCCTCTTCTCTCCATGCAAGTGACCCTTTTTGGCCATACTCTTCCTCCTTCCTTGCTTTTTCATCATTGGAGCCTTGAGGAGCAAGGAGATGTGTTTTTGGAGATCTTGGTGATCAGACTTCCCTTGCATGTGGTGCTTGTGTTGGTCCTTGGTCATCCTCTACCTTGGTAAGTATATGACTTTCCTTAATGGCATTTCTTTTGATCTTCTACATTCTTCTCCTTCTCTGTTCTCGACCCTAGATGATGGACCCTCCATGGTGGTCATTTTGGGAGAGGAACTTCTGATCACAAGGGTCATACGCCATGTTTTGACAAGGTCGACCCAAGTGTGAGGAAGTTTCCTTCTCTCTTTCACCCTCCTTCTTTTGGTTTGGCCTAGGGATATTTTCTCTATTTTCTTGAGAAATATTTGACCTTGATGTCTTATTATTCTTGAGGTGATCTTGTGGTAGATAGTGTAGCCTTTGGTGTAGCTTCATCATCCTTGGTGATCATGTGCTTGGAGCTATCATCCTTGGAATGATCTTCTTTAAGGTGGGTTATATAACACTCCACTCTCTCTATTATTTGCACTCTTTTATACATGAAAGTTACTATTTTCTCTCCTTAAAATGTTCCCTTAACATTCTAGTAGATGATGCTAAACTATATAATATGGTTGATGTTGAAAATCATGCTTGGTTTGGATCAAATCCAAAACCCTAGTTTTGTATCCGATTTTGGTGATTGTGGTGTAATGGTGGTTTTCTCCCTACCCCTTTTCCCTTGGTTTTTTTATCACATACATGGTTCTCATGTACCTTGATGTTCATGGATTTTATGTTCTATTTAGGTGGTGTTAAACGTGGCTTTTCTCTTTTGTATGAGGTTCCTTTTATGGTGATTTCATGATACATGTGTTAGGGTTTTGATAACCGAGTTTGGGTGATGTTTCCTCTCTTGAAGATGGTGTTTTCCTTACAGTTGTCTTCTGTTTGGATATGATATGCTTATATTTTGATTTTTGGTTAACCTTGGTTTGATGATGGTTCCTTACTTTGGGGGTAGCTTGATCATTAGTGGTTTCCATACCTTCTTTTGTCTTGGGTTGCGACACTTTGATATGTTGGTTTTAGGTTGAGACAATTAACCTTGTGGAGGTTGTGACATCCTACTTTTGATGGTCGTGACACCTACTACCTAGTGGGTCAAGACACACCCTTATTTCTAGTTGAGATGCTTCCTTCCTTCTTGAGATCGTGACATGCTTGTCTTGGTGGTCAAAACCCTAGTTTCATGTGTGGTTGAGACATGCTTGTTCATGGTTGAAATGTTTTTCCTTGGGTAGTGGGTGCGACCATGTGTTCTCACGATTGAGACACCATGTAGCATGGTGGTCAAGATCCTTTATGTCACGGGCACAATACCTACCTGGATGGTTGGTCACGACACCACATATGCTCATGGTCACGACAGTCCTACATAGTGAATTGTTGACACAAATACATAATCATATGATTGATACGTAAGCATAATCACTAAGTAATGAACTGTGTATGGTGCTATTTGGTAGGATGCCTAATCAACCCTTAGCATGATCTTTAACCCTAATTTGCTCCAAGAATGTGGGAGGTGACACAATTAGGGTTTAGCATTATAATTATGTTGTAAACCCTAATCGTCTAAGTAGGGAACCCTAATCCTAACCTAGGGATAAGTGATGTGTTTGCTTCCTTTCCTTGGAATGTCTATGATTTTATGATGATATCTCTTTCCTGCTTATGAACCCCTAACAATGCAGGAGATATGTGTTTAAATGTCATAGCTAGTGTATGCTATGGTGAATATGATGTGACACATGTGGAATGAGCCTTGATGAGGCATGTTGAGATGTTTGTGATACAAGATTAATTTGAATGGGTCCTATGACCTGGAAGCGGCTTGTTTCCTGGTTTGAGATGTTATTTTCCCAGTGATGTGATTAAGGATTTATATACCATAGTGATGTAATTTTGATAGTGTCCTTGTGGTGGCAGTGTTGTTACCATCATGTGGTCATGATGTGACTAGTTCACACCTTATACGTTTTATATATTCTAGAGTTGCACTGTCCCTTATCTTAATAGAGTTTGTTTGGGACTCATCCATTGTAACTTGATTGATGCTAAAAGATATCTAATTGGCTTAATTAATCAAGTGAAACATAATCATGTAAGTTCTATGTGCCATAGATCCATTCCAGTGTCAGTCTTATTGTTGGATGGTGAAACAAGTTCTCCCTTAGTGGAAGCTCGAAGTCATATACTGTTGAGTATATGCATTTACAGGATTGGCTGCGGGTCATACCCTGGCAGGAGTGCGGCTACGGGTTGTAGCTCTGTGATGTGACTCAGTATATACTTTCAAAGGATTGGCTATGGGCCATACCTTGGTAGGAGTGTGACTTGGGGTCATATCTCAGTTTCACTAGCGTTGTGCCTACATAACAAGGCATGCTAGGCTGTTTTGTAGATGACTCATATGTTATGTCACTCTAGTGTTTCTCTCATGATGACTGGGAGGTGCGGAGAGGTTGTGGATTTTGGCTCTTACATAGACTTTGTATGGCACTGATTTTGACTTAGAAATGGTCAGTTGGATCATGAGTGGTCTACCTCAACTCCTCAAGGCATACTAAAAGACATAATATAGTCATGTAGTGTATTTGCATAGGGATAAAATGCAAAGAACATTGGTTGAATCCTTGCATTGGTTTTATATAGTTTTAGTGATAGAAAATATGAATGTTCTTCATATTCCTTATTAGATTATTAATTGTTCTACTGCTCAGTGATAACTATCTACTATTACATAACTTGGTTTCCCTATTGAATATATATATATATATATATATATATATATATATATATATATATATATATATATATATATATACTACTCAGTTTGTAATTACATTACCGATCTACTTTATTTTATTTGTACTTTAATAGACATTGGTGGAGAGTTATATCTCTCGCTGGGATGTTTAGTCTCACCTCGTGGGTTTCCACATATTTTAGGTGGTCGTGCACAATGTGGTGAAGGTTGTGCATCTCAGGAAGAGTAGCAAGAGTAGTAGCTTATCAGGTTGGATGTGCTTCTAGTCTTTTGGTGATAGAGTCCTAGAGTCACCTATGTACACTCAGGTCTTCAGGGTATGGTCGATGTGTTTGGTGGAGATGTTACTGATATGAGTTTTTTTTCTTGTGTGCCTTTTGTTGTATAAATATAGCATGTGTACATGTATGTATATATAGAATTAGTTCCTCATGTAATAGGTTCATGTCAGGGATGTTTGAGAATAGTGATGTATGCCCCTTCTGATATAAGACATGTTATGCATGTGTCCTATTGAGGAAGTATATGAGATAAGTTTTTGTCTTTGGTGCTTTGAGCAATTTGGTTTTAAATTTTTAATATTTTTTGGTAATCTGCTTGTCTTAAGATGTTTCCATATTTCATGTTGATTAATCTCATTTGTGGTTCATCGGGGCATCACATGCACCATGTAACCCATGTGGGCTTCATTGGATACATGAAATGAGGCACAGGCAGATTGGGATGGTGGTGGAGGTGGAGGAGCCTGGGTGGAGTTAGAGGCTCCAGGTGTGGTGGAAGAGGATGTATGCAAAAGGGTTTTCTGGATTGTGGTCTCACTGATACAAACTCATTTTCTAGAGGGTTTGTAATGAAGATCGTGAAAGAGAGACTTCTCAGTTGCAAAGGTGAAGAGACCACATATCAGGGTTGGATAGGGTGGGTGGGTGCCATGGGTATTCTTCCCAAATTCAAAGCAAGTCATGTGGTGGAGAATGTATCTAGACCACTTGACTCCTATGTTCTTAAAAAGAAAATACATAATCACTATGGTATTCTCTACAATTTCATTTTGATTCTTTTTGGGGTGAATATTGTAGTTGACTACCAGTGCGAGTATGCAGTTTTTGAGACCCAACGAAGAGGATGGTATGGTGGAATTATTTCTTTAGGTTGTCTGAGGCTTCTTCAAGAACTTATGAATATCAGGGAGAGTAATACCATAGTCCTTGTAGAAAGACTCAGGGTCAAGCAAGTCAAAATACTCAGGATAATCTTTCCTCCACGTGTCAGTTACCTCAGTACCATTGAGAAACATATTCAAGGTATCTTCTGAGATAGTGAATTTCTTACCGACAATCATAGAGGTGACAATTACTTGAGTATTAGGAGGGCGTACAAGAGAGTCATAATTCCATGAAAGATTGGTGTAAAATTCATGGACCACCTTAGCTCTTGTAATAGAATTATGAAAGCATCAACGTTCAATGGTCAAGGCTGCAAGGTGATGGTCATAGAGCAACTCAGCTACCTCATCTATCACCTCTTATTTATGCGGGTGAGGCTCAAATAAGGCATGAAATGGAAAAGGGTTCCTAGGAAGGAACTTCTTGTAGCTGTTTAAAGATTCAGTTGAAACAACAAAGGTGTCATCATAATGAAAGGCAAGAGTTGGAGGATGATGATGGAGCTCCAGTAGGGACGGCCCTCTTCTTCTATTTGAGGCCACGAAGGAAAGATGGAAAAGAATGAGAGTTGACACAAGAGGAAACCACCACCAAAGGTTGTCTAACCACTTAGGGAAGATAGGAAATGATTCCAGATAGGTCAAATGGAGGTTGGGTAGGGCTAGGAGATGGAAGGTACGGGAACTGGAGTAAGGATAGGTCGACTTTTCTCTAGTTGAGAGGGAGAATAGTAAACCAAAACCTATTGAAGATTTGGTCAAGCTTGGCCATCGGTCGAGTTTTAAGGGAAAGAAACTTGACTGAATGATTTCTTACATAAGCCCTCGGCCACAAATTGGTCGAGTTGGCAACTCTATCGACAGAAAGTATGTCCCAACATTAGAAATTCTAGATTCTAGTCATTTGAGTGCTAATTAAATTTATTTTTCTAGTCTATTTTGCATTATAGGCATATTAAGGCAGATGTCACTTATCATAGGGTACTATTTAACGATAAAATAGTCATTTGCAAAAAATACTCAAAACAAGCGAAAAATAAGGCATAAGAACATGAAATTTTAGCACTTAGCAAGCTGAGGTGATCAAGACATGAGCAAAGCATATAGGATAGATAACAACTTGCTAGATGGCATATCAATATCATCCAAAGCAGTTATGAACAATTTAGATATAATAAAGTTAAATTGCTCTCTAGCTAGAGATTTAGTAAAAATGTTTGCCAACTGATTTTCAGTGTCCATATGCATGATATAAATATCCTTTTTGGGAATGTGATCACAAAGGAAATGATGAAGAACCTCTATATGCTTGGCTCTACTATGCAATATAGAATTGTAAGATAAATTGATTGCACTAGTATTGTCACAAAAAATAGGAGAAGCATCAAAATAAATGTTAAAGTGTTGGATCATTTGCTTCATCCATAGAACTTGGGCACAACAACTCCCGAATATAGTGTATTCAACATCAGTAGTTGATAGAACCAATGTTCTCTATTTCTTGGAAAACCAAGACACCAACCATGGTCAGAGGAGGAAGCTAGTACCATTGTACACTTTCTATCAATCAAACATACTATGTAATCAACATCACTATAAGCAATAAGAGTAAAGTCCCTCAACTTAGGATACCATAGACCAAAAAATTGGGTTTTGGCTAAGTACCTCAAAATCCTCTTAATAGTTATAAGATGTGATTTCTTGGGACTTTATTGAAAATGAGCACACAAGCCAACACTAAACATTATGTCAGGTCTAGAGGCAGTTAAATAAAGTAAAATTTCGATCATACCTCTATAGAGCTTCTCATCCTCTTTCTCACCTTCTTCATCATGATCCTGTTTGGCTGTGTTGGACATGAGTGTGTCCATCGACTTCATGTTTTCAATCTCAAAGCGCTTGAGTAGTTCATTGGTGTATTTTCTTGGGTTGATGAAGTTCCCATCTTTAGTTTGCTTGATTTGAAAGCCGAGGAAGAATGTAAGCTCAACCATCAAGCTCATCTCAAATTCACTCTACATAAGACAATTGAACTCCTTGCAAAGATCAAGATTAGTTTCGCCAAAAATAATATCATCTACATAGATTTGAATGATAAGAAAATTGTTAGAAGTGTGTTTAAGGAACAAGGTAGAATGAACTTGTTATATCCTTGATTTTCATATGTATGGGTTGCAATGTAATTTCTCCAATAAAGTGTATGATTATGAAAATTGTATGATTTAAGTGTATTGAATGGATTTCTTTGATAATATTCCTTTTTGCATGAATGTTTTTGTGAACCCTATTGAAGTAGTAAGTCCAATATGATTAAAAGAGAAGAAATATGGAAAGAAATCAAATAATACATAAAAGGAAAAGAAATTAAGATAATGTTGAGATTTATGTAGAATTCTCCAGAAGGCTAAGTGTTTGCTCATGATGGATTGGATTTCAGATCCACATGCTTTCTATTGATAAAAGCAGTTCAATAAAGGAAATAGAAGTAGAAGAGAGAGAGAAAATATGAATAAAATATGACTTATTAAGTGTTAACTTGCATATGAAGAAAAGTACATTATACTTTCAAGTTTGGGACTCAAACTTTGCACACGTGTCGATAAAGTTAATACAAAGTTTCCCCTAAACTTTGGAAGCAAAAGGATTAACGAGTAGAGAGTTATGGATTTATAAGAATCCTAAAGTGACAGGATAATCAACTGAATATATTAAATGTCACGTTTGATTTACGATTAAAGATGTGATTTAGTCAGATTCGGGAAATCCAGACAGTAGATCTTGTGATCTGACGATGTTGGGTCATCGTCTAGACCCTAGTTCGAGTGGGAAGCCAGGAGAGTTTCCTTCCAGCATATCTCGTTCTCTGATGCATGATAATTCCTAGAAACTTGCCCAAAAACTCTAGGGCACCATCCTGAATTGATTGATCCCAACATTATAGGACTTTTGAGGAAGTATTGAGATTTCCCCAATCCAGTTGGAGGAGGATTCTCCATGTAAGAGACCCTTACATATAAAAGGAGCGTGGATGCCCAGCAAATCCACCAAACTCTCTGCAAGATATCCCTCAACCTTATGCATCACTCGCTTCATTCAATTCGGCTTAGAATGTTGTCCCTCACTACTCACTCTCATCGCCAACTACCTAAACCAGTCATATACACAACTAGTCACTCCCAACCAGAAGCTAGGAAATTGAGAGCATCGTTGAGTTTGTCTCACAGCGGAGAAGGTGTTGGGACCCTCACACAACACATAGGAGGTTAGGATCTCAAAGTCAATAGTCGAGTTGACTCCTCACACCTATGGTGCGCGCAACCTAAGGTTGAAGATTACCTCATAGAGAATTTCCAGTCTACTCGGTCCCTCTACTATCAAGTAAGGGATAAACTTGTCTTTCGTTTTGTTTTTCCTCATGAGCGGGTCCAACGGCACTCAGCCTAGATGGCGAGAGCCAGTCGGCCGGCCCAGCTGGGTTGGCTGGGTGGGACCTGATATGCCTTGCCCAGGTGACAGGCTCATATTGGTCAATATATGATTAATTTGATTAAATCACAAGTAATTATAGGATTATCATATGATGACAAATTATATATGAAAGTTGATCAAAAAAATACTTAGATTGCAATAAAAATATAATTGAAGCCTAAATATATTTGAAATTTGAAAAGTATATAAAGTTGTCACCTTTAATGCATTTATGAATGGAAACCCCTAATTTTGTTGTTACTGAGATTTAGTGAAGTTCTCTGGATGATTTAAGTTGATATTAACCCATTCTTAATAAAAAAAGGATGATTTAGATCTAAAAAGATGATCTTTGTGTTTAATTGTCTCAATTTAGGGTTCCATATATATAAAGTGCATTAATTTGCTAGAAAACCTAATTTAGGTTAATATTACTTTTAATGGTTCATATTTTGAAAACCTATTCATAAGATAGATATAGGATGATCCTAAGACTAATTGGGAATAAAGGGGCTTTAATGTGGATAATTGAGTAATTAGGGTTTTGTGCTTAGAAAAGTTGTTTTAGGGTTTGTTGACCTAAAAAGGTAAAGTTTGACAAATAGATATAAGAAACTCTAATTCATCCTAGAAACCCTAGAGGGGATTCCCAAGTCCATAAAAGAGTTTATGAGGAGCATGTAATGATTTGATAATACATGCTTTTCATGATTCAGATTTGCTTGTGTGATTTGGTTGATTGGTTGATTGAACTACCTGATTGGATTGGATACTTGCTTGATTATTTGAGATCTCCAAAATCAGGTATGTGGTTATTTTATGGTTACTCACTTTAGTTTCATGCCTATTTTTGAAGATTTATCGATAGCTTCAAAATAACTGTTTGGATGAATTTATTTCCTGCAATCTATAAAGTGACTATAATTGTCACAATGTAATTATTTCTGACTTACCCAAACCTACATACCATCTATAGATTTAAGATTTATGAGGACCAAGCCCTAGAGGGAAGGTCATAGGTGGTCAAGCCCTGGATGGGAAGACTACATGGCACCTAGAGAGGTGACCCATAAGGTACCAAGCTCAGGATGGAGAAGGTAGCCTAAAGTCCCTTGCGAGGACTAAACCCTAAGAGAGGGTATACCAGAGGATGAGTAAAAATGGTTGGGAAGTTATAATGAAAATACAATATTGGATTGCTAACAACTATTTGATGTGATTAGATTGTTATGATATATGTGCAAAAGTTTGGTTGCAACCACATATCGGTATATTCTTTATACTGACCGACGTTTTGCTTGTTGACATTTTAGGAAATCGTTGAAAGTGGATAAACATTAAAGTGACATTTGAAGAATAAATCTATATAAATATTGGAGGATTTAGTTAGATAGAACTCTACTTTGGGTAAAGTTCCAATCGCCTATTTTTGAAAGGTATGTGAAAAGTAAATTTTTATCATGCTTTAAGTTTAGTCTTTGGTGGAATTTATTAATTATTTTTTATTATTTGCTAAACCATTGATCTTATTTTGGGATAGCGTCTCTAACTTCTTGGTCTCCCTTAATTGGGGGTTATCGAGGGGTGGGATCAGTACAATTGGTATTATAGCATGGTTTTCCATTTAATCTCTAATAATTATTAAATTTTACAAACTCTTTAGAACCCAAGGGAGTTATGAGAGAATTTTCTAAAGATGGAGGTGTCTAGAAAAGGATCACGATCTGGGGACTGGAAAGATTTTCCTCTTCCTCACTAGTCTACGAGGACTTCTAGAATCTATGTGATTGCCTGGCCAAAATTTTGAGGATTTGATTCAAAATAAGATACCTCTAGGTCTTCTCATCTGATTTCGTCCCTTATTATCTCTTTTCTCTGGAGAAATTTTAAGCACTTGGGGTTTTCTCTCTTTCCACCCCCTCCTGTGTTGGGAATTTAGGGTGTTAAGGGATCCTCCACCAAACAATAAATGCATGTAATTAAGATGAAAAAGATGTAAGTTTAAAGTGTAAATATCTTTCCACGTTATAAATATGTGATTAAACAATTTTAACTTGTATGAACCAGCATGGCCCGTGTCAAGACCGTAGCTATTCCCTATGATTCTACCAAGAACCCTTCTAGGGGTAGGCCTCCCCGTAAGAGGAGGGGATCTTCTAAGAAGAGGAGGAGTGACTGTGGTGACGAGTCCTCGAGGAAGAGGAAGAGACCTAATGAAGCCTCAGAGGAAGGCTCAGACCCTAAGTTTGTTCCTTTTGACCACCTGGACATAGATGACAACCAGAAAGAGGGAACAGAGGGAGAAGACGAGATCAAGATCAACACCGCGGTAAACCCTGGGCCAACTATGGTGGTATATACACCCGAAACCCTCTGGATGGAGCAACAAAAGAAGTTGACCGAGGTCATCAGTTCTTTGGCCCTCAAGGGCACCACTAGAGGTGAAGATGGAGAGCCTCTACCAGTTCGTCCCCGACTCGGAGCTACCATCCTAGACTTCATGAAGTTGAACATAGAAAAGTTCTGGGGAGAGGACAAGATGGAAATCGTCGACAGAGCTGATGCATTGCTGCTTGCAGTCGAGAATGGGTTCTGCATGCTTGAGGTTCAACCGAATAAGCTTATTTATGACCCATATTCTGGAAGGAGTAGCCAATATATGGTGGGAGAACCACATTACCTGCCGAGAACTAAATGAAGATCTGATGGCCTGGATGGATTTTAGAACCATCTTCTCCACCAAGTTCATACCCATCTCAGCTAAGAAGGAGAAGGAGAAGGAGTTCACCTTCCTCATGTAAGGCAACCTCTCTATTACAGACTATGCTCACAAGTTTCACCTGCTCGAGCATTTTGGGTACATGATGATAGAGGAAATGTGGGTGGATCACTTTGTGGAGAATATACATCCATCCATCAAGACTCATGTGATGGCAAGTAAGCCGACGACATTTGCCAATGCCTACAAAACCGCCCTGAGCATAGAGAAGACAATGATTCATGTGACCAATCCATCTAAGGGGTACTTAGGCTACATCAAAGGGAATATTGAACTGAAGAATGATCTCAAGAAGGGACAAGGGTGTAACAATGCCAAGGGAAAGCATGGAGGCAAAGGAAAGTCATGTGGTGAGAACCATTATATAAAGTTTCGTACCTGTAGACGAACACACACTGGGAAGTGCCACTTTGAGAAGAAGGTGTGCTTTCGTTGCTAGTAAGAGGGACACTTCATCACCTACTATCCCATGCCTGATCTGAGAGGTCTGGGTCTGGTGGTAGCACAACCAGTGGCAGAAAAACCCCAAGTAGGAGTCAATGCACTAGTTGGAGTTCCACCAACTGGAGAGAGGAGGCAAGCTTTAGTTTTTGCCACCAATAATGAAGAGTCTTAGGCCAATGTTAATCATTTAATAGAGGGTAATAAGCCTTAGAGTGTTCCTTCCCGCTTTAGTTTAATCATGTAGTAGTTTGATACATTATGAAAAACTATGTAGGCATGCTTGAAGTTATGGTACAAGATGTAAAAGCTCTTTTTGATTCCGGTTCTACTAATACTTTCATTTTGAGAAATCTGGCAACTATGCTTTGTTTGGATATCAAGGATTTAGATTATATTTTGGATGTCACAACCCCGGGTGGTTGAGTATATACATATCTTTAAAAAAAACCCATCTTTCCAGTTAAGTACCTGAGTCACGAGCTTCCTACTGACTTCATCCTCCTCGATATGAATGATTTTGATGTGATTATTGGTATGGATTGGCTTTACACCTATAGAGAACATATTGACTGTAGGGAAAAGAAGATCCTTATTAGGAAACCTAGTCACCCACACTATACCATTCGAGGACGGAGAGATGCAACCACCAACCTGTATGTGTTGGCTCTGAAGGCCGAGCAGATGATAGCCAAAGGTTGCCAAGCTTTCCTAGCAGTAATCACTGAGCTAGAGCCTAATGTATGACCCCTTGAGGAAATAGAGGTAGTCAGAGACTATGTTGATGTTTTACCAGATGATCTACCTAAGATTCCCCCTGAGAGAGAGGTGGAATTTTTGATAGAGCTAGCTCCCGAGACAAACCCTATATCTAAGGCACCCTACAGGATGACCCTTGCTAAGTTGCTCGAGTTGAAGAAACAATTGCATGAACTATTAGATAAAGGTTTCATTAGACCTAGTACATCACCATGGGGAGCACCAGTCCTTTTTGTGAAGAAGAAGGATGGATCACTCGGGATGTGTATCGACTATTGGATGATCAATCAGGCTACCATTAAGAACAAGTATCCTTCACCCCATATAGATGATCTATTTGACCAGTTCAAATCTGCATCCCTAAGATAGCTTTCTAGACCCGTTATGGATACTATGAGTTTGTGGTTATGCCTTTTGGGTTGTCCAATGCACCAAGTGTATTTATGAATCTCATGAACAATGTTTTCTAGCCTTTCCTTGACTCGTTTGTCATAGTGTTCATAGATGACATCCTAGTTTATTCCAATGACCTAGAGAAACACTGTGGCTACCTGGGTAGAGTCCTTGATATCTTCAGAAAGTAGAAGTTCTATGGGAAATTATTGAAGTGTGAGTTTTGGATAGACTAGTTTTGGATAGACTGTGTCATGTTCCTTGGGTACATCATATCCGGAGGTACAATCACAGTGGATCCAACTAAGGTGTCAGTAGTTCGAGATTGATCTGCACTGAAGAACCCTTCTGAGATCTGAAGCTTCTTGGGGTTGGTCGGATACTATCGATGCTTCATAAAGGATTTCTCAAAGACTGCTTTGCCTCTCACCAAGCTTACCAGGAATGATGAGAAGTTTGTGTGGTCAGACGTGTGTGAAGCTCACTTCCAAGTGTTGAAGGAGAAGTTGACCACAACTCCGATATTAACTCTACCATCGAGCAATGAGGGTTTCATGATCTTCAATGATGCATCAAAGATGGGAAATTTGATGTGTGTTGGAACATAATAGGCATGTTGTTGCATATGCCTCCCGACAGCTCAAGCCCAATGAGGTGAACTACTTGATGAATGATTTAGAGTTGGCTGCTATCATTCATACTCTGAAGATCTGGCACCACTATCTATATGGAGCTACCTTTGAGATCCTCATTGACCATAAGAGTTTGAAGAATATTCTGAAATAGAGAGATCTGAATCTGTGACAAAGACAGTGGATGAAGTATGTGAAAGATTATGACTTCACCATCGCCTATAACCCCGGGAAAGCTAATATTGTAGTTGATGCTCTTAGTAAAAAACAGCTCAGGTGTGCAATTGTCTTGTCTAGCCAGTAGAGTAAACTGGAAGAGCTTGTGGAGTGGACTCCACAACCATTAGAAGAACAAGTTTGTTTGGCTAACATTCATATAAAATCAAACTTGTTGAGTGAGTTAGTAGTTGCTCAGTTGACAAATTCAAAACTTGGTAAGATGAAGAGCTTGTTAGGGAAGCCACATACCCATCTCTCAGTGGGAGTAGATGGTGATATCCTCTACAAGAGTCATATATGGGTTCCTAAGGATCTGCCTTTGAAGGATCATATCTTGCTAGAAGATCATGGTTCCAAGTACACGATACACCCAGGCACTACTAAGATGTTTAAGGATCTACAACGGTACTTCTGGTGGCCGTGACTAAAGAAAGACACAACGGTGCATGTGGTCTGTTGTCTCACGTGTAGATGGTGAAGGTTGAATACCAACGACCTGATAGACTGTTACATTCAATTGAGATTCTAGAGTGGAAATGGGAACAAATCGCCATGGATTTTGTGGTAGGTCTCCCCGGGACCCACAGAGTTCATGATGTGATATGGGTTGTGGTAGATCACCTTACCAAGTTAGCACACTTCCTTGCCTTAAATACCACTACCAAGGTGTCATACCTTGCCAAGATTTACATTAGGGAGATAGTACAATTACATGGTGTACCAGGTTCGATCATTTCCGATTGAGACCCAACGTTTACTTCCAAGTTATGGAAGTAGGTATAAGAAGAGCTCGGTACAAGGTTAGAGTTCAGTATAGTGTATCACCCCCAAACTGATGGACAGTCAGAGAGGGAAATTTACACATTAGAAGATTTTTTTAGAGCATGTGTGCTCAATTGGGATGGATCGTGGGAGTAGTACTTGGCCTTAGCTGAGTTTGCATACAACAACAACTACCAAGCCAGTATCGGGATGCCTCCGTATGAAGCTCTATATGTGAGACTATGTTGGTCACCGCTTCACTGGAATGATATTGGTGAGAGGACCTTATTGAGATCATAAGAGCTCTAGGTGTATGCAAATAAAATTACTTTGATCAAGCAGAGCCTGAAGAGAGCCTAAGATTGACCGAAATCTTATGCTGATGTGAAGCGGACTGACTTGCAGTTCACTGTGGGAGAGCATGTGTTTTTGAAAATCCGACCGCTCTGAGATATAGCTAAGAACAGAGGAGATTTGAGTCCCCGATACGTAGGTCCATTTGAAGTTTTATAACGGATTGGTGAAGCTACATATTATTTGACATTACCCCCTTAATATAGTATGATGCATGATGTTTTTCATGCGCCCAACCTAAAGCACTATGTGAAGGACCTAAGCCATGTGTTGAGCATTGAACCTATTGAACTCAAAGGGAGGCTGACATACCCTGATTCACCTATGAGGATATTAGATACCAAGGTGAAAAGCTCAGGAGTAAGAATATAGAGATGGTAAAGGTTCTTTGGAAGCACCATGGAGATGATGAAGCCACATGGGAGCTGAAGACGAACATAGAAAAAGCCTATCCTGATTTGTTTGCGTAAATGCTTGAATTTTGTGGGAAAAATTCTTATAAGGTGGGGAGGATGTTATATCCTTGATTTTCATATGTATGGGTTGCATTGTAATTTTTCCAATGAAGTGTATGATTATGAAAATTGAATGATTTAAGTGTATTGAATGGATTTCTTTGATAGCGCTCCTTTTTGCATGAATGTTTTCATGGACCCTTTCAAAGTAGTAAGTCCAATATGATTCAAAGAGAAGAAATATGGAAAGAAATCTAATAATACATAAAAGGAAAAGAAACTAAGATAATGCTAAGATTTATGTAGAATTCTCCAGAAGGTTAAGTGTTTGCTCATGATGGATTGGATTTCAGATCCACATGATTTCTATTGATAAAAGGAGTTCAATAAAGGAAATAGAAATGGAAGAGAGAGAAAATATGAATAAAATATGTCTTATTAAGTGTTAACTTGCATATGAAGAAAAGTCCCTCATACTTTCAAGTTTGGGACTCAAACTTTGCATACGTGTAGAAGTTAATACAAATTTCCCCTAAAATTTGGAAGCAAAAGGATAAACGAGTAAATAGTTATGGTTTTTGTAAGAATCCTAAAGTGATAGGATAATCAATCAAATATATTAAATGTCACATTTGATTTAGGATTAAAGATGCGATTTAGTAATATTCGGGCGATTCAGACCACAGATTTTGTGATCAAACGATGCTGGGTCATCGTCTAGACCTCAGTCTGAGTGGGAAACTAGGAGAGTTTCCTTCCAGCATATATCATTCTCTAATGCATGAGAATTCTTGGAAACTTGCCCAACAAGTCCATGGCACCTTCTCGAATTTATTGATCCCAGTATTATAGGACTTTTGAGGAAGGATCGAGATTTCCCCAATCCAGTTGGAGGACGATTATCCGCAAGAGAGACCCTCACCTATAAAAGGAGGGTGGATGCCACAACAAATCCATCGAACTCTTTGCAAGATATCCCTCAACCTTGTGCATCACTCACATTGTTCAATTTGGCTTAGAATGATGTCCCTCAATGCTCACTCTCATCGCCGACTACTTGAACCAGTCGTCTACACGACTAGTCGCTCCCGACCAGTAACCAGGGAATTGAGAGCACTGTTGAGTTCGACTCACTGCAGTGAAGGCGTTGGGACCCTCGCGCAACACATAAGAGATTAGGATCCTAGGGTCAATGATTGAGTTGACTCCTCACACCTATGGTGTGTGCAACCTGAGGTTGAAGACGGCCTCATGGAGAATTACCACCCTACCCCGGTCCTTCTACTGTCAGGTAAGAGCTAAACTTGTTTTTTATTTTGTTTTGCATCACGAGCAGGTCCAGTCACCTAAGCCACGCTTGGCCTAGATGGAGAGAGCCAGTCAACCGACCCAACTAGGTTGGTTGTGTGGGACCTGGGATGCCTTGCCCAGGTGGAAGGATCCTATTGGTTTTTTTTTTTGGTCGGTAAAAAGTCATGTTGCTATTAAATGAAACCAAACTTAAGGTACAGAGGTATGCGCCCCAAACAAAACTGGGATGATAAACATCTGAGAAAACCTAGAGAGTCTTGTTATGGACCTCCCGAGGGAACAAGAAAAAAGAAAACAAAGACAACCAGCAAAACAACTAACTTCAGTCGACAACCGAAGAGTCCAACATCCATACCACCAACACTAATCACTAGCATTATGCACACCTTCAAAGAGTGACGTCTTTGGCTTCTGGAGGATGTGTTAAGAATTGCAGGAGAACGTCAGAAGTGATAGAAGCTAGGGATCAGTTGCTTCTCGTTCAAACCTAATATATACATCACAAGACAATGAAAGTCCCACAAGAATCCATCAAAACCCTGCACAGCACACTGGGATCCTGTGATTAGTCCACCTACTAGGTCTTCACTGGCATTACTGAACACCCAAAAATTTGTGAAGAACAAAAAGATCTATAACCCTATTCCTCCAGTCAATAGTAAAGAGGATCTTTGAATCCAAGTAGGATCAAAACACACAAGGGATAGAAGCCCCTGTTTGCACTCAGTCATATCATCAGGCACCTTGTAGGTGTCCACGACACAGGTGTCCACCACACACCGGCAGCATGCTCGGAGTCGAAGTAGCACACCAGCGGGATAGGAAGGGTGCCGCTAACGACCCTGCAAGGACACAGAAGCATCCCGGAAAACACCTGAGGGATGTTGCCATGTCGCACAAGTAGAGGGAACTAAGGGGGAAAAGAACCCACAAGCTCAGCTCCTCGAGGAACCATCCACCGCACAAACAACTAGTGGCCCGAAGCCAGAGCAGGCCGAGGTACCTAGCCAAGACCTGATGCCCCTGTTTGCACAGAGGCAAGTCATCAAACACTTTAAGAGTGTTCCATCGCATAGCAGTATAGGGGCAGAAGACTTTCGCCTTGTTGGCTCCAGCTGATGACGGAAGAAGCTCCCTCTAAGCTGTTGGACTCCCAGGACTGAAGGTGCCGCCAATAAGGAAGCACCGCCACTACTTTGTCGGAGTCAGATCCCCAGATAGGGGTAAGACCCAAACACAGCCTGGAGTTACCACCTGAGTATAGGGGCTTTAATGTGGATAATTGAGTAATTAGGGTTTTATGCTTAGAAAAGTTGTTTTAGGGTTTGTTAACATAAAAATGTAAAGTTTGAGAAAAAGATCTAAGAAACCCTAAGGAAACATAGAAATCCTAGAGGGGATTCCGAAGTCCATGAAATAGTTTATGAGGAGTATGTAATGATTAGGTAATACATCCTTTTTAGCTTGTATGATTTAGTTGATTGGTTGATTGGACTACCTAATTGGATTGGATACTTGCTTGATTCTTTGAGATCTCCAAAATTAGGTATGTGGTTATTTTATGGTTACTCGCTTTAGTTTCATGGTGATTTATGAAGATTTATCAATTGCTTGAAAATAAATGTTTGGATGACTTTATTTCCTACAATTAATAAAGTGACTATGATTATCACAATGTAATTATTTATGAATTGCCCGAACCTACATACCATCTCTAGATTTAATATTTAAGATTTATGAGGACCAAGCCCTGGAAGGAAGGTCATAAGTGGTCAAGCCTTGGATGGGAAGACTATAGAGCACCTAGAGAGGTGACTCATAAGGTACCAAGCTTGGGATGGATAAGGTAGCCTAAAGTCCCTTGCGAGGACTAAACCCTAAGAGAGGGTATACCAGAGGATGAGTAAAAATGGTTGGGAAGTTATAATGAAAACGTAATCTTGGATTGTTAACAACTATTTGATGTGATTAGATTATTATGATATATGTACAAAAGTTTGGTTGCCACAACATACCAGTATATTCTTTATATTGGCTGACGTTTTGTTTGTTGGCATTTTAGGAAATCATTGAAAGTGGATACACATTAAAGTGACATTTGAAGAATAAAGATATATAAAGATTGGAGGATTTAGTTAGATAGAACTCTACTTTGGGTAAAATTCCAATCGCCTATTTTTGAAAGGTATGTGTAAAGTAAATTTTTATCCTACTTTAAGCTTAGTCTTTGGTAGAATTTATTAATTATTTTATATTATTTACAAAACCATTAATCCTATTTTGGGATAGCGACTCTAGATTCTTGGTCTCCCTTAATTGGGGGTTACCAAGGGGTGGGGTCGTTACACAACTTTTCCCATGATATAACCATTATCTAACACAAAATTCTTTAGTTTCTCATACCAAGCTCGAGGTGCTTGTTTGAGTCCATAGAGAGCCTTTTGCAATAGATAGACATGATTTGGAAAACTATCATGTTTAAATCCCAAAGGTTGAGCAACATATACTTCCTCCTTAATTGTACCACTCAAAAATGCACTTTTAACATCCATTTGATACAAGAAGAAATTTTTGTAGCTAGAAAAAGCAAGTAACATTCTAATAGACTCAAGCCTAGCAATAGGAGAATAAGTTTCATCAAAGTCAATACCTTCATGTTGATTGTATCCTTGAGCCATTAACCTTGCTTTACTTCTGACCACCTTGCAACTTTCATCTAGCTTGTTGCGGTAGACCCACTTGGTGCCAATGATCTTTTTATCACATGGTCTTGACACGAGAGTCCACACTTTGTTATTTTAGAATTGCTCTAGTTCTTCCTACATGGCTAGGATCCACGCATCATCCCCAGGAGCTTCTTTGACATTCTTTGGCTTGAGTTGTGAGATGAAGGTGTTGTTGGCTTGTTCTTTGTTGTAGGTAGCCTGCGTCTTGACTCTTTTAGAGGGGTCACCTATGATGAGCTCTTTCAGATGATTTTATTATAAGAGAGGGGTTGGATCCTTTTTTTTTTCACCTATCTCTTCTTCTTGAGTGGCCACCTCTTTTCCCTTTTGAGTGATGTTGAGTTCTTTTAAGATAGGAATTACTTCATCTGCAACATCATCATTAGCAATATCCTTATAAAAAGAGGGGTTAGTCTCAATAAATTTGACATTGATAGATTAATATACTTTAGATAGATCAACATTACACACTCTATAAGCCTTGCTAGTAGTTCTATAATGAAGAAAGAAAGCCTTGTACGATTTTGGGTCAAACTTGTCGAGAGAATATTTTGTGTTCAATACAAAACAAGGACACCTGAAAATGTGAAAATACTTGATGGAAGATTTCCTACCACACCATAGCTCTTAGGGGGTTTTCTTCAAAAAGGGATGTGTGAAAACCTATTTTTGTACAAAACATGAAGGCCCAAAACTTATTTGGAGTGTCATACTATAGAAACATGGTCCTAGCCATTTCCCTTTGTGACCTACTATTCCTCTCTACAACCCCAGTTTGTTGAGGTGTTCGAGGTGAAGAGAAGTTATGTGCATATCTAGACTCTTCATGAAAATATTCAAAAAGATCATTTTCAAATTATTCCCCATGATCACTACGGATAGAAACAATGCGGCAAGAAGCTTCATTTTCAACTCATTTGCAAAAGCTAGAGAAAATCTCAAGACTATCGTTGTTAGAAATGAGAAAGAAAGTCCAATTATATCGAGAAAAATCATCAACAATAACAAGACAATACTTGAAACCACAAAGCGATTGACTTCTCATAGGTCCAAGTAATCAATATGGAAAAGTTCAAGATCTCTCTTGGTACTAAGGACTCCTTTGGATTTGAAGGAGGACTTTGTTTGCTTTCCTTATGTGCAAGGTTGGCATTCCTCATCCATTTCAAAATCCAATTTGGGAAGTCCCTTGATCAAGTCCTTTTTGCTCAACTTCTTCAATTGATGCATATTTACATGACCTAGCCAACGATGCCAAAGAGAAATATCATTCAAATTGACTACAAGGCATCTACCAACAACAGTCTTAATAGAGTCAAGACCAATTACATAAAGATTACCATTCTTAATTCCCTTATATATGAAATTGTAAGTGAGGGAATCTAGGAGCAAACATTTAAAAGAAGTAACAACACAAGTTAACCATTATCGCATAATTGACCAACACTTATTAAATTATGATGTAGGCCATCAACAAAGAAAACATTCTTGATACACAAGGATTGACCTACATCCCCCTCACCTTTTACTTTACCATTCTTGTTGTCCCCGAAAGTAATCGATCTCCTTTCTTCTTTGTGAAATTGTTGAAATGGTTTATATTACATGTCATGTTCTTTGTGCAACCACTATCAACAATCCATTTTCCTTTTTCCTGCAAGAAAGGAGAATGTTAGTTCTCAACTCTAACTTTGGGATCCGGTGCTAGATTGGGGACCCATTTTATCTTTGGATTGATCCCCTTAGGCTTGCATGGACAACAAGTTAAATAATTATCATCACCCTTGCAATGTGAACAAATCATAGGCTTCTTTGAGACAATATACACTCCATGAAAGAAAGGAGGTCCCTTACTATTTTTCTTACCTTTGTCCTTACTCTTACCCTTAGTAGCTCCCCCTACAAATCTCAAACCAGTAGTACCACTTTGTTTGGTAGAGTGATCAAGGATTTCATTTAGGTAGTTCTTCCCTTTGAGGAATTTCTGCATAGAGGCTCTAAGTCTATGATTGTCATTAGTATGAGAGATAATAGTAGCAGACAAACAAGCAAGATCATCTCTAGCATCTAAAAGTTAGATCTCTAAATAGAGGGCTTTAGTCAAATAAGATTCCTTTTCAAGATTAATAGAAGCAACATCATTTCTAGGCAAAATAGGTCTATAAGATAAATCATTAACTTGAGCAAGTAACCTAGCATTTTCATATGTAAGAAATTAATAAACATCCCTATCATCTCTACGAGCATCACTAATAAGCTTAAGTTCAGAATTTTTAGTTTTAACTCAAGCTCATCAAGGCACTTTTGGTTAGCTTCCTTAAGAGATGCAATATTCTTAAGATTGACACCATTCTCTACTTCAACTCCATTGTATTGGAGCTTAAGGTCAAGAAATTGGCCTTGTAAAGAATCATTGCTCTCAAGATGAATCTTCTCATTTTGCTCAAGAATAACAAGCTTAGCCTAAAATAATCAATAATTTTACCCAATCTCTTCTTTTTAGATTTACATTTGGAATAAGAAGAATGGGTAGCATTAAGCATGTCAATAAGACTTTCTTTAGCTAACTCATGCAAACTTACCTCACCAGTATCTTCACTTGTGGAGGCCATGAGGGAAAGGTGGCATTCTCCATCTTCATCAGAGCTTGAGCCACTAGAGGATGATCATTCCCATGCGACATGAGCTGCATCTTTGTGCCTCCTTTCCTTCTTGTATTTAATATCTTTCTTGTAATCTTCCTCCTTCTTGGAGCTGCTCTTGTGGTGTGACTTTCTAGACTTAGGACATTCTGACGTGGATATTATCGCACTACAAATTCACTAGGAATATAATTCCTAGAGTTCACCAAAACCAAAGTGCAATAATGCCACCTACAAGGGGACAAATCTTATCACAGTAAATTAAGGATTGAATCCTAAGGGACAACTTGTTTAAGAATTATCTAATCAAATTAACTTAAAAAAAACTAGTATCTATCACAAAAGTTCAGTTTTGTTTGATTTATATAAGAATGCAAGAATAAAAAGAGATATTTTAGGTTTTAGTTATCAATGGATGGAAACACTAGGGTGGAATCGGGTTTTACTGCCACCACTCAAATCTATGAAATCATTCAAATCCAAACATGTATGAAGATATAATTGGATTTTGGGCTTTGCTTTAACTGAAGCCATAGTATTGTTTGCCCTAATGATGGACTTTTTAATCTCATTTGTCTTCTAGGTCTTTGTCTCAATCGGAGAAGATGAAGTACTCTTTTCTCATCTGTCGTGGAAAGGGGAGGTCCTGTTTCAGCAATGGGGCAGGAGAGGAGGGGAGGGGCGAGGTGTAATTGGAGTTATGCAAGTTTCTCCCTTCGATGTCAGAAACTTTCATGAGTAGATATCCATGTAAGCTTGATGTCTCGTTACGTATGGATCCTCTATCCACTACCCTGGAGACTTTCTGTTAGAAGTTCTCATCAGGGTGTCAACCAAAGCTAATTGGTATTCCAATATTAAATGTTGAAGTTCTCGTAGTAAAAGATTATAATAAATCACTTAAAGTGGGTGATCAATCGACAAAACATGTGATAAACAATTTCCTATATATTAAATGAGTTCATACAAGAGTTGGCACATGAATGAAATTGCAAGAAATGGATAGTGGGGCTAGTCCCCACACCCCAATGAAAAGATGACTCCCTCAACATGGTGAGATTAATATCACAAGAAGAGGAAGAGGACGTTGTCATGGTCATGATGGTGGCGGAAGTGGATCAAGTGGTGTACACCGATTGGCTTCCTTCTTCCTTTATCTTCTGGGAACTAACCATGGCTTGCAATGGAAGTAGGGGAATAGACAACATCTCAGGGAAGAGATTGATCTCCCAGAGAGGGAGATCGACAACTTGGTGTTGTTGATAAAAGAGACATGTCGATCAATGTTGGAGGTCGATTGAATTCTCCAAGCTGGGTCGATAGAACTAGTTGGTCAATATGTGTCATCCTTGCTCTGATCTCAATGGCACCCTTTCGGCGTGTTCTGTCTCTAGAAATTTTGAGATGATTTGTACAGTTGCGTTGGGATCCTATTTATAGGGTCAAGGCTATTGAACTCTTTCCATCGATGTCGGTCACTTGTTGTTGATCGACCAGTATGTCCACCTGGAGGGTCGATGAGGATGTCAGTCTTGGAGGTCGAAGGGTATGTCAACCTTGAGGGTCAACAAGATAGTCGGTTGAAGTTGTAGTTATTGACGAGAGTGTCAACAACATTATGTTGATGATTTGATTTCTTGTCGGTTGAATAAACCAGTGATGTTGAAGGAGAGAGATTGATGGATCTATCGACCTTGATCATCGGTGATTATGAGTGTTGTTCCTCTTGGATGTTGACCAGTGAGGTCGATATGGCTGTCGAGCATTCAATGTGTCCAACAAGGAGGTCAACAAGGTTGCCGAGCTCTTGTATGTCTTAATTGCTCGTCAATTTTAATGTCGATTGACAGGTTGATCGACAGGTTGATTTTGTCCTAAGATACAAAAATTGTGTATCAATATGCCTTTTGGAAGTGCTCAAAATCCATTTCGAGTGATAGAATTCCTAACCTGCAAAGGGAGTCAAGAAAAGTATCAAAATCCTACAAATTATCATAAAAACCTAAGTAGATCGAAGCAAAGCTATTCCTAATGAAAAATCATCTATATGAATGATAAAATAAACTAATAATGTAGATAAAACTTGGATGAATATGCATTCATCACATTCACTCTTGTAGTGTACTTTTTTACCATACTTGTAGTACCTTAGAGTAGATGAGGAAGATGGATTCCCTTTGTAGTCCTTTCCCTTAGAGAAGTTGGCTTCATGCTCACTAGGACCATCATCTTCACTAGAGGAGGAGGGAGAGGTCCGGTAAGAAAGTTGTTGTTGAAGGATGAGAGCCTCCACTTGAGCTTTAAAGGTGCTATCTTTGATCTTCCTCGATTCTTTTTCTTCTTACTTTGTTTTGTCTTCTTGCTTGTCAAGTCTTTGCTCATGAGCTTGTAGATTGTCAATAAGATACTCAGTTGGAAGATCACCAAGACTTCTTAATTCTTATATTGAGGTCACCTTTATCTCCCATCTCTTTGGAAAAGACTTTAGGATCTTTGAGTTGATTGCTCCTCTATCCAAAGTGTGTCCCAAAGCAACTAGGCCATTGATGATGATGTTGAGTCTTCAATACATATCAACAACTCCTTCTTTCTTCCCCATCTTGAAGTTCTCTAGGAGGCTATTCAACATGTAGATCTTTTCATCCTTCACTTGCTTTGTGCCTTCATTAGTGATGTACAACTTGTCCCATATCTCATAGGTTGTGACCCATGGGGGGATGTGGTTGAACATGAATGGAGTGAGGGATTCATAGAGGATGTTAATTGCTTTGGCATTGGGTTGTGCCTTCTTTAGAGCTTCTTCATCCCAAGTACCTACAACTCCATCCAGCTCCTTATAGGGTGGAATCGTCACTTTCCACATGTCAAAATTCATTCCTTGAATGTAGAACTGCATCCACTGCTTCCAAAAGAGAAAGTTGGTGTCGTTGAAGACCGGGGGGCACATGGAGAATCCTCCCTCTAGGTTGAGGGAACCAAGTAGATTCTCACCCATCTTCTCATCTCATAGGAGAGTTGTTGGAGAAGATCCTTTCTATGATCCACTTTTTGGATCTAGGGCTCTAAACGGGGGTGAATAGAGCTTCAAAACGTGCACAAGAATAGTTAGACATTCAAATTATATAAATTAAAACCATGTGCTAAAATTGAATTTGAAGTCCTATCTAAACAAGTATAGCAAGGATGAGAGAGATTGAAACAAACACTTGGACAAGGTTTTTAGAGTGGTTCCAATCTCCAAACTAGGAGACCGTCAATCCACTACCTAGAGATATCAAACTCTAGGACTTTGCAGCCAATGTATACTTATATTCCATTATAAAACATACAAGAAGACCACCTTACACCCAAGGGCTTACTAATCCAAGAGCTAGTCTTCTACCTCACAACAGGTCTTACCCACTCTTGCAATCAGCTTGATTCCTTCTCCTAGGGCATCTCCTACTTGCAACAAGACTCTAGGCTTCAGGATTTATCTACCAAGCTCCTTGGATCTTCCACAATATCCTTCTCCTTCACTTGGAGAATATCTCCACACCTTCTTCAGCCTTGAAGAAGAACAACTACTCCTTCACTCAGAGAAGATCACTTCAGCCTTTGCTCATGGAGAAAGGGGATCGGGAAGTGGAGAGATGGAGAGCTTTATAAGTTAACAATGAGGTACCTCTCTTACAAAAGGCTTAACTTACTCATAATCACAAAATTCTTTGTAAATGATAGAGAGAAAGGGGTTTTGCACACTCAACTATAGAAAGGACCAAGGATAGCACAAATGAGCAACCTTGGAATGAACTCCATGAGGTTCTATTTATAGATGGGGTGTTCCTTTGAGTGTGGGATCACTTAAGAATGAAAACTAGTCATTTTACAACGTGCAATGGACATATTTTTTATTCTAACAACTCTTCAGCGGTTAGAATCACTTTTTCTACATTTTCCATATAGTGTATTTGGTCGAGTTTCAATAAAGGTAACTCGACCAATCCACTATCCGACAAAGCTAATTTTCAAATGATCGATTGAGTTTTTCCTGGGGTAACTCGATCGATTCACCAAAATTAACTTTGCCAAGAAAGTTGGTTGGTCGAGTTCTATGAGTGTACAACTCGACCGATCCAATCATTTCCAAAAATCCATCATGGATCGGTCGATATTCAAACTCGACTGATTAAGATATTCTGATGAATTTTCTAAAATGATTTTTAAGTGACCAAACGATGGATTTTTTTTATTTTTTTTCATCTTATTTACAAGTCATATCATCAATATAAATGATTACAAAAATGTTCTAAGGTGATTTGGAGCGCTTTCCATAAAAGTGCATTTGCATTGCTTTTAACTTGAACTTCAACAAGCTAGGCCTTAGTGAATTTGATCCTTTTCATGTACCTAATACCTGAAATTTATCTCAAACAAACATATTAGATACATACGAATGGAATGGTTAAGTAATTATCAAAATGTGGACAATGTATAACTCTCAAGTCAATAGATCCTACTGGTATTGAACTTGTGATATCATCTTCTAGTAATACATCTACATGTAGTTCTAGTTATGTTCATATATTGGTATCTAAATATATGCAATACTTGTATCATGTTTCATACATACTCAAGCTTGCTCCTTGATTTGCATATCTTCTAATTTGAGTTACTTGTTTGCATAGCCTTTTTATTGTTTCTAGAACTATATCTAAGGTTTTTCAAATGCATATCTTGATTTTCTTTACATACACTACTTGGAAAATACCTTAGTTTTTTATCTTCTACTCCCTTTTTCTAACTTGTTGGGTTTTATCTCTTCAAACCCACACTTTTTATATGACAAAGGTCGAGAAGACATGTTTTATATAAAAGAGAGAAGAACATATATGAGGTGAAGATAGTTTCTATAAATATTATGAAAGATAACTTTGCAGGAGAAATAGCATACATTGAGGGGGAGTATATGAACCCAATTAACATAAATTAAGGGGGAGCATACATAATCAATTCATTGAAACCCTAGGTTTCTCCAAAGTTACAATATTACTTATTTTATTTAAAAATCTATTAATACATTTATGTAATGGTTTGTCATCTTTAAAAGGGGGAGAATGATGACTCAAGGTCTAAATTGACTAAACCCTTATACTGATTATGACTAAATCTACTATTTTGTGTCTAATGCTTCTACTTAAGTAATTTTCTATATTATATACACACTCCAAATGTCTAAACTTACAAAACCTAAACTGGAGAAAATCAAGTCATACAAGATCAAAGATCAAGATTGAAGAATATATAATTTTCTCATTACATCATTGATGTATATAACTTGTAATGGTTTTATGACTTGTAATAAGCTCATAAGTATAATTGAAATAATTATGATGAATGAAATTTCACCTTAAAGGCCTTGAAAAGGTCCAAGATAGGAGGTCATGTTGGTTGATTTTGCTCTAAGGTAACTAAGCCGACATCCCTTGACTTTGGCCTTGATAAGAACCTCTATTGGTCCAGTTTCTTGTCAGTAGATAGCTTGACTAACCAAATGCAACTGGTAATATAGAGAGTCTTGTCGGCCGAGTTGTCCTTGGACCTAACTCGAATGACATCCTTGTCTTTCGAGTTGTCCTTGGACCTAACTCGAATGAAATCCTTGTCTTTTGAGTTGTCCTTGGACCTAAGTTAACTGAGAACCAATTTTGTTGTGCAAAAAGTAGTTGTTAGAGAGAGTCTTGAAAGTGAAATATATATCTTAGACTCTCCCTAAAATGAATAGAATTCATTTGTCATGATTCTAACATCTAAGAGGCATCCTCAGCTATAAATAGGATCCCTTTGTCTTCATTCCATGGTTAGTCAATCACTATGAAGGTCCTTATACTACAGTTGAGAGAGATTTTTCCTCCAAGAGCCTGTGTCCACTCTCTTCTGCTTAATCAATTGCTACATCCATTAGAGTGAGTAGGATATTTGTAAGAGAGCTAGTCCTACATGTATATATTCATCTTGTAAGGCTCTCACTTCCTCCACCTCCCAATCTCTCTTTCTACCATGAAGATGAAGATTCTCTCTTTTAGATAAGAGAGGTGATGAATAAGAAGGACAAAGTTCCTTGGTGAAAAGATTCTCCTTGGTGAAGGTGAATTCAAAGGCGGAAGATCCAAGACAAGAGTGGGTATGAGCTTAATGTTTGAAGACTCTTTGTAAAAGTAAGTAAGTCGATGGAGAAAGTTGAAGACTCATTACAAGAGTAGGTAACTCATTAATAAGGTAGAAGACTCTTGGTCATGGATATGCAAGTCTTTTGTAATGGTTATTGGCTCCTTGATTCGGAAAGGAATGCTACTTTAGCCTTTGACCTAGAAAATGGTGGTCTTATATTTTAATTCTTATAATGAAATACATGGAGTGAGAAATTGATAAAAATCCTAGAGACTAGACCCTCTAGGTAGTAGATGTATATATCCTAGTTTGGAGGTTGGAATCATTATATATAACTTGTGTTATATGTTTCTTTTTCAATCTCTCTCTCCCTTACTATGCTTGTTTATCTACAATCAAAGTTTAGACTAGCAATATTGTCTTGAGAAATATCTTGAAGGTCGAATAAATTTTCTTCAAGATATTTTAGCTCTATTCACTCCCCCTCTACAGCCCATTATAGATCTAACAAAACTCACATAGCAATATGGAATTGGTAATGACCTAGTGTTTTAAAAAGTAGTATGTGTTATGCGTTTGGAGAGGTCACCTTGTAGAGTATACATGGTCTGCAGGAGTATACAGATTTTTGGATTTGTTTATTAATTATTATTATATATATATTAATTGTGGATATACATATTTAATATGTAAAATTGTGTATCTAAATAGTACAACTACAAGAATAATGAATGCAATCATTTTTTTGGTTGGTCAAAAAGTGTGTTACTATAATACCAAAAACTTTGGGCACTAAGTACCCCTTTACATCATAAAGAGCTAAAAAATCTCGACCAATGATCATATACCCCACACAGGGGGTATTCGCTAGATCTATAGATAACAAGGACTGAGAAGACCTATCTAACTAACAAAACTAGAACCAAGCATTCCTATCAGGAGAATGATTTATTACAACCTACAGATACATGCACTCAGCCCACCCACAAAGAGTAACTACAGATTACAACATGACATCCACCAGGTTACCCTGCCTGGAAATAGCAACACTAGCTTCTGACCTTCTCAGATCACTAAGACATCAGAAAGATCCATATGAAAACACAGAATCATCACAATATACCACCAGAGAACTTGAGGCTAAGAAGTTCAAATCAATCCTTTCATTCTTGACACGATACTAACTAACTATCTAATAGAAGTACCCAAAAAGTATGGTACTATGCCAACAATTAGAGAAATCATCGATCTTCTGAACCAAGCAACCACTATGTTGTTATCCTGCAATGGAAAAAGAACAACAACTTCTGCTTCACAGAGGCAGCTCGTCGAACACCTTAGGGGTGTTCCTACACAAACGCATTAGAGGGGGCAATTGGCTTCTGCCTAGTTAGTGTCACATCACCTCTCCCACCCATCATCCAACAAAGAAGTGACTAGTGTGATGACAGAGGAGGTGACATCTGCTCTGTCAGAGATCCCAGGGCTGGAGGCGCCACCAAGGAGGAGGAGCCGCCGGTCGGACTGGGTGAAACAGACATGGTCGATGTTGTGGGCCACCGTTGCATCTTTGGCACAGGATAAGAAAGGGCAGGATTCAGAGAGGGAAGTTGAGAGATTCCCTTATCACACATGCGGCGACAGAGCAGCCATATGCGAAGCCTGATCTTGTAGGATACGACACATCTCCATCCATCCCTCTTAAACGGGATGGAGTCGACAAAGTCGATGCTGCTGAAACGACCTGGGTTCAGGCTTCAGTGCAACACATCACATCTCCTCCTCGATCCATGCCTTGATCAGCCCCAAGCGATAGCAACTAGCAACATGATGACACGTTGTAGCCGAGGAGACCCTTTCTCCAGAAATCACAGCTTGCTTCAATCGAGGAAAAAACACGTCTTAAATAAATACAAATATGCAATCACAACAACTTAAATAAATAAAAATATATACAATATGATCTAAATCTAGACAAAAATAGATGAATATAAATGTAAAAAAGAAGAAATGAAATTATGTTTGTCTAAAAATCTGGGATTAATCGGTGATGTATGCGCCTGTGCGGACGATTGTATGACTTGGTCCACTTTTGGGGGAATTTCTAGTATGCTATTTGGTATGTGGTATGAACCTTGTATGTGGTCACACGGACCACTTTTTGAAAGACTATAATTGCCTATAAAAATTTGATGTGACTTGACAAACTTGTCATCCCTATTTACATCACATCAATTCCTTAAGAGAAATACTAGCATGATTTTATATCTTACTCAGATTGTGATTTTATAACATGTGTGCGTCCCATTCAGGAGAATAAAATTGGATGAAAATACCACTACATTCCCTTTTTAACCAAAATGTTTTGTTTGCACTACCAAGCACTAGGGTTGATCATTCAATTATTTTTTATCAATGGTTAATTCAATTTTATTAATAGGTATTGGATTCAGATATTAATTGATCACATAACTAAAATAGGCTCAATTAATTAATTATGGTTAATCAACTAATAACTACTCTAGTTAACTAAATAACACTTGTATATCATTAGTAATTGGAACTATACATTAAATTATCATCATATATGATAGTACAGAAGTAGTGCATATTAACATATTGATGCAAAGTTTAAATAAATTTGATTGGGAAATTATTGTGAAGGTTTTGCTGAAATCAAATTACAACTACTTAAGTATTTATATATAGGATAAATTTATATAGACAAATTTTGACTAATTGGTAAATTTGGTTAGCCAAACACAAGGATATTTTTAGCCAACTCACTGTTTAGTCAATTTGTCAAATAAAATAACTAGATTGATCGAATTAATTAGTATTTTTTTCAAAAAACAAATCATCATAAAATTAACCATTTGGTTACAAGAAAATTATATTCACCCCTACCTTGTATTTATTAGCAAACGACAGACTTAGATGCAGTCTATACTCATGTCCAGACTTGTGTCAAACACAACCATATAGACATAATGAATACTTATCTAAATGCATTATTGAATGAAGTCCCTAGTACTTCCTCCTTCAGGTTGGATGAGGTTAACTCTATGGCTCTCACAAACCTCTTTGTTGGATGGTATTGCCCTTGTTTCGATTGAGACTTAGCCTAAATGATGGGTTTGTATTTCACAAGACATCTCCATATGATTAACCCATGATTGGTTACATGGATTAGAGCAGTCATGGTGATGTAGCTTCAATTCAAAATGTGTTGTTGCGAACAGGATGTTGCAGTGAGTAGGATGGATCTATAGAAGAGCTAATGGAACTATAGGCTCCCTCCCCCCAAAAATATATACAATAACAATAAATACATAACAAAACAAAGTCAAGATATGATATGTAGTGGTGATTTCTATTATTAGCATTGTTAAATAACCTATCATAGTGGTATACTACTCTTATCTATACCTAGACATCCATGATGCAATTCATTGCAGCCTCATATTTTTTTACCGACCATGGATTAGTCTATAAACAATAAGTATATGTGGTTTTTAATATTAACACAATTAGAAAATATTATTCAATGGTATTATACCATGCCTTGTACCTTGATGTCCCAGGTTCAATTCAATTTGCTTTTATATTTTTTACCAACCAAGGGTTTAAGTGACCTTTACCTAAAGTTATTAGTTTTTTGTCCCGTTCAATTTATCTCTAAAAGGAGAGACATTTTGTGTGCTATTGTGTTACAGGAAGATAAATAAAGAAAGAAAAAGAAGAGACTTTAATTCTTTGTTGTATTGTTTGCTATTATGTACTTCGAACCAGAGGACATTCTGATGAGTCACATTATAGTGGCATAGTAGGAATTCGTCCTTGCATTGGTATCCTCATGATTTGCATCTATATATTATGTTCTTTAACTTTGAATCTAGAATTTAAGAAATGTAAATGTTCTTCCTTTTTATATAATTGATGCAATGATATCGATACTTTGATTTTTCACTCATACATTATCAGGGGTTTCTAATAGGTGTGCAAAATTTTAGAAACTCTATCTAATGATTTTTCTGACATGACCTATATATCCTAGACACTTAGTCTTACCATATGAATAGGTTTGGGATAGGTGGAGTTGGTCCATAGCTTGATTTTACATGAGTTCTAAATACTTGTACATTAGCATTACAAATGGGCACATACACGCAATAAGTCAATCATTCGATGCTCTGATCTTGATCAATCTCTTCAAATATGTGCTTGATACCTGATACACTTAGATAGCACATTAAATCCAAAAATAAGAAATGAGTCATAATCAAAAGAAAAGATGTGCTAATGTCCAATTTAGCTAACAATTGCAGCTTCTCACAGGTAGTCTCTTTTTTAGTGGGATGGTAAAGAATGCCTTTATTCATGGTGAGCTTGTAGAGACAATATGCATGCAACCTCAACTAGGTCTAAAAAAATCTAAGACATGTTTGCCATCTTTGAAGAGTCATTTATGGGATTAAGCAGGCTCCTAGAGCACAGTTTCCATTCTTTCATCAAGCTATAAAATAAGTAGGTTATATATAGAGTAATCATGGTCACTCAATGATTGTTAGGACATCAACAGAAGGGCATGCTGATGCAGCCCTATTTTAGGGCTACATCTTGTGTCATATTGCATTTCAATCACATTTATACATGTTATATTACATGATGTTTCCCCTAATAAACATATTTGTGTAAAATGCACTTATGGACATTATTTGCATGTATTTCAGGTACTTGGGCCACACTTGGATGGATGAGAGAGATGGAGGGGCCCAAAGAAGCCCCAAAGCTCCCTCAACCTTACCCCTAGTGGTCAAGAATCAAGCTTCAGAAAATAAGTCCATGGATCATGACGTTTGAAGCTCAAAGTGCAAGAAAATCCCCCAACACAGTCGTGGTAACATGGAACGGTCATGCTGCAAATGAAGAAATCACAAGAAAATTCTCAGTTTTGAAGCAGCAGCAAAACATGCCCCAATATGGTCGTGCTACGTAGCATGGCCATGTTGCGACCCTCCAACATGGTTGTGACATGCAGCACGGCCATGTTACCACTAACCCAACATGGTCGTGCCACATAGCACAGTCATGCCACATATAACCTGACACGGCTGTGCTACCTAGCATGTCCGTGCTACCAGCTCCCAACACGGTCGTGCTACCAGCCAGCCACTCCCCCAAAACAACTTGACATTTTTGACCATTTTAATTCACACTATCATTGTACCCCACCCATGACCATGCTCACCCCTACCCACCACAGCCATGGTGATCCACCACGGTCGTGCTACTCATAAAACCTAGCTACTTTTCCACTGCATTTCCCACTTTACACCTACTTGAACTATTGCTTCCTTCCCACCTATATATATGTGGGTGGAGTATGGAGGCCGAGGTAGGCCACCCAGAGCTACCCTAAAGATACCTTCCACCACCTCCTAGCTCCCCATTTTCACTCCTTAGCCATTCCACACCATTTCCACCTCCATTCCACTCCATTTCATCATTTCCCCCACCAAAGCACTAGTTTATCCTAGTTTCTACCCATAATCCCCTTCATTCCACACCCTTGCACATTGGAGGAGATAGGATGACATCTTGCAGCAGTTGGAGAGGAGGATTGCTCCATCTACACCGAGCTCCATGGCTTCTTCTACCTCTTTCTCCTTTCTTTTTGTATTTTCCAATTCCATGAGTAGCTAGGCCCTTTGGGTAGGTTGTTTGGGGTGTAAAATGTTACTTTGATACCATGTTGGAGAAAATGACATGTAAACTATGTGATTCCATTTTCTAATTATTATGTTCTATTTTCATCTTATTCTCCATGAACTACTTGTTGGTTTGTGTGTGAAATCACTTAGGAATTTAGGGAAATTGCTTATATGTGTGAATTTTGGGATTTGCCCCTAGGTCCAATTCTTGGATCCTTAGGTTGCCTCCCATATCCCTACATCCTAATCAATATCCCTAAACCTAAGTGAGAGATCTAAGTATCAATATTAGATAATTCTAGTGCAATTAGCATGGAGCCTTCTCAAGGCTAGAATGTGGGGGAATTAGGGTCCAAAGCCCTAGTTTCACCTCCCCATCACTACCCTCGACCCCTAATTGCCCTAGGAATGTTGAATCTAGAAACCTAGACTTGACTAGACTCTAATTGAATTGAACCTAATCCCTAACCCAATTGAACCTCGCAAGGGTAGTAGGGGGTGTTAGGAACTAGTTCCCCTATACACAACCTAGCATATCCATGTTCAGTTAGTAGCTTAGGTTAATTCATTAGATTCTAACTTGTTGTTTGGTTTGGATAATCTAAATGGAATCATAGTTTTCATATGTCGCCCCCCAACTTAAGTGATAAGTGCATCCTAAACAGCCCACACCTTCATTAATTGCTTTAAAACCCTAGTTTTCATCTTGCTTAGCTAGTGTTAGCTTAGTTAGCTTCTTGCCCTATTTTAACCTTATTCTTGCTAGTTTATCTCTTTACTCACTCTTGTGCTTTTCTTTTGCCTGCCTTAGTGTAAATTGCTTTTTCATACCTAGCTTAGTCTTTTCTTGCATACTTAATCTTAATCTAGTCTAGGGTAATTTAGATTTCATTCTCGCCTTTAATTGCTTTCTTGCTCACCTAGTTTAACAATCAAACAACCTTCAAACCATTATCCCTAGTCTCTGCAATAGGAACCTAGCAAAACCAACCTAGCTCTAGTGCCCCCTTTTCTCCCTGAGGATCGACCCCTACTCTTGCTTATCACCTATGCTACAATAGTACCCTGTGCGCTTGCGGGTGACCAATTTGGTATTGTGATCGACAATGTTAGGGTTAATATAAAATTGGAAAGATCCACATGTGTGTTTGAGTCTCGTGGAGTGCATCTAGTCACCCCTTGTTGCCTAGTGTGTACACCTCTGGCTCGATGCACCAAGCTTTCTGGCACCGTTTCCGAGGAGAAAGGTGCTCGGCCAAGCTAGTTAGTTTTGCTTTGACTTTTCCTACTTCCCTCATCATTGCTATTATTTATTCTTTATTCTTTACATTCTTTGTGTATTTTGGCTTACTAACTTGTTCTATTTTGTTTGGTTTTGCGTTGTGCTTGTGACAAACCACTCGGGGAAGACAAGATGGAAGGCTAAAATGCACGAACCCATCCATTTCCTCCACCACCCTACCTCCAAGGCTATCCAAAGCCTTACACACACCCACCACTACCATCACCACAACCTTCCCATCAGTTCACCTTCCAACCTCGATTCCCTCCTCCACCTCAATTCCAAAGGGCATTAATGCCAGTGCCAGCACCACAACTATCACATGCTCCCCCTACTTCGCATGAGCAAATGGATATGGCTTCGATCATGGGGTGTGACATGGTTGTTGAGAAGCTTAACAAGGGAGGGAAGAAATTTGACAAATATCTTAATGAGGATCCCTTGCCAGAATGTCCTTGTTCGCAAGTGTCCCATATGATTGATACCCCTCTCTTTGATGCCTATGAAGACCCATTCCTCAAGAGAGGGCAAAACTATGCATGAAATTTCTGAAGGTCATAAGGCTGATTAAGATCTATGATGATGATCCCTAAGGAAAGAAAACTACTGAAAAACACTTGAGAAGCTCGCATGACCCTTGGGAGGAAGATCAATTAAGGAAAGCATTTGAGAGGATTGTCTATGATGGGGATGCAAGCATTTTGTTTTTGGACAATGGTTTATGGTGAAAGAACAACAAGCCCAACTGAAGGCATGAAGCTCAGCACTTGTGGGAGGCAACCCACCTAGGTTTTGGAATTTTTCACCCAAACTTCAATTTTTGATACTTTTGATTTGTTTTTACGCTTTCCAAGAAAACACACACACACTTTATACTTTATGGTTATAGTTGTTTGTGAATCATGTTAGGATAGGTGCATTGGAAGGAGGATGCATGGTTGATATCACCAAGTAGGAGATCAAAATTGACAGAAAATTGCAAATCGGTAGAAAAGGTACATGAAGGTGACCAGCATGGCCATTCCACACAACACGGTCATTCCACACAGCATGGTCATAGAGCTACCAAGCCAGAACGGTCATTTTTATAGAACGTCCATGGTGCCCTCTACCCTATCATCCTTGACTTCTATTTCATGTTGAGGACTGCATGGTTTAAAAGTTTGGGGTGGTAGGGCGGTAAGCCCTTTCTCTACCCCCACTTTCCTCGATGTTCCTTGTTCTAAATTGTTTACCATGATGATCAAACAATATAACCATATCTCATACTTGTGTATCCATGCTTTATTTACTTGATTTGCATACTTGCATGTCATGTAGTTTACTTTCTTACAATTTTTGCGTAATTTTCAAAAATTTTGCTCTTCTTGGCATGCATTGCATATCATGTAAATTTTTGGTAATTATTGCATGTTATATCTAGTATTTGCTTGTTTACTACTTTAAGTTCAATAATATAGGCTTAGATGTGATTGAAGGAAACTTGGCACCGTTTTGGCCAATTTTTCTCAAATTTGATATTTCTTGCCTAAAAGTGTGTTTCAACCCAATCTCTACTTTTTTGGATTAAAAAATGAGGAGCTTTGACAAATGCAAGTGAATTATCATTGTTTGTTGCTAAATGGTATCAATACTTGACTTGTTACATGTGCATCACCTCTCTTGTATTTTTGGATGATTTGGTTGAATTGTGATTTGAGCAAGCTATGAGCGCTTAGTGCCTATGAAATCACTTGATTGAAATATCAATTTCATGTTGTTCGTTCATGTGGTGTGACATTGTTGGATGAAGTGTTGGATTATTTTTTACATGTGCATCACCTCTCTTGTGTTTGTGGATGATTTGGTTGAATTGTGATTTGAGAAAGCTATGAGCGCTTAGTGCCTATGAAATCACTTGATTGAAATATCAATTTCAAGTTGTTTGTTCATGTGGTGTGACATTGTTGGATGAAGTGTTGGATTAATTTTCATGCAGGATACCTTATGTTGTGAATCACGCCAATGAACCCTCTTTGACCTGACTCTTCACTCACCATCTTCTTACCCCTCCGCCTCATGAACGGATGCCAAAGTGCACATATCAACAGTGGCCACCACTAAAAGTTTGGGGTGGCCACATCTACATCTCACCACTTCACTCTCATCACCATATGCCCTATCTACTCCAAGGGCAAATAAAAAAATGCAAAAAGAAAATAAAAGGATGCTCCTGTTTAAGAGCATTCAAATAAAGAAAAGATGAGTGCTAGCAACAACACTCCAAAATCTCACCGCAACCCTTTCTTCCATCTTTATACCCATTGAACTAGGAAACATCAAACCTAGCTCATTTTTCCCTCTTCCAAAGCCATGTGGGTCATTTGGTGTGATTTGAAACATAAGGTTGAAAGGATGAAGGTGAAACAACGCTCCGGGTCATCCTTGATTAACATCATCATGAAACGGTTTACCCAGAATTACATGAAAGAAATATGGATAGCTTGTATGTTTTATGCACTATATTTGAAGTTCATGTGCTTTGTGCTCTTTTCATGATTAGTTTGTGAAAGTAGGAGAAGTATGCAAGAACAGACTAAGCTAGGTATGAAAAAGCAATTTACACTAAGGTAGGAAAAAGAAAAGCACAAGAGTGAGTAAAGAGATAAACTAGTAAGAACAAGGTTAAAATAGGGCAAGAAGCTAACTAAGCAGGAAAAGAGATAACTAAGCTAACACTAGCTAAGCAAGATGAAAACTAGGGTTTTAAAGCAATTAATGAAGGTGTGGGCTGTTTAGGGGATGCACTTATCACTTAAGTTGGGGGTGACATATGAACACTATGATTCCATTTAGATTATCCAAACCAAACAACAATTTAGAATCTAATAAATTAACCTAAGCTACTAACTGGCCATGGATATGCTAGGTTGTGTATAGAGGAACTAGTTCCTAACACCCCTTACTACCCTTGCGAGGTTCAATTGGGTTAGGGATTAGGTTCAATTCAATTAGAGTCTACTCAAGTCTAGGTTTCTAGATTCAACATTCCTAGTGCAATTAGGGGTCGAGGGTAGTGATGGGGAGGTGAAATTAGGGTTTTGGACCCCAATTCCCCCACATTCTAGCCTTGAGAAGGCTCCATGCTAATTGTACTAGAATTATTTAATCTAGCTACTTAGATCTCTCACTTATCTTTAGGGAGATTAATTAGGATGTAGGGAGATGGGAGGCAACCTCGAGATCTAAGAATTAGACCTAGGGGCAAATCCCAAAATTCACACATATAAGCAATTTCCCTAAATTCCTAAGTGATTTCACTCACAAACCAACAAGAAGTTCATGGAGAATAAGATGCAAATAGAACATAATCATTAGAAAATGGAATTAAAAAGTTTACATGTCATTTTTCCCCAACATGGTATCAAATTAACATTTTACACCCCAAACAGCCCACCCAAAGGGCCTAGCTACACATGGAAATGGAAAATACAAAAAGAAAGGGAAAAGAGGTAGAAGAAGCCATGGAGCTCAGTGTAGATGGAGCAATCCTCCTCTCCAACTACTGTAAGACGTCCTCCTCTCTCCTACAAGGTGCAAGGGTGTGGAATGAAGGGGATTATGGGTAGAAATTAGGATAAACTAGTGCTTTGGTGGTGGAAATGGTGAAATGGAGTGGAATGGAGGTGGAAATGGAGTGGAATGGCTAAGGGGAGAAAATGGAGGTCTAGGAGGTCGTGGAAGGTAGATCTAGGGTAGCTTTGGGTGGCCTACCTCGGCCTCCAGCCACCACCCACACATATATAGGTGGAGAGGAAGCAATAGCTCGAGTAGGGGTAAAGTGGGAAATGCGCTGGAAAAAGTAGCTAGGTTTTGTGAGTAGCACGGCCGTGGTGGGTAGGGGTGAGCATGGGTTGTGGTGGGGTACAACGATTGTGTGAATTAAAATGGTCAAAAATGTTAGGTTGTTTTGGGGGAGTGGTTGGCTGGTAGCACAGTCGTGCTGGGTAGCACGACTGTGTTGGGTTATATGTGGCACGACCGTACTACGTGGAACGGCCGTGTTGGTTTAGTGGTAACATGGCCGTCCTGCATGGCATGGCCGTTTTGGAGGGTCGCAGCATGGTCGTCCTGTGTAGCATGGCCGTGTTGGGGTATGTTTTTCTGCTATTTCAAAATTGAGATTTTTCCTATGATTTCTTCATTTGCAGCACGACGGTTCCGTGTTACCACAGTCGTGTTGGGGGCTTTGCTTACACTTTGACTTCAAACTTCATGATCCATGGACTTCTTTGCTTAAGCTTGACTCTTGACTACTAGGGGTTGGTTGGGGGAGCTTTTGGTCCTTCTTTGGGCCCCTCCATCTCTCTCGTCCATCCAAGTGTCGCCCAAGCACGTGAAATACATGCAAATAATGTCCATAAGTACATTTTACACAAATATGTATATTAGGAGAAACCTCATGTAATCTAACATGTATAAATGTGATTGAAATGCAATATGACACAAGATGTAGCCCTAAAATAGGGTTGCATCACCACCCCAAACTTAAAACATACTTGTCCTCAAGTATGCTCCAACTCAATCTCTCTGCAAAATTTTCACAACTAAGAAATGACAAATGCAATGTAAAGGATGATTATTTCTGAATAGGATCACTAGTGACTAAGTACATCATCTAGTCTAGGGTAATTTAGATTTCATTCTCGCCTTTAATTGCTTTCTTTCTCACCTAGTTTAACAATCAAACAACCTTCAAACCATTAGCCCTAGTCTCCGCAATAGGAACCTAGCAAAACCAACCTAGCACTAGTGCCCCCTTTTCTCCCTGAGGACCGACCCCTACTCTTGCCTATCACCTATGCTACAATAGTACCCTGTGCGCTTGCGGGTGACCTATTTGGTATTGTGATCAACAATGTTAGGGTAAATATAAAATTTGAAAGATCCACATGTGTGTTCGAGTCCCGTGGAGTGCATCTAGTCACCCCTTGTTGGCTAGTGTGTACACCTCTGGCTCGATGCACCTCATGCCATGCCTCTTCTCTATGCCTATGACATGATCAAATCTGGAAATGACATTGTAGGTATCACTAAGCTATAAGAGTTCTTAACCATCCATTTTCAAATGAAAGATCTAGGAGGTCTTCATTATTTCTTGGGTTGAGATTCAAAAAATCATTCTAGTATTTTTATATGTCAATAAAAGTATGCATCCAAAATTATTTGTAGGGAAATCATTTATATGATAGGACAGTTGATACACCACTAGAGTTGCATGGAAATCTCATTCCTAATGATGGGACACCTCTAGTGAATGGTACCTGATACAAACAATTGGTTGGTCAACTCATCTACCAAACAATCACTAGGCATGGTATTTCTTATGTAGTGATCATTTTTAGTCAGTTCATGAGTGTTTCTTGTTAATCTCATTATTCATCTATTTTGCAAATTCTTCATTATCCCAAAGGAACGATAAAAAATCACTTATGATGTGAAAAACTACAGATCGCACTCTTAGAGTATATTCAGATGCAGATAAGGTTGGATTCCCAACCACCAGACACTTTAGTATTGGTTTCTATTTATTTTTGGGACCATCACTAATTTCTTAGTGTAGTACCAAGCAAGCCGTCATGATACGATCTAGTTGTGAGGCAAGAAAAAGAGCTATTCCTATAACAAAATATGAGATCATCCACTTGAGATGGCTTCTTTTTGACATGGGTGTTGTTATGAATAACAATACTCTACTCTTACATGATAATGTAAGTATCATCTACATTGTGATGAATCCAGTATTTCATGATAGAACAAATCACATTGAAGTGAATTGTCACTTGATACAATAAAAGTTGTAGTCTCGTGTCATCTCTTTACCTATATATCTTTGACAAATCAAACCGTTGATGTATTTAATAAATTAACTTCCATCTCCTAGATATAACATTCTCATTTTCAAACTCAAGGTATTTGATCCATCTTGAGTTTGTGGGGGTGTGTTGGTTCTATTTTTCCAAAATGTCATTAGTAATCAATCATCAATTGTTCTATTGATTAATTGTCAATTAGTGTTAACACTGACTGTATTTATATTGTTGACCATTGATTGTATTTATATTGTTTACGATTGGTTACTCTCACATATTCATTGTATCTATTACTTCTCTCATGTCTCTTTCACTTCTTCATCCTCTCACGTATCATATTATAAAGAGGGTCTCCTCCTGTATATAAAGGGTCATACTTTTTGTAATACATATACAATAAAATATACTTATTTTTCAAGTTTTAGATTTAAATAGAAACCAGCAACAAAGGAACATCAATAGAAGCAGCCAACTATGAATTTGTGACTTAATGTGACTGTCAGCTATCTAGATTGGAAGAATGAAATATTTCCTTCTTGATAAGCCAAAAAAAATCATTTCCTTAATCTTCTTACATCTTCCCTAATCAACTTTTCCCAATTTTTTTCTTACAGGTGTGAAAAAACCCAATTTGTAATTAGGAGCATTGATTAGTTTTCTACAAACCAACATCTGATCTCAAAAATTAAGAATAATGTTTTGGATAGTTATTGACAATGATTCCTTTCTAAGTTTTCCAAATAGCAATATATATTGTGTTAAAATGTCTGAAGGTATATAGATTACCTATTTATCCTTATCCTCTCCATTTACCCAGTGGAAAAGAAGTAAAGGTAAGAGAAGGATAAGGAAAGTGTTGAGATGGGTAATTACTCTTATCCCCTGGAGGGTGAGGGTGAGGGTGAGGGTAGATCTTTACCCTCCTCATACGCTCCTCATTTACATCCTTAGCTGGAACAAGATTGTGGGCTCTGATCTCCAAAGTTCGAGATGAACACATGAACTTCGAAGTAAACATAGCAGAAGCGATTCGTTTAGCAGCGGAATACCAAAAATCGGCGGAAAATAAAACTTTTTGAGATAAGACATTGAAACCATAAAAACTCCTTTCATAGATTCAAGAAAAACTGTTTACATCTCTGTTAATTACTTCTTTGAGTAATTACACACAGCATGCTACAAAATCTCAAGGGACGAATCAAAACTCAGACCATGACTCCAAGGACCTGAGAGTACAGAGGACGCATAGGACTCACTATATATCTATATAACTCAGCAGTCTGAATCTCCACCTGAGATTTACTGCTGCTCTGGGTGCTGCTGCTACTGATACTGGTCACCTGGAGCTTGGTCCCTTTGTCCTTGGCGACCACCTAAAAATTTGAAATCTACGGGGTGAGACAATTTTAAATAATTGTCCCAGCGGGAGTTATAACCCTTCGCCAGAAACAAGATTATTATAGAATAAGAGAATAACAGTACACAAAGAAGTCATATATATTTTAGGAGTAGTTAGAACAATGTTTCACAGATTATAATCTATTCCTCCTACTAGAAGTAAAGCATCTCTAAGATAAACCCACATATCACTTTTCTTTTAGAAATAAAAGGACATGTATAACATCTATTTATTATAAATCCATCATCACCACACTGGCTCTCTTCAGGCTTATATCATATATCCATCACCTAGCATTATAATAAGGGATATCATGGCATGTAGCCATACCCTTTCCTACAAGGTGTTAGGATTCCAAATCCACAACATAACTGTATGATTAGTACACATGAAATCATACTTAACCATACTCAAGTGACACAAGGGTTATTTACATTCATCACCCATAAGTCTGCAGTTAAGCCTTTCATAGGATTATCTTGTAATAGAACTTCACATAGTAACACTCTATATCAGGATCACATTTCATAATTTAACATAGGGATATCAATCCCTAAACATCTTATCACTAAGAATCCGAAAAGTGAGAGTCCAAACCCCTGAACTAATTATAACATTTATTACCAACAACATATTATTTTATCTGGTCATCTAAATAATATGACCTTTGATGAACATCAACGCATATTACTCATGACTCATTCGACCTATCAAACTCATAAGTTATCACTTATCAGATAACATACATGTTCTTGAATATTAAACATTAGCATAGCAGCTAAGAAAGAAGGATACTAAATGTAACAAGTCTAACTTAAATCAATTATCATTTCTCAATTCTCTCATCACAAGTCATCTGTTAAGCATGACCTTGATGGTACTCATGGCTCTCACAGCCCATCAATCTCATAAGATGCCACTAACAAGGCACCAGGATATATCACTATTCATAAAGCTAACAACATGCTTTCAAAGAATATAGCAACATCATCCATACTTGGATATGATCATCCTCATATAGGAACCTACATGGTCAATTCAACTGATAACAATAAATAACTCATTTAAAGAAGTTGTATATCCCTACTCTTACAAGAGCTAGGTTTCCCTGGTTTTCATCAAATAGTGTTTTAAGGCACACATTACATGCCCTCACCCTAGAATTAGGGTTTACTATTCACATTACATGTCATCACCCTTGAATTAGGGTTTACTACTCACATTACATGAATTGAACTCATATCATCATCATGTATGAGAAAACATCACCTTTGGTGCTCTCAGGTTAGGTTAAGATTCATCAATTATCATAGTTAGGGTTTCCATGATTTCACATAGTGGATCATACCCTATTCTTGCACATTCATGTATATTGAAGGTATTTTACTTGAGTTTCCACCATAATTGGTACCTTCTCTCTCCTCTAACTAGTAGATGGTGATTACACCACTCTAGATTAGGTTGGGTTAAATCCTCATTGACTAACACAAGTCAACACATCACCATCATGTGATTAGGGTTTGATTAAAACAAGGTATCACTCAATTGAACCCATTTAAGTTGAAACGAGTGTTAACCCATTTGAATTGAAACGAGTGTGAACCCATTTGAGTTGAAATGGGTGTGGACTCGTTTGAGTTGAAACGGGTGTGAACCCATTTGGATTGAAACGGGTGTGGACTCGTTTGAGTTGAAACGGGTGTGGACTCATTTGAGTTGAAACGGGTGTGAACCCATTTGGATTGAAACGGGTGTGGACTCATTTGAGTTGAAACGGGTGTGAATCCATTTGGATTGAAATGGGTGTGGACTCGTTTGAGCCTAAACGAGTGTCAACCCATTTGAGCGTAAACGAGTGTCAACCCATTTGAGCCTAAACGAGTGTGGTCATGAAAGGTGACATAAAGGTTATGATAGAATAGGATATCCTTTGTTGAAGCCTTCAATTGGCCCAAGACATGTTAACCACTTACAAATTGAGTCAATTAAGATGAGCCTCAAACAATTGGACACCAAATTGACCTTCAATTGGAAGCCAATTAGAGTTAATTCTGACTCAATTAAGGTTTCCAATCGGCTAATCATCAATTTTCAACAATGTGAATCAAATCAAGGTTGAACCTATCAATTGAACTCCAATTGGGCCCAAACTTGGCCCAAACGGTCTTGAGATCGTTTGGATGACCTCCAAATGATCTTGAGACCGTTTGCCCAAATTTTGACCAAAAACCAAGTCGGTTGGATTAGGGTTGAACTTGAATTAGGTCTAAAATCAGCATTTTTATCGATTCAACAACTTATTACAATTGGACCCTCAACCCATCAAATTACCTCAACTTTAGACCTTCAAATGGTCTTGAGTTGTGCCCAAACGGTCTTGAGACCGTTTGGAGGAACCCCCAAATGATCTTGAGACCGTTTGGGTCCTTCAACCCAAAACTCAACAAAATCTATATATGAAAACAGCAATTTCAGCCCGATTAGGGTTAGGATGTTGAAGTGCCTTCAACTCTCAATTGGTTAAGAATTTAACTTTGATTCTTTTCAGGAATGAAATTCAACATATTATGAACAGGAATCTCAAACGGTCAATGCTTGGTCAAATCACTCAAACGGGTTGAACCCGTTTGCCCAAAAAGTTCAAGTTAATCAGTTTGGAAAAATCAGCACTTAATTCAATTCGATTGCCTAATTGATTGGCCTTCAACCTACGATTACTTTGAAGTTAACCCCTCAAATTTGGTGGGTCATTATCCTACATGATTATGAACAGGAATCCCAAACGGTCAACACTTGGTCAACGCCCTCAAACGGGTTGAACCCATTTGCTCCAACCGACCATGTGAACCCGTTTGCCCTTCAAACGGTCTGGTCAGAGGGGGGGGGAATAGGACCGTTTGATAAAGTAACTTTGGTAATCACTCCCACCTTCTTCAAACTCTGTCAAGGTCAGTTATACCACCGTTTTACTTGCAAAGTGCAAGGAAGAAGGGGGTAGAAGAAGAACTAAGTACTAGAATTGCAAGAACAAAACATATGCATATAAAGTGTAGAGTTTAGAATTATAAAACCCACCTTAAACGATGTTCTTGGAGCTCCAAGCTTCCAGGCTTCAAGCCTCTAATGGCTTCTTGAACTACACAACTTGGTCAAGTGTGATTCCTCCAAAGAAAGGTAGAAATGGATGGCTAGAACAAGAAAACTAAGTGAGTTATCCACAAAACCAAGCTTGCATGATGAATTCACCCAAGAATCCGAGCTTGAAGATGGTTCTTCTCACCTTAGAACTACTTGGTTGTCTCCCTGAGCTCCAGATCTTGCATTAGACGTTTTGAGAAAGAAGAGAAGTGAAGAGAAATGAAGGATCGTTCACTTGGTTTACAGGGAAAAAGGGCTTATATACTTTAGGCCATTTTACACCATAAGGACCTCTAAAGCATGGGATTTTCATCTAAATCCCTCCTTGCTTCTTAGGCACGTCCAAGCCATCTAAACTTAAACCAAGTTCATCAAAACTCAAGATTTAAGGGTAGAAAAGATCAACTTTCAACTAGGGTACACATATGAAGGTCTTCATACACATACATGGTGAATTTTATGCACAAAGATTACTTTTCTTATATGATTATTTATTGGTGCATCTCTTTCATAATTTCTACTCTAAATGATGCCAAGAGTCATATAAGATGCTCTAGAAGGTGTACTTTACAAGTTTCACCCATAATTTGGGTAAATTGCACTTTACTCCAAATTAGGGTTTTTAAGCACCAGGGTCATTCCACAAGCTGCATCTGAATGCCCAAGCTTGAAGAATCCATCATGCCTCATAAGATTCACTCTTATGATGTTTCATCATCAAGGGTACATCTTAACCTGTGAACTCTGCAAGTTAAACCTCTTAACTGGGTAATTGCACATAGGTCCCTGCATTGCAAAACAATACTACAACATTGTTCCTAGGGGACAGGAATGGAAACATATGTTCCTTAGGAGCTTTTATTACCCGCTAAAAGATAATTACAAGTGTTTAATTACATATTTAGGAAAAACTTCTAGGGTTAGGTTATAACTCAGGTCAGGGATGTTACAAATTATAAACCCCTAACAAGGATTTCGTCCTCGAAATCCCAGGGAAAGGAAAAATAGATTGATCATCATGATGATATTATGGGTTTGTAATTTGTACAAAGTCCCTTTTGTTAGTTACTTCTTATCACTGTTTATGCTTGTATAAAGCATAAACCCCTAACATAAGGTGTCCATACTTTTTGAAAGGAAAAAGCATAAAAGAACATTCTTCCAATATTACTCAAGAATGCTTACCATCAGAGGAACATACATACTTTAACACAGATATTTTACTCAGTATATTGTCTCAAAGGCTTCATTGAAGGAGTTCATTGAGTATGCTTACTCAGTAGTTACTGAGGAAATTCACCAAGTATATTCACTAAGTTTGTTCACTAAGTATTCACTGAGGAAATTCACTGAGTATATTCACTAAGCATTCACTGGGTATGTTCACTGAGCATATTCACTAAGTATTCACTGAGTATATTCACTAAGCATATTCACTAAGTATTCACTGAGTATATTCACTAAGCATATTCACTAAGTATTCACTAAGTATATTCACTAAGTATTCACTGAGTATATTCACTAAGCATATTCACTAAGTATTCACTGAGTATATTCACTGAGCATATTCACTAAGTATTCACTGAGTATATTCACTAATCAGATTCACTAAGTATTCACTGAGTATATTCACTAAGTATTCACTGAGTATATTCACTAAGCATATTCACTAAGTATTCACTGAGTATATTCACTAAGTATTCACTGAGTATATTCACTAAGTATTCACTGAGTATATTCACTGAGCATATTCACTAAGTATTCACTGAGTATATTCACTGAGCATATTCACTAAGTATTCACTGAGTATATTCACTGAGCATATTCACTAAGTATTCACTGAGTATATTCACTGAGCATATTCACTAAGTATTCACTGAGTATATTCACTAAGCATATTCACTAAGTATTCACAGAGTATATTCACTAAGTATTCACTGAGTATATTCACTAAGTATTCACTGAGTATATTCACTGAGCATATTCACTAAGTATTCACTGAGTATATTCACTAAGTATTCACTGAGTATATTCACTAAGTATTCACTGAGTATATTCACTAAGTATTCACTGAGCTTTTCTTATTTAATTCTTCCTTATACTCTCTAGATTGTTATAGAATAATTACCTGATTAGAGTAATCAAAAGATAACAATCTAGGAGTTTCATACTTGCCTTATCTACAATAACTACATACCTGGCCAGGGTATATAAGTATTGAGATTAGGTAGTATGTATTTTACTTATCAACATATTCCTCGTTCTTCATATCATTATACACACAGAATTTACCATACTAGATTATTCTTCAGGTATCACATCTATATTTCATCCTTTTCATACACAGTTAAGGGAGATTATAAATTGTTTTAAAGAATACTGAGTAAGATACAAGTTCTTATCTCCCTTGTGTTCTTCCAGGACCTAGTCAAGGAATTCAGAAGCAGCAAAATTACATATTTTAACACATAGAATCCTGATATGTAATATTAAAACAAAACTTATTTCATCTGACATGTATGGGACGTTTGTCCACGTCCTATATTATTATAGAGCCTCCCTTGTGAGCCTTGCAGACTCTGTCCTTGGGGCTGAGTCATTAATGTATTCCTGTCTGGACAATCCCTTGCCAGGTGTCCCGGCTGTCTACATAGGTAACAGATCCTGGGTGCAAAATGTCTATACGATCCAGTTACCGATGCTGATGCTATGTCGGAGGGTCCTCTTGGAATACTACTATGATCCCTACTTCCACTGGACACCCATTGTGTCTGGGTAGGAAATCCTGACAAAGTTGATGGTGTAGAAAATCTTGGTTTCTTAAAACTTTCAGGCCCTTGTTCTTGAGGCTGGGTGTACATCTTCTTACTACTTGTCTGTTGTTTCATGGATTCTGACCTCTCTATCCTTCTTACTGACTCCACAAAGGTGGCAAACCATTCTCTATTCTCTAGAGCAGACACAGGAGTGGCTAGTTCAGATTTCAAACCCTTTTCAAAACGTCGAATTCTTTCTTCATCGGTAACTGCCATTTGTGGACAAAACCGTAGTAACTCCATGAACTTAGCTTCATACTCACTAACGTTCATGTGTCCTTGTGTGATCTTCTCAAATTGAGAGATCTTCTCATCTAGATACGTCTTAGGGAAGTATCTATTGACGAATTCTCGTCAGAAAACCTCCCATCCTATTTCTTCGCCTGGTCTCTTATCCTCCTCTATCATCCACCAATTACCAGCACCCCCTTTTAGGAGGTATACCACATGTTTTACCTTTTCAGCTTCAGGAATATCAAGGATCCTGAAAGCCTTTTCCAGCTTTGTCAACCATAGATCAGCATCTGCTGGGTCAGATGTACCAGCATAGTCTATGGCTCCCACCCGGCGAAGTCTCTCGAAAGTCTTGCCAGTTCCATAACCTTCCTGATGGGCTGGTACCCTAGGTGCAGATGGTGGCACCCTATCTGCTATGTGTGTTATGGCTGTCAGAAACTTATCAAATAAGGCATGGACAGCTGGGTTTTCTATTTCAGCTGGGTCAAACTGGGGTGGCTCCCTGGGTTGCTCAGGTAAGGGTTGCTCCATTTCTGGGTGCCTTGCACCTCCCTGTGGTGCAGCAACGCTACTTTCCGCCACGTACTCTTCATGTGGCTCAGACATCCTTATATATCTTCTCCTCCTGAGGAGCAGAAGGTTCTATTAGATAAGGAAGGAACACTAAGGATAGACTCGACATCCTAAGTCCTATGTCTCTGTAGACTCAGCGGACCTAGAGCTCTGATACCACTAATTGTGGGCTCTGATCTCCAAAGTCCGAGATGAACACATGAACTTCGAAGTAAACATAGCGGAAGCGATTCGTTTAGAAGCGGAATACCAAAAATCGGCAGAAAATAAAACTTTTTGAGATAAGACATTGAAACCATAAAAAATCCTTTCATAGATTCAAGAAAAATTGTTTGCATCTCTGTTAATTACTTCTTGAGTAATTACACACAACATGCTATAAAATCTCAAGGGATGAATCAAAACTCAGACCATGACTCCAAGGACCTGAGAGTACAGAGGACGCATAGGACTGACTATCTATCTATATAACTCAGCAGTCTGAATCTCCACCTGAGATTTACTGCTGCTCCGGGTGCTGCTGCTGCTGATACTGGTCACCTGGAGCTTGGTCCCTTCGTCCTTGGCGACCACCTAAAAAGTTGAAATCTACGGGGTGAGACAATTTTAAATAATTGTCCCAGCGGGAGTTATAACCCTTCCCCAGAAACATGATTATTACAGAATAAGAGAATAACAGTACACAAAGAAGTCATATATATTTTAGGAGTAGTTAGAACAATGTTTCACAGATTGTAATCTATTCCTCCTACTAGAAGTAAAGCATCTCTAAGATAAACCCACATATCACTTTTCTTTTAGAAATAAAAGGACATGTATAACATCTATTTATTATAAATCCATCATCACCACACTGGCTCTCTTCAGGCTTATATCATATATCCATCACCTGGCATTATAATAAGGGATATCATGGCCTGTAGCCATACCCTTTCCTACAAGGTGTTAGGATTCCAAATCCACAACATAACTGTATGATTAGTACACATGAAATCATACTTAACCATACTCAAGTGACACAAGGGTTATTTACATTCATCACCCATAAGTCTGCAGTTAAGCCTTTCATAGGATTATCTTGTAATAGAACTTCACATAGTAACACTCTATATCAGGATCACATTTCATAATTTAACATAGGGATATCAATCCCTAAACATCTTATCACTAAGAATCCGGAAAGTGAGAGTCCAAACCCCTGAACTAATTATAACATTTATTACCAACAACATATTATTTTATCTGGTCATCTAAATAATATGACCTTTGATGAACATCAGCGCATATTACTCATGACTCATTCGACCTATCAAACTCATAAGTTATCACTTATCAGATAACATACATGTTCTTGAATATTAAACATTAGCATAGCAGCTAAGAAAGAAGGATACTAAATGTAACAAGTCTAACTTAAATCAATTATCATTTCTCAATTCTCTCATCACAAGTCATCTGTTAAGCATGACCTTGATGATACTCATGGCTCTCACAGCCCATCAATCTCATAAGATGCCACTAACAAGGCACCAGGATATATCACTATTCATAAAGCTAACAACATGCTTTCAAAGAATATAGCAACATCATCCATACTTGGATATGATCATCCTCATATAGGAACCTACATGGTCAATTCAACTGATAACAATAAATAACTCATTTAAAGAAGTTGTATCTCCCTACTCTTACAATAGCTAGGTTTCCCTGGTTTTCATCAAATAGTGTTTTAAGGCACACATTACATGCCCTCACCCTAGAATCAGGGTTTACTATTCACATTACATGTCATCACCCTTGAATTAGGGTTTACTACTCACATTACATGAATTGAACTCATATCATCATCATGTATGAGAAAACATCACCTTTGGTGCTCTCAGGTTAGGTTAAGATTCATCAATTATCATAGTTAGGGTTTCCATGATTTCACATAGTGGATCATACCCTATTCTTGCACATTCATGTATATTGAAGGTATTTTACTTGAGTTTCCACCATAATTGGTACCTTCTCTCTCCTCTAACTAGTAGATGGTGATTACACCACTCTATATTAGGTTGGGTTAAATCCTCATTGACTAACACAAGTCAACACATCACCATCATGTGATTAGGGTTTGATTAAAACAAGGTATCACTCAATTGAACCCGTTTAAGTTGAAACGAGTGTTAACCCATTTGAATTGAAACGAGTGTGAACCCATTTGATTTGAAATGGGTGTGTACTCGTTTGAGTTGAAACGGGTGTGAACCCATTTGGATTGAAACGGGTGTGGACTCATTTGAGTTGAAACGGGTGCGGACTCATTTGAGTTGAAACGGGTGTGAACCCATTTGGATTGAAACGGGTGTGGACTCATTTGAGTTGAAACGGGTGTGAATCCATTTGGATTGAAACGGGTGTGGACTCGTTTGAGCCTAAACGAGTGTCAACCCATTTGAGCGTAAACGAGTGTCAACCCATTTGAGCCTAAACGAGTGTGGTCATGAAAGGTGACATAAAGGTTATGATAGAATAGGATATCCTTTGTTGAAGCCTTCAATTGGCCCAAGACATGTTAACCACTTAAAAATTGAGTCAATTAAGATGAGCCTCAAACAATTGGACACCAAATTGACCTTCAATTGGAAGCCAATTAGAGTTAAGTCTGACTCAATTAAGGTTTCCAATCGGCTAATCATCAATTTTCAACAATGTGAATCAAATCAAGGTTGAACCTATCAATTGAACTCCAATTGGGCCCAAACTTGGCCCAAACGGTCATGAGATCGTTTGGATGACCTCCAAACGATCTTGAGACCGTTTTCCCAAAGTTTGACCAAAAACCAAGTCGGTTGGATTAGGGTTGAACTTGAATTAGGTCTAAAATCAGCATTTTTATCGATTCAACAACTTATTACAATTGGACCCTCAACCCATCAAATTACCTCAACTTTAGACCTTCAAACGGTCTTGAGTTGTGCCCAAACGGTCTTGAGACCGTTTGGAGGAACCCCCAAACGATCTTGAGACCGTTTGGGTCCTTCAACCCAAAACTCAACAAAATCTATATATGAAAACAGCAATTTCAGCCCGATTAGGGTTAGGATGTTGAAGTGGCTTCAACTCTCAATTGGTTAAGAATTTAACTTTGAATCATTGCAGGAATGAAATTCAACATATTATGAACAGGAATCTCAAACGGTCAACGCTTGGTCAACTCACTCAAATGGGTTGAACCCATTTGCCCAAAAAGTTCAAGTTAATCAGTTTGGAAAAATCAGCACTTAATTCAATTCGATTGCCTAATTGATTGGCCTTCAACCTACGATTCCTTTGAAGTTAACCCCTCAACTTTGGTGGGTCATTAGCCTACATGATTATGAACATGAATCCTGAACGGTCAACGCCCTCAAACGGGTTGAACTCGTTTTCTCCAACCGACCATGTGAACCCGTTTGCCCTTCAAACGGTCTGGTCGGGGGGGGAACAGGACCGTTTGATAAAGTAACTTTGGTAATCACGCCCACCTTCTTCAACCTCTGTCAAGGTCGGTTATAACACCGTTTTACTTGCAAAGTGCAAGGAAGAAGGGGGTAGAAGAAGAACTAAGTACTAGAATTGCAAGAACAAAACATGCATATAAAGTGTAGAGTTTAGAATTATAAAACCCGCCTTAAACGATGTTCTTGGAGCTCCAAGCTTCCAGACTTCAAGCCTATAATGGCGTCTTGAACTCCAAAACTTGGTCAAGTGTGATTCCTTCAAAGAAAGGTAGAAATGGATGGCTAGAACAAGAAAACTAAGTGAGTTATCCACAAAACCAAGCTTACATGATGAATTCACCCAAGAATCCGAGCTTGAAGATGGTTCTTCTCACCTTAGAACTACTTGGTCGCCTCCCTGAGCTCCAGAGCTTTCCTTAGACGTTTTGAGAAAGAAGATAAGTGAAGAGAAATGAAGGATCGTTCACTTGGTTTACAAGGAAAAAGGGCTTATATACTTTAGGCCATTTTACACCATAAGGACCTCTAAAGCATGGGATTTTCATCTAAATCCCTCCTTGCTTCTTAGGCACGTCCAAGCCATCTAAAATTAAACCAAGTTCATCAAAACTCAAGATTTAAGGGTAGAAAAGATCAACTTTCAACTAGGGTACACATATGAAGGTCTTCATACACATACATGGTGAATTTTATGCACAAAGATTACTTTTCTTATCTGATTATTTATTGGTGCATCTCTTTCATCATTTCTACTCTAAATGATGCCAAGAGTCATATAAGATTCTATAGAAGGTGTACTTTACAAGTTTCACCCATAATTTGGGTAAATTGCACTTTACTCCAAATTAGGGTTTTTAAGCACCAGGGTCATTCCACAAGCTGCATCTGAATGCCCAAGCTTGAAAAATCCATCATGCCTCATCAGATTCACTCTTATGATGTTTTATCATCAAGGGTACATCTTAACCTGTGAACTCTGCAAGTTAAACCTCTTAACTGGGTAATTGCACATAGGTCCCTGCATTGCAAAACAATACTACACCATTGTTCCTAGGGGACAGGAATGGAAACATATGTTCCTTAGGAGCTTTTATTACCTGCTAAAAGATAATTACAAGTGTTTAATTACATATTTAGGAAAAACTTCTAGGGTTAGGTTATAACTCAGGTCAGGGATGTTAGAAAGATCCTCGGGTAATCTAAGTACTTCTAGTTGATGTTAGATGTAGCACGAGAGTAGCTATGTGGCTCTACCGAGGCTCACTTTCTTTCTTGATGCAAAACTCCCATTTTTTTAGTCCACCTTATGATGCTCTGTTCCTTTTCCCACTCCCCATCCAACACTTCCCTTACCCTAGATTCTTCCTCTAGAGATTTTTCAAATTATCTTATACTGTGATATGAAATGGATGCGGCGTAATAATGTTTCCTCTTCACACAATTGTTTTGATATCTAAATAGTTATACATAAAAAAGAATGCATATGTTTGACTTCTATTGCATATTGTCAATGTGCATGAGAGGAGAAGAGAAAAAAAATCTTTCTTACATTCATTTTTTTATCTTCTAGTTAGTCATTTCTAGTCTATATAATTTCAGATAATACTTAGCTTTTTGAACTATCCATCCGGCCTGTGTGGGATTATAAGTAGGACGAATCCCATTAAAATCTCAGATCTTATGTTTGGTTGTATAAAAATGACATAAGGGTTATAACTCTTTGGGAATAGGAGTCTCATCCAAGAAGGATTTTTAGTTCCACACTCCTCCTAGGATGGGCGACATAAAGAATCTTCATACCCCATTCCCCGATGTTCAATATTTTTTACGATGATGCACCTCCTATTCTTACTCCAACTATTTGTCATATGTCCACAGTCACAATCATTTTTTTCTGGTGGAATATCCTAGCATCTTGAAAATTTTCTACATGATTGTCGTTCTTGATGGTGCATGGAACCTGGCAATCTTCCACTTCATTTCCATCCATGGACATATCTGAAAAGAAAACATAATTCTTTGTTAACAAGTTGCATGCATCATCTTATCTATCAACGCCATGCTCTCTATCAACATCATGCACCATCACTTATATATTTGTATTGTTTCAAACTAAGCAACATTGATTCTTCTTGTTGTCTTCCTGACCGTCAAATTGAAACAATATTTTTACTTGTTTTACTTTTGTTGTTCTTTTCATCTGTCAATGTAATAGCATGACCTTGTTGGGGAGGAAGATGCTTGAATTCTTCCTCCTAACATCAGTTTTCACCAATTAAATTTAAAAAATAAGAAAGGTCATCAGTTATTTCATGGGTTTATTAGAAAATTTATATTTCAAGACTATTACAAAACGAAGGTTCTTGCCTTCTTCCTTGCATATCAACCTAGCATTTATAAACACAACATGGCATCATTTATTTCATTGATTTATAGGAAATATTATGTTGTATATTGGTAGTAAATGATACCAAAATTGTTAAAATGTTTGCTAAGACTAATTGCTAATAGATCATGTTGTGTCTTATTTATCTTTAAAAAAATAAAATAACATTGTACCCAACCTTCTTATCAGTTACAATGTTGGTTGTCTTGAACATATAAAGCAAGTGGCACCCAATAAGTTATTTGTTAGTTTCAATTGTGTATTGATTCAAAAAGTTTCTATCTTATATAAAATCTAAAAATAAGATGTCTATGATCTACGGCTATGTTTATAAATTTGTATTAGAAAAGCATTTTTCATACATAACATTATTTTATGAAGTACATTGTAACATGATTCAAATTTACATATCAAGAGACTATATCATGGTATCGTTAAATGTGTGTTTTAATTATTTATTATCTTTTGAGTTTGATACTTTTGGATTTTTAGCACCAGAGGTAGTGGATCTTCTCAAAGGATCTAAAATATTATGCATAGATCTATGGATGTAGTATTTCAAAAGATTGGTTTTGTCATCCAAAAGGGGGCTGACAGCTCAGCCCGTTGTCGATCTGCCTTCTATTTCATTGTAATTGTATTGTAAGTTATAATTACTAACGACTTTATTTTGTCTCAATTCCAATAGAATAGTAAGTCACATTTGTTGCTATCTTCTTTTATTTTATCTTTGATGTGATAGTGTGAAGTTTCAAATCTAAATTGGTTGTTATTGCGATCAATGCATTTCAAAAAGAATAATTATATTTTGAAATGTGATTATGATAGTAGTTTGGTATAACCTTTGTTTTATACATTTTGTAACTTTATGATTACAAAGTTACTATCATGGTAATAGTCACAAATTCAACTCAACATCAAACATAATACACAATCTGAGAAATAATTAGAAGTCTAGTACTGATTTAGTTAGATTCATTATGAATCATGTCCTATATTACATCCAAACTAGGAAGGGATCAACCAACATCCCATCCTCCAGCTATATTTCCTATCCCATCTTCAATAAAATCCCATAGATCCCATCTTAGTCTTTTCATGCAAACCAAATATGCACTAATTGGCTATAATTTTGATAGAATGGATGGAAACAATATTCGAGATGGATACAACGGTACTTGGAAATATAGATAAAATAAACCTATTCTGAATGACAACATGAGTATGGAAAATGATCAACATTAGCCTTTCTAAACTCATTTATATACAACACATGTCTTGCAATGAATCTTCATTGTCTCTATCGACCCTTTTTGGAAGTTGTCCTATATTGCATCGACTACTTTCTCAGAACAAGAGGAACTTCTAGAATATCCCATCCATGTCAAATTGCGACCCACTAGTCACATGCAACCCCACTAGTCGCTTACCTGCCTCACTCACCAATGGTGTCCTCCCACCACTAATGGTTTCCTCCCACCACTAACCAACCACTAATTGTATCCTTTGTCTCTATAAACACATTACACTCCAACAAAAAAATCAAAATTTTTGTATCATTTTAGTCCTTGTAATTTCCTTCCACCTTTTTCCTCCATTGTGATTTTTGAGATAAAATCTGCAAGACAATTTTAGATGAAGGTGTAGCATACAACCTTGTAGGCCCTCCTTCACATACAATAAGTAGGTAATCTACCTTCATTAAGTTAACCTTTTATTTTCTCATATTTATTCATTTGATTGTTTTTGTTTACACAACCAATTATAAAAAGTTCTACATTCATACCATTTGATTTCTTTTGAGATTAAAGGCTCCCACCAATATTCAGCTACACCTTCCAGGTAGGGATGGCAGTAATGCATATGCATGGCATGTTTCTATCAAAACAATAATTGCACCACGGTTAAGAATTAAATACCATATCCACAATGGTGTTGAGGGGCGTAGCCAGGAGGATGTTGGGGATTTAGCACCCTCCCCCAAAATTCAAAGTATTGTGTACAATTCTAGAACAATATATTAGAAAATATGTACATATAAGACGTTTGCAAATGTTGGACAAGGTGAAATTATATGTGGACCGGTAAATGCAGCGTCCAAATAGTATATTGTCTCAGATTTTAACCCCATTCAAGGCATTTTTTTCATAAAAAGACTGAGTTTATTACACTCAGCCTCCTCTGTTGCAACTAGAAGCAATTAACTAAATCACCCACTAGTTTTAAGTTTCTGGAACCGTCCCTTATGGTGTTTGATATGAGAAATCATATATGTACCGTTAAAAAATTGTGGTTGAGGACACCATAGATTTATATGTAAAATTTATTAAAAAATTATACACTAAATAAATAGTAAAGTAAAAATGTTAAACATGATGTCATGTTCATGTTACATAACAATAAAACACTTATATCATGTGAATGAACGTTTTAATTTTTTTCAAAACTCGTAAATGCAAAAATTGCTTCTAAAAAATACATGTACTTATCCATTCAAAGTTCAAACATCATCCTCATCTAAAATGTATTAAGTCTTCCCCTCACTAATTATATTTTTTTAAACAACATTGTCATAAATAAAATGGCTCCTCAAGTATCTCTCTCCTATTAAGCCGTCATCTTCATTTCAAATATGTAATTTATTTTTTTCCCTCTATATATTTAATTATAATACGAGAAAATAAGATAATATTTAGAATCAAGTGTAATGATATAATTTTTAAGAGAGAGGTAGGAAGTCAAAGTTATAAGTATAGGAGGGTGGTAAAATATTTGAATAAATTATGGAGAAATATGACTAGTATAATGGATTTAGCTATCACTTATTGACTATCTCTTTCTTTTCCTTATGTCTTCCCATATTTTTCACATTTATTTATTTGTCTTAATTTTTTTTCTTCATTAATAATTGCATCTCTTAGTCAATACATAATAGTTCACTTATAGTAATAAGACAAATTTTCATCTTAATTATCTATCTCTCATTTTCTAATTATTACATACTTCTCTTTCTATTATTTTTTTAAATAATGGGTTCAATAATATTCATCCCTCTCCCATCACTAGTCTAAAAAAGGTATTACAACATCATAACAAAGTAAGCCCTTGATCAACAAACAAAAAAATAAAAAAACACCATCTCAAAAGCCTAAATGTATATGTCAGAAACACAACCCATCCCTAAGTGAACCATTAAAAATGAAAAAGAAAACTCCACCGACAAGCATGAACACCTCAAGGAGTAAGATCTACATCTTACCTAAGACCCCCTCAAGAATAACCAAAACACCATCGACGTCAAAACTATCTGCCAAACCACACTAGCAGACAAGAACACAAACCAACTTCAAAAGTTGTTTCTCTTCACTTGTGACCTCTGCCACCATCCAACTATCTATCATAGAACTCCTCAAATTCAACAACATTTTCCATAAACCCATTAATCTCGTCTACATCTGAGAGCATATCTTCATCCCTCGACCTACCTCTGCTCCTGTAAGATCTTCTCTTCACTCCATCTTGCCAAGATCTCCCTGCACTAGTGGATCTATGACTGTGATAAAACACTGGGGGATGAGAGAAGAAAGTCTTGGACCTGATGGAATCCTCTAGTCTATGATGCACCAGAAATCATCATCCACCCTATTGGCCAACAACATGTCTATTGTTGTGGCTATGTAGAGAAGAGTTTCTGTCTAGATCCTCATGCACACTTATAGAGGGGTCCGCCCCCTTAGGAGGAGGGAAAGACATGTCTAGAGGGAAAGATCAGGGAGATGGGAGGCTCAGGAACTCCAGGGGAACCTGCAAAGAGAGCAAAAAAATAAAAAGAATGGGGTACTTACTCCCGTCCATGAAATAAGTGATTGTCACAAGCTTCAAAGAAAAGTGGAGATCTTTGTATGTGATTCCAATCATCATTGTTATGTCCTCTTCGTAGGCCTCCATGAGCACCAAGCGGCCCATTTCACCCACTGTTGCTCCTCTCCAACAAGAGATGGATTTAACAGTGCCAAAAGATCCCATAGTCTGCATGAAATATCCCTCATCCTGACACACAAAAGGGATGTTGTCCAACCAAAACCAAACTAAGCTTTTCTTCCTTCCAAGATCATAAAGGGAAGCTCTCATGATGGGAAGCTCCTCCCCACGCAACCAGGATGACATTTCCTCAAGCAGCTTGGAGACATCATCTTCAAAAATAAGGAACACCAAGGCATGACAATATGAAAGACGCTCTATCGCCTTTGCTGACATAAATCCAGTGGTGAGAAGGCATAAAGAATCCTCCCACATGCCCTTAGATGACCAACTTACTATCATTTCCATCTTCAGAAGTGATGTGGCCTTCAGTCTGGCTTCATTCTCATCGTCTAGCTGAACAAAAAAAAATCACTGATATGGCGGCAGCAGTGAGGGACTCACCCTTCTCCTATGCTTGTCTCGAAAAGTTTGCATCTGACAACCCCTAGCTAGATGACAAGGGCATCGGAATATGTAGCGCCATCTCTAGGAACGACACTGGACTTGCCAATGTCCCCACTACAAGCAACTATAGCATGATTCCTACATAACAAAGAAGGGGGAGGGGCGTTGGCGCCTTTTAGTCAGGACCAGGCTTCTTCTGGGTGACGGCTATTGGTTATCAGTATTGTTTTCCTGACGAGATCCTAACTTTGCCACGACTGACTTGTTGAGGACTTGGAGATCTTGTGCAGGGTCATGACCAGAAGCCGAAGCTATTGGAGGAAGAGGGGTATGTCCGAGGATGATCAGACTAAACTCTAGAAGAACCTAGAGTTTTTCCCAAAAAGCCCCCTCACTTTTCCCTAAATCCCAGATAACCCCCTCATGTTTAGATAATCGCAATAACCCCCCTCAGCTATTGAGACAATTCCAAATACACCCCCAACCGTTAGCCCCCGTTACCAAACTAACGGATGGGTTGATCTCCTCTCTTTTTCACTATATCCGCCACACTGCTATGTTCAGTTACTTGCTTTTTTTTGTAATACATATTTTAATCATACAATCAAATAAGTAATGACAATTAAGTTTGTACATATATCAGTCCAGACCAGTGGACCGGGTCAGATCGATTATTCTTTGTTATCCGGTCTTGAGTTGACTTTCGGTCTGGTCCTTGGTCCGTCGTCTTTTCGAGATCCGATCTTGAGTCCAATCAGATCCAAATCGACAGAAACTTGTCTGCAATCGGATAATATAAACTTACATGTATGAAGTAAATCTAACATTTATGAATGATTGTAAGGATGTGCAACACATTATCAATGACTCTAGAATTAACCAATAGGTATATTAATGCAACGTTTGGCGACATGATTTAATTCATTACCGGTGGCCCATCATAGATAACTCATCGCAATAATTTCTGTGAGAAATGAGCGGCTTGTACAGTTTACCTATCACTCCCGATAAAAAACACTATAAAATTCGAGTGGTGGACAACCGCGTGTTTGGCAACGCGATTGGTGGCGATTGACCCGCTGCCCGTGGTTGTCCATCACTACCCGAGCAATCGCCACTGCTTTGCCAAACGATGCATAATATTATGGTCTGCATGTTGATGTCATTATATCAATAAATGCTATTGCATTTATACAAGTACGAAGTGTCTTCACACAAAATTGAATATTGTATTACATTGTGACAGTTAATAGGTAAAAAGATGTCACACATTGAATTGACTTGGGAATAACTTAATGTTGCATATAAACTATCATAATGCAATTTTCTAGTACTTGTACGCGTTACTTTTTTGTGTGCTAAGAATTAATAATTGTTAGTATTGAATGTGTTATTATATATTAATATTGTATTAGTTATGTTTTGAATTGTTTATCATAGTTTAATTTCTCAAGTTGTAAAAATTTAATTGTGTAAGTTGATTTGTGTTACCAACTCTAATGATTTATCTGTTCTTATATAATTTGTAGTATAGTTCTTTTATATATTATAATCAAGAATGTATATGTATCAGTTTATAGACAAATACACGATCGTATATGTTTGTTATCATGTCCAATTCCGGTCCAGCCTTGATCCAGTCTTTAATTTCACCGATTGAACGAACAAGTTCTTATTTGGTTTGATCCTCAGCGCATGATTTTTTTTATTAACCGAGTCTTCGTCCGATCTAGTCCAAACCATTCAGATCTGGTCCGAGTTTGACCGATGTACAGTCCTAATGACATGTTATGATTAGTATTATCTACTTTCTGTCCAAATATGCTAACCTGATTGGAGTTTGAAAATGTAAAATAAAAAAAACAAATCAAGAAATAACTACACAAGCTGGGTGTAAAGCAAAATGGGAATTAGCCCAGCCGTTAGTTTGTAAGGTTGGCTAACGGTTGGGCGATAACTGGAATACAGTTGAGGGGTTGTTTGGAATTATCTAAACATGAGGGGGTTATCAGGAATTCAGGGGAACATGAGCGGGGGTTTGGAAAAAAACTCAAGAACCTACTGCGAAAGAGAATCCCCAGGGATCTCATACGGAACGTCGCTTCTATCCTCTTGATTACCAATGTCAAGATCACAGAACCCACAAGATGTATCTATCGGCTCCACTTGTGCATTTAGAAGAGGGGGGTCAGAGTCAAAAAGCTTAACGCCTGCAGTCAACTGAACCACCTGGTCCGCCAAGAGGGGAACTCCACATTGACAGTCTTTCTCGGTTCCAACGACGCCTCGACTTGAAGAGAAGGATCTTCGGCACCGCACACTAGAGATACGGTGTCCTGCTGGAGGGACGAGGCTTCAACATGGTCAAAAATGTATACTAGATTCTCCAAAGAGAACTCCGGGTCCAATCTGGCGGAGGACCTAGCGAGATGGCTCACATCTACCACGCTACAGGCTCGACCCCTTAATCGAGAAGCCTGGGGGGGAGGTAGCCGAGGGAGGCCAGCGAACCGACCAAAAACTATGGTTGATGAAGCCAACGCTGCCGGCAAATGCATCATTGCCGGGTTGAAGTAGGTCATGATCAAAGTGGAAGAGTAGAGAGAGGGGGAGGTAGTGGAGGTGGACGGCATAAGAGAAGGATGTCAGAGCGGAACCCAAAAGGTAAGGTTCCAGCCAACGGCCACGCCGCAGGGGCGAGCCGTCAGGGGGAGCCAGGCCTGAACCCTATCGGTACCGCCGCCTCCATCCGTCGGCCCTATTACATTATGTTTGGTACATGGTGAATAAATGGGAGGGGAAGGGAAGGGAGGAGAGCTGAAAGCTGAAAGGAGGGAGGTAAGGGGACACTTAACTTAGGGCACGTTTGATTTGAAGGATTCAACGGGATTTTTAATAATACTTGAATTTACTTTATCCTGTATCAACCAGTGGCTGGGTTTAAAGAAGGATAAAAAGCCAAAATAGCACACTTTGATAAAAATATGTACTGAAATAGTACCAAACATAGAAAGCGCCAATACTTTTACAGTTGAAAACGTCATTTTTTGGCCCTTTTGGTCATGGAAACAGTAAAACTTCAAAAGTGTTGGCGCTTTCTCTTGAAAGTGGGCTATTTCGGGAATTAAGATGGGTTTGGTGTTATTTCAGTACATATTTTTATCAAAGTGTGCTATTTTGGGTTTTTATCCTTTAAAGAATGCAGGAATATAGAATCTTATGTTTGCTTTTGATGGATGGCATCTTCTCTTTCCTCTCGTGTGGGGACCAACCGGTAGGTCAAGACGATAGCAGTTGTACGGAGAGCGTGCAGTGGTTGGGCAGTCCGTGATGGTCGGGTGCCCATTCTCTTGTTGCATCCCGGTGTCCGGCCGATTTGAGATGTAAATGAGAATCCAGCATTTATTGCATCATGGAGAAATGCAGGATGCCTTCTTTTTCCTGCTCCAACTAATCAAACATAAACTTTTGGTTGATGAATTTATGAATGCATTCCAATCCGGTTATATCCGGTAAAACAAACGTGCCCTTAGTGTGTTTGGTTAGCATTACGAGGGGAAGGGAAGTTAAAGATAAAAAATAATATAATCATTAAAAAAATAGTGACGTGGAATGTTGATCATGTAAAATATTTTTACATATAATAATTATATTCATATATTTATTGATGTATTAATTTACAAAAATGCGTTTATGGAGATGTGGACAACAAATAAGGTTGTCAATCATTTTTAAATAGCAAAATCTATAAATTTAAAATAAAATTTAAATTGTAAATGAGACTGAGTATAATTCCTATTTCATATATGTTGAAAGCATTACATAAAGGATATATTTATAAAAGTTTTAATATGAGTTTTAATCATATTTAAAAATTATGGTTATAACAGTAGTTTCCTTTGTCGTTTTGTATTTAAAATAAGCTTTCATTCCATGTAGTTATACTTATACATCCTGACATAGTCCAACAAATTATCTAATTATCTATGTTTATTTATTTATTATGTATGTATAATAATATCAAACTTATCAACTTTCATAACAAAATATATTAACTTTTAAGTTTCCTTTGGAATTGTGTAAAAATATTATCTTAGTTTCCATTAATCTTAATTTTTTTCACAAAAGAAAAAATCCTCTAGATTTTATCAAATACTCCTTCAACATTATCTATGTTCATCCAAGTGACATGACACATGTGTGACATATTACTTCTCTGTCTATATTAGTTGTGGTATATATAGACTTTTCCGCCAAGTCATTCCCCTTCCCTGATATCCACTCCAATTTATTGATGAGAGAATGGGAGAGAAGTGGCTGAAAATATACTTAGTGTGTTCCCTTTGCTCCCATCCATTCTCCTCCCCTCACCGTCACTTTGTCCAACCAAACAATTTAAGTTTTTCTCCTCCCCTCCCTTCTACATTCACCATATACCAAACAAGTCCTTAGAGATTGGAGTAAAATCTAAATATAACACATTAGTTGATTCCTCCAAAGATAGCAACTAGCTACCACTATTATACAAACCACTATATAATTTTGTGAAAATAAACATATACATTTGAATTACAAAATATATAAAAGTAAAATATGAATTGTAATATTTTTATATTCTAGAGGCATGTGTATGTATGTAATTGTACAAAGAGGACATGATATGTGTGCAGTGATTGTAGAAAAGTTAAAATTTCTACTTCTCTATACATTAATTACCATTTAAAAATAAAAATCTATCCAAGAAAATAATGATCTAGCTATATGTGAGAATAACAATGAATAGAGAAATTAGAATATTATTTGATATATATTTATATATATAATAAATAAATATGGTGCAGTTTTATCCATGACTATTTTCTCTAGAACCATAATTGCACCACACCGCAACAATTTTTAAAATTTAAAACTATATATGCACCGTAATCATTTGGTGTATTTATGCATTGTAGAATGTGGTGCAGTTATCTGTGGATCTGATTTGACAACACCATTTCCATCCCTAATTCCTGATTTGGATTTTAAAATGTCATTTTTAGTGATAGTCAACCAGATCAATTAAGCATATTTGACTATTTAGAAAGATCATAATAATTAGCTATAACTGAAAGATCTAGAGGGGGATGAATGGAGCCTTTGGTACCTTAAAGTTCAATTAAAAACTTAACGCAAAGGAGGAGGAGGAAACAAGGAAGACACTTCGATTTAAAGAGGTTCCAACCTTTGAATCAAAGGTTGTTAGTCCACTACCCAATTGTTTCCAATTGGGATTTTGAAAGGATTTATTTGATTTACCTTGCAATGATGTTACAACAAAATACAATCACCTTCTACTTGAAATAGCCTTCACCTTGAAGTAGCCTCAACCTCCTTGAAGAAGCCTTCTTGAAGTAACCTCAAGCAAATGTTGAAGTAGTCTTCACCTCCTTGAAGTAGCTCCACCACCTTGAGATAGCCTTCACCTTAGAGTAGCTCCAACCTCCATTGAAGCAACATTCTTGAAGTAACCTCAAGCACACCTTGGAGCAGCCTTCACCTCCTTGAAGTAGCTCCACCACCTTGAGATAGACTTCACCTAGAAGTAGCTCCAACCTCATTTGAAGCATCCTTCTTGAAGTAACCTCATGCCTTCACCTCCTTGAAGTAGCTCCAAGAAACATCCTTTCAACAGTCTCCAACCCCATGAGTAGTTAAGGAGAACAAAGTGCAATACAAAAGAAATAGATTGGAAGAAAGAAATATTGAACCAATGAAGTACATCGCCTTGATTACTATATCAAGCGTTTAGACATCCTATCCAATTAAGATGGACGTTGTTATGTGGTGTCTAGGATATGGTAGCTATAGGACACAACTTTGGAGCACAAGAAAGAAAATAGCAAGTGATTCTCAACTTTGTTGCTCTCTAGAATGGATGCTCAATTGTAACTTGTGTGTTTTAGGTGTCTTAAGGCCTCTCCTATTTTTAGGAACAATTTTCAAGTATTTAGGGGCGTTTTAGGGAGTCTCTAGAGTGTTTTTAGTGCTTAACTCACCATTAGGTAGAAAGTAGTTAGCTAGTAATGGCTAATCTATTTGAGCTTGGAAGAACAATTAAGAACCATGTTTGTTCGATAAGTTTGTCGACCGACCATGTCTCATTTGAGCATTTCTTTGACCGAGCCTAGGTTGAATGCAAATGTGTACCAACATCTATTTCCAACTCCCAACTACTTGTTCTAACAGTCATATGCTTTGGACTGAGGTTGAGTCGGTCGACCATATTCTCAACGAAAAATGACTTTAGAGCACAAGTGTGTAAGATTTTGATCAATGCTCTAAGTGCTCGAGCGAGGTGGTTTTCAGTTAACAATATCTTCAACCGAGGGTGTCTCGGTCGACTAGTTTCTCGACCGAGAGTTTGTGGGATCTTCTCAAGGCCACACACTAGCCAACTAGATGGTGACTAAGGGAAAACACATGGATATCTCAAAATTTATATATGGACCTAGTCCAACACACTGGCTTAACTAATCAAACATATTTGCAAGCACACAGGGTTGAGCTGTAGTATAGGCAAGTGGAAATATGAGGGCCGATCCTTAGCGAGAGAGGAGTACTAGAGCTAGGTTGATGTGAGCTATGTTCCTAAAGCAGACTATAGGGTTTCATGGTTTAAAGGTTGATTTTTGTTGATTACACTGTGATGGCAAGCAATTAACACCAAGAAATAAACTAGATTACCAAAAAAATCTAGATTACCCTAAGTAGGTTAAGACGAAGAACAAGGTAAGGAAATTAACAAACTAGATCAAGAGGAACTACACTACACTAGCAAGGCAAATTATCAACTAAAAAGCAAGCTAATAAATAAAGCAAGCAAGAGCCTAAGTTATCACTGGCTAACAAGACTAGAACAAATAAGCTCAAAAGATCCCTAACTACTTAAGCAATAACTAACTATCAAGAGGTAAGCAATTAGCTAAGAACTAACAAAGGCAATTGACTAAGCTAGCATTAACAAGCTAAGAAGGTAAGGGTGGATTTTAAGCAATAAGATGGATATGTGGGCCATTTGGGAATGAAACTTTGATCTTCTGTGGGGGAGGTACATAACAAGAAAGTTTTATATCCTCAATCTAGATCACCATACCAAACAACAAGGCAAGTTCTATTAGAATATTCCCTATACTACTAGTTGGAGAACTAGGTCTAGGTGTAATTCTAATAGGACTTGGCAAGTCTAGGTTTCTAGGGCAAGTGGTATTGGGGCAATTGAGAGCCAAGGGTAGAAATGGGAGTAGAGATGAGGGTGTTTCACCTCATGTTTCTTGCCATCTAGCCTTTAGGAAACTCTAGGCAATTACACTAATCACACTTACACTAGCTACTTAGATCTCACACCGACTTATAGGAGAACACAGTTGTATGTAGGAACAAAGGGGGCTAGCTAGAGATCCACAAATTGAACCTAGGAGCCATTTCTAAGATAACTACATACATTCCATTTTCCCCTAGAATTTAAGTGTCATCAAGCATCATAAACAAGTAATCTATGTTTAAAAGCACAAACCACATGCAAGATAATGGGAAATGAGATAGAAGTAAGAGGAAATCATCATAGAATGGATATATGTTCAACACAATTTATTTCCCCCCAACATGGTATCAAAGTAACATTTTAACCCCAAACAGCCCACCACTAGGGGCTTAGCTAGACATGCTCATACAAAAGAGAAAAGAAAGGAGAAGAAAGGGTAGGAATCCATGGAGCTTGTAGAAACTTCTTCTCCTTCACCTCCTAGATGGTGTAGGGCGTGGATGCTCCTCCAAGGTGGGTGAAAAGCATGGAGATATGAGGCATTATGGTAGGGAACCTAGAAAACTAGGTTTGTATGGTGGAAATGAAGTGGAATATGGAGTGGGAGGTAGGTGAGTGGAGTAAATGCAAGGAAGTGGATGAGGAAGATCTAGAGTAGCTAGGGAGATGTTAAGGGAAGCTAACCTTTGTGTTATGACTACCATCGATGTATATATAGGTATATTTATATAAATATATAAATATATTTTTATATAAAATATAAAATTTATAGCCCTACTAGGCATAAAAATAGAAGAAATGGTTATTAAAGGGAGTGGAGTGCTTTTACACTCATCTTTTCTTTATTTGGATGCTCTTAAATAGGAGCACCCTTTATTTCTTTTTGCTTTTTTTTTCTTTTTCTTTTCTTTGCCCTTGGTATAGGTAGGGCATATGATGGAAAGAGTGAAGTGGGGAGGTAAATATATGACCACCCAAACTTTTTTTGGGGGTGGTCAAGGCTGATATGTGCACTTTGGAATCCTTTCATGAGGCGGAGAGGTAAGAAGATGGTGGAAGAAATGTCAGATCAAAGAGGGGTCACGAGTAGTGGAAATCCATGTATAATCTCACTCAAGCAAGTTAGTTCATGCAACATTCACCAATCAAACAAGTCATGCATAAAATGAACAGTATAGCAGATTACATCCTTTTTATATAGAACAATAAAACCCAAACATTCAAGACTTGCAAGAATCACTCTTTTATTCAAAAGAGCCAATTATTTTGAGAGGCTTGGAGCACATGCAAAATTCCTACATATAACTCATTCTAGCCAAAAACATCAAAAGCAAGTTGCATTATCCAAAATTTAATCATTCACATCACAATGGATAGAGATTCAGTTGAAAAACACTTATAGGAAAGAACATTCAAATTTGGGCAAATTTGGAAAAATGGGGCCGATTTGCATTCAATCACATCTAAACCTACTTTAGGGGAGTTTAAAACATAAAGCAACAAATCCTAGTTAAAACACACAAAAAATTACCAAAATCTACATAGAAATGCAATGCATGACATGGAAGAGCAAAAAATTTAAAAAATTACGTAAAAATGCATGAAATTAAACTACATGTATGCATGAATGCTAACAAGAAGAAATCTACACTAAAAATAGTAAAGTCAAACAGTCCAAAAATAGGTGGAATATGCATAAGCAAAATGAGAATCAGAGTCAGGCCGCCATACCACCCCAAACTTTTGAATCATGTTGTTCTCAGCATGAAACTAAAGCTTAGGGATTAGTAGGGTGAAGAACAAGGCTGGTGTTTCTGATCAAATGGAAGGTATCCTTGCTATGGTTGGTCTGGATGCTCTGGCTAGTACTGATGATGAGGTGGAGGAGCTGGACAGGCTAGAGGGAACTAGTAGTAGTGGGCCCAATATGTATCCTGAGGGGGAGGGTAGGTCTCTTGATATCCCAAAACACCACCCCAGAAGTCTTCACCCCATTTGAGGTTTCTCTGTGCCTGAGCATGGTGGTATTGGTGCAAGCGGTTGACCTGATGATGCATCTATTATTGGTCCTGACACATGTATTGCTGGATGAGTTGCATGTCCTATTGTGTCTTCTGAATACCTTCAAGTTGTGTATGGATGGATGACATGTCATAGGCATTAAGGGCACGTTTGTTTACCCACATCTAGCCATATTGGAATGTAAATTTTTGTCCAGCTACATAATGATTAGGTATGGATAGTGGTATTGGATAAGCGTGAGATACCCTAGGTTCTCAGTTGTTCAGCAATTGTTGTATTTTAATTTCCATTTCAAAATGGCCGGACGTCGGCGTCCAACTTCCGTAGTGTGCTTTTTTGCTATTTTTTTGCTGATAAGAATGCCAGCGTGATCCATCTCACCAAAGTTAAAAATTCAATCCACTGGATATCCAAAGCCCTAGTACTTGTTGGTAAAATATTGATTAAGCTAAGTAGAAAAGTATTCTCTATACAGTTCATTCCAGTTGTAACTTGATAAAGCAGCAAGTCATTTATTCAATAAGGAATATGAAGAACATGTATACTAATTATCGAACTAGGACATATTAAACAATGTATCATCAAACATTGATTCTCGTAGTTCAGCCCTAAGCAAATATGCTACACGGCTCATTACATTTTACAAACATACTTATGCCCTGAGGAGATGAGGTATATCGTTCATACTCCAACCGACCATTGCGAAATCAAAATTGGTACCATACATAGGTCATCATAAGAATCGAATTTCTATGACCTCATCTTCCTCAGTCAGTGTGAGGAACAACATGCAGGACATCTCGTGTCGTTGCCAAAATAGCTTTCCAGGGTATACTGGCAACTTTGCTATTAGAGTTACAATGGCATGTTGTACTCTCTTCGCGATCGAGGGATTTCTTGTTTATCTCACATTGATGCGGCATTAATATTATCATTAGGAGATGAGTGATACATCATCCTGGCATACACATATAATGAAGGATTGAGAGATTTAATGTTTATCTCACATCAATTACTCCATTAGGGCGTAAGGATATTTGCACCCATTACCCCCACATACTCAAAAGTATGCTCTCCAGGAGTTCCCTTAGGGAAACCTGTTTCACCATCACCTAACTGTTGACGATGATGGATCTATGGTCAGGGCTCTACATGATATCATTTCACTTGATTATTAAGTACATTACATCATTCTTTTAGCATCAGGCATGTTTTCAAACATAAACCTTTATAACAATTACTATAAAGAATGAGTAATATTCTATCAAGTTTATTTCACAGCTTTAACAGCATTGGGAACTCAATCCCTTATCATCTCATCATCATGATTCAAGAATATGGGTATTCAAACGCTGAGATCATCAAAATACTTGTTACAACTTTGACAGGTAACTTATTGCCATAAAGTCATCTGTCAATGTAAACATGATAATTGCAATGCAGGTATTTCACATGGCTCTTACAACCTATCAATCTCTTTTGTTACCTTTCACTAGGCAACATAGCATATCATTGCTTACAAATCTCATAAAATACTTTCAATAAACAAAGCATCATATCTCATACATGGATATATTCAATATCTCATAAAACTTGCATGATTAGTACAGATGATAACAGATACATCAATTTCATATCAGCATATTGCAAAACAATTATGACATCATTATTCAAGGTTTACACCACTATGCCCTTGTTAGGGTTAGGGTTTCCCTTTTCAATTCAATTAGGGTTAATCATCCCCTTAGCTCAATTAGGATTAATGACTCATCATTTCATTATCCAACCTTAGAGCTTCATGCTATAAGGTATAACCCAGAATTAGGGATACACATTCTTATTTACCTTATTTGAAATTAGGGTTTATATTCACATCACATCACCCTAGATTAGGGTTTACTATTCACATCGCATCACCCTAGATTAGGGTTTACTATTCACATCGCATCACCCTAGATTAGGGTTTACTATTCACATCGCATCACCCTAGATTAGGGTTTACTATTCACATCGCATCACCCTAGATTAGGGTTTACTATTCCCATTGCATCACCCTAGATTAGGGTTTACTATTCACATCGCATCACCCTAGATTAGGATTTACTATTCACAACACATCACCCTAGGCTAGGGTTAATCATTAAATATTCCATAAATAGGGTTTACTATTCACCCCAAGTAAGAGTGAGCATCAAAGTACCTTGAATTAAGGTTTCTCATGTCATCATTATAAATTAAGATCATACCATCATCTTGTATTATGATTTTACCTATCAATGCCCTCAATTAGGGTTATGATTCATTATCCTTCATAATTAGGGTTTCATGATCTCACTATAAAGGATCATACCCTAATTAGACATTCATTCATATTGGAAGTCCACTACTTGATTATCATTCATGTAAGAAGTCTTCTCTTTCATCTTCTAAAGATGATGTTTGCTCCAGTCTTGATTAGGTTAAGTCAACTTACTCTTGAAGAAGAATTGACATCATGGTTATGTCATTGTCACCATGATCATTAAGGCTTAATTATTCAAAGGGTACTAATCACCTTACCCCATTAAGATGTAATTACTATAATCATCTTTGATTACATCATGTATTAATCAACTAATCACTTTGTCCTTTAACCACTTTAAGTACCCATGTGGTTTTGGTTAATTATCCACCAAACGGTCTTGGCCACTTAGACCCCAAATGGTCTTGACCAATCAAACCTCAAACGGTCCTGCACAAAAACATCCAAACGGTCTAAGACCATTTAGACCTTCAAACGGTCTTGAACAACCAATGAAACTGTTTGCTAAAGTACCACCTTGAAACCGTTTAGTAAAGTTGGTGGTGAAGATCGTTTGCCCAAAGTTGGCTTTTGAGACCGTTTGCTAAAGGTGGTCTTTAATATCATTTTCTAAAGTGCAACTTTGAAACCTCATGACCTCAATCGGTTTGGGATCGTTTGGTCCCAAACGGTCTTGAGACCATTTGGTCCAAACCTCCTCAAAACTGCATGGACCGAATATGGTCTCAACAAGTCAGATTGAACTAGGGTTTCCAAGATCGATTCCTTCGTTGATTGTGATCATGTTATCACTCATCAAGTGGACCTATCACCATGCTTCCATTGAGTTAATTAGGTCAACATTCAACTGATTTGACCCATGATTGACCCTCAATTAGTCATCAATTAGAGTTTGAATCAATTGGATTAGGGTTTGGAAATGTTGATCCTTCAACATTAATCAATGTGAGATTAGTTACTTTGAAACCATTGAACCATCATCCAAATATGTTGTTGAATATTGATAATTCTACTACTTAGTGTTATTCTATTATCAGCAATAACAATGTTTCTGGCAGAGAGTTATATCTCTCGCTGGGGCAATTTTCAATTGTCTCACCCCCGTGGGATTCAACTTTTTAGGTAGACGTCGAGGAAGAAGAAACCCTTCAGTGGGTGAGCAGCAACAACAACCACAGCAGCAACAACAACAAGGACAACAATGATCCTCAGGTGGAGACACTGTTTGTCAAGTCATGTATATAGAGAGAGTCATATGTGTCGTCTCTGTACTCTTAGGTCATAGGAGTCAATAGAGAGTTTGATATAGATCTGAGATTTTTGGCTTGATGCCTTGAGATTTTTGTATGTTGCTTATGTACAATTTAATAGGGCAGTCAATGTTTATGACTCTCGAGATGAAATGACACAGAGACTTACTGATGTATCAGATTGTAAATAACTTACTTTGATCCTTCATGAAAGAGTTTTTCAGTTTGTGGATCTCATTGCAAAAAAAATTAATTTTTAGTGATTTTCAGCAATTCCGCTGCTAATAATTCGCTTCCGCACTAGTTAACCTTGTTTTCATAAGTTGAATGCCACAATTAAGCGGTATTAGAGCTCTAGGTTCGTTGAGTCTACAGAGACATAGGACTAGGGTTGCGGAGTCTGTTCTAGTGTCTTCCAGTCTATCTAATAGTGTGTTCTGCTCATATAGGAGGAGAAGAGAAAACTAAAGATGTCTGGATCACATGATGAACATGTTGCTGAGAGTAGTGTCGCTGCACCTGGAGGAGGTGCAAGAGACCAAGGAAGGGAGGAACCTGTGCCTGAACCACCTCAGTTCAATCAATCTGACATGGGGAATCCAGCCTTCCAAGCCATGTTTGGGCAGTTTATGAATGCCATGACACATATGACTGATAGAATGCCCGTACCTACACCTAGGGCACCTACCCATCAAGAAGGACAAGGAGCCAGCAAGACGTTTGAATGACTATGCCGGGTTGGAGCCACAGATAATGCGGGGACAGCTGACCCAGCAGATGCTGACATGTGGCTAACTGAGTTAGAGAAGGCCTTTAGAATCCTGAACATCCCAGAAGCTGAGAAGGTTAGACATGCTGTGTACCTTCTCAAGGGGAGTGCTGGTCACTGGTGGACCATAGAGGAAGGGAAAAGGCCAGGTGTGGAGATTGAATGGGAGGTTTTCTGACGAGAATTTGTTAACAGATACTTTCCTAAGACGTTCCTGGATGAGAAAATCTCTCAGTTTGATAGGTTAAGACAAGGACCAATGAACATTAGCGAGTATGAGGCTAAGTTCATGGAGCTTTTGTGGTTCTGCCCGCATATGGCAACCACAGATGAAGAGAGGATACGACATTTTGAGAAGGTATTAAACGTTGAGTTAACCACCCCTGTATCTACTCTAGAGAACATGGAAAGATTTGCTACTTTTATGGAATCTGTTAGAAGAATAGAGAGGTCTGTGACTGAGAAGCGACAGACCAAGAATAAGAAGGTGTACCCCTGTTCCAAGGATCCTCATCCAAAGGTTTCAAGAAACCGAGGTTTTCCGTTCCTACACCACCACCTAGATTCAGTACCCAGACACAGTGGACGTCAAATAGGGGTAGAGGACGAAGTTTACCACCAGAAGGAGTTCGTAGCTCAGCATCTGTGTCAGTTACAGGACCATCCAGACCTCACCCAGGGATCAGAAGCTATTTCATATGTAGAAAGATGGGGCATCTGATGAAGGATTGTAGAGCCCGAGAGGCAAGTGTGACTCAACCTCAAAGGCAGAGTCAGCAAGGTTCTCAATGGAGACAGTTTCCAGGTGGCGCTAGAGGACGTGGACAAGTGTCCCAAGCTGGATCATCGGCACCCAGTCATCGAGCATCGAATCAACCACAGGCGATGGCGAGATTCTATGCAATGAATCCACCTGATGTAGTGATCAACCCTCGGGTTGTGACAGGTCAGATGAAGCTGTTTTATTCTAATATGTCTACATATTGCATCGTATCTACTTTAATTGATCCAGGTGCTACACATTCCTTTATCACTCGAAGAGTGATTCTTGACTATAATATGACAGTTGGTCATAGGGCAGAGAGTTTGAAGTTGGAGACTCCTTTGATGGGATCTTCCGTGTTACGGGAGGTGTGTTCTCCCTGCATCCTTTTCTTTTCTGAGCATCGCATTCAAGTGGATCTTATACCACTTGAGATGCATGGGTTCGATATAATCCTTGGGATGGATACCTTAGAAAGGTATAAGGTTGTCTTGGATTGTGAGTCCAAGCAAGCTGTGTTTACAGATGATAGTGACACATGGATATTTCAGGGAGATAGAAAGATTCTTCCAACCTATCTTGTGTCAGCTATGGTAGCTGAGAAGCTGATGAGGCAATGATGCTTTGCATTCTTGGCCCATGTGGTAGATACCACTATGGAGAGTTCTAATCCTATTGAAGTCCCTGTAGTCAGGGAATTTGAAGATGTATTTCCTGAAGAACTTCCAGGTGTACCTCCGCCTCGAGAGATTGATTTTGATATTAATCTAATTCTGGGTACGTAGCCAATAGCACAAACACCGTATAGGATGGCGCCTGCTGAGATGGAAGAACTCAAGAAAAAACTACAAGAGTTGCTTGAGAAGGGTTTCATCCGACCAATCACTTCACCCTGGGGTGCTTCGATCCTCTTTGTTAAAAAGAAGGATGGATCAATGCGGTTATGCATCGATTACAGGAAGTTAAATAAAGAAACTATAAAGAATAAGTATCCTTTGCTAACGATTGATGATCTCTTTGATCAGTTGCGTGGTGCAACTGTTGGTATGTATGCCCATAGAGCAAGTCATATGATGATTGTAATGGGATACTTTGTAAATGATTTGAATAAAAATAAAGGCAATTTCCAATCTATATGTTTAAACTGTTTCTGAGATGATGGTGTAACATGATAGATGTCTAAAGATTGTTTTACTCAATGACGTATGCTTTTAGGTTAAGGACCTAAACGATGAGATCATACGGATGTTAAGAGTATACATTCTTGTATAGTCCCTAGTCGGTTGTTATTGTGGAAATAACCATAGACATCAATAACACTAAAGACTAGATTGTGTGTTGGTTGATGACAGAATCTCATTAGTCATGATATGGTGATATCAAACCAAGCACATAGGTACTTGTTAGAGAACAAGGTACCGGACAGACCCACCGTGAGAGTGACACATGGAACCATGACATGGTAGTCACAGTCAGCTCTCACAGTGATGGTGGTGAGTGTGATTCTTAGACCTGAAATCACTGCACTCAACACATGTCGTTGGGTACACTTTGACATCATCAAACACAGTCCTGAAACATGGGTTGTTATAAAGGTGATGATTGGGTGACTTTGACACATGGGGCTTTTGAGGGGTGAGTGATAGATATGGGATGTGTCCCTCCTAAGGGAGTTTGATATCCTTGGCCACTTGATGAGTAGGATTGAGAAAGGCATGCGCATGCACGTGTGAATCAATATGTGATATTGATGTCATACACATCTCACTCGGTCTACTCTGAGATCAAGGAAATGAATGAACATTGACAGGATGACTATTCCATGCCTCGAGTTCATTCTGGATATCAGTGACAAAGGAATTATACATTCACTGTAACACCATTCACGGATTGTAGGATGAAAGTTGTTCTCCAACTTTCTACTTTCACTTGGGTAGCAATGATGTGTGACTAGGCACCGCTCTTTGCTTGTGAAGTCATAAGTGTTATGGACTTTCACTGCCAACGTGAAATGGACCTGCAGGGTCACACACATAGGATTTAACCTGGAAGAGGAGTTTTGTCCACAAATCAATGTTTAGATTGATTACTAAAAGAGTTTAGTAGTTCAATTAAACACTCAATCAGTCGATGACTCAATATCGTATGGTTCAAGGTGTTGGACACATTGATTGGAGTATCGGATTGATTGAAATCACAATTGACTGATTTTGCCCAACCTGTGCTCCCAACCGATCGGTTCATGTGATGAAGCGGTCGGCTGAGGTTGGTGAACCGGTCGGCTGGAGTGTCCAGGCCGATCGGCTCATGCCCAGGTTGAAACGACCGGTTCAAGGGTTGAACCGATCGGCTCAACTGGTGCAACCGACCAGTTGGGAAAAGTCATGTCGGCAAGAATTTTCCTTTCGTTTCCAATTGCCCAATTTGATTGGGAATATAATTGGTATTCGATACCAATTGGGAAAGAAACAAGGAAAGTCTTTTTGAGCCGGATCAGGACCATGAACCGATTGGTTCAGGGCACCAACCGATCGGTTGGAGTGCCCCAAACGATCGGCTCAGGTCCAACCGATCGGCTCAATGGCCGAACCGATCGGTTCAGTTGTGAACCGATCATTTCAAGTTGCGAACCGATTGCTTTTTGTGGAAAATTCTCGAACCCTTCTACTCCTGCATTAGTCCCGTATTGCCGGGCACAGAGAACCCTGTCCCATGACCCGCCTATATATAGGGGTATTGGGGGCTTCTCAAGGTACAACTCAGTGCAAGTTGATTGCTCTGCAAAGTTGTCATTCTCTCTAGTTTTGGTAACCGAGAGAGAGCCCGAGTAAGTGCTTCCCGCAAAGGGAGGTGCAGCAAGGGAAGGACAACTGCAGTTGCAGTCGACAGCAGGAGAGTGTGTTGGTGACTAGTACGCCAACAGGAGGGTGCGACTCCTTCCACTTCCTTGTGGGACAAGGAGAGTGGAGTTCCGGGTGGTCCGTGTGGACTACTTCAGAGGAGGGAGGACACTTCCGCTTAGGAGGACAACTGTCATCCGACAGTCCGGTAGGAGGAGGAGTCTTCAGTCCCGGTGCGACCAGGAGCTGCACAGACACCGTCCAAGACCGGAGGTGAAGACCGCGCAGCCGCGTGGCATTGTCGCCGAGCAAGCCTCGGGACAAGGTATGATTCACAAACCTTAATTCCTATCATATAGATGTCGACGCGATTCCTTTTGTTCCGGGTTTGGGAGAAAAATTTTGTTTCTGCTGCTTCTCTGCCTCCCTCTAAAAACCCAACTGTGGTATCAGAGCCACGTCGACCTCTCTATATTTTAGGATTATCGATGTGATTGATTTTGGTTTGTCGCCTTTATTTATTGCATGCGATGCGAATAATATCAGCTTTATACATGTCCAATCCACAAATCCCTAATATACATATATGATATGTAATATTAATGCACTCGATACGCGTCGCCCTTAAACGAGTTTTGTGGTGGATGTGTAGCATGATTATGGCCTGTAAACCCCTATATCTGTGTGTGGTTGTTTGTGTGGTTGCTTGCATCTCGGTCTGCGCACCGATTCCCTTTCTCATATTCCTAATGTAACTCGAAATAATTCGAGAATTCTTTCCTACCTTTGCTCCCGTGAATGTAACTCGGGGTTTCTCTTTTCAAATGTAAATAGGATAGATTTTATTTCATGTTATGTCAAAGAACGGCGGACAACCTGAAGACGATCGGTTCAAGGTGTGAATCGATCGGTTGGTGATCCAGACGGCCGGTTCGAGGAACGAGATGAGCGGGTGGCGACCTGAGGAGATGCACGATGACTGGTGAACCGATCGGCTGGAGGCGCCAGTTGATCGGCTGATGGCACCCGAACAACCAACCTGATGGCGAGCCGATCAATCATGGAGATGAGCTGATCTAACCCAGAAAGGCAGGCATAGATTTCATCTTGTACAAGTTGCATGTGATGTAGACCTAGATGACTGTGATTCCTCTTGGCTCGAGGAATCACAAATAGGATGGCCATAATCATTGCTTTTTATCGTTTATGATTGTTTTGTGTGGGATATAGCATGTATATGATACATACTATATATTGTGGTGATTGGATATATATATATATGTATATAAAAACCAAATCCCTCATTAAATATTAAGTTTTAGATGCCTTCCAAATGCGACACACGTGAAAAGCTTGATCGACCAAGTGTGGGCACGCCCAAGCATGGTGCACCGTCTATCTCGTGGAAGCGTGAAGGATGAATATGTGGGTCTGCCCAAGCAGGGTGCATGTTCATCGTGTTGGCTTTGGGTTGGACTTAACAAGGTGACCTAGATAGGATCTAGTGCCTTGAGGCATAGAGATGATCATTGCAAGGAGTTGCATATGACATCTTTCAAGAGTTGCATATGATGCAATTGGCAAGAGTTGCCTACCTGGAAGATCTGAGTTGTGGGTGATAGCCCAAGCTGGTCCATGGCTCAGAGGATTTCAGGATCTTGACCCACTAGAAGATTGTACGCTGCAATCTTCCGAATTGATGGTGAGGGCTATCAATTTGAGTCAAAATAGTGGGAGCGGTAATTAATTAAAGGCCTAATTAACTATCGTCAAATTTTATTCAAATCAAATCAAAAGGGTTTTAACAAATGCAAATTTTCTCTTGTAGAATGGCAAAAGAATCATTTTTTAAAATGGGCAAATTAATTGAGAATAAATTCCATAACTGGTTGAGGACTGTGAGAAGTGTTCTGCACAATCCAGATATACCAGGAGCCTTAGAATCCACTCTATGTACGCTTAATGTGTTGGTGAAGAAGAAAGAAGGTAAGGGAGAGAAGTGTTCTGTCGCCAAACCAATTTCTTCTACATGGAGAGGATGGAAGGAACAATGGAAGAAGAAGTCAGAGATAGAGATCTCTACTTCTGGTGTATACGTTATAGAGATTAACTTTACTACTTCTTCGTCATGGGTACTTGATACCGGATGCGGATCTCACATTTGTTCAAATGTGAAGGATCTTAAGAGAAGTAGGCCATTGGGGAAAGGCGAGGTTGAACTACTTGTTGCTAATGGGGCAAGAGTTGCCGCCAGTGCCGTAGGAACCTATGAGTTAACTCTACCTAGTGGGCTAATAATAGAGTTGAAGAACTGCTATTATGTACCTGCCATAAATAGGAATATCATTTCCGTCTCTTGTTTGGACAAAGATGGATTTGAATTTCTTATTAAGAATGGAAAGTGTTCCATTTCTAAAGATGGGATCTTTTATGGCAGTGCCCCTATGTCTTATGGTCTATACTTGATAGACTTGGAGACAAGTGTATACAACGTAAACACAAAAAAGCAAAAACCCAATGACTCAAACGAAACATATCTCTGGCATTGTCGTCTAGGGCACATAAATGAGAAGCGCATTTCTAGACTCCATAAAGATGGTTATCTAGACTCTTTTGATTGTGAATCAATAGAGACATGTGAATCTTGTTTGTTGGGCAAGATGACCAAGACTCCCTTTTCAGGTAAAGGTGAGAGAGCTAGTGATCTATTAGGACTCATACATACTGATGTATGTGGGCCTTTTAGAACTAATGCCAGAAATGGGTATCAGTACTTCATTACCTTTACTGATGATTTCAGTAGGTATGGCTATGTGTACCTGATGAAACATAAGTCAGAAACCCTTGAAAGGTTCAAGGATTTCATGAATGAAGTACAGAACCAGCATGGTAAAAGTATTAAGGCACTTCGTTCTGATCGAGGTGGAGAATACTTGAGCCAGGAGTTTGAGGACCTTCTGCGAGCCCGTGGTATTGTATCACAATGGACTCCGCCTGGAACACCACAGCATAATGGTGTGTCTGAAAGAAGGAATCGCACATTGTTAGATATGGTGCGATCAATGATGAGTTTTGCTAATCTTCCGATTTCTTTCTGGGGTCATGCTCTTGAAACCGCCGCGTTTACTCTTAACCGTGTGCCATCTAAATCGGTTCAAAAGACACCATATGAGATATGTACTGGGAAGCGTCCCGATTTGTCTTTTCTGAAGATTTGGGGTTGTGAGGCTTACGTTAGGAAAATGTTTCCTGATAAGCTTGGACCCAAATCCGATAAATGTTATTTTGTTGGATACCCCAAGGAAACGAGGGGATACTATTTATACCACCCTACTGACAACAAAGTGTTTGTTGCCAGGACAGCTGTGTTTCTAGAGAAGGAATTTATTTCCAAAGGAAACAGTGGGAGGAAAGTAGAGCTTGAAGAGGTTCAAGCCCAACAAGAAAACATTGAACCGGTAGATGTACCAGAGGAAAATGGAGATTCACAAGGTGTTGTGGAATCTCAGTCTCCTCAGGTAACACAAGGACCTCGTAGATCTAGTAGGACTCGCCTTGAACCTGAGAGGTTTGGATACCTTGTAACTCAGGAAGGTGGAGAGTTGATCATAGATGATGATCCAACTACCTACGTAGAGGCTATGGAGGGACCAGATTCTGAGAAATGGCTAGAAGCCATGAGATCCGAGATGGAATCCATGTACTCCAACAAAGTATGGACTTTGGTGGAACCACCCGAAGGGGTAAAACCCATAGGGTGCAAGTGGGTCTTCAAGAAAAAGACCGACATGGATGGCAATGTGCAAACTTATAAAGGCAGATTGGTTGCAAAGGGTTTTCGACAAATTCAAGGTGTTGACTATGACGAAACCTTTTCTCCAGTTGCCATGATTAAGTCCATCAGGATCATGCTTGCTATTGCAGCTTATTATGACTATGAGATTTGGCAGATGGATGTTAAAACCGCATTCCTTAACGGGAATATTCATGAGGATGTGTACATGACACAGCCTGAAGGTTTTGTAGATCCAAAGAATGCCAATAAAGTCTGTAAACTGCAAAGGTCAATCTATGGATTGAAGCAAGCATCTCGGAGTTGGAATCTTCGATTTGATGAAGAAGTCAAAGTGTTTGGCTTTATTCAAAATGAAGATGAACCTTGTGTGTACAAGAAGGTTAGTGGGAGCTCGACCACATTCCTCATATTGTATGTGGATGACATACTTTTGATGGGGAATGATGTCTTAACCTTAGAGAAGGTAAAGACTTGGCTTGGGAAAACTTTCTCAATGAAGGACTTAGGAGAAGCATCCTATATTTTAGGAATTAAGATCTATAGAGATAGATCTAGAAGGCTTCTCGGACTAAGTCAGAGCACGTACATTGACAAGGTGCTGAAACGGTTCAGCATGGAGAACTCAAAGAGAGGCAACGTCCCTATGCTACATGGAGTTACCGTCTCTAGAGCTCAATGTCCCCAATCTTGTGAAGAGAGGGAGCGTATGAATGGGATCCCATATGCATCAGCCATCGGATCCATCATGTACGCTATGTTGTGCACACGCCCAGATGTCTCGTATGCTCTCAGCATGACGAGCAGGTACCAGTCAGATCCCGGGGATGCTCACTGGACAGCCGTGAAGAACATCCTCAAGTACTTGCGAAGGACTAAGGATTAGTTTCTTGTGTACGGCGGTGAGGAAGAGCTGGTTGTAAAGGGTTACACCAATGCAAGCTTCCAAACCGATAAAGATGATTACAGATCGCAGTCAGGATTTGTGTTTTGCCTTAATAATGGAGCTGTGAGCTGGAAGAGTTCCAAGCAAGAAACAGTTGCCAATTCTACTACAGAGGCCGAGTATATTGCTGCTTCGCATGTAGCAAAGGAGGCTGTGTGGATCAGGAAGTTCATTTCTGAAGTTGGTGTAGTTCCCAGTAGCTGTGATGCAATTGAGCTTTATTGTGACAATAATGGAGCTATTGCACAAGCTAAGGAGCCCAGATCACATCAGCGGTCCAAGCACATACTGCGGCGCTTCCATCTCATACGAGAGATCGTACAGCGAGGAGATGTGAAGATTTGCAAAGTACCAACTGAAGACAACATAGCTGATCCACTGACTAAGGCCCTTTCTCAGCAGAAGCATGATGGTCATGCTAGGTCACAAGGACTGCATTTCCTTGGTGACTGGCTCTAAGTGCAAGTGGGAGTCTGTTGGTATGTATGCCCATAGAGCAAGTCATATGATGATTGTAATGGGATACTTTGTAAATGATTTGAATAAAAATAAAGGCAATTTCCAATCTATATGTTTAAATTGTTTCTGAGATGATGGTGTAACATGATAGATGTCTAAAGATTGTTTTACTCAATGACGTATGCTTTTAGGTTAAGGACCTAAACGATGAGATCATACGGATGTTAAGAGTATACATTCTTGTATATTCCCTAGTCGGTTGTTATTGTGGAAATAACCATAGACATCAATAACACTAAAGACTAGATTGTGTGTTGGTTGATGACAGAATCTCATTAGTCATGATATGGTGATATCAAACCAAGCACATAGGTACTTGTTAGAGAACAAGGTACCGGACAGACCCACCGTGAGAGTGACACATGGAACCATGACATTGTAGTCACAGTCAGCTCTCACAGTGATGGTGGTGAGTGTGATTCTTAGACCTGAAATCACTGCACTCAACACATGTCGTTGGGTACACTTTGACATCATCAAACACAGTCCTGAAACATGGGTTGTTATAAAGGTGATGATTGGGTGACTTTGACACATGGGGCTTTTGAGGGGTGAGTGATAGATATGGGATTTGTCCCTCCTAAGGGAGTTTGATATCCTTGGCCACTTGATGAGTAGGATTGAGAAAGGCATGCGCATGCACGTGTGAATCAATATGTGATATTGATGTCATACACATCTCACTCGGTCTACTCTGAGATCAAGGAAATGAATGAACATTGACAGGATGACTATTCCATGCCTCGAGTTCATTCTGGATATCAGTGACAACGGAATTATACATTCACTGTAACACCATTCACGGATTGTAGGATGAAAGTTGTTCTCCAACTTTCTACTTTCACTTGGGTAGCAATGATGTGTGACTAGGCACCGCTCTTTGCTTGTGAAGTCATAAGTGTTATGGACTTTCACTGCCAACATGAAATGGACCTGCAGGGTCACACACATAGGATTTAACCTGGAAGAGGAGTTTTGTCCACAAAGCAATGTTTAGATTGATTACTAAAAGAGTTTAGTAGTTCAATTAAACACTCAATCAGTCGATGACTCAATATCGTATGGTTCAAGGTGTTGGACACATTGATTGGAGTATCGGATTGATTGAAATCGCAATTGACTGATTTTGCCCAACCTGTGCTCCCAACCGATCAGTTCATGTGATGAAGCGGTCGGCTGAGGTTGCTGAACCGGTCGGCTGGAGTGTCCAGGCCGATCGGCTCATGCCCAGGTTGAAATGACCGGTTCAAGGGTTGAACCGATCGGCTCAACTGGTGCAACCGACCAGTTGGGAAAAGTCATGTCGGCAAGAATTTTCCTTTCGTTTCCAATTGCCCAATTTGATTGGGAATATAATTGGTATTCGATACCTATTGGGAAAGAAACAAGGAAAGTCTTTTTGAGCCGGATCAGGACCATGAACCGATCAGTTCAGGGCACCAACCGATCGGTTGGAGTGCCCCAAACGATCGGCTCAGGTCCAACTGATCGGCTCAATGGCCGAACTGATCGGTTCAGTTGTGAACCGATCATTTCAAGTTGCGAACCGGTTGCTTTTTGTGGAAAATTCTCGAACCCTTCTACTCCTGCATTAGTCCCGTATTGCCGGGCACAGAGAACCCTGTCCCATGACCCGCATATATATATAGGGGTATTGGGGGCTTCTCAAGGTACAACTCAGTGCAAGTTGATTGCTCTGCAAAGTTGTCGTTCTCTCTGGTTTTGGCAACCGAGAGAGAGCCCGAGCAAGTGCTTCCCGCAAAGGGAGGTGCAGCAAGGGAAGGACAACTGCAGTTGCAGTCGACAGCAGGAGAGTGTGTTGGCGACTAGTACGTCAACAGGAGGGTGTGACTCCTTCCACTTCCTTGTGGGACAAGGAGAGTGGAGTTTTGGGTGGTCCGTGTGGACTACTTCAGAGGCGGGAGGACACTGCCGCTTAGGAGGACAACTGTCATCCGACAGTCTGGTAGGAGGAGGAGTCTTCAGTCCCGGTGCGACCAGGAGCTGCACAGACACCGTCCAAGACCGGAGGTGAAGACCGCGCAGCCGCGTGGCATTGTCGCCGAGCAAGCCTCGGGACAAGGTATGATTCACAAACCTTATTTCCTATCATATAGATGTCGACGCGATTCCTTTTGTTCCGGGTTTGGGAGAAAAATTTTGTTTCCGCTGCTTCTCTGCCTCCCTCTAAAAACCCAACAACAACTATCTTTTCAAAGATAGATCTGAGGTCGGGATATCATCAACTGCATATTAAGGAGGGTGACATACCTAAGTCTGCCTTCAGGACAAGGTATGGTCACTATGAGTTCATAGTTATGTCGTTTGGACTAACTAATGCACCAGATGCATTTATGGAACTCATGAATAGAATCTTTCGACCTTTTCTTGACCAGTGTGTAGTTGTCTTCATAGATGACATCCTAATCTATAGTAGAGATGCTCAACAACATGAGAAGCATCTTCGTCAGGCTCTAACTTTGCTAAGATATCATAAGTTATATGCTAAGTTTAGCAAGTGCGAGTTTTGGTTACCAAAAGTTTCTTTTCTTGGACACGTAATATCTGCTTCAGGTATACGTGTTGACCCTAAAAAGGTAGAATCTGTCTTGCAATGGGAACAACCGAAGACACCGACGGAGATCTGCAGTTTTCTAGAGTTGGCAGGCTATTACAGAAGGTTCATTAAGAAATTTAGTTCTATAGCTTTACCCTTGACTAAGTTAACCAAGAAGGATGTTCCTTTTGCCTGGAGTGACAAGTGTCAACAATCGTTTCAGTTGCTGAAAGAAAGGTTGACAAGTGCACATGTGCTGGTGCTACCTGAGCAAGGGAAAGGGTATATAGTTTTCTGTGATGCCTCTAAAAATGGACTAGGATGTGTGTTAATGCAGGATTAACAAGTGATTTCATTTGCCTCTCGACAGCTTAAGAAACACGAGGAAAATTATCCGACACATGATCTAGAACTAGCTGTTGTAGTCCATGCTTTGAAGATCTGGAGGCATTATCTCTATGGAGAGACATTCCTGATTTTCACAGACCATAAGAACCTAAAGTACATCTTTTCTCAGCATGAGCTAAACATGAGACAACGCCGCTGGATGGAGTTAATCAAGGACTATGATTGTACAATTGATTATCATCCAGGGAAAGCCAATGTGGTTGTTGGTTCTTTAAGTAGGAAATCAACAACACCAGCCCTAGATAGAGCACAGTTAAATTCTTTGGTGTGCTCTAGGAGGTATATGCTTATCTCTTTAAGGAAAAATAATGTACAGTTAAAAGTATCATTGTTATCTGGGTTGTTAGCTGAGATGCACATAAAACCTACTCTGAGACAGCAGATTAAGGAAGCACAGCAAGCTGATGTTGTAGTTCAGCAGATTAGGTCAGAATATGGTAGCGAGAAACGAGAAGGTTTCCATGATTTAGATGATTAGGTAGACTATTATCATGGTAGAATGATAATACATGATGTCGATAACTTAAGGAAGTTAGTGTTGGTATGTATGCCCTGAGAGCCAATCATGGGATGATTGGTGGGATACATTAAGATTGATTAATTGATAAACATCAAAGGCAAGCTTCCAATTCTTTCTGGTTCAGTCATATGAGATAGTGATAGAATAGATTGAATGTCTAGAGAATGACAGTACTCAATGACGTCTGCCTTCAGGTTAAGGACCTAAACGATGAGATCATACAGATGCTAAGAGTTTGTACCACTACTACAGAAATAGCATTCAGTGTCGCTTTTCTGGGCGTCGGTTTTTAAGGAACACGGACGCCTTATATTAAAGGCGTCGGTTATTTCGAAGAACCGACGTCTATATTCAAAGACCAGCCAAACACGGGTACCGCTTTGTATACAGCGTCGGTTGTTTATACCAAACCGACGCATTATTTCATCCAATTTTCGAGCGAAAAAATAATGTCACTTTCGGCGTCGGTTATTTAGTTAAAACACCGACGCTTATGTGCGATGGAAATTTGCGCGAAAAGTGTCCTTTTCCGCGTCGGTCGTCCTTTACTAACCGACGCTGAATGGGGTTCCCGCCAAACATTTTCACGAAAATATCGTCCAAATGGACGTCGGATGTTGCCAACGACCGACGGTAAATATGTTTAGGCGTCGGTTGTTGTCAACAACCGACGCTATTGGGGAACTTCATAACCTTCGATCGCCCGACTCTTCCCCTCATTGCTACCCTATTTCCCTATTGCGGCGATTTCTCTGTAATTTTTCTCCGGCGCTTCTCTCCGGTGCCCCATCTCCGGCGTCCCCTCTCCGGCGCCCCTCTCCGACGCGTTTCTTCTCTGGCACCCCTGCGCCGCCGCCACGCCTGACAACCGGCGCCCCTGCTCCAACCGCCTGCGCCGCCGCCACGCCTGACAACCGGCGCCGCCGCAACGCCTGGTGCCCACCTGCCTGCCACGCCTGAGAACCGGCGCCGCCGTACCCCCTTCTCCTTCTCCTCCGCCTGGCCGCTGCCTGCCTGCCGCCGCCTGGCCGCCTGCCTGCCTGCTGCGGCTGACGCTCCTGCTCGTCGGAGTCACTGCCGCTGGTTCTGGAGCTCGTCGGCCGCCACCCACGTACTCAACCAGCTCGACCTCACCCTACTCTTCTTGCCCAGGTACCTGCAGACCTACCCAGGCGTGAAATTGGTTCTTTATGTGCTGACCTAATCTGTTGCCTAATCTGTTTGCACGAAATTGGCTCCCTACTCTGCTTGCTTAATGTGCCTAATCTGCTTTAAGTGGTCCTAATATCATAACATGATAGTTTTATTATATGATTTGTGGCACTTTAGGGTGTATATACATGCAAATTATATAAGTGATAGATGTTGGATGTTTGTCAAGGTTTTTTGAAGATTGAATAAGTGATAGATGCTGGATGTTTATTTATTTCATCTATCCATGTTGCCTATAGTTTATAACATTGCATTGTGAATTATTGCATGTTTGAAACTATGAAATTCTTGATTTATTAGATGATATTCAAGAAAACCCTAGTTTGATGAGCATGTTGTTAATCATGTTAATTATGATTCTTCTATATATTCTGATGTCATTATATAATTATGTGATCCCAACATATTAAATTGAATTAGAATGATTTCATGAATTATAGGGTTTATATAAGAATGACAACACATGTATTTGTTGGCCTAGAAACCCGTCCAAGATTTACTCAGTAGGAGTAAATCTTGGATAGTCCCCAGTTTGGGACTGTTCTTGAACACCTAATCTCACTTAGGATGTAAGTGTATAATGTGTATTGGGTTTTCGAGAAAATTTCGGCAGCATTTCCCCGTTTGTTCTCTAAGTACATATGTACTTAGAGAACAACGGGGAAATGCTGCCGAAATTTTCTTGAAAACCAAATACACATTATACACTTACATCGTAAGTGAGATTAGGTGTTCAAGGATGGGATAGGTGGTACACATTTATTATATATAAGATTGACATCAAATGTGTTTGTTGGCCTAGAAACCCGTCCAAGATTGACTAATATTTACTTGTTTCCTAATATATACTTGTTTAAAAGGTTAACTGATGTTATACAACTTTTTCTGAAAATATATAACATCGTTATATGTACTTACACTTTGTTAATACTAATATTGTGCAATCTCTGTCTTCCCATAACAATGACTATGAATTGGGCCTCTATGTCAATGTTAACGTTCCCTATTGAAGAACAATTGGACATCATCCTAGATGATCGTTCCTTAAACCAATTGGTCATACCCAAACATTGGCGTTTTCTAAAAGGAAGACACTACATGCCTGGTAAAGTGACCCTAACTTTTGGAAATTATTCACATGTAATCGAGGTTGAGTATGATTTGGCGGGAAATCTTGTATCAAAATCCGGTTGGCATGATTGGATTGGAGAGCTGTATCTGGTCCGTTGGAATAGGCTTTTTCTCCGTCCAGTTGGCGATAATTCCATCAAAGTTTGGATAACCAACAACAACTGCGACACCCTCGATCATCTTCTGCGGTATGAGCGCACGGCGTCGCATATCAGCTCAGACAAATCAGAATCTGAGGCCCCTATCAGTTCAGATTCGTCTAAATACAGTGAGGAGCTTCGTGACACAGCTTCATCATCAAAAAGAAGTTACTGATGCATGCGGGACCATGTTGGTGTAGTATTTAGTTGTCTATCTATCTAGACTTGTCTGTAGTAATAGTTTTTTTAATTATGTGCATGTTTAGGGGTACACCAACCCCTTTGTTTAGTTATTGTTATAACTAAAGTGTTTGTTCCCATGAATGGAAATGTAAGTTGCTACATGAATGCTTATAACTGAAGTGTGTGTTCCCATGAATGTTCCCATTTACATGATTACACTACTATTTTCTCATATTGTCTTGCCTCAAAAAAAAATTCTTTTATTGTTTGGTCTATTTTAATACGACATACTTGCTTATATCTTTCTTAATGATGAACTGTAATACGACATACTTGCTTATATACTTGTTTCCTAATATATACTTGCTTTCCTAATATATACTTGCTTTCTCTGATCATAGAATGGATAGATCATGGATGTCCATTCGTAATCGTTGCACCCCAGAGTTTATATCTGGTCTTGATCAGTTTATTAGATTTGCCGAGGAACATAGGAAAAAACCTACAGATAGGTTCTACTGTCCATGTAGGCATTGCGGTAACAACTTGAAACTCAACACTGGTGAGGAAATCAAAAGTCATGTCATGTGCAACGGGATTGTACAAGGCTATACAGAATGGCACTGGCATGGAGAGATTTCAAAATCGAATCCAGTAGATGTCAATAGCAGTGCTTGGGTGGAAGAAGAAATTGCCTCCGATGACGTAAATGTGAACGAACCAGTTCCAGCAGACATTGTTGATGCGATGCTGGATAGTTGTAGGGTAGAGCACACCGACCCACCTCCTATCTTTACAAACATTGTGCATGATGCTGAGATACCGTTATACACAGGCTGTGCTAAGTTTACGAAGCTTAGCGCTGTGCTGAGATTGTATAAGTTGAAAGCTAACAATAGATGGAGCGACAAAAGCTTCACTGAATTGTTGACTTTGTTGAAAGAAATTCTTCCTGAAGGAAACGAGCTGCCAATCTCAACATACCAGGTAAAGAAAATGTTGTGCCCAATGGGAATGGAGGCCAAAAAGATACACGCATGCCCGAATGATTGTGTATTATTTCAAAAGGACTATGTAGATTTGAAAGATTGTCCAAAATGTGGTGCGTCACGATATAAATTGACGACTTCGGGGGAGTCCAGAACTGGTTCTCCTGCCAAGGTGTTGTGGTATCTACCTATAACATCACGGTTTCAACGCTTGTTTACAAATACGAAAGATGCGAAGAATTTGAGGTGGCATGCAGATGTTAAGAAAAATAATGATGGGATCCTACGACATGCGTCTGATTCCCCACAGTGGAAGAAGATTGATGTATTGTTCCCTGAATTTGGTGAAGAAGTCAGGAATCTAAGACTTGGGCTTTGTACAGACGGGATGAATCCGTACGGGACATTGAGCAGCCAACATAGCACTTGGCCAGTCATGCTTGTTATATACAATCTTCCTCCCTGGCTGTGTATGAAAAATAAGTACGTTATGTTGTCATTGTTGATATCGGGCCCTAAACAACCCGGAAATGATATCGATGTTTATCTTGAACCTTTGATTGATGACTTAAAGAAACTTTGGGCTGAAGGTGTGATGACCTATGATGCTTCTGCAAGAGAGACATTTCGTTTGCATGCTATGTTGTTTTGCACTATTAATGACTTTCCGGCATATGGGAATTTGTCTGGATATAGTGTCAAAGGAGCTAAAGCGTGTCCTATATGTGAAGAAAACACTGATTCAATAAGACTAAAATATGGCGGCAAGACTGTATATCTTGGTCATCGAAGGTTTCTTTCAAAATTCCATCCGTATCGTAGGAAGCGCAAAGCATTCAATGGATTGAATGATGAACGGAGTGCACCTAAACCTATACCAGGGGATGTTGTTTATGAAAGAGTAAAAGACATTGTCAATGAATTTGGTAAGAAATCACAATGTAGTATGGCCACACGGAGTGACAATTCTTCATTCAAAAAGAAGTCAATATTTTGGGATCTTCCTTATTGGAGTTCTTTGTCAGTCAGGCATTGTATCGATGTAATGCACGTTGAGAAAAATGTCTGTGATAGCATCATTGGTACTCTATTAAATATACCAGGTAAGACTAAAGATGGGATAAAATCCAGACTGGACCTACGTGAAATGGGAATAAGGTCAGAATTAACAGAATTACGTGAAATGGGTAATAAAAGAACATACTTACCTCCCGCTTGTTACACGTTGTCTAGAAAGGAGAAGAAAACTTTTTGTGAATGCTTGGTAAATGTTAAGGTGCCACATGGTTACTCATCCAACATCCGTAGATTGGTATCAATGAAAGATCTGAAGTTGATAGGTCTTAAATCTCATGATTGTCACACTCTAATGCAACAAATATTGCCCGTGGCAATTCGATCTATATTGCCGAAGCATGTAAGGTTTGCAATTACCAGACTTTGTTTCTTTTTCAACAGTCTATGCAGCAAAGTTATTGACCCTGATACTCTCGATAATTTGCAAAGAGAAGTGGTTGTTACCCTATGTCAGCTTGAGATGTATTTCCCTCCTTCGTTCTTTGATATCATGGTACATCTTGTTGTCCACTTGACTAGGGAAGTGAAAATCTTGGGACCGGTTTTCTTGCATTGGATGTATCCCTTTGAACGATACATGAGCGTTTTTAAAGGTGATGTTCGAAACCGTTATCGTCCTGAAGGGAGTATTATTGAAGGTTATGTGGCGAGAGAGGTTATGGATTTCTGCAATGACTTTCTCAGTGGTAATGACACTCCTGATAATGACACGAATATTGAGGAGGGCAAAGGAATTTTGGGATCACGGGTGAAAGTAATCAGCCGTGAGCAGTTGGAACAAGCTCACTTGTATATTTTACATAATATGGACGAAGTGAGTGTTTATATCGAGGAACATACCAATTTCATAAAGAGACAACATCCTCGAGCAAGTTCAATGTGGCTTGCTAGAGAGCATAATAAGACTTTTACTAAGTGGTTTGAAGATAAAGTCTTACATCAACTATCTCACACACCAAATGATATTACAGAAACTATCAAATGTCTCGCCTTTAAACCAAAACCGAATGTTATGTCTTATGAAGGGTTTGACATTAATGGATTCACATATTACACAAAGCGCCAAGATGATAAGAGTGTCGTCCAAAATAGTGGGGTCACTCTTCAAGCGTCAACTATGTACTTTGCAAGTGCAAAGGATAAGAGTCCACGTGAAGCTAAAATGTCATATTACGGTGTCATTGAAGACATTTGGGAGTTTGACTACATAGATTTCAATATTCCGCTCTTTAAATGTAATTGGGTTGATAACACCAAAGGAGTTATAGTGGATGAATTGGGTTTCACTTTGGTGAACTTTGAAATGATTGGCGAGAAGGCTGAACCATTCATATTGGCATCACAGGCAAAACAAATATTCTATATCGATGATCCTGCAAATGATAAATGGTCGGTTGTTCTTCATGGTAAAAGACAGTTCATTGAAGATCCTATAGATGAAGAAGAGTACTATGATAAGTATGATGACTCCAGTCCATTCTCAGTTGGGTTGCCAACTCCACAAAATATTGAAGCTAATGATGACTTATATGTGCGCGGAGATCACAATGAAGGATTGTTAATTGATAAAAGATCACAATTTTAGAGACATGTATGTTTATACAAATGGTAAATGTTTTCCTTTTTCTAGTTTATACAAATGCTAAATGTTTTCCTTTTTCTAGTTAATACAAATGCTAAATGTTTGCCTTTTTAATGACATTTTCAGATGCGCGGAGGCGGCTGGAGCAACTTGATGTGCGGAGAGGGACATTCCAACTCAAGATATCGTCTACCGTTTCCTCCTCCTCCGCAGTAATATCCTCATCTCTAAACGTTTCTCGTAGGATTCTGAACCCCTTCCTTCCCTCTACTGCATCGAAGCCATGCTGCAGTTGAACCCTTTCGCCGAGCCCTACCCGGCCAAGTAGGCGTCGCCTGAAGTACCACCGTCGTCGTCGTCTCCACCTCCATTGCAACTTGCTGTGCTAGTCCTGGCAGTTTATCACCCCACATGCCTTCCTCCCCAGTTCCTACCGCTAGACGACCACACAATGGATCCAAGAGGATATGCAGGAGTTCGCCAAAGACTATAAGCTGAGTATACTCATCCTATAGTCTGTGGCGAATGCCTGCATATCCTCTTGGATTCCATTGTGTGGTCGTCTAGCGGCAGGAACTGGTGAGGAAAGCATGTGGGGTGATAAACTGCCAGGACTAGCACAGCAAGTTGCGATGGAGGTGGAGACAACGACGACGGTGGTACTTCAGGCGATGTCTGTTTGGCCGGGTAGGGCTCGGTGAAAGGGTTCAACTGTGGCATGGCTTCGATGTAGTAGAGGGAAGGAGGGGTTCAGAATCCTACGAGAAACGTTCAGAGATAAGGATATTGCTGCGGAGGAGGCAACGGAAGATGATATCTCGAGTTGGAATGTCCCTCTCCGCACAGGAGTCTGTGAGGGAGATACTGGAGGAGAGTTCTATACCATACACAGGCGAAGAAAGACATCGATACCATACATGAGGTATTATATATAGTCTCATTAGTTAGTATAAAATATATCAATCTTATTTTTATATTATTACTTATATACATCATTCTCTTTGCAGGTGTTTAAAACTGACCACACTATAGGCAAATACTTAAAAAATGTACATGCTCCATATACGAGGGAAGCATTAGATGAAGTAAGAGAAGAATGGGCAATAGTTGTACAAACAGTGGCAACTGTAAGATATAATTGGGATGTTGATAGTGATGATGAATGATACTTTGTAAATGAATGTTTCTGAATGTTAAAACATGTATTTGAATGATTCTATATGTGTGAACGTGACAATTGAATTGATGTCTGAATGTATCTACTTGTGTGAATCTTTTTATGTTAACTTTGCAGGTTTGTGGCCTGTTTGTAGGCTGATATCAATGGATGTCGTAAACCTGCAGTTCAGAAAACTGAACTGCAGGTTCTCATCCTGCTGACCAGCCACAGCAGGCCTGCAAACAGATTTATAAAAAAAAAATAGATATAGGCGTCGGTTATTTACCGATAACCGTCAGCACAGACTTACAGCGTCGGTTTTTTGTTGAACATCGACGCCAAAAGTGTTCGCGCTACAGGAAATGGGAGTCATCTAGGACACTTTTCTGCGTCGGTTGTTTAGTATATAACCGACGCAGAAAGCGTCCTAGATGACGCCGTTTTCTGTGGCACGAACCCTTTTGGCGTCGGTGTTTTATAAATAACCGACGCCTTTATATTAAATAGGCGTCGGTTTTTTAACCGACGCTGAAGTGTCCAACCTTTTAGCGGCGCCCACATAGGCGTCGTTCCGAAACCGACGCCAAAGGGGGTTAAACAACCGACACTAAAAGGCACTTCTGTAGTAGTGTACATTCTTGTTATGTCCCTAGTCGGATGTCATTGTGGAAGGTATATAGACAACAATGACACACACGACTAGATTGTGGTGTTGGTTGATGACAGAATCTCATTAGTCATGATATAGAGATATCAAACCAAACACATAGGTACTTGTTAGAGAACAAGTGTACCGGACATACCCACCGTGAGTTTGACACATGGAACCATGACATGGTAGTCACAGTCAGTACTCATAGTGATGGTGGTGAGTGTGATTCTTTGACCTGAAATCACTACACTCAACACATGTCGTTGGGCACACTTTGACATCATCAAACGCAGTCCTGAAACATGGGTTGTTATAAAGGTGATGATTGGATGGCTTTGACACATGGGGCTTTTGAGGGGTGAGTGATAGATATGGGATTTGTTCCTCCTGAGGGAGTTTGATATCCAAGGCCACTTGATGAGTAGGATTGAGATAGGCGTGTGCATGCATGTGTGAATCAGTATGTGATATTGATGTCATACATATATCTTTCAATCTACTCTGAGATCAAGAAAGTGAATGAACGTTGACAAGATGATTGTTCCATGCCTCGAGTTCATTCGGGATATCAATGACAAAGGAATTATACATTCACTGTAACACCATTCACGGATTGTAGGATTGAAAGTTGTTTTCCAACTTTCTACTTTCACTTGGGTAGCACTGATGTGTGACTAGGCACCGCTCTTTGCTTGGGAAGTCATAAGTGTTCTGGACTTTCACTGCCAATGTGAAATGGACCTGCAGGGTCACACACATAGGATTTAACCTGGAAGAGGAGTTTTGTCCACAAGCAATGTTTAGATTGATTACTAAAGGAGTTTAGTAGTTCAATTAAACACTCAGTCAATTGATAGCTCAATATCATAATGTTCAAGGTGCTGGACACATTGATTAGAGTATCAGATTGATTGAAATCGCAATTGACTGATTCTGCACAACCTGTACTCCCAACCGATCGGTTCATGTGATGAACCGGTCGGCTGAGCTTGGTGAACCGGTCGGCTCAAGTGTTGAGCCGATCGGCTCAAGATCAGGGTGAACCGATTGCTTCAAGTGTTGAAATGATCGGTTCAACTGTTGCAACCGAGCAAGTTGGGAAAGTTAGATTGGTGAGAATTTTCCTTGCGTTTCAATTGCCCAATTTGATTGGGAAATAGGATTGGTATTCGATACCAATTAGAAACAAAAGAAGGAAAGTCAATCGGGAACCGACCAGGACCACCAACCGACCGGTTCACTTATGAACCGACCGGTTTAGGTGTCCCAACCGACCGGTTCAGGTCCTCAACCGACCGTTTCAGTTGTGAAACGATCGGTTCAGGTTGCGAGTTGGTTGCTTTTGTGGAAAATCTCGAACCCTTCTACTCCTACTTTTAGTCCTGCATTGCCCGGGATGGAGAACCATGTCCCATGACCCTCCTATATATATAGGGGTATTGGGGGCTTCTCAAAGTACAACTCAATGCAACAAGTTGCTATGCAAAGTTGTCATTCTCTCTGGTTTTGGTAACCGAGAGAGAGCCCAAGCAAGTGCTACCCGCAAAGGGAGGTGCAGCAAGGGAAAGACAACTGCAGTTGCAACTGGAGGCAGGAGAGTGTGTTGGTGACTAGTACATCAACACGAGGGTGCGACTCCTTCCAATTCCTTGTGGGACAAGGAGATTGGAGTTCCAGGTGGTCCGTGTGGACTACTTTAGAGGCGGGAGGTTTCTGCCTCTCAGGAGGACAACTGTCAATCCCGACAGTCCCGGTGAGAGGAGGAGTCATGAGTCCTAGTGTGACCAGGAGCTGCACAGACACCGTCCAAGACCGTAGGTGAAGACCACACAAGGCATGAGGTATTGTTGCCGAGCTAGCCTCGGTACAAGGTATGATTCCACAAACCATCCTTTCCTATTGTATAGACGTTGATGCGTTTCCTTGTTCTGGGTTTGGGGAGGAGAAAATTTTTGTTTCTGCTGCCTTTCTCTGCCTCCCCTAAAACCCAACAGTGGTATCAGAGCCACGTCAACTGCTCTATATTTTAGGGATATCGATAAGATCGATTTTGGTTTGTCACCTTTATTTATTGCATATGATGCGAATAATATTGTCGTTATGCATGTCCAATCCTAAATCCACAAATCCCAATTACATATATGATATGTATTATTAATGCACTCGATATGCGTCGCCCTTAAACGAGTTTTGTGGTGGATGTATAGCGTGGTTATGGCCAATAAACCCTATATGTGTATGGTTGTATGTGGTTGCTTTCATCTCGGTCTGCACACCGATCTTCCCTCTCCTATTCCTGATGTAACTCGAAATAATTCGAGATTCTTTCCTGCATTTGCTCCCCCCGAATGTAACTCGGGGTTTCCCTTTTAAGCAATGTAAAATTAGGATAGATTTTGTTTCCGGCTATGTCAAAGAACGGAGGACATCGAGACGACATCTGAGACGATCGGTTCAAGGCATGAACCGATCGGTTGACGTTCTAGACGATCGGTTCAAGGATTGAACCGATCGGTTGATGACCGGTTCGAGGAGCGAGACGAGCGGATGGTGGCCATGACGAGATGCACGACGACCAGGCGAACTGATCGGTTGGAGGAGCCAACCGATCGGCTGGTGGCACCCAGACAACCGGGCCAGAATGAGCAAGTCAATCATGTGATGAGTTGATCTACTCCAAAGGCAAAGCACAGAGTTCATCTTGTACAGGTTGCATGTAATGTAGACCTAGATGACCGTGATTCCTCTTGGCTCGAGGAATCGCATTAGGATGGCCATAATCATCGCTTTTATCATTTTGCATGTTTTCTGTGGGATATATCATGTATATGATATGTACTATGTATTGTGGTGATTGGATATGTATATGTATATAAAAACCAAATCCCTCATTAAAAATATTAAGTCTTATATGCCTTCCATTAGCAACACACATGAAAAACTCGATCGACCAAGCGTAGGTTACACCAAAGCGTGGTGCGCCATCTATCTTGTGGAAGTGTGAAGGGTTGACATGTAGGTTCTGCCAAAGTAGGGTGCATGTTTACCGTGTCGGCTTTTGGGTTAGACTTAACTGATGATTCTTAGATCGTCTAAGCCCAGAGGCAAGGAATGTTCATGGCAAGGTGTTGCGCTTGTTCATTCATCAAGAGTTGCATATGATGCAATTGGCATGATGGCCTACCTAAATAGTCAAGATTGTGGGTGATCAGCTAAAGCTGACTCATGACTTGATGAAATATGGATCTTGCCCACTAGAAGGTTGTACACTGCAATCTTCTAAATTGATGGTGAGGGCTATCAATTTGAAGTAAAATAGTGGGAGCAATAATTAATTAAAGGCCTAATTTTATCGTCAACTTTTCAAATCAATCAAACAAGTCAAAAAGAGTTTTGGACTAAAATTGCATATATTTCCTCTTGTTAAGATAAATGGTTAATCAACAATAATCACTTTATTTGCGATCGGTCTTTGAGACCAACAAATTAAATGGGAATAATTCCACGACTGGTTAGGATGATGAGAAGTGTTCTCAATCAAAGAGTGAAAGCTCTAAGTCCTAGTTATACCAGAACCAGATGAACTCGATCCCACCATATCAATGGCTGAAAGTATGCTTATGGAAGCATACCGAGGATGACATTGATGAGGAGTGCTTGATGTTGTGTTCTCTAAACTATGAGTTTCAGAGACAACATGAGACATATGATGTCTCCAAGACACTGTCCTAGTATGTCATGACAGAAGTGATCCAGTAAGGTATTCACACACTCAATGTGATTGGGTATGTGGAAAGACCTGACTAAGAAGGATTCCCTCTGAGCCAAGAGTTTGCTATTGGTATGATACTGCAAATGTTGCGAGAATCATACAGTTCGTGATAAACTACAACATGAACAACTTTGACAAGTGTTGACAAAGTTGTTGGACATGTTGAGGACAGTAGAGGCAAAGATGAAGAAAGACAAACCATAATCTTTGATGTGATCAAAGAAAAGGTAATTCTTAAGGGCAAGGACAAGGGCAAAGTAAAGAAGCGTTCTGATGCTAGCCAGCAATCCAAGCCGTCTTCAGCCTCAAGGCACATGGGGAAAGGGTGTATGAGGGAATTTCTCTCTATATCTGGAAGAACAAAAGAAGATGAAGGAGGGGATGGATATCTCCACCTAAGGTATCATGAAATGAACCGCTTCTTTATCTGAGGTATATGATACCAAGATATGGATCTATCATATATGATATGCAAGATCCGCAAAGAAGTGATGGCCTTTGTGAAAGGACCAAGAAAGAAGTACCCATCATTGGAGCAAGTGTTGCTGCCATAGATAGGAGTATCTTTCAGTTTATTTCAGCCTAAAGGGCATGAAATAGAGTTGAGAACTTCTATTTCATATATTGCCAATAGATAGAAACACTTTATTTTTGCATATTGTATGACAATGATGACAATGAATAAAGTTGACGTTTCAATCTTAAAGATATATATGATCTTTGTGGAAATGCCTTGTTTATCTTGTGATACATGGTATGCATAAGATAAAATGATACCTAAAGTTATTGATAACTCAAACAATCAAATTAGAATAAATCATGATAAATTCATTTCTAATTTCCATGTGATGGATAAATTTTGACTCTTTTGGTTAGAGAACCAGTAAGAGACATGAATCTCTTGTACATGATTAATCAATCTTCACTAATGGTAGTGGGAGAATGATTATCCTATTAGGTATAATACATGTGATGTATTTACATACATATTGGAACAAATTCTAATACTTCAAATGGTGTTTAGAGAAATACCAATATGAATATCTTAAAGTGTTCACGATTATCATAGATGAAGTGCAAATTTGGTAAAGTGTTAATTCTTGATGAGATCAATGAATGAAATACTTGGACCAAATGTTTGAGATCCTTATGAGTGATTATGATAGTGTATCATAGTGAACTCATGATTAAGGCATGGTGATGTCTAAATCAAGAAGGAATCATACTCTAAGGAGTTAGAGAATGATTATCAAATAAATGAATTCTTCTTAAAAGAATACCCCACACTAATAAAGGACATTAAGAATCACAAGGAGTTGTGAGTTCTTATATCCTTGACAGATACACCTCAATTATCTATGTGATGAGTTGTTCATGTGATGAGTCAACTATCTAGATGAATATGAGGAACCAAATTTTGAGTTACGGTTTATGACCATTACATCCTAAATGACATCCATGTGAACCATAAGGTATGACCTTGATGGTAGCACTCATTGGATGAAATCCATAAGTGAAAATGAGTCTTAAGTGTTAAGACACATGGATAATATTTTGAGAAGGATGATGCTTGTTGATTGCAACTTAATGACTAAGGCATTTGGCATATGGATACTAAAACCGCATTCCTATGAGGAATAAAACAAGGATGTGTACGTGACACAACCTATAAGGTTTATGAATCCACTAATGCAAATGAAGTATGTAAGTTACAATGGACTAATCAATGTGATTGATTGAGTACAAGCAACTCAGAATTGGATCTTTACTTTGATGATATAGTTAAAGGGTTAGACTGATATGTCAAAGATAAAGAAGGGATCTGTGATTTAGTGGGAGTGTGTTCACATTCCACATGTTGATGTGAAATGGAATTGTTCTAGAATGGAAATCCAAAAGTGGAAATTATCTTTAAGGAAGATAGAGATGTTTCCTATGTGATAGGAATAGAGATCTATAGAGATAGTTCTTGAAAACCTCTTAACTTGAAAAGAGAAAGCATACATTGGCAATCTGTACTGAAGGGTTCAGTACACACAGATTCAGTGGGAGAAAACTTGTCCATGTTACATGGAGTTAGTATCCCAAGGCCAAGTGTCCAATTCTTATGAAGAATGGGAACACTAAGAATAGATATGGATCTATCATGTATGTAATCATCCCATTATCTTGCATGTATCGACATGGCAAGAACAAAATGCATTCATAATCTTGTATGTAGGAAATGGCAATATGATGTGCTCATCCTGATAGCTTGTATGTGAGACATGACGAGTGGATGTCTGTCTACTTCCAGTAAGGGTTACTGGAATACCATGAGAACTTGATAAGTACTTGAGAAGTACCAGTTCTATGGAGATAAGTAAGAGTTCAATGTAAAGAGTTACATTGATGCGAACTTCTAAAAGGACAGAAAATTAATCGCAAAATATATATAGTATATATAAAAGTGAAAGTTTGTTGATAATTGGAAGTGTTCCAATAAAGCCATTTAAAAGGAAATGTCGAGTATCTATGTGTTAGAAAACAACAGTGGATACTATATGGATCTGGAAGTTCATGAGATGAACTTATATTCCGCTCATTGATGACAAATATGGAATCCTTGATCATGCAATGTGTCTAAAGGTTAGCAAAGGAATACTAGATCGCATATTACGACACCTCCATCTCATACGTGTGACGTACATCGAAGAGATGAGAGACATGCAATTTATACTGACTTTGGCAAGGTGTTTCCATTACTCACTATGTTGGCACTAGAGCACAATAACATGTGGGACGTGTTTGAAGATCACTATGAATATGATTCAAGGGTGATTGGCTCACAATGCAAGTGTGAGTCTGTTGGTATGTATGCCCTGAGAGCCAATCATGGGATGATTGGTGGGATACATTAAGATTGATTTGATAAACATCAAAGGCAAGCTTCCAATTCTATCTGGTTTAGTCATATGAGATATTAATAGAACAGATTGAATGTCTAGAGAATGACAGTACTCAATAACGTATGCCTTCAGGTTAAGGACCTGAACGATGAGATCATACGGATGCTAACTGTTTGTACATTCTTGTTATGTCCCTAGTCGGATGTCAATGTGGAAGGTAGATAGACAGCAATGACATACAAGACTAGATTGTGGTGTTGGTTGATGACAGAATCTCATTAGTCATGATATAGAGATATCAAACCAAACACATAGGTACTTGTTAGATAACAAGTGTATCAGACAGACCCATCGTGAGTTTGACATATGAAACCATGACATGGTAGTCACATTCAGTACTCACAGTGATGGTGGTGAGTGTGATTCTTTGACCTGAAATCACTACACTCAACACATGTCGTTGGGCACACTTTGACATCATCAAACACAGTCCTGAAACATGGGTTGTTATAAAGGTGATGATTGGGTGGCTTTGACACATGGGGCTTTTGAGGGGTGAGTGATAGATATGGGATTTGTCCCTCCTGAGGGAGTTTGATATCCAAGGCCACTTGATGAGTAGGATTGAGATAGGCGTACGCATGCATGTGTGAATCAATATGTGATATTGATGTCATACATATCTCGTTCAATCTACTCTGAGATCAAGAAAGTGAATGAACATTGACAGGATGACTGTTCCATGCCTCGAGTTCATTCGAGATATCAGTGATAAAGGAATTATACATTCACTGTAACACCATTCACGGATTGTAGGATTGAAAGTTGTTCTCCAACTTTCTACTTTCACTTGGGTAGCACTGATGTGTGACTAGGCACTGCTCTTTGCTTGTGAAGTCATATGTGTTATGGACTTTCACTACCAATGTGAAATGGACCTGCAGGGTCACACACATAGGATTTAACCTGGAAGAGGAGTTTTGTCCACAAGCAATGTTTAGATTGATTACTAAAGGATTTTAGTAGTTTAATTAAACACTCAGTCAATTGATAGCTCAATATCATAATGTTCAAGGTGTTGGACACATTGATTGGAGTATCGGATTGATTGAAATCACAATTGACTGATTCTGCACAACTTGTACTCACAACTGATCGGTTCATGTGATGAACCGGTCGGCTGAGCTTGGTGAACCGGTCGATCGGCTCAAGTGTTGAGCCGATCGGCTCAAGATAAGGGTGAATCGATTGCTTCAAGTGTTGAAACGATCGGTTCAACTGTTGCAACCGAGCAAGTTGGGAAAGTCGGATTGGTGAGAATTTTCCTTGCGTTTCAATTGCCCAATTTGATTGGGAAATAGGATTGGTATTCGATACCAATTAGAAATAAAAGAAGGAAAGTCAATCGGGAACCGACCAGGACCACCAACCGACCAGTTCACTTGTGAACCGACCGGTTGAGGTGTCCCAACCGACCGGTTCACTTGTGAACCGACCAGTTCAGGTCCCCAACCGACCGTTTCAGTTGTGAAATGATCGGTTCAGGTTGTGAGTTGGTTGTTTTTGTGGAAAATCTCGAACCCTTCTACTCCTGCTTTTAGTCCCGCATTGCCCGGGATGGAGAACCCTGTCCCATGACCCTCCTATATATATAGGGATATTGGGGGCTTCTCAAAGTACAACTCAGTGCAACCAGTTGCTCTGCAAAGTTGTCGTTCTCTCTAGTTTTGGTAACCGAGAGAGAGCCCGAGCAAGTGCTACCCGCAAAGGGAGGTGCAGCAAGGGAAAGACAACTGTAGTTGCAACTGGAGGTAGGAGAGTGTGTTGGCGACTAGTACGTCAACAGGAGGGTGCGACTCCTTCCAATTCCTTGTGGGACAAGGAGATTGGAGTTCCATGTGGTCTGTGTGGACTACTTCAGAGGCGGGAGGTTTCTGCCGCTCAGGAGGACAACTGTCAATCCCGATAGTCCCGGTGAGAGGAGGAGTCGTGAGTCTCGGTGCGACCAGGATCTACACAGACACCGTCCAAGACCGGAGGTGAAGACCGCGCAAGGCGTGAGGTATTGTTGCCGCGATATCCTCGGGACAAGGTATGATTCCACAAACCATCCTTTCCTATTGTATAGACGTTGACGCGTTTCCTTGTTCCGGGTTTGGGGAGGAGAAAATTTTTGTTTCCGCTGCCTTTCTCTGCCTCCCCTAAAACCCAATAGTTAGTACTGGAAGAAGCTCATTCTTCAATGTATGATATGCATCCAGGAAGCACCAAGATGTATCATAACTTGAAAGATATGTATTGGTGGCCTGGTTTAAAGAAGGATATTGCTGAGTTTGTGATGCGGTGTCCGGTGTGTCAGTAAGTTAAAGTTGAATACCAGAAGCCCGCAGGAACAATGCAGCCTTTGCCTATACCACAGTGGAAGTGGGATCATGTGATCATGGATTTTGTGGTTGGGTTACCCAGAACATCCAAAGGTCATGATTCCATCTGGGTAATAGTTGATAGGTTGACTAAGAAAACACATTTCTTACCTATCAAAACAACCTATTCTGTTGAGAAGTTGGCACAGTTACATGTAGATGAGATAGTGCGGCTGCATGGGGTACCAGTTACCATTGTTTCTGACAGAGGTCCCCAGTTTACGAGTCATTTTTGGGAGCAACTTCATAAATCCTTAGGCACACAATTAAGGTTTAGTACAACCTTTCATCCTCAGACAGATGGACAATCATAGAGGACTATACAGACCTTGGAGGACTTGCTTAGGGCATGTGTCCTTCAATTTATAGGAAGTAGGGATCTGCATCTAAGTTTGATAGAGTTTTCCTATAACAATAGCTATCAACACAGTATCGACGTGGCCCCTTATGAAGCCTTGTATGGTAGACGTTGTAGATCTCCCCTTTGTTGGTATGAAGTTGGTGAATATCAACTTTTGGGTCCTAATCTTATGCAGCAGACCATCGAGAAGATTAAAATAATACAATAACAGTTAAAGACTGTACAGGACAGATAGAAATCTTACGCTAATAAGCGTCGTAGACCTTTAGAGTTCCAGGTTGGAGACAGGGTGTACCCCAAGGTCTCACCTTAGAAGGGAGTTCTTAGGTTTGGAAGGAAAGGAAAGTTAGCTCCAAGATTTATGGGGCCTTATCCAATCATTGAACGGATTGGAAAGGTAGCTTATAAGCTAGAATTACCACTTGAGCTACAAAAGTTACACCCAGTGTTCCACATTTCCATGCTAAGGAAATGTCATCCTGACACAGAATCAGTTCTGCAACCTATGGAAGTAGAGTTAAACGATGATATATCTTATGTCGAAGGACCTATGTCGATCCTTGATAGAAGGATCAAGAAGTTGAAAAAGAAAGACATTAGTCTTGTAAAAGTCCTCTAGAATCATCATGGCGTTGAATAAGCTACATGGGAACTAGAGGAAGAAATGAGGAGGAAATACCCTACTCTTTTCTCTTAAATTGTTTTGTTAATGATTTCGGGGACGAAATCCTTGTAAGGGGTGGATAATTTGTAACATCCCTGACATGGGTTATGTACTAAACCTAGGTGTTTTTCTTAATAAAGATGATTAGATGTTTTCTCATATCTTTTGAAAAGTAATTAAGGCTCTTGAGGAACTTATATTTCAATTTTAGTCCCTTTTGAATAATGTTGAAACATTGTTTTGTTAATTTTGGACTAAAGTGCAAATTACCCCAGTTGAGGGGTTAACTTGAAAATTCCACATGACAAGATGTTCCTCTGATGTTGAGACATCATAAGAATGAATATGATGTAGTGGTATGGTTTCTACAAGCTTGGACATCAAGATAAAGCTTGTAGAGCAATCCTTGTGCATTTAAACCTAGTTTTGGTGTAATGTGCAATTTACCCAAAATCTAGGGTTCAATATGCAATATATCACCTCTAGAGGGTCTCTCATGTTTCTTGGCATCAAGTAGAGCAAAGAAAATGAGAGGGGCGCCTCATTTGAGTTATCTTGGAGGAGAGAGAATCTTGACATTAAAATAATCAAGATTTAAGCATATATGGAACTTTAGTTTGATTTATACAAAAAGAAATTAATTAATTAAGGAGCCCTTCAACCAAAAGTTGAAGGATGTGTTTGCAATAGAGTTGGACGAGCTTGTGCCTTTCTATGGCACAAAAAGATCTTGGTTGAGTGGAAGCCACTCACATTAAGATAATAAAAAGTAATATCCACTAAAAGGTTGGATATTAATATAAAATTCTTTAAGGTGCTTAATTTCTTTTCCATTAATCTTTGGATAATGGAGAGGTTTTGCAAGAAAATGAAGATGGATTCGTGGCCAAGAAATGGAGGGGGATTTGGTGGAAATTACTTTGGAAGTTAAGGAAAATAATTCTTTTCTATTTCCTTGAAAATCCCTTATACATGTCTTTTTCCAATACACATAAGGATCATTTCCTTGGTTTCCTGATCTCATCTTTGCTTTGGCCAACCAAGGAAGAGCTCAAGAGTAGGGGAAGGATGAACACAACCTGTTGGAAAGGTTTTGATCATCTTCTACCTCAGATTCTTGTTGGAAACCCTAAAGCAATGCTTGATTAATGGTTTCCTTCACCCGATTTCCAATTCTAGCCAACTTGCACATCCAAAGGCTCAAGGACGGACCTTGGACAGTTTTTGGAACTCCATCCACCATTAAATCCATGGATCTTGGAGTTTGGGATCATTTCTATAGGCGGGTTTTATAACTCAAGTCCTTAAGCATTAGTATTGCACTTCTTTCTTTAATAATCGTTGGTTACTTTTCTTCTTTTGATACTCTTTTGAGTTCTTGCTTATACTCCCATGAAGAACAGCAACAGTTCTTGGTTGAATGAAGGAGGACAATGATGACATCATCCTTGATGATTATCCAAAGAACTACTTTACCAAACAATTTCCTTTTTGTTGCTCAAACGGTTTCCCAAACCGTTTGGGAGCAAACGGTTTCAAACCATTTGGAATGAAATGGTTTCATCAAACCGCATGGAGGGAAATGGTTTCAAACCATTTGGTGGCGTTGACCAAGGGTTGACCATTTGGATAACTATTGAAAATAATGTAGGTTAATGACCCATCAATTACTATTGATTAATTCCAATTGGTTCACTAGTTGAAGGTCAATCAATCACCTAAACCCTAATCGGGTTAAGTGCTGATTTCATAAGTGGTTGAGTTTGAAACTTGGGTTGATTGACCCAAACGGTTTTAAGACCATTTGGGGGTCACCCAAACGGTCTCAAGACCGTTTGGTGATCATCCAAGACCGTTTGGAGGTCTAGGGTTAGGTATGGTTGAGCAATTGAAGGTCCAAAGATATTAAGTTGAAGTATAATTAATTGCTGATTTGGTGACCAATCCTAGGATCCAAACCTTAATTGAATGACATGGTTAATGATGATGTGATGAGAAAACGGTCTAAATACCATTTTCCCAAGACCGTTTGGGGGTCACCCAAGACCGTTTGGAGGTCTAGGGTTGACTATGGTTAGGTGTTTGAAGATCTAAAGGTACTAAGTTGAAGTGCAATCAAATGTTGATTTGGTGATCAATCCAATGAACCAAACCCTAATTGGTTGACTTGGATTTTGATGTTGACATGGGAAAATGGTCTCAAGACTGTTTGGAGGTCATCCAAATGACCTCAAGACCGTTTGGGGTCAGACCGTGTCCAATTTGGATGATGGTTCAATGGTTTCAAAGTAACTAATCTCACATTGATTAATGTTAAAGGATCAACGTTTCCAAACCCTAATCGAATTGATTCAAACTCTAATTGATGACCAATTGAGGGTCAATCGTGGGTCAAATAAGTTGAATGTTGACCTAATTAACTCAATGGAAACATGGTTATAGGTCCACTTGATGAGTGATAACATGATCACAATCAATGAAGGAATCGATCTTGGAAACCCTAGTTCAATCTGACTTGTTGAGACCATATTTGGTCCATGCGGTTTTGAGGAGGTTTGGACCAAACGGTCTCAAGACCATTTGGGACCAAACGATCCCAAACCGGTTGAGGTCATGCGGTTTCAAAGTTGCACTTTAGCAAAAGATCTTAAAGACCACCTTTAGCAAATGGTCTCAAAAGTCAACTTTGGGCAAACGGTCTTCACCACCTACTTTACTAAATGGTTTCACGGTGGTACTTTAGCAAATGGTTTCATTGGTTGTTCAAGACCTTTTGGAGGTCTAAAAGGTCTTAGACCGTTTGGATGTTTTTGTGCAAGACCGTTTGAGGTCTGATTGGTCAAGACCGTTTGGGGTCTAAGTGGCCAAGACCGTTTGGTGGATAATTAACCAAAACCGCATGGGTACTTAAAGTGGTTAAAGGACAAAGTGATTATTTGATTAATACATGATGTAATCAAATAGGGTTATAGTAATAACATCTTAATGGGGTAAGGTGATTAGTACCCTTTGAATAATTAAGCCTTAATGATCATGGTGACAATGACATAACCATGATGTCAATTCTTCTTCAAGAGTAAGTTGACTTAACCTAATCAAGACTGAAGCAAACATCATCTTTAGAAGATGAAAGAGAAGACTTCTTACATGAATGATAATCGCGTAGTGGACTTCCAATATGAATGAATGTCTAATTAGGGTATGATCCTTTATAGTGAGATCATGAAACCCTATTTATGAAGGATAATGAATCATAACCCTAATTGAGGGCATTGATAGGTAAAATCATAATACAGGGTGATGGTATGATCTTAATTTATAATGATGACATGAGAAACCTTAATTCAAGGTACTTTGATGCTCACTCTTACTTGGGGTGAATAGTAAACCCTGTTTATGGGATATTTAATGATAAACCCTAATCTAGGGTGATGTGTTGTGAATAGTAAACCCTAATCTAGGGTGATGCAATGTGAATAGTAAACCCTAATCTAGGGTGATGTGATGTGAATAGTAAACCCTAATCTAGGGTGATGTGATGTGAATAGTAAACCCTAATCTAGGGTGATGCGATGTGAATAGTAAACCCTAATCTAGGGTGATGTGATGTGAATATAAACCCTAATTTCAAATAAGGTAAATAAGAATGTGTAACCCTAATCCTGGGTTATACCTTATAGCATGAAGCTATAAGGTTGGATAATGAAATGATGAGTCATTAATCCTAATTGAGCTAAGGGGATGATTAACCCTAATTGAATTGAAAAGGGAAACCCTAACCCTAACAAGGGCATAGTGGTGTAAACCTTGAATAATGATGTCATAATTGTTTTGCAATATGCTGATATGAAATTGATGTATCTGTTATCATCTGTACTAATCATGCAAGTTTTATGAGATATTTAATATAGCCAGGTATGAGCTATGATGCTTTGTTTATTGAAAGTATTTTATGAGCTTTGTAAGCAATGATATGCTATGTTGCCTAGTGAAAGGTAACAAAAGAGATTGATAGGCTGTAAGAGCCATGTGAAATACCTGCATTGCAATTATCATGTTTACATTGATAGATGACTTGATGGCAATAAGTTACCTGTCAAAGTTGTAACAAGTATTTTGATGATCTCAGGGTTTGAATACCCATATTCTTGAATCATGATGATGAAATGATAAGGGATTGAGTTCCCAATGTTGTTAAAGCTGTGAAATGAACTTGATAGAATAGTACTCATTCTTTATAGTAATTGTTATAAAGGTTTATGTTTGAAAACATGCCTGATGCTAAAAGAATGTTGTAATGTACTTAAATAATCAAGTGAAATGATATCATGTAGAGCCCTGACCATAGATCCATCATCGTCAGTAGTTAGGTGATGGTGAAATAGGTTTTCCTAAGGGAACTCCTGGAGAGCATACTTTTGAGTATGTGGGGGTAATGGGCGCGGATATCCTTACGCCCTAATGGAGGAATTGATGTGAGATAAACATTAAATCTCTCAATCCTTCATTATATGTGTATGTCAGGATGATGTATCACTAATCTCCCAATGATAATGTTAATGCCACATCGATGTGAGATAAACAAGAAATCGCTCGATTGCGAAGAGAGTACATCATGCCACTGTAACTCTAATAGCAAAGTTGCCAGTATACCCTGGAAAGCTATTTTGGCAGAGACACGAGATGTCCTGCATGTTGTTCCTCACACTGACTGAGGAAGATGAGGTCATAGAAATCCGGCTCTTCTGATGACCTATGTATGGTAATGATTTCGATTTCACAATGGTCGGTTGGAGTATGTGCGGTATACCTCATCTCCTCAGGGCATAAGTATGTTTGTAAAATGTAATCATCCACGTAGCATATTTTCTTAGGGCTGAACTACGAGAATCAATGTTTGATAATACATTGTTTAATATGTCCTAGTTGGATAATTAGTATACATGTTCTTCATATTCCTTATTGAATAAATGACTTGCTACTTTATCAAGTTATAACTGGAATGAACTGTATAGAGAATACTTCTCTACTTAGCTTATTCAATAATTTACCTGTTGTTGAATATTGATAATTCTACTGCTTAGTGTTATTCTATTATCAGCAATAACAATGTTTCTGGCAGAGAGTTATATCTCTCGCTGGGACAATTTTCAATTGTCTCGCCCCCGTGGGATTCAACTTTTTAGGTAGAAGTCGAGGAAGAAGAAACCCTTTAGTGGGTGAGAAGCAACAGCAGCCACATCAACATCAACAACAAGGATAGCAGTGATCCTCAGGTGAAGACACTATTTGTCAAGTCATGTATATAGAGAGAGTCATATGTGTCGTCTCTGTACTCTCAGGTCCTAGGAGTCAGTAGAGAGTTTGATATAGATCTGAGATTTTTGGCTTGATGCCTTGAGATTTTTGTATGTTGCTTATGTAAAGTTTAACAGGGCAGTCAATGTTTATGACTCTCGAGATGAAATGACACAGAGACTTACTGATGTATCAGATTGTAAATAACTTACTTTGATCCTTCATGAAAGAGTTTTTCAGTTTGTGGATCTCATTGCAAAAAGTTTTAATTTTTAGTGATTTTCAGTAATTCCGCTGCTAATAATTCACTTCTGCACTAGTTAACCATGTTTTCATAAGTTGAATGCCACATCTTTCTTCACTTCATCAAGGCTCCTTATCCTTACTAGAACTTCTTCTTCCAACTTGGAGTTGTACTTGGGCCTTTGATGTTGCCTTGTCTACCCTTACCCCTCTTTATTTTTTTGTTTCCATGAGAAGTTTGGATGATTCCTCCACTGTGGAGTATAGGTGTTGTACATCAGGCCTTGGTTGTTGTGATTTCCAAAGGCATGTAAAGCATTCACTTCTTCATCCACAACATCAATTTCCATAGTATATTGGCCAGAAGAACCTCCATCTTGGTTCTTCATCATGTTCATCATATCTGCCATCATTTTCATCACTTGGGGGTTGGCTTCAGTCCTAACTAGAGCTACATGAGGGGTGGAGGAATGTAGTTTTGATCACAATGCTCCCCCTTATTTGAAGATCGGTGGTGATAATTCTCAACAAAATTCTTAAATAAGGTTCAAGACTCCTCTGGTGGCTTTGCCATGAAGGTGCCTCCACATGAGGAATCTACATTGTTTTGGCTCAACTCAACTAGACCAATGTAGAATGCTTGAACAAGCTGCCACAAAGGTACCTCATGATGAGGGAATCACGCAAGAACTTTTAGAACCTTTCTCACACCTCGTGGAAGGGTTCATTCTCTTTTTGTGAGAAGGAAGTAATACATCTCCGCATCAGGGTCAACTTGGTTGCAAGGCCCCTAAACTTGCTTAATGAGTTGAACAAGCTTAATTATAATAATTGAATTTGTATAACCCTAATATAACCTTGTTATATACTTTGAAATCATAAGACAAGCTTAAGTTTCAAACTTGGTCCAATTTGGACACTATTTGAGCAAGTTATGCAATTTTATGCACATTTTGGACTTTTCTGCAATTTACCCAATTGAGTTTTCTTTGCAATTTATCACTTTCATTATGTTCCTCGGATATTCTTTCATCATTCTTGAGCTTGTTGAGCCATGGGGAACCTATTTAAAAATTGGTTTGAAGGTGTTTTCTCCAAGGGTATTTTAGGGTTTACCCCTTCACCGATGAGCTACCTTTAGTAGCTATCAACTAATGAATTATTTGATTGGCTGGGAAATTCGACAAAGGAAATCTAAGCATGTCTATACACATGTTGGGGGAGATTCTTGTGTTTGTTCTTGTATATTCTTAATCAATTAAGGTCATGGACACTTGGATAGATACTAGAACTTCAACTTTTTCCTTTTCTTAATCTTAAAGTTTCATATACTTATCCCCAAGCACCAAAATGAGCCATTTTCTCTCCACCGCTCCCCTCCTTCTCTAAACCTCATTCTCCCTCTGTGCTTTTGTGAATTTTTCTGTCCAAGGAAGAAAAAAGTGGGGATCTTCTTGGAAAAAGGATCTAGGGTTGCAATTGACTTCATTTTAGGGTTGAAAAAAGCTTCCTTCTAGTGATCTTAACCTAAATGAGAAAGAATTCCCTTATTTCCTGCATTTATTTCTTTTTTATCCTTCCTCCTAGCTTTCTCCAGGTCGGAACCTTGCTGTTCCATGGTAGAAATTGCTGTAAAGCTCTAAAACCCTACCTTTCTTGCTCCTTATGCTTAGGGTTTGTTCATTTGATGAAGAAAGGTGCTAGATGGATGAATTCATAGCTTATTCCTGAATTTTCTACCCTAACTGCTCGAAATTTCTTATGTTTGGGGTTTCATCTTCTCATTAGATTAAATTTTTATAACTTTCTCCATGTTTATTTCTTACCATAAGCTTTCTAGATCATGTTCTTGCTAGAAAACGATGATCCATGCACTAAAAATCTATGCTTGACTTGGATTTTAATTTTTATAATGTTTCCTGTTATGATTTCAGTTTTATATGAACCTATGATCATGTTTACGTTATTCCTAAGGTATAATATTAATTGGATCAGGTTGGTTTGACAACCTATGGTGCTAAGCACCTATCAACCAATTGTAAATTTTAGGGTTTTAAGCTGATTTCTTCTATAAACCCATGACCCGAAGATGATACCATTGCAACAACCCTATGGTGTTGTCTTCATGACAAATGATAGTCATGATCAAAGGTGTCATATAATGGTGACAACCTATGGTCACCCCCTTAGGTCATGTTTTGGATCAATTAGAAGTTTAATGATCAACAATTAAGTACCCTACTGATGTTATCAATCAATAATGGCATTAGCTTAATATTTGATGCTAAGTAATGAATATATTATTGACATAACAACCTATGGTGACTTAATGGTCAATAATGATGGTGGCTCAGGTCTCTACAACCTATGGTGAGTTAATTATATATTTTTAGCATCAATTAATCCTTAGACCAATAGTTTCTTGGGTCACTTGATGCAATGGTCGGACCTATACTGTAATTGATGGTTTTAACATATGAACTTGACCCAATGGTCAAGATCTAATGTTAATTCCTCCAATAAAGTGTAATGATGGATAATGTAATATGTTGGTCCTAATAATGTGATTTAGATGGTTTCCTTTATATGATCAACTTAAAGAGCTTACTTGTTGACAATGGATGGCTTGTTTTAACTGAACGGTTGATTGTGGGTTTTACCCTGCTCTCAATGGAACTTTTTGTGTTGTTAATCAAGGGATGTCTAGGATTAGATGGTGACTCTTTCTAGATCACAAATCAAGGACTTCATAGGTGGTTTATCCAAGGTGTTTACTTATGTAAACAAACAATGGTCTTACCTTTTAAACATCCAATGATTCTGGGTGATATTGTGGTATGGTGATATTGGTTGAATGATGATGGAACAGATGGAGGGTTGCCCATAATAAGGTAGTCTTACCTATTCACTAATATGAATAGAGGGGATGATAATCATATTGTGTTGATATGTAACCCTAATGAGGTATAGCTTGTTAGACCTAGCTTTAATATAACTAAATGCTGGTAATTAGGTATGAATAGTCCTTTAATGACTAATAAAATCATGGAGTACTCTATTTCTATTGTTGAAACCCTAGTATGCAATAACTCAATGGTTACACCTTGATTTATGTGTGGGTTCATAGTTGAGAATAGTATAAAATGTGATGGTGATGCTTCACGTTATGCATCCATGATCCAATGGGGATGTCGTGAGTTAGGGTTTGGGTATGAGTGTTGATTATAGGGGTGTAAACGGTGCGGGTACGGTGTAGGTCTGGCCATACACATACCTATACCCATCTAATTTAGAGGGTCCAGTTCTGGTTCTAGACTCGCATAATACAAAACCTGGACCCACACCATACCCGTACCCGCAATAATAGCGGGTATGCGGGTAAGCGGTTCTATAAAACATCATATTTTTATGTAAGAGAAATGACTATGATATATATATTTAATACAACAAGATATTGTTATCATATAGTATATTAACATGTAATAGTTATATTAGACAATGTTGTATTCTACACAATAACACTAATTGAGTAATTGTTTACATATTTGTAGTCATGATCATAACATTTAATTTATGTAGAAAGTAATGTAAATTAGTAGACATTTTGATTTTAAGTTTACATATGATATTCATTATTGTAACTTGAATAGTTAATTCTTAATTATATGACTAGTCTCAACCTTATTGTGGTTAGAGTAGGATATAATCTCAATAATTATATTAGTTAGACTAGTAAAGTATGATATATATAACACATTATTTTAGTAGTTAGTTATGTATAGCGGGTACACGGGTCTAGTGGGTCTGGGTCCAAGCATACCCATTATTGGACCCGCTTATATGCGGGTCCAAGGGTATAAGGGTCCAAGGGTATGCGGGTATAAAAAATTAGACCCATGACGGGTTTTTTAAGGGTCCGAATTTGCGGGTCTGCGAGTCTACCCGTACCCATTTACAACCCTAGCTGATTAGTAACATTAATATAATTTATCTTGTAAACCTAATTCTAATGCAAATAGATAAAGATGAGTATTCATGTTTAACATTCTTATATGATGGAATGATGGTGGAATAACCTACTTAATATGATCATAACCTTGATATGTTAATTGGTGGTTATCATATCCACATGGTCGATACTTTCTTATGCTAAACATGTGCATTATGAATATGATGAGAGCTAATCATATCTAGATTCCTTGCATGTTGAATTAATAAAGGAATGTTCTTAATGTTAATATAACTCTTCTATGATTGTTTATGAATATCTCCTATCCCATTAATGCAATATTGTGTTGATCTGGTGTATTATATGTAAGTGATGTTGTTGAGCCTTGTCATAAGGCATGCAAAGATAATGATGATCTTGTAGGGAATAGTGTGATGGTCTTAATGACCTTTGGGCATGATTGAGCTCTGAATGAGGTGTACTCCTCTTATGTTGATAAGGGTTGATACCCTGTGATATTGTGAAAAGGATTTATATCTTGTGATAGTATGATGACTAGTGTGGTCTCAAGAATGGCAAGTGAATAGTACCATGTGATGATGAGATGAGAAATTATGTTTCACATGTTTTATATATTTTCAAAGTTTTGATATTTATATGCTTACTAGAAGTGAATTAGGGTTTGTATGTCCACTTGTTTGATGCAACCTTAATTCACCCAATTGGCATAACTAATCAAGTACAACTCTAATCATGTAGTGCCCTGTGTTGTAGAGCCATCTTCTATGTCAGAACTTGCTGGATGGTGAAACGAGTATTCCTAAGGGAAACTTGGAGCACATACTGTTGAGTATGTGGGGGTGGTAGGTTGATGATATATCCTTGTCATCCACAATGCAAATTGTGGAGGTTGGCTATGGTCATGCCTCATACATCTGATGTGATTGAGAATGGTTGTGGTCGTGTCTCAGTGATTATAACATGATGTGATTAGAGGAAAACTATGGTTGTACCTCAGTTATTGGGTTTGAATACCTTGGTTTCTAGTGTCATGACCTATACCAAGGGTGGACTAGTAGTTAGCAGTTTGACTATATGTTGCTATGGTGGCAGCTTTGAATGATATGTCACTACCTTTTTACTCGTACTGACCGAGGGGAAGAGATCTTAGAATACTGACACTCCTAGATCTTATATGGAACTGAATAGCCCTTCGTAGGGGTCTGTTGGACTTTGAATGGTATGATTCAAAATCCCCAGGGTGTAATAAAAGATGTAATACATCCGTGTAGCATATTTGTTTAGGGTTATACACAACGTTTCACATTGGATGATAACCCTTGTTTGTTATCTTTACATAAAGATGATGCTTAGTGCAATTAAGAGATAGCAGATATACTTATGTTGTGGATATGCTTAAGATTGTAGATGCGTACATACAATAGCCATGATTATGTTGATAACTATATTGCTACTACTGATTATAACCATGATGCTAGCAATCTCATGTTGTTAGTTATGTTTAGCATGCTAGCCATGCCTTTGTAACTAGAGATGCATATACTGCTAATCATGCTTATCCAGATAGTTGTGCTTATATTGTTAGCTCTTCTTATGAGGTTGATATCTTCAACCAATTAGACATGCTCATGTTGTTAGCTATGCTATGTTACTAGACTTGATCATGAAGCTATATATGCATATGGTTCTGAATTGCTTATATTGTCAACAAGATAAAGGATGATAGTCTAGCTAATGATGATAGTTATTATCTGCTCCATTATGTATTTTGTTAATCATCAATATTGATGATCTTATTTGTTAAATCTGATTAAATTTCTTAACTGATTAATTGCTTAAAAATTTTGTAATCAATAAATGTTGTTGGAGGTTATATCTCTTGTTGGGACTGGGTCTCACCCTTGTGGTTTGCCACATTTTTTTAAGTAATCGATAGTGACGAAAACAAACTTGTGTCAGCAAATAGGAGATATGGTAATGAATCTTTGAGAAAGTTGATTAGATGTCTAGTGTGTCCTAGAGTCATCCCTGTACTCTCAGGTCCAGGCAGGAAAAGTTTGTATATGGTGTTTCAAACAAATCAAACTTTTGTTAGCATGTTAATACTTGTTTGTGTAGCATATTTCAATATTGTTCTCCTATGTATATATGTTGTGTCTAAGGAGATAGAACAATTTGTATCAAATTCTTGGCATAGTATGGATACAAGAAAGATATTGGGATCTTATTCAAACATTTCTGAGCAGGTGCTGAAGTTGAAATCGGTTTTAATTTACCCATATTTTTTGGTATGTGGTTTATTGGTGATTGATTGGGTTTTATGTTTTGAGTAATCTCGTTTAGTATAATAGGTTCTCACAAGTTGGTATCAGAGCTTTACGTTCACTGAGTCTACAGCGACACTAGGAATTAAGACTAGGATGATGTCTAAGTTAGGAACGTGACCCAAAAATATGGTCCATACTGCCTAATCTCAGTACTTGGATGCCCTGGTCAGGTATTCAATTATTAAAGAAAGGTAAGTATGGAACTCTTAGATTGTTATCTTTCTGATTACTCTGATAAAGTAGTCATTTTGAGACAATCTAAAGAGAATAAAAAATAAGAAGTCATGGTGTGAATATCTCGATCCTACCTTAAAGAAGATGAGAATTGCATCATTATCTATCAAAACTTGACTGTTTGGTAACTATAAGAGAAAGATACGACACCATGAAATCTAAATCTGAATACAAATTAGAAAAATAGGAGTTCTTGAAGATGTGATTCAAGAATATAATAAAATAAAAGACAGATAACTATATGCTTATAAAGTGAAGCAGGGTATGAAATCCACATAAGATGGAAAGAACTCCTACAACAAGTACAAAATGAGAAGATAAATGGGAACAATGACAAAGGTATAAGGTGGAACCTGAGTTGATCTCAGATCAACCTATGTGTGTAAGAAAGTGTTAATATAAAATAAGCATAGCATGTGAAAGAAATTAAGACAGATGATCCATTTTTAATGAAGAAAATGTGGAATATGATAATTTACATGTTGATAAGTGGTTGAAAAACATAATAAAATAATAGAACATACCCAAATGTGATAAATAGTCAACAAGGAATGAGTAATGAGATATGTTAATCATGACGATTCCTATGCTAATGGCTAGGAACCAAAAATTAAAAAGGTAAAATGATACATAAGAAGTTGTAATATGCATAATGAAAATAGAATTGCTTACCTTTTCGCTAGTAACCCCTGAACAATGTTGTTATGATGTGGGAAGTATGTTTCCCTTTGTGTCTTTCCTTTCTAGGGCACATCTTTCAAGTGGATCATTGCCACTTGGTACATGTGGATTCGCTGCGAACATGAGGATGGATAGCTTATTATAGAATAAGGTTGCTTGGACTACAGTTCCAAGATCATAAAGTTTGTGATGAGTTTGCTTTTGATCCTTCCAATAATTAGGAAGACTCCTCTTATATGTCTTGAGATTTGATTATTTTGGTAAAAGTAGATGAGATAAGGATGTGAGTTCCTTATAGCACATGAGGTGGATACCAAGGTAATGAATCCTAGTTTCCAAGATGTATCAACAGTATGAGAAATATGTAAAGGTTGGAGATGTTTATTAAATGAAAATTACAAGTGTTTCTCTCCCTTAGAGAGAGAAAGAGAGTTCATGATGACCCTCTAAATGTTGTTTGGAAAGAAGAATTAAAACGTGATTCTATAATATTGTGTATGGTTTAGTGATAGTTGGGCAAGACCACTATCAAAGATAGATGGTTTGTTGGTCAATAGATATGTGATATTGTGTTCTTTTAAGATAAACCTATGATCAAATATCAATGCATAAGAGCTAGATTGGATGATATGATTCACATGACCAATATGAGTTTAGAGTATGTCATATAGACAACCAATGTACAAATAGAATTTATGAATAGGAGGAACAGAGTGTTCTAGTCATGTCATACAAGTTATATCAAACTTTGAATGATAACATGTCAAAGTATTTCAAATATTGTAAAAAATATGATCAATATTTCTTCAAAAACCTTAGGGTTGCCGAAGCAGCAATAGCTATGAGAACAAGTTGAATAAGAGTGATATGGGGTTGATTAAATTTCTTTATGGGATCATGATGTGTCTTCTAAGTAGGCTGTGTAAATCCTAGTAAGGTGAAGATAGTGTTGTTGTTTCACCCCTAACAAGGTTGACTAGGAATGATGTTTCCTTGTATGGAATGACAGCTGCTAGCATCAGTATTTCTTTTGAGTCTGAAAAAGAACTGACAAGAGTTCTAGTGTCAGTGTATAAAAAAAGGGATGGATACATTGCCTTTTTTTATGCTTCAAGGAATGGTGTGGGACACATGCCATGATTGGTAAAAAGCTAGCAAGTATGACTTTTGAGTAATGTGTTGATACAATAGATATAATTTCAGGATGATAGCTAGAATTTAAAGTTGAAAGTTACTATTAGATTTGTTAGGTGGCACAACAAGTTTCTATATTCCATATTTGCAAATGTCTTCTTATGTGGGGGGTTTTGTGCTGACCCAAGAGGAGATATGTATGAATTATGTGACATTACCATGATATGCAAGTAACCATGTGAAGGTAATAGGATGAGGTTCAAAGGAAGTACCCATCTTTGTTTACCTTGGATTTTGGGGGCAAAATCCCTATTAGGGGTTTATAGTTGTAAGGCCCCTAAACTTGCTTAATGAGTTGAACAAGCTTAATTATAATACTTGAATTCTTATAACCCTAATATAACCTTGTTATATGCTTTGAAATCATAATACAAGCTTAAGTTTCAAATTTGGTCCAATTTGGACACTATTTGATCAAGTTATCCAATTTTATGCACATTTTGGACTTTTCTGCAATTTACCCAATTGAGAGGTTTTCTTTGCAATTTATGACTTTCATTATGTTCCTTGGATATTCTCTCATCATTCTTGAGATTTTTGAGCCATGGGGCATCTATTTAAACTTTTTTTTGATGGTGTTTTCTCCAAGGATATTTTAGGATTTACCCCTTCACGGATGAGCTACCTTTAGTAGCTATAAACTAATGAATTATTTGATTGGCTGGGAAATTTGACAAAGGAAATATAAGCAGGTCTATACACATGGTGGGTGAGATTCTTGTGTGTGCTTGTATATTCTTAATAAATTAAGGCCATGGACACTTGGATAGATACTAGAACTTCAACTTTTTCCTTTTCTTTATCTTAAAGTTTCATATACTTATCCCCAAGCACCAAAACGAGCCATTTTATCACCACCGCTTCCCTCCTTCTCCCAAACTCGTTCTCCCTCTGTGATGCTACGAATTTTTCTGTCCAAGGAAGAAGAAGTGGGGATTTTCTTGGAAAAAGGATCTAGGGTTGTAATTGACTTCATTTAAAAGCTTCCTTCTAGTGATCTTGACCTAAAAGAGTAAGAATTCCATTCTTTCCTCCATTTATTTCTTTTTTATCCCTCCTCCTAGCTTTCTCCAGGTCGGAACTTTGCTGTTCCATGGCAGAAATTGCTCCAAACCTCTAAAATCCTACCTTTCTTGCTCCTTATGCTTAGGGTTTGCTCATTTGATGAAGAAAGCTGCTAGATAGACAAATTCATAGCTTATTCTTGGATTTTCTACCCTACATGCTCAATATTTCTTCTGTGTGGGGTTTCATATTCTCATTAGAGGCCAGTTTTATAACTTGCTCCACGTTTATTGCTTACCATAAGCTTTATAGATCATGTTCTTGCTTGAAAATGATGATCCATGCACTAAAAAGTTATGCTTGACTTGGATTTCGATTTTTATAATGTTCAATGTTCTGATTTCAGTTTTATATGAACCTTTGATAATTTGTACATTATTCCTAAGGTATAATATGACTTGGATCAGGTTGGTTTGACAGCCTATGGTGCTAAGCACCTATCAACCAATGATCAATTTTAGGGTTTTAAGCTGATTTCTTCTATAAACCCATGACCCGATGATGGCACCATTGCAACAACCCTATGGTGTTGTCTTTATGACAAGTGATGGTTGTGATAAAATGTGTCATATGATGGTGACAACCTATGGACACCCCCTTAGGTCATGTTTTGGATCAATTAGAAGTTTAATGATCAACGATTAAGTACCCTACTGATGTTATCAATCAATGATGGCATTAGCTTAATATTTGATGCTAAGTAATGAATATAGTGTTGATATAAAAACCTATGGTGACCTAATGGTCACTAATGATGGTGGATCAGGTATATACAACCTATGGTGAGTTAATCATATAGGTTTAGCATCAATTAATCCTTAGACTAATAGTTTATTGGGTCACTTGATGCAATAGTCGGACCTATACTGTATTTGATGGTTTTAACATATGAAATTGACCCAATGGTCAAGATCTAATGTTTATTCCTCCAATAAAGTGGAATAATGGCGAATGTAATATGTTGGTCCTAATAATGTGATCTAGATGGTTTCCTTTATATGATCAACTTAAGCAGCTTACTTGTTGACAATGGATGGCTTGTTTTAACTGAACAATCGATTGTGGGTTTTACCCTGCTCTCAATGAAAATTTTTGTGTTGTTAATCAAGGGACGTCTAGGGTTAGATGGTGACTCTTTATAGAGAAAAAATCAAGGACTTCATAGGTGTTTTATCCAAGGTGTTTACTTATGTAAACAACCAATGGTCTTACCTTTTAAACATCCAATGATTCTGGGTGACATTGTGGTATGGTGATATTGGTTGAATGATGATGGACAGATGGAGGGTTACCGTTAATAAGGTAGTATTAGCTATTCACTCATATGAATATAGGGGATGATAATCATATTGTGTTGATATGTAACCCTAATGAGGTATATCTTGTTATACCTATCTTTAATATAACTAAATGATGGTAATTAGGTATGAATAGTCCTTGAATGACATACAATCATGGAGTACTCTGTTGATATTGTTGAAACCCTAGTATGCTATAACCCGATGGTTACACCTTGATTTATGTGTGGGTTCATACTTGAGAACAGTATGGAATGTGATGGTGATGCTTCACCTTATGCATCCATGATCCAATGGGGATGCCGTGAGTTAGGGTTTGGGTATGAGTGTAATTAGTAACATTAATATAATTTATCTTGTGAACCTAACTCTAATGCAAATAGATAAAGATGAGTATTAATGTTTAACATTCTTATATGATGGAATGATGGTGGAATAACCTACTTGATATGATCATAACATTGATATGTTGATTGGTGGTTATCATAGCAACATGGTCGATACTTTCTTATGCTAAACATGTGCATTATGAATATGATGAGAGTTAATCATATCTAGATTCCTTACATATTGATGTAATAAAGGAATGTTCTTAATGTTAATATAACCATGGTATGATTGTTTATGAATATCTCCTAGCTCATTAATGCAATATTGTGTTGATCTGGTGTATTATATATAAGTGATGTTGTTGAGCCTTATTATAAGGCATGCAAAGATAATGGTGATCTTGCAGGGAATAGTGTGATGGTCTTAATGACCTTTGGGCATGGTTGAGCCCTGAATGAGGTGTAATCCTCTTATGTTGATAAGGGTTGATACCCTGTGATATTGTGAAAAGGATTTATATCATGTGATAGTATGATGACTAGTGTGGTCTCAAGAATGGCAGGTGTATAGTACCATGTGATGATGAGATGAGAAATTATGTTTCACACATTTTATATATTTTCAAAGTTTTGATATTTATATGCTTTCTAGAAATGAATTAGGGTTTGTATGTCCACTTGTTTGATGCAGCCTTAATTCACCCAATTGGCATAACTAATCAAGTGCAACTCTAATCATGTAGTGCCTTGTGCCGTAGAGCCATCTTCAGTGTTAGAACTTGTTGGATGGTGAATCGAGTATTCCTAAGGGAAACTCAGAGTGCATACTGTTGAGTATGTGGGGGTGGAAGGTTGATGATATATCCTTGTCAACCACAATGCAGATTTTGGAGTTTGGCTATGGTCATGCCTCATACATCTGATGTGATTGAGAACGGCTACGGTCGTGTCTCGATGATTATAACATGATGTGATTAGAGGAAAACTGTGGTTGTACCTCAGTGATTGGGTTTGAATATCCTGGTTTCTAGTGTCGTGACATGTACTAAGGGTGTACTAGTGGTTAGCAGCTTGACTATATGTCATTGTGGTGGAAGCTTTGACTGATATGTCCCTGCCTTTTTACTCGTACTGACCAAGGGGAAGAGATCTTAGGATACCTGCACTCCTAGATCTTGTACGGAACTGAATAGCTCTTCGCAGGGGTCAGTTGGACTTTGAATGGTATGATTCAAATTCCCTAGGGCGTAATAAAAGATGTAATACAGCCGTGTAGCATATTTGTTTAGGGTTATACACAACATTTCACATTGGATGATAACTGTTGTTTGTTATCTTTAGATAATGATGATGCTTAGTGCAATTAAGAGATAGCAGATATACTTATGTTGTGGATATGCTTAATATTGTAGATGTGTAAATACAGTACCTATGATTATGTTGATAACTATACTACAACTACTGATTATAATCATGATGCTAGTTATCTCATGTTGTTAGTTATGTTTAGCATGCTAGCCATGCCTTTGTAACTAGAGATGCATATACTACTAATCAGGCTTATCCAAATAGTTGTGCTTATGTTGTTGATATGTTCAACTAATTAGACATCCTCATGTTCTTAGCTATGCTATGTTACTAGACTTGCTCATGATGCTAGATATGCATATGGTACTGAATTTCTTATATTGTCAACAAGATAAAGGATTATAGTATGGCTAATGATGATAGTTATTATCTGCTCCTTTATGTATTTTGTTAATCATTAGTATTGTTGATCTTATTTGTTATATCTTATTAAATTGCTTAACTGTTTAATTACTTAAAAATGTTGTAATTGACAAACATTGTTGGAGGTTATATCTCTTGTTGGGACTGGGTCTCACCCTTGTGGTTCGCCACATTTTTTTTACGTAATTGATAGTGACGAAAACAAACTTGTGGCAGCAAAGAGAAGCTATAGTAATGAATCTTTAAGAAAGTTGATTAGATGTCTAGTGTGTCCTAGAGTTGTCCCTGTACTCTTAGGTCTGGGCAGGAAAAGTTTGTATATGGTGTTTCAAACAAATCAAACTTTTGTTAGCATGTTAATACTTGTTTGTGTGGCATATTTGAATATTGTTCTCCTATGTATATATGTTGTGGCTAAGGATATAGAGAAATTTGTAACAAATATTTGGCATAGTATGGATACAAGAAAGATGTTGGGATCTTATTCAAATGTTTCTGAGCGGGTGCTAACGTTGAAATCGGTTTTAATTTACCCATATTTTTTGGTATGTGGTTGATTGGTGATTGATTGGGTTTTATGTTTTGATTAATCTCATTTAGTGTAATGGGTTCTCACATTGGCAATCATGTAGAACTTCTTAAGGAACTCATTCTTTACCGTGTTCCATGTCACCAACTCATGCTTGGAAATGTATCACTCCTTGGCTTTTTCTTTTAGAGAGAAGGGGGAGAGGGTTCTTTGGATTGAGTCATCGATGGCGAAGGGTGTGTGGAAAGTGGAGCAAGTTTTAAGGAAGGCATCAATATGGTGGTAGGGATTCTCATTATCCATCTCATAATAAGTAGGAATTAGTTCGAGAAGGGCTAGTAGAATGGAGAAGTGTTGACTCGACATTTGGTCAACAAGGGTGGCTATTGGGGAGTTGTAGTTCTCCAAGGTGAAGTACGCATGGAGAGGGCAGTTGGTTTGTGGTTGAATGTCACCACGAGCTTCACCATGAGGACCATTGCCTTCCATTTTGGCTAATCACTGTTGTTTATAGTGGCTTTGGCGTCTCCTTCTACCTATCTCGGGGTCATATGGCACCAAGTCATTACAAGTCAAATGCTTACTGCTCATGCACAACTATCACCAACACAATACACAAACAAGAAACAAGATCCAAGTTTGAAAGATAGTATGTAAAAGTAAACAAAGAATAAAGAATAGCAATGGTGAGGACAGTAGGAAAAGCTAAGCTACACTAACTAGCTAGGACGAGCGCCTCTATCCCCGACAATGGTGCCAAAAAGATTGGTGTGATCTTCTCAAGGCCACACACTAGCCAACTAGATAAAGACTAGATGCAACCCTAAGGAAAAACACATGGATCTCTCAAAATTTATATATGGACCTAGTCCAACACACTGGCTTAGCTAATCACATGTACCCACAAGCGCACGGGGTCAAGTTGTAGTATAGGCAAGTAGAAAGATTGGGGTCAATCCTCAGGGAGAGAGGGGGCACTAGAGCTAGGTTAATGTGATCTTCTCAAGTCCACACACTAGCCAACTAGATAATGACTAGATGCAACCCTAAGGAAAAACACATGGATCTCTCACAATTTATATATGGACCTAGTCCAACACACTGGCTTAGCTAATCATAAGTACCCACAAGCGCACAGGGTCGAGTTGTAGTATAGGCAAGTAGAAAGATTGGGGTCAATCCTCAGGGAGAGAGGGGGCACTAGAGCTAGGTTAATGTGATTGTTCCTAAAGTGGAGTGTAGGGTTTGAGGGTTTAAATGTTGGTTTTGGTTTATTACACTATAATGGCAAGCAATTAACAATAAGAAAGAAACTATATTACCAAAAAAACTAGATTACCCTAAGCAGGTTAAGCCTAGGAATAAGGCAGGGAAATTAACAAAACTAGAGCAAGAGGAACCGCACTACACTAGCAAGTCAAATTATCAACTAAAAGGCAAGCTAATAAATGAAGCAAGCAAGAGCCTAAGTTATCACTAGCTAACAATACTAGCACAAATAAGCTCAAAAGAGCCTTAACTACCTAAGCACGAATTAACTATCAAGAGCTATGTAATTAGTTAAGAACTAACAGAGGCAATTGACTATAGCATTAACAAGCTAAGAAGATATGGCTGGATTTTAAGCAATAAGATGGATAGGTATCAGGACCTAGGTTAGACAAGTCTACATGAACAATAGGATGTAGGGCTAAATGATAATATGGATATTGAAAATAGCTTGAATGATATGCATACTAATCGAACTCAGTATCCATATACTATTGTCAATTATTTGGGTATTGAGATAAGTTAGTATGGAACTGTCAATTGTACTTTTTCTGGATGCCTTGACCAAGCTTTCAGATGAAAACAGTTTGGGTGTACAAGAATATGCATGGTTGTGATATAATTCACTATGATGTGTAAGACAAGTAGGAAATTTCATATGCAAAAAAAGAATACATTTAATGGATTATGAAGATCATCTTAATGAAATTGAACATGGGTATAAATTTGAAATTTGTAAGAAAGAAAAGCATATAACTGGTAATGATGCTCACTAAATAATCTTCTTTATAAAGAAAATTGATGCAAGTGGATAGTAATACAAAATGAACCATAAATATTGATCAATGTGTTACATAACTAAAATTCAAAAAGTATAGCAAAGGTGATGTCAATCATGCTTTGATAAGTGATGTATTACTAAGCCTTTTGAAATAAATAATTTTAATACTCAAAGAGAAATTTGATGATGATAAGGAATGAAATATATGTCTAATTCTAGTAAATTTGGGACTCCAATGTAAGAGATCCAAGAAATAAGAAAATAATGGCATATGAATGAAAGATAAAATAGAAATATTTCTAACTTGATGTTGAGAGAGATGAATGATTAAATGATATGATCATATTCCATATATTTTTCTAGATTTTAGGATGAAATCTTAAGAGGAAAGAATTTGTAACGAACCATTTTCATATTAGCCATCTAATTATGGTTTACTTGGATAATTACATGCTTAATCAGATTTATCATGGTTAAAATCTTGATTATTAATGGTAGTATAATTTGTGATTATTTAAACCTAATGATAAACTCTAAACATGCTTTTATGTCAAATAATTAGATTTTGAGAACTGAAGACCCTAATCGGCCAAATTAGGGTTTTAGCAGCATCTGACTATAGAATTTGATAAATATAGTGGCAAATGATTTTTACCATTTTATTACAACTCTGGTTTACTTAAAATTTGGATATGATTTGGAAATATCAAACTTAAGTGTTGTTGAAAAATATCATATTTTTTTGGAATATTCTATGACCTATTTGTCGGTCAAGTTACCGTAGGACAAACTCAGCTGACCATGTATTCAAACTAAAATATAACAGTATGGTATTTGAATTTTATCATTTTTATTGGTACGTATAATTGATCTTAAATTTTAATTACAGTTTGAAAACTCCATGTTAGACATAGTTTCAAATTGTATAATTTTTTAATGTTTCTATATTGATCCAGAGAGGAGTGTCAGTCGAGTTTCTCCAGGATAAACTCAGTCGGCCATGCCTTCTGGATGAAATATACCAGACTAATTTTTTTTATTTTTATTTTTTTGTAACTCTTTTTTATCTGAAATTTATATTGAATGTTCACAATTTTTGGAGGAGAATTGACCTATTATGTAAACAATTTTCAGTAACAATTTTCTGATAGAAAAATCTGCTAACATAAAAGAAAGTGTAAAGTTACGTCAATTTGCAATTGACTCAAGCACCTTAATTGATCTATATGAGAAACCTAGCACCCAAGGAGCTCTCTTTGTCATTAACTCTAGAGAAATGAAATCCTAGTGATAGAGGGAGAGTTAAGCTTTATAGGAGAAAATAATGTTATTTATGGTCTAGGGTTTTATGATATGAGAAATGATGAAATCAAGTAAATTTAGCTTCTTAATAGTCTTTCATGGTGAATTTTCTCTCACATGTCAAGATTCCTTTCCTCCTATGATTGATAAGATTCAAAAAAAATTTATTTCATGCCAAAATTTACTTCTAAATCTCCCATCTTTATGCAAGGTTACCTCAACTTTCCACTAGTTTGCACATGTATACCACTTATGCCCTCATTTCAAGGTAAATAGTAGATCACATGCTGGAAACTATAGAAATGATTATTTTTACCATTGAAGCAGGATGTCCATCAGTTTCTACAATCGATGGAGGCCATAGAAAAGGTTGAGGAGCCATGACCAGTGTTTCCATCGGTTCTCAAACTAATGGTGCCCAGCAAAAGCTATAGGTGTTAGACTGGTCATCAATTCTCAACATTCGATGGCTAGTATAGCAAACTTTCAGTGTTGATATCAGATGTCAAGAATGGATGACTCTCCTAGACCGATCTTGCCTTCCATTCATCATGACCATCAGATCTTTCAAATTGATGGTCCATCGAAGCTCACATTGAGGGCTAGTGTATCAGCTTCTGTCCATTGGTTCCCAAAATCTGTTGGCCTGATAAGTTTTCTAAGAACCGACGGTCCAACTTCATTGATCAGTCAGCCAACTAGCGAGAAGGAGACCGATGGCCGTACGGAATGGTCACTCATGGTTGTTCAGCACATGTCGGGAGGCATGTTCCCAGACTTACAACGCAAGCAATGAGCACCTGACCAAAGTTATAAATAACACCCCTAGGGTACCGAGAAGAGGTTGCCACCCGTGGAAGACACAAAAGCACTGTCGAGACCCACCTGTGCCATCCATCAGATCCTTCTCCACTAGTTTGTGAAAGTTGAAGGACGAGAGGTTGAAGGACTTCCCTACCTCCCACCTCCACCAGTCTACCCTGAACTCTTTTTAGAATGGAAGGGGAGACAAGGCACATATTCCACACTATCACAACAACTTCAGATTGAGGTATTCTTCCATCAACCATGACCATTCTTGGTCATAGTTGGTGTATCTCCCTTCTTCCCCCTGAACTTCTTACTTTCCCTCATCACCTCCATTCAATTTAGTCATCCATCCCCATGTCCAATTATACTTGTAAATTTGTAATGTTTCTCACCACAATGAGTGGCTAAACATATACCTTGGGGATGGAGTTGCCAATAAGGCTCTCCCAACATATAAATGCTTATATCCATTGAATATATGCTCTTAGAAATGTTTATGTTCATACTCTTGGTCTTCATGCTTCACTTGCATGCTTAGCTACCATCTTGTTTTGTTTGACTGTTAATACCTTGAAAGAGTAGTATTAACCTATATCTAATTGTTATGGAATTGCATGAATGCATGAGAATTTTGGAATGCTTAAGCTAATGATCATATGGTTTTATTGCGGTTGTTTGTTTGTCATCTCGAGAGAGCGAGAGACAACCTTATAATCTAGATCTATCTTAAGCTCGAGAGAGGAGGGAGTAGACATTTATAATGATTGCTTGTAAACTTGCTAAGGATATATAATGGGTATGAGTATTGCATGTTGGTGAGAGACCTTAGATGGTGAAACGCAATCCAAGTTCCCAATCCATACTTGATATCTTACTCTTTGATTTTATTTGTTCTTTTGTTTTACTTGTTCTTTTTATTTACTAGACTTGCTTTGCTTGTTTGTGCAAGTACCATCATTCCCTAAGGAACAAAAAACTTTATCTTAACTCTTTGTTTGTGTAACTAAGCTAAGGCCCTACCTTCTTAACACATATCACCCTTGTCCCAGTGGATCGACCTCGATTTATTACATTGGACCCCGTATTATAGTTACAGGGGCCTAAGTGTTGGGATATAAATATAAGAGTCTGAATACTCTATATATACTCCTTTTCAGACGTGTGATTTTGATCAGTTAATGTTATCAAACCTCCTTTTTTCTCTCTTTCTATCCTATTCTCCATTTATAGGATTTCCGAGTTGAGAGGTGGAAGAAATGGATTCAGTTGCTAGAGTTCGATTGGATTTCTAGAAATTTTTTATACTCATTATTAAGGTGTTTGTCACCTTAGGTGAGTGTTTATACCCCTCTTAAGCTTTGTATTCACATTGAAAGCCTAATTCTATCAAGCTAAAATAATCAAAAACCTTGCTTGCATTTGTATGTGATCGGGTATTGGTTTAGAAAGATATTAGGGTATCAAATACTACTAATTTCAATTATTTCTCATTGAATTGAACTTGCTTAGTTTCTGATATAATGATTAATGTTCCACATAATAGTCTACGGATCGAGGAATATGTTTTTCATGTGAATATTGCCTAAAAATCGCCTAAAAATCAGCCTAATGGCCGTAATGCTTGGGAATAGTATTGACAAATATAGAATCATGTTTGAACTTAATAAGAATGAGTTCTCCACTATATTTTCAGATCTTTTCTAGAATTACAAATGATATGTACTTATGGATAGATATGGGAGTTTGAAATGAATATAATTCATGTCTAGGGTTGAATTTGCCCGATCGACTCAAATGAACCAATGAATCGATGCATTCTTAGATTGATGAATAAGATGTGTGGAAATGGAAACTAAAGTTTTCATGTGTGTGAATAGCCATAATGAACCATCTTGTACACCTTGATTAGACTACCAAATAATAAGGTGCCTATGACGTTTTGAACTTATACATCTTCTTGAAAATCCTAGAAATTCAACATTAAGGCGAGTATGAAAGATAAAGTAAGGAATTAGTATATAACATGGTAAATGTGAAGAAATGCTAAAGTATCAGTTTTTTTTACATCAATTGAAGATAATAAGTTTTGTTAAGATGATATAAACCTAATGCACCTATTTTAGTATAATTTATGGAATAGAGTACATTCTCACATAAATGTAAGTCTTTATACAAGTTGTTGAGTAATGAGTAGGGGAGATGACTAGAGATTACGGTGTAAGAAGAATTAACCCTAATCCGTTCTATTTTACTAAAGTGAGTATTCTTATAAGAAATTGAAGGATTTTTATTATTAACCAAGATGCCACTGGAAGTCAATGACAAGGTACATTCATCTAAATATAACAAAGAAAATTAATAAGAATGAACTGAATGGTGATGTCAAGTTAAGGATAAAATTAATGAAGTGATTATGTAGGAGTTTATAATGTATTTATTTTAGTTACATATGGGTTGACCTAGATTGACTGAAATACACTAAAATTGGACTTTGATGGATGTTCATGAGAGGGAAGAAATGTTTATCAAGTGAACTATAAATGATTGTTTCCAATAATGTAATGAACATGAAATGAGAGAAGTTGAGACTAATGAATATAAAATGAAAGGAAAATGATGAAAATTAGTATATGGAACTAAAAACCTAACCCTAACCCTAAAATGATAAGTTATGTGATGCTAATGAATAATGACTCCAGATGGGAGACTAAGGAATGCATATGAGTGTAGTTTAATTCAATGACAAGATTAGGTTCAAAGATATGAATTGGTTCATTAAAATGTGCTCTTGGATTATAGTAGTATGTTAGGATACTTATATACTGAGAATGGCCTTTTCTGATGGATTTCAAATGAGATAGCTTATAATAGCCTTGGTTAAAGAGTGGTAAATAGTAACAAAAGAGTATTAAGTGTGTTATGTACGTTTATGCTTTGAGATTTATTCATATCCATAGAAAGTGAATGAAATAAGTATATGTGTATTAAAACCTTTTTCCAAGCATGATGAATGACATGACATGTCTATATGATTATATTATTGCTAGTTCTAATGTTTCTATTATGAAATAAATGGATAAGAAAAATGTTGAGGTTGAATTAACATGCATCGATTACATTTGAGAAACCCTATTTAGGGTAAATGATGGATAATGAGATGATTTCTTGGGATGAGTCCTTTGACAGTGACTTATATCAATCATGTGGAAATAGAAAGTATCATTTATGTTGCAAATGGAAAATTATTCTGCTACATGTATTCTTTATTGTCTTTATTGATAAACCTAATTTGACTTATGTCATTTTAGTTGTGTGACAATACACACATATCATACATGATGTTTTGAATTCTTTAAAGATGAGTAAAAGAGATTAATAACAATTGTGTTGATGATACATCTAGTTAGGTGTCTTGAATATTGTGTGTTTCCTTTGAGGTCCACACTGGGGAAACGAAATGGATCTCCTTGTAGTAATTAAAATTATGAGAAGGATTACCAGAGTTTGGATCAAGACCTTAAATGTTAGACCACTAGGATTTAGCAGTGAGTCATCTGGTGTGTCTCGAGCCCTAAATCCTTGTTGTGAAAGTCTATTTCCATGAGGAATAAACTATGATGAAATGAAAATTGTAAAACATGTGAAATACGATGATATGTGATATTCTATTATGTTGGTTTCTATCTCGTGTACCCGAGATGAGGATGTGCGCCTCTTTGGGAAACCATGCGGTAGACCAAGGTCTATTTTTTATATCTTAGGGTGTCCATCTATACCTTAAGTTAGTGACAGTGAGTCATTGACATGAGAATCGGGTGTGGTGTCTTCTACTTGGTAAGGTACAAGCCAAGTAGTTTTAGGGAAACTAAATAAAATATGATAAGACGTGTAAAACATGAGTTGAATGTTTGTTATATTCCTTTTTCTTCTAGTTGATATGCCTCTATTGTTGAATATGATTCTAGTTATGGAATTTAATTATTCTTTTATTGAGACAACCTACTTCCATATTCTTACCGCTCGGATTTGGAATTTGATCTTAAATGTTGTCAACTAGTTGATGTCCATATCCAATACCATTGTGATTATGGTTTTGTATTTACTCCTCATTTTAATAGTTTTGTGTGTTATACATGTCTTATGTGTACTTTAGCTTCATGACCATAGGATGTGTTCCTAATTCGGCTGGTGGGGTGTCACAAAGATGATGTTATTATTGTTTATTGATTCTAAACATCTAGATCTTGGATTATTACTCATAGTAAAGGACTATCATTCTTAAGTAAGTAGTATCCATTGATTTGTTCATATGCATGCCCTTAAAGATGTTCTAGAGTTAGATTGGCCTAAATGAATAGCTTATCTCATTGATTAGATTATTATCTAAACTGGATTTGATTAGATACTAGAACTAATCAAGTGCACCCTCCCTAAGCCCCATCTAACAGCCCAAAATACATCTACGTATAGGACATCATGAGTGACATTTAAATCAAACCAAATTTAGGTGTATCAAATAATTTCTCATATAACACTATATTATATCTTCTTTTTGCAATTAGACTAGCTAGGGTTATCTAAATTAGGTCCAAATTTGACCATAGGCTTAGAATTCCATATAGATTATTATCATGGTCTTAGATTCTAAAATGGCTCAACCAAAACCCTTAAATATAGGAATAATATTATCTTTCCAAAATTGGCCATAAAGCTTATCTCATCATGATATTTAACTAATAGTTCATTTAGTAACTTATTACACTCCCATGAGACATAATTAAACATAATAATCATTTAGATCTTAATAAAGATCATAAACTATGTAATACTTCCTTGTACATACACAGAAATTGGGGATGTGACTATACCCCCCCAAGAAGTGTCATCCTTAAAGCTTCAAGGATTAAGAATCTCTAGATACTTATTAAATAAAACCCATCATACAGTTGTGCATCACATAATTTAGAGGATAAACTCTAGAGATAAACTCAGAAAGGATAATAACTAATAGTGGTCACACAATCTTCCAAACTACCACATGCCCATTTTCTAAGTGTACCAGCGACTCCAACATGCCCATATTTTTACCATTTGTTTCATTATATGACTTTATTCATCATGTAATGTTACCTTAATGTAATTTAGAACCAATTTTATTGGTCAAGTGCAACCATTATAATACACCCATGTTACTATGATTTTCCTTTAAAAAAAATGAAAAACCATTACTCTCTATCATTGACCTTAGAACCACTTGTGATACTTCTCTGGAAGTGCATTATTATTTCCTCACATATATCAAACATGCATATAGAGATCTAGTATACTTATACTATGCTCTATTTTGGGCTCAAAAGTCATTCTTTCTATTAGCATTGCCACTTAGAAATAGGTTGCATTATACCATTTCCATGATGATTCTTCTAACACCATGGTGGAATTATAGTTTATCCTTTCTCTTAAGGAACTAAGCTAGTGGTGTAAGACTTATTGAGAAATATTATTCCTTGTAGACCTGAAAATACACATTAAATATTATCACATGATTCATTATCATTACCATAATCTTGTTGCTTGTAGTTAGCGAGTCAAAAAAAAGTGATTTCATCACATAAACATGCACCGAAGTGTTGATTGCTCTCAAATCTCATTGCACCTAGGTGTTCATTAACCTTGGATAATTTCCAAGTTAACATTACTTTCTTAACATTACTCTTAATAACTTTTTTCCATCTTATCACGGTATCTTGTCTAGATATCCCAAGGTATTTGTAATCATCATCTAACCATTAAACCATTATTATCCCTAGTTGTACGATATGTAAATCAATTTTTTTCTTGTTCTATTTCATCTAAAACTTCCTACAGAACCTCATATTGGTGTGATTCTAGATCACCGATTCATAGAACTACATTTCTCGTATCACCATATTATGCATCATCAAATAAAATAAATTGTTCATGTATAATCTAAAAAGGTTTTTACAACCCACTTCTTTCTATACTGGTAATTCAAGTATTTAAGATAATTCAGGTATTAATTATATCTTTATTAACACTTTGTATCATTGATGGGTTGATTTATATTTTGATTCATCTTAAACTTTTTCTTTGATAAATAAAATAAAAAATGTGTTATGGATACATCAAGGTTTGAAACCTAATTAATATGGTAATAGCCCATACATATATATGGAAGGAAATTATAGACATTTAATGAATTAATTAACAAAAACTATTATTAATAGTTCTATCCTAACTTTTGTTTTGTAATGCTAGACAATTCATTTATGAAACAATGCAAAAAGAATGAACCAAATTGGAGTTAAAATGAGAGAGATCTGGCACTTTTAGTTTTCACTCTGAAATACCTTCATTTCACAAACCAAAGTCTAGGTAGACTCACAAACAGATGGCTTGGCAGACTCACAAACCAAAGGCTAAGCAGACTCACAAATTGATGGCTCAGAAGACTCACAAACTGATGGCCAGGCAGACTCACAAAATCATGGCTCAGCGGACTCACAAATAAAATGCTAGGCATACATGCAAACTGGTGGTTGGGCAGACTCACAAACTAAAGGCTAGGAAGACTCACAAACCAATGGCTCGGCAGACTCACAAATTGATGGCTAGGAAGACTCACAAACTGACAACTTTGAGTTGTGTTTCCGCCTAGCACAACCAATCACAAATATATATATAACTTGTGCTATATATATTAAAATTTGATGAAATTTATCTTGTTGGATTTGTCTTTCGATCCTCTATTGAGATAGAGCCCTAAACCATGAAAAGGACGCAGTGGAAGGTAATGTTTTTGGTGATCTTTGAGAAGGACGTGAAGAACATAAGGAAATGAAGGTTTTAGCATATGTCAACCTTTGTAAGTAGGTTTTAGTAGTAAATCTCTTCTTCTCTTTGTGTTCTTAAAAATCTCTAATGTGATAAATTAAGGTTTCCATTAACCTTTGTTCTCCATCTTCTAGCTCCAACAGATCCTCTTCTAGGTCAGTAAACCTTCTAAAAGGCTGTTTGGGCATACTAGAGAAGTAGGGTTTTCTCTAGCATACTAGAGAAGCCAGGAATTCCCTATTCTATTTATAATGGATTGAGTTATGATTTATTAAAATGATGAAAGTTTTAATGCCAAATGATAAACTATTGAAAATAAGATATAGATTAGAAATGATGATGAATTTATTAGATCAAATATAATATCATTAGACGATAGATGCCTTGGACGTTGTATAATCCTTCACAGGAGGATGCAATGTGATGAGGAAACGTGCTTCCCAGATGGAGGTAGTGCAGATCGAGGTAAGCCAAAATGTACCAATAGGGTGCGGGAGTCTAGGCCATTGAGGGTAGATTCATTATTATTGTGTGGTACCCAACACCAATCGGGGATGTCAGTGGTACCTGTGTTGCGGATCCGTGGACATCTTTGGTAGGTCCACTTATTCAAAATAAGCTAGGGTGCTTTGACTCTCTGCTTGAGTACCCTATTTTTGAGGATGCCTTCAGATATTCGAGCGCTCTCATTAGCCACTAAAAGCCAGACGTGGCAATGCTTGTTGCATACTGGGTATTGAGATTAAAGTCTTAGGAACCCATGCATGCTTCTAAATATTGTTTGATGAGATTGTTCCTTGTTGTGATGCTTTCACATGTTGTAGTACACCTCATGTGGGCCCAGTCGCATATAATAACTAGATTAAAGAACCCAATAGTTTCTTAGTGATTTACTTCAATCAGTTTTTTATACATTCGGTATACCAGGATTAAAGTTGTCAAGATTTTATTGACTTGCTTAAATGCTAAATTATTAAACTATAAATATTACTAAATTACTTGATCTTGGATACTTGTTTGTTTCCTACGCACTGAGCCAGTAGCTCATCAACCTAGTGAAAGATTTTTTAGGTAAAGTACTAGATCCACCAGAAGGGGTAGAAGCCAGGAATTATGAAGATTGGAGGGTAGGTCTTATGAATAAGTAATTAGTTTATCTATTTGATCTCTTATCCTTTCTCAGGATCTTGGGATGAGAGAGCGAGTTAAGAGAGAAGTTTGTAATCAGTTGTACTTGACATATATTAAATTAGAACTCTTTCTTCTACATAAAGTCAAACTTAGTTGTATCCTTTAATGTTATTATTAAACAAGATATTATCGTCTAGTTAAATGATGCTACTATATATCTGAGAAAAGAAAAAGTTATGACTAATTGTTAGATAGAAATTTAAAAGTTAATGGTTAGTTGCAATCCCTCCTTGACGGGCCCTAATCATAGGTCATGGGTTTGGGTCACGTCAACTTTTTGGTATCAGAGCATAGGTTGAACTTAAATTAAGTTTAAGTTTGGGAGAGTGGTGATAAGAAACCCATAGGATTAGGATGACTTCCTCTTTCATATGCATTTTTAATAGATGTGTTTTGTTATGGATATGCATATGTCATGAAGAGGGTGTGGTCTTGGTGAGGAACAATCTGAGAGCCACTATGGTCCTGACCCTCAAGCAATGGCTCAAGGTGAAGATAGGGATGAAGCAACAAGGATGTATCATATTTTTCTGGAGAAAAAATAAAAATATAAGATGGATAGGAGGTATTCATCATACATTAAGGACCTTATGAGATCCTATGAGTTGGTGAATAAGCCTGGTGGGATTAAATTTTTTGAAGCAACAGACCCAATAGTGGCAGATGTATGGCTCTGATAGTTGGAAAAGGTTTTGCACTTATGGAGTTATCAGAAGACATATATATCAACCATGTTGTCTACCTACTTAAAGAAGATTTGGAGTTATGGTGGTGTGGACTCGAAGATAAGAGGAGAAATATGATCATGGCATTGAGGGGCAATGTGGATGAGTTTTACCTTAAGTATTTTCATCCTACGTTCCTAAGTGATAAGATAAGACATTTGGAGAATATTAGATAGGGTGACGTCAATTGGTGAATATGATGCATATTTCACAAAGTTAGCTAACTTTTGTCTTCAGCTGGTATTGGATGATATTGAGAAATGTTGGAGATTCCAAGTGAAGAATTGAGATTAGACATACCATATCTGCTATTGGGAGAAGATATAGAGAAAATTTTGGAGAATTTATGGAGGCTACAAGACATACAAAAGAGTTAGCTAATGTTGATAAGTAGTTTGAAGGTTAAAAATGGAGACTTTAGTAGAGGATGATAGAAAAGTGGTGGATACAGAGGAGGTGGTAGTTTCTTTTCCAAGATAGGATGAGGACTTGGTTGTTTTGGAATACAGGGATCCAGTTCTTCATAGAATGGAGGAAGGTCCAGTTTCAGTAGATGGAATGCACCACCTAGAGATAGGCATGTAGAGACTGGATGTAACTATGTGTGACAACTATGGAACCATACACTATGGTCAGTGATGGGGAGCCCATACTCAAACGTTTTATCTGTATGGATAGATGGGACATGTAAAAAGGGATTGCCTGAAGCTTTAGTATATTTCTAAACAAGGTTCACAATTACAATTTCAGACTTTGTAAAGATGGGCTCCAATTACAAGGGCAAGTTATTCAGTAGCTTCAGACTCTAGAGGGGGAGAACCTAGTACCAGTAGTGGGCAGAGAAGAAAATATGGCATAGGGAGAGATATAGGATGCTTCTTCCCAATGACACTATCTGAAGGTTTAGTGTCACCCCGATTTGTGACAAGTGATATGCTTCTCTTTAACATCATTTTGGTTACAGTTTTGATATATTCCAGCACAACACATTCTTTTATATAGAAGTCATTAGTTAGTGGGTTAAATCTTTTAACCTAGGATTTATCTTATGAGTTGTTGTTAAGAGTACCGTTAGGTGAATCATCAATTTTTACATAAGTATGTCATGGATGTTTGTTGAGTTTTATTGGATATACTATAGCAGTTAATCTAGCACCCTTAGATATTGTTTCTTTTCAAATTGTTTTGGGTATGGACTGCCTTAAGACATATATGTTCAATTGGATTGTTGGAAGAAAGAAATTGTCGTTTAACAAAGTGGTTTCTTAGGTGTCTTTGTTGGAAATGGGATAGTCTTACTACATGTATAGTATCAACTGTTGAAGCTAATAAGATGTTGAGAAAGGGGTGTGAAGCCTTTCCAGAACATGTGGTAGATTATATGGTAGAGAAAAGAACAACCAATATTGAAGATGTTCTAATTATATGTGAATTTACATATGTCTTTCCCGATGAGTTACTATGTTTGCCTACTCTGAAAGATGTTGAGTTTGAGATACATATTTCACTTGGTTGTCACCCAATAGCACTATCTACTTATAGGCTAGCACATGTAGAGTCAATGGAATTAAAAACTTAGTTGCATGATTTAATGGATAAGGGTTTAATTCAACCTAGTACATCATCATGGGGAGCCCTAGTAGTGTTTGTGAAGAAAAAGGATGGCACTATGTGGTTGTGTATAGACTATCGAAAATTGAATAAGATAACCATTAAGAATAGAATCATCTACCTAGTTTGATCAGCTACATGAATCAACAGTCTTTCTAAAGATAAATCTTAGTTTGGGTTCTATCATCAGTCAAGGATACATGCATATGATGTACCTAACTCAGCATTTAGAATACACTACGAACATTATGAGTTTGTAGTTATGTCTTTTGGACTGAAAAATGCCCCATGAGCCTTTATGGACACGTTGAATAGAATTTTCAAACCCTACCTAGATCAGTATATAGTAGTGTTCATAGATGACATTCTTATATATTTATAGATGTGGAAAAACATGAGAAACATATGAGGATAGCCCTACATTTGTTGAAGAAACATCAACTTTATGTGAAATTTAGTAAATGTGAGTTCTGGTTGGCTAAAGTTTCTTTTCTTGGAGACTTCATATCAGGAGGAGTCTGTGTAGATCGTAAGAAAGTAGAATCTTTTCTCCAATGGGAGAAATCTACAACCCTACTAATATCAGAAATTTTCTTGGGTTAGTCAGATATTATAGGAGGTTCATAAGAAACTTTAACATTTAGTAGCACCTCTTACATGTCTGACAAGGAAGGGTGTTCCTTTCATTTGTTTTGAAACTTGAGAGAAAAGATTTCAAACACTAAATAAGAAGTTAACCACGTCACTAGTATTGATTTTTCCAAAGGCAGATAAAGGATATGTGGTGTTTTGTGATACATCTAGAAGAGTATTAGGATGTGTTCATATGCAAGAAGGAAAAGTGGTAGCTGACACTTCTAGACAGATTTAGCAAAATGAAGAGAATGATCCCACATGTGTTCTTGAGTTGGAAGCACTAGTGCATGCCTTAAAGACATGGCATCATTATCTCTATGATGAGTCAAGTTGGGTCTTTATTGACCATAAAAGTCTAAAGTACATTTTCACCTAAAAGGATCTCAACCTAAGACTGCACATGTGGTTAGAGCTTATAAAAGATTATGATGTTACCATTGATTATCACCCTGGAAAGGTCGGTGTTGTAGCAGTGCTCTGAGTAGAAAGTCAACATCATCTACATGAATGTTTTCTATGGCATGTGTAAAAAGAGACTTATTGGTCAATATGAGAGAGATGAATATAGATTTGAGTGTGTCAGAGAATGGTTGGTTGATTGCACAGATGCAGATTAGACTTACATTCTATGATCATATCAAGGAGTTGCAATAAATGATAGTGAATTGCAACAGATCATGCATGATATGACAGAAGGAAAGAGGGCAGAATGTAGATACTCAAATGATGGGATATTGTATCAGCAATACATATTATGTTTGATAATTGATCTAGAATTAAGGGATCACAGTCTTGAGGAAGCACACTCTTCTATGCATTCAATGTAGGCAACACAAAGATGTACAAAACCTTAAAGAATTGTATTGGTGGTTATATATGAAGAAAGATGTGGCTCACAATGTAGCCAAGTGTGGTGTGTGTTAGCAAGTCAAGGATAAACATCAGAAGCCACAAGAAACTCTACACTCACTTCCTATTCTCGAATGGAATTGGGAGCATATTACTATAGATTTTGTGGTTGGATTACCTAGGACACCACGTGGATTTGACTCTATATGAGTAATAGTAGATAGACTAACTAAGTCTTCTCACTTTCTACCAGTTAAGACAATATGGGATATGCCAAAGTTAGCCAATTCTATATAGATGAGATAGTCAGATTGCATGGGGTACTAATTTCTATATTATCTAATGGAGATCCCAAGTTCACATCTAGATTCTGGAGTCAATTGTGTCGTTCTTTGGGAAAAGATTGAATTTTAGTATAGCATTTCATTCCTAGACGTGTGGATATTCAAAATGGACCATTCAAACCCTAGAGGACATATTGAGAGCATGTGTTTTTTGGTTTAGTGACATTCGGGATGACCACCTTAGATTGATGGAGTTTTCCTATAATAATAGTTACCATTCCAGTTTATACATAGCCCCTTATGAAGCTCTTTATGGAATAAAGTGTATATTGCCCATCTACTAGTATAAAGTGGAATAAAGGTAAATTATAGGTCCAGCGTTGGTGGAGACACAACAAAAAAGATATATATCAGACATCAGTTGAAAGATGCACATGACATATAGAAAAATTATGTTTTTTTATAAAGGGTGCCTGCCATTTTATTAAGTAATCAAATCGTCTACAACAAGTGCAAGGATCTGATCCTCGAATCCCTCTCTAAAATAGATGGGATTAACAAAATGGCAAGCGGGTGAGGCCAAGGCATGGGCTACTCTATTTCCTTGCCTCCTAACGAAACAAAGATTGAAAGAAAATCTATGTAATGAAAAGGTGTAGTCGCTTCAGTTTGAGGTTGGGTATGAGGTTTACTTGAAGGTCTCGCTAAGTAAAGGTGTATTGAGGTTTGGGAAGCGAGACAAGATAACTCATAGATACATGGGTCCCTATCCAATCATTCAGAGAATCAGTCCAGTGGCATACAAGCTTGAGCTCCCTCCAGAGCTAACCAATCTACATGATGTATTTCATGTATCTATGTTGAAGAAGTATCATCCAGGTAATGGAAAGATAAATAGATCCAAATCATGTGTATTTAAGAGAGTATATATCCTATGTTGAAGGACGTATCCAAATTTTAATTCGTAGAGTTCAGAAGCTTAAAAAGAGGAAGATACCCTTAGTAAAAGTCATATGGAGGAATCACTTCTACATGGGAGTTAAAGTCAGAAATGTATTACTAGTATACTTTCCTCTTTTAGGACTTTTGAGACAATTTTCTTATTTGAGGGGGAGATTGTTACAACCACTTCTTTCTTTCTTTTTAGTTCAAGTAGTTAAGATAATTTTAGTGTTAATTACATATTTTTAACAGTTTTTATGAATGATTGGTTGATTTATATTTTGGTTCATATTAAACTTGTTCTTTGTTAAATAAAATAGAATATGCGTTTTGAATACATCAAGGTTTGAGACCTAGTTAATATGGTAATACCTAACATATGTATATGGAAAAAACTATAGACATTTGATGAATTAATTCAAAAATAAATTAATAATTAATAATTTTAATCAAACTTGTTCTTTATAGTGGTATAGAATTCAATTATTAATCTAATATAAAAAGAATCAACTAAAAAATATTTAAAATGAGAGAGATATGATACTTTTGGTTTTCACTCAGAAACATATTTGGTTCACAAAAAAAAGGCTAGGAAGACTCATAAATTGATAGCTCGCTAGACTCAAAAATCAAAGGCAAGGCAGACTCATGAACAGATGGCTCAGCAGACTCATAAATGGATGGCTAGGTAAACTTACAAACTAATGGCTCGACACACTCACAAACCCATGGCTCAACAGATCACAAACCAAAGGCTATCAGACTCACAAACCAAAGACTAGGCAGAGTCACAAAATGATGGCTCAAAAGACCCACAAATAGTAGGCTTGACGGACTAACAAATCAATGGCTCGATAGACTCGCAAATCAATGGCTTTGAGTTTCTCTATCGCCCAACACAACCAATCACAAAAAATATCCATAATGTTTGATATATATATATATATATATCAAAATCCGATGAAGTTTTTCATGTTGGTTACATCTTTCATTCCTCTACTTAGCCAAAGTCATAAAACATGGAAATGATGAACTAGATAGCAACATTTTGGAAGATCTTTAGGAAGAAGGTGAAAACTGGGAGGAAACAAAGGTTTTAACATAGATCAACCTTGGTAAGTAAGTTTTAGCAATAGATCTCTTCTTCTCTTCATGTTTCCTTGATAGGAACTCCCTGATATAATAATAGAAGGTTTTATTTAACCTTCATTCTTCTTCTTCTACCTCTAGCAGATCTTCTTCTAGGCTGATAAACCTACGGAAAGATTGCTTGGGTGAGTTCTTGAGGTCTGAAGCTTGGATCAGACTAGGACAAACTAGATTTCAAGTCTATCTAGGTCAAAGATGAGATCAAAAAGATAGAGTGCACGTAAGTGAGTGGAATGTCATCTTCTAACCTTTATTTACATCACAAAAATCAAAACAATGATTTTTTAGTGTTGTGTCTCACTCTATGATAGTTGTGATAAAATTTAATAAGTTGTTTTGTGATTTCCAATAGAAAATTTAGTTTATAAATTATATTTGGTGATGTGATTCCATATAAAAAGTTTATTGTGCATGTTGATATGCATGACATGTAATAAATGGTGGATTTAGAGGAACCAAAGAAGCTGGATTTTCTTTATTCCAATTCTAAAGGTTTAACTTATGATCTAAGAAAATTATGAAGGTAGCTATCTCATCAGATGACTTCTGTGTTTAATGCCAAATGCTAAACTATTTAAGGTATGTTAATGATTAGAAATAATGATGAGTTTATATTATTAAATGGAATATCATTAGATGATAGATGCCCTGGAAACTATAGAATCCTTCACAGGAAGCATGCATTGTGAGAAGGAAATGTTATTCTATATTGTAGGTAGTCTAGATTGAGGTAAGACAGAATGTACTGGTAGGGTGTGGGGGTCTATGCTAGTGAGGACGGACTCCTTATGATTGTTTGGTACCCAATACCAATCAAGAATTTTGGTGGTACTTGTGTTGTAGATCAGTGGACATCTTCACTAGGCCCATTGTTGCATAATAAGCCAGAGTGTTTTGACTCTCTGCCTGAGTACCCATGTTTTTGGGAAAAATATAGAAATGTGGCCACTACCATTTGTCACTCAGAGCTAGATGTGGTGATGCTTGTTGTAGATGGGGTATTGAGATTAAAGTCTTAGGAACTGGGGCATGCTACTTAGTCTTGTACATTGAGATTTGCTTCCACATGTTGTGGTATACCTCATATGGGTCCATTGGCATATAATAATTACATTAAGAACCCAATAGTTAGTTAGTTATTTAATTTTATCGATTTTTTATATGTTTTTTTCCACTTGGATTGAAGTTGACAAGATTTTGATTAACTTTCTTAACTTCTTAAATTATTAAACTATGAATGTTACTAAATTTCTTCATCTTGATTACTTATTATTTTCTATGCACTAAGTTAGTATCTCATCAACCTACTAAAATGTTTTTTAAATAAAGGACCAGCTCCACCAGAAGGGGCAGAAGCCAACTTTTGTCAAGATTATAGAAGAGGTCATATGAAGTAGTAATTTTGTCTAGTCGGTCTCTTATTCTTACTCTAGATCCTAGAAATGAGAGAGTGAGAAAATAGAGAAGTTTGTAATGAGTTGAACTTGATGTATATTAAATGAGAACTCTTTCTTCTATGTAAAAGTAGAACTCTGTTGTATCCTTCAATTTTATTATCAAAGAGATGTTATCGATTAGTTAAATTATGTTATTGTATATAAATAAAAGAGAGTTAAGGATGGTTTTTAGTTAGAAACTTAAAAGTGAATGTTTATTTGTAATCCCTTCTTGACGAGCCCTAACCCTATTTTGTGGGTGTGGGTCACATCAAAGGTACTACGGATACTCCTATCCATCATCAAACTATCAAAATACAAACTTAAACTCAAAGCATAACATGATTCATATTGTCCTAAAATACTTCCAAACAAAAAGACAAATTGTGATTCAACTTGTGTTAAATGTTTCTCCTTGGAACCAAATTCAAATGCATTGCAAGTTTCCTAATCTTTATCATACCTAGTAAGAAAAGACTTAATTTACCACAATTCGTTAGATCAGTAACCCAAAAAGAATGACATTTATTTGCGCTAAAAGTATGGCTCTAAAAGATCACAATGCTTAGTATGTATTGACTTATCATTCGTAATATAAAAAATTTCACTACAACAAAAAATTTATAACATCACTGGCCATGAATCATTAACTAGAATTAAGGATGTCTTTTCCTCATTACTTAATCATTACATGAATTGTATGCATGGACATCTACACCTGGAGCTGATCTAATCTGTTACACAATATGGTGGTCGATAAACATAGGTTGGTCTCCATCATTGATGTGAGCCACCTTAAACATAATTTGCTATTGCACCACTACATGATGTGTATGGCTACAAAAACCGAATCCCACCACATAGTTCAATAGGTGAAAGCCAGGTTAGAGTCTCATACACAATTTTCTTCATTTACTTAAACTTTAAAATTTTCATCCACATAAGTATTTATGTCCATGAAACATGATGTAGATGCATGCTACACCAATATGTTCTTAAGATTTAAATATGTACTAGAACATATTCATTCAATCAAAAGCATGATATTCCTTTACTTGAGAGGTTAATTATCTAAACATGTTCCATGATACCAATATAAATAATTTGTACAACTAAGAAACATAATCTTGTTTAAAATTAACTTAACCATTACCCTAGGATTTTGTAATTCTTCACACACCTTAAATCTCAATACAAAAAAATTAGGGTATTCCTCTTTAAGAAAACATTATATCCTTCATTTCAAGGTTAGGCTTATTAGGTATTAACAATAAGTCATCGATATAATTATGGATGTCCCGACTAACATCTCATTTAATAAGAAACTCGTAGGAGAAGATATCATTATTACTATACTTACACACATTCCCAAACTTTTAAAGAATATATTTTGATTTAATTTTTTGTTGAATTATTTATTACGATACTAAATCATTTCTATATAACCTAGAGCATGCATCACTACATGAACATGTACGCTAAGGAGTCTCAGTATTGCAACTTTGGGGTTTCTCAAAGCAATTTCTTACTCCAAGGCCATTATTCTATTCTTTATTCCAAAGAATCTACTATCAACCATGTTTTGTGGACTTCTATGTAGTTTTGTACCATTAGGTTCACGTGGTCACATTTATACGTTTCTAGCATTAACTCTTTACGTCATCTCCTGACACATACTCATGAGTGTTGTATCGAGATATTCTAGACCATATCATACTCATATCAAACATCCTCTAATACAAATGTCGCATACCACAAGCACTAGAAGGAGGATAGTGTCATAATAATAGTATGTGTCTCATAATATATCACCTAAGGTTCTCAATTTATCTACTTCTCATACCACAAACTATTGAGAAAAAAAGAGGATATTCTATGAGCTATGAATTCAAAACTCAAAATCCATTCCAAGTAAGCACTTAAACCTAAAGTTACGTCTCCCTCTTTGGTTCTTGCAATATATATGTAACAACTTTAATTTTTAACACATGAAATCCAATAAAACTTTTCTTTGATTCCTACTTCCAAAAGAAGTTAAGAATAGAGACTTCATGGAAAAATTGAAAACTTAACAATATAATACTTATAAGAATATATCTTTTTTGTTCGATCATAACTAAGATGCTCAAGAGAAAGCTAAAACCACCATAACATGTGGATCCAAAATCATTATTTCAGAAAACAAAATTGCTAGTTGTACATTAATGCTTTCAATATATCAAAGGTGAGGGATTTTTACCTAAACAAATGATATGATCATCATCAAGTCACTCATTATTCCATAATCATGAATTCTAACTTGTTAGAGATTATATCCTAATTGATCTATATTTAATTATCTTCTAAGAAAGGTATACCTTTAGTTCAAGGTATAACAAACAAATGAGCTAGAATATTTTATATCCACAACTCCCATAATTTCTTACTGATGGGGGCAAAGATAAGTCACACATCTATCACACTAAGAATTTTACCAATATTACATGATAAGATTTTCCTTACTCTTAAGACTCATATAAGAGATAAACCCTATAAGAACATGAGAATCTTTGTTGGTGTCCATGTATATTATTGCCCCGATACCACTTTTGTATCATCCCTCTAATTCAGTCCATAAAAAACACCACAGAAGCATGGACCATAAAGATTACACTCAGAGAATGTCACAATAATTACATATCATTCACTGTGATAATAAAAATAAGTTTACACATGATATAGATTCATTGATTCTCATATATACTACTTTCACAATACGTACGACAAGGAATATGGTACATGGTATAACTGGTAAACTAGTTAAACACCCTTGGATCTTATATATGGCACTCCACCAGGTCTTGAACTCGTACGTAGATCCATCTCCTAAGACCCATCCAATGCTATAGACAACCTATGTGCATCCACGCATAGTCATGCATTCGACAATCCATTGTAAGTAGTTAGGCTCTAGTAATAATATGAACATAACTTAACATAAAGCTTAAAATATATGAGAATGTATAAATAGAATAATGGATTTATGATACATTCTTAATTTGATTAATCATTCTTATTAGGACACCTACTCAATGAACCTTATATGATCTGATCACACTAAACACAAGCATGGTGCACAAGCTTGGGCTTGAACCCGTAAACATAGACATCATTGAACACACTCAAGGTGTGCATACTTGGGCTTGAACCCATAAAGTGACGGGGGCTTATGAGTCACCAACCTTCCATAACATGTTCATGAGATTAGGCTTAACTATTGGTTATTATTATGATATGTTCTTATCTTTCCTAGGATTTTCACTCATAATTTCATTAGCACTCTTAAATATGAAGAGGTATAATTCCTAACTGATGTATTCTTAATAGACAAGTATGTAGTAGATTTTAACAGGATATGCATATAATAAATGCCTCTTAAATCATTAAAGTTTTCACATGATAAAATGTTTACTATAAACTTTAAATGTGATAAAATGAACAAAACATGATGATGCAGTATAATGAAACCCAAAGCATGGAGCACTTACCTAATTTTAGTAGAAAGAATTGCTCCTAGAATTTCTTTAGCTCAACCCTTTAATTTCCTTTCATTATAATGTGAGCCCTAATTAACATTTTATAAACCCTAATTGGGTCAATTCTTAAAATCTAAGAAACTACAATTAGACTCATGACCTAGGCCATTGTCTAAATCTCAAAAAAGCAATCTAAGATCATATACAAATTGACCCCATTGGACATACAAATAAAAAGATATGAATTTTCTTATATTGTCCCATCTATACATAGATATTTCAAATTATCATTTTATGGGATCCAGATAAAATGAAATATGAAAATCCCATTTGATTAAAACCCTAACCATATGTGTGGCCAAGGGTGAACTTGTAAACTCAAATATTACATGTCAGATAACTCCAATCTCCCTAAAGACCTAAGTCTAGCAATATCAAAACATGACTTATTTAAAAACACATAGACATAGGATCCATCTCTCTCCCTTACCCCCAATCCCTGGATTCTTCCAGCAAGTCATAGCATGAGCCCTTATTCTAGAGCACGGAGTCATGACTCAACTCGCTCTACTCATGACCTAGGTGGAGGAGGAGATCTTCATTGGCACCGTCGTCGACCTAAAACTCCAATGAGCCTGGGACAAAGCTCAAGAATGACAGGGAACACAAACTCTACATTAAATTCAGTGTAGGAGGGGAATCAGGTCCACAACTATACAAGTAATCTTTAAACTCAATGCCAAGGATTTGGTGATCTTTCCATTGAACCCACCTCATCTAGTCGAGGGTAAGACATCAGGCCACAATATAAAAAGATCAAGGATATTTCTCAACCAAAGCACCACTAGATTTGGTGAGAGGGATGGAGTTCATGAATTCAGTACATGGGTAAAGCACAATGCCTAGAAAATTTTGAAAAGGAAATTATACAAGCTAATGATGCTTACAAGTGAATTTGAAGCCAACTATTTGTAATGCATGATCTAGATTGAAGTCACCGAAAGGGAAAATCAAGTCGACATACCCCTTATTAATGACTCATCCAAATTTGGAGATCGAGGGAAACTGCCTGAGGTCTATTAAAGATAAAAATGTTGTCGCTTTTCCCTGTGACGTCTGAACCTCCTTTCTGCAATTTATGCCAATGAGGGGAAGAGAGCTAGTTTCTGGTGTTTTGTGGAGAGAGGGAGTTAGGGTTAGATCTAGGTATAAATAGTTTTAGAATGAAGTCATGAGTTGATTGAGACCAAAATCTCTTTTTGATTCATACTAGAAAATGAGATAATCAAAAGAGTTGGAAAGGACCCAGACGACACATAATTTGTATGTTGAAGACAACTTCTGGATGGTTGTGGTCAAATGCGGCCTCCCTAAGTCTCATATAACTACCAAGATTACATCCATGTATAGAACATCTATGACATTTAAATCAAACCAAATTTGGGTGTATTGAATCATTTCTCATATAAAACGATAGTATTTCTTCTTTTTGAAACTGGACTAGCTAGAGTTACATAAACTATGTCCAATTTTGATCATAGGCTTAATTTCGTGTTGTATCATGGCCTTATATTCCCAAAAACTCAACCAAAATAGCTATTTAAATTATTACTTCCATAATTCCTTGCTAAATGTAGGAATCCAATTATCTTGCCCAAATTGGTCATTAATCTTATCTCATCATGATCTTTGATTGAATATTCATTTCGTAACTTATTGCACTCCCCTGAGACATAATTCAACACATTAATTGTTTTGATCTTAGTAAAGGTTATCAAGTATGTAATAGTTCATTGTAAATACTTAGAAATTGGGGATGTGAAAATCCTCTGCCCCCCCTAAAGAAGTTTCTCCTCAAAACCTAAAGGATTAAGAATCTATAGTAATTATTACATAAAACCCATAATATAATTGTGTAGGGAAATTGGGGCAACATATAAGGTAGTGAAAATAAAATTTAAAGTCTAATTCCCCTAGATAGAAAGATCACATCAACAACAATATATCTAGGAAGGAAGGTTTGCAAGGTTATACTTGGTCCTGGAGCAAGTCCAGCAACATTACCCTTACAGCAGTATGCTTCTCCTTCAGGCAGAAACACGCTCCTTCAACAGCAACAACACTCGAACAGTCGTCTCCACCGACCTCCTGGTGCAGCACCACATACAATGATTGACAATGTCCTCCAAGTGGCAGACAACAACCTCCCACCTCTAGAGTATTCCATGCGGACCACTGGGAACCCCATGTTGTGCTACCAGAGCCAACGGGGAGGAGTTATACCCTTCTGTCAGCGTACTAGTCACCGACATACTCTCCGACAATTGTTCTCAGTTGTTCTCTCCCTCACTATCCCTCCCTTTAATGGGTAGGACTTTCTCGGTCTCTTTTTTAGTTACCATAACTAGAGAGGATAATAATTGTTAGAGTAACTGATTCTTAATTGTGTGTATTGGAAACCCCCCAATACCCCTCTATTTATAGTAGAGGCTAGGGTTAGGGTTCCCAATCTATGTGGGTGTAGAAGAATCTGGAATCATGAATTTTCTAGAACCTATGAATGATGAACCGGTCTGTTAACACACCCAACCGATTTGTTGGTGCATGAGCCGATCAGTTCACTAAGTGAACCGGTTAGATAGTGTAGTTTCCTGTTCTAAATGACACTCGTATTAAATGCCCAATTAATTCTAAACATGACATCAGCATTAATCCTAGTTCCAATCGAATTGCTAACTGAACCAAGAGACCTAGAGGGTGAATCTTACATCTAACATATTGAAATGGTCATTTCACATTATGAGATGGTCGTTTCACTTATCCCGTTCAAGAAAAGTTCAACCAATACTCATTCCAATTGACCTGACACTCCAACTGAGCGGTTCAACACTTTAACCGGTTGGTTCAGAGTCTAGTCGATCAATTTTGAACCTCGATTGTTTAATTGAATACCTAAAAACTTTTATTAATCAATCTAAACATCATTCATGAATAAACTCCTTTAATCCAAGTGTATCCTATGTGTGTGACCCTATGGGTTTAGATTTACATTAGCAGTGGATGTCCATAACCAATTATGACATCACAAGAAAAGAGAGGTGCCTAGTCACAAGTCATTACTACCCAAGTAATTCAGAAAGTTGGAGAACAACTTCAACCTACAATCTGTGATAAGTGTTGTTGTGATTGTATATTTCCTTTGTCTCTGATATCAGGATTGAACTCACTGCATGAAATTGTCATCCTCTCAACACTCGATCCATGTTCCTTGAAATAGAGCAAACTGTCTAAGATGCATGTGAGATCACATATCACATATTGAGTCACACGAGTATGGCAATACATTTTGCAGTCTCTCTTATCAAGAGGCCCTAGATATCAATCTCTTGTAGGAGGGACAAATATGATCTACATCACTCACATTCAATCCCCATGTGTCACAGTGCACCCAATCATCACCGTTATGGAAACCCTTATTAAAGATCACATTGGATGATGTCAAAGTACATGAACTACATGTGATGAATGTAGTGACTTTAGGTCTAAGAACCACAATCACCACTAACACTATGAGAAATGATTTTGACAACCATGTCTTATAAAAATCTTTTAATTCCAAAATTGGTGCCACCTCTCCCCCCTCAATTACTTGCATGCAAAGATATATTCCTCACCTCCGAATTTCTCTTCATTGTCCATGAATTAAGTAAAAGCAAATTAAGCACCTTAACCCTTATAATATTAATATCCATAAGTTAGTGGATATTTCTTTTTCTTATAATAATGTGAGTGGAGTCTTCACCTCCTTAGGATATTTCGTTTCCTTTGTAAGGCATAAGGATGTTCACACTTGAGAAAATTCAACCATCTCGTTTTTGGTTGAATTCCCTTCAATTATTTTATTTATTTATTTGCATTAAATTGAATTAGGGTTTCAATTATGCTTAAATCTTGATTATTTTAATATAAAGGTTCTCTCTCCTTCAAAATAGCTCAAATGAGATGTCCCTCTCATTTTCTTGCCTCTACAAGATGCCAAGAAATATTAGGAATCTTAATGAAGTGGAAATTTTCATATTGAACCCTAGGTTTTGGGTAAATTGCACATTACCCCGAAACTTGGTTTTAATGTACAAATATTGTTCAATCAGCTCTTTCTTGGTGCCCAGGTTTTCACTAGACATACCTCTACATCATCTTCATTCTAATGATGCTTCAACACACGAGGAACATATTATCATGCAACATTTGCAAATTAACCCCTCAACTTGGGTAAATTGCACTTTAGTCCATAACAATCAAAACATTGTTTTCAACATTGTTCCAAAAAGGACTAAAATTGAAATATAATTTCCTCTTGAGCCTTAATTACTTTTTATGAGATAATAGCAAGTATCTAATCAACTTTATTAAGCAAAACACCTAGGGTTAAAGCATAACACAGGTTAGGGATGCTACAAGTTATCCACCCCTTAAAAGGATTTTGTCCTCAAAATCATCAATGAAAACATCAAGAGAAAAGAGAAGGATACTTATTCATCATCTCTTCCTATAGAACCCATGTAGCTTATTCAACGCCATGATGATTCCAGAGAACTTTCACAAGACATATGTCTTTCTTTTTTAGCTTCTTGATTCTTCTATCAAGAATCAACATAGGTCCTTCAACATATGATATATCATCATTTAGTTCTACCTCCATAGGTTGCAGAACTAACTCTGTGTCAGGATGACACCTTCTCAACATGGATATGTGAAACACTGGGTGCAATCTATGCAACTCATGTGGTAACTCTAGCTCATAGACTACCTTTCCCATCCTCTCAATGATTGGATAAGGCCCCATAAATCTAGGAGCTAACTTGCCCTTCTTTCCAAATCTAAGGATACCTTTCCAAGGTGAAACCTTGAGGTACACTCTGTCTCCAACTTGAAATTATAAGGGTCTACGACGCTTATCAGCGTAATATTTCTGTCTATCCTGAACAGCTTTCAACTGTTGTTGTATTACTTTAATCTTCTCAGTTGTCTGTTGAACTAGCTCAGGACCTAAAAGTTGGTACTCCCCTATTTCATACCAACATAAAGGAGATCTACAACACCTACCATATAATGCTTCATATGGTGCCATTTCAATACTGTGTTGATAGCTATTATTGTAAGAAAATTCTATCAAGCTCAGGTGTAGATCCCAACTCCCTATAAATTGAAGGACACATGCTCTAAGCAAGTCCTCCAAAGTTTGTATAGTCCTCTCAGATTGTCCATTTGTCTGGGGGTGAAAGGTTGTACTAAACCTTAATTGTGTACCCAAAGCTTTATGGAGTCACTCCCAAAAATGACTCGTGAACTGGGGACCTCTATCAGAAATAATAGTGGCTGGAACCCCATGCAGTCGCACTATCTCATCTATGTATATTTGTGCAAGCTTCTCAGTAGTGTAGGTTTTTTTGACAGGAATAAAATGTGTTGTCTTAGTCAACCTATCAACTATCACCCATATGGAATCATGACTTTTGGTTGTTCTTGGCAAACCAACCACAAAGTCCATGGTTACATGATGCCATTTCCACTGCGGTATAGGTAGAGGTTGCATTGTTCCTGTAGGCTTCTGATGTTCAGCTTTAACTTGTTGACACACCGGACACCGCATAACAAACTCAGCAATGTCTTTCTTCAAACCAAGCCACTGATACATATCTTTCAAGTTATGATACATCTTAGTGCTCCCTGGATGCAGAGCATACATCGAACAATGAGCTTCTTCCAGAACTAACTTCCTTAAGTCATTGGCATCAGGTACTACCATCCTACCATGGTAATAGACTACCTGATCTTCTGAATCATGGAAACCATCTCATTTTTCACTACCATACTCTGACCTAATTGAACTGGGGTTGTTTAGGCATTGGTTCCTCCCTATCCTAGTCCCTTGCACCTGCTCCTGGTGCAGCAACGCTGCTCTCAGCAGCATGTTCATCATGTGTTCCAGACATATTCAAGTTCTTCTTCTCCTATATGAGCAGAAGATACTTATCAGATAAACTGGAAGACACTAGAACAGACTCAACAACCTTAATCCTAAAATCAACTCTAGCCCTCATCCCCCTACAAAATCCAAGTGGTTCATGAGTAGTGATTTGAAGTGTATGAAGTAACTCTAGCAAGTGAAATAGTGATCCTAACCTTTTGAATGTATTTCATGCATGATGTGGTTTACCTGGAGCATTATGAAGATTGTATTACTTGCATATGTGAATGATGGTCCATATTCTAAGTTCTTGTTCTCTTTGCTTGATTCACACTTAAAAAGATTGAGAATGAGTAGAGGGTAGTGGATTGCATGCCTAATTCCTCATGTGAACACATTTTAGCCAATAAACATCACAACGATTGCATTATCTTTGATCCTTTATTGAATTTAAAGAGAGATTAAGTTGGAGCATACTTGAGGACAAGTATGTTTTAAGTTTAGGGTGGTGATGCAATCCTATTTTAGGGCTTCATCTTGTGTATTTTTGCATTATAATCACATCTAAATAATGTAGATTATAAGCTATTTCCTCCAATATGATCTTTTATGATAAATGCACTTTATGCCTCCTTTGGTGTGTTTTTTAGGGCACTTATGCATGCATTGATGCATGGGAGAGAGATGAAGAACATATTTGGGTCCTTATACCCTAAGATTGGACCTACCTCTTCCCTGAGCTATCTTTGGATGCATAAGAACCAATTCAAAGAAAGAGGTTAAATGAAGAAGTTAAAATGGAAATTGTGGCATCCAACTTATAAAAACAAGATTAACTAATGTGGAAGCGTATGAATAACAACGGAATTATTGAAAATCACTAAAAATTAAAACCATTTACAAAGAGATCCATTCTCAAGAAAACTCATTAAACAAGAACCACTATATTATATTTACATACTGATTCACAAAGTACATTCCATGTACCATCTCTTCTCGAGGAATATATATACATCATTACTCTACTTAAAAAGCACAAATAACAAAATCCTCGAGGCCTAAAGCCAAAATCTCAGATCGAAATATTAAAAGCACTAACTCCTAGGACCTAAGAGTATAGAGAAGACACATAGGACTCTACGTACTAATACTACACATGATAGTCAGTCTCTCCACCTGGATATCACTGATGTCCCTGTTGTTGCTACTACTGCTCTTCCCCTGCATATAGAGTTCCTGCCTCTTTGTCTGCGTCTACCTAAAAAACGTTGGATCCCACGGGGGTGAGACAATTTGTAAATTGCCCCAGCGAGAGATATAACTCTCCACCGAAAACATCATCATTGCAGTTTAATAAAAATAAACTGAACAGTGGAATCATATAACCAACAGCAGATAAATCAATATTTATGCATATTAGAGCAACATTTCTATTTAGGAAATTGTCGTGGAACCGAAATCTCAGTCCCATGAACCAAACGTATACCAAAGGCAAAATGTGGAAGCGTAAAGCTTAGCACACATGAAAAGATAACAAGATAAAGGCACCAACACAGTCTCAACATTCAACAAGTATAAATTATACAAAATGCATTATATTCATGAATTCATTTACATATTTCCATTGTCAAGGTACAAGTCATTCATGTGCACTAAAAACGGGATCTTACAACAAGTACACCTAGCATAGCTCACCAAGCCCATCAACCTTCTAGCCATCTCTGAACCTAAAAACAACATACGAGAAATGGGTCAACACACGAGGTGTTGAGTATGGGGCAGAAAGATACATATATATATAAGCTTTGCATAATTTTGAAAAGATTTCAAGACAAGAATAATCATGTTCACTGTTTAACAAATGCAAAATCATATTTTATGTCATTTCACTCCATTATACCAACAATATCAAGAATATTTAAGGCCTTTGACCATCTTCCCGTCGGAAGGGTCCGTAAGGGTGCTCAAGCTTAGCTAACCCTTTTATACGAGAGGGACCTCAAGGCCGTAGCCAAGAGCTAACCCTTTATCAATCAATATTATAATGGAGTTCTATCTATATATGTGTTCAAGTTATAAAACTGACAAGGCAAACATCGAGTAACACATAACAATACTACTTGGCAATATTTGAGAAAATAGACAAACAAGCATACAATATATGTCTTTTCAAGCAAGAAAGTGGTAGTCATATAACTAGATAAGGCCCATACCTGATTCAGAGATTTCATAACCTAACATATCCTTCATCATCTAGCCATATGTCAAACCTGATTAACAACAAGATTACATATATGCATTAGATTCTCATCATTAACCCTAATTATCTTCGTTTTAAGGGTTTTGGCCAAGTTAGGTTACAAGTTGCTTGTTAGTTCATTTGATGATCTCATATTGATTTAGGGTCCATCATAAGAGTGTGGTTCAAGTTTCATATGCTTTCGAGGTTTCATGTGGACATGACAAGATTAAGGACACTTATGCTCAAATTATGCCACGAGACTCATAATAGAGTAACCAAGGTTATGATCATAAAGATAGGAGAACCCATCATCAAACGTGGTTTAGATCAACAACATTAGGTCATAAGAAACATATTACAAAATAGGTGTATGTCCATTAGAAGCAATATTAGCAATCTAGGCAACGTTCAACATTATACTCCAAAGTAGGCACATATGTACAATTGAGGTCATTCATGAACAATGGGTCGATTAGGGCCCTCATTAGGGTCACAAGAGAAAAAGAACTACTGATTTGATGTGTAGGAGGCTATAAGTATATCAAAGATTCAAACTTCATCATAATCATGCATTAAAGTCCATGAACAAGCTACAACATGCATTAGGGACAACCATGGATCAAAAGGGGAGCTTAGGAGCTCAACTTGGTTCAAGGTGGATAAATATTACTGATTTCATGATTATGAGAGTGAATAGTCATTAAAGATGCAAGATTGATCAATAAATGTTCTCAAACATGAATAATGTTAGTATTTTCAAGAAATCAGAGAACAAACATTTGACTTAGGGTTTGGGACTAGGCCCAAAGTGTAGGTCTCGTTGAGTTGATTGATTTGATATATTGGTTTGCATATTTTGGATACAAGAACTAGGAGATATGCATTTTTCAAGTTCACATCAAAACTATATGAAAATCAAGCATTTGGAACTTAGGTGTGTCACCTCATCCTTATAGTAGTAGATCTGGGCCGTTGATCGTTGATCTGATGGCTAGAGAGGGGCGTGCTTGTCCTTGGGGCATGACCCGCTAGTTCAGGGTGGTTCACTACCGAACTGGTTGAACCAGGTCTGGGCCGACGTGAGGATCGCTCACCCCGCCCGCTCCTTCATCGTTCTCTCTGTTCCAAACAGGGGCGGCGCTTGCTGTGCTCCACACCTGCTAGCGGAGAGGAGAAAAAGGAGCACAAGGCTCGGGGTGGCTTCTGGGGGGCGCCACATGTTCTCAGCTTGGCCTGCGGCCTCGTTGACACCTCTGATTGCTGCCCATAATTGGAGGACTACCTCCACATCCTTGCAATCGGACAGAAATGAAGAGGTGATGGGGGAGGCAGATCATGGAAGGAGGAGTGATGGCTGCCGAACTGAGCACGGAAACAAGGCAAGTCGTGTCTTGTGGATGACTAGGGTCGACGATGCTCTGGAGGTGTGAGTGGCAGTCGTTCATCCACTGCGGAAACACTCTGGGTAGTGTCTGGCCGTGAGCAGTGAGGGGAGAGGGATGATGGGTGAAGATAGAGGAGGGAAGTAGCAATGGCATATAAGAGGCTACTTATAAGGGGACCAAGAGGCTATAGTTTAGATGAGGGGAATTCAGAGGGCATCCTTCATCAGCCGCCTTCATTGCTTGATTTGGAAGGGACAAAGGAGAGCAGTTACTGCTCTTTGTTACTTTCCTGAAGGGGAAAGGGGATCAACGAGGCACAAGGGTAAAGCATGGGTCGCGTGCCTAACTAGGCCCATTAAGGCCCAAACTCACAAAAATAATTAATACATGTACAATTTGGGTCAATTTTCAAATACCCATATCTTGGGCTAGGATGGTCCAAATGAGGTAACTTTTGTACCGTTGGGAAGATAAATGAACACTCGATATTTTGAAACATATTGTAGAGCAAGGTGATCATACTAATCAGGTTCAAGATATTTCACAAAGTAGTGAATCATTCAATAGTGAAATTTAGATCAAGAGAGCAAATCAAAAGTACACATTGTGATATTTAACATTATAGTGGCCAAATCAGAAAATCTCAACCCTCTAATTATGAAATTGACATCAAATTCAGTAATGGGACAAATAATGAGGGAGGAACATATCATTTGAGGAGAGAGAAAAGGTCACGTTATCACATCAATTTAGCTATAAAACTTGATAAGTCAACATGTCTCTTATTCAATAAGGAATTGAAGAACATATATATAACATTTATGTATCAAGGACATGCTAAGAAGGATCACATCAACCAGTGATTATCGTATTTCAATCTTATGCAAATACGCTACACGGCTGATTACAATTTACAATCACACTTAAGCTTGAGGAGATGAGGTATACCACTCATACTCCAACTGACCATTGCAAAATCGAAATCGGTACCATACAAGGTCAATGGAAGAGCTGGCTTCCAAGACTTCCCACATCCCAGTCAGTGCGGGACCACATGCAGGACATCTTGTGTCTCTACTAAATAGCTTGCCAGGGTATAATGGCATCTTCTCTATAGAGCTACAGCGGCAGCTGCACTCTCTTCGCAATCGAGAGATTTCATGTTTACCTCCATCGATTCGGCATTAACATCATCGGGAGATTCATGATACATCCATCCTGGCACATATAATGAAGGATTGAGAGGTTTAATGTTTACCTTCCATCAATTCCTCCATTAAGACGTACAGATATTTTCACCCATTGACCCCCGCATATTCAAAAATATGCGCTCTCCAGGAGATCCCGTAGGAAAACCTATTTCACCATCACCAGCTACGGACGATGATGGATCTATGGTCAGAGCACTACATGAATAGATTTTGCTTGATTAATTAAGTACATTATCATATTCTTTTAGCATCAACCAAGTTTTCAAACATAACTTATTAAGACAAATTCTATAAAGAAACATGTACTATTTTCATTAATCACTTCTCAGTCTTTATAAGACACTGGGATCTCAGTCCCTCATTTCAATAATGGGAACTATCATCCCTTCACAATCTCAATACCATAATCATATGGTTCTGGGTATTCAAACCCTTAGCTCATCACTAAGCACTGTTACCACTCGTTTAGGTAACTATCACCTTCAGGTCATCTGACCAAGGTAAACATGACACTTGCTATACAAGCATCTCTTATGCACTTGAGGCTCATTAACTCTCTTGTTACCTCTTACTAGGAAACAAGGCATATTATGGCACACAAGGACCAATAAACAATTTCAATACATAAAACATCATAACTCATAGCTGGCTATATTCATCGTCTCATGATCCCTGCATGGTTAGTACAAATGATAACAGGTATATCAATCATATTTCAATTCCATGCCATTCAAGGGTAACAACACTATTCCCTTACCAGGGTTAGGGTTTCCCATTTCATGTCAATCAGGGTTACTCATTCCCTTTGCACAATTAGGACCAATGACTTATCATTTCATTGTCCAAGGTTAGAGTTTCATGCTATATAATATAACCCAGAATTAGGGTTTCATATGCCTCCCCCCTATTTTAGAATTAGGGTTTACCATTCACACCACATCATGAATGATCATATACTAACACCCAATTTAGGGTTAGGTTTTACTATTCCTTCCAATTAGGGTTTTATATTCCATTACCCACAATTAGGGTTTACTATTCATCCTAATTAGGGTTTATCATCAAAATACCCTGAATTAGGGTTACCCATGTCATTACCCCAATTTCATATCTCATCACCCTACTAGTTTAGGGTTTCACTCAAAATTGCCCTAAATTAGGGTTTGAGTTCATTAATCAACTCAATTAGGGTTTTATGATCTCTTATTCAAGGATCATACCCTAATTGGATATCACATTATTTTGAATGTTTTAGGCTTAAGTGCTACATGATTATCATTCATGTATGAATCTTTCTCTCTCATCCTACTCAGGATGTTCACTTCTCAAATCTTGATTAGATTGAGCCTAATCTTTATTCAAATATATGCATTTATGGCTAACATGATGTATTGAGTTATTAAATCATTATGCATCAATGATTAATCCCACTAAGGGTATCAATCATCTAAGTACATCTAGTCTCCAAATGGTTTAATCAATTGGACCTTTAATTATGTGAGGGTTCCAAATGGATTGACCAATGGAACCTTCAATTACATTGATGATCAATTGGATTTACCAATTGAATCTTCAATTGTATTAGACATTCAATTGAATTGGCCCTATTGGACCTTCAATTACATGAGGAATCCTAATGGATCAACCATGTTGCACCTCAAAAAGATTTGATTACATAGGCCCTAAACAACATTAGTTCTCAGAATTCAATTGATAGAAAACCAATTGGGCAAAATAGGTGTTGAAACCATTTGCACTTTGGGTCTCCAAACGGTCTTGAGACCATTTGGACTCAAATGGTCTTGATACTGTTTGGTCCAAACCATCTCAAAACTGAATGGACCAAAAACTCCTTTCAACACAGACACGATTCATGATTTCAATGGATGAACCAATTATCAATTGAGTCCTTGATTTCTTTATCACTTGAACTATTGAATCAACCTTCATTTATACCATCAATTAGGGTTTTGAACCCAATTGATCTAGGATTTCTACTCAATAACCTTCAATTAGGGATTTGAAATCGAGTAGCCATCAATGATCAACATTGTGGAATTGGTTCAATTGAAACCAATGAACCATCATCAAACTTTTGACATGACCTGACCTCAAATGGTCTTGAGGTCGTTTGGATGACCTCCAAATGGTCTTGAGACCGTTTGCCTCATCCTAACGTTGGAATTTGTGAAATTCATTAGGGTTTAGATCATTGGATTGATCATCAAATCAGCACTCAATTGCATTTCAATTTGGTATCTCTGGACCTTCAATTACTCAACCATACTTAACCCTAGACCTCCAAACGGTCTTGGGTGACCCCCAAACGGTCTTTAGACCATTTGGGTGACTTCCAAATGGTCTTGAGACCGTTTGGGATAATCAACCCAAAAATCTAAGTTAACCAAATTGAATTTCAGCACTTATTTCGATTAGGGTTTGCTAATTGATTAACCTTCAATTGATGAACCCTTTAGAATTAATCAATAAAATTTGGTGGGTCATCAACTAGAAAAATTAGCATAAAAAATTCCAAACGGTCAACCCTGGTCAACTCTCCCAAACGGTTTGAAACCGTTTAGCTTCAAACGGTTTGATGAAACAGTTTGCTTTCAAACGGTTTTGTTGAAACCAAATGAGCAACTTGTTGAAACCGAATGAAATACAATTTCCTTGGGAAAAGTGTCCAAGATGATGTCATCATCATCTACCTTCATCCCTGTAGTTCTTAGTACTTCTTATTTCATGGAATTACCCATTTCAACCAACAATTAATCAAGAATATGAAGGAATCAACGAAATTGCAAGATTGATAGTTGAATAACAATGTAGAGGGGTTCAAGTTATATAACCCACCTCCAATTGAGATTCAAAGCTCCAATATCACGTCAACAATGGTGGATGAAACTCCTTTCACTATTCCAAGGTTCGTCCTCAAGCTTTAAGTGAAAAGGAATGGTTAGAATTGAAGATGGGATCGAGATAAGAAGAAATCATGCATTGTTTTGTGATTTCCACCATGAAATCAAGGTGAATGAAGGTCAAAATGCTTACCAACAGGTTGGGGGTCGTCCTCCTAGTCCGTCAAAGCTTTCTTGGTCGTTTTCAAGGAAAGGGTGGAAGTGAATTCGAAATTATCCTTTTACTCTATGGATAATTGAGCTTATATGTGAATGTTATTGAAAATTCAATTAGGAGAGAGAAAGTAGGAATTATCTCTCCCAAATTCTTGCCACTTGCCCCTTCCTTTCCTTAGGGACGAGGCTATCCTTTTTTCCTCTTATTCCTCTCAATTATCCATATTTTAAAGAAAAGCAAATTAAGCACCTTAACCCTTTTTATATTAATATCCATAAGTGAGTGGATATTTCTTTTTCTTATAATAAGGTGAGTGGAGTTTTCACCTCCTTGAGATATTTTGTGGCCCTTGCAAAGTACAAGGACGTACACACATATCTGAATTCAACCATTTCAATTTTGGTTGAAGGTCCTTCAATTATTTTATTTATTTTTGCATTAAATTGAATTAGGGTTTCAATTATGCTTAAATCTTGATTATTTTAATATCAAGATTCTCTCTCCTTCAAAGAGATACAAATGAGACACCCCTCTCATTTTCCTTGCTCCAAATGATCCCAAGAAACAGTAGGGACCATTTTTAAGTGGTTATTTGCATATTGAAACCTAGGTTTTGGGTAAATTGCGCATTACACCAAAACTAGGTTTTAATGCACAAACATTGCTTTATCAGCTCTTTCTTGGTATTCAGGCTATCACAAGCCATACCTCTACATCATCTTCACTCTCATGATGCTTCAACACATGAGGAACATATTATCATGCACAATTTACAAATAAACCGCTCAACTTGGGTAATTTGTACGTTAGTCCAAAACAAGCAAAACATTGATTTCAACAATATTCAAAAAGGACTAAAATTGCAATGTAAGTTCCTCTTGAGCCTTAATTACTTTTCAAAAGATAAGAGCAAGCATATAATCACTTTTATTAAACAAAACACCTAGGGTTAAAACATAACCCAGGTCAGGGATGTTACAAGTTATCCACCCCTTACAAGGATTTCGTCCCCGAAATCATCAACAAAAACATTAAGAGAAAAGAGTAGGGTACTTCCTCATCATATCTTCCTCTATCTCCCATGTAGCTTCTTCAATGCCACGGTGATGCCAAAGAACTTTTACAAGGCAAATGTCTTTCTTTTTTAGCTTTTTGACTCCCCTATCAAGAATCAACACAAGTCCTTCAACATATGATATATCATCATTTAGTTCTACCTCCATAGGTTGCAGAACTAACTATGTGTTAGGATGACACTTCCTCAGCATGGAGATATGGAACAGTGGATGCAATCTATGCAACTCAGGTGGTAACTCCAGCTTATATGCTACATTTCCCATCCTTTCAATGATCGGATAAGGCCCCATAAATCTAGGAGCTAACTTCCCCTTCTTTCCAAATCTCAAGATACCTTTCCAAGGTGAGACCTTGAGGTACACACTATCTCCAAATTGGAATTATAAGGGTCTAAGATGCTTGTCAGCATAAGATTTCTATCTATCCTGGGCAACTTTCAACTATTGTTGTATTACTTTAATCTTTTTAGTTGTTTGTTGAACTAGCTCAGAACCCAAAAGTTGGTACTCCCCTATTTCATACCAACATAAAGGAGATCTACAACATCTACCATATAATGCCTCATATGGTGCCATGTAAATGCTATGCTGATTGCTATTATTATAAGCAAATTCTATCAAGCTCAGGTGTAGATCCCAACTTCCTATAAATTGAAGGACACATGCTCTAAGCGAGTCCTCCAAAGTTTGTATGGTCCTTTCAGACTGTCCATCTGTCTGAGGGTGAAAGGTTGTACTAAACCTTAACTGCATACCCAAATCTTTATGGAGTTGCTCCCAGAAATGACTCGTAAACTGGGGACCTCTATCAGAAACAATAGTAGTTGGAACCACATGCAAACACATTATCTCATCTATGTATATTTGTGCAAGCTTCTCTGCAGTGTAGGTTGTTTTGACAGGAATGAAATGTGTTGTCTTAGTCAACCTATCAAATATCACCCATATGGAATCATGGATTTTGGCTCTTCTAGGCAAACCAACCACAAAGTCCATGGTTACATTATCCCATTTCCACTACGGTATAGGCAGAGGTTGCATTGTTCCTGTGGGCTTTTTATGTTTAGCTTTAACCTGCTGACACACCGGACATCGCATAACAAACTCAGCAACATCTTTCTTCAATCCAGGCCACCAATACATATCTTTCAAGTTATGATACATCTTGGTGCTTCCTGGATGCATAGCATACATCGAAGAATGAGCTTCTTCCAGAACTAACTTTCTTAAGTTATTGGCATCAGGTACCACCATCCTACCATGGTAACAGACTACCTGATCCTCTGACTCATGAAAGCCATCTCATTTCTCACTACCATACTCTAACCTGATTTGTTGATTCACAGCATCAGCTTGCTGTGCTTCTTTAATCTGCTGCCTCAGAGTAGGTTTCACTTGCATCTCAGCTAACAACACGGATAACAATGATACCTTAAGTTGTACATTATCTTGCCTTAAAGTGATAAGCATATCTCTCTTAGAGCACACTAAGGAGTTTAATTGTGCTTTGTTTAAGGCTGGTGTTGCTGATTTTCTACTTAGTGCATCAGCAACCACATTGGCTTTCCTTGGATGATAATCAATTGTACAATCGTAGTCCTTGATTAACTCCATCCAGCGGCATTGTCTCATGTTCAGCTCATGATGTGAGAAGATATACTTTAGGTTCTTATGGTCTGTGAAAATCTGGAATGTCTCCCCATAGAGATAATGTCTCCAGATCTTCAAAGCATGGACCACAGCAGCTAACTCTAGATCGTGTGTTGGATAATTCTCCTCGTGCTTCTTGAGCTGTCGAGAAACAAAAGAAATCACTTGTTTATCCTGCATTAACACACATCCTAGTCCGTTCTTAGATGCATCACAGAAGACTATGTACCCCTTTCCCTACTCAGGTAGCACTAACACGGGTGCACTAGTTAACCTTTCTTTCAGCAACTGGAAATAATGTTGACACTTGTCATTCCAAACTAAAGGAATATCTTTCCTGGTCAACTTGGTTAGGGATAAAGCTATTGAACTGAAATTCTTAATGAATCTCTTGTAATAGCCTGACAAACCTAGGAAACTGCATATCTCCGTCGGTGTCTTTGACTGTTCCCATTGTAGGACTAATTCTACCTTCTTAGGATCAACACGAATACCTGAAGCAGATATCACGTGTCCTAGAAAAGAAACTTTTGGTAACCAGAACTCACACTTGCTAAACTTAGCATACAATTTGTGCTCTCTTAGTAAAGTCAAATCCTGACGGAGGTGCTGCTCATGTTGTTGAGCATCTCTACTATATATCAAGATGTCATCTATAAAGACAACTACGTACTGATCAAGAAAAGGTCAAAAGATTATATTCATGAGTTCCATGAATGCAGCTCGTGCATTAGTTAGTCCAAACTACATAACTATGAACTCATAGTGATCATACCTTGTCCTAAAGGAAGACTTAGGTATATCACTCTCCTTAAGATGCAATTGATGGTATCCTGACCTCAGATCGATCTTAGAAAAGATAGTTGCACCACACAACTGATTAAACAAGTCATCAATCCTTGGCAGAGGATACTTGTTCTTTATAGTTACTTTATTCAACTGTCTATAGTCAATGCACAATCGCATAGACCCATCTTTCTTTTTAACAAAGACGACTGGAGCACCCCATGGTGAAGTACTCGATCAGATAAAACCCTTTTCAAGCAACTCTTGCAGTTGTTTCTTGAGCTCTGCCATTTCAACAAGTGCCATTCTATACGGCATTTGTGCTATTGGTTGCGTTCCCAAGATTAGATTAATCTCAAAATCAATCTCTCGAGGTGGTGGAACTCCTAGAAGTTCCTCAGGGAATACATCTTCAAACTCCCTAACAATTGAAACTTCAAAAAGATGAGGGCTCTCTATTGTGGTATCTACCACATGAGCCAAGAATGTAAAGCATCCCTGTCTCATCAACCTTTCAGCTACCATATCTGACACAAGACAGGTTGGAAGAATCTTTCTATCTCCCTGAAAGATCCATGTGTCACCATTGTCTGTGAACACAACCTGCTTGGAACCACAATCCAAGGCAACCTTATACTTCTCTAAGGTGTCCATTCTTAGGATTATATCAAAACCCTGCATCTCAAGTGGTATAATATCCACTTGAATGTGATGTTCATAAAAAGAAAGAGTGCAGGGAGAACACACCTCCCACAACACTGCAGATCCCAACAAAGGGGTTTCTAACATCAAACTATATGTTCTATGACTGACACTCATGTTGCAGTCATGAATCACTTCTCGAGTGATAAAAGAGTGTGTAGCACCCGGATCAATTAAAACAGATACGAAGTAGGATGAAGACATATCATAATAAAATAGTTCCATCTGACATGTCACAACCCGAGGGTTGACTACTACTTCGGGCTGATTCATAGCATAGAATCTAGTCGTTGCCTGCAGTTGACCCTATGCACGGTTGTTGGGTACCGATGATCTAGCTTGGGATGCTTGTCCACGTCCTCGAGCACCACTAGAAAACTGCCTTCTCTGTGAGCCTTGCTGACTCTGCCTCTGAGGTTGAGTTATAGTCCTGACTTTCTCAGGACAATCTCTTACCAAATGTTCGTGTCTCCCGCACTGGAAACAGTTGTAGCTTCCCACATTCTACCTAGGTGGTCTTGTCACTGATGTTGATACTGTATTGGGGGCTCTACTTGGAGGAAAACTACGGCCCCTACCCCTACTTGACATCCACTGTGTCAGGGTATTAAACCTTGGTGGTGTTGTCGGTGCGGAAAACCTTGGTTTCTTGAAACTCTCAGACCTCTGTCCTTGAAACTGAGGATACACTTTCTTATTACTGTTATGTCGCTTCTCGATCACAGACCTCTCTATATGCCTAATTGATTCCACAAAAGTGGCAAATTTCTCCCTGTTCTCCAGAGTAGACACAAGAGTGGTCAATTCAGCATTCAACCCCTTCTCAAAATGTTGAATCCTCTCTTCATCAGTAGCTGCCATGTGTAGACAGAACCGCAAAAGCTCCATGAACTTAGCTTCATCTTTGCTAATGTTCATCTGTCCTTGTCTAATTCTCTCAAGCTGAGAGATCTTCTCATCTAGATACGTCTTAGGGAAGTATCTAGCAACAAATTCACGTCGAAATTCATTCCATCCGACTTCAACTCCTGGCCTTTTGCCTTCCTCAACGGTACACCAATGACCAGCACTACCTTTCAACAGGTATACAGCATGTCTCACCTTCTCATATTCAAGAATCATAAGGATTCTGAAGGCTTTCTCTAGCTTAGTTAACCATAGATCAACATCTGCTGGATCAGCTATGCCAGCATACTTTGTGGCTCCCACCCGGCGAAGCCGTTCAAAGGTCTTGCCAACTCCATGTCTTTCATCATGAGCTGGTTCCCTGGGTGCAGGTAGTGGCATCCTATCTGTCATATGAGTCATGGTTGCCATAAACTATCCAAACATGACTTGGAAGGTTGGGTTCCCCATATCTGCTTGATTGAACTGGGGTTGTTCAGGCATTGGTCCCTCCCTATCATGGTCCCTTGCACCTGCTCCTGGTGCAGCAACGCTGCTCTCAACAGCATGTTCATCATGTGTTCCAGACATCTTCAAGTTCTTCTTCTCCTATATGAGCAGAAGATACTTATCAGATAAACTGGAAGACACTAGAACAGACTCAACAACCTTAATCCTATGTCTCTATAGACTCAGAGAACCTAGAGCTTTAATACCACTAAATTGTGGCGTCCAACTTATAAAAAACAATATTAACTAATGCGGAAGCGTATGAATAACAATGGAATTACTAAAAATTAAAACCATTTACAAAGAGATCCATTCTCAGGAAAACTCACTAAACAAGAACCACTGTATTATATTTACATACTGATTCACAAAGTACATTCCATGTACCATCTCTTCTCGAGGAATATATATACATCATTGCTTTGCTTAAAAAGAAAAAATAACAAAATCCTTGAGGCTTAAAGCCAAAATCTCAGATCAAAATATTAAAAGCACTAACTCCTAGGACCTGAGAGTACAGAGAAGACACATAGGACTCTACGTACTAATACTACACATGATAGCCTATCTCTCCACCTGGATATCACTGATGTCCCTGTTGTTGTTGTTGCTTCTCTTCCCCAACTACAGAGTTCATTCCTCTTTGTCTGCGTCTACCTAAAAAACGTTGGATCCCACGGGGGTGAGACAATTTGTAAATTGCCCCAGTGAGAGATATAAATCTCCTCTGAAAACATCATTATTGTAGTTTAATAAAAATAAACTGAACAGTGGAATCATATAACCAACATCAGATAAATCAATATCTATGCAGATTAGAGCAACATTTCTATTTAGGCAATTTAGCTATAAAACTTGATAAGTCATCATGTCTCTTATTCAATAAGGAATTGAAGAACATATATATAACATTTATGTATCAAGGACATGCTAAGAAGGATAACATCAACCAGTAATTATCATATTTCAATCTTATGCAAATACACTACACGGCTGATTACAATTTACAATCACACTTAAGCTCTGAGGAGATGAGGTATACCACTCATACTCCAACCTACCATTACGAAATCGAAGTTGGTACCATACAAGGTCAATGGAAGAGTCAGCTTCCAAGACCTCCCACATCCTGGTCAGTGCGGGACCACATGCAGGACATCTTGTGTCTCTACTACATAGCTTGCCAGGGTATAATGGCATCTTCGCTATAGAGCTACAGTGACGGCTGCACTCTCTTTGCAATCGAGATATTTCATGTTTACCTCCATCGATTTAGCATTAACATCATCGGGAGATTCAGGATACATCCATCCTAGCACATATAATGAAGGATTGAGAGGTTTAATGTTTACCTTCCATCAATTCCTCCATTAGGACGTACAGATATTTTCACCCATTGACCCACGCATATTCAAAAATATGCGCTCTTCAGGAGATCCCATAGGAAAACTTGTTTCACCATCACCAGCTACTGGCGATGATGGATCTATGGTCAGAGCACTACATGAATAGATTTCTCTTGATTTAAGTACATTATCATATTCTTTTAGCATCAGCCAAGTTTTCAAACATAAATTATTAAGACAAATGCTACAAAGAAACATGTACTATTTTCATTAATCACCTCTCAGTCTTTATAAGACATTGGGATCTCAATCCCTCATTTCAATATTGGGAACTATCATACCTTCACAATCTCAATACCATAATCATATGGTTCTGGGTATTCAAACCCTTAGCTCATCACTAAGCACTGTTACCACTCTTTCATGTAACTATCACCTTCAGGTCATCTAACCAAGGTAAACATGAAACTTTCTATAAAAGCATCTCTTATGCACTTGAGGCTCATTAACTCTCTTGTTACCTCTTACTAGGCAATAAGGCATATTATGGCACACAAGGCCCAATAAACAATTTCAATACATAAAATATCATAACTCATACCTGGCTATGTTCATCATCTCATGATCCCTGCATGGTTAGTACAAATGATAACAGGTATATCAATCATATTTCAATTCCATGTCATTCAAGGGTAACAACACTATTCCCTTACCAGGGTTAGGGTTTCCCATTTCATGTCAATCAGGGTGACTCATTCCCTTTGCACAATTAGGACCAATGATTTATCACTTCATTTTCCAAGGTTAGAGTTTCATGCAATATAATATAACCCAGAATTAGGGTTTCACATGCCTCCACCCTATTTTAGAATTAGGGTTTACCATTCACATCACATCAGAAATTATCATATACTAACACCCAATTTAGGGTTAGGTTTTACTATTCCTTCCAATTAGGGTTTTATATTCAATTACCCACAATTAGGGTTTACTATTCATCCTAATTAGGGTTTATCATCAAAATACCCTGAATTAGGGTTACCCATGTCATTACCCCAATTTCATATCTCATCACCCTACTAGTTTAGGGTTTCACTCAGAATTGCCTTAAATTAGGGTATGAGTTCATTAATCAACTCAATTAGGGTTTTATGATCTCTTATTCAAGGATCATACCCTAATTGGATATCACATTATTTTGAATGTTTTAGGCTTAAGTGCTACATGATTATCATTCATGTATGAATCTTTCTCTCTCATCCTACTCAGGATGTTCACTTCTCAAATCTTGATTAGATTGAGCCTAATCTTTATTCAAATATATGCATTTATGGCTAACATGATGTATTGAGTTATTACATCATTATGCATCAATGATTAATCCCACTAAGGTTATCAATCATCTAAGTACATCTAGTCTCCAAATGGTTTAATCAATTGGACCTTTAATTATGTGAGGGTTCCAAATGGATTGACCAATTGAACCTTCAATTCCATTAGATGATCAATTGGATTTACCAATTGAATCTTCAATTGCATTAGACATTCAATTGAATTGTCCCTATTGGACCTTCAATTACATGAGGAATCCTAATGGATCAACCATGTTGCACCTCAAAAATATTTGATTACATAGGCCCTAAACAACCTTAGTTCTCAGAATTTAATTGATAGAAAACCAATTGGGCAAAATAGGTGTTGAAACTGTTTGCACTTTGGGTCTCCAAACGGTTTGAGACCGTTTGGTCCCAAATGGTCTTGAGACCGTTTGGTCCAAAGCATCTCAAAACTGAATGGACCAAAAAGTCCTTTCAACACATACACGATTCATGATTTCAATGGATGAACCAATTATCAATTGAATCCTTGATTTCTTTATCACTTGAACTATTGAATCAACCTTCATTTAGACCATCAATTAGGGTTTTGAACCCAATTGATCTAGGATTTCTACTCAAGAACTGTGACGATCCACTCGAGAAAAACAAGATTTACTTAAGCGGAAGCGAATCATTTGCAGCGGATTACTGAAAATCACTAAAAATTAAAACTTTTTGCAACAAGATCCAATCATAGGAAAACTCTTTTATCAAAACCAAAGTATACATTTACATCATGTCTCATAATTACATAACTTATATCATCTCTTCATGAGGATTACAACATCAGCTACCCTATTAACATTATATACAGACAGCATGAGAACCTTGAGGCATCAAGCCAAAATCTCAGATCGATTCATTAAAAACACTAACTATAAACTCCAAGGACCTGAGAGTACACAGACGACACATAGGATACTAACTATAACTTGACAGACAGTGTCTCCACCTGAGACATTACTGCTATCCCTGATGTTGTTGTTGTTCTTTCTCTGCTATAGGGTTTCTGCCTCTTCGTCGGCGTTCACCTAAAAACATTAGATCCCACGGGGGTGAGACAATTATAAATTGCTCCAGTGAGAGATATAACTCTCCGCCAAAACATTGTTATAACAGTTTATTATAATAAAAATGGCCAGGAGTTCTTACATATTAATAATAGTATTATTCATTATATGAACAGAATAAGATAATCTTCTTTCCTAAGAAGAACATTGTATCTACTCATGGTAGATTCATAATCCATTTATCTAATTGCAATGAATGTAAAGATATATGAATAACATTTATCAACTAGAATTGCATAAAAGAAATGTAACATCAGCTAATGCGTTTCTGTACTCAATCCTTAAGCAAACATACTATTCGGATGATTACATTTTACAATCACACTTTATGCCCTGAGGAGATGAGGTATACCGCTCATTCTCCAACCGACCATTGTGAAGTCAAAATTGGTGTGATACAAGGTCAATGGTAGAGCCAGCTACCAAGACCTCCCTTGTCTCAGTCAATACGAGATCAAATGTAGGACATCTTGTGTATTTTCTAAATAGCTTTCCAGGGTATACTTGCAACTTCGCTATTAGATTTACAGTGGTGTGTTGTACTCTCTTCACAATCATGAGATTTCATGTTTATCTCCATCGATCTGGCATTAGCATTATTGGGAAATGTGTACTGCATCTGTCCCAATCTTTGGGAGATTCGTGATACATCCATCCTGGTACAAGTAATGAAGGATTGAGAGGTTTAATGTTTACCTTTCCACAATTCCCTCATTAGGACGTCAGGATAAATTCGCCCATTGCCTCCACATATTCAAAATATGTGTTCTGGGTTTTTCCGCGGAGCACCCATTTCACCATCCAGCAAGTTCTGACATTGATGGTTATATGGCCAAGTCTCTACATGATATGATTTCACTTGATTAATTAAGTACATTAGCATATTCTTTTAGCATCAGTCAAGTTCTCAAACAGGAATTATGACAATTGCTACAAAGAAACATGTAAGCTCTTATTTATAGCTTTACCAAAACTTATAATGCATTGGGATCTTAATCCCTTATCTTATTACTTGAAAGTTCACATCTCAAAACAACATCATTATCTTACTTATCAAAACTAGGTATTCATACCCTCAATTCATCACTATGACTGTTTTCACTTGTTAGGTAACTATTACCTCTAGGTTCTCAGACCAAGGTATACATGATACTTGTTTCACAAGCATCTCACAAGGCCTATTAGATGCTTTGTCACCTTTCACTAGGCAACATCTTATTCATGGAACTCATAAGGTCCATACGCATTTTGTTACTTTTACTAAGCAACATCAACATTAGGCACATAAGGCCATTCAACATATTTATTATATGAATGTCATAGCTCAAATCTAGCTATGTTCATCATCTCAAGATGTCTACATGATCAATAGACATAATAACAGTTATGTAAATCATTTATCACATCATATGAAACAGTAGTAACACCACCATCCTTTATCAGGATTAAGGTTACCTATCAAAAAGAGTTTTTCATTTCTTTCTCCCAAAATTAGGGTTAGGTTTTCCCATCTCACAGAAATTAAGGTTTCATGCTCACATTATTAGTTCAACCCTAATATATTGCTCCACACCTCTAGGGGCATTCAAATATATCATAAGTATTTCCTTATGATCATTATTCTCATCATATATCATTTATAATCATCAATTCAAGATATGAGTTCATTTCTCATCCTTATCATGGTATGATTACATCATACTCATTGATTTGGCTTACCCCATTCTCAAGGTATATTAGTTAACATTTATCAAAGTACATTGAGTTCATTACATCTTTATTATAACAATTGCATAACACACACTTCATGTGTTTCTTATCCAAGAATATTGGATTAGAGGCTCATCAAGGTATGTCTACCCTGGAATGCCAAATGTGATATCTATCATGTCTTGATGTATCACTTTCTTCTCATTTCCATCTTATTAAAGTTAATCAACTAACCTTGTATTAAGGTATTTCCCTCTTAATACTTTATCCACTAACTTGTCACTTTCATCATATGGTGCATGGGTCACACATTAGAATTGTCCCACTATCTTTAATGATATGGACTTATCCAATGGTTAGACATTGTTGATATAGGATAAACCATCATCAACCACTTTGGGTATTTCTAACCCATGAGATGATATTTACTCCCACTATGTAGTTTTGTATACATCACTACCAAGAGTTTCTTATCCCCATCTTTGTATTATGCATAGGATGATTACAAATATATAGAGTTAGATGTTTAAGGATCTAGGCATCATCTTGTCTCTTAGACCCTTATTGATTAGAATCACCACATTATCATTCACATGGTTCATCAACCCTACCCTTCATGTTTATAACATTTTCATCTTATTTAATTATATTTGCCACACCCCTCTTTGATGTGTTGGCTATTAAACCATCACTAGGGTTTCATATATCATTACATGACATCACCCTGAATTGAGTCTTACATCACATCATAACATCACTAGGTTTGGGTTTCATGACCTCTTTATTAAGGATCATACCCTAATTACTTAATCATTCATATTGAAGGTGTTGAGGCTTATCCATTACATGTTCATCATTTATGTAGAAAGTTCTCACTCTCTCATCCTTTATAAGGTGATACTTACTTTGGACCTATTTAGACTAGGTCAACTCAATCTTGAATAAAGAATTGACACTTAATTCATTATGTCATTACTTTCATAATCATTAAAGATTAATCATCCAAAGGGTACTAATCACCCTATCTTGTTAAGTGTACAAATATCATTATCACCATTGGTTTACATCATGTAATTGTTCAATTAAACAATTAACCTTTACCCAGTTTAACTATTCATACAATTTGATTAATTACATTCCAAATGATATTGGTCACTTAAACCTTAAACGGTCTTGACCAATCAGACCTCAAACGGTCTTGGTTGAAATACCTCCAAACGGTCTAAGACCGTTTAGACCTTCAAACGGTCTTAAACAAACCATTGAAACAGTTTGGTAAAGTAACCCTTGAGACCATTTGTTAAAGGTGCACACTTGCAACCATTTGCTAAAGTACAATTTTGAAACCGCATGAGACTCAAACGGTCTTGAGACCATTTGGCCCTAACCTCCTCAAAACTGCATGGACCAAAAATGGTCTCAACCACTCAAAAATGTTTAGGGTTCTCAATGTTGATTCCTTCAACCATTGAATTCATATAATCATTCATCAATTGGGCCTATCACCATACTTAAATTGAGCTCAATAGATCATCCTTCAACTGATTTATCCCTCAATTGATCATCGATTAGGGTTTAGAATCAATTGGATTAGGGATTGAAACCATTGGACCTTCAATGTTAGTCAGTGTGTTATCAATTACTTTGAAACTATTGGACCATCATTCAAATTGGACATGACCTGACCTCAAATGGTCTTGAGGTCGTTTGGATGACCTCCAAACGGTCTTGAGACCGTTTTCCCATCATATCATCAAAATCTATGACATCCAATTAGGGCTTGGGTCATTGGATTGATCATCAAATCAGCACTTAATTATATTTCAATTTGGTATCTTTGGACCTTCAAACACTTGACCATTATTAACCCTAGACCTCCAAATGGTCTTGGGTGACCCTCAAACGGTCTTGAGACCGTTTGGGTGATCCCCAAATGGTTTTGAAACCGTTTGGGCTAATCAACTCAAAGTTCTAACTCAATCAATTGAGAAATCAGCACTTACCTGATTAGGATTTGGTGATTGATTGTCCCTCAACTCATGGACCAATTGAAAGTAGTAAATTATATTTAATGAATCATTAACCATCAACCTTGTCAACATTTTCCCAAACGGTCAACCATGGTCAACGCCTCCAAATGGTTTGAAACCATTTGCTCTTAAACGGTTTTGAAATTGTTTCCTTTCAAATGGTTTGAAACCGTTTGCTCCCAAACGGTTTGTGAAACCGATTGAGCAACTCTTTTGAAACTGTTTGCCTTGGATATTTGGAGAGGTGTGTGCTTATGATGATGTCATTATCATCAAGATATAAACTCATGAAACCTGCTGTGGTTTCCATGGTGATTGCATCAATCAACCAAATCAAATTCCAGAAATGTAAAAAGGATCATCAAGTGATAAAGAATTGATTGAAATAACAATATTAACGGTTTAAGTTATAAAATCCACCTCCAATTGAGCTCCAAAGCTCCAATCTCACGGTAACAATGGTGGATGAAGCTTTTGCAACACCCCCTAGGCTCGTCCTCAAGCTTTTGGTTGAAAAGATTGGCTAGGGTTGAAGAGGAGATCGAATTAAGAAGAAATCCATGATTTATTTTTTATTTCCACCATTGAATCAAGGTGAAAAGGGTCAAGAACCTTACCAACAGGTTGGAGGTCTCCTACAGGTCCTCCTTAGCTCCCTTGGTCGGTTTCCAAGCAAAGAGAAAAAGTGGAAACGGAAAAGCCTTTCATTTGGCTTGGAAAGGGTCTTTTTATAAGAAATTCAATGAAAGAGAAAATGTTTTATAAAAACCTTTTCAATTCCAAAATTGTTGTCACCTTCTCCCCCTTGTTTTCTTGTATGAAAAGTCATATATATCCCCACAGAGATCCATTCCATTATCCAAGAATAAAGGAAAAGGAAATTAAGCACCTTAACCTTTATAATAAGAATATCCATATTTGAGTGGAAATTCTTTTTCTTATAATAATGGTGAGTAGAATTTCACCTCCTTAGGATATGCTCGTGCCTTTGCAAGTCTTAAGCTCTTACACACACATATGAATCCAACCATTTTAATTTTGTATGAAGGCCCTTCAATTATTTTATTTATTTTTGCATTAAATTGAATTAGGGTTTCAATTGGGCTTAAATCTTGATTATTTTAATATCAAGATTCTCTCTCCTCCAACTTAATTCAAATGAGGCGCCCCTCTCATTTTATTTTCTCTACATGATGCCAAAAAATATTAGGGACCTTATTGAAGTGGTAATTTTCATATTAAACCCTAGGTTTTGGGTAAATTGCACTTTACACCAAAACTAGGTTTTAATGCACAAACATTGCTTTATCAGCTCTTTCTTAGTGTTTAAGCTTGTGAAAGCCATACCACTGCATCATACTCATTCCTATGATGCTTTAACATATGAGGAACATGTTATTATGTAAAATTTGCAAGTTAACCCTTCAACTTGGGTAATTTGCACTTTAGTCCAAAATAAGCAAACATTGCTTCAACATTATTCAAACAGGACCAAAATTGAAACATAAGTTCCTCTTGAGCCTTAATTACTTTTCACCAAACAAAATTAAGGATTTAAATATCTTGCTTAAGGAAAACTCCCAAGGTTAAGGCATATCCCAGGTCAGGGATGTTACAAATTATAAACCCCTAATAAGGATTTCGTCCCTGAAATCCCAGATAAAAGGGAAACAAATATTATTCATGCATCATATCATCATGTCATCACATAACATCTCATTATTATGGAGACACCATAGAGTTTTGATCAATACAAAGTTATTCTACACAAGTTTATCATGGAACACATACTCCCATGTTCCTTAATTAGTTCAGTATTTCTCTTCAAGATCACAATTATATTCTGTCATCCACTTGAGACTATAAGTCTTTTCATACCCTGATTGTGTCATCTCACCTAATAACACCATAATAGCTTTCCTTATTACTTGCACTAACTATCTCATTAGTTGTACATTTTCTTATCATAAGGAAAGGTTACTTATCAATCAAGAACTTATCTCAAAGATATCTTCAATTGTTATGTTTATGAAAAATATAAACCCCTAACATGTGACGTTCATGCTATTTTACATGATTAATCTAATTTCATGGTTGACCATTCCAGATAGCCAACATAAACCATCTGATATTTCTCAGATACCAGAATATCTTACCTTGGTATCTATCACATGTGTTGAAAACACATCACATATTTATCTTCCTTTCATCTTGGGACATTACTTGTTACATATATCTTTATCTTGGAACCAAAGTCCAAGATAAACTGATACTTTTCTAAGTATCCATTACATGAACATTTTTTTTATCTTATGCACATCAAGTGTCCTAAGACCCACTTGATTTCCATGTTTCTGAAAGGAAAGAATACAAGGAATCATATTCCTCTTATTATTTCATATACTTTCAACTATTCATGACACATTTACTCTTTATCTCATCCTAGGTTCCTTGCCCTCAACATAGGAATTTATAAAGATAATCACATAACATTATTCCTTTCTTTGTTGTTATCTAACATGTTCATGAGCATCTTGTAATCTCATCTCATTTCCCATTTCCACACTATGGGAAAAGATCTTTATTAAACTTTATTGGACAGGGATCATTTCCCTTGTTCCCATTCTTATCTTATGAGGAGTATACTTTTATTTCCTCATACTCACATACTCATCTGAGACTATCTCAGATTTCTCTTTTTTCACTTAGGATATGTCACATTTATTTCATTCCATATTTCTCATTTCATGATACTCATTAGATTGTCTTAGAATGACTACTTGATCAGAGCAATCAAAATGATAACAATCTAGGAGTTTCCATACTCACTTTATCATCAATAGTTGTATACCTGGAGAGGGTATATAAATATTGAGATTAAGTAGTATGCATTTTGTATATTATCATATTCCTTCCTTTTCATATTATCACAAGTATAAGATTAAACATTCCTGGATTTTATCCATGCATCTCTTCTATACCTCATCCTTTCTTATAGAGGTAAGAACAATATAAAACACCTATAATGTTTACTATGCAAAATGTAAGTCCTCATAGGACTAATCAAGGAAAACTCAATCAATTATTCTCTCAGTTTAACTCAGGAAACCATAAAAAGACATATTAGAATGATATTATTTTGTCTAACCTGTCATGATTCGTGGATGGTTTACTACCTCAGGCTAATTCTGCCTCAGAGGTTGATTCACCATAACATTTCTAGCTAAGAAATCTCTTACCAGATGTCCTACCTATCCACATCGGTAACAAGTTCTAAGCTCTAGACGTGGTCTATAAGGTTCTTTACCCTTTCTGGATAGCCATTGTCTTGGTGCACTGGGCCCTGGTTGTACCGATGGTACCAAAAACTTCTTCTTTTTAGAACTACCAGGCCTCTATTCCTGGATTTGGATAGGCCTTTTCTCAATTCTTCCTTTATATCCCTTTTCTGGACAATTAGGTCTGATATGTCCAGGCTTCCTACACCTATGGAAAATCTTGGTTTCAGATTGTATCCTATTCTTTTAATCATTAATTATTGCTCCAACAGGTTGATGTTGAGCAAGAAACCTATTGGAGTTCAAGACTTCATCATTGGGGGCTGGTAGTCTAGGTTGCATTGCTAATGCACGATCTACTATGTGCATCATAGTTGTACTAAATTGCTCAAGAAGAGCAAGGAAAGTTGGGATCTCTATCATGGCTCGGTAAAACTGGGGATGTGCAGGTGTATGTTCTTCTCTGCTCTGATCCCCTACATCCTCTCTTGGTGTAACATTGCTGCTTTCTGCAGCAAACTCCTCATGAGACCCTGTCATCTTCAAGTTCTTCTTCTCCTATATGAGCAGAAGACACTATCAAATACACTGGAAGACACTAAAACAGACTCTACTACCTTAGTCCTATATCTCTGTAGACTCGGCAAACCTAGAGCTCTGATACCACTAAATTGTGACGATCCACTCGAGAAAAACAAGATTTACTTAAGCGGAAGCGAATCATTTACAGCGGATTACTGAAAATCACTAAAAATTAAAACTTTTTGCAACGAGATCCAGTCATAGGAAAACTCTTTTATCAAAACCAAAGTATACATTTACATCATGGCTCTTAAGTACATAACTTGTATCATCTCTTCACGAGGATTACAACATCAGCTGTCCTATTAACATTATATACAGACAGCATGAGAACCTTGAGGCATCAAGCAAAAATCTCAGATCGATTCATTAAAAACACTAACTATAAACTCTGAGGACTTGAGAGTACAGAGACAACACATAGGACTACTAACTATAACTTGACAGACAGTGTCTCCACCTGAGACATTATTGTTGTCCCTCATGTTGTTGTTGTTCTTTCTCTACTATAGGGTTTCTGCCTCTTCGTCCGCGTTCACCTAAAAACATTGGATCCCACGGGGGTGAGACAATTATAAATTGCCCCAGCGGGAGATATAACTCTCCGCCAAAACATTGTTATAATAGTTTATTATAATAAAACTGGGTAGGAGTTCTTACATATTAATAATAGTATTATTCATTGTATGAACAGAATAAGATAATCTTCTTTCCTAAGAAGAACATTGTATCTACACATGGTAGATTCATAATCCATTTATATAATTGCAATGAATGTAAATAGATATGAATAACATTTATCAACTAGAAATGCATAAAAGAAATGTAACATCAGCCAATGAGTTTTCGTATTCAATCCTTAAGCAAACATACTATCCGGTTGATTACATTTTACAAACACACTTTATGCCCTGAGGAGATGAGGTATACCGCTCATTCTCCAACCGACCATTGTGAAGTCGAAATCGGTGCTATACAAGGTCAATGGTAGAGCCGGCTACCAAGACCTCCCTTGTCTCGGTCAGTACGAGACCAAATACAGGACATCTTGTGTCTCTGCTAAATACCTTTCCAGGGTATACTGGCAACTTCGCTATTAGAGTTACAATGGTGTGTTGTACTCTCTTCGCAATAATGAGATTTCATGTTTATCTCCATCGATATGGCATTAGCATTATTGGGAGATGTGTATTGCATATGTCCCAATCTTCGGGAGATTCGTGATACATCCATCCCGGTACAAGTAATAAAGGATTGAGAGGTTTAATGTTTACCTTTCCTCAATTACCTCATTAGGACGTCAGGATACATTCACCCATTGCCCCCACATATTCAAAATATGCGTTTCGGGTTTTACCACGGAGCACCCGTTTCACCATCCAGCAAGTTCTGACATTGATGGTTATATGGCTAGGGCTCTACATGATATGATTTCACTTGATTAATTAAGTACATTAGCATATTCTTTTAGCATCAGTCAAGTTCTCAAACAGGAATTATGACAATTGCTACAAAGAAACATGTAAGCTCTTATTTATAGCTTTACCAGAACTTATAATGCATTGGGATCTTAATCCCTTATCTTATTACTTGAAAGTTCACATCTCACAACAACATCATTATCTTACTTATAAAAATTGGGTATTCATACCCTCAATTCATCACTATGACTGTTTTCACTTGTTAGGTAACTATTACCTCTAGGTTCTCAGACCGAGGTATACATGATACTTGTTTCACAAGCATCTCACATGGCTTACAAGGCCTATTAGATGCTTTGTCACCTTTCACTAGGCAACATCTTATTCATGTAACTCATAAGGTCCATACACATTTTGTTACTTTTACTAAGCAACATCAACATTAGGCACATAAGGCCATTCAACATATTTATTATATGAATGTCATAGCTCAAATATGGCTATGTTCATCATCTCAAGATGTCTACATGATTAATAGACATAATAACAGTCATGTAAATCATTTATCACATCATATGAAACAATAGTAACACCACCATCCTTTATCAGGATTAAGGTTACCTATCAAAAAGAGCTTTTCATTTCTTTCTCCCAAAATTAGGGTTAGGTTTTCCCATCTCACATTAATTAGGGTTTCATGCTCACATTATTAGTTCAACCCTAATATATTGATCCATACCTCTAGGGGCATTCAAATATATCATAAGTATTTGCTTATGATCATTATTCTCATCATGTATCATTTATAATCATCAATTCAATATATGAGTTCATTTCTCATCCTTATCATTGTATTATTACATCATACTCATTGATTTGGCTTACCCCATTCTCAAGGTATATTAGTCAACATTTATCAAAGTACATTGAGTTCATTAATAACACACACTTAATGTGTTTCTTATCCAAGAATATTGGATTAGAGGCTCATCAAGGTATGTCTACCCTGGAATGCCAAATGTGATATCTATCATGTCTTGATGTATCACTTTCTTCTCATTTCCATTTTATTAAAGTTAATCAACTAACCTTGTATTAAGGTATTTCCCTCTTAATACTTTATTCACTAACTTGTCACTTTCATCATATGGTGCATGGGTCGCACATTAGAATTGTCCCACTATCTTTAATGATATGGACTTATCCAATGGTTAGACATTGTTGATATAGGATAAACCATCATCAACCACTTTGGGTATTTCTAACCCATGAGATGATATTTACTCCCACTATGTAGTTTTGTATACATCACTACCAAGAGTTTCTTATCCCCATCTTTGTATTATGCATAGGATGATTACAAATGTATAGAGTTAGATGTTTAAGGATCTAGGCATCATCTTGTCTCTTAGACCCTTATTCATTAGAATCACCACATTATCATTCACATGGTTCATCAACCCTACCCTTCATGTTTATAACATTTTCATCTTATTTAATTATATTTGCCACACCCCTCTTTGGTGTGCTGGCTATTAAACCATCACTATGGTTTCATATATCATTACATGACATCACCCTGAATTGAGTCTTACATCACATCATAATATCAGGGTTCCACATAATCATCACTTAAAAATAGGGTTTCACATTCAATAAATCACAATTAGACTTACTGTTCATCCCAATTAGGGTTTCTTATGGCATCACCCCCAATTAGGGTTTCTCATTCCATAACCCACAATTAGGGTTTACTATTCACATCACATTACCCTAGATTAGGGTTTCTCATGACATCAACCTCATTTAGTGTTTCTCATAGATTCATCGTCAATTAGGTTTTCTCATATTATCATCATGGTTTAAGGTCACATCATCACCCTTGATTTGGGTAACATATGATAATGCCCTAGATTTAGATTAGGGTTTCAACAATCTTCTAGGTTAGGGTTTCATGACCTCTTTATTAAGGATCATACCCTAATTACTTAATCATTCATATTAAAGGTGTTGAGGCTTATCCATTACATGTTCATCATTTATGTAGAAAGTTTTCACTCTCTCATCTTTTATAAGGTGATCCTTACTTTGGACCTATTTAGACAAGGTCAACTCAATCTTGAATAAAGAATTGACACTTAATCCATTATGTCATTACTTTCATAATCATTAAAGATTAATCATCCAAAGGGTACTAATCACCCTATCTTGTTAAGTGTACAAATATCATAATCATCATTGGTTTACATCATGTAATTGTTCAATTAAACAATTAACCTTTACCCACTTTAAGTGTTCATACAATTTGATTAATTACCTTCCAAATGATCTTGGTCACTTAAACCTCAAACGATCTTGACCAATCAGACCTCAAACGGTCTTGATTGAAATACCTCCAAACGGTCTAAGACCGTTTAGACCTTCAAACGGTGTTGAACAAACCATTGAAACTATTTGGTAAAGTAACCCTTGAGACCGTTTGTTAAAGGTGCACACTTGAAACCGTTTACTAAAGGTGCACACTTAAAACCGTTTACTAAAGGTGCACACTTGAAACCGTTTACTAAAGGTGCACACTTGAAATCGTTTACTAAAGGTGCACACTTGAAACCGTTTGCTAAAGTACAATTTTGAAATTGCATGAGACTCAACTGGTTTGGGATCGTTTGGTCCCAAATGGTCTTGAGACCGTTTGCACTCAAACGGTCTTGAGACCATTTGGCCCAAACCTCCTCAAAACTGCATGGACCAAAAATGGTCTCAACCACTCAAATCGATTTATGGTTCTCAATGTTGATTCCTTCAACCATTGAATTCATATAATCATTCATCAATTGGGCCTATCACCATACTTCAATTGAGCTTAATAGATCATTTTTCAACTGATTTATCCCTCAATTGATCATCAAATAGGGTTTTGAATCAATTGGATTAGGGATTGAAACCATTGGACCTTCAATGTTAGTCAATGTGTTATCAATTACTTTGAAACTATTGGACCATCATTCAAATTGGACATGACCTGACCTCAAACGGTCTTGAGATCATTTGGATGACCTCCAAATGGTATTTAGACCGTTTTCCCATCATATCATCAAAATCTATGACATCCAATTAGGGTTTGGGTCATTGGATTGATCATCAAATCAGCACTTAATTGTATTTCAATTTGGTATCTTTGGACCTTCAAACACTTGACCATTCTTAAGCCTAGACCTCCAAACGGTCTTGGGTGACCCTAAAACGGTCTTGGGTGACCCTCAAACAGTATTGAGACCATTTGGGTGATCCTCAAATGGTTTTGAAATCGTTTGGGCTAATCAACCCAAAGTTCTAATTCAATCAATTGAGAAATCAGCACTTACCCGATTAGGGTTTGGTGATTGATTGTCCCTCAACTCATGGACCAATTCAAAGTAGTCAATTATATTTAATGAATCATTAACCATAAACCTTATCAACATTTTCCCAAATGGTCAACCATGGTCTATGCCGCCAAACGGTTTGAAACCGTTTGCCCTTAAACGGTTTTGAAACTATTTCCTTTCAAACGGTTTGAAACGGTTTGCTCCCAAACGGTTTGTGAAACCGATTGAGAAACTCTTTTGAAACCGTTTGCCTTGTATATTTGGAGAGGTGTGTGTTTATGATGATGCCATCATCATCAAGCTCTAAACTCATGAAACCTTCTGTGGTTTCCATGGTGATTGCATCAATCAACCAAATCAAATTCTGGAAATGTAAAAAGGATCATCAAGTGATAAAGAATTGATTGAAATAACAATATTAAGGGTTTAAGTTATAAAACCCACCTCTAATTGAGCTAAAAATCTCCAAGATCATGGCAAAAATTGTGGATGAAGCTTTTGCAACTCCCCCTAGGCTCGTCCTCAAGCTTTTGGTTGAAAAGATTAGCTAGGGTTGAAGAGGAGATTGAATTAAGAAGAAATCCATGATTTATTTTTTATTTCCACCATTGAATCAAGGTGAAAAGGGTCAAGAACCTTACCAAAAGGTTGGAGGTCGTCCTCCAGGTCCTCCTTAGCTCCCTTGGTCTGTTTCCAAGCAAATAGAAAAAGTGGAAACGCAAAATCCTTTCATTTGGCTTGGAAAGGGTCTGTTTATCAGAAATTCAATGAAATAGAATATGTTTTATAAAAACCTTTTAATTCCAAAATTGTTGTCATATTCTCCCCCTTGGTTTCTTGTATGAAAAGGCATATATATACCCACCTATATCCCTTCCATTTTCCAAAAATAAAGGGAAAAGAAATTAAGCACCTTAACCTTTATAATAAGAATATACATATTAGAGTGGAAATTCTTTTTCTTATGATAATGGTGAGTGGAATTTCACCTCCTTAGGATATGCTCGTGCTTTTGCAAGGATTAATCTCTTACACACACATCTGAATCCAAACATTTTAATTTTGGTTGAAGGCCCTTCAATTATTTTATTTATTTTTGCATTAAATTGAATTAGGGTTTCAATTGGGCTTAAATCTTGATTATTTTAATATCAAGATTCTCTCTCCTCCAACTTAATTCAAATGAGGCGCCCCTCTCATTTTATTTTCTCTAAATGATGCCAATAAATATTAGGGACCTTATTGAAGTGGTACTTTGCATATTAAACCCTAAGTTTTGGGTAAATTACACTTTACACCAAAACTAGGTTTTAATGCACAAACATTACTTTATCAGCTCTTTCTTAGTGTTCAAGCTTGTAAAAGCCATACCACTGCATCATACTCATTCCTATGATGCTTCAACATATGAGTAACATGTTATTATGTAACATTTGCAAGTTAACCCTTCAAATTGGGTAATTTGCACTTTAATCCAAAATAAGCAAACATTGCTTCAACATTATTCAAACAGGACCAAAATTGAAACATAAGTTCCTCTTGAGACTTAATTACTTTTCACCAAACAAAATTAAGGATTTAAATATCTTTCTTAAGAAAAACTCCCAAGGTTAAGGCATAGCCCAGGTCAAGGATGTTACAAGAACCTTTAATTAGGGCTTTGAAATCGAGTAGCCATCAATGATCAACATTGTGGAATTAGTTCAATTGGAACCAATGAACCATCATCAAACTTTTGACATGAACTGACCCCAAACGGTCTTGAGGTCGTTTGGATGACCTCCAAACGGTCTTGAGACCGTTTGCCTCATCCTAACCTTGGAATTTGTGAAATTCCATTAGGGTTTAGATCATTGGATTGATCATCAAATTAGCACTCAATTGCATTTCAATTTGGTATCTCTGGACCTTCAATTACTCAACCATACTTAACCCTAGACCTCCAAACGGTCTTGGGTGACCCCCAAACGGTCTTGAGACTGTTTGTGTGACTTTCAAACGGTGTTGAGACCGCTTTGGCTAATCAACCCAAAAATCTAAGTTAACCAAATTGAATTTCAGCACTTATTTCGATTAGGGTTTGCTAATTGATTAACCTTCAACTGATGAACCCTTTAGAATTAATCAATAAAATTTGGTGGGTCATCAACCAGCATCATTAGCATCAAAATTTTTAAATGGTCAACCCTGGTCAACTCTCCCAAACGATTTGAAATCGTTTAACTTCAAACGGTTTGATGAAACAGTTTACTTTCAAACGATTTTGTTGAAACCGAATGAAATACAATTTCCTTGGGAAAAGTGTCCAATATGATGTCATCATCTACCTTCGTCCCTGTAGCTATTAGTACTTCTGATTTCATGGAATTACCCATTTCAACTAACAATTAATCTAGAAGATGAAGGAATCAACGAAATTGCAAGATTGATAGTTGAATAACAATGTAGAGGGGTTCAAGTTATATAACCCACCTCCAATTGAGCTTCAAAGCTCCAAGATCACGTAAAAAATGGTGTATGCAAATCCTTTAACTATTCCAAGGCTCATCCTCAAGCTTTGAGTGAAAAGGAATGGTTAGAATTGAAGATGGGATCGAGATAAGAAGAAATCATGCATTGTTTTGTGATTTCCACCATGAAATCAAGGTGAATGAAGGTCAAGAAGCTTACCAACAGGTTGTGGGTCGTCCTCCTGGTCCTTCAAAGCTTTCTTGGTCATTTGCAAGCAAAGGGTGGAAGTGAATTCGAAATTATCCTTTTACTCTATGGATAATTGAGCTTATATGTGAATTTTATTGAAAATTCAATTAGGAGAGAGAAAGTAGGAATTATCTCTCCCAAATTCTTGCCACTTGCCCCCTTCCTTTCCTTAGGGACTAGTCTATCCTCTTTGCCTATTATTCATCTCAATTATCCATGTTTTAAAGAAAAGCAAATTAAGCACCTTAACCCTTTTTATATTAATATCCATAAGTGAGTGGATATTTCTTTTTCTTATAATAAGGTGAGTGGAGTTTTCACCTCCTTGAGATATTTCGTGGCCCTTGAAAATCACAAGGACGTCCACACATATCTGAATTCAACCATTTCAATTTTGGTTGAAGGTCCTTCAATTATTTTATTTATTTTTGCATTAAATTGAATTAGGGTTTCAATTATGCTTAAATCTTGATTAATTTAATATCAAGATTCTCTCTCCTTCAAAGAGATACAAATGAGACGCCCCTCTCATTTTCCTTACTCAACATGATCCCAAGAAACAGTAGGGACCATTTTGAAGTGTTAATTTGCATATTGAACCCTAGGTTTTGGGTAAATTGCACATTACACCAAAACTAGGTTTTAATGCACAAACATTGCTTTATCAGCTCTTTCTTGGTATTCAGGCTGTCACAAGCCATACTTCTGCATCATATTCACTCTCATGATGCTTCAAAACATGAGTAACATATTATCATGCACAATTTGCAAATAAACCCCTCAACTAGGGTAATTTGCACTTTAGTCCAAAACAAGCAAAACATTGATTTCAACAATATTCAAAAAGGACTAAAATTGCAAAGTAAGTTCCTCTTGAGCCTTAATTACTTTTCAAAAGATAAGAGCAAGCATATAATCACTTTTATTAAACAAAACACATAGGGTTAAAACATAACCCAGGTCATGGATGTTACAGAAATCATCAGTAAAAAGCCCCAAAACGGCCACGACAAATCACCATGGTCATAGGGAATCAAGCTCCAAAAGTTACAGTGAAGTCACCAATTTTGTACATGAATGACACCGGTCATGGCCATCAAAATGGTCGTGGTCACTAAAGACCCCATGACCGTGGTCCTCAGAATGGCCATGGCCAGTACTTCCCAGCTCGCCCGTGGTCAGCAAAATGACTGTGACGATTTATTCATCAAGACCCAAAAATTTCAAAAAGGACTTGGATCATTTTACATGTGAATGACCAAAGTCGTGGCCATCAACACTACTGTGGCCCTTGAAGGCCACCTCACCCATGGTGAAGAACATGACCATGGCGAGCTGAAGACAAGCAACCTCAGAGCAACCTCACCCGAGGCTACCTCCTCCAACATGGTTGTAGTCCTCACCACGATCGTGGTAACCTCTACCCAACACAACTGTGGCCACCATACACACTTACATATCAACTCCACCTTCCACCTCGGAAATTCCAATGCCCATGACGGTGCCATGAAACCCCACCACAGCCGTGGCACCTCACCACGGTCGTTGTGACCACCTAAACGTACAATTTTTCTCCACTATCTTTCCCTTTTTGCCCCCACTTACCTTAGTGCCACCGCACGGTCTCCATGTATCAATCCTATGGTAGGTTTATTTGATATAATGTTCTCTAACATATACTTGTGTGCTTGACTTGATATCACATATCATGACTAATGAGACTCTGTCATCAGTTAACATACACTCTATTCTTATGTATTAATGTTGTTTATTTTGCTTCTATAGTAATATCGCACTAGGCACATAACAAGAATATATGTACTCTTAACATACATATGATCTCATCGTTAAGGTCCTCAACCTGAAGGAATATGTCATCAAATAACATCATTCTTTAGACATCTACTATTTATGTTTCATCGTCTCATTATTGATACAAACATAATAGATAGAATTACCTTTATTATGATCAAATCAAATATTGAATGTCACACTCCAATCATCATATGATTGGATCTTTGGGCATACATACCAACAAACTCCCACTTGAACTTAGAGCCAATCACTTACAAATCTTCTTACAAGTGATATTAACATGTCCACCATGTTTCTGCTATGTAAGTGCTTTCATAGATGGTTTAGCAATGTTTGCTTCAAGTCGATATTTTGTAAATTTCACATCCATTCATTGTATGACCACTCGTATGAGATGGAAGTGTCGTAATATGCTATCTGAGATTCCCAACCTAACCAATATCTCCATTGATTTCATCAATATTTCTACTGTGTCATCAATGGTCAAAACCTTACACAAGTTCACTCATATGAACTACTTGTTCCATACAGTATCCTTTGTCGTTCTCATAACACAGAGATACTCAGCTTTTATTTATAGAATTTAAACAATTGTTATTAGCTCGTAACCCTTTCCATCTTATAGTTCTCATTTAAGGTCAAACATAAACATAGATTGCATTCATTAATTTTATTTGCCATTTCGAAAGCTTGCATCAGTGCAACCCTTTACACCCAACTCTTCCTTATCACCATACTCAAGGAATGGATTCTTTTAGTGCTTCAAAAGCACCTAAGGATGTTCTTTATCATAGTCCAGTGACTCTGACTGGCATCTTACATATACGCTCTCATCATGTGCAATACATACGAGATTGCAAATAGGTATATATCTATCCTCTCATCATGTCCAATACATATGAGATGACTAGATAACCTCCCATCATGTCCAATACATATGAGATAGTGGGATAAGTACAGAACATTTCATTCAAGATAGATCCAACTGCAAATGCATATGGCATCTATCCATGTGTTCCTATTCTTCATAAGAACTGGGACACTAGGATCCTAAAAGACTAACTCCGTGGAACATGGACAAGTTTTCTCTCTTGTTGAACCCTTCAGCACCATGCCAATGTATGTTCCTTTTCTTAGGTCAAGAAGATTTCTAGATCTATCTCTATAGATCTCAATTCCTGTCACATAGGATGCTTCTCCTAAATCCTTCACAGAAGGTACTTTCCTTGCCATGTTTTGATATATGTAGTATAAGAATGTTATTCCCCATCATTATGTGGAATATAAATATGCTCCCACTAAATCTTTTATAATGACAGATTTCATCCTCATTTTGACTCAAGTCAAACTCTTTTATTGTCTTGTCAAATAGAAGATTCCAGCTCTGATATCTTACTTCAATCCATAGATTGACCTTTGTAGCTTATAGACTTTATTTGCAATATGGGATATATAAAAACTTTAGGTTGTTTCACATGCACATCCTTACAATTATTCCAGTTTAAGGATGTGGTTTAAACATCCATATGACAAATCTCATTAGTCATAACAAGCTTCAACAGCAATCATGATCCTGATGGATTTAACCATGGTAACTGGTGAAAGACTTCATCATGTTCAACACCTTGAACTTTCATGAAACTCTTTAAAACCAATTTACCCTTACATTTTGGTCTCCTCTCAAAGACCAAAATGCACCTAATGGGGTTTTAACCCTTCAGGTGGATCCACCAAGGTCATACCTTGTTGGTATACATGGACTCCATCTTAGATCTGATGGCCTCAAGCCATTTCTCATATTTTGATTCCTCAATAGATTCTAGGTACTTTATTGACTCATCATCTATGATCAACTCACCACCCTTTTGAGTTATAGGATATCATAGTCTTTCAAAATCAAGGCATGTTCTATTAGAACTATAAGGCTTTGTGTTACATAAGGAACTTGAGATTCCACAACAAATTGTGATTCTCATTGTTCCCATTGTACCTCCTTTAGGTTCAATGTTTTCTTGTTTGTCTTGAACATTTTGAGGTCTACTTTTACTCCCACTAATTCCCTTAGAACTAAGTTCCCTTTCAGGAATGTGGCTATCCAGATTAACAAACAATTTTGTTGTTGGATTGGGATAAGAGTAGTATTTTAACAAAATAATATTTATGTGATTTTGGGGATAAAGATTTTCAAGAAACTATTTTATTATATAAGCATTTATCCCTAATCACTATGAAAGGCATGTCAGGACACCTCCCATGCCATATCTCATATGGTGTCTTTTGAATCATGTTAGATGGTACATTGTTTAGTGTTAATTATATACCCAAAAGAAAATTGGAAGATTAGCTAGATTTTATAGATAGTCACACCATGACTAACAAGGCGTAAATTCCTTCTTTATGATACACTTTCATAATACACTATCATTGTGTTTCAGGTGGATTTCATCATGATACATTATCATGATCTCCCAGAAGGTGCTCAAACTCTTGGTTTAAAATATTTCAACATCGATCACATTGAAGTATCTTAATACTTTACTGAATTATTTACATACTTCATTCACAATCTCCTTGAACACATCAAGAGATTTATACTTGTATTCCATTGAATACAAATTTCCATGTCTACTGATAACATCAGTACATATATAATGAGGTACTTGCAACTAACTTTAGCATTTATTCTAAAAGGTCTTCATACATCAGTGTGTATGAGCCCTAATAGAACAGTCTCTCTCCCACTATATCTAGTGAAGATGCTTTTGTCATATTTCACAACAAATAAGATATTCATTTCTCTATTGGTTCAATAACCAAAAGAGTCTAGATAACCATCATATGGATTCTATAAATGTATTTCCCATTTATGCGCTCAAGATGACAATTCTATAGGTATTCTTTGTTTGAGTCATCAACCATTCGATATATTTGTCATACACATTTGTCTCTACAACTATCGAGTATAGTTTATAAGACATAGGGAATTTCCATATAAGTTCTCATCTTTTAAAACGAAACATGAGTATATTCTTGTCATACAAGATACATGATGTTCTCATCAATTACAAGTATATAATAGCAATTCACTAATTCTATTACATTCCCATGAATGAAAACTTCCAACTGTAGTGGGACCAACTCTTGCTCCTTATAGTTCTAGCTTATTTTTTATTGGGTCCTGAAGTAGATATCTCTATTTGTTTCTTCTTCCTTTGTTCCTGTAAGTGAAAAGGACAAATTCCTTTGCATTACCCTTCTCCATAACTTGAGTGCACAAGACTTGGACTTAATATTAGCCTCACAAATCTTCTTGGCTTTGCCTTTTCCCTAGGACTCACTTTTGTTGATCACCATTATGGATTTGTCCTTATTCTTCCTTTCTTTGGCATTAATCAACATGCCAAGCTTTTGATAAACTAACTATATGCTTCAAAAAACAATTGTAGAATCATATTTGTGGTCAACTCTTGACCTAAAAGAAAACCCAATTTCTCCATATGCCCAATCATATTGATCACATGGGTCTCTACTGGATCTCCCTCTATCAGTTTGCACTCAAACAACGCTTTGGAGACATTATACCTTTCTTGCTTTACTTGATTCTTAATATGTGTTACAATCTCGAGAATGTCCACGTTTTTCATGCTACTCGTGCAACTCATAGTTCATACAGCATAGCATAAGGTACTTAATGTCTACGACATCATTGGCATGCTTCAAGTAAGCATCCATTTGGAGCAGGTTCTCTGGTTGTGGTCTTTCAAGGACATAGAGCTTTCTCTCATGATTAAGAACACTTCTCAAAGTCCTTAACCAGATGTGGAAGTCAATCCTGTTTATTTTTGTCCTTCTTAATGACTGATTACAATATGAATTTGTTTGTGTTTGGCATTAGATTCTACAAAAAAAATATTGTAACTTTTCAAAACATTTTTTATTTGTTTGATTTGATAAATTAACAATATTAATTAGGCCTTCAATTAATTATCACTCTCACTATTTTGTTAAAATTGATAACCTTCATGTATCAATTTGGAAGATTGTAGTGTACAATCTTCTACTGAGCCTAGATCCAAAACAATTAAATTAATACCCAACCAACGCTAGCGCTCATGATCAATTATTAAGGTAGGCAACATTTGCCAATTGAATCTAATGCAATTCTTGGATAGATGGTATGCACAACTCCTTTCCATAGTCCATATGCATGCTTATAGGCACTTAATCCTATTAAGGTCAACTAGTTAAGTCTAACCCAAAATCCAACATGATAGAATATGCACCCTGCTAGGGCATACCTGTATATCTACCATCACACATCTACGAGATAGACGGTGCACCACACCAGGGTGTGCCCACTCTTGGTCGATCAATTTTTTCATATGTGTTGCTTATGGAAAGCATCTTAGAATTAATATTTATTGAGGGATTTTGTATATAAATAAATTACATATCCAATCATCACATACTTATTGTGCATATCATATACATGTTATAACCACAAACGAGAACATGCAATAATTAAAACACACAAGCAGTGGTTATGTCCATACTATTGTAATTCCTTGGAGCCATAAGGAATTACTATCACCCAAGATCCACATCATATGCAACCTATTGTTGATGAATATTTGTGTTTGGGCCAATTTGGGTTGATCGGTTCAACTCTTAAACCAGTCAGCTCGCCTCCTGGTCACTTGGTTGGGCTCTTGAACGGTCACTTGGTTCTCAGGTCCAAGCAGAGTTTGGACACCTCCAGCCTATCGGTTGGGCCAGCAGTCGAACGGTTCATCCTGTCATCTATCCTCTACGGTCCTCCAGTCGATCGATTCTTCTTACGAGCCAGGAGATTCATCTGGTGTAGGACATCTTCTCACGACGATGAATAAATTAAAACTATACTATTTCTTATTACATTGTATAAGGGACAACCTCAAGTTACATTCAAGGAGAAATAGGAAGAAGAGCATTAATTTATATTTGGAAAGGAGATAGAGGCTTGGTACACAGACCAATTAACAACAGGAATAAACAACCACAATCATGCACACACAAATCTAGGGTTATTTGCCATAATCATGCTTCACATCCACCATCAAAACCAATTTTATGACGAGGTGTGTAAATTGAATATATATATATATATATATATATAGAGAGAGAGAGAGAGAGAGAGAGAGTCAGGCTAGTGTACACTCAAGTGTACTGGAGGCACCATACACCTCAGTCATTTTTGAAGATTTAGTAAATTTTTGAAAAATCTAAAACATTGATCTTCTTAATTATTATAAGAACATACTATATAATAAATTTTAGCTCATTTGGATACTTATATGTCATGCATCTAAAGGAGGAAAAAATCGTGTATTTCAAATTAGTTTTGTGCGTCGATTTTGTTGTCCTTGGATGAGTGACTTACACTCATCCAAATGAGCTCAAATTTTGTATGTGACCTATTATTATTGTAACCATGAAGATCAATGGATTAGATTTTGGAAAAACATGGTCTAGATAGGCAAACATCATTGGGGTGTACGGTGTGATCTGTACACTCGATGTATTCTAGCCTGACTATATATATATGTGTGTGTGTGTGTGTGTATGTGTGTGTGTTTGTGGAGCGTATGTGGTAATTAATCAGATATGCATATTAACCAATTTAATATTCACATCATATACAAAAAAATCTATCACATCAATTTAGTATCCAAATACATTGTAAATTGTCGAGGCTCTGCTACCACTATAGGGAAATTAGGGTGATAGATAAGGAAGCAGAAATAGAATTTAAATATTGATTCCCCTAGATAGTAAGATCGCTTCAATAACAATGTATCTAGGAAGGAAGGTTTATAAGGTTATACTTGGTCCCGGAGCAAGTATAGTGATATTACCCTTACAACAGTATACTTCTCCTTTAGGCCGCAGCACACTCCTTCAACAGCAGCAGCACTCAAATAGTTGTCTCCACCGGCCTCCTGGTACATCACCATAGACATTGGTTGACGATGTCCTCCAAGTGGTAGAAAACGGCCTCCTGCCTCTAGAGTAGTCCACGCGGACCATCAGGGAACTTCATGTTGTGCTAGTAGAACCAACACAAAGGAGTTTCCCCCTTCTTTCAGTGTATTAGTCACCGACATGCTCTCCCACAATTGTTCTCAGTTGCTCTCTCCCTCTCTATCCCTCTCTTTAACATGTAGGACTTGCTTGGTCTCTCTTTTGGTTATCACAAATAGAGAGGACAACAATTGTCATATAAAATTATTCTCAATTATATGTGTTGGAATGTCCCCAGTACCCCTCTATTTATAGTAGAGGCCAGGGTCAGAGTTTCCAGTCTGTGTGGGAGTAGAAGGGTCCAGAATCATGAATTTTCTAGAACCTGTAAATGGTGAACCGGTCGATTCACACACTCAACCGGTCAGTTGGTGCATGAGTCGGTTAGTTCACACAGTTTCCTATTCTGAATCACATTGATATTCAATCCAGATTAATGCTAAATTGACATCAACATCAATCCTTGTTCCAATCGAATTGGTAACCGAACTGGGCAACCCATAGGGTGAACTGGTCATCTCACATAGTGAAATGGTTGTTTCACATTGTGAGACAGTCATTTTACAAGTGAAATGGCCGTTTTACTTGTCCATTCAGGAAAAGTTCAACCAATACTGATTCTAATTGACTTGAGTCTCCAACCGACCGGTTCAACACTTGAATCGATCAGTTCAAATTCAAGATAGTCAATTTTGAACCTTAGTTGTTTAATTGAATACCTAAACACCTTTAGTATTCAACCCCAACATCATCTATGAATAAACTCCTTTAATCCAAGTGTATCATATGTGTGTGACCCTATAGGTCAAGAATTACATTGGCAAAGAATGTCCATAACCAAATTATGACATCACAAACAAAGAGCAGTTCCTAGTCACACATCTACCCAAGTAATTGAGAAAGTTGAAGAACAACTTCAACCTACAATCTGTGATTAGGGTTACCATGATAATATAGTTCCTTTGTCTCTAATATCTGGATTGAACTTGAGGCATGGAATCGTAATACTCTCAACATTCAATCCATGTTCCTTGAACTACAGTAGACTGTCTGAGATGCATGTGAGCTCACATATCACATATTGAGTCACATGAGTATGGTCATACATTTTTTAGTCTTTCTTATCAAGAGGCTGTGGATATCAATCTCTTGTAGGAGCGATAAGTCCCATCTACATCACTCACATTCAATCCCCATGTGTCATAGTGCACCCAATCATCACCGTTGTGGCAACCCTTATTTAGGATCATGTTGGATGATTTCAAAGTACATGAATGACATGTGGTGACTATAGTGACTTCAGGTCTAAGAATCACAATCACCACTATCACTATGAGAGATGATTCTGACTACCATTCCATGGTCTCCGTGTATCACTCTCACAGTGGATCTGTCCAATATACTATTCTCTAACATATACATGTATGCTTGACTTGATATCACATATTAGGACTAATGAGACTCTATCATCAGTCAACACACACTCTAGTCTTATGTATTATTGTTCTCTATTCTAATTCCACAATAATATCTGAATAGGTACATAACAAGAATGTATGTACTCTTATCATACATATGATCTCATCGTTTAGGGCCTCAACCTGAAGACCTATGTCATCGAGTAACATCATTCTTTAGACATCTACTATGTATGTGTTATTATCTCATGACCGAGACAAACATTATAGATGGAATTATCTTTATTATTATCAAATCAAGTATCAAATTCCACACTCCAATCGTCATATGATTGTCTCTTTGGGCATACATACCAACAAATTGTGCATTATATAACTTAGAGGATAAACTCTAGTGATAAATTCTAGTGATGAACTCAGAAAGGTTGATAACTAATTTTGGTCACATTGTCTTCCAAACTACTACATGCCTAATTTTTTTACAAATGGGACTTCAACATATTTAGATTTTTACCATTTGTATCATTAGACAACTTTGTTGATCATGTAGTGTTACCTTAAAGTCATTTAGAACCAAGTTTGTGTTGGTATGTGTTCCCAGAGAGCCAATCATATGATGATTGTATCAGGGCATCATGTACTTAATTTGACAATAATAAAGGTAATTCCATCTATGATGTGTATCTTAGTTATGAGATTATGAAACAAACATGGTAGATGTATAAAGAATGATATTCATCGATGACATATGTCTTTAGTTTAAGGACCTGAACAATGAGATCAAATGTATGATAAGAGTACATACATTCTTGCTATGTCCCTAGTAAGATACTATTGTGGAAGAAAAATAGATGATATTAATGCATATTAGAATGCATGTTAACTGATGGAAGAGTCTCATTAGTCATTATATTGGATATCTAGTCAAACACATAGGTACCTATTAGGGAACAATGTACCAGATAGACCCACCTCGAGAGTGATACATGGAAATTATGGAATGGTAATCAGAATCATCTCTCAAAGTGATAGTGGTGATTTTGGTTCTTAAACATGAAGTCACTACACTCATCACATGTCGTTCGATAAACTTTGAAACCATCTAACTTGACCTGGAATAGAGGTTGCTATAAAGGTGGTTCTCGGGTATGTTGTGACACATGGGTTTTGATTGTGAGTGATGCATATGGGCTTATCCCTCTTACCAGATTTGATATCCTAGCCACTTTATAAGAAATACTAAGTAACTTATGGCCATACTTATGTGAGTCAATATGTGATATGTGAGCTCGCATGCATATCATACATCATGCTCTAGTTCAAGGAACATGGATTGAATGTTAAGAGGATGATAATTCCATGCCTCGTGTTTAAACTAGAATGTTAAGAGGATGATGATTCCATGCCTCATGTTCAATCTAGATATTAGAGATAAAAGGAACTATATGATCACAGTAACACTAATCATAGATGTAGGTTGAATTTTTTCTCCAACTTTCCAATTATTTGGGTAGTAGTGAAGTGTTGATAGATATCGTGCATTGTTTGTTATGTCATAATTTATATATGGACATTCACTGCCAATGTAATTTGGGACATATAGGGTCACACACATAGGATGCACTTGGAATAGGAGTTTACTCATGGATAAAGTTTAGTTTGGTTACTAAAAGTGTTTAGGTAGTCAACTTAAACAACACTAGTTGTCAATCGATCAATTATAGTATCCAATTGACTGACTAGTGTGCCAGTTGATTGAATGGAGTGTCTAGTTGAGTGACTCTAGTTGAGAGAATGGACTAATTTTAACACTGACCGATGGAACTAGTCAATCAACTAGTTGGAATATCCAATCAATCAACTGAACATCATTCCCAACGGATGGTCAAAATAGCTAGTCGACTGGTTGGAGTGTGCAATCTATTGAATGGGTCAAATTGGTGAATTTGAATGATTCAATGTTGGCTAAAACAGCACACATTAATTATTAGTGTTATTATGTCGCTAACCACATGCCAATCAATTAACTGAATTAGCCAGTCAATTGACTTCCGATGTGCATCTGCCACCAGTCCATGTATTCTGACCCTTCATCTCCCCAGGGTTCATTAAACCCTAGCCTAGTCACTCCTATATAAAGGGGGGTGGCCAAGTCTCTCAAAATCACACACACTTGACTTCTCAAAGTTTTAGTAATGTGAGAGCCTCAACCATCCTACTCGTGAAAGGGAGAGATAGCAAGGGAGAAGAAGTTGACACTAGCATGTTGATAACAAAGGGGTAACAACTTCCCACTAGCTCAAGAAGCATGATGTGGAGTTCTTGGTGTTTCTCACGATCTATGTAGAGGCATTGATGTCATAGTAGTCACACTAGGAGGACATAGTCAACTGTCGTATGTGGTCATTACACCAGGAGGATGTTGTCGACTACCATCAGTGTGTTGTTTGGGAAGGAATCACATTATCATGAAATGAAAGTTTTTGGACTTTCTCTAGGACAAGATACACCTTACACCCCTTTCCTTATACATCTTTGTTGATGCACTCTTCAAGTAAGGGAAAATAGAGAAATTTTTTGTTCTTACTGCCACTATGTCCCCATATTTCCCTATAGTTTATAGGTCAAGTGCAATGATTATGATCTAGAAAATTTAATGGTATTTTCCTAACCATTACTCTCCCTTATTAACCTTAGCACCACTCATGATACTACTCCACACATGCATTATTATTTCCTCACCTATATAAAACATGTATTGTAGAGATCCAATATTCTTATACTATGATCCATTCTGGGCTTGCAAGTCATTTTGTCTATTAAGATCACCAGTTCCCACTAGGTTGCACTATACCTTTTCCATGAATAGGACTACCATCTCAACCTTCCACCTTCAAACTTAGTCTCAGAACTTCCATGCAAGGTCTATTATTTCACATTATCACAAATAGGATCCAAATTAGTTTCTATACATTCATATACTCAAGTCCTTCCCACTTTCTTATTCTCTAGCTATATGATACATTGATTTAGGTTGTAAAATGACCTTCTAGTGTGGTTAAAATATCAGACTTCTAATTATTTGACAGGTTACAAGAACCACTCAACATCATGTTATGTGTTGAAAATTCTCTTAAAATCATGGTGGAATGTATAGTTTATCCTTTCTCTTGAGGAACTATGCTAGTGATGTAAAACTTATTGAGAAAGATTCTTCATTGTAGACTTAGAAAATATGCATTGAATATTATCTCATTATTTGTTATGATTAGCATAACCTTGTTAGTTTCAATTAGAGAGTCAAGGAAATTGATTTATCCATCTAAACTTTCACCAAAGTGCTTATTGCTCTTGATAGTTCATTTTTCTAAGGTGTTCATTAACCATGGAGGATTGTCAAGTTAATTTTACTTTCTTAACATTACTCTTAATAACTTTGTACATATTACCATGGTAATCTTAGATATATAGACCAAGGTATTTGTAATCATCGTCTAACCATTAAGCCATTCTTATCCATAGGAATGTCATATTTAAATCAAATATTTTTTCTAGGTTATATCCTATCTTCTTATATAATCTCATATTGTGTGATTCTTGATGATCGACTCATACCACCATAGTTCTTGTACCACCATATAATGTATCATCAATTAAAATAATTTTATTCATGTATAATCTAAAAAGGTATCATGGAAACTCCTAGAAATCATGATACTATCACATTACAAACTTAAACTCAAAGCATAATATGATTCATGTTGTCCTCAAATGCTTCCTAGCAAAAAAAACTAATTGTGATTCAACTTATGAAAAATGTTCCTCCTTGGAACCAAATTCAAACACATTTTAATTTTCCTATGTTACCTAGTAAGAAAATACCTAATTTACCTCAAATCATTAAACTAGTAACCCAACAAGGATAAGACCTTTTGCATTTAAAAGTATGGCTCTAAAATGTCACAATGCTAAGTATGTCCTCACTTATCATTCTTAATATAAATAAATTTCACTACAAACACCAAAATTATGAAACATCATTGTCCTTGACTCATTAATTAGATTTAAGGATGTATTTTCTTATTATTTAATTGTTACATGAACTGTATATATTTACATTTATACATGGAGCTGATCTGATCTGATTCACAACATGGTACCAATAAACATAGGTTGGTATCCATCTTGTGATGTGAGTTGCCTCAAACATAAGTTTGTATATCCCCACTATATGATGTCAACAGACACAAAGACTGAGTCTGACCACATAGTTCAATAGCTAAAATCTAGGGTAGAGTCATACATAATTTATTTTATTTACTTAAACTTTAGGATTTTTATCCACATCAGTATTTATGTCCTTGAACCATGAGGTAGGTGCATGCTACACCAATGTGTTCTTAATCTTTAAATATGTATTGGAACATATTCATTCAATAAAAAGCATATACGTTCATTTACTTTAGAGGTTAATTATCTTAACATGTTCCATAGTATCAATATACCTAATTTGTATAAGTAAGAAATTTAATCGTATTTGAACTAAATCAACCACTACTCCAATATTTTCATAATCCTTCACACACCTTAAATCTCCTTACTTAAACATATTATGGTATTCCTCCTTATGAAAACATTATATACTTTCTCTTGAGGTTAGACTTAACAATAAGTTCTTGATATACTTATGGATATCCCATATTAACATCTCATTAAATAAGAAACCCTTAGGATAAAATATCATTATTAATGTACTTAAACGCATTCCCTAATGTTTAAAGACATATATTTTGATTTGGTTGTGTTCATGACTTACTTAACTATCACCATTTCTCAATTATTTCTGGATAACCTAGAGCAAGCATTACTAAATGAACTTGTACACTAAGGAGTCTCACTATTGCACCTTTGGGGTATGCCCAAGAATGTTATTACTCTAAGCCCATTATTCTATTCTCTATGTCAAAGGATCTACTACCAACCATGTTTTGTGGACTTGTATGTATTTTTTGTACCATTAGGTTCACATGATTACATATATAGGTTTCTAGCATTAGCTCTTTTCTCCTGAAACATACTCGCAAATATATGTATCTAGAGATTATAGACCATATCCTACTCATATCCAACATTCTATAATACAAGTGTGCCATACCACAAGCACCCAAAGGGAGGATAGTAACATAATAAGATTATGGCTCATAATATATCTTCCAAGGTTCTCAATTTATTCACTTCCATACCACAAACTATTGAGAAAGAAAGAGGACATGCTATGAGCTATGTAGTCAACACTATAAACCCATTACAAGTAAACACATAACTAAAGCTACTTATCCCTGTTTGTCTCTTGCATTATATATGTAACAACTTTGATATCCAAAGCTAAAAATCTCAATAAAAACTTTCTTTGGTTCCTTCTTTCAAAAGATTTTGAGAAAATATTTCATGAAAAACTTGAACATATTATAATAACACTTATAAGAAAATGTTTTGTGTTCGATCGTAACCAAGGTGCTCAAGAGAAATGCTTGAACCACCATAAAATGTGGATCTAAAATCATTATTAGGGAAAACATAAGTCGATAGTTGTACATTAATGATATCCATATATCAAAGGTGAGGGACTTTTACCTAAACAAAATGATATGATCCTCCTAATGTGGGGTCCGATCTACAAATCACGAGGTAAACTCAGCGAAAGCGTTAGATTAACATCGGAATAAGAAAATCACAAAAAAATTTAAAACTTTTTAAGAAGAGATCTTTAAAACATAAAACTCTTTTATAAGAAAGCCAGATAAACTGTTTACATCATGTTTTAACATTACATCTCTGTTAAATCACCTCTTGAGTGATCACATACATCCATTGCCCTGTTATCTGTACAAGGCAAGATACAACAAAATCTCGAGGCTTAAAGCCAAAAACCTCAGACCTACTGACTCCTAGGACCTGAGAGTACAGAGACGACATAAGACAACTATCTACAAGACTTGACAGTCAGTATCTCCACCTGAGATTCACTGCTGCCCCTGGTGTTGCTGTTGCTGATACTGTTCACTCTCAGATTGGTTCCTTCATCCTCGACGTCCACCTAAAACATTAAATCCTATGGGGGTGAGACAACTTTAAATAATTGTCCCAGTGAGAGTTATAACTCTCCTCCAGAAGCTTGGTTATAACATTAAAGGAGTAACATAAGCAAAATAACTTAAATCATTCAACAGCAGGCTTAGGATTAAGTAAAACAACAATTACTTAAGCAATCATTTCGATAAGGATTATAAAGAACATGTATACTAGTTACTTGACTAGAACATTTATAAACAATGTAACATCAATCATTGTTTCTCGTAGTTCAACCTAAGCAATTATGCTACACGGCTGGTTATGTTTTTCAAACATTATTATGCCCTGCGGAGATGAGGTATACCGCTCATACTCCAACCGATCACTACTAAGTCACATCGGTATCATACATAGGTCATCAAAAGAGCTGGATTCTTATGACCTCATCTTCCTCAGTCAGTGTGAGGATCAACATACAGGACATCTCGTGTCTCTGCTAAGATAGCTTACCAGGGTATTCTGGCACTTTGCTATTAGAGTCACAGTGGCATTTTGTACTCTCTTCACTATTGAAAGATCTCTTGTTTATCTTTCATCGATGCGGAATTAAAGATTCCCTCGGGAGATTAGTGGTACATCATCCCGGCATAAACATTTAGTTAAGGATTGACATATTAAAGTACATCTACATCAATTCCTACACTAGGACGTAAGGATATTCACGTCCATAATCCCCCACATACTCAAAAGTATGTGATCCAGGAGTTCCCTTAGGAAAACTTGTTTCACCATCATTTGGCTTCTGACAATGATGGATCTATGATCAGGGCTCTACATGATATGATTATACTTGATTATTAAGGTACATTTCAGCATTCTTTTAGCATCAAGCATGTTCTCAAACATTTAGTCATTAGAACAACAGCTATAAAAGTAGAATACTAAATGTATCAAGCTTAAATCACATCAGTTATCATATGGATATCATTTCTTAACCATTTCATTACTATGATTCAATAATAGGGGTATTCAAACCCTCAGATTATCATAACACTTGCTACCAAGTGACATATAAGCATCAAGTCATCTAACAACATGACCTTGATTGAAGCAATGTATATACTTCTTACATATCATTACTCTTAAAGCTTATAAAAGTTTTCAAAGAATATGACATCATAACCCTTACCTGGATATGATCACCTCATAATATCAACCTGTATGACTAATACAATTAAGGACATGCATATATAATAGTATTAACACAATACCAAAATTCTCTAATTACTTTTTTAGGACACCACGGTCGTGCTTCCTTGCACGGTCGTGCAAGGGAAAGCTACCATGGCCGTGCTCCTTAGCACGGTCGTGTTGTTATCAACATACCCTGATTGGTTTCTAGGGTTAGGTTTTATTTACCTCATTTAGGGATATTAAACATCTTTAGCTTACAAGGTATGAAGGTTCCTCAGGTTAAGATTCATTCGTAGGGTTTCATGCTCAAAGGCATAACCCAGAATTATTCTATTCATCACATCACCCTAAATTAGGGTTTATTGTTCACTTTACATGTTACTTTCCTCTCACTAATAGAAGATGTTTACATCACTCTAGATTAGGTTAGGTCAAGTCAACTTTAATTAACATAAGTCAAGTTCTCACCATCATAGTCATTAGGGTTTGCTTGATCAAGAGATGTTGACTACTTAAACCCTTTAAGGGTACTTTAGTAAGTTCACCATTGATCATAACATGGGTTAATCTACTAATCACTTAACCCCTTAATGTCTTTAGGTATCATTAGGGTTTAGGTTAAACAACCATTAAGCCTTCTAAGCCTTTTAATCATTAAGAAATCTTGACCTTAAAAGACCCCAAATGGTTTTGAACTTTCAACCTCCAAACGGTTTTGAAACTGTTTGGAAGGGTTGACCGTTTGGTAACTTGACCTTCAAGACCACATGGACTAGGTCACACTCAAGACTATTTGCCCTTAAACGGTCTTGAAACCGTTTGATCATGTTGACCGTTTAGACATGGTTGACTTTGAAACCGTTTGAACAAATCATCCTTGAAACTGCATGACCTTAAACGTTTTGAAACCGCATGGATCCAAATGGTTTTGAAACCGTTTGGTACCAAATGGTCTTGAGACCGTTTGGTCCAAACATCTCAAAACTGCATGGACCTAAAAAGTGCATCAACACTTGCAATTAATTAGGGTTTTCAATGTTGAACCCTTCAATTGATCATGCCAAGGTTAACCACTTATCAATTGAGCCAATTTGGTTTATCCTTAACCAATTTGACACTCAATTGACCCTCAATTGGTCACCAATTAGGGTTAGGACCAATTGGATTAGGGTTTGAAATCGATCAACCATCAACATCCATCAACATGAGCCTAATTGAAGTTGAACCCATCAACCATCACCCAATTGGGCCATGACCTGACCCCAAACGGTCTTGGGATCGTTTGGACATCCTCCAAACGGTCTTGAGACCGTTTTCCCAAAGTCTCATCAAAAACTAAGTCAAATTGTTAAGGGTAGAACCCTAATTAGGTCACCAAATCAGCACTTTGATTGTTTCAACAGCCTGTGATGATTGGACCTTCAATTGATCAAATTCCCTTAACCCTAGACCTCCAAACGGTCTTGGGTGATCACCAAACGGTCTTGAGACCGTTTGGGTGATCCCCAAATGGTTTTGAAACCGTTTGGGCCACTCAACCCAAACTTCAACATGATTGGTCCTTGAAATCAGCAATTGAACCTGATTAGGGTTTGGGTGATTAAAGTGCCTTCAACTTGAGATTTACTTGCAATTAGATAATGATTCTTTGTAGATGATTAATTCATTATTTGTCCAGCAGACCATCAAATGGTCAACGCCTGGTCAAACCTCCCAAACGGTCTTGGAGACCATTTGAATCTAAACGGTCTTGCAAACCGCATGAATCCAAACAGTTTTGAAACCGTTTGGTTCCAAATGGTTTTGCAAACTGTTTAGACCAAAAGTGCAAGACTGTTTGGTAAAGTTACATAGATATTCGCGCCCCCTCTTCTTCTACCTCAGATCAGGGTCGGTTTCTCCATGGTTTTAGTTGCAAGAACTCGTAGAAGAGTGGAAGAAGGAAAAGCAAGCAACTATTGCATAGAAAGAAGATATATAACAAAGTTTAAGGGTTTAGAGTTATAAAACCCACCTTAAAGTCATCCCTAGAGCTCCAAGATTCCAAGATCTAATGGCGTCTTGAGCTCCACAGGTCGGCCAAGGTCGTTTCTCCAAGAATTGGTTGGAAGGGATGGCTAGAAAGAAGAACTAAGTAAGAAAGACCATAGAACCAACCTTGCAACATGACTTCCTCCATGAATCCGAGCAAGATGATGATCAAACCTTACCTAGAACTCCTTAGCCGTTCTCCTCTGCTCCAGAGATCTGCCCTTAGTCGGTCCAAGCAAGGGGATAAGAATGGAAGTGAAGGAAACGATCCTTGCTAAGTAAAGAATGGTGTATATATACTTTGGGTGAAATCTAAAAATAAGGACAACTTATTTCCTTATTTCTCAACTAGGTACTCCCCTTCCTTTTTGGTCACACCCCTCCTTCTCTTATTAAGAAAAACTTCTTGTTAGACCAGGGTCTAGAGGAAAGGAAACCAAACATCCTACTATGTTGCACACACATAAAGGGTCATTTTGCTTACAACTTGATTATTTAATTGCAAGGGTTATCATTCTTATTTGATTATTCAAATGAAGCGCCCTCTTCATAATTTTTACTCTAGTTGATGACAAGAGTCATAAAAGATACTCTAGAAGGTATATTTTACATGTTGCACCCCATGTTTTGGGTAAATTGCACTTTACACCATAACTAGGGTTTAGAGCACAAGGATTGCTCCACAAGCTGCATCTTAGTGCCCAAGCTTGGAGAATCCATCATACTTCATCATATTCATTCTTATGATGTCTCAACACCAAAGGAACATCTTAACATGTGTAATTTTCAAGTTAACCCTTCTAATTGGGTAATTTGCACATAGGTCCCTGTATTACAAAACAATTTTATAACATTGTTCAAAAAGGGACAGAAATAGAAATATATGTTCCTTAGGAGCTTTAATTACATACCAAAAGATATTCACAAGCATATAATTACATAATTAAGCAAAACACCTAGGGTTAGCTCATAACTCAGGTCAGGGATGTTACACCTAACGTCAGTAATTGTTCCATAATCATCAATTCTAACTTTTCAAAAATTATATCATTATTGATCTATATTTATTTTCTTATAAAGGTATACCTTTAGTCTAGGGTATAAAAAACACATGAACTAGAATATTACACATCCACAACTCTCATAATTTCTTAATGATGGGGGTAAAGATAACCTACACCTCTATCTTATTGAGAATCTTACCAATATTACTTGCTCTGACTGTCCTTACTCTTAAGACTCAAGTAAGAGGTAAACCTTATAAGAATATGAGTATCTTTCCTGGTGGCCATCTAAATTATTGCTCTGATACCACTTGTGTATTATCCCCCAAATTCAATCCACAAACAACATCACGGGTGCATGGACCAAAAATTTCACACTCAGGAAACATCACAAAAAGTATATATCATTCATTGCAATGACAAAAATAACTTTACACAGGATATATATACATTGATTCTCTTATATATTCTTTTCACAAAACTTAGAATAAGGAACATGATACATGGTATAACTGGGAAACTATTTAAACCTCCTTGGGTCTTTTAGATGACACCCCACCAGGTCTTGGAATTGTATCTACATTCATCTCCTAAGAGTTATCCTATATTTTTTACAACATATGTGCATCAACACATAGTCATGCATACAGTTGTACATAAATAGGTCCACACTGGCCATTCGGTCTGTTCTTGGATCAACTTGACTTTTGGTCTAGTCCTTGGTCTGCACTTTTTCCTAAATTTGATATTCAGTCTTCCCTAGTTCAAAATAGGCAAAAACTGGTTTGGACCTATTGGACTGAAGAATATAAAAAATTATATAATAATTAAATCTAATCTTTATGAGGGGTTTTGGGGAAGTGTACTATGTTATTATTGATTCTCAAATTTACCAAAAGGTATAGTAGTGTCGTGTCTACACAATAATGTTTTATTTTATCAATAAATACCAATACCATTTAATGATGCATTTATAAAAGCATTGAGTAGCCAGTAAACAAATCTGAATATTGCAATACATTCTGGCAAAAGAAAACTGAAATGACATTGAACATTGAATTTATTTGTCAATAAATTAGTGTATTAAGTATTCGAGTAATACATTCACATTAACTATTATGTAATTAAATTTTAGAATAATTGTAAGTGTTAGCTTTTGTGTGCTATGGCAGTTTGTCTGAAATGTGTTATTATGTGTAGATATTATATTAGTAACGTTCCAAAATATGTATGACAATAATTGTATGAATCTAATTTTATAACTTGGTTTGTGTTATCAAACTATTTAAAGTTTTTTATATTATATAATAAGGAGTGCATGAATATTGGTTATTCGTTCCAGTCTCGGTCCAAACCGGTCAGGTCCGGGTTTGGACCGATGTACATCCCTAGCCATGCATTCGAATAACCATTGTAAGTGATTGAGTTCCAGTAATAATATGAACATAACTTAATATAAAGCTTAAAACTGATATGATCATGCATAAACATTAGCAATGGCTTTAGGATGCATTATTAACTTGATTAGGAATTCTTATTAGGGCTCCTACTCAGTGAACCTTATATGATTTGATCTCGTTGAACACACACATGATGTGCATGCTTGGGCTTGAACCCACGAATATAAACATCATTGAACACACTCAAGAGGCTTGGGCTTGAAACCATAAATTTGGGGGCTCATGAGGCACCGGCCTTTCATAACATGTTAATGATATATGGCCTAATTACTGTTTCTTATTCTGATCTGATCTTATCTTACTTAGGGTTTTCACCCATAATTGCATTCTTGGTCTTAAACATGAAGAGGTATAATTTTTAAATGGTCTGATCTTAACATATAAACATATATGTAGTAACTCTTAACAAGATATGCATATAATAAATACCTCTGAAGTCATTAAAGTGTTTCAATATAGCATGTATACTATAGACTTTAAACATGATAATGCAAACAAAACTTGATGATGCAATATGATGAAATCCAAGGCATGGATCACCAACCTAATTTCAATAGGAACAATTGCTCCTAGAATCTCTTGATCTCAACCCTTTAATTTCCAATCATTATAACCCAAACCCTAATTAATATCTTATAAACCCTATTTAAGTCAATCCTTGATATCCTAGAAACCACTGTCAGAATCAGGACTCATGACCTATCCCATTGGCTAGATCTCAATAAAACGATCAAAATCCATACATAACTTGACCCCATTAGACATACCAATAAAAAGATATGAATTATCTTATATTGGCCAATCATGACTTGGATAATTCAATTTATTTTTTCCCAGGATTCATATATAATAAGAAACTAAAAGACCCAAAAGCCCTTTTGAATAATCCCTAACAATATGCAAGACCAAGGGTGAACTTGTAAACTCGACTATATCAAACATTACACATCATATAACTCAAATCGCCCTAAGACTTGAGTTTAGCAATATCAAAATAAGACTCATTAAAAACATGTGGATATAGGGTCCCTCTCTCTCTCCCTCACCCCCGATCCTGCGTTCTTCCTGAAATTCATGGTGTGAGCCATTATTTAGGAGCACAAAGTCATGACTCAACTCGCTCTACTCGTGACCTAGGTGGAGGAGGAGATCTCCATTGGTTATGTCATCGACCCACGATTCCAATGAGCCTTAGACAAAGCTTGGAGAGATGGGGAATGCCAACCCCACACCAAGTCCATTGTAGGAGGGGAAGCAGGTCCACGAGTAGACAAGTAATCCTAGAACTCAAGCCAAGGATTTGAGTGATCTTTTCATTGAACCCACCTCGTTCAGCCAAGGTTGAGACATCAAACCGCAATTAGAAACCAAGGAACCCACTCCACCAAAGCACCGCCATCTCCGGTGAGATGGTCATAGATTGCGGACTCAGTACACGGGTAAAACTATATGCCAGAGACATCAAGAAAAGAATAATACAAACCAAAAATGGTTAAAGTGAATCTATTGAAGGCAAACGTATGTAAGATCAAATCTAGTCTGAAGTCGTCAAAAGGGAAGATCGAGTTTGACAGTCCCCGCAGTGACAACTCATCCAAATTTGGATACTGAGGGGGGTCACCTGAGACCCATCGAAGCTACATGGACTATCTCTTGTCACTGTGATGGCCAAACCTCCTATTTGTAGTTGGCTCTGACGAGGGGAAGAGAATTGGTTTTGGGTGTTTCATGGATAGAGGGAATTGGGGTTAGTTCTAGGTATAAATTGGTTCATAACAAAGTCATGAGTTGATTAAGATCAAAACCCCTCTTTGATTCATACCCAAAAAATGAGATAAACACAAGAGTTGGGATGGACATGTACTGCACAGAGTCTAGAGGTTGAAGACAACCTCTGGACGGCTCTCGTCAAGTGTTCCCTCCCTAAGTTTCATCTAATCACCCATAATACATATGTGTACATGACAACATGCATGACATTTAAATCAAACCAAACTTAGGTGTATCAAATTATTTCTCATATAAAACTATATTATTTCTTCTTTTCTAAATTGGGCTAGCTAGTATTATCTAAGTAGGTCAAAATTGGAACATTATCTTAGAATTTCTTGTAGATCATTGTCATTGTCTTAGATTCTCGAACAACTCAATCAAAACCCCCAATAAATTATTTCGGTTTAAAATTTCGTAATTCCTAATTAGATATAGGAATATCACTATCTTGTCAAAATTGTCCTTAAAGCTTACATCCGTTATGATCTTTAACTAAAAATTCATTTCATAACTTATTGCACTCCCATTAGACATAATTCAACACAATAATCATTATGATCTTAATAACGGTTATAAAGTATGTAATACTTGTACATACTTAAAAATTGGGGATGTGGCTTATATCATGTGTACTAACTATTTGGATCTAAAAATATTGTGAAAATATCTCAATTATTGTCACTACTAGTCATTACCAGGTCATTCATTAGCTCATAACATATCTAAATCACATACACATGAATACATACATCAGTGCACAAAATGTCCTTAAAACAATTAACAAAATACACAAAGCCATATAAAATCGTACTTTTTTTGTTTCAGCTGATGCTTTATCGTTACTACGTCATTAGCTCGTAACTAGCAATTTAGCAGTACGTATAGATATGCACAATCGTGCCAGAAAGGTGCTCGGATCCATAGCATCGTTTTATATCATTGTTCTAAAAAAGAAAATTCAAACTCGATACATAGTAGACAGGTATTTGCTTCCTTCATTAAACTCTCGTAACTGGCAATTTAGCAGTACGTATAGATATGCACAATCGTGCCAGAAAGGTGTTCGGATCCATAGCATCGGTTTATATCACTGTCCTAAAAAAGAAAATTCAAACTCGATATATAGTAGACAGGTATTTGCTTCCTTCAATAAACTACCGATATTTCAGATGTCCAAAAATCGAAACAAACGATGTTTGTCACGATCGGGTTACGGACTCTGGGACGAGGCTACCTAGGCTCCAGCAAATCTCGGTCTATACTTTATCCGTGTAATAAATAAATTTGAGTTTTGGTTCGGGTTCGTTTCGGCCGGAAACTACAAAGATATATTTGAAATATATTCGAATATGTTTGTAGATATATATTATAATAAAGTTTAGGAAATAAATATTAAACAGTACATACATCTTGTACATGTAATTTATATGTAACGGTCCTAAAACATCATTACTTACAAATTTATTAACCAAATTCAACCATATGATTCTAAGGACACTGTCAGGATTAATTACTTAAAAATAAACAGACATGCCATATACATGATAAGATAAATCTAAACTCCATGTAATGATCTTTGAACCTTTTCTAAGTTACCATTTATTAGAAAATACATATTCTTTGTCAAGTGAATGGTCCAAGTTCCCCATTGAGTTAACTTTTAGTAAATATATAATATAAATAGTATGCGTCCAACAAGGTTAGGTTACGTTTTGTAGATTACATATGAAATGAATACATATCATTTACATGTACTCGGTTAAACGATTCTTGTATCCTTATTAATGTCACACTAAACATAAGTTAGATAAAACATAATTTGAAAAGTGTATAGCCAACTGTATCTAACAAACAATGCGTATTTTATATAAACATGCAGTAATATTTGCATCCATATGTAAATGGTCTATTTAAATTTTTGAGTTCGGTTTGCCTTGGTCGGTTGTCCTGTATAAAAATTTGACTCAAAAGTTTCAGCCTATCCGCTCATGTATGTTGTATAAACTGAGTTATGTCACGTAATGTGGGATGGAGTACCCGAGTAGGTATCAAATTTGACTAACTTGTCTAATTCAACACCCCCCACCCCCACCCCACTCTGCGAGTTTCTGGAACCGCCATCGATCAGGCGTCTCATGTTCTCCTATTTTGCCTTTCTGTCTTTCCCCACCGAAAGTATGACTCATTTGGTCATATTTTAACTAGGGGCAGTAAAATTAGACCAGACCTGAACTCCAAATTTTTAAACGGGTTAGGGTCTAAAAAATTTCGGCAGGATCTGAAATTGACCTGAACTCGAAGAACGGGGAATTAATTTAGAATCAGATCCGAATTTAGACTTTAGAGTCAAATTAATCTGATTGACCCAAAATTCACTATTATATATATAAATAAATTACAAATAAACGTTAGGGACTTATTAAATTACTAATCCAACATTTCTGAAGTTTATTTTGACAATTTTACATAGTTTTGTATTGGTTTGTATGATTTATTATGCTAATTGTTTTGTATTGAACATTTTTTATCAAATTTGGTGATTATCAATAATTAGAAAAATCATAGAATTTTTTTTAAATTATTCTCTTGGTATTTGAATTTACAAATTAGATCTGATAATCTAAAAATATTTGTGGGTCGAGTTATGGTCAAGGGTTTCGATCTAAAAATCTATCTTTTACAAATTTAGAATCTAGCCAAAAAGGGCTAACCCGATTGCCACCCCTAATTATAACATTTCAGTGTCAATTCATTCGTGTATGTTTTTTAAAGGTGGTGACCCATTCGTGCAATATAAACATCCGAATCCCCTCGTTTTTATCTAGTCAACGAGTACACGCACATTATTCATTGTTTCCCTCACCTAAGTCCATACGTCGAGACCTGAACGAAGAAAGACAATTATCTGCGACAAAGAGAAGGAAGACCAAGTAGAAAAATCTTCTGAGAAAAAACGAAAGTTTCAAACAGAATAAAGTAATCAAGAGAAACAGCACACCGGAGTTCGGAGAATCTGGAGAGCGAGCATTACAGAAGAGACTAGTGTTGCGTTTGCAGGAACCACGTGCTGCTAAGGGCGGCTGTAAAAACTGTGTTTATCGTCGTACCAAACACTACTTTAATAAACGCTGGCCAGTTACATTGTTTTCTGAAGCCACTGGTTACATTGTTCTCTGCAACCACGAGCTGTGGTCAATATATGGTTAAAGTAATCATTTTACTGAACCGATCAATTCATCAACGCCCTTTACTATAAGAAACTGCAATTTTATATCAGTAAGAGCACAAATACCCCACTAAAAAATTTGACTATTTAGCGGCAATTGCCAACGTAAAAGGTAGCTCGTATTCATTCATGACAAAATAAGACTACACAGTTCCTCAAATTCGTCCCAACGAAAATCTTGATCTCTTATGGTGTGAAATTCGTTACAGGGAAAGACAAAGCCCTTCATTATATGGTATTAAATTACTGTTGTCCATTCTACCAAGTATTTTGATTCATTCTGAGAACGCAAAATACAAAGAAAAAAGGGTATCGAAAAATGGGAAACCGTTCCAGTAATTTACAACTTTAGAGCAGCGATGGCTTCAGCTTTAAAGTCCACTCGAAGGCCTAAAATTCTTCTCACCTCAGCAGGCGTCAACCGCCAAGTCATTGTTCCTGAATTTTCTCCCCAGAAGTCCAAAATCTCAGAGACCTTCTCAACGTTTAGAATTGTTGTCATCTGAGTAAGTCTGGCAAATTTATCTCGAACAGGCCTTTGGGTCATGCCATAGAAATGGTTTACCAACGCTCTGGTGTCCCTATCTAGTTGGAGGCTTCCTAGTGGACTGAATCTCTTCTGCATCATTATTACCTCAACTCTCTTCACTATGAAATCAATCACTAGGTGAACTAATGAGTCATAATTATTCATTGTCATCGCTGGCTGGAGCCATGCAATGTTGGTTTCAGCAGAGTGGAGGAGTTTCTGAACCCATGGGTCATTTATCTCATATTCTTCGTATTCAAATTCTGAAATCTCATAGCTAACGGTGCCAATCCCGTCCAGTATAGGGCGGATGCGAGGGGTGATTGTAGTTACCAACTGCTCCAGTCCAGCATTCAAAACCTGCTTGAAGCTATTGCTCATCTCACCAAGTTCGGATAGACAGGACTTCACCTTTTCCCTGTCTGCTGGCAGAGGGAAGACCTGAAAGAAGCAACAAAGATTAGTACACTTACAGTAGCTTTAGACGAAAGAGATGCAACAAATCAATGTCAGTAGTTAGGAAGAACAGAATGTAAAGCTGATACTTTTTACATGACAGTCTCTGAAACCTATCGAACTATGTAAATGAACTGCAAATTTTTATTAATGAGGTCTTTTGACTCTTTAATTAAATAAAAGAGGTAAAGAACATGCTGAGGGAACATAAACACAAACGGTAAGGCCGTTTGGTAGGACGTACTCATGGCGTTTGTCTATAAATTATTTCAAAAGAAACTGTCAAAAGGACTGATTTTATTAAGTAAATAATGTGTTTAGTTAGTTGCAGGTTAATGTGATGATTCTATTTGATGTCATTTGGTTAGATGCAGCAGGAAGCAGCTTTTAAATGCATCGTGCGTCCAGGAAGTGCTACGGCTCTTTCTGCCGCCCCTGTTCAGGGCATGGTCCAAACTCCTGTGAATTCATGACAAAAAGCATGCCAGTTGAGGGATGGAAATGAATAAGTTTCTTCTCCATATCTCTAACCAAACAAGAATGCTGCATGCGTTCTTGACATTTTTGCTGAGATGTGGTTTCACCAGATAATCCTTGATACTAGTTTTATTGATATACAGCAACTTTTTGAGACATCCCTGGAGACAGGATTAGTAGAATCACCTTGCTATTTAAAAAAAAACTGACATTTAAACAGATTATTTCATTTTACATTGTATCAAACTAGCCCTAAGCGGAGGAACCTGATAGTTTAAGTGCAGAGAAAAGTATAAAAAATGTGATTCTCAATATCGAGCTTCTGAACCGACAGGAAACATCTGGGCTGAACGAGTTGGAATAACGAACTAGGAAAGAAAGCTTTAAATCTGTTAGCAAAAGGATCGAGTTTAATTTTTTACAAGTAATATCTATTTCTTTGTATCCAATATTGATGGATATTCATTCGAGGGGGTTTGATATTGCAGTTAATGGGTGTCGGAAGAAGCCTGTTGTCTTACTGAGGTGTTGTTAGAGCAACCTCCTAGTAGGTGTCAATAATGTGGAACTAGAGACTGATGGAGATGGGAAACAGACCTCCGGGTTAGGAATCTGTTCCTTGTGAAGTTCTTATGTTGGGGAACGAAATCTTATGAGAAAGTTGATGGCAGTTTACATGCTTTTCGAACTTGAGAAACCTATTAGGGCATCCTTTTAAAGAAATGAGGGATGTCAAGTCTTTTGTCAATTAGTGGAAACACTGGAAATTTTTACTGAGTGGAGGGTCCTCAAAAACCATAATCATGGTCTCTGCGAACTGTGAATTATAAGACTTCCTTCTAACATTCATGTCTTCCCATCGATTAATTTCTATAATAGATTTGCGACTTTGGAGATTGCGTGTCAGTTATTTGACAAAGCCCCGCCTAGGTATTACTTTAGCGCTAGCTCTAAGAGACCTGGATCACCTTTTTGGAGATTAGATCTTACAAAAGCTTTGAGAAATCGGAGGGTCCAACAGAGAGTTAAAGTCCATGTATGTTGGGATTTTTTTTTTTTTTTTTTTTGCAAACATAACGTGTTCTAGTCAAAAGGTAGGTAATGATGAAGACATTAGCTTAGCATTTCTGGTTCATCCAAATCAGTTTTTAATCTCAGTTGTAGCTTCATAAAGCATGTGATATATGATGTATCTATTTTTTACTGGGATGCATTATAGTTAAGGCCCAAATTCTGTACAAGTCCAATCTGGCACTAATGCGCATAGCTAAGCCCTCCTGTTTGCTCAGAGAGTCAGAAGGAATCTCTCATGAAGCCTCTTGGACAGCATGTAGTACCCCTAGTAGAATCTCAAGAATTTTCTAAAATCCGGATATCTACCCTTATCCTGTTAGTCTCAACTCTCAACTTTTTAAATCTCGCAACACTGAAGATATACTCCATAATTACATGTACTGCAGACCCAAATTAGGTTACACATTGAAAACAACCATCTACATTCCTCATAGATGGCCTCTGAAACTGCTCATGAGGTCTATATTTGGGACTCTACTAAGAAACATCAGCCCAAACCCTGAATATCTGTTGCAGATGAGGAAAGACAGACTACAAGGGCTGGATCACTGGCACAATCTCTGGAGTTATATGCAATTTGAGTTAAAAAGGTCAGCTGAGGTATGGAAAGCCTTGTCCTCCAGTGAGTCCTCTCAAGCAAGACTTGAATTGATATTTTGGATCTTACATTTGGATGAAGGTACAGCAAATTTTTTATAATATCTCAGCAACAACAAATCAATATACTTGATGCAATTGTGAGACTTATTGTTGATCAAGATACAGTTTTAAACCTCTTTGATGGGTTTAGACCCACGTATGAGACCTTTACTACTAATATGCTCAAGACACCTATACCTAGTTATGCTGACCTACTACTACTTATAAACCATGAGAAAATGAAAAACATTAAGAAACAATCAATGGGTCAAATCACAACCATGAGAAAATGAAAAACGTTAAGCAACAATCAATTGGTCAAATCAATCCATCTGTTGATTTTCTGGGAAAGCTGATTACAGAGATATAAAGTGTGACTATAATAGAAGTAAATTTTGTAACAAGATCTTCATCAACAACTGACCAAGCTTTGCAACATCAGAAAGTGCAATCTATTTTTCAGATTGCACAAGGGGATCATTGGTCAGCGAGGTTTCACTGGTAAGCAAGATACTGGACATTGTCACAATATGCAATCTAATATTCAGATTGAACAAGGGTTCAATGGCAATCAAGCTACTGGGCAATATCAGCAAGGCATTCTTGAATTTTTCAAGATTTTATACAGAATGCTGGAATATCTTTTTTCACATCACAAAGAAGAGCCTTCTCTCAATCCACTGAGAAAGTAAACTACCATAGAAAAACCTAACATCTATTATTAAATTTGTGAGAAGAGGGCATGTGGCACTCAAATGCTTGGCATAGATTTGATAACTATCAAAGAACAGAAACACCAAAGGTATGAATGAAGAGGCAAAGGTTCTAGGAGCTCTCAAGTTGAATGAAACAATAACGTGTGAGTGGCACTTAAAAACTGAGCCATTGATGATGTGGCAAATAACTCCATCAAGCATCATTGCATCCTATCAGGGTGATGACTTGTGGTAGGAAGTGGTGAATTCTTTCTCACTAACCAATATGGTGTTTTTTTGGTTGAAGATGAGTATATCTCTCTGAGAGTTCTAATGGTACCAAAGATGAGGAATTTAATTACAGTTCTCTATTGACTAGATGTTTCTCTTGCTATTATATAATCTGAAAGATATCTGTTAATAAAGGATCTCAGGACATTTCATTCTATTCCTGACACTGGTGTAGGAATAGCTTGTACCTGCTTAAACCAAGCACAAAGCTGAACTGCAGTTCTCAAACAGGAATAAGCACATCATGTCAAGCATAAAAGATTGGGGTTTCCAAATTCTTCTACTAAGGAACATCTCAGATAATTACAGTAAAAGAAATCAGTACTCATGCAACCAATTATCCTATCAATTGTGAAATAAGAAAGAATAAACAACACCATAAGCTTCTTTACAATAAAAAAAAGTAAGAGTGCCTTCATAGTGTGCATTATGGGTTGTGGGGTCCAGTGCTCTCAAAACAAAATTCTTCTTCTAGCCTCTTAAGCTTCGTTTTGTGGATAAATAATTATGGATATTCGTGGTTTCACCCGCTTAAGCATTAATTGATTATAAAGACTTCCATCCAGTTCGACATATTCATGAGGAATTCGTGCTAAGTAAATTCAAAAATGTTCAAATCAGATAGTAGTGGCAATCTCATCTCAATAAAACTAAGTGCTACATGATAGACCAGGGAATACATGAGTTATCTTGACCTTACACTTCTCAACAATATGGCCTTGTAACGATGCAGCATGGACACATCATTGAAGTATGTCTAACAATGACGTTTACTAATGGCGTACCCAAATCCTACTGGGTAGAAGCATTTGCAAAAGCTGCATTCTTATTAAATAGATTACTATCCAATGGCAGATGGCAGCAAATTGCTCTGGAATTTCTCTATCACAAAAAGCCTGAATATGTCGTGCCAAGATTTTTAGTTGCTTGTGCTTCCTATGAGAATGTGGGGTTTCCAACTCAAAACCAATTGGCAATGAGCGAAGGGACCACACGCCTTATAAGCCAAAGAACCACCCCAGAGCACAGCGGTGTGGGATTATTCTAACATCCCCCCGCAGGTGCCAGCCATATTTGTATGCTTGCACTTGTTAGTTTAGGTAGCATGTGGTCCTCACACTTGTCTCGTGAGGTCCGCTCTGATACCATATGAGATTGTGTGGTATTTAACTCAAAACCAATTGGCAATCAGTGAACGGACCACACACCTTGTAATCCCAAGAACCACCCCAAAGCTGAGCAGTGTGGGATTATTCTAACACTTCCTTGCTGAGGGCAAGGAGATACAGGCAATGAAAACTACATCCAAGGTCAGAAATCAGAACGTTGTGCTTTCCTTGAACAAAATGACAAACATAAGGGTTATAGGTGTACAATATATTAACAAGATGAGTCTGTATCTTGAGATATGTCGTATTCAGTGAAAATATAGTGCCATTTCTCACTTCGACTATAAGGAGCTGTTTGGCTCAGCTCATTCAAAATCCCGGTACTATATATGCAAATGAAGGTTAAATTAGTTAGTTATGTCGTTTAGTTATAATATATTATCTAAGAAGATTTGTAATTGTTACAGGTCATCCCAAATTTGGGGGTATTAAGGACTCACGGCTGCACATTCTGGTCATGTTTTACGCATGCTCCGCAACCAACATGGCATATTAACCACTCCCTTACACCCAACTATGCTAAACAAAATAGTAACCATGTATATAACTCCAGGGATATAAATTATATGAGCCAATCAATGTTCCTTGTAAAGATCTATCAGTTATTCAAGAGTTTCTCAATGATGCAAATGAAAAGAGTCAAGAACAGTCATGTGAGAATTACTGCTCTGTTCAAGTTCAAGAAACTGCTCATGATACTCATTCTGATAAATCCATTGAACTTTACTATAATAAAGCTTCCACATCACATACGTTACATTTAGGGTCTGACTGGTTTGGTGTAATTTGTCCTGAAAACACCGGAAGTCAAGTTCCTTTTTCAATTTTACCTGACTGGTTCGGTGGAACTCCGGAATTTGAGTTCCCCAGTTTTCCCTGGACTTCCGGTGATATATATACTTTAAGGTTTTGGACTTCCGTAGGAAATCCACCTGAAAACAACTTCCGGTCCAGTCGCGTTCTTGCCCTCTTCTGCTCTTCCCTGTCCCTTTCGTCGGTGCCTCACAAAGTAAGCCGCCGGAGAAGACCAAGAGTCACTGTGTCGTCTCCTACTTGACGCATCTTGATCCGTTGTCTTTGGCATCTGTTGTACAAGAACACATCACCGGAGTCGCGGCGCGCCTCGGCCTTGATCTGTGCCCACAGCCACTTCTCGTCTGCGTCGGATTCAGGGGGTGGGAACGTCGGGACTGAGGAGAGGAGCTTGCTGGCACCGTCTACGCCCTGTGCTGCTGGGTGTGGTGGCTGCGGCGGGAGTGGAGATGGCTTGTGGTTTGGGTGAGCCTGCAGGTGTTGCTGCCCTGGAGGCATGGTGGATGGGACGGGAGGCCGCTCCTGCTCGTGGTGACCTCCGGGGACAACGGTCTCACTTTGATTCATTTCTGAAGCTATCGGCAAGAGGGAAGATGGCGATCAGCCAGAAAAAAAGACGACCTTCAGTTTCTTTATTCAAACGCACTTGGAAGTTACATAGATGTTGACGGAAATCTGAAGACCGGCAATTGTTGTTGTCTTCTTTTGTTCAGATTTGTCCAAAGTTTAGAGATGAATCATCTATTATTTTGAATCGATGGAGGTGTACACGCTCTGAGGGTTTAAAACTAGGGCAATTGATTTACTCCAAGTCCAAAAAAAATCTAAATCAAACCAATCACTTAGAACTCATTTTCCTGGAACTCAATTCCAGTTTTGGGAAAAGGAATTCCAGGAAAGTTGCACTTACATAGAACCAGTCAGACCCTTAAGAAAACTGAAGATAAGCTGCAGTCATCCAACTCATTGCTAGTTAATAACGGTGATGCGAGTACACCTGATACTGTACAGCTGCTTAATTATGACAGGTCACTAGCTTATAGTAAACCTCAGCAGGTAAATGCATTTACTCTGGCTTTAGCTTCAGTTTTAAATCAGAATTCAACAATTGATATCGGTTCATATGTCACTATCTCAGTAGATATGGTCAATACTAAATCTACAAACAAAAACACAAAAACAATGTACATCCTGTGTAAACAAGAGTCAAGGGTAAAGTTGAATAATCTTAACCCTAATATGCTATGAATGTCGAACAGATTCATGTAATACCAAAAAAAATATGCTCTTCAGATTCAAACATTGATATGTGCTAGTAAACAAGAACTTCATGCTCTAGAATAGAATAAAACTTGGTCACTAGTATCAAAAACACCTGAGCTGAAATTTACTAGCTGTGAGTGGGTCTTCAACACAAAGCTCAAATTCGATGGCTTTTTATAAGACTCTAGGCACAAGTAGTTGCAAAAAGAAATGCTCAAGAAGAAGGTACTGACTTTATACAGACATAGTCCAGTGGTTAAATCAACTACAAGCCTGCAATCATGGCAATCTCGGAACAGTTGATCTCTACAGTAGGGAGACATGTCCGCACTCAATGTCTTCTAAAATGGAGATTTTTCTGAATCAGTCGCTGTGTCCCAACCTTTTGGTTTAAGAATGATACGTCCCTAATTATGTATATAAGTTGAACAAAACACTAAACGGGGTTGTAACAAGCAACCAGGGCCTCATTCAATAAAACTACTGAATTTCTACAAGATTATAGCTATGTGTGCAAGGCTGATACTTTTTTATTCATATTGGAAGCAAAGCATAACAACTATACTGTATGTCTTACATATAGGCTGATGATAATATGTTGATGATACAATCATCATAACAACCTCATAATTTTCATTCTTCTAATTCAATGCTTAGTACAGCCTTTCCTCTTACACACATGGGAGATCTTCATTGCTTTCTACCATACAAATAAACAGAGACAAGTCTGGTCTCTTCCTACATCATCACAAGTATATTCTTGAAGTGTTGCCGAGATATAATATGTTCTATTTGCATTTTGCAATCCTATTGCAATGCCTTCATTCACAACCTTTGAATATGCCAGCTGGTTGGTTCCATTCAATACCTCACAATAACAAGACCTATCATCCTTTGTTGTCAGTATATGAATTGGTGATGGAACACCATTACTCTTTGAGAAAATGCACACTGCAACATCTGCAATGTGCTGCTACAATGGGGTCATTTGTTACCTCAAAAACAGATTTGCAAGCTTCAGCATAACGTAACAGGGATAGAAGCCAAATTATAAGGCGGTCTACTTCAGGTGTATGTTCTTTCCTTGTGAATAATTGCATTTAATGGAGCTCGAAGAAGCAAAACAAAGCAGCTAAGTCAAGCACCGAAGTGGAATATCAGTCACTAGCCATAATTGTTGCTAACCTCATTTGGCACTCTATACTGTTTAGTTTGGGAATTAATCTAAAATGCTCAGTTATTTTGACTCTGGAATGTGACACAATCGGTGTCTTACACCGCATCATTAACCCGTTTGTATGATGCTCAAATGAAGCATATCGAAATAGGCCCACTACGCCAAGGATAAAGTGACACTTGACATATCGTCGCTGCTTTGTGTTTCTACTGATAGGCAAGTTGAGTGTATTAAAAAGCGTTTCAGGCGGCCTCTTAAGCGACCAGGGCCCTTAGCTGCTTAATCCAGCCCCTAATCGCCCGTTTAACAGGTTTGAAGAAAATCACCCGCTTTTTGCCCGCTTCACCCGCTTTTTGCTTAAAATACTACTGGAAGCATGTAACATTAATTTCCTTGCTGCTTTCAGTGATTACTGATTGGCACTACTGGTTAGCATCCGCAATTACTGATCTGCTTGCTGATTTTAGTGATTAGAAATATATTTAGCAGTAAAGTATTGATTATTACTTAGTTATTACTGATTTGCTGATTAGATATGTATAAAAGTTCCTTAGAAATATATTTTTTATATACACATACATGTAATGTTGTATAAAAAGGGAGAGGGCGTGGCGGCCGCGGCAACCCTAGTGGTCGGGGCGGAAATGGGGAGATAGTGGTCCATGGCTCGTCGTTGACCCCTCCAGGAGGCTCAAGAGTGGTCGAAAGAGAAGGATTCCCCAACATCCCCCACACCGAGGGTTCGGCGGAGCGCACAGGTGCATCTCCCTCGACGATTCTGGACCACCCACAAGCCAAAGAATCGACAAGCAAATCTGCCGGTGACGAGTCATCTTCGTTCGCGGACTGGCTCTGCGCGAGTCGCCTTGGACGGAAGGTTGTAGACATCTCGGTGGTGAAGTTTGTCGAGCCGACCATCAGAGACGGAGCCAAGTGCGGCTCGATCTCAAGCCAGGAAGGAGTTATTCCCGAATGGAATCAGTACCTTTCGGTCCGCCTCGCGAGTAGAAAACCATTCTGAAGCCAGCTTTGAGGCTGGATTAGAAGGGAATGGAAACCGAGCGGAAGCTTTGAGATCATCGCCGAAGAGAAGGTTTCATCGTGAAGATGCCAACCGTCAAAGAGAAGGAGAGGGTTCTTGATGAAGCCCCATGGACAATGGATGGGTCTCTGGTTATCGCTCAGGCGTGGAAACCAGGGTCTCCTCTCCAACCCCTCTCATTCTTGCGGATCCCTGTCTGGCTGGAGGTGGAGAATCCAGGAGTTCCATGGACATTCGAGGGTATAGCCAGCGTCGTTAGCACCATGGGACGACCTTTGGATTTCGTGGAAACTTCCCTTTCAGCCGGCAGTATGAACCCTGCTCCTATGTGTGTGGAAATTTCTTCTACTGACAAAATCCCCAATGTTACGTTGGTGGAGGTGGATGGAAAACCGATGCAGTTGAAGGTCGTTGCTTTGGCGAAGCCCCTATTCTGTTCAGGTTGCAAGAAATTTGGACACAAGCAGGGGTCGTGCCCTGTTATCAGCAAAAGCGAGGCTCATTTCAAAGAAGTACAGTTTCGGTATGGGAAGCAGAGACCAGGTGCTCGACACAATGTTGGTGTCAGCCAAACTTCTCAACCCGAGCAAAGGACAGCAGATCAAGTTGATCAGGATGATGCTGCAGTTGTGGATGCTATCGCACGCCAAGTGATGGATACTGTCCTCTACTCCACATCAGTAAACCACACTCCGATCGCCTATTCCTCCTCGAAGAAGCTAGACATGTTTGGCTCTCCTCCTGTTATCAACCCGGGTGGTTTAAACCTCGATTGGGAGCTGGAGTTTAGGAGAAAGAGAGATAAAGAACCGGAAGCCTAGAAGATCAATAAAGTCTTGGGAAGCTACATCTTATCTGTTGATTACAAACAGAGAATAGCGAACATGGTTGAGGATGAAGAAACGTTTAAGGGTGACTCAAACTCTGATGTTGACTCCGATCATTGGGGATCTGACTCATTGATCATTGGCCAATAAAGTTCCAGGAAAAAGAAAAAGCCAGGGAGGAAAAAAAGGGTGTCCTAGTTCGTCTGGCCCCTTGCTTGTTTACATATCAAATGCCTGAAAGGAAGACTTCGGTACACAAGATCCTGGAGCTAACTATTTCTGTTGTCATTCTGGTTTCACTCCACTCTTTCAGGAGTTGCGGATAATGCAAGTGGTTGGGAAGCTAGTTCAAATAACAGGGTGTTGTTAGCTCCATTCTCTTGATCAACGGGGTTTTTGTTTTTGGCAGCAGAGTTTGTAAGCCATGTGCAATTGAGTGGATTTCTTTTTAGAAGACACTCTGACCAGTTCAGAAGTTTGATATTGTGTGATCTCAGACAGGTAAGTGTAAAGACAACCCGGATACCTAATGCTGCCATGAATACTCTAGCCTGGCTGCCAACTCTCATACTTTTTAGATGAGGTTAATGCAATTGAGGTGGTGTCAAGTAGAATAGAGTAGGACTTAAAGCATTGGGGTTTTCCTTTTTGTTTCTTTTATTTTCTTTTCTGTTTGGCGAGGGCTTCCTGCGTGAAGCAATCTAGTTTTGGTTTTTCAGTGCTTTGAAGCACTAGGATGAGGGGGCGCATTTTATAATTGTACCCAAAGTTTTGGAAATATAGCAACACGCATTTTTGACCGACCAAAAAAAAATGTTGTATAAAAATATATAAAATTTAGGCACCCGCTTTTTCAAAAATCGCCTGCTTAATCGCCTGCCTACCGCTTAATCGGTTACAGGGTGCTGTCCGCACGCCTCCCACTTCCCACTTTCTAATACACTGGGCAAGTTGCTGACACTAACAAAATGTTTATTGAGAGAAGAAGAAGAAAGCAGACATTGCCCTCTTTTGTCACATATTTCACAATCTCCCAAGTTTGAGGGGGGGATATAAAGCAGGCATCATATAAAGACCTTTATATAGCATCTTAATTTCATCCAATTCAGTTGTCAATCTCAATTGTAGCTTCATAAAACATGCAGGCTTATATATGTTGCATTGGGCCACATAGTAAAGGCCCAAAGTCTGTACAAGCTCAAGTGGCATTATGCGTATAGCAAACTTCTGCTTGTATCAAAGAACTCTATTCTTTACTAACTGTCAACTCCAGTTCTCCTTCTAAGACTCTTATACTAGTGTGGCAGGACAAAAAAGGATGTGATAGAGGTGTTTTTAGAACTTTATTTAACATTATAAGAAGGCATCACCTAAAACTTCCGAGTGGTGGAGGTTCACAATCAAGATGGAATTTCTGTATGAACAGGATTCTTAACCTTAGTTGCATACTTTCTTCCTCATAATCCTTATATCCTTTCTTTCAAAGTGAGATTGAACCCCCGGGCTCCTACACAAAGATATCTAAAGCCATAAACTCAATGACGATTGACGACAGAGATGGTTCACTTCCATTCGATAATGCATGTGAGTGGTCAATCCCAGACCTAGACAGAGGGAACAAGTTTAGTGGTAGGCTAACAATAAACCATAACTTCTTTCAATCTCATGGCATGTATCCTAAAAAATTCTCAATGGTTTCACAAAAATTAGTAAACTTCTTTACAATCTCATGATCTGTATTCCAATAAAATTCTGAGTGGTTGCACAAAACCTTTACAGCACCATTTATATTTTATTTATCAATGTACATATCAATCAGAGTATATATTACAAATACATTAGCTTTTGATCAAATTTTTATGAGACTATAATTGCATTTTTACACCAAGAAGTGTCTTTACCACTGACCTGCTTATATAGTAACAGATTACAGCATAATAGGAAAAAAAATTGCCTATTTATGATACACATGGTGCTTAGTTTAAACAAATAAACTTTGATATCAGTTTGGTTTGGACAACTTCTAGAACAATGTATTCATTTAGTCCAAGACATCAAATATATAATATAGGAAAGTACCTTTTGCAGGTACAGGTGTGAATTATCTCACAATACAACATTATGAACAAGTACACAGTGTAGAGGAGCTAATGAAACAGTGCTGACTTATCCCGTCACTATAGGGTTTATAACCAAGTTCTATCCCATTCCTACAGGCATGTGAAATGGGTAGCACAATTCTTCATTCGTCTCAAATTCAACATACAGTCAAAACTTGTTGCTACGTAACTTTTTTATTACCAACAAATTCTCCCTTTGGTGCGAGCATATTCCAAGGGAATGCTTATTCCTTACACAAGGCCAAAATAATTATTGGAATATATTTGAAATCTTAAGTCTTTCAGTATAGTTGAGTTCGAACTCCGGTCAATTTTTTTCCAGTCCAGTTTAAAAAGGTGCTTATTTTTGTGTAATTATCAAACATTGTAATTGTTGAAGAAATGAGAATAGATACACAAACATTTTCCAGCACCATCTTAACCCCTACTCACAAACCCCAGTCTAGCCATACAAGCAGTTTGCCAGAAGAGACAACTACACAAATCAACGCAAGCCTCCTCGGCATTCTTTCCCTTATTGATACTGTAGAGAACATCCACACACGCGCGCGCTACATTTCCCCACTACAATGCAAGGCCTTGGTGGCCATATACACCAGAGTTCTCACACATATATATTGGTGTGGCATCATCTCAATTCTACTTGTGGATAGCCCTTTTCCTCATGTTGTGCTAAGAGGAAGAGTGATTCCATAACACCTCTACTTGACAGCTCTATCCTTAGGCTCATCCTGGATGCACATCTTCACATGAAGCCAACCTACTCAAGGAGCTTTGCTATGATACTATGTACACTGCCCAATGCTCACAACCCCAAGTCTAAGAACGCTAATAGCTTAAGAGAAATGATGAATGGCCCCATTAACCAACACAAACCTCTTGGATATGTTATTTCATTAACAGCATACTAGGAAAGACTCATAACTTCGCCGAGCAAACACATTACAAAGATGCGCCATTGTTAGTATGGATAGTGGCAATTTCCTTGAGATCGAGGTATCTAAGGCCTTACGGTCGAAATCTTAGAATCTTGCGGTGACCATAGCTGCATAATCAATGCAAACTAAAACTTGAACCGTGTGTTGACGCTATCAATAAATAACTGCCCTTAGTTTGGACTGTGTGTTGACGCTATCAATAAAAAACTAAATCATGATAACTGCCCTCCATGGGCAGGCACAATGGTCCAAATGACCCACTTAGATTTCATGGGCACAGGATTGATTCTATTTTCGTAGATCTTTTGTTGCTCTACTAGCATTCCAAAGCCTGCTCCTCAAATATATCAGCATTGTTAGTTCATGGGGAATTCGTTGGAAGTGACTGTATGGGGCCTGTGGTTTGGGCCACTCAGTAGTCCTGGAGACTAGTTCCAGAATGGTCTACAAACACATTGGGTTGCCAGTAGGTCATAATAATTGATAGTCTGCTACAAAATGATTCAAATATAGTGAACTCGTTATTCACTTGGTAAATAAAGTAATTGAAAGTATATATCAAACACATTACAAAGATGTTTGAAATATAGAAAATCATTTCTGTTTTCAACGATTGTTTAGAAAGTTGGATGTTGAAAAATGTGAGGGAACTCACTTGTGTTATATTAGATAGCACATCCATGTCCTATATATAGGAGAAAGGGGGAAACATTACAGACTTGGGACTCAAGTAATGCTATATGAGCCGAGACAGTTAAGCCCATATACAAATAAACCAATTAACTAGATAGGCATATAATACTTTCTAACACTCCCCCTCAAGCTGGAGCATGGGTGAAACACAAGTTATTGGCTAAATTGGACATTATTATAATCCCTTTGTTTTGATGATGACAAACATTTCATTCTTGTGGCTCTAACGTGCTACTTGAGTGTTGCAGGAACTAAGTGGATGACATAACTTTGGAAGATCTAAATACTCACAATGTGTTAATTTCATGATTGTAATCAAATGTAAAAAACTTGTACAAGTATATAATGTACAAGTACTTAGATATCATGTAAATCAAGCGTTTAGATCTTCCCTAGCCACACACAACACTTAGATAGGTCATCCCCTACAATAGTATCACAACTGCACACTGATACACACACTTAGTACATAGTTCAAAACATTGAAACAGAGTCATTCTCGGTCGACAAACTTCTCGACCGAGACACTCTCGGTCGACAAACTCCTCGACCGAGAATTGACCCAAATAGCCGTTAAACCCAGCAGACAAGGTGGTTGGGAGTTGGAATCGAACGTTATATACACTTGCTCCAGACCATCCCTTGGTCGACAAATTCCTCGACCGAGAGACATTCGGTCGACAAATTCTTCGACCGAGAAGAACTCTATCTGCACTTTTCAGAATTAATAAACTAGTCGTTGCTAAAGTAATTAGTGGACAACTAACGGCTAGTTAAGCACTAAGAACCCCCTAGAAAGTGTCTAGAACGTCCTTAAACACTCATAGGCCATTCCTATAAATAGGACATGCCTTAGGACACCCAAAATACACTTGTGCAATACTTGAGCATACATACTTGCAATTGGCAATCCATTCTTGTGAGTAATTGAGCAACTCCAACATTTGCTATTCATCTCCATTGCTCCAATTTCGTGTCATATAGGCTAGCATCTCCTACCCACTGCACTTCCACTTCCATACACATTGGTTAGGAGAACAAAACGCTTGATATAGGAAATCAAGCCTTGTGCTACAACAGTAATTGTAATTTTCATTTTCCCTTCTTGTTCTTTCTTATTGCTTGTACTCTCCTTGCTACTCCTAGGGTTGGAGGTTGCGGATAGGAGAGGGTTTGATCTTCTCGGTGGAGAAGGAGGACTTTCGACTACTTCAAGAAGGTTGTCTCAACGGGAAGCTACTTCAAGAGGAAGGCTACTTCAAGGGGGAGCTTGAAGTTACTTCGAAGAAGGCTGCTTCGAGGTTGGTGGGACTACTTCTAGGTGAAGGCTGTCCAAAGGGTGGTGAAAGTATTTGTAATTTTATGTAACATCCTTGTGAGGTAATAAAATTTAAATACTTTCAAAATCCCAATTGGAAACAATTGGGTAGTGGACTGACTCCCTTAGTTTTTGCTAAGGGTGGAACCACTCTAAACACCTTGCCTCCTTCTTCAAGTTTCAATTGTGGTTGTTTGAGTTGAATTATTGTTAAAATATTTATAAAACCCTATTCACCCCCCCTCTAGTGATTTTTCATTTGGTATCAGAGCAGGCTTCAAGGAGCTCTAATCGAGTCTTGAGGAATGGAGGGTGGTGGTGTCTACAACCGCAAGCAAAAGAGAAGCTTGGATCAATCTTCAACAAGCAGTAATTGATGCTAAGGAACAAGACACACAACACCTAGCTGTCCATGGAGGTTAAAGAAGGAAAATGTGCATAAAGAATACCTTATTGCTACAACAAGTGAAGAGGAAGAAGATGTAAGCCTTTTTTATTTATCTAAAGAAGAGTTAATTGCTAGCCTTCAAGAGACACATGATAAGTATATAGAGTGCAAGAAGAAATTAAAGAAATCTAATAAAGCAAATGATGAGTTACATGCTAAACTTCTTGCTCTCACATCTGAAAATGAAAATATGTATGCTAAATTAAATGATCTTGGATTTGAAAAGGATAGTATTATTTCTGAAAATAGTACTTTGAAATCATCTCTAAGTGATTGTAAGGTGAAGATTTTTACTCTAGAAACAAATTATGATATTCTTTCTCAAGAAAAGGTTGGACTGCTTGCAAAGTTAAATGATTTTCAAACTCAACCTATCCTATGCACTCATCTAGATTATGATACTATTGTGAAAGAAAGAGATTCTTTATTATCTAATCTAGATCAAGCAAAGTTAGATATCAAAAAGAGAATGGATGAGATTGCTAAGTTACAACAAGAAGTTAGTAGCTTAAGAAACAATGATGTTCTTGATAAGATCTTAAATGATTCTCATGGTCAAATTGGAAGGAGAGGATTAAGTTACAAGCCTAAAGGAAAATCCTATCAAAAACCTAGTGGGGGAAGGACACAAGTGCCAACGACTCAATCTATGTATGTACCTAAAGGCAAGTATACATATGTACCAAGAACAATCTAGATCAAACTCATAAAAAGAGAAATGAGATTGATTCTATATGTTGCCATTATTGTTTGCGTCTTGGACATTATTCCTTTTCATGCCCTTACAAGAAAAAGGATGTTGAGTTGGTATGGATTCCAAAACCCCCAAACTAAATAAATTAAATTAAGTTGAGATATGACCAAAGACTCTAAATTGTATATCTTTATGTATATCTCAACTCAACATAATGAGATAACAAATTCATTCAAGTAATTAAAATTTCTAACTTGAAAATACACATTTTTAAATAAACTTGCAGAGACATCTTTAATAACTTGTTTTAGTTCCTAAAACCTAGAGATTTGAATATGATTAGTTGAGATTTGACTTAAATGTTACTTTGATACTTAAATGTTTCATCTCAACTAAACTGAGTTTTAAATTGCATAATTGAATTGGAAGTGATCTATGTTTTACTTGGAAATAACTACTGAAAACAGTACAGAAACAATCTCGGTCGACAAAATCTTCGACCGAGACAATGTCGGTCAAGAAATTGGCCGACCGATAGGATTTCTGCCTTAAATCTGTATTTTTTCTGGAGAAACAGTAACATTCTCGGTCGAGAAAGTTGTCGACCGAGACAATGTCGGTCGAGAACTTTGTCAACCGAGTGAAACTCTGACAGAAATGTTTAATAAAAACAAGACACTTCAAATTGGAATCAACTTAAGTATGTAATGAACTTTACATTTTCTTGTGCTTAAAATATTTGGATGATCCTAATCAAAAGGAAGAATATATGAGCATCAAAACTTAATACTTTTCATGATTAAATTGTATCTATCAAATATACAAGAGAAAAAGATTGATTTTACTGAAATTGCTGCTAAAATGTTGCTTGCAAAGAAAAATGATGCTGATCTATACTTTTACTGCAAGTAGACATGCTCTATTGCAAAAATAAGTCATATATCTTGGAGACAAATCTCAAATCACATATTGATAATTTGCATCATGATCTATATGATATCTTTATCATGCTATAAATTTACTAATTATATGATCAAAACTATATGCAAATAGAAACCGGAAATGCTCTCTTAAAATCAATGCACACATTGTAAAGCCCTAAATTGCTACTGGAATGATTAAGCATGTACATGGTTTGGCTTAAAACTGAAAATTATGAACCATGTTAATTTAATCAAGGAAATTACTGTTTTATTATAATCCACATGGTTTGTCCTAAGTATTCCTTGGTCTATCTATATAAAAACCATGCGTCTTGAAATTTGCTTTTAAATGATCATAATCATTGTATTTCATGAAATTATGGATTTGCTTCTATTGTTCTATCTTGATCATTGTGTTATGCCTTTACTGTTTTATCATGATCATTGTATTCCATCTTTTACTTGGTTTGCCTAAAATAATCTTTGATCTATATATACAAACCATGAATGGATATTGTTTTCAAAATGATCATTGTGATTCAGCTCATTACATACAAAGATGATGTTATCATTAAAAATGCCATTTTGCATAACAGTAAAACTCTATGGCACAAATGCATCTTGACATGATAGATAATGATTATCGTGTGCATGGCTTGTATCATCCCATGTAATAAAGGATTGATTTTTGCTAGATTACACTATGGCAAGCTAAATAGTTTGTTTCTTAGAACAAGAATATTAATGTCTTATCTAGTTGTTTGTTCTAAGTAATCAAAAACAAAATCTTATTTTTAAGAACTTGAGTTCTATGAGATATAAAGCTTGTTCTTGTGAAATAAGAGAATTGAACTAATGTAATTGTGATGTTTACAAAGACTGACGACCTCTCCTTTATATAGGAGAGGAGAGACGCCATATTACTTAGGACCCAAGTAAACTAGACGGGCTGGAATATAAAGGCCCACTAAACTAATTAGCCTATTAACTAATAGACTAATATGGACTCTCTAACACTCCCCCTCAAGCTGGAGCATGGGTGAAACACATGTCCAAAGCTTGGAGGTTACAAGACTCGATAAAATGATAAAAGAAATGATAACTAAAAGATGAAAGATAAATATCACTCTCATACAAAATATGTTACTCCCCCTGAATCATATGGTGATGATGAATCTGCAGGCTGAAGATACTCGAGCTTTGAAGGTCTTCCTTGAAGTGCATCTGGAATGAGGACATTTGAAGAATGGACCTGTTACTACAGCAATAATACGTCACCGGAATACGTGCTTAACGCGGCACGAACGCGGACGGACGATCTGCTGCTTGATACGATGCAGGAACCATAAAACTCTGACGCATGAAACTTGGGGGCTTGACGGGAAAGGAGATCATCCATCAAGGAATGTCCCAAGTAGATCGGCAACAGGTGATGTCAATACAACAGATGTGGCTCGGAGAAGACGCGATGAAGCAGCTCGGTGAAGATAAACTGATCTTCTGAAGAAGCACCCATATGTCTCATGTGAATGCAACTGAAGGAATACACCATCAACACCTGACGTACATAACGCGGTACGAACGTGGATACGGTGTCGACGCTGGATCTTCAATGTTGGCTGAAATAGAGAACCGGTGTGTTGAACAATGTGAAGCTCCATGAAGATAATAGCCTGGAACATATAACTTGAATACATATATCATCATCTCATCTCATACTCTCTCTCGCATACATTCTCTCATATGCTCTCATGCTCGCTCTCTCTTCTCATCTCTTCCTCTCCTCTCTATCCCCCCCACACACCAAATACGACTAGAGTGAGTGTTTGGTGTGGAGAAAAGGATACATGACCCCCCGTACTGTGGAAAGGGATACACACAAGATATGGGTGGGTGGGAAAGGAATTGGTGGATTTGAGAGGATTATGTGATATGGAGATGTATAAAAAATGTGGAGAATGGAAACCGATAACCGAAGAGAGTATACTAAATTGGTCAATATGAGATCTGGGTAGAAAAATAAATGGATCTAGTCCAGACCCGAAAAGGGGGTTTGTTGGCCCGTTAGGGAAAGAAATCCGGGGGTGCGGTGGCGGAGCCCCCGCGAAAAATCCGATTAGCGTCAAAATATGATTCGATTAGCAAAAATAGGACCGATGAAGGATCCGAATAGAGACAGGGATAATGCATATGGGGGTAGTAAACATGGTTGTTTGGTAGCGGTGGAGAGTGATGGGTGATCGTCGGCTGTAGATGGCAGCAGTAGCATGATGACACACAACGCAGCAAACGGTCCAATGAGGATCGTCGGGATGATGGAGCAGGTTGCGGATGATGGCTAGATATGACGCTCGGCTAATGAAGCACTTTGTCGCAACATAGGAGATGACAAAGGGTCTCCTGTGTGACTCCGGAGATATTGAATGCCAAGAGGATGCATGCGGAGCCAAGGCGGACCCTCTCCAAAGCGGCGATGAAGGCTGATCTGAAGACGTCATGAGATGGGTGTATTCGTTTCACATCGCCGTTGATCAACTCTCGATACCATCGACAGGACTGTCGATGGTATCAACAGACACTCTTCTGTCGTTGTGATAAACTCGATACCATCGACTTTCTGTCGATAGTATCGACGGGGATGTAGGTTGCTTCACGAATGGTCGGCGATGGATGATGGACACTCATGGAGGTCGACAGTTGGTTGTTCCTTTGGGATGGCGGCGCGGATGATGGTCGTTTGCTGGAGATGGCGGCTGCTAGGGGCGGGGCTGCTCCTGTTGGCTGCGGCGGCGGCGCCCGCTGGTGCGTCGGCATCGATTGGTGTTGCTACTTGCGGGGGCGGCAGCTGGTGCTGCTGCTGGCAGCGGCGCCAGCTGTTGCTGGTTTCAGATGGCGGATGGAGATTACCACTGGATATGGCGGCTAGAGAGAAAGGGAAGAAAGAGCCATGTAGGCCGGATTTGCCTAGCGGGCAGTCGGCCTAGGCCATGGCAACGGCCGCCCGCAGGCGGAGAGAGCCCGCGGTTGCTCTCTTTGGAGAGAGGAGCAGCGGCAGTTGCAAGGGAGAAGTCGGCGGCTTGGAGGGAGAGAGAGGGAAGCGGTGGCGCTAGGGTTCTCTCAGGACGGAACCCGCTCTGATACCATGTGAAATAAGAGAATTGGACTAATGCAATTGTGATGTTTACAAAGACTAACGACCTCTCTTTTATATAGGAGAGGAGAGACGCCCTATTACTTAGGACCCAAGTAAACTAGACGGGCTGGAATATAAAGGCCCACTAAACTAATTAGCCTATTAACTAATAGACTAATATGGACTCTCTAACAGTTCTTAATTTATACTCAAGGATGACTGATTCTAAAGAGTTAATCTAAAAATAAGTTTAAAATAAGAGACTTGTTTAGAATAAAGAGCTATTTCAATGTTACATTTAAAATCTATTATAACCAAATCAAGAGCAAGGTACTAAATTCATATATTGCTTAAAATTCTACACAGGACTGCTCTTAGGGTATAATTTTGCATCATGGTGACAACATGACTTATGGAAATTTCTATTGATTCAAATAATCTTGCTTATAAATAAATGATTGAAAGCTACATTCTTGCTATGATTGAACATGTTGTAGATGTAGTTCAATTGCCTTTTTGCAAGAAGAACAATCACTGTGGATATCAAAATGAAGAACATACATTCTGAAAATTTGCTTAGGATATAACTTGCTCTAAGAAAATCAAGAACAAAGACTTCATTGTGATGCCTATATTAAGTTTTCAATTGATAAAACTTCTTCAAAATAAGTATTCACTCAAAATGCTTCAAATTGATATACATTTGATCATATTACATAAAAACTTTATGTTTCACATATTTTAACATTAATGTGTAACTCAATGAGAGTGCTTAAACTGTAAATTTGCAGAAAATGCCTCTCGGTCGAAATAAAGTTCGACCGAGGGCGCCCTGGTCGAAGTCAAGGTCGACCTAAAATAAGCTTGACCAAATGTTTATTTGTAAATCATTTTCTTGCAATTAATCTTAGTATATTGAAAACAAGACTTAAATGCATAGCTCTCATAAAAGGTTAACTTATTATGATCGAATGCCTATTATGACCTTAGAATCCTTAAATTATCTTGATTATAAGATTAAGGGGGAGTTCACAAAAAACTTTGTAAACATCGTAAAGAAAATTTGAAACAAGTTATGACCTTAGTATTTTTAAGGTAATCTTGGCTATGAAAATAAAGGAGCCTACAATACTCATGAATGTGATATATATCTTGTTCTTAATGGAGTTCTCTTAACAAATTAGGGCTTAACATCCTGTGCATTTGGTTAGAGATACATTCACTGATTCTACTATAAGCTTAAAAGAATCTCATATCATTTCAGGGCTTAACATCCCTTGTAAAATGGATGAGAAATCAAAACACATATGCCATGAATCTAAAAGGATCTCATGTCATTTCAAGGCTTAACATCCTTTGCAAATGATTGAGAAATAAATTGTGACTAAATTTGACATAAGTGGTTTGCTTTGAGTATCAAAATATCAAATTAAGGGGGAGTAATAAAAGTCATACTTAATGATTATCTTGGTTATCTTTTTGAAATGACAAAGGGGGAGAAATAATATACAATAAATAAAATGAATTAAATGAGTTTCATAATCTCTCGGCCAGCACACACTTGCAAACAAGAGAATGGCTACAAAAGGTAAACTTCAGGTATGAAACTCATATGATTTATATTTCCTTATTTTATATTTTGGAAATGTTTGTCATCTTCAAAAAGGGGGAGATTGTTGGCTAAATTGGACATTATTAAAATCCCTTTGTTTTGATGATGACAAACATTTCATTCTTGTGGATCTAACGTGCTACTTGAGTGTTGCAGGAACTAGGTGGATGATATAACTTTAGAAGATCTAAATACTCACAATGTGTTAATTTCATGATTGTAATCAAATGTAAAAAACTTGTACAAGTATATAATGTACAAGTACTTAGATATCATGTAAAACAAGCGTTTCGATCTTCCCTAGCCACATACAACACTTACATAGGTCATCCCCTACAATAGTATCACAACTGCACACTGATACACACAGTTAGTACATAGTTCAAAACATTGAAACAGAGTCATTCTTGGTCGACAAACTTCTCGACCGAGACACTCTCGGTCGACAAACTTCTCGACCGAGAATTGACCCAAATAGCCGTTAGACCCAGCAGACAAGGTGGTTGGGAGTTGGAATCGAACGTTATATACACTTGCTCCAGACCATCCCTTGGTCGACAAACTCCTCGACCGAGAGACACTCGGTCGACAAATTCTTCGACCGAGAAGAACTCTATCTGCACTTTTCAGAATTAATAAACTAGCCGTTGCTAAAGCAATTAGTGGACAACTAACGGCTAGTTGAGCACTAAGAACCCCCTAGAAAGTGTCTAGAATGTCCTTAAGCACTCATAGGCCATTCCTATAAATAGGACACGCCTTAGGACACCCAAAATACACTTGTGCAATACTTGAGCATACATACTTGCAATTAGCAATCCATTCTTGTGAGCAATTGAGCAACTCCAACATTTGCTATTCATCTCCATTGCTCCAATTTCGTGTCCTATAGGCTAGCATCTCCTACCCACTGCACTTCCACTTCCATACACATTGGTTAGGAGATCAAAACGCTTGATATAGGAAATCAAGCCTTGTGCTACAACGGTAATTGTAATTTCCATTTTCCCTTCTTATTCTTTCTTATTGCTTGTACTCTCCTTGCTACTCCTAGGGTTGGAGGCTGCGTATAGGAGAGGGTTTGATCTTCTCGGTGGAGAAGGACTTTGGAGTTTGGACTACTTCAAGAAGGTTGTCTCAACGGGAAGCTACTTCAAGAGGAAGGCTACTTCAAGGGGGAGCTTGAAGTTACTTCGAGGAAGGCTGCTTCGAGGTTGGTGGGACTACTTCTAGGTGAAGGCTGTCCAAAGGGTGGTGAAAGTATTTTTAATTTTATGTAACATCCTTGCGAGGTAATAAAATTTAAATACTTTCAAAATCCCAATTGGAAAGAATTGGGTAGTGGACTGACTCCCTTAGATTTTGCTAAGGGTGGAACCACTCTAAACACCTTGCCTCCTTCAAGTTTCAATTGTGGTTGTTTGAGTTGAATTATTGTTAAAATATTTATAAAACCCTATTCACCCCCCCTCTAGTGGTTTTTCACAAGTCCTAGCTTGGACTTAAAGGACTCAATTAGACGATAAAATTGTCACTCCCGATAAGGAAATTGGCACTCCCCCTTAAACAATACTCTCCAACTAAATACATATGATAACGCCTCTTTCGAGTTGTGTTCTACAGGTTGGAAATATTCGAGCTTTAGAGAAGATCTTTTGAAGTGCATTATGGAATGAAGAATATCTAATAAATGGAATCCAAACGCCACAGCAAAACTCGCCACAGTCAAACTGATATAGATGCCCAAAAACACCATGGCTATGCCATCTTTACCGGAGAGGAATGTGCGGGTGATATAATCGCAGTCAATCACATCCCACGTACATAACGCAGTACTAATGCAGAGGCACAATGTCGATGTAGCTGTAGAGGTATATTCAATTGTCTGAGAAGTGTAGCCAACTGAAATTAGCACAGAAGGACACAAATGTGCATAATGTGGCACGCACACAACTGGACAAGGTGATGATGATTGCCATGTCGGTTCATAAATCTGACGCATGAACCTTGGGGCTTGATGGGAATGAAGGGCACATCAAGGAGTATCTAAGTAAATCAACAGAAATCAAGGTTTTCAGACCCGACTCAAAGGTCGACCAAACAAAGCTCCTAGGTCACGGGTCTCTGGTTCCACCGTCGGGTCGACCCGGTTGACCCGTGGGTGTTATCGTGACACCATATACATAATATTATTATATTCATGTGTGTATATGCATGTATGTTACAATAATATGTATGTCCATACATATATTACTATATAAGTGTGTATATATGTACATAAACTACTGTATGAAACCATGAGATGATAAATTATGAAACATCAATATACAAAACTAAGTATCCATTCATAAAGAAGCAAACAAATTGTTTTGCAATACTTAAAAAAAGTGATAAAATACAATTAAATGAATATATCAATGCATGGAATAGTTGGGGTTGCATGAAAGGACATTAAAATCAATCAAATGGTGATTTAGGGAGGGAAAAATAAAACTAACAAAACCCATTCGGGTCTTTGACCCGAGGGCCGGGTCACCGGTCAGTGGTTGAACCGGTCGGGTCACTGGTTCAACTCCGGGTCTTTGCCAAAAACGGATTTTAGGCACACCCGACCCGCAAAAGTTATCGGGTTGAGGTTCAACCGGACTGGTCGGGTCGGGTTTCAAAACTATGACAAAAATGCCATCTCAACACTTAGAAACAGCGAATTTAACTTGAAAAAGACATAGCTACAGTAGCTCGATGAAGAGTAAATCTGGATGAATCATCAACCTGGCAGATATAGAATTTGCAGGCTAGAAATTGATAAGCTTCTGAGAACTCTGACATGAAGAAGCAAGCATTTGTCTCATTAGAATGCAGAGAGAACATGGTAATAAAAAAACTCATCTTGATTCTCTCGAGGCTAACGCCTCTTGGCGAGGCTATCCCAAATGTGCCTCAAGGCTTACGCCTCAGTGTCCTAGACAGAGGCTTACATCTCACAGTGTTTGAGGCATGTCTCAAACCACTGAGGCTCTTAGCTGAGGCACACGCCTTGATTCTGGATGATAACGTCTTATGTTAACCACCAAATTGTCTACTTTTGAGATTATTACAAACACTTTCTTCAAATAAAATTAAAGTTCTTGTAGTTAATTGTTTTTTATTAATGAACATTTAATCATCCTTCTCTGAGTGACATCTTTTAATCTTCATTGTTAAATTCATCTTTGTTCGCTACCTTCATAGTCATTATGACGATGAATTTTATATCATTGTTAGCTAATTTTGGTTCTTTGTTCCTACTAATTTGAAATTCTATCTCCTTTAGTTTTTCTATCGATGACATCTTTCACTCGAATAGTATAAAGAATTGATTTCTCGTTATTTTTCAACATATTTATTTTAGTATTGTGGTGGATCTTTAGTCTCTATTGTCATTATTATGTTTCACAAATAAATTCTATTTCATTTGGTTTTGCTTGTATATACCTATTTCTGTTACACAGACATGCATATATGTAACACATATAAATATATATATATACACACATATATATGTAAATACATGTAAAAAAAATATTTTTATGACCGCCTCGAGGCTTACGCCTCGCCTCACTGAGACAAAAATGTCTCCTTACGCCTCACGCACTTTACAACCTTGAGCGAGAATGATCAATTGAAATATTATTAACATAAGAGCGAACTAGAGGCTGGAATTTAACACAGCAAGCTCTGTCCCAGCGTACATAATGCGGTACGAACACAAAAAAATGGTGTAAATGTTGCAATCGAGATCCTTCAATGCCGTCTGAAAGCGATGGCCAACTAGAATGAGCGCAGATAGCCAACCCACATGTAAAACTATGCTTAGTGGGAATGAAGCGCCACAAAGACATCGGAAGAGTGGATGTAATGAGGAATACGAAGCTCAATGAGGATCATAATAGCCTGAAATAGTATATATCATCTCTCATCATATGCTTTCCTCATACTCTCTGTCCTCTATACACCCCTCTCGACACTCCAACTACATAGAGAATGAGTAGGTGGTGAGGAAAAGAGACATATGATCCCCACACGTGGAAAGAGACACATTAAGGGTGGGAAATGAAAATTTTAAGCGAGTGGTCTAGTATGTAGAGAAGAGAAACAGATAGCCGAGTAAAAGTGCAACACGACCTTATTATAGAGATCTGGATAGAAAAATTAAATGGATTTTTTGTGACCCAAAAAAATGGATCGATTAGCATTAGGTATAGCAGGAGAGAAAGAACTTTGGAGGTCATCAAAACTAGAACTGAGATGAAGTAAACATACTTCTTTGGACACGCCGTGTAACTCTTTTTGAAGAAGATGCCAGGCTCCCAGCAATGTGGAGATCCGACACGCCATGTAGGATGTTGAAGACGTAAAATAGATTATTGTCAACACGTCGTGCAAGATGTTGAAGGCGTGAAACAGACTTTCCTTGATACGCCATGCTGAAATCTAACACGCCATGTAACTTTCAATCTGAATGACATCATGTGCCGCCAGGACGAATTCTGGACCGCGACACGTCGTGTTGGTCGGATGACACGGCGTCTCGGACGTCATTGATGCACGATCTGGATGGGAATCAACATCATCAAGGAGAAACAGCCCCAAAAAGATGCACTGGAGGGTGATAGGAATTAGCACTGTCACTTGTGACAATGGGTCATACAAATTTGACACAGCAATAGCCCCTTGCAAAACCACGAGTCAGTCTAAGCAGGAACTAGCGTCGTCTAGGGAAAGACGTCCCGAGAAATGGTGGAGGATTCTAGGATGACAATAGCCACACAGGACGCTTTCTTAGACCACAAACCAAGAGGATCAAGAGGGAATCGGGTGGCTCTCCTGTTGATATGTCTTTCTTTGTTGTTGTGACTGTTATCAAATAAAAGATCCATAGTGCAAGAAGAGGTAGTACATGTTCCCCCCTTTGCATGACAGGAGCACATGGTGTTTATGCGTCAATCAATTCAAAGCAAAAAGTGAAAACATCAGCCATGTAATTTGAAAGTTCTCGACTTCAATTTATATATTTTCAGGTATATATGTATTTTCCTAATACATCCGCCTATGTGCAAATATAATCATTTGACAACCAGCCATTAAACTTTGTCATTATTTTTATGACATGGAATCATGTAGTATATGCATCAAGAATGAAGATTGTACAATGTTAATTAAGGATGATTATATCAAGAATCAACTAAAAAACTATTTCCACAAGTTTTCAACAGAGATATTTCAAATAATATCAAAAAATTGTGCCATGGATGAAAGATATATCACCTACACTCGACGAGTTACACACTCAAAGGTCAAGAATGCTATGAAAAGATGAAGATGGGAAAGTCATACGGGCCAAACAATATCCCTAATTCCCTATTGATATATGGGAGAGAATGGGGAAGAAAGGAGTTATGTGGCTAGTGGAATTCTTCAATAAGATTATGAGGACAAAGAAAATGCCCATTTAGTGGAGAAAATAGTACTCAAGTCTCTATCTACAAGAATATGGGAGATGTTCAAAGCTACAAAAACTATAGAGGATACACTATGAAGCTTTAGGAGAGGACCATTGAGCAAAGACTAAGATCGATAACATAGATATCAGACAACCAATTTAGTTTCATACCTGGAAGATCCACAACATATGACATTCCCTGATGAGAATATGAAGAAGAAAGAGATCTCTATATGATTTTAATTGATTGGAAAAGGCTTATCATCGAGTACCAAAGGAAGTGCCAAAGCAGTGGCACCTGAGTGGTTAAGAGAGTAGATATGTGCAAGGTCTCTAGTTCAGAGCCCAATGGGGAGGGGATGAATAGATTCCCCAAATTTTTTTTTGAAAAGTACTAAAGGAAGTATCTTACGGAGTTTCCAAAGAAAAAGGTGTCTCAATCAAATACATTGATTTTATTTAGACATGTATCATAGTTAAACAGAGAGTGTAAGGACTCCCAGAGGGAATACTGCAAGGTTTTCGGTTACGGTGGGGTTGCATTAAGGATCAGCTCTGAGCCTATAGTTATTTGTTTTGGTTATGGATGAGTAAAAAAACCATGTACGACACAGCATATGCTTGCTTTAGTTGATGAAATTGTGTTGATTAATCACGACACTATAGGTAAGTTAAATTACAAAGTTGAACTGTATAGAAATGTAATGGAAGTTATTGTGTTTGACATCAGTCAAAACAAAACGAGGCATAGGCATTGCAATTTCAACCAGCCTTACTATTGTCAGTGGTGGCATGAAGTTTCTTTTCCTCGGATCTATTTTTTAGATGAATTGAACGGCAATGTCTAGAATGTTGTATGTCATAGCCTCATAGGATCACAACAGGTTGACTTTGGAGCAAAATAGAGGAGTGCAACTTCAATAGTTCGTGACAAAAAGATCCCACTCTGATTGAAAAGTTAATTCTAGGGAATAGCTACCCCACCAGCCATGTTGGGTGGAGTGAATGTTGGGGAGTAAAGAAACAAGACGGTTGTGCCTGAAAGGCGAATGTAAAGATGGATGTGTGAGAAAACAAGGAAATGTTAAAAAATAACTATATAAGGAACAAAATGGGGGTGGAAATTACGATGGACATGGCGACAAGCTATTGAAATGTTAAAAAATAACTATATAAGGAACAAAATGGGGGTGGCAATTACGATGAACATGGTGACAAGCTATGTGAGGATTGCCTTAGACTGTATGCACATGTGCAAAGCAAATTGATAAATGCACCAATTCGAAGTATGATGCTAAGTCAAGTGATGTTAAAAGAGGAAGTGGCAGGCCCAAACTAACTTAGAAAGCTTAGGGAGAACTTGTAGGACAGATTTAGAACATTTGCATCTCAATGAAAAGATAACCTATAGCAAAGCTGAAGAGAAAAGAAGTATCCATGCAGCTGGCGCAATAAATGGTTCGATGTAGATGATGACGATGATGTATTCTTCCCACTGTATAGCAGTAAAAAGTCTCTTTGTGAATTGTCTAAAATTTCCACCATAGTGGCCTCACGTTATCGACTAAACAATAGTGTAACAAGGCATAATTAATCTCTTCCCCCCTTGGATCCAAAAAATCAACTTGTTTAACAAGCATATAGTGTATCCATAACTTAATATTAATATAATCACTCAGTAGTTCATTTTCTACAGGAGAGTCAAGGAAAAGAATAGTTACCTCTGTGCATTGCTCCTCGATCTCGTGCTTGAGTTTGAGAACATAGTCAGAGCTCACATCCATGTTGTTAAGAGCAGTTGCAATTTCAGTTCCTGTCTTTTGCACTCCAACACCACCCAGGAACAGCTTTGCCCCCAGGTTTGGCTCCCTCATCTTCTGTTGCAGTGCTTCCTGGTACTCGTTTGCTAGCAAGTTAATTGCGCCACTGAGCACAGCTAGCACTGAATTGACATTTCCCGTTGAGATCGCCCTCCTACAGCAGCTCTGAAGCACGTAGAAGACATCATCTACCATACTGGTTGTGAGACTATCGGGCACCATTTCATCAATGTTAATAGCCTTTCTAACATTCTCCACCATAAAGAATTCTTCAAAGATTACATAAAACCCTGTGATATCTTGCACCACCCTGCTGAAGCTCCCACTCCTGAACGCTTTGTTAGCTCCAGGACCAAGCTCAGGTTCAACAGAACCCAAACCCCTGATTTTGTTAATCATGAAATCAGTATAGTCTTCCCCGAGCTGAGTGAGGGAAAGTATCTCCTCAAGATAAGTTTCAATCTCTCTGGGATCCGGCCCTTCAGCAGCAATCCCCACGGTGAGTAGATTTTTGCTGTAGGAATTAATCTCAGAGGCTAGCTTCGCCAGTTTGCGATAGTCCATAAACTTCTTCAGGATCTGGGTGCCTCGGGAATCACACTCCTCCTGCAGCTCGAATACAGCATAAACGATCCCGTGCTCCCCACATAAGCTCCGGAGCACCTCGTCATTCTCCTCCACCGCGAGGACGATGTCCTTGAACAGGTTGGTGAGGCAGCCCACAAAGTTTGGCTCCTCTTGGGAGGGCATGCCTCTGTTGCGTTGCTCGATGACCTCAACAAGGTGTTCGAATTCCAGCCTCGAGCGCAAAGCAATGACCTTGCGGAGGTAGGAGACGTAGATCTGGAGGCCCTCCTGCTCGAGCCCCAACGGGGAGAAGATCCGGACGAACCGAAGTATGACTGGGTGGTCACGGTGGTCCACAGCGGCTGCGAGCCTGCGGCGCACGATGCCCTCGAGCTGCTTCTTGACCTCCATGAGCTGGTCCCGCTGGTCGGACCCGGAGGTCTCACGGTACTCGGCATCTATTTGTATGAAGGTCTTTACATATTCGGCGGCAGCTTCGAAGTCATCAGTCTCCAACGCCTTCCTAGCACCGTCAAGGCAGCGGCCGCGCTCCACTACGGCGTCAATGCGGGCCAGTGTGGAGTGGACGCGGGACTGTGCGAGGTCGAGCTCTCGGACCTTGGAGCTGACGCGGTCCGCGAGGACGGATGTGGAGGAGACGGATGACAGGAGTGCCCCCGCGTCAGCGCGGGCGGAGGAGAGGAGATGCGCCGAGGAACGGTGCAGGGAAAGCAGCTGGCGGTCTAGGTCGGGGCGCTGGGAAAGGAGCGAATCGAGTCCAACGTCGAGAGATCGCTGGTAGGCAACGCACTCGTGGAGGAGGCGTGTCATGGCGCCAACGTCGGTGAGGGCGCGGATGCGAGAGAGTGTGTCCGGCGCTCCGAAAGAGATTGCGGGCGGGGAAGATGGAAGGGAGGAGCGCGGGGAGGCAGAGGAAGGGGCCGTGGGGTCTTCACGGAGCCGTAGTGGTGGCGGAGGGGTTAATCCGGTGGCAGTGGCGGCCGGCATCTTGGCTGCTCCGGCCTCCGGCGATCAATGGAGGTCGGATCAGATCTCACATCGGGTAAGGGGAAGAAGAACGAGGGAGAAGGTGTCCTCTGCCGGATCGGTTAATTTGATCTATTGACTGATTAATAACAGTGACAATACGAGAATCAGCATAGGGTAACCACAAGTAGGTAGCCATGTTATAGTTATCGGCCATACTTTCATGGAGATTAAAGATTATAAATCTCTTCTTACAAGCTCTCCCCAAGTTAATTGAAGTTTGTCTCTTCATCTTTAACTATGTTTGACTTCAGCATCACTTTGGATTGGTGAATTTGTAGCTTTATGATCAACATTCGTACCATATGAGGCGACCACATAGCTTATCCATACTCCCTAGTACTCCCCCACACCCGTTGCATTCCCGGAGTCATTATATCAAGTGATCGTTCCTTGTTTTTCCACGCATCTTACCGATATGTTATTTTCTTCACTTATAAACATTCACTCTCATATAACATGGACATTTGTATAGTTGTTCAAAAAAATTACTTTCAATTCGAAAAGTTTTTTCAATCACAAATTGGTCTAGTTGTACGCATCTATTTCATCCATCATGTAGTGACCATGTAACATGCATCTTCTTAAACATTGCCATCAATAAGAATGCTAAAATTTAAGTAAAAAACTTGTCATACTTAGGTGCACTCACTCCACCCAACATATCATGGAAATTGTAATGTATATATTTCGTTTTGCTTCTATTGAGCTTAGATCTATTACAATGTATTTGTTCGAAGTTCAACTATATAATTCCATTTGTCGTTGGTTACATTAAGCAACACAATATCATCAAGAAGTAACATACACTGCGGGTGTCATCGTGAGTGTGCTCCATCAACTTAAACTTATAAATGTGGGCTTATATTTGGTCCTCTATGTATATGTTCTATAATAGGAAAAATCTTGGACTCTCTCCTCATGGAGTCTTAACACGTTGAGTTGTCATTTATGGTTTTACCTTTTTCTCTAAAACACAACAAAACAGTTATCTCAGTACGATGATTATAATTTTCAAATTTAGTGGAAACTATAATAATGTCTCTCTCTTTTTATCTATACTTCTCCACAAGCCCTCTTATTATGAAAATAACATATATTGTGAATCACCTGCATGAAATCAAATTGGTTGTATGATATATACAATACATATCTTACAAGTTTCTCAATAATTCACTCCCAAATCTTCAAAATGTGACACGTCAACTTGATTCATCTATAGTTGTTGCATCTTTGAACAATTCCCATATTCTTGTTGATGGAATTAAGTTATTGTTCCTCCATTCATTTGTCATTTTCTTTGTCGGCTTAATTTAGAAAGTCATCAACCACCAAACTCCTTTCTCCCTTGAGCTCTTCTGTTACAACCCAATCTATAAAACCTAGTTAAGTGAATAATAATGGTTTTAGTGAAACTTTTTTAGGAGATGAATAAGACATGTGGACCAAAAGCCAATAACTTTTAGCCCAAACTATGCTCGTGAGAGTATTTGGTAAACCCTAGGAGCCAACATTTAATTTGACAACCTTATGATGCTATTTGACATCTAAAAAAATCTAAGGTTTACACATATATCAAGACTAAGTTTTCAACCATTTTATATATAGATACAGAGGAAAGATATAAGACAGTCCTTATACAATTTGGCTAAATATTGGAATGAATACTATTAATTGATTGAACATAGGCTTTATTCTACTCAAATATGATGAGATGATGGATTGAGTTTCAAGAAGTTCTTAGTCGGTTTGATGTTAGAATTTTGAAAGATATGATAGAGGTACTAATTAAAACTATATTATATTTTTAAGATAACTAAAAGAGGATTGATTTGATCATATCTTGAGATCTAGAGGTTTGTCATTCACAAATTTGAAAAGTTGTAGTTGTTTATGGAATTGAATCTGAAAATTTATTTTAAGGTGTATTTATCATTTTTTTAGAATAATACACTAGTTTTATTCTGGAAACTTGTATATTTTTCATTTTGATTGGTATGGAGTTAGATGTCATTTTTCCTATTTTTTTAGTATCCATGTTAAACATATAACACTAGTGAAACATTCATGGTGATTGAATAGATGTTTTGGGTCTAAATAAATAGCCAAAGATAACTTTCAATAATGGATAGTGAGATAGGTAGAGTTATTATATCAGTCCAGCTAGGGTTTGACCAAGATCATCTAAGTTTGGGTGATGATCCTCAACCTTAAGATTATAACGACATTGTAGAGTCATAACGGGAATAGATAGTGAAATTTTACAGAGAGTAAAGGGAGAGAGTTTTTAAGAAGAATATGAGAAATATAGATTGCAATGTGCTAATATTAGGAAATAAAAGTGGAGCAACCAGCCACATGAGGCCCCCTTCCAAGAAGGCCACCGAGAGGGCCTCTGGCTCATCAACATGGACAATATAAGATTTTGGACGTGGGAGACATGGCACAATCAAAGTTGCAAGATACTAAATCAACATGATTAGAGATGTATCACACCAATGACCTAGATCTTCGTAAAAGATATAATAGTGAAAATTTTACATCCTTAGGTGGGAAGTTCTAAAGTAGGAATAGAAGGCATCAAAATTCCCTAAAATTGTATATATTTGTATTATATAATATCTTGAGGTGATGTTAACTAGATAAAATTTTATTTGAAAGTAAATGGGTATCATTATGATGTTTATTCTATAAGTAGAGGTAAGATAATGAAATAAGTTTATAAAATATCATATATTGACATCTAGAATGCAAATCTTCATATGTTAGTGATTGTATTCATGCAAATTACTTTGTTGATCTTGCTATTAGGGTACTTTGGTAAACTGATGTATGAAATCATGACATAAATTTATGGGGAATTCTACAATTACATTAAGGTGTGAGTTACTAAATGTAGGGAAATATGGCATCAAAAAAGGTAGTGGAAATAAAAAAAAATTGTCTACCATATTCCCTATAAACAGAACATCGCGTCAACAACTATGTAATGGGAAGGATGGTTTAACGAGTTCATACATGGTCCTAGAGCAAGCCCAGTGACTATTCCTTGTTGTAGTAGCATAACTCTCTTCTAGTTTCACTCAGACAACATCTGCAGTAGCTCCTGGTCTCCACTACAGATAGTAGGATGATGTTGCCCTCCTAGCGGGAAGTATCCACGCCTCTATGGTAGTCCACATAGACCGCCTAGAACTCATGTCGTTCTACTAGAACAGACATGAAAGAGTTGTCCCTCCCATTTGTGTACTAGTCACCAACTTGCTCTCCCACAATTGTTATCCCTTGTCATCCCTCCCTTTATCGGGTAGGACTTGCTTGGGCTCTCTATTGGTTACCACAACCGGAGAGAACAATAATTATCAGAGGCAATTGAGTTGTTATGTCTATGAAGCCCCTAGTAACCCTCTATTTATAGGAGGGTTACGGTCAGGGTTCTCAATCTGTGTGGGAGTAGAAGGGACCATAACTCACAAATTTTCACAACATGTGACAGGAAAAACAATTGGTTCACAAGTGAACCAATCGGTTGGCATGTGAGTCGATCAGTTCACTCGTCGAACCGATCATTTCATCATATTTTCTAATCGCAGTTGTATTGATAATTAATATCTGATTTAATGCACAACATGACATCATCACAAATCGTTGAATCAATCGAATTGATCCACCAACCGCTCGGTTCACAACTTGATCTGATCGGTTCATAGACTTGAGCCAATCAGTTGACCTCCTAAACCGGTCGGTTCACTATCTAAAATTGCCAAACTTTGTTCAATTGACTTGACACACTAAAACAATCAGTTCAACACTTGAATCGGTCGGTTCAACTGTCTAATCATTCAATTTCCAATCATTGTTATTTAAATTGAATACTTAAACACTTTAGTAATCAATTTAATTATCATTCATGATTAAACTCCTCCTCTGGATGTATCTTATGTGTGTAAACCCATAGGTTCCTATTTATGTTGGCAGTGAATGTCCATAACCAGATTATGACATCATAAACAAAGAGTAGTGCCTAGTCAGACATCATTTTTACCCAAATAACTAGAAAAGTTGGAGAACAACTTCAACTTAAAATCTATATCAGGTGTTACAGTGATTGTCTAATTCCTTTGTCTCTGATATCTGGAATGAACTCAAGGCATGGAATCATCATCCTCTCAATGCTCAATCCATGTTCCTTGATCCAGAGTAGACTGTCTGAGATATATGTGACCTCAATATCATATATTGACTCACATGTGCATGTGCATGCTTTTCTCAGTCTCACTTATCAAGTGGCCCTGATATCAAACTACAGTAGGAGGGGCAAATCCCATCTACATCACTCATAGTCATCCCCATGTGTCATAACACATATGATCACCACTTTTATAGCAACCCTTATTTAGGATCACGTTGGATGATGTCAAAACATATCGAATGACATGTGATGAGTGTAGTGACTTCAGGTCTTAGAACCACAATCACCAATTCTCTATGAGAGATGATTATGACCACCAATTATGGTTTCCATGTATCACTCTCAAGGTGGGTCTGTGTGATACATTGTTCCCTAACAAGTATCTATATGCTTGGTTTGATATCACTAAATATCATGACTGATGAGATTCTTTCATCAACCAACACACACTCTAGTCTTTTTTTCTCATAAACTGACACAGAATACAACTATATTGATAAACATTTGAGTTCACAAAATAGTTTTCTCGAGTAGTGTCATTTAGTGTTACTGTTGTTTATCAACCTTCCACAGTAACATCTGACCAGGGACTTAATAAGAATGTACATACTATTAACATCCATATGATGTCATTGTTCAAGTCACATACTTGAAGACATACATCATTGAGTAGTTTCATTCTTTAGACATTTGTTATGTTTCCTCATTATCTCATAATTGAGTGAAACAAAATGAATTGGAAGCTTGCCTTTATTATTAATCAAATCATTTATGTAATATGTCTTCCCAATCATCATATGATTTGCTCTCTGGGCATACATATCAACACTAAAAACTTCCAATTTTCACGTTAGATGATGGTTGATATTATATGGATTTATATTATAGAAGCTAGGTTATGATGTTAGTAAGTTGGTTACTGCATTGAGGACATTTTGTTGATGTAAGTATTTGGAGAATAGGTGTGTTTTTTTATATTCATGGCCAGGTTATTAGAGTGTGAAATGATCCTAATGATACATGAGGAAACCGTAACATGCATAGAAACACCCATACATACTTTATGGACTAGTAGAACAGGATATGCAGTGGACTTGTTAGTTGTAAAAGAGTGTTGGACATGATGATGTAAACATGATGTCTACAACAATGATGATGTTGTTAGGTCACTGGATCATTGAGAAGATGATGGATAAGTCAATTCTCCTCATGTTGTTTAACTGATGGGTGAGTTGAAGGCAACATCCAAAAGAAGGATAATAAAAAATAAAAAGGGAAGTCAGTATAAAATTACTAAGAATAAATCATTGGGCATTATTTTAAGGATAAGTTATAGAATTGATAAATTATTACAATTCTAATACTTTGTATAGTCAAAGAGAGTAGATCAAGAGAAATAAAAGCCAATTAGATGAGTCTTTTGTTTTCAAAGGAGATGATTCACAAATGAGATTCTTTCAATATCAATAATATCTCAAGCACAAGTAGTGCATGGTGAGTATATTACATACTATCATATACTAAAAAGTAGTGTAGGAACCCATATATTGCTTGTTGGCTTTTTAGATATGCCACACACTCATATTTTGATGATGCAAATATTTCCATAATTTTATTACTAACATGTGTATTAATTGTTTCATGATCAAGGAATTAAGTCAAGATCCAATTATAAAGACCTTGCAATTATATTTTTGGATACTTGCAAATCAAGTTGTACTATGTATTTATATAGTTGTTTAGACATGATGTAAGGACAAGTGATGATCCTCTTAAACCTACCAAAACCCTATCCTAGAATCACATGAAGACTTTAAGGTTGATAGGTTTCATATGAGTCATGAATAAGACCTCACATACATTGTAACTCTCTTTTACAATGTATTGTCGACTGATAATTCGGTCGAAGAATAGTTCGACTGAAATAGAGTTGTTAGACTGATTAGATGGACCGACACATAGCCGTTAGTGCAATTAGACCCCATAACTTTATCTTATTGATAATATTGTGGACCGAGATTCAATCTGGTCAACAATTTTATCGACTGATTTTGGAATCTCTTTTGATTAACGATCAAATTAGTCGTTGCAGCCCAATTACTTTCAACCAAATGACTAATTGACCACTTAGAACACTCTAGATACTACTCATAGATACCCTAACCACTTGTAAACATTTCTTATAAATAGGAGTGGTCTTAGGGCACCTAAACATCAACTTTGTACACAACTTTGAACATTACATTTGCAACAACATTTGATACATACTAGAGCATACTTGCTATCTTTCTCAAAGAGCATAGGTTCAGTACTTCAAGTTTCTATAATTAAAAGCCTAAGACCTTAGTTCAGCTATATTATCCTCTCCACAAAATACTACCTTGCATAAACCATTTTGGAGTGGATCATCATCACTTATCCATAAGAGAAGAATAGTATATCTTGTGAGCTTTTTTTCATTCTTTCTCCATTCTATTTCTTCTTTATTGTATTATCCTTAGGTTACTTCTTAAAGTGAAGGTTGTCTAGGAACCTACGAGAAGAAGGAATCTTCTCAACTCTATTATCTTCCATCGTCTGTTAAAGAAGAGGAGATTGGTACTCTTCCATCATCCGTTAAAAAAGAGGTATTATTGCGGTGCTCTTCCGTCGTCTGTTAAAGAAGAGCTATTATTGCGGTGCTCTTCCATAGTCTATTAAAGAAGAGGAGATCGGTGCTCTTCCATTGTCCGTTAAAGAAGAGGTTTGTTTGGTCCTCTTCCATGACCGGCAAAGAAGGGGGATTAGTTGCAACAAGTGGTTTTGTAATTTATCCTAACAGATAAGTAATAAAATTATTTGTTGCAAAATCCTAGTTGGAAACAACTAGATAGTGGACTAACATCTTAGACGGAACCACTCTAAATCTTGTGTTCATTTGGTTGCTTACATTTTTCATTCTATCATTACTTTAATTTTTTTATAAGAATCTATTCACCCCCTCTAGATTTCTTCATTTGGTATCAGAGCAGGTCTTCAAGGACCCCTAACAGGTCTTGAAGTAATGGGGGATGGTGTTTCTAGCAACCTCAATATGGAAAGGATGCACAAGAGTCGATTGTCAACAAGTTCCCAAGATTGTAGATGGTGCTTTGAATGTGAAGTAAAAGGCCACTCCACATTCATTTGTCTAAAGATGAAGAAAGGAGAGAAGTTCTACAAAGCTACAAGGGAACAATCAAGTGAGATTAAAGAAGAAAAGGTAAGTGGTTTCATTGCAACAGTCGATGAAGAAGAAAATCAGGTTAGTCTTGTTGATTTATCTTAAGAAGAGCTAGTTAATACTTTAGAAGAACTCCATGATAAGTATGTTGAGTGCAAAAGGAAATTGAAAAATGCTTTAAAAACAATGATGAGTTGTATACCGAAATACTTGATCTCTCTTCTGAAAATAACTCCTTGAAAGATTCTATCAATGATTATCATACCAAATTGCTTGCCCTAAAAAACAATAATGATCTCCTCTCTTAAGAAAAGGTTGAATTGCTTGCTAAAATAAATGATCTTCAAACTCAACCTATTTTATGTACTCATTTAGATTATGTAAGAAAGAGATAGTTTGTTATCTAATATAGACCAAGTAAATTTATACATTAAAAAGAAAATGGATGAAATTTCTAAGTTGTAAAAAGATATTAGTAGCTTGAACTTGATAAAATCCTAAAGGACTCCTCTGGTCAAATTGGGATGAAAGGCCTAGATTATGTACCCAAAGATAAATCCTATCAAAAACCTAGAGCTAAAAGGACACAAGTCCCCAAGATCAAACTCATGTATGTACCTAAAAATAATCTTGTTCACGATCACATTGTTAAAAAGAGGAATCAAATTGATTTCATTTGTTGTCAATATTGCTTACGTCTTAGACATTACTCATTTTCATGCACTTACAAGAAAACAAGGATAAAGATTTCGTTTGGGTCCCAAAACCTCAAACTTAGAAACATGTAATGTTTAGTTGAGATTTGACCTAAACCTAATTTGAAAATTATATTATCTTATCTCAATTACAATAAGCTTTAACTTGTATACTCTTGTCTGATTTGATTGCTTAGTTGTGTTGTCCAAATATAAATAATTTGTTTACATTACAAATTCTTAATTTACTGAAAATGCACAGAACTTCAACTTGATTAACAAAGATCTCGATCGAGATATCTTCCGATTGAAGAAAATTTTGACCAAAGGCAGTTCTGTCAAAATTACTTCTACTGGAAAATTCTCCCGGTCGACAAATTGTTGGACCAAGAATTTTTTCGGTCAAAGAAAATTTCGACCGAGGATAGTTCTGATTGAACTATTTGATAAGAATGAAATAGTTCACTTGCAATTAACTTAGGTGACTTAAATCTATGATGAACTGTTACACCCCGATCTCACAATTTCCTCAAATCATGAGATTAGGGCGTAAGAAAGGATTTATAATTAACACGAAGAGCACCATTAACTTTTTCTTTCCTTAAGAACTCCTGTTTCTTCACATTGAACCACATAAAACATCTTAACAAGGGAATCCGAATATTTCTTTTACTAATCAGACTTTAACAGAAAAGATACATATATAAACATTCATGATGTCTTTCACAACTTGTGCACATAAACCTTGTTAATTAGCATACATATCGAAGAGGAACAATATTACACATCGTAATTACAACTCTCTCTCTCTAAACTCTTAATGAGGACCTAGAGTGACAAGGACCGACTGACTCAACTAATCTCATACTTGACTCTTGTGGCAGATCTACACTGAAGCTCTGATCATCTTCAAGTCCACGCGGTTAACCCTAAAATGTTTGAGTAGAGGGGTGAGCCTACTCGCTCAGTGAATGAGTACTTCATGGAAACAGACTAATGCACTAATGTGATCAAAGATATAATTTGATTAAACGATATGAAATTTAACAACAATAAATACTACACTGAACAATTCTAAAACAATATGATTGAAATAGCACATTTCTAAGCATCATCAAGTATTTCAAGTAAATAAACAGTTATATAAATTTACTGTGAACCTATATGATCGTATTTTAGATTATGCCCTAAATATATGCAGTGTACTCTGCATATAAAGATCCGCAACAAGTCAATGCTACGGTCCCACCGTACAAGACTTAGCGACACACCCGGGAAATGCTAAGTCTGACGCCAGCCCTGCTCTGCCACAGGGTCACTGGCTCGCCGGCCTTATAGCACTACTCTGAGTGCACCCGACTCCTCCTTAAACCTGAGTACACCGGCGGAGAGTCACAGGGTTACCTTCGTGACACAAGCACGAATGGTGTTAGATAACCAAGTTTTCTTTTTCTTTTTCCCAGTGCCATCGTGACACAAGCACGATTGTTGTTAGACACTGCATTTTCTCTTTCCTCGTTTGTCCGTGACACAAGCACGGATGATGTTGCAACACGAGTTTCACCCCAAAGCTGCAGATACCACTTATGGGGTTCTACGGTGTTAGGGCATCTAAGTCTATACTTGATTAACAAATAACAATTAAACAGGAATATCACATAGCAACGTAGAAACTCATGTATTCAACATATATCATATCTCAGTAACATCCCTTTCTAGGGCATGTCATATCTCATCACCTGCAATTTACGAGATATGTACTGAAATATAAGAAGCCCTGCAATATGCAAATATCATTTCAGGGAGAACAAGCATATAAAGTTAAATGCTAGAAACATACAATTTAACAATTAAGCATTACCACATCTCATATCGAGACCTTTCATACTACCATAGCATGATTCATTGAACACCCTATCCTTAGGGTTTCATTCGCCTTATTCATTCATCACACGCCAACACCCTACTCTTAGGGTTTCATTTGCCTCATTCACTTGTCACATGGCTCTTATCATGATCTCATAAGATATAAGCATTCACTAAATAAAGACTGTTTCCAACAAATCTTGTATAATCAATATAGATATGAAATCATGGAAACTTAACTAAATTTCTCAATTAGGTTAAACCCTAATTACATCATTTGATATAAATCCGTAAAGAAATCTCACTAGGAAGGGTTGCATACGTTTCTGATATGAATCTACCATTTAGGAATCATTTAAAACAGAGGAGGAATCCATATCATATCAATTTACAATAACTTAAATCAAATAGACATTTCAGGATTTAGAAATCGCATGCTAAACATTTAGGGGTTTGGTTGTTATAATCAAATTCGTCCATTAGAATGTTTGAAGGAAGAACCCACTCACCCTAAGGTGTGAAAACACCTTAAACCTGCAGCTCCACTCAGGGAAATCTCGAATTCCCATCAAAACCCTAGCAAATCTCCCAATTCCTCTTTCATTCAACTCGGAAACCTAGAAAAAGAGGGATTATGAAGAAAGGGTGAGAAAAGAGGGGATTTCGACATTATTTTGGATCAAATCAGAGCAAGGACGGAATCTTGACATAAGAGAGAAGATTCACCATAAAAGTTTATGCAAGGAATCCGAACTTACTTGATTTCACCCTTCCTGGAATCGAAAAACCCTAATTCAGCAATTCCCCCACTTTCTTCACTCAAGCCCTAATTCTCCCTCTCTCTCTAGGAGCTCGTTTCTCTGGAATGGATGACGAGAAATGAGAGCTGCTTGAGTGTGTGGTCGACCTTATAAGCCAATTTGAGCTGCTTGGGTCAATTGCAAATTGACCCAACACTCAACTTTAATTATATTAGCTGAATATTCAGTTATACAAAAGTTACTGTAATTCGTTTATTTCAGAGATCAAACATTCTTCAACAATTATGGGAATTTAACAAGTTTTTTATAATTGATCTATAAAGCTTCAGTTAAAATTTGGGATCATTTGTAGTTACCAATAAATAATTAAAAATCGAACAGTGCACTGCTATATTGCAGTCTGCAGAATATATTCGGCCGAGTTTGTCCTGCACAAACTCGACCGACACCCTTACTGTAGGGATTCAAAAGTCATCAAAAAATTATGCCAATTTAACAGAGTGTCTAAAATTGTATTTATCAAATACTGTTAAAATTTGAGATCAATTGGATATACCAATAAAAAGATAAAATTCAATTACCACACTGCTATAAAATTCTGAAATTGTGATCGGTCGAGTTTGAAACTCGGCCGACAAACAGGTCAGGGCATTTTTCAAAAATTCTGATATTTTCCAATATTGTTCACATTTTATATATCTAAATCATATCCAAATTTGAAGCAAATCAGAGTTACACATAAAATACTAAAAATCATTTAGTGAGACATTCCACTTATCAAATTCTGTATTCAAGCATTATCAAAACCCTAATTTTGGGCCGATTAGGGTTTATGCTTCTTAAACCCTAATTCTCAAAACAAAAGAACAATTAGACTTCTTATCATAGTTAAAACATCGTAATTGTTTTATTGTCATTAATTAGATTTCAAGAATGATTATTCTAATTAATCTTTGCGATTGTCTAGGTAAACCCTAGTTTACCAGTTAAGCTCAGATGGGGTCGTAACAACTCTCCCCCCCTTAGAATGTTTCGTCCTCGAAACATAAACCTACATGAAAGATACATTCAGGGTTATTCTAAGCTTCTAAAGCCTTCCATGTCATTATACTCTTGTATTTCATACCTGAATGTAGTTTTCAACATTAGATCTTTTAATTCTTTACTAAATCACAACATATTTCAAATAATTCTCAATGATATCAAGCAAATTCTTTATGCCACAGTCAAACATAGAATGCAAAGATAAACCACCATGCTTTCGCTGCGCAACTCTGATACTCTGATACAACTATCTCAACTTATGCTGCTCAGAAAGTTCTATTATTCTGTATCACCTTTAAGTGTCAAAAGCAAGTTCACCATATTGTTTTAAACTTTAATCAAGTGCTATTCAAATAGCAAAACAGTCTTGAATTAAAAGACTAGATTCAACAATCATTTGCACAATACTACTCTTGGCATCCCCATTGGGTCATGGATGCATGAGGTGAAGCATTACCACCTCATTCCATACTATCATGTTTCGATCCTGGGACCTGTGGGTTATGGGCCCACACACAATACAAAGTGTAACCATCGTATTATATCATCTTAGGGTTTCAATAATAAGGTAATCCACGATTGTATCAGTCATTCAAGCATTAATCATATTCAATTACCATCACTCAGTTATATTAGAGCTAGGTATAACAAGCTACACCTCATTAGGGTTACTTGTCCAGACAATCTGATTATCATACTTTTCTATCAATATGAGTGAATAGGTATAACTACCTTATTCAGGATATCCTTCCATGTGTTCTGACATCATCCAAACCGTATCACCATGTCACAAATACACAACAGTAAGATGCATATCAGGTATGAATTACTACAACTATCATACGCCTTTAGTTTAACATATAGCTTGCACACATACACTGAAATCATATGTAGAACCAGCTTTCATACCTTAATATGCCTTCAACAAATCATACATGTAAGAACAAATTCACATATTACACAAAGCTAGTGTTTTCCCACATCTCTCTACTCATTCATTACTTCTTTACTTTTTGCTACCTATCCTTTTCATATGATTATATACGATAAACATCATTAACATTGAAGCATTTAAGATAGGAATAGATTACTCATCATTCTTGCTATCACACAAGAATTTATTTCTTATCGCACTTCATCATACTGTATGTCGCTGTTACATTCACTAGATGACCCCACCAAGGTAATTATGCACCATATATGATTCATTTTCTCTTATCATTTCATTCCCACCTTGGTCTCAATAAGGAATATATGAAAGAGAAGATGATTTTAAGACTTGGAATTTTTTGTATTCAAGCCTTCCCTTAATACATTCTCGTATGTAGTTTTACTTAGTTATCAACAGAGATATTTGATTAATTAGCACTTGCTTGAATCTCACCACCTCTTTATTTTATAACTTCTCCATCACATTTCAAACCCTTTCTTACGTTTCATAGTCCTCTTACTATATACTACTCTTTAACCCGTCATCTTTAATTCTAAATTTTTCTCTTATGACCATGTTGCTTATTCATATGTATGGTCATGTATACCATGTTGCACATATTTCCTCCTTTATCTTTATGCTGTTGTGAAGTTAACGTTCTAAATTAATAGTCCTTCTATTAGTTTTTCCTCATGTTGAATACATTACATATTCTTCATTTTTTAAATCAAGTGGATCATGCATGGGTCAAACATAGTTTCTCTTTCAATCAAGTTTTTCCCTCCTGAATACAGTCCACCTTTATATGACTTATTCATTCGTTAAACTACACCTATGTTCTTTGTTTAGAAACTAGTTTGTTGTTCTAGTCTTATGAACTACATGATCATATGATCCTTTTTACTTTTATGGACCTATTAAAAGCTCACTCTATTCTTCTACTTAGCCTTTTCTTTAGAGTTCATAAAAGCATTATACTCTATTCTATGATTCATTCTTCATGATTGATTCTTGCTATCTTGAACCATACATACATTTCACATATCTTTTCTATATTTCATATGTATAGTTCATATAATATTAATCAATAAACTGATTATGAGCTTCATATCATGTTCTATTATTCCCACTTAAGGGTTTCACATTTGAGACCCCAAAGTTAAACCTCAGATGTCAGTTTCAACTAATTCTTAGTTGTTCTGATCTTACTCATATGTTTCAACATCTTACTGTATGTACATTCTTACTCTGATGTGGGTCTAATTATTCCAATTATATTCTTATTATGTTATAGATAGGATTCGTTAGATCCTAGTAACGCATCCTGCCAACCGGACCAGGCCAAACCTAAAGTCCTGAAGCCAAGAACTACAAAGAATTACATTCTTCCTGAACTGCCACTCACAGCTCAGAAACTCGGCCGATCACTCTGGAACTCGGCCGATTGCCTTCCAGATTCTGAAACTCGGCCGACCAACTTCGACCGATCAGCAGGAAACTCGGCCGATCCTCTGGGGAACTCGGCCGATCGAAACACTACTTGTTTACCTACAAAGAAACTCGGCCGATTCAAGACCAAACTCGGCCGACCAAAACACTGTTTGAAATCCTAAACAAGGAACTCGGCCGACCAAAACATGAACTCGGCCGAACCGCTCACAGACTGAAAACCTAAACAGACCTGCTGATGTCAATTTCACTCGAATCAGCGGGCAAAACCATAGAAACAAAAGCTCATTCAAAGGTCAATTCTAGTCTACTTGTTACAAGGAATGAAATTAATAAATGCTACAATTGCATAGTGTACAACAGATATTAAAGACCCATCTTTCAAAGTATTGAGTATTTCAATTCAAACATATAAGAGCATTTCTGTACATTTCCAACAAAAACAACATTATGAAATGTAAATTCTATCTCCTTTTACATTTATGCTCTTAATTCTTGTTTCTTTTCTCGTTTTCTAACCCTAACTTTTCTAGGGTTCATCTCTAGCCCATTCTTCCACTGTATACCTGGCCAGGGTATACGTGAGAGAATAGACAGAGTAGCTTATATTGGCTGATCCAAGTACTCAGATATCGGGCCAGGATATCCAAATACTCAAATCCCCAAAGCTAACATCAAACATCTCCTATCTGCCACACATAGGACTCTAACTTACTAACTTAATGGTCCTTGACAACTCACCCTAAGCTCTGATACCAAGTTGTTACACCCCGATCTCACAATTTCCTCAAATCATGAGATTAGGGCGTAAGAAAGGATTTATAATTAACACGAAGAGCACCATTAACTTTTTCTTTCCTTAAGAACTCCTGTTTCTTCACATTGAACCACATAAAACATCTTAACAAGGGAATCCGAATATTTCTTTTACTAATCAGACTTTAACAGAAAAGATACATATATAAACATTCATGATGTCTTTCACAACTTGTGCACATAAACCTTGTTAATTAGCATACATATCGAAGAGGAACAATATTACACATCGTAATTACAACTCTCTCTCTCTAAACTCTTAATGAGGACCTAGAGTGACAAGGACCGACTGACTCAACTAATCTCATACTTGACTCTTGTGGCAGATCTACACTGAAGCTCTGATCATCTTCAAGTCCACGCGGTTAACCCTAAAATGTTTGAGTAGAGGGGTGAGCCTACTCGCTCAGTGAATGAGTACTTCATGGAAACAGACTAATGCACTAATGTGATCAAAGATATAATTTGATTAAACGATATGAAATTTAACAACAATAAATACTACACTGAACAATTCTAAAACAATATGATTGAAATAGCACATTTCTAAGCATCATCAAGTATTTCAAGTAAATAAACAGTTATATAAATTTACTGTGAACCTATATGATCGTATTTTAGATTATGCCCTAAATATATGCAGTGTACTCTGCATATAAAGATCCGCAACAAGTCCATGCTACGGTCCCACCGTACAAGACTTAGCGACACACCCGGGAAATGCTAAGTCTGACGCCAGCCCTGCTCTGCCACAGGGTCACTGGCTCGCCGGCCTTATAGCACTACTCTGAGTGCACCCGACTCCTCCTTAAACCTGAGTACACCGGCGGAGAGTCACAGGGTTACCTTCGTGACACAAGCACGAATGGTGTTAGATAACCAAGTTTTCTTTTTCTTTTTCCCAGTGCCATCGTGACACAAGCACGATTGTTGTTAGACACTGCATTTTCTCTTTCCTCGTTTGTCCGTGACACAAGCACGGATGATGTTGCAACACGAGTTTCACCCCAAAGCTGCAGATACCACTTATGGGGTTCTACGGTGTTAGGGCATCTAAGTCTATACTTGATTAACAAATAACAATTAAACAGGAATATCACATAGCAACGTAGAAACTCATGTATTCAACATATATCATATCTCAGTAACATCCCTTTCTAGGGCATGTCATATCTCATCACCTGCAATTTACGAGATATGTACTGAAATATAAGAAGCCCTGCAATATGCAAATATCATTTCAGGGAGAACAAGCATATAAAGTTAAATGCTAGAAACATACAATTTAACAATTAAGCATCACCACATCTCATATCGAGACCTTTCATACTACCATAGCATGATTCATTGAACACCCTATCCTTAGGGTTTCATTCGCCTTATTCATTCATCACACGCCAACACCCTACTCTTAGGGTTTCATTTGCCTCATTCACTTGTCACATGGCTCTTATCATGATCTCATAAGATATAAGCATTCACTAAATAAAGACTGTTTCCAACAAATCTTGTATAATCAATATAGATATGAAATCATGGAAACTTAACTAAATTTCTCAATTAGGTTAAACCCTAATTACATCATTTGATATAAATCCGTAAAGAAATCTCACTAGGAAGGGTTGCATACGTTTCTGATATGAATCTACCATTTAGGAATCATTTAAAACAGAGGAGGAATCCATATCATATCAATTTACAATAACTTAAATCAAATAGACATTTCAGGATTTAGAAATCGCATGCTAAACATTTAGGGGTTTGGTTGTTATAATCAAATTCGTCCATTAGAATGTTTGAAGGAAGAACCCACTCACCCTAAGGTGTGAAAACACCTTAAACCTGCAGCTCCACTCAGGGAAATCTCGAATTCCCATCAAAACCCTAGCAAATCTCCCAATTCCTCTTTCATTCAACTCGGAAACCTAGAAAAAGAGGGATTATGAAGAAAGGGTGAGAAAAGAGGGGATTTCGACATTATTTTGGATCAAATCAGAGCAAGGACGGAATCTTGACATAAGAGAGAAGATTCACCATAAAAGTTTATGCAAGGAATCCGAACTTACTTGATTTCACCCTTCCTGGAATCGAAAAACCCTAATTCAGCAATTCCCCCATTTTCTTCACTCAAGCCCTAATTCTCCCTCTCTCTCTAGGAGCTCGTTTCTCTGGAATGGATGACGAGAAATGAGAGCTGCTTGAGTGTGTGGTCGACCTTATAAGCCAATTTGAGCTGCTTGGGTCAATTGCAAATTGACCCAACACTCAACTTTAATTATATTAGCTGAATATTCAGTTATACAAAAGTTACTGTAATTCGTTTATTTCAGAGATCAAACATTCTTCAACAATTATGGGAATTTAACAAGTTTTTTATAATTGATCTATAAAGCTTCAGTTAAAATTTGGGATCATTTGTAGTTACCAATAAATAATTAAAAATCGAACAGTGCACTGCTATATTGCAGTCTGCAGAATATATTCGGCCGAGTTTGTCCTGCACAAACTCGACCGACACCCTTACTGTAGGGATTCAAAAGTCATCAAAAAATTATTCCAATTTAACAGAGTGTCTAAAATTGTATTTATCAAATACTGTTAAAATTTGAGATCAATTGGATATACCAATAAAAAGATAAAATTCAATTACCACACTGCTATAAAATTCTGAAATTGTGATCGGTCGAGTTTGAAACTCGGCCGACAAACAGGTCAGGGCATTTTTCAAAAATTCTGATATTTTCCAATATTGTTCACATTTTATATATATAAATCATATCCAAATTTGAAGCAAATCAGAGTTACACATAAAATACTAAAAATCATTTAGTGAGACATTCCACTTATCAAATTCTGTATTCAAGCATTATCAAAACCCTAATTTTGGGCCGATTAGGGTTTATGCTTCTTAAACCCTAATTCTCAAAACAAAAGAACAATTAGACTTCTTATCATAGTTAAAACATCGTAATTGTTTTATTGTCATTAATTAGATTTCAAGAATGATTATTCTAATTAATCTTTGCGATTGTCTAGGTAAACCCTAGTTTACCAGTTAAGCTCAGATGGGGTCGTAACATGAACTCTACATATTAGATTGTTCTAAATATTTGAAATGATGAGATATTGTCAATGATTATCTTAACCAAAAGGACCACTAGATGGGTATCAAAACTTTTCTACTTTGTAGGTTTGAACAGTCTATAGAAATTAAGATATACTTGGAGAAAAGACAATAAAAAATTAAATGCCTTGAATATACTTAAATAGAGAAATGAAGGAAATGTAACCATCGTGGGAGTAAGTGATAATAAAAAGAAAAAGGAATACATGTATGTGCACATAATAAAAATGCACTTGAAAGGTAATGATAATGATGAGGTACCTCTCTCTACTATATCAAAAATTAATTATATATAGCTTGTTGTATTTACCTTGGATAAAGTTGAAAAATAATAACACATTGTCTAGTATACTTGATTCAAATACTGTTGACATAAACAAATTCAACAATCTTATTATTTAAAACACCTCTTTTGAAAATTATATCTTTGAATTAAAAAGAATAGATGACTTATATCAATCGTTTACCTCTTTTTGTGCTCAAGCCAATCATATTCTTTAAGAAAAAATTGATGATCAATTTGTATGCTTGATTAAGATCTCACTTGAAACTGTTTGAAAATTAAAACTACTAAAACAATATTTTGCTAAGGAAAGTGAAAAGTTGAACTTATCTTTTGAAAAGATTTCAAATATTCTTGTTACATTCTCATGTTGGTACTCATGAATTCGGTTATATACTATAACATGATCTTATCAAATGCACTAGTAATGAAACATGCCTTGTGTATAAATTTTTTTAGATATTATGCTTTCTCATGTCATCAAAAATGATTTTGGTACCATAACTTCTCTCTAAAAAAGAAGTAAAAAGATCATGAGACTTATTTGCAAATCATTGTTTTGGTCTTAATATGTGCCATAACATCATGTACTTTAATTTAGACATCATTTTCTTTGGGATCATATTGCTAAAAATAACATATGTCTTCATCATGTTGATACTGAAAACCAATTAGCTGGTATTTTTATAAATCCCCTTGGCTTAGAACAATTTATAATAATTAGAGATAAGTTAAGTATTGTTCCTCTTGAAGATGTATATTTTGATCTCTTTGCGTAATGATTTTATTATATACACTAACAATATTTTTCTAAATGTTTATCTAAAAATAATTTAGTATTATACTTAGTCAAGCTCAATCCATGCTCACTACAAAAAAAATCCTCCATAAAATGAAGTGAGCTTGCTTGAGTATTAATTCATGGCTAAATTGCACATTATTTTAAGAATTATATTAAGGGGGTATTCTTTTACTTTTTGAAATGACAAAGGGGGAGAAATAATCTCAAAAGAAACACTTAAATTCTTTGAGCTTTTATGTTTTTTTGATTGAGTTTTTGAGTTGAGAAACACGTTGCCATAAAGCAAATTGGTATAAGTGTGCACACATTCTGTGACATTCAAGGAATATCTCACCAAGGTATGAAAACTTCATTTCAAGTTTTGTTTATCGAAATGTTTGTTATCTACAAAAAGGGGGAGATTAAAAGGGGGATAAATAAGAGATGAAAAAGGGGGACAAATAATTCATCCTTTAATATGTTTATCAAAATGAGTCATCTTGTATTTATACTCTCTATCCTTTGAGATGACAAAGGGGACAAATAATTCAAAAAAAATTGTTCATTTGTATTTAAAAGAGTTTATTTGGATATTAAAACTTGGCCTTTAGATTCATATTTTTACTTGATTCCTTGGGTTCTGCACTAACTTGAATGTTTTATCATGAAGTTTGAAATCTCATTTGGTCATTTTTTTTGTAAATAGTGTTCTTATGTTTGAGCTCATTTTTTGGTATGAGATTAAGGGGGAGCTCAAAATATTTTGATATAACTTGCATATTTTTTAACCTTGCTCTTAATGGCTTCTCTATATCAATATGGGCTTAACATCCCTTATATCTAGTCTAGAGATATTTTTCTGTTGACCTCATTTCTATGCTTTATTGGTCCTCTATATCAATATGGGCATAATATCTCTTCGATTTAGTCTAGAGATACTTTTGTTGACCATTTTTTTAGATCAAAGGATTCTCATATCATTTTCGAGCTTAACATCCTTTGAAAATGGTTGAGAAATCAATTTTTTATTTTGTACTTTATATTTTTCGTGGCATCTCTATATCATGGTGGACTTAACATTCCTTACCATTGATCTAGAGTATATTTATGATATTTTTGCTTTATTGGGTCTTTTTATCATGAAGGACTTAACATTCCTTCATTGGTAATTAGACAATATTTCAATCTTTCCTTGATCATAAATGGCTTTTTGACTATGCCTCACTATGTCTTAATGACTATCTTTTTGAGTTTTCCTTCAATTGGTATTCTATTTATATTGATACATTGGGCATAAGTTTTGTGACGCATCGTTCGAATAAAACATTATTAACTAAGCGGAAGCGTTCATTAGCAGCGGATTACTGAGAATCACTAAAAATTAAAACCTTTTTCAAAGAGATCCAAAAAGAACAACTCTTTCAAAAAGAACCAAAGTAATTTGATTTCATTCTATTTCACTAGTACATATCGTGTATCATCTCATCTCAAGGATTACAACATCAACTGTTCTATTAAACTGTATACAGACAACATAAGAACATTGAGGCATCCAGCCAAAATCTCAGATCGATTCATTAAAACCAACTACAGACACCGAGGACCTGAGAGTACAAAGATGACACATAGGACTCTATTCACACATATACAAAACTTGATAGCCAATGTCTCCACATGAGAATTCACTACTATTCATGGTGTTGTTGTTGTTCTTCTCTGACTATAGGGTTTCTATCTCCTCGTCCACGTCCACCTAAAAATTTGGATGCCACAGGGGTGAGACAATTGTAAATTGCCCCATCGAGAGATATAACTCTCTGCCAAAACATTATTATTGCAGTTTAATTGAATAAAATTGTGCAGAGGTATTATATATATTCATCAGCAGATAGATCAATGTCTAAATAGATTAGAGCAGTATTCTTATTCAAAGCATTTCAGCTATGACTTGATAAGGCAGCATGATACTTATTCAATGAGGAATTAAAGTATATGTATAACATTTATCCTTCTGGGATATGCTCATCAAAGTAACATCAACCTTCTCGGTCAGTACGAGATTATATGGTAGAGACCTCATGTGTTAAACTACAATTAGCTTGCCAGGGTATATTGACACCTTCGCTATAGAGTTATAGTTGTAGCATATACTCTCTTCAGGCTTAGATCACACAACTAATGCCTGGTATTATTTTGTGGAGTCATGGCTTGTAGCCATACTCTTTTAATAAAGTATTGGGATCTTAATCCCTCATCTCATCAGGTACATTTCCATTTCTTAACAAGTTCATCATCATGATTATAGAACATGGGTATTCAAACCCTCAGTTCATTATAGATTACGTGTTACCACTTATCAGGTAACTTAATACCTCCAGGTCATCTGACCAAGGTAATCATGATTCATGCTACACAAGCATTCTACATAGCTCACAAAGCTCATTTCACCTCTTGTTACCTCTTAGTAGGCAACAAGGCATATTATGGCTCATTAACAACTTTAATAAAAGAAACATCATATCTCATACCTTGCTATGTTCGTCTTTTCATGATACATGCATGATTAGTTCTTCCTGATAACAATTATAATGCTTACATATCAGCACCATGCAACACAAAGTAATACCATTATTCCCTTTTTAGGGTTAGGATTTCTCTTACATATCATCACCCTCCATTCGGGTTTTCCATAAATATTCATTTAGGTTCTCAAGATCATATTACTAATGATTGAGCCATATTTCATTGCTTCACACAACTATGAGCCAACATTGAGAGCATAAGCATTTAATCATGCTTATTGATTTGGATTAACCTTTTCATAAGGCATGTTAACCTACACTTATCAAAGTGCATTACATCTCAATGTAACAATTGGCATGACACACTTCATGTGTTACCCATCCAAGTATATTGGGTTTAAAATGCACCAAGGTATATCAAGCTTGGGTGCTGGATGTGATATTTATCATATCTTGATGTATCACTTCTCTCATCACCTTTGTCTTACATGAATTCATCAACTTAGCTTGTATTAGGGTACTTTCCCATCCTAATACTGTATGCACCAGTTCATCACATTTATCATGTAATGTATTGGTCATAAGTCACTTATTTAGAATATGCAACCATTGCTAATGATATGGACTCATCTTTTAATTAAGGCAGTATTGATATAAAGATGTTCATTCTCAACCTCTTTAGGTATTTCACTTATCTATAAATTAATCACTATTACATTAATAGGAATAGGGTTTCCCATCTTTATCAACTAGGGTTTACATAACATCTTCCCATATTTGGGTTTCACATAACATCACTCTACATTAGAGTTTCACATAACATCCTTATTTATCAGGGTTTCACATAACATCCTTATTTATCAGGGTTTCACATAACATTTCCTGAAATTAGGGTTTCACTTGACATCACTCTGTATTAGAGTTTTATCATAGCATCACCATGTATTAGGGTTTCACATAGCATCACCCTGTGTTAGGGTTTCACATAGCATTACCCTGCATTAGGGTTTCACATAGCATTACCATGTATTAGGGTTTCACATAGCATCACCATGTATTAGGGTTTCACATAGCATTACCTTGTGTTAGGGTTTCACATAGCATTACCATGCATTAGGGTTTCACATAGCATTACCCTGCATTAGGGTTTCACATAACATCACCCTGTATTAGGGTTTCACATAGCATTACCTTGTGTTAGGGTTTCACATAGCATTACCCTGCATTAGGGTTTCACATAGCATCACCTTGTATTAGGGTTTCACATAACATTACCTCATGTTAGGGTTTCACATAGCATCACCATGTATTAGGGTTTCACATAGCATTACCTTGTGTTAGGGTTTCACATAGCATTACCCTGCATTAGGGTTTCACATAGCATTACATAGCATCACCCTGGATTTGAGTTCTACATCAAATCAATATACCAGGGTTTTACATTTCATAACCCTAACTTAGGATTACTCATATCATCACCCTCAATTAGGGTTTCACTATTACCCTAGATTAGGGTATCACTCAGAATTGCCCTGAATTAGGGTTAGGGTTCATTAACCTTCTCGATTAGGGTTCTCATGATCTCTTCACTAAGGATCATACCCTAATCATCACATGATTAATACTCATATATGAATTCCTTTCTATCATCCTCTCAACTTGATTAGGTTACATCAACCCTTCAATCAAGTGCATACAATTATGGTTGACATAGTGTATTGAGACATTACTTTCATAAGCTTTTAGGGTTAACCATTCTAAAGGTACTGATCATCTAGGTACTTTAGGGTTTCAACATTTGTACCTATCATTGATAATCATTAATATCAACCATTGGATCAATGGATCAATCATCACTTTAAATCTCCAAACGATTTGATCACTTTTGACCTCCATTCGGTTTTGGCATTTCAATACCAAACGGTTTTGAAACTGTTTGATTCCAAACGGTCTTGAGACCATTTGATCTCAAACAGTCTCAAGACCGTTTGGACACAAACGGTCTCAAGACCGTTTGGTCCAAGTCGGCCTCAAAACCGAAAGGATCACCTAAAGGTTTCCATCAACCAACCGATCATGATTTGCACCATTGAAATCTTCAACAATTGAACTAGTTAAGTACATCAATCATTGACTCTTGAATATCCAACCAATCCACCTTAGCTTTTGACCTCAAAACGTTCCTGAGACCGTTTGGACTCAAACGGTCTCAAGACCGTTTGGTCCAATTTGTCTTGAAATTGAATGGATTCAATTAGGGTTTTCACCACTTCACCCGATTAGGGTTTGCAATTGGTAGATTATCCAATCATGGAACCTTTAGAAACCAATCAATTAAATCAATTAGATAATTATTCAACACATCATCAACCCTCCTCAAACGGTTTACCCCCTCCATTCGGTCAACCACTCCAAACGGTTTGGAACCCAAACCTCCAAACAGTTTGCAAACACCAAACGGTTTGGTGAAGCCGATTGAGCCATATTGTTGAAACCGTTTGCACCCAATTTTCTTTTGAGGTGTGTGCTTAGTATGATTTCATCATCCTCAAGCTTCAACCCCTCGAAATCTACTACCATTTCATAATAGCTTCATCAATCAATCAACGTAATTGCAAGAAGAACAATTGAACAAAATTGATTGAGGAATTGAATTCAATAACAATGAATAAGGGTTCAAGTTATAAAACCCACATTCAATTGAGCTTCAAATCTTCAATCTCCACGTCTTTAATGGTGAAAGAAACATCTTCCACTATCCCAAGCTCGTCCTTAAGCTTTGAGTGAAAAGGAATGGCTAGAATTGAAGATGGAATGGAGATAAGAAGAAATCATGCATTGATTTTCGATTTCCACCATGGAATCAAGATGAAAAGAGGTCATGGAGCTTACCAACAGGTTGGGGGTCGTCCTCCTGATCCTCCAAAGCTCCCTTGTTCGTTTTGCAAGCAAATAGTGGAAGTGGTTTTGAAAATGTCTCTCAATTGAGTTGTAAAAGGTGTTTTTATAAGAAATTCAATGAGAGAGAAAATATTTTATAAAATCCTTTTAATTCCAAAATTGGTGCCACCTCTCCCCCATCAATTTCTTGCATGCAAATACATCTTCCCCTCCTTCTAATTCCTATTCATTATCCATGAATTAAGGAAAAGCAAATTAAGCACCTTAAATCATATAATACTAATATCCCATTTTTAGTGGATATTACTTTTGATTTAACTAATGTGAGTGGGTTCTCCACTCACTTAGATATTTTCGTGCCTTTTCAAGGAAAATGCTCATAAAACCTTATCTAATTTCAACCATTACCATTTTGGTTGAAGGCACTTCGATTAACATATTTATTTTTGCATTAATTTGAAGTAAAGTTCCAATTATGCTGAAATCTTGATTATTTTAATATGAAGATTCTCTTTCTTCCAAAATGATTCAAATGAGGCGCCCCTCTCAAATTATTTTCTCTACATGATGCCAAGAATCATTAGGGACCCTCTTGAAGTGGTATTTTGCATATTGAACCCTAGATTTTGGGTAAATTGCACATTACACCAAAACTAGGTTTTAATGCACAAACATTGCTCAACATGCTTTTTCTTGTTATTCAAACTTGTAAGAGCCATAATACTGCATCATACTCATTCTTATGATGCTTCAACATATGAGGAACATTTTTCCATGCACAATTTGCAATTTAACCCCTCCACTTGGGTCATTTGCATTTTAGTCCAAAACAAGTAAAACATTATTTCAATATTATTCAAAAAGGATTAAAATTGAAATATAAGTTCCTCCTGAGCCTTAATTACTTTTCAAGAGATAATATAAATCATATAATCAACTTTATTAAGCAAAACATCTAGGTTTAAGCATAACCCGGGTCAGGGATGTTACAAGTTTTTCCTCTCCAAAATGACATAGTAAGATTTGCATTGATCTTTTTTGATATTGACAAAAGATGGAGAATAATCCATGAGATAAATTGGCTATAAAAGGTATGAAGTTCCAAATTTTCTACTTTCAATTTATCTAATGGAAATATTTGTTATCATAAAAAAGGGGGAGATTGGTATCAGGTCCAACATCAGTGCCAACAAATATATAATTTTAGAGGAGTAAGACCTCAAATGTGTGGCAGGAGAATAAAATCTAGTGTCTAATATCAAATGTAGCAGAGGAATAAAACTCAGTGAATGGTATAAGAATAGAACATAGTGTTTAGAAATAGTATATGTGGTAGGGGGAATAAAACTCGGTGCCTAAAACATGGTGTTGCTACTTCTAGTTATGACTAGTTAATTCACACATACAAATGGAGTAGGCAAGACAAAGTATGGCCATTTCCTTATAAAGGGATGTGAAACAATCAACTATTATCAAGTGGGGTCAAAGAACATGCATAAATAGAAAGCTTAGGCCAGAAGGCCATCAACATTGTATTCTCGCATAAGAAAGAGAATGACATCATAAAATCAAATAACACATTTTCTACTAGAAGTAGACTAAATACAATATAATACAGTAAGTGTAGACAAGACAAGTATCTAATATAGCTCTCACTAACATTTTATTCAAGTATTTACATTCTCTATATATTTCAATTTATCTCATTAAACTACAGAAAAATGTTTGGCATGGTATCCATATATTATCTCATATTACTAGTTATTTTTTCTTCAAGTTATGCATCCAACTTTATTATAGATTTAAAAGTTCTGCCAATGGATTCCTCACTTTTTTTGTTCAAAATCTTTATTTATATTATATTAGTTTTCACTCATAAAGTTTCATCTATGTTTGCGATCAAGTGTTCCATTCACTTTATGATGTACCACGACAGATTTTTCTTTTTTCTTTGTCTTCACTTTGATTTTATGAGAAAAGATGTGGCAAAAAATAAATAGTAGTCAATTCACTCATTTCTTTCTATTATCTTCCCTTCTCTATCATTTTGTCCAAACAGATAAGAAAAAATACTTATCTTCACCCTTCTTCACTGTCATTCCTATCCTACGATACCAATGTTGTCGTTTAAGAAAATAGTTCTATCTATTTGTGATGTTGATTGGTTCATACTTTCTGTAATCATATTTTCAATATAATATGTTAGTCGGTCCTCATTTACAATCGTGTTTTTTCATTTACAAATTCAAAATGTTGTATTTATTTATGATAAAGACTATTTCATTTCTTGTTGAATCTTTTGGTCTTACTTCACTCTTATGTCTAAAATTACAAATATATTTACACCATAAACTTTTACAAAAAAAAAAGATTGTGGGTCCATTTTCAATACTATGATTGTTTTGAAAGTGGTGTTGGCTAAGTATTCAAAAATGACTTGACTATTAATACTTGAAAATCTAAAATAATAAACACCACATTTTAGAACTAGAAAACTACATACAAAACTTTAAACTATATGTTAGCTTTGAAATCTATATCTTATAAATGTATGATTTTATTTTTTTGGAGTTAGTTATTATTTTTGTATGTGTAATGTATATAGATAGAAGGTGGACATCAAAAAATTGTACTGTTAGTGCTTTTTAAGACAAAACTAATACTTATAATTATATATTGGTTGATTTTGCCCTCAATCCCACTCACAAATAATATCTTATCAAAAAAAATTATGGATGCATTGCAAAGTCTCTTTCCTATGAATTATTAAGAAAAAAAATCAATTTATATTACACCGTACCAAATGTATAGGAAAAGAACAAAATCATTATTTAATTGTGATTTTTTTAGAACACAAATACTTATCTGATTGCATTGCACCAATTAACTCTTATGTCTTGTTCATAGAACAAAAGAAAAAAAGGGTTAGTTCTAGAAAGATGAAAATGAGAAATAAAAATCAAGTATATGGGATTTATTTGGTCAGGTGCATTTTAAATGCATTAAATTTAATGTCCTTTGTTTGGTATATGCAAATAAAAAACCACATCGTAAACAATTTTTATATTGTAATTATTTAAATAACTATGACACTCCAAATATCCAACTATAGGGGTGAGGATTCGGTTAAATTGGTTGATTATGGTTAAATCAGTTTGGTTAAATGGTTTACTTTGAGCTTTTAATCATTAACCTAATGATCCAGTCCTATTTTAGGGATTCATATTGTGCTTGTTTGTTCCTTAATCACATCTATACTTGTTAGAATGCATGCTACTTCCCCCAATAAATGGTTTACTGTCAACTTCACATATGGATAGTTTTTGCATATTTTATAGGTACTTTGACCACTACTTGATGAAATGGAGAGAGGAAGGATGAATCTAGGGTTTCCCCTTGATGAAATGGAGAGAGGAAGCCAAAATGATTCCTGACCTATACCAAGTGATCAAAGAATGTATTGAAGAAATAACCTCCATGGATGACAAAGTTCAAAGCCCAAATGTGTGGAAAGGACCCCAAAACAGTCGTGCTATCGAGGAATGACCATTTTGGGACATGCCCCCAATAAAAAAAACCTTCAAAAAATGACCAAGTTGGCCAAAAAGGCCATTCTAGCCAGAATGGTTGTGTTGGGAAATCCTGGAACAGCAGTGCTGGCTAGAATGCTCGAGTTGGCAGATCTAGAAGGCCTAAATTCCCCTTTCACTTTTAATATTCCACCATAGTCATTTCCATCCAGCACGACCATTCCTACTCACACCCACCACGGTCGTTCTACCTAGAATGACCCTACTATCTACCAAACCCTATTACTTCCCTAGTATAATTTTACCTAATTCCCCCCACTTAACCCTAGACCCCTATATAAACCTTGGGGGTGGATGGAGATCAAATATTACCATCCTTAAGCATTCATTTCACCTCCATAGCTCCTACCTACCTCATTTCACCTCCATTCTATCACCTTCCACTGCAAAACCCTCATTTCTAGGATTTTTGGCCATTTTCCACTACACATCCATGCCATTCAACCTTGGAGGAGGGAGGTGCTTGAGTAGATGTTGCTAGGAGGTGGAGAAGTAGGAGTCTTCATCGAGCCACATGGCTTTCCACTTATCTACTCCTTCTTTCTCCATTTTTGTATTTTCTTATTCTATGAGTAGCTAGCCTCTTAGGTGGGTTGTTTGGGGTATTACCTTGATACCATGTTGGGGGAAATTAATATGTAAATATTATACTTTCACTTCTAGTGGTTGTGTTCCACTTCAATTTCATTTCTCATAAATTGCTTTGTGGTTTTCTCTTGAAACCATCTAAAATTCTAGGAAAATTGCTTATATGTAGCTAATTTTGGAAACTGCTCCTATCCAGTTAGTGGATCCCTAGATAGATTTTCACCTTCCTACATGCTAATCAATTCTGCTATACCTAACTGAGAGATCTAAGTAGCTAGTTTAGAAGCATTTAGTGTAATCGACTTGGAGCTTCCTAAAGGCTAGTTGGTAGGTGATGTGAGGCCCAAAACCACATTTTCATCTTCCATTACTACCCTCGGCCCTCATTGCCCTAGGAGATTCTATCATATAAACCTAGATTAGATTATATCCTAAAATAATTCTACCTAAATCCTAATCCAAGTGAGCCTCATAACTATGGATAGGAGGTGATAGGGATTAGTTCCCTTATATACACCCTACCCAACCATGGCCAATTAGTAGTTTAGGGCAGTTCATTAACATCTATCTTGTTGTTTGGTTTGGTAATACAAATGAAAGATTAATGTTTACATGTCATCTCCCCAACTCAATTAACAACTACATTCCCTCAAACAACCCATGCTTCCCATAATTGCATTAAAACCCTAATTTGCTCTCTTGTTAGTTCATGCTTGCTTAGCTAGTCTCTTTACTTTTCTAGTTAATTGACTTGCTCTTGCCTTATTCTTGCTAGTTTAGGTCTTTAATTACTCTATTGCCTAGTTTGCTAGTCTAGTGTAGTGTAGATCTCTTCTTGCTTGTCTTAGTGTAATTTGCTTCCTTTCTTTCTTAGCTTGTCATTTTTTGCTCAATAATACTAGTTATCTAGGGTTATATTAGGTTTTGATTCTTATTTTTTCTACTTTAATTTCTTGCTTTTTCACCATTAGTTTAATTAAAAAAATCAACCTTCAAACCCTTGACCCTAGACTCCATAGTGGGAACCTAGAAAAACTAATCTAGCTCTAGTGCCCCCCTCTCTGGGTTCGACCCCTAACTTGTCCCTTTCCTATACTATACACGACCTCGTGCGCTTACGAGTGAAGAGTGTTAATTTATGTGAGCTTTATAAATTTGAAAGAAACATGTTGTGCATTCAATCTTTGAGGTACCCGTCTAATCAAGATTCGATTTATTTAGGTGTATACCTCAAGGTGAGAAAAAATTCCCTAAGATTTCTGGCATCATTGTTAGGGATAAAAAGTGTTGTAGATCCCTAGTAGTTGTGGTGTGACTCTCCCCTTAAGCATCGTCTCTTGCCAGTTTATTTGGTTGTGTTTGGGAAACACACCAAGCTTTCTGGCGTCATAATTGAGGGTAGAAATATCCATAGCTCCCTAGTAGTTGTGATGTGACTCTTCCCTTAAGCATCATCTCTTGCCAGTTTACTTGGGTGCATTTGGAAAACACACCACCTAACTGAATTAGTGTCAGTTAATTTGGTTATGGTTAATTGGTTAATGGTTAATTTTGTCAGTTATTATGGTTAACTAAATAACATTCTTATAATAATATTGTTTTGAAATACTCGTAAAATAAAACCATGGCATCCAGGTCTGTTAGGGGGACTGGAGGGGGAGTGAACGTGCGACATTCCGCCTCCAGCTCGTGAAACTCACCAATTTTTAGAGGAATAAAGGTGAAGGTCAAGTACATAGTCATGATCTGGACTCCTCTCAACCTATTTTGCCTTGAGACCAAAGGTGGTCGAAGCTTCTCAAGTCAAACAAATCTCAGTTCTCTCTGAATCATATGAATGTAACAATGAATAACAATGAGATAATGTATCCAAAATTTGAAGCTATGGTGAATGTTGGTAGATGGAGCAGATGTCTCATTGGATACATTATCGACTTTAGGCCTCACTTACCCACCTTGGAAAACTACTTAGCATGGCTCTGGAATCTACAAGGGATGATTGAAGTATTCAATAGAGGAGATGGTATATTTCTTCTGCAATTCTTTGAGTCTCAGGATCTTGAATTTGCACTCTCTAGAAGTTGGTATGTGAAGAACATGCCATTGATTATATAGAAATGGAAGTTGGTGATAGTTTTTTTAAAATAAGACTGAAGGAAGTCCCTCTATGGACTCAGTTATACAAATTGCCTTTGGAGCTTTGGGATGCAAAAATGTTTGAAAGAATTGGATCTTCTTTGGGGACTTCTGTAAGAATGGATGAAGCTACCAAGTTTTGTTCAAGAATTGAATATGCTAGAATTCTGGTCCTATTTACTACGGATGTTAAGTTTCGTTCTTCTGTTACCCTTTCGAGTGATGCTGGTGATGAACATGTTGTATACTTGGCGTATGACTGGTTTCCTTATAGATGTAATGTGTGTGGTCTATACATGCATGATGATTGTTTTACTAGTGATAAACACAATCCTGTCAAACAAGTTTAGTTGGAAAAGAACAATGATGAATAATTTCAAGTTCAAAGTGAGGAAGCTATTTCTAAAAATCCATTTACACTAAACAAGATAGGTGTTCAACATAATGCTGACTTAGTTAAAAATATGTTGTTGTAGAAAGCTAATGCTAATAGCTGATCTATTCCATCAACTCTTATTCCTATTTTCTCACAAAGCTCTCTGACTATATCTACTGAAGAGGATAAGAACAATGAGGATTGTTTAAAGTATAGAAGAGTTCAATATCCCCTAAAGTTTAATGTGAAGTCGGTAGTTGGTATTTTTCATAGGGTTATAAACTCCATCTTCTCGCCTGTGCAAAACAAATTTAGTGGATAGGAAATTATTAGTGAAAAAGTTGAGGCTGGCAGCTCAATAGACAAGGGGGTTAAATAAATCTATCTATGAACTTTTTTTCTTGGAATGTCAGAGTATTTCTAATAAGGCTCTAGGTGTCTAAGGATAAATTAGGAGGTCTAATAAGCGTATCTTTATCATTAATGAATCTAAGCTCTGAATTGGTAAAATCAATACTTTTATGAATAAGTTCTTTCTTGAATATAAGTGGATTTCAAACCATGAGTCCCATGTTCTTGGGAGAGTGATAGTTCTGTGGAAGGAAGATACATATCACATTTTAAAAATTGGTGAGTGCAATCAAGCTATTCATTGTAGAGTCAATCTGAGGAGGTTTCTTTTTGCCTTACTGCACTTTATAGTCATAACGATGACTTAGATAGATCAAGCCTTTGGGAGTTTCTGTTGAATATAAATTCTACTATGTTAGGACCTTGTACTATCTTGGGTGAATTTAATTTAGTGAGAAAGGTTTGTGAAAATATTGGAATACAACCTCCCTCAAAGAGATCTATGGATGAATTTGATGAATTTATGTTGGATAGTCATTTGTATGAGCTAGATTTAGGAGGTTTGTACTTTACTTGGGACAACCATCAAGATGGAGAATATTTGGTCACATCTAAAATATATATATTCTCTACAATGATCAACTCTTATCTACCTTTAATACTTATAGTGGTGAGTGTTTTTCTAATACTATCAGTGACCACAGAAGGATCTGTTTGACAATCGGAAATCCTAGAAAGATTTGTGCACCTTTTCATTTTTTTAATGCTTGGACTTCTATTGATGGGTTGTATTCTATTTTGGAAGATGCATGGAGTTTAAATGTTGAAGACTTTGCTACATTCAATCTCTATAGGAAACTATGGAACATAAAACAAAAACTTAAAGACTAGAATAAGAAGTATGTGGGTTACATAATTGAAAAGCCAATATTTCCTGAGACATGGATCTTGAGGCCCAAAAGAAAGCTGATTTGTACCCTCTTGATGATATTGCTAGAGAAAATGCTAAGAAAATTAGACTGGAAGCAAAGGAGGCTAGTAATGTTAAAGAATCCTTCTTAACGCAAAACTCTAGAGTTCAATGGTTGAAATGTGGAAATTCCAATGCTAATTTTTTTATTCCTCTCAAAAAAATGCCAAGATAGTTATAGTATCAAAAGCCTTCAGGTTAATGGTAAATTGATTCATGACCAGAATAACATCAATGATGTTGTTCATAGATTCTATACTGAGTTATTCTACAAAAAGGAGGAGACCAAAGTTGTTTGAGTAGGTCCTTGAGGTGGTCCTAAGTTGACAACTTCTCAACATGAATGTCTTACTGCTAAGTTCACTAGAAAAGAAGTTGATGAGGTGGTTAATAATCTATATGATGACAAAGCCTTGATCCCTAATGGGTTTAATGGGTACTTTAATAAGAGAGCATGGAAAGTTATTGGGAATGATGTATTTGATGTTGTTCTTGAATTATTCTCAAATGGATGTTTGTTGAAGGAAGATAATAGAACGTTTATTAATCAGATCCCCAAAGGTTTGGATAACTCTCTGATTGCCAGATGGAGACATGTATCTCTGTGTAACACCTTTTACAAGATAATTTTGAAAATTCTTGCAAATAGGCTTCAGTTGGTTTTACCTTCTATTGTGGATGATAATCAATGTGCTTTTATTAAGGGTAGAGATATCAAAGATGCTATTATGATCTCAAATGAAATTTTGAGTGATTTCAAGAAGGGTCTTGGATCTCTTATGTGTGTTCAGGATGATATATCTAAAGCCTATGATTATGTGAATTGGATCTACCTTCTTTCTATTATGTATACTATGGGGTTTCCTAGTACTTGGATTCACTAGATTGAAGCTATATTTAATACTACTTCCTATCAGGTTCTTGTAAATGGAGAACCTACAAACTCTATATGGCCTAATAATGGGGTGAGGCAAGGTGACCCTATTGCCGCTTACCTATTTGCTATTGTGATGTAGGGGTTCACTGAGATGATTAAAATACAAGTAGCGCATAATCTAATTCATCCTATTCAGGTTTCAAAAGACCTATGTTGTTCACATCTTATTTTTGCATATGATTTGATGGTTTTCTCTAAAGATGATGGGGAGAGTGACAAAAATCTCAAGCAAATCTTTGATGATTTTAGTTATTCTTCTGGCCTAAAGACTAACTTGCTAAAGAGTTATATTCTCATCAGTAAAAAGGTAGATGGAGTTAGAATGTATGAGCTTCTTGGAATGAATATTGGTTCTATGGACAACACTAATTATCTTGTTGTTCCTTTATTCATTGGGAAGATTTCAAAAAAAGCACTATTCTACTCTTGTGGATAAAATCAAGAAGCGAATGAAGAGTTGGAAAGTCAAATTGCTTTCATTTTTAGGGAGAGTTGAGCTCATCAGATCAACATTATCTTTGATGTATATTAATTGGGTGTTCTCTTTCCCAATCCCTAGCTCTACTCTTGAGGATATTGATCATATTTGCATGGAATTTTTGTGGGGACAAATTAAAAGTAAAAGAAACTTGCATTTAATTAAATGGGATATTGTAACCCTTCCAAAAAAGGAAGGATTGGTCTGAGGAAGAGTAAAGATATTGCTAATTTGTGTTTTATGTTAAATGCATGAAATGTTGCTAGTAAGAAGGATATTCTATGGGTCAAGTGGATTAGTGAGAAATATATGAAGAAATTCTCTTTTTGGACTACTGAAGAGTCATCAAACCACTCTCGGTTGTTTAATAATATTCTTAGAGTAAGAGATATTCTTCTTCCTCTTGTTACTTTTAATATTGGATCTAGAGATAGTTTTTGGCTTTATCAAGATCCTTGGTGCTCTTCCAAGTTTTTAGGGGACATCCTTGGGAAAGAAATGGTTATTCATCCGGGTCTTCCTTCTAACTCTCTACTGAATGCTATCATTCCTAATAATAAATGGAAAGTTCCTATTAGCAGATGGTCCAATTCTCTATCTAAAGTTTTGAATAATTATCTACATGGTTTGAGTGAGAGAGATTATCTAACTTTTGCTAGTACGAAGGATGTCAACATCAAATTAATATGGGAGAATGTCAAAAGTAAAGGGGTTGAGGATCCTAGATATGAATGGATATGGAACTGCAAATGTCAATCAAATTGTATTATTCACCTATGGAAAGTGAAACACAACTAGCTCCTTGCTTCCAACTATGATAGAAGAAGGGGAATTTTAGTAGCATCTATCTGCTTTCTTTGTATGAATGGTTATGAGGATACTCATCATATTTCATATGAGTGTTCGTTTACTAAGATTTTATGGAATCAGACTCGGTTTGAAAATAAAATTGATGCGATTCCTACATTTTCAGAAGAGACTATTAGATTGAGGAGCTTTTCTATAGGAATTGTTATTCCTTTGTTTCTCTACTATTGTTGGATGGATACGAACACAAGAGTTCATCATGGTGTTTACAAAGATGCTAAGGTTGTTTGGAAACAAATTACTAAAGATTATGATGTTTTAGGGTGATGTGGTGTTATGCCTTTCTTATGCAATATGATCCTTTTTGCAGGATTGATTCCTCTGGTTGGTATTCAAAGAGTCTGAGACTCTCAGTTAAAAGGTGGTCACTATCTCAGTTGAGAGTATGTGACTATCATGTGTTTTTCGAGGTGAAGGTTATATCCTTATGGTTTCTCTATTTCAAGAAGAATTTTCGGTGATAACTATCATATCATGTATACTATCTGACATGTTATTCTTGGCCATTTATTTTCATTTATGTGGGTATAAATCTTCTACTTGCATTCAAAGAGTCTGATACTCTTAGGTGAGAGGTGCCTGAAGATGATGGGCCCTTTTAAACCATCTCAGTTTGAAAGAATGTGACTATCATGAGTTTTCTGATGTCTAAAATATGTGTTATATTTTCCTAGTAGCTCTGGTTCATGAAGAATTCTAGTTTTCTGTTCTTTTCTCCTGGATGGGGTCAAATTGTATATCCTATTTGGAAGAGGTTCTGTATGGTCTAGAAAAGATTGGTTGATGGACCTGGGTGATGACATCTGTTGATGGTGGTGTCATGATGGTTTGGGTGTATATTAGCCTGATTATACATTCTGATTGGTTATACTTGTGTATAGATATGATACTTTTATTTTCTTATTATTTCTCATTTTTGAGTTTTTTTTACCATTTTTTTTGAATAATTGTTGTATAATAGTAGTATGGAAAATAAATGTAGCATTGTATAGCTCATGAAAACTTAATTAGTATATAGATATGTAATTTCTTGATATGAAAATACAACTATATAGGTATATCTATATGTAGGATATTTTTTTAGAATAAGTAGGGGTCATTTAGTTAATTCGATTAACTAAACACATATATTTTTAACCCAAACATAAATATTATAACATATTAACTGAAATAAATTAACCAAATTATACAAATTTTCCTAAAAAATTAACCATTATGAATTAACCATTTGGTTAATCGATTATTAACCAAACTCTAATAACTAATACCTAGCTATAGCACTGAGAAAGGACATGTCAAGGACGTTTGACATGTACCTAGTAGACATAGGGATGTAGTGGGCCATCAGTCTCCTTGTACATGTATACTACAAAAAGTATTAGACGTCGATGTTTGTGGTGTGAAGCTGAATGCCCTACAGACTAAAACCTTACTACAATCATGGCATGGTTTACAACCAATTACACGAAATTCAGCACCAGGTTTGGCATTAGTAAAAAAATAGTATAGCACAATGTAACATATCCTACCAAACAAAAAAAGTAAAATCAAAGTGTGAACAAAATCAAACCAATCAAGTGATGTCCTTGTGTGAATTTAGATTTGAGTAATTGAACTTGTTAGTGTTATTTCATTTATTTATTATCTCTGGAATAGCTAATTGGGTTGCCTTTCCTTAAGCCCATTAGTTTGGTCTACCTTATGTTATTTTGTGTCTCCAATATACCATATCTTGTTATTTGAGTCTATATATATGACTCGATGCTACTTTCTCAAAATATAATATGAATTTTTCCTCACATGGTATCAAGAGTGCATTTTTTACCCTAAGGTTTTAGGAGGACCAACAACCATCTGACACCCCCTCCCTATCTACTATGCACCCTGCCCTCTTCCTCTTCTTCTTCTTCCTTACCCTCTCCTCTCTTGCCCTCCCCCCCAACTCTAGATTGCCATCAAAACATTGTGTTGCAACAATTGTGATCGATAGTGGCATTGAACCCCAACTGGCCTCTGATTAGGCAAACCACCTATAACATACCCATATTTGGCTATCCTGAGTCTACAACCCTAATCCCAATATTAGGAGATTAGTTTTCTTGATATTTAGATATGATCAAACAAGTGTAGATCTGAGTTGTAATACATCTTGCTTGTACCCCAGTGAACATGTAATGTACATTTCACGAATAACTCAGTTGTAACTGTAACCACGGTTACATGTGGCCATAACCATGTCGACTTAAATCCTAAGTGAGAGTTGACCAACTCTAACATCTACTTCCTTGGTGACATTCATGAATACATTAGTTGTTGAATCTAATAAATTTATTTTAATATATATTGGATGCACCTCATAACTTAACAATGGCTTAATATAAAAATGAGTTCATTAAATGTGTAACCCATGTCACTTTGTTCATTAATACACACATAATGACTTATATGTGCATAAGTAGTAATTTGATGTGGATAAATATAAACAAATAGTTAATGTTGAGTATAATGTGGCTAGCATATATATAGTGTAACAAAAGTTGGGCATATTTGAGGTTAGTGGCGATAACTAATGGACTTTGTATAAGTTAATATTGTATTAATATAGATAATGGACTTAATGAGTAAAATATCATAATTTAACTAAAACAATGCCATGTAACTTTGAGGGTACTAATACGATGAAAGTAGACTCTGAATCCTAGATATCAATAAGTAATATGATGTGTAATAATAATAATTATTAAGATCATTGAGTTAAACCCTAACTGTATTGGACCTTGTAAAAAAAGTCTCAAAAGTTAGATCTAAGTTCAAATTTGGATTTTTTGGTTCCTAATTAGCTAGAATACCTATTTTCAACCTAACTAGATAATAATAGACATGTCAATTTAATTAGAAAAGAAAAATCTAAAGTTCAACCCTGATGTATTTTGAACTATATTTAGGTTTTATTAAGTCATGGTTTCTCCTATGTTTTCCTTGACAAGTCAGATTACCACTTTGGGTAATTTTTCGACTCTATTTGAGCCATCAGATCTGCATCCCATGACTCTCGACCTTTCTTCTTTCTTGAGTCTGTGAGTGCATGGGCTCCTCATAGTCTACTAGATCTGTGTTCTCCTACCTCTCACGTCTTCACTCTCTCATCACAATGTCACTATGCAGGCTTATTTCCATGTTCCTCTTGCAAATCCAAACCCAACAATTCTAGTCTCGATGGGACTTCCTTACCCTAGTTCCTCAGTCCACCATGGGGTTCATTGCTTCCCCTATTTCTCAATCCATAGATGATTTCAGCCCTTACACATCTTCTTCTATATAAGTAGCACATGACAGACCACCATTGATGTTTTGCAAATCATCTCCAATCATCAATCAAGCATATCTATGGCTTGTACTTTCTCTCCCCACTTTGTTTTGTTCCACCCGTGGTTTCCTCAACTCTATAAGCGAGCTTGAGTCCTTTAGAGTCACCAAAAACCATCCTTTTTCCTTCAACTAGTACCTTTGAAGTGTTCCATGTAGTCAATTGGGTAAGTCCATCATGTTGGGTTTTATGGCCTCAGAGTAGGCAGCGGAATTTTTTTTATTGGCCATTAACCCATAATAGGAGATCACATCAATGACTATGTAATGGGAAGGATGGTTTTAGAGAGATATACCTGGTCTTGGGGCTTGCCCAGTGACAATACCTCACAGCCATGTGTGGTATTCAATGCCATGTCTTGGACGGTGTCTGTGCATCTCCTGGTCTTTGCCATGGACTCTGGCCTCCACCACAGACTGCGGCTGATGTGTCCTCCTGAGTGGCAGACATCTCCCGCCTCTACAGATAGTCCACACGAACCACCTGAAACTCCTGCCATTCTAGAAGAACTAGAAGGAAGGAGACGACCCTCCTATTAGTGTACTAGCACTAACCTACTCTCCTGAACCCAGACTGCTTTTCTGCAGTTGTCTTTCTCTCGTTGTGCCTCCCTAGTCAGGTAGCACTTGCTCGAGCCACAACCAAAAAGGACAACAACTTTGTAGAGCAACTGATGTTCTGAGTTGTGTATTCTGAGAAGCCCCCAATACCCCTCTATTTATAGTAGAGGGTAGGGTCAGGGTTCCCAATATGTTCGGGAGTAGAAGGATTCAGAAATTCCATGAATAGTTTGTACTGCGGCAGGCGAACCGATCATTTCATAATTGAAACTGTCATTTAATAAGGTGATTCGATCGATTCACTAGTGAACAAGTCAGCTGGGAGTGTGAGCCAAAGTTTCACTTCCCAGACTTTCCTGCAATTGACTTTCCTCAATCATTTCCAATTAATACAAAGAGTAATCCTTATTCCAATCGAATTGAACAAGTGAAACGTGAAAGTTTTCCTCCAACTGGGGAAATCCTTATTTCCTCAGCTGGCAAGACTGTGAGCCACCCAATTCACCAAGTGAACCGGTCAGTTGGCTCACACCAGCTGATCATCTCACAAGGGTGAACCGGTCGGTTGGCAGTCTTGAGATTGCCAATGTAGTCTCCAATCGACTTGACACTCTAACCAACTAGTTCAATACTTGAACTTGATAGTTTTGAGTCCAGTCAGTCAATTGTATGTTTAATTGAGTACCTAAACACCTTTAGTCTCAATCTAAATATCATTCATGGACAATCTCCTCTTCCAGAGGTATCCTATGTGTGTGACCCTACATGTTCCAATTTACATTGGTAGTGAATGTTCATAACAACTTATGGCAACACAAGCAATGAGAGAAATCTAGTAACTCATCATTTGTACCCAAGTTACTTAGAAAGTTGGAGAACAACTTCAACCTACAATCTATGATTAGTGTTACTGTGATCGTATAGTTCCTTTGTCTCAGACATCCAGATTGAACTCGAGGCATGGGACTTCATCCTCTTCAACATTCAATCCATGTTCCTTGACCTAGAACAGACTGTATGAAATGCATGTGAATTCACATATCATATATTGAATCACATGAGTATGGCCATACAATTCTCAGTCTCACTTATCAAGGGGCCCTGGATATCATACTCCTTGTAGGAGGGACAAATCCCATATCTATCACTCACAGTCAAGTCCCCATGTGTCAAAGTCCCCCAATCATCACCGTTATAACAAACCTTGTTTCAGGATTGTGTTTGATGATGTCAAAGTGTACCCAATCACATGTGATGAGTGTAGTGATTTTAGGTCTAAGAACCACAATCACCACCATCACTATGAGAGATGGGTGTGGCTACCATTTCATGGTATCCATGTATCACTCTCACGGTGGGTATGTCTGATATACTATTCTCTAACATATATCTGTGTGCTTGACTTGATATCATATATCATGACTAATGAGACTTTGTCATCATTCAACACACACTCTAGTCTTATGTATTATTGTTGTCTATTTTACTTCCATAGTAATATGCGACTAGGGACATAACAAGAATGTATGTACTCTTATCATACATATGGTCTCATTGTTCAGGTCCTTAACCTAAAGACATATGTCATCGAGTCACGTCATTCTTTATACATATATCATGTATGTGTCATCATCTCATGAGTGAGACAAACATAATAGACAAAATTACCTTTATCATTATCAAATCAAGTATCATATGCCTCACTGCAATCATCATATGATTGGCTCTCCAGGAATACTATACCAACACATCATTCCTCTCTATTTCCCCAAGTTCCACTCTGTGCATCAATGGTTGTGATGTCAAGTTCAACCATGGTGATTAATTCATATGTACATTTTGGCTTTATCTATTTTGCCTTAGTTGGGAAGGCGGTGAGGTCAGTCCCTTGCATCATTACTGCTAAATTGGGAGCTTTGTCTTGTTGAAAGAATGATATCTTTTTAAAAAAATTGGTAATTAATTCATCCCTTGCCTGGGGGTTTCAAACTCATGACCACTTGGTCATACAACATCAACTTTACCACTCGGGTGCCACTACATTGACAAAAGAACAATATCTTTTGTGTTCTTTGTGTATGAGAGGAAATAAGGAAGATGACCACTCTTCGATTTACATCTATACTCCTATTCCTTTTTTTTCTATCTATCATGTTGGCATGTATCTAGTTGTATTTTGTCCCTCTGCGTTTTATTTCATCACACAAACTTTAATCATGGCAATATGTCCTATCATGTTATATGATCTTAAGATCATATCTGAAGGTAATCAAGTTTTTTGCTCTTTTTTTGAGAATTTTAGTAAATAGTGTAAACACAGATAATTCATAACTAATAATTGACTAGTTAGAAAAATAAAAATGAATACTCATTGGACTCAAAAAAATAATTTGTAACCTCTACTATAAGTTTTGTAAGCTATTTCTAATGTAATCAAAAGTCAAAATTTTCTAGCTTTTATAACATCAATAACTAATAAAGAAGTTATTCACAAAATAGGAGTGCTTTCACAAGATGATAACGGTAATCAAGGAATATTCACAATTCAAATAATGCTTCATATGGTAAAAATGGTGTTCCATCATGATAATGCCCAATTTTGATAGAGTGGATGCAATACATCAACGTGGATGTTTGGATCAGAAATAAACTACTACCCTCTCAAGACAAGAGTTCTAACAAACCTATACAAAATTATACATAGGTTAGGGTTTAGCATGCTTGATATCATGAAACCCTAGAAATTATTCTTGAACTACATCTTGATCTTAGTTTAACTAGCAAGATATTGAGTTCCTAATTCAAGGGACTAATTCATCTATATTTTTATAATTCATAATTCACTTATGATAGCTTTCTTAAGTTACGATCAAAGAGAAAGAGAGACATAAATCCTAAAAACTACTCCTTTAAAACTTTAGAACCTGGAGATGGAAATCATACAATCAAATAGAGATAAATCTCATAGTTCTAGACCATATTTTCTAGTTTTTTTGGAGTTTCCAACACTTATGAATTTTACAATTTTATCGCTTTTACTGATTTAACTAAGAAAATGATGTATAATGACAACATTAACCTTGTATTATAGTCTCAAATAATAGAACATTACATGGTGGTTTTGTCAAAATCATATGCAAGAATTTACATGACTGAATATAATAGAAGCAACAAAAAGTCTTATTTGCCCCTACACACAAGATAACAGTAAACCAAAATAGGAGGGGTAGAAAGCAAAATCTGAGTGGGGTGTTCTCTTCATCTACCTCATGCCATGGAATTAGCTCGACGTAGAGCAAGTCTAGACTAGTTTTGGGGAAAACCAACATGGGAAATAATTGACGTTGTTACAAGATAGATTCAAATAAGAAGGGCTGCCATTTCTTACCATAAGAGAAAGTGGGATCCAATGAAGGGGAAGTCTAATGGTAAGGTCCATAGTTTTAAATTGAAAAAGAACTCAACGTCAGCAAATAGTGAGATTTGGAACGAAATTGACTCTGGGGTTCAATTGCAAGGGGTGGGGTGAAAGCAAAAGAAGGGCTATATATATATATATATATATATATATATATATATATATATATATATATATATATATATATATATATATATATATATATATATGGTGTGGTACTAGGGTTTCCCCAATTGAGGATTCAAGAAGTCAAAGAATAGATTTTCACAAACTGTGAATACAAGGAAAATAGACTATGCTAGTTAGATATGGATTTGGATTTGCTATTCCATGGGAATTTTTTTGTGAAGTTTCATGGAGCGTAAAGGGATAATGTGTCAAAAAACCAAACACGTTGGTCCATGTAATTGTTCACATGTGTTTTCATCTCTTACTAAAGGTAGGAGACAACATGTGTGTCGTATGACTGGAATCAAATAGTTTGTGATTGGCATGATATCAATAAAGTAAAAAATATATGTATCAAATGCTTGACTTATATGATTCTATTTAAATTATTGTCTTTTTTCCTTATTGAATTGAGGGAGCATTTAATACACAATTAAGCTCGAATTTAGTAGGTTAGTTGAGGGACAAGGAATCTAATTTTTTCATTACTTTTAACCCACGACACTCTTAAATCTATTAAAAAATAACTTGATGGTTAAGTAAAGTATTAATATATTTATTGATTCCTTTATCCATAAATGCTCAAATTTTGTTTATGACTCTTTCTTCCCCATACCTAACCAGAGGAAACTTTTAGAAAAAATAATTTTAAACTCAAACCTATTAATGTGGAAGAATTATATAATTAGGCCCAAATTAGGATATTATCCCAATGTCTTGCATTTAAGTATCAAGTAGTTGGTTTATTGATTCAAATTGTGAAATTATATATTCTTAACATCATAATACAATCTTTTTTTTGATAAATCATAATACAATATAAATTATGAAAAAGGCATAAAACTAAAAGATAATAAAGTTAGGTGGAAAATTAGATATATTACCTAAGATTGAGTTAGTTACAACACTCCATAATCTAAACAAGATTTCATCCCTAAAATTAAGGAAACTCAAACTCAGTGTTTGCTAGTTAACATTGTTCTCACTAAGGTCACATACACTGTGAGGGTTTCATTGTTTAGATAGGTGCAACTATTTCTCAAGGATATTTTATTTGCCCACCTTTCACCCATGATGTTCTACTAGAAAAGTTAACGCATGTAGACCAAATAGGTGGTAGTTATATCTAGGTGTTGTTAATTTTAGAAAGAATTCAAGATTTACTTATTGTGTTTATGTCCAAGCATCCTTAATTGAAATTCTACCCTTAAACACTAAAGGTTTCCAGACATTGCCCTTGAAAAGGATCATTCTATAATTCAATCAATCACCTTATAAGGATAGCAATATGTAAGATAACTATGTCCAAAACATTTGGCCATCAAAGTTCTATACTAGGTCTAGGGTATCGAGGTTGACCTAATCGATCAGAGGTTATTCCTTAGAGGTATTTTCTGTTATCTAAAACTACACAAGTGGTGACTTGGTTTGTGAAACATAGTCCAAAAACTTTTCATTTGTACACATAATATAATAATGAGAATAAGTTTGAGATGGAAATTTTGCAATGTGAATCTGAAAATTGGCACCAAAGTCAAACCCAAGTCACCAACCATAATTTTTTAGCTAACTATTTTACTATCATCACATCTAAGGAGAAATGAAACATTGCCTAGTGTCCCAAAAGGCACAACAACCACATTTAAACTTAGAGCATGAAAAAGGGTTTTATTAAAAGGGATATATATATATATATATATTCACCATGGTTAACTTTTAAGTCATGTATGTAACATGTACTATCATATCCTTATCCTTGCTTGACTCTTATGGATGATACTATTCTTCTATATTCTAAGGTAAGAAACCATAAGCTTGTTTGGAACATAGGGAATCTGATAGGTTCATGTGCAAGTTACCTTCATTTTTTGCATGAACATCTTTGATACTCACATCATTGAGGGCAAAGATATAACACACGTCTCTCAATAGGGTCCCCTTATATTTCCATGGTTGTTCCTTGGTGGCTAGTGTATCAAATATTTTTGTTCTAGTGAATAGCCAAGAATTGGGCAACAACATGAGGAGCAAGGATTAGGAGTAACTAGACACAAGAAGATTTCTAAGATGGATAAGTCGTCCACTGTAACTAATCTTTTATATTAGGTTTCTCTTTCACCTTCATGACCCATTTTTAAACTTCAACAAAAACTTTGTAATAGTTAGATTTACCTTTCCACTGCTAAAATGCATTGTTCCTTGCCAACTGTTTGAGGAAATATCATGAACCCCTTTACTAGAGTACTTTTTATTATTTGATTTCATAAGTACGAGGTAGTATGCTTTATTTTCTTAAATTAAGTAAGGAGTAGATCCCCTCTCTGTTCCCACTCTTTAAAAGATGGTATCATAGCATATTTCCAGTAAGTAAACTAACTACCAACATTATTTTTCTTAGTGTGTTAACCTTAGAAGTTATACATGCATTATAGGAGAAACAACTTGTTTGAGGAAATTGGTGCTACTTTTGAGTCTAACCATATGGATGGGTACACCAATCCAATGAATCCATGCAATGTCATGCCATCATTTAAACTCATCCATTGAACAACTCAAGCTCTTAGGTCATGCCTGCAGCTTAGGGTGTTTTTTATGCCATCTCTTCTACTCTGACTGGCATCTCTCCCGAGAAGGTGTTATCCTTGCTATGACAGTTGATCACCACAATGATGGTGGGAAATCTAAACACAATTCATGTTGTTGACAAGCTAAATGAGTACTCTATGTTTGACTTTGTGAAGATACAACCACCCTACTTCAAGGTTGAGGGTGAACAAAAAATGATTAGTAAGGCAGATGATTGAGTTCTGGCCTTGGAACAAACTTTTGAGGGTATGGAATGCCATCCTTACCATAAGGTTTGGTTTGCCTCTTATGCGCTAGATGGACTAGCATGAATTTTTTGGAATGGAATATCCCATTCTTGTGATACTTCCACCTTTTCTTGGGAACAATTCTTGGTGCTCTTTCATAAGAAATTTATATGATCTTTTTCTTTAATGAATAAGGAAGTGGAGTTATGTAGCATGAAGCAAGGTTCCATGTCTATCCCTTCCTATATGCAAAAGTTCCTCTTGCTTGAGTGTCATGCTACTGGTTTGGGAGGGGGTCAGATGGAATTTTAATCTTGGAAGTACTAAACTACCATATGGGATGTCCTCTGTTCCCTCAACTTCCTCTCACCTTCAAAGCCCTATCAATTGAGTCATGCCTAGGTTTCAAACCCTTGCACATAGTGAAAACAACAACAATCATAAGAATACTAGTGAGGAGCATAGACCTTCTAGGTGCAACTACAATCACTGACACCATATGTGAGGAAAATTTGCAGCCCAAAATGGTGACATGAATCCCATATGCCACTTTTGAGGTCAGTCTAGGCACATATGATCAAAATTCCCCAACTTCAACATTGATTGCTTCTTTTTAGTTATCCCTTCATTAGACCATCATGTCATTTACCTCTTTTAACTCATCCTCCTCATATATCTCATCTTATCCATATTGATCATAATTAAATCCCAAGCTTGGGTCTAAGTTTACGATTACTCTCCATGGTTAATCATTTGAAGTAACTAACATGTCGGGAACCCATTGTCATCTTCTTCCTCCTCAACCACCACTGGAATCCTTCTTGTTTAGGTATATGTAGGTTGAGTTTGTGTTCATGGTGGTATACTTGAGGATAAAGTGGCTAGTTGTCTCCCTCTTGTGGTCAGCTAGGGCCTCACTTCAACATAATTTACCAAACCCTCCACAACTTCCTCAGATGGAATCTCCTCTCCTCTCATATAGTTGGATCAAATATTGAATCATCATCGTCTTGAGAGGAGTAAGGTGGAGTAGGAGTTTATGGTGGAGGGTTGGGGTATGGTTTGTTATGGGTGATGGGTATGAGAGGGAGGTTGCATATTAGATGCCCTTTTGGACCTAGCATGATGGGACATGGTTTCCTTGGTGGTCGAGGCAATGACTTTTGCTTCTTCTTCATGTTTTCCATAAATAAAACTTGATGAATGTGGAGTTTTTGTTAGGGTATATTTTACTACAAAGTTGGTGGTGAATAACAAGGTGTAATGAAGGTGGGAAAGCTCACATAAGGGTTGTTACAATTTGGGGAAGCTTGGAGCACCAAAGAGGCTTAGAGTAGCTTTAATCGTGCTCTTGGAGGCAAAAATGCGGCTTGGAGGCACTTGGGAATCATTTTTGACGCTCCTATATGTGGCATTATCATGGGGAAATGAATAATATGAGTGCAGGGGTCATGTTTAAACTTCCACTTAAATCCACTTAAGTTATTGTACACCCGGACTTAGAACAACCATTCTGGCTTAGAAAACCTAGTGTGTAACAATAATTATAAATAGAACAGTCATTTTGGCCTCATTCACCTTTTTTTAATGGATTTTTTTCATCTTTCCACAACCATTTTGGGCATAAAAAACCTTCCACTTTGATGTCACCGTGGCCATTTTGTTGCAGAACGACCATTCTGAGTCAGCTTTTCTTCATGTTTTTCATTGTTCTTATTTGTTGCTTTTCACAATGGTTGTCCTCAACAAAACTACCATTATGGTATTATGGTAGCACGACCTTTCTCTGGAGAATATTCGTCTTCAAATGTTCACTTATAATCATAGGACTTTGCACAATATGTGTCAAGATCACCACAAACGTTCTTGATGTAGATTGATCATGTTCAAAGCTTTCTCAACACATTTATTTTAAAGTTAAGATTTTTTGTCTCGACTTTGATTCTTAAATCATTTTGTCACTTTGGATCATTTTCTATTTAAGTACCTATTCTAATACAAATAAGAAACAAACAAGCTATAAAATGTATGGTTGTGTGTTTTCTTGGAATTGATAGAGAAAAAGTATAATCAAAATGTGAGGTGAGGGTTTAAAATCCCACAAAATAGGTGGGTTTCCTCCCACAAGCACCAAGTTTATCACCTTCATCCAAGTGTCTTGTTGGGGTTTCATCATCCACTGAAGAATTTAGTACCAAATTTATCAAGGTGCATGGTATTTCCAAATGCGTTCAATAAGGCCTTCATTCATCAGTCGTGGAAAATGTTGACACAACAGTCATTGAAATTAATTTCATTCAGTTCTTATTGCATTGATGTTTTGAATATATCTGGCTTCAACTTCATGTCCATAAATGTAATGGTCATGGTGTTGGTGTGCACATGAATGTAAGTGTCAGCAGTTACCAAGAATGGTCTTCCCAAGATGATGGGAATCCTTACATCCTATGGCTCTATGTCTAGGACAATGAAGTCTGTCTAGAACACTAATGAAGTCTCTTTGTCAGCCTTGACTATACATCATCTACATGACGTCTTGGTACATTTTTGAGTGATACACAAATTTTCAATTGCAATTGGTTGGCTTCAACTTTCTCAAACCCAACTCAAAATAGACATCATATGACATCAAATTCACAGTAGATCCCAAGTCATGTAGGGATTGGTCTATGCAATGCCCACCAACATGGAATGAGAAGATCAGGTCTCTTGGGTCTTTTCTCTTAATAGTGATCGGGTGATGTAGATTAGAGATCAATTGCTCATAAACATAATATTATTTGGTATACTCCCAGATGTCTTACGCTTGAAGGTGCACACACCCTTTAAGAATTTGGCATATGACAAATTTTGGTTGACTACGACAAGCAATTTCATATCGACTTTCACTTACTCAAGGATCTAAATAAATGTTATTTAGTGCTTATTTTACTTCATGGATGATGAGGGATCATCCAAGGCATTGGGGAATGACGGGCTCTGTACTTCCATGAGTTGGTGTCAAGGGTGTAACACTAGAAATCATGGGTGTCACACTTGGTGTTACGGGTGGAATATTTGACATCACTGTATTGAGATAAGCTTTCATCATCATTACATTATCATTTGCATTCAGAGTCATAGTGTCAACATCACCATTCATCACTATATTATTGGTCATTGTTCTCTTTGTATGCTCAAGACTCTTTCCACTTCTAAGCACTATCACCACAATAACTTTCTCACAAGATGAAGGGGATCTTGTTGTGACTGTAGGGATGGACCTAAATTTTGTTGATGTGGAGGTCCTTGAGGCATTTGAGGGTGTTGTTGTGGTTGCACATGCCCTTGATGAGGTGGATGTTGTGAAGTAGGCACTTTATAAGTGAAGTAGGGTCTTAAGAATTTGCATATTTATTTGTGGATTAGGTCATTGAGGATACGAAGGAGAGATTGTTGGACTTGCATTTGAGGTGGGTAAAAGGGGTTTCACGGAGAACCCATTGAACCACCCATATTGTTAAGGTTTGTCATTGTTATAGAGGGGAGACTCCCCTCCATTATGGGAAAGTTATAGGGATTATTGATCACGCCTTTTCTCAAGCCTAGTGTTATTTTCCCATGATTGGAAAAATCCTTCTTTCCCTCATCTAGTCTCCCTAGCCTTGAATTGACTTCATCTTCAAATTTAAGCCCACATATTTTGCCCTGGCATTGTTGTTAGTGTGGCAGTTGTTGAGAATCTTCACCTTGCATCCATGAAAAAATAGGATGATTTATTCATTCTAAAGTATAAGATTGAGACATATTCACATTGTCATTCTAGTTCCCATGGGATTGGAATGCTTTTAAAAGTATTCAGAGTTTGCACAGTATCACTAGAAGCATATCATCCTTGATTTTTCAACATTCCCATCATGTTAGAGAGGAGTTTCGTCATTTTTAGGTTGGTGTCATTGAAAGGTGTGGGCAATGTATTGGAGGGAGATACACCAACATTTCTATTGTAGTCACTACTAGAGGTAGATGCATGGTGCCTAAAATTTTCAGCCAAGTTCTCGATTAACAACAATGATTCCTCAGGAGGTTTTGTCATGAAAGTTCCACCACAAGAAGATTCCACCATGTTTTTATTATGCTGAGATAAAAAGATTGTACCAACTGCCATAGGGTCCTCATGGTGGGGGAGAGTCTCTCAACAAATTTAGAAACATGACCCATCTATCATGGATTACTCATGACTCAGTTGGCTAAATGAGGTAATGGACTATCTGATAGAAGTTAGTTTGGATATGGGATAAAAATTCTTTAGGAACATGTTATTCATCCTCTCCCATGTCATTATATCCTTATAAAAATAATATCACTCTTTTGCATTGTCCTTGAGTGAGAAGGGGAACACGGTCAAACACATAGCATCATTAGGAGTAGTAGGAGTGCAAAGGATGGAGCATACTTCCAAGAAAGAATTTGCATGGTTGTATGGATTTTACAATCCAAGACCACATAATCTTGAGAGGAGTTGCATTAGAGCAGGTGTGATAGAAAGTGCATCATGGTAGTTGTCCCACTCAAATGTCGATAGGAGAAGTGTAGTCTCACAAACTAAATAGTTTGAATTGGTGTTGGAGGCGATGCATAACTTTTTCCCAAGTGATTTTTTTTCTATATAGTGTACTCCTTATTCATTGCACTCTTTACCATCTCCTTGAGGAGGGGACCACCATTTGGTTTGCCACTATGACCTCTCTCTCTTGTTGGTTGTTATTTCTTCCGCTTCATTGCCCTATCTTAGGATCTTTAAAGAATCTATCAAATACAAAGAGTGGCATCCAGAAATGCATTGTCACATGCTCAATCACAACAAAAAAAACGAGAGATTTAGCAAACAAAGAATGCAATAGTAATGCAAAATAATAAGCAATGGTAAATGAAACTAAGAAAAGTCAAAGAATAGAGACTAGATAGGTTTGAAATTACCATCCCCTACAAAAACACCACAAATCTTGATTTACAAACACCTCAGGCTAAAAAAATTAACATAAATCACACACTCTTTTATAAAAGACCTACAAGTGTATGGGCTTGGGATGTAGTATGAGCATGGTGAGTCGGGGTCAAATCCATAGGGAGAATGAAGACACAAGAGCTAGATTGAATTTCTAGGTTCCTAGATGTGGAGGGTAAGGTTTTTAGTGTTAAAATTTATTTTGGCTGATTAAAGTGGGGGTCATGTAATAAAGTAAAGGAGAGATGAAAACTAGACTATCACTAGCAATTAGAGCTAACTAGCTAACTAAGAGAGAAATTGTCAACCATACTAGAAATGGAAATTCACTACTTTACACTAGCAACCCTAATTTAGATTGAGAAAGGAAAGAAATGACAACAGTAGATATTAAACTAAAGAAACAAACACAAGTAACCACAATTAAGAACTATTTATGATAGCAATAGAGATTGACCATTAACTTAAAAGTATCGCTAAGCAATAGCAAACTAGACTAGCTAGCATTTAAGCAATTGGGTTTTAAGTAATTAGTGATGAGTATGGGCTTCTTGGAGGATATGTGAAGATAAACCATGCATATGGGATATATTCAACAAACACAACCAAAAATATTTCTACCAAACCAAATAAGAAAGGGAGATGTTGGTAAGATCTCTACCCTACTAATGAGCCATGGATGGTATAAATTATATTTAGGGGAAGTAGTCCCTATACCCAACTCCATCCACCCTTGTGAGTGTCATTTAACCATGGGGTAGATAAACCTAATTCAAGACCAAACCAAGTATAGGTTTATATATATGGTTCTCCTTGGCATAAGTGGTAGGAAGAGGATTTTCACCTCCTATTACCCCTATCTAAATTCTAGGCATGATATTTGTCAAGGTATAAGGGACATCAACACCTAGATACTTAGTTCTCCCACCTAAGTATAGTGTAGTAGAGGAGTAGAAGGGTAGAGAGGAAGAAAAACTTAGTGACTATCCACATGTGGATGTAGGTATTATGTTCTTCTAAGCCTCCAAATCCCTCTTTTTCCTATATAAGATGTTTCATAGATCCAACAACAATGAAAGAGATATAGAGAGAACAAACAATAATATCACTGTAATCAACGAAAAATAATGTTTTACATCAATATTCCCATCAGATGTCACATTCCCATATTATGTCCTCAAATAACCCATAAAAGAGACTTAGATACTCGTAGTAAAAGATGATACAAATAGAGAGGAGAAGCAAGAGTGGGAAGCCATGGAATGTTGATGAAGAGCTCCAATTTCAACACTAGATGCTAATAGCATAGAATCCTCCCTCTAAGGTGAATGACATGGAAGATCAGACAAAATCATTGTCAAACTCTAGAAAACTAGGATTTTAGGAGAGAAAATGAGGTACAAGGTGGAAATGGGGGTATGCGAGAGTGGGTGGCAAGGGGAGGAAATGAATACTAAACTCCTAACCCTATACATCATAAAGGTTTTTTATAGAGCCTAGGGGTTGCTAGGGTTAAGTAAGGAAAAGTGGTAAATGTAGTGTATAGGCAACATTAGAGTTAGGGGGTAGAATGAATATTCTACCATGTGGGTAGAATGACCATTTTGGGAAGAATAGTCATGGTGCAAATGGTAGGTTTGTTCATGGATTTGGTGCAGTTTTGGGTAGGGTTTCCATGGTCATTTTATAGTAGAATGGGCATGGTGACTTAACATATAATGACTATTTTGAAGTAGAACGGCCATTTTGGCAAGTTGGTAGCACGGTCCTTCTGAGTAGAATAGTTGTGGGGGATATAGGTTAGAGTCACATGATTCTTGAGTGGAATGGAGTGGATGACCACAACCATTATGTAGAAGAATGATTGCAATGGAGGGATGATGGAACACATGATCTGGTAAGCATGGTTGTTTCATATGTGATATGATTATATACGAGAGATGGAGATTGTGGTGGTTAAGGGCTTATGCTTTGGAATGGCCATTCCAATGGAAAACGGTCATACTATTGTTTTTCCTATAGCACTTTCGTTCTTCATTTTTTCACTCATGGATTCAATCATCTCAAAGTAATTCTGAAACACTTGGGATAGGTTGGAGATGACTCCTCTCCATGTATGTGAATTCGTTGGATCTACCTCCTTATTATCCCATCAATTACCACTCAAGTTACTTGTTAAAACATGTAATATACTCCATAAGTGTATTTTAGCATAAAGTGGGATTTATTGGGAATACACATGCATTATATTATTATAATTTGAATAATGAGACAAAATACAATAGATGAAGAACCAAACTAGGGATTCGTCAACATTATAGGTCGTAATATTGAACTCCCATACTAACACAATTGATGATCAAGATGGGCTAACTTGAGAGAGAATGAAATTATAATGGACACATAAGAACTTAAACCAACCTTCCAAAAACTGGCAATTTGGTAATCATTGTTTGTGTGAGGTATCAATGTGAAGAATATCATATTAGTCTTCAAAGTTGTGCATAAATCATGCAGACATTAATTGAGGTTTACACATGCATAACAAAAATTTCCTTTATGATCGCCTCAAAATTGTTACATGCAAAACATATTGACAGATCACATGCCAATAGTACATGGACTTAATGTAGCTAAATAAAAAAGTAAATACACTACATTTTATCATATTAATCCAAGTTAGGTTATTTGTGATAAAATTAGATCAAATTTTACTACATTCAGTCGCATTATTATTCTCATCACTAACTTGGATCAAGTCAAGGTGATGGTGGATCCAAAAGGCCACTGGTGTCCTCTAACATATTGACTTACAAATATAATGCATGATACTCTGTCATGCAATTGGCAAATATCTTCAACATCATGATTCATTTTAGAAATTTCCTTCATGTTCACTTACTGGACCTAGACTGACTTTCATTCCTCAACCAATAACTTGATGTCAGCCTAAAGTGACCCATGCTTAGGTGGTAGATAATATACTTAGTGAAATAAATGCCATGAGTCTTTACCCTATATATTTAACTATTATCAATTGTGACATACATAGGTAACATACACTAAATAATTTCATAGTTGTATTATCTACCTCTATGGATAAAAAATGTAACATAACTCTCACAGTTATTCATTCTAGTGACTAAAATCATATAAACACACATCCTCAGTGTTCACCATTAGTGCAACAATTTTCCATAAAATAAATCACGTCCATAAGAAGTATCCATTGAGATGGGCCACACTACATAACAACAATAACATGTTTAATTTGTAATTCAACAATAAAGTTTTTGTATTTAGTGAAATGACTTAGAAGAGTGAACCTTTTTTGTTATATTATGATAGCGATAAAACATATAAGTAAGAATAAAACACTAGACACTATTCCATCCCTCCTTGGTAGGTGTGCCACTATCTATTGGGCGTTGAAGTCCTTCACAAAGATAGTCATATATTCTCCTAAGATTGTCAGTTTCTAATATGAGTCTATCTGTGATTGCTTTCAAACATGATACGTAGTCACAACCTATTGACCATTGTTTGTCTTTGATTCTTACATTGTTGACTTTTATTATTGTTAGAACTATTGTTATTTGGTTTATTACGTCATATGGTCCTATTTTTATTGTCATGTTAGGTTTAAGTTTGCATCCTTTGTATATATAGTGGAGGAGGTTTCCTTCTAAGAAAAATATCCCAATATCCTCCCGTATTGTTTTTCCACTCGGTATTAGAGCATCTCTCCTAACCAAGGGAGTCAAAGAAAGAGACTCTTCCTATAGGCATCCACTGTTGCTTTTTGGCTTGGTCGCTCTCTAGGCATCATTCCAGCCTCCATGGTCTTCTTCTTCATCGTCCTTCACAAAAATACAATTTTTTTATTTCTATATTGGTGCTTCCATCATGACAATCATCAATATTTCCTCAAGTGTTATTTATCTAGTCTCCATTCACTGACATCCTCCTTGCCCTAGTGTGTGTGAAATCCATCTCCCGTGACCTGCAACGTCAAGAAAATCCTCATTTTGTTCTAAGGTCAAAGGGTTTGGCGAGACAAAAAAAGAAATAGGTTGGAATGTTGAAACAAAATTTGATGACTTGGAACGAAATAAAATGATAAGGAGAAAGAAAAGGAAACATATTGAATTGAAGGAAAAAAGGAAATGACAAGGAAAAAAAGAAGAAAAAAGAGAAATAAAAGACCCCAAAGCATAAAAAAAGGGGTATTGTGCTTATTATTATTTTTTCTTCCTTACCATTTATAAATCCCTCCTACCACTCATCATATGTGCATCAAATGCCACATGTAGGGGGATATTGTTTATTTTCCATACCAACTACTCAATCACTTTATAATTGTTGTGGGGGGTAGAGGAGAGAGAAAGTATGAGGAGAAAGAGTGTGAGAGAGACTACATGTATCAGTCTAGTCTATTCAAATCTTCATGGAGCTTCTTATTCTTTAGTATGTATGTCTTTCCAATGTCTTTGTAGCACCTCATTCCTACTAAGCATCGTGCTTCATCCATCTTTCTGATGTCTTTGTGGTGCTTAATTCCCACTAATCATTGTGATTCTAGTGCATTTTTGGGATATCCCTTTCCCAATGACATTGTGCTTATGTACATGTCACGATAAGCACATGTTTTGCCTATTTGTGCTTATTCTAGTTGGCACCACTTCATGCAATATTGAAGGATTTTAGTTGCACATTGACACCATGCTTTTTGCATTCGTACCACATTATGTACATCAGGATAGAGCTTGATGTGCCTATTCCAGCCTCTTGTTCCCTTTGGTGTTCATGATGTTTTAGTTAATAATTCTCGCTACATTCTCATGAGATAGATGGTTGCATCTTCACATCAGATTTCTCATAATCTAGTTAGTTTTCAGCCTATAATTCTACACTTGTACGGTTTTTTATTCATCCATATTTTACTGAGCTACTTTATTCATGTCTGGTAGAAGTTACATCTCTCAAGATGATTCTTCTAGTGATCTACTTGAGCTTTTCTTGATTATGTCTTTCACTCCCATCAAGTCCAAGAGAATCACACTCCATACTGATCTCGTTGCTTCCATCAACATCTCATCCAATTTATGTTTGTGCCACATTATGCATGTATGTGGTATTCTACACTAATTCCAATTTGTTACACTTCTACTTCTAAATCAACATTGCACCTCAATGTTCATGTTACATTATGCATGTCGGATGTGTTGACAACGCTTATACCACTCACACATTCCTCTCAAGTGAATATGGCATATTCATGGTATTCATCATCATCTTCGCCATATTGGTGGTGGCAAATTTCAATGTGGTATTTCAATCGATTCATTATATGTCCTTCATTCCATATGCACTTCAAAAGACTTTCTCTAAGACTCCAATTTTCCAATCTGTAGAACACAACTCAAATGGTGAGTTAATAAATTCTTTTTGAGAGAGTCATGTTTAAGGGGTAGTGAAAATCTTGTATGGGGAGCGACATGTTTATTTTCAAATTTTTATCCAAGTTGAGTATGTGTTCCACCCATACTCCACCTTGAGAGGGAGTGTTAGAATTAGTATAATTTAGTTTATTATGTCATATGGGTCTACTTGTCTTGGCCCGTTAGGTTTAAGTTTGTTTCCCTTGTACCTGCCACCTTTCCTATATATAGGGGAGGAGGATGCCTTCTATCAATAAGAAAGTATCCCATTATCCTCCCATATTATTTTTCCACATTTATCATTGTATCCCTTAGTGCAATCAATTTGGTCAAGTAATGTTGTAGGCGGTGCACTAGTTCTGTCCTATAATATGTGCTTGAAGGGCTCCTGGTTCACATATATAATATGGTTAGTGCAGGTCATTGTCATTGCACTAACCATTATAAGCATCAATGGCATCCATGTACTCTCCAACCGTATATGCAAGATCACATTGACCTACATGCATCATGTTATCTATTGCCTATAAGTTTTTTTAAATAAACAAAATAATTAATATTTTACTTGAAATCAAGAATAGAAAGACACACAATTGATATGAAGTTATATATTGTACAACCGACAAATATATTTATTTATAGTGGCTTTCTTGCAACACATCTACAAGGGATTCAATAGGAAGTAGAATGACATAGTCCTACATTCTTAACTATATTTTCTTTAGTTTACTTAATTAGATTTCTCATGTTCGTAATAATTTATTAAAATATTTTAAAGTAGAATACACATTAGAAGATATGTTAACATTTGACCATGTCTTCTTGCTGTCGATTAGAAAAATATTGTCTATACTTAACCACTTAAGTAAATGACTGTATGAGTTTTTAAACATAATCTTGTATGATAAAAAGAGGTTAATGATAACTTAGACCTAGTACTTGTTCTATAAATCACCACGTACAGTGCTCCATCAGGATGTCATTCACATAAAGAATGAGAATGACCATTATAATAGAAGTATCAACCTCTAAATTAGTTCTCAGACACATATAGATCATCTTATGGAGATTATGTAGAGTCACATACCCATCAAGTTCACATGCATACCATCATACAAAGATATACATGTATTGTAATATTTATGATGTAATAACAACCATTATAGAACTTCTTCTCAACTGAAAGTACGGAGTAGTCATCAACCTCCCCATAGAGCAATCATCACTGTACTCGATGATTTTTATTGGTAAAAGGTGGATATAGATAGAATCTTTATGGTTGGTATCATGAAGAGGTAGACGAACAAGGCAGAGGCTAAGGATTCACAAATAGGAGGTTATGACAGCAAAGGTGGAGACACAAGCTCCACACACTAGCAAAAACTAAGGTGGTTGTGGAAAAAGTCACTCTCAATAGGGACAAAGCCAACAACATAAACAATCTAGGGAAAAACTATCATAGCCCAAAGCTCTATTATCACACAATGAAATGAAATCCATAATGGGAAAGATATTTTATGCAAGGGACAATAAATACATAATGTGATAGTTTCAACCATAATAGTTATTGGCTAAACTTATTATACATAATGATTTGAGATTACAACCTATTCCTAGACTACTTCACTTAAGTAAATAACGAGTTATCTTTTAGCTAATAATTTTTCTTTCAAATCCGTCCTTCTAATATTATGACCATTTTCTAATGGCAATCATTGGCATAAAAGGTGCCATTAGTGCCAATTTCTTATGTAGTGTGCTACTATCATATTATCCTTCAACAACTAAAAGTAACACTACCGCTCCTTGTCCCAAAAACTGTACACCCTTGTTTGTTAGCCTAGTCAATAAAAAAGATATAGAACATAAGTTTCTGATGAACTAACTATAGTAACTAGATGAACCAAGGAAACTCCAAACTCATGTCATTTAATTCAATATATCCCACTTCAACACCGACTATATATTATTAGGATCTACATAAATCCCCTTTCCAACTATGATGTGACAAAGAAAACCACATTCAATCAGACAAATTAATTCACACTTAATGAACTTCACATACATCTCATGCTTGTTCAACAACTTCAAGGATAAATATAGATGCTACTCACAATTATCTATATCCTTAGATTAGATTGAGATATTATCTATGAACACAACCAAAACTAATATGCATACTACTTGGGCACTATGTTCATCAAATCCATGAAAATTGTAGGCACATCGGTTAGCCCAACAAGCATAACTATGAACTCAGAGTCACCATACCTAGTCTCAAAGACTTATTAGAAATTTCATACACTTTGATTCTAAAATTAATGAGAAATTAAGTGATAAGGAGATGGAACCATCAACCCAGTCATCTCAATCAGTTGATCGAAAGTAGATGTTCAAGTTAATAGTTCTCTATCAGTGATTCATGCACCCACTTCGTCCTCAACATCAATACACAGTGCACAATTTTAGGCTTCATGATTGCCGACAATGGCCATAATTGACGTTTAAGTGTGTAAAATCAGTTACCATATTTTATTGGTTTAAATCAGACTTGAAAAAAACTTGATTAAACTTTTGTGTTCAAGTTAAGTTTGGTATGGACCCTTTTAATGGTCAAGTATGGTCTAGATTTTTTTTTACCATTATGTGTATTTTAGTATGCATTTTTGGGGCCAGACTAGACTTGACCAGACCATGCCCACCTATAGTTGCCAGTGTGAGGACTTCAATACCTAAATCATGTTGACTATCTAACTCTCTATTGTACCATGTACTCTCAACTCTATATATTGATCTAGATACAAAGATTTTCCTAATGTCGCTCATGATATTAATGTGTAAGAGGATTCCACCTCCACCCTATTTGTGGGGTAATTGAAAACTTCCATGTCTCGTAGAGATCAAACCATGAATTCTATAGTATCCATTATGGCTACTTGAGTCCTACCTATTGTTGTAATATTGTGTCATCACATGAAAGGGTTGGTCCACCCCATTTCCTCTTGATGACTCATCTTTCATGTCATTCGATGACAACATGTTAAAAGTGATGCCATCTCTAATCGAATAGACAGGGGGCATCGATACAACCACCTCTTCCCTTCTTCGCTATTGTGGTTCTAAGCAATTAGAGAAAAGTAGGTTGTCTATGGGCACAAGATTCGATGATATACCTACTTTTTTGGCATCACCTTGCAAAAAAAAATGGAGTAAGCTCATTTTCAGTGACCAAGGACACTATCATACCATCTTTGAATGGGTCATCAACTAGTGCCAACTGGGTAGCATGGGGCTTGTTGACCTAAGTGTTACACATTGTCCATATTTTGATAATGACTCAACCATTCCATTCATATGTATCTAATATGTTTGTTTGAGATTGATTTTAGGCATTAAGTAAATGAAAAGGATCAAATTCATCAAGCCCTAGCTTGATCCAAGTTCAAATCAAAGTTATGCAAAAGCACTTTTCTAGAAAACACCCTAAAACCCTTAGGATGATTTTTGTAATCATTTGTATTGATATAATGACCTGTAATTAAGATGAGAAAAAATCAAGAGCCCTAAATTTAAAAATTGAATCACTTTGACATTTTCCAAAATTGATTACAGGGACTTATTTGGTCAAGTTTCTCCTATGAAAAACTTGACCAATCCCTTTAATGGATTTTGAGAAAATTCAGGTTTGGTCATTTTGCACACTCACAGAACTCGAGCGATCCCTACACTGAGCAAAACTAATTTCAAGTGATCGGTGATGCAGCCCTATTTTAGGGCTTCATCTTGTTTTATATTGCATTTCAATCACATATATACCTATTATATTATAAGTCATTTCCCCTAATATGCATATTTGTGTAAAATGCACTTATGGACATTATTTGCATGTTTTTCAGGTATTTGGACCACGCTTGGATGGAAGAGAGAGAGAGAGGAAGAATGATCCTAGGGTTTCTCCACCCTTAGAGAGGCATGAAGTGAAGTTCGAGCCTCCCTCAACCTACCCCTAGTGACCAAGGATCAAAGAGAGGAAAGAAGTCCAAGATAATCCAAGGAATAGAGTCAACATGCTGATACGGAGACCAACATGGTCGTGGTACCCCATAATGGCCACGATGGCCCATGCTCAGATCCACAATGAAGACATTTGAAGACTACACTCAGCAGCACGGTCGTGCTACCTAGCATGGTCGTGGCACATGATAGTAGAATGGCCTTGCCAAGCAGCATGATCATGTGGCACTCCATGCAAAATAGTCATGGCGTCTAGAACGACCAACCTTCTCCCAGCCACCACGGTCATGGTACACGATCATGCTAGCCATGTACCACCATAGTTGTGACACCTTCAGTTCAAAACCACCACTTTCCCTGATCATTTTCACCATTTTTCACCATGGTCATTCCACCACACCACCACCATTCTCACCCCTACCTAGCACAGTCATGCTACATACAATTCTTCCACTACATTCCCTATTTTACCCCCCACTTGACCTAGTGCTTCCCCACCACCTATATATACATAGGTGGTGGTTGGGGTACGACGTTAGCTACCTTCTACCCCCTCTTAGATCCCCATTTTCACCCCTTAACCATTCTACTTCATTCCACCTCCATTCCACTCCCTTTCATCTGTTCCACCATCAAAACCCTAGCTTTTTAGTTTTGGCCACTTTCCACCTTCATTCCATGCCCTTGCATCTTGGTGGAGAAGAGAGGAAGTCCCTGCAATAGCTGGAGAGGAGGATCACTCCATCCACACTGAGCTCCATGGATACTTCTCCCTCTTTCTCCTTTCTTTTTATATTTTGCATTTCCATGCATAGCTAGGCCCCTTAGGTGGGCTGTTTGGGGTCAAAAATGTTACTTTGATACCATATTAGGGGAAAATGATATGCAAACATTGTAATTTCGTTTTCTAATGATTATGTTCTATTTCTGTCTCATTCTTCATGAATTGCTTGTTGGTTTTTGCTTGAAATCACCTATGGATTTTAGGAAATTACCTATATGTGTGAATTCTAGGATTTTCTTCTAGGTCCAATTCATGGATCCCTAGCTAGCTAACCATCTTCCTACATGCTAATCAATTCTCCTAACCCTAGTTGAGAGATCTAAGTAGATAGTTTAGATGGATTTAGTGTGATTAGCATGGAGCTTTCTCAAGGCTAGAATGTGGGTGATGTGAAGCCGAAACTACCCTCAACCCCTAATCACCCTAAAATCCTCTAACCTAGAAACCTAGGCTTGTTTAGAATCTAATTGAATTACACCTAGACCCTAACCCAATTGAGCCTCGTAAGGGTATTAGGAGGTGTTAGGGACTAGTTCCCCTACACACAACCTATCATATCCACGGCTGTTAGTTGTCTAGGGCAATTCATTAGACTCTAGCTTGTTGTTTTGTTTGGTAATCTAAAATGAAAGCATAATATTCACATGTCACTCCCAACCTAATTGATAAGTGCATCCCCCAAACAACCCAAACATCCCTTTATTTCTTTAAAACCCTAATTTCCTTCTTTCTTAGCTAGTGTTATCCTAGTTAGCTCTTTACTTGCTTAGTTAGCTTCTTGCCTTGTTCTTGTTAGTTTAGGCCTTTCATTGCTCTTTTTCCTTATTTTCTAGCTTAGTGTAGTGTAGACCTCTTCTTACTTGCCTTAGCATAAATTTTTCTTTCCTTGCTTACCTTGTCTTTTCTGGCTCATTAGAATTAACTATCTAGGGCTAAAATAGGTTTTGATTTTATTTTCTCTCCTTTATTTGCTTGCTTGTTCAACCCTTAGTGTAATCAATCAACCAATTATCAAACCCTTCAACCCTAGACTCCACAATAGGAACCTATCCCAAAAACTAACCTAGCTCTAGTGCCCCCTTTTCTCCTTGTGGATCGACCCTATAGTTTCGCACGCCTATACTATGACACGACCCCGTGCGCTTGCAGGTGTAGTGTTTTAGTGTGTGTGAGTGTGTACGTGTAGGTCCATTATAAATTTTGAAAGATACCCAGTGTGTTTCAATCTCGTGGGGTGCATCTAGTCAAATCTAAATTTATTAGTGTGCACACCTCTGGAGGGACGCACCAATGGACCGAGTTTCATCCAGGATAAACTCGACTAATGCTTTAAATTAGTTTTTTGCATAGTGCAATCAGTCAAGTTAACTTTATTAAAACTTCACTGACTACATTGTATGGAAAAAGCAAAAAAAGTGATTCTTATTGTTACAGTGTTTTAAAACTAATTATATCTTTTGCAACCCTCAAAATGGCTAGAAATTGTTCCTTATTTCTCCTACCCTCTAGTGGACACCCCAACTATAAATAGGACCTCTTGGAGTTCATTCTAAGGTTGCTCCTTTATGCTATTCAAGCTCCTAGCTATAGTTGAGTGCATCCAGTCCATTTGATCCCCTTTCTTTCTCTTGTTTGTAAACCAAAACGTGCATATGAGTGAAATATGATCTGTGTGAGAGAGCTACTTCATTGTATACTTGTAAAGCTCTCAAAGCTTCCTTTCTCCAACCCCTTTCTTTGAGATAAAGTTGGTGAAAGTGTCTCTGAGTGAAGGATAAAGCACAAGCTTCTTCAAGATGTAGAAGAAGGTGCAAAGATCATCTTTGAGTGAAGGAGGAGGACAAGGATGAAGATCCAAGATTGGAGTAGATAAATTCATCAAGGAAAAGGGCTCAGTGTAAAGAGGGGATATCCTTGGCGAAGGTGTCCAGCTTCTTTCAAGAGTGGGCAAGACCTTGGTGAGGTAGAAGACTCCAGTTCTTGGATAGGTAAGACCTTGTTTGTAAGGTTGTTGTCTCCCTCGAACACAAAGGGAAGTTGGGTTTCCTTTTCCCGGAAAAGAAAGGTCAATTGTATGTCTTACGATGGAGTATAAGTATACATAGGTTGCAAATCCTAGAGCTTGACCTCTCTAGGTAGTGGACTGACTCTCTCCTAGTTTGGAGAGTGGAGCCACTCTAAAGAGCTTGTTCAAGTGCTTGTTTCAATCTCTCTCATCCTTGCTATGCATGTTTAAATTACCATCAAATTCACTATTTTCAATTGTGCCTATTTGAAGTAACTTGAAGGTCTAACAACTTTTGTGCAATTGTTTTTATCTCTATTCACCCCCTCTAGATCCCTTTGATAAAACAAATGGTATTAGAGCCACAGTCTTCTCTGACACATCTACCACGAGATGGGAAGATGGGAAACAACCTACTTGGGTCCCTTAACCTAGAGGGAGGCTTCTCCATGAGACCCCCGGTCTTTGACGACACCAATTTCCTTTATTGGAAACTTCGGATGTTGTTCTACCTTCAAGGGATGAACTATGACATTTGGAAGGTGGTGATTCTTCCATATAAGGAGTCTATGGGGGAGATATCCACTTGAGATGAAGCTACAATCAAGAAGGCACATCTAAATGCAAAGGCAGTAAGCATCATCTATGCAGCTCTCACCCCCTTCGAGTTCAACCACATCTCTTCTTGAGACACATCCCATGAGATTTGGGACAAGTTGTGTGTCACCTATGAAGGTACAAAGCAGGTCAAGCAGTCTAAGATCTACATGCTCAAGGGTCTCCTTGAAAACTTCAAGATGGGAAAGAAGGATAGAGTGGTGAAGATGTACACAAGGTTCAACATCATCATCAATGATCTTTCTCAATTGGGCCACACCATGGATAGAGGGACAATAAACTCCAACATATTAAGTCTCTTCCCAAGAGATGGGAATCCAAGGTGACCTCCATTGAATAAGTTAGAAGTCTTGGTGACATATCTATCGAAGAACTCATTGGCAACCTTCAATCCCATGAGCTAAGACTAGACAAGCAAGAAGAAGATGACAAGCAAGAGGAGAAGGAATCAAACAAGATCAAAGATAGTGTATTCAAAACTCAAATGGAGGAAATGATTCTCCAACAACAACTTGCTCATCGGTCTTCTCCTCCCTCCTCAAGTGAAGATGAAGCCCTTAGTGGCCATGAAGCAAACTACTCCAAGGGAAAACACTTCAAGGGAAAGCCATCCTCCTCCACTCCAAGGTGCTATGAATGTGCAAAGAAAGGGCACTACAAGAATGAATGTCTCGAGGCTAAGAAGCCTTACCACAAGAGAAGCTCCAAGAAAAGGGAGGACTAGAAGAAGGATGGAAAGTAAAAGAAGAAAGATAAGAAGGAAAGAAGAAGCAAGGATTGGGCCCATGCCTCATGGTAAGAGTCTTCTTAAAGTGATTCAAGCTCCAATGAGGGAGAATGCCATCTTTCACTTATGCACTCTACAAGTGAAGACATTGGTGAGGAAAGTGAGGTAAGCTTACATGAGTTATACAAGGAAACTCTTACTGATAGCTTAATGCTACACGCTCTTCTAATTCTGAATGTGACGTGGCAAATATCGCACTAACAAATTCATTCGGGGTTCAAGCGGACGGGTCTTATCGCAGTATAGTTAAGGATCGAATCCCAAAGGACAACATTTTTAAGAATCTTTGTCAGTCAAATCTAGATCAAGTGAGACTAATATTTAGAATGATTGATTTGGTTGAGGTTAATTAAACTAATTGCAGGAAAGTAAACGAGCAGAATGAAAGTTTGTTTTAGACTAAATGATATGGAATCGTTGGGATGGTACCAGGTTTTACCACCACTGCACATGTAGACACATATAAACACATAACATCCATGAAAGCATCTAACTATCCAAATGGAACTGCTGTGAACCCTCTCGGAGGGATGTTTAGGCCTACGTAAGCATCCCCTTAGGCATCGGAGTTCTTGTCGTCATCCAAATCATGCACTTATGGTTCCAAAGATACAACATCCAACTAAGGTTGTGATCCTCCCTGAGGGATATTTAGACCACAGAAGCATCACCGTGGGCTAGATGCCTTATCCCCTCACAGATCATACACTTACGACCTCAAGGAACCCCATTCTATTTCTAGTCTGGGAGTCAAACGTGCTAATCGACATGCATGTAGGAAATTAGTCTACAAGCAAACATCGACAATTAACAAGAAGATACAACATCCAACTAAGGCTATGGTCCTCCCTGAGGGATGTTTAGACCACAGAAGCGTCATCATAGGCTAGATGGCTCGTCCCCTCACGGATCACACACTTGCGACCTCAAGGAACCCTATCAGATTTCTCGTCGAGAAGTCTACCTCATTAATCGACATTCTACACAACAAAGATAAGAATAAGATGAAAGCGAACAGGTAATCAACTACAAGCATATCAATTAGAAATGAAATGAAAAGTTATATACATTGCCTTGGAATGTTAAATGTAAAGACATGAATTGCATGGGTAACGGGGCTAGTCCCCGCACCCCAGGGAAAGAGGACTACTCACTCATGATGTGAGAAATAAGAAGAATAAGAAAGAGAGAGGAATCTACCATGAGCATGATGTAGAAGGTGGTCGCAGCTCGGTGAAGATGATGTGGTCTTCTACGTCATATCGGAGCAGATCTGGATGAAGAACGAGGGATGCCAAGACAGACCAGGCAGTCTTTCTCACTCCTCCTTCCTTCTCTTCTCAGTCTCCTTGATTGCAGCATGGGCGGTAGGTGAAACGACAGCAGTGTGGACGGAACTGGATTAGACCTGTGTACATGCAGCATGTCGGCGTCTTGGAACCCCCCTCCAAATGAGGACCTTGCTGGTCCTATTTATAGGCTTAGTGTGAGTCCAAATAATTTGGTAGCTTTTTATCTCCAAACGGTCTTGGAGATATCAGTCCCAAACGATCTTTGTATCTTTACTCAAACGGTCTTGGATGAGTATTCTTCAAACGGTTTGGGAAAATGACCATACGGTCTTAGTATGCACTAGCCAAATGGTCCTACGATGCCTTTTCCAAACAGTTTGGCAGTCCTTTGGCTCGATCGGTCTTGGATGATTTTCTCCAAACAGTCTCATGCAAGCCAACTTTCAAACGGTCTTGATATGTAACTTTCCCAAACGGTATGTGGATTCTGCCACTGAGCAAATGGTCTCGGAGAGTTTGATACTTTCAAACGGTCTGCTACGTTTTCCTCCAATCGGTCTTACGTGCGATCAATGCCCTAGCGGTCTTGGCGATCTCGGTGCTGCCAACTGGTTTGAGATTGTACGCTAATCATACGATCTTGATCCCTGATGTTCTATCGATCTTGAAGACTGACGCCCAACCAAACGGTTCTACACGTCAGCGCTGGCCAAACGGTCTCGAAGATTGTTTGCACTTGCTCGGTCTTCCAAGACCGATTACGCGATGGATGCTTGCAAGTGGCGACGGAGATGCAGGAGTCGAGGGTGTGGTCGACTGTAGGGTGTGGCGGTGCTAGGTGGAGGTGTTGTTGCTGCTGGAAGCGGCGAGGATGCAGGTGGATATGGCAGCTGCAGGTGCTAGGGTTAGTAGAGGGAGGGGATGGAAGGAAGAAGGAGGGAGGAGAGGAAAAAGACAAGCAGGAGGTGTTGTGTACGTGACAGGTGGTGTAGGAATTGAGTAATGTTGACGGAGGTGCGGTGGTGAGGAAGATGGAGACGGTGACTGCAGGTAGCGATTAGGGTTTTCTAAAGGTAAGGGAAGCAAGAGGAAGAAGGTAGAGGACGTGTCCATGCGGTCTTGAGCAAGTTGCTCAACCGATCTTGAAGACCGTATGGAGGTAAAAACTGATTGGATGAGATTGTTTGGGAAAATTGATGGGGACCATTGATCAGTGATCTGAAGGAGAAGAAAAGCTCACGTTCTAAGACCGAATGGATGAACGGCTAAGACCGAAAGGTCGAAACGAATGGACGAAGCTGCTAGGTCAAGACTGTTTGGCCAGACCAAACGGTGAGGCCAAATGGTGAGACCGTATGGATGAAACCCAAGATGAGAAAGGTCGGTCCCACTCAAAGGGGTTTGATTTGGATGATGGTTGGTTTAGATGGTCGAACTTCATCACGACTTGTATAAAATTGATATAAACTCGGTTAATTCTTTGATAATTGAATCAATTATGAAATTTTGCACATTTTTACATATAGTCAATGAAATTGGGTGTATTGAATCAATTTGAGCCCAAGATGGTGATTGAAATTCATGATGAATATGCATTCATCAGAATGCAAATCTAAGAAGAAGAGGTTAGGGAAGATCATAGATTATCTGTATGCTAAAATTGATATTATTAATCAAAATGAAAAGTTACATCTTGATAGAATTGATTCCTTGCAAGGGTAGTTTCTTGATCTCGAGCTCCAATACAATGGAGTTGAAGTAGAGAATGGCATCTACCTTAAGAACATCAATACTCTTAAATAAGAAAACCAAGCTCGAGTAGATGAACTTGCTTTACTTAGATCTAAAAATGATGATCTTAAGCTTGCTTGTGAATCTATTAAGAATGATAATAGAATTTATCTTGATGAACATGTTATGCTTAGAACTAAAACTGCTAGATTGCTTTCTCAAATCAATGACCTTTCTTCTAGACCTTTATTGCCAAGTAATGAAGTTGCTAGTCTTACTTTAGAAAAAGATTCTTATCTTACTAAAGCCCTCCACTTGGAGATTGACTTACTACATGCACAAGACAATCTTGTTGGCTTATCTTCTACTGTTAGTAAGAGCTTCCTTGCATAAACTTCAAAGGAAAAAAGTGCCTCAATGAATTTCTAGATCACTCTACCAAACAAGTTGGTACTAATGGTTTGGGATATATAGGGGAACCTCCAAAGAGAAAGAGCAAGGACAAGGGTAAGAAAAAGAGGATGGAGACTCCTATTTTCCATTGAGAGTATTTTGGCTCTAAGAACCCTATGGTTTGTGTGCATTGCAAGAGTGATGACCATTACTCTACTTATTATCCTTATAGAGAGAAGGGGACCAACCCGAAGATGAAATGGGTCCCCAAGCTAACACTGTATCCCAAGGTTTGATTTGGGTACTGACATCTTCCTTTCTTATAGGTAAAAGGAAAATGGATTGTTGATAGTGGCTACTCAAAACATATGACAGGTGAAATCAGCCACTTCAACAAATTCACAAAGAAGAAAATAGGATCGGTGACATTTAGTGACAACAACAAAGGTAAAGTGATAGGTGAGGGTGATGTAGGCGATTCACTATGTATCAATAATGTTCTTCTTGTGGATGGCCTGTATCATAATATAATTCGTGTCAGTCAATTATGTGATAATGGTTATCTTGTTATTTTTACCACACTTGAATGCTTGCTTCTAGATTCCCTCTCCTACAACGTTATATATAAGAGAACTAGAAATGGTAATGTCTATGTTATTATTCTTGACTTTATTAAGCCTATTGTTGGTAGATGTCTTGTTGCAAATTCAAACGGTAATTCTTCATGGCACCATAGGCTTGGTCATGTAAATATGCATCAGTTGAAGATGTTGAGCAAAAAGGAATTGGTAAAGGGACTTCCTAAATTGGATTTTGAAAAGGATGACGAATTACAACATTGTACCAAAGGAAAGCAAACCAAGTCCTCCATCAAAACCTAAGGAGTCCTTAGTACCAAAAGAGATCTTGAACTTCTTCACATTGATCTATTTGGACCAATGTGTACTCAATCGCTCCGTGGTAGAAAGTATTGCCTTGTGATTATTGATGACATTTCCTACTATATTTGAACCTTCTTTCTTGTTTCAAAAATGATACTCTTGACGTTTTCTCAAAATTTTCAAATGAGTTGAAAATGAAGCTTTTTGTTAGATCATTTCTGTCCGTAGTGACCATGCGGGAGAGTTTGAAAATGACTCATTTGAATGGTTTTGTGAGGAATATAGATATGTAGATAACTTTTATTCACCTCGAACACCTCAACAAATGGGGTTGTAGAGAGAAAGAATAAGTTACTACATGAAATGGCTAGGACTATGCTTCTAGAGTATGATACTCTATAGAAGTTTTGGGCCGAAGTTGTTAGTACTTCATGTTTTGTGCAAAACCAGGTTTTCACTCATCCATCTTTGAAGAAAACCCCCTATGAGCTACGGAGTGGTAGAAAGCCTTCCATTGATTTCTTTCATGTTTTTAGTTGTCCTTGTTTTTTTTGAACACGAAGGATTCCCTCAACAAGTTTGATCCAAAATCCTACAAGGCTTTCTTTCTTGGCTATAACACTACTAGCAAGGCTTATATAGTATTTAACATTGAACTACCTAAAGTAGAAGAATCTATTATGTTAAATTTGTTGAGACTAACCCCTCTATTTCCAAGAATATTGTTAATGATGATGTTGTAGATGAGGTGATCCCTCCCTTGAAAGATCTCAACATTGTTGATAAAATAAAAGAGGTTCTAGTTGATGAAGAAGAGAAAGAAGAAAAGAAGAATCCAACTCCCTGGTTTGCAAAGCATCATCCTAAAGAGCTCATCATAGGAAATCCTTTCGAAAGGGTGAGGACGCAGGTTGCATTCAACAAATAACAAGTCGACAATGCCTTCATCTCTCGACTTGAGCTGAAAGATGTCAAAGAAATTCTCAAGGATGATGAATGGATCCTAGCCATGTAAGAAGAGTTGGAACAATTTGAGAAGGACAAGGTGTGGATCTTAGTGACAAAACCGAGTGATAGAAAGATTGATGAAAGTGGGAAAGTGGGAAAGTGGTAAGGAACAAAGTAAGGTTAGTAGCTCAAGGGTACAACCAACATGAAGGTATTGATTTTGATGAAACTTATGCATATGTTGCTAGACTTGAATCTATTAGAATGCTACTTGCTTTTGCTAGTTATAAAAATTTCCTGCTCTATCAAAGAGATGTTAAAAGTGTGTTTCTCAATGGTACAAATGAGTAGGAAGTATATGTTTCTCAACCTCACGATTTTGAACATCTTAAATTGCCTAACCATGTTTATTAATTTATTTGTTACAAAAAGCTCTCCATGAACTCAAACAAGCCCCTAGAGCTTGGTATGAGAAACTAAATAACTTTTTGCTAGAAAATGTTTATATCATGGGAAAAGTCGATTCTACCTTCTTTCTAAAACACACTTCTAACAATTTCTTAATCATTCAAATTTATGTTGATGATATTATCTTTGGCAGGATTGATCTTGATATTTGTAAGGAGTTTAGTTCTCTTATGCAGAGAGATTTCCCGATGAGCATGATGGGGGGGCTTACATTCTTTCTTAGCTTTCAAATCAAGAAAACCAAGGAAGGTAACTTCATCAACCAGTACAAGTCACTACTACAGAAACAACCTTTGGCGTCGGTTGTTTAACCCCCTTTGGCGTCGGTTTCCGACCGACGCCTATGTGGGCGCCGCTAAAGGTCGAACACTTCGGCGTCGGTTTTTTAACCGACGCCTATTTAACCTATAGGCGTCTGTCTTTTAGTAGATAACCGATGCCAAAAGGGTTCGCGCCACAGAAAACGACGTCATCTAGGACACATTCGGCGTCGGTTATCTACTAAAAGACCGACGCAGAAAGTGTCCTAGATGACACCGTTTTCTGTGGCGCGAACCCTTTTAGTGTCGGTTATCTACTAAAAGACCGACGCCTATAGGTTAAATAGGCGTCGGTTTGACACGAACAGCCGATGCCATTTCCAGTACGGCTGTGGCCACATTAGGCGTCGGTGTTTTGTAAAAACCCGACGCTGTAGATCTTTGCTGATGGTTTTCTGTAAATAACCGACGCCTATATCTATTTTTTTTTTCATATCAGTTTGCAGGCCTGCTGTGGCTGGTCAGCAGGATAAGAACCTGCAGTTCAGTTTTCTGAATTGCAGGTTTACGACATCCATTGATATCAGCCTACAAACAGGCCACAAACCTGCAAAATTCACAAAAAATAATTCACACAAGTAGATACATTCAGACATCAATTCAATTCTCACATTCACACATATAGAAACATTCAAATACATGTATTAACATTCAGAAATATTCATTTACAAAGTATCATTCATTATCGCTATCAACATCCCAATTATATCTTACAGTTGCCACTGCTTGTATGGCTTTTGCCCATTCTTCTCTTATTTCATTTAATGCTTCCATCGTATATGGAGCATGTATATTTTTTAAGCATTTACCTGTAGTGTTGTCAGTTTTAAACACCTGCAAAGAGAATGATGTATATATATAAGTAATAATATAAAAATAAGATTGATATATTTCATACTAACTAATGAGACTATATATAATACCTCATGTATGGTATCGATGTCCAATGCGGCATATCGGGTAATCATCTGCATAAATCACATCACATAGTATGCGCATTCCCAGCCATTGTCTTGTGTAGCGCACTATAAATTGAAACATACAAAATAATACAACTAAGCACAATTCACATCAATAATATATACATTGGAGTCGGGAACTTACTTGTACATTCTGCCAATTTATTGGCTGGTTCTTTTTCCTTGGGACCGTTCCTCCAGCCTTTTTGAATGCATCTAAACCCCTACATGTTAATATAACACAGTAAATTGCATAAGTAAATAGTAATGTAATAAAAGATGTTAACATATACAAAAATGAAATATTTCTCACCAGAATAATGACATTCTCATTACGTGTCCAATTTTAGTGTTTAATGTACTTCCCGCGGGATCTAGATAATAAACAGTGAACGTCCCGGGGACAATAACTAGTAACTCCCAATGTCTACCGCTAGAGGTAAAAAGTTAACAATTAATAACTCAAAATGCACAATAAAAATGGAATTTTCTTAAGTCCAAATTATAAATAAAGTAAACTTACTTGACATTGAATGGAGCTATTATTATCGTCTTCTTTTGCTGACCAAAAATTGTAAAAGCATCTATACAGTATTATTGAACACTATCAGGGTCTTTAGCTACCAAACTAATCAATGAAGGAATAAAAAATCCCACATGATCAAATGCAAATTGTTTGCAATGATCTTCGACTAAGTAGCTGCAAAACATGTATTACGTATGCATTAATATATAAGAAACCAGCTCACCGGATCTTACACAAGGTATATGTATGTATAAATAAGATCTCACCTTATCCATGTCTCTATCATTGATGTATTCAACCACTCATACATAAACAGCTCAATAATATCTTGTATAAATAAAGAGCTATCGTATGATTGTCCTGCATAATATACATCTAAAGAAACAATTATAGGGCAATGTATATTATGTGCCCGTAGCCAACATGCCATTCCCCTACAAGCAGGACCTAACGGGTATGTTAGGTCAGTTGGAACCCAACTTGGTAATGCGGGAAGTGGAGGTGGAGGCCTAGGTGCTCCGGTTGTCTTCTTTTTAACCTGTATATATAATTTCAGATCAGTTGACCTCATATATACACATTAACAATTTAAAGTAATGTAAATTTATCTTACAATTTCAGTAGTATAGACGACATCTACTTTGGGCCACAATATCACCCCGCCTTCTGCATCAGCAAGTGTATCAATATCTGGGTGGGGATATGGCAATGTAGCTTCTCTCCAATCGGGTAACACACGTATCGGGCTCACACGAACGTAGCCCCGTGGCATTGGAGTCCCGTGAAACATTGCCCCAGGAAGGGACGGGTAATCCTGTGCCTCTGCAACAACGTAGTCTTGCATTCTTAAGCGGCATGGCTTCAATGCCTACAAATTTACGTAAAGAATATTATACATATATACATATCATCTTGAAAACATAACAACTTGAAAAGACTAACTACAATGTCATAAACAATACTTACAGCAGACGTGTTAGGCAGTGGGTCTACAAGATTACTTGTAGTTTGTACATCAGGAGAAGAGTGGGTCGCCATAGGCTGATTGGAAGCCTGAGATGCCTGCCACCGCAACAATTCTTCCTTGACCTTCTCAGCAACTACATCGTTGACCTTCTTAGCAACTATATCCTCGACTCTCTTATTCTCCTATACATGAATAAAAGAAACATTAGCTTCTTATTATTGAATTTCCTTTTGCAGCAACATTCTAAAAAAAGTATAGGTTACCTCTTCTTGTGAAAGTCCCGCTCTGGGTTTGCGCTGGGATGGCCCAAAGAATGCTTTGATGCCCACACCAGCGTCTGCACCCCTAACACGTCCAGGATGATCTGGGTTACCCAGAGCAACGGTCAATTCATCCTGTGTGCCCTGAGGGATGAACGTGCCTTGTTTCCTCTGCTCGTGCAGCTCCCGCTAATCACCATCAACAGAAATTGGTAAGTTAACAAATAATCAATATTCAAACGATTGCTCTAAGAGTTGTATTTTACCATTTTCGCAGTCGCCTCAGCAGTTACGGGCTTCTTTATTTCACCCTTCTTGTTTTGCCTCCCAGCTATCCAGATATCATGGCGAGGCATGGGTGTGGCAGACTCCTCAGTAGCAGCAGACTCCTGAGTAGCCGCAGACTCCGCCTGTAGTCTTTGGCAAACGCTTGCATAGCCTTTTGGACCCATAGTGTGGTCATGCACATTCAGTGCACGCCTTGCTTTTTGTGCGTCACTGAGGGCCTAGTTAGTATGCACATTAATGATTTAGTTAGTAGCACTAAATGTTAATCTTGAATAGGTGAATACAATGTATATTAATTAAATTGGGAGTGACACCTAATACCTTGAATTCTTCAGATTTTCTTGAAGCAACAAAATTGTCCCAATCTTCTTTGTCTAAGAAGTTCCATTGTTCAAGGGCTGACTTCTTCTTCTTATCACCCTCTTTTATGTATTCTATGTTCAGATTTGTCCTATAATTCCTAAGCATCTTTCCAGCGCGTTGCATCACACTTTTACGATGCAACTTCTCATCCAATGCAAACAGATTCTGTAAAATAGAAATGTTATTAACTAGTATCCAAAATAGAATTGCAAATAATAGAATTTGTAATCTACAAAATAGAATTGCAAATAATAATAACTCACGCATAAATCCTTCCATATCAAGTCTTTTTTCCCCTGAGGAACTTTATGCCAATTATCATACTTAACAGCACAATGGCTCCGAGTGGTACACCCAAGATAGTTTACAAAATTATTGCAGTTCACTCCAATTGCATTTCCTCCATTATCAAACTCCACAACCAATTTGGATCCACTGCCACTTAGCGCTATTAACTTCTTCAACATAGTGATGCCCCTTTTCTTGTTAAGTGTTTGGTGCTGCGCATCAAGTTGCTCCAGTGCTTCAGTGGGTACATGTGCATCATCAACCTAAATTTTGACAAAAATAAACACACTGAATTAGCCCAATATAGAAATATAGGATATATGACATAACTAGAAGATAATGAATTTTATAGAAATACAGGATATGTTTTTAGAAATTACATTGGTATCCTCGCCATGCTCGTCATGGACAACATGCTCATCATGGACTTCATGCTCATCATGGACATCATGCTCATCATGGTCAGCCATCTGAAAATGTCATTAAAAAGGCAAACATTTAGCATTTGTATTAACTAGAAAAAGGCAAACATTTAGCATTTATATTAACTAGAAAAAGGCAAACATTTAGCATTTGTATTAACTAGAAAAAGGCAAACATTTAGCATTTGTATAAACATACATGTCTCTAAAATTGTGATCTTTTATCAATTAACAATCCTTCATTGTGATCTCCGCGCACATATAAGTCATCATTAGCTTCAATATTTTGTGGAGTTGGCAACCCAACTAAGAATGGACTGGAGTCATCATACTTATAATAGTACTCTTCTTCATCTATAGGGTCTTCAATGAATTGTCTTTTACCATGAAGAACAACCGACCATTTATCATTCGCAGGATCATCGATATAGAATATTTGTTTCGCTTGTGATGCCAATATGAATGGTTCACCCTTCTCGCCAATCTTTTCAAAGTTCACCAAAGTGAAACCCAATTCATCCACTATAACTCCTTTGGTGTTATCAACCCAATTACATTTAAAGAGCGGAATTTTGAAATATATGTAGTCAAACTCCCAAATGTCCTCAATGACACCGTAATATGACATTTTAGCTTCACGTGGACTCTTATCCTTTGCACTTGCAAAGTACATAGTTGACGCTTGAAGAGTGACCCCACTATTTTGGATGACACTCTTATCATCTTGGTGCTTTGTGTAATATGTGAATCCATTAATGTCAAACCCTTCATAAGACATAACATTCAGTTTTGGTTTAAAGGTGAGGCATTTGATAGTTTCTGTAATATCATTTGGTGTTTGAGATAGTTGATGTAAGACTTTATCTTCAAACCACTTAGTAAAAGTCTTATTATGCTCTCTAGCAAGCCACATTGAACTTGCTCGAGGATGTTGTCTCTTTATGAAATTGATATGTTCCTCGATATAAACACTCACTTCGTCCATATTGTGTAAAATATACAAGTGAGCTTGTTCCAACTGCTCATGGCTGATTACTTTCACCCGTGATCCCAAAATTCCTTTGCCCTCCTCAATATTCTTGTCATTATCAGGAGTGTCATTACCACTGAGAAAGTCATTGCAAAAATCCATAACCTCTCTCGCCACATAACCTTCAATAATACTCCCTTCAGGCCGATAACGGTTTCGAACATCACCTTTAAAAATGCTCATGTATCGTTCAAAGGGATACATCCAATGCAAGAAAACTGGTCCCAACATTTTCACTTCCCTAGTCAAGTGGACAACAAGATGTACCATGATATCAAGGAACGAAGGAGGGAAATATATCTCAAGCTGACATAGGGTAACAACCACTTCTCTTTGCAAATTATCGAGAGTATCAGGGTCAATAACTTTGCTGCATAGACTGTTGAAAAAGAAACAAAGTCTGGTAATTGCAAACCTTACATGCTTCGGCAATATAGATCGAATTGCCACAGGCAATATTTGTTGCATTAGAGTGTGACAATCATGAGATTTAAGACCTATCAACTTCAGATCTTTCATTGATACCAATCTACGGATGTTGGATGAGTAACCATGTGGCACCTTAACATTTACCAAGCATTCACAAAAAGTTTTCTTCTCCTTTCTAGACAACGTGTAACAAGCGGGAGGTAAGTATGTTCTTTTACTACCCATTTCATGTAATTCTATTAATTCTGACCTTATTCCCATTTCACGTAGGTCCAGTCTGGATTTTATCCCATCTTTAGTCTTACCTGGTATATTTAATAGAGTACCAATGATGCTATCACAGACATTTTTCTCAACGTGCATTACATCGATACAATGCCTGACTGTCAAAGAACTCCAATAAGGAAGATCCCAAAATATTGACTTCTTCTTGAATGAAGAATTGTCACTCCGTGTGGCCATACTACATTGTGATTTCTTACCAAATTCATTGACAATGTCTTTTACTCTTTCATAAACAACATCCCATGGTATAGGTTTAGGTGCACTCCGTTCATCATTCCATCCATTGAATGCTTTGCGCTTCCTACGATACGGATGGAATTTTGAAAGAAACCTTTGATGACCAAGATATACAGTCTTGCCGCCATGTTTTAGTCTTATTGAATCAGTGTTTTCTTCACATATAGGACACGCTTTAGCTCCTTTGACACTATATCCAGACAAATTCCCATATGCTGGAAAGTCATTAATAGTGCAAAACAACATAGCGTGCAAACAAAATGTCTCTCTTGCTGAAGCATCATAGGTCATCACACCTTCATCCCAAAGTTTCTTTAAGTCATCAATCAAAGGTTCAAGATAAACATCGATATCATTTTCGGGTTGTTTAGGGCCCGATATCAACAATGACAACATAACGTACTTATTTTTCATACACATCCAGGGAGGAAGATTGTATATAACAAGCATGACTGGCCAAGTGCTATGTTGGCTGCTCAATGTCCCGTACGGATTCATCCCATCTGTACAAAGCCCAAGTCTTAGATTCTTATCTTCTTCACCAAATTTGGGGTACAATAGATCAATCTTCTTCCACTGTGGGGAATCAGACGCATGTCGCAGGATCCCATCATTATTTTTCTTAACATCTGCATGCCACCTCAAATTCTTCGCATCTTTCGGATTTGCAAACAAGCGTTGAAACTGTGATATTATAGGTAGATACCACAACACCTTGGCAGGAGAACCAGTTTTGGACTCCCCCGAAGTCGTCAATTTATACCGTGACGCACCACATTTTGGACAATCTTTCAAATCTACATAGTCCTTTTGAAATAATACACAATCATTCGGGCATGCGTGTATCTTCTTGGCCTCCATTCCCATTGGGCACAATATTTTCTTTACCTGGTATGTTGAGGTTGGCAGCTCGTTTCCTTCAGGAAGCATTTCTTTCAACAAAGTCAACAATGAAGTGAAGCTTTTGTCGCTCCATCTATTGTTAGCTTTCAACTTATACAATCTCAACACAGCGCTAAGCTTCGTAAACTTAGCACAGCCTGTGTATAACGGTATCTCAACATCATGCACAATGTTTCTAAAGATAGGAGGTGGATCGGTGTGCTCTACCCTACAACTATCCAGCATCGCATCAACGATGTCTGTTGGAACTAGTTCGTTCACATTTACGTCATCGGAGGCAATTTCTTCTTCCACCCAAGCACTGCTATTGACATCTACTGGTTTCGATTTTGAAATCTCTCCATGCCAGTGCCATTCTGTATAGCCTTGTACAATCCCGTTGCACATGACATGACTTTTGATTTCCTCACCAGTGTTGACTTTCAAGTTGTTACCGCAATGCCTACATGGACAGTAGAACCTATCTGTAGGTTTTTTCCTATGTTCCTCGGCAAATCTAATAAACTGATCAAGACCAGATATAAACTCTGGGGTGCAACGATTACGAATGGACATCCATGATCTATCCATTCTATGATCAGAGAAAACAAGTATATATTAGGAAACAAGTATATATTAGGAAAAGATTAGGGTATACACTTACATCCTACCTAAGTGTATAATGTGATGTCATTCTTATATATAATAAATGTGTACCACCTATCCCATCCTTGAACACCTAATCTCACTAGTAAGTGTATAATGTGTATTGGGTTTTCAAGAAAATTTCAGCAGCATTTCCCCGCTGTTCTCTAAGTACATATATACTTAGAGAACAAACGGGAAAATGCTACCGAAATTTTCTCGAAAACCCAATACACATTATACACTTACATCCTAAGTGAGATTAGGTGTTCAAGAACAGTCCCAAACCGGGGACTATCCAAGATTTACTCCTAATGAGTCAATCTTGGATGGGTTTCTAGGCTAACAAACACATTTGATGTCATTCTTATATATAATAAATATGTACCACCTATCCCATCCTTGAACACCTAATCTCACTAGTAAGTGTATAATGTGTATTGGGTTTTCAAGAAAATTTCGGCAGCATTTCCCCACTGTTCTCTAAGTACATATATACTTAGAGAACAAACGGGGAAATGCTACCGAAATTTTCTCGAAAACCCAATACACATTATACACTTACATCCTAAGTGAGATTAGGTGTTCAAGAACAGTCCCAAACCGGGGACTATCCAAGATTTACTCCTAATGAGTCAATCTTGGATGGGTTTCTAGGCCAACAAACACATTTGATGTCATTCTTATATATAATAAATATGTACCACCTATCCCATCCTTGAACACCTAATCTCACTAGTAAGTGTATAATGTGTATTGGGTTTTCAAGAAAATTTCGGCAGCATTTCCCCGTTGTTCTCTAAGTACATATATACTTAGAGAACAAACGGGGAAATGCTACCGAAATTTTCTCGAAAACCCAATACACATTATACACTTACATCCTAAGTGATATTAGGTGTTCAAGAACAGTCCCAAACCGGGGACTATCCAAGATTTACTCCTAATGAGTCAATCTTGGATGGGTTTCTAGGCCAACAAATACATGTGTTGTCATTCTTATATATAATAAATGTCTATAAACTACAGGCAACATGGTTAATCCTAATCAACAGAGCATTATTAAATCATAAATCAAGAAATCAATAGTTTCAAACAAAAGGTCTAGGAATCTTTACTAGACATTATATGTTATAACCATTGGTTTAATAACCATATTTCTGCATGTACATGTTTATCAACTTTAAAACCCTATAATTCATGAAATCATTCTAATTCAATTTAATATGTTGGGATCACATAATTATATAATGACATCAGAATATATAGAAGAAACATAATTAACATGATTAACAACATGCTCATCAAACTAGGGTTTTCTTGAATATCATCTAATATTTGTGTACTAGACATTATATGTATCCCTAATCATCATATTTAACATACTACATTATTATGAACATCCAGATCAGATTAAGATCATACTATGTTATAACCAATATTGGTTTAATAACCCTATTTCCGCATGTACATGTTTATCAACTTAAAAATTAGAATTCTAGGATTCAGACACAATAGATAGGAAATAAAATGCTCTATCCATGCATTAATAAATATAATAGATGCCTTGATATTTTTGGGGTTTCCAATAGAAAGTAACAATCTTCTATGGTCACTAACATAATTTGAGATAACTTTCCTATGAAAATTAGAAACAATATCAAGGAATTTATCATTGTAAACTACTTTATCAATTTTAGATGTAATGAAATTCTTCCCTTCTTGATGATTGTCCCATGCAAAGATGGGTCCATTCATTTCTAACTCAACAATCCACAATTCATAACACACATGTTAAAGTCCTGCATAGACTTTTTTGTAGGAGGTTGTTTACTATTTTTTTCATAATTCCTTCGGACAACATTAAAATAACCTATAAAGACCCAAGGTAGCTATTTCCTTGAAGAATCTAGTTGTAGAAAGGATGGGAAAAAATACAGAGTGTACACGATCTTATCTAGCTGTAGCTATTTCCTTGAAGAATCCAGTTGTACAAGAAAACTAATCAGCAATTGTGGGTACAGGAAAATTGTATATAGAATGCATCTTTAAAATAAAAGGTAGAAGAGCATTCTTTTCGGTAAGTTGACCTTTTCAAGTAGGAAAATTTCAACTATGGCAGAGAAAAAATTGTCCCATCATCATATTTCAGTAAGAATCACATTTCATGAGCTTGAGAGAGAGGAAAGAGCCTTAGACTTCATTCACTAACACGCAACCTCTGCCTCCTAGCTCTCACTCCTTGTCGCAATCTTCTCCACCCACAAGCGTCGCCCCTACTCGTGTAATACCTACTACCGTAAGCCCACCAACCATCCGCAAGCCTCACCCCTACTATCGTAATCTCTATTGCAGCAATACTACCCTCGTAATCCCACCAATCACACGCAAGCATTGTCACACCAATAAAATACATGTACATCAATAAAATACAGAGAAGAGGGCATACCGGTCTGGAGAAGAGCTGTGGTCTGCAGACGGCGGCACAGAGTGGGCGACGGCGGTGGAGAGGAGCTGTGGTCGAACCGGCGGCGCGGAGGAGAAGCAGCTAGCAACCCTAAACCCTGGCGGCGGCGCGACGGCGGTGGAGAGCAGCTTCTGTCGTCCTGGCGGTGGCGGCGTGGAGGCACTGGCACCGAAGGAGAAGGCGGTGTGGAGGCACCGGAGGAGAAGGCTGCGCCGGAGAAGGCGGCGCGGCGGCACTATCGTGGAGGGGTGTGGCGGAGTGGAGGGTCGGGCGACAACAGTTGCGGCGGGAGCTAAAGTTGTTTAAGCGATGAAACAGAAGAAAGGGGAACAGTCGGGTGATCGCAGGATATAAAGTTCACCTATAGCGTCGGTTGTTTGTCACAACCGACGCCTAAACAACTTTAGCATCGGTTGTTTGAACCAACCGACGCTCAATTGGATGATATTTTCACAAAATTGTTTGGCGGGAACCACTTTCGGCGTCGGTTATCAACAGATAACCGACGCTGAAAGTGACACTTTTCGCGCAAAGTTTCATCACACATAGGCGTCGGTGGCTATTTAAATAACCGACGATGTATGTGACACTTTTTCTTTTCGCTCAAAAATTGGATTTCGCGGGAGCTTTTAGGCGTCGGTTTGTTATTGTCAACCGACACTGAATACAAAGCGGTACCCGTGTCTGGCTGGTCTTCGAATATAGACGTCGGTTTGCTTAAACAACCGACGCCTTATATGATAGGCGTCAGTTTTCCTTAATAACCGACGCCCAGAAAAGTGACACTGAATGCTATTTCTGTAGTAGTACACCAGTGAACTACTTAAGTGCTTTGGGATGGAGAACACCAAGCCGGTGGACACCCCCATGTCAAACACCACCAAGCTTGATAAAGATGAGCAAGGAGAAAAGGTAGATGAGAATATCTATAGATGTATGATTGGAAGTTTACTTTATTTAACTGCCTCTAGACCTGATATAATGTTTAGTATTAGCTTGTGTGCTCACTTTCAATCAAGTCCAAGAAAATCACATCTCATAACGGTTAGAAGATTTTGTGGTATCTAGACAAAACTCAAAAATTTGGACTATGATATCCCTAGTCAAGGGACTTCACTCTTAATACCTATATTGATGTTGATTATGCATGTTGTTTGATTGATAGAAAGTGCACAAGTGGCACTTGCTACTTCCTAGGACCATGTCTAGTTTCTTGTTTCTCTAAGAAACAAAGCACAGTGGTTTTTCAACTAACAAGGCTGAATACATTGCAGCTGGGAGTTTTTGTGCCCAAGTCCTATTGATGAAGTAAATGCTCCAAGACTTTACCATTCATTTTGATGCTTCTCCTATCTATTGTGATAATACTAGTGCAATTAATTTGTCTTACAATCCTATATTGCATAGTAGAGATAAATATATAGAGGTCCATCATCACTTTCTTCCTGGCTACATTGCCAAGAAGGATATTTATATCACACATGTGGAAACGGAGAATCAAATTATGGACATTTTTACAAAACCCCTAGCTAGAGAGAATTTGCTTTTATTAGTTCAAAACTACGTATAACTGCTCTTGATGATATTGACATGCAATCTAGCTAGATTTTATCATACCTATATGTTTTTCTCATGTCTTGCTCACCTTATACTTGCTAAGTTCTATAATTGACATGTTTTCATGCCTTGTTTTGCTTATTTTTAGCTATTTTTTTGCAAACGAATGATTTCTTGCAAAATAATATCCCATGACAGTGAAATTTGCCTCAATATGTTTAAAACTCATGATAGGCTAGAAAAACAAATTTATATAGAACTCTAGAGGATTATAATTTAATATCTTATGTCTTGGTACAAACTATTAATTGGTCGAGTTTCTCTTGATACAACTCGACTGATCCCTAGCCGAGGACAAAGTTGATAAACCTGATTGGTCGAGTTTTCACAACACAGAACTTGACCGACAGTGGCACTGGACCAAAATTATATAGGGTTATCAACCGACTTTTCTCCCTCTCAACTAGAGAAAATCCGACCAAAAACCCTTCTCTAGTGCTCATCCTTACACCCTAGGCTAGCACATCCGTTCATATCCCCTTCCTAGCCCTAGAATTGGTCTCCCTTGCCACTTCCCTAGTGACCTATGAGGTTTTCCCGACCTGCCTTATGCGGTTCTTCTTTGTTTGTTGCCTATCTCCACCATCTCCAACTTAGATGGCTTCAAACCAAAGAAAGAGGTCCGCCCTAGCTGGAGCTACCTCCCCATATGCCCAAAGGCATGCATCCTTTAATGGTACCTCATTCATCTCCACGCAATCTTTGAATAGGTATAAGGAGCTCTTGGTTAGAACTCCATTTCCCTTTTGAGATCTATTTGAACCTCATATTTACAACGAATGACTTAATTGAAGAGGAAGGTGAGGTGTTTAAAGTACATCACTTAAGTGCTTTACATGTAGAGCATGTATGCTTTGCAAATGTCATGTCAAGCACAAAGGTTGTTCATGAGTTCTATGCCAATTTGACATGGAACTACACCTCCCTTGTTCCAGCACCAAATACCCAGTTAGTTTTGAACTTGATGATCACATGATTCAAGATAACTATCTCAAAGGGTTCTCTAAGTACCTATTTATGTGATTCTACTATTGTTGGTTCTTGGGTGGCTTCTTATTTCGAGTACCTTGACCTTTTGAACCCTAAAGGTTTCTACAAGAGTTTTAAACCCAAGCTTACTCTTCCCAACATCCATAGGTTCCTAAAGAAACCAGGCATCCCTATAAGAAGAAGTCTGCCCTACCCTTGTCTTCCCCAGATATCAAGACAAGACTAGTCACCTTAGTGGTTAACTGCAACTTTCATCCTAAAAGGAATCAAACTAAGATTGTAGAGAACACGTCAGTGATCATGTATTGTCTGTTGAAAGATATTAGAGTTAAGTGGGCTCATTATAGTCTCCATCATATGACCTACTTTGACTCTGGGAAGAACACCTCTGGCACCCATCTCTCATACCCAAACCTGATCTATGGTGTGTTTTCTTATCATAATGAAAAATATATTATCCATGACCTTGGTTGCAAACCAAGTCGTAGAGGGGTTTACACAACCATCAAGAAGACCTTTCTTCCTACCTCTTCCTACACACCAAGTGCCTCTTCCTCCACCCAAGCCCCTCCACCTCCGTCCTACCCTAGTTGCACCTCATTTTATGTATCACATGAAACCCTCATGGGATACATGATGCATTAATAGGCGTACAACCTTCAGGTTCATGATCATCTCCACCATGACCGCTTCCAGATCATGTCACACATGTCATCCTTACCCATCCTACCAAGTGTACCCCAGTGTTGACTATGCTTCTTATGCATACAATCAATTCTACCCAGACCCTCCACCTCATGTTGCATCTGTTGTACCTCATGTTGCTACTAATGGTAGACTTGCCCCTGCCCTAGTGCTCTTCCTCTTCTAGCTCTTCCTATTGACCCCAGTGCCACTCTACTTGCTGGAGATGATGGAGTGTCCACTCCCATCTTTATGCAAGCAAATGCATTACATGCATGTGGCATGTCTTGGGATGACCACAATGTCAGACGACATGGTACTCATTCATTTGGACCTCCTACTGATGAGGAGATTCCTGACCAGGTCACTAAGGATGAGGCTGATGCTACTGATGGTACCAAGGATGATGATGGTTTTGATGACAACTTTGTTGGTTCTTCGGGTGATGATGATGAGGCTACTATTATTGCCATTGTTGCACCATCTAATGATGATGAGGACCATCCATCCTGAGGATTTAGTTGATGTAGTAGATGTTGTAGATGTTTAGTTCCAAAGTCTATCAGATTGCTCATACATCTATCCTTTTGCAGACTTTCATGTATTAGACATTTGGGAACACTATATTTGAGGCATACTATTTTATCATCTCATCATTTTTTTTGGTTTGTAGTTCTTATTTTGAGAGGATGTGGTTCGTGTTGTAATCTTCATCTCATGTACCATAACTCTTTGGTTGACTATATCTTATGAGTTTGTGGTATGTTATCCCATATTTTGCTTATGACATTGGATTGATTGTTTCTCTCTATTTTGTGTTTGTTTGGTGTGTGCTATATGTGATTGTATGTGTAGTTTGTGCCTATGGAGAAGACATGTGCTTTATGGATCTTCTACCCCCTACCTTTTGGTTAATGCCAAAAGGGGGAGAAATGACCTCAGCTGTATTGTTTTATTGCTTATATGATCCTTTTCTTGTCAATTATCTGTATATCATGTGACTTTCTAAAGGACCATATAGTACATATATGGGCTATTGTTATTTTTGGAAAGACTAACCATGCAGGCATAGGTAACCATGAATTGAGGGGGAGCAATTAACATTGATCATTCATGAATCCCCTTGCAATTCATAAGGTAAAGTTTTAAATTTCTCATCCTTTCTCAAAGGTAAAAGTTTCATATTCATATCCTTTTCAATACGTTGAGGAATGGTTTGTCATTGTCAAAAAGGGGGAGAATGCTGACCTAAGTGTTACACATTGTCCATATTTGATAATGACTCAACCATTCCATTCATAAATATCTAATATGTTTGTTTGAGATTGATTTTAGGCATTAGGTACATGAAAAGGATCAAATTCATCAAGTCCTATCTTGATCTGAGTTCAAGTCAAAGTCATGCAAATGCATTTGTCTAGAAAACACCCTAAAACCATTAGGATGATTTTTGTAATCATTTGTATTGATGTAATGAATTGTAACTAAGATGGTAAAAAATTAGGAGCCCTAAATTCAAACATTTAATTACTTTAATGACACTTTCTAAAATTTATTACATGGAGTTATTTGGTTGAGTTTCCCTTTTGGAAAACTCAACCGATCCCCTTAATAGATTTCAAGAAAATTCAGGTTCGGTCGAGTTGCACACTCACAGAAATTGACTGATCCTTGCACTGAGCAAAACTAATTTTAAGCTATTGACCAAGTTTCATCTAGGATAAACTCGACCGATGATTTAAATTAGCTTTGTCGCATAGTGCAATCGATCAAGTTAACTTTATTAAAACTCGACCGGCTACATTGTACAGAAAAAATAGAAAAAGTAATTCTAGTTGCTAGAGTGTTGTAAAACTCAAAATTAGATTCGTTCCAAACCTCAAAATATGTAGAAATTAGCCATTAGTGTCCCTACCCTCTAGTGGACACCCCAACTATAAATAGAACCTCTTAGAGTTCATTTTGAGGTTTCTCCTTTAGGCTATTCAAGCTCCTAGATATAGTTGAGTGCATCCATTCCACTTGAGCCCTTTCTATCTCTTATTTGCAAATCAGAATGTTCATATGAGTGAGATAGGATATGTGTGAGAGAGCTACTTCATTGTATACTTGTAAAGCTCTTAAAGCTCCCTTTCCCCAACTCCTTTCTTCAAGATCAAGTTGGTGAAAGTTTCTCTGAGTGAAGGAGAAGGAGCAAGCTTCTACAAGTTGTAGAAGAAGGTGCAAAAATCTTATCCAAGTGAAGGAGGAGGACAAGGCTGAAGATCCAATATTGGAGTGGGTAAATCCTTCAAGGAAAAAGACTCGGTGCAAATAGGGGATCTCCTTAGCGAAGGTGTTCAACTTCTTGTAAGAGTGAGTAAGATCTTGGTGAGGTAAAGACTAGAGTTCTTGGATAGATAAGACGTTGGTTGTTAGGTTGTTGGCACCCTTGACCTCAAAGGGGAGTTGGGTATCCTTGTCCCAAAAAGGAAGGTTAATTATATGTCTTATAATGGAGTATAAGTATATGTAGGTTGCAAAATCCTAGAGCTTGACCTCTCTCATAGTAGACTGACTCTCTCCTAGTTTGGAGATTGGAACCACTCTAAACAACTTGTTATAGTGCTTGTTTTAATATCTCTCATCCTTTCTATGCATGTTTAGATAGCCATCAAATTCACTATTTGCAAATGTGCCTATTTAAAGTAACTTAAAGGTCTAGCGATTTTTGTGTAAATGTTTTTATCTCTATTCACCCCCTCTAGAGCCCTTTGATCCAATAAGCTATTACATCATTTGATAATTTATATACACCCCATCTATAGGATTGGAGTATAAGGAGCGTTCCTTGCCATACTCAACACCTCCTGAGGAACTATGAGATCTTCCCACTAGTTTCCCTTAGATACTCATTGGTGATTTGAGTTCGTAAAAACCATCCATCATGGTAGGCATGACCTTACATGCATGACCCTGACAGTAGAGGGGATCCTAAAATTCTCCCTCTCAAGAAGGCTATAGGCTGATGTAAAAAGGTAGAAATAGGGCATATGTCTTTGACTAATCTCCTCTCACCTCCATTATCTTGGTCATCCAGCTAGCCAACTGGAGAGCCTAAAAATGATCTTTGAATTTCTCTATATACCAAAAAGCTCAATTTGGTTGGTACTAATGAAGTTCTCTTCATGGGATATGTTGATCATGTAGTCCTCTACACCTATAAATATGATGAACATTCAGGGTGGATAGGCTCCATGGTGTGAATGAGCTTTAGTATGCCCACAACATTTTCCTCCTTGATTTCAAGCTTTTAAATCATTCTAGTGAATCCCTTGTCTTTCCAATCAGTTGGTAGGCACCCCTTTCTCTAAGTTCTAAAGGAAAACCATCTATAAAGCCACCGTTAACATGGAATTGTGGTTTGTAGAGGTTGAACCCAAGCTCGAGCATTGAAAGGATGCCCCTCACATCGAACAAGGTGGTTTTAATTTCCTTCTTGGAAAGGAGTACAACCATGGATTCAATAGGGAACCATCTTGAGGATCATCGAGACTCTTGGGTGTGTTTCCTACAACACCGTGAGGCGATGGCAAAGGCAAACCATTCATCCTAAAGTTGGGAAGTTAGGGAAAGTTGGTGTGCCATAGAAGTAGGGTAGAGGACTGTTCCCCATGGTTGGAAAAATCCTACTGATTGCTCGCCCAGTCCAGTTGAGTGATTGCTTCCTAAGATGGCTCTCCTCGCCTTCCGATAGTGAAAGGTGTTTGTATGTATGCCCAGAGAGCCAATCACGTGATGATTGGATTGGCATATGTTCTTATTGATTTGATAAATATCAAAGGAAAGCTTCCAATTTATTCTATCTCAATCAATTATGAGATAAATGATGGAGTAGAGTGAATGTCTAAAGAATGACAATACTCAATGATGCATTTCTTTAGGTTGAGGACCTAAACAATGAGATCATACAGATGCTAATAGTATGTACATTCTTGTTATGTCCCTAGTCGGATGTCATTGTGGAAAGTTGATAGACAACAATGACACATCAAGACTAGAGTGTGTGTTGGTTAATGGCACAGTCTCATTAGTCATTATATATAATAACAAATCAAACACACAGATACATGTTGGAGAACAGTGTATCAGACATACCCACCATGAGAGTGACACATGGAACCATGACATGGTAGTCAGAATCATCTCTCATAGTGATGATGGTGATTGCAATTCTTAGACCTGAAATCACTGCACTCGTCGAATGTGATTGGATACACTTTGACATCATCAAATGCAGACTTAAAACATGGGTTTTTATAATGGTGACGATTGGGTGGCTTTAACGCATGAGATAGATTGTGAGTGATAGATATGGAATTTATCCCTCCTAAGGGAGTGTGATGTCCAAGACACTTGATAAGTGAGACTGAGAAAGGCATGCAGATGCACATGTGAATCAATATATGATATTGATGTCACACATATCTCAGACAGTCTGCTCTAGTTCAAGAAACACGAATGAACGTTGAAAGGATGACAACTCCATGCCTTGAGTTCATTCAGGATATCAGAGACAAATCAATTATACATTCACTGGAACACCAATCACAGACTGTAGGATTGAAAGTTGTTCTTAAACTTTCCTTTTCACTTGGGTAGCACTGATGTATGACTAGGTACCACTCTTTGCTTGTGATGTCATAAGCTAGTTATGGACATTCACTGCCAACGTGAAATGGGACCTATAGGGTCACACACAAAGGATTAATCTAGAAGAGGAGTTTATCCATAAATGATGTTTGGATTGATTACTAAAGTGTTTAGGTACTCAATCAAACATTAAATCAATAGACTTGACTCAAAATCATCAAGTTCAAGTGTTCAATCAAGTGATTAGAGTGTCAGACTGTTTAAGAACTGAATTGATTGTATTCTATACAATCTAGACCACCAGCCGACCGGTTCTCTGGGTGAACCGATCGACTCATGGTCAGTGAGACGACCAGTTTACTTGTCTAAACGAGCAGTGTTGGGTTGTCCCGGTTTGTGAGAAAATTTTTCTATTTCACTTGTTCAATTCGATTGGGACAAGAATTAATCTTTGCATTAATTAGAAACGAATAAGGAAAGTCAATTATAGGTGGGTCTCGGAAGTGAAATGACCGGTTCACTAAGTGAACCGACTAGTTCACACTCCCAACTGACTGGTTCACTAGTGAATCGATCGGCTCACCTTGACAAATGACTGTTTTAGTTATGAAACGACTGATTCACCTGTCGAAGTGCAAATTGTTCATGGAAATTCTAGACCCTTCTACTCCCACATAGACTGGAAACCATGACCCTGCCCTATACTATAAATAGAAGGGTACATGGGGCTTCTCCAGAGACACAACTCAAAACATCGGTTGCTCTGCAAAGTTGTTGTCCTCTCTTGTTGTGGTAACTGAGATAGCCCAAGTAAGTTCTACCAGGGAGGAACAATAAGGGAAAGACAACTGCAGAAAAGCAAATGGTGATGGGAGAGTGTGTCGGTGACTAGTATGTCGACAGTAGGGGACAACTCCTTCTAGTCCATTCTTTGGGACAACTAGAGTTCCCGATAGTCCGTGTGGACTATCTGTAAAGGCGAGAGATTTTTGCCGCTTAGGAGGACAACAGTCAACCACAGTCCAGTCAAGACCAGGAGCTGTACAGATACCGTCAAAGATAGGTGGTTGAAGATCGCACTTACTGCGTGGTATAGTCACTGAACAAGCCTCAGGACCAAGTATAACTTGCTAAAACCATCCTTCCCATTACATAGATGTTGATGCAATCTGCTAGTTATGGGTTTATGGTCAAGTTAAATTTTTGTTTCCGCTGCCTACTCCAACCACGTAAAACACAACAGTGGTATCAAAACCACGTCAATACTCTATATTTTGGGATAATCGATATGATCAGATTTTAGTTTTACTGTCTTTTATTTATTACACACGATGTGAATATTTAAATGACTAATATGAATATCTGATTAATACCACATGATCCCAAACTAATATATACATATATGATATGGTATATATGCAATCGATATGCACCGCCCTAAAAGGGTTTTGATGGTGTATGTGTAGCATGGTTATGGCCTATAAACCCTATGTGCATGTGTAGTTGGTTATGGTTGTTTGCATCTCAGTCTGCACACTGAGCCCTCTTCTTCTATTCTGAATGTAACTTGAGATAACTCGAGATTCTCTTCTACCTTTTCTCCCCTCAAATGTAACTCGAGGTTTCACAAAGATTATGTAAAGTAGGATTAGCTTTATTTCTTATTATGATGAAGACTGAAAATGACCTCTTGATGGACCGAGACGACCAACTGAGGAGAAGTTGGTGGACCGATGAGAAGCCCAGATGACCGGACGAGCCGACCACCTGGAGGAGCCAGACGACCGGCTGGAGAAGACCAACTGACTGACCAAGAGGTGAGTCGACCGGTTCAAAGGTTGAACCAGTCAACCCGGATAGGCAAGCACAAATCTTCATCAATAATAGGTTGCATGTGATGTAGACCTTAGATGATCGTAGTTTCTTATGGCTCCAAGGAACTACAATAGGATGGCCATAATCATCGCTTTATCGTCATTGCATGTTTTGTTTGTGGGATATAGCATGTATATGATACATACTATATATGTGGTGATTGGATACATATATGTTGGGTTTTGTGAGACGGAACAAGCAATGGAAACAAAAAATGTATCTTACCACAAACCCATTACCAGTAGATCACATCAACAACTATGTAATAGGAAGGAAGGTTTAGCGAGATATACCCGGTCCTAAGGCTTGCTCAGTGACAATACCTCACAGCTAGTGCGGTCTTCAACCACCTATTCTTCGATAGCATTTGTGCAACTCCTGGTGTAGACCCGAACTGTGGTTGACGGTCGTCTTCCTAAGCGATAGAAATCTCCCGCCTCTATAGATAGTCCACATGGACTAGCGGGAACTCTAGTCATCCTGAGAAGGATTGACTAGAAGGAGTCATCCCCTTCTGTCAGTGTACTAGTCACTGACACACTCTCCCAAATCAATCACTGATCTGTAGTTGTCTTTCCCTCATTGTTCCTCCCTGGATGGGTAGAACTTACTTGGGTTCTCTCGGTTACAACAACCAGAGAGGACAACAACTTTGCAAAGCAACTGATGTTCTAAGTTGTATGTTCTGAGAAGCCCCATGTACCCATCTATTTATAGTAGAGGGCAGGGGTCAGGGTTCCCAGTCTGTGCGGAAGTAGAAGGGTCTGGATTTTCCATAAACTGATTGTACTACGGTAGGTAAACCAGTCGTTTCGTAACTCAATCGGTCATTTGGGCAGGTGAGCCGATCGGTTCACTTTTGAACTGGTCGGTTCACTTAGTGAACCGGTCGTTTCACTTCCCAGACTTGCCCACAATTGACTTTCCTTATTCATTTCTAATTAATGCAACGATTAATTCTTGTCCCAATCAAATTGAATAAGTGAAACGAAAATCTTTTCTCATAAAATGGGAAACCCAACACCTACTCGGTTGGTCCATGTGAACTGATCGGTTCACTAGTGTGAATTGGTCATCTCACTGACCATGAGCCGATCAGTTCACCCTGTGAACCGGTCACTTAGTGGTCCAGGTTGTGCAGAACTCAGTCAATGCAGTTCTCAATCAATCTGATACTCTAATCAATTGGTTCACACTACAAAAAATATGGCCTTTAACTACAAAAAAAATTGTAGTGAAAACCCCAAAATTTGTAGCTAAAAGCATTAGCTACATTTATCCTTACATTTAGAATATGTAGCTAATACTTGTGTAGCTAATTGTTTAGGCTACATTTTTCAAAATTATAGTTAGATATTCATTTGGCTACAAATGCATATGTAACCTTAATTGTAGGTAAAAGATTTCCTTACACATAAAAATGTAGTTGCCATTGTGGTTAAATATATGACTACAATTCTATTTGTAGCTTTGATATGTAGGGGAAAATGACATTGGTTACAATTTGTATATGTAGTTCATGTGTAGTGAAAATTAGCACTTACTACACTTCTAATTATAGTTAGTGTGTAGTGAGGGACAACATGTACTACACATGCAAATATAGTTAGATTATGTATCCAGTCAATATCTTGCCAATATAGAGGGTTGTTTTCAAAAAGAAGAAAAAAAATTAATCAAGATCAATTTGTGCTTATAATGTCAGCAATCATACTTTATTTATATTTGAACATTGAGTACACATGGGGAGGACATTAACCAGGACCCTATTTTACAATATGTATGTAAAAAGATACATGTATACAATATCCTCCATGTGCCTCATGATCATGTATGCTATGTAGATGTCTTCTTCTGACTGCCTCTATCCATTGTAGACTCTATATGCCCCCACATAATCATGTGCGTCTTCTTCTATCTTGATTTTTCTTTTGTAGCAATTCCACCACTTATATTATCAACAAATATGATAATGATGATAAACTCATAATAAGACAAAGACTGCTAAGGTATTGCTCTTCTTGATTGAAAATATAGAACTTATCTGTGCTTTGCTTCTCATTGGCCATTGGAAATTCATTCAATGTATGTTTGTGGCAGATTCCCATGTCCAACTTGGGGATCTTTTGATATGGTAATAAAGCTAGATTGGCATACATTGGTAAGGGCATGTGTAAGATCACAATTGAAAATCAACTTCTTATGGATGCACCAACTTTTGACTTCATCGTCATTCTAGAATGTTAACCAATGCAGGTGACAATAAATTATCAACTTGTGCTACCTGTTGGCTTTGTGGGTTTTCAAGGACAAGTCGTTGTTAATGATGAGATTTTTATGCCAAGTCTCACAAAAGTAGGTTGCAAGATAAGATGGAAGTATGTGACTACATCGTTATTGGGAAATAATGCAATAAGCAATTAAAATCAATTACACTTCGGTCATTAGACAAAATAATGGGTGAAATAGTTATATTTTGGGATGAGTAACCATGAAATACTATTGATCAATATGTATCTTTTGATTCATAGCTAAACAATAGGCATAAACATGTAAAAAAAAATCAAAACCCACATAGGAAGCAAGATGCAAATTCAAAGAAAGCCTTCCCACACAGGAAGCAAGATGCAAATTCAAAGAGTGCCCTAGATTTCTACAAGCATAAGTACCTTCTAATTCAAGTAGGATTTTGAGAGTTTTCTTCTACAAACTTATTTATGTTCCTTAAAATTCTTATGCAAGATAATAGAGCATTAGGATTATCATATGTCTAACATATTCTGTTTAGAAACAAAAGTCAAGACTTGAAATATCATAACTCAAAGTCAGAACACTACACTAAATGTGTACAAGGATAGATTTGACTAGCACGATAGATCTCACCTACAATTATCTTTGCACACAAGGTTGATAGTATGCATAGTCAGAGAATAGAAGGTGGTGAATAAGAGAAAACCCAAAAGACAAAAAATGAGGTCATGATAACAATGAGATTCATAGATCTCACTCCAAAAATTGACCAAATCCACCAAAAGAAAATAGAGATTAAACTCTAGTCATAATCAACAATAAAAATTTAGAAAATAAGGAACTAATTTTCTAACAGTGAACTCAGAACAAATAATCTTGTTGGCTTTATACACATGTATCAGTAACTAGCCATTTAGTTATAGAAAGAATATGTGTATTACCTAATGTAAGAACTTCACAACATTCTTTGAGGTCTTATAGGCTGTTTAAAGAGCTGATACTCCATGAAGTTCATCTCTACAAGTTGCAAGATTAGCTTTGCTACTTCAACCTGGATCAATGATGTAACTGTAGATCAAGAAGGTAAATAGGTGTATTACCTCTTTATTTCTTAGGCTATTACTTGTGCAAGTCATGCAGGAGTGCTAACATGGTAGTGTCCACTTTATTGACAATATCTTTTTAATCTTAATCAATTCTCCAGAAGCTATAGGATCTAACACAATCATGTTTGAAGAAACAATCTTGTTTTCATTCTTACACATAAAACACTATGCAAAACATCACAAAACCTCATATATAGGGAAAACCATAGATAATGTAAGTGAGATGGATAGACACATCATTGCTGAGAGGAATGTTGAAAAATAACAACTTACATATATCAACAACCATTTGTATTAAAGGATATTAATAAACAAACGAAGATGCAATATTCTTTTGATCTTTAAATTTTTTGCATGCATCACTCACAAATGCACTATATGGAAATCTTATGTGGAGTAGACATCTACCAAACAGACAAGAAGATCACAAAGACACAACATGTAGCTTATGTGCTGCTGAAAAAGAAGATACTCACCAATACTTCTTCAAATGCCCTGTCATGGATGTGATATGTAAGGATAGAAAATACCATTACCTAATCAAAGAACTAACATATTAAGAATGATAGAGAAATAGAGTTGAGTCCTAAACAAGTAGAACAATAAGGAGTTGGTGCGCTTTACCTCCCTGTACATCACACTGTGAAACTATGGGAACCTTAGATATCATAGAGAACAAGATTCTCAACCCAACACCATTGTTGTTGGTATGGAAGGGTTGCTAAGATGGGTTGGAAACTTTCTATCAGCTGATAATATGGCATCCATGATAAAAGAGAATAAATGGCAAAGAGATACAATTGTATTACGACTACCTCCTCAGGGCATAGTGAAAGCTAACACATATGGGATAACTTCTCTGATGGTTGTATGAATCACCCATGTAATTCTTCTTTATGCTAATATATGGTTTGTGTTTACCTCAAAAGAAATCTAGTTATCCACCTTATATTTCTCCATTTGTACATTTCAGTTCTTCCTCCTACACTGATAGAAAGGTTAACATAGTTATTTAACACTTGAAAATCATTAGAATGATGCACGACATGCATAGAACCCATATTATCCAACAAGACTCCAAGAAACTAAAAGTTTGTTGAGTTCGTTGTTTGCATACACAAGCAACATGTTAGGGCCTTTACTAGAGCAACCAAGCAGGCAAATAAGATTCTAGTGATGAACATAAATTATTAACTTTGCCTCACTCTGGAAGTCTAACTTGATTCTGGTTTGTAGACCAATGGTGAGTTTTTTTTACTACAACAACCTTCTCATTTTCCAAAACTCCCTATCCAAAAGTGATTATGAACAGCTACAACAACAATGTAAAGTGGAATAGATTGCTAAACAATCATGATGTTGATAGGAACACAATAGCTAAACACTCATGATGCTACAAACCCCGAAACTCAACTAGAAAAAAATGGAGGGCCATAGAGAGATATCACTAAGAACCCCTCTCCAGTCATTTGTGAGGTCATGAGACTATCCCAAACGACCATATATCTCTATATCTATAAAAGTATCACAAAAACCAGACTCCTAGTAAAAATATAAGAGGAACCTATCTTCAGAGCCTATATCACAACAGCTAAGTCATGAACCTATAGACATGTAATGTTGTGGCACAAGTAGCATTCTACTTTAGTGTTCTAATAGATGTTGTAGTAGGGAAACATGTGTATGCTCTGATGTTAGGGATGCAACATTATTTAAAATAGTCATAATAAATTACAAGTATTTTTATAAAAAGAGGGGGGCACTCAATATTTTGCGCATTTTAAATGGTAAATGAATCTTATTATATGAGTAGGGTATGCCAACCTGTATGGACCAATATCTGTGTTTACGCTAGTAATATCATTCTTTGTAGCAATGTTAAAAAAAATATGCAGCATGACTGCAGCAACTTAAAGGAACAATAATAAGAGTAGCTTCAATAGTTGATGTTTTTGAAAGAGTCTATCATCACAAAATAGATTGAAGTGAAGCATCCAAGGTCTAGGGAGTGTCAAGTTGCATTTATATAAAATAAAAACTAAAAAAGAAGTTACATACTACCAAAAAAATAAATTCTAGACAAACATGTTATAGTAATTTACATGTCAAGAAATAGAATCTTTGGGTATGCCATCAATAATTTAAGTTACCTTATCTGAGAAAAATCAATACTAATGCCCTTGGACAGGAATGATAATCAATAAAAACATGACACTTTTAAGTGAAAAATAATAATAAGGGAGAGTAGAAGTGACTGTGTGTTTTCAAATTTTAGTACAATATGGTCTGAGAGAGTTGTCCAATCAGAATAAGAAATTTGTACAATCATGTTCAAAGGTAGAACAAGGAATATTGTCATGTGTTGGAACAAGAAAATTCCTAACAGAGGTAGAAGCTCAATATTTTTGAATAAAAATATCATGATCAACAATGAAGTTACCATTGGGTTGTATCACTAAGATGAGAAATAAGTGGATGAGGTTGTAGTGAGAACTGAGCCTCGATATATAGTAGAAGTAACTTGTCATCCAGTTCTAGAGAAAACAATATGGATGATACATTTGTATCTAGGCTCACAAAAAATGAATCATGGCCTTATTAAGACACCCATATAGATAGTACACAAATAGGTTAGCGGTAGTAAGAAGTCCATTTGAATTTGAAAGGTAAAGTTGGAATGACAGTTTTTAAAAGCTTTTACTAGTAGGAAATTGTTACACCTACATGATTTGATTGCAATGTCAACTACGTATTTCTAAGCTAACAAAGATATAATAGCATCTTCCTTACAAACTTTAACGTAGATTGGTATGAGAATACGAGTCATTTTTTGTTCAAGTCTACCTCACTTTCTAAATGGACGGATCATATCACTTTGCTGAAAAGATTGAAATGTGCAATGTTGTCCTAGATTTCAACCTCATACTATAACCACTCATGATGTATAATAGAAGATTTTATGTCTATAACAGTATGGTTCCATCATTGCAAACAATCACTTGTTATGATTTTCATTCACAATAATACATATGTTTTATATGTTCAATGCAAGTCAAATGACATTGGACCTTGTGTAAAGTTTGCATCATATTTATCTAGAATAAAAAGCTTTAAGAAAAATAGAGATAGTAAAACAAAATATGTGTCAATACGAAGCCATCAAAAGCTAGGAATTTCCAAGTCGACAACAATGATAATATGAAATAGAATAATCAACCAGCTGGAAAGATACCTTTAGGCTCTTGTATCTATAAATTGTGTCTAGGATGATGTGTAGTTTTTTCTTATACTTATGAATGCACTTCACTTGTATGCCAAAAAGGCTATTAGGATTGATGTGGATACCAATAACTTGCAATATATGATGTTATGGCCAATGCTTATTTATGATGTTATCATGATCCCAATTAGCTTATAGTTCATGATTCTCACATTATAGCAGAGATTTAGAGAATCGATTACATAACTAGTGCAGGAAAATGAGAGAGGTACTTGAGGAGATATTTAAACAAACTCTATATACCTTACTAATTTGGAATGTGTTTAATTACGGAATCATGATATTGGAGCTAATACTATAAAAACTTCAAAATGACAATATTGGTGACAATCAGTTACTGCAAGCGTTGTTGCTTCTGGCCCAAACATCCTCTATGGATGGGATTATCATGTCAAAGGTGGTGAGAATGTTGGAAGTATGATGCTTTTTGGAGAGGTGGCAAGAGTGACATGAGGTCTTACTAAAAACTCTATATATAACCCTTTGATTATTGGATATACAAGTCCATTACAAGAAACCAGTACGAATTAACAATAAAATTGCAGTACCAAATTTAGGTTGGTGAGGAACTTCATGGTAAATATACTAGTAAAATGTTATTACTTCTTGTGGAGTAGACATTATGGTACCACTTTTTTTTTACAACTAGGAACCACTTGTTATGATATTTTTTAGCAAGCATAAATATTAGCAATTTATTGGGTATTAGTATGATGATTTTGGCATTTGGAAGAGTTTATAAGATTTAAGATGAATTATCCACACAATGGTGAGACTAAAAGTCCAAAAATAGAGCAATATTGATGCTAGAAAATTATTTTAAGAATGTGGTTATGGAATCATTTCCAACAAAGATACTTCCTTCTCATTCCAGCACGCTAAATTGGTCTTGTTGTAAATCTCAGTTATCTATGAACTAAACGAGATCAGAATCAAATTCCATTACCAATTGGATCTCCTGATGCAAAGTTGTTGAAGTGGATGTTTAAACAATGGCTAAGAAAGTTTCACTGATTTGTATATTTTGTTAATAATCATGACACACGAGTCAGTAGCTAAATGAGTTGTATATCAATCTCTAGGCAGTGGCTACTTACCTTTTTGTGTGAGACTATGTATGAGATATATGCTTGGGAACTATCAACAACCATTGATCCTTTTGTAAGCCTCAATGTCAACTCCTGTCTTTTCCCACACGAAAAATGAGAAGTTCAATAATATTGTCTGGGCATTTATTAAAAAGGAAAGTAAACTGTACTCATACGGAGCACATGATTGTTCTTGTTTAAGGTAAGAAGAATGGCTTACAAGAAACCAAAGTACCCGCTTCATCAAAAGATTAAAAAATATTGAATGTCAACACAGACATGACTAAAACAGAGATTACGAATACTATTTTTTTATTTCAACATTGAAACAAAACGGCTAACCATATTATATTACCTCAGTGAATTCCACAACAACGGAAGTGGTGGAGCCAAATATACTTACTTGTTTTACCACAAAGTCAAGAACTACCTAGAACCAAATTGTGTAATTGAGGTTTATTCATCAATTAAGAACTTGGACAGCATGCATCCAAAAGCTAAACTCAAAAGATGGATAGCTAACATGAGTTTATCTTTTTCTTGGATCTCGTTGTGCCATGTAATGATTAAGAAAAATCACATACCAGGGTCATACTCAACGAGATTAGACTAGAGACTAATACATTATTCTGCCCAAAAAAAGCCTTTGTCTTGAGCTTATTAATCTGATAAAGACCTTAGAGCATGTCATCGGCACTGGATGGGATATCATGCTCCAAGCGGCCTTCAATTAGGAAAGAGAGGATCTTCATAGAGAGAAAAAATCATAGACCATAAATTCTCGGGTTGTGGCAGAAATAGTGCCTACTAAACAACCAAGCTAATAGTGCAAATTAGCATCACAGATTTACAGAGTGTGGTTAGCATAGAAGACATAAAAACACAAATGGAAGAATGGAAAAAGTTCACTCATTGCATATATGCAAGTGAACATGTCTATGAGTAGTGAGAAGTGTAATAGGATAATGGTAATTGGAGTTATAAGTGAATAAAAGATACTGAACAAAGTGATGAGTTATTACAAAAAGAGCACCCTTTAAACACATAACTATTCCCCTTAAAGTCATGCTAGGAATTGGCCTACAGAATTAAAAAGTAAAAGTTTTTGATATATAACAAATCATAGAAATAATTGCTCTATGTCGCAGAACGTTGACCATGAACCCCCAATAACTCCAACTATGTTCATACCATATGGATCTCTTCGGCTCGAAATAGGAGCATAATCACTATTAGATTGGCGTAGGAAGTGTGTATGATCATTTGCATAGAGCATGACCTTATTGCTGAAGCGGAGGATCCCAGACAGTCGGGTAGGTACGCATTGTCTTCCATGATTCCTTGTATTTGTTGGCTGGCAGATACACGGAAGTAGAAATCCAATATATACTTCATCGGCTTGGAGAAGAATATCTTGGGGCCGTAATATGGACATATGGGAACGGTATTTGGATTTCCTTTTTGAGTTTGGTCTATTGTGTTGGATACGCCTTGTACCAGCGAGCGCTGGAGGAGCCACACAGATCCAAGAGGTCGAAGCTTACCATCACAATTTTGAAGCAAGTACAACAATTGGAAGAGAGAACGTGGTTAGAGGAAAATGAACAAAGGCGATGAAGAGCTTGTTCGGAAGGGAAAGGGGTGTGACCCGTGCGGGATCTGTGGTTTTGGAGGGAGCGGGGAGCGGGTGGAGCAAATGGAAATTTTTTGGGAAATAGAATAGTGAGGGATGACAACGGGATTTGGGCAAGGGAAGCGGCAGTGGAGGGCGGGAAGCACTTTAGGAGAGTAGGTGGAGGGAAGATGTTGCGAACTATTTGAAAAAAAATGGTTTCAAATTGAAGAGTTTTGCATCCATGCACAAAGGATAAAGAAAAGCATAGCTCAATATTTGACTACATTTTCTTACTATACTTCTATATAATGTAACGAAAAATAACTTTTAACTACGTATACATTAAATGTAATCATACCAAACGTAGCTAAATGTTATTTTTTCTATAGTGTCAATATTTGAACTTGATGATTCTGAGTCAAGTCTATTGATTGAATGTTTAATTGAGTACCTAAACACTTTAGTAATCAATCTAAACATCATTCATGGATAAAACCCTCTTCCAGATTAATCCTATGTGTGTGACCCTATAGGTTCCATTTCACATTGGCAGTGAATGTCCATAACTAACTTATGACTTCACAAGCAAAGAGCGATGCCTAGTCACACATCAGTGCTACCCAAGTGAAAAGGAAAGTTGGAGAAGTACAACTTTCAACCTACAATCTATTATTGGTGTTACAGTGAATGTTGAGTCCCTTTGTCACTGATATCCAAATTGAACTCAAGGCATGGACTTGTCATCCTCTACAAATGTTCAATCCATATTTCTTGACTCAGAGTAGACTACCTGATATATATGTAAGCTCAATATCATATATTAACTTACATGTGCATGGCCATGCATTTCTTAGTCTCACTCCTCAAGTGATTAGGATATCACACTCCCTTAGGAGAGACAAATTCCATATCTATCACTCATAGTCAAGTCCCCATGTGTCAAAGTCACCCAATCATCACCGTTATAACAGCCCATGTTTCAGTATTGCATTTGATGATGTCAAAGTGTACCCAATCACATGTGATGAGTGCAGTGATTTTAGGTCTAAGAACCATAGTCACCACCAATACTATAAGAGATGATCCTGACTAACCAAGTGTAGTTTCCATGCATCACTCTTATGGTGGGTCTATTTGATACACTATTCTCTAACATATATTTGTGTACTTGGTTTGATATCACATATGATGACTAATGAGACTCTGTCATCAACCAACACACACTCTAATCTTTTGTGTTATTGATTTCTATGGTTATTTCCACAATAGCAACCGACTAGGGACATAATAAGAATGTATACTCTTAACATCCATATGATCTCATTGTTCAGGTCCTCAACCCGAAGGCATATGCCATTGAGTAATACAATTCTTTAGACATCTAACATGTTATATCATTATCTCAAAATAGATTAAACATATAGACATAAATTGACTTTATTATTATTCAAATCATTTATAAAGTATGCCATTACAATCATCATATGACTGGCTCTATGGGAATACATACCAACAGACTCCCACTTGCACTTAGAGCCAATCACCCATGAACTTCAGTCCTTGTGATCTAGCATGACCATCATGCTTTTGATGTGAAAGTGCCTTAGTCAAGGGATCAACAATATTGTCTTCAGTTGGTACTCTACAAATCTTCACATCTCCTCGATGTACAATCTCTCATATGAGATGGAAGCTTTGTTGTATGTGCTTGGACAGCTGATGTGATCTAGGTTCTTTAGCTTGTGCAATAGCTCCATTATTGTCATAATAAAGGTCAATTGCATCACAGATGCTAGGAACCACCCCAAGTTTAGAGTTGAACTTCTTGATCCACACATCCTCCTTTGTTGCATGGGATGCAACAATATACTCAACCTCTGTCATAGAATCCACAACTGTCTCTTTCTTGGAACTCTTCCAGCTCACAGCTCTGTTGTGGAGGCAAAACACAAATTATGATTGCGATTTGTAATCATCTTTATCGGTTTGGAAGCTTGCATCAGTGTAACCCTTTACCACCAACTCTTCCTCACCGTCGTAGATGAGGAACTAATCCTTAGTCCTTCTCAAGTACTTTAGGATGTTCTTTACAGCTGTATAGTGAGCATCTCTGGGATCTGACTGGTATCTACTCATCATGCTGAGTTCATAAGAGACATCGGGATGGGTGCACAACATTGCATACATGATGGATCCAATTGCTGATGCATATGGAATCCCACTCATGCGTTCCTTCTCTTCACAAGATTTGGGACATTGATCTCTAGAGGCGGGAACTCCATGAACCATGGGTATGTTTCCTCTCTTTGAGTTCTCCATGTTGAACATCTTCAACACTTTGTCAATGTATGTGCTTTGACTTAGTCTAAGAAGCCTTCTGGGTCTATCTCTATAGATCTTGATTCCTAAGATATAGGATGCTTCTCCCAAGTCTTTCATTGAGAATGTATTTCCAAGCCATGCCTTTACCTTTTGTAAAGCGGGGATGTCATTCCCCATCAATAGTATGTCATCTACATACAATATGAGGAATGTAGTCATGCTCCCACTAGCCTTCTTGTACACATAAGGTTCATCTTCATTTTGACTAAAGTCAAACTCTTTGAATGCTTTGTCAAATCGAAGATTCTAGTTCTGAGATGTTTGCTTCAATCCATAGATTGACCTTTGCAGCTTACAGACTTGATTTGCATCCTTTGGATTTATAAAACGTTCAGGTTGTGTCATGTACACATCCTCAGCAAGATTCCCGTTAAGGAATGCAGTTTTAACATTCATCTACCAAATCTCATAGTCATAGTAGGCTACAATAGAAAGCATGATCCTGATGGACTTAATCATGGCAACTAGTGAAAAGGTTTCGTCATAGTCAACACCTTGAACTTGTATGAAACCCTTTGTAACCAATATGCCTTTATAAGTTTGCATATTGCCATCCATGTCGGTCTTCTTCTTAAAGACCCACTTACACCCTATGGGTTTTACCCCTTCGGGTGGATCCACTAAGGTCCATACCTTGTTGGTATACATGGATTCCATCTCAGATCTCATGGCCTCAAGCCATTTCTCATAATCTGGTCCCTGCATAGCTTCTAGATAGGTTGTTGGCTCATCATCTATGACCAACTCATTGCCTTATTCAGTTACAAGATATCCAAATCTTTCAGGTTCAAGGAGTGTCATACTAGATCTTCGAGGTTCCTGTGTTACTTGAGTAATTTGAGATTCCACAATAGTTTGTGATTCTCTATGTTCCTCTTTTTCATCTATTGGTTCAATGTTTTCTTGTTGGTCTCGAGCCTCTTTGAGTTCCACTTTCCTCCCACTACTTCCTTTGGAAATAAGTTCCTTTTCTAGGAATATTATATTCCTGGCAACAAAAACTTTGTTGTCAGTTGGGTGGTATAAGTAGTATCCCCTTATTTCTTTGAGATATCCAACAAAATAATAATTATCCGATTTGGGTCCAAGCTTTTCAGGAAACATTTTCTTGACATAAGATTCACATCCCCAACCCTTCATAAAAGACACATCAGGACGCTTCCCGTACCATATCTCATATCTTGTCTTTTGAACCGATTTAGATGGTACGCGGTTTAGAGTAAACATGGCGGTTGTTAGAGCATGTCCCCAGAAGAAGGTTGGAAGATTGGAAAAACTCATCATAGATCGCACCATGTCCAGTAATGTGTGATTCCTCCTTTCTGAGACACCATTATGATGTGGTGTTCTAGGTGGAGTCCATTGTGATACAATACCACGGGCTCTTAGAAGGTCCTCAAACTCTTGGCTTAAGTATTCTCCACCTCGATCAGATCAAAGTGCCTTAATACTTTTGTCAAGTTGATTTTGTATTTCATTCATGAAATCCTTGAACCTTTCAAGGGTTTTTGATTTATGTTTCATCAAGTAAACATAACCATACCTACTGAAGTCATCAGTAAAGGTAATGAAGTACTGATACCCACCTCTAGCATTTGTTCTAAAAGGCCCACATACATCAGTATGTATGAGTCCTAATAGATCACTCGCTCTCTCACCTTTTCCTAAAAAGGGAGCCTTGGTCATCTTGCCCAATAAACAAAATGCACATGTCTCTAATGATTCAAAATCAAAAGAGTCAAGATATCCATCTTTATGGAGTCTAGATATGCGATTCTCATTTATGTGCCCTAGACAACAATGCCAAAGGTATGTTTTGTTTGAGTCATTGAGTTTTTGTCTTTTGGTGTTTACGTTGTATGCACTTGTCTATAGATCTATCAAATATAGACCATAAGACATTAGGGCACTACCATAAAAGATCCCATATTTACAAATGGAACATTTTCCATTCTTATAAGAAATTCAAATCCATCATTGTCCAAACAAGATATAGAAATGATATTCTATTTATGGCAGGTACATAATAGAAGTTCTATAACTCTATTATCAGTCCACTTGGTAGAGATAACTTATAGGTTCCTACTGCACTGGCAGCAACTCTTGCTCCATTAGCAACATGTAGTTCAACCTCGCCTTTTGCTAAAGGCCTATTTCTTTTCAGATCCTTCACATTTGAACAAATCTGTGATCCACATCTAGTATCAAATACCCATGATAAAGAAGTAGTAAAGTTAATCTCAATTATGTATACACAGAAAGTAGAGATCTCTATCTCTTGCTTTATCTTCCTTGATTCCCTTAATCCTCTCCATATTTTGAGTGCAGAAGACTTGGACTTCAGCTTGGCGGGAGAACAATTCTCTGCCTTGCATGTGTCCTTGGACTCCATTCCATTTATCACTATCATGGAAATATCCTTCTTCTGTGCCTCAAACAATGCCTTAAGCATACATAGAGTGGATTCTATGACCACTGGTATCTTATAAATATGCATAACACTTCCCATAGTCCTTAACCAGTTATGGAAATTTATCTCAATTAAATTGCCCAATTTAAACGATGATTTCTTTACCATTTAATTCTACAAGAGAAAACATTTGCATTTTGTCAAAACTCCTTTTGATTTGATTTGATTTGAATAAACTTGACGATATTAATGAAGCCTTTAATTAATTATCGCTCCCACTATTTTGATCAAATTGATAGCCCTCACCATCAATTCAGAAGATTACAGCGTACAACCTTCTAGTGAGTAAGATCTTGATTTCCTCTAAGTCATGGACCAGCTAGGGCTATCACCCACAACTAGATTCTTTCAGGTAGGAAACGTTTGCCAATTGCATCACATGCAACTCTTGATAGATGTCATGCACAACTCTTTGTCATGTACATCTCCATGCCTCAAGGTGCTTGATCCGATCAAGGTCACATAGTTAACTCCAACCCAAATGCCAACATAATGAATATGCACCCTACTAGGGCATACCCACATATTCACCATCACACTCCCACGAGATAGACGGTGCACCATACTAGGGCGTGCCCACACTTAGTCGATCAAACTTTTCATGTGTGTTGATTTTGGAAGGTATCTCAAACTTAATATTTACATTGAGGGGTTTGATATTTATATACATATACATATCCAATCACCACATATACAGTATGTATAATGTACATGCTATATCCTACAAGAAAACAAGCGAAGTGATAAAGCGATGATTATGGCCATCCTATTGTAATTCCTTGAGACATAAGGAATTACAGTCATCTAGGTCTACATCACATGCAACAACCTGTAGTTTATGAAGATACGTGCTTGGGTCGTTCTGAGTTGATCACCTCATCCTATGACTGATCGGCTCACCTCCTAGCCAGTCGGTTGGTTGTCACCAACCGATCGTATGGCTCCTCCAGACAGTCTATTCTTTGGGTCATCTCACTGCTCATCATGCCACCAACCACTCATCTCACACCATCATTCGGTCGTCTCAATCCTCCAATCACTCGTCTGGGTGTCCATCGTTCTTCGACATAATAGGAAATAAAACTATCCTACTTTTACAAATTTCTTTGGGAAACCCCGAGTTACATTTGGGGGGAGCAAAGGTAGAAGAGAAGGCTTGAGTTATCTCAAGTTACATCCAAAATAGAAGAAAGACTCGGTACGCAGACCGAGATGCAAACAACCACAACCAACCAAGCACACACATAGGGGTTTATAGGCCATAACCATGCTACACATCCACCATCAAAACCATTTTAGGGCAATGTGTATCGATTGCATATATACACCATGTCATATATGTATATAGGGATCGTGGTGTTTAATCAGATATGCACATTATCCAGTTAAGTATTTACATCACATGCAATAAATAAATGGCAAAAAACCAAAAAACTGATCATATCGATTAATTATAAAACATAGTATGTTGATGTGGCTCTAATACCACTATTGGGTTTTGTGGGACAGAACAGGCAACGGAAATTTTTTTTTATCTTACCACAAACCCATAACCAGTAGATCGCATCAACAACTATGTAATAGGAAGGATGGTTTAGTGAGATATACCTAGTCCTGAGGCTTGCTCAGTGACAATACCTCACAGCTAGTGCGGTCTTCAACTATCTAGTCTTTGACAACGTCTGTGCAGCTCCTGGTGTAGACCCAAACTTTGGTTGACAATCATCCTTCTGAGCGGAAGAAATTTCCTACCTCTATAGATAGTCCACACGGACTACTGGGAACTCTAGTCATCTTGATATGGACAAACTAGAAGGAGTCATCCCCTTCTGTTAGCGTACTAGTCACCGACACACTCTCCCACAATCAATCACTTTTCTACAGTTGTCTTTCCCTCACTATCCCTCCCTGGATGGGTAGAACTTGCTTGGACTCTCTCAGTTACCACAACCGGAGAGGAGAACAACTTTGTAGAGAAACTGATGTTCTGAGTTTTGTGTTATAAGAAGCCCCTTGTACCCCTCTATTTATAGTACAGGGCAGGTCCAGGGTTCCTAGTATGTGCGGGAGTAGAAGGGTCTGAATTTTCCATGAACTGATTGTACTACAGTAGGCAAACCAATCATTTGGGCAGGTGAGTTGATCGGTTTACTTTTGAACCAGTCGGTTGGGAGTGTGAACCGTTCAGTTCACTTAGTGAACCGATTGTTTCACTTCCTAGACTTTCCCACAAATGACTTTCCTTATTCGTTTCTAGTTAATGCAAAGATTAATTCTTGTTCCAATCAAATTGAACAAGTGAAACGAAAATCTTTTCTCACAAATCAGAAAACCCAACACCTGTTCAGTAGGTCCATGTGAACCGATTGGTTCACTAGTGTGAATTGGTCATCTCACTGACCATGAGTCGATCGGTTCACCCTATGAACCGGTCAGTTGGTGGTCTAGGTTGTGTAGAACTCAGTCAATGTAGTTCTCAATCAATCTGACACTCTAATCAGTTGGTTCAATATTTGAACTTGATGATTATGAGTCAAATCTATTGATTGAATGTTTAATTGAGTACCTAAACACTTTAGTAATCAATCTAAACATCATTCATGGATAAACTCCTCTTCCATGTTAATCCTATGTGTGTGACCCTATAGGTTCCATTTCACGTCGGCAGTGAATGTCCATAACTAACTTATGACTTCACAAGCAAAGAGTGGTGCCTAGTCACACATAAGTGCTACCCAAGTGAAAAGGAAGTTGGAGAACAACTTTCAACCTACAATCTATTGTTGGTGTTACAATGAATGTATAGTCCCTTTGTTACTGATATCCAAATTGAACTCAAGGCATGGACTTGTCATCCTCTACAAATGTTCAATCCATGTTTCTTGACTCAGAGTAGACTGCCTGAGATATATGTAAGCTCAGTATCATATATTGACTTACATGTGCATGGCCATGCATTTCTTAGTCTCACTCCTCAAGTGGCCAGGATATCAGACTCCCTTAGGAGAGACAAATTCCATATCTATCACTCATAGTCAAGTCCCCATGTGTTGATGTTACACCCCAATCTCACAATTACCATTAATCATGAGATTAGGGCATAAATTGAGGATTTAACGTAATACAAAGATCACCCTTAACTTTTTTTTCTTCAAACTATTTGTTCTCTCGCATTGAACCACATAAACTAACTTTACAAGGGAATCTAAACATTGATTTCTCTAATCTTATTTTAACAGTATAAATGCATGTATGAACATTCATTATGTTTCTCTTACTTTTAAGCACATAAGACTTGTTGATTCGCATATATTTCTAAAAGAGGAATAATGTTATACATCATCATTTACAACTCTCTCCTATTTCTTTACAAGGACCTAGAGTGACAAGGACCGACTGAACTTAACTATACTCAGACTTAACTCTTGTGGCATATCTACTCTGATGTAATGACCTTCTTCAAGCCCATGTGATATCCCTAAAAATTTTGAGTAGAGGGGTGAGCCTACTCGCTCAGTGAATGAGTACTTCAAAGAAACAGTCTAAAGCACTGATATAATTACAGATATACTTTTGAGCAACTGATATCAACTATAATAGTAGTAAGCTTTAAAGAGTCTAATCATTGACAATCATAAATATGGCATGATACTCTAGATATCTACAAGAGAAAATCAATATATGACCATGCTTGATTAATTTTCAAGAGAACTAATAATTCGGAAACACATAAAGAATAATTGCTGGGAAACTGTACTCGAATCTTTCTTAGCCTTTATACTTATAAGGAACTCTTTAAATTTATATGAACATATTTTAGCTTATGCCCTGATCATATGCAGTGTACTATACATATGAAGACTCATACCAAACTACGATCTCACCGTACAAGACTTAGCTGACACACCCGGGAATGCTAAGCCTGACTACGTCACTAGTATGCAATAGGAATATGGCTCTCTGGCCTCGGCACACCTATTATGCCGTAAAAACTAGACTCCTCCTCTAACTTGAGAACACAGGTAGAGAGTCAAGCCACCTATCAGCCTTACTGTAATCTAGTGCCACCAGGATCTCTGGTTGATGTTGGATACTACATTATGTATTTTAAGGAGACTTTCACTAGGGATTCATCCCCCATACCACCTGTTAGTACGTTTTGACCCTGTATACTGGACACTGCCAGGATAAGGTCGTTTCATCCCCATAGTGCAGACCTCTCATAGGGAATCTACGGTGTTCAGGGCTTTTAAGTCTATTATTTTATTATTCTTGGAAAGCTCTTATTATATTGTATCTTTTCCCTTACTTATACTTGACTCTGGTATCTCTATGGTACTGTGTCTATTTGTTTGAAGTTTATAACACAACATGTATATCATTCTAAACTTGGCAGAGCAATATACTCAAAACACTGTAATATACTGAGAAATCAACATTTTGTACATGCAGGCAGACTAAAATTCTTAAATAACAGAATACATGTCCACTTGATACTTTATACACTAGAATAATACACTAATAAGAGTTAATTACTTGACATACAAGTAATCGTCATTTTCACCTGTAAATTATTTGTACTTTCTTGGAAAACGTGCACCTCAACCCAAATCTTGAGTTGTGCATCACATTACATATCTTAGTTTAGCTTTGTAAACCATTCATTTCATAGACCATTTGATAACATTTACCACAAATGAAATGTTAAACATCACCACATCTCATACTAGAACATTGATATCAAAATACTTGATTTATTGAACATCCTATCCTTAGGGTTTCATTTACCCCATTCACTTATCACATGGCTCTCATAAGGATTTCATGCGACATAAACATTCACTGAATAAAGACTACTATCAACAAATCATATAAAATCAATATATGTATGAAACCTTGGAACTGAGCTAAATTTGGGTTTCCATGCCATTCATTGAAATAACATGCATCAATAATAAAATTGAATAAATAAAGTCTATCATATCAAGAAAATCCATTCAAATGGGTTTCACGATATCGATTCGCAAATATCCAACTTTCCTCGCATCTAGGGTTTCACCCTCTTTACTGAGATATCAAACAAACACTATTCACCTTAAATGAAATCCAAGATGGCATCTGACATATAAGTACTATGAATTCAGATAAACAATCATTCATAACCAAGCGGATCCAGATAAATAAATTTCTCTATTTAATTATACAACAATTTCAGTCATAGACAAATTCCCTATATTTCAGTTTACTCTTATAACCTTTGTGAATACTTAGGTAATTCTCATTAGGATGTATTGTATACATTTCTAATATGATTTTAGCATCTAAAATTCATCCAAATAGAGGAAAAATCTATTTCATATCATTTTGCAACAACTTAGATCAAACACACAATTCAGGGTTTGTAGTCGTATACTAAGCAATTAAAGATTATGGACGATTTAACCAATTTTCATGCAATATACTATTTAAAGGAAGTTCCCACTCACCCTAAGGTGTGAAAAAATCTTAAAAACGTAGTCCATCCCTGAAAATCTTGATCTCATATCAAATCCCTAGCAATTCACTCAATTCTTCTTCCTTTCAACTTGGAAACCCTAGAAATGAGGGATTATGAAGAAAGAGTGAGAAAAGGGGAAGTTTTGACCCATTTCAGATCAAATCAGAGGAATTATGGAATCTTGACATGTGAGAGAATATTCACCATGAAAAGCTATGCAAAGAAGCTAAACTTACATGATTTCATCATTCCTCAGACCGCAAAACCCTAGGTCAGCATCTCCATCACTTTCTCCTCTCAAACCCTAACTCTCCCTCTCTCTCTCTAGGATTTCATTTCTCTGGATTGAATCAACAATTATGAGAGCTCCTTGTGTGTTAGGTTGACCATATAGAGCAATTGAGCTGCTTGGGTCAATTGCACTTTGACCCCTCACTATACTTTCTCTTATTTCAGCTGAATTTTCTGTCATAAAAATATTATTGTAATTCATCTACTGATAAGGTCTAAACACATCCAAAAGTTATGAAAATTTTACATGTTATTTATGATTGAGTTTGAGATCACAATTTAAAATTTCAGATCATTTGGAGTTACCAATAAATAAATAAAAATAAAACACTACACTATTAAAAAGCACTATGTCAGCATTTTGGTCAAAGTATAGTTCGATCAAGAACCACATTCAAAGAACACTCAAATATTCTGAAATTTTTCTCCAATATGAAGGATTGCGTTATCCATATCATATCCAAAATTTAATTAAATAAAAAAATTGTAGATAATATGAAAAAACATTTACCACATTGCTATCCTGATCAAATTCCATATTCATGTACTATCAAAACCCTAATTTTTGCCGATTAGGGTTTACATTTATCAAACCCTAATTCTTCAAACTAAAATCATAGTTAGAGTTTCTTCTTAGGTTTGAAACATCACAATTGATATACTATCATTAATCAAGTCTAAACAATATTCAATCTAATCAAGCATGTAATCATTCAGGTAAACCCTAGTTTACCAATTAAGCACAAATGTGGTCATTACAGTCGAAGTCACCCAATCATCATTGTTATAACAACCATGTTTTAGGACTGTATTTGGTGATGTCAAAGTTTACCCAATCACATGTGATGAGTGCAGTGATTTTAGGTCTAAGAACCATAGTCACCACCAATACTATAAGAGATGATCCTGACTAACCAAGTGTGGTTTCCATGCATCACTCTTATAGTGGGTATGTCTGATACACTATTCTCTAACATGTATCTATGTGCTTGGTTTAATATCACATATCATGACTAATGAGACTCTATCATCAACCAACACACACTCTAGTCTTTTGTGTTATTGATGTCTATCATTATTTCCACAATAACAACCGACTAGGGACATAACAAGAATATATACTCTTAACATTCATATGATCTCATTGTTCAGGTCCTCAACCTGAAGACATATGTCATTGAGTAATAAAAATCTTTAGACATCTAACATGTTATATCATTATCTTAAAATAGATTAAACATATAGATGGAAATTGCCTTTATTATTATTCAAATCATTTACAAAGTATGTCATTACAATCATCATATGACCAGCTCTATGGGCATACATACCAACAATATATGCATATATAAGCATATTTAAACCCCTCAATATAATATTAAGTCTTAGATGCCTTCCATAAGCAGCACACGTGAAAAGCTTGATCGACAAGCATGGGCATCCCAAGGGTGGTGCGCTTGTCTATCCCGTGGAAGTGTGATGGTAGTTGTGTGGGCTCGCCAAACAGGGTGCACTCCTATCATGTTGGCTTTTGGGTCAGGCTTAACTAAGTGGTCTTAATGAGATTAAGCACTCAGAGGCACACAAATAACTATGACAAAGAGTTGTGCATATCATCTATCCAAGAATTGTGTATGATGCAATTGGTAAATGTTACCTACCTTAATAATTGATTATGGACGCCAGCGTTGGCCGGGTAAGAACTCAATTGTTTTGGATCTTAGCTCACTAGAAGGTTGTACGCTGCAATCTTCTGAATTGATGGTGAGGGCTATCAGTTTGATCAAAATAGTGGGAGCGATAATTAATTAAAGACCTAATTAATATCGTCAATTTTCAAATCAAATCAAATCAAATCAAAAGAGTTTTGGACTAAATTTGCAAATTTCCTTTTGTAGGATAAATGGCTACCAACAACAATCACTTTTCATTGCGATCGGTCCTTGAGAAGGACAAGCTAAATGGGAACAACTTCCATGAATAGTTTAGGACGTTGAGAATTGTTCTCACTCAAGAGTGAATGCTCTATGTCCTAGATACACCAGAGCCAGAAGAACCTGCTCCCACCGCACCAAAGGCTGAAAGGGATGCTTACAGGAAGCATGTTGAGGATGCCATTAATGTGAAGTGCTTGATGTTGTGCTCAATGAACTATGAGTTGCAGAGACAATATGAGAACATGGACATCATTGAGATGGTTCAACATCTCAAGAACATGTATCAAGACCAAGCACGACTATAGAGATATGATGTCTCCAAGGCATTGTTCAAGTGTGTCATGACAGAAGGAGATCCAATAGGCCCTCACAAACTCAAGATGATTGGGTATGTAGAGAACCTAACTCGACTGAGATTCCCTCTGAGCCAAGAGTTGGCTACTGATGTGATACTACAATCATTGCTAGAATCCTACAATCAGTTTGTGATGAACTACAACATGAACAACTTTGACAGGTCACTGACAGATTTGTTGGGCATGTTGAGGATAGCCAAGGCACATATGAAGAAAGACAAACCCAAATATGTGATGATGATCAGCAGAAAGAAGGGAAAGTCTAAAGGCAAGGGAAAAGCAAAGGAAGGTTCTGATGCTAGCCAGCAGCCCAAGTCATCTTCAACTCTCAAATCGAAGGGAGGGGTGAACAAGGGAGGAAAATGTCACCATTGTCATGAGCTAGGACATTAGAAGAGAAATTTCCCTCACTACATAGATGAACTAAAGAAGAAGAAGGAGGGGATGGAAATCTCCACCTCAGGTATCATGAAATAAACTTTAATACTTCTTTATCTTAGGTATATGATACCAAGATATAGATCTGACATATATGATGTGCATGATCTGAAAATAAGTGATGGCATGTATGAAAGGACCAAGAAGGAACACTCATCAACATTGGAGCAAGTGTTGTTGCCATAGATAGTGGTACCTTTTAGTTTATTTCAGCCCAAAGGGCATGTAATAGAGTTATGGATTGCTATTTCATTTTTCCAATAAATAGAAACATTTTATTTCTACATCTTGTAATGATAAGGATGTCTATCAATAAAGATTCATGTTTCAATTTCAAAGATATGATCTTTTATGGCAATGCCTTATTTATCTTGTGGTACTTGTATGCATGAGATAAAATAATAATACCTAAAAGTTATTGATTACTTAAACAATAAATTAGCATTATCATCTAAACAAATGAATGAGAAATTCATCTCTAGGTTCCATGTTGATGGATAAACTAGACTCTCTTGGTTAATGAACCATTAAGAGATATGAATGTCTTGTTTATTGGGCATGATGACCAGTCAATCTTCTCTAGATGTAGTGGGAGAATGACTATTCTATTAGGTGTAATACATATTGATGTATGTACATACCTATTGGAATAAATGCTAATACTTCAGATATGATACTTAATGAAATAACAATATGAATATCTTGAAATGTTCAAGAATATCATAAATGAAGAACAAACTTGGTAAAAGTATTAATTCTTTGATATGATCAATGAACAAGATACTAAAACCAAATGTTTGAGGACCTTGTGATTAACTATGATAGTGTACCATACAGAACTCATGAATAAGGCATGATGATGTCTAAATCAAAGAATGAATCATACTCTATACAGTAAGATCATGATCATCAAACAAATAACTAATCTTCTAGAATTCTTCTAAAGAACATGCTTTACACTAAATAAACGTACAAAAGGACATTAAGAATCACAAGTGTTGTGGAATCTCAAATTCCTTATGTAATAGATACACCTCATATATCTAGTAAGAAAACACCTTGATCTTGATGGATAATGATGTCCTACAAACTCAAAGGTGATTAATTGGTCATATGATGATGAGCCAATAATCTATCTATATGATGTTGAGGAACCAGATTTTGAGTTATGGCTTGAAGCCATAAGATCCAAAATGACTTCCATGTGAACCAAATAAGGTATGACCTTAATGGTAACACTTATAGTGATAAAACCCATAAGTGCAATTGGGTTTTAAGAGTTCATACTGACATGGATGACATTTGAAGAGATGATTGGTTGAGATAAATTCAAGTGAGTTCAAGGTGTTGAACGTGATGATTTTAGTTAACCAATTACAATGGCTATAGGCCATAAAGGATCATGCTTGATATTGGAACTTAAAGACTATGAAATTTGGCATATGGATATTAAAACTGCGTTCCTAGTAGGAATAACATAAGTTTGTGTATGTGACACAACCTGAAGGGTTTTATAATTTCGTTAATGTAAATGCAGTCTATAAGTTACAAGAAATTAATCAATAAGATTGATTAAAAACAAGTACTTCAGAACTGGAGTCTTTACTTTGATTATATACTCAAACGATTTGACTGATATATATCGAAATAAAGAAGGGATCTGTGATTACAAAGATTTAGTGGGAGCATATTCATATTCCACATGATGATGAGGAATGAAATGAAACTGGTGTGGAAATACCTTCTTTAAAGGAATAAAGAGAAATGTCCTATGTGATAGGAATAGAGATCTATAGAGATAGTTCTCGAAAGTCTCTTGACCTAATAAAGAGAGAGCATACATTGGCAATCTCTACTGAAGGGTTCAGTATGCAAGGATTTAGTGGGAGAAAACTTGTCCATAATACATGGAGTTAGTCTCTTAAGATGCCTAGTGTGACGACCCGATTACAAATCAATCCATCACCAATAATAATCGCGGAATAACCATAATCAGCAAAATTAACAAAAATCACTAAGAATTAAAACCATTTTGCACATAGATCCTCTTTCAGGAAATTCTTACAAAAAGAACCAAAATTGTATATACATGTGGTTCATATTGTACATACATTGTACCGTCTCATCTTGAGGACAATAAGTGCCAATTGCTTTACTTTAACATGTACAATAGCAATGTAAAAATCTCAAGGTAAACATCCAAAATCTCAAGTCGTTCATAAAAACCAGTAAGAACTATCTCCCAAGGACCTGAGAGTATAGAGAGGACACATAGGACTTCTATCTATAAGACATGACAGACAATACATCAACTTGAGCTATCACTCTATCCCAGCTATTGTTCTCCTTCTACAGAAAGGTCTCTACCTCCTTGTACACGTCCACCTAAAAATTGTGGATCCCACGGGGTGAGACAGTTGTCCCAGTGAGAGATATAACTCTCCGCCGACTATATTATTATCAAGATTAAGCAGTATAAAAACTGAGCAGAGGTTCTTTTATAAATGAGCATGATTAATCACTATTATAAGCATAACAGAGTAGTCACTCTTCTTAAAATAATGCATATATTTATGGTAGAGCAATAAATCATCTATTCACTATTCAAGGGAATATGAAGAAATATGAATAACATATATTCAACTAAGATGTATAAAAGAGTGTACATCAACCAATGTCTTTCCGTATTTGATCCTTAAGAAAATACACTACACGGCTGATTACATATTATAGTCACACTTATGCCCTAAGGAGATGAAATATACCTTTCATACTCCAAGCGACCACTAGTAAGTCAAAATTGGTACCATACAAGGTTAATGGCAGAACCAACTGTCAAGACCTCACATGTCTCGGTCAGTACGAGACCACTTAGGATTCAATAGGACATCTTGTGTCAGCTACTGGCAGGACATCTTGTATCAGCTGCAATTAGCATGTCTGGGTATAACAACATCTTCTCTATAGAGTTACTGTCGTAGCATGTACTCTCTTCGGGAGAAGTCCATATAGCTTTCCTGGATTATAATATAAGGATAAGGAAGATCAACATCAATTCCTTTCCTGGTTGAGAGATTTTATATTTCAATCCCGACATTACTTAGGAATGAATAAGGATTTACACATCAATTTCTTATTTGGTCGGGATATTCACATCATCCCGGGATAAATAAGGAAGGCTTGACACTAATTCTTCATTGGGACATTTAGATATACTTCGTCCTTTACCCCCGCATATTCAAAAATATGCGCTTTCGAGTTAAACTCGTTTCACCATCAACAATTATTGACACTGAATGGATCTATGGCCAGGGCACTACATGATAAGATTTAACTTGATTAATTAAATACCTTACAATATTCTTTTAGCATCAACCAAGTTTCATTCATGAATTACAACAGATGTTATTAAGATCTTTAGAACATTCTTGAAAGTATATCACTTGGGATCTCAGTCCCTTATCACATCATTGAGAATTCTCATCCCTTCATATCATCATCATCATGATTACTGGATCTGGGTATTCAAACCCTTAGATCCTCACATAGCATTGTTACCTCTGTAACAGGTAACTATTTCCTCTAGGTTCTTTGACCAAGGTATTCATCTTACTTGTTGTACAAGTATTTCACATAGCTCACATAGTTCATTAAACATCTTGTCAACTCTTACAAGGCAACAACTTATCCTTTAAGATATCAAACTGTATAATTATTATACAAATATTCCACACAGCTTACAAGACTTATTTAAGTCTATTGATATAGCACATCATAGCTCATATTTTGTTATGCTCATCATTTCATGATTCAAGTATAGTGTGCACTTTATGATGAAAGATTCTTATTAACATATAACATCATTATTCAATTTAAGAGAAATGCATACTTCCCATGATTAGGGTTAGGATTATCTACATCATCACTCTGTGATATAAGAAAGTACATCCTTCCCATTATTAGCGTTAGGATTATCTCAATCTAATCGATTATAATTGTAAAAGCATATCATCACCCTACCTTAGGGTTAGATTTTTCCCGTTATTAACAATTAAGGATTTAAGATCATAATGTCTAGAATCAAACCCTAATTCATACTCCACTCATCATAGGAGTATCAAAACATACTCATTAACATGTTTATCACCCATGCTAAAGTCTCTCTCCCTTATCCTTATTAGGATATTAATTACATCTTACTTAGTTCACCTCTTAAGGTCTTTTAACTTATCATAATCAAATTGAGTTAAACTCATTGTGTCTCAATATTAATCACACAACATACATCACTTAGACAAGTGTAATGGATTGGAGCATGCCTACCATATCGGGTATCATGGTTCATAATGTTATCCTATTTGTGCTTGAAGATGCACATAACATCATATTATAGTTCCATATAAATCCTTTGATAAAATCACAACATTAAGTCAGGTTTAGGGTTTATCACCTAACTCCATATAGTGTAGCCATGTCGAGTTGGTTATCACTTTAACTTTTATCATCTCAAGTCATCCTTATATCAGGTATAGGTTGAACTCTTGACCTTATATCGACATAGAGACATATTGGATTCTCATATCATGTACATGAGTACACCATATCAGTCATAGCATTATGGCTTTACCATGTATCGTTTAAGTAACATATAGATAATATTGTATTAATTTCTTACCTTGAATTGTCATATCAGTTTTCCACTTTAAACTACCATATCAGTTTCTTCTTGGGTTTACCATATCAGTTTCCATCTTAGATTTACCATATCGGTTACCATCTTGGGTTTACCATATCATGTCCCCACATTGGATTGCCATATCATGATCCCATATTGGGTATCATATCATGACCCCATATTGGGTATCATATCAGTTTTCTACATTTAGATGAAACCTTGAACTCAAATCCTTCTAAAAATTTAGTTCTCTTCTTTTACAAGATGGATACCAAATGCTCTTCAACTCATCTCAAGGTAGTAGGGTATATCAAATTTCAAAGGCAAATGATTTATAAAGCATATCGGATTTCTCATGTCATCATCTAGGGTTTTGACCATATTGTATAAATGTATTGCTTTAACCTTGTATAATGTATAACGTACTAGTAGGTAACTCCTATATCTCTCTCATCTAGTATAAAATATTACTCACCACTATATTGGGTTACTTTTCATCTTGGATTTCATATCAGATTTCTCATCACCGTCTAGGGTTTTTAGCTCATATCGGGTTAGGATATAGACCTAACATGAAATCATGCATAAGGTGATTATATGGCCTTATATTGTGCTCAAGTGGATGTATAAGCACTTACTCATATCGCCCATGAAATATACACTTCTTACTATGTCATACTTGTAATAGATTTACATCAACATATCGGGTTGCTTATCCTCTAAGGTTTACTTATATCGAGTTAAGAGTACATGCTTGGTTCCTTATGGTGCATAGGGTGCATGACTTGATCTCATATCGTGCATGGGGTATGCACTTCATCATCATATCAGGCAAGAGGTATTCACTAATTATCATATCGAGTTAATGGTGTGTTTAATCCATCATATTGGGTTTTGAGGTACTTCAACCCATATCGGGTTGTACCATGATGATGTCATCATCATCAACTTCTAGATTCTTATTCTTACTATTCTAAGTCATGTACAATAGTCTAAAATACTTTTGAAACTTAAAGGAACATCAATTGATCCAAGGAATTCGACATTGATATTAGATCATCAAGTTCAACAATATTGAAGGTAAATAATAACATAGTTGGGTTCAAGTTATATAACCCACCTTATGAATAACTTCCAAGCTTCAAGATCCAACTCCTCACATTCCAAGGTTGAATATGAACCTCTCAACAATCCAATATTTGAGCTCCTTAGCTTTTTCACGATATCCCCAATCCCAATAGGCGATATCACCTTCTATGACCTTTTGACCGATATCTCTTATCCTTGGCCGATATTAAGCTCTTATCACTCAACTCTCCTCACTATGCACAACACAAGAGGATATGCACGATACAAGAGGATATGCACGATACAAGAGGGAAGGTTACTAACAAGATTCTAAAATCTTACTTACAAGTGAAGGACAAGGTATTTATATTAGAGGTTTATGGAAAAGAGTGTAAGAGGTGTCATTAGCTTAGGCAACTAAGTGCCACCTAGCCATGCATAGTCGACACAAATATTTGCATGCATCCCATTCTTTATCTTTCCATGCAAAAATAAAAACTCAAGGATAATGTAGAGGATAAGGGTTGGCTCTTGAGTTAGGTTCTAAGGCAAGTCTTCTTCCACTCACTATATTATAATACTCAACTCAATCTTTTCCCAAGATGAGTTGCAAACTGAGTCATATATCTTCTTTGAAGTGCCTTGCCCAACATGGGCAAAGCTAAAGCTCCATAAACCGATAGGAGACTTCCACTCCAAGTGTAATAACCCGTTTTCAAATTAGTCATCTAATTAGGGTTTACTTGAATGATTGTATGCTTAACTAAGTTGATCATGGTTTAAAGCTTGATTAATGATGGTAGTTAAGATTTGATGTGTTAAATATAATGATAAGGCTTAATCATACTTTGATTAACATAATTAGGGTTAAGATTTGGAAACCCTAATCGGCCCAAATTAGGGTTTTGATGATATATGAATATAGAATTTGATAAGTATAGTGTCTCACTAAATGATTTTTAGTATTTTATGTGTAGCTCTGATTGATATCAAATTTGGATATGATTTGGATATATAAAATGTGAACAGTATTGGTGAATTTTTGAAGAATGTTCTGACCTGTTTATCGGTCGAGTTTCAAACTCGACTGATCATATTTTCATATTTATATAGCAATGCGGTAATTGAATTTTATTTTTTTATTGGTATATCCAATTGATATCAAATTTTAACTGTACTTGGGAAACTCAATTATAGACACCTTGTTAAATTGGAGTAATTTTTAGATGACTTTTGATCTCTTCATAGAGGGTTTCGGTCGAGTTCTGTGCAGGACAAACTCGACCGACCATGCTAATGATTGTAATATAGCAGTGTAGTATTTGATTTTTAGTTATTTATTGGTAACTCCAAATGATCTAAATTTTTTACTGTATCTTACAAAACTCAATTTTAGACATTTTCTTAAAGTTTCATAATTATTGGATGAGTTTTGAGTTCTGAAACATGTAGTTTCGGTCGAGTTCTGAGAGAGACAAACTCGACCGACCAGATTTTTCTGGAAAAATAAAAAAGACTGAAAAATGTTTATAATTAATTATTCCAAGCACCTTAATGAGTATATAGGACTCTATTATGACCCAAGCACCTCTCATTTCCGTCCCACACTTCTGAGCTTCGTAATTCTTGAGAGAGGAGGAGATTTTAGGGTTTGGAGAATCTGAAGTGGACATTTTAGATTTCTGGATTTTCTCTTTCCAAGGTTGGTAAATTCTGTATAGATCATAAATCTTTACTAGGTTTATTTGCTTCTATTCTCTCCTATGCATATAACTCGTCACTTCCCTAATTTGGATCAAAAGAATCCAAATTGATCTCTTCTTTCATTCTTTCTTCTTCAATTCTTCTTCTAGGTTCTTGAGTGAAGAGGAGCAGGAAGATTTTGTTTTCTTGAAGCAAGGATTTGATTCAAGAATTAGCAGTAGTAGCTGGGCTACGAATTTTAGGTGTTTCACACCTGAGGTGAGTGTTTTTCTCCCTCCTAAGCTTTGTATCCATGTTGAAAGCCTAATTCAATGCGGCTAAAACAATAAGAAACTTTGTTTATATATGTATGTGATTGGATTTGATTTGGGAAAGATATTGGGGAATCCAATATTACTGATTTTGATTATTTCTCATTGATTGAAACTTGATTAGCTCCTATTATATTGATTGAGGATGCATGGGTATTCTTATGGATAGATGAATATGGTATTTCATGTGAATTTTTCTTAAAAAGCAGCCCAATGGCCGATATGCTTGGAATTGATTTGACATGTATAAAGTCATATTTGAATTATACTTGATTGCATACAAGTGTATTGTTGAATGTTAATGGAATTAGATGACCACATATCCTGAGTAGGATTTGTGTTGAGGAAGTGAATGAAATAAGTCAATTAATCAATGTATACTTATGATTGATGAATGAAATGTGTGAAAATGGAAACTAGGGTTTCCATGTTGTGAATAACCCTAATGAACCCTTGAGACATGATTGGATTACTGAATGATATGATTATTATGATATGTTGAACTAAGGAATGACTTCTTGAAAATCCTAAAAGTTTATTACTAAGACAATTATAAGTGATAAACCTAGAACTTGTATATGATGTTTGAAATGTTATCAAATGCTAGAGTTGAAAGTATTAATACTTCAATTGAATATGATGATGAGTCTTACTATATCATCTAAGTCTAATGCATTTGTTTTAGTATAGTAAAGAATGATCATTGTTGATTATGGGAATGACATTAGTAGTCAACATCAAGGTACACTTATCTGAATATAAGAGATAATATGAACAAGATGTACTTAATGGTGATTGCAAGATAAAGATGAAACTAATGAAGATAGTACGATGAAGTATTTTATATTTTATTTTAATTAAAAGTGGCTTAACCCAAATTAAATGAAATATGCTAAGAAATGTACTTTGATAAATGTTATGTAGAAGAGAAGCATTGCATGTAAAGTGAATCAAGAAAGGTTGGTCCATATAATGTAATGAACATGAAATGAAACAAGTTGAGACTACTGAGTATAAAATAATGGAAAAAGATAGGTATTAATAGATGATTCTAAGAATGTAACTCTTACCCTAAAATGATGAGTTTGATGATGCTAGTGAATGATAATATCAAATGGGGAATTAAGAGATGCAAATAACTCTAATTGAATTCAACTAAAAGATGAAAGTCTATTTGAATTGATTTACAAGAATGTGTTCTTCAATTGTGAATTGTACTATGAGAATGGACTAATAGTACAAACTTCAATTGATAGTGAACATGTGATGACTAGTAACCCCATATGAAGAATGTGAAATAAAAGAAGTGAGAACTAAGTCTGGTATGCGTGTATATGCATGAAATTTATTGGCATCTATTTAGATTGGATTGAACAAGCATAAGTCATATGATAAATCTATTCTGAGTATGAGGAATGATACATGATATCTATATGCTTTTACTGTTGCTAGTCCTAATGCCTCTGCTAATATTTGTTCAAACCTGTGATATACAATGAACTGATAAGATTTATGTTGAAATTGAATTTAATGTGCACTCCTTACATTGAGAAACCCTGATAAGGGTAAATGTTGCATAATGAGATCATGTCTAGGGCTGGAAGCCCACTGATGATGATAAAACCCTGATGGGGTAAATGCTGGACAATAAGATTATGTCTCGGGCAGAAAGCCCACTATTGATGATTGCTATGAGTTGATGCAAAAGATAGAAATAATCATATTTGTTGCAATCTATAGACTTATTGTGCTTCTTGCTTTGATCATTGCCCTTATTGATAAACTTAATATGTTTCATGTTATCATAGTTACGCGAGAATACACAGATATGATATATGATGTTTTGAATTCTTGTAAGATGAGTAAAAGAGATTAATAACAAGTGAAATGATGGAACATCTAGTTAGGTGCCCTGAACACCGTGAGTTTCCCCCGAGTACCACACTGGGGAAACAAAACGGATCTCCTTGTAGTAATCGATGAATTATGAGAAGGATTTTTGGAGTGTGGATCGAAACCTTAAAGGTTAGACCACCAGGATTTAGGAGTGAGTCATCTGGAGTGGCTCTGGCCCTAAATCCTTGTTGTGAAAGTCTATGTCTAGATGGAATAGACTCTATTGAAATGAAATATGTGAAATGTGAAATGAAAAATATGTGAAATACTGTGATATGTGATATATTATTTTTCTAGTTCCTATCTCGTGTACCCGAGATGAGGACGTGAGCCTCTTTAGGAAACCCTGAGGTGGCCAGGGTCTGTTGTTGATATCTTAGGGTGGCCGGCTAAACCCTAAGATAGTGACGGTGAGTCGTTGACATGAGAATCAGGCGTGGCGACTTCTACTTGGTGAGGTACAAGCCAAGTAGTTTCAGGGCAAATGAATAAAAGATGATAAGCCGTGTAGAACACGATTTGAATAGTTGTTACATTCTTTGTACTGCTACTTGATGATTTGTTATTGTTGATTATGCTTCTTGTTGAAGAAAGTAATCATGTTGATATGGATATTTTCTATTTCATATTATGATATGTCATGCTGACAAGTTATAAATGATGGGATTTATATCCATTCTGAATATGAGTTGGATTGCTTGCTATTTGATAGTATTGTTTGGTCAAAATATTTTATGTGTACTTCAGCTTCAGGACTATAGGTTGTGTTCCTGATCCGGTTGGTGGAGTGTCACAAAGATAATGTTATTGTTATGTATTGGTTCAAAATGCTTAGAACATGACTTATTACTCATGTAGTAAGATTCTTAGTCTAAACTAGAAGTATCTGTTGATTTGTTCATGTCCAGCTGGTGGAGTGTTACAAGGGTAATTTTATTGTTATGTATTGATTCAAAAATGCTTAGAACTTATCTTATTTCACATGCAATAGGGCTCTTAATCTGAACTGAGAAGTATCTGCTAATTTGTTCATAGACATGCTCTAAAAGATGTTTCAAGGTTATAATTGGTTCAAGCGATTGCCTTATCTGTTGGATTAGATTACCATTTCAAGATAGATTTGACTCATTATAGAACATTTTGCTATACTTTTCAATATTTGTATGTTTCTTTTAAGTTTTATACTTAATATGATGTTGATGCATGTACCTAGCTTGAGTGGGAGGTATCCACTCACTGGGGCTCTATATGAGTCTCATGAGGTTGTTTCAAATGTTTTTTTAGGTATAATGCTATCCAGCGGAGAGGTTGTGACAAGAAAGATATAAATAGTATAATCTAGATAGATTAGAATGTCCATGTACTCTCTCTTTCCCTTGATGGTTTGTAGATTAAGTTTGTTCATCAATGTACATGTATCTGATGTAAACTGAACTGTATATGAGAACAAGATTTGATTCTAGATTTAATGGAGTTGAATATGATTTGTGATATCTGAATGTGATGTCCTTGTTGTGACATTGATTTATGAGTTTGTGAACAAAGAAAAAGGAAAAATTTATCTGTGTTTTTCGTATAACGTTTAATCGCCTTTGTTGAGAATTCATTGTTCATTCCATAATCGGGGTTTAGGTTTTGGGATTACCTCTAATGGTTGGTATTTGTGCTGATCAAAAGAGTGGGTCCCGACACTAAGTCTCCAACTCGATATGCTCATATGTATAACCTTCAACTTATACATTTTCTTAGTCTTTTCATTATTAAGAGTGCCATCCCTCAAAAGTGGTTCAATTATGGCACCTCATTCTTTCTCTCTCCTCTAAATGATACCTAGAGGGAGTAGGGACACACTAGAGGTGGTAATTTTTCATATCAACCCTATATTTGGGTAAATTACAATTTGTATAAAAATTGGTACAAAAGACACTATCATTGTTCAAACAAGCTTAATACTTGAAATTTAGGCTTTCCACAAGCCACCACTTAGAATAATTCTCTATCTTATGATATTAAAACACTTAGGACACATTCAACATGTAACATTTTGCAATGTAGCCCCTCATCTTAGGCAAATTGCACTTTTCACTTAGATTGTCATAAATGCACACATAGTTTGCAAATAAGCTCAAGCTTGGAAATAAACTTCTCAAGGAGTCTTAATTACTTTTCAAAGGATTAGAACATGTTTATAATTATATTATTTAAGAAAAACTTCTAGGGTTAAGCCATAACCCAGGTCAGGGGTGTTACAATTATAAACCCCTAACAAGGATTTTGTCCCTGAAATCCCAGGTGAAGGAAGACAATCATTATCCATACATTATATCATCAAGTTTCCCCATAACATCTAATTGTCATAGCACTTGGACCAATACAAAGTTATTCCTCTCAGAGTTATCATAGAATCCACCATATAGGATACATACTCAACTGTCCTCTCCGTTAAGGATTATAGTATCTATTCTATGTTAGATAACATTTTCCAAGTTAGAGTAGTACTATTCATACTTCGAATGATTCAAGTATCAATCCTCATTGATTTATCACTTTCTCTACTTACATCTTCTTATATAATAAGATTCTTAATCCTTAGGATTCTTCCATATTCCTTACTTAGTTTAGCATTCCTCTTCTAAGGAAGGATTTAAAGTTTTATTCTATCATTCATTCAGAACTACAAGTCTTATCATAATTTTGTTGTGCTATTCTAATATGTTGATACAATACTAACTTCCTTATTACTTATTTTAGTTGTTTTATTCTTTTGTCATAACAAGAACTTATCTCAAAGGTATTTCTAGATGTCATGTATGAACTACTTTAACAGATCTAGATAGGGATATTCTAAAGAATTATTTTTAGCCTAATAATTTTTTTCCCCAAAATGATCCTAAAATTGTTCATTCAATTGATACGTCCTTAATGATGTTATGTTTATGAAGAGAAAAAACCCCTAACATATGATATCCATACTATAATTATCTCAAAGATGCCCCTTCTAAGTAACCAAATATGATTCATCTTATCAGGAGTCATGTTCTTATTCTCTCATACCATTGAAAGTTTTGGGATACTAGGATTCCTTACCTTAGTATCCATTATATGTACCAAAATCACATCACATATTCATCATATCCCTTTCCCTATCATTATATTTACCAAAAACATATAAAGGGATCTTTCTTTCATTTTGGAACATTACCTATCGTATATGACTTTATCTTGGAACCAGAATACAAGACGAACTGATACTCCTGAAAGTATCCATCAAAAGAACACTTCTAATTCATGCACATCAAGTGTCATAAAACTTACTTAATTATCATGTTCCTATAAGGAAAGAACATATGGAAACACATTCCTCTTAATGCCCCATCATCACCTAGGGTTGTTTTATCAAAGAGAAGAGATTATCATCCCCTCTAATTATAACATAATATTTCATCTGTTCAAGAGTCATTTACTCTTGTTTCATCCTAGGTTCCTTGCCATCATCATAGGAATTTTAAGGATGATTACATATCATTACTCCTTCCCTTGTTATTGCCTAACATGTTCATGAACATTTTCTGATTTTATCACATTTCTCATTTTCATATTTATAAAAAAACGATCATTACTATTCACACAACCTTTATCAAAGAAGGATCATCTCCCTTGTTCCTTTTCTCTTATCATGAGGATTATACTTTTTACTTACTCATACACATAGATTGATCTGATATCATTTCATATTCTATTTCATTACACTTAGGATGTGATAAAAATATCCATTCCATATTTCCAGTTTTGTTATACTCACTAGATTGTCTCAAAATGACTACTTGATCAGAGTAATAAAAAAGATAACAATCTAAGAGTTCCATACTTACCTTGTCTTCAATAATTGAATACCTCACCAGGGTATATAAGTACTGAGATTAGGTAGTATGCACCTTGTTTTAATATCATATACCTTACTTTCCATAACATCAAAATATAGGACTTAACATCCCTGGATTTTCTCCATATATCATTTTCACACCACATCCTCTTTCACACAAATAGAAAGAATTTATAAGGCATTTTAAAGATTACTAAGCAGAATGTAAGTCCTCAACATACTTAACAAATAAAATCATAAAATGACATATCAGAATGACACAATTTCATCTGACATGTCTCAATTTGTGGATTGATTATTGTCTCAGGCTGATTCATTGCATTGAATCTCATCATTGCCTGATTCCAACGTCATGCTTTATCATTTAATACAGATAGATCTGCTCGAGATGCCTGTCCACATCCTTGCATTCCACTTCTAAGCCATTGCCTTTGAGAGTCTTGTTGACTCTGCCTCAGTGGTTGGGTCATTCCCTTCCTTCTTCTTAGACAAGAGGGTCTAACATGCCCAATCTGTCCACAACCAAAACATGTCCTATACACATCCCCTGGTCTTGTCGACCTTGTTACCGATGTAGGGGTTACCTCAGAAGTCCTAACTAGTGGAACATTAGGTACTTTGCCCCTTCTTAGTATCCACTGCCCTGGTGCATTGGACGTTGTTGCATTGGTGGCATAAAAAATTTCCCCTTTTTAGAACTACTATGCATCTGTTCTCGAATTTGGGCAGATCTTCTCTTAATTCCTTCCTCATTGTCCTTATATGGATAGTCCTTTATAAAATGTTTTGGTTGCCTACACATGTAGCAAACTTTGTTTTCATGTCGTAACCTAATTCCTGTGACATTTTTCACTGTTCTATTACAACTATGTGGATCAGAAATCCTACTAGAGCCCAAAATTTTGTCATTAGGGATTGGTAATCTAGGTTGTATTGCTTATATTTGATCCTTGATACGCCTTAATGCTGTCATAACCAGTCCAGTGAAGGTATTAGAGGTAGGGTTTTCTATCATAGTTGGATCATTCTAAGGATTCTTAAGCAGACGTTCTTCTCTCTCCTGATCCCTTGCACCTTCTCATGGTGCAACAACATTGCTTTTAGCAATGTGTTCCTTGTGTTCTCCAGACATCTTTAAGCTTTACTCTAACTTCTGCATAAGCAGAAGTCACTATAAGACATATTGAAGGACACTAGAACAGACTCAACACCTTAGTCCTATGTATCTGTAGACTCAGCGAACCTTAGGCTATGATACCAAAACTTTATGACGACCCGATTACAAATCAAGCCATCACCAGTAATAATCACAGAATAACCATAATCAGCATAATTAACAAAAATCACTAAGAATTAAAACCATTTTGCACATGGATCCTCTTTCAAGAAATTCTTACAAAAAGAACCAAAACTATATACACATGTGGTTCATATCATACATACATTGTACCGTATCATCTCGAGGACAATAAGTGCCAGTTACTTTACTTTAACATGTACAATAGCAACGTAAAAATCTTGAGGTAAACAACCAAAATATCAAGTCATTCATAAAAACTACTAAGAACTATCTCCCAAGGACCTGAGAGTACAGAGACGACACATAGGACTTCTATCTATAAGACATGATAGATAGTACATCAACTTGAGCTAACACTCTGTCCCGGCTATTGTTCTCCTTCTGTAGAAAGGTCTCTACCTCCTTTTACACGTCCACCTAAAAATTATGGATCCCACGGGGTGAGACAACTGTCCTAGTGAGAGATATAGCTCTCCGCTGACTATATTATTATCAATATTAAGCAGTATAAAAATTGATCAGAGGTTCTTTTATAAATGAGAAGGATTAATCACTATTATAAGCAGAGCAGAGTAGTCATTCTTCTTAAAATAATACATCTATCTATGGTAGAGCAATAAATCATCTATTCACTATTCAAGGGAATATGAAGAAACATGAATAACGTATATTAAACTAAGATGTATAAAAGGAGTGTACATCAACCAATGTCTTTTTGTATTTGATACTTAAGCAAATACACTACATGGTTGATTATATATTACAGTCACACTTATGCCCTGAGGAGATGAAATATACCTTTCATACTCCAACTGACCATTAGTAAGTCAAAATCGGTACCATACAAGGTTAATGGTAGAGTCAGCTGTCAAGAGCTCACCTGTCTCAGTCAGTATGAGACCACTTAGGATTGAGCATGACATCTTGTGTCAACTGCTGGCAGGACATCTTGTGTCAGCTGCAATTAGCATGTCGGGGTATATCAACATCTTCTCTATAGAGTTACTGCCGTAGCATGTACTCTGTTCAGGAGAAGTCCACATAGCTTTCCCAGATTATAATATAAGGATAAGGAAGATCAACATCAATTCCTTTCCTGGTCGGGAGATTTTATATTTCAATCTCGACATCACTTAGGAATGAAGAAGGATTTACACATCAATTTCTTATTTGGTTGGGAGATTCACATCATCCCGGGATAAATAAGGAAGGTGTGACATTGATTCTTCATTGGGACATTTGGATATACTTCTTCCTTTACCCCCTCATATTCAAAAATATGTGCTTCCGAGTTAAACTCGTTTCATCATCATCAATTTCTGACACTGAATGGATCTATGGTCAGGGCACTACATGATAAGATTTAACTTGATTAATTAGATACCTTACAATATTCTTTTAGCATCAACCAAGTTTCAATCATGAATTACAACAGATGTTATTAAAGAAAGGATAAATTTTTTAAAATCTTTGGAACATTCTTGAAAGTATATCACTTGGGATCTTAGTCCCTTATCACATCACTGGGAATTCTCATCCCTTCATATCATCGTCATCATGATTACTGGATCTGGGTATTCAAACCCTTAGATCCTCACATAGCATTGTAACCTCTATAACATGTAACTATTTCTTCTAGGTTCTCTGACCAAGGTATTCATCTTACTTGTTGTACAAGTATTTCACATAGCTCACATAGTTCATTAAACATCTTGTCACCTCTTAATAAGGCAACAACTTATCCTTTAAGATATCAGACTGTATAATCATTATACAAATATTCCACACAACTTACAAGACTTATTTAAGTTTATTGATACATCACATCATAGCTCATATTTTGATATGCTCATCATTTCATGATTCAAGTATAGTGTACACTTTATGATGAAAGATTCTTATTAACATATAACATCATTATTCAATTTAAGAGAAATGCATCCTTCCCATGATTAGGGTTAGGATTATCTACATCATCACTCTGTGATATAAGAAAGTACATCCTTCCCATTATTAGGGTTAGGATTATCTCAATCTAACCGATTACAATTGTAAAAGCATATCATCACCCTACCTTAGGGTTAGATTATTTCCCTTTATTAACAATTAAGGATTTAAGATCATAATGTCTAGAATCAAACCCTAATTCATATTCCACTCATCATAGGAGTATCAATACATACTTATTAACATGTTTATCACCCATGTTAAAGTCTCTCCCCCTTATCCTTATTAGGATATTAATTACATCTTACTTAGTTCACCTCTTAAGGTCTTTTAACTTATCATAATCAAATTGAGTTAAACTCATTGTGTCTCAATATTAATCACACAACATACATCACTTAGACAAGTGTAACAGATTGGAGCATGCCTACCATATCAGGTATCATGGTTCATAATGTTATCCTATTTGTGCTTGAAGATGCACATAACATCATATTATATTTCCATATAAATCCTTTGATAAAATCACAACATTAAGTCGGGTTTAGGGTTTATCCCCTAACTCCATATCATGTAGCCATGTCGGGTTGGTTATCACTTTAACTTTTATCATCTCAAGTCATACTTATATCGAGTATAGGTTGAACTCTTGACCTTATATCGGCATAGAGACATATTGGATTTTCATATCGTGTATAGGAGTACATCATATCGGGCATAGCATAATGGCTTTACCATGTATCGTTTAAGTAATATATAGATAATATTGTATTAATTTCTTACCTTGAATTGTCATATCAGTTTTCCACTTTAAACTACAATATCGGTTTCTTCTTGGGTTTACCATATTGGTTTCCATCTTGGGTTTACCATATCGATTTCCATCTTGGGTTTACCATATTGTGTCCCCACATTGGATTGCCATATCGTAATCCCATATTGGGTATCATACCGTGACCCCATATTGGGTATCATATCAGTTTTCCATCATATCAGTTTTCTACATTTAGATGAAACCTTGAACTCAAATCCTTCTAAAAGTTTAGTTCTCTTATTTTACAAGATGGATACTAAATGCTCTTCAACTCATCTCAAGGTAGTAGGGTATATCAAATTTCAAAGGCAAATGATTTTCAAAGCATATCGGATTTCTCATGTCATCATCTAGGGTTTTGCCCATATTGTATAAAGGGAATTGCTTTAACCTTGTATCGTGTATAAGGTACTAGTAGGTAACTCATATATCATTCACAAGTCATATCTCTCATCTAGTATAAAATATTACTCACCACTATATCATGTTACTTTTCATCTTGGATTTCATATCGGATTTCTCATCACCATCTAGGGTTTTTAACTCATATCAGATTAGGATATAGACCTAACATGATATCGTGCATAAGGTGAGTATATGGCTCTATATCATGCTCAAGTGGGTGTATAAGTACTTACTCATATCGCCCATGAAATATACACTTCTTACTATGTCATACTTGTAATGGATTTACATCAACATATCGGGTTGCTTATCCTCTAAGGTTTACTTATATCGGGTTAGAGTACATGCTTGGTTCCCTATCATGCATAGGGTGCATATTGATCTCATATTGTGCATGGGTATGCACTTCATCATCATATCGGGTAAGAGGTATTCACTCATTATCATATCGAGTTAATGGTGTGTTCAATCCATCATATCGGGTTTTGAGGTACTTCAACCCATATCGGGTTGTACCATGATGATGTCATCATCATCAACTTATAGATTCTTATTCTTACTGTTCTAAGTCATGGAAAATAGTCTAAAATACTTTTGAAACTTAAAGGAACATCAATTGATCCAAGGAATTCAAAATTGAAATTAGATCATCAAGTTCAACAATATTGAAGGTAAATAGTAACATAGTTGGGTTCACGTTATATAACCCGCCTTATGAACAACTTCCAAGCTTCAAGCTTCAACTCCTCACGTTCCAAGGTTGAAGATGAACCTCTCAACAATTCAAGATTTGAGCTCCTTAGCTTTTGCACGATATCTCCAATCCCAATAGGTGATATCACCTTCTATGACCTATTTGATCGATATCTCTTATCCTTGGTCGATATTAAGGCCTTATCACTCAACTCTCCTCACTATGCACGACACAAGAGGATATGCATGATACAAGAGGATATGCACGATACAAGAGGGAAGGTTACTAACAAGATTCAAAAATCTTACTTATAAGTGAAGGGCAAGGTATTTATGCTAGAGGTTTATGGAAAAGAGTGTAAGAGGTGTCATTAGCTTAGGCTACTAAGTGCCACCTAGACATGCATAGTCGACACATATATTTGCATGCATCCCATTATTTATCTTGCCATGCAAAAATAAAAACTCAAGGATAATGTAGAGGATAAGGGTCGGCTCTTGAGTTAGCTTCTAAGGCAAGTCTTCTTCCACTCACTATATTATAATATTCAACTCAATCTTTTCCCAAGATAAGTTGCAAATCGAGTCATATCTCTTCTTTGAAGTGCCTTTCCTGACATGGGCAAAGCTAAAGCTCCATAAACCAATAGGAGATTTCCACTCTAAGTCTCCAACTCGATATGCTCATATGTATAACCTTCAACTTATACATTTTCTTAGTCTTTTCATTATTAAGAGTACCATACCTCAAAAGTGGTTCAATTATGGCACTCTGATGCGATGATTTTGAGTCGCATTTATAGATCTATTTCATATGTGTTTTGTGCCTTAATTACTCATTTTCATGGATAATATTGCATAATTCACTTAATTTGGTCTTTGCCATCATATTATATCAAATCCCCTTTGTTTTACTATTTTGAGCATTATTTATCATCTTATTATAAATTGTGTGGATTTACTTGGTCTTGTTGTGAAATTTCAGGAAAAACAAGTATCTGCTTCTGTCGATACCATCGACGAGAGTCGATACCATCGACCAAGCCACAGGTTGCCAGCCGAAAAGAGCAGCACAGAGTCGATACCATCGACACCCTAGTCGATGGCATCGACATCCCTTCGGGTTGCTGGCGAGGAAATTGTCGATACCATCGACCCAAGTCGATGCCATCGACACATGGAGAGCTACAGCATCGCTAAACGACAACAACCGACGCTAAAGAGAGTCGATACCATCGACCCAAGTCGATGGTATCGAGATGACCACAGGCGCTCACATCAAAAGAAAAGAAAGCTGCCGCTAATCCGCTGGGTCGATACCATCGACCCGCGTCGATGGTATCGACGCCGGCAGATATGCGTTGGATCTGTTTTGATCTCGATCGGACGACTGTTGTTATTTGACGACCTAATTAGAGACTTATACCTAAGGACGGCCGCCCAGACGAGGGGATCATCTCATTTTGGATTGCACGAGTGCCGAGGAAGGAGAAAAAGGAGAACGGAGGCCAGAAGCTCATCCCGGGTGATTCGGATGCTGCCGAAGACGATTTCCACCACCGACAGGCGGGGAAGCTCGTATTCTACGCCAAGGATCTACCGGTTCTTCTCCGTTCAGGGGTTTTCCCACTTGTTTCACGTTTTTCTTATGAAATCCCCTATTTCTACCATGTATTCGTGTGAGATGAACATGAGAGGCTAAAACCCTCAATCTTTAGGACCGGGAGTAGCCCAGGAATACATTGTATGACATTTTTATATTGATAATTCATATTTTCTCTCTCAAATCCGTGGTATAGATTCATTTTCTCCATTTCTATTGTTATGCTTGATCACCATAATAATAATTTAATGCCCTTAATCATTTCGACAGAAGGATTAACGGTTGAAAAGAGATGAAATCTACATTAATTAATAAAACCCTTGACAAAGGAGTTGTAAAATTAATGGTGGGAACTGAGGGACCGTTTATAATGCACTTAGTTTAGGGGAATGATTACTACGACGGTGGAATCAACCTAAACCTAAGTAGTGAATTACACCACGACAGTGGGTAATTCTGTATTCAGGCCACTACCCGGATAGAGAGAGAAGTGTGAGGAATTATATGAAACCTAATACAATGTTGATCCGCGGTGAAACCGCCATCCTAAAGATATCCCTTTGAATTGATTAAATTAACCTTTAATCAATTGTTTTCTTTGCTTGATTTTTAATTGCTTTTAATTTCAACAACAAAACCCTACTTTGTTAATCGGCCTAGCTGATTGCGATTAGTTAGTAGAAGTCTCCAATAATTCACATATCCCTGAGTTCGACTCGGGCCTCACAAGGCCTATATTACTCGACGCATATACTTGCGTTTAAGCGCGTAGTAAAATACACGTCAAGTTTTTGGCGCCGTTGCCGGGGATACGGCGAATTATTGGCACTTTGAGTGCTAAGAGCGGCCACTCTAGGCCACCTTTTTTTTTAAAAACCATTTTAAAAAAATTCCTATATTTCTCTATAATTGTGTTTACTCGTTCAAAGCATTGTACTGAACCCCGATTTTCATTTTTCAGGTACTTTGCATGGTGCATACGCGTAGTACCGACTACGCGAATCGCACACCTGAGGTCCCACATCCGGGACCAGAGGACGAGGACTACTACGAGCAGGAGTACCAAAGTGATATAAATTCTGATTCAGAGCAAGAACAAGCAGAAGAAATGGCTGAAGCGCAGACAATATGGGAGAAGATCAAGGCGTCTTTTTCCTCAGCATCAAAGGGGCCCATAAAAAAGTAGGCGATCAACAAACCGACATACAAGATCGACCCGGCACTGATTAATTTGGTCAAATCCAACGCATTTCACGGGCTGAAAAATGAAGACCCGGTTGCCCACATCAGCCAGTTCGTGGAGAATTGTGATATGGTGAAGATAGACCGATTTCCACAAGATGCGTTGTATCTCAAGTTGTTCCCAAGTTCATTGGCAGGAGCAGCGCGAGAGTGGCTACATAACCTCGACGATGAGTTTGTCGAATCCTGGAATCATATGGTGGAGGTTTTCTTCGAGAGGTTCTTCCCTCCTGAGAAGACCAATGATATGATCCGGAAGATCCACAATTTCACCCAACAGGCGGGTGAAACTTATTCTGAGACTTGGGAGCGATTCCAAGTCATGTTGAGGAGATGTCCACATCATGGACTGGACAAGGAGACACAGGTGAAGATCTTCTACTTTTCTCTCTCCGAGCATGATAGAAGCAACTTGGACTCGACTGGTTCCGGATTCTTCTTAAATAACACTGATACAAGATGCTGGGAAATACTGAAGAACATGGCACGAAAGCAATCTTGGGGAGAAAGAGAAAGAGGCCCAGATGAGCAAGCAAGAGTTGCCAGTGAGTCAAAGGCAATGAGAGAGCTGAACGAGAAGATGGATCTTCTCGTAAAGAAGTTGCTGCAGAAGGAAGACAATGAGTCCGAGGATGAGGCTCAGGTCAAGTACATTAGGCAACAGCAGGGGTACAGGAACAATGATTATTCATGGCGGAAGGACAAGAAATTTTCATGGAAGGATCCAAACAACTTTCTGCAGGATCCGGACGCCAAGCCTGCACCGGTCACAGAGGACAAGAGCACGGAGTTGCTCAATCAAGTCATCAAGCAAAATCAAGAGTTGATGAACACTTTTGGGCAACAAATCAAGCAACAGGGTGAATTTATGAACCAGTTTGGGCAGACTTTGCAGAGCCACGAGGCTCAAATGAGAACTATAGAGACTTCCATGGCGCAAATGGCAGCGGAGATTGCAAGCTTGAAAAAGCCGGCACATCCGGGTTTTTCGGGGAACACCAATGTTCCCGGGGGAAACCAACAGGCCAAGGCCATCTTATTGAGGAGTGGTAAGAAAATGTTGAATCCAAGGGCGGATGACACAAGCACACCGCAGGGCACAGTTGAAGAAGCAACCATCAAAGAGCAGCCCGCACGTGTCACAGAGCAAACTGAGGACATAGCTGAAGATGGTAAGGAAGAACAAGCCACTGAAGAGGAACCACAGAAATTAACTCCCTGTGTGCCACCTCATCAAAGGGCACATACCATTCCGGTCCCATATCCCAATAGTGCAAAGGCAAGAAAGGTGGATGCACAGTTTAAGAAATTTCTGGACAGCTTTAGGAAGTTATCAGTGAATATTCCTTTGCTAGAGGCAATTGAGCAAATCCCATCGTATGGGAAGTTTCTTAAAGATGTAATCAACAAGAAGAGGAAAATACCCGACACTGAGGTCGTGGTGCTGAAGGAGCAAGTAAGTGCTTTCATTATGGGCACTTTGCCGCCAAAGAGACAGGATCCCAGTTGTTTCAATATTTCTTGCTTTATCGGGAAGTTCAAATTTGGAGAGGCACTTTGTGATTCCGGGGCAAGCATCAATCTGATGCCCCTTTCCACATTCAAGAAGCTAGGATTAAAGGAATCAAGGCCAAGCAACATGACTATCCAATTAGCCGATAACTCTGTGGTGAAACTGTATGGAATCTGTGAGGATGTCTTGGTAAAGGTAGACCGCTTTGTTTTTCCGGCTGATTTCGTTGTTATGGAAATGCAGGACGAGTATGGAAATGAGTTACTACTTGGTCGTCCATTCCAAGCTACAGCTGATATGATCTTGGAAATGGGGAGAGGTCGCTTGACCTTGGGCATTGTGGATGATCGCTTTGAGATGGTCATGCCCAATAGCAATGCATCTACTAAAGCAAAAGCACAGTGCAACATGGTGAAGCATGTGGAACACAATATCTCACTCTGTCTTGGGAAGCCATTCTTGGATATGGCTCATGTGATGAGCAAGATAGATAATGGGACCTTAGCTGTGGACATTATGGAGCAAACTAAAGTTGTCTCTTTATGCAAAGTTGTTGGGTTTCCGAATGATGAGAATGAGGACATTCCACCTTCGTGGGAGGATGATGCGATTATTACTTCAGTTTTTGATGCAAATCCGGAATTGCCTTTGGAGGCGTGTTTGCTAAATGTCACTTATGATTGGATGCGGAGTACTTCACTCAAGGAGTGCGCCAAAATGCTTCAGATGCTGCCATGTTTCTACACGAGGCACTATGAAGACTTAGGTACACTTCCCCCACCGCTGCAATCATCTCTCATTTGCCCGCCTGATCTGGAATTGAAGCCATTGCCCCCGCATCTGAAGTACGTCTTTCTAGCTGAGAAGGACAAGTTACCAGTGATTGTATCTGCATACTTGAGTGCGGATGAGGAGGAGCAACTACTGATAGTGCTCAAGAACCACTATGGAGCCTTTGGGTGGTCAGTCGCGGACATCAAGGGGATCTCCCCTACACTTTGCCAACACAAGATTCGGCTCGAGGAGGGATCCAAGCCAGTCATACAGCCTCAAAGACGTCTAAATCCAAGCATGATGGAGGTTGTCAAGAAGGAAGTCATAAAACTTCTTGCTGCAGGGATCATATATGCCATATCAGATTCAATGTGGGTGAGTCCCACACAGGTAGTCCCTAAAAAGGGGGGAATCACTGTCACTACAAATCTTTTGAATGAACCTGTCACCACCCGATTGGTAACCGGGTGGCGTGTTTGCATTGACTACCGCCGATTGAATGCCGCAACTCTTAAAGATCATTTTCCATTGCCATTTATCGATCAGATTTTGGAACGTCTAGCCGGTCGGTCGCATTTTTGTTTTCTAGATGGCTATTCGGGGTACAACCAGATTTCTATTGATCCTTTGGATCAAGAGAAGTCTACGTTCACATGTCCCTATGGGACTTTTGCCTACCGACGTATGTCGTTCGGTTTATGCAATGCGTCGGCGACTTTTCAACGCTGCATGCTCGCCATATTCTCTGACATGGTAGAGCGGTGTCTTGAAGTTTTCATGGACGACTTCTCGGTGTATGGAGCGTCTTTTGATGAATGCCTTTATAACTTAGATAAGGTATTGCAGTGATGCGAGGACACACATTTGGTCCTTAATTGGGAGAAATGTCACATGATGGTGACAGAAGGAATTGTGCTAGGACACAAGGTGTCTAGCAAGGGTCTTGAGGTAGACCCCGTAAAAATTGAGGTGATCTCTAAGCTACCCCCACCAAATTCTGTAAAAGGGGTGAGAAGCTTTTTAGGACACGCCGGGTTTTATCGGCGATTCATCAAGGATTTTTCAAAAATCGCAAAACCTTTATCTGAATTGTTAGAAAAAGATGCAGTTTTTTATTTCAATGAGAAATGTCTTCATGCATTCGAGGTTTTGAAAGAAAAGTTGATTTCGGCTCTGATTGTTCAAACGCCGGATTGGACAAAGCCATTCGAGTTGATGTGTGATGCTTCCGATTATGCTGTGGGAGCTGTTTTGGGGCAAAGGGTAGATAATAAACCTGCTGTGATTTTCTACGCCTCCAAAACACTTAATGATGCTCAATTGAACTACACAACTACGGAAAAAGAGTTACTTGCCGTTGTGTTTGCTTTTGAAAAATTTCGGCAGTACTTAGTGGGTTCTAAGGTAGTTGTGTGGACCGATCACGCTGCAATAAAATATTTGATGGAGAAGAAAGATGCAAAGCCTAGACTAATTAGGTGGATTTTGCTCCTACAAGAATTTGATATTGAAATCAAGGACAAGTCGGGAATTGAAAATGTGGTGGCTGACCACTTGTCTAGGTTAGAGAGGGTTGATGAATAAGGTTTGCACATACCCATAACCGAGACCTTTCCCGATGAACAACTTTTAAAAATTGACTTTAAGGAACCGTGGTTTGCTAATATTGTTAACTATTTGGCTTGCGGGATCATCCCGGATGATTGGTCTTATCAAGAGAAGAAGAAATTCTTTCATTCGCTGAGATATTATTTTTGGGATGACCCAATTCTTTTGAAGAAGTGCAGGGATGGTATTCTTCGCAGGTGTGTGCCGGAGGTGGAGTACGAGAGTGTTCTCCACCATTGTCATGCGTCGCCTACGGGAGGACACCATGCTAGCTCACGGACAGCAGCCAAGGTGTTGGAGAGCGGCCTTTATTGGCCCACTTTGTTCCGGGAAACCTATAATTTTGTTAGGCAATGTGACTCGTGCCAGCGCGCAGGTAATATCTCAAGGAGACAAGAAATGCCCCTGAATGTATTTCAGGAAGTTGAGGTATTTGACTTATGGGGCATTGACTTAATGGGACCCTTTGTGTCCTCAAATTCAAATCTGTATATCTTACTTGCTGTTGATTATGTGTCGAAGTAGGTGGAGGCAATCCCCACAAGGACTAATGATTCGAATGTAGTGTGCAAGTTTGTCAAAGAGAACATTTTCTGCAGGTTCGGGATACCCCGAATGATCATAAGTGATGGAGGCACACACTTCCGAAATCAGAAATTTGCGACACTTTTGAAGAAATATGGGGTCAAGCACAACATCGGCACCCCATATCATCCACAGACGCAAGGACAAGTGGAGGTATCAAATAGGGAAATCAAGAAGATTTTAGAAAGGACCGTAGCATCCACGAGGAAAAATTGGAGTGCATTGTTACCGGACGCACTTTGGGCGTATAGAACGGCGTACAAAACACCTATAGGCACCACGCCTTTTAGGTTGGCGTATGGACGGGCTTGCCATCTTCCGGTGGAGCTGGAGCACAAGGCCCATTGGGCGCTAAGAAGGTTGAACTTGCGCTATGATGAGGCAGGGAAGAAAAGGATGTTTGAATTGAATGAATTGGATGAGCTACGCATGACGGCATATGAGAATGCCCGCATCTACAAGGAGCGCACAAAGCTGATCCACGATCGCCATATTGAGATGCGCACGTTCAAGAAAGGAGACAGTGTTCTATTGTTCAACTCCCGTCTCAGATTGCATCCCGGGAAGCTGAGATCCCGGTGGAGTGGACCCTTCATAGTGGAGGGGGTGAAACCGCACGGAGCGATTCTTGTGCGTGATGGAGATGCCACGTTCTTGGTGAACGGGCAACGCTTGAAGTTGTATTTTGGTGAGAACTACAAGAGGAAAGTGGATGAGGTCAAACTCATTTCACTTGTGCATGAATGAGATAATGGGAAGACGTCTAGCCTAAGACGCTAAACAAGGGCGCTTGTTGGGAGGCAACCCAATCATTGGTACATTAGGATAGTGTAATTCGAGTCATAGATTGCTTTTATTTTGTTTAGATTTTAGTTTAAAAAAGATACCTTGATCCGTTTGTTAAATGTGCAGGAACAGGCAGGGTCGATACCATCGACACATTGGTCGATGGTATCGACATGGGTTTAGGTTGACACCAGCAAAAATCGCACTGCGTCGATACTATCGACACCCCCGTTGATGGTATCGACATGGTCACAGGCAGGTCGCAATAAAAGTGTCGATGGTATCGACACCCCAGTCGATACCATCGAGATCTCTGGAGAAGTTCAGACGAATTTTTCTCAGTCAACTCGATACCATCGACGGCCTCGTCGATGGTATCGACATCATCACAGGTTGAATGCAACAAAACAGCGGTGTCGCAATAAAAGCAAGTCGATACCATCGACCACCGTCGAGGGTATCGACGGACATGTCACCGATCCGCACACAGACATCGACAACGATCGCAACAGCCACGTCAGCGATCCGGGTGCTGCGTCGATACCATCGACTTCCGTCGATGGTATCGACTCGTCAGCAATCCAGGTTTCTCGATCCAGCAAACGTCAGCCGTCGATACTCGCGAGGGAGGCGGATACCCGCGAGACGTGTCGATACCATCGACCCGCGTCGATGGTATCGACGGGTCGATAGTAGCGCCGGCCAAGTCTATTTAAGGAGACTTGCAACGTCATTTGACGTCACACCTTCAGAGCAAGCATCCTCCTTTGCGCCGAGCACTCCCCCGAGCCCTCCAAAACTGAAGAGAAGCGACATCGAGCGAAGATCTTCACCGAGCGGAGAATTTCTTCTCCATCTTCCCCGAGCTCTCTTCTTCTAATCCCATCTTCTCGCAACCATGGTGCATGTCGCCGGAGCGTCGTCCTCAAGCGCACACCCTATGGAGATCGAGGAGTTCATTCCTCCCCCAACCGCTTCCGTCTCTCGCCCACGCCTAATGCATCCTTCCATGGAGGCGAGGAAGGTCTACGAGGAGATCATGAAGCAGAAGATCGAGCCGACCCGGTATGTGGACCGGGGAATGATCCGTGATCTGGGATTCGAGGCCAACTTGGCCTATGTGCTGAAGGGTCAAGCAGGCCACACCAGCATAAGGACAGGCGAGCTGGAGCGCCATGCGGATGGGCAGCCGTTCTTTGGCGAATGGCCCACCTATAAGGAATTGGTGGCAGAGTTTATGGCATCCCTCGACGTCTGCGTCATACCCAACGACGTGGTGGCGTCGGATCGTGAGTGGATCAAGGGGAGGGTGTCCTTCCGGCTTTTCAACGTCAACTACCACATCACTCTTAAGCAGTTCAACAACATCTTTAACTGGAACCACTCCCAACATGATCACCGATGCCCAGATTCCCGCACCGACTACGACAAGATCTTCGCCGAGCTAGTCACAGTGCCGGCGGGAAAGACAGTGAGCTACCATAATGCTGCGGTAGCGGACTTCGAGCATCCCTTCGTCCGGGTCTTACACCGGATGTTGAGCCTTACGTTCTTTGCTCGGAGCGATTTGGCATTGAGCAAGTTTCAGGAGAGCGATCTTTTCTTCCTCTACATGCTCCTGAAGCGACAAGAATGCAACTGGGGTGCGTTCTTTCTGCAGCGCGTCCTGGCGGTGAAGAGGAGTACAAGGAAGGCTCCGATCCATTTTGGTGGGCTCATCACCAAGTTGGCGCACTACTTGGGGCTGAATTTTCAGTCCATGACTCCGATTTCCACAAAGAGTAAGGTGAACGTGCAACACTTGCACCGTTCAAACCTTATCCTTCTCCGGGATGGGTTGGCGTACGCACATTGCCACGTCAACCAAGCTTATCAGGAGTGCGCACTGCCGGACGCCGTCTTCCACATCGAGGGAGCCCAACACTTCTGGTGGCCGATCATAGCCGTCGAGTCCGATGAAGAAGAAGGCGGTGATGACGAGCAAGGAGGCGAGGCTGAGGAGGAAGAGGAGGCTTTCACACCTCTTCGTGCACGTGTGGCACCACGGAAGCGTCCTAGGATGCATCCGGTGCATCTTCATCATCTCAGCCCCCGCCGCCATCACCACAGCACGAGCAGCCAGCCGAGGATCCCTATTCCATGCAGGGAATGTACACGATGCTGCAGGATATACAGCAGACTCAGCAGCAGCACATGGCTATGTATACCGGCATTCATGAGACTACGAGCCGGGTACTTGATAATCAACGGGCTATGTTCGAGAACGAGCGGCTCATCCTCGCCAACCAAGAGCAAATACACAACCGGTTGCAGCGGATAGAGACGCAACAGGAGCCCTTCTTCGACCATTATTGGAGTCGAGATTACTTTGGAGGCTATCCACAGCCTCCGCCGAGGACCCAATATGATCCAAGCTTCCAGGGGGAGTACCCGTCTTGGGATCCTACGGCACCACAATACCCACCACCGCCTCCGCAGGATTGATCAGGGTATCACTGTTCCACCCTTAAGTTGGTTTTTGACTATGAGGCCATAGTCCAATTCAAGCTTAGGGGGGTGGCTGGAACAGCTCTATCTTTTATCTTTTCTTTTGTTGTTTTCTTAGTTTTTGCTTTGTTATTTGTTCTTGCAATTTTAGTTATTGTTTAGGATCCAAATCTATCTAGTGTAACCGTGGATGTCTTAAAAATTGTCATCTCGATGTTTTCATGGGAAATTTTAAGGGAATTTAAAATTTTTTGTGTCTTTTGGATAGCTTGACTTGGTTGTCCTTGGGAAACTTGTCCTATGAAAATGATTGATTATGTCAACTCTAAAGCAATATGTCACACCCATACCCCCGTTGACTCATGAACAGTGGATAGTAACGGTTGTTTGAGCCTAACCAAATCAAATGGTAATGAGACCTTAATTGGATATAAGAGAGAGAACCCTTTGAACTAATACACAGGTCAGTAAGGAGGGACACATAATTTTCTTCTAAGGTTCAGTCACTTAATCTTGTGATCATTCCACTTCATTTTTTTTTCATAACCCACCTAAGAAGTGGAAGTAAAGTACAATTTTAATTCCTTTTGCGTGCATAGCATTTAGATAGGACTTGCATTGAAATTTTTTATACTTTTGCATGAAACTAAAAAATATATAGTGATTCATGCACATTACCTTTAGGTGCATGTCATGTAGTTGCACTCATAACTTTCATGATTTTCATGCTTAAAGTACACCATGTACCTCAGTTTTTCCTAAAAAGTAATCTAAACTTTTCCATACCCTCGAAATAATGCAAAGATTTCCAATCGTGAAGAAAATGGCCTTATACATGTATCTCTAAGCAATTATGGATATGTGGGCTAAAAGAAAGAAAAAAAATTCTGAAAATCTGAAAAAAAATTGAGAAAAAAAAGAGAATTTGGAAGGAAATGGAATAAGAGGGAGAAAGGAACATGATATCACTTGCATAACAGGGAAATTGAGTACATGATGTGGCTTAATTAGATTTCCATCTCATTTTGAGGTGGAAGGTTAGTGCATGCATCATTCCACCCAATTTTAAGCATTAGGGCATTTTCAATGTGCATTTGCATCATTTAGGACATTTTGTTATGTGCATGTTGAAACTGTGTAATACTTCCAAGATTCTTTCACGAACCACCCATTCCATCCACCCGTTGCTCGGATTGGTAGGCCACTGTGATTTTCTCCTCACTCATGTTTATCAGGAGAACTGCTTCCATGTAGATGGTAGTTAGGGCGAGCAACGTAGTGTAGGCGATCACAAGATGCACCAATGCTGAATCGGCGAACTTTATTATGTTAACTGCCTTATGTGATAGTGTTCATCGGTTTGAAGGATAATTTTTCTTATTGATGATTATTGTCGCCTGTAGGGTAATTATTGTTCTGTGATTAGGAAAGGCTGGTTTGAGAACGTTCAGTGGGAGTCACATGGGATGTGGGTTGGTGTGTTGATTTTTAGTTGACATCTGCAATTCTATTCTAAGGATTAGTTGCTCGAGGGCGAGCAATGTTTGAGCTTAGGGGAGTTTGATGCGATGATTTTGAGTCGCATTTATAGATCTATTTCATATGTGTTTTGTGCCTTAATTACTCATTTTCATGGATAATATTGCATAATTCACTTAATTTGGTCTTTGCCATCATATTATATCAAATCCCCTTTGTTTTACTATTTTGAGCATTATTTATCATCTTATTATAAATTGTGTGGATTTACTTGGTCTTGTTGTGAAATTTCAGGAAAAACAAGTATCTGCTTCCGTCGATACCATCGACGAGAGTCGATACCATCGACCAAGCCACAGGTTGCCAGCCGAGAAGAGCAGCACAGAGTCGATACCATCGACACCCAAGTCAATGGCATCGACATCCCTTCAGGTTGCTGGCGAGGAAACTGTCGATACCATCGACCCAAGTCGATGCCATCGACACATGGAGAGCTACAACGTCGCTAAACGACAACAACCGACGCTAAAGAGAGTCGATACCATCGACCCAAGTCGATGGTATCGAGATGACCACAGGCGCTCACATCAAAAGAAAAGAAAGCTGCCGCTAATCCGCTGGGTCGATACCATCGACCCGCGTCGATGGTATCGACGCCGGCAGATATGCGTTGGATCTGTTTTGATCTCGATCGGACGGCTGTTGTTATTTGACGACCTAATTAGGGACTTATACCTAAGGACGGCCGCCCAGACGAGGGGATCATCTCATTTTGGATTGCACGAGTGCCGAGGAAGGAGAAAAAGGAGAACGGAGGCCAGAAGCTCATCCCGGGTGATTCGGACGCTGCCGAAGACGATTTCCACCACCGATAGGCGGGGAAGCTCGTGTTCTACGCCAAGGATCTACCAGTTCTTCTCCGTTCAGGGGTTTTCCCACTTGTTTCACGTTTTTCTTATGAAATCCCCTATTTCTACCATGTATTCGTGTGAGATGAACATGAGAGGCTAAAACCCTCAATCTTTAGGACCGGGAGTAGCCCGGGAATACATTGTATGACATTTTTATATTGATAATTCATATTTTCTCTCTCAAATCCGTGGTATAGATTCGTTTTCTCCATTTCTATTGTTATGCTTGATCACCATAATAATAATTTAATGCCCTTAATCATTTCGACAGAAGGATTAACGGTTGAAAAGAGACGAAATCTACATTAATTAATAAAACCCTTGACAAAGGAGTTGTAAAATTAATGGTGGGAACTGAGGGACCGTTTATAATGCACTTAGTTTAGGGGAATGATTACTACGACGGTGGAATCAACCTAAACCTAAGTAGTGAATTACACCACGACAGTGGGTAATTCTGTATTCAGGCCACTACCCAGATAGAGAGAGAAGTGTGAGGAATTATATGAAACCTAATACAATGTTGACCCACGGTGAAACCGCCATCCTAAAGATATCCCTTTGAATTGATTAAATTAACCTTTAATCGATTGTTTTCTTTGCTTGATTTTTATTTTCTTTTAATTTCAACAACAAAACCCTACTTTGTTAATCGGCCTAGCTGATTGCGATTAGTTAGTAGAAGTCTCCAATAATTCACGTATCCCTGAGTTCGACTCGGGCCTCACAAGGCCTATATTACTCGACGCGTATACTTGCGTTTAAGCGCGTAGTAAAATACACGTCAAGTTTTTGGCGCCGTTGCCGGGGATACGGCGAATTATTGGCACTTTGAGTGCTAAGAGCGGCCACTCTAGGCCACATTTTTTTTAAACCATTTTAAAAAAATTCCTATATTTCTCTATAATTGTGTTTACTCATTCAAAGCATTGTACTGAACCCCGATTTTCATTTTTTAGGTACTTTGCATGGTGCATACGCGTAGTACCGACTACGCGAATCGCACACCTGAGGTCCTACATCCGGGACCAGAGGACGAGGACTACTACGAGCAGGAGTACCAAAGTGATATAAATTCTGATTCAGAGCAAGAACAAGCAGAAGAAATGGCTGAAGCGCAGACAATATGGGAGAAGATCAAGGCGTCTTCTTCCTCAGCATCAAAGGGGCCCATAAAAAAGCAGGCGATCAACATACCGACATACAAGATCGACCCGGCACTGATTAATTTGGTCAAATCCAACGCATTTCACGGGATGAAAAATGAAGACCCGGTTGCCCACATCAGCCAGTTCGTGGAGAACTGTGATATGGTGAAGATAGACCGATTTCCACAAGATGTGTTGTATCTCAAGTTGTTCCCAAGTTCACTGGCAGGAGCAGCGTGAGAGTGGCTACATAACCTCGACGATGAGTTTGTCGAATCATGGAATCATATGGTGGAGGTTTTCTTCAAGAGGTTCTTCCCTCCTGAGAAGACCAATGATATGATCCGGAAGATCCACAATTTCACCCAACAGGCGGGTGAAACTTATTCTGAGACTTGGGAGCGATTCCAAGTCATGTTGAGGAGATGTCCACATCATGGACTGGACAAGGAGACACAGGTGAAGATCTTCTACTTTGCTCTCTCCGAGCATGATAGAAGCAACTTGGACTCGGCTGGTTCCGGATTCTTCTTAAATAACACTGATACAAGATGCTGGGAAATACTGAAGAACATGGCACGAAAGCAATCTTGGGGAGAAAGAGAAAGAGGCCCAACTGAGCAAGCAAGAGTTGCCAGTGAGTCAAAGGCAATGAGAGAGCTGAACGAGAAGATGGATCTTCTCGCAAAGAAGTTGCTGCAGAAGGAAGACAATGAGTCCGAGGATGAGGCTCAGGTCAAGTACATTAGGCAACAGCAGGGGTACAGGAACAATGATTATTCATGGCGGAAGGACAAGAAATTTTCATGGAAGGATCCAAACAACTTTCTGCAGGATCCGGACGCCAAGCCTGCACCGGTCACAGAGGACAAGAGCACGGAGTTGCTCAATCAAGTCATCAAGCAAAATCAAGAGTTGATGAACACTTTTGGGCAACAAATCAAGCAACAGGGTGAATTTATGAACCAGTTTGGGCAGACTTTGCAGAGCCACGAGGCTCAAATGAGAACTATAGAGACTTCCATGGTGCAAATGGCAGCCGAGATTGCAAGCTTGAAAAAGCCGGCACATCCGGGTTTTCCGGGGAACACCAATGTTCCCGGGGGAAACCAACAGGATAAGGCCATCTTATTGAGGAGTGGTAAGAAAGTGTTGAATCCAAGGGCGGATGACACAAGCACACCGAAGAGCACAGTTGAAGAAGCAACCATCAAAGAGCAGCCCGCACGTGTCACAGAGCAAACTGAGGACATAGCTGAAGATGGTAAGGAAGAACAAGCCACTGAAGAGGAACCACAGAAATTAACTCCCTATGTGCCACCTCATCAAATGGCACATACCGTTCCGGTCCCATATCCCAATAGTACAAAGGCAAGAAAGGTGGATGCACAGTTTAAGAAATTTCTGGACAGCTTTAGGAAGTTATCAGTGAATATTCCTTTGCTAGAGGCAATTGAGCAAATCCCGTCGTATGGGAAGTTTCTTAAAGATGTAATCAACAAGAAGAGGAAAATACATGACACTAAGGTCGTGGTGATGAAGGAGCAAGTAAGTGCTTTCATTATGGGCACTTTGCCGCCAAAGAGACAGGATCCTGGTTGTTTCAATATTTCTTGCTTTATCGGGAAGTTCAAATTTGGAGAGGCACTTTGCGATTCCGGGGCAAGCATCAATCTGATGCCCCTTTCCACATTCAAGAAGCTAGGATTAAAGGAATCAAGGCCAAGCAACATGACTATCCAATTGGCCGATAACTCTGTGGTGAAACCGTATGGAATCTGTGAGGATGTCTTGGTAAAGGTAGACCGCTTTGTTTTTCCGGCTGATTTCGTTGTTATGGAAATGCAGGACGAGTATGGAAATGAGTTACTACTTGGTCATCCATTCCAAGCAACAACTGATATGATCTTGGAAATGGGGAGAGGTCGCTTGACCTTGGGCATTGCGGATGATCGCTTTGAGATGGTCATGCCCAATAGCAATGCATCTACTAAAGCAAAAGTACAGTGCAACATGGTGAAGCATGTGGAACACAATATCTCACTTTGTCTTGGGAAGCCATTCTTGGATATGGCTCATGTGATGAGCAAGATAGATAATGGGACCTTAGCTGTGGACATTATGGAGCAAACTAAAGTTGTCTCTTTATGCAAAGCTGTTGGGTTTCCAAATGATGAGAATGAGGACATTCCACCTTCGTGGGAGGATGATGCGATTATTACTTCAGTTTTTGATGCATATCCGGAATTGCCTTTGGAGGCGTGTTTGCTAAATGTCACTTATGATTGGATGCGGAGTACTTCACTCAAGGAGTGCGCCAAAATGCTTCAGATGCTGCCATGTTTCTACACGAGGCACTATGAAGACTTAGGTACACTTCCCCCACCGCTGCAATCATCTCTCATTTGCCCGCCTGATCTGGAATTGAAGCCATTGCCCCCGCATCTGAAGTACGTCTTTCTAGCTGAGAAGGACAAGTTACCAGTGATTGTATCTGCATACTTGAGTGCGGATGAGGAGGAGCAACTACTGATAGTGCTCAAGAACCACCGTGGAGCCTTTGGGTGGTCAGTCGCGGACATCAAGGGGATCTCCCCTACACTTTGCCAACACAAGATTCGGCTCGAGGAGGGATCCAAGCCAGTCATACAGCCTCAAAGATGTCTAAATCCAAGCATGATGGAGGTTGTCAAGAAGGAAGTCATAAAACTTCTTGTTGTAGGGATCATATATGCCATATCAGATTCAACGTGGGTGAGTCCCACACAGGTAGTCCCTAAAAAGGGGGGAATCACTGTCACTACAAATCTTTTGAATGAACCTGTCACCACCCGATTGGTAACCGGGTGGCGTGTTTGCATTGACTACCGCCGATTGAATGCCGCAACTCTTAAAGATCATTTTCCATTGCCATTTATCGATCAGATTTTGGAACGTCTAGCCGGTCGGTCGCATTTTTGTTTTCTAGATGGCTATTCGGGGTACAACCAGATTTCTATTGATCCTTTGGATCAAGAGAAGTCTACGTTCACATGTCCCTATGGGACTTTTGCCTACCGACGTATGTCGTTCGGTTTATGCAATGCGTCGGCGACTTTTCAACGCTGCATGCTCGCCATATTCTCTGACATGGTAGAGCGGTGTCTTGAAGTTTTCATGGACGACTTCTCGGTGTATGGAGCGTCTTTTGATGAATGCCTTTATAACTTAGATAAGGTATTGCAGCGATGCGAGGACACACATTTGGTCCTTAATTGGGAGAAATGTCACATGATGGTGACAGAAGGAATTGTGCTAGGACACAAGGTGTCTAGCAAGGGTCTTGAGGTAGACCCCGTAAAAATTGAGGTGATCTCTAAGCTACCCCCACCAAATTCTGTAAAAGGGGTGAGAAGCTTTTTAGGACACGTCGGGTTTTATCGGCGATTCATCAAGGATTTTTCAAAAATCGCAAAACCTTTATCGGAATTGTTAGAAAAAGATGCAGTTTTTGATTTCAATGAGAAATGTCTTCACGCATTCGAGGTTTTGAAAGAAAAGTTGATTTCGGCTCCGGTTGTTCAAACGCCGGATTGGACAAAGCCATTCGAGTTGATGTGTGATGCTTTCGATTATACTGTGGGAGCTGTTTTGGGGCAAAGGGTAGATAATAAACCTGCTGTGATTTTCTACGCCTCCAAAACACTTAATGATGCTCAATTGAACTACACAACTACGGAAAAAGAGTTACTTGCCGTTGTGTTTGCTTTTGAAAAATTTCGGCAGTACTTAGTGGGTTCTAAGGTAGTTGTGTGGACCGATCACGCTGCAATAAAATATTTGATGGAGAAGAAAGATGCAAAGCCTAGACTAATTAGGTGGATTTTGCTCCTACAAGAATTTGATATTGAAATCAAGGACAAGTCGGGAATTGAAAATGTGGTGGCTGACCACTTGTCTAGGTTAGAGAGGTTTGATGAATAAGGTTTGCACATACCCATAACCGAGACCTTTCCCGATGAACAACTTTTAAAAATTGACTTTAAGGAACCGTGGTTTGCTAATATTGTTAACTATTTGGCTTGCGGGATCATCCCGGATGATTGGTCTTATCAAGAGAAGAAGAAATTCTTTCATTCGCTGAGATATTATTTTTGGGATGACCCAATTCTTTTGAAGCAGTGCAGGGATGGTATTCTTCGCAGGTGTGTGCCGGAGGTGGAGTACGAGAGTGTTCTCCACCATTGTCATGCGTCGCCTACGGGAGGACACCATGCTAGCTCACGGACAGCAGCCAAGGTGTTGGAGAGCGGCCTTTATTGGCCCACTTTGTTCCGGGACGCCTATAATTTTGTTAGGCAATGTGACTCGTGCCAGCGCGCAGGTAATATCTCAAGGAGACAAGAAATGCCCCTGAATGTATTTCAGGAAGTTGAGGTATTTGACTTATGGGGCATTGACTTCATGGGACCCTTTGTGTCCTCAAATTCAAATCTGTATATCTTACTTGTTGTTGATTATGTGTCGAAGTGGGTGGAGGCAATCCCCACAAGGACTAATGATTTGAATGTAGTGTGCAGGTTTGTCAAAGAGAACATTTTCTGCAGGTTCGGGATACCCCGAATGATCATAAGTGATGGAGGCACACACTTCCGAAATCAAAAATTTGCGACACTTTTGAAGAAATATGGGGTCAAGCACAACATCGGCACCCCATATCATCCACAGACGCAAGGACAAGTGGAGGTATCAAATAGGGAAATCAAGAAGATTTTAGAAAGGACCGTAGCATCCACGAGGAAAAATTGGAGTGCATTGTTACCGGACGCACTTTGGGCGTATAGAACGGCGTACAAAACACCTATAGGCACCACACCTTTTAGGTTGGCGTATGGCCGGGCTTGCCATCTTCCAGTGGAGTTGGAGCAAAAGGCCCATTGGGAGCTAAGAAGGCTGAACTTGCGCTATGATGAGGCCGGGAAGAAAAGGATGTTTGAATTGAATGAATTGGATGAGCTACGCATGACGGCATATGAGAATGCCCACATCTACAAGGAGCGCACAAAGCTGATCCACGATCGCCATATTGAGATGCGCACGTTCAAGAAAGGAGACAGTGTTCTATTGTTCAACTCCCGTCTCAGATTGCATCTCGGGAAGCTGAGATCCCGGTGGAGTGGACCCTTCATAGTGGAGGAGGTGAAACCGCACGGAGCGATTCTTGTGCGTGATGGAGATGCCACGTTCTTGGTGAACGGGCAACGCTTGAAGTTGTATTTTGGTGAGAACTACAAGAGGAAAGTGGATGAGGTCAAACTCATTTCACTTGTGCATGAATGAGATAATGGGAAGACGTCTAGCCTAAGACGCTAAACAAGGGCGCTTGTTGGGAGGCAACCCAATCATTGGTACATTAGGATAGTGTAATTCGAGTCATAGATTGCTTTTATTTTGTTTTGATTTTAGTTTAAAAAAGATACCTTGATCCGTTTGTTAAATGTGTAGGAACAGGTAGGGTCGATACCATCGACACACTGGTCGATGGTATCGACATGGGTTCAGGTTGACACCAGCAAAAATCGCACTGCGTCGATACTATCGACACCCCCGTCGATGGTATCGACATGGTCACAGGCAGGTCGCAATAAAAGTGTCGATGGTATCGACACCCCAGTCGATACCATCGAGATCTCTGGAGAAGTTCAGACGAATTTTTCTCAGTCAACTCGATACCATCGACGGCCTCGTCGATGGTATCGACATCATCACAGGTTGAATGCAACAAAACAGCGGTGTCGCAATAAAAGCAAGTCGATACCATCGACCACCGTCGAGGGTATCGACGGACATGTCACCGATCTGCACACAGACATCGACGACGATCGCAACAGCCACGTCAGCGATCCGGGTGCTGCGTCGATACCATCGACTTCCGTCGATGGTATCGACTCGTCAGCAATCCGGGTTTCTCGATCCAGCAAACGTCAGCCGTCGATACTCGCGAGGGAGGCGGATACCCGCGAGACGTGTCGATACCATCGACCCGCGTCGATGGTATCGACGAGTCGATAGTAGCGTCGACCAAGTCTATTTAAGGAGACTTGCAACGTCATTTGATGTTACACCTTCAGAGCAAGCATCCTCCTTTGTGCCGAGCACTCCCCCGAGCCCTCCAAAACTGAAGAGAAGCGACATCGAGCGAAGATCTTCACCGAGCGGAGAATTTCTTCTCCATCTTCCCCGAGCTCTCTTCTTCTAATCCCATCTTCTCGCAACCATGGTGCATGTCGCCGGAGCGTCGTCCTCAAGCGCACACCCTATGGAGATCGAGGAGTTCATTCCTCCCCCAACCGCTTCCGTCTCTCGCCCACGCCTAATGCATCCTTCCATGGAGGCGAGGAAGGTCTACGAGGAGATCATGAAGCGGAAGATCGAGCCGACCCGGTATGTGGACCGGGGAATGATCCGTGATCTGGGATTCGAGGCCAACTTGGCCTATGTGCTGAAGGGTCAAGCACGCCACACCAGCATAAGGACAGGCGAGCTGGAGCGCCATGCGGATGGGCAGCCGTTCTTTGGCGAATGGCCCACCTACAAGGAATTGGTGGCGGAGTTTATGGCGTCCCTTGACGTCTGCGTCGTACCCAACGACGTGGTGGCGTCGGATTGTGAGTGGATCAAGGGGAGGGTGTCCTTCCAGCTTTTCAACGTCAACTACCAAATCACTCTTAAGCAGTTCAAAAACATCTTTAACTAGAACCACTCCCAACATGATCACCGACGCCCAGATTCCCGCACCGACTACGACAAGATCTTCGCCGAGCTAGTCACAGTGCCGGCGGGAAAGACAGTGAGCTACCATAATGCTGCGGTAGCAGACTTTGAGCATCCCTTCGTCCGGGTCTTACACCGGATGTTGAGCCTTACGTTCTTTGCTCGGAGCGATTTGGCATTGAGCAAGTTTCAGGAGAGCGATCTTTTCTTCCTCTACATGCTCCTGAAGCGACAAGAATGCAACTGGGGTGCGTTCTTTCTGCAGCGCATCCTGGCGGTGAAGAGGAGTACAAGGAAGGCTCCGATCCATTTTGGTGGGCTCATCACCAAGTTGGCGCACTACTTGGGGCTGAATTTTCAGTCCATGACTCCGATTTCCACAAAGAGTAAGGTGAACGTGCAACACTTGCACCGTTCAAACCTTATCCTTTTCCGGGATGGGTTGGCGTACGCACATTGCCACGTCAACCAAGCTTATCAGGAGTGCGCACTGCCAGCCGCCGTCTTCCACATCGAGGGAGCCCAGCACTTCCGGTGGCCGATCATAGCCGTTGAGTCCGATGAAGAAGAAGGCGGTGATGACGAGCAAGGAGGCGAGGCTGAGGAGGAAGAGGAGGCTTTCACACCTCTTCGTGCACGTGTGGCACCACAGAAGCGTCCTAGGATGCATCCGGGTGCATCTTCATCATCTCAGCCCCCGCCGCCATCACCACAGCACGAGCAGCCAGCCGAGGATCCCTATTCCATGCAGGGAATGTACACGATGCTGCAGGATATACAGCAGACTCAGCAGCAGCACATGGCTATGTATACCGGCATTCATGAGACTACGAGCCGGGTACTTGATAATCAATGGGCTATGTTCTAGAACGAGCAGCTCATCCTCGCCAACCAAGAGCAAATACACAACCGGTTGCAGCGGATAGAGACGCAACAGGAGCCCTTCTTCGACCATTATTGGAGTCGAGATTACTTTGGAGGCTATCCACAGCCTCCGCCGAGGACCCAATATGATCCAAGCTTCCAGGGGGAGTACCTGTCTTGGGATCCTACGACACCACAATACCCACCACTGCCTCCGCAGGATTGATCAGGGTATCACCGTTCCACCCTTAAGTTGGTTTTTGACTATGAGGCCATAGTCGAATTCAAGCTTAGGGGGGTGGCTGGAACAACTCTATCTTTTATCTTTTCTTTTGTTGTTTTCTTAGTTTTTGCTTTGTTATTTGTTCTTGCAATTTTAGTTATTGTTTAGGATCCACATCTATCTAGTGTAATCGTGGATGTCTTAAAAATTGTCATCTCGCTGTTTTCATGGGAAATTTTAAGGGAATTTAAAATTTTTTGTGTCTTTTGGATAGCTTGACTTGGTTGTCCTTGGGAAACTTGTCCTATGAAAATGATTGATTATGTCAACTCTAAAGCAATATGTCACACCCATACCCCCGTTGACTCATGAACAGTGGATAGTAACGGTTGTTTGAGCCTAACCAAATCAAATGGTAATGAGACCTTAATTGGATATAAGAGAGAGAACCCTTTGAACTAATACACAGGTCAGTAAGGAGGGACACATAATTTTCTTCTAAGGTTCAGTCACTTAATCTTGTGATCATTCCACTTCATATTTTTTTTTCATAACCCACCTAAGAAGTGGAAGTAAAGTACAGTTTTAATTCCTTTTGCGTGCATAGCATTTAGATAGGACTTGCATTGAAATTTTTCATACTTTTGCATGAAACTAAAAAATATATAGTGATTCATGCACATTACCTTTAGGTGCATGTCATGTAGTTGCACTCATAACTTTCATGATTTTCATGCTTAAAGTACACCATGTACCTCAGTTTTTCCTAAAAAGTAATCTAAACTTTTCCATACCCTCAAAATAATGCAAAGATTTCCAATCGTGAAGAAAATGGCCTTATACATGTATCTCTAAGCAATTATGGATATGTGGGCTAAAAGAAAGAAAAAAAATTCTGAAAATCTGAAAAAAAATTGAGAAAAAAAAGAGAATTTGGAAGGAAATGGAATAAGAGGGAGAAAGGAACATGATATCACTTGCATAACAGGGAAATTGAGTACATGATGTGGCTTAATTAGATTTCCATCTCATTTTGAGGTGGAAAGTTAGTGCATGCATCATTCCACCCAATTTTAAGCATTAGGGCATTTTCAATGTGCATTTGCATCATTTAGGACATTTTGTTATGTGCATGTTGAAACTGTGTAATACTTCCAAGATTCTTTCACGAACCACCCATTCCATCCACCCGTTGCTCGGATTGGTAGGCCACTGTGATTTTCTCCTCACTCATGTTTATCAGGAGAACTGCTTCCATGTAGATGGTAGTTAGGGCGAGCAACGTAGTGTAGGCGATCACAAGATGCACCAATGCTGAATCGACGAACTTTATTATGTTAACTGCCTTATGTGATAGTGTTCATCGGTTTGAAGGATAATTTTTCTTATTGATGATTATTGTCGCCTGTAGGGTAATTACTGTTCTGTGATTAGGAAAGGCCGGTTTGAGAACGTTCAGTGGGAGTCACATGGGATGTGGGTTGGTGTGTTGATTTTTAGTTGACATCTGCAATTCTAGTCTAAGGATTAGTTGCTCGAGGGCGAGCAATGTTTGAGCTTAGGGGAGTTTGATGCGATGATTTTGAGTCACATTTATAGATCTATTTCATATGTGTTTTGTGCCTTAATTACTCATTTTCATGGATAATATTGCATAATTCACTTAATTTGGTCTTTGCCATCATATTATATCAAATCCCCTTTGTTTTACTATTTTGAGCATTATTTATCATCTTATTATAAATTGTGTGGATTTACTTGGTCTTGTTGTGAAATTTCAGGAAAAACAAGTATTTGCTTCTGTCGATACCATCGACGAGAGTCGATACCATCGACCAAGCCACAGGTTGCCAGCCGAGAAGAGCAGCACAGAGTCGATACCATCGACACCCAAGTCGATGGCATCGACATCCCTTCAGGTTGCTGGCGAGGAAACTGTCGATACCATCGACCCAAGTCGATGCCATCGATACATGGAGAGCTACAGCGTCGCTAAACGACAACAACCGACGCTAAAGAGAGTCGATACCATCGACCCAAGTCGATGGTATCGAGATGACCACAGGCGCTCACATCAAAAGAAAAGAAAGCTGCCGCTAATCCGCTGGGTCGATACCATCGACCCGCGTCGATGGTATTGACGTCGGCAGATATGCGTTGGATCTGTTTTGATCTCGATCGGACGGCTGTTGTTATTTGACGACCTAATTAGGGACTTATACCTAAGGACGGCTGCCCAGACGAGGGGATCATCTCATTTTAGATTGCACGAGTGCCGAGGAAGGAGAAAAAGGAGAACGGAGGCCAGAAGCTCATCCCGGGTGATTCGGACGCTGCCGAAGACGATTTCCACCACCGACAGGCGGGGAAGCTCGTGTTCTACACCAAGGATCTACCGGTTCTTCTCCGTTCAGGGGTTTTCCCACTTGTTTCACGTTTTTCTTATGAAATCCCCTATTTCTACCATGTATTCGTGTGAGATGAACATGAGAGGCTAAAACCCTCAATCTTTAGGACCGGGAGTAGCCCGGGAATACATTGTATGACATTTTTATATTGATAATTCATATTTTCTCTCTCAAATCCGTGGTATAGATTCGTTTTCTCCATTTATATTATTATGCTTGATCACCATAATAATAATTTAATGCCCTTAATCATTTCGACAGAAGGATTAACGGTTGAAAAGAGACGAAATCTACATTAATTAATAAAACCCTTGACAAAGGAGTTGTAAAATTAATGGTGGGAACTGAGGGACCGTTTATAATGCACTTAGTTTAGGGGAATGATTACTACGACGGTGGAATCAACCTAAACCTAAGTAGTGAATTACACCACGACAGTGGGTAATTCTGTATTCAGGCCACTACCCGGATAGAGAGAGAAGTGTGAGGAATTATATGAAACCTAATACAATGTTGACCCACGGTGAAACCGCCATCCTAAAGATATCCCTTTGAATTGATTAAATTAACCTTTAATCGATTATTTTCTTTGCTTGATTTTTATTTTCTTTTAATTTCAACAACAAAACCCTACTTTGTTAATCGGCCTAGCTGATTGCGATTAGTTAGTAGAAGTCTCCAATAATTCACGTATCCCTGAGTTCGACTCGGGCCTCACAAGGCCTATATTACTCGACGCGTATACTTGCGTTTAAGCGCGTAGTAAAATACACGTCACACTCCTACCTTTCTCTCTCCTCTAAATGATACCTAGAGGGAGTAGGGACACACTAGAGGTGGTAATTTTGCATATCAACCCTATATTTGGGTAAATTACAATTTGTATAAAAATTGGTACAAAAGACACTATCATTGTTCAAACAATATTAATACTTGAAATTGAGGCTTTCCACAAGCCACCACTTAGCATGATTCTCTCTCTTATGATATTAAAACACTTAGGACAGATTCAACATGTAACATTTTGCAATGTAGCCCCTCATCTTGGGCAAATTGCACTTTTCACTTAGATTGTCATATAATGCACACATAGTTTGCAAATAAGCTCAAGCTTGGAAATAAACTTCTCAAAGAGTCTTAATTACTTTTCAAAGGATTAGAATAAGTTTATAATTATCTTGTTTAAGCAAAACTTCTAGGGTTAAGCCATAACCCAGGTCAGGGGTGTTACACCTAGTGTCCCAAATTCTTATGAAGAATAAGAACACAAAGATTGATGCCTTATTCATTCACAATTGTATCTATCATGTATGTAATCATCCCATTATCTTATATGTATCGGACATGACAAGAAAATATATATGCATTCATCATCTTGTATGTATTGGACATGACAATATGATATGATCATCCAATTATCTCGTATGTAATGGACATGACAAGTGGATGTATGTCTACTTCTAGTGAGAGTAACTGGAATACCATAAAGAACTTATTTAAGTACTTAGGAAGTGTTACAGGATTATTTCTATGGTAATAAAAAAAAGAGTTGAGTGTAAATGAATTACACTGATGCAAGCTTCCAAAATGATAGAAAATGATCACAAAATACAAAATATAAAAGTGAATATGTGTTGATAAATGGAAACGTTCCGAGTAAAATTAAAAGGCTATTTAATTCTATAAGGAATGCCAAGTATCCTTGTGTTATGAAGAATATAGGATACTATATGGATCTAGAAGTTCATATAGATGAACTTATAGATATTCCAACCATTGATGGAAAAGTAGAAATACTAAGTCAAACTATGGAGCTAATTGTTAGGCAAGGAATAGCAGATAGCATATTAAGACAACTCCATCTCATACGAAATGTTGTACAATGAGGATATGTGAAACAATATATCGACTAAAGAAAAATGTTGCTAACTCATTAGATTAGCACTAGTACAACAGAAACATGTGGGACATGTTTAGAGATCACTAAGAATATGATTCAAAGATGATTGGCTCTAAACACAAGTGGGATTTTGTTGGTATGTATGCCCAGAGATCCAATCACATGATGATTGGATTGGCATATGTTCTGATTAATTTGATAAATATCAAAGGAAAACTTCCAATTTATTCTAGCTCAATCAATTATGAGATAAATGATGGAGCAAAATGAATGTCTAAATAAGGCAATACTCAATGATGTATGTCTCTAGGTTGAGGACCTGAACAATGATATCATACCACTGCTAAGAGTATGTACATTATTGTTATGTCCCTAGTCGGATGTCATTGTGGAAGGTTGATAGACAACAATGACACATCAAGACTAGAGTGTGTGTTGGTTGATGATAGTATCTCATTAGTCATGATATATGATATCAAACCAAGCACAGAGATACATATTGGAGAACAATGTATCAGACAGACCCACCATGAGAGTGACACATGGAACCATGACATGGTAGTCAGAATCATCTCTCACAGTGATGGTGGTGATTGTGATTCTTAGACCTAAAATCATTGCACTCGTCAAATGTGATTGGGTACACTTTGACATCATCAAACGCAATCCTAAAACATGGGTTATTATAACGGTGTTGATTGGGTGTCTTTAACGCATGAGATAGACTGTGAGTGATAGACATGAGATTTATCCCTCCTAAGGGAGTGTGATGTCCATGCCACTTGATAAATGGGACTGAGAAAGGCATGTACATGCACATGTGAATCAATATATAATATTGATGTCACACATATCTAAGACAGTCTTCTCTAGTTCAAGAAACATGAATGAACGTTGAAAGGATGACAACTCCATACCTTGAGTTCATTTAGGATATTAGATACAAAGGAATTATACATTTATTGGAACACCAATCACAAACTGTAGGATTAAAAGTTGTTCTCCAACTTTCCTTTTCACTTGGGTAGCACTAATGTGCGAATAGGTACCACTCTTTGCTTGTGATGTCATAAGCTAGTTATGGTCATTCACTGCCAATGTGAAATGGGACCTATAGGGTCACACATAAAGAATTAACCTGGAAGAGGAGTTTATCCATGAATGGTGTTTGTATTGATTAATAAAGTGTTTAGGTACTCAATGAAACATTCAATCAATAGACTTGACTCATAATCATCAAGTTCAAGTGTTGAACCAAGTGATTAGAGTGTCAGATTGATTGAGAACTGAATTGACTGTGTTCTCCACAATCTGGACCACCAATCGACCGGTTCACTGGGTGAACCGATCGACTCATGGTCAGTGAGACGATCGGTTCACTCCGGTGAATTGATCGATTCACTTATCCAAACGAGCAGTGTTGGGTTGTCCCGATTTATGAGAAAAGTTTTCCATTTCACTTGTTCAATTTGATTGGGACAAGAATTAATCTTTGCATTAATTAGAAATGAATAAGGAAAGTCAATTGTAGGTAGGTTTGGGAAGTGAAATGCCCGGTTCACACTCCCAACTAACTGGTTCACTAGTGAACCGATTGGTTCACCCTGCCAAACGATCGTTTCAGTTATGAAAGGACCGGTTCGCCTGCCGAAGTATAAATTGTTCATGAAAATTTCAGACCCTTCTACTCCCGCACAGACTGGGAACCCTGACCCTGCCCTCTACTATAAATAGAGGGGTACATGATGCTTCTCTAGAGATACAACTCAGAACATCAGTTGCTCTATAAAATTGTTGTCCTCTTTGGTTGTAGTAATTGAGAGAGCCCAAGCAAGTTCTACCTGTCCAGGGAGGAACATCGAGGAAAAAATAAATGCAAAAAAGTAACTAGTGGTGGGAGAGTGTGTTAGTGACTAGTATCCCGACATAAGGTGACAATTCCTTCTAGTCCGTTCTTTAGGATGACTAGAGTTCTCGGTAGTCCGTGTGGACTATCTATAGAGGCGGGAAATTTCTGCTGCTTAGGAGGACGACAATCAACCACAGTCCAGGTCAAGAACAGGAGCTGTACAGACGCCGTCAAAGGCAGGTGGTTGAAGACCACACTTACTATGAGATATAGTACCTGAGCAAGCCTCAGGACCAGGTATAACTCGATAAAACCATCCTTCCCATTACATAGATGTTGATGCAATCTGCTGGTTATGGGTTTATAGTCAAGTTAAATTTTTATTTCCGCTACCTACTCTGACCATGTAAAACCCAACAAAAGGTGCGATGACCATATATTCAATGGGATGAACAAGTAAGCTCCCAGGGGCATGTTTCTTTCTTATGATCCATTTAGAACACAAAATACAATATTCTTTCTAGGTCCCTTGACATGAATTGAATTTGAGAAGATGGTTTTGGGAGACCTAATCTTGGAGTAGCACGTGGTAGTGGTCATGTATTGTATTTCATTCACCTAGTTGGTGTCCCTATTCAAGCTAGGGCTTTTCTTGATTTAGGGGTTGGTGCAGATCATGGGGGACTTGGTTTTGAACTTCCTCCAACTCATCAGTTTAAGATCACCTTCTAACTACTCTAGAGGCGCCAATGACATATCAACCTCTTGAACAATTTCTTATTGTAATGAATGGGACGAATGTGCGCGTGGGTTGCTTCACTTTTGGTCACTTTCCCATGACGTCAACTCAATCTTCCACCATTCACTAACATCCCTCCCCTCCAACTAATTAATGTAGCAAGGATGAAGGTTGTAGGCTTACCTAATCTTCCTACTCTTGGTACTCACTAAGGATCTTTGGATGCAAGTGCTCTAAGAAACTTGCTTCCGAGTAATAGGGGAGATATGCAAAGGGTAGCAATCCACCTAGAAAGGAGAGGTGGGACCAATGATACCAAAAGTCGTTCATCGGGTTAGGGCAACTGCTCTAGGGAGAGGGAAAAGCTCTTCGACTTTGAGAGAGGGTGTTTTTAGTTGCTGTTGTTGGATGCACTCAAAGGCTATGTATATGTGAAGTAGTTGTTTGGTGCTCATGCATCGATAGGACCGTCTCAAACAATTTGGAGGCCCTGTGCTAAACTTCAAAATGAGGCCTCCAAGTAACTAGAAAAAAAATCTGTACTACAAAATGAGGCCCTGTTCTGTGTGGAGGGATGACAACAAAGCCCATATCGTGCGACAAGGACAACTGCAGAATGAGAGGCAAGCTACGCGAGTGGCTAAGTGGCGTCGCTTTGACAACATGGACTGAACTACTTCAATGCTCCGACAACATGGACTGAACAAATTCGACGCTCCATCATCACCATAAGAGAGTTGAAAGACTTATGAAGTATGAACTACGAGTTTAAGCTCAAATTAAGAATTAAGAAGGAGAAGATATGAAGACGAGATGTTTAAGAGGGAGAATTTTAATGTTTATAAAGTGAAAGAAGTTGAACCATTACTTTTTTATAGCCAACATATACATTTTTTAGAAAAATAGAATTAACTACCTACATTTTTAAATAGAAGTTTGAATGCATTAATTTTAGACGTGAAAATCAAGGAAAAAGAGAAGTCACAAAAACCTTTCAATAGTAATAACTGCCTCGGACTCATTAACGTTTGAATACATTAATTTATATAGAAGTTTGAATGCTTAGTCGGGCGCTTTGTTGGTTGGATTTTTTTTAAGATCGCTAAGTTTTGAATTTAGACCTCTCGTCACAGATCACATATGTAAAGAACCAGGATTGTATACCGAAAATATAGTGTTGGTGACGTAGGACTTATTCGGCCCATAACAATAGGGAAAAGAGTCGGCTCCAAATTTGTGTAAAAGTATTTAAACATCAATTTTAAAAGAAAAGATACCCAATTTTTTTTAAAGAAGAAAAGATGAGTCCGCTCTCCGCTCTGACCTTTATTGTCAGAAGGGAAGCAGACCGTATGGAGCCGCTGATCTCTTTTTCTCTAATGCTTATCCCGAAACTAAACACTACCAAGCAACGATTTGTCTTCTTCCCCGACACGCCTCATTTCTACCGCCTCCCATATATATAGTCCCGCGCCGAACTGCTACTCCTTTCTCTTCCCTGTTCCTCCATTGGGCTTTGTACATTACAGCATATACTTGGCTTTGTGAAGGACTACTTCTTGCCGGAAGCCCTCGTCGGAGGGTTTCCTTTGCTTGTTTGCGTTCTTTTCATTTCTTGGAAGAGTTTCGATAAGCATGGCGTTGCTGGTAGACGCTTTTGCGCAAGTCTTGCATGAGCGGACGATGTTTGGGGTTCTATGGGAGATGCTTCTTTTAGTTGTTCCCCTCTGGATTGCTATGGCCGTGGGTGTAGTCGCTGGGTGGGTTTGGAGGCCTCGATGGGTGCCACAGCTAGTTAGTGATGGTGATCAGAGGAAGGCACTTACCCTTCCGTCTCGTCCTTCCATGCATCGATTTCTTGAGAATCTTGGAGAAGTGGAATTGATGAAGAACCTGCAGCTCGGTTGCCAATCTTTACCGCCTGGGGCCAAAGTTGAAAGCTTGGTGGATGTCAGTGGTGTACCTTCAGCAGGGTATGGGCGAGCTGAAACGTTGATTAGTGACAAAAATGAATCTCTTTTTTTTTCTTTCCTTGTCGTCTGTTCTACATGAGAGTCCTATTTGGAATGCTTCACTGAGCTGTTTTTTTGTACCTTGGCTTCTTACACCAGAGCAAACCGTATTGAAAAAGCTAGACCCGCCGTCTCCAAGGAGGATTTGGAGTACCTCCGCAGCCTAGTAGAGGGAACCGATGGTGGCGGGCCATGGTTGCAGATGATGGAACGATCTCTTCCTACAGTGAAATTCCGGGCATGGCGCCGAGACCCTGACGTATGTTAGTGTATATATATAGTTCAGAGGGAAACCCCTAAGGCACTGTCTACCTTGGTAGCCATATGGTCACTGTTTGTGATTTTTTTTTTGTTGGTGGAAACGGATTACTAGTTCCATACCAAGGCATCTCTTGGAATCATGAATATATAGCTACTTGTGGAAACTGGACCTAGGAGAGGAATACAGTTCCATTTGAATAATGTTCAACTACAAGATTACAAGAAAATAAAAGGGAGACGGCTGTGCCGCCACCCATTTTTGAATGGTAAATCCAATCCTCCGAAACACCACATCCATAGATCTGGAGTCATTACATTACTATGCATAACCTTTTGAACTCTCTTAAGAAGCTCAACAGCCTCACGTGCTAGGAACCCAAAAATGTCAAAACCAAACGGGATAAAAATATGTTGATTGTCGATACACGCCTTCTCATGTTTGGCCAAAAGAGGAATTAAATTTCTCTTACGTAGTTTTATCATAAAATTCATATATGTCACTTCCTTTTTGGGCAGGTTGGTCCTCCTCAATTTTGCAGCAGAACTATCTTTGAAGATGTTACTCCAGAAATAATTAGGGACTTCTTCTGGGATGACGAATTCAGGATCGCAGCAAAGTGGGATGACATGCTTCTTCACCATGAGATACTGGAAGAGTGCCCTGAAACTGGGATGATGGTGGTACGTTGGATAAGAAAGGTAATTGGTAGCTGTTGATTTTTTTCCTTTCTTTCTCCTCATGGCCTGTTTCCTTATTATCTATATTTTCTCACCATACGTATCCTATTGGGCAGTTTCCCCTCTTCTGCAATGATAGAGAATACATTATTGGTAGAAGAATTTGGCACTGCGGAAGGTCATTTTACTGTGTTACCAAGGTATTCAGACTTGAGGCATAGCCTTTATTTACGTTCTTGGTTACATAGTAATAAAAGTCCGAATTTTACAAAAAAATTGACGATTTTTCACGATGTTATAGGCTCCCGAATATTCATCATGATTAATACGCCAATCGCCGACTTTTCACTACTATTCATGATTATTCCTGCTTTTTCGCGATTTATACGATTTTTTATGATTCTTCACGATTCGTCATGATTTTTCTCTTTTAAATCGCTTGCTTTTATCTACCAAACCATGTACACAAAATTCGCAATACACACTAAACCTCAAACCCCCCACTCCTCTGGATAGTTCATGCTATTACTCAACTTTTTTTTTACTTTTCCTACATTTTCACTCACTAAGATTGTATGTCTTGTGGCCGTAATAGTTGCATGCATCATATATGTATGCACATACATACATGCATTTATCTATATATATACACATACATACATACATACATACATACATACATATATATACATAAAACCGATGCGTCTTCCTAGGGCTCCGGCTCCGGCGATCGCCCAGGCGATACTCCGCCCTAGGCATGGCACCCACGTCGGCGACTATCCCAGTTGTCGACGTCCACACCCAATCTATCCATCAACCCCCGCCTACCACCCACATCGGCCACCCGCAGACAACACCGGGAAACAGTGACAGCAGCAGGATCCCTAACCCTAACGGGTCTAGGGTTGAAGGAGGAAAAGCGGATGGGTCCATGGTCGAGGAGGATGGGAACGTGATTCGAACGCCTGTGCGGAAGGAGTGGACTCAAGTCCTAAAGCATCCTCCGCCCCGCAAGGCAAACGGTGAGGTGTTCTCACCGCCGAGACGCTCTGAAGGGCAGATCCACGTCGACCTGGAGGAGGAGTTTGAGAAGATGAAGAACGTATGGGAATTTTCGATCATGACCTACGTCTTGGGGAAACGACCCTTCTTCCCTCACTTCCATGCCTGGAATAAGAGAACATGGAGGCCCAAGGGTTCGTTCGAAATGATCTCACGGGACAACGACGTCTTCTTCGTCCGGTTCTCCAATGCAACGGACAAGCAAACGGTGCTGGACTTGGGACCGCGGTGGTTCGACGACCAACTAGTCGTTGCTAAGGACTACCGATATGGGGACGAGCTCAAGCGATACGCCTTCGCGACGATACCTGCTTGGATCACTCTTGAGTCCATTGGCCGATGGTGGACTTGTCGGGCGGCGGGCACCATAGCCGCCGACGCTGGCAGGGTTTTGTTCATTGACGAACGGTCCATGGAATCTGATACAGTGTGGGTCCTTGTGGAGGTCAGGGCTGAGGAAGAGTAGACGAAACTGATTTGGCTGAACGTTCGAGGACGAGATGCCATCCCGGTGAAGATTCTGTATGACTACAGGCCTCCAAAATGCAGCCTATGCAAGGCCTTCAGCCATCCTAAAGGTGCTTGCACTGGTGGCCGGGAGAAGGACACAACAAAGTAGCAACAAAAGGATGTATGGGTAGAGAAGAGCAGAAAGATTGGAACAAGCGTCAACCAAGAAGAAGGGTTCTCGGTTGCAGTAGAAAAGGCAGTGGATAAGGCTGCCGATGACAGTGTAGAAGCGATGAATCAGGAGAAAGATTTGTCAGATGAGGCCAACGGAAACACAGATGATAAGCAAGGCGAAGACAACATCAAGACAAGAACTGTGGACCAGAAGGAGGATGGGGAATTCACTCCCCTATCTAGAAGGAAAGGCCCGAGAGGGATACCTAAAACACAAGGGGTAGGATCTATCCTAGACTCCACCAATAGGTTCGATGCCCTAAGTGAGTCAGATGCCGAGGAACCTGAGCAGGTTGAACTGAAGAAGAAGAAAGAATGCAATAAGGAGTTGCCCAGGCGTACTCAGGCAAACAAGAACCCTTAATATGTCCATTCTTATGTGGAACATTAAAGGGGTGTGTAACAGGAATAAGAAAAAAGAAATCCGTGATTAGATTGCTGCAAGTGGTTCCTCTATTGTGGCACTAGTTGAAACCAAGATTAAGGAGAATGATAAGCTAAGCATTGGATACTTGTTTCCACAGGGCTGGGAACATGTGTCTAACCTACAACATTCTATGCTAGCTAGGGTGTGCATGGTGTGGAAGCCCAATGCATGGAAGATGACTGTGAAGGAGATGTCTAACCTAGGAAGCACGGACACGGACACGGACACAGACACGGATACGAACACGGACACAGACACGGGACACGATAATTTTTAAAAATGTAAGACACTGACACGGGGCCGGACACGGCAAATTGTTTTTTCCACATATATATGTATACATTATTGATGTATAAACACATTCTATTATAGAAATTTAATTGTGGAGTTTGCATTTCATTTACGTAAAAGACATACAATCATCCATCAAACACATTCATCCAAATAGGAAAAACCCATCAGATACAACAAGCATGGCCTAGTGATATTTATAAATTTATGTAAACGCATTCATGTCCATGCTTCCAATCAATTAAAGCAAATTGTCAATTTAAATCATAACACAATGACTTTTGAACAATAAATAAACAATAATTAGACCAATTCAACAATAAAGAAATCCAACTCAGAATGATGTATGATTAAATACAGTAAATACTATAGATTTGTATAACATAACTGAACCAACAACAACAATTATTGTTAACATTATAACAAAACAAAAGAAAAAGACTTATTCGAAAAATTGGGCATAGATTGATAGAGGGGCAGGATTACAGTAAGAAAACAACAAAAATTTGGAGTGAAATTAAAGAGAAGGGGAGCAAATATCGGCGGGTTAGGGAACATGGACGGGTTTAGTCTTTTTTCCAAACATAACTGGACCTGGATGTGGCTGGGATGGGTCAGCCGTGTCCAAGCCGTGTCCTAGCCGTGTCCAAGCCAAAAACTCTTCAAAAAAAAGCTGGACACTCCGAGGCCGTGTCCACCGCGTGTCCGCATCCGACACGCGGCAGACACGACCACGACACCTCCCGGGAAGTGTCCGTGCTTCCTAGTGTCTAACCAACACATCACTTTGGAGTGCAGGAACGCAACAGGATTGCACGTGTCTGACAGCAGTGTATGCTCATAATGTTGCCAAGAGTAGGAGAGAACTCTGGCATGACCTAGCAATGCTATCTAGACATGTGAAGGGGCCCTGGCTGGTGATTGGCGACTTCAACAATGTTAGATTAGAGGGTGAATTGATAGGGGGCAGACCTGCCATGCGAGCTGTTATTGATGCATTTAATATAGCCATTGATAAAGTGGATTTGACTGAGCTCCCCATGACAGGTGGTAACTTGTTAACGTGGAATAATGAGCAAGATCCAGAGGACAGAGCAACAAGCAAACTGGATAGAGCATTGGTTAATGAGGAATGGCTAAAGTTGTTTCCAAGCGTGCAGGTGAAGGCAGGTGGGTCCGAGCTAAGCGATCACGCTCCTCTCTTAGTGCAAATCATGGAAAAGAAACAAAAGAGGAGACCGTTCAGGTTTCTTAACTACTGGGCAGATTGGAATGGTTTTGATGATATTATTAAGGAAACTTGGAGTATGTACCCATGTTTGTCTTTGCTAAGAAGCTGTCAAATTTGAAGGCTGCGTTAAAGAAATGGGCAAAGGAGAAGGTGAACATCCCTAATTTGATCCTGGAAACAAAAAAGGAGTGTGGAGAAGTACGTAAACTTCTTCTTGCTGATCCGCTTAGTGAGGAATTAATAAAGAAAGACAGGGAACTGAAGTTGATGCTTGAGGATCTAAAAAAGGCAGAAGAAAAAATTTACTGGTAGAGAAGCAGAGAAAAGTGGATGGAGGATGGTGACAGGAACACAAAGTTCTACCATATGGCAGTGAGAAGAAGGGCGGCTATCAACATCATCTGTGAGCTGATTGACAAAGACGGGCACATGGTGAATAAATAAGAAGACATTGAAGACCAAGTTGTGCAGTTCTACAGTGATCTTTACAACAAACAGTTTGATGAGAAAGTGGAAGAGGAAGAGATAGACTGGAGGTCCAAACTCTCAAGCACTCACAACAACATTCTCATAAGGGAGGTAACTGAACAGGAAGTCAAAGAAGCTTTATGGAGTATTGGCTGCAACAAATCTCCTGAGTCAGATGGTTTCAATGCTTTCTTTTATAGGACTGCATGAGATACAATCAAAGGAGATCTACTAGAATACGTGAGATGGTTTATGGATGGAGGTAATATGGTGAGACAAGTTAATCATGCTTTTCTGGTGCTCATCCCAAAGAAGAAGATTACTGCCTCTCTTGCCGACTTCAGACCCATTGCTTGCTGCTCGATCCAATACAAGATTATCGAAAAAAATTTAGCAACAAGGTTGAAGTTGGTCCTTCCCTTCCTTATCTCTGAAAACCAAGGAGCCTTTATTGTAGGTAGGGGTATTAGTGACTGTGCTCTTCTTGCTGATGAGTTCTTGGCTGATTATAATGTGCTGAGAGGGAGTAGGAAAGCATGTTTGAAACTAGATGTGTCCAAGGCATATGATAGTGTCAGATGGAAAGAAGTATGGTGGATCATGCAACAGATGAGCTTCTCCAAAAAGTGGATTGACTGGATACAACAATGTGTTGACACTACGAGCTTCTCTGTTCTAGTGAATGGTACATCGGTTGAAATGTTTAAGGGAAGTAATGGGCTACGACAAGGAGATTCTCTCTCACCGCTTCTCTTTACCATTGTCATGGAGTACTTCACGCGGAGATTGAAGCAAGATGAAGATAAGAAGCTGATCAAAGCATACACGGTACATGGGATGAAGGTCATGAGTCATCTCATTTTTGCTGATGATGTTTTACTGTTCATAGAAGCCAAAGTTAATAGGTTAATGGAGCTGAAAAAACTCCTAGGAAGCTTCGGGAAACAGACAGGGCTGCACACCAATGTGAACAAAACACAACTCTACCTCTCAAAGAATTGCTACCAAAGCGAAGCCAGATTGCAAGAAGCTATGGGAGTGGAGTTGGGTAAGTTCCCAACTAAATATCTGGGGTTCCCTCTCGCAGGTTGTAATCTCCAAGTGAAAGATTTTGCTGAATGCATCGACAAACTGGATGAGATGATAGCGAGATAGCCCACCCAAAAGACCTCTATGGAAGGACGTGCAACTCTTACTAGATCAACCATTGAGGGTCTTCTTATTTTCTGGGTGCAACAAGGTGAGATTCCGGGGGCTGTGCTGGATAGAATGGAGATGAAGATTTCTAACTTTATCTGGGCGGGTGATTATCATCCTATGCGTTATGCTAGACTGGCCTTACCCAAGGAGGGTGGTTTGCAATTGAAAACTCCTAGAGATATTGCTAGATGGGGAATGATAAAAAGAATTATCTCATACCAGGAAAGAGGCTCCACATGGGGAAGACGGATGAGAGAAAGATACCCGCAAAGATTGGATTTCCAGCCAAGAACACGTGAGGGTTATTCACGTACCATTCATATGATGAGTCTATGGCCACAGGTAAAACACTTCTTTATCCCATGTCCTGCCGGCGATTGGAAAATTATAAACCCAAAGGCTGATTTGTGGGAGATCACAAGAACGAGAGCTGAAAAAGATAGGGTGATGGAACAAATATGGAAAGGCAAGCATGTACCCAAGTGGTCTGTGTCTCTTCAAAATTCTACATGGTGCGTTGGCGACTTTGGACAAGGTACATGAATGGAACAACAACACTTCCATAATATGCTTCCTGTGCAATTAAAAAGAAGAAACTCACAACCACCTATTTGGGAGCTGCAATTTTACTAGGGACGTGTGGGAAAGAGCATGCAAAGGCATCCACCTGCGGCTAGAGCTGATTGAAGAAGCAAAGAAGATGGTCAAGCGCTGTGGCAGTGGAGAGAAGAAGATACTCCTTTTTGCAGCTGTGTGCTTTCATATTTGGAATGAAAGAAATACCCGTAAACACGGGGGCACCGCCAGGAGTGTGAGTACCATTACTGTAAAAATAGAGTGTGAGTACCGTTACTGTAAAAATATATAAATGTGTAAAGAGAAGACTATGTGTTAGTTAGTTGAGTGAGTTGTTCATGTTGATGTTATATAGCGTGGGGCTATATGTAACTCTTGACCTCCTATATTTGTAGGGGGAAGTCGGAATATATTTACTTGATTCCGATACATATATATACATACATATATATGTATATACTTATATAGCCAACTTATTCTTGATTATTTCCGAATAGTTGACCGCACTTTGATCGAATTTTATTGATCTTTTTGTGACTTTTCTTGATTTTTTCCGAATTTGGTTTTTTCCAGCCAGTTGAAAAGTTGCCGAATCCCGAACTTGTTACTATGCTTGGTTACATATTCTCTATCGTTTCTGATTAAGACTTTTTAGATTGTTCCTAATTACTGGATAAGTGGATGGGGTCATGACTCATGAAACACTGAGCATCTGAGTTTCTTCTTGGTCAAATTTCATTCAACCGATCTAAAATACAGTTTTGTATTGTCTTGTCAGTATAAGAGCTTCAAGTCTTCTAACATACATCAGCCAAAAACACTTACAAAATTTTCAGCCAATTTTATAGGTCCCGGTCAAAGTTCCTCCCACAGAATTTCAACCAATTAAGCTGGTGTATAAGAGTCTGACTCATTTGGTGTTTGGTCTCACATGACTGTAAAAGGCGAAGATCCATGCCAGAAGCAAGGAAATCCTAACATCAAGAGTCCCCCTAGGATATAACTTGGGGTTTCCCTACTCCTTGAGTGCCTTCTCTTCTTCATCTAAGAAGGTGCATATCGACATCTTTCATTTTCATGTTTTCCGATGCTCCCCCCCTCCTCTTTCTCTCTCTATCTATATCTATATTATAATTTGCCATATCCTTTTTTGTGACTATTCAGGGCAACATCTATGCCAGTGCACATAGGGTCCCTCATTAGAATTAAGACAACGCTCTAAAATTTGATTTCTTTGTTATTATGGTTATTTGCTTTCTTTGTTATATCCATGTGTACATTTTTTCTCATCAGTCATCATATTAGATTAATTCTAGGATTTGTTTGGGTACTATCCCTTCTCCAACATCTTTGGTTACTATTGTGATACACACACACACATATGTACATTTCCTTTTTACTTCTCAAGTCCCACATGGTGTACGTGGAGTTTTTCCGCCTATCAAATCTTATATAAATATGTTGGAGCTCCCTCTTTTATTCAATAGGAAAAGACTTCGTTTTCCAACTTGGTATGAGAACATCTTAGCTAACCACCCTCTCTTCCTCCCCTTTCTGTTGTTCATCCATTTTCATGGCCTTTCTCTTCCCATGATGTTTCTACCTCTGCCCATCTCTCTAATACGCCGCCACCGTTGTCGTTATTTATTCCACGGGGTCGCCCTGGACACATCTTTTTCCTCCGTTGTTGCCTTTATGAGAGGAGGATCTAGAGGGACCCTCTCCTCTCCAGATCTCCTCTACGTCTTCTTCCGACAATCTTATGCCCTAGAAAACTGCTCCCGAAGGCCGTGGACAAATATTTTACTGGGCTTCTAAAATATCTAGCCTATAATCGGCTATATCCAACCTATCTACTGACATCTCTGATATCTAAGTTGATTCTCCATCTTTTGTGAAGTTAATTTGTTGCTTTTACTCCTTATTGTTGCTGCAGCGTCTGCATGCATGGCGTGTACAAAACACACAATCTGTACTCTTGGTGGCTCATGATCTAGGCAGACTTCACCCCAACACTTCACTCAGCGTGTCGCCTTTAAAGACATTACATGCCTTTTCTGCTTATTTCCTCCAACTAAAGACACTTGTAGGTACAAAGCACATGGTCTTTACCCCCAATAGAATTCTAGTGCACGATGTGTTGTCAACTCCAGTGTTTTAAAAAGCATATAGTGGTAAGCGTGCGGCGATAACCTTGTAACTTCTTAAGAATAAGCGGATGATTTTTGGAAAGGCTGGTTTTAGTTTCCTTTATATTTTTAATGCAAAATTACACACATGTATATATATATATATATATATATATAATTTTTTTTTTAACTTCTATACATATCTGAACACTCTACACAACAATATAAACACCCAAATAGTTTATAACACAAGTACAAAACAATGATTATAGCTATAATATAGTTAACAATAGACTTGTCCTAGATAAAACACCCTGCACAGCAATACAACAGCAAGTGTATATACATGTTACAACAACGATTTTGCATCACATGTTTACATAGATAAACAGTATAGAATAGACTTATGATAGACACCTACTAACTTATTGTTACAATTACATATCAATATAATATCAAATTGTCATACATTACAACAGTATATTTAATCAAAAGTATGCATTCTAAATTAGTTAATAGTTGCATACAGTTTAGTTGGATACATTACAATGATACCCTATTATTACGGCTTACAATGTATACATTCTGAACTAGAACTACGGCTTATCATAGAATTTCGATGTATATAAGTTTAATATATTATAGTCAATATTACTCGGGACCATAGGATTTACTTAATGTTATAGACTTACGTCAATATTGTTAGAGAGTCTATTTACTTAAGTTGTTTCTATTTAGTTAAGTTGTTTAATCTATTTGTAATATGGGCCCGAGTGTGTCTTGGCCCATTAAGGTCTAGTCTTGTGTCTGTATGCTTGCCCCTTATCCTATTTATAGAAAAGGGGGCTGCTTTTTCTATCAATAGGAAAAACCTACACGAGGGGATTTCCCTATCATATCGTTTTTCCACATGATATCAGAGCAAGCTTTTTTGTGCCTCCCCCAACCCTAAGTGAGAGGGAGAGCGTAAAGGAGAGATGCCTCCCCTTGCGGGCGGTTGCTGCCGTTAGGCGTTGCTCTGGCTGCTCGCAGGGATCTCACATCCCTGCTTCTTCTTGGAGTCGTCTCCTTTGACCCATCTCCGTCTTAAAAAAAATCATCCTTTGACGTTGCTGGTACTAGATCTACAAGGGCCGTCATCCCTCCGTCAATCTTGCTTACTAATGAAGCTGCCACTATCTTATCTGCCTCCATTAGTACAGATGTACACCGCCATTATCAACTCCGCCACTAGTCTAATCCATGCCACCACCTTTGAGATCTTATCCAAAATCTTGGATAAAAGTCTCATTTTTCAGCTGATTTAGGATATATTGTCCCTATATTACTATGGTTGAGATCTGGAAGGATTTCCCCCTCTTTTGAGGCTGTCTCTGGGATTTTTCTACTGCTGTTCGCTGCTAACATGGCGCGTCGTTGCTTGACATGCCGTGTTGGCGCAAATATGCTTTATCGGCGACTTCATTCGCAAAAATCTGCCCGTGACGACACAACGTGTCGCTTCTTGACACATCGTATTGCCTGCATTATGACACGACGCCAAAAGACACGATGTGTCGCTTGCGTTCTTCCCTACGATTCTGTCAACTGACATAACGTGTCACTGTATGCGTGCTGCCTGCTTCCTGTCAGCGTTGACTTTTGCTGCTTTGGTATCAGACACGACGTCTCTTTATCGACACAATGTATCACATGCTACTTTTTTTTTGAAGTTTTTTCCCCAGCCCACCCCAAACCCAAACCCCCCACCTACCCCTACCCATCTGCTACTGCTTATTACTGTCTCGACTTCTGTCATCTGACACGACGTGTCACTGTATGACACGACGCGTCCTTGCTTCTTGCCGAGGCTGACTTCTACCGGTGCATCTACTGATGTGCAACATGCGTCTCTTCACCGACACGTGTCAACTGCTATTGCTGCTAGTACTTGGCATGTTTTACCTTCTATAGTGATTTTGTTACATGGCGAGTCTCTTTTTTATCCTTACCAACAACACATATCTTTCTTTTTCATGCACTTTTATTTGTCTTCTGTTGTTCGCCCCCTACCCTTCCCAGCCTTATATACCTTTTGCCTACCTCCTCAATACTTGTTCTACCCCCGTATAATATAGTGAACCTGTAAAGAGGCGAGGTCACCCTCTTACTAAAATTTAACAGAAAATACAAAGCATCCATCTTTTATAAGGATTTAGATTTTTGAAGGATGCATGCGTAATATTTCCATTTAAATAAGCATGATCCAGATACATAGAATGTCAATAGCAGCAACAAAAGAAAAAGTAAACTATTACTTGGTTTTGTTCATAGTGAAAAACAAAACATGCGAAAAGACTAATATGCCCTTGGGCGAGAAAACAAAGAAAAGAAGAAATCGGGACGGTACGAGAGTAAAAGCACTGAGGGGATTGCTTCCTCATACTCACGCCATGAACAACAGCAGCGAGCTGCTTGTTCTTGCGAGATTTGGGCAAATCCGATCAAGGCGACAATTTGAGAAACCAAAGTAATAGAAAGAAAGAGGAGAAGAAGATGAACTCACAGCTTGGTGCAATTGATCAGAGGTGGCGAGGAGAGAGAGTACAATCCGCCGCAAGCCTGGGCACTAAACGTGATCTTCGGTGACAACCTGCGCGAGCAACGGTGAAATTGGCATGAGAGGAGGTTCACAAAGTAGATGAGGATGGCTAGGATAGTAGTATTTATAGATGGGGATGTGTGAGTCGAGATGGAGGAGGTTGGCAGGAAGACTTCATGCCTAAGAATTGGGCAAATCGCGTTCTCACGACGATAGGACATGAGTAAGGATTCGTTAGATTCGGAATTCAATTTGCAACATGTAGGCAAAGAAATCGTGGGAAACGATCAACTGAGGAGTGTGAAATCGCCAATCGAAAAGAACTTTTTTCTACGGGTACTGTTCACTCGAGCGAGTCTCCCATCAAGGTAGGAAACGAGTTTTCTGTTGTTAGATGAAGATCAGACGACCCTCATTAGATGCTAAATCACAGAATCCGTGTGACAGACGGATAATTAGGAACTTTAGGAACCCCAATCAAAATCAAATAAAGTGATGCATTAATTATTCATCTTTTCTCTCTCTTCATTTGAGGGTGCAAACAAACTCAAAATTAAATGAAATTTGACACCTACCCTAATTTGAACATGTTGAATCATAATTTGGCATTGGTTTTCAATTTTGGAGACTCTAAGTATTTTAAAGTAAATCACATTTTCTCTTTCGTATGCATTAGAGACTTCTAGAAACCATCACTTAATGTGAAACTTCACCCTCGAGCAAACTTAAACTTGTGAAACTTGAATTTGTCATAAATTTTATCCCTTGAAGTTATTTATCACATTATTTAACATTTTGGGCTTTTACATACTTTCTCTCTCCTAATCTACACATGAATATCAAAGATTCTCCAAATTAGATGAAAATTTTCCCATAGGTTTATTTTAATGTGTAGATTACGAATCTAAGATTAGTTGCCACTTTTGGAGTCATTTAATGACTTATTTCATATTTTGGAGAAAACTCACCTTTTCTTTCTCAAAATTGCACAAATAAATATTAATATTCCCAACTATGAAACTTGGCCTCCAAGCCATATTAGATTCAAAGAATTCAAATATGAAGTTATTTTTATCCAATGAGTCTTCCTTTTATGAATTTTATCCCCTTTATACATTATTATCACTATTTATCACATTAAATTATTTAATGCCACATTATGACGTTTTAAGTTTTTCTATTTATTCCTTTTTCTCTTCCTTGCTCCATAAGGCTAAGGGAAGTTCTAGAACAAATTTGTTTTAACAACATATCACTTAAGTGGTAATTTTGCATCTTAGACCCTGATTGAAACATTAACTGAGGTATTTGTGCATAAACCCATTCATTGGCATGAATAGAGATAAGATATACTCCAAACCACAAATAATTCCACAAATTCAACATCAAGGACAAAAAGGATAGAAAAGATAGGAAAAGCTTGGAAAAAAGCTAAACTTAGAATAAACCCATATTTCAGTCCGTTACGGAACCTATTGATAGTTGCATCCTGCGATATTTTGACCTTGTCCAAAAACTTTTCGGGTCATAAAAAGTTCTGTTTATTTTTCTATCCAGATCTATATAATCCGGTTATGTTGCACATTGGCTTGAGTTGTCGGTTACCTCCTCTACATAATTGCCAACATAACCCTTGCCTGTACCATTGTTTTTGACGTTCAACCCAACCACTCTTTTGACCCTTTTCGTGGTTGGCGTGAGGGATAGAATAGATGATGATGAGTAGAGGGAAGAAATGAGATGGATGAGAGATGAAGAGAAATGAAGAAGACTTTAATTCTACTATTATATGGATCTTCATGCTACTTTTACTACTGCTATGGAGTGTTATTTTATTGCTATATGGACCCGTTTGCTGCTTAAGAAGCTTATTGATCATCATTGACTGAGGCTATGAATCTATCTACTTCACTTGTTCTATCTATTGATGATTTTCTATCCGGCGACGTTATTCTTTCTACTTGTGCTATGATTAGCACATTTTACTTGTTGCTTTGTGCTTTTGCACTATTTGCTATCCGTTCTCTGTCTGCACGTAAACCCTTTGTATGTGCCTTGCACACGTATACTATTGCTAGTGTTGTGACCCAACACTCTCTGGGGACTATGACCCAACACTTTTTGGACTGTGACGTGCTATTAGGACGGAAATTATATGATGAGACGATGATGGTACCTTTGGTGAGTTACATGCCTATGATGGAGTTTCGTGCTTTATAGGAACTGTTATTCATCTTGGAGTCTTATTGCTGCTTTCTACACAATGGTGTTTTATCTGGCTATGTCATCTATTTCTGGGAACTCTAGTTCAATTTCTGGAACTTAACTTCCACTCAGTTCCATGTGATTGGTTTGTCGTAAAGTGTAAACACGAAAATCATAAAAAGTTGTTAATTTTTACTTTGCAGTATATAATAAGTAAAGACGACAAAGACATAAAAAAAGAATCATATTAGTAAATAATCATACTATTTTTAACCATAATACCCACAACAAGTAGTATTAGTACGAATGTTTCTTACAATTTTAATAAAAATATTATGATTAAAATCACATCACAATATTTTTATTTCACTTTGTATGTACAAAGTATTGTGATAAATCTACATTTTATGTGTTTGTAAGTATAAGTTTTGGTTCATCATTATTTAACAATATACAATAATAATTTTTAGTGTATACTTTGTGCACGTTATAGGTAATTATCATTTTTCACATCATATTGTTTAACCATGAAATATAAAATATTTTAGATAAATCATTTTTTTTTTCACATGGTGGAATGTGATTACTTTTCATTGTGTTCATATATTTTATCTTATTAACTACACTGATAATGGTAGTTAATGTAAAATGTTTTACATAGTGTGATTATAGTATATTGTCATATTATGTTATTATTTTGCAACACTATCCACACCACCAACATTTCTAATCATACATGTGTCATTTATGAAGAATGAAAAATATAATTGTGTAGGAAATGTTGTTAATTGTTGCGGAACTCGTTTTCCGCTCTTTTTAAGAGGGAACTTAGGAACCGTGTTTTGTATGTAAGTTCGTAACTCACCGAAAGTCGTGAAACTCAACTTCCAACACTTACTTTAAACCAACCATGAAAAACTGCTTAAGGAACTCCAGTTCATAAGTTTTTCAGACCAGTTACAACAAACCAATCGGAACCTTACATGAACAGTTATTCATCTTGGAGTCTTATTGTTGCTTTCTACACAATGGTGTTTTATCTGGCTATGTCATCTATTTTCTGCTACTGTGTTCCAACACTCTCTGGCTTGTCCGTGCTTTGCGCACGTTGACTCTCTACTTGTTCATGCTTTATGTGCATGTTGATTTTTTGCTACTGTGATCCAATACTCTCTGGTTCGTCCGTGGTCTGTTTGCACGTTGAATACTATTGCCGTTGTGACCTAACATTCTCTGGCTGCGATGTTAGTGACTGCGATGAAGACCATAATGCCTACATATTGTTGTTTAATCTGCTCCAGATGCTACTTCATATTGATCAAGAAGCTCCTGCAACTTGCTTTTGGATTATCTGCTTGAGTAATTTATTGTAACGTTGAGGGGGAGAAATTCTTGTATGGGATTGGTTATCTTTTTATTATGTTGAGTATGTCTATCTGTTTGCAAGCTGACTCAGGATTCTCCCATGCTCCAACTTGAGGGGGAGTGTTAGAGGGTCTATTTACTTAAGTTGTTTAGTCTATTTGTTATGGGCCCAAGTGTGTCTTGGCCAATTAGGGTTTAGTCTTGTATCTACATGCTTCCCCCTTATCCTATTTATAGGAAAGGGGGGCTGCCCTTTCTATCAATAAGAAAAGCCTACAGGAGGGGGTTTCCCCATCATATCGTCTTTTCACAAATATTTTAAAAAAATGGGCAAAAGCGGGGGAAAAGTGGCCAAAAAGCGGACGATTTTTGCACATATCCGATTAATAAGAGATTAGGGCCTTTTTTAAGCGGCTGAGATGCTTGTCCGCTCAACACGTTTTTTATTTCACTAGGAAACTCTTTTGAAGTCTCAATCTTCCAGATACTTCACACGTAGTAGTGGTAAAAGAACACGATGTGTCCTTTGTTTTACTAGTTTTCTGCTCATAAACATAAAACATCTTTTTTGTGCAAATGGCGTGTTCTTTTACACGCTATGTGTGCTAATGCGTCAAGTGATATATTGATACAGTCACTTCGTCTTCTATAGAGTTTTGTAAACGTTTTATATATGTCACTACAACATGCTGAATGACTTCAACATTATTCTATAGGTGACATCATTCCAAACATATTTACAATCTTCTAGCAAGATTGGTCATCTTATTGCATCACCACCTCTGAAGCATGAATCCTTTGATTGATAAGAAAAAAACGATACAAGAAATGATCAATACATGATTCCTTTATCCTATCATGGATTCCAAATAGTCGTGAACCCGGAGTCTCCACAAATCTGATCTTCATCACGACAACTGAAGAGGCTTGGGATCATTTGGCAAGAGTCTACTCTAGTAAGGGAAACACATCCAGAGTGTTTGATATCTATAAACGCTTGCATTCCTAGAAGTTGGAAGATTTTTTGTCATTTGCTTCACACTTCAACAATTTCAAGGGATAGGGAGAACTCAAGGCTGTCATCCATTATTTACAGATTTTGCTAAACTTCCAAACAACAAGGCGATGTACAATTGTGTCAATTTCTTACTTCTTTACCAACTGGGTATGAAACAATTAGACAATAGATTCTTGCTTCTGAGCCACTACCTACTCGAGATGAGTCTACACCCAGTTAATACCTGCCATCAGTACAGAAGAACCACCTTCTCTTTGTTGTTTCTACAAGGATGTGGAACTAGTCATGGCATTGGGTGCGATAGAGGAGGCTTCAGTTTTATAGGCAGAGGTGCTCCCTTATCAAATCAATGATATTGCAATTTCTGCAAGAGTACAAATCATACTGAAGACACATGCAAGAAGAAGCATGGTAAGAAAAAATGGGATAGTGAGTTGGCTAGCACTGATATTTACGGTGACTGCGCTGCAACTTTTACATCTACTATTGGCAATAAGTTAGATGGTTTCTCTTAGTTCCGCTGATCTTGATAGGCTGCTAAAGGTTGCATGTTTATCATCTCGGAAGCCAATATTGCACAACACTTAAGGTGACTATGCTTGTCTTAAGTTAACTCCTTACCTGATACAGGAAGGATCATCGATTCTAGGCTACCACTCATATTATTAGAAACAAGAAATTGTTCACTACCTTAACTAAGTCTACATGTCATTCACCATTATGTCTACTTGATGATTCTAATTCTTCAGTCCTTGGCGTTGGGGATGCCACAAGCACCCCTACTATGAAATCCACTCTTTGTGCCAAAGTTACCTCTAAATCTTATTTCATTCAGTACTATTACAGAGGCCATGAATTCTAGTGTAACTTCATATCTGTGTTGTCTCTAAATATCATCTCTGGACCCAGGATATGATTGGTGGGGGATATTAAGGTGAAAATGGTGTTTACTACCTACAGACTTCATTGACTTCACCTTCTATTGCTCTTACGACTATGTCAACATCTTTATACCAGTGGCATCTTCTCCTTGAGCATCCATTTATTGTCAAGTTGCAAGTCCTATTCCCTAGTCTCCTCCATGAGGAGTGTTTGTGTCAATCCTCCAGCCAAGGAAACATCATCATTTCGTGTTTCCTTAACAAAGTATTAAATGAGTCCTAGTTGCTTCTATCCTATTCATTCTGATGTTAGGGGTTCATGCCATACCTTTTGTGGTAATGGTGTCCACTACTTTGTAAATTTCATATACGATTGGTCTTTATATTAACTTTTATCCATTTACTTATTTGATTTTTCTTAACCTTGTTCAATGATATACATATTCATTTTGGTGTTACTCTTTAAGTTTGTTCGGACAGACAATGTATTGGACGATATGAAACATGGGTTTCAAAACATTTGTACCTCTAGGCTAATTTTTTCATCAAACATCTTGTACCTACACACCTTAACAAAATTGAGTTACCCAACACAAAAATCGCCACCTTTTAGATGTTGCTCACACTATTATTCTTGAAATGTGTGTTCCTAAACATTATGGGCCTAATGCTTTCCTCACCACCAATGTCTGTATAAACCACATTCTCCTTTATTATCCATAATAAGGTCCCTTATCAATTCTTGTTTCCCCATGAACTAGTGTTTTCCCTACCACTCAAAACCTTTGGTTGCCTTAGCTTTGTTCATGATAATGAACCGGGATGTGACACACTCTCGCCTAGAGATGTTTCTTGCTGCTTCATTGGTTATTCTCGTACACATATGGGGTGCAGTTTTTTGACCCAGTTGCTTGCCACATATATGTTAGTGCAGATGTTATGTTCTTTGAGGATATTCTTTAGAACAAAGTTGCATCGTGAGTCCCCCTTCACCTATTCCTTTTGAAAGCAATTGTCCAAAGGGTGAGTCTACACCTTTACGGGTAAATGAGCGGATAGAAGTCCCATGAGTTTACATGTCAAGATTTGCTTGCAACAACAAGTATATCGAGGAAACATGACTTTTAGACCATGGATACGACGTGTGACACGATGGACATGTCGATGTGGCTAGATGCATTTGGACTTATTCGCATCAGCCACGATGTGTGGCATAGATGGAACGATGTATCGTAGGGAAACACAATGTGAGAGATGGCTGGCAGGGTGTATCTGCCGCCACTAGGGTAGGAGAAAACCCTAGTGGGGACATGACGTGTGGGATGGATGCCACACCATGTTCGTCGTTGCCTGGGTAGGAGAAACCCTAGTGGCAACACAACATGCAAACTAATTGACAACCCATGCCTGTTGATTGCTGGTCGGGATTTTTGCAATTGAGACTGATACAACGTGTCAACTGATTGACACATCGAGTCACCGGTTGCTGGAGCATGACAACTACTTCCGGATCACGATCTTGAGGGTGCAAAACAATGTGTCGACTGATTGACTCCCGTGTTGCGATTTCTGGAGCTCGATGGAAGCTCCAAGTTGATTCTTTTTGAATGGGAAGAATAAAAAACCTTCATGTCGACCTGTTGGCTTGTTTGGGATGCAGTGGCTAAACTTACTGCTGCCAAAGGTAGCAACCGACTTTTCAATGAGAAACGTAACAACTGACTTTCTGATGAGAAACGGGGAAAAAGGTGGGACTTTTAGCCTTGACTTGTTGACTTGTCAGGGGTGTTATGATGGGGATCTAATTGTGTGACAATGAGCCATTTGGATGTAGAGAAATAAGATATGGGCGAAGACTTGGACTAGTAGTATGTGCATGATTTTAGATGTTGTAAAAGTGTTGAAGAAGATGATGTAGATCTGACGGCTACAACAAAGACGACATTGTCAGGTTGTAGGACGACAGAGATGACGCATGTGACCAACCAATCAAAACGAAACAACTGCCCATAGGGGGAGACCCCCTTTCTATCTTAAGGCAATGTTCCCTAGGAAGAATGCTCTAATAGACTAATATCATGTTACTGAGAAATAATGTGAAGACAATATGGACAATGTATTCATAATAATAGACTCTCTCCTTTTTAGTCTCCTATAAATAGGAGAGATGTATACTATCCTTGACCTAATGGACCAACTTACTTATTGATCTCTAACTTGTATGGGCTTATAGACACATGCCCGTATTACACCATACTTGATATCCCTTTTAATTCGAACAGTGAAAATCAAGTTTTGGAGAGGGACCCTAGTCATACACCCAAGTCATAGCTCAATTTGATTCCTAAAAGTGTATGGAAAACAAGGCCCATTTTTCCATTAAAATAATATATCCTTTTTAGATTAAAAAGTTATGTGAAGCAAAATATTTACAATTGTATGTGGACCCCAAGCGATTAAAGCATCATATACAAGTGGTAAACTAGCAGGACATCAGAATACAACAATTGTAATAAGTTCTCTAAATGTACCAGTACATCACATTAGAGTGGAAGTTGGTAGGTAACTAGAGTAATGCTAAGGCTCGCACACTAGGGTCAAATGATATAGAACTATACTCAAGGAACCAAGAATAATAAAGAACAAATCATATAAGGTTCTAAGGTAGGCTATTGCTAGCTCCTTACCATGTTCTTTTACTAGTAATCCTCCGAGACCCAACTTGCAATGTCATGTCCATATGCTTTCCTAAACAAAACAAAACAAAACAAAAGTCCGAAGTCAATATAAGTTGGCATGTCATTAATGTGAGACAAAAAGATGTTAGTTCATTACATAAGCGTGTTTCCTTTGTTTTATGTTTTTAAGATTGTGTTGCACCTTGTGGTTTAGTCTAAAATTGGCTATCACTTAACTAGGATTAGTTAGAGATAACTGTATATATGCTTTATAAGCCTCATTAATAGTGAAACTTGATGATAAGAAATCCATGAGATATTCTATATCATCCAATCATTAGATAGTTTAATTATGTTTTAGTCATAAGTGTCTTGTTATTTGGCATCAAAGTACCCAAATCCTATCACCTTTAGGGTTTAGGCCCTGCTCATGTCCCCTTGCTCCTGAGTGAATGGTCACAAATCACAGATGCGGTTCGGGAAAGGTTTGGTTGAGTTAGAAAATCCCAAATTTGGTAATTAGATGAAAATTTGGTAAAAAGGGTGAATGTACCATAAGAATATGGTCAACGATTTTAGAAAAAGTTGGGAAAAAATCGAAGGACACAAACATATATATTCACATATATGTACATATATATTCACATGTATATACATATATATCACTTACATAAATATATACATCAATTGCATACATACGTACATATGCATATATACATCCATGCATATATATGCATTTACATACACACACACACACACACACAGACACACACTCAAACTAAGTATCTTTGATTTTGATCATCAAGTTTTACTATTAATGAGGCTTGCAAAGCCTTTATCCCCAATCTCGTGATTGTTAGGAAAATGTTATGGAATTAAAATGTAATATTCTGGATTTGGGAGTTATTCGTCCGTTTCATACATCTGGTGAAACTTCACGATTTAAAAGGGGCTTATTCAATTAATTAAAGTATAGTGTGACAGTGCGTGGGTGTGAGCGACCGCCAACACTTGTACGCTGCACTGAGGGAGACTAGAAGGTCTCCCCTTGGGTTGAAATCTAGGTAGGTGCAAACCTAGATGAGAGGGAGAGTAGAAGGTATTCCCTTGGGTTGAAATTATGTCAACAATAGAACCTACTGAGATGATGTGAGGTTGGTCCAGGAAAACTTGAGGTGTGTGTCCAATGAAGGTGGCAATAAAATAGTCGGGCATGCCTTCATGCGTAAGACACATTAAGAGGTAGGGTGGCAAGGAGTAAATGAGACCCTGGCGAAGGGCTTAAACTCCAATAAAGGATAAAGGGTTTATCAAAGCCAACTATGATGGGGCGATCATGTCACTATGTTCTACAAATTCTGTATCAAGCATGGGGGATAGGAGATCTACAAGAGTTGCTCCCAAACTGTAATTGGCGTGGGAGCACCAAGGGAAGTTGGTATTTTCACTCTGGTCCACATAGGCTAAGGTACATAACAATCTTTTGCAGTAATGATAGTTTCTACCAAGCCTGCTCAACCATGGGAAAGGATGAGCAACTCTTCCCGATTGACCCATGAAGGACAGTTGTCCCATTGAATGGACTTAGAAGAGGGTGTAGGAAGAGCCAAAAAACATTGTTGAGGCTAGCAGTGCTTCTGGCCAAGACAATCTCGTGATGGTTAGGATAAGTAGTGAAGTTGCCAAATAGGGGAAGGGAAAAGAGGACAATGTCGAAAAGGGACCTTGTCACAGGGTTGAGCATGAAGGGGAATTTGTACATCATCCTCCCACAAGGCCTTATCTTCTCTGGTCAGAGTAACCCAACTACTTATCCACTCATTATACTGCTCGATGAATACCTATGACAAGGGCAACACCACCCTTTTGGGTCGCTTTTTCACAGACAGTGATCCCCAAGAATCTCATAAAGAAGCATGGTCACTTCTTGAAAATCTGACTGTTTGGATAGCCCACCATCTTCCTAGCTCGTATAACTGACATGAGAGGTCTATGTAAGGAAGATGGAGAACATTAACCCCTCAATGTCATATTAGACCCACTGCGGTGGTTCAAAGATCCACATCCCTCAACCTACAAGTGGTCATGCGGAAGGAAAAAAGAACCACATGCAAGGTACCCCCTCCAACTTAATTTCCATTTGGGTCGTTAGTCTAGATCAAATATCCCAATGTGCTAAAGCTGGCAGACGCAATTTTCTTTTATCTTCAATTTGGGCTAGACTAATCAAGTTAAATGATGCATGTTTATACACTGACTAGATTAACTTTTTAATATTTTTACAAATAAACAGCTTAAACTAATCTTATATAAGAAAATCTTAATTGCATCAAGTATGTCGTGAGCAAGTCTAATTAGGCTATCATTTTAAAACCAACAGTGGTCCAAAAGCTCTAACTAACTACTTATGAGATCATCTAAATTATTGGGTTTTGTCTAGATTCCATCACAAAGTAACCAATAAATCTAAGTATCCAAATGCATCCAAGCTTCAACATATAAATTTCAAATAAGCTTAAGGACTCCAATTTTGTTTCAATATCAACTTTTAGGTTTGAATGGGTTATCGAGTACTCACCATTAAATTATCTTTATAGAATGTATAATAAACTAAGGAGGTAGCTATGTTTGAGGTGCGTCTATATCAGGCATCCGGGAAGAGATTGTGATACTCCATGGCACTTCTTGTGGTGGCATGGAGCAAGGAATGGGGAAATCACATGATAGAGGCCCTGAATCTAACTTCTTTCACGTTGTTCACCTTTGCCTCCCCAACCATTTTTGTAGCATGCTTTGCCTATGTCGAGATGAGGGAGGTTATGAAATGATGTCTGATGGATGATCATACCAACTCACTCTTTAAATTATCCACATGGTTAAAAGACCCTTTGCTGCTTCTTTGTTAAGATCCAAATCATTTTTCGCATCTTATGAAGGTGCATCTTGACTAGGGTAGGATCCGAAGGTCTTCAATCGTAAGGAAAGCCTTGACATCTGCATCATGACGTCTTAAATATGGTATAAGGCATCCTTAACAACAAAATAAATATCGATGACTATGTTGGTTTTGAATGTGTGATAAGACTAAATTGTTGTGAACTTCTCTATTCCCCTTTATCGATGAATTATCAGTCCATGTCAATCGACAAGGCACGTTTGATGAAGACATATGTCGAACCATATAGGAAAATTCTTCTTGTTGATTTTCGTTTTTCTAACGGTAGAAGTAGGTTGACATTGCTTGCTGTTGCTACAAACTTTTATTGACTCTATGTGAACCAAGTCTTTTGTTGTACAAGGATGACATGACTGACATTCCTCCTTTAGCTGTTTATTGTGTTGTATTCCCAGTTATCAAGGGCCCCGCCTAGGTGCCACCTATGCACACATGGTAAGGCTAGAACCTGGAGGTGTCCAAGTTTGAACACCTAGTCCTCTAGGGAATTAGGTGGCGCCTTGGGCCATTCAAGTCCAATTTTGGTCAATGCCGGCAGCAAATTAGGTCAAATTAATGTCATATTTTATCAAATTAGGTCATGAAAGGTCAATTAAGGGCTAAATTAGGTTATTCTATGTTTGATTCATGTCAATTTAGGTTTGATTTGGATAAGTTAGGTCTAATTTAGGCTAAATTAGAGTACGTTGAATCTAATCTTGGTCAAATTTTGAGTCAATCTAGGTAAATTTAGGATTAATTTAGTTTAAGAAATCAAAACATACATAGAGACCTATCTAATATATATCTAAAAAATCAAAAGAACTATAACATTAGAAAAATAATAAAACGCCTAGCCTATCTTGGTAGTGGTGTTTAGCGACCTAGTATCCCAAGTGCTGGAGGTCACTGCCTAACCGCCTAGGCAACTATCATTTTATTGTGACTTTTCACCAGCCATATTTATTGAAAGAACATCTATCTTGCTTGTGTTATATTACTTTTTAGCGATACGATAAAAGCTATCAATTAATTTTTTAAAATGCATATTTTAGACATTTATTATTGAAGACATATCACTATGTTTTTGCAATGTCATTACAAAGACTAACATGTAATATTGAATTCCCTCAGGATATTATTAATTGTAGCTTAATTTGTGTGAAAATTTTACTCGGCGCTCTCAAAATTTTGCAAACACATAATTCCACACCTTTTGTTTTTTGCAAGCATACACATCCACACCTTTCAAATACCATGCTCTTAGGGAATGGAGTTAGCAGGAAAAGTGCAACCAACAATTAGATGCCAGAATTGGTGCAATGGTGAATCTATGTAAGTTCTTTTGTGAAAGAACTAGTGAAAGGACTAAGTTTGGTCTACCATAGATGACGTAAGTTTCATTCTTGATCCCTCACAAATTAAATAGGGTGGTAGAGGGGATGCTGTTGCGGATCTAGAGTTGGGGATTGGAGTTTGGAGGTAAGGTCCAATTGTAGAGGTTGATGTTGAACTAGAGAGCACGTACACTTCCCAGAGGCTGTCATGTCCGTGTCCATCACATGTCCAACATGGACACACCTGGACACGTGGTGGACACACCTCCAACGTATCCACTTTGAAATTTTTTTAATGCAGTGCCAGACACTGCTTGGACACTTCGTGGACACGTCTGAGACGCGCTATCCCAGCCCACTTAAGCCTAAGTCTGTGGAAAAAATCCCAAATCTTCTCCAAATCCCACCTCCTGTCCTCAACTACTCGTTGCCCTACTAACATCAAGTGGTTAAGATTCAACTGCTATAGGTGATTCGCAACGTCTGTCTTAGCAACTATAGCAACCCTCATCAGCAGTATTATCTCCACCAACTGCTTGCTGCAGCATTCAGGAACTGCCACATCAACCACGAGGAGGAAAGCAGTTAGATTCACCGTCTTCACTTCTAGTTCTATGTAACTCTTCCTCCTTTGCTTCTCCGCGGCCTTTTCCTCCTCTTCATGCTTCTTCTTCGTCCCCACTTCTTTTTCCTACTCTTAAAGTTGTAATAGCTGCAAAATGTTCATTCACCTCTTCTTTTTCCTGCTCTGTCTATGTCTGCTTCTCCCTCATCTACATTTCCTTCTTCCCCTCTTGTTCCTCTTCTCATTCATGTCCCTGCTCTTTTTCAATTGAATGTGGAAGCAGCTGCAACATTGTTCTCCATTCCCCTCCTCTTATTTGACGTTGGTCCTCCAAGTCTCCTCCTATCTTTTCTTGTCACTTCTCCCCCCCTAATCTTCTTCTTGATCCTCTAGGCAAAAGTACCAGAGTATTGTCCTCCTACACCTACTCTTTTTCTTGCTTCTCTACATCTTCATCTCCCCTCCTCTTCTCTTGCCCATCCATCTTAAGTAGCTCTCCAATGCCCCTTCCTTTTCTTCACTCTAAACCTCCAAGACACCTTTATTTTCCATCTCCTCCACCATCAACAACATATATCATCTCCTCCTCCCCTTCTTCCTCTTGATAATCATAATTACTTCCACCAGCAATAAAAAAAGCTACTGTCCCCAAAATTCTAGGGCTCTTAACTTATACAATTCCATATATTTTTACAGCAATAATTTTATAATCAAGCATCTTAATATATGTTGTGACTTAATCCATATTGTGACTTGTGAAATGATATTATATGTTGATTGCTTGTTGACTTTTATGGTGATTGCGCCTGTCATTTTGTGTGTTTACACATGATATATTGTATGTCACAATACAAGCTATATATATATATATATATATATATATATATATATATATATATATATATATATTTCCGTGTCCGATTCCGTGTCTGTGTCTGTGTCTGTGTCCTATATATTTGGAAATCGCTGTGTCCCGTGTCTACATCCGTGTCCGTGTCCATGCTTCCTAGATGTTGAAGGATATCAACCCTTTGCATCTGTGGCACAATGTTCTAAAGAAACTCTACAACAGGTTGGGAGGTTCAAGGAGACATAGAGCTGTTTACCCAAGAAATTTCTCCTATTTTGTTCATGTAGAGCTGGAAGAGGGTAGGAACCCTGTGAAGATAAAGACTGAGTTTATGAGGTAAGTTTGTCGTAAAATTGATGGGTAGGATCATGTTTCTACATGCTTGCCTTCTAACAGAGGTGGGGCATAGAATGGATCTTTTGTCAATTAGGTTAAAAGCAAATGACATAGGTGCGTTAATTGGTTGATCAATGTAGATGTATTGACTCCAGCAACAAACAGTGTTTTTCTTATTGCAGATTAGGTGATAAAGACAACAATAAGCTACTTGGTGGAGAATGTTTTGATAATCTTTTAACACTTTGCTTCAACACTCTATGGTTAACTACTGCGCTTGCTTCTTTGATGAGGATGCTATAGTCACATGTCTAAACGGGAGTGCCTTGATCTTGATTATGTTCATGGGTCAAATAAATCCATTTATCGTTTGGTTCTTGTTGGCATGTATGTGAGAGTGGAGGGCTCCTAGAGCAATCCTTGATTTTGTGATGAGGTAATCTACGACATTTGATTGGTTGTTTCTCTGAATGCCATAAGGCCACAGGATGGAATCCTCGTCGGGGTGGGGTGGGGTGGGTGGGGGGGACCCTATGGTCCAAGTTGGACTTTTGGCTCAGTACCGACAATGCGGTTTCCTTGGCAAGGGCTTGGGTGCAAGCTCCTGGGTGACAAGAATTTTAGTTAGGACCCCAGTTATTACCTTCTAGTTGTCAGCATCAGCAGTTATAGTCCAGTGTATAGCTGGATCTCATACACTAGAAAACCAGGTCTGAGCAAGCTGAGGGCTTTTAACAACTTTAAGGAGGTACCAACATGCATGGAGGAGAGGGAGGAAAACTCTGTGCGTTGGATCTCTATATAGTAATTTCTAGATCCAATGAGGTCCTAGTGATAATCTTATCGAGGACGAACTCTGAATCCTGATTCAGCAGCCATGCTTAAGCTGATTTGGAGGTTTTTGTCCTACCCCTTCATCAGTAGAAAACTAATGGGTTAAAAGCCACATGAAAAGTGATGGATCTGGGCAAGACAATATGATTTGGAGGGGGTGAAACAAAATTATATTTTTTTAAGCTGTGCGGATTCAGGGATGTGGCAAAAGTGAGTTGCGATGCAGGGCTTTGCACATACCATAATGCTGTGGTTTTGTGTTTTTTGTAGCGGTTAGTGGTTTCCATTGCCCTTCCGACTAGGTGATATTCTCTTATTGTTTGAGCCTTGACCGCTATTGTACGTTTCACTCTTTCTACAAAACTTGAACATCGTGGTTCCTTCAAATGGATCCTACTGTACAAAACTAATTAAATGAAGCATTTCTTAGTTTTTTTTTACCTGGTGTAACGTTTAAAGGTTACTGGAGTTCATGTTGCTGTCTTACAAACAATTTGAAATACTTGGCTGCATGGCACTTGATAGGATGCATCTTCATGGTGCTATTACAAATTTACTTGAAGTAAATAAGCATCCTGTTTCCTGTGCCACACGAATAATGTGTGGTCATGAATGTAATTTAAATAGGTGCAAAATGTAGATGTGATGATATCTCGGCTTAGATTACATGCATGCGTTCATCTAGTTACATGCATGTATTATCATTACTAAATGTTTACTCAAAAAGCTTTACTCAAAAACCTGTGGGACTTGCCTCAAGGCACACACCATGAACGTTTTGTGTTGAGATTTGCTGTCATTGATTATCATTCTCTTATTAATGGATTTATATAATATTTTATTTTCTTACCATTCGTCACTGCTGATTTTATTCCACTACCTTTCTGCTTACTATGTCAGTGCTCAAATATAATTTGTTCCATCTTACTTCCTCGTTCTTGTTAATTCCAAGTTATGTTTGCTGCGATTTTCTTTGCCCATTGACAAATATTGCGTGTAATAGGACAAAGTATTGATATCTCATTAGTCTCGCAAATACTACATATTATGGAAGTGTTTTTTTTATTAACTTGCTCTTAATCTCTATCATTGTCTAAGGTGAAAATTTCCATTTTGTTATTTTTTTTACTATCCATACATGATACAAGTATATGTATAGTATCACTTGCACACATACCCTCACTGACAAGAAAACCCTGTTAAGCCTCACACTTTAAAACCTTTAGTGCATGTGAAACACACAGAAAGCTCTATATATACATACACACTTCGAGCTGTAAGTAATACCCCAATGGGAATGAAAAGCTCTTTTATGTAAACATATATCATTTATGTATCCATCTGGATGTTTGAAAGGTATCAGTAAGACATGTCATTCCTTTACAAGTAACTATATTTGAAATCAAGACATTGGTAGATTGATCATTATTGCAGTATATTAACTTTTTATTGAAGATTTCCTCACACCTCATTTTTTTTTGAATTAGCGCCTATACTTTTTAAGTTTGCTTTGTTTCGATGTTTACAAAATTCTGCTAGGAATATTGAGATGCATTTTCAAGCTTATATAAAAGCTATTGCCCTAAAAAATATATTGGAGTTTAACATATTGTTATCTTTACATGCTCTGTATTGCCGGTGGGGCGTAGCTCAGGCGGTGCGGCTCGCAAGGCCTCTGCGAGAGGTCACGGGTTCGACTCCTGGCTATGCCCCAGAAGTGAATTAGCCCACGCGTCGGCCGGCCAACGATGCGACTGAATTGGGATACCCGGTATGGACGGCAGGGTCCCCGAGAGTTTACACCGCCTGCGGGGGTCACAAAAGTGGCGCTCGTGCGGGGGTGGTTTTCTCGCAAATAAAAAAAAAATGGAGTTTGTATTGATAGGCTTTCGTGACTTTGGACACTGCCTCTTTTATTGCAAAGTTATGAACCATTGTCTAAAGCTTATAACTATGAGCATTCTAAATGTTTTTCATAACAACTGACAAACTTGTCATCTATGATGACTTGTAGGGAGTCCCTCGTTTTTCAAAACCTGGACAACAAAAGCATAGGCGTGTGTATTTGTATTATTCAAGTTGGTATATACGACCAGGTAAATGACGCAAGTCATCCTGCAATCCCATTTTATCGGTATCAGTGTCAAATGTTGATACCTTCCTATGCATCATAAAATTTTGAGCAAATTTATTTTCTAGATATTTTCGAAGTAAACTAGACAGTGCTGAACTTGTGCTTATTACTTTTATACCAGAATAAATTTTGTTTCTTTGAATTTTGATTACCATTCACCAAAAGAGACAACTGTAGATCTGATTTTGATACACTGTCTATATAGATCTAGTGACATCATTTAGTAAGCTATACACTGGCATGCCAACTTCTGAAGTAAATGTATGATAAATCATCTTCACATTTTGTTTAACTTAAGGCAAGCTAATGCTTGTTAATCGTTGGGGAAATACGCATTATTATCTCTAATGATTACGCTTTGCATGTTGTACTTGTTAACCCTTAACGAAATGAAATAGTGCAGCCTTGCCGCATTCCAGGTACTTTTCTGTAAGTGATTTTGGTTCTATGCTTCTTGTTCTATGATCAGTGGAATCTGTTGATGGGAAGCAGTTAGCATGTGAAGTCACATTTTTCCATCAGGAGGACATGGGCATCCCTTGGGAACTTATCAAACTAGGTGCTCAGTATGGGATGTGGGGAACTGTCAAGAAGATTGAGCCTGGATTGCGTGCATATCAGGCAGCAAAGGAGTCTGGCACATTGCTTTCACGGTATGCTTTGATGGCACAAATAAACACCGAAGCTGCATCCTTTTGCTTGGGGGTTCCAGCTGCTGCTGCTGAGGATCCCTTGAAGGCACAAGAAGTAAAGGAAGATGATCACCCAGGATGGTGCATGAATAAGTTCCTGTTCCTGGGTGGTGTAGTGCTTCTTGCTTGCACTCTTGAGAGAAGTTTGTTGACAAAGGCCGCAGTTTTCGGAGTTGCTGGAAGATTTGGAAGACCTGGGAGGTGATTACCCAAGAGATGGTTGTATTCTCAACTGCTGGCTGCACTGTTTAATTGCATGAACTAGCACGGCGATCTAATATCAATCATTAATCTTGTGTGCGCGTTATACCTCAGTTCTGTCAGAGTTGGTATCTATTTTGTCTGGACGATTCACCTAGAAATGTATTTCTCAAGTGAAGGAATATGCCCTAGTGAACTCTTGCAAGTGGTCCTTAGAGAAACTGTATGCATCGGGGGCCACCTATTGGAAGTGGTGTGTTCTTTTTCCTGTGGCCTAATTATGCCGGTGCGTTTTAACTAGACTGATGTTTATAGATGGGTTTCATCTTGCCCTAAAAGTGGGGTGTGCTTTTCAATTTAGTTCAATGTACTAGCTGATTACTTGATTGAATAAAGAAGGCAACAATAAATTTTGATTTCTGAGGAGGGTTGTTTTCTAGTTCTTGTTTGTGGAATTTTGTTTATTTGCTTTCTTTATAAGTCATTTTACTGTGAACTTGTAAAACTAGAAGACACACTAAATGTACGCTAAGTATCTCCTTGTATAGTTTGATATACAACTTCTTATTTGGTGAAGCCAGGTAAGATACCAAGTTCCTTTGATGGAAAGGAGTATGCATATCAGTTAGAAAAGCTCACAAGGGGGGAGTTTCTTTAATAAGCTGTATGTGATCCCTTGGAAAAATTAGCCATATAAGTACCCAGGCAGACAGGATAGTTCGTCAAGCTAGGGGTACTCCCGTAGTACAAGCTCTAGTATACAGAAATTGACCAAAGAGGTGGTTATATCAAAAACATTAATTGGGCGAAAGTCCGTCAGCTATATAGGAACGGGTCCAAATCTTGCGGTACCAGATTTGTTGTGCCGGATGTCTCCTTAAATCTCTGTTGTATACACACCTGATGAATATTTTTAAGGGGTGGGTATACATGTGTATGACAAGATTTTTTTGGGACAACTAGAACAGTAAGTACAGGACAACAGATCCAGAGGTGGTCGTGGGTGCGTGAAGCGTGGACTGGCTTGTTTGAGCTGCTGAGGTTTTTGGGTCGGCGGAGGCCTGAAGGCCTTGAATTGACGTCTGATCAGTAGGTGCGATTGGCTGAACATTTTAAGGAATGTAAATAACCAAGTTGAGATAATGTTAGGTGATATAATCATTTTTATATCCAGATTTTTTTAATTTCGCGTTCGTATTGATTTTCATGATTTTCACACGCAATATGTATTGGTTTAATCATTTTTAAAATCCAATTGGCCGCATGTGATGGTAGGAAGCTTTACAAGGGACCGTTCCCCATTATTGACATTGGGATGCCTTTGTTGGCAGGGAAGTTATTTAGAGGAGCGGTTAGTAGGGACAACATTGAGTTAGCCATGGGGAGGGCTATGAAGGTTGTTAAGATGATGCATCTTCTTTTGCAATCGGGTGATCCACAAAGTGAATTTCATTCGCTCAAGTTCTTGTATGGGCATTGTCAAGCTGATGTTCAGCTTACATACATGTCAACTTGCATTTGTGGAGGTAGTGACAATATTGTTTGATAAGGGTTTGTTGAGGTCTATTGAAGGCACTGTAGTTTGTGTAGAGTTTTTTTTTGGGGACCTTGAATGGTGAATTGCTTTCCTACCCATTTGTCTTGGTGGCTTGGGGCTTTACACGGCTACAAAAGCTTCTTCATGCGCTTTTGTGACCTCTAAGATCCGATCTTGGGTGCTTCAAGATCATATTTTGTGAGGTAGGAGACTAGCACAAACTCTTATTTTCATAGTATTTTAGATTGTTTGCGTCATTATCTCAATTTTCGACTGGGGTAGTTTTTCTAACAAGAACACCGTTTTCCCTAAACTCCAACATGATTTTGCGAGTGCCCTTTTTTAAAAAATTATTGAGGACATGGAAGTTAAGTTTGAGATGACCGTTAAATAAAAAGTAATTTTTGGGTGTTTGCGAACTAATCATGCTCAAGATTTTCTCCTTATTAGTGTTATTAATGGATAGGGTTGCATATGTCGCCAATGGAGTATCATACTATCTTCAAGTACCATCTTATGATTCTTTTATTTCTAGCTAATAATATATGTCTAATTTGTCCGGCCATAGTAGCCCGGGTGGTAAGAGCTCGGTAAGTCCCAATGAAGGACTCGGGTTCGAACCTCACCGAAGGCACTTTGTGAACGGCAACTCACGCTGATTAGGCGCGGGAGGGGGGTGACCAGACCACACCCTCTCATGCCTCGAGAGTTTACCATGTCGGCATCGCCCGGGGTGGGTTCTCTCGGTCATCAAAAAAAAAATGTCTAATTTGTCGTAAGACATGTTTGGATACTTTTTTAGAGAACATGATTCATTACAGAGATCTACTTGACTTCAAGTATAGACATAATCTTGTTCAGAATGTTCTGTGACATACTTAGACATGCATATATTGTTGTTAATAAAGAGGCATATGTTAACTTTTTGATTGATCCGTAAGGGGGAAGATCAACTCTTAGACTGACTGAAGTCTTAACTTTTACATGGGTTGGAGGGAAGCATGCATGTGTAGATCTGAAAGGTTTTTTTTCCACTTATGGGTATGAGGAGTGGGACATTTACTACATGACAAGCTACTCTCAAAGCTGCCTTAGCCAAAGTGGCCAAGCATGAAAAATGTGTATAGATCAACACCTTTTTATACCTTTTAGGTTTAACACTTTTAGTTTATCAGAACTAGAGACAGTACAATTTTTGATGAGGTTTCAAAAGGTTATGAATAGTAACATCATGACCCCTAAATCTATGAATTTAGTATTTTGAAGGATTATTTTTTCTATTTAGAAAGATTTGACGGCGCAACTTGTTGCTTGTCTTCCCTCGAATTTTTTAATCTCTTCCACTCAAAATTTTGTTTGCCTTCTTTCAAAGGCATTACTGCTCCCCCTTATTAAGTGTTTTTATCCTCATTGCTTTACAGATGGAAGCAACATTTTCATCTACAATTCCTTAACTATTTCTTCATTTCAATCAATGGACCTTATTACATAAGACTACATGCAACTCAATAATACATGGACGAGTTCCTACTAAGTTGACTCCTCGCATCCCCAGGAAGGTAATACTTAAATTTTTTTGACCTTTCATTTACTTTTAATGTATGTTGACAACTTCGAAAAGATTTGGCTCGCCCTCCTAGATGTAGATTGTGGGACTCGATCACTAGCTATAACCACTCAAATAAGGTGACCAACCTATCTATGCAAGATGTCATGTCTAGTGATTTCCCATCCAATGAGTGAATGCAAGAAAAAAACTATGAAAAGTGAACATATCAGACTACTCAAAAATACCCACCAACGAGCCTTTTCATTGCCTTAATTTTAGTTTGATGGATGTCCCATTGTTGGATATAACTTATGTGCACTAACATATGACGTCATAAGGTGAACACCTTGTCTTGCTAAATGTGAGCAATTGATGTGATCAAGAGTTGATCAACCCATTGCAGCTTACAAATTACTCTCTACCAGCCTTACATGTTGTGTCTTTGAGAACTCTTGTCGGTCCTAGTTACGCGGTTCTATATTAGATCAAGATTAATTTTTCTTAAATCCTTATTGTTGACTTGTACAATTTTTAGGAAGCTCAATAAAAGATTCTCCAAATCAGAGTTTCAAACAAAATCAAGTCTTAAATCCTATCCCCATATCAAATCTTCAATTTGGAAATATTTACAACGATCAACTCATAGAAGGAGGTTATGCAACGAGTGATGAAGTTTGGAGCTGAAGAAATATACTTCAAGATCACAAAAAATCTTGATAGTTAGTTCACAAAGGATGATGTATGTTCACATCAAATGTTCTTAATGTGACATTGTATCCCATGCACCACATTTATCACCACAATGATCAATGTGGTTGTGCAAGTCAATAAATATGCTTAAATATTGACTAACCTTTACTCTTTGATCTCTGATAAGCAAGGTACATTGTCTGGGCATGTCAACTGACATGTCATAGATTGATCAACATACATCCTAATCTAAATCTAAAACTTGATCTACTTTATGTCAAAGGAACTTTATATAATCCCACTAAATCCTACATATGCTTTCACTCACCAAGTGATAACAACCAAATCCAGGCATCTATGCTAAGCATTTATTTATGATTTTGTGTCATTATAGCCTTAATATGCCCAAAATAACTATAGATCCTTACCTTTTATTTATTTATATATTTTTATAGATAAAGTTGCTCAACTAGCCATTTTTTGAACTTATAGGCACCGAACCTAAAAAGACATCTATTCTCCAAGATTTCTCCCCAACACATAGTTTTTGCAGTAGCTAGACTTCAATCCGTCACGATCGTGGCAGATTAAACATCGCACGATGTGCACCATCTTAGGAGACAGTGGTCCCTCTATAAGACTAGTGGGCCCAAGAAACTTTTGATATCTTGGACCCTATTTTCGATGGCCAATCCTTTATCAGAATGCATCCTTTCCAATCAGAAGGTTCATCGACGCGGGCCCATCGACCACTAGTAATACCCCCCCCCCCCCCCCCCCCCCCGCGGGGTGGGTTTGGTCCATGATGCCGCGATCGCGAACAAGAAGGATGCCACGACCGTGGCCAAGAAGACAATGTCACAACCGCGACGAAGATGTTGTGTCAACTGACATTTGGCACGATCATGCCCAACTCAACACGGTCGGGCCGAGGCCAAGACCGCGACCACGGTACACCAGCATGATCGCAGTCGCGACCTTGGCCTTGGCCCAGTCCCTGTAGTCCAAGCCAGTTGGCCCAAAGCAGTGAGAAAAACTCCTCATATTGTGCTCAAACCAACCCTGGTACTAGGATGATCTCATAGGTCTCCTAGGGGTTCCTAATGACTCTCTAATGAGCTTTAGGGTGTCACTACTAGGCACAACATACCGGTGTTCATGAGCGCAGTCATACACTGGATGGGCACCATCCTCAACTCTCCTAAAAGAGAAAACAACACTCATTTATTCTTTTCACACTCATGTTTTTATTCTCTGCATTCTAATTTATAGGCCTATGTGAGAACTATTTTGTTATTTTTGGGATTTAGTGGGCAGCCAAGTCTCTTTTGCAAATTTTATTTTTTCATCTTTTTGACTCAATCTAGGGTGAGAGGGAGCGTAGTCCATCAAGGAAAACACTATAACTTGAATATAGCTCAAAACTCATAATTATCTGCTTGATACCTATGTGAAAAGTAGTAATTATGATTCAATGATCCTTAGAATAGAGGCAAGTTAGTGAAAAATGCAACTTGGAGTTTTGATCAAACTCTAGCTTCTTTCCAATAGTCCTATATCCTGGACTTGTCGTTCACAACATAGATCAAGAGAATAATGTTTTAAGCTATGAAAAAGGCGCATAACCTTAGATTTTATCACCAAACTTAAGGAAAGAGTGAATGAGCAAGTCAAGTGAAAGATCAAGCAGTTTAAGATGGAAATTGTGCATTTAGGCCTAAAGATAAGCATTTAGTTCTAAGATTTGCATTGCATAGCCTTGATTGCAAAGATACAAATTACGAAACAAAGTCTTAAAAAACTGAAAATTTATGCTAAATGCAAGGAATGTAGAAGATAAACATGCATGCATGCAAGGAAAGAAATAAAAGGGAAAGGCGGAAGATAAAGGGTGGTACACCCTGCCACCCCAAGCTTAAAATTTTTGCTCGTCCTCGAGTAAATCTCAAGCTCTGGATGGTGTGGAAAGCAGCTGCTACTGGTAATCACTATTTATATACTGGTTCAGAGCATCAATGCCGCCTGATAGGTTCTCATAGTCCTGGTGCATTCCCTGCTAAAAGTGGAATGACTGTACGAAATATTGGGTCGACCAACACTTTACACGACCGGGTCCAACTCGGCATGGTAACACAGAGGCCAAGGTTGCGACCGTGGTACACCAGCACGATCGTGGCACACGACCGTGACCACGACACAACCACCTTGACCGCAAGGTCTGTCTCGATCGCATGATCTACCTCGACCACAACTTTTGCGTCAACCGTGACCCTCAGCACGACCATGCCCATCCTAGCACGGTCGGGCCGAGACCAAGGCAATGATCGGGACAGGTGCCACGACCACTCATTACATACACTCTGCCTTCACCTATAAATACCCACCCCCCGCAACCTGGAGGGGGGTGGGGAGATTTTTCTAGTTCCACGTTGTAGTTCCACACATTCTTGGTTCGCAAAGCCTCGTGGGAGAGTTTCAAGGTCTGAAAGGGCTGAAGTGCTCATCCTATGTTCGTTCCTCCAGTTTGCTTCCACCCATCGTCATTTTCAACCATCATTCACCCATATCCTACCATTCCCAGCCATATTCCACCTTCATACACCCACCAAGTTGCTATTTGGGGCGGAATCAAAGAGAAAGGAGGCCAAGGAGTCTAGAATACCAAGGAGGATGACCCAAAGATGATATCTGGCCTATACGAAGGCTAAGGAGCGAGAGCCACCTCTCCTCTATGGGATAAATCTCTTCTTCTTCTCCTTTCTTCTACTGTTCTCCTTTGTTCCTGTACAAATGGTGTTCTTCCATCTTTGTTCGATGCCAACTATGCTTGTCCATGGCTAGTTGAGCTCCTTCTTGGCTATATAGCCCGTTTTGGACATGTTTATGTATACCTTAAGTAAGAAGTGTTATTTTAGATCTAGTACATTTTATGTTCTACCTTCTCTTTCTGGTTATGATTGCTAGTTTGGTTGATCTCTTTCTTGCTTGAACTTCTATTTCTTCCTATATCGAGAGATTCGTTATAGAAATAGATAAGAGAAGGTAGTTTGGATCGAAATCTGAAAGGAGGACAGTTCAAGGTGATCTGTGCAGAACCGTAGAGCTCGGCACGACCGAGTCTAGTCTGACATGGTCGGGCCCACTACCTGGTTCTGCCTAGATCACACATGTTCCTAGCATCTTAGAGTATTCTAGACCTAAGAGGGTATCTAGAATATTCTAGGGTGTTGATTTGTCATCCTCGAGAGAGGTTTCATATCGTTGATGGGTTTTAGTCACGCTGTGCGAGAGCGAGTGGGATGACAGAATAGGAATAGATACCGCAGTACATACTATGTTTGGATGTAGGTTACTTGCCGGGGTGTTCGAGAGTTGTCTACGCCCGAGAACGGGTGCATAGGCTACCCAACTTGTGGTTACATAGCTAAGAACTCCTCTCTGATTAGTAGAATCCTACAGACTTTGTTTTATTTTCTTTCTTTGTTTTGTTTTACTTCGTGACAATCTGCTAGACTAGTTCTAGTTCCATACTTTTATCGACCATCGAATTGTATTATCTGACTCAAGAGTGAGATCTTCAACGTCCTAAATGACCTCATGTCCCTGTATTTGACCCCATATATCTACTTTGACCCTGTAATAAAGTTGCGGGGGTCCTTGAAGGTTTCAGATTATAAATTTAAAGTTTGATCCTTCTAAGTCTGCCTCCTTTTAGACGCGCGATCACCCTTTGGGGCTGATCACCAACCAACACATAAATAAACTCAAACCCTACCACTTAGAAGGGAGCTCACTTCTTTCCCCCATTCCTCACGCAATGGGACTCTTTTCCATATCCACTTCCACAACTCAATCATTGGGCAATTTTCATTTTCTTATATACATTCTCACTTCCTTTGATATCCTTAACCTTCAAATATGACTTCATTGTACTACCACTGCTGTCTACCTATTCACTGACATTAACTCCACTCCAAGGCATATGTAGGGGACTCCATATCCATCTCCACCCCTCTTTATATCCTTCCAACCATTACTTTCAATCGCCATACATATCCACCATCATCTACCTTCCCATATGGTATTTTTGGGTAGATGTGTCCATGAAAGATGAAGAAAGCAACTACTACAAATTGGAGGGAAGAAGAATGGTTTCTTGTCATAGATGTGGATGTGAGACTCCTATCCACACATTATGGTTGACTACTCATTGAAAAATTTTCAAATCTCTTCACCACTTTGCACTAATTGTGTATGGTTTCTCATCAATTGTCTTATCTATAGGTAGAACACAACATGTTCTAAAGCTTGGACTTTTGTTACATTTCAGAAAATGAACCCAAGTAGACACATGAAAAGAGTAGGATTTGATAATACCACAAGTGTGAGCTTAATCACAAGAATAAATCCATGTTTGTGATTAGACATGTGTGATATTATGAGAGTGTGATGTTATACCACCTAAAGTGCCTTAGGATACATATGATTGGTATTAGACAACATCCATGATAAACTTCTCATATAATCCATTGGATACTCAACCAACAAAATGATTTTGGGTGGTATAACACACTTTGATACTACCCATGTATTGTAGGTAACACTTATGCAATAAAATCCTAGTACAACACCTCACTACTAAGTAGATCACACACCCTTTCATTTCCACCTCTGTCTCATCCTTGTTGTGATTTTAGGGTGTTAGTTATTAGTGTGCTTATTTAGTCATATGTTTCTCATCATATACATGTTTTTACCTAGATAAAGACACACTTCAACCCCCATAAATACTTAAACCCCCTTCTATGTGTTTGACCCTAAGTTAGTACATCACACCCTTATACTTGCATGTGTTGTTTAGGAATCAAGCCATTACAAAAAACTAGTTTTCTAGCCTGATCATATAAGTAGATATTTTTTTAGACTTCATTCCCTATAGGGTTTCATGTCTTAGAGCGTCTTAAAAAAATTCACAAATCCAATATAACATATATCAAGTTTTCCCCATGATTCAATGTTGGCAACCTTGCTCACAATATGTGTCTATGATGAACTCATTAGCCTCCTCGTAAACTAGGATATTGGATGAAAATGTACTTCAATAATAATTAGCCTCTAGTAAAACACAATCATCAATATCCTCAACCCCATCCCACAATTACAGACATGGGTGCCCTCTTTGTGACCCATACCTAGTTGTTGTCTGTAATGACATTAGAGTTTCACTATAGGTAGGTTCACTAGACCATGCCGTAACCAACACTTACACCCTTTCTTACCACTCCTTGGTAGAATATGCCTTCTATCATTTATACTATTGAAAATTTCATGTAATATGTGGTATCTATATATATTACATGTTCATCATATTACTTAAAATGCTCGTAGGTGTACCACACCGAACCTTATGATTGTGCCAATTAGCTTTAATTGGTAAAATGTTAGGATTGTGCATTAATAGTCTATTCACCACTTATACCCACACATTTCGTCATTCATTTAATTTATCTAATACACTTCATGTCTCAAATTTTAACTATTTTTTATCTTTCTATGTTCTATTACACTCAGTAAAATAACTAACGTTGAACAACATCCCTATCACTTTGTCATCAAGGATGCTAGGATTCATATTATTTCCATTGACTCATGGACGACGCCATATACTATTATGAATGTTCACACCACAACTAGGTATGCGCATCAGTCCAAGACAAACCAATATGACCCATGTATAGACCCTAATAACCCATCCTAGACCCATTACATATAAAATACTAGGGCTAATTGTTTTGATGCAAATCTTTATACAAGCCAATTCTATGCCAAAATGACCATCGACCTGAAACCTAAACACACAAATTTGTTATATACATGTATGTACAACCAAATGTTTATATATAATATAAATATTTTGTAAGATAAAGTTGGATAAAATCTTTATAAATTACATATATGTTTGGTCATGCATACTAATTATGATAAAAGAAATGTGAATTAGAGTATGTGTAAGTAATATGTACCCATTGATATTGAACATTTCAGCAAAATCTACAACATAATATGATCTTATATAATGTATGTATTGCTTATATTTTATGTGTTTCAATAATCACACGATTTGATATTTGTGGGCCATTATTTAATAAAAACATTTTCTTATATATGGTAAGTTCACAAATTATTTAAATTGTTGAAATGTTAATAATTATATTTCTTCATATATGGTTATGTTTGTGACTTTTTAAAAGTTTCTAATATTGACAATGTCCTTTTCATATATGTTGTTGGACTAATATAACAAATTGTAAGTGTAGTAGTTTTAAGGTTTGTACATGTATCGACACAAAAATCCTATTTTAATAAATGTGCATCTACATGTGCTAGAAAATATCTTCTCTTAACTATGATGTCCATGATGGCCCAAACCCAACAAGAAAATCATATATGTTATGCACACTAGATACATGCATGCATTTTTAAACATTATTCAGGCCTAGATTTTCCTTACAATCCATTTAGCAATACAATTGTACATGCCATGATATTACCTAGTGTAAACCAAATTGATGCCCATCCCTATCCACTACCAATTATTCACCTCAGTCTCCATCTTGTTGTTAATTGATGGCACTATTACACCATTCACCCCAATTGTAAACTAGTATGCCATCTCATCTCATCCATCTCATCTCATCTCATCTCATCTCATCTCATCTCATCTCATCTCATCTCATCTCATCTCATCTCATCTCATCTCATCTCATCTCATCTCATCTCATCTCATATGAATAGTTTCTCATGTTATCATTGAGAAATAACAATGTGAATGATGCCTCATCTCATCTCGTCTCATCTGAATAGTTTCCCATGTTATCATTGAGAAGCAACAATGCGAATGATGCCTCTATGAAACACTAACTTATTGTTGATTCCTTGTCATATTTCACATAGAAAATTTTCTTCTAGGTATATGGGAAAGAACTCAAGTCAATTCATACAGGATAACACTATTTCCTATTTATTATATAGGGATCTACATAGTTCCCTTTTTCATTATATGATCTATTATATGAACTAACTTTCAACCTAAATCTTATAACTTGTTAATAAAATTCTCCCATCAAGTCCTTCTAGACTTATAGGAGGTATTTCATTGCATCACACACTCCTTTTCTAGCTTGCAATCCATAACACTTAATTTGTCCTAGTGAATGAAAAAATGGTATCCCAAACTAATGGTATCCCAAACTAAGTGTCAATTTTTGGATAACAACCTAGTTCACTAGTTGACTCCCATGATCTATACATATATTATTCTTCATCTATGAAAAAGGTTACAATGCTCATCAAACCCACACCCTCCAACCCTCTTATCAACATACCATATTTTCTTAAAGATTTGTATGTGCAATTACCTACCAACTGAAACACATGCAGTAAGATACATTTTCACATTGATATAAGTAACAAGTCTCTATAGAACATCCATCAAACCACAAGTTCCTTCATGCACTTGACCAAGACACTAATTGTCTTTACTTCCCTTATCACAATGCCTTAAAAATATTTTTGTTTCCAATCTACACCTTAGAAATCTAGTCACTCTAGTACCACCTACAGATTTCCACCCACCATGCTGCCTATAAATCTATAACATAGGATATTACCAAATAACTCTTTGTACACCTAACCTACTATTGACCTAACAATTATACATTGTCTATATTTTGATGATGACTCAACCATTCCATTCATGTGTATATAATATGTCTATTTTAGATTGATTTTAGGTATTAGTTACAAGAAAAGGATCAATTCAATCTAGTTCTAACTTGATCCAATACAAGCCAAAGTCAACACAAATGCACTTTTGTGGAATATGCCCTACACGACTTAGGACAATTTTTGTAATTATTTGTATTGATGTTATGACTTGTAATTAAGATGAGAAAAAATCTTGAGACTTAATTCAAATGTTTAAGTACTTTAATGACATTTTCCAGAATTCATCACATACAGTCTGTTCGGCTAAGTTTCCCTCTCAGAAACTCGAATGATACCTAGGATGGGTCTTGGAAATGCCCTGGTTTGGCTGACTTTACCTCAGGATAAACTTGATCGACACCCTGTACAGACAAACTGATTTTAATCTATTGATCAAATCGATCGACAACTCAAAATTAGCTTGTCGCATAGTGCCATCGACCAAGTTACCTTTATGGAAACTCAACTGACTACACTATATGAAATGTGTAGAAAAAGTAATAGCTATTGGAGTGTTGCAAACATAAAATAGATCCGTTGCAACACCCCAAATGACTAGAATTCATTTGTAAGTGCTTCTACTGTATAGGGGACATCCCCAACTATAAATAGGGACCCTTGGACTTCATTCCAAGTTTTCTCATCATGCACTTAGCTATAGTTGAGTGATTTTCTCCACATAGAGCCCCTTTCTCTCTCTTTCTTACTAATCAAAACGTCCAAATGAGTGAGATAGGAATTTTGAGAGATCTACTTCATTGTAATCCTTATGAAGCTATCAATCTTCTCTTTCCCCAATCCCTTTATTCAAGATTTTTTTTGAAAACTTCTCTGCGGTGAAGGAGAAGGTGAAGGCTGAAGATCCTTGAGAAGAGTACTTGTTGCAAGAAAGGGAGCTCATTAGTGAAGGTGTCAAACTCCTTGGAAAAGTGGGTAAGTCCTTGTAGAGGTTGAAGACTCTTGCTTGAAGGATAGGTAAGTCATTGTAAGGGTTATTGGCTCCTTTTGGTCCTTAAAAAGGAAGGCTAGGTATCCTTGACCTGCAAAAGAAAGTCTTATTGTATGTCTTATAATGGAATATAAGTATGCAATGGTTCCAAAATCCTAGGGCTTGAACTCTCTAGGTAGTGGATTGACTTACTCCTAGTTTGGAGTTTGGAACCAGTCTACATAGTTTGTTCTTGGTCTCATTCAATCTCTCTCATCCTTGCTATGTATGCTTTGTTGCACATAAAATTTCATATTTGCAATAGTATATCTTGAAGTAACTTGAAGTTCTAACTAATATTGTTTAAGTGCTTTTAGCTCTATTCACCCCCCTCTAGAGCCCTTTGATCCAACAAGTGGTATCAAAGCCACAGTCTTCTCCGACAAGATCTCCCATGAGATGAGAAGATGGGAAATAATCTTCTAGGTTCTCTCAACTTGGAGGGAGGATTCTCCATGAGACCTCCAATCTTTGATGACACCAAATTCCTCTATTGGAAGAGGAGGATGTAGTTCTACTTGCAAGGAATGAGTTATGACATGTGGAAAGTAGTCATCCTTCCATACAAGGAGCCGATCGGAGATGTAGCCACTTGGGACAAAGCCACATTGAAGAAGGTACAGTCAAATGCAAAGGCTATAAGCATCATTTATGCAACCTCACCCCTTTCGAGCTCAATCAGATCTCCTCTTGGGATACAACCCATGAGATATTTAATAAGCTTTGCATCACCTATGAAGGAACCAAGTAAGTCAAGGAGTCCAATGTTTACATGATCAAGGGCCTCCTTGAAAAATTGAAGATGGTTAAGAAGGAGAGAGTGGATGATATGTACTCAAGACTCAACAACATAATCAACAGACTTGGTTCTTTGGGCCACCCTATGGATCAAGGCACCATCAACTTTAAGATTCTTAGGTCTCTTCCAAGAGGTGGCAACCCAAGGTGACCTCCATTGAAGAAATTAGAAGCCTTGGTGACATTGATACCAAAATGTTCATTAGAAATCTTCAAGCCTATGAGCCATGACTTAATGAGAAAGAGAAAGAAGAGAAGTAGGAAGAGAAGGAGTCAAAGAAGATCAAGGACAAGGCATTCAAAGCTCAAGTGGATGACATTTTTCACCACAAAAATCTTGCATGCCAGTGTACTCCTCCTTCTTCAAGTGAAGATGAAGCCCCTAGTGATCATGAAGCAAACTACTCCAAGGGTAAACACTTAAAAGGAAAACCTTCCTCCTCTACTCCAACGTGCTATGAATGTAGCCAAAAAGGACACTACAAGAATGATTTCCCCAATGCAAAGAAATCCTACCACAAGAGCAACTCCAAGAAGAAGGAGGACTACAAGAAGGATGACAAGTACAAGAGGAAGGACAAGAAAGAAAGAAGAAACAAGGATGCAACCCATGCAACATGGGAGGAGTCTTCTTCTAGTGATTCCAACTCCAATGAGGGAGAATGCCAACTTGCTCTAATGGCTTCAACTAGTGAAGACATATGTGAGGTAAGTTTAAATGAACTTTCTAAAGAATCCCTCATTGATATTTTTAATGCTTCTCACTCTTCTTGTTCTAAATGAAAATCCAAGAAAAAGGGGTTAGGGAGGATCATTTATGACTACTAGCTAAAATTGATTTCCTTGAGAAGAATGAGAAAATGCATCTTGATAGAATTGATTCTTTGTAAGGTCAATTTCTTGAAATTGAGCTCCAATACAATGGAGTTGAGGTTGAGAATGGTGTTTATCTTAATAACATCAATAATCTTAAAGATGAGAACCAAACTCGCCTTAGTGATCTTACTTTGATTAAAACTAAAAATGATAAGCTTGTTACCAAGTTCAATGATATTAGACATGCTTGTGATATTATTAAAGAGGAAAATAGAATCTATCTTAATGATCTTATTGTGATTAGAATTGAAAATGCTAGATTTATTTCTCAAGTAAATGATCTTTCCTCTAGACCTTTATTGCCTAGTAATGAGGTAGCTAGCATTACTCTTGAGAGAGACTCTTATCATACAAAAGTCCTCTATTTAGAGACTTCCCTAATTAATGCTCAAGATGATTTATCTAGTATTTCTTCTATGTTTATTACTCTTAGTGATGATAATCACAATCTTAGAGCCTCCTTGCAAAAATTCCTATAGGGAAAAAGTCCCTCAATGAAGTTCTAGATCACTCTACCAAACAAATTGCTACTAGTGGTTTGGGATATGAGGGAGCTCCCAAGAGCAAGGGCAATGGTAAGAAAAAGAGAAATCGACCTCCTATATTCAATGGAGAGTCATCTGGATCTAAGAACCCTATGGTTTGTGACTTTGTGCACATTGAAAGAGTAATGACCATTACTCTACTTATTGTCCTTACAAAGAAAAGGGGACCAACCCAAAGATGAAATGGGTCCCCAAGCTAACTCCAGATCCCAAGGTTTGAATTGGGAACAAACATCTTCCTTTCTTATAGGCTAAATGAAAATGGATGTTGATAGTGGTTGCTCCAAGCATATGACCGATGAGATAAGCCAGTTCATCAATTTCACAAAAAAGAAAGGATGATTGGTGACTTTTGGTGACAACAACAAAGGTAAAGTGATAGGTGAGGGTGATGTGGGTGATTCACTATCCATCAAGAATGTTATTCTTGTGGATGGCATACATCACAACTTGATTAGTGTTAGCGAACTTTGTGATAACAGTTATCTTATTTTATTTACCTCACTTGAATGCTTACTTCTATATTCCCTCTCCTACAATGTTATATATAAGGGAACTAGAAATGGAAACCTTCATGTTATTGTTCTTGATTCTCTTAAGCCTATTATTGGTAGATGCCTTGTTGTTGATAAGATTTATATATCTTTATGAAACCGCATGCTTGGTCATGTAAATATGTATTAATTCAAGAAGTTGAGAAAAAAGGTTTTTTTTCAAAGAACTTCCTAAATTGGACTTTGAGAAGGATGAGGAATGCCAACCTTGTATACAAGGAAAACAAACTTAATTCTCCTTTAAGTCCAAAGGAGTCCTTAGGATCAAGAGAGATTTTGAACTTCTTCATGTTGATCTATATGGACCAATGAGAACCCAATCACTTCATGGTAACAAGTATTGTCTCATGATTTACAACAATTTCTCTCGCTATACTTGGACCTTATTCTTAGTTTCAAAAAGTGATACTCTAGATGTTTTCTCTATTTTATGCAAACAAGTTGAAAATAAAGCTTCTTGCCGAATCATCTCTATCCATAGTGACCATGGAGGAGAGTTTGAAAATGATTTATTTGAAAGTTTTTGTGAGGAATCCGGTTATCTAAACAACTTTTCTTCCCCTCATACACCCCAAAAAAATGGGGTTGTAGAGAGAAAGGATAAGTTGCTATAGGAAATGGCTAGAACTATGCTTCTAGAGTATGCTACTCCAAAGGCATTTTGGGCCGAAGCCGTTAGCACCTCATTTTTCAAAATTGGGTTTTCACTCATCCCTCTTTAAATAAAACCCCCTATGAGTTATGACATGGTAGAAAGCCATCTATTGACTTCTTTCATGTTTTCAGTTGTCCTTGTTTTGTTTTAAATAAGAAGGATTCTCTCAACAAGTTTGATGCAAAATCTTACAAGGCTTTCTTTCTTAGCTATAACACTACTAGCAAAGCTTATACAATGTTTAACATTGAATTATCTAAAGTAGAATAATATATCAATGTTAAATTTGTCAAAACTAACCCCTCTATTTTCAAGAATATTGTGAAAGATGATATTGTAGATGAGGTTATTCCTAGATTGAAAGATATCAATATTGTCGACAAAGGAAAAGAGGCAGAAGTAGACAAAGAAGAGAAAGATTAAGAAAAGAAAAGAAGGATCCAACTCCCCAATTTCCTAAAGATCATCCTAGAGAGCTCATAATAGGCAATCCTTTTGAAAGGGTGAAGACGCGGGCTACATTCAACAAAGAACAAACTGACAACACCTTCATATCACAACTTGAGCCAAAGAATGTCAAAGTAGCTCTCAAGGACGATGAATGGATACTAGCTATGTAAGGAGAGTTAGAGTAATTAGACAAGAACAAATTGTGGACCTTAGTGCCAAGTCCAAATGATAGGAAGATCATTGGCACCAAGTGGGTCTACCGTAACAAGATATATGAAAGTGGAAAAGTGGTAAGTAAAAGGCTAGTTGATCAAGGCTACAATAAAAAAGAAGGCATTGACTTTGATGAAATTTGTGTTCTTGTTGCTAGACTTGAATCTATTAGAATGTTACTTGCCTTCGTTAGATATACGAATTTCTTACTTTATCAAATGGATCTTTAAAGTGCATTTATAAATGGTAGAATAGAGGAGTATGTTTATGTGGCTCAACCTCCCAACTTTGAACATGAAAAGCTTCCTAACCATGTTTATTTGTTGCAAAAAGTTCTCTATGGACTCAAACAATCCCCTAGATCTGGGTATGATAAATTAAAGATTTTTTTTCTAGACAATGCTATTCCATGGGCAAAGTGGATTCTACTTTATTTCTAATCCACACTTCTAGCAACTTTTTGATCATTCAAATATATGTTGATGATATCATTTTTGGTGGAACTAATCTTGATCTTCGCAAGGAGTTTACTTCTCTTATGCAGAGTGAGTTCGAGATGAGTATGATGGGGGAGTTTACTTTCTTCCTTGGATTCTAAATCAAAAAAACAAAGGAAGGAAACTTCATCAACCAAGGAAAGTACACAAGTGAACTCTTGAAGTGCTTTGGGGTGGAGAACGCCAAGCCGATGGACACCCCCATGTCAAACATTGCCAAACTTGATAGAGATGAGGATGGTGAGAAGGTAAATGAGAATCTCTATAGAGGTATTATTAGTAGCTTGTTATATTTAACTGCCTCTAGACTTGATATTATGTTTAGCATTTGCTTGTGTGCTTGATTTCAATCAAGTCCTAGAAAATCCCATCTTATAGAGGTTAAGAGGATTTTGAGGTACCTAGACAAAAACCAAAATTTTGGTCTATGGTATCCCAAGTCTAGGGACTTTACTCTTACTGCTTATAGTTATCCAGATTATGCATGGTTCTTAATTGATCAAAAGTGCACAAGTGGCACTTTCTTCCTCTTAGGACCATGCTTAGTTTCTTGGTTCTCTAAGAAATAAGGTACATCAGATCTTTCAATTACCAAGGCCGAATACATTATTGCTGGAAGTTGTTGTGCCCAAGTCCTATAGATGAAGCAAATGCTCCAAGACTTTAATGTTTATTATAATGCTTCTCCTATGTACTATGATAATACTAGTGCAATCAATCTTTCTTACAATCCTATATTGCATAGTAGAGCCAAACATATAGAGGTACCTCCATCACTTCCTTCATGAGCACATTGCCAAAAAGTATTTATATCAAGCATGTGGACACGAAAAATCAACTTGCACATATTTTCACATAACCTCTAGCTAGAGAGCAATTTACCTTTATGAGGCCAAATTGCTTATTAATTCTCTTGATGATATGATATGCCTTCTAGCTAGATGTTCTCATACCTATATGTTCTTACTCATAGTTTGATCATCTCTTCCTTGTTTTAATGCCTTCTTTTGCTTATTTTTGGCTAATTTTTGCAAACACATGTTTTACCGCAAAATAGTAGCCAATGATGAGTGGAATGTGCCTCCATATGTTCAAAATACATGATAGGATAGAAGAATAAATTTATATAGAACTCTAGTCTCTTAGAATTAAATTTCTTATCTTTTGGATAGGCTGACCTATCAGTCGAGTTTGACCTGGGAGAAACTAGCCCGACAACAAGCTAAGGATTGAATAAAACCACAGTGTTGGCCGAGTTTCCCAAACCACAAACTCGACCGACAACACTATTGGGCTGAAAATATATAGGTAGTCAGGTGACTTTTCTCCCTCTCAACTAGAGAAAAGTCAACCGATATCCATTCTTTCTTGTTTGTCCTTCAACCTAGAGCTAACTAAGCCTCTCCCTTGCCCTCTATATCCCTGGATCACATACCCTATATCTCAAACCTTAACCTAATTGCTTAGACGACCTCCAGCTCATGCCATCCTCTTCTTTTTGTCGTCATTTCATTTTTGTTCTCTCAGTGGCTTCTAACTAATGAAAATGGACTAGATCATCTAGAGTACCCTCATCCTCCACCACTTCTAGGGTCATTTCATTTTATGGCACCTCCTTCATATCCTCTCAAGTAGTCAATAGGTATAAGGATTTTTCCTCAAAAGCCTTTTCACTTTCATGCATTGCTTGAATCACATAGTGGTTTGATGAATGAGGTTGCTACTGTGTTCAAAGAGCAACACCTTAGTGCATTTTGTGTAGAGAGATTGTGCTACACCAACCCTCTTTCTAGCATAAAAGATGTCCACGAATTCTATGCCAATCACATGTGGAACTACACTTCTCTTGTTCCACCCCCTAACCAAAAAGTGATCCTACCCTCAATGATTGCAGACACTAAATTTTCCATCAATAATAATTCCTTGAATTCTTACTTCAATGGTACCTCCATCGCATATACATGGATGACCTCCTAGCACTAGTATCTTGACATTCTTGACCCTGAGAAGCTCTACAAAAGTTTTGAACCCGAGCCTACCCTACATGACATCCACAAGTTCCTAAAGAAACTTGATGTTCCTTATAAGAATAAATCCATCCTTCCTTCTTCCCTTGACATAAAGACTCACCTCATTGCACTAGTATCAACTGTAATATCCACCCAAAGAAAAATCAAACGATATTACAGAGAACACTACTATGCTAATGTACTGTCTCCTGAATGATCCCCTTACATTCTTCACCACATGACCTTTTTGACTCTGAGAAGAACACCATTGGAACCCACCTACCCTATCACAATTTGATTTGTGGTTTGTTTTCTCACCATTCTGAAAAACCCCTTTTCGATGAGCTTGGTTACAAATCAATTAGGAAAGGTGTTTACATTAGAAAAAACACTATGAAGAAGTCTTTTCACCCTTCCTCCTCTACCGGACCTGGTGATTTGACGTCCACACAAGCTCCTACACCTCGTCCTAGACCTAACTATGGCTCATTATCAGTGTCTAATGAAACCATAATGGGCTATATGATACACCAACATGTATGCAACATCCAGGTTCAAGAGTATCTCCACCAGGATCTAGTTCAAATCATTTTTAACATGAACTTATCCTGCACCCATCCCTACCTCACATACCGACCCTACCTTGGTGCTAACATTGCTTACTATGCATACAATCAATTCTACCCAAACCACCACCCTACTACTTCTGTTGTACCCCCTACCTCTAATGGTGGACTTGCCCCTGCATCCTTCCCTCAGCCGAGTGACACTCCGCTACTTGCTCTCCCCCCATGACCTATTTCTACCCTACTTGCTAGCTTTGACGGGGTCTCTACACCCAATTTTGAGCAAGCAAATGCATTACTTGTATGCTGTATGTCTTGATATGAGGAACATGCCAAGTGACCATCTACTCGCTCCTTTGGACCTCATGAGGATGAGGAGATGGTTGGCAAGGATGCTAAGGATGATGAAGCCAGTGATGAGGATGATGGCGATGGTGGCTAAGATGATGATGGAGATGATGGTGAGGCGACACCTACTGTCCCAGATGCACCTTCTGATGGAGATGAAGACTACTAGCCAGATGGAAAAAATGAGGACCTTCACTTAGATAACCTAGATGTTTAGTTATTAGTCTATGGGTTCTCATATTTATACATTTTTGTAGACTATTATGTACTGAAAATTTGGGCACTGTATCCGAGGCATACTATTTTCATATGTCATTGTTTTTCATTATCTTGGAGTTTTCATCTAGAGAGGACATGTCTATTGTTATAAGCTGATCTTATGTACCTTAACTCTATTCTTGGATATATCTTATAAGTTGTGGAAGTGTGCTTGCATATTTTGGTTCTGACTCTAGAATGTTTGTTCTCTCTGCTTGCTTGTATTTGGTTCTTTCTTTTTGTGGTTGCTTGTGAAGTTTGTGCCTGTGTATAAGACCTATGTTTTTATTTCTTCTAGCCCTGCCCTTTTGATATGACAAAGGGGGATAAATGAGCCCAATCATTTTGAATTGAGATCCTTTTCTAGTCTTTTCTCTAAAATATCATATGATTTATAAGAGGCCTCAACAATGTATATGTGCTATGGTTTCTTTTTGGAGAAACTAGCCATATAGGCAAAGGTAAGCATGAATTGAGGGGAAGATATTGCAATTTTTCATTCATGTATCCCCTTAAAATTCACAAGGTAAAAGTTTAATTTCCAAGTCCTATTCAATATGTCGAGGAATGGGTTCTCATATTAAAAGGGGGAGATGTTGACCTAACAATCATACATTGTCCACATTTTGATGACGAGTCAACCATTCAATTCATATGTATCTAATATGTCTATTTGAGATTGATTTCAGGTATTAGGTACAAGAAAAGGATCAATTCAATCAAGTTCCAACTTGATCCAATACAAGACAAAGTCAATGCAAATGCACTTTTGTGGAATATTCCATGAATGACTTAGGACAATTTTGTAATCATATGTATTCATGTTATGACTTGTAATTAAGATGACAAAAAATCAGGAGAACTTAATTCAAATGTTTAATCACTTTAGTGAGGTTATCCAAAATGCATCACAGACAACCTGTTCGATTGAGTTTCCCTCTCAGAAACTTGACCCACACCTAGGATGGGTCTTGGAAATGTCTAGGTTCGACCGAGTTTACCTCAAGATAAACTCAAACGACACCCTACATAGATAAATTGATTTTAAGCCATCGATCGAATTTCATCCATGATAAACTCGGTTGACCACTCAAAATTTGCTAGTTGCATAGTGCTATCGACCATGTTACCTTTATGGAAACTCGACCGACTCCACTATATGAAATGTGCAAAAAACGTTTTTCTAGCTGTTAGAGTGTTGCAAAATTAAAAAAAAGATCCGTTGCAACACCCCAAACGACTAGAATTTGTTCGCAAGTGCTTCTAGTGGACATGCCCAACTATAAATAGGGACCCTTGAACTTCTTCCCAAGTTTTCTCCTCATGCTCCTAGCTATATTTGAGTGATTTTGTCCACATAGATCCCCATTCTTTCTCTTTCCTACTAATCAAAACATCCATATGAGTGAGATAGGCATTTGTGAGAGAGCTACTTCATTGTAATCCTTTTGAATCTCTCAATCTTTACTTTCCCCAATCCTTTCCTTCAAGCAAAGTTGGTGAAATTTTCTTCTTGGTGAAGGAGAAGGTGAAGGCTGAAGATCCTTGAGAAGAGTAGGTAAGTCCTTCAAGGCGGAAGACTTTGTGCAAGAAGGGGAGATCCTTGGTGAAGGTTTCCAACTCCTTGCAAAAGTGGGTAAGCCCTTGTAGAGGTTGAAGACTCTTGCTCGAAGGATAGGTAAGTCCTTTTAAGGTTTATTGGATCCTTGTTTTCCTTAAAAGGAAGGCTAGGTATCCTTGTCCTACAAAAGGAAGGTTTTATTGTATGTCTTATAATGGAATATAAGTACGCAATGGTTTTAAAATCCTATGACTAGACCTCTCTAGGTAGTGGATTGACTTACTCCTAGTTTGGAGTTTGGAACCACTCTACATAGCTTGTTCTTGATCTCATTCAATCTCTCTCATCCTTTATATGTATGCTTAGTTGCACATCAAATTCCATATTTTCAATAATATTGTTTAAAGTAACTTGAAGGTCTAACAAATCTCGTTTAAGTGCTTTTTAGCTCTATTTACCCCCTCTAGAGACCTTTGATCCAACACATAACACCATCCCTATGATGCCTAATACAACATGAAACACCTTTAGACTCACCTCATGTACAAAAACCAAAAAACATAATACCTTCCTATTTCCCTCTGACATTGATTTTTCAAAGCCAACAACCATATATAAACCATATGACTAGATGATGTAAGATTTATCACACATGTGAATTACCCAGGGAAGAAATCTCTATGTTTTACCTTAACTAAATGTATGAAAATATCACCGAAAAGAGGATGGATCTTATCATAGTATAGTTCAAGATCAAACCTAAAGGACAACATAAATGGGAAAGAACTAGTACTTAATGCAGAAGTTGGATTCAATTTATTAAGATAAGACTACAAATTACAGTAGGATAAACTACAACTTTAAGTATCATATGATGGAAAAAATAAGACTACAAATTATAGTAGGATAAACTACAACTTTAAGTATCATATGATGGAAAAACTATGGTGGATGGGTTTTGCATCGACTACCTATCATTCACTCCTCAACTACATCATAACAAGTATGAACACTAATATGTTGAGGTTGGGTAAATCCACCTTTCAACATTACAATTAGACACAAACATATATCACTCTAAGATCGTTCTCATGTTACCTAGATATCATACATATATCACCTTCGAAAACACCTACATGAAGTTCTCATCAGGGGTCTAAGACAAAAATAACTATACCCTAGATCTTAGGTTATAAGTTTGATGCATGTGTTTTTAGTCATTTTCATAGGCATATTTTCCTTGATTTTATGTGTTGTTTTGTCATTTATCAATTTAATAATCTATGAAATTATATTAATGGCCTTTGCTATTTAAATGCACCAAATTATCTGATTTTTAATGTTCAAGATGATTTAATATTTATCCCGAGCATTTATCCACATTCTTGTGCATTTTCAGGTACAATTGAACTTCACAGAGTCAACAACACTAACACCAAAAGTCAGTGGTACTGACTTCATGTCGGTACTTTCCCAGAAAAGACTCACACAAACTCGATACCACCAACACTCAAAGTCGGCAGTACTGAAATCACATCAGTAAAGCACAAGGATGAATTGCAAAAAGTTGATACTACTGAAATCAATACCACCGCGATGGCGTCAGTAAGACAATGCTCAGGCGACCTGAAGACTTGGTGCTATCGAGACAAATCTGATTTTGGCAAATCTGAAGATGGCAATCTAATCCAGCGGTGGACATTATTTTTTACCGTAAGTGACTCCTATGACCTAAGGGGAGTTCAGCCAGATGAGAGGAGGCATTTATATTCCATTGCATGACACCGGAGAGAGAGAGAAGAAGAGGAAAGGAGCCAAAGGCTTCATCTGGGACGATCCAAGCACCTCCAGAAGGCGAATTGGTATCCGAAAGACAACCGATTGCACGCACGATGTAGGGGATCATTCAGATCAACTATTCTCCATGAGTTAATTAGTTTCTCTAATGTTTCCCATATTTTCTCTTTCTCTACCATGTATTCCTCAATGAAAACTATGTGCGGCTAAACTCTTTCATTCCTTAGGATCTGAGAGTAGTCCGGATATGCATTGTAACCGATTTCCATGCATTAATATCATCTTTATCCCTATTTTCTGGATATAAATCTATGAAGTTGCATTGTTCTATTTATTCCTGATCAACATAGATAGATTATTAGACTCTTAATCATTTTAGGAGAGAGGTTAAGGGTTGGAAAGCATAGATTTACCCGTTTATCGCACCCCTTGGGAAAGGTGGAGAATAAATGGGAGGAGAAACCCAAAGTTCAATAAAAAGCACCTAACTAATCAACCAATTTCTATGGAAATGGGGTCGGCAATATAATAAGTAGTGAACTACACTGCGGGAGTGAGTAGTTATGACTACATGCTCTTTATCCAGGGATAGGGGTAATAGATATTAGTGTATGGAACAAATTGCAATGTTATCTGTGGTGAAACCACAATCCTAAAAAATTCCCTAAATCTAAGTAATTTAAGTGTTAAGTTTGTTTCATTCTATTTTTTCTTCTGTTCAATCAAACCCATTCAATTTCATCGGCCTAGATGATTAGACCATAATTAGTAGTAGTCTTCTGGAGAACGTTTCCCTGTGTTTGACTTGGGCCTCAAAAGGGCCTATATTACTTCGATACGTTCACTTGCGTATAACGCACGGTAAACACGTGTCAAGCTTTTGGTGCCGTTACCAGGGAAATGTCAACATCTAGCACTACGAGTGCTTTGGTCGGCCACTCTAGACCAACCTTTTTTTATTCTCCATTTCACTTAGAGATGAATCATAAAATCATTATTGCTTCTATCTTCGCTACTGCATTTTGATAATAAATTTGCTACTTTCAGGCATTGGTGTATGGTGCATACTCGAGTCCATGATTATAGAGAGCCATCTTTGCTGGGGGTTGGGCAAGCAGAACTCCTTCACAGAGAGAGGGAAGTTGGACAGTTTGTGGATAGATTCAACCAAACTCCACCTGGGAGACCTGTAACACAAGAAGAACCTGAGTCAGCAGAAAATGGGGGATGGAGCACAAGAACAAACAACATGGGAGAGGATAAGAGCCTCTGCCTCAACAGCTCAAAAAGGAGCAATCAAAAGACAAGCCGTCAATGTGGGTAGCTAAAAGATTGACCCAGGGTTGATCTGTTTAGTCAAATGTTAAGCTTTCCATGGCCACAGTTCTAAAGACATGGTGATGCACATCAACAACTTTGTGGAGAACTGTGATATGGTCAAGGTAGACAGAATACCGACAACTATGATATATCTAAAGCTTTTTCTGTCATCATTGGAAGACAACACAAAGTCAAGGTTTCATAACCTTGATGATGAATGCATTGAAACATGGGATCAGATGATTGATGCCTTCTTCGAGTGCTATTCCCCCCTCCCCCCACAGAAGACCAATGACTTGGTAAAGAAGATCCATAATTTTAGACAACAAGCTGATGAATCCTATTATGAAGAACGGGAGAGGTTCCAGAATATGCTGTGAAAAGTACCTCATCATGATATTGATCTTCTGGGACAAGCAAAGATCTTCTACTATGGTCTGTATAAAGGAGAAAGGACTACACTCGACAGTGTAGGAGCATGGTTCTTCCTCAACAATAAACATGCCCGCTGTTATGAGATATTGAAGAATATGTCTAAGAATAAATCATAGGGAGATGAGAGAGAGCTTCCAAAAACTGTCAAAAGTGTAGGTGAGTCCAAGGTCATCTTTGCATTAAATGAGAAGTTGGACTGGATTGCTAAGAAGTTATGTGCTAACGACATACCACCTTCTAAAGAAGAAGATGAAGAGTGTAAGTTTGTGTTCCAACAACAACAATATAGGAGTAACGACTACGCATGGAGGAAGGATCCTAAGTTTTCATGGAAGGACCCAAACAATTTTCAACAGGACCCATCACAGGAGCAACAACCCAAGCCACAACAGTTCAATGGCCAAGCACAATATCAACAAGAACAAAAGAAGATTGATCATATTGAAGAAATGCTTGGAAAGCTGGTCATTCAGAATGAAGTGCTGATAGGAAAAACACAAAGAGAACTCCAGAACCAAGGGGCGAGGATCCACAATATAGAAACTTAAATTTCTCAAATAGCAGCAGATGTGGGTACCTTGAAGTATCGAAACCAATAGGGGTTCCCAGCTAATACCAAAGTGCCTTCTAGAAATCAACACGTCAAGGTAGTCCTACTACGAAGTGGTAAGACACTGTTGAATAAGGTACCAACAACCATAGATGTAGGTGAAGCTACATAAATAACAACTCAGACTGTGACAGCAGAGGCAACTGAACTAGATAATTTGGAACAACAAAAAACATCTGAAGAGCACATTGATGAGGTGGAAGATACTAGATCAAAAGCATATGTCCCACCTCACCAGAGGATACTAGTGACTCCAATACCCTTTCCAAACATCTCAAAGGCAACCAAAGTAGACCGACAGTTCTAGAAATTTTTAGAAGGTTTTAAAAAGCTATCTGTCAATATTCCATTAATTGATGCAATTGAGAAGATACCATCATATGGAAAGTTCTTGAAAGACATCATCAACAAGAAGAGATGGATACTTGAGGTTGATGTGGTATGAGTGCTTTTATTCTGGGAACAAGATCCTGGTTGTTTCATCATCACGTGCTTCATAGGAAAGACTAAGTTCGGTGAGGCTCTATGTGACTCAGGGGCCAGTATCAACCTCATGCCTTTGTCAACCTTCAAAAAGCTAGGTCTTAAGGAGCGGAGAAAAAGTACTATGACTATTGAATTGGCTGAACACTTTGTGGTCAAGCCATATGGCATTTGTGAAGATGTCCTAGTGAAGGTGGATTGGTTTGTTTTTCCTTCTAATTTTGTAGTAATGGAAATGCAAGAGGATAAAAGAAATAAACTTTTTATAGGTAGGCCATTCCAAGCCACAGCTAACATGATCCTAGAAATGGGTAGAGGACATCTGAAAATGGGCACTTATGATGATCAGTTTGAAATAAAGATGCATTTGCTTTTAAAAGAAAGAGGGGATACAACATAGTGTAAAATGTTACAACACATGGAGGGCAAGATCTCTCTGTGTATGGGGAAGACATTTCTCAACATGGCTCATGTGATGACCAAGGTGGAAACAGATACTCTTGCAATTGATATAATTGAAAACACAAAGATGATCTAATTAAAAGAAGCAATATGTTACCCAGACAGAGAAGAAGACTATGACCCGACTACCATAGAGGAGGTCACTACTGATTTCCTGATGCAAACATATCCACAATTACCTTTGGAAGCATGTTTGATGAATAGATTATATGACAACACACACAACCGCTCTCTAGAGGAGTGTGTATTGATGCTGAAGGCGGCACCCTACTATTACACAAGATATTTTGAAGACTTGGGACCACCTCCCCCACCACTGGTTCCATCTCTACTGAGCCCTCCCGAGTTGGAATTGAAGACGTTGCTGCCACATCTGAAGTATGTCTTCCTGGCTATAGAAGAAAAGCTCCCAGTGATCAGATCATCGTCCTTGAGCGATGAAGAAGAGGGGCAATTTCTTGCTGTATCGAAGAACCACCGAGCTACTTTTGGATGGTCTATAGAGGACATCAAAGGAATCTCCCTGAGTTTATGGCAACACAAGATCCAGCTGGAAGAAGGAGCTAAAGTAATATTTCAACCTCAATGGTGACTCAACCCTATCATGACTGAGGTAGTGAAGAAAGAAGTGGGCAAGCTCCTGTCAACATGTATCATTTATGCAATTTCTAATTCTATGTGAGTTATCCCAACTCAGGTAGTTCCTAAGAAAGGGGGAACCATTGACACAACTAATGCAGATAATGAATTGATTCCAACTAGGTTGGTGAAGGGGTGGTGTGTCTGGATAGATTATCATCGTTTGAATGTCGTTACTTTAAAAGATCATTTTCTGCTACCTTTCATTGATCAGATTTTGGAGCGACTCGCAGGTTGTTCACACTTTTGCTTCCTCGATGGGTATTTCGGTTACAATCAGATCTCGATCGAGCGAAAGGATCAGGAGAAATATACTTTCACATGTCCTTATGGCACATTTGCATATAGACAGATGCCATTCAGCCTTTGTAACACCCCTGTCACCTTCCAACGTTGCATGCTTGCCATCTTCTCTGATATGGTAGAGCGGTGCTTGGAGGTGTTTATGGATGATTTTTTGGTGTATGGGGAGTCATTTAGTGATTGCCTGTACAATTTGGATAAGGTTTTACAAAGGTGTGAGGACACTCACTTAGTCTTAAATTGGGAGAAGTGCCGTATGATGGTGAGTGAGGGCATAGTGGTGGGACACAAGGTGTCCAACAAGGGTATGGAAGTAGACCTAGTTAAGATAGAATTCATCTCCAAACTACCTCCACTGACATCAGTGAAAGGAGTAAGGAGCTTTTTGGGACATGTTGGGTTTTACCACCGGTTTATCAAATATTTTTCAAAAATTGCTAAACCCTTGTCAGAACTTTTGGAAAAAGATGTTGAATTTTACTTTGATTATTGATGTTTGAATGCTTTTAAAATATTAAAGGAGAAGCTAAGTTATGCACCTATTATGCAATATCCTGATTGGAGCCTACCATTTGAGCTAATGTGTGACACATCAGACTATGGTGTGGGAGTTGTGTTGGAACAACATAAAGATAAAGCTCCTATCATCATATATTATGCGTCCAAAACATTGAATGATGCACAACTTAATTATACAACCATAGAAAAACAACTTTTAGCGGTTGTTTTTGCATTTGAGAAGTTCTGCCAGTACCTAGTAGGGGCGATGGTGATTGTTTGGACTGACCACGCTACCATCAAATACCTATTACAAAAGAAAGATGCAAAACCTAGATTGATTAGGTGGATTTTATTATTACATGAATTTGACATAGAAATTAAAGACAAGGCAGGGGTGGAAAATGTGGTAGAAAATCACCTATCTAGGCCGGAAAGAGTGATTGAAAAAGATGTAGATATTCCCATTGTTGAGGATTTTCTAGATGAAAAACTCTTTGCTATCAAGGCTAAGGATCCATGGTTTGCAAATATTGTTAATTATATAGCTTGCAAAGAGATGCCTGTAGACTGGGGGTATCAAGAAAAGAAGATATTTTTCCACTCATTGAGGTTTTACATTTGGGATGACCCTATTCTTCTCAAACAATGTAGGGATGGACTTTTGAGGAAGTGTGTACCTGAGTGTGAGGTAGAGAGAATTTTGTCACACTGCCATTGTGTACCTACAGGAGGGCATCATGCTAGCTCTAGGACAACAACCAAAGTGTTAGAGAGTGGAATTTTTGGCCAACATTGTTTAAAGATGCATATGATTTCATTCGTTGTTGTGATGCATGTCAACATGCATGTAACATTTATAAGTGACATGAGATACCACTGAATGTGTTTCAAGAGGTTGAGCTTTTTGATCTTTGGGGCACTGATTCCATGGTTCCATTTGTGTCGTCTAATTCTAACCTTTATATTTTACTTGCGGTTGACTATGTATCTAAGTGGCTGGAAGCAATTCCAACCTGCACCAATGGTGCTCAAGTGGTGTGCAGATTTGTAAAGGATAACATTTTCTGCAGGTTTGGTGTTCCCCTACTGATCATTAGTGATGGTGGATCACATTACACCAATAGGCAATTTAGAGCCTTACTTAGCAAATATGGGGTAAAACACTGAGTGGGTACTCCTCATCACCCACAAACACAAGGTCAAGTGGAGGTGTCCAATAGAGAAGTGAAGAAGATCTTGGAAATGACAATTTCCACTAATAGGACTAATTGGAGTTTCATGCTTAATGATGCTCTTTGGGCATAAAGGACGCCCTACAAATCACCTATAGGGATGACACCATTTAGGTTGGTTTACAGTCGTGCTTGTCACTTACCAGTTGAGCTTGAGCATAAGGCTAAATGGGCATTGAGGAAGTTAAACTTTGGATTGGATGAAGCAGGTAGGAAAAGACCATTAGAGCTGAACAAACTAGATGAGCTTAGGATGGATGCTTATGAAAGTTCTAGGATTTATAAGCAGAGGACAAATAAGATTCATGATAGGCATATTGTGAATAGGCTGTTTCTTCTAGGACAAAAGGTTCTCCTTTTATATTACCGACTTAAGTTACATCTGGGCAAACAGAGGTCCAAATGGAGTGGACCATTTTTGATTGAGAAGGTTTTTCCCCATGGTGCAATAAAGATATTAGATGGGGCTTGGTCATTCCTTATTAATGGCTAAAGATTGAAGCACTACTATGGTGGGGAAGTGGAGTAGGGAATAGAAGAGGTACAACTTATGGAGATCCATTAGATTCTTACTCTTAGGAATGTCTAGTCTAGGATGTTAAATAATGGCACTTGTTGGGAGGCAACCCAACCTTCATTTTCCTTTTATTCATGTTTATTTTCGCATTGTAGTTGTCTTTGTATTTTTATTTTTATGAAAAAAGGTACCTTGACTCGTGTGTGGAGTGTGTAGATTTTTCCCAGGTCAGTACTACTGAGACAACCAGTCGGTAGTACTGAGATTATATCAGCGAGCCACCCGCACAAGCACCACAGACTCGGTACTATCAACTCTCCAAGTTGGTACTACCAAGTCTCTAAAGATTTTCAATCGTTAACTAATAATCTCTTGGTAGTATCGACACCCAATTTTGTACTATCAATTTTTTGGCATGCCCAGAATCAAAACATCGAGATGAAAAATTCAAAAGTACTGAGCCACCATTGCCAACTCAGTACTACTGATATTCCAGTCAGTAATACCGAAACATGACATCAACAATCTGTGGATGCTCGATTTAATGGCAAATGCAAGCTTCATTACACGGTCGGTAGCACCGATCCGTGACTCAAGTCGGTACTACCAACTTGAACTTGGTACTAATGACTCTGAGCGTTCCGTGCTAGGGAAATCATCAAACGTCAGCCGTCGATGCATCTGTGCCATGGATTTATGCCGGCATCTCAATACTACCGACACAAAAGTTGATAGTACCGACTCTACTCGACTTAGCTATATAAGGAGGGGTGGTGCACCCATTTTCTTCACACAACCTCCTCCACTCCTGTAACTCAAAGCAGAGTTGCACTAGGCAAGGATGATCTTCACTAAGCCGACGATCTTCAATGATCTTCTCTTTCCTAATCCTCTTTCTTGCATTAGCATCATGGCACCAAGGAGAGGCCCTTCTATGTTGGTAGATCAAGGTGAGTTTCTCCCTCGACCAACCCGCATCCAACATCCATCCTTAGAGATTAGGAAAATCTATGAAGAGATACAGAAGAGGTTGATGATATCAACGCAATATGGCGATCACACATTGATCAAAAGGGCGGGATTTACTGAAAACATATGATGGGTGTGTCAGAAGCAGTTCATGGAGGGAGACAATCCCTTCTTCAGAAACTGGCAGAGTTACCCAAAACTCATCCTTGAGTTATTGACATTGCTAGATGTTCTTGTTGCCCTCGAGCAGCAGTTAGAAGGAAAATGGAGGGAAGATAGAGTCAACTTCCACCTCTTCAACAACAACAACTCCATCACTCTGCGACCCTTCAACCACATCTTCAACTGGGCCCACGTCCCAAAACGCTCGACCCCTTCTAATTTCAAATTTGACTTAGCGTGGGAGCAGTTGACTGAGGTGCCAGAGGGCTTTCACATAAGCTGGCATATCAACTCTATTAGTGACATCGAGCACCCCTTTGCTCGAATCCTTTACCACCTATGCACCAACACCATATTTGCTCATTTTGGTCAAGCTCAAGGAAATATTCAATAGGAGGACCTCTACTTCCTCTATAGGTTACTGGAAGGAGAGACCGTCAACTTTGGAGCCTTCCTTCTACTCTACATGATCTCTGTTTGGCGCAACATGACAAGGAAGTCATTGATTGTATTTGGGGGTCTCACCACCCCCATTGATTTACACTTTCACCTTGATTTGTTCACCCTCACATCATTGGAAGATACAAAGAAGCTAAACCTCATGCACTTCTACAAGGTGACCCTCCTCGGCTTCCACCATAATGTGCTCTATGTGCATTTAATGCATCATGGAATGTTTAGGGAGTGGAGCCTCCCTGACCCCATCTTAAACTTGTGCAGAGTGAACCATCTTCGGTGGCCACTGAATGAGGGGGAGGCAGAAGATCCACCCAGGGAAGAAACTCAGGACGATGACGAGGAGCAAGGCAAAGATGACTCTGACGGTGTTGAAGAGGTGGAGCCCATCATCCCCATCACTAGGAGAGCGGTCCCACATAAATGGGCCCACACCTATGCTTCCTCGACTTCTTCTGCCCTTCCCTATTCCCAGGAGGAGCATGACCCATACAACATGTCATGTATCTATACCATGCTGTAGGAGATCCATACTGGACATCAGCAGCATCAGGCGACACTGGCTAGTGTACAAGACATACTAAGAAGGTTGTACCAAAACGAGCAGGTGATATATGAGAATGAACACCTATACAAGACATACTAGGAAGGTTGTACCAAAACCAGTAGGTGATATATGAGAATGAATACCTTCTCTTAGCCAACCAAGAGAATGTTCACATGCGCCTGTAGTGGATGGAGTAGTACCAACATCCCTTCTTTGACCACTATTAGAACCACATGTAGTTTGGAGGGTTTCCACAGCCACAACAAATTCCACCGCCTGATCTATCTTTTCAGGGGATGTTACCCCCTCATGACCCCAACATGCCTCAACCACCTCCATTTTGAGCAATGGTACCACTGTTCCACCTCTTAAGTGTGAGTATTGACTATGTGGACATAGTCATATTCAAGCTTGGGGGGGGGTGCTAGAACAACATTCTATCTTAGTTTTTTTAGTTGTTTTATTTCTTTTTAGTTTGAGTTATGCATTTTTAGGATCCACACTTATCTAGTGTAATCGTGGACTAGTAATGTATGGTTGCATTTGTCAATTCATAGGTGTTAGTGCAATGAAATGGTTATGTCTTCATAGCTTAATTTGTGTCATCTTTGTGCATCACCAATTGAGGAAGTGTTTGGTTAAGTCAGCTCTAGGATATAGGATATGAATGAAGATATAATAAAAAAAATGGGAAAGTGAATGAAGATGTTGTTGATCCTAAGTTGATCAAACCTTTAATGATATCTTAAATAGAAATTTAAGAAAGAAACCTTAATATTACCCTGTCAACATGTCATTATAGAGGGACATATCATAATTCAATGAAAGGCATTGTGTCTTAGTTATGTGATTCCATCCATCTTTGCCATCAAATTTTGAATCACCACCTCAGGAGGAATGTGTGCTCCAAATGATTTCTTTTGATTGCATTGCATGGCATGATAGATGACATGGTACATTAGCTCTTATCCTTATAAGCATTTGAAAAAAAATACAAAAGTTGCATTTGTATGCACAAACAATCTTAGTGCATACCATCTTAGTTGCATTGAAATTGCATGTAGATTTATTCATTCCTTTTTGTCATCTGGATTGTAGTCTCTAATTGTGAAGATCGAAGCAGGGCATACCTCCACATCAAAAAAAGAAGAAAAAAACATATATATGAATTGAAAGCCCGAGCATAATTCAATCATGCCAAAGATAAGAAAAATTATGGGCTAGAAAAATTTAATCTCAAGATTTCATAAGGAGAAAGTATGTCCCTGAGTCTTCTTGAAAGGATGAACTAATTCACATGACACATTTATTAGTTTTATAAAATCTTATTTTTTGTTATGAGACATCTTTATACATGCATCATGTGTCAAAAAGAAGAAAAAAAAGAGAAAAAGTCAGTACACATTAGGTCTCACACATAACATTCTTTTCACTCATGTAGGTCATCATTCTTTCTGCTTAAATAAGTTGGATGTACTTGTGATTCTTCAATTTCCACCCATCTCATATCATTAATTACTCTTATTGATAGGCCACTCAAATGATTTATCTCCTCATCCATTTTTATAAGGAGATCTACTTCCAAGTAGTTGGTAGTTAGGAGAGAGCAATTTAGATTGGGGAATCACATAGTTCACTAAGAAAATACCTGAATGATTATGATATTAACTACTTTATTTATAGTGTTCATTGATCAAAAGGTAGACATCTTCTATGGAGAGTTTTGGTCGCTATAGAGCAGTTATTGGTTCAATGGTCATTGGAGGCTAGTTTAGGGATTGTCTAGTGGACTTGATTAAGAAAAGAGTTCATGTGTTGTAACCTTTTGCTAACTTACATCAAACATATCCAAGAGTAGTGTTGCTCAAGGACGAGAAACATTTAATCTTAGGGGAGTTTGATGCATGAGTTTTTAGTCATTTTTACAAGCATATTTTCCTTGATTTTATGTGTTGTTTTGTCATTTCTCTGATTAATAATGCATGAAATGCTATTAATGGCATGTGATATTTAAATGCATCAAATTATCTGATTTTTATCCTAAGCATTTATCCACACTCTTGTGCATTTTAGGTACAATTGAACTTCACAGAGTCAATACTACCGACACCAAAAGTTGGTGGTACCAACTTCACATCAGTACTTGCCCAGAAAAGACTCGTACAAACTCGATACTATCAACACTCAAAGTCGGTAGTACCAAAATCACATCTATAAAGCACAAGGATAAATTGTGAAAAGTCAGTACTACCGAGTTCACAAACTCGGTACTATCGAGATGGCATTCGTAAGACAATGCTCGGGCGACCTGAAGACTTGGTGCAATCAAGATAAGTCAATAGTAGAGACATTGTCAAGAGTCATGGATGCCCTAGGATCTCAGTACTACCGACTACCAAGTCAGTACTACTGAGCCTGCCTGATTTGGAAAATCTAAATATGGCAATCTAATCCAACGATGTGCGTTATTTTGTATCGTAAGTGACTCCTATGACCCAAGGGGAGTTTGACCAGATGAGAGGAGGCATCCATATTCCATTGCACAACATCAGAGAGAGAGAGAGAGAGAAGAAAAGGAAAGGAACCAAAGGCTTCACCCAAGGCAATCCAAACACCTCTAGAAGGTGAATCGATAGTCAGAAGACAACCGATTGCACGCACAACATAGGGGATCAACCGGATCAACTATTCACCAGGAGTTACTTAGTTTCTCTAATGTTTCCCATGTTTTTCTCTTTCTCTACCATGTATTCATCAATGAAAACCATGCGGGGCTAAACCAATTGATTCCTTAGGACCTGAGAGTAACTCAGATATGCATTGTAACTGATTTTCATGCATTAATATCATCTTTATCCCTATTTTCCAGATATAAATCTATGAAGTTGCATTGTTTTGTTTATGCCTGATCAACATAGATAGATTATTAGACTCTTAATCATTTTGGGAGAGAGGTTAAGGGCTGGACAATATAGATTTACCTATTTATTGCACCCCTTGGGAAAGGTAGAGAATAAATAGGAGGAGAAACCCATAGTTCAATCATAAAGCACCTAACCAATCAACCAATTGCTATGGAAATGGGGTTGGCATTAGAATAGGTAGTGGACTATGCTGTGGGAGTGGGTAGTTCTGACTACATGCTCTTTATACAGGGATAGGGGTAATAGATATTAGTTAATGGATAGAATTGCAATGTTATCTGTGGTGAAACCACAATCCTAATGAATTCCCTAAATATGAGTAATTTAAGTGTTAAGTTTGTTTCATTTTGTTTTTTCTTCTGTTCAATCAAACCCATTCAATTACACTAGCCTAGTTGATTAATCCATAGTTAGTAGTAGTCTTCTGGAGAACGTTTCCCTTTGTTTGACTCGGGCCTCAAAAGGGCCTATATTACTTCAATACATTCACTTGTGTATAACACGTGGTAAACACGAGTCAAAGTTCAATATATATGAGATCTAATAAACATGCAAAATAGCTGCCTAACTAAATTTACACACATAAAACATTTGATTCAAAACATGTCATGTTTTACAAAAGAATGGATGTAGTAACAAGAATGAAAATAGGTAGTGGGGTTACTTTCCACACCCTAGATAGATGACTATTCATTCATGCCACTGATAACAAAATCAATAGGAAAAAAGGAAGAGAGTCATCATCATAGTAGAAGATAAAGGCATATCCATGGTGTGAAGATGCCCATCTTAGTATTGAAAATTGATGGTGGAAAACATAGTAGAAAGTCTTCCCCTTGACATTTGTTGGAGGTAGACTCAGAGTAGTTAATTTTCATTCTTTTAATGCTAGATACATTGTAAGATTCAAGAAAATGGATCTATGATCGACCAATGGAAGTGGGGCATCATTGGGTGTGCCTCTTTTGTGGGAAGGACCTTCAACACTTGGCAGAGGTGGAGGTGCCATCCACCTTGGAAACTAAAGGTAGATACTAAGAATGGATTTGGGAATCTATAGGTGTCAAGAGAGGATCCTTTTTGTTTAGGAAAAGGCATTCTATTTATAGGAGGATGCTAGGGTCTGGAACACTCCCATCTATCTTGAAGTTAAGTCTTTGGTCACCATGAATGTGAAGAGGTGGCATTGCAAGGAAGATGACTAGTCTCACAATGTTTATAGATCCCATCCATTGTCAAATGTGGAGACTTCATTGGTTGCTAATGCTTAGAAAACTCATCTATTGATGAATGCATGGTCGTCATCGGTCTTTGACATCAATGGATGAACACATAAACTGGATGTGTTTTTGCCGGTAGGAAACATCAAAGTTTCCATTAGTAGATGCATTATGAAGTTCCATCAATTTTCAATTGTGTGGGATTGTCACTAGTAGAGGAAGTGTACACTTCATCAATAGGCAAAGGCTAACATTTCAGAAATAGGTGTATGCCAGAGTTCCATCAGCAAGTAGTGTCATGAATTTCATCGAAAGGTGTCTATAGCATTTTCATCAGTAGATGATGAAGGGGTTCCATCAATACAAGAATTAACTGGTAGGGGAAGGGACATTTTTATAAGTTGGCACATGTGGGGATTCTCATTGATCCTTTTCTATAGATGGATGATTGCATGGCTTTCGTTCGGTTGTCAATTGATGAATGGATAGGACATGCAAACCAATGAAGATTTTGAATTATGCAAGCACCCACCTTAAGGGGATATAAGGGTGTGAAGATGGTCCACCAGTCCTATGCTAATGTGTAGATAATAATATTAGAACTTCCATGAAAACCAAAGTATTTGAAAATAAACATTACAAATAGACATACAATTAAGGAAAACTAAAGGGAAGCTAATTCTAAAAGTAAAATCAGGAATATGATTGCAAAATTGGGATAAAAATACAACTAAAACTAGGATGAATATGCCTTCATCATATAAAACCAAACTTAAACATTGGTCTTCCCCGAGTAACCAAAATTTGAAATATTTGCTACATTAAATACTTTCAACCCATGAGATTTCCTCACCTTCACATCATGCTCATTTCCCTATCACCTGATGTGGTCAAGCACCCAACTTCTGAGATCACAACACACATATGTCCATGTCTTCATATCAAAATTTGCTTCACAAGAACATGTACTCACCACTCTGACCAATAATGAGCATGACTAAGAGTTTTATGAAATACGAGAGAATTCCACATAACATCAAGTACATATATGATCCAATACTAGAGTGCACAAAAAGGTTGTCAAATGATATGTTCATTGTGTTTCTAGGTGGAAAAACAAGAGAAGCAGGTGTGAAAGAAAGATAAAAAATCTCTCCTCTATTCAACTTGAAATTGCATTTTGATCTTTTATTTTTTGCCTTGAATGATTGACAAGCTTTCTTTGTTGTGGACATTAGCATCTTTTCTTATTTTGGTCTTACATCACTATTACACAGAGAGGGGTATGGAAGTAGCAAATAGAGTTGGAAGCGGGTGTGCCATCCTAAACTTTTGGTTGTTTTTGTTTTTTTTTAATTTCCTATTGGTGGATGGAAAGTAAGAAAATGGAAGAAGAAATGTAGAAGAGAGCTCTGATCAACATGTAGCTTGATTTACAATTCTGTACTTCTCTTGTTCTCTTAGTCCCACTATGCTCAAATAGTGACATGATAAGGGAAAAAGTGACAATTCCATGAATTGGTTTCACTAGTTAGTAAGAAGAATGATGTGTTTGATTCCTCTTAGTTCCTCAAATACTTACTATATTTTCATAAGAGACATGATGTTTGAGTTCCTTGGACACATGGTGATTTCTAGCCATTGGTTTGTATCTGAAATCAGTTGTTGTGAAGTATTTCTTTGAATAAGAAGAGTTAAGTGATGATATATGCATGGATGAAAATAGAATATTCTAATATAATTTATATAGATAATGGGTTTGATTGCTCTATAAAAGAGAAATTTTAAATTTGTCAACTAAACGAAATGTCAAAATGCAATGGTGATATCATAAGTTAGAAATAGATAAGTGTGGGTAGAAAGTAGAATGTGTATCACCCACCCTTCACACTAAACTTAGATATTGTATCATCCTCAAGAAAACACAAAATCCAATATGCATGAGAAGAATCTATCTGGTTGGACCATGAGTGTGAGGAGTGGGACACTATAGGGGATTCACTCCCTAATTAATTTTGAGGAAAAAAAATATCCATTCCAAACATACTAAAATATATGTTGGAATAATAGAAGAATAAAATTTCCTGACTATATTCAATTTAACCATGATTACAAAATATTCTCCCATTTAGGGTTTACGACAGCAAGTGATTGAGTTTAGTAGTTCTTCATAGAAAATTATTGACTCTAGAGATATGGTAATATGGAGAAGACAAAATTGTTTGAAGCACGGACATAATCAGAAGTGCCCCTTGTATCAAAGATGGGTTATTCACGATAGAAACTACCTTAGGATCTAAGTAGAGGGATATCCAACTTCTCAAGTTTATCTCCCACGAGCTCCACCTAGAAGGTCCATGGCACTAAGTCCAGTTTTCCAAGTCATACACCTAGGGTTGGAAGCATACCCTAGCAAAAGGAGAAAAATCAGAAGATATCAACATAAAGGCTGGTATGTGCATACTAAATATAGATTGAGAAACATAAGGAAAAAGGGAAATCAAATATAACATGGCTTCCCATAGAAGAGGAAAGTACCACCCAAGAGGGTATCAAAATAATATGAGTTTTAAAAGATGATATTAAAGAATTATAGTTACCATTAAATAAAAAAAGGTATACCACAAAAGCACACAAAAATATTTTGGGGCACAAAACCCATAACCAACAACCATCCTTCATGCATGTGAGATAAGCATAACACTAGTGATAATATAAAGTCAGTGGTGGTTAGGGAATACAAACTGTAACCTGACAGAGAATGACACACAACCAAACTCCCATAGAATACACGCAAGGGTATAGGTCATATAATCCTCCATATTGAATATATAAAAGTGTAGGAGGACTAAAACCTCAATGCATGATAAGGGAATAAAACCTAGTGCCTAATAATATCACATCAGAGAATAAATAAAACCCAAATAACCAAAGCATTACATTACTCTAGTGTTACTAAATTACAAAGTATGCATAAATGTAGAGCAATGTGAAAGTATGGTCATATGAAACAATAGGATGAGAATATCCAACAATTATCATGTGGGGTTAGAGGAGGCATAACCAAATATCCAATCATGTCCACAACTGAGATGCAACATAAGCTCATAAGGTCCACCACAAGAAGGTTAGATCATCAAATACTCAAGTTAAGAGTTGCAGATGGAATGAAGTGAACAAGATGTAAATAAGAGTCCAATATGATTACCCATCATGTTAGGTAAACAAGATCAATAAAAGAATATAAGTACTCAAATGGGACAACCTCTCAAGAGAGAGATAACAATGTGTAGGTCATATGTCCAAAGGACTAAGAGAAAGATCAAAACCAGGTTTATTTCTCAACATAGAATAATAGGGAATCCAATCATACCTCATATCCAGTCTACATATGTCCAAGGTCAACCCTAGATCCAAACCATGATTTCAAGCCACCTGTTGAAAGCACATAAAAAATTAGGGTACATTCACATTAGTTTTATTAACTCTAAAAATTGACTTTTTAATATTGATGAATTAGGTTACCAAAACCAGATTATCACATAGATTATATTTTTGTTGATTTCATGAAATATTTTAGTTTAATTTTCATACTTATGAATTATTAAATATGAATTTATAGATTTAAACCAATAGGAAAAATCCATTAAAATTCACATATTTATTGTATTAGATTTAGATTACAAAACCTACATCATTGGGTGGAGGAAAATCCCACGATTTTAAGACATATTTTACTTTAATTTTCTTGTGAGTAAATGTATATTTGTGCATACTATAAGTGCTAGCCAATCAGAAACTCAGAGTAGCCATTTGTACAATTGCTTATCCACACAGAGGGGTGGGTCCCATTGAATAGGCTCCATAGTGGTTTGCCACATGGCTCGAGCCCAGTGTTGCACAATCTTATAAAAAAACAAAATACAAAGGACTAAAAATCCCTAGACTGGGCGTAACAAAATCAACCAAGGAAGGTAAAATTTGTAAAACAAAGATGCATCATCTTATTCTTCTGAAATGATCTGGGAAGAACAAATAAAAGAACAAAGAGGAAAATTGATGCTTGGTGAGAAAACTCGATCCACACAACAACTGTGATTGGAACCTAGCTAGAACATTACTCCTGCCCCTTTTGATTTCAAAGAACTTTTATAGGGGATTAGAGGAGGCCTAGAGTCAAAACATGAACTTATTTTAAGAAAATTGGGAAGGCAAATTGAGAGTAATAAGAGAAAACCCACAATGGTTTATAGCACCAAAAATATTGACATCCACATATGGAAAAGAATTTAATGGAAACAAATAAGAGAAGACTCCAAAACTACAAATCAAATCCATAATTTGATATGTAATAAAGAGAGAAGTAAAAAGGGGTGAAATAGGAATACTGGTCATGGACATTGTTTGTAGACTAGAACATCTTGATATAAAGACATGGTGATTTTGGGCTATCTCCCTTGTCCAAGGAGGTTGGGTACACCCCATCAGCCGTAGGGTGACAAAGATCCACTAACGAGGTTGGGGAGGAAGATGCAGGGAGATTGGGATGATAAGTAGGGTGGTAAACTACTCCTATAGGTTCTGTAGTGGTGAAGGAACCCCTATATATAGACCAAAAGTTCAAAGGATAGGAGAAGATGCTCTGATTTTGTGAACATGGGATGATGATGTGAAAGCAAGAAGGTTGGGACTGATAGAATGATAGAGGTTACCAAACGCTAGACAAGTTTGAGTCACTTTGTACTGGATTTACAAAGTAATGTGAGGGAAACAAAATGAAATCCAAATCATGAGTAGTGAGGAAGATTTGGAAGTGAGAAGACTAGAGCTAATCTGCATGTAGAGAAAAGGAAAATCGGGTGGGGAAGGAAACTCTACTGCCCTAGGGTTTTTCTGGGTTCAACAAAATAACCGAAGAAGGAATCTCAACTGTTGAAATTGTGAACCAAAGTGGAAAGAAAGTAACAAAAAGGGTCAGGGGACATGTGATATCATTTAATTCACAAACCTTAGGAAATCCAGATGCATTGATTAAATAGTTAGAATATTAAGCATAAAAATTTTAGTTTTCTTTCTTGATCTATTTGAGTGTTCAAGCAAGGTTCAAATGATACCAAATTTGGTACCTAGACTAATTAGGATATGAGTTACTAGTTTTTGGAATCAATTTCAACTTTTGAGAACGTATATTAAGTCATTTAATTTATTTGAGCCCTTATAACATTATCTTGTAAATTTCCTTCATAATTTATTTGTGGCTACTATTATTGATCAATTGAAGTGAGATCTGGAATATAAACTGATTAATATATAAGGAATCCTAATTTAATATCTATTTCTAATTTTAGAGAATTTCATTATTTTATTTAATATTTTGGGCTTTAAATGATGGGTTCTCTCTCTCCTAAATAAAACTAGGATGAATAAGATTGTTCAATTAATGTGAAAATATACTCAGATGATTTTGGTATTTAGAATATATTGGGTTTATTTACACTTTTGAATATATTTTCGTAATTTTTTTAAAACTTTTGTATTTTCTCATATTTGCTTCTTTAAATAAATTTAAGATAGTTATTATTGTTCAAATAAAGTGAAACTTGGCACCCAACCTAACTGGGACCCAAGGAACATGATTTTACCATTATATTTCACTTTTGAGATTTACTTATATGATTTATAATACAACTATCATTTTGGGCCCATAATTATCATAACATTGAATTATTAGGTTCATTATTTATTATATTATAGTTCCATTATCCTCACATTACCACCAAAAGAGTTACATATTTTTTGCTATGCACACAATTTCATATTCTACTCATAAATTTCTATTAATTAAATAATTGTTCAGATAATGGAATATAGTTCATGGAAACTCACATAGTTATTCCAAAGAACATTATACCTATTTTTAAATGTATTTTAGCCATTATTTGCATTTTGTTTAATCAAAGAAACATATGTGGCTTTTGCTTACATAATTAAGTTATTATATAAATATGAGTGTATTATGATGCATAATGCCACTTAATATGCAAGATGCATCTAACATTATCCATTTAGGTATAAATTTATCCTTATTTGTCCAAATATAAGGAACCAAACATTCTAATATTCAAATCATGGAATAGGATAAGATTCTAGATTTTGAGATGTTACAACACTCCAATCCTTAAAAGGATTTCATTCTCCAAATCACAACATCCATATATTATGATCCTACTACTCTCCATCAGATAAAAGGTTTAACCTAATAAGCCCAAACTAAACAACATCGAAGTACTAGGGTTTACTTATGCATCTTTTAGTTGTGAATGTTTTAGGTTTTTATGTTGTTCATGGATCATGCATCCAACTAACGAGTCAAAACCACCTAGGGTTGAATTTTAGGTCCTTGTGTTACAAACATGTCAACCCTAAGATTCACATGAGTATATAAAGGAGATAGGGTGCAAAATTGTTGGTTAACTAAACCTGTATCACAAGACACATCCTCCTAGTCATCACTTCAAACACCAAGACTAGGGTTTAGGATATGTATTCAAACTAACTATAGGGTTTCTCCACTAAACCTTTTAATCTCTTCATTGTGACTTAGTTCAAGAAAACATCAGTAAAAACCATAATTTTTTTACATATAGTATTATTTAGAAAATAATTTTTGATGGGAAGAAATCATGTGAGGTAAAACAAAGCTGGTACCAAAAGCTATACGAGAAACAAGTCACAATTTTGCATGTTAGGATCTCCTTATCCTAATGACTCAATCCTCAAGACAAACCTCTTAACGTCCAAAGATACATGTCATCACTAACCCATCTTATAGGGTTGATCATCTAAAGTCTCATTACACTAGGGATAACAACTTAAGATCCTCATATGCTCTTCTTTACAACCAATATCCTCCATCCTGGGTCAAGTTCCATAATATCTAGAGAAATATGTCACCACTAACATATATGAGCTTATGGGTCACCACCATTAGGGTTTACTAATCATGTTTCTTGTGTGTACCTCATATAATTCTAAACTGACCTTTCACTAACTCATTAATAACATTGGTCAAATCTAGGGCAAACATCTCACCTAGAGGGTGACTATACAAGATAAGGGTTCTAATTTGGGAGAAAAAAATTAAAATAGTCAGAATCCAACAAACATGGGGTCTGATACCATCTTGTAAGGAGCGAGACCCAATAAGGGATCCACTACCTACTTAAATTTAAGGAACAAATTAATCCATTCCAAACACACTAAGATGTATTCTGAAATAGGTGCACATTTTTCACTTCTCAAATATTAGTATTCAACAAGAAGAGAGTATAGAAGCAGAATAAATTTTCATGACTATATTCAATTTAACATGATTACAAAATATTCTCCCATTTAGGGTTTACATGATTGAACTACCTTAGGATATAAGTGGAGGGATTTCCAACTATCTCAAGTTTATCCCCAAGATATCCACCTAAAAGGTCCATGTCACTAAGTCCAATCTTCCATGTCCTACACCTAGGGTTGGAAGCATACCCCCAAAAAAGGATAAAAAGTAGAAGATATAAGCATAAAGACTGGTATGTGAATATTAAATATAGATTGAGGAAGTTAAGGAAAAAGGGACACCAAATATAACAAGGCTTCCCATAGAATAGGAAAGTACTACCCAAGTGGATATCAAAAGAATATGATTTTTAAAAGATGATATTAAAGAATTGCATTTGCCATTAAATAAAATAAGGTATGCCACAAAAGAAACCATAAATATTTTGGGGCATAAAAGCCATCACCAACAACCAACCTGCATGCATGTGAAATAAGCATAGCACTAGTGAAAATGTAAAGTCAGTGGCGGTTAGGGCACACAACCCGTAACCTAATAGAGAATGGAACACAAACAAACTCCCTTGGCATACAAGCTGCGGTATGGGGCATACAATCATCCATCCCAAATATATAAAAGTGTAGGAGGACTAAACCTCAGTGCATGACAGGGGAATAAAACACAATGCCTAATAATATCACATAGGGGAATAAAACCCCATTGGAATAAAACCCAAATAGCCAAAGTATTACATTACTCCAGGGCTACTGAATCACAAAACATTCATAAATGTAGAGGCAAGTGAAAGTATGGTGATATAAAACAATAAGATGAGAGTATACAACAATTATCATGTGGGGTCAGAGGACCCATAACCTAATATCCAATCATGTCCACAAATGAGATGCAACATATGATCATAAGGTCCACCAAAGGAAGGTTAGTGCATCAAATAGGGTCTCTAGAAGGAATGAAGTGAACAAGATATAAATAAGATTCTAGTAAGATTATCCATCATGTCATGTAAACAAGATCAATAAAAGAATATACGTACTAAAATGGGAAAACCTCTCAAGAGGAAGAGAATAATGTATAGGGCATATGTCCAAAGGACCAAGAGAAAGATAAAAACTAGATTTCTTGCTCAATATATAATAATAAAGAATGCAATCATAGCTCATATCAAGTCTACATATGTCCAAGGTCAACCCTAGATCCAAGCCGGGGTCCCAAGCTACCTATTGAAAGCACATAAGAAATTAGGGTTACATTCATATTAATCATATAAACCCTAAAAATTGACTTTTTATATTAATGAATTAGGTTACCAAAACCATATTATCACTTAGATTTTATTTTTCTTATTTCATAAAATTTTTAGTTTAATTTTATAACTTATGAATTTTAGATATGAAATTTGTATATTTAAACCAACCAACATTGAAAATCACATACTATTGTATCAGATTTAGGTTACAATACTTATATCATTGGGTGGAGAAAAATCTCACATTCTAAGACATATTTTAATTTATTTTTCGGGAAAGTAATTACCCTTTTGTGAATATTATAAGTCCTAGCCAATCAAAAACTCAGAAAAATCCACTTGTACAACTACTTATCCACTCAGAGGGGGAAGTCCCATTGACATAGCCCCATAGTGGCTCATCAAATTACTTGGGCCCAATGTTGCACGATCTGATAAAAACAAAGGCAATGGACTAAAAATCCCTAGACCAGGTTGCAAAATCAATTGAGGAAGTAAAAAATTGTAAAACAAAGATGCATCATCTTATTCTTCTCAAATGAGCCAAAAAGAATAGCTAAAAGAACAAAGCACCAAATTGATGCTTGGTGAGAAAAATCAAAATCCACACAACAACTATGATCAAAACTTTTCTAGAACACTACCCATGACCCTTTTGATTTCAAAGAACTTTTACAGGGGATTAGAGGAGGCTGATAGTCGGAAGACAATCTATGTTAGGAAAACTGTGGAAGGAAAATGGAGAGTAAGGAGAGAAAACCCATGGTGGTTTATAACACCAAAAACATCAACACCCCCATACGGAGAAGAATGTAATGGAAACAATCAAGAGAAAGCACCAAAAAACCACAGATCGAACCAGCTGTTGGAGATCTAACTGAGAGAGAAGTAAAAATGGAGAAAATAGGAATATTGGTCATGTGGATTCTATGTAGGATGGAACATCTTTACATGAAAACACATGGTGATTCTGCGTCGTCTCCCTTGTCGGAGGAGGTTGGGAACACCCCCATCATCCACAGGGTGACAAAGATCCACCAGAGAGGTTGGGGAGGATGATGTCGGGAGACTGGGATGATAAATATGGTGGTATACTATTCCTATGGGTTCTATGGTGGTGTAGGAACTCCCTATATAAAGACCCAAAGGTCAAAGGAGAGGAGAAGATGCTCTGGTTATGTGAATAGGAGATGATGAGGGGGAAGCAAGAAGGTTGGAACTGAATGAACAATAGAGGTTACCAAATTGTAGAAAAGTTTGGGTCACTTTTTATGGAATTTCCAAAGTAATGTGAGATAAAAAAAATCAAAGACAAATCATGAGTAGAGAGGAAGATTTAGAAGGGAGAAGACTAACACTACTATGCATGTAGAGAAAAGGAAAGTCGAGTGGGGAAGGAACCTCTCCAACCCTATGATTTGTCGGAGTTTAACAAAGTTATCGAGGAAGGAATCTCGGACATTAAAATAGTGAACCAAAGTTGAAGGAAAGTAATGAGAGAATTAGGGGATGCATGACATCATTTAATTCTTCAACTTTAGGAAATCCATATGCTTTATTTATATTGTTAGAATATTAAGCATTAAAATTTTATTTTTCATTCCTAATCTATCTAAGGGTTCAAACAAGGTTCAAATGACACCAAATTTGTACCTAGACCAATTAGGATATGTAGAATTAATTTTTGGCATAAATCTCAACTTTTGAGAATGTTTATTAAGCCATATAATTTATTTGAGTCCTTATAGAATTATATTGTAAATTTACTTCATAATTTATTTGTGGCAACTATTATTGATCAATTGAAGTAAGATTTGGAAACTAAACTAATTAATATATAAGGAATCATAATTTAAAAATTATTCATTGTTTTAGGACATTTAAATATTTTATTCAATATTTTGGGATTTAAGTCCTATTTTCTCTTTTAAATAAAACTAGTATCTATAAGATTGTTTTGTTCAATTAATGTGAAAATTTAATCATTGATTGATTTTGGTATGTAGAATCCAAATTTGGGGTTTATTTCCACTTAAGACATTTAGTTTTGCCTTTTTATCCTATTTTCTTCTCTAAGTAAATTAAGATAGTTATTATTGTTCAAATAAAGTGAAACTTGGCACCCAAGCTAACTGGGACCCAAGGAACACAATTTTACCATTATATTTCACTTTTGAGATTTCCTTATATGAGTTATAATACAACTACAGTTTTAGGACCATCACTATCATAACATTAGATTATTAGGTTCATTATTCATAATTTTATAGTTCCATTATCCTCACATTACTACCAAAAGAGTTATATTTTTTTTATTATGCACAAAATTATATATTTAGCCCTTTTATTACATTAATTAAATATTTATTCAGATAATGGGATATAATTCATGGAAATTCACATTATTATTCCAAAGAACATTATACCTCTTCTTAAAGATATTTTATCCATTATTTGCATTTTGGTTAATAAAAGAAACATATGTTAATTTTGTTTATATAATTATGTTGTTATATATAATATGAGTGTATTATGATGCGTAGTACCACTTAATATGCTATGTGCATCTGACATTATCCATTTAGTTATAAAGTTATCCTTATTTTTCCAAATCTGGGTGACTAAACATTCTAATGTCTTAATCATGGGATCAAGATAAGATTTCTAGATTTTGGGACATTATAATTAGGTGTGGCTTCAATCTATTCAACAAAAGTCCTGAACCTACAATCACAATTATTATAACTTATGATCATATCATAGGATGCACTATCTGATTAATGCAAATATGATATAGAGTGACAATGAAGCTAAAAAAGAAAGTAACACTCTGGTTGCCTCTTGAAAAGCAGATTTGTTTAATGTCAATTGCTTGACACTCAAAGCTCAATCATTATATGTAAGTGGAAGGAGCATGAGAGGTTGGTTGACCTATATATCATGCATTACTAAGTAATTCTTAGAAGTTGGTCATTGAATTTGAATTTCCAATCTTCTCTCTCCAAATTTTAATGTCTCAGTGGGGACATATATGCTTGATGATGAATGTACCTGACTGTAAGGTCTTGAGCTTTCTTGGAAAGAGTCGAAGACATGAATTGTGAAGTAATACTTGATCCCTGAGTTGCATATATTTCCTATTCAAGTGTCTGACATGCCACATCTTGGTATGCTCCTTCTAAATGTGTGCATTCTCATACGATGTCAATCTTAGCCTTCTAGTTACTATAGTTGAACTAAGTCCATTTTTTTACACAGAGATAAAGTTGAGTTGTTTCATGGCTCATCGAGCCTTGTGTTCAAGCTCCACTAGTAGGTGACAAGACTTACCATATATTAATTGAAAAGATGTAGTGCCCAATGGTATGTAAGAAATCATGTAAACCCTATTGTTGATATGCCCTGAGAGCCAATCATATGATGATTGTAATGATACATCTTATAATTGATTTGATTATTAATAAGGGAAATTCTGATTATTATGTTTGTTTCAATATGCGATAATGAATAAATATAATAATGTACTAAGCATGTATGACTCAATAACATGTGAATTCAACTTTAGGACCCGAACATGATATCATGTGTATGTTAAGACTATTCACTGTTGTCTTCGTCCCTAGTTGGATATTATTGTGAATATTAGGACAACAATAATACATCAAGACTAGTACATGTGTTGATTGATGGCTATGTTCATTTGTCATGATATTGGATATCTAATAAAACACATAGGTACATGTTATGAACAAGTGTAGTGGTTAGACCCACTTTGGGTGTGATACATGGAAGACAATAATGACAGTAAGAATCACATATGTGATAGTGGTGGTTATGGTCCTTAGACTTGAAGTCACTGTAGTGATCACATATCGTTCAGTGGGATTTAACGCCACTCAATGTGGTCTTGAATATGGGTTTCTATACAAGTAATGATTATGTGCATTGTAACACATGTGGATTAGTATGAGTGTTGTAGATGGAATTTTTCCCTCCCATTAGAGTGATATCCATGCCACTTGATGATTGAGACTTTGAAATGCATAGCCATGCGCATGTGAGTCAATATATGATATTGAGCTTATGTGTATCTCAAGTAGTCTACTTTGGATCAAGAAAAAAAGATTGAACATTAAGAGGATGACTTTTCTATGCCTCGTATTCTATCTGGATATCAGAGACAAATGTATTATATAATCACTGTAACATTGGTCACAATACTAGGTTAAAGTTGTCCTTTAACTCCTTCAATTACTTGGGTAGCAATGAAGTCTTGATATATACCTATCATCACTTGTTAAGTCATAATATGATTATGAACATTACTACCAACATGAGCACTGGAATAGGAGTATTGTGGACATAATTGGAAATGTTCCAAGTCAAATTGATTACTAAAATGTTTACATAATCAATTAGAAGAAATTTGAAATATAATCCAAGATAATTGGTTAACAATTTAAGCCAATTGATTGGATCTAAATTATTAACTTATATGATAAGTCGACCAGATAAACTGAGCGGTTGATTAGAATTGAAATCCAGTGACAGAAAGTTAGTTATTAGAATTATGTGATTAATTGATTAATTAGTTAACGACATGATTCTAGAATATTCTAGATTCCTATTTGCCTATCCACAAGGTCCGCTTTAAACAACCACAACCTTTTGTTTCCCAGGGTTTTGGAAATCCTACTCCCTTTCCTCTCCTATTTAATGTGGTAGGATAGACATAACATAGTGAGAGAGAAGGAGAGCGACTATGACTCTAGCATGTCACTAAGTGAGAGACTTATCCTTCTCCTTGCCTCAGGCAACACAATGAGAAGTTCCAATCCATCCACGTGGACTACATAGAGATGCATGCGCCGTGCGACTATATTCAGATGATGTTGACAAAGACCATATGTGCATGCGAGGAGCGTCAAATACCACCACACGAGGGGACATCATTGGACTTGATCCACGACAAGATATACCTTGTGCACCCTATTTCTAGATACATTGTTGTCAATGAGATCTACATGTAGGATACATGGAGAATTTTTCTGTTGTTTCCACTATGTTTGTCACTCCACATTTCATAACAAAGCAAGAGTGTATCATTTGTCTTTTTGGGCCTAATTATGTATTGTCCTGTTGACTGTCTTCTCTAGATTTTTGATCTTGAAAGTGGAAACCTCCACTAGGACACTCGTCTCAGGGTGATACGGAGTATCCACACAGTGAGAGACATCATAATTGTAAAGGAGAGCTTCAAAAATGCAGCCATGAAACTGTGATCCACTATCAAAATGACAGTGTAGGGGACTCCAAAGAATAGAAAGTTAATATCTTTGAAAATCTTAATGACTAGATTGGAGTCACTTTAAATGATGGGGATGACTTCTACCAATTTGGAAACATAATCAACAACAACAAGAATGTAGGAGAAGACATAAGAGGAGGGAAACACACCCATTTAGTCCACACCCCAAATGTCAAAGTTCTCCACTTTTTGCCAAAGGTTGAGTGTCATATCATCCCTCTTGCAAATATTGCCAAATAATAGACATTGGTCACATGACTTGACATAGATGTCAACATCCTTGAAGAAAGAGGGCTAGAAAAATAGACATAGAAGGACTTTGAAGGTAGTATTTTTGGAGCTCATGTGGCCTCCAATAGGGCCATAATGACATTGTAGGAAAATGAGAGGAGCTTCCTCTTTGGAGATGCATAAATGGTAAAGGCCATATGAACATACCTAGAATAGATAAGACACATCCCGATACTAATGGTGGATGTCTCATATGAACTTAAAAAAGTGAAATATGGATGAAGCACTCCTGTAGCAAGGTAGTTCACAAAATCAACATACTATATGGTGAATGTGGTCACCTTCAACAACTGATCACCAGGGAGGGAATTCTTCATAGGCACTAGATAACTATGTTGGGTGTGTAGTCAGTTGAGATGATTGATGGAAGCAATTTTCTTTCCCTTTTGTCCTTAATTTCTTGATTAACTCATGTAGCAACAAGATCCACCCGGTCAACCTAGCATTCACGTCCTTATTTGACATTAAGTATTTGGTAGCAACATGATTAGTGTAAAAAATCACTTGTGATCCTATTAGATAGGAGTCTTTTCAAAGGCATAGATAATGGTTAGAAGCTCCTTTTTAGTGGTTGCATAATTCCTTTACACATCGTCCAACATTTTGCTCACATAGTAAATGAAATGGTGTTTCTCATCGTAGTGCTACCCCAGAACTACACCTACGACATAGTTATTGGAATCACCCATCATATAAAAAAGGAAGTGACTAATTTGGGGCACAAAGTATGAGGGTATAAATGAGAGAATCCTTCAGGATGGTGAAAATCTTAATGTAATAAGATTCAAAGATGAATTCCACATCCTTCTAAAGAAGATTCATAAGACATTTAGTGATTAAATAGAAGTTGCAAATGAACCTCCCATAGAACTCAACATGTACATAAATGCCTAGACTTATTTAAATGTAGTTGTAGGACATAATTTGGCAGTCACTTCTATCTTTTCCTTGTCAACCTTGATTCCTCTAGAGTTGATGTGATGTCCCAGAACAATTACCTCCACCATGAAGTGGCATTTTTATCAATTAAGCACTATATGTGCTTCTTCACAATATTCTAGGACAGGGAAGTATGATGTGGGCATGCATGGAAATATTCTCTTTAGATAGAGAAATCATCCATGAAGATCTTGTATCATTTTAGAAGGCCAGAAAAGATAGTAGAGATGCATCTCTAGAATGTGGTAGGTGCATTGCATAGTCTGAAGGGCATCTAGAGGAAGGCACACATGCTAAAGGGTCACATGAAGATAGTCTTTTCTTAATCACTAAGGTGGATGGGGATTGTAGAATTTAAAGTATCCATCTAAGTAACAAAAAAAACTCCTAGTGTGAAATACTCTCTAGGACTATATTAAGAAATGGGAGTCAGAAGTTGTCCTTTTGAGTAGCATTTTTGAGTTTGTGATAATCTATGCACATGTGCCACCCGATTATAGTGTGGGCTGCTATAAGCTAGTTCATAATGATTGTAGTACCTCTTTTCCTTGATACTATTTGTACAAGACTCACCCATGGTAATAGATGGGATAAATGATCCCATAATGTAATATATTTATCACTTTCTTATGCAAGACCTCATTTACAATTGGTTTTGACTTATGTTGAGGCTCGAAGGAGGACTAAGAGTTTTTGATCATATCAATGATGTGCAAATAGAGGGCTTATCTCACTTCATTTAGATCAATTGTCTTGTAGCTTAATGCCTTTTGCCTTCTCCTTAGTTCAATAAACATCTAATATTCTTGATTAATGACGAGATCTGCATTGATGATGACTATGAAGATTTTTTGCTCATCTAGGAAGATATATTTTAACCCTTCAGGAAAAGGCTTCATTTATGATGCAATGGGTTCCTTATCTTCTTCTTCAATTATGGATATAGACTTGAGGACTTCAAACTCAGCTTTAGGGTCTTCCTAAGGATTGCTTAGGTAAAATAGAATTCTCTTTGTGTGTTCATCATTCAATTAATGAGCATTAGTGTCGATGAGTGTGGTTTCAAGAGGTTCTTCAAAGGAGGGATTCTCCTTCCACTAATGTGCCATCTTGTAAATACAGTGAATGAGGAAGCATTGTTCTTACAAAAGGGACCCCTTAATACTCTATAAAACCTTGAAGCCAAGTGTGTATGTCCCAATATTTAAGGGTTACGTCCAACTTCAACATTGATTAGGGCTCTGATAGATTCAAGGAAAGGGAGACCAAATATAAGGGGATAGAAAAGTCCTCCTTTATGTCCATGATGAAAAAATACATGGGCATAAGATTTGGGTTCCACCCTCACATTAATGTCTTCTATGATCCCCATAAGGGTGGACATAGAAGAGTCAAAGTTGAATCACTATGCCAATAGAAAGACATCAGTGATGAAGCTGAGTCTTTTTCATAGGTTGTAAGGCATGATATAAATACTTTCTCCAAGAATAGCTTGACCTTTTTGGCATTTAGAATCTCCAATGAATAAAGATATGCCAAAGGATCCAAGTTCCTTGAGTTTATGTGGCATCTTACTCTTGACGATATCAGATGTCATCTTTGCAAGTTTCACCAACTTGTACTCTTATGTTGTATACTTGCAAGTAAAGACAACTTTAAAAAACTTGGTCCAATAAGGAATTTCTACTAGAGTATCAAGGAAGGGAATATCAACATGGAGTTCCTCCATTTCTTCCTTAAACTTCATGAATCTTGAGTCTACCTATGTCTAAAGTAAATGGATATGGTAAGGCGATCACAACTTGTAGTGGGTAACAACTGGGTATAACACTTGGTGTATCTTGTTCAACCATCTCAAGACTAGATGCACTGCTCATCTTTGGATATTCAGTCACTTACAACAACATGAGTGAATTTTTTGTCACCGTCCTCTTCAAGATTCAACTTATTGGTGACTGGGACTATTAATTCTGGTAGAAAACACTTATAATCTATGGACACAACCTTCAATTTTCTCCTCTTCATGCTTGAGGTTGTTTTTGGGTTGATTAGAAAATGAACTCACTAGATGGCGAATGGTGATATCAATCTTTGATAGTTGAGTCTCCATGGATTTATTATATGCCTATTGGTTTTCTAGAATCTTTACAATAGCGTCCAAATGACCATAACTTCCAAATACATGTATGTTCTTCTAGTTGCGTGCCCTAGGAGAAGTGTTCCTTGATTATTGTAGAGTTGCTACATTGGATTGTAGTTTTTGCCTTGATTGGAGTTGTTGTTATATTGTACAAGATTGCATTTATTCTGGTGTTAGTTTTAGTTATGTTGGTGTGGAAAACAAGATGAGAGGCTAACAATATATTTTCTTATTGATATATGGAAAACTTCTTTCCCATATATAGGATAGGAGACAACTATAAGGAAAGCAAACTTAACCCTAATGGGCCAAGACAATTAGGCCCACACAAAATAATAAAGAAATAAAAATAATTCTAAAACTCACCCTCAAGTTGGAATGAGTGAAACACATATACTTGCAAGACTCAACTAGATGACAAATAGAAAATAAAAATGCAAATCCCCATACAAGATTTTCACTCCCCCTCAAACATGACTCTAGAAAAACTATTGAATGACGCCACCTTTGAAGTTATGTCCTGTATGTTGGAAATACGTGAGCTTAGAGATGATCTTTTAAAGGGAATCTGGAATGAAGAACATTTGATAAATGGAATCCAAATGCCATAAAAAAACTCAATCAAAAGAACTACGACTATGCCATATTCACTGGAAAGGTACGAGTTGTATATGCGTATTCAACGCATCCCATGTACATAATGTTGTATGAGCACAAAAAGTTTGGCATTAATGCCTAAAATTGAGATCCTTCAGTGACGCCTAAAAGTAATGGCCAATCGAAATTAAGCATAGATAGGCAACCCATGTGCATGAATAAGAAGAGTGTCATTGGAAAAGAGATACACCAATGATGCACTAGAAGCATGAAGAGCCACAATGTTATTAGGAAATATATAAGCCATGAAACTCTGGAAGCAAAATGTTTATTGGGAATGAACTGCCAAAAAGACATCAAAAGTTGGAAGTGTTGAATAATAAGAAGCTCCATGAAGATTAAATAACATGAATTGATACAAATAATCTCTCATACTCCCTCTTCATACATTCTCTCTTTCCCATACTCTCTATCCTCTCTATCCCCACACCTAAAGTGAGTGAGTAGTTTGTGTCAAAAAGAAACAATACCAGTCCAATATGTTGAAAGAGATGCACACATGAGGGGTGGTAGGGGGCATTAAATTGGAAAAGGTGAGGAAGAAAAATAATCACAATGCCACTCCCCTTTTTTGTTCTTTATAAACTAGCATGGGGTCTTTTATTTGACAATATCTCATAGATATTACTAATAACGTGAGCCAATGTGCTACATGACCCAATTAGACAGATCCAATTTGAAAAATAAATGGATCTCTGTGTTACCCAAAAAGGATATTTGTCTGTATTTAGGCACAAAATAAATGGATTAGGTCACAAAATAGATCTGATTATTAGTAGGCATATTGTGTATGGGTAGGAATTCACAAAAATCAGATCCAATTTAAACATACCCAATCTTCTCTTATACCATGTGGAAAACAAGTTGGGAGGCTAATGATATATTTTCTTATTTATAGATGGAAAACACCTTTCCTATATATAGGAGTGGAGGAAACTACAAAGGAGGCGAACTTAACCCTAATTATCCAAGACAATTAGGCACATGTAACATAATAAACTAATTAACAATACTTGTAATAGTTGGAAACCAAGAGGATCTCAAACTTGGTTTCATTTTTGTCCTTTCTTAATATTACGTGTGTCCATTGCTCCATTTGGGTTCCCATACTAGAATCCTGGATGGTTTATCAGTAGGTTGGGGCCATAGTAGCCCTACCCTAGAATAGAGTTGATAATATTGACCTCATAAGTGACTGGGGAGAAGTTAAATTGAGGTTGGTGCATGTTCATTGTAGCTTGGTAGAGGTGATTTCACTCTAGACTAGTGGCCCCTCTACACTGAAAATTTGGAAACCCTTTTGGGATCCCTTAGCTTGAAAATATGGTGAGCATATCTACCCATACCCCTATAAGGATGAATTGAGGTTGTCTTGTTTGAGGGCTAGTGCCTTCAAAGATTCAACAATATCCTTTAGACTAGACCTGTCTTCCACCATGGAAACCTTCAGAACTCCTCTCTAGCGCGATGAGACTCAATTAGCTTGGTTATTTTCTCCCTTACTTATATACTTCCACATAAAAGAGGCATTGAGAAAATACTTTATGTAATTATCTACTCCCCTATAGAAGTTTTTAATAAGTTGTGTACATAATTCTATGATGAGGGCATTTGCATAGTAACTCATTGTATCAATAGCAAGCTTCAAAAAGAATCTTAGTTAGAAGTTATTTGAACTGGGTGATACCTTTATTAGTGAGGGAATAATAGAATAGTTGTAACTTGATAGCCTCATTAGACACACAAACTTTCTTTCTCGGTCCATAGAGATTTATGAACTTCTATAAATGGTCATGCACATCCTCTCTGGCTATCAAACAAAGCTACTATTTTACATCATCTTCACCCACTACGTTCTGATTTTACAATTTTACACTTAGGTATAGAGGCACTCTTGTAGATATCTTTGTCTTTTTAGTTGTTCAGGTTCTTGTAATTCTTTCTACATAGTGGATCTGGCTTGCATCAACAATATGCCCCTCTATGCTATGAGTGTTGCTTCTACTTTGCGATTGATCTCCTCCTCCACAATCTTGGCTATGCCTTCATGAAGGAGCATGTGGTAGGATCCTTTGATCTCAGGTTCAAAGTTTGAGATGGAGTTGATGATACAAGAATGTCACATGCACACTAGATGTTTGAAGGGCACACAAACAAAATTGGATGGTTGAAGATGAGTTGAATATAAGATCATTTGCAATATTTTCAATTGTAAAGAAAAATCCTAACTAATACAAGTTAGTTAAATTGATCAGGAAAAATAGCTATCCATGACAACAATGTAGAAAGTTTATGCAACATTCATCGCACATGCAAGTTTCCCTAGGATTGAAATCTCTAGGTTTTACCTTGACTAAATTTATGAAATCCCACCGCAAGCATATGTATCTTATCATAGTATAGTTAAACATTGAACCAAAAGGACAATGTATTTGATCAAATTAATTGAGAAAGAACTAGTACTTAACATAGAAGTTGAATTTTGTTTGTTAAGCTAATATTGGAAACAACAATAGTCTAGATTAAGGTTTCAATTACAATATGATGGAAACACTACAGTGGATGGGTTTCACCACCACTACCTATCATTTAGTCTCTCACTACATCATAATGAGTATGAACACTTATATATTGAGGCAGGGCAAATCCCCTTTCTAGTGTTAGGATTGAAACTAGAGACATAATAATCCAAGCACGTTGTCATGTTACCTAGAGATTATATATCTATCACCTAGAAACACGTATCTAAAGTTCATATCATGGGTCTAACATGAGACCCATGATATCCTAGATCTCAAAGTTCTCTACATCCAATATTTGATAAAGATACAAAATAGTCAACTGGACTAAATTTGCAAGCACAATACATTTGATTCAAAACGTATCATGTTTCATGCAAGAATAGATGCAACATCAAGAATGAAAATTGGTAGCAGGGCTACTCTCCACACCCTAGATAGATGACTACTTTCTCATGACAGTGAAAACAAAATTAATAGGAAAAGAAAGGTAGAGAGTCATAGTAGAAATGAAAGATAAAGGCACATACGCGGTGAACAAATTCCTATATTTGTGATGAAACCAAACAACACAACAAAATGTTTGCCCCTTAATGGTTGTTAGTGGTAGACTTGGAGTAGTTTCTCTTCCTTATTCAAGAACTAGTTCAGTCATCACAAGAGTAGATCAAGTGGATCAACAATTGTTTGACGGTGACTGTCACATATGGAAGTGGGGCATCACCAGTGATGTGTCTTTTTGGGTCATGTCCTCGAATGCTTGGCGGAGGTGGTAGTGTCATCCACTGATTAAAATCATTGATGGAAACTAGAGGTAGATGCTAGAAATGAATTTGAGCAGCCTGTTGTGTCAAGAGTGGATAGTTTTTGTGGAGGACAAGGAATTCTATTTAGAGACACCTGTTAGTGTTTGGAACACTCCAAGTTGTCTTACAATTAAGTGGTCAAACACCATGAATGTGAAGAGGCGATAGTGAAAGGAACATGACTAGTATCATGATGTTTAAAGTTCCCATTTAGTATCAAATGTGGGAGACTTTCATTAGTGGTTGAGCACTTGGAAAAAACATCATTGATGAACATTGGGGCATCATTGATCTTTGGCATCGACATAAAAACATAGGAACATCGTTAGTAGATGAGTTATGAGTTTTTGTCGGTAGGTAGCGTTAGAGTTTTCTTTAGTAGACATATATTGGATTTCCCCTGACTTTTGTTTGTGTAGGTTGTCATTGGTAGAGGATGTGAAAATTCTCATCAATAGGCAAAGGTCAACATTTTGTTCATAGGTGGATGCCAAAGTTCCATTGAAAGTTTGCAACATGACTTTCTTTAGAAGGCGGATATAGCATTTTCACCGGTAGACAATGTCAGGGTTCAATCAATACATGATTTCATCTGTAGGAGGGAGAGAGTGTTTTCATCAATATAACATGTGAGGACTTTGATTCTCTTATCTTAGGGATCCATTCTCATCATAGTCATATATCATTATACTTTACTAGGCAAATGCATGGGATGATTAGTAGGTGATGTACTATGATCTATTTGTCCAATCCTAGCATGTCTAAGTAACTCTAGACAAATACATCAATGTAGTTGTGTATGAGTTTTGTGTGTTGATATTTGATGATTTGCGGTATGCAAACCCCAATTTTGACTTTGTGTGGCTTGGGGTTAGAGTTGATATTAACATATTTGCATATTGTATTCAATGAGAAAGGGTTGGTTCTCTTTTAACATATATTTTGGGATGGGGAGATCTTAGAACTCTGATTCATAAATGTAGATTTGTGCTTCTTCTCAGAAATAATCATTGAACTCATGTCTGGAAAGAGTGTCTTAAATATTTTTCTTCATTTTGTAATTTTTTTGATGTTTTTTGTGGAAGGTGAGAGCATTGTGGAGCATGGTCGAATAACCAGTGGGATCTTTACAACAACAAATGGACTTGTTCTTCAAGTCAAATTTTTTATAGTGGATGCATTTTTCCCTTATGACATTCCACTCCTCCTTGTGTCAATCTTGTATTTAGTCTATGCTTTACATGGGGATATGAGTCATTCTAGATCTTTTGTGATACCTATTTCAAACATTTCATTGCCCCCATCCATCAAATATTTTGTAAGTGTTGTCATATTCATCATATGTGACTCTATAATATTCTTACATTTCATCAATGCTCCATTCCTTGAATTCAATTCTTACATGGAGATTTGGGAGTGGACATAGGTGTTTTGAAGTTGTTTAGACTGAACAATATCCCCATTTGTACGCCTATTAGATAAATGTTTTCCTTCATGTATTCATCAACAATTTCATCATCTCGGTCATCCAAAGGACATATATAGTATTCCTTCATGGTCCACTCCTTTTATTCTTTGAGCATGGTAGGTCAACCACTAGGGTGAGTGTATATTTGATTATGTTCTCTTCTGGAGGGATGAATATGTATTTTAACTATTAGTTTTTCTGGACATTCCATACAACTTTAGTAATGAGGGTGATTTCTGTAATGTTGGTAGAAATGTCTGGGTACTGGTCTTGTTCTATATCATCAATCTTAATGAGGTAAGGTGTCATCACATGTACAATGGATCTAGAAGTGATGGAAGTATTTGTGTAGTGTAAATACTATAAGGGAAGTAAGAACGGGGACCGTTGCACTCAGGGCCTAGGTCCCATCTATACAATACCCTAAGCCAATGCTCTTCATCAAGATGTGTAAGGAGTGAGACCTGAGAAGGGATCCACTCACTAAATTTAATAAATAAACCCATATAATTCAGACACACTAACAAGTATGCTGGGAAAGATGTATATTTTTTATCTCAAAAGAATGGTATACAAGTATAGTATCATAATAAAATATCATGACAATTTTTAGTTTAGAAGATTAGATAATAATCTACCACTTGGGGTTTACATGAAAGAAACAACTACTTCTCTAAGTAGAGGTATGTCCAAAATATTTGAAGTCTATCTCCTAAGAGTCAACTTCACCAAGCCAAGTCATCATGTCAAGTCCACCATGTCCTTCACCTAAATGGTTAGAAGCATATTCCATAAAAGAGACAAAGTGCATGTTGTCAACATAAATCTGGTATGTGAATAAAAACAGAGATTAAGCAACATTAAGGAAAAAGAGAATCAATAATCTTTATCAAGGGTTCCCATATCAATAGGGAAATATAACATCCAAATGGATATCAGAGAACATTTGAAGGAGATAAAAGTAAAAGATTTCATGACTTAAACAATCTCACAACAATATATCACAATCATAAATAGTTGTATGATGAGTGATAACCAGACTAGCATATACTAAAAAGTAGGATATGGACCCATATATTACATAACCAGGGGTAGGAGGACTGAAACCTCAATATCAAATAAATATAGTATCTAAAGGAGGATTAAAATCTGGGTGCATTGGAAGGAGGACTAACACCTCAATACCCATAATATAATATAGTGCAGGGGAGCTAAAATCTTAGTGCATTAGCAGGAGGACTAAAACCACAATGCTTAAATTATATATAGTGTCACTACTTCTATTTATAACTTGTCAATCACACATACGAATAGGCCATGCAAGATAAATTATAGTCATGCTCAAATAAGGGATGAGAACATCCAACTGATATAAATTGGGGCCATAGGATCCATAAACAATTATTTGACCATATCCAAAATGAAGATGTATCATAATACCACAAGGGGCCATCAGAAAAAAATATGATTTTACATGGTTTGATCCTCAAATTAGGGTTACTACATGCAATAAGATGAACACGATAAAAATAAGGGTTCAATAAGCATATCCAACAAATTAAGAAGATGACAAGATCTATTTCAGTACACCTGATCCAAATAGTCCAATCTAAACATGAAAGATGGATTTCCATATACTAATACCTCATGGAGGTTTAAGAGAGAGAAGTAAGAAAGTAATTTCTCACTATGATTCATAGGTTGATTCAACATACCTTTTTTGAGAACCTAACTACTTAAATTTCCACTTTGGTTAGAGTCTAGGATTCTCCAAACCTAGATGCATGAAATTTGTGTTAGGGTTTCCGTTAATACCATTCAACTAGTCAGAATCCTATAAATAGGTTTTCTAAAAAAATTAGAATTGAACTCTAAAAACACTACTAATATATCCATATCATTATCTTGATTAAAAAACATAATTATTTATGATTTTAGGACATTGCATCAATTGGTTATCCTTCATTGAATCATTGTACTTATTTAGATTTACATTAAAAATCCCAAACATTATTTTCTCAACAAATTTGATCAAGGCACAGAAAACCATACCACAAGAAAGTTCTCATTTGTATGATTCCATAATATAGTTCTACATATTTTTCTGTCTTGATATAAATTATTTTAAAGGATTACACGTTTAAGCCAATTTTTTGAGAAAATTTCATGCAAGCATAACTTTAGCCATGGTGGCACATTGAGATGATCCGACTGAGGCCAACTACCTGGATTAGACCCAATCTCAAAAACAACATAATTGACAACAAGGGACAAAAGAGAAAGACCAATGCACTCCCTAACAGGTGTGACAAAATCAAAGGAACGAGGGTGGGTTAATAACCAAAAATAATTTGTGGGATTGTTCTTCCTCCAATCCAAATAGAACATAGCTCCCAAAGATCAAACCTAAAATTGTAGATCAAACTATGGAGTAAAATGGGTATATCCCTCACTAAAATTGAGATCTCCAACCCCACACAGACTAAACAAGTTCAAACACAATCATGTACAACTCTTGAACAAGCCAAGGAACCTCCCGCCATGGACACGTAGCAAGAAAGTTGGAAAATAACAAAGGAAGAAGAGGAAGAGGGAAACAAGGAATCACTTACCCTCAAGAAGACCAAAAGGTAGGAGAAGCATCTAAATATCACAACAAACTAATCCCATTGCTCATAGATCCTTGCAATAGCTAGAGTCATCTTGAGGATCCTCAAGTTATAGTGAAGACATCTAGAGTTGGGGAGTGGTATGCAGAGGTAGTTGGGATAAAACTCACAAATAGAAATCAAAATAGGATATATGGTAGAGGTGGAGTTTTGGTTTCATAGAGTTCCAAAGACCTAAAGAGGCAAGGTTACAAAAAGGAAATAAATTAGAGGATAAACAAGGGAAAGGGGGAACTAGAGTTGGCGAGAATCCTTCTAAGCAAAAGATCTATAAATAGTACATGACTCTGAGTTTGGGGTGATGAGAGGAGTATGTGGGGAAATGGATTTCAGACCAAGGAGGGAAAGATAGGAAGAAAGAAGAAGGAGAAGAAATGAGGGCTCTGTATGAGGAAACTCTGCCGAAGATGGAAGGTAGGACAAAAGAGAACATACATGCCATTAGCATCTAATGATTGTAGGAGTGTGAAAGTATTAGATAGCCAAGAAAAATAGTGTATTCCAAATAAATCCAGGAAACTTTAGGAAACCAAGAGATATCTACCTAAAATTGTACATTTTAACATTTTTTATTTTCTATTTTGTTTGAGGGCTCAACCAAGGTTCAAATGAAGTTGAATTTGACACCTAGACTAATTTGAGGGTGTAGAGTCCTAATTTGAGATAAGGTTTCTCCTCCTATGTAGTCATTAAATATATTATTTGTTATTTTAGTCTTTTAGTTTATTTTCTCATCTAAATGGAATAAAGTAATGTAGGATTATTCATTTCATCTCAAACTTGGCACTCAAGCTAATTGGGACTCAATGAATATGATTTTTGAGTTATATTTTAGTTTTAGGTTTCCTTTTATGATTTGTAATGCAATTATTGTTTAGGCTCATTACCTTTATATTTATCACAATATTACAAAATTGACGGACTCAATGATGAAGATGGGCAATGGAAGACGGAAGACGCAGAGGTAGAAAAAATTATTTTGGGTTTCTTCCAAAACCTATTTCAGATGTCCAACCCCTCGGGTTGGGAAGAGGTGGATAGAGGTATATCAAGGAAAATAGACGAAAACACTAGACAAAGACTGGAACAAGATATCACAGATGAAGAAATTAAGACAACCCTAAAAAACAAGCACCCAAACAAAGCACCTGGCTCGGACGGTATGAAAGCTTTGTTCTTCCAAAGGTATTGGCATATTATAGGGGAGGATGTTTCCAATTTTATCAAAGGATGGTTGAAATATGATAGTATTATAGCAGAACTTAACAAGACTCTAGTGGTGCTAATTCTGAAGGTTCAGAAACCAACTAAGCTGGGAGAGTTCAGACTGATTTCTCTTTGTAATGTCATGTACAAAATATCATCTAAGATACTGGCGAATAGACTAAAAACTATCATGAATGACATTGTCTCAGAAAACCAAAGTGCTTTTATCTTGGGAAGGCTCATTACTGATAATGCTCTCATTGCCTATGATCTCTTCCATACTATGAAAGGGGAAAAGCAAAAAAAGAACGGGCACTTGGATTTAAAGCTTGACATGTCTAAAGCCTATGACAGAGTAGAGTGGGGCTTTGTTGATTATATTCAAGGAAGGTTGGGGGTTGGAAGTAGGTGGAAGAACAAGACAATGGACTGTATGTCGAATGTATCCCATTCCTTTGCCATTAATGGAGACCATACCAAAAGGACTCAACCATCACGCAAACTACGCCAGGGAGATCCTATCTCACCCTACCTCTTTATTCTATGTGCTGAAGCTTTTTCTACCTCTCTCAGTCTAGCTACTCAACATAATATTATTCACGGCTTGAGGGCTAGCCGTCATGGCCCTCACATTTCTCACCTTTTCTTTGCAGACGACTCAATACTTTTTGCTAGTGCGACCGGAGAAGAGTGCCTAAAATTAGCTGACATTATCAGCCAATATCAACGAGCATCAGGGTAGAAGATCAACTTAACCAAGACTAAAGTTTCCTTTAGCAAAGGGGTCCAAGGTGGAAGGAAAGAGGAGATAAAAGAAATCCTAAAGGTAAAGGGGGTGGAGAATCATGGGAAGTACCGTGGGCTACCCATGTCAGTGGGTAGATCCAAGAAATAGGTGTTCTCTTACATCCAGGAGCGTGTATGCAAAAAACTATAGGTGTGGAAAGAGAAGTTGTTGTCTAAGGCTGGAAAAGAAATCCTCATCAAAATGGTGGTTCAAGCAATACCATCATATATCATGAGCATTTTTCAGCTGCCTTCAATCTCCTAAACCTGATCAACAACAACATATCCAGGTTCTAGTGGGGGGCCAAAGGGAATGAAAGGAAGATGGCCTGGATGATTTGGGAGAACCTCTAAAAACCCAAGAATCAAGGAGGTATGGGATTCAGAGACCTCAACGTTTTCAACTAGGCCCTCTTAGCTAAACAAATATGACAACTACTTCACAGAGAAGACACACTGGTCTACAAGGTTCTAAAATCTAGATACTTCCCAAACGACACCATCCTAGACGGGAGAAGAGGTTATAACCCCAACTACATGTGGAGTAGCATATGGAACTCCAAAAGCATCATTCTTGAGGGGCTACAATGGAGAGTAGGTGACGGATCAAGAATTAATATATGGGAGGAAAATTGGATATCAGGCATCAGGGGTAGCCTCTCAGCGGCTCATGGCATTTCATCCACAACCATTACAAAAGTGAACCAACTTCTGAAGGCTAAATTTGCAAGTTGGAACGTGGGAAAGGTCAACACCGTTTTTACCACAGGGATTGAGAACAAAATCCTCAATATTCTCCTTTGTGAGATGAGCCAAGAAGATAGGGTCTTTTGTAGAGCAAACAAAAGGGGGGACCTGTCGGTGAGATCAGCTTATTGGCTTGCCATGCAAAAACCTATGGTGCTACAACAGAAGACGAGGGGGTGCACTAAGAAATGGTGGAACACACTTTGGAGAAGAGGGATGCTGCCGAAGGCAGCCCACTTTCTATGGCGCTGCTCGTCGGGAGCATTAGCCACCCTGGGACATTTGTCCGACATGTATTATCACCTTACCGACTGCTACAGTATCTGCAATGGGGAGAAAGAGAGCATCAACCATCTTCTTTTCACATGCAATGGAGCTTGGGAACTATGGGGTACATGGCCACTGAGGAAGTAGGCACTGATAAAGGAAGTGGAGCATATTCAAACAGTAGAGGCTATTTTTAGGCTTACAAACTTAGGGAACATGGATGAAGATGATGAGATGATTTCAGCTCTTTGGGCGGTATGGATGAAGAAAAATGATATCATTTTTGGCAACAGGGTCTACCCAACTTCTACAATCCAACGAGCTCTAGCAAGAATGCTAAAGAGCCATCATGAACTATAGAATCAAATAACCGATCAAAGGAGTGCAGAACCAGTGAAGAGATGGATAAAGCCGTGACCAAACACCATTAAAGTCACCTGCGACGCTGTCGTGGACATACAAGGTCTGGATGGGTCAGGACTGGCCTAGAAAGATAGTGAAGGGAGTCTTGTGCTCATCCATGGCACAAGGATATCGACCCTTCAAGACAACCTGTGCTGAAGCATGAGCGATCAAGGAGGGGTTGAAGATGTCTAGCAAGATGCAGTTGGATAATTTGCAAGTGGAATCTGATTCAGAGGTTGTTATTAGAAGTATCAACTCAAGTGAAATGAGAAGAGACCTGCTGGGGACAATTCACAAGGACATCTGCTCATTAAGATCTCTGTTTACTAGTATTTCCTTTTCTTTTTGTAGAATACAAGCCAACGACCTTGCCCATGCGCTTGTAAGAGAGGCATCTAGTAGTGCTAATCCTTTTAGCTTTTCAAATTCATTTCTTTTTATGTAACTGACTTGGCTCAAGCCAATTTGGCTAGTTAATGGGTTTAAAAAAAAATCATAATATTACATCATTATCATCAACATTCATTAATTAAAGTATTATTATTCTCACCTAGTTGTCAAAAGGGTTATAGTGTATTGTATTGCACACATATCCATATTTTACTTGTTCACCCCCTTAACTTCATCAATTCAATATTGACTTATATGATGGTTCACTATTCATCTTCACTTATTTTAAACATCCAATTATTATCACACTATATCTATTTGTTACATTATTGTCCACATGAGTGATTCATTTATATTTATTCACATTAGATTAATAAATATGCATATGCCAACCATTATATGTGTATTAGTTAAATAGGTGACATACATTAGATATTAATTAACATATTTACAAATCAAGCCATGATTAGGTGATTACATCTAATATATGTGTATTAATATATGTTATATGCACCTAGTGTTACTGTTATAACTTGGTTTTTCACATGTGTTTATGTAATTAAAATGTTATTATTTCAATAAAAAGGACCAATTGAAAATATGTTGTGCCTTGTTTTGAAAGTATGGCCTTCTTTTGCAATTTCCCATTTGTTGTGAATTTTGTGGTTTCTTACTATTTTATTGATCCAATAATGGATATAAGGGAAAAGAAGAAGAAAATACAGTATTAAGAAAAAGGAAAAAGATAATGGATAATAAGTAATGTACTTATGAGAATTATCAAGAATTGTTTAGAAAGTGGCATGGATGGACACTATTAATTAGTTCTCGATTGCACATGTTTCTAATAGAAATAATGACTAAAATAAAGAAAAATAGAAAAGAAAGAAAGAGAAAAAGATATGTTTTAATGTATAATATATGCCTTATAAGTGGATGACTTGGATGTTAAGTAAAGGTATTTTACTTTTCGAATTTTGATCCAGATATTTACACACATTTAGATAAACTCACTATAGACTTTTCCGGCCGACAAGGAGTGGCTCAAGTGGTCAAGTACAATGTCTCCTCATGAAGGGACCTGAGTTCGAATCCCAGCTTCCGCCTTGGTTTATCACCCTCCCGGACGTTCAGCCTCCGTCACGGGCGTGGGAGAGGGGGAGAGAATGCCTATATTTATCCCACTATAGACTTTCCCATAAACTTTAGGATTTAAAAAATAAAAAGTGAGAGTGGTATGAATTAATTAGTTCTTCCTAAAGTGAGAGGGACATGGAAATATATGCATTAAATATAAGATTGGAAAGACATCAATAAGTTGCCATCCAAAATTTTGTAGGAAAGGGACTATGCTAACCATATAGAAAATTGTAAAGTCTAGCTTTTTAATGCAATATGAAAAACAATTTTAGTAAATTTTTAATTGAATAAACATTTAGACCTTGCCCAGACGATCCAATCCTTTTCTTAATGGATATGTGCCCCTCTTCAACCGCTGACTGGAGAGGAAAGGCATTGCCCAACTTCCCCCTTTCCCTCACGGCTCTGGATGCCTCTCTAGCCTTCCTCTCTCCCTATATCTACTCTTCACTTTCACTCTCTCCAACTAAGTACATAAGCAGTGGTGTAATGGCACTTGGTGCCTTGGACATCAAGAATAGACAACCGCTACCATGCCTCCCAAGCTAAGAGGTTCAAAGCCCAAACCATAAATTGACCCCTTGAGAGTATAGAACCAGCCCATCTTCAATGTTCACAAGGGACCTAACACCTCAAAACTCTTCAGTTGATGCCACCCAGACTCACAGACCCAACACCCTATTTTCCCCTGTTCCTATGCACTGTTGTGAGGAATTCCATATCCTCTTCTTTGGCCCCCTAATGACCTACTTATGGCTCCAAGGATTTGCAGAAATGGCGACCAGCCTGGCTACTCCTTTCAACCAACCACCGGCCACAAGAGCCTTGCGGGGAGGCACCGACCATGCTTTCCTATTCCCATGCGAGAAATAGGGGAGTCTGATCGGGACCCCCTCACACAGAGACAAAGGCGACACAGGCCAATGACAGACCAACCCCGCATTAGGTCGGGTGAAGACTGAGTAAATAGAAGCCCAATAGGGGCCCAACTAAACCAGGGGAAAGTGGACATGCTCATCCAACATGGAGGTAGATGATTGCCCGAGCCAAGTCTCGCGTGGAATTATGTGAAGCCTGCTATGTTGACATGGCAGCATGATATTGGCTCAAATATTTTAATCTTCTAAAAATCATAGTATATACTACAATTATCAAAATGTAGAAAAATTACATATCAAATTGATCAGGAGAATGCAATAAATGTAATAAAAGTATAATTATAACCTAGATCCGCTTCTAGTCCAAAAAGTACTTAAAGTTGGCATCTTTAATGTATTGAATGAATCAAAGCCCTAATTTCTAAGTTTTGATGACACTAATGAGTTCAATTGATGTTTATGATAAAAGATTGATCTTTTATAAACAAAAAGAGCAACTTGGAACTTACGAACCCATAACATGGTGAATCATGCATTCTTTGAGAATACAAGTATGATTAATAATAAATTAAGATTTGTGAACCAAAAGAACATGAAAAGTGGTAACTAAGGTTTGGAAAGCCAAAACCCTGATGGAACCATAAAGTTGACCCCATAACTCTATCTTGAGACCCAAGCTAGTCTTAGTGATGATTTTGGATAGAATAATGATACACAAGTGTTATGCTTTAACTTTCAAGATAAATTGCTTGGTTGCTTGTTTAGTTATTCCTGGTTGATCTTGCTTGGATTTCAAATTACTATTGAAATAGGTAGCCACGCCTAAGAATATTCTCTTTAGTTTCATGGGGATTTCTCAAGGATTTCATCATGAATTGGAAATAAATGCTTGCTTGTTTATTTAATTAATGCTAACTATGAAGTCACTATGGATATCACATTATATGGATATAAGTAGCTTGAATCCTAGCCACCTCTGAATCTATTATATATATGAGAAATGTGTTGGATCTAGGGCTCTAGAGGGGTGGGGTGGTTGTGAATAGAGCTTTAAAACTTGCACAAGAATAGCTAGACCTTCAAATTATATCAATTGAAACCAAAAGCTAAAGTGAATTTGAGGTCCTATCTAATCAAGCATAGCAAGGATGAGAGAGATTGAAACAAACATTTGGACAAGGTGGTTAGAGTGGTTCCAATCTCCAAAATAGGAGACTGTTAGTCCACTACCTATAGAGGTCAACCTCTAGGACCTTGCAACCCATGTATACTTATATTCCATTATAAGATATATAAGAAGACCACCTTACATCCAAGGGCTTAACTATCCAAGAGCTAGTCTTCTACCTCATAATAGGTCTTACCCACTATTACAAGCAGCTCAATTCCTTCTCCTAAGACATATCCTTGCAATAAGTCTTCATCCTTGAGGATTTACCCACCAAACTCATTGGATCTTCCACCTTGTCCTTCTCCTTCACTTGGAGAATATCTTCACACCTTCTCTAGCCTTGAAGAAGAACAACAAATCCTCCTTTACTCGGAGAAGATCACTTCGGCCTTTGATCTTTGAGAAAGGGGATTGGGAAGATGGAAGGATGGAGAGCTTTACAAAGTAACAATGTGGTAACTCTCTTAAAACATGGATAACTCACTCATAAACATGAAATGCTTTGTAAATGAGAGAGAGAAAGAGGTCAATGGGGTTTATCACACTCAACTATAGCAAGGACCAAGGATAGCATGAATGAGAAAACTTAAGTGAACTCCAAGAGGTCCTATTTATAGACGGGGGTGTTTCTTTGAGTGTGGGATCACTTAAGAATGCAGAATAGCCATTTTACAACTTGTAACAGATCTATTTTCATTTCTAACAACTCTCCAATGGTTGTAATCACTTTTTCTATGTTTTCCATACAATTTATTTGGTTGAGTTTCAATAAAGGTAACTCGACCCATTCTACTATCCGACAAAAGAAATTTTCAAACTATCGATCGAGCTTGTCCTGGGGTAACTGACCGATCAACTAAAATCAACTTTGGCTCAAAAGTTGGTTGGTTGAGTTCTATGAGTGTACAACTCAACTGATCCAATCATTTCCAAAAATCCATCGCGGATCGGTCGAGATTCAAACTCAAGTGATTGAGTTGTTGTGATGAATTTTCCAAAATGATTTTAAAGTGATCAAACGATGGAATTATGTGTCCCTAATTTTTTTCATCTTTGTTTCAAGTCATATCATCAATACAAATGATTACAAAAATATTCTAAGGTGGTTTGGAGTGTTTTCCACAAAAGAGCATTTGCATTGCTTTTGACATGAACTTGGGCAAGCTAGGGCTTGAGGAATTTGATCCTTGTCATGTACTTAATGCCTGAAATCAATATCAAACAAACATATTAGATACATATGAATGGAATGGTTAAGCCATTATCAAAATATGGACAATGTATAACTCTCAAGTCAACATTCTCCACCTTTTTGGTAATGACAAACCATTCCTCAAAATATTGAAAAGGATATGTAAGGTCATATCTTGGCCTTGTGATTTTAAAAGGATTCATAATTTTAACGATGTGAATTCCCCCCCTAAACCTATGCTCAATATTACCTACATAGTTAGTATTTCTACACGAAGTTATATAACATGTATACTACATGGTCCTTTAGCAAGTCACATGATAAAACATATACTTATACAAGAAAAGGATCATATAGGTAGTAAAACAATATGGTTGTGCTTCAAAACATCAAACTTCTCTCCCCCTTTTGGCATTATCAAAAAGTAAGGGGGGTAGAAGAGCATAAAAATAGTTCTTCTCTAAGCACAACAAAAAATATGTAACCATAAGATAAAACATTCAACCACATAACACACATCAAACAGAGATGAGAACAGAGAGAAGCAAGCAACATGTGTCATAATCAAAATATGGAAAGCATATAGAGTTATGATACATAGGATTAAGATTACAACACATAAGCATGTTCTCAAAACAAGTACAAGCCAGAGATGAAACCAACATGATGATAGAATTAGTACAACTCAGATAATGTGCCCAAATGTCTTTAGTAAAAAATAGTTTAGAAATATATATTTGATTAACATCTAAGACCTAAAGACTAAAACCTCTAAAAATCTAAGGTATCTAAGTCTAATGGGTCGTCATGAGCATCATCCTCGAGCTCATAGTCCTCATCACCATAAGAAGGTGTAATAGAGACGACAACATCACCTTCATCACCAGAGGCACAATAACCATCATAAGGGCCATCATCCTTAATGGCCTCCTCATCAGCCTGGTTGAGCATATCCTCATTGACGTAAGGACCAAAACTATGACTGGGCCACAAGGCATTATGCTCATCCCAAGACATTCCAAGATCATGGAGTTCCTTGGATTGAGGGAAAGTGGGAGTAGAAGTGCCAAGGCCAGAAAGAAGAGTATCTATGGGGCCAATAGGCAGAGGAAGCACCCCAGGTGTAGGTGCAAGGCCAGGTCCACCAGTAGTATAGGGTGTAGCAGTAGAAGAAATAGGTGGAGGGGCCGAGAAGAAGTGATTATATACATAGGAAGAATAATCACCACCTGGGTAGGGCTGGTAGGCAGGGTAATGATGGGCACATGATAGGTTCATGGTTGACATGATCTAGCAAAGATCCTGATGCAGGTGCTCCTAAACTTATAGGTTGTACACCTGGTGATGCACCATGTAACCCACGAGGGCTTCATTGGATACATGAAATGAGGTGTGGGTAGGTCGGGATGGTGGTGGAGGTGCCTGGGTGGAGGTAGAGGCTCTAGGTGTGGTGGAAGAGTACATAGGTAAAAGGTTTTCTTGATTTTGGTATCACTGATACAGACTCCTTTTCTAGAGGGTTTATAATGAAGATCATGAAAAGGAGACATCTCAGTCCCAAAGGTGAAGAGACCCCAGATCGGGGCTGGGTAGGGTGTGTGGGTGCCACGGGTATTCTTCCTAGAGTCAAAGTAGGTCATGTGGTTGGGAATATATCTAGACCGCTTGACTCTTATGCCCTTCAAAATACAATACATAATCACTGTGGTATTGTCTGCAATTTCAGTTTGATTCATTTTGGGGTCAATACTTCAATTGAGTACTAGAGCGAGTATGTAGTTTTTGAGACCCAAGGAAGAGGATGGGATGGTGGATTTCTTCCTATAGGCTGTCTAAGGCTTATTCAAGAACTTATGGATATCAAGGAGAGTAATTCCATAGTGCTTGTAGAAAGACTCATGGTCAAGCAAGTCAAAATACTTAGGATAATCTTTCCTCTACGTGTCTATTACCTCATTACCATTGAGAAATATGTTCAAGGTATTGTCTGAGATAGTGAATTTCTTACCAGTAATCATGGAAGTGATAATCACTTGAGTATTAGGAGGGGGTACATGAGAGTCATAGTTTCATGAAATATTGGTGTAAAATTCATAGACTGCCTTAGTGCTTGTAATGGAATTATGGAAGCACCAACGTTCGACACTCAAGCCTGCTAGGTGATGGCAGTAGAGCAACTCAACTACCTCATATATCACCTCTTATTTACACGGGTGAGTCTCAAACAAGTCACAAAAGGGAAAAGGGTTCCTCGGAAGGATCTCCTTGTACCTAATTTAGATCTTTGGTTGAAATAAAGAAGGTGTCATCATAAGGAATGAGGCAAGAGTTGGAGGATGACGATGGTGCTCCAACACCTGCGGCCCTCTTTCTTCTTTTTGTGGCCATGGAGGAGAAATGAAGAAGATTGAGAGACCAAACAAGAGAAGAACACCACCAAGGGTTGTCTAACCACCTAGGACAGATAGGAAAAGCTACTAGGTAGGTCAAACAAAGGTTGGCTAGGGCTAGGAGAAGGAGGGTCGAGACTAGGGTTGAGAACTGGAGTGAGGATCGGTCAACTTTTCTCTAATTGAGAGGGAGAATAGCTGGCCAAAACCTACCTAAGAATTGGTCCAACACGGCCATTGGTCAAGTTCTGAGAGAAAGAAACTCGACCAAATGGCTTTTTGCATAAACCCTCAACCACCAATCGGTCAAGTTTGCAACTTGACCGACAGAAGTTCTGTCGCAAACTTAGAAATTATAGATTCTAGCCATTTGAGTGCGAATGAAATTTATTTTTCTGGTTCATTTTGCATTTTAGACATACTTAGACACATATCACTCATCATTGGGCACTGTTTGTTGATAAAATAAGCAAATGCAAAAAATACCCAAAATAAGCAAAAAAAGGCATATGAACATGCAATTTTAGCACTTTAGCAAGCAAGGGTGATCATGACATGAGAAAAACCTATAGGATAGATAGCAACTAGCTAGATGGCAGATCAATACCATCCAAAATAGTTATGAGTAGTTTAGATCTAATAAAATTAAATTGCCTCTAGCTAGAGATTTAGTAAAAATGTCCGCCAACTCATTTTTCGTGTCTACATGTGTGATATGAATATCTTTTTTGGCAATGTGATCATGAAGAAAATGATGTTGAACTTCTATATGCTTGGATCTACTATGTAATATAAGATTGTAAGATAAATTGACTGCACTAGTATTATCACAAAAGATAGGAGAAGCATTAAAACAAATGTTCAAGTCTTGTAGCATTTGCTTCATCCATATATACTGGGCACAACAAATCTCGACTGCAATGTATTCAACCTTGATACTTGATAGAACAACTGTGCTCTGTTTCTTGGAAAACTAAGAAACCAAGCATGGTCCTAGAAGGAAGCAAGTACCGCATGTGCATTTTCTATCAATCAAATATCCTGCATAATCAACATTACTATAAGAAGTAAGAGTAAAGTCCCTTGACTTAGGATACCATATTCTGAAATTTTGGGCTTTCACTAAGTACCACAAAATCCTCTTAACAAATATAAGATGTGATCTCTTAGGACATGATTGAAATTGAGCACACAATCCAACACTAAACATTATGTCAGGTCTAGGGGCAGTTAAATAAAGTAAACTTCCAATCATACTTCTATAGAGCTTCTCGTCCACTTTCTCACCTTCTTCATCTCTATCAAGTTTGGCGGTGTTTGACATGGGGGTGTCCATTGACTTGGTGTTCTCCATCCCAAAGCACTTTAGTATCTCACTTGTGTACTTGCCTTGGTTGATGAAGTTCCCATCTTTAGTTTGCTTGATTTGAAAGCCGACGAAGAAAGTAATCTCACCCATCATGCTCATCTTGAACTCACTCTGCATAAGATCACTAAGCTCCTTGTAAAGATCAAGATTCATTCTGCCAAAATGATATCATCAACATAAATTTGAATAATAAGAAAATTGTTAGAGTGTGTTTTAGAAACAAGATAGAATCTACTTTGCCCATGATATATCCATGATCAAACAAAAAGTTCTTTAGTTTCTCATACCAAGCTTGAGGTTCTTATTTGAGACCATAGAGAGATTTTTTCAACAGATAAACATGATTAGGCAGGTTATCATGTTCAAACCTCAGGGGGTTGTGAAACATACACTTCCTCCTCAATTGTACCATTAAAAAATGCACTTTCAACATCCATTTGATATAGAAGGAAATTCTTGTAACTAGAAAAAGCAAGCAACATTCCAATTGACTCAATTCTAGCTATAGGTGCATATGTTTCATCAAAATATATACCTTCCTGTTGATTATAGCATTGAGCCACTAACCTTGCTTTATTGCTTACCACCTCGTTGCTTTCATCTAGCTTGTTTTTGTAGACCCACTTAGTGCCAATGATATTTCTATCACATGTACTTGGCACAAGAGTCCACATTTTGTTCTTTTCGAATTGCTCTAGCTCTTCTTGCATAGCTAGGATCCACTCATCATCCCTAAGAGCTTCTTTGACATTCCTTGGCTCAAGTTGTGACATGAAGGTGCTATTGGCTTGTCCTTTGTTGTATGAATCTCACGTCTTCACTCTTTCAAAGGAGTCACCTATGATGAGCTCTTTAGGATGATTCTTTGCAAAGTGGGGGTTGGATCCTTCTTTTCTTCATCTATCTCTTTTTCTTGAGTGGCCACCTCTTTTTCCTTTTGAGTGATGTTGAGTTCTTTTAAGATAGGAATTTCTTCATCTGCAACAACATCATTAGCAATATCCTTGGAAACAATGGGGTTAGTCTCAATAAATTTGACATGTATATATTCTTATGCTTTAGATAGATCAACATTATACACTCTATAAGCCTTGCTAGTAGTGTTATAGCCAAGAAAGAAAGCTTTGTATGATTTTGGATCGAACTTGTCAAGATAATCTTTTGTGTTCAAAACAAAACAAGGACACCCAAAAATGTGAAAATATTCGATAGAAGACTTCCTACCACTCTATAGCTCATTGGGGGTTTTCTTTAGAGAGGGATGTGTGAAAACCTAGTTTTGCACAAAACATGAAGTACTAACGGCTTCGGCCCAAAACTTCTTTGGAGTGTCATACTCTAGAAGCATGGTCCTAGCCATTTCCTATAGTGACATGTTCTTCCTCTCTACAACCCCATTTTTTTGATGTGTTTGAGGTGAAGAAAAGTTGTCCGTATCCGTACTCTTCACAAAAATGTTCAAAAAGATCATTTTCAAATTCTCCCCCATGATCACTACCAATAGAAACAATGCGGCAAGAAGCTTCATTTTCAATTTGTTTGGAAAAGCTAGAGAAAGCATCAAGAGTATCACTCTTAGAAATGAGAAAGAAAGTCCAAGTATATTGAGAGAGATCATCGACAATAGTAAGATAATACTTGGAACTACAAAGCAATTGAGTTCTCATTGGTCTGAATAGATCAATATGGAGAATTTCAAGAGCTCTCTTGGTACTAAGGGCTCCATTGGATTTGAAGGAGGACTTGGTTTTCTTTCTTTGTGTACAAGGTTGGCATTCCTCATCCTTTTTAAAATCTAATTTGGGAAGTCCCTTGACCAAGTCCTTTTTTCTCAACTTCTTTAATTGATGCATATTTACATGACCTAGCTGACGATGCCAAAGAGAAATATATTCAAATAGACTAGAATGCATCTACTAACAACATGCTTAATAGATTCAAGAACAATTACTTAAAGATTACCATCACTAGTTCTCTTATATATGACATTGTAAGAGAGGGAATGTAGGAGAAAGCATTCAAAGGAAGTAAATAACACAAGGTAACCATTATCGTATAATTGAATAACACTTATTAAATTGTGATGTAGGCCATCCACAAAGAGAACATTCTTGATACACAAGGATTTACCTACATCACCCTCACCTTTTACTTTACCTTTCTTGTCATCCCTCAAAGTAACTGAACCTCCTTTCTTCTTTGTGAAGTTGTTGAAATGGCATGTATCGTCTATCATGTGCTTTGTTTAACCACTATCAACAATCCATTTTCCTTTTTCCTTCAAGAAAGGAGAATGTTGGTTCCCAACTCAAACTTTGGGATCCAATGTTAGCTTGGGGACCCATGTCATCTTTGGGTTGGTCCCCTTAGGCTTGTAGGGACAATAAGTAGATTAATGATCATCACTCTTGCAATTAGAAAAAATCATAGGGTTCTTTGAGCCAGAGGACTCTCCATGGAAGAAAGGAGTTTCCTTACTCTTTTTCTTACCTTTGGCCTTATTCTTGCCCTTAGGAGAACCCCCCTACAACTCCCAAACCACTAGTACCACTTTGTTTGGTAGAGTGATCAAGGATTTCATTTAGGGAGTTCTTCCATTTGAGGAGTTTCTACAGAGAGGCTCTAAGTCTATGATTTTCATATGTAAGAGAGATAGTAGTAGAAGAAAAACTAGCAAGATCATATCTAGAATGAACAAGGTTGGTCTCTAAATAGAGGTCTTTAGTCAAATAAGAATCCTTTTCAAGAGTAATAGAAGCAACATCATTACTAGATAGAATAGGTGATGCAACCTAAATCGCTTGTCCGAAAGGAGGCGAACTCAAAAGGAATCAAACTTCAAATTTATAACCCGAACCTTCAAGACCCCCACAACTTTATTATGGGGTTGACGTAGATATACAGGGTCAAATATAGGGATGTGGGGACGTTTAGGATGCTTAAGTTCTCACTCTTAAGTCATATAAGACAATCCAATAGTTGATAAAAGTATGGAGCTATAACTAGTCTAGCAGATTGTCATGAAGTAAAACAAAAGAAGGAAAAGAAAACAAAATAGAGTTCATAGGATTCTATTAATCAAAGAGAAGGAGTTCTTAGCTATGTAACTACAAGTTGGGTAGTCTATGTACATGTTCTTAGTTATAGACAACCCTTGAACACCTTAGCAAGCAACCTACATCCAAACACAGTACGTACTGTGGTATCTGTTCCTGTGGGGTCATCCCACTCGCTTTTGCGTAGCGTGACTAAAACCCATCAATGATATAAACCCCCCCTCGAGGATGACAGATCAACACCCTAGAATATTCTAGATACCCTCTTAGGTCTAGAATCATCCGAGATTCTAGGAACATGTGTGATCTGGGCAGAACCATGTAGTGGGCCCGACCATATCAGGTTGGGCCTAGCTGTGCCCAGATCTACAGTTCTGCACATATCACCTTGAATCATCCTCCTTTTAGGTTCTGATCCAAACTACCTTCTCTTACCTATTTCCATAATGAATATCTCAATATGGGAAAAAATAGAAGTTCAAGCAAGAAAGAGATCAACCAAACTAGCTATCATAACCAGAAAGTGAAGATAGAATAGAGACATACTAGATCTGAAATAAAACTACTTGGTTAAGGTAAAAGTACATAAACATGCCCAAAACGGGCTACATAGCCAAGAAGGAGCTCAACTAGCCATGGACAAGCATAGTTGGCACCGAAAAAAGATGGAAACACATCGTTTATATAGAAACAAAGGAGAACAATAGAACAAAGGAGAAGAAGAAGAGATTTAGCCTATAGAGGAGAGGTGGATCTCGCTCCTTAGCCTCCGTATAGGCCAAATCTCATCTTTGGGTCATCCTCCTTGGTCTTCTAGACTCCTTGTCCTCCTTTCTCTTTTATTCTACCCCGAACAGTAGCTTGGTGGATGTATGGAGGTGGATGATGGCTGAGAATGGTAGGATATGGGTGAATGGTGGTGGAAAATGACTGTGGATGGAAGAAAACTGGAGGGATGGATGTAGGATGAGAACTTCAGCCTTTTCAGACCTCTAAACTCTCCCACAAGACTCTAGGAACCAAAATAGGTCAGAACCAAAATGTGGAACCTCCAAAAGTTCGAAACCGCCAAACGAGACCTCCCAATCTCGGAACCCCTATCTAGGTAGTGAGGGGTGGGTATTTATAGGTGAAGGCAGAGTGTACGTAATGAGTGATCGCGACACTTATCTTGACATGGTCATATCCGGGGTCGCAGCCAAACACATGTCGAATTGAGGTAGATGTTGTGGTCGAGGCAGACATCATGGTCACGACAGAGGTCGCGGTCGAGGTAGGTGTCATGGGTGAGTCAGGTACAATTGACCCTTTTTCTTGGCACAGCTGTGCTGAGCATACTAAAAGAAGCAGATGTCGTGGTCGAGGCAGATGTTGCATTCGAGGCAAGTGTCACAAGTGAGACAAGTAAAACTGACCCTTTCCCTCGGCATGACCATGTCGAGCATCTCGATCGCGGCAGATGAGATTCAGTCCCAGTCGCGACGGGTGTCACAGTTGCGGCAACTGCTACGGTCGAGGCAGGTGTCACAGTCGAGGTAGCTGCCTCAGTCGAGACACGTGCAGATGACTGTTGTCGTCGGCACAGTCGTGTCGAGCATCTCAGTCATGTCAGGTGTCGCAGTCACAATGGATGGAAGCCTAGCTGCTGCAACCATGTGTTGGGGATAAATCTTAGAGAATATATGTCTTTTTAGGTTCAATGCCTGCAAGTCCCAAAATTGGCTAGTTGAGAAACTTTATCTATAAAAAGATATAAATTGCTAAAATATAAGAATCTTAGGTTATTTTGGACATATGAAGGCTATAATGACACAAAACCATAAATAAATGCTTAACATAAATGCCTGAATTTGGGTGTTATCAACCACCCCAAGCTTAAACCTTTACTTGTCCTCAAGCAAGACTATGCTCAAAGAACAAAAAGATAACATACAAATTATGCTTGATGATAAATGCTAAGGTTAAGAAAAATAATTTACAACATCAATTCTCTTGAACCATGTCATTTCAGAGCAAACCCCCACCAATCGAGCACAATCCTACTGAAGTAAGATCAAAGAGTTTCCAGGCAAGATTAAGAGAATTCACTACAACCTGTCGATACTCATGAGGGTTTGAATCATAATTATACAACATAAAAGCATTACCACATAGGTGATCACGCAGGTGATGAGAAATGAGCCATCATGTATTCATGTAGACCAATCGGGAACAACACGCCTCACACTTATTCAGTTCGTAAGTAGCAACAAAAAGAAGAAGACTATAATGACTTCTGAGGATCCCGATCTGCATCAGGTTGGTCCATGTAACAAGCAATAGTCCCTACATTTCAAGCCAGTTGGCCCAAAGTAGTGAGATGAACTCCTCGTACTGTGCTCGAACCAACCCTGCTACTGGGATGATCTCATAGGTCTCCTAGGGGTTCCTAGTGACTCTCTAATGAGCCTTAGGGTGGCATTACTAGGCACAACATACCCGCATTCATGAGCACAGTCATACACTGGCTGAGCACCATCCTCAACTCTCCTAAAAGAGAAAACAATGCTCATTTCAGGCTTTTATTCTCTGCGTTCTATTTTGTAGGTTTGGGTGAGAACTATTTTAATATTTTTGGGATTTTGTTGGCAGCCAAGCCTCTTTTGCATATTTCTAATTTTCATTTTTATTTTGACTCAATCTAAGGTGAGAGGGCAAGCAAACCATGAAGGAAAAACACGTCAACTTGATTATAGCTCAAAACTCATCATTATCCACTTTATACCAGTATGAAAAGTAGTAATTATGATTCAAGGATCCTTAGAGTATAGGCAAGTTCATGAAAGATGTAGCTTGGAGTTTTTTTCAAACTCTAGCTTCTCTCCGATGGTCTTATATCCTGGACTTGTCATTCACAACATAGATCAAGGGAATAATGTTTTAAGCTATGAAAAAGGTGCATAACCTTAGATTTTATCACTAAACTTAAGGAAAGAGTCAATGAGTAAGACAAACAAAAGATTAAGCAATTTTAAGATGAAATTTGTGCATTTAGGTGCATGGATAAGCATTTAAGTATATATGATTTGCATCACATAGCCTTAATTGCCAAGACTACAAATTATGCAAAAAAGTTCTACAAATTTTTTAAAATTCTACAAAATTTTTAATTTTTTTACTAAATGTAGGGAGTAAACATGCATGCATGAAAAATGAAGAGATAGAAGGGTGAATAGCCCTACCACCCCAAGCTTAAAACTTTTCTCATCCTTGAGCAAGACATAAACTTGAGATGGTAGGGAAGGAATGCATGGATGTATAGGAAAGAATTTTATGAAAGCCCTAGCATGATGCATGTATGCAAGGATATGTAAAAGTAGTTAGAGGAAAGAAATTATCTTAAGCAAGAACATGAAAAACAAAATTTATTTTAACAAAAATAGAAAAGAAAGGGGTAAAAGAAAAGGGGTGGCTGCCCCACGATACCGACACTGGGATCCCAAATCCTATGTTTTGGGACTAGTGTCACCTGTGTCTTGCCGATGGGGTCCTCCATGTAGGAGAACAAGGGGTGGAGATCTGAGCCCTTTTGAGTCTGAAGTAGAGGAATAGAATCTGATGACTCAGTGAATTCATCCTTGTGCTGGAATTGTCTTGAATTGCACTAAGATGAATTCTTTGTCAAATCATCCTCAAGGTAGTTTCCAAGATATGAATCTGAATAGGAAGGCCCTAGGATGTCAACATAGGATGAGATGGAGGAAAGGTTTTGTGGCAACACATCCTGCTATCACACAGACAATGAGGTGCCACACGAAAATGTGCGGAAAACACCATAAACCACTTATTAACAAAAACACAGATTAATTAAAACCGATTTTGACAAATAGATAAACCAAGAAACTGTTACATTCAAATCCTCATCCTGTAAGAAAATAGGTTATATAAACATTTACAAGTCTTGATACGTGTCCACAACTTAGAAGATCAGCTATCTTGTCAACACATGAGTTCATCACCTATTCATATATACATAACAGGCCACATCTGCCCAGCAACAGGATAAGCAAAGCTTCATCAGTTATACATCATGAAACAACGTCAAAACGCCTCCAAGGACCTGAGAGTACAGGGATGACTCTAAGACTCTACTACAAACAACCAAAACAGTATCATATCCATCTCTTTCCTTCTACTGCTCCTCTTCTTGCTGCTCAGCCGTAACCCCACGACCACCACCACGTCTAGCAAGAACACCTAAAAAGGTTGTAAATCAATGGGGTGAGACACACAGTCCCAGCGAGAAACATAACTCCTCACCGAAACCATAAAACCTCAAGGGTTAAAGAATATAACAATAAATAACTGAATAGGTGTAATAAGAGCAGCATACTAAGCAAAGCTATTCATACCATCAAGCTTACCAAGATGTATGAGAGGCATAGAACCAAGTATTTCTTTATGGAACATGATTGACAAGATATGATTTATAAGATCTTACCACATAACGTAAGGAACGTATAAATAACTACAAAGTATAACAAGATCAACTACACAAACAAGGCCTCAATCAATGTTCTGTGTTTTACCTTAAGCAATAGATACTATTCGGCTAGATTACATATTATTATGCCCTGAGGAAGTGAGCCGTACCGCTCAAATCCAACCGACGGCTGAGAAACCCGGAGCCGGTGCCATACAAGGTCAATGGAAGAGCCGGACTCTACGAACTCCCACCTCGTGGTCAGTGCACGAGAACCAAAGCAAGACCGCAATCTCATGCTTAAGTGGCCTCAGCCATAGGGTCAGCTCCCGTAGGCTACCCTTTCTCTAGCCCGCCTTAGTACAGGTCTCGACGCTAGTATATCTGAGCCACAGGCCAGTTTACCGTGCTCCCTGAGCCATGAACACATTCACGCTCTATCATACTGAGCCATGGGCCTGTTCACCATGCTCTATCTATCCCGAGTCTACAACCGCAGCCGCACTCGAATCCTCTCTATTTTAGGCTAGGAGAAACCTCACATATTCAACAATATGTGCTCCGGGTTAACTCGTAGGAAAACTCGTTTCACCATCACCAACTACTGACGATGATGGATCTATGGCCAGGGAAAACTACATGATATGTTCCACTATAATTAGTTAGCATATTTTAAGTGAATTGTTGAGGCAACCAGGTTATAACACATACATAACATAAAGTTACATTATTGTTACTACCATCACAATATCCCATGATCTCAATCCCTCATAACAAGAAACCACTACCTCATAAGGCATTCTCATCACTGGGGATAACAATCCCGAATCTCATCATCAGAGGATAACACCTCAACTAGGCATCTTAGCCAAACTCAGGTCCTCAAACCTAAACACATAATAAGGTGATGCAGGTTATCTCATCAACAAGAGTGACCATCAATGTAGTGTCATTAAAACATATATACCTCATAGCCCTTTACCTGGCTATGCATTCACATGAAACACCTACATGGTTAGTATACACAATCATAGAGATAACTGAAACATCATGGATTAACAGAAGGATCATGTTATCAAACATAAGGCAACATTGGTGATTATACGCTTTATCATTCATGCCTCATACCTGTGACCATAGACATGGGTCACATCATTATGTGAAGCAACTCATCATTATATATACATGATTCAAGATGATCATAAACACATGTAATGTCATGTCATTAGAGTTTCAGATATGTCATGTTTACATAGGTGCGTTCTACTATATCAACCACTTTACTATTACCAAACATGTCAAAGGTTCACAAACCATAAACCATAACTCTTAGCAACAAGGATGCGATTGCATGATAAAGAACTATCAGATGGGTTTCCGGGTGGAACATGAACCTCACTAGAAGTGCCCACTACCCTCACAATAAGTGTGACAGGCAGGGTACTCCCACTAGAAGTGTGACGGGTAGGGTAACTTCTCTCATATCGCCCAAACACTCTAACCACATAACGGCCAAGCCTAAGCAAGGATGTCGAGCTACCACCTCCAGTGTATCATGCAGCTAGAGGTCAAGACATATCGTTCACAAAGCATAACGTGCAGCTAGGTCGGAGAAGGGTATCGTGCAAGGGTCGAGCACGACACAACTATCTAACCATGACGACTGAACCCTATCGCCCATCCAAGATTATGGTGCCTATCGGGCAGCCACACCACTCACACGCCCAAGGCTCTCACATCCAGCACATAATGCCCCAACACAACATGGTATCGCACAACAATAAGGTAGCTCCTTGAGCTCTAAAACGTCCAAGGTATATCGGGCATCAAGCCACTACCTTAGCTAGGTGTGTCGGGCAGCAAAGGAAAGCCTATCGTCCAACCAACTAGCCTCATCCTATCGGCCAACACACAAGGCAAAGACCAAAGTATAATGCCCAACACAACCTCATCATATCGACCCATAACTCTAGTCTAAGAGAGGGTATCGGGCATCACCATCCCCAAGCCATATCGTGCAAGATACAACTCAACAAGATAATCATCAACCTCAACCACAAGGGCACCAAACCCTAAATTGATCAAGAAGATCGGCTCACCTCTCAACAACCAAGAGAGAGGGGTCTTGCACAACCTCTTTCACAACTTGGACAACTACAAGGATCAACTTAAACATAAACCCACATCTACTAAAAAGCTCACCTCTCAAATCTATGGTGAGAGGAGGGTGTTGCTCAAGCACTAGAACACAAGCTCACCTCTCAACTTAAATGAGAGAGGGGTGTTGCTCATATCACTAGAGATCAACCTCACATCTCTAGACTAAGGAGAGAAAGGAGTGTTGCTTAACAAGGAAACCCTAAAACATGGTTCGGACAACAAGGGTGCAAAGGTACAAAACCTCAACCATATCAACAAGATCACCATAACCACAAGATTAAAGGTGCAACAAGCAAGAAACTTATCTTAGAACATACTTGGCCAATTATGATCACAAGAAAATATACAAGAATATAGAAGGAGGTAACATGATTAGGGTTAGGAGTTATGTAACCCACCTTAAGCAAGCTCCAAGCTCCAAGCACCAAGCTACACCTTCGGCCACCACAAGAGGAAGAAGAAGAAGACTCCAAGATAAGGATCGGCCACCAAGCTTTGCAAAGGAAGAGGTGTCGTACAACCAAAGGGGAGGGGAAACTAAGGAACTAAAGGGATCCTTAGCAAGAGAAAGGGAACACATATATAGGAGAGGATGGAGGAGAAACCAAGGTAAGACAGGGCAAGGTGTCGCCCACCTAGGGACACTTGTCCATGGGCAATGCCACCTCTCTAACTTGCCTTAAACACATGTCCAAGGCCATTGCCACATGCAAGCATCAAGTACCAAGTGTCCACTAGTGGTGACACAAACGAGGTCAAAGGGGGGTTTTCATGGACTATACACCTCAACTCAATGGCCGACACACTCCCTGGGCGACACTCCTATGGCCGACACAACCATGGTCGGCACACCTATGGCCAACACAAGGTCCAACAAGGCTCATCCAAGCCCAAGGCAACTCAAGCAACGAACCCAACCCTTCCTCCCAACACTAGAGGAAGCAAGGAGAGAGAGGAACACCTCATCAAGGTGACAAACTTGCTCAACAACCCTAGTATTGGGTGAATTGCAAGTAACACCTCTAACACTCAACAAGCATAAACAAACCCTAATCACCACTAAGGGTGATTAGCAAGCAACTAAACATCAGGGTTAGACAAAGCAAATAGGATAAACCCTAAACGGATGTCAGGGTCCTTACAAGTTTCCTAGAGGACTTCTCTCTTCTCTCTCCACCTCTAAACTCGAGGTTGGATGCTCAGATAAAATTTTATATACAGTTTGAGTCATCCAATCATATTTTAAATAAAGAAGTATCTCCAGTTGAATCTGTTTGTGGTTCTACCACCCCAAGATTGTTGCATTCTATGGGGTCTGGGGTATCTTCATGCTCAACAACCATGTTGTAGTGGATTGTACATCCTACTCCCTTGATGTCAACTCTTCCTTGAAAAGGGATTGTGGACAATGTTGGCTCATGCTGGTCCAGTTCGTCGTCATCAGTATACTCGCTCCACTGAGATAAATAGTCATCATCACTTTCATTGAACAAATTGTTCCAAACCTTGAATGGATTACTGCTCAAAGCGAAGTGACAAGTCTCAATATGAGAGGTATCACTCTAGTATGGATCAACATCTGATTCAGGTTCCTCAAACTAAACTCCCTGTTGAGAGGCTGTTTGACTGCCCTAGAGAGGATAGTCATCATCATCATCATCATCATCATCATCATCATCATCATCATCATCATCATCATCATCATCATCATCATCATCATCATCATCATCATCATCATCATCATCATCATCATCATCATCATCATCATCATCATCATCATCATCACCATCATCACCATCATCATCATCATCATCATCATCATCATCATCATCATCATCATCACCATCATCACCATCATCACCATCATCATCATCATCATCATCATCATCATCATCATCATCATCATCATCATCATCATCATCATCATCATCATCATCATCATCATCATCATCATCATCATCATCATCATCATCATCATCATCATCATCATCATCATCATCATCATCATCATCATCATCATCATCATCATCATCATCATCATCATCATCATCATCATCATCATCATCATCATCATCATCATCATCATCATCATCATCATCATCATCATCATCATCATCATCATCATCATCATCATCATCATCATCATCATCATCATCATCATCATCATCATCATCATCATCATCATCATCATCATCATCATCATCATCATCATCATCATCATCATCATCATCATCATCATCATCATCATCATCATCATCATCATCATCATCATATAACCATTCATGCATATCACTTGTATCTTCCATTGGTTGATCAGCTAAATCATCTGGATAGAATGAAGGGTTCCCCCAGGATGGTGGTTCTTCACAGAAAAATCCTGGTGAATCTACTTGATGGTCTGAATAGGATGGTGGTGTATGCTCCACTTCATACTCAATGGAATGGTTTTGATGACTGTAATCTTCAACGCCATGTGGTGGTGCTTGCAATTGTGTGGTAACTAAATCGATGAGCTCTTGAAGCCTCCTGCCCTGTTCAACATCCTTATCATGAAGTAGTTAGACTTGAGCAACAATTCTTTCAAGATCTATCAATTCCACCATGAACCTCTATTGGGAACCTGCTGTATCAAATCGATGTACTTGGACGAATCCTTATTCAATAGTTTGAAGTATACTTCTACTGTGGTCTACGATCTCAGTGGCTACTTGGAGCTAATGATCCTACTTTTCTAGTAGTTGTTGGAGCAGATCAACATTTTCTTGGAGATGAGGAGCTAAGGAGGAGGTGAGTGTGTTGATACTTTCTCTGGCTATCTCCACTACTCTAATCAACTCTTGATCCCATGATAACATGGAAGTCGAAGGTTGATCGCCAATATACATTGCTGAAACTTCTAAGTATGTCAATGGCGGGGGCGAGTATAGATCGACTAGCTGTAGAGCACGACCTTTAATTATTTTCCAGCAGTCGAGACTGTGGAAAAATTTGGGAGGACAAGTGGACAAGATAACTTGTCTTGAAGAAGTAAGGTCCATGGCTCTAAAAGTATAAGAAAAAGAAAATCTATTTAGTATATATGAACAAGTATGTGTAAAAAAAAAGAACAATGCATATATATAAATATATATATATATATATATATATATATATATATATATATATATATATATATATATATATATATATATATATATATATATATATATATGCATGCTTATGGATGACGGAACAAAATCTTTGGGCATGTAAACGTGGAAAACCATATCCCCAGCAACGGTGCCAAAAGTTGATACGGTCCAAATCGCATGTCCGAAAGGAGGCAGACTTAAAAGGAATCAAACTTTAAATTTATAACCCGAACCTTCAAGGACCCCCACAACTTAATTATGGGGTCAAAGTAGATATACGAGGTCAAATACAGGGATGTGGGGACATTTAGGATTCTTAATATCTTGCTCTTAAGTTAGATAAGCCAATTCGATAGTTGATAAAAGTATGGAGCTAGACTTAGTCTAGTAGATTGTCACGAAGTAAAACAAAATAAGGAAAAGAAAAAAAACATAGTCCGTAGGATTCTACTAATCAAAGAGAAGGAGTTCCTGGCTATGTAGTTATGAGTTGGGTAGTATGTGCACCCGTTCTTGGGTGTAGACAACCCTCGAACACCTCAACAAGCAACCTACATCAAAACACAATATGTACTATGGTATTTGTTCCTGTGGGGTCATCCCACTCACTTTTGCGCAGTGTGACTAAAACCCATCAATGATATAAAACCCCCCTGGAGGATGAAAAACCAACACCCTAGAATATTCTAGATACCCTCTCAGGTCTAGAGTATTCTGAGATGCTAGGAATAAGTGTGATCTGGGCAGAACCACGTAGTGGGCCCGACCATGCCAGGCTGGGCCTAGCTGTGCCCAGATCTACGGTTTTGCACATATCACCTTGAATCGTCCTCCTTTCAGGTTCTGATCCAAACTACCTTCTCTTACCTATTTCCACAATGAATCTCTCAATATGGGAAAAATAGAAGTTCAAGCAAGAAAGAGATCAACTACACTAGCAATCATAACCAGAAAGAGAAGATAGAACATAGAACGTACTAGATCTGAAATAAAACTACTTGCTTAAGGTAAAAGTACATAAACATGCCCAAAATGGGCTACATAGCCTAGAAGGAGATCAATTAGCCATGGAAAAGCATAGTTGGCACTGAACAAAGATGGAAACACATTATTTGTACAAAAACAAAGGAGAAAATTAGAAGAAAAGAGAATAAGAAGAGATTAATCCCGTAGAGGAGAGGTGGCTCTTTCTCCTTAGCCTCCGTATAGGGCGGATCTCATCTTTGGGTCATCCTCCTTGGTCTTCTGGACTCCTTGGCCTCCTTTCTATTTGATTCTGCCTCAAACAATTTCTTGGTGGATGTATGGAGGTGGAAGATGACTGAGAATGGTAGGATATGGGTGAATGGTGTTGGAAAATGACGGTGGATGGAAGAAAATTGGAGGGATGGATGTAGGATGAGAACTTAAGCCTTTTCGGACCTCTAAACTCTCCCAAGTGGCTCTGGGAACCAAAATAGGTTGGAACCAAAATGTGGAACCTCCAAAAATTCAAAACCGTATAATGGGACCTCTAAATGTTGGAACCCCTCTCCAGGTAGCAAAGGGTGGGTATTTATAGATGAAGGCAGAGTGTATGTAATGAGTGGTCATGACACTTGTCTCAGCACGGTCATTTTGGGGGTCACAGATGAACAAATATCGCTGTCGAGGTAGACGTCGTGGTCGAAGCAGATGTCGCGGTTGAGGTAGGTGCCACAGGCGAGACATGTATAGTTGACCCTTTTTCTCGGTACGGCCGTGCTGAGTGTACCGATCATGATAGATGTCGTGGTTGAGGCAGACGTTGAGGTAGTCATCATGGTCAAGGCAGACATCGTGGTCGAGGCATGTGTCGCATACGAGATAGATACACCTAACCCTTTTCCTCAGCATGGATGTGTCGGACTTAGTATGACTTTGCTAAGCGTCTCGATCGTGGAAGATGAGATTCAGTCGCAGTCACGGTAGGTGTAGCGGTTACGGCAAGTGTCGCGGTCAAGGCAGGTGTCGCAGTCGAGGCAAGTACCTCAGTCGTGACACGTGTAGATGACCCTTGTCATTGGCATGGCCATGCCGAGCATCTCGGTTGCGTCAGGTGTCGCGGTCACGATGGATGGAAGCCTAGCTACTGTAGAAATCATGTATTTGGGATAAATCTTAGAGAATAGATATCTTTTTAGGTTCGGTAGCCTACAAGTCCCAAAATTGGCTAGTGGAGTAACTTTATATATGAAAAGATATAAATTACTAAGAGATAAGAATCTAGGGTTATTTTGGGCATATTAAGGCTATAATGACACAAAACCATAAATAAATACTTAGCATAAATGCCTGAATTTGGGTGTTATCAATAGGTCTAGAAGACAAGTCATTAACTTGAGGAAGAAGCCTAGCATTTTTCAAATTTAAGCAATTGAATTTCTTTGAGATAAACATCTCTCTCATCTCTACGAGCATCACTAACAAGCTTAAGTTCAACATTTTTAGTTTTAAGTAACTCAAGATCATTAAGGCACTTTTGGTTATCTTCCTTAAGAGATGCAATATTGTTGAGATAGACACCATTCTCTACTTCAACTCCATTGTATTGGAGCTCAAGATCAAGAAATTGTCCTTGCAAGAAATCAATGCTCTCAAGATGAATTTTCTCATTTTGCTCAAGCATATCAAGTTTAGCATACAAGTCAGTAATGATTTTACCCAATCTCTTCGGTTTAGATTTACATTTGGAATAAGAAGAACATGTAGTATTATTGTTACAACCCCAATTTTTGGGTTAAATTGGTGAGAAATGTAATTTTTCATATTTGAACAAATAATGATATAATTTGTTTTGAATAAATGGATTTCATTTACAATAGCCTTGATGATTGTGTTGTGGGCTTTATTGGCTATTGGGCCCAATAACAAGAAAATTCAATTAATAAAGAAATCTAGAAAAGAAAGATGTGGAAACCTCTAGAAGGCAAGGAACTTAATCCAAAGGTGGATTTCGTGCCACATGGGTTCCTTGGGTTGCAAGGAGTCCAAAGTTGCAAAGAAAAAGCAATGAGAAAAGAAAAGATTAATTAAGTATTTCTTTATTAAGAAAGAAATTGAAAACAATGGTAAAATGTGGAAAACCAATGAAAAGAGGTGTAATTGAGTTATTCTTGGTGGAATTTTGTATCCCAAGGATTCCTAATGATAAAAGGAATACCAAGGAGGAAAATAAAAGAGAAATAAAGAGGAATCCTCAAAAGGAAATATTTTAATAAGAAATAAAACAAGATAATGAAGAATAATGCATTTAGATGCATCTAGAAGGATAATAAGTATCCAATAAAAAGGATTTCGAAATAATAGAGTTTCTTGGGATCCAAGGAGTCCCAATGAAGAAAGAGGAAAGAGAAAATACCTATAAAAGAAAATAGGAATATAATGTGAATACATTATTAATGGATTATGTGGTTTGTTAAAAAGGAAAATAGAAACTCATGCCAATGATTTTAAAAAGCAAGAATAAAGGGGATAAATGAGAGGAATTTCGAATTCCTATCTATCCAAGAAATAAGAATATCAAAGAGGTTACAAGGAGAGAGAAGGAATACTTCTCCTTGAAGGAATATGATTCCTATTTGGAAAGGGACACTTTGACTCATGTTAAACCAACCTATGGCTTTGTTTCCCACCCCTATATAAAGGGGGTAGAGTCAGGGTTGAGTTCAAGAAGGACCCCATGCACCCCTCTCTCCTATTCTTCTTCTTCCTCATTTTTTGTCCTTCAACCCTAAGCGAGAAAAGCGGCATAACCAGGGAGAAACTAGGGGCCAACGAAGGGTTATGCTGGTAGCTGGGTGTACCACAGTGCTAAAGAACAACTTGGCCATCATGGCTGTGTCCTAGAGCTTGCACAATAGCCTCTGGATGGATGCAAGACGGCCACAAGGTGGAGAACCAGCAGGCTCAAAACGGCCGCCCCAGCCACGACCCCGCGGCATCCGCCCGTGCGCAGAGGCACGACGGAGGTAGGGGAAGCATCCCCGGTGGTCGCCGAGGTCAGGAGTGGAGAAGGGTAGCCGCAACCTGCTGCAGTTCGGTGCCAAGCTAGGCTTCCCAAGGTTGAAGACAACCTGGAGTGCGTTGGACCATTTTACCCTTCTGGGTATCAAAGAGCTGACCACTTAAGGAGGGGCAGTTTTGTCAATTTGAAATATTTCCCAAACCAGAGAGCTCTTTGCATGGGAACATGCCTACGTGGTAGCCTCCCATTGGCCCACAGATCTTATTGAAGGCTTGCTTGCCTATTGGTTGATTGGATTATTTCTATCTCACATCAACTTGATAGGTATGTGGTTACGCTTATGATTATCCCACATTAGTTTTCCGAGGATTTTATCGATGTTTATATCGTGGCTTTAATTAATTGTTGGATGAATTTAATTTATGCAAATTATAATGTGAATATGAGTCTCACATAAGAGATGTGCCTACTAGCTCAGATCCTAGTCCCCTCTGTAGTTTAATAGATTGACCTAGTGCATGGCTACCAATGGGGTAGGTTCATCAGGTCATTGAATGACTTAGTATATGGATACCAATGGGGTAGGTCCATCAAGTCACTTTGAGTCAGGGATTGGACTGCTCAAGGGTAGTGCCGTGCGACTCAACCCTAGATATTGATCTACCTGTTAGGTAGGATCATGCAGGGTTTAATAAGGATCTACCCAGGGAGAGGTAGTATCTCAGTCCACTACAGGGACAACACAGAGATAGGGGATAGGAAAGGATTGAGTAGTATGGTTTAAAATGAAATCTTGGCTGTTAAATGATAATTGGCTGATTACTTAGTTATTATAGTTGCACGATTATTGTTTCCCCCACATACCAGCTTCTTGCTAACCGACGTTTTGTTTGTCGGCATTTTAGGTACAATGAAAAGAACAAACAATAAAGTGGCATATGCATAATTAAATGAGAATTACAATGCAAAGGAGGATTAGCTAGATTAATATATGTGTGGATAGAAGTTTTTAAATCCCAATTTTAAAAGGTAAGAAAAGTTTTATTTTTTTACCATATTTTAGTATAGTTGGTAGAATTCAATAATTGTTAATGATTATTTGTCAAACCTTTGATCTAGATTATTGGATAACGGATCTGATCTCTTGGTCTCCCTTAAGTGGGGGTTACTAGGAGACATGGTCATTACAATTGGTATCAGAGCATAGGTTCCTCATTTAATCCTTAATAATTATTAAATTTTACAAATTCTGTAGAACCCAAAGGAGTTATTAGAGGATTATTCGAAAGATAGAGGTGCCTAGAAAAGGATCACGACTGGGGGCTGGCAATATTTTCCTCCGCACTTCTATTCAGAAAATGAGGACTCCCGGATCCATGTGACTTCCTGGCCAAAGTCTTAGGGTATGATTCGAAATAAGATACCTTTAGGACTCTCTCATCTTGTTCATCCCTTCTCAACTCAAATTCTGTTAAGGACCTTAAGGATTAGGGTTTCCTCTCTTCTCCTCACCCTCTTGAGGTATGGGTAAGGTTGATAAGGATTAAGGAATCCTCCACCAAATTAATAAAAAGTATGTAAATAAGATGTCATGGACATAAACTTAATAGAGTAAGCGTAAAGGAATAGATACATGCTTAGGTCGTATGACACAAGTTGTCATTACCCTCAGGAGAGACCTGAGGATAGACCTCCTTGGTAGGAGGATGAGTAGAGAGAGTTAGTCTTGGAAGTAGAGACCTAGCACATCCTCTGAGGATGATGTTAACCCTAACCCTAAGTGGAGGTTAGAGAGAGAGATGACATGATGAGTAAGATGCCATGGTTGACTGGGTGTTTGGATGGACATGCCTTAGATGCCATATGAGCCATGAGAGGTTGGATAACATAGTACCTTTGGCGACCCAACCCTGGAGAGGGTCATGCATGTTAAAGCGAAGGATAGCTCCTTCATGGATGAGGTTAGAGGAGAACCTATTGAAACCCTATGGGCTTAGGCAAGTAGGGTATAGCTTGCACCCAGAGTGCATCAGTAGTGCTGACAGTAGGTTGAAACCCTAGACAAGGGATCATGATGGATGGCTTATGAGATAAGCATAAGGGAATTGGATAATCTTGAGAAAACATAAGTTCGAGCATAGGCTTCACCCACGTAGAGGTATGCCTATGAGTTTGATCCTTCATGGAGAGAGGACCTCTGTAAGGATGGATGTAGAGTTATCTCTAGAGAGAGAAAGCATGACTCAAGCAAGAAGGTTGGACAAGGGAGAGTTGAGGATGATGCAACTAAAGTGGATGGTTGCAGTTGCCTCATGCGTGATCCCTGAAGGCTGATGATATCTTGGTTGAATTTAGAGGAACCAAACCCTATAGGGAGGATGATGCTTCTGGTACCTATGGTATAAGTGATTACCTACTGGATGAGATAAAGAGTGCTTTAAACCCTGAGGAGGTTTAAGTAACCAGTTGTGAGGCTTTATACTTAGTTGGTTGACTCAACTCTGAAGTGTTGCTCGAGTAGAAGGATCATGGAAGTACATGACATATCTTGGGCATGCTTGATTCGTGGTTAAGAGATTGAGCATGCAGTTGGACACCCGAAGGTGAACCTAGGGTTCCTATGCCTAAGAGGGGAAGTAGTGTATCCTATGCTCATGATGAGATTTGAGTCTCTACCATTTTGAGCATGATACTCCTCATGTGTAGAGGTAAAGGAAACCCCTTAAGTTAAGGGTATGTTTGATGAACCCCTCACCACTAAGTTGATTTAATGTTGAGGAAAGAGAACAAGTACGATTTAATAGGTGGTCTGCTTGTGCTTTAGTAGCTGCTGGGTTAGGCATGCTCATGTGAAGGTAAACCCTAAGGACGGTTGTGACCTTGTTGTCAAGAGTTGTAGTTTCCTCCCATCCTAAGAGAGTGACCCTTTGGTTGGGTGTATACCAGTTTTTTTGGAGTTAAGGTTACCTAAAGAGGTTTCATAGGATCTTGAGAAAGCTAAGTGAAAAGTACATGGTATGAGATTGAACCTTTAAACCCATAGATAACCATCTCTATGTGCATGTGGAGGTGTTACCATGGAGGTAACCGGTATGGGGCCTGACCAAGGTAGGCGGGTTGCCATGATCCCTGAGAAAGGATGAAAGACAACCCAAGAATGCAGAGAGAGATGATGAAGGATTGGGTAAGGTTCTAAGTTGAACATGTACTATGATATAATCCTAAGTCTATCCTAGGGTCAGGTAGGGATAAGACTGATGGAAGCATGATTTGCCTAATTCCCTAGTTGCACATGATCATAGGGTCAGGAGGTAACAACTATCATTGTCTGAGGGCCATGGGTTAGGAGATTGATCACCTTCATGAACTCATGGGACCCAAAGGGCAGATGAGTAGGGCACTCTCTGATGCATGAGGTAATAGGGATGACCCCAAGAGTGCCGACTCCCTATAGACTTGGAGGAGATGACCATGATTGTGTGGTGACCCAAGTAGGTTCGAGACCAGTTTTCCATGGAAGTAACTTTGATATCGAGATGATTGTGATGTAGAGACATAAGTTGCACATTTCAACTTAGATTTGAAGGTGTACTGGAAATGTGGGTTGTACCATCTCTACTCTTGGAATAGAAAGAACTCTATATTTAGACGACCGTCAAATGCTTATTTCTTCTTGTTATGGGAGTGAGAGATAGGGAAGTACGCATGCCATACACCAAGGGTAAAGATGACATGAGTTGGAATGTTGCTATAAGGAATGAGGACAAAGATGATAATGTGCCCTGGTGGAGTGAATGATACATGGACAGGTACAAACGATAAAAGTATTAAGACAATCACCTTGTAAGGATGTTCCTAGTAGAATCTTTGTGGAATTTGCAAGTTATACAAGGTTGAGTTTGATCACCAGGTGGATGAGCTCAGAGTTTCTTGATGAAGATACACTTAGAGTTTGAGATGAGATGATAAGTATAATACATGGAGGATGAAAGGCGGTAATGAATGATCTAGTTGAGATATAGTTACCTAGTTTATCTGGAAGCTAGAAGAAGTTGACATTGCTAGGCTAACCTTAAGTTGAGGAAAAGAGATAATTTGGCTAACACCCAGATGTATCAATAGCGGTTAATCAAGTTAATGGTTGTTTGGTTAGCCAGCCTAGTCCTTGATGTGTTACAAGGATGGTTGTAAAACCTCGGATACACTTATTTGGATAGGAAGGTAATAAAACCCTAATGAGAGTGGTTTAGGGTTTCTGAGGAATCGATCTTGAGGAATCATGATATATAGGAAATCATGATTTTAAGATCACCACACACCGTGAAACTACAAAGATAGTGTTACGAACCCACCTCCCGATAACCCCCAATTAAGGGAGACCAAGAGGTCGAAGCCGCACCCATAACTTCCGGATCAAAGGTTTGATAATTAACCAAGAATAATTATCAAATTTTAACGGACTAAATGGGAAAACTGTAAGAAAATAAACTTTTGTATACCTTTTTGAAAACTTGGATCTCTAAGATTCTATCCACTTATGGATTCTATTCTAACTAATCCTCCTTGTATTTTACTTCATGTATTTTGCAATATGACGATTTACTGTTTGTCCTTTTGGCTTGAACCTAAAATGCTGACAAACAAAACGTCAGTCAGCCGAAGCTGGTATGTGGGGGAAACAATAAATGTGCAACTAAGATAACAACGTAATCATTCAATTAATCATTTAACAACCAAGATTACATTTTAAATATAACTCCATGATCCATGAGTACCCTATCCTCTGTGCTATCCCTGCAGTGGACCTGGATACTACCTTCCTTATGGTAGATCCCCATTAAACCCCTCATGGTCCCACCTATAGGTGAACCAGTTTCTAAGGTTGAGTCACATGGCACTACTCGTAAGTAGCCCACTCCTTAACTCATGGCATGCTAATGGGTCTCATGGCACTACACTTGGTAGCCCAATTTCTAACCCACGATAACCTAGACCTTACTCTAGGTTACCCCTTTTTAGCCTTTACAAGTCACAGAGGTGGACCCGAATCTAGCAAGTTATACTTGTATATTCATTGTGATAGTCATAGTCGCTCTATAGTTGCATGAAATAAAAGCATCCAATAGTTATTTTCAAGCAACCGATAAAACCATTCGAAAATCTCCATGAAACTAAAGCGATTATTCATAAGCGTAACCACATACCTGATTTGATGATTTCATACGCATTAAGCAAGTCCAACCAAGAAAGAAATCCAAGCAAGCAATTCATCAATCACATAATTCCTGAAAAGATTATGTACTCTATTTATTACACACTTTATCAAGAATCTACTTTAATGACTTGGATTCACTTTCTAGGGTTTCTAATCCACATTAAGGTTTCATTAATATTCATTAGGGTTTCTTAGATCAATTTCTCAAACTTTATCCCTTTTAGGTCAACAAACCCTAAAATACTCTTTTCTACTTATATGAACCTCAATTGCTCAACCATCCATTTTAATAGTCTTTTATACCCAAATTGACTTAGGATCATTGTATCCCTATTTATTCATGGATTTGAACAATTAAAACAATTAAAAGACATATTCACCTAAATTAGGGTTTTCAAGCTCATTAAGGCATATTCATGCACGAAACCCTAAATTAAGCCAATTATATAAAAAGATCATCTTTTTAGATTCTATCTTCACATTTATCAACAACAGGTTAATATTGGCTTGAATTATCCATTGAACAACATTAAATCCATCTATCATCAAATCTAAGGGTTTTTCATTAATTAAATCATTAAAGATAATAGCTTTATGTACTTTTCAAATTTCAAGCATATTTAAACTAATTACGTGCAAAGATCATACTTTTCGATCTTAAAGTACCCTTTTTATATTTAACAAATTATTATCAACTTTAGTGATCCATTAAACCCTATTAAACACTTTATTCATTTCAAAATAGGGTTTCTTAATCTTTAATTCAGTAAAGATGATAATTTACACTACTTTTTCGAATAGTAAGAGGAATTATCTTCTAACTATATTTTTATTGGATTCCTCTCATTTTTATGAGAAAAATACATATATTATTTGCTGTTATCGGAGTTACGAATAGCAAGATATGATTTTTGCAAAATAAGAATACCTTTGGCCAATCGGATTGTGCCACATGTGCGCTCGATGCAACATTGCTCAGCTTTGTTGAAAACATAATGTAATGTCCGTTTTGCCCCTGGTTAAGTGACCAAATTATTTAGAGTGCGGAGGGCAGAAACGTCCAACGTGCCTCTCCCTTCTTCAACCTTGGGCAGGTTGATCGCAACTTCCCTAGCTGCCGACCCGCAGCTTTGGCACGACTCCTGCTCCCCGATCTGGACCCGACCTTCACCGGAAAAGCATCCCCTGCCTCCGCCGCCCTCATGCGCACACAGGGCACCAAAAACCCGCAGCCAAGATGTCCGGTTGCTCGTTCGCTAGGCCAAACACCTGCGGCCGTCACTACAGCCGTGCGGCCGCGGCTGTGCACCGGTTCAGGCAAAGGGAAGGCCGCCAAGCACTCCGTTGATGTCGTGGGACCTCAGAGCCTCCAACAAGACCACCAACCAACCCTCGATGCTCTAGGTATAGGTCTACAGCCTCTGTTAGGGTTTTGAACGAAAAAGGAAGAAGACGAAGGTAGAGAAACGTTGGGTTCTCTCTCCCCTCCGAACCAGGGCTCTACCCCTTATATATGGGTGAGAAACGAAGCCCTAGGTAGGCTTATACATGACTCAAAGAGTCCCTTTCCAAAAGAATTCATATTCCTTCTAGGAGAAGCATTCTTTTCTCTCCTCATTATCCTTTTGTTAAGCTTTATTTCATGGATAATTGGAAAAACGAAAATCCTTTCTCTTATTATCATTATTCTTGCATTTTAATCTATTGACCATGAATTTCTATTCTCTTTTGATAGAGATTACTTCCTTTTTATCAAATTCATTAATAATGCATTACATTATCCTCTTATTTTGTAATTTTGGTATTTTCCCTTTCTTTCCTCTTTATTGGGACTCCTTGGATCCCAAGAAACTTTATTATTTCGAAATCCTATTTATTGGATACTCAATATCCTTCTAGATGCATCTAAATGCATTATTCCCCATTATCATGTTGATTTCTTATTAAAATATTTCCTTTTGAGGATTTCTCTTTATTTCTCTTTAATTTTACTCATTGGTTTTCCTTTTTACATTAGGAATACTTGGGATACGAAATCCCACAACGGATAACTCAATTCCACCTTTGCCACTTATTTTCCACATTTTACCATTATTTTTAATTTCTTTCTTAATAAAGAAATACTTAATCGATCTTTTCTTTTCTTATTGCATTCTCTATGCAACTTTGGACTCCTTGGAACCCAAGGAACCCAAGAGGCATGAAATCCCTCTTTGGCTTTGCCTTCTAGAGGTTTCCACATATTTCTTTTCTCAAATATTCAATTAATCATTCACTAATTGGATTTCCTTATTATTTGGGCCCAATAGCAAAAAAAGCCCACAAAACAATCATCAAGGCTATTGTAAATGAAATCCATGTCTTCAAACAAATTATATCATTATTTGTTCAATTATCTTTAATATGATAAATTACATTTCTCACCAATTGAACCCAAAAATTGGGGTTGTAACAGATAGTAAGTGATAGTAGCACTTTGGATGCTTAAAATAAAGTTTCATGTAGCATGTGGCCATGCAAGCTAGGAGGCAAAGGACGAACATCAGTAACCCAATACATGGATATAAAGTATAAAGAGTTCCCGAGAGGGAATGTGAGTTCATCACTGTGGATGTTGTGAGTCTCCCCTTGACTAAGGAAGGTCAAAATCCAATATGGGTTATGGTAGATCACCTTACCTAGATGACATGAGAAAGGAAGAGTACTGTCATGAGATAGATTCGATTGAACTACTTAAGAGAGAAGATGGTTCAACCACACCATGATGTGAGTTCAAAAGTTCTTGGGTATGACCAAGGTTCACTTCCATAAGGTGGAAGTAGATACATGAAGAACTCAAAAATAGTACAATTTATCACCCCGTACTAATGGGCAATATGATCCAGACTAGAGGGTCTGATGAGAGCATGTGTGCTCATTCAGGGTGATACATAGAGACAGTTCTTAAGATGTGATGTTAACCACTATAGACTTTATCGGGATGTAAGAATTTCCATAAGGAGGTTGTGTCGGTCACCACTTCATTAAGATAATGTTGGTGAAGGAGGCCTCACGAAGGTCATAAAAAAAACCACAGTGTGTGCAGATGAAGTCGCTTTGATCGTGCAATGTCTGAGAAAGAGCCCAGTGGTGACATGAGTCACGAGCCGATGCATAGTAGACTGACATGTAGTTCACTGTGGGAGAATATGTGATGTGAAAATCCGACCCCTCTAAGCTACAACTAAGAAAGCTGAGTCCCTGATATATGGGTCCATTTGAGATGGATTGGTGGAGAAGGTTGTGTTTAGCCTTACCCCTCAGGATAACATGATGTATAATGTGTTCCATGAGTCCAATCTAGAGCACTATGTGAAGTACCCAAGCCATGTGCTGAGCCTTGAACCTATTCAACTTTTGAGAGGCTAAAATGTCCTGAGTCACCTATGAGGGTACGATATACCAAGGTAAGAAAGAACTCAGACAGAGGAATATGAGATGATGAATGTTCTTGGGAAGCACCATGGAAAGGGTGAAGCCACATGGGAGCCCTGATGGACATAAGAAAGGCTTATCCTGAACTGTTCATTTGCTTGATGGAATTTTGAGGGCAAAATTCTTATAAGAGGGGAAGGATGTTACAACCCCAAATTTTGGGTTCAATTGGTGAGAAATGTAATTTCTCATATTTGAATAAATAATGATATAATTTGTTTTGAATAAATGGATTTCATTTACAATAGCCTTGATGATTGTGTTGTGGGTTGGCTATTGGGCCCAATAACAAGGAAATTCAATTAATTAAGAAATCAAGAAAAGAACGATGTGGAAACCTCTAGATAGCAAGGAACTTAATCCAAAGGTGGATTTCGTGCCACATGGGTTCCAAGGAGTCCAAAGTTGCAAAGAAAAAGCAATAAGAAAAGAAAATATTAATTAAGTATTTATTTATTAAGAAAGAAATTGAAAACAATGGTAAAATGTGGAAAACCAGTGAAAAGAGGTGTAATTGAGTTATTCTTGGTGGAATTTCGTATCCCAAGGATTCCTAACGATAAAAGGAATACCAAGGAGAAAAATAAAAGAGAAATAAAGGGAAATCCTCAAAAGGAAATATTTTAATAAGAAATAAAACAAGATAATGAAAAATAATGCATTTAGATGTATCTAGAAGGATAATAAGTATCCAATAAAAAGGATTTCGAAATAATAGAGTTTCTTGGGATCCAAGGAGTCCCAATGAAGAAAGAGGAAAGAGAAAATACCTATAAAAGAAAATAAGAATATAATGCGAATACATTATTAATGTATTATGTGGTTTGTTAAAAAGGAAAATAGAAACTCATGCCAATGGTTTAAAAAGCAAGAATAAAGGGGATAAATGAGAGGAATTTCTAATTCCTATCTATCCAAGAAATAAGAATATCAAAGAGGTTATGAGGAGAGAGAAGGAATACTTCTCCTTGAAGGAATATGATTCCTATTTGTAAAGGGACACTTTGACTCGTGCTAAGCCAACCTATGGCTTCATTTCCCACCCCTATATAAAGGGGGTAGAGTCAGGGTCGAGTTCAAGAAGGACCCCATTCACCCCTCTCTCCTATTCTTCTTCTTCCTCATTTTTTTTGTCCTTAAACCCTAAGTGAGAAAAGTGGCATAACCAGGGAGCAACTAGGGGCCAACGAAGGGTTTTGTTGGTAGCTGGGTGTACCAGGGTGCTAAAGAACAACTTGGCCATCATGGCCGTGTCCTAGAGCTCATGCAACAACCTCTGGATGGCTGCAAGATGGCCGCAAGGTGGAGAACCAGCAGGCTCAAAATGGCCGCCCCAGCCATGACCCCGCGACATCCTCACGTGCACAGAGGCGCGATGGAGGTAGGGGAAGCATCCCCGATGGCCCCCGAGGTCAGGAGTGGAGAAGGGCAGCCACAACCTACTGCAGTTCGACGCCAAGCTAGGCTTCCCGAGGTTGAAGACAACCTGGAGTGCGTTGGACCATTTTACCCTTCCTGGTATTGAAGAGCCGACCACTTAAGGAGGGGCAGTTTTGTCAATTCGAAATGTTTCCCAAACCAGTGAGCTCTTTGCATGGGAACAGGCCTACATGGCAGCCTCCCATTGGCCCACAGATCTTATTGAATGCTTGCTTGCCTATTGGTTGATTGGATTATTTCTGTCTCACATCAACTTGACAGGTATGTGGTTACACTTATGATTATCCCGCATTAGTTTTCCGAGGATTTTATCGATGTTTATATCATGGCTTGAATTAATTGTTGGATGAATTTAATTCATGCAAATTATAATGTGAATATGACTATCACATAAGAGATGTGCCTACTAGCTCAGATCCTAGTCCCCTCTATAGTTTAATAGATTGACCTAGTGCATGGCTACCAATGGGGTAGGTCCATCAGGTCATTGAATGACTTAGTATATGGCTACCAATGGGGTAGGTCCATCAAGTCACTTTGAGTAAGGTATTGGACTACTCAAGGGTAGTGCCATGCGACTCAACCCTAAATATTGATCTACCTGTTAGGTAGGATCATGCGGGGTTTAATAAGGATCTACCCAGGGAGAGGTAGTATCTCAGTCCACTGCAGGGATAACACAGAGATAGGGGATAGGAAAGGATTGAGTAGTATGGTTTAAAATGAAATCTTGGCTGTTAAATGATAATTGGATGATTACTTTGTTATTATAGTTGCACGATTATTGTTTCCCCCACATACCAGCTTCTTGCTGACCGACATTTTGTTTGTCGGCATTTTAGGTACAATGAAAAGAACAAACATCCATTATATTCCATTATAAGAGATACAAGAAGACCACCTTACATCCAAGGGATTACCTATCTAAGAGCTAGTCTTCTACCTCATAATAGGTCTTACCCACTCTTGCAAGAAACTTAATTTCTTCTCCTAGGACATCTCCTCCTCGCAACAAGTCTTCAACCTTGAGGATTTACCCACCAAGCTCCTTGGATCTTCCACCTTGTCCTTCTCCTTCACTTGGAGAAGATCTTCACACCTTCTTCAGACTTGACGAAGAAGAACAACTCCTCCTTCACTCAGATAAGATCACTTCAGTCTTTTCTCTTTAAGAAAGGGGATTGGGAAGATGGAAGGATGGAGGGCTTTACAAAGTAACAATGAGGTAGCTCTCTTACAACATTCCTAACTCATTCATAATCACGAAATGCTTTGTAAATGAGAGAGAGAAAAGGGCTCAAAGGGTTTTACCACACTCAAATTTAGCAAGGACCAAGGATAGCATGAATGAGCAACCTTGTAATGAACTCCAAGATGTCCTAATTATACCTGGGGGTGTTCCTTTGAGTGTGGGATCACTTAAGAACAAAAAATAACTATTTTACAACTTGAAATGGATCTAATTTTATTTTTAACAACCATCCAATGGTTGGAATCAGTTTTTCTATGTTTTACATATAGTGTATTCGGTCAAGTTTCAATAAAGGTAACTCGACTGTTCCACTATCTGATAAAGCCAATTTTAAACTATTGGCTGAATTTGTCCTGGGGTAACTCTACTGATCAGCTAAAATCAACTTTGGTCATAAAGTTGGTCGTTCGAGTTCTGTGAGTGTACAACTCGACCGATCCAATCATTTCCAAAAATCCATCACTGATTGACCGAGATTCAAACTCGATCAATTGAGTTGTATGATGAATTTTCCAAAATAATTTTAAAGTGATCAAAAGATGGAATTAAGTGTCCCTAATTTTTTCTCATCTTACTTACATGTCATATCATTAATACAAATGGTTACAAAAATATTCTAAGGTGGTTTGGAGCGTTTTCCACAAAAAAAGCATTTGTATTGCTTTTGACTTGAACTTGGAAAATCTAGGGCTTGAGGAATTTGATCCTTTTCATGTACATAATGCCTAAAATCAATCTCAAAAAAACATATTGGCCACATATGAAGGGAATGGTTAAGTCATTATCAAAATATGGACAATCTATAACTCTCAAGTTAAAAAAATGATGGTTCAGATCATGTGCCAGAGGAACATCAAAGGTCATCCGCCTCCTTAGGGGAAGACAAAAAAGGTCATTCGTCTACATAGGGGAAGACTAGTATGGCACCGAGGAGGTGGCCCAAGTCCAATGTAGGGAAAATACCCAAGAAGGGTTTGATAGAGGATGGATAAATCGAGATTGGGTAGTTATGAATAAAATGTTATTTTGATCGTGTAACAATAATTTTTGTGATTATGTTATTACACATAGATGCAATATTTTGTTTCACCCACATGTCAGTATAACTTGTAATACTGACTGCAAAATTTAGAATGTAATTCCTTTGTAGAAAGTTATTTTGTACCAATATCCTTTTGATTTAGTGAAATTTATTAGTTATTTTGGTAATTTGATAAACTTTTGTTCCTATATTAGAGTAATGATTCTTTCCCTCTCTATCCTCATGAATAGCGGATAACATGAGGAGGGATCCATTGCAATAACTATTGTACCATGAGCTCCATAAGGATGTACATGTTAGGGTTGGATGATTATAACTTAGAGTTTAGGTCAACATTATTGATATGTGTCACATACACCTCATCAGTATGTATTAAGCCCATGGTTAGGTTCTGTATATTTAGGTCATCATCTTATTAGGGTTGAGTTATCCAAGGCATGGTCTGAGTCACCTTTGGGATATTGATGTTACATGTATTAAATTTTCATTAGTGTACAAACATGTGTATTAGGATACATTGTTAACCTTATTTGGTCAATTTGAGATACCCAATCATACCAACCTCTTATCCATGTAATTAGGGTTTATAGCGTCAAGATAGTAGGTTCAACATGTTATAATTATTCACCCCTTAAAAAAGGTTTTTTCCCCAAAATTGAACCATCCTTAGACAACCAATTGATAACTCTTCACACCTTAAAGGGTTCAACCTAATAAGCTAAACTTAAACAACTCTTAAAGGTATTAGGGCTGCAGTTAAAGATACATGTGTTTTAGGATATACATAGATCGTTCCACCAAAAAAAGGTCAAAACTTCCTACAATTGATATTTAGGTCCTCGAGGTTCTAACCTGACATCCCTAAGGTTCACATGAGCATCCAGTAAGTCATTGGGTACATCTTTATACAACTTGAGGGAGATAAGAGGGTAGGTCAACTAAACCTTTAGCACAAGCCATTTTTTCCCTAGTCATCACTCCATACTAAACCAGAGTTTAAGAGTTTTATTCTATTAATATAATGGATTTCTATACCATAGACTCATAGATTTCTTTTTTGTGATTAGTTCATGAAAGCTTCAAAAAAATCAGGGACAATTTTGTACATATAGTAATACAATAGAAAATACATTTTTATTTGAGAAATCATGCAACATAAATCAAAGATGGGCTCAATATCAATACAAGAACCAAGTCACACTTTTCCCCATATAAACTAATTTCTCATTCTCATTTACCTAAATCCATCCTAAAATGAAATCTCATAACTTCCAAAATATATGTCACAACTAACCTACATTATAAGGTATGAGCTTATAGGTCCCATCACATTAAGGTTTACTAATCAAGATCCTTAATGTGTACCTCAAAATAATTTCAAATATTTTTTTCATCATTTCATGAACATAATAGGTAAAATCTAGGATAAAACATCTCACTAAATGGTTTTTACTTAGGGTAAGGGATCTACTTAGGGAGATACAGTTGAAATAGTCAAAATTCGACCGCCGACTCTCCAGTACACTCCAAGAGTGGGATCCGACAGGAGTCCAATCCTTGCTAAATTGAGGAAATACACCCATGTAATCCTAACACACTAACAAGTTTGATGGTATTGATGTATATTTGTTCTCAAAGGAACGATATACATGAATAGCATCAAAATAAAATATCATAACTATTTTCTATTTATAATATTACATAATAATCTCCGACTTGGGGTTTACATGAAAGAAACAACTTCTTCACTAAGTAGAGGGATTTCTAAAGTATTTTAAGTCTATCTCCCAAGATTTAACTCCACTAAGACAAGTCATCATGTTAAGTCCACCATGTACTTCACGTAAGGAGTTGGAAGCATACATCACAAAAGAAGACAATGTGGATGTTTTCAACATAAAGCCAATATGCACATGAAAATAGAGATTGAGAAACACTAAGAAAAAAGGATGTCAATAAATTTTATCAAAGATTCCCAGATCAAGAGATAAGTAGAACATCCACATGGTTATCTAAGTGAACATTTCAAAGGAGATAAACAATAAGAGGTTTATTACCCTTAACAATCTCACAACAATATATCACAGTCATAAATAGTTTCACGGTGAGTAATAAGCAAGATATATTATACTAAAAAGTAGGATAGGAACCCATATACTCCATACCTATAGGTAGAAGGACTAAAACCTTGGTTCAAAATAAATATAGTATTTCTAGGAGGATAAAACATCAATGCATTAGCAAGAGGAATAAAACCTCAATGCCCATAATATAATATATTATAGGTTGACTAAAACCTTAGTACATTGGAAAGAGGACTAAAACCTCAGTGCCTAAAATATATATGGTGTCACTACTTCTACTTATGACTATTCAATAACACATGAAAATAGGGCAGGAAAGATAAAGTATATCATACTTAAATAAGGGAGAATAACATCCAAATGATATCAAGTAGGATTAGAGGACCCATAAACAATTATTCAACCATAACCACAATGAAGATGTAATATAAGACCATAAGGGGAGATCACAACAAATAGGGTTTCTTTTTGTTTATTTCCTCAAACTAGGGTTACTACATTGAGTAATATGAAAAAAATACCAATTATGGCCCAACAAGAATATCCAAAAATTAAGAAGATTAGGAGATCATTTTAGTAAACTTGATCCAAATAGACCCTTAAAATGTGGAAGAGGGATTTCAATATACTAATACCTCATAGAGGTTCAAGAGAGAGAAACAAGAGAATAATTTCTCAATATGACTCACAAGGGGATTCAACATACTTATGTCGAGAACCTAAGTTATAAAATCACCACTATGCTCTTTTAGAGATTCTCCAAACCCAAATGCATTAAATATGTGTTAGGGTTTCCATTGTTTTCATTCAACTAGTCAAAACCCTAAAAATAGGGTTCTAAAGACTACAAAAGCAAACTCTAAAACATTAACAATATGTCCATCTCATTCTCCCAATATCAAAAACATAATTATTTATAATTTTAGGACATTGAATCAATAGTTATGATTTTATTTAAATGAGTGCACGTAATTAGATCTACATACAAAATCACAAAAATCGAGTCTTCAATAAATTTGATTGAGGTCCTAGAAACCATACTAGACCAAATTTCTCATTTGTAGGATTCCTCAACCTATTCTTTACATTTTTCCTGACTTGGTATGAATTAGTTATGAATTTTACAAGTTTAATAAAATTAGTATACAAAGCAAATTCCAAGCAATCATGAATTTTGTCCTGCTAGCAGTGGAATTAACTTAGCTGGTCCAGTCGAGTCCAGCCACTTGGCCTATCCACTCTTAAAACAACATGACTAGAAATAAGGACAAGAAGAAGAATGACCAATTTACCCCCAAATAAATCTAGGAAAATCAAAGGAGTAAGCGGGGTAAATTCAGAAATACTTTGTGGGACTATTTTTCCTCTAGTCCTCATATCACATAGCTCCCAAATCTCAAACCTCAAAATTCTATAATAAAATGCAATGTAAAATGGTGATATCCCTCACTAATTGAGATCTCTAACCCCACATGGACTCAACAAGTCCAGACAGAACTCCGTGCAATGTTGGAACAAAACATGACACCTCCTGTCATGGCCACACAGTAGGAAAGTCGAGATATCACAAAGGAATGAGAGGAAGATGGGAAACGAGGAATCACTTACCCTCAAGAATACCAAAAGGTCGGAGAAGCATCCAAAGAATGCTTCCAATTGATCCCATTACTCGTAGAACATTGTGATGGCCAGAGTCATCTCGAGGATCCTTGAGTTGTAGGTGAAGACAAGCATAGTTGGGGAGTGGTATGCAGAGGAAGGTGGGTTAAAGAAGTGGTTAGAAATCAAAATAGGCATTGCACTGGAGATGGGGTTTTGGTTCAATAGAGGTCCAAAGATGTAAAGAGATGAGGATACAAAAAGGGGAGAAATCACGAGAGAAACAAGGGAAAGGGGGAACTAGAGTTGGAGAGAACCCTTCTGAGCACAAGACCTATAAATACTAGTGTTTCCTGAGTTTGGGTTGATGGGAGGAGTATGAGGGGAAAGGAATGTTGGGTCGAGAGGGGAAGATAGGAAGAAAGAAGAAGGACAAGAAATCAATATTGTATGCAAGAAAACTCCACCCAAGATAGAAGATAGGATAAAAGAGAGTAGATGCAAAATAAGGATCTGACAATTAATTTTAGAATTATTATGTTATTTTTTATTTTTTATTTTCATCTATAGTCTCTTCCCTAAATGAAATCAAGTAATCTAGGATTATTCTTTTGAACTCAAACATGGAACTCAAGCTAATTGGAACTAAGGAATATGATTTTTGATCTATATTTCAATTTTAGGGTCTCCCTTTTTATGATGTATAATGCAACTAGTGTTTAGGCTCATTGTCTTTATATTTATTACAATATTACATCATTTTCATTAACATCATTATTAAAAATTTTGGTTGAGATCTTGAAAACCATACTAAATGAGAGATCTCATTTCTATGATTCCAAAACATAGTTTTACATATTTTTATATCTTAGTATGAAATAATTAAGAATTTTACAAGTTTGAAACAATTAGAATTTTGAGAGAATTCCACGAAAGAATAACCCTTTCCCCGCTTTTAGGGGATTCACACTGAGCTATTCCAACTGAGGCCACTCACCTGGATAAGACCCACTCTCAACAACAATGTGTTTGATAGAAAGGACTAAAAATGAAAAGAAATCTTCCCTTCTTAGAGCGAAAGAAGCCCATTTCACTCGATAAATCACCCCAAATAGATGTGACAAATTTAAAGGAACAAGGGGGTAATATTCAAAAATCCATTGTGGTACCTTTTTTCCTATAGTCCTCATATCACAGACCTCCCATTGATCAATCACAAAATTTTGTAGATCAAACTGTGGTGTCAAATGGGGATATCCTTTTTAAAACTAATATCTCCAACCCACGTAGACTCAAAATGTTACACCCCGATCTCACAATTTCCTCAAATCATGAGATTAGGGCGTAAGATAGGATTTATAATTAACACAAAGAACACCCTTAACTTTTTCTTTCCTTAAACTCTTGTTTCTTCGCATTGAACCACATAAAAAGATCTTAACAAGGGAATCCGAACATTTCATTACTAATCAGACTTTAACAGAAAAGATACATATATAAACATTCATGATGTCTTTCACAACTTGTGCACATAAAACTTGTTAATTAGCATACATATCAAAGAGGAACAATATTACACATTGTAATTACAACTCTCTCTCTAAACTCTTACTGAGGACCTAGAGTGACAAGGACCGACTGACTCAACTAATCTCATACTTGACTCCTGTGGCAGATCTACTCTGACGCTCTGATCATCTTCAAGTCCACGCGATTAACCCTAAAATGTTTGAGTAGAGGGGTGAGCCTACTCGCTCAGTGAATGAATACTTCATGGAAACAGACTAATGCACTAATGTGATCAAAGATATAATTTGATTAAACGATATGAAATTTAACAACAATAAATACTACACTGAGCAGTTCTAAAGCAATATAATTGAAATAGCAAAGAATATAAATATTGCATCCAAAGAATAACTACAAGATAACTATGCTCTAGTCATTCATAACTCTTCCATTTATAAGGAACTCTGTGAACCTATATGATCATATTTTAGATTATGCCCTAAATATATGCAGTGTACTCTGCATATAAAGATCCACAGCAAGTTCATGCTACGGCCCCACCGTACAAGACTTAGCGACACACCCGGGAATGCTAAGTCTGACGCCAGCCCTGTTCTGCCACAGGACCACAGGCTCTCCGGCCTACAGGCTCTCCGGCCTCAATGCACTACTCCGAGTGCTCTCTAGACCCCTCCTACTAACCTGAGCACACAGGCGGAGGGTCACAGGGTTACCTTCGTGACTCCGCACGAATGGTGTTAGATAACCGTGTTTTCTGGTGATATCGCAGTGCCATTGTGACACAAGCACAATTGTTGTTAGACACTGCCCTTTTTCTCTTTCCTCGTTTGTCCGCGACACAAGCACAGATGATGTTGCAACACGAGTTTCACCCCAAAGCTGCAGATACCACTTAGGGGTTCTACGGTGTTAGGGCACTTAGGTCTATACTTGATTAACAAATAAATAATTAAACAGGAAAAACACAGTTCATACTTATTTCACATTCCTAACATAATTTGAAAACACATTTACATCATTTGTACTCAGTAACATCCCTTTCTAAGGCATGTCATATCTCAACACCTGCAATTTACGAGATGTGTATTGAAAATAAGAAGCACTATAGAATAAAAATATCAACTCAGAGAGAACAAGCATATAAAGTTTAATGCACTAGGAACATACAATTTAACAATTAAGCATCACCACATCTCATATCGAGACCTTTCATATTACCATAGCATGATTCATTGAACACCCTATCCTTAGGGTTTCATTTGCCTTATTCATTCATCTCATGCCAACACCCTACTCTTAGGGTTGCATTTGCCACATTCACCTTTTCATTTACCTCATTCACTTGACACATGGCTCTCATAAGGATTTCATAGGATATAAGCATTCACTAAATAAAGATTGTTTCCAACAAATCATATACAATCATTATAGATATGAAACCATGAAAATTTAACTAAATTTAGGGTTTCCATACCATTCACTGAGATATCAGGTATCAAGAACAGAATTCAATTAAGATGACCCATGTGGTACATCCTAACCACATATAGGATTACTAGTCCTTTTCAATCAGGTTGAAACTCTAGCGATATCTCAATTAGGTCAAACCCTAATTACATCAATTGATATAAATCTAAAAGCATCCTCACTAGGAAGTGTTGTATACATATCTGATATGAATCTACCATTTAGGAGTCATTCAAACAGAGAAGGAATCCATATCATATCAATTTACAATAACTTATATCAAATGGACTTTTCAGGATTTAGAATTCACATGGTAAGCATTTAGGGATTTGGATGTTATAATCAAATTCGTGCATTAGAATGTTTGAAGGAAGAACCCACTCACCCTAAGGTGTGAAAACACCTCACAACTGCAGCTCAACTCAGGGAATCTTGAATTCCCCTCAAATCCCTAGCAAATCTCCCAATTCTTCTTCCATTCAACTCGGGAACCTTGAAAAAGAGGGATTATGAAGAAAGGGTGAGAAAAGAGGGAATTTCGACATCCTCTTGGATCAAATCAGAGCATGGACGGAATCTTGACATAAGAGAGAATATTCACCATAAAAGTCTATGCAAGGAATCCGAACTTACTTGATTTCTCCCTTTTTGGAATCGCAAAACCCTAATTCAGCAATTCCCCCACTTTCTCCACTCAAGCCCTAATTCTCCCTCTCTCTCTAGGAGCTCGTTTCTCTGGGATGGATGACGAATAATGAGAGCTGTGTGTGTGTGTGGTCGACCTTATTAGTCAATTTGAGCTGCTTGGGTCAATTGCAAATTGACCCAACACTCAACTTTAACTATATTAGCTGAATATTCAATTATACAAAAGTTACTGTAATTCGTTTATTGCAGAGATCAAACCTTCTCCAAAAATTATGAGAATTTATCACGTTGTTTATAATTGATCTATAGATCTTATTGTAAAATTTGGGATCATTTGGAGTTACCAATAATTAATTAAAAATCGAACAGTGCACTGCTATATTGCAGTCAGCAATATATTCGGCCGAGTTTGTCCTGCACAAACTCGACCGACACCCTTACTGTAGGGATTCAAAAGTCATCCAAAAATTACGCCAATTTAACAGAGTGTCTAAAATTGTATTTATCAAATACTGTTAAAATTTGAGATCAATTGGATATACCAATAAAAAGATAAAATTCAATTACCACACTGCTGTAAAATTCTGAAATTGTGATCGGTCGAGTTTGAAACTCGGCCGACAAACAGGTCAAAGAATTCTTCAAAAATTCTGATATTTTCCAATGTTGTTCACATTTTATATATCTAAATCATATCCAAATTTGAAGTAAATCAGAGTTATACATAAAATACTAAAAATCATTTAGTGAGACATTCTACTTATCAAATTCTGTATTCAAGCGTTATCAAAACCCTATTTGGGCCGATTAGGGTTTATACTTCTCAAACCCTAATTCTCAAGACAAAAAGAACATTTAGACTTCTTATCATAGTTAAAACATCCTAATTGTGTTATCGTCATTAATTAGATTTCAAGAATGATTATTCCAATTAATCTTTGCAATTGTCTAGGTAAACCCTAGTTTACCAATTAAGCTCAAATGGGGTCGTAACAACTCTTTCCCCCTTTAAAATGTTTCGTCCTCGAAACATAAACCTACAAGAAAAATTACATCCAAGGTTATTTTAAGCTTCTAAAGACTTCCATGTCCTTATATTCTTGTATTTCATACCTGAATGTAGTTTTCAACATTAGATCTTTTAATTCTTTACTAAATCACAACATATTTCAAATAGTTCTCAATGATATCAAGCAAATTCTTTATGCCACAGTCAAACATAGAATGCAAAGATAAACCACCACGCTTTCGCTGTGCAACTCTGATACTCTGATACAACTATCTCAACTTATGCTGCCCAGAGAGTTCTATTGTTCTGTATCACCTTTAAGTGACAAAAGCAAGTTCACCATACTGTTTTAAACTTTAATCAAGTGCTATTCAAATAGCAAAACAGTCTTGAATTAAAAGACTAGATTCAACAATAGATTGCACAATACTACTCTTGGCATCCCCATTGGGTCATGGATACATGAGGTGAAGCATTACCACCTCATTCCATACTATCCTGTTTCGGTCCTGGGATCTGTGGGTTATGGGCCCACACACAATTCAAAGTGTAACCATCGTATTATATCATTTTAGGGTTTCAACAACAGAAATAAAGTAATCCACAATTGTATCAGTCATTCAAGCATTAATCATACTCAATTACCATCACTCAGTTATATTAGAGCTAGGTATAACAAGCTACACCTCATTAGGGTTACTTGTCCAAACAATCTAATTATCATCCCTTTCTATTAAAATGAGTGAATAAGTATGACTACCTTGTTCAGGGTATCTCTCCATATGTTCTGACATTATCCAAACCGTATCACCAGATGACCCTACCAAGGTAGTTATTCACCATGTATGATTCATTTTCTCTTATCATTTCATTCCCACCTTGCTCTCATTAAGAAATATATGAAAGAGAAGATGATTTTAAGACTTGGAATACTTGTATTCAAACATTCCCTTAATACATTCTCGTATGTAGATTTACTTAGTTATCAACAGGGATATTTAACTTCTTTATTTTATAACTTCTCCATCATATTTCAAACCCTTTCTTACATTTCATAGTCCTCTTTCCCTATACTACTCTTTAACCTGTCATCTTTAATTCTAAATTTTTCTCTTATGACCATGTTGCTTATTCATATGTGTGGTCATGTATACCATGTTGCACATATTTCCTCCTTTATCCTTATACTATTATGAAGTTAACATTCTAAATTAATAGTCCTTCTATTAGTTTTTACTCATGTTGAATACATTACATATTCTTCATTTTTACATCAAGTGGATCATGCATGGGTCAAACATAGTTTCTCTTTCAATCAAGTTTTTCTCTTCTGAATACAGTCTACCTTTGTATGACTTATTCATTCGTTAAACTACACCTATGTTCTTTGCTTAGAAACTAGTTTGTTGTTCTAGTCTTATGAATTACATGTTCATATGATCCTCTTTACCTTTACTCCTTTAAAGACTCTTTACTTCTATGGACCTATTGAATGCTCAATCCTATTCTTCTACTTAGCCTTTGCTTTAGGGTTCATAAAAGCATTATACTCTATTCTATGATTCATTCTTCATGATTGATTCTTGTTATCTTGAACCATACATACATACATTTCACATATCTCTTCTATATTTCATATGTATAGTTCATGCAAAATTAACCAATAAACTGATTATAAGCTTCATATCATGTTCTATTATTCCCAATTAAGGGTTTCACATTTGAGACCCCAAAGTTGAACCTCAGATATCAGTTTCAACTAATTCTTAGTTTTTCTGACCTTACCCATATGTTTCAACATCTTACTGTATGTACATTCCTACTCTGATGTGGGTCTAATTATTCCAATTCTATTCTTATTATGTTATTGATAGGATTCATTAGATCCTAATAACGCATCCTGCCAACCGGACCAGGCCAAACCTGAAATCCTGAAGCCAAGAATTACAAAGGATCACATCCTTCCTGAACTGCCACTCACAGCTCAGAAACTCGGCCGATTGGTCAGAAACTCGGCCGATTGCTTCACAACTCGGCCGATCTGCTTGCAACTCGGCTGATCAACTTGCCGTTTGATTTCCTGAAAAAGGAGACTCGGCCGAATCACATACAGACTGAAAACCTAAACAGACCTACTGATGTCAATTTCACTCGAATTAGCGGGCAAAACTATAGAAACAAAATCTCATTCAAAGGTCAATTCTAGTCTACTTGTTACAAAGAGTGAAATCAATAAATGCTACAACTGCAATGCTACAACTGCATAGTGTACAACAGATATTAAAGACCCATATTTCAAAGTATTGAATATTTCAATTCAAACATATAAGAGCATTTCTATACATTTCCAACAAAAACAACATTATGAAATGTAAGTTCTATCTCCTTTTACATTTATGCTCTTAATTCTTGTTTTCTTTTCTCGTTTTCTAACCCTAACATTTCTAGGGTTCATCTCTAGCCCATTCTTCCACTGTATACCTGGCCAGGGTATACGTGAGAGAATAGACAGAGTAGCTTGTACTGGTTGATCCAAGTACTCAGATATCGGGCCAGGATATCCAAATACTCAAATCCCCAAAGCTAACATCAAACATCTCCTATCTGCCACACATAGGACTCTAACTTACTAACTTAATGGTCCTTGACAACTCACCCTAAGCTCTGATACCAAGCTGTTACACCCCGATCTCACAATTTCCTCAAATCATGAGATTAGGGCGTAAGATAGGATTTATAATTAACACAAAGAATACCCTTAACTTTTTCTTTCCTTAAACTCTTGTTTCTTCGCATTGAACCACATAAAAAGATCTTAACAAGGGAATCCGAACATTTCATTACTAATCAGACTTTAACAGAAAAGATACATATATAAACATTCATGATGTCTTTCACAACTTGTGCACATAAAACTTGTTAATTAGCATACATATCAAAGAAGAACAATATTACACATTGTAATTACAACTCTCTCTCTAAACTCTTACTGAGGACCTAGAGTGACAAGGACCGACTGACTCAACTAATCTCATACTTGACTCCTGTGGCAGATCTACTCTGACGCTCTGATCATCTTCAAGTCCACGCGATTAACCCTAAAATGTTTGAGTAGAGGGGTGAGCCTACTCGCTCAGTGAATGAATACTTCATGGAAACAGACTAATGCACTAATGTGATCAAAGATATAATTTGATTAAACGATATGAAATTTAACAACAATAAATACTACACTGAGCAGTTCTAAAGCAATATAATTGAAATAGCAAAGAATATAAATATTGCATCCAAAGAATAACTACAAGATAACTATGCTCTAGTCATTCATAACTCTTCCATTTATAAGGAACTCTGTGAACCTATATGATCATATTTTAGATTATGCCCTAAATATATGCAGTGTACTCTGCATATAAAGATCCGCAGCAAGTTCATGCTACGGCCCCACCGTACAAGACTTAGCGACACACCCGGGAATGCTAAGTCTGACGCCAGCCCTGTTCTGCCACAGGACCACAGGCTCTCCGGCCTACAGGCTCTCCGGCCTCAATGCACTACTCCGAGTGCTCTCTAGACCCCTCCTACTAACCTGAGCACACAGGCGGAGGGTCACAGGGTTACCTTCGTGACTCCGCACGAATGGTGTTAGATAACCGTGTTTTCTGGTGATATCGCAGTGCCATTGTGACACAAGCACAATTGTTGTTAGACACTGCCCTTTTTCTCTTTCCTCGTTTGTCCGCGACACAAGCACGGATGATGTTGCAACACGAGTTTCACCCCAAAGCTGCAGATACCACTTAGGGGTTCTACGGTGTTAGGGCACTTAGGTCTATACTTGATTAACAAATAAATAATTAAACAGGAAAAACACAGTTCATACTTATTTCACATTCCTAACATAATTTGAAAACACATTTACATCATTTGTACTCAGTAACATCCCTTTCTAGGGCATGTCATATCTCAACACCTGCAATTTACGAGATGTGTATTGAAAATAAGAAGCACTATAGAATAAAAATATCAACTCAGAGAGAACAAGCATATAAAGTTTAATGCACTAGGAACATACAATTTAACAATTAAGCATCACCACATCTCATATCGAGACCTTTCATATTACCATAGCATGATTCATTGAACACCCTATCCTTAGGGTTTCATTTGCCTTATTCATTCATCTCATGCCAACACCCTACTCTTAGGGTTGCATTTGCCACATTCACCTTTTCATTTACCTCATTCACTTGACACATGGCTCTCATAAGGATTTCATAGGATATAAGCATTCACTAAATAAAGATTGTTTCCAACAAATCATATACAATCATTATAGATATGAAACCATGAAAATTTAACTAAATTTAGGGTTTCCATACCATTCACTGAGATATCAGGTATCAAGAATAGAATTCAATTAAGATGACCCATGTGGTACATCCTAACCACATATAGGATTACTAGTCCTTTTCAATCAGGTTGAAACTCTAGCGATATCTCAATTAGGTCAAACCCTAATTACATAAATTGATATAAATCTAAAAGCATCCTCACTAGGAAGTGTTGTATACATATCTGATATGAATCTACCATTTAGGAGTCATTCAAACAGAGAAGGAATCCATATCATATCAATTTACAATAACTTATATCAAATGGACTTTTCAGGATTTAGAATTCACATGGTAAGCATTTAGGGATTTGGATGTTATAATCAAATTTGTGCATTAGAATGTTTGAAGGAAGAACCCACTCACCCTAAGGTGTGAAAACACCTCACAACTGCAGCTCAACTCAGGGAATCTCGAATTCCCCTCAAATCCCTAGCAAATCTCCCAATTCTTCTTCCATTCAACTCGGGAACCTTGAAAAAGAGGGATTATGAAGAAAGGGTGAGAAAAGAGGGAATTTCGACATCCTCTTGGATCAAATCAGAGCATGGATGGAATATTGACATAAGAGAGAAGATTCACCATAAAAGTCTATGCAAGGAATCCGAACTTACTTGATTTCTCCCTTTTTGGAATCGCAAAACCCTAATTCAGCAATTCCCCCACTTTCTCCACTCAAGCCCTAATTCTCCCTCTCTCTCTAGGAGCTCGTTTCTCTGGGATGGATGACGAATAATGAGAGCTGTGTGTGTGTGTGGTCGACCTTATTAGTCAATTTGAGCTGCTTGGGTCAATTGCAAATTGACCCAACACTCAACTTTAACTATATTAGCTGAATATTCAATTATACAAAAGTTACTGTAATTCGTTTATTGCAGAGATCAAACCTTCTCCAAAAATTATGAGAATTTATCACGTTGTTTATAATGGATCTATAGATCTTATGTTAAAATTTGGGATCATTTGGAGTTACCAATAATTAATTAAAAATCGAACAGTGCACTGCTATATTGCAGTCAGCAATATATTCGGCCGAGTTTGTCCTGCACAAACTCGACCGACACCCTTACTGTAGGGATTCAAAAGTCATCCAAAAATTACGCCAATTTAACAGAGTGTCTAAAATTGTATTTATCAAATACTGTTAAAATTTGAGATCAATTGGATATACCAATAAAAATATAAAATTCAATTACCACACTGCTGTAAAATTCTGAAATTGTGATCGGTCGAGTTTGAAACTCGGCCGACAAACAGGTCAAAGCATTCTTCAAAAATTCTGATATTTTCCAATGATGTTCAAATTTTATATATCTAAATCATATCCAAATTTGAAGTAAATCAGAGTTATACATAAAATACTAAAAATCATTTAGTGAGACATTCTACTTATCAAATTCTGTATTCAAGCGTTATCAAAACCCTATTTGGGCCGATTAGGGTTTATACTTCTCAAACCCTAATTCTCAAGACAAAAAGAACATTTAGACTTCTTATCATAGTTAAAACATCCTAATTGTGTTATCGTCATTAATTAGATTTCAAGAATGATTATTCCAATTAATCTTTGCAATTGTCTAGGTAAACCCTAGTTTACCAATTAAGCTCAAATGGGGTCGTAACACAAAAAGTCTAGACACAACCACATGCAACCCTGGAACAAGATAGGGCACCTCCCTCCATGGCTAAACAGTAGGAAAGATAGGAAATAATAAAGGAAGATGAGATTGAGGAGTCACTTTCCTGATGATAAAAAGGTCAGAGAAGCATAAGAAGATCCTCACAAACTGATCCCAATGTTCAAATAGCCTTGCAATAGCCGAACTCATCTTGAGGATCCTTGAGATGCTGGTGAAGATCTCCAGAGTGGGGAGTGGTGTGATGAGGAAATAGGGATCAAGTTGATGGCTGGAACTTGAAATAGGCAGTGTAGAATAGGTGGGGGTTGTATTATAGCGTTCTAAAGACCTAAGGAGGTGAGGATACAAAAAGGAGGAGAAACTAGGGGAGAAACATGGGAAAGGGGGAACTGGAGTTGGCTACAACCCATCCAAGCAAACAAATTATAATACCAGGGTTTAAAAAATTTGGGGTGATGAGAGGAGTATGAGAGGAAAGGAAAGTCAAGCCAAGAAGGGAAAGAGAGGAGGAAAGAAGAAGTAGAAGAAATTGCAGTTTTGTGGAAGGAAAATCTACCGAATACGAAAGGTAGGATAAAAGAGAATGGACACATGATTAGGATCCAATGGTAGTGAGAATGTTCAAGTCATATATAAGAAAGAAACACTAACATGTACAAATAAATTCTGGAAACTTTAGGAAATCAAGAGATATCTACCTAATATTTAATTTTTAAACATATTTTCTTTTCTATTTTATTTGAGGGCTCATAAAAGGTTCAAACACAACCAAATTTGACACCTAGGATAGTTTGAGGGTGTAGAGTCCCAATTTGTGATTAGTTTTCTCCTTTCATTCAATATATTATCTATTATTATATTTTTTCACTTATATTTTCTTCCCTAAATGAAATTAAGTAATATATGATTATTATTTTAATCTCAAACTTGGAATTAAAGATAATTGGGACCCAAGGAATATGACTTTTGGAGTTATATTTTAGTTTTGAAGTCTCCTGTTATTAGTTCTAATACAACTAGGATTTAGGCACACTATATTTATATTTATATAGAATAACATCATTATCATCAACATTCATCAATTAGAGTTTTGTTATCCTCATCTAGCTATCAAAGGGTTATATTTTATTATATTTCACAAATTTCCACATTGTGACTATTCATTCTCTTAACTTAATTTATTCAATATCAACTGATATGATGGCATACTAGTTATCTCCACTTGTATCTAACATCCAATTATTATCACACGATATCTATTTGTCAGATTACTATCCACATGAATCCTTCAAAAAAAATTATTCACATCAAACTACTAGTTATGTACATCCCGGTCATTATATGTGTATTAGCGAACAAGGTGACATATGCTACATATTAAGGAACTCATGTACATATCAAGTCATGATTAGGTGATTATGTCCACTATATGTGTATTAATATATGTTATATGATTATGACACCTAGTGTCACTAATGTATCATGAATGTCATCAAGGATGTACATGTTAGGGTTAGATCATTGCAACTTAGGGTTTAGGTCAACATGATTAATATGTGTCCCATAAACCTCATAAAGTATGTATGAAGCCAAGTTCTAGGTTTTGTATATTTAGGTCATAATCTCATTAGCGTTGACTTATCCAAATCATGGTCCGAGTCACCTTTGGGTTAGTAACATTATGTGCATTAAATGTTCATCATGGTTCAAACATGTGTATTAGTATACACTATTAACCTTGTTTGGTCAATTCTAAACATCTAAGAATACCAACCTGTTATCTATGCGATTAGGGATTATATAGTAAATATGCTAGGTTTTTGGTATGCTTAAGATGTATTTGTTGAGCTTCCCTACTCAAATTTTAGGAAGGAGGCAGATAGTTGGTAGCCTAAAGTTTTCAAATAATCTAGTGTGGGCCATAGATAGACCAAATTCCAATATGGTGTCCATCTTGTGAAGCTATGTGATAGTAGGATGGGTTGTTGAACCTATGCTCCATCTACTTTGTATTTGAGGGATTTGTATTATCTCCATACACCCTTGTTTTCTGGGTTCCAAGTATTAGTCATGATAGATGTTCATTTCTCATAACCTTTGAGCAAACAATGTTGAGTCATATGGCAGATGATGTGATCCATGTCTTCATGGTGGTACATAAATTAAAGTTGTGATGTGGAGAGAATAAAATATGATTTAAAGGCTTCTATGCATTCTATAGTATTGTGCAAGTTACCACATGAATAGTGACAATGGAATACCCCAACTATTATTTGAGCTTTTGATGTGATGATGATGGGGAAACCATGTACTGATGGATCCATGGTCTACCTAGGAGAAGGCTAAATATTTCTTAGCTCCATGACCTCAAATAAAGCTGAAAAAATGCTTATCTCCCGATGTAAAGTTCGAGTGAAATTTCACCTAGGGCATTCCTTAATGCATCATCAAAGGAAGTTTCTTTCTTGATTGTTGGTTGTAGGTCTAAGGGGTCTGTCCCTAGACTAATGAGCCCCATGAGGGGACATACATTAAAGCATGCCCATTTTAATAATGCATGAAGTGAATTTGAGGCCTCTATATATAGAAATGATATGTTGTGACATGTTGCACTTTCCTTCTTTGTGTACTTCTTCTACTATAAATAATATCAAGTGTTGAACTATGATGAGTATGATGATGGAAATGAATACCTCTTTTTTTACCTCTTTCAAGGCATAGGGTCTTTTGACAATCATCATCACAACCTCTCAATGTGTGGTGGATTTTTGCATTTTATCCACCAATGATATTTCTACTTCATGCTTATCTAAGAACTGGATGACCTTTGCTCCTTAAGGGATGGTTTCTTCACAAAGATCTAAGATGGAGGTAATTTCTTTGTGTTGATAGTTAGAATGAGGATTTCCCCATTGTTTTCTTTTGTTGTCGATTTTAAAGCATATGTAGGGACCCCTTCATAGATTATAATATTCATTTTCCATTTATCTAGGATAGAAGTGTCTCCATAGAGATGACTTTAGAAAAAACTTTATAGGCGTAAGGATAGTGTTTCATGTCCTTTGACTTTTATTTGATATTTCATTATCACCTTTAACATTACTACTTGGGCCTCATTTGACTATGGTATGATGACCAGTGTGATGGAACTGGTGCTTTTGGAATCCAAACTGGTCAATTTGTTTTGTCATGCATGGACATGCTCCTGGTATGCTAATCAGTGTCTGTATGGCTCCAAGGACCACATGCCTATTTTCTTGGATGATGAAAATAATTTTGGTGCTCTGACACCGATTATGAAGGGTTTCCTGCTCTTGGTATGCCTCTAGGGATCATGGATCTCTTTCTTAGATGATGATAATGATGTTGGTATCTGACACCAATTATTAAGGGTTCTCTTCATCATGTAGCAAGATCCCCATCCATAGTTACGGAAACCACAACATTAGACTATGTTGGTGTGTCCTTAGAATATACTCAATTTGTCGTAATTCAATTAGACTTGTAGAGCATGCTTGATCATGAGACATGAATTAGTTTTATGCCCTTTGGTGAAATGGGAATCATAGTGGGAATTGGTTTTATGATGCTTGGGCAAGGGATTAGGTGGAACCCTTATGGTTGTGAATTCAAGAAGTGTTTAATCATATGTGTAATGGTGTTGAGGGAAGCTCCCAAAGGAGTGAACTTCCTTTTAGGCGTTGCTGGCTCTTATATCTTTAAAACAAAACTGGTGCCTTTCCTTGTAGTGTTGGATTGTTGGTGACAAATTGTTACATTGGTGGCTACAAAGACGGAGTGAGAACCAGTAAAATTGATTGTTCTAATATTCATATTGTGGTGGCATATATGGTTGTTGGAAATATTGGGTATTGGGTGACACCATTTGGGCTTGTTGCATTTGTGGAGTCACCAATGCACTATTTACTTCTTATTGTGGAGTTGGAGCTAGAGCTACTTGGATAGAAGAATTTTGACATCTTTCATTGTTTCCATTAAATGGAACTAGACATTATCATATTTTAGAATCAACATTCTTGATATTTTCCCACTTTGGTTTCTAATTTGTCATTGAAGATGAGGACGGAGGCTAAAAGGCGAGACCTATGTTCTGGTAGACCCTCTTTTCATGGAATTTTCAACCGGACTCCTAATTGAATCAATTTAGAGAAAATGTTGTATTATTTAAGGAATATAAGTGTGGAAAGTCCACTTGAGTATGCCTTATTACCATGTTGAGAATCTCCTTATCTATTAGCTTAAGCTCTAATTATGTTGTTAAATCCTATCATCTCCCCACAAACTCAAAGAAGCCTTCATCTATCTTCAGATGTAGCACCTCTAGATATTCTTCGGTCAAGACTTGATCAAGGTTCCATGTATACTAATGAATGGATTTCTCGACCAATTGTGTCCATGTAGTAAGTGTAGACAAATCTTATTATCGTACCATGTAAGTGCAAGCCTTGACAAGGTTCAATCAAATCATCTAATGATGATCTTTCCATCATATTATACTTCTACAATGTCATATCATCATAGTTTGTGTCACCGAGCATATCAAATTTCTAAGAGTACTAATAATACTTCAACATATTGAAGTTACTAGTATGCTTTGCATCTGGGAAATGAAAAATGTCATTGAAGATATTGACTCTGTCCCTTCCCCCCTCTAATTGTTTGATCTTGTAGAGGATCTCGAGCATGATGGGCTCTACTGTTGAAGCATCTAAGTAGGATTCCCTTTTCTTTTTGCAAACAACTAGTCTCAAACTAGCGATTTGATCATTGTTGGATGCATCGTGTATGCTAGTGGCGTTAAACCATATGGTCCCCCTTCTTACATATTGTACTAGGGAGGTAGTGGTGCATACAACTTGTGATTTTTGGCAAATAATCCCTTCACATTCCCATAATGTACATGGTAAACATTTCATAAGTGTTACCTTTGTTTGTGTCTTTGTAATCCTATATAGTAACCTCAATTTTTTCTTCCTTCTTCTCCTCTTTGGAACCACCTTCAAGGGCAGGCTTGGATGTTGTCTATTCAGGGGGTGTCAGTATTTAACCAACATTTACATACATGGGATACTGGTACAGTCCAGGCTGGAATGGACTTACTCAATGCATATTGGGGTTCCATATGATGTATGGGAAATAATCTATTGACAACCTTGCATAATGAGTACCTTGGATCGAAGACCCCTAGTGAAACATGCCTTCTTGATGGTTGAAGTTGAATGGATGCACTGAAGGAACATTGACTATTGTTCTTGGGGGAGGGGCTTGTTGTAGTCCTCTAGGGTGTTGGGGTTTGCAACACTTGTGAAATATTTCAAAGATTCTCACCTCAAATTGGTTTGTCTTTCTTGTTATAGCCATCACCTCCTTTAGAACACACTTCATGATCTTTGTCAGCAACACCAGATCAAACAATGTCAATTAAGCACTTATACAATGTAAAACTCATGTTGGATCCCCTAATGATATAAAATTTAGATCAACATGGTTCAAATACAAGTTTCAGTGTGGAATATAAAAATATATCACACATCAAGGTAAATCATACTGTAAACAATATGCATGCTTACAGTAAAATGACTTTCCCATTATCTAGAAGACTCAAAAAGGATGTCCTCTATCTTCTGCATTCCTTCAAATGGATGACTCTTACAAATAAGATTTAGGGATATATAATGGATAAGTTGTATGTTCCCCTACTCGGGCAGTATAGAAGGATTCTTCCAACTCTAACATGAGATGTACCTAGTAGCATCATGATGAAATGGGCTATGTTGGTTTTTGGTAAAGGGTGTGAAGTTAGGATGGTATCCAATGAAAAGTTAGCATGTTTGGGACCAATGACTGTGGTTGGGTATGCATATGCTCTCTATGGTATATGAGATATCTTTCACCTCAATGAAGAGCGAGTATTGCTTGGCAAGATTGTGATCAAACAACTATGCACAGTTAAGGTAGCCTACTCTAGGACATTGACTATAGATGGTTAACCACATGCTCCTAGAGTGTCATCAAGACATTGAAGGAATTTTAGACTTTTCTGACTTCAAAACACGCCTATTAAGCTCTAATCCTTGCTCAATTTTATTAGCTCTCTCTTGAATGATATCCCAATTAAGAAAGGTGGGACAATTTTCCCTAGAATGACATTGAGTTATCAAAGGAGTTCTAGATTTTTTGGCTTCAAAACATCTACATGGCACAATAGTTCTCCCTCAAAGTGATTATCTTCCTTTTGAGCCTTATCCACATCAGTGAAAGGTGGAAAAAATAAGATGTGTAAAAAGGGGAGGACACTTTTAGGGTCCTTAGACAAGATTAGTGGATCTAGATTAAGGTCTTATTCTAGGACCATGCATATATGGAAATGAAAGTGGGTGTGACATGTGTGTTTGAAACATGAACATTCACCTAGGAAAAAGGCCCTATATTATCACCTAGACTAAGTAGAATAATCACCACCCACAAGTGGTCAGATCTTATTGCAGTAAAATTCATGATCAAAATCAAAGGGCAATATTTTTAAGAGTTAACTGATAAAATTAACCTATCCAGAACTAGTAATTATCATGTAAGGTTGATTGGTTGTTGGTTATACTAAGGCTAAAATAATTAAATTTCTAGATTAAAGCCTAGATTTTTCAAATGATATGAACACTAGGGTAGAACAAGTTTCACCATTTCTAAATATCATTCACTCCGGCTGGGAAAATCCCCCTTTTGGCATCAGGCTACAAACTTGGACATATATCACTCTAAGCTTGTTGTCACATTATCTATAGATCATACATACATCGCCTCAAAAAACACCTATAACATGAATCAATCGAGGTTCAAAATTCTTTTCACCTAGGATCTGATAATCATCTAAAATTGATCATCTGACAACAATACAAGTATGAAAATGATTGATTCAAAACATATAATGGTCTACATAATAGTGCATGTACTAGGAATACTCACTGCACCATAGCGAGAGGAATACTTGGTCATGCAATAAAATACAAATACAACATGGAAGAAGAGAGAAGAAAATATCACCACTAAAGAAGAGGAAATCACATCCATGGTGTGTAGGATTAGTTCATCAAACTTTGAAACAAAGGCACCTCCTTGACATTCATCAAAAATGGACTAGAGGCTATTTTTCTCTCTTCTTGTGGGTTGTATCTACTTTTATGGAGGCGAATCATGTTGAGGATGAAAATGGGTCAATGGGGGGAAGAAACCTTGGCTCTAACTTCCTACAAAGTTAGAATATTTGAGCCTTTTTGGAGATTTGGATCGCTTAGGCCTATCAACTGATGGAAGACACCAATGGAAGGGGGTCGATGGAACTAGAGATGGATGTTGTGGAGCAAAAATGGAAGCTTGACAGTATAGTTGACAGATCTATTTCATGGTGGGAGTATCCTTGTATTTATAGGCAAGGGTTATAGTTTGCAGCCCTTCCCATTCTCTTTTCATTTGAGTCTCATCCGCCATGGACACAAAGGGTTGATGATGAGAGGTAGACAAATAGTTTTATGAATATTAGAATACCCATAGGTGTGGGGGCATAAATGTTTTTTTAGAGGTGAAGTCCACCCAACCATGAAAGGGTTGAGTCTACTCAATTATGGGAGGATGAGGCCTAGAATTGGTGCATGAAGTCTTCCCGATCGTCAGAGTGAAGAGGAAGAAACTCCATCAATGCTCAGGATGCTCTTTGATCGAAGAGTGTTGAACCTCCACTAGAGTATCAATGTAGTAGTTTTATAGTGTTCAATCATCGATGTTGATGCTACACCAGTCATCATATAGGAATTCCATGGAGGATCAACTAATAGTAAGTTGGGAAGGTCATAGGTCATCATGCATGCCTTTTCGTCGATCAATATGGCATAGAAAAGGTGTCAATGGACATGCCAACTCATCAAAGGTCTACCAATGCATTTCTATTTAGGGACAAACCCATCACATGGGGTATTTACATTTGATCGATGGCCTGTTTTGATGAAACGTTTTGTAACATCCCTGACCTGGGTTATGCCTTAACCCTAGGTGTTTTGTTTAAGAAAGATAATTATATGTTTGATATTATCTTTTTAAAAGTAATTAAGGCTCAAGAGGAACTTATGTTTCAATTTTAGTCCTTTTTGAACAATGCTGAAACAATGTTTTGTCTATTTTGGACTAAAGTGCAAATTACCCAAGTTAAGGGGTTAAATTGCAAATGTTGCATGATAAGAAGTTCCTCAAGTGTTGAAGCATCATAAGGATGAAAATGATGCAGTGGTATGTCTTGTGGAAGCCTGAGTACCAAGAAAGAACTGATAAAGCAATGTTTGTGCATTAAAACCTAGTTTTAGTATAATGTGCAATTTACCCAAAACTTAGGGTTCAATATGCAAATTACCACTTCAAAATAGTACCTAATGTTTCTTGGCATCATGTAGAGCAAATAAAATGAGAGGGGCATCTCATTTGTATCTCTTTGGAGGAGAGAGAATCTGGATATTAAAATAATCAAGATTTAAGCATAATTGGAACCTTATTTCAATTGAATGCAAAAATAAATATATTAATTGAAGAGCCCTTCAACCAAAAGGTGAGGGATTATTTTGCAAGAGAATGGACGAACATGTGCCTTGCAAAGGCACGAAAATATCTAAAGGAAGTGGATAACTCACACACATTATTATAAGAAAAAGAAATATCCACTCACAAATATGTATATTATTATAAAATGATTTAAGGTGCTTAATTTGCTTTTCTTTAAATCATGGATAATTGAGAGGAATAAGAGGCAAATAAGATATCCTCGTGACCAAGGAAGGGAAGGGGGAAAGTGTCAAGGAAATGGAGGAGATAATCCCTACTTTCTCTCTCCTAAAATGAATTTTTAATAAAATGCATATATGCTCCTTTATCCATGAGTTGAAAGGGTAATTTCGAAACCCCTTTCACTTCTTGCTTGAAAAAACGACCAAGGGAGCTTGGAGAAACAGGAGGACGACCCCAAACCTGTTGGTAAGCTTCTTGACCTTCTTTCACCATGATTTCATGGTGGAAATCGAAAATAAATGATGGATTTCTTCTTTTCTCCATGCGATCTTCTATCCTAGCCATTCCTTTTCACTCAAAGCTTGAGGACAAACCTTGGGATGGTGAAAGGAGTTGAATCCACCATTGTTGACGTGATCTTGGAGCTTTGAAGGTCAATAGGAGGCGGGTTTTAGAACTTGAACCCTTAATATTGTTATTGCATTCAATTCCTTATCAAATTGTTGATTCTTTCTTATTCTCGAAATTTTATTTGGTTGATTGATGCAATCACCATGAAAATTACAGAAAGATTCGTGGGTTTATAGCTTGATGATGATGACATCATCATAAGCAGACACCTCCCCAAATATCTTATGCAAACGGTTTCAACATTTGGGTCCAATCGGTTTCACCAAACCGTTTGGGGTTTGGAATCCCAAACCGTTTAAGAAGGTTGACCGTTTGAATGGGTTGACCATTTGAGGTCAGAACCCTAGAACATGTTGTATAACGATGAAATGGTTCCAATTGATTAAATCAATGAATAGAAAAACATCTAATTGGAAACCCTAATCGGGTTAAGTACTGATTTTGCAATTGATTAATGTAATTCTTTGGGTTGATTAACCCAAATGGTCCCAAGACCATTCAGAGATCACCCAAACGGTCTCAAGACCGTTTGGAGGTCACCCAAGACCGTTTGGAGGTCATCCAAATGGACTCAAGACCGTTTGAGGTCAGGTCATGCCCAAATTGAATGATGGACCAATGATTTTAAAGCAATTAGTTCCACAATGTCTAATATTGAAGGTTCATATATTGTAACCATAATTCAATTGGGGTAAAAACCTGAATTGATGACCAATTGAAGGTTTAATCAATTGAAGGATGATTTATTATCTCAAATTGAAGCATGATGCTCAGGTTCAATTGATGAGTAATTATATAGATTCAATTGATGAGGGAGTAAACCCTGAAAACCCTAAATCAATTTTAGTGGTTGAGATAATTCTTGGTCCAATTGGTTTTGAGGAGGTTTGGACCAAACAGCCTCAAGACCGTTTGAGTCCAAACGGTCCCAAACTGATTGAGACTCAAATGGTTTCAAACACCTACTTTAGAAAACGGTTTCAAACACCTACTTTAGCAAACAGTTTCAAACACCTACTTTAGCAAACAGTTTCAAACACCTACTTTAGAAAACGGTTTCAAGTACCTACTTTGCTAAATGGTTTCAATTGTTAGACTTAGACCATTTGAAGGGTATCCATGCAAGACCGTTTGAGGTCCGGTTGGTCAAGACCGTTTGGGGTCTAAGTGACCAAGACTGTTTGGAGGTAATTAACCCCAAACCGCATGGACACTTAAGGTGTTTAAAGATCAATTGTATAATTGAACATCATATAATGTGAACCAAAGGTGATTATAGTGATTGTACCCTTGATAATATAGGGTGGTTAATACCTTGTGAATGATTAATCCTTAATGATCAAGGAAGTAATGACATAATACATGGTGGCAAGCCTTCAATCAAGTTGAGTTGACCTAATCCAATCATGATTGATGCAAATGTCATCTTGTAAAGGATGAGAGAGAAAGAGGACTTCTTACATGAGTGGAAATCATGTGGAGGTTAAGTCCCGACACTTTCAACATATATGAATGTGTAATTGGGGTATTATTCTTGATAAAGAGACCATGAGCCCTAATTAAGAAGGTTAATGTGCCCTAACCCCAATCTAGGGCAATGCTAGGTGTAACCCTAATTGAGGGTGATGCCATGTGAAACCCTAATTGAGGGTAATTCCATGAGAAACCCTAATTGAGGGTGATGCCATGTGAAACCCTAGTTGACGGTGATTCCATGAGAAACCCTAATTGAGGGTGATGCCATGTGAAACCCTAATTGAGGGTGATTCCATGAGAAACCCTAATTGAGGGTGATTCCATGTGAAACCCTAATTGAAGGTGATTCCATGAGAAACCCTAATTGAGGGTGATGCCATATCCTATGCAAATGATATGATGAGAAGCCCTAATACAGGGTGAAGGTATGTGAAACTCTAATTTTGAGTTATAATACGTGAAGCCCTAATTCTTGGGCAATATGATGATAAACCAAAACCCTAAGTACTAGGTAATAGTATGAAAGAGCCCTAATGCTAAAATAGTGAGTAATTCCTTATAAAGGTGAACTATCCCAAATAGTTGATTATAGAGTAACCTGAAATGAGTCCATATCATTGAAGATAGCTGGACCATTCTTGTGTGTGACCTATGCACTTCATGGTAAAAGTGATAGGTTAGTGGATGGAAGTATTAAGATGGGAAATACCTTAATACATGATAAGTTGATAACCCAAGTAAATGGAAGTGATGAGGAAAGTGATACATCAAGATATGACAGATATCACTTTTAGTATTCCAGGGTTGATATACCTTGATGCATCTCAAATTCAATATGCTTGGACAAGAAACACATGAAGAGTGTTATATAAATTGTTTCAATGAAATGTAATGAGTTTGATATACTTTGATAAGTATAGGCTAATATACCTTGAGAATGAGGTTAAGACAAACTAATGAGTATGATGTAATCATACCATGATAAGGATGAGAAATGAACTCATACCTTGTATTGATAATCATGTAATGATAAATGATAAGAGTAATAAATATTATTGAATACTTAAGATGAGTAATGGCCTTGTGAGCCATGTGGATAGATGTTGCCTAATGAGAGGTGACAAGATGCTTATGGGCCTTGTGAGCCATGAGAACAATTGTGGTCTAGTGAGACGCACCAAGATAATTATAAAAGTTTATTGTAAGAAATGATAATGTTTTAATAAACTTAACAAAAGGAACAATTGCATTCAGTAAAGAATGTGAAAAGCTATGAAGGCTAACCTCACAGTTCATATCCTATGGCAATATGTGATGATTAATGATGGGTCAAAAAAATTTATATTCCATGATCCATGTAATCAGGATTGGTTAAAGTCCAATACCTGGCAGAGGCATGAAGCATGTAATCAGGATTGGTTAAAGTCCAATGCCTGGCTGTGTAATAAGGATTGGTTAAAGTCCAATGCCTGGCTGTGTAATCAGGATTGGTTAGAGTCCAATGACTGGCTGTGTAATCAGGATTGGTTAAAGTCCAATGCCTGGCTGTGTAATAAGGATTGGTTAGAGTCCAATGCCTGGCTGTGTAATAAGGATTGGTTAGAGTCCAATGCCTGGCTGTGTAATCAGGATTGGTTAAAGTCCAATGCCTGGCTGTATAATCAGGATTGGTTAAGTCAAATGTTTGGCTATGTAATCAGGATTGGTTAAAGTCCAATGCCTGGTTGTGTAATCATGATTGGTTAAAGTCCAATACCTGGAAGAGGCATGAAGCCTGTAATCAGGATTGGTTAAAGTCCAATGTCTGGCTATGTAATCAGGATTGGTTAAAGTCCAATGCTTGGCTGTGTAATCAGGATTGGTTAAAGTCCAATACCTGGCAAAGGCATGAAGCCTATAATCAGGATTGGTTAAAATCCAATGCCTGGCTATGTAATCAGGATTGGTTAAAGTCCAATGCTTGGCTGTGTAATCAAGATTGGTTAAAGTCCAATGCCTGGCTGTGTAATCAGGATTGGTTAGAGTCCAATGCCTGGCTGTGAAATCAGGATTGGTAGTGTCCAATGCCTGGCAGTGTAATCAGGTTTGGAAGAGTCCAATACCTGGCAGAGGCTCAATGCCTGTAATGATGACATAGGATTGGTAATAACCCAATGCTTGTGTTGATGATATATGAGTACATGGTAAATATAATTCCAAATCTGTTTAGCAGATTGGCTAAGGCCAACAGATGAAACAAGAATGTTTCATGGGTGACATACTAAGAGAATGAATGCCACAAGAGAAGTTTGACATGATGGTATATTCATGATGGATAAATGATATACATGTCCTTTCTATTCCTTATTAAGAGAATAGCTGACCTATTGTTCTATCATAAATGGTTACAATGCTTTAAGAAAAGAATACTTTAAATTGTTTATCCTCTGCCCAATTTTATATTATTAAACTGCATTAATAATGTTTTTGGTGGAGAGTTATATATCCCGTTGGGGCAATTACAATTGTCTCAGCCCTGTGGGATCCAACATTTTTAGGTGGACAAGCACGGAGGAGAGTGAGAACATCTTGCAGAGGAAGAACTTCAGCAGCAATAGGGACAACAGTGACAACTCAGGTTGAGTGTACTGTCTGTCGTGTCGTGTAGATAGAAGTCCTATGTGTCATCTCTGTACTCTCAGGTCCTCGGAGTTAATAGTGAGTGCCTTTAATAAATTGTTTTGAGTTTTTGGCTTGATGCCTCGAGGTTCTTATACTGTCTGTGTTTAGCTTTTAATAAGGCAGTTGATGTTGTAAATCTCGAGAAGAGATGGTACAAGATATGTACTTATGAACCAGGATGTAAATGTAATAGATTGGTTCTCTTTGAAAGAGTTTTCCTATGATTGGATCTCTTTGAAAAAGGTTTTAATTTTTAGTAATTTTCATTAATCCGCTGCAAATGATCGCTTTCGCTTAAACTAATCATGTTTTTGTGAGTTGGATGCCACACGTTTAGTCAATGGAATGTGGCCCGTTGAAAGATCAGATCAACAATAATCTTATCCATTTTAATAAAAATTTCTTAAGCACATTAGTTAGTTGGCTAGACCACCATATCCTGCACTTTTATCTTGCAATGAAGTTCACACCTTCCATGCAAACCAATAATTTCGATCAAAACCTTATAAATGATCATAAATTAAGAACAATATGAATGCAAGCTAGTTATAAAGTAAAATTATGAAACTAAATGCAAACATAGACTATGAATATAACTAAAACTAGGTTGAGTATGCATTCTCAAATAACCCCAAGCTTAAATGTTGCCCATCCCTAAGTAACATAAAATCTAAAATAGTCTCCAAATGAATACTCTCAACCATGTGATTACCTTATCTTCATATCATGCTCATTTCCCTACCACATGATATTCCCAAATGAACTAACATCCTTAAAGCATTGAACACATATAAGCATGTCTCCGTTCCTGATTGTGCTTCCCAAAAACACTTCCTCGTCACTATCTCCAATACCAAGCATGTCTAAGAGTTTTTTGAAAATTCATAGAATCATGCAAAACAACAAGTATGTAGATGACCCAACACTGGGGTGCATGAAAAGGATATTAAAATGAAATATTCATTGTGTTACTAGGTGGAAAATGAACAAAAGGGGGATTCTGAAGGAAGATGTGAATATCTTCTCTATTTGACTTGAGCTTGTGTTTATTTGTGCAAATACATATATTGCAACCATTTTGTCTTCTTGTTTTTGTGCACATTGGCATCCTTTCTTTTTAGTGGAATGACCATGTTACATACATAGGGGTATTGAAGAATCGTATAGAGTGAGGAGAGGATGTGCCACCCCAAATTTGGAGTTTGGAACTTTTTATGGCATTTTATTTTTGTTTTGATGGGTGGAAGGTAAGAAGGTGAAAGAATTGTAGAATAGGGGTCATATCAACATGGAACTTGATTACGATTCAATGCATCGAGTTTTTCTCCTAGTCCCATTTTTCTCAAATAGTCAAATTATACGAGAAAAGTGATGATTTCTTGAAGTTGTTTCACTAGTTAGTTAGAAGAATGATGTTTTTGATCCTTCTCAATTCCTCAAATACTTGCCAAATTTTCTAAGGAAGCATTATGTTTTAGTTCCTATATCACATAGGGGTATTTCTAGTCATTGGTTTTTTTTTTTCTAATTTAGTCAATGTGAGGTGTTTCTGTGAGTAAGGGAAGTCAGGGGATGACAACATGCATAGATGCAATAAGAAATTTGAATATGAGTAGGCAAGGTAATTTCTTTGATTACTCTTGAAAAGAATATTTTTCAAAACAAAATCTCATTGCAAAATGGAATGATCAGACCATAAGTTAAAAATATATATGTGTGGTTTTAGAGTAGAAAATGTACCACCCACCTCCACCATGAACTTAGATATTTTCCCATCCTTGAGCAAAAACTAAATCCAAGATGTAGGGAAAAAACTTTGGTGGTTGGACCAAGAACTATGGTTTATCTCCATTTATTAGAAGTCAATCACCTACATTTAAAATTGTTTGAACATATGATCTTATCATGGGATTCACTAACTAGATAAATGCAAATATGTAGAAAAATAGTTAAAAATATAACACTTGGGTTGCCTCCTAAGAAGCGTCTTTGATTAATGTCAATGACTTGATGCCTAAAGCTCAATCATGATATGTTGGGGGAAGGAGCATGAATAGTTGGTTGTATTATATATCCTCCATTGTGAAGTAGTGTTTGAGACATTGACCATTGACTTTAAATTCTCTATTTTTCTCACTACCAATTAAAACAACTCCATGAGGGAAGATATGATTGATAATAAATAAACCCAACTATCGAGTCCTGAGATTTCCTAGAAATAAAGGAGATGAGAGTTGTGTAGTAGTACTTGGTTTCAAACCTACAAAAATTTCCTTTTCAAGTAGCCATCATGGCACATATTAGTGTGCTCCTTGTAAATGTGTGCATTTTCATATGTTGCTCATTGCAACTCCGTTAGTTCTTGACGTTGAAGCAAATGATTTCCATTTGATGTATGTAGGTTGAAATTGAGTGTTTGAATGCCCATTGAGCCTTGCGTTCAATCTCTACTGGTAGGTGACAAGACTTTCCATAAACCAAGTGTAAAGGTATAGTTCCCAAGCAAGTCTTTTAAGTAGTTTTGTAAGCCCATAGGGAATCATTCAACTTGTGAGCCAAATCTTGTTGCATCGTGTTAACATTTTCCTCAAGAGTGATCTTAATCTAGAGATTAGAAAATGTACTTGGACACTCGTCTGAGGGTGGTATGGAGTAGCCACATGGTGAGAGTAACCATGATTGTGAAAGAGAGATTCAAAGATACACTTGAGATAGTGAGATCCTCCATATGAAATGATAGTGTGGGGGACTCCAAAGCATAGGAAAATGATGTCTTTTAAAATCTTTATGACTGGCTAAGATTTACAAGAAATTTTGGGGATGAATTTTACCCATTTTGAAACACAATCAATAGAAAAAAGGATGTAAGAGACGCCATAACAGAGGGAAATGGACCCATGTAGTCCACACCCCAAACGTTAAAAGATCTCCACATATTTTTAAAGATTGAGGGACATCTCGTCTCTCTTGGAGATATTGTGAGATATATGGCACTAGTCACATGACTCTACGTAGCTATGAACATCCTTGAAGATAGATGGCCAGAAGAGTCCACATTGGACAACTTTTAATGTTGTCTTTTTAGAGATCATGTTCCACCTAATCGGGACAAAATGGACCTATTAAAGAATTAGAGGAGCTTCTTCTTTGGAGATGCATTAATTGTAAAGGCCATCTAAATGTAGCTGGAACAGGTAGCTTTCATCCCAATAGCAATGAGTCTTATCGGACATGAACTTATTTGTTTTATTTTTGGTGCAACCAGGATGGAGGACTCCTATAGCTAGATAGTTCATAAAATTGGCATACCAAGGAGTGAATGTAGATACCTTTAACAAATGTTCATTAGATAGAGAGTAATTAATAGGCACTGTGTCACTGTGTTTGATTTTTAGTGAGCTAAGATGATCAATAACAACATTTTAGTACCCTTTTTGTCTTTGATTTCCAAATCAAACTCTTGCAGTAATAAGATCCACCTGATCAACCTAGGTTTTATATCTTTCTTGGACATGAAGTACTTTATAGAGGAATGATCAATGTAGATGATCACTTGCGAGCCTATTCAGTAAGAGAAAAACTTGTCATAGGCATATACATGGCAAGTATCTCGTTCTCTATGGTTTAATGATTCTTCTATGCATCATCTAACATCTTTCTTGTGTAGTAGATGGCATGATGTTTCTTCTCAATGCACTACCCTAAAATTACAGTAATGACTTAGTCGTCGACATCACACATGATCTCAAAGGGGATCCAATCGGGTACATAAAGGATTGTAGTAGTGATGAGATATTCCTTTATGGTGTTAAAGCTCTACATGCAATCATAGTCAAAGTCAAAGTTCATGTCATTTTAGAGAAGATTTGTAAGAGGCTTAGTGCCCCTACTAAAGTTGCAAATAAACCTCCTATAGAAACTAGTATGGTTGAGAAATTCCCAAACTACCTTGATACTTATTGGAGGAGATAGTTTGGCAATCACTTTGACCTTCACTTTGTGAACCTCAATTCCCATGGATCTAACATAATGTCCTAGGACAATACCCTCCTTCACCATGAAGTGGCATTTTTCCTAATTAAGCATTAGATATGCTTATTCACAAAGTTCCTATGCAAGGCTGATATGGTGTAGGCATGTATCAAAAGAAACATCAAAGACTGAGAAGTCATCCATGAATATCTCCATTATAGTTTTAGTGAGGCCGCATAAGATTCAAGACATGCAATTTTGGGAAGTGACAGGTGCATTGCATAGCCCAAATGGCATAAAGCATAAAGTGTACGTGTCAAAGGGACACATGAAGGTGGTATTATCTTTATCACATAGGTGGATGGGTATTTAGAATAAGCCAAAATATCCATACAAATAATAGAAGAACTCCCAGTATGCAATTCTCTCCAGAACATGATCAAGAAAGGGAAGGGGGAAGTGGTCCTTCTGGGTAGCATTGTTGATCTTGCTATAGTATGTGCACATGCACCACCCTGTAATAGTGTAGGTGGGTAAGATCATTCTTCTTATGTAAACAATTGTAGTTCCTCCCTTGTTCAACATGCCTTGCACATGACTAACCCATGGTGAATAATATATGGGATACATGATCCCATAAAGTAGTAGCTTTATCACATTTTTGCACACGAACTCCATTAGAATTGGATTCCTCATGCATTGGGGATCGATGGAGGGCTTGTAGTTGTCAACCATGTTGATTATGTGCATGAAGAGGGTTTGAAAACTAGTTGGTTAATCATTTTTTATCCTAAATCATTTTTCCTCTTCCTTAATTCTATCAATAGTTTGTCCTCTTACTCAGCTGTGAGTTATGCATTGATGATGACTGGACAAACCTTCTACTCATCTAGGAAGACATATTTGAGCCATTCATGTAGAGGCTTCATCTTTAGTGTAGTGGGTGTCTTGTCTTCTTCTTTGATGATAGAAATAGACTTGAGCTCTTCAAATTTAGTTTCCGGTCTTCTTCAACATTATCTAGATGGAAAAGAATCTTTTCCATTTGTTCATCATTCAGCTTATGGGCATTAGATTAAAGATCACAATCTCAAGAGGGTCTTCAAAAGTAGGTGTCTATCACATCCCAATTTTCAAAGCCAAATTGAAACTTAGAATGAACTTTTTCTAAATAATAATAATTGAGGGGTTTAAATGCAAAAAGACAAATAATGGTGTTGAGAAAGCTTAAAACAAGACTCAAATTCATATTTCACTTTCAAATATGCATTATGCATACAAATTAACTCATGTTGATCCTCTTTCATTTTCTATGTCCTCCAAATGACCATAAAGCATGGGAAGAGGTTAAAGAGGTGACCATGTGACTCTTGAATGAGTAAAACTCGAAATGGTGACTCAAGGGTTCAATAATAACAACCTTTTTCAAAATTGTCTTACCTTTAATGCATTAATATTAAGATTAATAGCTAATATAGAGTTATGGAACAAGATGTGTACAAAAACGAAATCTAGTTGTCTAAGATTATTCTAGACCTTCTAATTTGCCTATGGTTCAAATTTGAACTCATTTGACCCATGTTTAAACCCTCAAATCAATTAAAGTACATTTGAATATAGTTTGACTAAAGTTTTGAATTCTATTTCATTAGTTACATTCATTTCCTAAAGATCCACCCTTTAATTATTGTCATGTGTTACACTATTCCTTTTACCCATCTTGAGCACGCCATTTGACGATCATGGTTCAAGCTACCCTCGATCTGAAGGCTCTGCAATCATCCTCAACCTGTGCATCATCCGCAATGTTAGAGCATTTTTATAGTAATTCAATCTTCTATCTATTCTCCCTCCCCTCTTAATAATTTGGTGAGCTTTCTTATTCTCCAACTTTGAGATATTCTTTTGATTCAAATGAGCCGTTGCTCACTATCTCTCATGGCCTATTGGCGAAACGCCCAATCTATGGATTTCCCGCTCTCGCCTCTTTGAGTTGTAGAGGACACAATGATTCCTCTACCATCTACATTAAGGTCCCAAAACCACCCTCAGCGGACACTCTTGGCTCCCCAGCTAATAAAACCTCAGTTTTGGCTCCACTAAATCTTCACCAGTGTTTTTTCCACCCTCAATGACCATGTTTTTAGTGGTTGTCTCCCCGATCCCTTCTCCCCTATTCTGGCCATTTTTGGAGCAACTTCTCATGCTCCAGTGCACTCCAGGTCTCAAGCTTCGGCTCAATTGACTCGCCTTGGTGCCGCGAGAGTGTTGGGTATCTCAAATACCACAAACATCCAGTGTTTCCCCAGATTCTGATCGGAGTCCCACCTACAGAACGACGTCACATGCCATGGATCTGAGGGGAAGAAACCTGGTCCCGAGAAGACTGTGGTTCCCCTGTCAATTTGATGGAATGAATTTGCTTGCAAGGGCAGTTCAGGGTTTTCACACAAATGTTTGTCTATCAATTGCGCAAGTTTGAGTTATGATCTAATGACCTTTTTTCCCTCATCTATTTAATTAAAAGTAACACATACCATGGTTTTTATGCCTTTTCCCATTTCATTTACATTAAGATTATTTTAATTTAAATCAATGTCACACTAAGGTTTTCTTGACTCTGATTGGTCCATCCTGCAAAATGCATAACTTTTGCATATGACCTTAGAAAAATATGCAAAAATATTTTTGGAGAGATCTTTTAATTCTCTATCAATGTAGCCTATTTCCAAATGTTGTTTTACACATCAAAATCCTTCACAATCCCATGAACGAAATTATGGTTTCATGATTATAAACTTAAGTACAAATTATGATTTTAATCAAATTACAGGTGATTAGAAGCTCAATCAAGTGAAGGGATTTGACCTTAAGGTGACCTACCTTTAGGTAAGTAGGCCATGCATTTTTGTTACAAGTACTTTGGTTTATTGATTATTATTTATGATTATGCACCTTATTTGATTTCATGAATTATGAATGTCTTTTCAAGAATAGATCATGTATAATTATCATTCATTGATTGCTTGTTTGCTTATAGTGTATGGTAGCACTCTGATTATGATTATGACTAGAAATTAAATTTAATGACTCATGTTAAAAAAGGGAAACTCTATTATGATTTAAGAGGGAGAAATCCCATCATGTCATTAAGAGGGAGGAATCCCATCATGTTCAAGATTAGTATTACGAAGAGTTAATGTTTAAGTCAAGAGCTAAGTTAATGAGGAAAATTATGGAATTGGCTAAGTTTTTATATGTGTTTTTATACGTGCCTCACTTATAGACCTGAACGGGTCGTTATGGGCTTTCCTAGCATTATGGGATTTCCTAGAAATCATGACCCCCTATGGGGAATTAAGAGAGGTGGCATATAACTACTTCTCTAATTCATCACATTAAGTGTTCAAAGATCCTGCTAATGTTAATGATAAGATAAATGGAATTGAATTAGTTTTTATATGCTACTGAATCATGGACCTCAAGGGGTCATCAAGGGATTTCCTAGCATCAAGGGCTTTCCTAGAAATCATGTGCTCCTAAGGGGGCGTTATAGAGGGATTCATATACTAACAATTCAATTCTTCATGTAATTTATGAATCATGAATGCTTAAGAAAATCCATGTTTAAGATTATGTCAAGTATGTCAAGTCAATTTATTCAAGTCAAGTTATACTTACTATTATGTCATATAAAGTGCTAAATACTTCTTACTGATGTGATCTTTGTTTTACATGACTGGGGATGAGATGTCCGCAAGACTTGGAGCAAGAGAAGGATACAAAGGAAAAATCAAGACTAGGAGATCCTCAAGCTTTGCCAGGTGGGGTGCCATTTACCAAGTTGATCCAGAGATTTACATACAGTTCATGTTATGTTCATTCAAAGTATCATCAAGATTAGATTTGATATATGAGCATTATGTAGTCAAGAACTATGTATGAATCAATTTTAAATCAATGCAAGTGTTTCATTTACTTTAATTGCATGATCAACATCTTGTGATACCCACATTGATTAAAATGCTTCCTCTCATGTGATATGGAGAATAGGGTGTTATAGTGTCTCTTTCCATAGTTGCACCATCTTGTCAATTTAGTTGATGAGGAAGCATTGTTCTTAGAAAGTTGGACTCTTGAGACTCTCAAAAACATTGAAGTCAACAGTGACCACCCAAGCCTTGATGTCAAGATTCCTACTTCAACATCAATTAAAGCACAAAAAGTTGTAAGGAAGGACAACCAAAGATGAGAGGATATCACATGTCTTACTTGATGTCGATGATGACAAAATCACAGGGATAATAAGATCTAGGAACCACTATCACATCGATATCTTTTGCGATACTCATACTAGTGGTCATAGAAGAATTAGCAAACTGAACTACATTTCCGATAGGAAGGATTTTAATGGTGAAACCTAGCTAATCTTTTGCACAAATTGCTGGGCATGATTGAAATGCTTTCCACAATGTCAACTCAACCTTTTTTCATGTGGTGTCCCCAACAAAGATAGAGATGCAACAGATATAAGATCTTTGAGTTTTTTGGGCACCTTGTTCTAGAGGATGTCTAATGCTATGCATGAAAGTTTCATGGTCTCAACTTCCTATGTTATGAACTTGCAAATAAGAGAGATTTGAAGAACTTGGACCATGAGGAGATTTTAGCCAGATATCCAAGGAAGGCATTATCAACGTGTAAAAACTTCATTGCTTCCTTGAACTTCATAAATTTTGACTCTAGCCATGTTTGATATAGTCAGATCTAGTAAGGAACATGTGGTTTGTAAACATGCACTGCAAGGACAGAGGAAGAAGTTGGTGCAACTTTTGGTGCCTTCTAAATTTTAGGCGAGTTGCTTGTCTACGAAGGTTCAAATCTTGGTACTATTGGTATATGTATGGTATAGAAATTGCAGTGACTTCATCATCATCATCATCCTCCTCCTCAAGAACCAATCTATTGTTGTTGATGATTGAGGTCTAGAACATGCAGTCACAACTTTCAATTGCTCCTCCTAATGCTTGGGGTTACCTTCAGGTTGACCTACAAACAAACCCATTGGAGGGCGACTGGTTGTAATAATTTGTTCAAGTTGATCCTCCAATAATTTGTTGTATTCTTCCTGGCTTACTAATATCTTCTCTATATCATCCAAGCAAGATTGTTTTGGTCACCTAAACCATTTTCTCTTTTTTTGTATATTTGTAAAGTAAGGTTCACAACAATAAAAGAAAAAGAAGATATATACATGACCCTTTGGTGAAGAATAAAGAATAAGGGATAAGAATTCCAACAAGAAAGCATAAGTGACAATAAGTGAGACATAATGCTCAAGGAAGGAACAATCCAATAGGAAGTAGAGCTATCAAACACAATCCCTTTAGCAAAGAATCAACATAGGAGCATTCAACAAATAGAACATCATAAGAATCTTGAGTAGTCCCTTCAGCAGCATGATAGCACAAATGCATATCAAATCAAACAACCCATCAAGCAAAGTTGCATCCCCTGGGCAAGAATGTAACACCAATAGGGTAGCAACCAGGACATTCCAAAGGCAAATAAGTAACTATAGAATCCATCAGACATAGCCAGAAACCAAAAAACAATTGAGGAAGGGACAATCTTTGCTTGGTAAAGAGCTATTAAACACAATCCCTTTAGCAAAGAATCAACACATGAGCATTCAACAAACATAACATCATATAGAATCTTCAATAGTCCCTTCAATAATATAATAGAACATAATACCAACATAGCAGCAACTGAGACATACCAATGGCAAAGAAGTAATTGTGGAACCCATCAGATAGAGCCAGAAACCAAAAAAAACTTTAAGATCGCTTTCAATAACTTTCCAAAGAACCATGGGAGTATAATATTTACCTTCATAAACTGTGATAACCTAGATTTTTGAGTTTTAATAACTAATACAATATTTGAGAGACAATCATTCTACGTAGAGGACAAATACCAAATGGAGGAATTGGTAATACAATCATGGATTCCTTCACCCAAATTAGGTGTTTTGAGATATGATAGAGGGCTATGATGCCTAATTGAATTCAATTGTGAATTAATACCCTTACTAATTGATTAAGCTCTCATGAGACCAATCATTCATTTAGTGATCTAGTGAGTAGTGAAATAATTTCTTTTGAGGAATTATGTACGTATGAACCAATGTTAGAGTTCTGGTGTCAACCTTGAATAAATGGCCTATCAATTTCACATAGTGTAAAAGCCTAAGTGTCACATGAAGGTGAACTTTAAGAGTTAATACATATTAGTCAATAAACATGTTTAACTTTTGAATTTGAACCCCAAATTTATACCATGGCTACATGGCGACATTATAAAGCTACTCTTAAATTTTCATTGAAATTGGATTATCTAATTGAGAGATATAAGCAAACTAATTCAATGTACATAATGGCCTTTTAACCCTAATTGGATCCTGACCTGAATCCGGATCTGATGGGAGAGACGACTGAGTCGTCCTCCTCACCCTCTTCTCATGGATGCACAACCTAAATGTAGTGCCTATTTTCAAATTCACATCTCTCTCATATCTTGCTCAAACCTCATCAAAGTTGGTTCCTTAGATCCGGCTTGACCTCCTCTTTCCAACAAGCCCAAGAAATATCCCTAACAATAAGGGATTAGAAAATGCCCAAATGTCGACACCATGGACCCGTCGGCCACATTAGGGGAGGCAATGCTATGCCTCATGGTGCCTATTTAAGGATCTCAGTAGCTCCGCAACCCTTCTTTTAGCTACAAAGAGCCCTCAATTTCTCGACATCACTCCCCCTCTTCTCCACCCAACTCCATCTACGCCGGCCTAAACTGTTGCAACCTGCTCACACCTCAAGGATCCTCACTCCAATTAGTTCTTCCTGGAGCATCCTTGCACCGAGGTGGAGACATCCCAGCACTCGCGGAAGAGTGTGCTGGTCCAGAGGCTGGTATCGACTAGTGTAGCCGTCGACGTCACCAGACTAAGCTCCAACCAGTTCGAACGGACCGTCCATCACAACTGCGCTGCACTCGGGCACCACATGGGACTCCAGGAAGGATCCTGGATCGTCGCGTGACCCTCAATCCAACCAAAGGGAAGGTAAATCCCCTAAACGCCATTCCTTTGTTCACTACCTACTTTGGTCGGAGATTTGCGCCCAGATCACCATTGCCTACGAACTCGACCTCCTCACAACCGCCGAGAGCCCATGAGCTCAACGAACCCATCGACAACGTCCAACACCCCCTGGAACTTCACCCTCACCTCGATCTACCATCCCCTATTCTGTCGTTGCAACCATGGTGTGAGCGGAGAACAATCGAAGGGGTGTTTTCTCCACCTTGCCCATACCCGACAAATGGATCCAATTGAAAGCCCATGGGAAATCTTGACCTTTCACCCGCCTGACCTTCTCTTCAGACAAGCGTCTGCTCGTGGGTCAGCGGGAGGATCCGATTAGTCAGATCCCTCACATGATCCATGAAGCAGAGCTTGCATTCCTATTTTTTATTTTTCATTTATTTTGTTAGAAATTATCTAATTGGCCAGATCTTGTATAATTGATTATAAATAGCTCCCTTAACCAATAAATGCTCCAAAAATACCCCCAGACTTGGAAAAATGTCCTCTACTATACTGGACCCTTAGACCAGACCTTTGATGAACAGTTAATGATGATATTTAATGTAGATGATAATGCTTCTTTTTGAGATCATATTAGGTGTATAATTAGCCAATAATGAATATAAAATATGAGAAAAATACTCTTGAACCCTAATACTACTTGGAAACCAAATATGGGATCTGATCTGATTATTATGCTGAAATAATAGGTCTTTCTTCATTAATGATTAGTTACATGTTTTAAACTCATATTAATTCTAGAAAATAGTTCAAGCATCACAAAAATATGAAATTTGTACCCGACCTGACTTATGACCTCTAGATCAATATAAAAATATTAGAGACAAGTTTTAGTCAATTTGAATCTAGGTTTGGCCTAAACCCCAATATGGACCTCAATATCATTAATAATAGTGAACCTTGTATTAATGATGGTTAATTTCTATTAATCAGGTGGTAAACAGTGGTCTAGATGAACTTGGATGTATAAGGAATCTCTAAACTCAGGTACGTGGGATTTATTAAGTATATGACTAGTTTTCGTGGATGCATAATGATATGATGTACTTTGGATGCTTTTATTTGCATATAAATTCTTGGATGCATATTAGTATTATATGCTTTGCCAAAACTTAATGAAACATAAATGGACATTTTTATGAGTTGTAGCTACTAGTGCACATGGCCCAGTATGGATGTATGTTGCCTAACATGGATGTATGATGAATTGCCCATGTTAGATGTATGATAAAACAATTTTGCCCATACTGGATGTATGAGAAATGCTTATAAAATTGTAGTACAACTGCATAGAATGAAATGTATAAAAGATGTGTTTACCTGATTATCACTTTAAATAATGCTTTCTTTTACTCTTTCTTTCTCAAGTTATTTCAATTATGCAAGCATATTCGTATGTATCTTTCTACCCATGTACACAACACCTTGTGTGTTGATTCGTTGTTTCGCGTATGTTTTAGGTTCAGAGATAGCATGGAATAAAAGACGGGAAGTGAGAAGTTGTACAGGTTGTACCTATTGTAAAGATCCTAGTTGGCATACATGTTCATAGATTGTAGAATTTTCATTCAATATGTAATTGTAAATCATTTTGTAATAATTCATGTTGTATAAATATACATGTTGAATGTTGAGAATGTTATGGTGTATGCCTATGGTTGTATGTTCATGTATGCATATTTTGCATCCGCATCGCTCTCTGATATGATTGGATGATGTTTTCGAATTCTGACCTCTCATTCTCAATAGGGTATGGAGAAGCCAAAATCTGGGAACGTCACAGTTGGTATCAGAGCATGAACAATAGCTACACCTACAATTGCTCACCTTGAAACATAAAACTATTTCACCTTTCACTTTAAACCCTAAAAACATAGCAAGTTGTTCTACAGGAACTAGGTTTGACTTAGCCTCTAGGTTAGAACCTAGATGTTCAAGAACTAGGTTTAGACAAGTGTCTGAAACCCTTTGCATATAGAGCTCATATGTATTGGGTAGCTACACTAGTCTACACCATGTTCTCACCATTTCACTAGGTTACATGTCACCATACTATCTACTGTGTATTGGACACTTGAGTTTGTTGGTTTGGTTTTGTTTCCCAATCGGCTCGCACCTCGAAAGTTTTCTCTAACGCCTTCTTTCTTGGAGAAAAACTATATAATATTTTATTAGATATATGAAAATATAAAAATGTGTCCATCACACAGGAGAGTAGTGGGTGTTCATGCAATCTAAGTGAAGGGGGTGACATCAGTCTAGAAGAGAGAATAGATCTAGATTAGAAGTCGAGAGCCTCATAAGATTATGTGATAGATAGATAGATAGACAAAATAAAGATGAAGGAAATAATCATATAGAATCGTATCTAACTTTTAACTATGATGGTATAAGTTTCCTTATTAATATTTGAGTTGTATATGAGCCGAATCCACTCTTAGAGGATCTATGCTAAGTTGTGATGATGAAAGTACATTCCCTTTTCCTACTTAAGATAAGCTAAGTTAAGAAAGAGTTGATTGTGCATGAGCCTCAAACTCTTATACAAGGAGGATGTCTAGTGGTAGGATGAGATTTGTGGTGAACTCTAGAGAGAGTAAGACCCACAGGGAGAAGGTCATAGGACCTAGCCTCCAATATATGAGATATGTGTTAAAAAATGTCCTACACTAGATTACTCTTGAGTGTTGAGTTGAGTCCATATGCATGATTCAAATCTATATGTGATAATTGGGTAGATGACGCATATGATAAATTCAATCATTTGGCTGAGTTAGGAGTGACATATTTTGGGAATCTCATCTTGCAAGTGAGGTAATATATGAACTCTAGTTATGAGAGTATGATGCTTTGTGCAAAAGATACTCAAAATACATGTTCTCCCTTCTTCTTCTCTTTCTTAATATACGATGATAGAAACCTCACTTGAGCCATATAGGAGTCACTCGTATAGGCTTGACCTATTCTATATTTTCCCCCTATATCATACATGTAGCACCTAAGATTGAAATCATGATAAGTTTGACTTTAAAATATTCTCTTCTCCTTCATATGAAACATGAAAGATATGATGCTGAGATCATGGGATAAACTTAGTATATTCTCTTTTTCCCTTCACATAATACATGTAAGACATAAAAAGTTGAACTCATGAACTTGATATAAAGATATTTTTGGATCATAGGATATATGATCAGAAATATAGTTTGTAACTTGATCCTTCTCAATGTATGCTTCTAAATTGAGTATGAATATCACACCATAGGGTGAAACCCTAATGGTCAAGCATGTTATGTAAGCCCTTCTTATGTAGAAAAATCCTAATATCAAGGATGACAATAAATCTCCTTTAATACTGAAATCATTGTATGACGTTGATCATAAAACATATTAATGATGTTAGATTTGAATGATCTGAATGTCATGGCATATAAACGAATTCCTCTTGAACTTTAAAAGTATGAACAAAACATGTACCCTTAGGGGTGATGTAATCGTAAGATATCATAATGTCATGTTATGGCTAAGACATTAAGTGATGCTTCCACATATATAAGGTGGGGTGGACACACCCAATAATCTCTAGACCCTAAGCTGAAAACTTAGAGTGCATGCAACTATGGTGGTCTTTGAACCTAAACAATGATGATGTATATGAAGTTGAACTCCTAAATAGCCTTTAAGAATGATATTAGTTGAATTTTGAGGACGAAATTCCAAATAAGGTGGGGTGAATGTGATAACCTAGATTTTTGAGTTTTAATAACTAATACAATATTTGAGAGACAAGCATTCTATGTAGAGGACAAATACCAAATTGAGGAATTGGTAATACAATCATGGATTCCTTCACCCAAATTAGGTGTTTTGAGATATGATAGAGGGCTATGATACCTAATTGAATTCAATTGTGAATTAATACCCTTACTAATTGATTAAGCTCTCATGAGACCAATCATTTATTTAGTGATCTAGTGAGTAGTGAAATAATTTCTTTTGAGGAATTATGTACGTATGAACCAATATTAGAATTTTTGTGTCAACCTTGACTAAATGGCCTATCAATTTCACATAATGTAAAAGCCTAAGTGTCACATGAAGGTGAACTTTAAGAGTTAATACATATTAGTTAATAAACATGTTTAACTTTCGAATTTGAACCCCAAATTTATACCATGGCTACATGGCAACATTATAAAGCTACTCCTAAATTTTTATTGAAATGAGATTATCTAATTGAGAGATATAAACAAACTAATTCAATGTAAATAATGGCCTTTTAACCCTAATTGGATCCTGACCTGAATCTGGATCTGATGGGAGAGACGACTGAGTCGTCCTCCTCACCCGCTTCTCACAGATGCACAGCCTAAATGTAGTGCCTATTTTCAAATTCACATCTCTCTCTCATATCTTACTCAAACCTCGTCAAAGTTGGTTCCTCAGATCCGGCTTGACCTCCTCTTTCCAACAAGCCCAAGAAATATCCCTAACAATCAGGGATTAGAAAATGCCCAAATGTCGGCGCCATGGACCCATATGCCACATTAGGGGAGGCAGTGCTAGGCCTTGTGGTGCCTATTTAAGGATCTCAGTAGCTCCGCAACCCTTCCTTTAGCTACAAAGAGCCCTCAATTTCTCGACATCATTCCCCCTCTTCTCCACCCAACTCCATCTACGCCGGCCTAAACAGTTGCAACATGCTCGCACCTCAAGGATCCTCACTCCAATTAGTTCTTCTTGGAGCATCCTTGCACTGAGGTGGAGACATCTCAGCACTCGCGGAAGAGTGCTCTGGTCCAGAGGCTGGTATCGACTAGCGCAGCCGCCGACGTCACCGGATTAATCTCCAACCAGTTCGAATGGACCGTCCATCACAACTGCGCTGCACTCGGGCACTGCGCGGGACTCCAGGAAGGATCCCGGATCGTCGTGTGACCCTCAATCCAACCAGAGGGTAGGTAAATCCCCTAAACGCCATTCCTCTGTTCACTACCTACTTTGGTCGGAGATTTGCGCCCAGATCACCATTGCCTACGAACTCGACCTCCTCACAACCACCGAGAGCCCGTGAGCTCAGCGAACCCATCGACAACGTCCAACACCCCCTGGAACTTCACCCTCACCTCGATCCACCATCCCCTATTCCCTCGTTGCAACCATGGCATGAGAGAAGAACAATCGAAGGGGTGTTTTCTCCACCTTGCCCATACCCGACAAATGGATCCAATTGAAAGCCCATGGGCAATCCTGACCTTTCACCCGCCTGACCTTCTCTTCAGACAAGCGTCTGCTCGTGGGTCAGCGGGAGGATCCGATTAGTCGGATCCCTCACCTGATCCATGAAGCAGAGCTTGCATTTTTTTTATTTTTCATTTATTTTGTTAGAAATTATCTGATTGGCCAGATCTTGTATAATTGATTAGAAATAGCTCCCTTAACCAATAAATGCTCCAAAAATACCCCTAGACTTGGAAAAACGTCCTCTACATTACTGGACCCTTAGATCAGACCTTTGATGAACAAATAATGATGATATTTAATGTAGATGATAATGTTTCTTTTTGAGATCATATTATGTGTATAATTAGCCAACAATGAATATAAAATTCGAGAAAAATACTCTTGAACCCTAATACTACTTGGAAACCAAATATGGGCTCTGATCTGATTATTATGCTAAAATAATAGGTCTTTCTTCATTAATGATTAGTTACATGTTTTAACCTCATATTAATTCTAGAAAATAGTTCAAGCATCACAAAAATATGAAATTTGTACCAGACCTGAGTTATGACCTCTAGATCAGTATAAAAATATTAGAGACAAGTTTTGGTCAGTTTGAATCAAGGTTTGGCCTAAACCCTAATATGGACCTAAATATCATTAATAATAGTGAATCTTGTATTAATGATGGTTAATTTCTATTAATCAAGTGGTGAACAGTGGTCTAGATGAACTTGGATGTATAAGGAATCTCTGAACTCAGGTACGTGGGATTTATTAAGTATATGATTAGTTTTCGTGGATGCATAATGATATGATGTACTTTGGATGCTTTTATTTGCATATAAATTCTTAGATGTGTTTTAGTATTATATGCTTCGCCAAAACTTAATGTAACATAAATGGACATTTTGATGAGTTGTAGCTACTAGTGCACATGGCCCAATATGGATGTATGTTGCCTAACATGGATGTATGATGAATTGCCCATGTTAGATGTATGCTAAAACAATTTTGCCCATACTGGATGTATGAGAAATGCTTATAAAATTGTAGTACAACTGCATAGAATGAAATGTATAAAAGATGTGTTTACCTGATTATCGCTTTAAATAATGCTTTCTTTTACTCTTTCTTTCTCAAGTTATTTCAATTATGCAAGCATATTAGTATGTATCTTTCTACCCACATACACAACACCTTGTGTGTTGATTCGTTGTTTCACGTATGTTTTAGGTTCAGAGATAGCATGGAATAAAAGACGGGAAGTGAGCAGTTGTACATGTTGTACCTATTGTAAAGATCCTAGTTAGCGTACATGTTCATAGATTGTAGAATTTTCATTCAATATGTAATTGTAAACCATTTTGTAATAATTCATGTTGTATAAATATACATGTTGAATGTTGAGAATGTTATGGTGTATGCCTATGGTTGTATGTTCTTGTATGCGTATTTCGCTTCCGCATCGCTCTCTGATATGATTGGATGATGTTTTTGGATTCTGACATCTCATTCCCAATAGGGTATGGAGAGCCAAAACATGGGGACGTCACCTAAACCCTTTGATTTCGTTCACCCCAGATGTGAAACAGAGTGATAGCATAAAGGTTGGAAAGCCTTGTCCTTTGTGGCAACAACACGATCCCAGTTAGTAGGAATAATACTGAAGGGATAAGATTTAAGAATATCAGACCAAATATCAGTAATGCATACAAAGGAAACATACGGAGGTGAAAGGGATACCAATCCTTCTAATGTAATATGAAGTGGGAAGTTTGTGTAACTTATGTTTCCACATATGAGTGATGCATTTCTTAGGAGCTCGATAACTCCAAATCCAATCAAACACATTGACTTCAGTTTCCTTAGACCTGATAATATCCCCAACATATTTTAGAGTAGCCTTCTTATTATTCTTAAAGAACAATTCATCTCTGATATAGATTTTAATGTTATTTGAATAAAAGATATTCAAAATATCATCAGAAACCTTGCTAGTTGGAATATGCCAATGGCCATCTTTAATAATCGAGCTAACTAGGGCATGATGGGGCAGACCAAACTTAATGACCATTTCTTTGCCAAAAAAAATCTTCAAGATAGTTACCATTAATCCAATGATCAAGACACAACTTATACTACACCATTGCCTATATGGAATTCAAACAGAGATAACCAAGTAGGGAATAATTTTAATATATTATTGAAGAGCCAACAAAAGTTAGGGGATTTAGATACGATCCAAAAGGATTGCTTTCTCATATATTTTTCATTCACCCATTTCAACCAAAGATAATCTTTCATTTTAGCTAGATTCTAGATATTTAATATAAGACAATCCTTTGACACATCGTTGCTCTTCCTCAACCCAAGACCAACTTCTTTCTTAGGTAAAATCACTTTCTGTCATTTAACCAGGTGTAAGTTTTTCTTATCATCAGTATGACCCCACAAAAAATCTTTACAATATCTACAAACTCATCAAGGGAATAACATGGGATCAGAAAGGAAAAAATCCAATAAAGGTGTATAGATGCAATACAAGATTTGATAAGCTCCAATCTCCCTACAAAAGAGAACATTTTTTCTTTCCAACACACCAATTTCTTTTTAATTATATAAATGAGATCCACAAAATATTTCTTAGAGTGCTTTCTAGTGAAAAGGGGAAGGCCATGATACCTTGAATTATCAAAGGAAGCTTCTTCCATGCCTAGGAAGTCCAAAATATCAAAAGAAGCATAATTTTTGCTGAATAGGATAGAGCTTTTCCTAGAGTTAAGACATAAACTAGAGTCATCTGCAAATTTTTTGAAAATATCATTTAGGAACCTAGCACATTGGATATCATCTTTCATAAAGATCCTGAGGTTGTCAAAAAAAATTAAATGAGATAAGTCACAGTTCTTGGAAGCCTTAATAGGAACAACACTTTCTTTAGACACAACCTTCTTCATCATCTCAGAGAAGCCCTGCATAACAATTACAAACATATATGGAGCAATAGGGTATCCCTAAAAAATTCCATTAGAAGGTGATAAGAGATAAGTAGGTTCTCCATTGATTAAGATCATCTGATATGAAGCAGTGAAAAAAAATCAACTCAACACATCTAGTCCAAGTAGGCAGAAAACCCATTATAAACATAATGGAGAAGAGATAGCTCCATTTTACAGATTCATATGCTTCGGATATATCCACCTAGATGCATAAGTTCCTGCTAGATACCTTCTTGAAATCACTCAAAATCTCATTAGTTAAGAGTGTGGCATCCTTAATACTCATATCTTTATTAAAAAGTGCAATGGTTAAAATCAATAATAGAAGGCAGGATCCCCGAAAGCCTGTTAGCAAGGATCTTTGAGATGATTTTATAAAAGACATTGCAAAGGGAGATTGGATGCCAGTTACCAATAGTATTAGTATCCTTGTTATTGGGAATAAGGGTTATAAATGTTTTGTTGGCCACTCGCAGCAGACTACCATTAACTAAAAACACCTTGAGGGCGGAAAAGATATAATCACCAATAATGTTCCACGAATGTTTATAAAAAAGGATATTAAACCCATCAAGCCTGGAGCCATATCAATAATTAGATTAGAAACAATATCAACTACTTCCTTACAAGACACATGAGAGATGAGAGACAATATTTGACTAACAAATATAACATGGCCGAACCAATCATCACTCTAGAATTCATATTTCAATGTAGGATTGTTGAACAAATTCTGATACAAGTCAAGAATCAAGCTAGAAATGATAGAAGGATCATAAGAAAAATTACCATTAACCAGAAGAGTGACAATTTGATTTTTAATTGTATGATTATTCATACAGAAATACAAAAAACTATTGTTAGAATCTCCTTCTTTAAGCCATTGAATCTGATATTTTTGTCTAATAAAGTTTTCCTTCTCACTAGAGAGTTGGTTAGAAACCATTATGAGATTCCTAGCATTATCTCTATCTTGCTCATCCAAAGGATTAAGAATGACTTTTTGACTGAGAAACAAGTGCTGAATTCTTGGAAACTTTTGCATTTTTATAAATGTCACCGAATGAAGATTTGTTCCACCTTTTGAGATTAACTTTTAGAGCATTTAACTTTTGAGATTAATTTCAATATTAAAATTCCAGGTATCTTTAAGAATAGAAGGAAATTCTTCATGCTTAAGATAGGAATTAATAGATCTAAAATGTGATTTGACAAATCTAAAGTTACCCATCTTGAGAGATAATCTTCTGCGACCAGTAACAACATTAGAGATAATTTCATCGCTGAATTCTGGAACATAGGTAAAGAAATCAGAATTGTGAATAATTTTATCAATTTTTGAAGTGACAAAGTTTGAGCCCTCTTGATGATTGTCCCATGTAAAAAAAGCCATGTAGATTCATATCAAAGAGACCATAATTTAGTAAGCACATGGTAAAATCCTCCATAGATTTCTTTATCAGTGGGGGCTTTCCAATTTTCCCCCATCCTTCCTAATAGAGTTAAAATCTCATTTGGCTATCCAAGGAGTGTCAATAAAAGAATGAATATCATCAATATCACTCCAGAGCTTCTCCCTTTAAACATCACCATTGTGACCATAAACAACAATAAGGGAAATGTAGAAATAATTGAAACCAACCATAGTGTGGATAAATTGATCAAATTTTGTAACTTAGTCAAAGTGCAATCCTTTCAAAGAATAACAACTCGACCAAGAACATGGGAGAAATAATTAGACATCTAGTTATAGCTAGGAAAATATTTGCACATAAAATTCTTGATGTTATTATGTATAAGTTTAGTCTCATTCGGAATAATAATATCACTCCTAGAATGCCCTGATTCGTCTAAAACGCCTCTAATTTTATTTGAGTTACTTTTTATGTTCCAAGAGGAGATATCAATAGTTAGAATCATTAGTCAACCTCATCTATTTAATTGACAATCTCACTTGTTTTTTCTTCATTTATGATCTTGAAACCTCCAAATCTATCAATATGCATCAGAGAAAAGACAGTGTTAGTAACCCTATGAAATATACCCAAATTTGATTTAGCAAGTAACTTAGGAGGTGACTTATTCTTGCTTTTAACCAATTGGAAGCCTTCTTCATCAATAAAACTTGAAGTAGTTGGAGAGGCTTGAGATGGATATGTGTGGAGGGAATAGATCTTCTAGCTTGCTCAAGACTGAAAGAGTTAACCAGATCAACATTGTGACTAGCTACAAAGGGATTGACTTTCAGAATAGATTGAGCATTACATGGAACTGATGATGAAATAATATCAAATTTTGATTTCTAGATGTGCTTTCTCTTCATTTTAATAGGAGGAGGTGAAGTAACAAACTAAAAATGCTACTCCTCGTGAAAATAGAAATCGCAGATGCCACATCTGAAAGGGGATCCATTCATAGATAAATTAACTAAATGATGGTTGGTGTCATCACTCAATAATGTAAGCGCTTTAGGGAAGGAGAAATTAGAATGTATTTTGACTTGAATTCAAGCATACTCCAATCCAGAACAAGTTCTAGTTAGCTCAACAATGTATAAAGGACTACCTAGAAAAGAGCCGATTGTAAAACCCCTCCAAGAACATATATACGTCAGCAGAAGCAAACCCTATGTTGTCCATAACTTGGGTAACTTGGCTTAGAGGAACAGTACAAAACATGATATTCATAGAAGAAAGATAAATGAAATACCATGCATTGATTGGAAAAATAGATTCATACATTGTCCACAGTTGAGTTCTTGAATTGAAACTAACTACCAAACATTATTTATACATGAAGTTATCTACAAACATTAGGATCTTCTATTGTTGATGGAACCCCACCATATATGTCTTTTAAAAACCTTGATTTATTCCCTAAGTTGACCCTCATATGGCTCCTTCTTAGAAGTTGCTTTGTATCTATGGGCATAACACCCCCAACCATGTATGCAATAAAAACCATGTTAGAGTAACTGGCATTGAATATTATTGGAACAACATAATAACTTGGCAATAAGAAAAAAACATGAAACTAATTGAATAATAGATTTAGATTCACATAACTTAATCTTGGTGGTTGATTAAAGTATCCTCGATACTTATGCACCAATGGTTCTCATAAGGCCCGTAGGCTCAACATTAACATGATGAAGATAAAATAATACAACCCATTACATGATTCATCATTATCTCAGAATAATTACTCGAACTGATTCTACATGAACATGATATGAAGTCTTGAAATAGCATTGAAGTATAATATTAAACTAATAACTTTAAGAGATCTTTCATGTAGTTAAGATTTAATTTGAAACACATAACTATACGTATAATTCATCTTGATCATCATAATAATTATAAGGCGATGAAAACCGATACTCAATACTCAAAGTGCATGAACCCACTTACTTGGAGCAAGGTAGATCTTAGCTTAGTTTCTCTGATTTAAGTTAGTCCTAAGTTTCCTGAAATTAATATACTTTATATTAATTATCACTTTTAAACACCATCCTAAACCCTAATTTAGGTCTTTAAGGAAACTTGGTCATAGGAGATTGATTTAGGGTTTGGAAACCTAAAAATCAACTTCCTTATCAAAAAATCCTTCCGATGAATATTTTTGCAAAATGTTCTAACAAATTATTGATTTATTATGATTAAGAACTGACCAATAGAAAAACAAAGAACTCAATTTAGCAGTGTAGGAAGTAAATGTGACTCACGGGGCCCTTGCTCACTTGAAACGCTTGCTAAAAGACAACCATACCTCTGGAAGCATGACAAGAGGAAACAACCAAACAAGGGTGAAACCGAGAAAAAATATGTGTTGTTCTTCAGGAACGAAGGTATGGGCTCTGAACAATTGGATCCAAGGTACGATCCTAGAACACAAAACTAGAAATTGTGGGCAAGGCTTGAACTTGAAGTCATTGAACCAACTTTATGGTGTTAGCATGGTCTCAATGACCTCTGACTTAAATTCATCGACAACATGATTGGTCAAGGAGTATCACCCCACCATGGAGGGACCCTGAGGTCGCAAGGGAGAGAAGTAGAGGAGTCGAACCACATTCTGAGGCAGAACTAGAAGGTCCAAGATCACCAGAACACAGCGTTTCAATAGAGGGAGCGTAGCAACCAAAATCACGAATTGTAAAGACCGGTAGCGGAACGGGCTGAAGATGCCAAAAAAAGGGATAATTGGGTTACCATAAATTTCGGTAAGATTCTATGATCAAAAGCTTTCCTGGGTTGTACATGACCCTTCCATACATCCTGTTGGGGTGGCAAAGGTCGGAATACTGCCGCCGCAGCTAGGGTTGAGCATCGGACCGGGCCGACCCGACTCAGTCCGCTACCCAGCCCGTCAAACCCGACCCAGACCCGACCCTGATATTCTAAATGGGCGGGCCGGGCTGGCATTTTAGGCCCATTTTCTTATCCGGGCCGGGCTCGGGACACCATAAACCCATACCTGAAACCCAATACCCGGCCCACATAAATAATCTATATCATATAATATAAATACACAAATATGTATGTCATTTTAAAAATTCTTTTTCCATAATAGGATCCGTCGTCTAATGATTGATATAATCAGCCAACTTCCCCTATACTAATAGTTGGTTATAATAACAAGTCTAATAGCTCATCGATACAAATCAACAACTAGCAACAACATTGTGGATTATTAATTTGTCTGCTCATTCATATTATGTTCAACCTTCACGCAAAGCACCACCATTCCTAACACAATGACATTCTAAAATTTAATAAATATGTCTACAACAAATATTTTTTTACTTATATACAAATTCAACATTGATTGTAAATCAAACATGTCATTTTGATGAAACCTATTGTTAGACGGGCTGGCCCGAGCCCGGCCCAAAACCCAAATTTTTATACGGACCGGGTACGGGCTCGTCTTTCTTGAAAATTTTCGGGCCAAAACCCGGCCCCTGGTCCGCATAATAATATGGATATGGATCTGGGCTTGCCAAAACCCGGGGTGACCCAGCCCGATGCTCATCCCTAGCCGCAACCAATATGGTGGAGTTACAGGCAGAGTAGGGGAGAAGGGTCATATGGTTCTAGAGGACGAGGTGGTGGTTTGGGTTTCTAGATTCCCCCTGATCGTTTTCTGAAGACTACTTATATAGAGGATGGTCTGAGGGAGAATAGAATTCCAACTGGAGCCATGAAATAGGGGAGAAAAAGAGTCCCTTTAGGTCTGCCTATTGTGATAGATGAATCCCTATCGAAATAGGGGTCTTCAGATCCGTTGTGTAGTAAGGAATGTGGAATAGTCACACAAACTGGGTGAGATTTAGTGCTCCAAGAGATCATGATGGATGGAGGATTCGGGGACTGATGAGGCTCTGAGAAGCAGGAGACGGGTGTGAGGGACGAGTCCCCCATCCGCGAACAACTCCGAACTGGAGTACGACCCAGAACACATGTGTAAAGGGGCGTGTGACACCCATATACCCAGGATTGTAGATTAGATTATATTAATTGATGATATTATTAATTCCAAACCATAGGGAAACTTCTTTAGATTAGTTATATGTTCAAACAAAGTTAAAATGACTTTAAAATTGAGCCACATGCTACTTAGAGGGTCTAGAACAATTCTTTGTGGTAAGTTTCCAAATTTGATGATCATACAATACACTATTTCAAGAATATGATTAGTATCATTTATGTATATTTAATGGCTTATCATTGATCCCCCACTTGGTGTACTTTTTTTATGGCCATTTAGGGTTAGGTTTAGCTTTAATGAGTTTATTTGATGTTATTACACAAATTAAGGTTCACATTCTTATTAATGATAATATGTTACCTAGAAGAAAGGGAAAGTGCATTATACATCCATGTTAAAAGATATTGGATTAATTATCATCATAAAAAGGAGAAGACATTGTTTTATGTATTTTACTTTGCTTTAAACATGATATTCTGATCTACAAGTTAAGTTAAGGTCTACTTGGTTCATCAAATTTAAAGTCCAAACATTTGGGTTTCCAATTAAGGATTCATTCATAAGTTTAGTTTACATTTTGAGGATGTTACAATTCTACCCACCTTAACTAAATTTCATTCTCAAAATTTACATATACTACCCACCTTAGAGTTACACTTAGTGTGTGCATGTTAATTCTCATCATCTTATAGTCTCATTAGCATACTTAAGACATGACTTACTTATAGTTAACTTGATTTTATGAGAATGTGGTTAACTTGACATGATTTCATAATAAGATTAATTTTTATTTGAGTTGATATAGTCACTCTCCTTATTGCACCAACTGTGCTCATAAGACTGGTTAAGGCTCACATAATGCTCCCACATAATTCATAAGGCCAATCAAGGCTCACATAAGGTCGGTTAAGGCTCACATAATGCTCCCACAGAGCTCATAAGGCCAATTAAGGCTCACACAAGGCTGGTGAAGGCTCACATAATGCTCCCACATAGCTCATTAGGCCAATCAAGGCTCACATAAAGCTGGTTAAGGCTCACTTAATACGATGGAGAGGATAATTATCAGCATACCATGATTTCTTATACTTAAACATGATTTTTCTAATTTCATAATTCATAAGCATAGCAATAATACATGATGTTCAATTTGAACACATAATTATAAAATAGTAGAGAACATTATTTAGCAGCATGTGCATGATATTTTTATTTTTCGTATCCATGTCAAATTATCTACCCTTTGTATGCATGCTTGGTCTTATTATGTAACTAATTAGGTTTAGGTGACTATATGTCTCAAAATTTAATGAAAACTCTTATACTATTTGTCGCCTTTGTATACACACTGACCGGTCATATATTCCGAGGTGACATGTCATATCAAACTTATCTTAACACCTCTCTAGTGCACATGTCCCATACCACATGCATTCAAAAGGGCAAGATAAGCATGATATTATGCACATAACATTCCCTCTAGAAAACCCCATGAGCCTGCGTCTGATACCACAAACACGTGGGAAGAAGAGAGAGCATGCTATGTAAAATTCTAGAGTTAACACACAAATCTAAAACATCTAGGAACATAACCCTAACCATTATCAAATTTATGTTTTCTGACTAGACCCTACTTTGGTTTCCCATATATTGAACTTAATCTTCTACCTAGGGCTTTAAACATTTGAATATTTAGCGTAGTGGCCATCTACTGGTTGCTCTGATACCATATTATAACGTCCCTCCAAGCACATATATACGTCAACGGAAGCAAACCCTATGTTGTCCATAACTTGGGTCACTTAGCTTAGAGGAACACTACGGAACATGATATTCATAGAAAAAAGATAAATGAAACACCATGCATTGATTGGAAAAATAGATTCATACATTGTTCACAATTGAGTTCTTGGATTGAAACTAACTACCAAACATTATTTATACATTAAGTTATCTACAAACATTAGGATCTTCTTTTATAGACTTGTACCCCACCGTATATGTCTTTTAGAAATCTTGATCTATTCCTTAAGCTGACCCTCATATGGTTCCTTTATGGAAGTTGCTTTGTACCTCTGGGCATCGGGCCCCCACCCATGCATGCAATAAAACAATGTTAGAGTAAGCGACATTGAATATTATTATAACATCATAATAACTCAGCAATAAGAAAAAAACATGAGACTAATTGAACTGTAGATTTGGATTCACATAACGTAACTGTGGTGGTTGATTAAAGTATCCTCGATGCTTATGCACCGATGGTGCTCATAAGGCCCGTAGGCTCAACATTAACATGATGAGGATAAAATATTACAACCCATTACATGATTCATCATTATCTTGGAATAATTACTCGAAATGATTCTACATGAACATGATATGAATACTTTAAATAGCATTGAAGTATAATACTAAACTAATAACTTTAAGGGATCTTTCATGCAGTTAAGATTTAATTTGAAACACATAAAAATGCATATAATTGATCTTGATCATCATAATAATTATAAGGCTATGAAAACCAATACTAAATACTCAAAGTGCATGAACTCGCTTACCTGGAGCAAGTTAGATCTTAGCTTAGTTTCTCTAATTCAAGTCAGTCCTAAGTTTCCTGAAATTAATATACTTTATATTAATTATCACTTTTAAACACCATCCTAAACCCTAATTTGGGTCTTTAAGGAAACTTGGTCATAGGAGATTGATTTAGGGTTTAGAAACGTAAAAAATCAACTTCCATATCATAAAATCTTTCCAAAGAATAATTTGCAATTTTTTTTGACAAACCATTGATTTATTATGATTCTCTTAAGATCAGACCAAATAGGAAAACAAAGAACTCGATTTAGCACTTTAAAAACCAAATCTGACTCATAGGGCCCTTGCTCACTTGGCCTAATGGGTGGACGCCAACAGGGCACTGGGACCCATCGGTAACAATATGTGCAATGCTTGCTAAAAGGACAACCATACCCCTATAAGTGTGACAAGAGGAAAGAACCAAACAAGGGTGAAATTGAGAAAAATATTATCTCTGTTGTTCTTCAGGAACGAAGGCATGGGCTCCAAATAATTGGATCCAAGGTGCGATCCTAGAACACAAAACTAGAAATCGTGGGCAAGGCTTGAAATTGCAGTCATTGAACCAACTTCATGGTGTCAGCACAGTCTCAATGACCCTTGACTTATGTTCATCGATGACAAGATTCGCCAAGGAGTATCCCCCCACCATGGCAGTAGAAGGGACCCTGTTACAACCCCAATTTTTGGGTTCATTTGGCGAGAAATGTAATTTATCATATTAAATATATTGGAAAAAATAATGATATAATTTATAAATGGATTTCGTTTACAATAGCCTTGATGATTGTGTTGTGGGCTTTATTGGCTATTGGGCCCAATAAAAAGGAAATTCAATTAGTAAATGAATAATTGAGTTTTTGAGAAAAGAAAGATGTGGAAACCTCTAGAAGGCAAAAGAATATAATCCAAAGATGGATTTTGTGCCTCTTCGGTTCCTTGGATTCCAAAGAGTCCAAAGTTGCATAGAGAGTGCAATAAGAAAAGAAAAGAACAATTAAGTATTTCTTTATTAAGAAAGAAATTGAAAACAATGATAAAATGTGGAAAATAAGTGGAAAGATGTGTAATTGAGTTATCCTTAGTGGAATTTCATATCCCAAGGATTACTAATGATAAAAGGAATATCAATGAGGAAAATAAAAGAGAAATCCTCAAAAAGAGATATTTTAATAAGAAATAAACAAGATAATATGAAATAATGAATATTGATGCATCTAGAAGGATAATGAGTATTCCTTAAAAAGGAATTTCAAAATAATAGAGTTTCTTTGGATCCAAGGAGTCCCAATGAAGAAAGAGGAAAGAGAAAATACCTATAAAGAAAATAAGAATATAATGTGAATACATTGATTATGTGGTATTGTTAAAAAGGAGGTATTTCCTACTTGAGGAAAATAGAAATTCGTGCCCATGGTTTAAAAAGTAAGAATAAAAAGATTAAATGATAGGAATTTCGAATTCCTAACTCCAAGAAATAGGAATATCAAAGAGGTAAGTAGGAGAGAGAATCTTGCTTCTTCATGAAGGAATTGGATTCCTATTAGAAAAGAAGTTTGTTTCTTCATGGGAAAGTGTTTTAGGGCGTGGACAACCACCCCTATATAAAGGGTTAATCTCTGGCTAGAGTTGGAGTAAGATTTCCACGTATTCCACCCTCTCTTCTCCTTCTTCCTTGTTCAAACCCTAGCCGAAGAGAGTATGTCTAACCTTGGGGCAACAAGGACTCGTAGGATCACCATAGTCGAGGAGAGAGATTCCATGACGCCAACTAGAAGCTTGATGGTGATCCTCCTTGTCCCTTTCACCTGCACGACGCCGCAAGTGGGCTGTAGCACAACAGCGGTTGTAGGTCTGCTGGACTCGACCCCAGCCGACCGGCGACATGCCAGTGGCACCGTCACCTATGTGAGGGCATGGCGGAGGCGGGGGAGGGAGCTGTGGAGGCCGAAGGGTCCAGGGCACGAGCAGGAGTCACACCCATGGCGCCTAGGGCTGCAATCACAGTGCTACGTGAGGTTGAAGAAGGGTGAAAGTTGAGTTGGACAAGTTCGCCCCTCTGTGGGCTGAAGAGGTTGCAACTTAAACAAGGGCAGTTTCGTCTTTGCATTATATTTTGCAAACCAGCGAGCAAGTGCATGGGGCCAAGGTGACATGGCTACTTCTAATTGGCTCAAGTAAGTGAATTAACGCAAAAATTATAACTCCTAATCGGTAGCTTAGATTGATATGCATAAAATATAGAAATTGCTCAGAAAAATGAGGGGAATTTAATAAAAATATAGTTACAAGCTAATTCCTCTTGTAATTTGAAAAGTAATGGAAGTTAAAAACTTTAATACTTTAATGTTTAAAGAACCCTATTTTGATATGATTAATGTGATTAGTAGGGATTAATTAATAGTTAAAGTTGATATTAACCTGTTAATCATAAAGAGCTACATTAAGATCGAAAAAGATGAATTTTGCACGTAATTAGTTAATTTAGAGTTTCATGTGCATAAATATACTTTAATGGGCCTTGAAACCCTAATGTTGGCAAATTTGACTCTTAATAGCTTTAATTATTCAAAGTGGTGAATAAAGATGAGATATAATGATTCTAAGCTATTTCAAGCATTAAAGTTCCTAATTTGTGGATAAATAACCTTAATATAGAAATTAGGGTTTTTAATGAATCAAAGTAGAATTAATGGCAAATCGAGTTCATATGAGAATTAGACCCTAATGAACTTTGATGTGATGATCAAGGCGTATAATGATCTTGTCGTGGATTAAAAGGATAAAAATAATATCTTTAATGTAAAAGAGGCTTAATGAACTTGATTAATGGTTAATTGTGCCTTTAATCCAAAATAGGGTTATATGTTGTTAAGATTACCTTAATATTGAAGAGTAGATGAGATGATTAGGGTTTATGAGTAATGGTATAAAACTAGGGTTTAGCATAATGAAAGATGAAGTGAAACCCTAATTTCCAAGGAAACCCTAAAATTGGAATAGAAATCCTAAGGAATATGATGATGTTGGATAAGTATTAATAAAAGGAAATTGGTATATTTATTTCAGGATTCTATGCATAATTGGTTGCTTGATTGGGATTTCTCTATTCTGGTTAATTCCGTCTCAAATCTACAATCAAAGGTATGTGGTTACGCTTATGAGTATCTCGAGTTAGTTTTCCGAGGTTTTCCGAAGTATTCATCGATGACTTGAATTAACTGTTGGATGAATTAAATTCATGCAAACTATAATTTGGATATGACTATCACATAAGATATGTGCCTACTAGATCAGATCCTGGTCCCCTCTGTGGCTTAATAGTTGACCTAGTACATGGCTACCTATGGGGTAGGTCCATCAGGTCATTGGATGACTTAGTGCATGGCTACCAATGGGGTAGGTTCATCAAGTCACATTGAGTTAGATATTGGGCTACCTTTGGGTAGTGCCATGCGACTCTATTACCCTATGTATTGGCTACCTGTAAGGTAGGACCATGGGGGTAAGAATCTACCTAAAAGAGAGGTAGCATACAAGTCCACTACAGGGATAGCACAGAGTTAGGGGATAGGTAAGGATTGAGAAGTATGGCTTAAAATGTAATCTTGGTTGTTAAATGATTAATTGCATGATTACATTGTTAACATAGTTGCACATTATTTGTTTCCCCCACATACCAGCTTCTTGCTGACCGCTGTTTTGTTGTTCGGCATTTTAGGTACAAATGAAAAGAACAAACAGTAAAGTGGCATATGTGGAATTAAATGAGAATTAACGTGCAAAGGAGGATTATTTAGATTAGTATCTTCATGGATAGAAGTTTAGAAATCCAAGTTTTCAAAAGGTATGCAAAGTTTTTATTTTTTTACCATATTTCAGTATAGTTGGTAGAATTTAGTAATTGTTATTGATTATTTGTCAAACCTTTGATCATGTTAATTGGGATAACGACTCTGACCTTCTGGTCTCCCTTAATTGGGGGTTACCGGGAGGCGGGGCCATTACAATTGGTATCAGAGTGAAGGTTCCTCACTTAATCTTTAATAATTATTAAATTTTACAAATTCCATAGAACCGAGGGAGTTATTAGAGGATTATCTAAAAGATAAAAGTGTCTAGAAAAGGATCACGACTGGGGGCTGGCAATATTTTCCTCCGCAACGCTAGTCGGAATACGAGGACTCCCGTGTCTGTGTGACTGTCTGGCCAAAGTCTTAGGGTATGAATCGAAATAAGATACCTTTAGGACTCTCTCATCTTGTTCATCCCTTCTCAACTCAATTTCTGTTAAGGATCTTAAGGATTAGGGTTTTCTCTCTTTTCCTCACCCTGTTGAGGTATGGGTAAGGTTGATAAGGATTAAGGGATCCTCTACCAAATTAATAAAAAGCATGTAAATAAGATTTCATGGACATAAGATTAATAGAGTAAGTGTAAAAGAATAGATACATGCTTAGGTCATATGACACGAGTTGTCATTGCCCTCAGGAGAGACCTAAGGATAGACCTCCTTGTTAGAGGATGAGTAGATATAGTTAGTCTTGGAGGTAGAGACCTCCATTAAAAGTAGAGACCTAGCACATCCGTTGAGGATGATGTTAACCCTAACCCTAAGTGAAGGTTAGATAGAGAGATGACATGATGAGTTAGATGTCATGGTTGACTAGGTGTTTGAATAGACATACCTTGGATGTCATATGAGCCATGAGAAGTTGATGACCGAGTACATTTGGCAACCCAACCCTGGGAAGGGTCGTGCATGTTTGAGTGAAGGATAGATCCTTCACAGTTGAGGTTAGAGAAGAACCTATAGAAACCTAATGGGTTGTTGCAAGTAGGATATAGCTTGCACCTAAAGTACATCAGTAGTACGAGAAGTTAAAACTGAGGCCATAAGGATAGGATGGATGGCTTATGAGATAAGCATAAGGGGCTATGGATAATCATGAGCAAACATAAGGTTGAGTATAGGCTTCACCCACATAGAGGTATGCATGTGTGCTTGATCCTTCATGGAGAGAGGACCTCTAGTAGTTAGGCTGGATGGGGAGTTAGCTCTAGAGAGAGAAAGCATGACTCAAGCAAGAAGGTTGGAAGCTTAAATTATAAGACATGAGAAATAGTGGGGAGTAGAGGATGATGCTACCTAAGTGGATGATAGTGGTTGCCTTATGCTTGACCCTAGAGGCTAATGATATCTTGGTTATCTTTAGAGGAACCAAACCCTAGAGAGAGGATGATGCTTCTGGTACCTATGGTATAAGTGAGTACCTAATGGATGAGATAAAGAGTGCTTTAGAACCTGAGGAGGTTTAAGTAACCAGTTGTGAGACTGTATACCTAGTTGGTTGTCCTGGAAGAAGAGTCAACTCCGTAGTGTTGCTCGAGTAGAAGGATCATGGAAGTACATGACATACCTTGGACATGATTGATTCGTGGTAAAGATATTGAGCATGCAGTTGGACACCCAAAGGTGAACCTAGGGTTCCTAGGCCTAAGAGGGGAAGCAGTGTACCCGATGTTCATGATGAGATTTGAGTCTCTGTAGCTTCGAGCATGTGTAGAGGAAAAAGAAACCCCTTAAGTTAAGGGTATGTTTGATGAACCCCTCACAACTAAGTTGGTCTAATGTTGAAGATGAGAACAAGTGTGACCTAGCAGCTTGCTAGGGTTAAGCATACTCATGTGGATGCAGACCCTAAACATAAGGACAGTTGTGACCTTGTTGTCAAGAGTTGTAGTTTCCTCCCATCTTGGGAGAGGGACCCTTTTGTAGGGTGTATACCAGTTTTGAGGTAACCTAAAGAGGTTTCATAGGATCTTGAGAAGCTAAGTGAAAAGTACGTGGTATGAGAATGAACCTGTAGACCTATAGATAACCATCTCTAAGTCCATGTGGATGTGTTACCATGGAGGTAACCAGTATGGGGCCTGACCAAGGTAGGCAGGTTGCCATGACCCCTATGAAGGGATGAAAGTCAGCCATGAATGCAGAGAGAGAGATGATGAAGGCTTGGGTAAGGTTCGAAGTTGAACATGTACTATGTTAGAATCCTAAGTCTGTCCTAGGTTCAGGTAGGGATAAGACCGATGGAAGAATGAGTTGCCTAATTCCCTAGTTGCACATGACCATAGAGTCGGGAGGTAACATCTATCATTGTCTGAGGGCCATGGGTTAGGAGATTGATCACCTTCATGAACTCATGGGACCCAAAGGGAAGATGAGTAGGGCTCTCACTGGATGCATAAGGGAAGAGGTATGACCCCAAAAGTGCTGACACCCTATAGACCTAGAGGAGATGACCAAGGATTGTGTAGTAACCCAAGTAGGTTTGAAACCAGTTTTCCCTGAAAGCAACTTTAATATCAAGATGATGGTGATGTAGAGACATAAGTTGCACGTTTCAACTTCGATTTAGAAGTGTACTGGCAATGTGGGATGTACCATATCTACTCTTGGAACAGGAAGAACTTTGTGTTTGGACGGCCGCCAAATGCTTATTTCCTCTTGTTATGGAAGTGAGAGATAGGACAATACGCATGCCATACACTAAGGGTAAAGATGATGTGAGTTGGAATGTTGCCATGAGGAATGAGGACAGAGATGATAACATGCCCTTGTGAAGTGAATGATACATGGATAAGTACAAACGGTAAGAGTATTAAGGTAATCATTTTGTGAGAATGTTTTATCGTGAGCTATGTGGAATTTGTAAGGGATGCAAGGTAGAGTTTGATCACCAAGAAGATGAGCTCAAAGTGTGCTCAATGAAGATAGACTTAGAGTTTGAGTTTGAGATGACAAGTGAAATACATGGAAGTATATGTCTTCAATGTTACCTAATACCTAAGGATGTGAAGTGGTAATGAATGCTCTGGTTGAGATATATCTGACTAGTTTGGCTAGAAGAGGTTGTTAGGCTAACCCTAAGTTTGGAAAAGAGATATGTTTGGACTAACACTCATATGTATCGAGATCTGTTGAATAATTTAGTAGTTGTTTGGTTAGCCAGCCTAGTCCTTGATATAATGAATGGATGGTGATAGAAATTCAGATACACTTCTTTGGATAGGAAGGTAATAAAACCCCGACGAAAGTGGTTTAGGGTTTATGAGGAATTGATCTTGAGGAATCATGACATATAGGAAATCATGATTTTCAGATCACCATATACCATGGTACTACTGAGATAATGAGTGGTAGCAGTACTATGGATGTTGGATATGAGGTTGCACGCAAGCCTGGAGGTAAAAAACAAACACCAGTAACCCAGTGTATCGATATAGAGTCCCTGAGAGGGAATGGGAGTTCATCACTATGGATGATGTGGAAAGTCTCCCCTTGACCAAGGAAAGCCATGATGCAATATGGGTTATGGTAGATCGCCTTACCTAGATGACATGAGAAAGAAAGAGTATTGTCAAGGGATAGGTCGGGTTGAATTACATATGAGAGAGATGGTTCAACTACACCATAAGGTGGGTTTAAAAGTTCTTGAGTATAACCTAAAGGTTCACTTCCATAAGGTGGAAGTAGGTACATGGAGAACTCGATGTTAGTATAGTTTATCACCCCTAACTAAAGATTAGTATGCTCCAGACTAGAGGGTCTGATGGGAGAATATGCGCTCGTTCAGGGTGATACATAGAGATAATTTTTGTCCTTTGTAAGATGTGATGATAACCACCATAGCTAGTATCGAGACATAAAGAAGCTCTGTAAAGGAGGTTGTGTCGGTCACCACTTCATTAAGATGATGTTGGTGAATGGACTTGCAAGGGTCAGAAAAGGACCATAGTGTGTGCAGATGAAGTCGCTTTGCTCATGCAATGGCTGAAAGGAGCCCAGGGATGACATGAGTCGTAAGATGATGCAAAGTAGACTGATATGCAGTTCACTGTGGGGGAATATGTGATGTGAAAATCCGACCCCTCTGAGCTATAGCTGAGAAAGCTGAGTCCCCAATACATGGGTCCATTCGAGATGGATTTGTGGAGAAGGTTATGTTTGACCTGACCTCTCAGGATAGATTCATGTGTGATGAGTTCCATAAGTCCAATTTAGAGCACTATGTGAGGTACCCAGGACATATGCTGAGCAATGAACCTAGTGAGCCCAAGGGAGGCTGAAATGACCTGAGTCACCTGTGCAGTTTATAGACGCCAGGGTGAAAGAACACAGAGAAAAGAATATGTGATGATAAAGGTTCTTTGGAAGTGCCATGGGTAGAGTAAAGACACATAGGGTCCAATGATGGACATGGAAAAGTCTTATCCTGAATTATTTGTTTGCTTGATAGAATTTTGAGGACAAAATTCCTATAAGAGGGGAAGGATGTTACAACCCCAATTTTTGGGTTCATTTGGTGAGAAATGTAATTTCTCATATTAAAGATATTGGAACAAATAATGATATAATTTATAAATGGATTTTGTTTACAATAGCCTTGATGATTGTGTTGTGGGCTTTATTGGCTATTGGGCCCAATAAAAAGGAAATTCAATTAGTAAATGACTAATTGAGATTTTGAGAAAAGAAAGATGTGGAAACCTCTAGAAGGCAAAAGAATATAATCCAAAGATGGATTTCGTGCCTCTTGGGTTCCTTGGATTCCAAAGAGTCCAAAGTTGCATAGAGAGTGCAATAAGAAAAGAAAAGAACAATTAAGTATTTCTTTATTAAGAAAGAAATTGAAAACAATGATAAAATGTGGAAAATAAGTGGAAAGAGGTGTAATTGAGTTATCCTTAGTAGAATTCCGTATCCCAAGGATCAATAATGATAAAAGGAATATCAATGAGGAAAATAAAAGAGAAATCCTCAAAAAGAGATATTTTAATAAGAAATAAACAAGATAATATGAAATAATGCATATTGATGCATCTAGAAGGATAATGAGTATTCCTTAAAAAGGAATTTCGAAATAATAGAGTTTCTTGGGATCCAAGGAGTCCCAATGAAGAAAGAGGAAAGATAAAATACCTATAAAATAAAATAAGAATATAATGTGAATACATTGATTATGTGGTATTGTTAAAAAGGAGGTATTTCCTACTTGAGGAAAATGGAAATTCGTACCCATGGTTTAAAAATCAAGAATAAAGAGAATAAATGTGAGGAATTTCGAATTCCTAACTATCCAAGAAATAGGAATATCAAAGAGGTAAGTAGGAGAGAGAATCTTGCTTCTTCATGAAGGAATTGGATTCCTATTAGAAAAGAAGTTTGTTTCTTCATGGGGAAGTGTTTTAGGGCGTGGACAACCACCCCTATATAAAGGGCTGATCTCTGGCTAGAGTTGGAGTAAGATTTCCACGTATTCCACCCTCTCTTCTCCTTCTTCCTTGTTCAAACCCTAGCCGAAGAGAGTATGTCTAACCCTGGGGCAGCAGGGACTCGTGGGATCACCACGATCGAGGAGAGAGATTCCATGATGCCAACTAGAAGCTTGATGGTGATCCTCCTTGTCCCTTTCACCCACACGACGCCGCAAGTGGGCTGCAGCACAGTAGCGGTTGCATGTCTGTTGGACTCGACCCCGGCCGACCGGCGGCATGCCAGTGGCAACCTCACCTACGCGAGGGCATGGCAGAGGAGGGGGAGGGAGCCGGGGAGGCCGACGGGTCTAGGGCATGAGCAGGAGCCGCACCCATGGCGCCTAGGGCTGCAGCCGCAGCGCTGCGTGAGGTTGAAGAAGGGTGAAAGTTGAGTTGGACAAGTTCGCCCCTCTGCGGGCTGAAGAGGTTGCAACTTAAACAAGGGTAGTTTTGTCTTTGCGTTATATTTTGCAAACCAACGAGCAAGTGCATGGGGCCAAGGCGACATAACTACTTCTAATTGGCTCAAGTAAGTGAATTAATACAAAAATCATAACTCCTAATCGGTAGCTCAGATGGATACGCAATATGGAAATTGCTCAGAAAAATGAGGGGAATCTAATAAAAATATAGTTAGAAGCTAATTCCTCTTGTAATTCGAAAAGTAATGGAAGTTTGCAACTTTAATACTTTAATGTTTAAAGAACCCTATTTTGATATGATTAATGTGATTAGTAGGGTTTAATTGATGGTTAAAGTTGATATTAACCTGTTAATCATAAAGAGATATATTAAGATCGAAAAAGATGAAATTTGCATGTAATTAGTTAATTTAGAGTTTCATGTGCATAAAAAACTTTAATGGGCCTTGAAACCCTAATGTTGGAAAATTTGACTCTTAATAGCTTTAATTATTCAAAGTGGTGAATAAAGATGAGATATAATGATTCTAAGCTCTTTCGAGCATTAAAGTTCCTAATTTGTGGATAAATAACCTTAATATAGAAATTAGGGTTTTTAATGAATCAAAGTAGAATTAATGGCAAATTGAGTTCATATGAGAATTAGACCCTAATGAACTTTGAAGTGATGATCAAGGCGTATAATGATCTTATCATAGATTAAAAGGATAAAAATAGTATCTTTAATGTAAAAGAGGCTTAATGAACATGATTAATGGTTAATGGTGCCTTTAATCCAAAATAGGGTTATATGTTGTTAAGATAACCTTAATATTGAATAATAGATGATATGATTAGGGTTTATGAGTAATGGTATAAAACTAGGGTTTAGCATAATGAAAGATGAAGTGAAACCCTAATTTCCAAGGAAACCCTAAAATTAGAATAGAAATCATAAGGAATATGATGATGTTGGATAAATATTAATAAACAGAAATTGGTATATTTATTTCAGGATTTTGTGCATAATTGGTTGCTTGATTGGGATTTCTCTATTTTGGTTAATTCTATCTCCAATCTGCAATCAGAGGTATGTGGTTACGCTTATGAGTATCTCGAGTTAGTTTTCTGAGGTTTTCCGAAGTATTCATCGGTGACTTGAATTAACTATTGGATGAATTTAATTCATGCAAACTATAATGTGGATATGACTATCACATAAGATATGTGCCTACTAGCTCAGATCCTGGTCCCCTCTGTGGCTTAATAGTTGACCTAGTACATGGCTACCTATGGGGTAGGTCCATCAGGTCATTGGATGACTTAGTACATGGCTACCAATGGGGTAGGTCCATCAAGTCACTTGACTTAGATATTGGGCTACCTTCGGGTAGTGCCATGTGACTCTATTACCCTATGTATTGGCTACCTATAAGGTAGGACCATGGGGGTAAGAATCTACCTAAAAGAGAGGTAGCATACAAGTCCACTTCAGGGATAACACAGAGTTAGGGGATAGGTAAGGATTGAGAAGTATGGCTTAAAATGTAATCTTGGTTGTTAAATGATTAATTGCATGATTACATTGTTAACATAGTTGCACATTATTTGTTTCCCCCACATACCAGCTTCTTGCTGACCGTCGTTTTGTTTGTCGGCATTTTAGGTACAAATGAAAAGAACAAATAGTAAAGTGGCATATTTGGAATTAAATGAGAATTAACATGCAAAGGAGGATTAGTTAGATTAGTATCTTCATGAATAGAAGTTTAGAAATCCAAGTTTTCAAAAGGTATGCAAAGTTTTTATTTTTTTACCATATTTCATTATAGTTGGTGGAATTTAGTAATTGTTATTGATTATTTGTCGAACCTTTGATCCTGTTAATTGGGATAACGGCTCTGACCTTCTGGTCTCCCTTAATTGGGGGTTACCGGGAGGCAGGGTCGTTACAGACCCTGAGGTTGCAAGGGAGAGAAGTAGAGGCATTGAACCACATTCTGAGGTAGAACTAGAAGGTCTAAGATCACCAGAATACAACATTTCAATAGCGGGAGCATAAAATTGTGAATTGTAAAGATCGGTTGTGGAACAGGATGAAGATGCCAAAAAAGGGATAATTGGGTTACCTTAAATTTCAGTGAGGTTTGATGATCAAAAGATTTCCTAGGTTGTATATGACCCTTCCACGCGTCTTATTAGGGTGGTGAAGGTCGGAATACTGCCGCCACAACTAATCTAGTGAAGGAGTTACTAGTGGAGTAGGAGAGAAGGGTTAGAGGGTGCTAGAGACTGAGGTGACAGTGGTTTTGGGTTTCTCGATTCCTCCTGATCATTTTTTGAGGACTACTTATATAGATGATGGTCTGAGGGAGACTAGAATCTCAGTTGGAGTCGTGAAACAGGGGAGAAAAAGAGTCCCTTTAGGCTTGCCTATTGTGATAGATGAATCCCTATCGAAATAGGGGTCTTCGGATCCGGTTTGCAGTAAGGAACGTGGTACAATCACACAAATTGGGTGAGGTTTAGTGCTCTAAGAGATTGTGATGGACAGAGGAGTCGGAGACTGATGAGACTCTGAGAAGTGGGATATGGGTGTGAGGAATGAGCCCCATCCGCAAATGACTCTGAACTGGAGTTCAACCCGGAACAAATGAGTAAAGGGGCGCGTGACCCCCATATAACCAAGACTGTAGGTTAGATTATATTATTTCATGATATTATTAATTCCAAACGCTAGGGAAACTTATTTAGATTAATTAGGTGTTCAAACAAAGTCCAAATGACTCTAAAATTGAGCCACACGCTATTTAGAGTGTCTAGAACAATGTTATGTGGTATGTTTCCAAATTTGATGATCATACGATGAATTATTTCAATAATATGAATAGTATTATTTATGTATATTTAATGGCTTATCATGATCCCCACTTGGTGTACTTTCTATTAATGGACACTTAGGGTTAGGTAGATTTGTTGAGTTTATTAGATGAAAATATTCCAATTAAGGCTCATATTCTTATTAATGATGATATGTTATCTAGAAGAAAGAGAAAGTGCATTATACATCCATGTTAAAAGATATTGGATTAATTATCATCATAATAAGGAGACGACATTGTTTGATGTATTGTACTTTGCTTTAAACATGATATTCCGATCTACAAGTTACATTGGGGTCTACTTGGTTCATCAAAGTTAAATTCTAAAAATTTGGGTTTCCAATTAAGGATTCATTCATAAGTTTAGTTTAATTTTTGAAGATGTTACACTAATTCTTTCTAGCATACGGGAATCCTATAGTCCCAAAGGCAGGTTGTAGAATTGAACCCAAGTAGGCACCTCCCAGAGTTTTAACTTGGTAAACTTAGATCATAAAAAACATTTCTATAAGAACATATGTCTATTATTGATAAACCAAGTTCCAAATAGTGCAACATTTAGATCAGAATCATCAGAGAAACATAGAAGAAAGATGCCATCACATGATTTAGAACTTTTGGAGATCTAATTGGTTCCTAGAGACAATGTAAGTAGTTTAATAAGGTTAGGATATGCATACATAAGTCCATACCATACCCTATCAGAAATTTTCTCCATTTTCTCACATTCTCTCTAGCTTTCACTTTTGGGTAAACCAATTTTCAATCAATGGACGTTATTTTCTTTTGTTGAAGGGAGACTGATTTCTCAATTGCAATAGGTACTCCAATAGTGGATAAATTCAAAATGGAATCTATGTTTGGAACAACTGCATCCTTCCTTTTCTAGATCAACCTAGGTGGTCAAGGGGAGGTGTTGGATCACCCAACCACTCGCCCAACCCTTTGCTTCTGTATGCTCCATCTTTGATTTGTTTAATTTTAGCATCCAAGCAACCTTGACCTTTAGAGATGGGTAGATTTTGTTGGTTTCTCTTCCCTAGGAGAATTTGTCCTTGTTGATTGTAGGGTTGTTGTCTTGGATTGTAGTTGTTTCTTTGGTTGAAGTTGTTCGATCAATAATTTTGATTTTTTTGGGAACTGGGAGGACCCCGAACTTGGTTCTGATAGTGGTCCATCTTGGGCTAGTGAGCTTTTTGCTTCTCCAACTGGGTTTCCATACTAGAATCCTGGATGATTTCTTGGTCTATTTGGGTTGTAGTACCCCTATCTTGGGATTGATGTTAAACTGGTGCTGATGCGTGCTCAAGGTGGCTTGGTATAGGTGATTCCACTCCAGAGTTGTATGCCCTTATGCACTATAGACTTGGAAGACTTTTTGGTTTGTCCTAACTGGAAAATAGGATTAACCTCACTGCGACTTGAGGTTTTCATGTTTGAGAGAATGGATCTTCAAGGATCCAACAATGGCCTTTAGCTCAGATTTATCTTCTTCCACGACCACCTTGAGGACTCCTATCTAGCGTCAGGTTTCTCAATTGGATTGGTTCTCTTCTCTTTGATTACAACCTGCCACATACCATTAAAGCTCTACTGCATGAAGTTTTCATTAGAAGAGACATAAAGAAACATACTCATCGACACCCATGTAAAATGTTTCAATAAGTTGTACAGTGGAGATGCCATGATGAGGGAATTTATGCATGAGCTCCTTGAATTGTTCTCAAGCTTCAAATAAAGTTTCTCTTGGGAGATGTTCAAACTAATTTAGTTATCCTTTGATCTAGTAGGCGAGAGAGGACAAGAAAAACTTGTTGTGGAACTAGTTCTCAAGTGTCTCCCAAGTTCTAATAATATGATCATCTAGGGAGTTGTACCCTACCCTTGCCTTGTCGGTGAGGGAGTAGTAGAATAGTCATAGACTCATGTCTTTGTCATAAACCTTCTTTCTTAGCGCACATAGATCTATCAACTTCTATAGATGGTCATGTGCATCCTTGCCAGTTCTGCTTGCAACACTATTGTCATTCATCATCTTCTCCCATTGTGTATTGATTTCAAAGTTAGGTGCCACAATTTCTGGTTGTACAGTTGGGTTATGGATGTAAGATGTCTTAAGGATAGAGAAATCTTGTAGTTATCTCTATCATTCAGCTTCTATTGTTGCTCATAACTCCACTTGCACTGTAGTTATGGCTTCCTCCATGAGTCTATCTCTTTGTGCTTCTAGTTCTACTTCAAATCTACAATTGATCTCCTCTTCGACCATCTTATCTTTGCATTCTTATAAAAGCCCACATTAGGCTCATTTGATCTTAGGGTCAAGGTGTGTGATGGAGTTTATGCTAGAAAGGTATCACATGTACAATAGATATCACCTGAGAGGTGCAAACAACCAAGTTTAGATGGCTGAAGGTGAGTTGGATTCCAAGATGATTTTCAATAATATCAATCATGAAAGGAAAATCCTAACTAACATAAGTCATCTAAGTTGGTCAAAAAATTCTATTGTACCCAAAAATGGTGCCAAAGATTGAAGTGTGTGTTATTATGAATGAAAATTCACCTAGGAAACGTTCCTAGATTTTTACTTGGACAAAGTACAATAATCATCACCCACAAGTGGAAGGATCTTATTGTGGTATAGTTCATGATCAAACTCAAAGGACACATTTTTAAGAGTTAACTAATCAAAATAACCAAGCAAGAACTAGTATTTATTACAAAAGGTTTACTAGTTGTTGGTTATACTAAGGTTTCCATAATTAAATTGTTGTATCAAAGTCTAGATTCATCAGATCATTGAAACACTAGGATGTACTTGGTTTCACTACTGGCTCCTATCATTCACTCTCTCACTACATCATATTAAGCATGTGAATACATATTTTGAGGACAAAAAATTTCCTTTCTGATGTTAGGATTAAAACTTAGACAGATATCACCCTAAGCTCGCCATCACGTTATCTAGAGATCATACACTGTTGACTTAGAAAAACACCTATCTAGAATTCTCATCAGGGGTTTAACACAAATCAATCGATATCCTAGATCCTAGGTTCAAAGTTCTCTACACCCAAGATCAAACATGTAAACTTGATGATTAGGTAAGACTACTAGCATTAAAATAATTGATTCAAAACTAGTAATGATACATACAATAGTAGATATAGCAAAGAGAACAAAATCAGGTAGTAGGACTATTCCCCACACCCTAGAGAGAAAATTACTCATCGTGACAGCAAATATAGGGAAAAAGAGAGAAGAAGTTATCATCATAGAAGAAGAGGAAATCACAATCATGGTGTGTAGGGGTGGTTCTTCAAACATTAGAACAATGAAACCTCCTTAACATTCAACTGATATGGACCAGAGGATACTAATCTCTTTCCCTTGTGGGTTGTATCTGCTGCTATGGAGGTAAAGCAAGTGGAGGATAAAGATGTGTAGATGGGCATAAAATGCCTTGGTTTAACCTCCTTTGAATTTTATATCTTGGATCCTTTGTGGAGGCTGGGATCACATCATCCCATCAACTTATAGAAGCCACTAATGGAGGGGGTCGATGGAACTGAAAATGGACGTTGTGGAGAAAAAATGGTAGTCTAGTGGTTCAGTGGGAGGATTCATTTCATGGTGGGAGTAGCCTTGTATTTATAGGTTGGGGTTAGGGTTTGTAACCCTTTCTATCTTATTTGGGCTTATGTCTTAACTTCCGTGGACTCAAAGGGTCGATGGTGGGAGGTAGACAAAGAGTTTCATGATTGTTAAAATACCCATTGGTGAGGAGGCTATTGGAATTGGTCGACGGCCTACGGCGATGAAACTTCTTATTAGTGGAATGTGGCCCGACGAGGGCTCGAACCATTGAAAATATTGTCCATTTAATCAAACTTTCTTGGGCCCACTAGTTGATTAGTGGGACCACCATCTCCTTCACTATTATCATGAAACGAAGTTCACACATGCCATGAAATCCAAGAATTTGGATCAAAACCTTGTAAATCATCATGAAATTAAGAAAACCTAAAGCAAGCTAGTTCTAAAGTAAAACAATGGAAACGAATGCCAAATTAGACAAAGAATGCAACTCACACTAGTATGAATATGCATTCATCATGGTGATGGTCTAGTCTAAGGTCATGGTCTACGATTGCTAAATACAAAAGTGGAGGTAGGTATGATAGTCCGCCCTAAAATTAACATTGACATGATGACTTACATATTATTCATACACAAACAAGGAGGAAGATTGTATATAACAATTATAACATGTCAAGTTTTATGCTCGTTTCTTAATATACTATATGGATTCATCCCATCAGCAAAAATTCCAAGTCTTAGGTTTCTTGCTTCTTCACTAAACAGAGGGTAGAATAAATTAATATTCTTACATGGTGGTGAATTAGAAGCATGTCATAGGAACCCATCATCATTTTCCTTTACCTCTACATGCCAAGATAGATGTATCACATCTTTTGAATTAATAAATAAATACTAAAACCATGGTATTATAGGTATATAAAACATCATCTTGGGATAGAGACATGTTTAGTCTTACCTGACGCCATATTTTCATACCTTGAAGCACCACATTTTGGAAAAAAAATCATAGTGATATAGTCCTTTTTAAATAACACATAATCATTAGGGCATGCATCTGCCTAACCTCCATACCCTTTGGGTACATCATTTTATTTTCTTTGCATGTTGAGACTGGAAGCTTGTTTCCTATAGGAATAATTTCTCTCTGTGGAGATAATAGAGACATGAATATTTTTTCACTCAACCTATTGTTAGCTTTAAGAGTATACAATATCAACACAACACTCAACCTTGTAAAATGAATGAAACCCAAATATTATAGTTTCTTGGCATCATGTATAATTTTTGTAGGAAAGGAAGGTGGGTTAGTAACATTATCCCCACAACTATCTAGCATTGTGTCAACTATATAATTCTAAATCGATTCATCATCCACATCAACATTATTCCCTATTTCTTCTTCTACATACTTATCAAATTTAACTTTTTCTAACCTCAATGTGTGAATTTGTGTGCCAGTACCATTCATTATAGCCATGTATAACCCCATTACATATGACATGACTTTAAATTTCATGAACAATGATGACTTTCAAATTGTTACCACATTTCCTACAAGGATAATAGAATATATCTCCAGATTGTCTCTTATGTTCGGCAGAAAAATTGATAACCTCATCAAGACGTCTTGTATACTCTTGAGTGCAAATTTTTTGAATGGACATCCAAATTCAATCCATTCTCTAATCATAAGCAAATTAAGGCAACTGAGCATTGAATCTAGGTGTTATAGGTCAATTTTATGATCAAATATGTTTGAATTTGGACCATACTTAATGATATTTCATGCATGTGTGTCGTATCCCATTCTTGAACACATTATATCACCAATAGTGTAGAATTTGTGTTTGGTTTTCAATAATATATTTAAAAATCCCCTATGGTTCTCCAAGTACCCCGATCATCATCATCATCATCTAAGCCTCAAACTCAAACATATTTGGAATGGCTACATCAATCATTCTTTTCCAATCAGCTCTGTTATGGGCCATACTATGATGAAGATGTAAAGGCTGAAAATCTATCTTTATAATCTCTTCCCAACTTAATTAGTTTGCCTATGCTTATCTTAATTATGCTCAACTCAATAACCTTGCTTCAAATAGGTGCATTTTTGGTCTGCGTTGCACATGTCCATACCATCTTAGACGGATTTCATGCAACTTGTTCTCGACGCTCACCATCCCCATTTTGTTTTTGATACAATCATTCCTCAAATAATCTTTTCTTGTATTTCCATACATCCATATCAACATACACATTTTGACCACATTCATCTTGTCAAGACCTTATTTCTTTAGTTCGAACATTCACTCCCGTATAGCATGGTCGGTTGTATATATGTGCTATAAAACTTGCTTTTTAATCTAAGAGGGATCTTCTAGTCACATACTATATAGTTTCACTCCTTCATTTCAACTATCCTAATGTGATCCTATGACAACCATCATCTTGAACACGACATTCCCTTTCAATGATAGAACCAAAGTAACAAATTGTATCACATATTGATACATACATTTCATGCAACATGACCCCACCATTTATAGTTCTAGATTGTCTAAATCCCAATGCCTGTATTTAGTTTTGCTTTTACTGATCATAAATTCATTAGATTGAAATGCATTTTTCCAAAGTCTAAATTTATCATATTATTCCTTTTTTCATCAACTGACAAATATCATTACCCAGTAACATGCACCAAGGGATACCATCTTGAACATGCCTTTTTAACTCATCCATAATAAGAACAAATAGATATGGGTTGATTACCAATCCTTGATGTACCCCAAATGGTGATAGGAAAAGTTTATGTGTCTCCTCTAAGACTCCTAACACTTGCCTTTGAGCCATCCTACATGTATGTAATTAGATCAATGTATTGGACTGACACATGCTTTTTATGCAAAACCTCCATAATACTTCCTTGGTTACTTGATCATAGGCTCTTCCAGATCAATAAACATCATATGAAAATCTCTTTTGTTTTTAATATACTTCTCCATAAGCCTCCTTATCATAAAAACAGCATATGTTGTTGATCTTCCCGACATAGAACCAACATGGTTGTATGATATTTACATTATAGATCTTATCCTTTTCTCAATAATCCTCTTCCAAAGATTCATAGTTTCACTCATCAACTTGATAGCTCTATAGTTTGTTCAATTCCACACATCTCATTTTTTCTTATAGATTGGGACTATAATACTATTTCTCCATTCATTTGACATCTTCTTTGTTTTCATAATCTTTTAAAGAAATTTGTTAACCACATATCTCCTTCATCCCCATACTCTTCCATACATTGATGGAAATACTAGGTAGACCACATTCCTTTTTCACTTTTCATTTTTTTCAAAGCATTCTTGACCTCACATATTGAAACTCATCTTGTGTAAGTGATATCTCTTGCATTCAAGTCACCCTAGTCTTATGGTATTCATTGTATCTTCATCAAAACGTTGATCAAAGTACACCAATATAGATGATAAAATACCCCTTCCAAAATATTTTGAAAACCAAACACACATTATACACTCACACCCTAAGTGAGACTAAGGTCTTATTTGGTTGTATGCGGTTGGAATACATTGTGTGAGTTTAGAAATAGGAAAAGTAAACACATTTTGCAATTACATGCATATTATTTGGTTGGATGCAACTTTAACTCAAAAAATTCGTTTGTTAACATTTGGTAGTGTGTACTTTAAAGTTGTGGTCGCATGTGGTAAACATACCACTGTAGGCATCCCAAGCTCATAGTCCATGATTCAAACAGTGGATACAGAAATGACATTGAGGGGAGTACATGGACGGAGAATCTAATGTTGTTGCTATAGAACATTACTGATCTCCATTGCTCAAGAATGAACTACGCCCAGAAAGGGTGTAGTATGTTTTCTAGAATTTTGCATATGAGGGCTATTCCATGCAGTTGATTTTCCTAGTGCAAGTCCAAGTTGTGTCCAACCAAACACAAAAATTTGTAAATCGTATTGAGTTGGAACTCCATGGGTTAGTTTGTAGTCCAACCGAACTAGCCCTAAGTGTTCAAGAATAGTCCCAAACTAGGGACTATCCAAGATTTACTCCTAATAAATAAATTTTGAATGTGTTTCTAGGCTAACAGAATAAATGTATCTAGAATGCATGTTGATGAATGTATACCACATATTCTATTCTAGAACACTTAATATCAATAGTAAGTAAATAATGTGTGTTTGATTTTCAAGAATATTTGGGTAGCATTTCCATGCATTCTCCAAGTACACTGATGTTGATGGGAAAATACCCACCTACATATATAGTTGGAGAAAAAAAATCAAGAAATGGTTGTCAACATATGTTGAAAACCAAACACACATTATACACTCACATCCTAAGTGAGATTAAGTGTTATAAAATAGTTCCAAACTGGGGACTATCCAAGATTTATTCCTAGTGAGTAAATTTTGGATGGATTTCTAGGCCAACCATATATATATATATATATATATATATATATATATATATATATATATATATATATATATATGCATATATATGTATATATATATAGGGAGGGAGGGGGAGAGAGAATTTTTATTGATGAATGTGTGCCACCTATCTTATTATGGAACACCAATCTCACTAGTAAGTGTATAATGTGTGTTTGGTTTTTAAGAATATTTTGAGAATATTTTCATGTAGTTCTTCAAGTACACTCATTTATATGGTCAAATACAAAAATACATATGTACTCGGAGAAAAACATGGAAACAAATATCAAAATATCTTGAAAATCAAATGCACGTTATACATTCACTTCTTAAGTGAGGTGAAGTGTTGAATAACAGTCCCAAAGAAGGGACTATGCCAAGTTTACTCCTAATGAGTAAACTTTGGATGGATTTCTAGGCCAAAAGAATACATATTTTTATAATGAATAAAGATCATTCATATCCTTAGTCTTAGGATCTCTATATCTCCTCCATGGTTCCTAAGGGTAATTATTCATCCATAAAACATTCACATTACTAACAATAACTAAGGAACACAACATAAGATTAATAAATGAATATTCATTATACTGCAAAAACAAAATATACATTAAGATGTAGAACATAATTTATAGGGTTTAGAAAATCAAAATCCAATACTCATAATATTCTATTCACATAAGATATACAATATTTATCATAAAAACTGTAGGTTTTATTTCAACATCTAGGAATGTTTCTATTTATATATCCATGTAATATATTGTTCAGGAACCAAAAAATCTGAATTGATTCAGTTTAATATGTAGCATAAGAAAACAAGAAATATAACATGTAAGAACAAATAATAATCATTCAATCACATAGAGGAGAATAAGAAAATAAATGAAGAACATGGTGTTGAACCTCAAGGCAGTGGAAACAAGTGACAATAGGAAATAGTAGTAGATGGCGGTGACAATAGGGAGACAATAATAATATCATGAGTGAGGAGAAAAATATATGGTGGTAGAGAAGAAAGATTGAAATGGCAACGAGGAGGTTTGCATCAAAAGAAGTGACAATGATAGTGAGGAGATCAGCAGTAGCAACGGATTGTGAGGATGAGCAAAAACTGATGGCGAGAGGATTTGAAGTTGACAATGATAGTTGGGGTAAGAAGCTCATCATTAGCAGCCAATGTGAGGAGATAAAGAGATGGTGGTGGATAAGAGAGAAGTTGTTAGTGGTGTCTAGGGAAGTCCAAATAGTGGTAGCAGAGGTCAGGCATCCGCTTGGGTCGGGGTTGGGAGCAATAGAGAAAATTGGGGTTTCACAATAGAGAGGGATGGGAAACAAATATTTTGTGGGGGACATTAGTTAGGATGTAGTGTTGGTTCTGTGTGAGAAACTAGCACTATAGTTAAAAGGAGCCCAAGTTTTTGATATCATGTTGGTTTAAAACAAAAAATTGACTTCACAGTTTAGCATTGCAGAGACAGTTTTAACCTAAAACTAACACTATAGTGAAATAAAAAAACCTAGTTATAGACGACACTATATAGTGGTTTGCAACCAAAAATGATGAAACACTTTTTACATACAAAGTTGACTTGTAGAACAAACTGACACCATGCTCTACTAAAATTTACCCTAGTTGTAACCAGTCAACAACGTCACTCTTAGTCACATATCTAATGGTAAATTAACCATTGATGCATCCATTTTTCTTGAAACTTTCACTATGTCAAAGTAAAAACTCTAGTTATCGTCAAATGTATAGCTTCTTTTGATTGTAAAACTAACATAATATTTTTTTGAAGAAAATATTTACTTTCCATATAACTTTGCAAGAAGACTACAAGTCGGTTTGTAAAGATAAATCAACCCTACAATTGAATATTGCAGCATTACTACTTAGGGTAACCAACGCTAAATTGAACTAAAAATTCCCTATTTATAGACAATAATATAGTGTCAATTTGAGCGGATATTCGATTGAATAAATTTTTAAGACAATATTTATTTTGCAGATAGCTCCATGATACGACTATAACATCATTGTGAACTAACATTGTATTTCATGACACATTATCTGGTGGGAGTTTGAATTTCATAGGCTATCTGTGGCCTTGGTTTATTTGTATGTAAACTGATTCTACATGTTAAACAACACCAGAGTTTTTCCCCAAAAATGAATTTCAACATATAATGGTGCTTTCTCTTATATAACCAACTCAATATGTTATTATGATGGTTTTCTAGTAAAACTAGTTTCTTTTTCTAGATAAGCTACTTGTATAAAATGTACTAGTGATAGTCAATATACCATACTTAGTTATAATTCAGAATTATATTTGATTCTAGTTCTACCCATACCTTAATATGAAGGAACTTTTTTTCATATAATTGATAAATGTAAATTAAATAGGGTAAATGTGAAACTAATAGTGAAAGAATACATGTGTAAATATAGAAAATAAAAAAAATAATGATCATTTACAATGATCAAGAATTCCCTATATTTTTTTTTCTTATAGACATGGAATATTTTAAAGTGATCCTAGGAATGGGATGGTTGTATCATTTGTGTTCCATGCTTAATTATAGATAAGAAGGAAATCCTTTCTAGACTGTGGTTTTTATCCAAAGTTATTTCTAAAAAAAAGTAAGACAAACATGTAAAAATATATTCATGTGTGAAATCAAACAATCCAATGATGAAGAGGTGCAACATATACCTAGACATTATTGCTAAGTCCAACCCTCATACTGATTCCATTGAGAGTATTTAAATAGTGAGGAGATATAAATATTTTTTCATATGACGTAGTGGAGATGCCTCTTGTCTATTGATCTCATCCCATGCAATGTGCCTTGATCTCACAAGCTCTATATGCAATGGCATAGGGAAGTTGGTGGTATTGAATAAGTAGTTGTAAGATCTTTTAGATAAGATTTTTATTATACGCAGTGTATCTCCATCGGGATCCCTATGATTTTTGTTTATAAGATAGTGGGTCTCCATTTAAGTGCATAGACTATTGAAAGTTGGACTAGGACACAATTAAGAGTAAAAAGGCTCTTCCTCAAATGAACAATATATACATCGACCTTAGGCTAGAAAGAATCTTCTTCAAGATTAACCAAAAGTCTATCCACCATAAATAAATATCATGGTATATTAAATATTAAAGATTTCTACTTTATCTAGTTGTGACCATTTTTTTCTTAGTAATGCCCTTCAGTTTATCCACTGCCCCATGAGTGTTTGTGATTTTTTTGAGCATGGAATTTTTATCTTTCCTCGGTCTATTTTTGATGGTCTTTGTAGATCTCATATTTATTTATTAATACAATTAATAAATAAATAAGTAACATTTGGTGAAGATTCTATATATACATAAAACTATTAATGTGTGAGTTTCAGATAAATACCATGTTTTGGGGATACATTATCTTCAATGGAACTAAAAAAATAGACCTTGTCAAAGTATAAGTAGTTTATTAGCAATCCTTATGGACTATATCAGACACATAGAGCTTCCTTAGACTTTTTGGTATATAAACACAGGTTCACCCCTAACTTCTCCTCAATTTCACTCATCCACACTAAGTTGAAAAAGAAAGATTGACACTTCTTATACATGCATAGATGTGAGAAACACTTTTGGCAATGGAAGGATAAGCTAACATCATCTAAAATATCAACCTTAACCATTAGTGATGATGGCCTCATGATATACTTGGACAATAAATATAGGATTAATGTATCTTCTTATACATTAGCACTCTGAAGTTGAAAAAACTTAGCTACTGATAAATGCATACTCATCCTATTTTAATCATATTTTTCACTTCATTTTACATTTAATTTTCATATTTTGCCTTAAGAGTAGTTTCAATTAGGTTTCTTTAGTTTTATGCCAATTTGTTAGGGTTTTTTTATGTCATTTGTTGATTTACAAGGCTCCTTGAGCTTGATCTCTACAAACATCTTATGAATATGATCATTCTAACTGGTCAATAGAATTGAATCAAATTTTGACCAAGTAGAGAACAAACGACTATGGCACCACATAGAACAATGGACCATAGGATCTCCGACGTAGCCCCAATTCCTCACTCCAACACCCAGCCACCACAAACCCTCGCACACCACAACCAATGCACCCATCAACCATCGGGATGGATAGCACTCATCAACCACTAGCTTAGTGACACCCATAGAGCATGGCCCCACATATGCATATGGTCCCTGCAAACCATTAGACGTCCTCCACTCTCATTTACCAATATTTTATGGCAATTTACGTCCAATCTCTTTTTATTCAATTGTAATGTTGTTGTAATGACTATAGGCGGCTAGCGTTTGAAGCCCTAAACCATATTGAGGTCACCTATAAGTACTAGAATCTCATCCTCGATGCATGCAATATCTTCTCCATGCTGGAAGATTGACTTGCTCTATACTCAAGTGCCAAGTAAGAGATCCATGCAAGCCATATAACACCCCATCGACCCCCATCTACATGTTTCCATGAAGGCTTGAAGGCTATACCTTGTGAAGGGACCTATATCATGTTGCTTACAGTTGCAACTGCCATTGCAATGGACTCTAATAAACTCATCCATTGTAGGTCAAATCCAAACAAGAAATGATGATGATGTAGAAGGTGTTGACTCAAGGTCTAAATTGACTAAACCCTTGTTTTTTATGATGACTAAACCATTCCAATTAATTGTATCTAGTGCCTCTACTTGAGTGATTTCATATTAGGTATAGACACACTTCAAATACCCTAACTTGCGCATCTCAACTTGGAGAAAAGATAAGTCAAAGTCAATACAAGTGCACATTTTTGGAATATGATGTAAATCCATTAGAATCATGTTGTAAATCACTTGTAATGATTTTATGACTTGTAATTAAGCTTAGAAAAATTAGGATAATTCAGATCAAATATTTAAGCACTCAAAATCCATTTTCCAAAATTCACATCAAGTTGTTTAGCAGTCGAGTTGCAAACTCGACCGATCCTGATTGGATCTTGAAAATGACTTTTGATCAGCCAAGTTTACACTTCACAAAACTCGACCGATCCCTTTGCAGACCAAAACTAATTTAAGTGAATTGGTCGAGTTACCTCAGGACAAACTCAGTCGATAGCCTAAATTGGTCTTGTCTCTTAGTGGGATCGGTCGAGTAACCTTTCTAGAAACTCGACCAATTGCACTGTACGGAAAAGTGTAGAAAAATGTTTCTAGTCATTGTGGAGTTGCAACAAGTGAAAATATATCTGTTGCAAGCCAAAAAATGGCTAGTTTTTGTTCTTAAGTGTTCCCAAAGGCTAAGAGGCATCCCCAGCTATAAATAGGACCCCTTGGGCTTCATTCTAAGGTTGAGCATTCAATGCAAAACTCTAGGTGAGGTTCCTATTCTATAGTTGAGTGCTTCCTATAGCCTCCTCTCTCTCTAAGCTTAATCACTTGCTACATTCGTTAGAGTGAGTAGGAAATTTGTAAGAGAGCTAGTCCTACATGTATATCTTGTGAGGCTCTTACTTCCACCACCTCCATATCTCTCATTTCAACCATGAAGATGAAGGTTCTCTCTCTTGACCAAGGGAGGTGAAGAAGAATAAGGGAAGGAGTCCCTTGGTGAAGATCAAGACTGAAGACTTGGAGTAAGAGTGGGTAAGACCTTAGTGAAAGCAGAAAACTCCTTGCTCAAGTGGGTAAGTCCTGGGTGGAAGCTTCTCTGAGTGAATGTGAAGGCAAAGGCTGAAGACTTATGCTAGAGTGGGTAAGACCTTGGAGAAGGATGAAGACTCTTGGAAAAGTGGGTAAGTCCTTGGTAAGGTGGAATACTCTTGGTGCTTGGATGGGTAAGTCCTTTGGTGGTCATGTATTGTAAGTCTTATGAATGAATATAAGAGTGCAATGGTTAAGAAATCCTAGAGTTTGACCTCTCTAGGTAGTGGACTGACTCACTTCTAGTTTGAAGTGTGGAACCACCCTACATAGCTTGTCACTTGGTGTATGTTCAATCTCTGTCTCCCTTGCTATATATGTTTTAGTTGCACTCAAACTTCCTATTTAGCGACCTTATCTTGTGATATATCTTGAAGGTCTAATAAATTTTGTTTAAGTGCATTCATCTATATTCACCCCCCTCTAGAGCATCCAATCACCCATCTAGAATCCAACAGAAGGTTCATTTGAAAAATGTCCAGGGTGATATCTAACTTATACATTGTATCATCCATGCCATCAACCATGAATACAGTTCTCTACATGCCACATATATGCTTCTTCTACCCTTAGTGATGATGATTATCTTTGTCATTACACTTTTTTATATTGACACTATCATCATGAGAGAGTAGTTCCTTCACTAGAGTGTCAGGACCAACCCCACTACCCATTCTTGTTCTTAAACTCGTCTAAGAATGTATGAGTTTGCTACTTTCTGAATCAATTGTTTAATACTTGCAATTGTGTTTAATTAATAAATGTGTATGTTTACCACATCTTTGATGTAGAGAAATTTGAACCTAAGATCTAGGATATTAGTTATTTCATGTTAAACCCTTAATGAGAAGTTCAGATAGGTGTTTTCGAAGGCAATGGTAAATGAACTCTAGATAACGTTATAGACTAGAGTGATATATTTTTGGGTTGAATCCCCATTCTAAAAGGACTATATTTACCCATCCTTAGTGTTTATTTGTTTATGCTTGTTTATGATAATATTTATTTTTATTGTATTTGTTTAGTGAATGATGGTAATTTTGCTTTCCAACCTCCTTAGTTCCTCTTGGACATTTTTAATTTTATTTCTAACACCCCATACATTCCAAGAGGAGACTTTAAAGGATGTACTCATTAAATAACTTGCGCTCTTAAGTTGTCAGCCTCAACTTCTTAATTGATAGCTCCCAAAGACATCCTTCTATTCATTGGAGAAAAAAGATTGTTAACTCACTGAAGAATACCAATGCTTACTTTAGGAATAATAGAAGGAGGGGTATCTCTTTTGAGACCATCATAATTTGGAAATTCAATAGGAGGATCTGAATTCTGCATTTTATCAAACACATGAATCAGAGTGATTGGTATAGATCTAATTCCTTGAAAAGTAGTAGCAGGACCTTGACCACTGTCCTTAGTTTCGACTTCAGTAGGAATGATAGTACATCAAGAGGATTCATGTACAAAAAAATCTCACAACCTTTGCATCTATATGGGACCCATTCATATTCAAGAAACACCTTCTATAACATGAAACCTAAATCTCTTTACAAATCAATGGACACTGGGAAAGTTGAATTTGATTCCATTAACCCTTGAATCCTAGCAAACTCTAGTTGCGTACAATCTTTTGTAGATGTACCTACTCTCAATAGGGTACCCAGGAACGAGCCAATCTCTCAAGCTTTTTAAAATCCCAATGCTTTAGAGAAATCTCCATTACGAACCCAAACCAAGACACTCGTTAGACCCTGTTTACTCAAAGACAAGCATGGTCTCTACTTCAGGAGAATCATAGGATGTTGCTTGACATACCATGCCCACACTCTAAGACATTTTCCAGATATGTAGCCTCTGAAAATCTAACAATGAATATCCCATGTTCCTAATTAATAACTGCCATGTCACCCTTTAGATTATATATCCTAACTAAGTGGTTATATAGCAACTGTAGGTCTGGAGAGAAATTAACGGCATAACCATCAAGGCATTAATTCCATTTCACTACACTTAACTCGATTTCTTCATTGAGGAAAATAAGTTTACCATCAACCACATTGACGTTAGTTTTACGGAGAGAAGCTTCAACAAGTATATCTTCCACATTGAAAATATCATTCCAGACTCTTGGAGAAACAAGAGAATAATCATTTTGAGGGTACTTTCTTTCTCCAAACCTAGCAAGCATCCTTCTCAGGGGGTGGTAGTGCTAAATTTCCAAAGCTCTCTACTTAGGCATGGAGGTCAAAAAACATGGTTATATTGCTATAGATAATCCTATTATCATCTTACAATCACGTTTAAACAGTCAATACCGCTATTTTTTTTTTTCCACCACTACAGTTTCAAGAGGTCATAAAAATATCATTTTTAAGGGATATTTGTAAGCATTTTGAAATTCAACCTTTAATCAATTAAGAGGGCATGCTATTAAAATTTTATATAACCATTAAAAGAATAGGTAATCCTTGTAAATTTGTGCTCATATACCATTTTCGAAAACTAGTTCATAAAAAGTCCATCTTTAGGCCCACTGTACCTAAAAGATCCAATTGTTAAAAACATTATGCAAGATTCAAGTATTTAGTTATGGTTTGAGCCATATATGTAAGTTTAATCAATGAAGGAGTAAAAAAATCCCCTTAAAACATGTGAGAATGGTCTCCTCTTCTATTTTAACAATGGATCATCCTCTAAACATTATCATTATCCCATAAAAGACTCCATCTAGAATCCATCCAGCTAGGTATAGACTCACTAGGTCAAAAGGAGAGAAAAGGAGGGTTCTTTATCTATATGAACCAAGAACCACAATGGAAGACCATGGAGCTCGACCTAGGAATAAGAAGAGAAGGAAAACAGTATAAATAGGACATATAATATAATATTACATATACCAAGATTTGGAAGCAACTATAGAAGCTTGATCATCAACACACATAATCATGCAAGTAAATGCAAGCGTTCTTCCACCTTCAAAGCAAAGCTATCAAGCTCCAAGATTTCTTGTTGAGTCTACTGAGCTCCCCCCTCATCCAATAATTCTCTAAGTTTTCTAAAAGAGTGGAGGGATTGATGTGTAGAGGTCTATATATAGGCAAGTTATGGAAAAGTCTAAAAAATCCCTCACTTAACTGGACACTAAAGGGCAAGAGAGTGAAAAGGTACCCAAACTATATATTCCAAGAGAAGTCAAGATAACTCTACCAAAGTACACCTATAGAAGCTCCATATCTAGGGTCAACATCCATGAACCTATTAAGGCATATGTATGTACCTATAAAATCCCAAAGACATGCCTACCAAGGGCTAGAAACCATGTTGTCATGGCGCACCATGCAAACCCTATCGAATTTCCACCTCTATCCATGCCTATCGAGGTCTAGGGTGACCTATAGAGGTACACATCAATACCTAGTCACAAAGTTAAAATATATAACTTAGGTATCAAGGTTGTACATGGCCCAACCTATCAAGACATAATGATGTCTATCAAAGGTCACCCATCTAGCACACACTTAAGCTAGGTTTAGTTAGGAACCCTAGGATGAAACTCCATGCATACCAAGTTCAAAAGCATGCAAAGTTCATAAAATTAATATATATTATGAAGGTGATAATTCACATTCAAATTATCAATTTTTTCCTTAATTAAGGTAAACTTTCACATTAGTCCACAAATGTGCATGAAATTATTAAGGGAAAATGGAGTGCACTTGAATCCAGATCGGAGTTATATCTTAACCAGTTTATTTTAAGGATTAATAAATCATTAATATGGATGAACATATAGGTTTATATACTTTGGCAAAATTGTCAACTTAATGTTCAAATTATGTTGGGTTTGCAATTTAGTGCATAACCTACAAGGAAACTTGTAATTAGGGCAAACAAAGTGCAATTTGCTTCAATTTAGAGATACTTCTTAATGAATCAATTTCAAAAATATATAAATCATTTAGTAAAGGTAATCAAGAAATTCAAAGTTAACCTAGATTTAGGGTCATATTGCCATAAACCCCTCAAAAGGATTTTGCCCTTAAAATCCCAAAGGTAAGGCAGAGGGCAATAACAATAAACATGTAACTTCTATCAATAATAATTATGTATGAATTATGTTACCCCCTCATCACTAGTGCTACTAATAATAAATTTTTGGTTATTTTTCATGCTCCATTCTTTATGGTTGATTTCAAGTTTTAACTTATTATGCATCATTCATTGTATTATCCAGGTTCCTTGGCATCTTCTTAGGAATTAGTGAGATCATCATATTTCATTTCCCTTTCTCATTGTGTATTTATAATATAATGCCTCTTTCCTTATTATCTTACTTTCCATTAACCCATCAAGAGTACTTTCAACATATGTTCTACTTATTCTTAGGTAATTAATATTCATATCTGATACTTGTGATTATGATTTCTTATGTTAAAGAGATTAGTTCATGTGCTCCCAAAACTCCTATAATAAAATGACACTTTTCTACACAAATATGTTCTCTTATTCTTAGGTAGCAACCTTTAGCTTGGTATAGGTGCACAACCAAATCCTCATCACATGAGTACATTCCACACATCTCAATTTTTTCCTTGATTACCACCCTCTTAGCATTGTTTGTATGGCTGAAACTTGTCCTTACAAAACAATATTTCCTCCCAAAACATTCAATTCTTACATCATACATAGTCCATCATATAAAGGAATTGGGACAGCAATATACCCAATTGCCATGCCACCACTTATTCTTGGTTCTTGTGCCATCAACCTAATGGATTTATCATTGCTATATAAAATATTATACTTGATATCCATTATGTCATACAAACCTCAATTTTCATATTAGATATCATAACTCATCCTTGATTAGGAATATGATCAATATCAAATTAGGGTTTCTATGTCTTCATCTTTGTTCAACTTACTTGTATTATTATGTTATTCCCATGATTATCCAATTTCGTTCATCCTCAAGAGATTATTTTCTACTTAAATTATTTAATTTCCTTAGTATACCATGATCATTTGCCTAAACTCTTCCATGGTACTCATTGGATGGCATGAGATCATCTCAGGGTCCATACTTCTCATCTGCCACCCTACATCTTCTCATCTCAAAACATACTCAAAATATGAGTTCTCCTCTTATTATATGGGCTTTATGTCTTAAATTCTTCTCATAACATATATTTCCCATGAATATCCATGTACGCATATGTAAATTATATACACTTGTTCATGATTCCCTTGACTACTGTACATAATTAAATCTTGATACACAAAGTCACATCTTGTTTAACATCATCGTTATCTGGGATTTTTTCTTCAAACACCGATTCCTACCATACATGGTGTCCTTCCTAAGTTTTAGAAACTTTGTTTTATATTATTTGTATTCAGTTTAAGCATTACAATGTCATTTTTTCTTGTCATCATCAAACTAATAAGTTTTGATGAGTGAAAATAGAGCTTTTATCTTTCTCAAGTGATCAGTTTAGTATTGTTAGTCACTTATTCAACCCGTTTTGTACTTAATTCTTATTCAACATTATCTATATTATGCATCTATAAACATATTTTATATTATTAATTTCCTTATGATTTCATATCTTACTATACTATTGAGTTGTTTCCTAACAACTACTTTGTCATAGTACTTATAAGGGGAACAACTAAAAAGTTCTGTGCAAACTCTTTCCTCAATACTTGGATACCTGACTAGGGCATCCAAATATTGATTTCAAGTAGTATACATCATGCTCATGTTATATTCATCACTTACCTATTCCCATGTATATAATCTAAACTAAGATATGATACCAATCATGAAGACAAGTCCTACTAATTAAACCCAAACCAATCATAGGGGAAATCCTCAAACAAAACCCAACATACAACTACAAACCATTAAATATCAAGTAGAGAAAATCTAGAAAATGATCCACATAAGGATCTAGTTTTGATCATCATAAAACCTCACTATATGTCAACCAAAATGTAATAATTCTCATATGCATCATTCAACATATAGACATGATAGAGAACAAATTGAAACCTCTCAATACATTCCATCAAATAAGATTACAACATGATTCATATCCTAGAATATGCAACAGTATAAGATGCCTAATTCAGTTTGCAACTTGTAATCATAAGGAAACATCAAGGGAAGCAACCTATCATACGTTTCATCAACTACCCAATCATAATTCAGGAAATCCAAAGTAGACTCAACTATGGTGCATCATGATCACTTCATGCCTTTTATTGTGCCGTCATACCTAAAAAATCATATAAGAACCATGTCAGACTCTAAAAGAGTCCCAGTGAGAGGACTACTCCTGCCAAGGTAAAAACATTCATAGAAAACATTTTACAAATGACAAAGATGACATTAATATTTTAGTTCAATTTCTAATTATCCCTATCCAATTCATATTTTAGATAGAGGCAATATTATTACAAAGATATAAGACATTTCAAGCTTAAAGAAAAACAGTTAATAGAGTAATGGTGGCATAATTAATTAACAATAATAATCTTTACAAGGTATGAAATTGATGAAAGTGCAAAATAAGAATGACAAGTTTATTTAGTAGGTGTATGAGCACATACAACATTATCATGTGAATCACCAAGTAGCCCTAAATAAATATACTACATGAATGGATAATTTAAGATTAAGCCATGGTTCTCTGAGTCATCCAAGTCAAACCATAGATTAGTGATTGAGAAATCCCCTAAAGAACATGTGAGGTTTTTAGGATTGTCATACTCCATAAGACCATAATGCACCTCAATCAGTTCAACTATAACAAGAGTAGTGTACTCAAAGGAGAGACTACTCATAGAGTGGTCAAAGGTCAGTCCACATAACATCAAGTTCACCTAGGTACTCATGTCTTGATACCTATATTAGGGTATAAAACCCCTTTGCCATTATATATAATATTCAAAATTGTCACATATCATAAGAGTTATGGTCTTGATCCTATTTAATCACATATGGATGTTGTATAAACAACCTCTCACAACAAATACTCAAAAACATAGGACTCTGACTTCCTCCCCATGACTCAAGACTCCTGCAAGGATACTCATTTGCTATCATGAATTTCAAACACTTGCATAGTCCCTGCAATCTCATGGCACTACATGCATGTTACACTTGATTGATTAATCCAATTTCTTATGTATCAATGCATCAATCAAGTTACAAAAAAGACCTAAATATGTAATGTGGCATTAATCAATATAATGACTTCAGAAGATATCAAATGTATTAATATATATTTCAAAGTACCCATTCAAGGTACAATTAACCATTGCATGCCATACCATGGTCTTATTCATCAATTTAGTGAACATTACGACCCAAAAGATCACTTAAGGTCACATCAAGACCAAATCCACACATGGATTTTAGAGGTTACCTACAAAGATAAATTTCTAGTAACTTAGCACCAACAAAAATCTATGCAAAATTTCAGACTAAACATACAAGTATGTGAAAACTGCACTAAAGAAAGATTAATCTTAAAAAGAAATTTTTAAGCTTAAATGGGCCACCTTTAGATATCAATCTGATTCCAAAAAACTACAACGATATTGCAGTTAGGAAATAATCCTATTATCGTCTTAGAATCACCTCCAAATAGTAAAGAATCTTGTATATTTTGTTTCCACCAACATAGTATCAAAAGGCGATAAAAATATCATTGTAAGAGCTTGTGTATAGAATTTGACATTTCGGCCCTTATATGCTATCAAATTTTAGATAAACATTGGAATAATAGAGAAACCTTGTAAATTAGTTTTCATACACCTTTCTAGAAAAATAATTCATGAGTCAATGTTTACGCATATTAGACAACAGTAGGGAATGTAACATTTCTAAGCATAAATGAGCCACTTTTAGATATCCATACTAAGGCAAACAAAATTCAGCATAATAATATTTAGTAAAATCTATCATTACATTTTATGTTATCATTCAAACATCAAGCTAGACCACACAATTTGTTCCTCATCAATATGATATCCAAAGAGACATAAATGAGGTATTTGTAGGACCAAAGATTGTGTATTTCTAATTTCATCCTTTTGGGAACAGTAAGGAAATGTCATTATTACTATAAATATTAATTACACATTAAGGAAAGGAAAATAAAATCAGTTTTAGTTCGCAATATCACAATATTGTTCAAAAGGATTCCACTTTGAGGCCCATAGAGCAAGTTCTAAGAAAGATTAGGGCATTTAAGGGAACAAATATACTAACTTCAAAATTCAACATTATACAATTAACATGGTGCTATAATCACTATGGGTCATATTCGTAACATTAACATGGTTTCTTATTTTGTGTCTTTGTCATTCCTATCTTTTCCTATTTTGCTATTTTCATTTTTTATCTCCTTATTTTTGTTGGTTTCCTGTTTCCATGTATATGACTCCTTATTTCCTACTCTATTCTCTCTTGTCTTATAAAATAAGAAATCCATGTATGTTATCTACATATTATCATGAATGCAATTTTATCCATTAACATGGCATCAAGCATTTCTGATCCCCCATAACTTAGCGTCGCCCACTCCCTTCCTTATGCAAAAAACTCATTCACCCCCTCTGTCTAACCACCACCCTACCTCTCTCCACTCTTCCACCAACTCCCCTCTGCCCAGCCAAATCCATAGACTAGTCATCTCCTACTCAAAACACCCCTCCACCCACTTCCACCCAATCCCTTCCAGTTTCCACCGTACTGCCACTTACCCCTCCAACCCACTACCAACACCACCCTCTCTACAAACCACACCAACCCTTGTGCCCTACCCTCCCTTCCCTATTGGAAGCCACAAAAAAATAGACAATCCACCCTCCCCACCACCACACTTCCTAACTTTGGTCACCCTCTGATTGCCCCCTCCCCTTAAACTGCAATCCCCACCATGTCCTCCTTCCAATCCTCCCTTCCTTCACTATAGATTCATTTTTTATTGCATGAGACTTATCTGCTATGTACTGTCTACGTCACTTATCATCCTAGTGCATGTGTAGTGTAGGCTTGCTTCTTCTTCAACTAAGATTTCCCATGATTTGGGTCTACATATTATTGACGATGTTTCTCTATTTATTTTGCTACTTCTGCTTAGTCTTCAACTATTGTTTGTCCTGCTTTGCTTCTTGTGAAATTTTTTATTGTCATCATGATGTCATATAAGTCTCTCAGGACATTGTGATCACGACGCTCAAATTGGATGCTCCAACTATCATACCAGGTCTTCCGCCTTTAAGTTTTTCATCAAAGCCCAGGGATGTTATTCACACCTCACCACTGAAGCCGCACCAACCATATTGAAGATTGTTTATGGGAAAAATGGATAACTAACATGGGCCAATTAGGTCATTGTAGAGAATGTCGATTCTACTCTGTTTGATTCTAACCAACCCTCGATGGACTAGATCCGCTCTACTCTTTAGAAGCTTCTTCAAGCTAGACTTCCTCCTTCAACTATAAATGAGAATTTTGAAGAAGGTTCCTCTTTCCTTGTATCCTCTACTTCATATGCTAAAAATAAATACGTTATTAACTCTGGTGCCTCCTCCAACATCTGTAGAAATTTTGCATTATTTTTTGATCTCATAAAAACTACTATTGTACCACATGTCACATTGGATATGGCTCTCAAACTCTAGTACATGGCATCGAGAGTATTTTCACCCCAACAAATTTACTTCTTAAATTTACTCTCCTATGTTCCCCAAGTTCCTTTATATCTACTACATGTTACTAGAACTGTGAAGATACTTTGCTGCTCTACAACTTTTGATCATGATGGTTGTGTGTTTCAAGATCTTTGCATGAAGATGAGGATTGATTTGGGCCATGAGGGATCATATGGACTTTGTTACCTTGATACAGTAAAGACTACAAATTATGATATGTTCTCTACTTATGTGACTAGTCTAAAGTGGCACTATCATCTTTACCACCCATCTATTGCAAATTTGAAATGTTTATTTTCTCTATTTATTATATTTTTTTCATTGTGCAACTTCCCATCTTGGCAAACAAACTTGTTCTTTGTATTGAGTAAAAAGGTGATTAGTTCTTAAAGGTTATTTGATGTGGTGTATATTGATGTTTGGGTACTCTGTTATGTATCTAGCATTTATGGATTTTTCAATTATATGATATTCATAGATGACTTCTCAAGAAATTGTTGTTTTTACTTAAGGATAGGGCTCATACTTTGGATACTATCACTATCATTTTTTCTCAAATTAAAACCTAGTATGGGTATAAAGTTGTTGAGTTGATGCATCTTCTTCCTAAGTTGGGTGATCCCCAAAGTGAGCTCCTTTTGCTCAGATCTTGTATGGGTATTGCCAAAAAAAAATTCAACTTGAGGACTTGCCAACAATGCACATGGAGGATGTAGCAACATGGTTTGGTAGAGGTTTATGAAGATCTATTAAGACATTGTAGTTTACGGAGTTCCTTTCTTTGGGGACTGATGCGATGATTTTGAGTCGCATTTATAGACCTTTTTCATATGTGTTTTGTGCTCTAATTACTCATTTTTTATGGATAATATTGCATAATTCACTTCATTCGGTCTTTGCCATCATATCATATTGAATCCCCTTTGTTTTACTATTTTGAGCATTATTTATCATAATATTATTATATGTGTGGATTTACTTGGTCTTGTTGTGAAATTTCAGGAAAAACAAGTATTTGCTTCCGTCGATACCATCGACGGAAGTCGATACCATCGACCAAGCCACAGATTGCCAGACGAGAGGAGCAGCACAGAGTCGATACCAGCGACACCCAAGTCGATGGTATCGAGATTCCTTCAGATTGCTGGCGAGGAAACTATCGATACCATCGACCCAAGTCGATGCCATCGACACATGGAGAGCTACAGCGTCGCTAAACGACAACAACCGACGCTAAAGAGAGTCGATACCATCGACCCAAGTCGATGGTATCGAGATGACCACAGGCGCTCAGACTAAAAGAAAGGGAAGCTGCCGCTAATCCGCTGGGTCGATACCATCGACCCGCGTCGATGGTATCGATGCCGGCAGATATGCGTTGGATCTGTTTTGATCTCGATCGGACGGCTGTTGTTATTTGACGACCTAATTAGGGACTTACACCTAATGACGGCCGCCCAGACGGGAGGAGATCTCAATTTTTGGATTGCACGAGTGCCGAGGAAGGAGAGAAAGGAGAACAGAGGCCAGAAGCTCATCCCGGGTGATTCGGACGCTGCCGAAGATGATTTCCACCACCGATAGGCGGGGAAGCTAGTGTTCTACGCCAAGGATCTACCGGTTCTTCTCCGTTCAGGGGTTTCCCCACTTGTTTCACGTTTTTCTTATGAAATCCCCCATTTCTACCATGTATTCGTGTGAGATGAACATGAGAGGCTAAAACCCTCAATCTTTAGGACCGGGAGTAGCCCGGGAATACATTGTATGACATTTTTATATTGATAATTCATATTTTCTCTCTCAAATCCGTGGTATAGATTCGTTTTCTCCATTTCTATTGTTATGCTTGATCACCATAATAATAATTTAATGCCCTTAATCACTTCGACAGAAGGATTAACGGTTGAAAAGAGACAAAATCTACATTAATTAATAAAACCCTTGACAAAGGAGTTGTAAAATTAATGGTGGGAACTGAGGGACCGTTTATAATGCACTTAGTTTAGGGGAATGATTACTACGACGGTGGAATCAACCTAAACCTAAGTAGTGACTTACACCACGACAGTGGGTAATTCTGTATTCAGGCCACTACCCAGATAGAGAGAGAAGTGTGAGGAATTATATGAAACCTAATACAATGTTGACCCGTGGTGAAACCGCCATCCTAAAGATATCCCTTTGAATTGATTAAATTAACCTTTAATCGATTGTTTTCTTTGTTTGATTTTTATTTTCTTTTAATTTCAACAACAAAACCCTACTTTGTTAATCGGCCTAGCTGATTGCGATTAGTTAGTAGAAGTCTCCAATAATTCACGTATCCCTGAGTTCGACTCGGGCCTCACAAGGCCTATATTACTCGACGCGTATACTTGCGTTTAAGCGCGTAGTAAAATACACGTCAGGGACCTCCAATGGAGGGTCACTTCATTTCCCATTTGACTTGGTGGCTTGGGACTATATTCAGTAGTTGAGGCTTCGTGATACACTTTTGTGGCATCTAGAGTCCAATCTCAGTTGCTTTAGGACCATATTTTGCGAGGTAGTGGGATTCATGGTATGGACTCTAAATTTGATTATGCCCTACATAGTCTTCATGTCACGATTACTTCTTTCGTTCGTAGTTGTTTTTCTAACAAGGAAACCGTCTCCCCAATGGCCCAAAATGTCTTGGCGAGTGCCCTCTTTAGTTAAGTAATTGAGGATATGGAAGTTAAATTTGACATCATAGTTAGGCAGAAGGTAGTTTTTGGATGTCTACAAGATGATCACACTCAAGATTTTCTCCTTGATATTCCTATTCATGGTTTTGGACTACATATGTCACTACTGGAGTATATCACTATCTTTAGATATCATCTTATGATTCCTTTATTTTCAATTGATGAGATATGTCTAGTTTGTCGTATGGCATATTTGGACACTTTTAGGGAGCATGTGGTTCATTGAAGGAAGGTTCCAAGTTTTAAATACATGTATGATCTTGTTAGGGATGTTCTTTTTCATTTACTTAGACATGCAAGTGTTGCTGCTAAGAAATAGGTACATGTGAACTTTTTGACAGATCCATAAGAGGGGAGATCGACACTTAAGACAAGTTGGTATTATGATATTTGGATGGGTCTGAGAGAAACATGTGTGTGTAGCTTTGATAGGAGTTTATCCAATGGTGGGATTGAGGAATGGTGCTTTTACAATCAGACATGCTGCCCTTAAACTTTCCTTATTCAAAGTAGTCAAGAATGAGAGTGTGTGGATTGACAATCAACACACCTTTATCCCTTTTGGATTTTTAGCACCAGAGGATGTGGAGCTTCTGAAGATGGTCAAAAAAGTGATGAATAGTAATGTTATGAATCCCAAGTGTATGGATGTAGTGTTTTAAAGGATTGGTTTTGCAATACAGAAAGGATTAGCGACACAGCTGGTTCCCCGCTTGTCTTCTACTTCGATGTAAATGATTCACATTTTAATTACATATGAAACCTAGTTTCATAAGAATGTTTGAACTTTTAGAACTGATAATACTCTAGATTCATGATGTTAGTTAGTTTTGTTAAGAGATGGACACTATTCATCAAATCTCATGATCATATACCCCACATCAAAATGGGATTACAGAAAGTAAGAATTCTCATCTTCTAGAGGTTGGACGGATGATTCTTCTTCATTATAAAATCTGCAAGATGTTTTGATCTGAGATTATCTCTATTTCTTGCTACTTAATATTCTAGATATCTTCCTCAGTGTTGCATGATTAAGTTCCATATATCAATTCGTATCTATAAGCACTACACTTTTTCCCCCACCCATTTTAGATTTTTCTGAATATATGTGTTATGATCCTTCTGCCAAGTAGGGGTTTCTGAGTGAATATGTGTTGTTATATGTGCACATTATTATATGAAAAAGGTACGGTTCATCTTCTGATTTCTTGGATGAAACTTTGTGAACTATCCCTTTTGAGACTGATTTGCATGAGACTAAGATTGCTTCTCCTCTTCCTCTCAAGGTGTGTTAAAGCATACTTAAAGTTGCAATTCCCTCCACGGTTCCTCTGTTTCCCAATCCTCACTCTTCATCGGTATATACAACCACATCCTAGATAACCTATGATTTGCACCTTCTGGTTAGTCTTTGAGAAAGCATACATACTTGTACTTTGCATCCTATAAGTAATTTTTGCTCTATTGCTAACCTTGGAACATATTTTGCTTATTTTTATTCAGATCTATCTATTATTTATGTCCCTAAGAATGCTATACAATATGACATGAGTGTTCTTACTGATCAACATACATAGAACTTGGTTGATCATCCTTCTAATTGTTATCTTGTGGGATGTTGACGGATCTTTACTATTAAGTACCAACCTGATGGTACAATTAGGCATCTAAAAACTCAGCTAATTTCGAAATAATACACTCAAACCTATGGAGTGGATTACTTTGAAACTTTTAATTGCTCACCTTAATTTTGTTTGGGTACTCATTTCTATTGCAGTTAATCAAGACCAGCCCTTGTTTCAAGTAAATGTGAAGATTGCATTCTTGTATGGTAATATGCATGAAGAGATATATATGAAGAAACCTCCTAAAATTGTTTCTCAAGGGAATGTTCTAAAGTTTGTAGACTTTACAAGGTCATTGATGGATTAAAGAAAATTCCACAAACATAATTTGGAAAAATGAGCCAAATTATTGACAAATTCAGTTACATACACTCATTCTTATCATTCTGCATTCATCAAGAAGACTAATTCTAGTCTTGTTATTTTAATTGTCTTTATTGATGACGTTATTCAGTTTGGAAGTGATAAGGAAGACATGCAAGATACTAAGTAGTATTTTGATAAACATTTTATTAATAAAGGCTAGGGAAACTTCGATATTTTTTGGGTATTTGGGTTTCATGCTTTTATTTTGGAATAAATTTATCTCAACATAAGTATTTTCTTGACCTATTAAGAAACAAGATTGTTGGGAGCTAAACCTACAAGTAATCCTCTTGATCCCAACAAAAATTAGGATTATGACACATCTCCTCCTTATCCTGACAACCAACAATATAGAATATTGGTTGATAAGATGATTTACTAAATAGTTAGTAGACTTGGTATTTCTTCTACAATATGACTTGTCAGCAAGTATCTAATAAAAATATCAGATATAGCGTTGGGATGATGTTTATCATGTATTTAAAGACTTAAAAAAATCTTCTGGGAAAGGTCTACTATACCATCAACATGGAGCTTGCAAGCATATGGATACTCAAATTTTGATTATGTTGGCAGCAAAATTGGTCACAAATCTACATCTGGTTATTGCACTTTTATGGGAGGTAATCATGTTACATGGTTTAGTAAAAACAAGTAGTGGTTGCTTGTTCAAGTGTTGAAGTTGAGTATTGAGCCATTCCCATACTACATGTGAATTAATGTGGGTGTATGGACTTATGAAGAAATTCAATATATGTGATCTTAATCCTATTCCCAGGTAATGTGATACTAAAGATTCCATCTTCATTGCTAGTAAACCCACCTTTCATGAGCACACCAAACACATAGAGATGGATTGGTACTTGTCAAAGAAGTTGTTATGTCTTGACATAATTCTAACCTTATATTCTAACTAAAGACTAGATTTCTTAAATCTTCACAAAGCTTCTTCCAAAGACCAAATTTTCTACCTTGGTTGACAAGCTAGGCAACAAGACATATATGTTCCATCTTTAGGGGGATTGTTAATGTGGTTTCATGTATCATGTGTCTTTTTCTTTCTTGTCCTTCCTATTCTATTCTTTTCTTTTCTTTTATTCTTGTCTTTGTCAGTTTCCTTTTTCCTTGTACTACTCCTTGTTTCCTATTCCATTCTCTCTTGTCTTATAAAAAATTGATCCATGTGCATTGTTTTATGGATCATGATGGATAAGATTTTAAACATTAACATATAAGATTAGGGAAGGTATGAAAATTCATGTTCATCTCACATTATATCAGATTAATCCATTAAATATCCCATTCTTAAACACATACAATATTCAAGTATGTAGTTATGGTTTACACTATGTATGCAAGTTTAATCAAGGAACAAGTATGAAACCTTCCTTAAAACATTGGACCATGGCCTCCACTTCAGGATATACATTGGATCAGCCTCAAAAAGATAATCATCAGACCTGGAATGGCTTTATCTAGGATTCATCTAGGCTCCATCCAGGTGGGTGTAGCCTCACCTAGTTTGAAAAGATAGAAACAGAGGGTCTATATCTATATTATGCAAAAACCACCATGGAAAACCATGGAGCACGGTCAAGGAAGAATAAGAGAGATAAATCAGTAGAAATATAGCATAGAATAAAAATCGTATATGTCTAGGGGTGGAAATAGAGATACCAAGCTTTGGAAGCACCTATGGAAGCTTGATATTGAACATGCATCAACATGCAAGCCTTCATTCACCTTCGAAACAAAGTTATCGAGCTCCAAGCTTTCATAGGGAGACTACGGAGTCCCTCTCCCCCTCATAATTCGGTCAGACTCCAATGTTTCTAATAGATTGGAGTGGGTCAATGGGTATTGTGGGGAGCTCTCTTTTGATCAACATAAATGCTAGCCATATGAGAGAAGTCCAAAACCTAAACTAGATTAAGAAACAAAACACCAAATTATCAACAAACAGATTATCACAATATACAAAAATAGAGATAAATATTTCCTTTTCTTTTCTCATTAAACCTCATAAACCAGTGTCACATTATCTCAAACCTTATTCAAATCTATTAAAATGAAAATCTTTCTCATATGCATATTATTTTACATCAGATACATGTACTTGGAAGAAGAAACTCAGTATACTACCCATCCAGGGAAAAAGAGAGTCCATGGACATTTTAATCTAGATTATTCTATTTACATTTTCTCTATCATGACCTCTCCACTGGATATCTTTTTATCTAAAAACATTTGAAACACACCTCATGAGACTCATATAGAGCCCCAGTGAGTGGATACCTCCCACTCAAGTAAATACATGTATCAACATCAGATTAAGTATACTAAAATTATAAGAAATGTGTAGATATTACTAATTCTAATAAATAATGATAGCATTTAGCACATGTGTTTGATGATGACAATCTAATCAATTAGATAAGGTATTCACTTAGGCCAATTATAACTTTAATACATCTTAAAGATCATGTTTGTGAACATATTCGTAGATTATAACTACTTTTAAATGAAAATAAGATTGTAGGAATAAAAATTCAAGTTCGAAATAATTAGAATCAAAACATAAATATAATAGCATCTTTGTGATACTCCACCAGTCGCACCACGAACACATCATGTAGTCCTGAAGTTGAAGTACAAAAAAACATGTCTACCAAACATAATTGTTCAAATGGCAAGTAAATCCAAATCATAGTAAGAGTGGATATAAAATCTGAACATAAACTAGTTGACAATGTTTAATATTGGATTCCATACTAGACAAATATAAATAAGGCAATAAATTATCTTTATAAAAGAATGACTAGTTTCTGCAACAAGAAACATATTCAACAATAGATTTATCAACTGGCAGTAAAAGGAAAGTAGTTCAGCGGGGTAAATACATTAAAAAGGACAAATTTTAGCATATGGTTCGGCTACCGTTGGTGGGGAACTCACTTTGGGAAAAATTGTATTAGTAGCTTATATGTCATAGGAAGGCTACAATTTTGAGGATGTAGTACTTATTAGTGTAACAAACATTCAACTCATATTCTACACATCTTGTTTTCTTTTATTCATTTTCTCTAAAAAAATTAACTCGTACCTCATTAAGTAGAAGTCTTCTTCATGCATACTTTTTGTGTCAATGACCCACCATCATTATTTTAGGGTTTAGCTGGCTGCCCTAAGATATCAACAATAGACTCTAGTCCCCCTCATGGTTGCCTAAAGAGGATCACATCCTCATCTTAGGTACACGAGATAGGAACCAACTAAAGCATATTAATCTTAACAAGAAAGATAATTATTAAAATTAGAAGCACAACAATCTGTAATTTATAACATATATGTCTCTTTTCATTTCTGCATCATTTCATATAAGGACTCATAAAATATACATAGAGACATAGAACTAACAATAATATAAGCATATCGACATCTTTTATACCATTCATCATGATCAAAATAGATTCAATATAGGATATACTTATTCCATATCATTTCAATAGATATGTTTAAATCTCAATGCATAAACATGCATAACACACTTTATACTTCTCTTTTTACCATTTACCATTATTCAGTTATGGTTACTATTCAACAAATATTTGGTCTCATTTGAAATCCATCAAAATAGACCATTCTCATAATACAAGTAGTTTACAGACAATTACAATCCAAAAATGCATTCTTATGAATCAATTCACATCCTTGAACTTCATCTTTTAATTTTATCAATTGTGATTATGTCAATTCCTTAGTCTCTTATTTCAGAGTATTATTCATTATTATCACATAGCTCATCATATTAGGGCTATAGTTAGGTTCTCATATCCAACTATCAATTTTCTTCATCTACCCTTCATATCATAATCATTATTCATAACTTCTTCCATATCATATTCACTACTATTCTTGGAATCAATCATTCTAAATTTGCTTAATACATAAATTTTTCTCATTGGAATCCTTTATAGTATGATTTTTGTGTATTTCATTTATTTTAGATCAACCCAAATATATTTATAGTAAGTAGATGAAAGACTTCCTCATACATGTTATATTAATAATTCATTCATTATTTATCAACGTAATTTGTTTCACCCTTGACTGTTTATTCTATTGCATTTAGCTACATATACCACATCATTTGACTTCTAATGGCATTTTTGGTATTTATAAGAAATCCCCTTATTTCTTATAGAACTCTCAATTAGGAAGTACAAAGTATTAGGATTACTTCTCTTACTCCTAAATATTTAGTCATCTTCTCAATTCATACTTATGAAACTTGTATAAAAGACATGCATTCATGCAGGCTTTACTCATTTTGTCATATACATGCTAGAAAAGATGCATTAGATGTAGATCATCCTAATCATATGTATCACCTTCAATTTAAGTAATATTACCTGCAATTTAGTGTATCTTCACATTTATAAAATTATATAGAAGTTTGAGCTTTATCCCTCATGTGTCTTATTACTTATTTTTAGGGTTTTCAAAAAGTCGGCTTAGTTCAATACATCATATGAACCTTATTACTCACTAATCTCATTAGGATGTACATGCTTTCTTTAGGGCTATTCACAAACATGGAAACCCTAGTCTCCATTTCCACACAATTGATCTATCAATTATAAGTATGCATCAATTCATCGGCTCATTTCAGAAAATCTGACACAATAACCCTAGACATGAGATACTTCTATTTCAAACCTTCATATTGATCCTCTTGTACATGGAATATCTGAGTTCAACAAATATCCTCTATTATAGTGGAGAGCTCTTATTTGTACATTGCAAACATGATTCAATATATGTCAACATAATTTTCAAGCACATCATTAATTGGGCTTTTTTAAAGCAAAATTGGTATAAAAATATAGTTCTCTATCCATAGGTTTTTCCATATAAATTTAAATATAAAATTAAACGAAAAGGAATCTAAATAAATAGCATTCAGTTCTGCAAAATCTTCCCAATTGATTACTAAATCGCATACAAATATGAGCAAGGATCTTGTCTATTTTAAATCAGACAGAATTAGGCTTTCAACATGATTTCAGACATTAAGAGGGAGATAAACACTCACATAAGGTGTAAAATACCTCAAAAACATAGCCCAAAAATTGGTTACTTTGAATTCAATATCAAACTTTGAGCAATCAGTTATTTTCTTCCCCCTTGGGACTTAAGAACCCTAGAAATGGAGATTGGGGAAAAAGAAAGAAAAAATGGTGATTTGATATCCTTTTTATCAAAACTAAAGTAGGGAAGGAATTTATTCGTAGGAGATAATATTTACCATGAAAACTTATCTAAAGAAGGTAAACTTGATTTCATCACTTGTAAAAGATAAAACTCTAGATCAACATCTTTACCTCCTTCCTCACTCAAACCGTAATTCTTCATCTCTCTCTAGGATTTCGTTTTCATGGAATAAATTACAAAATATGATACCTACTAGAGTGATAGGTTACTCATGTAGAGAAACTAAGGTGCTTGTGATAGTTACAAATTAGTCCCATAGAACATTTTTATTTTATTTCAACAGAATTTCATGTCATAAAAGTTAACTGAGAAAGATATATGTCGTCAGTCAAACCTTGTTCAAAGATTATGAAAAGTTAGTATGTTCTAATCAACAATCCATCTAAAATTTTGTCTCATTCATAGTTACCAATAAATAAATCAAAATAAAACACTACATTGTTATACTACAATTTGTAGCATGGTCGGTCGAGTTACAATTCGACCGACAAATAGATTCAAGCAACATCTAAATTTTTTGAAAATGTGCATTAATACGTATTTAATTTTTCCAAATTATATATCAATTTAATAAAATCCAAGTTACCTATAAGATATTATAAATAATTACTACACCATTATACTAATCAAATTACATATTTATGTACTTTCAAAATTCTATTTTTCGACCAATTAGGGTTTTCACTTGCAAACCCTAATTATTCAAAAGAAAATCATGATTAAGTTGTCTCATCAAGTTTGAATTATCATAATAATTATCATAATTAATCAATCTTGATCAAGGATCAATCTGGTAAAGAATTTAGTCATTTAAGTTAAACATATTTGCTAGCTAAGATGAAATACAGTCATTACAAATTCTTCCCTCCTTTTAGTCTTAAAATTCATGAAAAGGTGACATGTAATCATGCATCTCTCTCGACATCTTCTCTGTATGAATTCTAGATTTTTTTTACTTATAAAATCATTTTTCTAAGATCTTTTACATTGAAATTCATTTTTTCTCATTTTTATGGACATTTTCACCACCTATCATCATAATATCACATTTTTAAGTATCACATGATGTACTTCACATATATTATTGATAAATAATTTCTAGGGTGTGGTTCACATTTTCTTTCACATTCCTCATCACATCAATTTATATATCAAATAAATCAATATTTATAATTTAACATCCATCATCATTCATTTCTTTCATAAAAAATATTATTTTATGAAGGTGTCATCTTGTTTTCAACATTTCTTACAATTTCATATTCGCACTTTGATTCAAATCCATTTGGAATTGTCTTCATGATCCTTTAGCGTCATTCATGTTTTTCATATGAAGTTTTCAACTTGTCTTAGGTTTCATATTTAATCATACATTCCTTTATCATTCTATATTTTTATGCTTTTCATTTCCATATTAAATATTATTATTCTCCCAACTATATTCATGTATATTCTTGGTCAGGGCATCCTGAAGAAGTGCAGTCATCAGTTCCATACTATTTTATCTCAATACTTAGATACTTGACCAGAGTAGCCAAATATTGACTTCAATCAGTATGCATATCATTTAGGTTATTTTCAACATCCATATAATAATTTAGTCCTAGATCCTATTACCTACATACTCATCTAACCTTGTCTATGATTTTATTTATCGGGAATTCTCTTTTGATCAACATAAATGCCAGCCATTAGAGAGAAACCCTAAACCTAAACTTAGATTAAGAAACAAAAAAAAACAAATTATTGACAAAAATGATTAACACATTATACAAAAAATAGAGATAAATTTTTCTTTTTCCTTTATCATTAAACCTCATAAACCAATATCACATCATCACAAATCTTATTCAACTCTCTTATAAGCAAAATTTAATCTATTGCTCATATGCAGTTCAGTTTACAACAGATATATATACATGAAACAACAAACTCGATACACTACTCATCCTAGGAAAGAGAGAGTATAGAGACATTCCAATCTAGATTATTCAATTTACATCTTCTCGGTCACAACCTCTCCAGTGGATGTCTTTTGACTTAAAAATATTTGAAACAACCTCATGAGACTCATATAGAATCTCAATGAGTGGATACCTCCCACTCAAGGTAAAGTACATGCATCATCATTAGATTAAATAAATTGAACTTATAAGAAACTTGTAGATATTACTAAGTCTGATAGATAATTATAACATTTAGTGCATCCATGTTGTGACAATAATCTAATCAACGAGATAAGGTATTCACTTAGGCAAGTTCCAACCTTAAAAAAATCTTTAAGAGAATTTCTATGAACAAATCAGTAGATGTTGATTATTATGGAATGACAATCTCATTGTAAGAATAATAAGTCAAGATCTAAATAATTAGAATCAAGACATGTCAATAACATCATCTTTGTGACACCCCACCATCCCAACCATAAACACATTGTGCAATCCTAAAGTTTAAGTACACACAAGACATATCTACCAAATATGATTATTCAGCAAGTAAATCCAAATCATACTAAGAGTGGATATTAAATTAGAACATAAACTAGTTGATAGTAATTAAGATCAGATTCCATACTAGACAATATGAATTAGGCAACAAATTATCTTAATAAAAGAATGACTAACTTGCAGAACAAGAAACACATTCAATAGTAGATTTATCAACTATAAATAAAAGGAAAGTAAAAAATTTTACAACTCATATTCTACATGGCTTGTCATCTTTTTTTCATTTATCCTAAAATAACTTGACATGTGCATAAACAAGTAGAATTTACCACACCTGATTCTCATGTCAACTACTCACCGTCATTATCTTAGGGTTTAGTTGGCCACCCTAAGATATCAACAACATACCTTGGTCCACTGCATGGTTGCCTAAAGAGGCTCATGTCTACTCTTGGATACACGGGATAGGAACCAACATAACGGAATATCACATATCATCATATTTCACTTGTTCTATGATTTCCATTTCATCAGATTCTATTCCTCATGGACATAGATTTTCATAGTAGAGGATTTTTGGCCAAAATCACACCAGATGATTCACTCCTAAATCCTAGTATTCTAGCATGTAAGATCTCAATCCACACTCTAGAAATCCTTCTCGTGATTCTCTAATTACTACATTGGTATGTGTTTCATTTCCTTAGTATGGACCTCGGGGGAACTCACGGTAATCATGGCACCTATCAAGATGTATTTAAAATTTCACTTGTTATCGAATCCTATTACACATCTTAGAAAGAATTTAAAACATCATTTATCACGTGTGTGTATTCTCACACAACTAGAATGACATAAAGAATATAAAGCTTAACAAGAAAGGAAATGATTAAAATAAGAAGCACAATATTCTATAATTTACAACATATGTGTTTCTTTTCATTTCCACATCATTTCATATAAGTTTTCAATAGTGGGTTGTCATTTCAAGACATAATCTCAATATCCAGCACTTACCCTTAATAGGGGTGTTCAAATGTAATCAATGTATTTTTATTCAATCCCGACATATTTCTTATCAATTCATTCCATATCACAGTTTTCATAAAATATTCACAGAGACATTAGAACTATCAACAATATAAGCATATAGACATCTTTATAATTCATCATGCTCAGAGTAGATTTGATATACGACATATGCTTCAGCTGTATAATTTCAATAGATATAGTTAAATCTCAATGTACAAATGTGCATAACACACTTAGTACTTCTCTTTTTACTATTTACCATTTTTCAGTTAGGGTTACTATTCAACAGACATTTGATCTCATTTGAAATTCACCAGAATAGATCATTTTTTATATTAACTAGAGAACCCACCCCGAGTAGGGCCACTAATGGATCCAGCCAGGCATGGTAAACTCTCGAAGCCTAAGAGGGTGTGGTCTTGTCACCCCCTCCTATGTGTAATCAATGTGGAGTTTCGTTCAGAATAGACCATTCTCAGAATATGAGTATTCTATAGATAGTTACAATCCAAAATATATTCTTATGAATCAATTCACATCCTTAAACTTCAACTTGTAATTGAATGAAACTATACTTATGTCCATTTCCTAGTTCCTTATTGCATAGGTATTAATCGTTATTGTCACATAGTTCATCATATTATGCTTACAGTTAGGTTCTTAGATCCAAGTCCAACTATCAATTTTCTTCATTTTTTAATTTCAGAATATTAATCATAACTTCTTTCGTATCATGTTCTCTACTAATTTTGAAGTCAATCAATCTAAATTTACTTAATGCATGAACTTTCTCTCTTAAAACCTTTCATAGTCTAATTTAAGTGTATTTCATTCAATTAAGGTCAACCCAAACATATCTATAGTAAATAGACAAAAGACTTCCTCATATTCATTTCACTAATATTTCATTTATTATGTATAAATACAATTCATTTCACCCTTATCCATTTCTTCTATTGCATTTTTCTACATGAACCATGTCATTTGATTTCTGATGGCATTTTGATAATTAAAAAAATCCCCTATTACTTATAAAACTCTCAATTTAGGAAGTACTGCAGATTAGGGTTACTTTTCTTACTCCTAAATTTATAGTCATGTTCTCAATTCATACTTATGTGACTTGTACAAAAGACTTGCATCATAGGATGGTGATTATCAACTTCAATTAAGTAATAATACCTACATTTTAGTTTATCTTCTCATTTATAAAATTATATAAAATTCTAAGCTCTATCCCACATGATCATCTTATTACTAAATTTTTAGGGTTTTCAAGAAGTCATCCTAGTCAATACATTGTAATAACCTTATTACTCACTGATGTTATTAGGGTGTACATGGTTTCATTAGGGCTATTCACACACATGGAAACATGAGTTTCCAATTCCACATAATTCATCCACCAATCATAAGTGTGTATTGATCCATTAGCTTATCTGAGTCAATCCAGCAAAACTAACCCTAGACATGGGATATTTCTGTATTAAACCTTCATATTTTCCTCGTGTACATGGAATATCTAAGTTCAACAAATATTCGAAGTTACAGTGGAGGAACTCTTATTTATTCAGTGCAAAGACGATTCGATAAATCTTGACTCAATTTCCAAGCATCTCATTCATTAGGCTTATTTTTAAGCAAAATTAAAATAAAACAATATAGTTCTCTATCCATAGGATTTTACATATCACTTGAATCAAAGAAGGTATACTAACTTGCTTTCATCACTCATTGAAAGATAAAATCCTAGATCAACATCTCCACCTCCTTCCTCACTCAAATCATATTTCCCCATCACTCTAGGATTTATTTTCTCTAGAATGAATCAAAAAATATGGGATCTATGATAGATACATGTTTTTCATATATAGAGATTAAGGTGCTTATGGTTTTGTAAATTAGCCCCACAGTATATTTTATTGTATTTCTACAGTATTTCCTACCACAAAAGTTAGTTGAGAAAGTTATTTGTCGTCAATAAAAACTTATTTAAAAATTATAAGAAAATGTTATGTTGACTGAAATGAAGTTTCAGAGATCCATTATAAATATAGCTCATTCTCAATTACCAATAAATAACTAAAAATCAACACTACCGTGTTCTACTGTAGTCGACAGCATGGTCAGTCAATTTAGAATTTGACCAACAACATATTCAAACATCTAAATTTTGATAATTTGCATTAACATGTATATTTCGTATATGAAAATTATATCAAATTTTAGATAAATCCAAGTTACCTATAGAATATTAAAATAATTTACTACACCACTATATTTATCAAATTTTGCATTCATGTACTTACAAAATCCTATTTTTTTACTGATTAGGGTTTTCACATGTAAACCCTAATTATTAAATATCAAATCATGCTTAAGGTATCTCATCAAGTTTGAAATATCATAACAAACTATCATCAGTCATCAATCATTATCAAGGATCAACCTAGTAAAGAATGTAGTCATTTAAGATAACCCTAATTAGCTAGCTAAGATGAAATTGGGTCATTACAGGTAGCGGGATATATATATATAGGCAAGGGGTGGAAAGTCTAAGACATCCCCCACTGAAGTGTTTATCGAAAGGCAAAAGAGGGAAAAGGTATTAAGTTTGTATGTCCCAAGAGGCGACGAGGTACCCCTACCAAGTCCCACCTATCAAAGCTTGATATCGAAGGTCAACACCTTAGAAGCTATTGAGGCATATGGATAACAACATATTGAATTCCAAATCCATGCCTATTGATGGATAAAAACTATTTTGCCGAGGTGCACCACACAAACTGTATCGAATCTCCACCTCTACTGATGCCTATAAAGGTCTAAGGTGACATATCAAGGTACACATCAATACCAGTCACAAAGAAACCATGAATAGTCTAGGTATCAAGGTTGGATAGGGCCTAAACATATCAAGGAACATGGATGCCTATCGATGGTCACCCATCTATACACACACTTAGGTTAGATTAGGTTAGGAACCCTAGGATGAAACTCCATGCAAACCAAGTACAAACACATCCAAAGTTAAATTAAGAAATATAATGAAGGAAATCATGCACTAATATGGTTTACATTTAATTTTGCAATTAGGTCCTCAATTAAGTTGAAATCACATGAGTCCACATTTACATGAAATTATAAAATCAAGACAAACAAATTGCAATTGAATCCAACTTAGAATTATCACTTAACCAATTGATTTTAAGCCTTAATCAAGTTTGAATATGAAGGAAAACATAAATTTAGGTACTTTGCGCACAATTTGTGATCCAATCCTCATATTATGGTGGAATTGCAATTTAGCCCGTAACATGTAGGGAAACTTGAGTTTAGGGAAAACATATTGCAATTGCTTTAGTTTAGATATTTTACTTAATCAATTGATTTCAAAACTAAATCGAGTATTCATTTAAGGGAAATCAAGTAATATTACAACAAAATTAGATTTTGTCTAGTTTTAGGGTCTCATAAAAACAACCTGAAACACTTTGAACAATTAAACATTATGACCACGCGTTCTGAGTTGTATTTCCAAAACTCACAACCCTAATAGCTACTAGGCTGATTCTTGATGAGGATGAGGATGTTGAAGTCACCCTACAAAATTTACATGTATCTGATTATCGGTGACTAAAATATAAAGAGTAGTACAATAAAAAAAGGTCCTGAAAGCTACACCAAGTACTACTACCATGTGATTCTAGTTTATGAGTCACATCCCTCATATCAGATCCATCGAGCTCAAAGACATCTAGACACAAGATTCATGAAGTTCAAGAAAGCTATGAAGAAGTTACACATGGGCATCCCCTTCCTTGATGCCTTAGTGGAGATCCCTTCATGGTATAAGTTCTTTAAGGTGTTCCTCACTCGCAAGTAAACTGTGAAGGACTACAAGACTGTGAAACTAGAAAATACATTGTCTAACGTTATCCTAAACAAGTTGCCACTAAAACTGTAGGATCTAGGATCCTTTAGCATGTCATGCTTCATAGGAGACTCCACATACCTGATAGGTCTAGTTGATTTAGGCATTTGATTTAGGCGTGTGCATTTCCATCATGCTCTATAGCTTGTGCAAATGCCTCAATTTCACTAACATCCTACCCACCATGATTGTAATAGAACTCACAAACTCTCCCATGACTAAACCATTCCACATTGTAAAAGACATCCCATTTAAAGTGAGGAACAACTCTTATGCTCCTGTGATTTTGTCCTCATGGACATCAAGGAAGATATTCAATATCACTTCATCTTCAAGCATATGTTCCTTGCTATAGTCAGGTATGTTTATCAACGTCAAAGCCAACACACTGACGCATAAGAAGCATGATTTCTATACCACTTGGATAGTGCGCAAGATGATACGAAAGCCATATTTGAAGAGTTAAAAGGCATCTCTATCATCATAGAGGAAGTCTAAGCATCAACCTCCTCGGAATTAAAGCCTCCGCCAAAGGGGTTATGAATGTTTCCATGGATGAAAAAAAGGCCTAACTTGTCATCATCAATGAAGATCTAATAATTGAGCAACAGAACAAATTGTTAACTGAACTAAGGAAGAGACAAAAAGATCTAGGATAGAAATTGAAAGACATCACTAGCGTGAAACAAGTCCTCTATATGCACATAATTAGTATGATCAATGAGTAGAAGCCCTTTATAAAACTCCAAACTAAGTTGAACTTGAATTTGAAGGAGATCGTACGCAAGGAAGTAATGGAGCTATTTTTATCCATGATCATATATTTCAAACTGAACTAAGGATGAGACAAAAAGCTTTGGAATACAAAATGAAAGACCTCACTCGAGTGAGACAAGCCCTCTATATGCACATAATTAGTATGATCAATGAGTGCAAGCCCTTTATACAACCCCAAACTAATTTGAACCTAAATTTGAAGGAGGTCGTACGGAAGGAAGTAGTAGAGCTATTGTTGTCCATGATCTATTTCATCTATGACTCACCATGGGTGAGTCTAATGTAGGTGGTTCCCAAGATTGATGGTATCTCGTTCATCCTAAATAAGAAAACTGAAATGATTCCCACCTTCACTATTAAATGGTGGTGTGTGCACATAAACTATTATAAGCTCAATAAAACTATGAGGAAGGATGAATTCTCACTCATATTCATTGATCAATTCTTGAGGAGGTTGGCACCAAAAATTCTTCTGCTATCTAGACGAGTACTCTAGCTCTTATCAAGTCCCCATTCACCATTGGGATCAAGAAAGACTAAATTCATGTGTCCTCTAAGTGTATATGTTTTTTTTAGATGCCCTTCGTACTACGTGACACACCTGCCACCTTCTAACGATGCATGTCTACCATCTTTGTTGGCCTTAGTGAGATGGTAATAAAAGTCTTCATAGGTGATTTATTGATCTAAGGATATTAATCTTATGGGTCTTACTAGAAATATGTGGAGTCTCAACACTAAGAAGGATAATGTATGGATCAAATGGGTGTGTGAGAAGTATATAAGAGGTGAACATAGTGGAAGTAAAAAGCTAGCTATACTATTCCATGATGTGGAATAAGCTAATTAATATTAAACATTTGGCCTTTAATTTGTTTATTTTATGCCAGGAACGGGAGAAATATGTATTTGTAGAGGAATCCTTGGCTATCGGATCTTATATTTATTGATGAAGTTGTTAACCTAAGACTTTGCCTCAAGCTAGGAAAATGGAATTTGTATCTCTAGAGTCTACTATCATGAGTATTAATTATCATATTAAAGAGTTGAGAAGACCCAAACATTTATATCAATTTCCCAGATCTGTTGGAGCCACTTGGTCTTAGTAAAGACTTAATCTTATTTTATGGATCAAGTGATGTAAATCTAAAATGTGCATGGTCTTACATTAGGAATAAGCATGATGACATTGATTGGCCGTCATGGATTTGGATTACTAAGGGGTAAAAAAATAAAATCTATGCCTCAAAAAGTTGGTGTTGATAAAATTTCTACTTTAAACAACTTGCAAATAAGAGATGTTTGCATAGTTTTTGTTTGCATGCTCTCTAGTGATAATAATGAGAGAACAAGTCATCTATGTTTCTCCCGCCATTTTGCTAAAAACATATAGACTTGGCCTTTGTTGCTACACAGTTCATGCTTCCCAATAAGTTTCTAGACCCTTGTATATTAAAATAGAAAAGATTGCACATGATTTCCATTAAAATTTTATACCATACCTGAAGAACTTGCAATAATTTTTTTTAGGATACCTCCTTTGTTAAATAGACCTAGTGCATATCTTGAACTATACAATTGTTTCTTTGGACTAGAATGTGTTTCCTGTGGTTTCTTCTTTAAACACATTTGAATGGAAAGGGGTCCTTAAGCTAGTTGGACCAAAAAAAATAAGTTTTGAGTTTATTTCGAGGTCATTGAGATTGTTTGGAATTTTCAAACATTGTTTTGGTTTAGAGTGGTATGATAGAACCTAGAGTTATATTGCATGAAGGAGATTATTTAATATGGGATGTTCCTTAGGTTAATGTATGGGTGGATTATTTTAGAATTTTGAGGTTAGGGTGATTTTAAATTTTTTGGAGATTGCTAACAAATAGTTGATGGTGGTCAAAATAAAATTCATGCATGAGGTAGAGATTTAGCCATTTTTGGGAAGGAGATTGTTCACATGGTCTAAGTATTTTTAATGAGCTTAGTAAGACATAATGATGAAGTGCAGGTGTAAATTATTTGTCATGGCGAGGAGATTGTTGGGGCCTTATGGATATTGTTGGATCTTACCACAGAAAATAGATATTCTATCAAATTTGTGGGGAAGATTGTTGTAGAGAAGTTTGTTGGATTCAATTTCACAATTAATAGATACCACTAGATAGTATGAGGATGTTTGTGGAGATTCATGGCTACCCGCATGATGCATAAACATTAAGTAAAACCAGAAAGCGTCCAGTCAAACATATTTATGATGATAACATCAACCTCAACCCATCTTGTATGGAGACTCTAGCACCCCTAAAAATGCTCAATAGGGTAGGTGGATTTAAGCACCTTATTGGATTCAACAAAAACTAATGTAAAAAGAGTGACTATGGATTTTTTGGGTTAAAGGTGTATTATTTTTGTAAACCTCACAGTCATGGAATCCTAGAGTGATCTATAGTATGTACATAGAGGATTCTTTCTAGGCCTTTGGACAATCTATGGTCATCATGCATGTACATGTATACTTTCCATATAGGCTTTCTAGTAGGTTTCATGTAAGTTCCAATTTTTTTGGTAATAACCCATAGGATCATTAACAACAAGCATGCATATATTTTTCTACATTTTCTATTATTTTATCACCAAAAATAGATAAATAAACATGCATGTCAAACGAGAAAGAGAATAATTTGTCAATATTGACTCATATGAATCTCCTAAAGTGTCAGGGGAGGAAAATCTATATGAAAATTATTTACAACCCCAACTTTTAATGTTGTGACAAAAATTAACATGTGAACTGGGCTAACAGTTAACTTTCACCTTGAGCTCCCAAGAAATTGAAGCCATCATAAGCATCTAAGAATAACATTACAAAGATCATAAGAAAAATAGATAATCAACCAATAATATGCCATCTATCACATTAAGGTTGACACCTTGCAACTGAAGTATGGGCACTTAGTCATGCTCATGTGCTAGTCAAACACACAACCAATGTGGCAAGTTTGTGAGTGAAATCTTAGAACTCGTCATGGAGTATGTGTGAGAAGGGAATTATGACTAAGAGTGGATACCGTAATGTATATCGAAAAATCTAGCATCAACTCAGCCACCATGCTTGCCAAACATATGAGATAAAAATCCTAATATGAATAAACACAAAACAATAACGATAATATTGGACATGTGTTAGAAAACACAAGGATCCATGCCATGTGTGCAAGATCATCATCATCATCATCATCATCATCTAACCCTCAATCCCAACTATGTTGGGGTCGGCTACATGGATCCTTCGTTTCCATTCAGCTCTATCATGGGCCATATTCTGATTGAGATGTAGAGATTCAAAATCTCTCTTTATAAGCTCATCCCATGTGTGCAAGATCATGGTGCTAAAATACAAAAAAGGATGTACTAAATTGATGAGGAGATTGTGTAATACTTAGGTTAAAACAACCAGAACAACAATACAACACACCCATACAAGCGAAAAGAGTGGGAACATAAAGAAATCATAGCACATCTACAAGATTTATAGTGTCTACCGCCCAAAGAGAGATGTTAAAGGAACATATTTATACACTCAAAGTCTCTTTCATATATGGTTAGGAAAAAAATTGGAAACACGTTGTGGTCAACAATGGGCATTAAACTTCCCAATGGAGTTGCCAAACACTATAATGTAAATCATGATCGCTGAAGAACTTGACTCCCACCTACAAAGTGGAAGTATACGATTGTCAGCTAAGTAAATGGATGATGGGGTAGATGAAGAAAGAAAGCGCTTTTCAAAATTTGTACACGAAATCTCACCTTAGCTACTAAGACCTCTGGCAACGACTTTCATTTTGAGAGCAAAACATCAAACTTGAAATCTTGAGAAGTTGTCACTTCTTTTAATGATAAAACATGAAGAAAAAAATTACCAATTTGCAAAACAATGACAATGTGATCAATACACAATGGATAAATGCATAATAAAATATCAACATTTGGGTAACACAATTCTACCTTTTTTATAAGAAAGCATGGAAAATAGAAAATAAGCTCCCAAATCGATGAAAATCTGTCAATATGGAATTTAAATTGAGGGTAAGGCACTCGCTTCTGAAATTTGAAGGGTGAGGTACTATAAACCATCGAGCCAAAATGGGAGTGGTTATGAATGTTGATGTCTCATAAAATTCTATAATAGAGACAAAAATAGTATGATTATTAGGAAACAGCTCGCTACCGGTGTAATATAGTAAATATAGAAAACAAAGGGGTGGAAAAGATGCAATTATAGATGTGGCACCCACCCACACTACCAGTGGTTGAACAATGCCAGAGTAATGATGTAAAATGAGGATCTTACACCATAGTAAGAAATTTTGATGTGAAACAATGACACTAGGACAACATAGTACAAAAAAGAGGTCTTTGATTCCTATGCATACTCAATGTGGCTATTAAATCTTCATGGAAAGGTGCATAACAATGAAGGTGTCCATTCTCTTGGGCATTTATAGTTAGAGAAGTGGAAATCATGAGTTGGGGTTTCAATTGTTTGTGGTTGTTGTTTAATCCAAGCCATACTCGTGCTCATTGTAGAAAGGATTGAACCTAATTTGTACTAATACTCCGTGTGTTGTAACCCACAACTGTGTCGGTCTGCCTGATAGTTTCACCAATTTATCCATTCTAATTTACCACGACACCATTCCCCAGCCCACCCTCTTCGCATTGTTGGACCAATCATATAAGATAACTAGAAGACTAGCTTCATAATCCAAAATCAACTAGAGGTTCTTATTCCCAAAAGTTCAACAATGACTGCACGCATTGACAATATACAAAAGGATACATTAGCGGCGTCGTAACACCCATTGGAATGTCCAATAATAATTTGGCCAAAAAACCTAAATGGCACATTTTCTATTTTTTATTCCCTAAATGGCACGTTCTTGAACTTATTGCCCAAAATGGCACATTTGCAGGTCAATGTGTCCCCTGCTAGGACGCATTGCCCCCACAGGAGGGCAATGTGTCCCGCAGCCGGACGTATTGCTTATTTTTATTTTTTTTAATTTTTTTTTAATTATGATACCATGTATACCATGTATATTATATATACATATATATGTTAAATTGCTAAATTAATATAATATAAATTAACTTATATACAATTAGCCATATATTTAAAATAATATCTGAAGATAATAAAACAATAACAGAATATTATATTTATCAAAACATAATATTTATAAATGTAAATAAAAATATTCAAAATTAATAGATATAATACTAAAATTATATAATAAAGTTTAAAATTATAAAAATAAAGAAAATATAATTTTAAATTATATTATGTATATATTTTCTTTATTTTTATAATTTTAAACTTTATTATATAATTTTGGTATTATATCTATTAATTTTGCATATTTTTATCTACATTTATAAATATTATGTTTTGATAAATATATATATATATATGTATATAATACATATATATATTATATATGTACATATATATATGTATATGTATATGTATATGTATATGTATATATATATATATATTATGTATATATATATTATGTATATATATGTAAATATATTATGTATATATATATATTATGTATATATATATGTATATGTACACACATATCTATATATATATATATATATATATATAGAGAGAGAGAGAGAGTCAGGCTAGAATACACTCGAGTGTACGGATCACACGAATACACTCAAGTGTGTTTGCATATCAAGACTATTTTTCGCAAAATGTAAACCGTTGATCTTCACCGTTATACTATAACTAGGCTACATACAAATTTTGAACCCATTTGGATGAGTGTAAGTCACTCATCCAAGGGCAACAAAATCAACGCGTGAAACTAATTTGAAATGCATAATTTTTGCGGTCTTCATAACATGAGCTACACATATCCAAATGTTCTCAAATTTTGTGTATGAGTTGTTTACGGGATGTTTAAGAAGATCAATGGATTAGATTTTCAAAAAAAAATATTGCATCATGAAAAACTATTTGAGTGTATTCCGCTCCGGATACACTCGAGTGTATTCTAGCCTGACTCTATATATATATATATATTATGTATATATATATATTATGTATATATATATTATGTATATATATATATTATGTATATATATTATGTATATATATATTATGTATATTATATATATATATATATATTATTTTTCTATATTAGTATTTTCTTATTTTCTTATTTTTGATATTAGTATTTTCTTATTTTTATTGCTATATTAGTTTTTTTCTTCTAAGTTTACAAATAAATACATGTATATATTTTCTTTATTTTTATAATTTTAAACTTTATTATATAATTTTAGTATTATATCTATTAATTTTGAATATTTTTATCTACATTTATAAATATTATGTTTTGATAAATATAATATTCTGTTATTATTTTATTATCTTCAGATATTATTTTAAATATATGGCTAATTGTATATAAGTTAATTTAGATTATATTAATTTAGCAATTTAAATATATATGTATATATAATATACATGGTATACATGGTATCATAATTTAAAAAAATTTAAAAAAAAAAGAAAAAAAAGCAATACGTCCGGTTGCGGGACGCATTGCCCTCCTGTGGGGGCAATGCGTCCCCAGTTGGGACGCATTGCTCTCTCGGGAGAGTAATGCGTCCCAACCGGGGACGCATTGCCTCCCGAGAGAGCAATGCGTCCCAGCAGGGGACACATTGGCCTGTAAATGTGTCATTTTGGGCAATAAGTTCAAGAACGTGCCATTTAGGGAATAAAAAATGGCAAATATGCCATTTAGGTTTTTTTGCCTAATAATTTATCATTGGCAGAAGCCAAAAATGAAATCTCCAGGATAGCTTCATGGTCCGATCAGCATTGCACAACCACCACGTCAGTGATTTCCGGGAAAGCATAATTATAGATCTAGTTATAACTTGATCCATGTGATAGTTATGGTCTAGATGGTTGGTATTCGTAATTGGTAGACAACCATTGATAGTGTATAAGAAAAACAGCATGATTTTCTTGTGAGCGTAAACTGTATTGTGGAAGGGGTTAAAACGAGTACCATATATTGCCATGAAAATCCTGCAAACGATTTGGATTGATTGAAACAGCCAACATCCAGCAAGAAATGCAGACCCCTGCTGATGCTTATTGTTGCAGTTCTGTGCATAGCTGCCACAGCGAGGGCGCGCCAATTATAGAAAATAAATTTAAATATGGAAGAGCGGCCTTTGTAAAACAAGAGGGACTACAAGTGAATCGTTATCATACAAATCTCGTGATGATAGTATTCGTGAAACTACAAAAGGTCGTGTACAAGATGCATATTAACCCCAGAGTCATTTTCCACTGAGCCTGTAATTCTCTCTTGCTTCTATGGATGCTCCTCTTCGCCTTTATCAAAAATCTAGGAGGAACAAAATTTATAGACACCATTTAAGTCTTTAAAAGTATTACGTTAAACAAAATGTTGATTACAACCCAGAAAGTGGAATATCCAGCCATCCTAAGAAGTTGAATCAAAGCAAGCTTCCAGGAAGTTGATTCAACCTAGAGTTGCTCATGAACAAGGCACAATTTGAAGCTGGTCTCAATCAGCTGTGATAGTAAACTACACGTGGGTGCTGGATAAAGTCAAGGTATGGGATGTTTTACCAGCTCAAAAGAGAATGTATGGCGGCTGGTGAAGGAGCAAAACTAAAGGCGAACCTGTGCTACCAAAAGGCCAGGAACCGCTTGACAGGAAAAAAATTTAGGCCTTTTTGGTTCAATGAAGGGAAACTAGCGGGATATAATATAGGATGGGAGTGGAAAAGAATCGGGAAGGAAGCAGATAGAGTCATTTCTGTTGTTTGTTTATGAGCAGATAGGATTTCTTTGTTTCTCTGCAAGCAGTAGGAGGGGGCGAGGGTGTTTCTGGGTTGCAGTGTCTTCAAAATAAGGAGTTAGTTGGGAACTGGGAAGCCTAATGGTGGTTTAAGATGGGAAATGAAACCCAGTTGTCTCTGTGGATTTATTTTGTCCTGTGCCGGCTGCTCGTGCTTAACGAGGGGTTAGTTTTCCTTTGTCAATTCCGCAAACCAGACGATGGAACAGCAGCTACGATTACTATCCAATCCTCCGTGACATCCATAGATCCAAGCACGGCCTCAAGATTGTGAAAATGTCAGAAAGAGAGGGGGGGGGGGTGCAATGTCTTCCAAACAATTAGTTGGGAAGTGCGGGAGCGTAATGGTGATGTGAAGAGGAGTAAGTTTTCCACTGTCACTTTGGCAAACCAAACAACAGAACAGCAGCTAGGATTAGTTTCCAATCCTCCGTTACATCTGTAAATTCGAACACAGCATAACGAATATGAAATTGTTAGGGGATGTGCGAGCATTTCCGACCTAGATTTGAAATGCAAGTGATACCAGACAAAATCAGATGTTGGGGATAAGGAAGAGAAACAGGCATTCTAATTACATGAAGGCAGAAGAAAAGATAATGGAAGAAGAAACTTGAACACAGAAAGTCGCAAAATGAAATTGCGATTATTTGTTTTCCATATTGTTGTTCTTCAAGTACTTCTGTTTCCTTTTCATTTTATCTGTTTTTGAATCTACTATTCCAAGGATTGCCAAAATGAGCACTATCGTAGTGCCCCTGAGAGATGTCAAACAGCCCCATCCCAGGAGATCCACAAAAACCTTCAACATCTGGGAACAGATTGGAGAGAAAGCTAGGTGGCTAACCTACTGCCAGAAATCTTGCAACAAGATCAGGAATCTAATCACAGGTAGAGGGAGGCCAGTGGCACAACAGTGATCTCCAAGGAGCGGCCAAACCCTGTGTGATTGGCTGTGGCGACTCTCCGGCATGGACACAGGCATGCTTGTCGGAGGAAGACTCAGTATCCAACTTGATCATTCTGGGAGGTCAAGTTCGGCAGGATGGCAAGTCGATCTCAACAGTTGCCCATTGTATGCTTAACTGAGGTTTACAAAATCGCCCATGTTGAATTCAATTTCTGATTATTTTACGGTCAGGTTTCAAAAGAAACAAAATGGAGACCGATTGTGGAACCTAGTTTATATTAGTGGAGAATTTGTCAGTTTCCCCGTGGGTTTTTTCCTTTCACATCTGGAGAATTTTCCACATTGAATTTATCTTCACTATTTGGTGGCTAGACAATTTTCAGATCGCTCATAATCAAACATGTGAAACGTCCTTTTCGGAACAAAGAGCACAGTTCTGTTCAATATATGGTGTATCTAGGTCATCAATGGGCATAAAATACCACAGAAGTTCAGAAGTTTACTATTCAAAAGTATGGAAGGTGCTGACCTTGGCAACTACAATCAGAAATTCGATCTTCGTTTCAATTTCATCCTTTCTTTAATATGTTTATCCTGAATGGCAGTGCTCAAATTTTAGGACAAACTAGATTGGATAATTTATCAACGATAACAACATAACATGGCTTAGACTCTGATAGGAACATCAGATTTTAGCATAATAGAGTTGAATTAGAGCTCAAGTACAATTTAACTAAGCATATAAACAACACAGAAGCAACATAACTAATTACCTTGAGCTGGTGACATGCTAAGTGGGCAAGCAGCATAGAAGCTCAGAGGTTAGGTAGAATGCCTCAGTCTATCCCGCTTATACTACAGCACCAGCAGGCTTTGTTCATGTATAGATATGTGGTACCTTTTGTTGTCATAAGCTAGCATGATAGTTCCTGAAAGTTTTCGAAGATGCAGAGTCACACACAACCATTGATGTTGGGCGCACAATCAAGGAAACCTTTCTAACTGCATTCATCCTTTCCTATAACAACGGTACAAGTTACACAACCATCTGTAGGAAGACAAAAGCAGTTTGAACATAAAACAACTTTAACTTACCTGTGAAAAGACTGCTTACTTCTTTTCTTGTGCAGCTATTGCTTCACCAGAATGAAGATAATATAGGGAGCACAAAATGCAGGATAAGGTGTCCATCAGAAATAGGTATCTTATCAATGAATTACTGAAGTCGACTTCTTCAGCGCTGAACCCGAATTAACATCCAGATTCATCATGTCAACGCATTTTGACAAATATTCAAGTCAACTGTGACAAAATTGTCATCCATAAAAACCCTAAACTATCAAGAGAAAACCCCAGGGGTGGAAATCTAAGAATTGGAGTGGGTTGAAGGAAAAAACTGTAAACTCAAGTAAATCATTCATCTATTTCAATTTTCATCTTCCTCAGAAATAAGTAGGGTGTCAATTGAAACCGATTGGGCTGAGAAAGTTGCAGAAACCATCAAGTTTAAGAATCTAATTTTATCATAGAGACCAAACCCAAGGAGAAATCCCACAAATTGTTTAAGCTGGAAGCTTGAAGTTGATGGAGAATTCCAAGGGTACCACTACTTAGGAAACAATGTTCGATCTTCAATCTTCATTTCTACTAGTGAGTGAATATCCTCAACTTATGAATATTTAACTAAGAACAACAAAGTCCTCCCAAAATCCCTAGTGTTTAATCAAACTCTCTTATCACTGACGTAACATATACCAAGGGATTGATTTGTTCAGTTCAGATAAAAATTTAATTGGATCCAGATTTTTTTAGATATCTGAATTATAAAAATTAACCTTTATTGGAACGGACTACACAATAAAACTATATCTGCAGATGAAATCAATTGAGAAGCAGCACAGGAATATGAGAATCGATTTATCAAAGTTAGTGTCTGAAAAACGGGAGGGCAGGGGACATGACCCTGTAACCGCTTACGCACCAAGTAGGCACTTCTTTTATTACGCAGGTTCTTAATGTTTTTATATTTTTAATAAAATTATGCACACCTACATATGCTAATATATACATTAATGTTTAACATATCTACACACATGAATAGTGAAACGAAATAACTATTTTATATCTTAAACATTTTTCTAATGCATATTGTAGTGAACAGTAACATGTACTGTAGTACACTAGTGCTGTAGTAATAAGTTAGCGTATTAAACTATAAAACTCTTATATATTAGTCAGTGCATGAATATTGCGTTTTCTACTTTCATTATTATAAATTACATTATATACTAATGACTAAGCTGGCTTATAGTTTTATACAAAAACAGTAGTAAAATATATAAACAACGTGTGCTTAGACTGCTAGGCAATATTTATATGTCGTAGCTAACTATCTAAGCATCTAATATCTTTATTGATACTACACACATAGAGTAGAAAGTTTGTCTAGCATATGGTAGATTAAAGAAACAGGATATGTGGAAGAACTGGGAGATATAACTTACAGCAGATAAATTAAAAACTACAGGGAAAGAACAAATACGAATAACAAATCAAGTTTCAAGTGCTTACCATTTCGTTTTATGATTTTTTATTTTGCAGCATAAATGAGTCACCTTACACTTTTGGGCTAGGGATTTGGGCTCAGAACTGTCTCCTCGCTAAAGCGGGCTTAAGTGAGCAGGTGGCTGTTCAGGCGGTGTGAGCTGGCCCTGAGCAGCCGTCTGAATCAGATCCACTAGGCGGGCCCCTAGGCCTGTTTCTAAGTTGCCATAGGGCTAGGTTGCTTAAGGAGATGCCTAGCCTTTAGTTTAATACAGTGATCGGGGCTTTAGAAGAGATCAATTTCTAGAGGCAGTTATATCATAAAGATGTTCATGATCACGAGAAGATGGGGTTGTAAATGAAAGGAAGGAACGGACTTAGCAATAATAGCTTATGGTAGAAGCAAATGTACCGTAGCAAAGGATATGAAATATCCCTTTCCCATCTACAGTTATAGAAGTCGGTTCCAGGAACTAGTTATTTCGTGCACTCACTACCCAATCATCCATTTCTCTTTCCCAATGCTCAGTTTGGAGAACGGCACAGGATGTCAACTTTGTGTCGACTTTGACAATTGTGGAAGTGGAAGTTTGTGAAACTTCACAAAAGACATAATGCATCAATAATTAACAATACTACCTGTGAAATAATATTGTATTGAACTGATTCGATCAATAAAAGAGGTACAGCCATGTCCTATATATAGGAGCAAGGGATAAACCCTGAGACTTGTGTCCCAAGTAATCTAAACGGGCCGAGACACTAAAGGCTCACTAACTAATTAACCTATTAACTAAATAGGCTAATATATACTCTTTAATACTCCCCCTCAAGCTGGATCATGGGTGAAACACATGTCCAAGCTTGGAGTTACAGGACTCGATAAAAGAAAAGATAGAAATGATAAAAGATAAATATCACTCCCCATACAAAAGATTGATACTCCCCCTTAAACGGAACTCCCCCCTGAATCATATGACGACGATGCCTCTCTTCTTGACTTGTATTCTGCAGGCTGTAAATTCTCGAGTTTTGAAGATGGTCTTGTGGAGTGCATCTGGAATGAAGAACATCTGAAATGGAACTTGAATATTGCAGCAGTGATTTGCCACTTGGAGCAGACGATCATCAATACCACGACTACGCCAACTTCACTGGAATACGTACTTAACGCGGCATGAACGCGGATCTCCAATGATGATGTAGTAGTAGTGGTGTCTTCAAAGCGTCTGAGAAGACGTGCATAACGTGGCACGAACACGAACGGACGATATGTTGGTGATACGATGTAGGCACCATAACTCTGTCACATGAACCTTGGGGGCTTGACGGGAAAGGAGATATCAGCCATCAAGGAAAGTCCCAAGAAGATCAGCGGAAGGCAATGCTAATACAGTAGATGCAACTCAAAGAAGACGTGATAAAAATAGCTCAGTGACGATAAAATTGGATGAATCAACCTTGCAGATGTAGACTTGGCAGGCTTGAAATTGCTGAGCTTCTGAGAAGTCTGAAAAAAGCACCCATATGTCTCTCAAGAATGCAGCAAGAGTGATCAACTGAACCACCATTACCACCGAAGGAATAGGAACCAAGAGGGCTGAAATATGCATAGCAAACTCTTGTCTTGACGTACATAATGCGGTACGAATGCGAGAAGCTCGATGTCAACACTGCAGTTGAGATCCGTCAATGTTGTATGAAAGTGCAGAACAATACGAAGCTCCATAGTAGCCTGGAATAAGTAGCCTGAATACATATATCATCTCTTCTCATACTCTCTTTCTCATACATATTCTCTCACTCTCTCTCTCTCTTCTCATCTCTTCCTCTCCTCTCCATCTCCCTCGCACACCAAATACGACGAGTGAAGTGTTTGGTGTGGAGAAATAGATATATGACCCCCCCGCACATGAAAAAAGGGATACACACATGATGGGTGGGAAAGGAATAAGTGGATTTGAGAGGAATTTGTGATATGGAGATGTATAATATGTGGAGAATGAAACTGATAACTGGAGAGAATATGCTAAATGGGTCAATGTAAGATCCAGGTAGAAAATTAAATGGATCTAATCCTGACCCGAAAAGGGAATTTTGTTTGGCCCATTAGGGCAACAAATTTGGGGGTGCGGATGCGGAGCCCTGCGAAAAATCTGATTAGGCTTAAAATTGGATCCGATTAGCCAAAGACAGATCTGAGTAAGGATCCTAATATCATAAGTATTGGAGGACGTCAGAAACTTGGGAGAAGATAGAAAAATTAGGGGTAATGGAGCATCTCTCTAAGCAGAAGCAAGGCGACAACAATAGATAGAGATAATGGATGGTGATGGTGAGATAAATAGTAGCAATGTGGAGCAGCGGATGGGGGCATGGATTATGTCGTTCGGCTGATGTAGCACTTAGCCGCATCGAAGGAGATGATTACGGTCTCCTGCGTGGCTCCGGAGATATTGCATGTCATGAGGCTGCATGCGGAGCCAAGTGTAGAGCCTCTCCATGACAGGTGGCAAAGGCTGGTGCAGAGGACGCCAGGGCCGCACGGCCAGATGGTGGTAGAAGCACGGCTAGATGACGACTGCTTCTCCTATAGACCGACGATTTTGGTGGATGTCGTTTGCTGGAGGAGGTGGCAGAGGTTGCTAGTGAAGGTTGTCGCTGCTAATTAGCAGCATCGGCTGATCGACGGCACATGGGAAGGCAACGACGGTTGTTGTCCCGGCATCCACCAAAACCGGTTGATCAGCTGGTGCTGGCTGCGACTAGTGGCGATGGATATTGCTGTTGGTTGGTGACCGGCAGCAGTGGACTGTTGTTGGATGTTGTCGGCGGTGGTGCCGCTTCTCTTATCGACATAGCTGCTCCTGGGATTGGCGGTGGTTGCGGCTAGAGGCGACGACAATATTGTTGTTGGGAACCAGCAGTCATGCTGTTGGTCGGAAGTGCTTGCGCAAAACGTGGCGGCGACGAGAGTGATGCAGATAGCCAGGAAGGGTAGCGCCGGCGTACAGAAAGAAAATTGGATTGTTAAGAAAGGAGAATAGATACAACCATGGAGGTCGGGATATGCCTAGCGGGCAGCCGGCCTAAACCATGGCAATGGCGGCGGCCGCCCACAGGCGAAGGCGCCCCCTCTGTTTCTTTCTCTCGGAGAGAGAGGCGACGGCTAGGGTTGTGTGCACGCCGGAGAGGAGAGGGAAGAGGGGCGGCAGCTAGGTTAGGGTTCCCTAGGAGCGAACGTGCTCTGATACCATGTGAAAGAATATTGTATTGGACTGATTCGATCAATAAAAGAGGTACAATCATGTCCTATATATAGGAGCAAGGGAGGAACCCTGAGACTTGTGTCCCAAGTAATCTAAACGGACCGAGATACTAAAGGCCCACTAACTAATTAACCTATTAACTAAATAGGCTAATATATACTCTTTAACGCTACTTGTTTATAGCTCGCATTTGTTCTATATATGTGGTGTTTCATCTGCATAAATCATAGTCAAAGCATATGTTAAGATTATAAAAACATAAGTTTTTTTTCAAATGCTTCAATTTGCAAAGAGGAGGTGAAGTTAAAAATGTTAAATGGTGTTAGGTCTACACCAAATCTTACAAGACTTGTGGTAGATCTAGTCGAGGAATAGATCTCCTACTCTTTCACTACAAAACGAAGAACACCATATTCAATGTCAAGAGCGGTTTCTTACCAAGTTCTTCAATCCTTCACCAAAAAAAATGAGTCATCAAGGAGACTTCCTCTCCCCGACCCCTCATTTCAGTCTAGTTTCTGAAGATAACAACCTAGTTGTTCAAACAACCTGTCTTCTTGACAATCCTTGTAGTATTTGTTACTACAAGGATTGTCAAGAAGACAGGTTGTTCGAACAACTAGGTTGTTTTCTTCAGAAACTAGACTGAAATTGTCGACATGGGTAAAAAAAGTAGGCAACAAGATGGAACATGGAAATTTACAAGGTCTCAGTGTCGAAAGGCGTAGACATGGACAAAATCGAGGATTAATCGCTAAATATCGAGGATGTTTAGTGCCATGTTTTGAAGTATGGTCTTATACAAACTCTAAATCAAAGAAACAAGAACTTCCTTGATCCAGTCGATCCAAATGATAAGAAATATACCGTAGAAACATGAAATTGATGGAATCAATAAATTGTAGCAAAAGTTAAGAAAATATCATTAGTGTTTATATATCTTATGATGTCCACTGATATCTATAGTAGTTTCAGACCTAAAGCAATAATATTGAACCCCTTCGAACAGAAGATACTATGTCAAAGGTCCCAAATCTCTGTCCGACATGTATTAGATGCTGACACTTCTGGGAGAAAAACTACATACTGAATATTTCCCAGTTGTATCCTATGTCTCTTGGTGTTCCTAGTTTTGTGGAGAACAATAAAAGGTTAACATATATTGGCTTTTCTTGTAAGTCTTTAGGCTGCCCTTTCCTCTTGATCTACTACTAGGTTTAAGAGATAAATTTTGTATAAATAGCTTTGCCCTGTCATTTCAAAGATAGAATGAAATCAAGTGACACTTAACCACAACAAACATTATCATTCATATCTTTTGCATCCATTATTTTTTTACTGGGCCAGAACTTATGAGCATTTTTGTTCCTTGAGTTTTGATAATTGTATTTAAGGTTGCTCAACAGCTACAAAGTAGGATAGAATGACATGGTTAATGAGTCAAGCATCTAGAATAGGATTAAATACACCACCATTATAATTACATTTCCATGGGATTACAAAAGGTACATCTATTAAACATTCATTTATAATTTTTTACTACTACCATATACATTTTTTTCTTTGTCATTCTGCATGTATCCTATTTTTTTTTAAATGGATGTGTCTCGTGTCTGTGCCTATCTATGTTTGTGTCTAGAATTGTTTTCATGCTTCCTAGTTAAACCGACAAAAAAGGGGAAGACAAATTCTTTAGAAAACCTAAAGATGATTTGAGCTTTGATATAGGGGTAATTAGCTAGAGCAGCAGGTGTTGTAGCAAACTGATTGCAAAAGAAGGTAAAACAGCCACATTAAGATTATCTGCTGAGGCATTGAACCTAATGGCTATATTGCGTTTGCTTATAAAGGAAATTCTTGACATTCCCTACCCCCTATATATCAGGTTGCAGCCTCGGTAGCCCTCACACCAATGCTAAAGTTCTCCCGCAGCGGAAAACGAGTGAGCCCCGGTTGGAGCTGCCACAAGGAGCAACCAGTGTGTAGGGGTTGAGGTGTCATTTTCAGCAAGAGATGGAGGAACATATTTCCTCTGGCACCCTCACTTCACTTAATTCTTGATCAAGAGATGGTTAAAAACTCGTTGAATGACGACACTCATGAGATGAAGATGTGAAACAAAGGTTAAGTGAGAAAAAACCTAGTGTAAAAAGTGAAAACTGACTTTTTATGAGATACCCTAATACAAACAATTTTGAATTAGTCAAGATTCCCAATAGGATTATTTGTGAACCAACAAAGAAAGATATATAAGAAATCTGAGGTTCTGTTGTGGATGATGAAAAATTGGTTGTTTTAGGGGATAAATGGAATTCATACTTGGGATTTCATGGATATATGAATAGATTGAGAGCATAAGATAAGAGGAAAGTCCATTATACAAAGAGAACCCCATTTAACCATGATACGGCGGATGTCTATATGAATAAGATATTGTTAAATCTTATGAACTTGAGTGATACGTTTCAAACAGATAAACAAATACTTGAAACCTAGACTTACCAAATGTAAGAAGTATTTAGTAAAAAATTATAAGTTAGTACCAAATAAGAAGCTAATAGACAAAATCTTGTGATTTTGAGTTTGGATTTGTAGCCAAGAGTAATAAATTCTGGGAATTAGAGTAACTAATAAGAGATGTGTATGGCTAGTTAGGAGGTTGGATATAATGCATGCATATTGTAACCCACCATTTTGACTAAATTTGAGATGACAAGGTATAGGGAATGAAAAATAATTAATTTTGTGAAGTCAAGTTTGTGTCCATAACCTCAAATTTTGAAATGATTGTGAATAAATTGGTCTTAACATGGAAAATACAACCTGAATTAAATTCATTTAATTCCCAAATACCAACTACTCAAATACCTCTTAAATTGATAAATGGGCAAAGTTTCAGTTTTAACTAATGATGAGGCGTATCTTAACTAATGATGTCTATATAGGTTAAGCTAATGGCATCTCACCGTATGATAGGTATAATATTTGGCTAGGTCATACATGATTACTCTAACAAAAACTTTACAATCTTATTGGTATAGACACGGTAGTAAGTCCATGCAATAATATCTAAACTGTATGAATAATTAAGTAATGACTCATGACTAAAGAAACCCACAAAAATAATGCAATCCACCATAAAGCATCAAATGTTGAGATACTTATCTAATATCTCCTACAACTAAACCCTACATGGTCCCCCGCTGCCTTGGTTTAACTGAACCAGATTAGCCTAGTCGTAGCCACAGACCAGCTGTGACCTAACCTGAGGTTACTGAGAAACCAAAACCCCAGGCCCTAGACAAAGCCCATAATCACATGGGAGCTGGTACGTCTAAGTGATCCTACAGGGGTTTGGCTATCCGGTACAGGAAGGGCCAAAACATCTGCACCTTTTTCCTAAGGATCGGACCTGCGACCCTGGGAAAGGTGGCAAATCTATCCTGTGCAGCGCCAGGCCTTGGCGGGCAAGTCTGAGTGGTCCATTTTAAGAAATATTTTTTGTGATATATATGTTGAAATCAGATCTGATAAGTAAAAAAAGATACTGATGGGAGTAAATATGTTAAAGAGCAGAGCAAGCTAGTTTATTAACAAAGCTGTATCCAGATATGAGAAAGAGCAAGCAAATTTATTAATAAAATCATAAGTTGATTTGAAGTAAAAGCTATACAATTGTTTTTAAGGTGTGAGAGAAAACGGGAAACCACATACTAAGAATGATATGGGTAAGAATAAAGATATAATCAGTCATTCACAAAGAGTTGATATGATGATGATAAAGAAAAGGATTGTGTATCCCCTGAGGTTCCAAGGGGACGGCAGTGGAACAAATTTCAGACGAGCGTAGAGCTGGGAAGAAGATTCTTATTTTATGTTGGAGTGCCCACCTTTCTGCTTCTACTGCCTATGATGTGAGTGGATCTACTTCACACTGCTTCTGTTTGTAGTCGCCTATGTCCAGTAGCCTATGCCCAGAATTGCATAGGCATATCTCTCTTCTCTGTTGATACCACATCTCTTTCGATCATGGTAGTTGTGCCTCTAATTAGTTCTGAGAATCTGTCTTCAATTGACCACCATGAAGCTTGATGGATGCGACTGTCACTCTCGGTGCCTCGCTCTTGAGACTTATGCCATGTCTCAAGGGAAAAATAAACATCTAACTGCTCCTATCCCTGAGAAGCTAGTTGCTAGAAAAGATAGGAAGACTTCTGATATTGAAACAAAGATGTATGATTATTTGGTTCGGGATGACTACACTGTTATGACAAACTCATTCGCTTGTCATCCGCATGAGTGTGGGACAAAATTTCCCACATTTACTCTCATAAAAGGAATCCATCAAATGTGTCAGATACTTGCAAGAGTTTGACACAGTTGCATAATTCCTCTAATTCTGGCATAGATGATTACTTTTGTCTTTGGCTTTGAGATGGACTTGAAATCTACCATCGTTTAACTACTAATTTGTCCAATTCCAAAAAGCAACATCAGGATCTACAACTCATTCAGTTTTTTGCTGGACTTCCAATTCCTACTCTGGAATTGTTGGTTGGATACTTTCTGATGATCCTCTATCAAAACTATATGCTATGTATAAGTGTGTAAAATGCTTCCTAATTAAAAATTTTGATTCTTCGACAGCTCATGTTTCATCTTCCCTTGCTGTGTCATGGTCGAAGCAAAGACCAAAGCCCAAGGCCGCAGCTGAAGTCGGTCATGGCTGAGGCCAGATTGGTTCACATCACTGCAATTTCTATGGCACACGACAATCACACCGAGGAGAAATGTTGGGCCAAGCATGACACACCGCTGTGGGCAAATCGAGTGTCATTAGTGGTGGACGGCCCTTCTATTAATACTACATATTTGATTCCAGCGGAGGTTGAGCATCTGCTCAAGAAGAGACTTGGGAGTTCTACCATTGTTGTGGTGTCTAAAGTGTCTCATCTTGAAGGAGCTTTGCCTTCCTGAATTCACCGGCCTCGTATGGTAATCATTGTTGGATGATTTACTCTGGAGCTTTCTTCCATGTCGCTAACAATTCCACATATTTTTCTGACCTAACTAGAACCACAGCAATCTCTCTTGTTATGCTTGTCAATGGCTCTGAGGCAGTGGTTTTGGGTGTTGGGACTGCCAACCCCTTAACTAGCCTTTCTCTCTCTTCTACTCTTTTATTCCTAAATTTCCATTAAACTTGTTGACAAGTGTGTGGGACACTGTAATCGTTGTTGTATATTGATATGTACACCCATGTCCTAAATATATAGGAGAGAAGGCAAACACAAGGAAGTGAACTAAACCCTAATGGGCCACGGAAAACAGGCCCATGTACATTATAGACTAATCAAACTATTAACTAAATAGGCTAATACTTTCCAACACTCCCCCTCAAGTTGGATCATGGGTGAACACATGTCCAAGCTTGGATTTACATGACTCGATTAAACGATAAAAGATAGAAATGATAAATGAAAGATAGAAATGTCACTCCTCATACAAAAATTGTTATTCCCCCTTAAACAATATTCCTAACTAAACATATGACGACACCTCTTTGAGATGTGTTTTGCAGGCTGGAAATGCTCGATCTTTTTGGAAAAGGTCTTTCTTTTGAAGTGCATCTAGAGTAAAGAATATCTGCAGAAGAGAATCATATATACCACGACCACGCCATCTTCACTGGAGAGGAATATGTGAGTGTATAAGCGCACATCAACACATCCCACGTACATAATGCGGCATGAATTTGGAGATAACAATGTCGTTGTAGCAGTAGTGGTGTCTTCAAATCGTACGAGAAGTGTAGCCAACTGGAATTAGCACAGAAGACTACAAACGTGCATAACGTGGCACGAACACGCTTGACGAGGTGTTGAAGTGTCGTCTCAACACGTAGAAGTAGTAGATGCAACTCGGAGAAGACGTAACAAAGTAGCTCGGTGAGGATAACTCTGCATGAATCCTTGTAGATACAAAATGTGCAGGCTAGAAGATAACGAGCTTCGAAGAAATCTGATTCAGAAGCAACCATCTATCTCACCATTAACACCAGAGAGAACAAGAGGTCGGAATTAGCCGTAACAACTCTTGTCTTGTCTCATGAGAATACGGCATGGATGATCAACTGGAACGTCATCAACACCAAAGGGAACAATAGGCCGGAATCATCCGCAACAGCTCTGGTCCTAATGTACATAATGCGGTACGAACACGAGAATCGTGGTTGCAATGTTGCAACAAAGATCCTTCAAAGCTGCCTAAAAGTGAAGAGCAGACGTGATGAACAATACGAAGCTCCATGATGATAGCCTGGAATATCATCTCACTCATCTGTTGTCTATCTCCTCATATGCTCTCTCTCTCGTGTTCTCCTCATACCCTCCTCTCTCTCTCCTCTATATCTCTCCCGCATACCAAATACAACGAGAGTAGGTAAATGGTGTGGAAAAGAGAAATATCACTTCCTCGCACGTGGAAGATGCACACAGGATGGATGGGAGGGTGGGAAAGGGAAAAGGTACAACGAGAGGTGTAGTATGTAGAGAAGAGTAGAACAAAAATACTACCAGAATAGAAACTCAGTAGAAATAGGAGGAGAACTACTAGAATGGAACTCGGTAGGAAAAGGAGTGGCAAGACCGGAATGGATCTCGGTAGGGAAACCGATAACCGAAGTCAATAAGCAAAACAACCAGTTTATAAGATATGGATAGAGAAATTAAAAGGATCTTTTCTTGACCTGAAAAGGACATTTGTCCAACCCTTAGGCTGGCAAATGTAGGGGTGCGGGTATGGAGCCCCCGTGAAAAATTTTAGGGCTAGGTCAAGAAAAAATAGGATGTGATTATCATTAGGTATTGAAGAAGAGATAGACCTTTGGAGGAAGTCATACCTTGTGTTTGAAACAGGACTTTTGCAACACGTCGTGTAGGGTGCAAACACACCATGTAGATTGTCGGGGATGAGAGGTAGACTCTTGATGACATGTTGTGAGGTTTTTGACACGCCGTGTAGCTCCTTAGCTAAAAATGATTGACTCCTTGCAACATGTCATGTAGGGATCCTAAACACAGTGTAGGATGTCAGAGGCGTAAACCAGACCTCCGTCGACTCATCGTGCTGGATGTCAACTGATGTGTGACTTGCAATTTGGGCGAACTCGAAGATGACAGACTCTCTCCGATACGCCGTGTTGGTCTTCAACACGCCGTGTGACTTGCTATCTGGACGAACCTTTGTGTCGCTGAGTGAATTCTAGACTGCTACACGCCGTGTTGGTTGGCCAACATGTCGTGTAGGATGTGGGTGAAGCATGATCTGACAAAAATTAGCGATGTCAAGGAGACAAAAAAACCTAGGAATCAGCATCATGGGTCGACGGGAATTAGAGACGTCTTTTCTACTCCTATAGATCATATGAACATGAAAAGTGGAAGTTCCTTGCTTGACCATGACTCAAACTAATAGGAATTAGCGTTGTCCAATGTCTCGAGAAGTGGTGTAGCGGTGGAGTGATGGGCGAACGTCAGCTTTGGGCAAAAGGCGGTGAACATGGTGGAGGTTGTTGGAGACGATTGCTAGAGCGAAAGGCAGATATGAGTTGGTATGGTTGTTTCAATAGTGGCGGCAACGTTCGAAGAACTTGGGGAAAGTGACAACTTGATGATGACGGCCACGAGGGAGCCTCGATGGCTACTTTGACTGTGGATCGAAAAGCATAGATGGTGAGAGGAAGGATGGAGTCAGCGCATAGATGAAAATCTATGTGAAAGGGGAAGAGATGCGACCATGGAGGCCGGGATGTGCCTGTCGGTCAGCCGACCTAAGCCATGGAGATGGCGGTTGCCCGCAAGCGGGCGCTATCTCTGTTGCACTCTCTAGGAAGGAGGGGTGGCGGCTAGGACAGCATCAAGCGTGGAAAGATGAGAGGGAAACGAAGTCGGCGGCTAGGGTCAGATCCCCAGGGCACACTCTGATACCATGTTGACAAGTGTGTGGGACATTGTAATCGTTGTTGTATATTGATATGTACATTCGCATCTTGTATATAGGAGAAGAGGTGATTATAAGGAAGCAGACAAAACCCTAACGGGTCAAGGCAAACAAGCCCATGTACATAATAGACTAATTAACCTATTAACTAAATAGGCTAATAATTTCTAACAAAACTTATCATCTGCCAATACACTTCTAAAATCCTTACAGCATTGTCACCTTTCTACCTAATTCTTGTCATTTTCAGGATGTGTGCACAAGGAGGATTGCAGGCACTAAGGACCTGATGGTCTCTACCATTTGGATTCTATAGTCATGTTTTTTATTGTGTTGCATTATCCAACTGTCTAACCTTTACAATGGCATTACCACCTGGGTCATCTGTTTTTTGAGAAATTGCGAGCCCAGTTGCATCACTATGTCTTTTAAGTGTGAATTGTGTCAACTTGGAAAGCAAACTCGAGTTGTCTATCTAATCTCAGTCAAGCAATAGAAAGAAAGTCTCAATAGTGTCATCTAAGTATATCCTTTACCACCAAGCAGGATTTAAGACACTCAATATTGTCATCTGGTTGATATTTAATAGGAAAAATCCAACGGCACCCACCACAGGATCGCAATCAGTAGGGGGTTCAACAAGATCCCAAGTGCGTTTATCAGAGAATACACTAATAGGCATAAACTAATAAGTGGAAGCTTATCAGATATAGGAGCATTTACACAAGGCATATAAGGATCATCGCCATTGTTTAGAATTTCATTGCCATCGGCAAAAATTTTCCAATTATTTCGATGTCGACAGCCAGTGTTTTAAAAAACGCACTGAGCGGCCGCTTAATTGCCAATAGGTCATGTCCGCCTAAAAACCCTCTTAAGCGTCGCTTAAGCAAATTTGAGAAAAGCGGCCGCTTTTTTGCCTTTTTTCCGCTTTTTGCCCACTTTTTTTAAAAAAACTGATGTAAGCATATAACATTAAGTACATTATATGTCCCGATTAGTATTGACTATAATATATTAAACTAGCATACATTAAATGTTCTATTATATACCTAGTTCTAATTTAGAATGCATACTTTGTATGTAAGTTGTAATGATATGGTACTTTTGTGATGTATCCAAGTAAATTATAGATAACTATTATTTAACATACTTTGTTTAAATGTGTTGTTGTAATGTATGACTATTTGATGATGTGCAAATGTAGAAATATATTTGTAAGCTAGCTATGATAGGTCTATTGTTTACTGTTTAGCTATGTAAACATGTGATACAAAATTGTTGTTCCATCTTGTATATACACTTATTATTTTATGTGTAGGGTGCTTAATCATGACAAGTATATTGTTTACTATATTATATAGATACAATCATTGTTGTATAGTTGTGTTGTAAACTATTTGGGTGTTTTATATTGTCTTATATAATGTTTAGATATGTATAAAAATTTCAAAAATATAGTATTTATATACATATGTATGTAATTTTGCATAAAAGTTAATAGGAATTGGAATCCGCTTTTCTAAAAAGTGCTCGCTTAATCGCCCAACTGGCGATTAATCGGCTAAAAGGTCATGTCTGCGCGCTTCCCGCTTCGCACTTTATAAGACCTTGTCGACAACCATCAGATATACAAATGACCAAACATGTCTTCATGTAGGGAATTTCATTAGGAAAATAAATAAATTTCAATATCTTTTTCAAGTTTCAACGAATTAGGTTAACTTTGATAAAAAGGGCTCATTTCGTCCCCCATTTCGGTAAAACATGACAAAAACATAAGTTATTTTTCGAGAAACGAGGTACCATTTCTGCAGATTTTACAATATGACTCTTTAGGCTTTGGAGGAGCAAACTAAGTTATGCTTCTTCTCTTCCTAGCCTAATTCTACCTCTCCTAATTATCACACTTCTATAAATATCAACTAAGGAAATATTTAGAAATGGATTCGGGAGTTGTATCCACGGCTATGATGACCCGCTAGCGTTCATTTCAGAGGTCACATGATTTATAATGATAGTGCCCAAAATTAGCATGGCCACCGAGATACCTCGTATTTATGCCTTTTATCAATCACACCTCTAACTTAGAGTCCTCCTCTTGGCTCTAGCTAGTGTTAACATATTTAGATTTATGTTATTTATTTTGTGCTCTTTAGTGTCTTGTATTTTATCCCATATTGGTGAACTTTGCTTTCACTGACTCCTATCCTATATAAGGAGGGGGTCGGTGCTTGTATTCTTTAACTCGATAATAGAATCATATTCTGATCACATGGTATCAGAGCGGTTTGATCCACCCTAAGTCCTTCTAACCTAATGCTACCTCTTCCCCCCATCTACCCCCCCCCCTTTTTCCTCCTTTCCTTTTCTCCTTCCTGCTCCAAGCCTCTCCCTTTCTTGCCGCTGCTCCGCCTCCTTTTTCCTTCCCCGTCATTGCTCCATCTTCTCTCCATTCCACCCACCTATCATCTCATGTCGGATCCACGTTGTCCCTGCTCTACGTTGTCCACCCGCGCTTCCTTTCACCCCCGCATCCACAGGCTATTGCCTATCACCCTCAGCAACCCCACAGCCCGCTGCCTATCATCCCCTTCCCACTGCCCCTCCAGTCGCCGCCATAAGCTACCCGCCAGCCACCGTAAGCCACCCCCTCCCTGCCGCCTATCACCCTCTGATCTTCCGCCTTCAGCCCCTCTACGATATCCACCCCCACCACATCTACCCAGCAACCCCCTGCCATATCCACCTACAACCCTCCACCTCACCTACATATCATGTCCACCACATCATCCTCCCTCTACAACATCTTGTTTCCTTTTGATTCCGCCTTTCCTCACTTATTCCTGGCTGCTCCTAGTATAAAAACCACCTCTTCTTGGTTAGATTAAATTCTTAGGAGGGACTTTCTCCCTTCCATCAACCTTCGCCACATGTCAGTCTAATTGACGATGTGGCATTGGTCTTAGGGGTGAGCAAATCTCGGTCCAGACCGCAAAACCGGACCGGACCGCTCAATTCGGTCCGGTTCGGTCCGGTCCATTTCAACTTCGGTCCGGTCCGCGGTCCAATAAATTTGATAAATTCGGTCTTCGGTCCGGTCCGGTCCGGTCCGGTCTGGTCCAAAACCGGTCCGGTCCGGTCCGGACCGCAGACTAACTTTTATATATAATCCATATATATTTGAAGGTGTATTCTATAATAACTACAAATAAAGTACATATATAAGTACTACTAGTATAAATGTTTGATACTAAAGTTATATAATTGTTAGAAGTGACTAAGATTATCAACTTTGTATAATTAAATAAGTTGTAAAACATCTAAAAAAGGCTGATTGCGGTCCAAACGGTCCGGTCCGGTCCGGTCCGCGGTCAAAACGGTCCGGTCCCGGTCCGGTCCGACCACCAAACGGTCCGGTCAACGGTCCAAAAATTATTGATTTTCGGTCCTCGGTCCGGTCCGGTTTTGGACCGATGCTCACCCCTAATTGGTCTATTAATTAAAATTCTTAATTCCCATTCTTTGGGTCTCTAAACTCTTCCGGTGGTACCTTGTGTGATGGTTCATGCCCTTCTAAACTGATAACTTGTGTGGATTGATCAAGAAATGCATTCCATCATGGCCTCTAATGATAACTTAAGAACTCTCCGTGTGACCACAATAAAATTGGATGGTACTAACTACCATATGTGATCAGCTTCTTTTTGGGTTGTACTACAAGGCCCAAGGCCAGTACTCTCATCTTATCACTAATGCACATGTTACTCCGGTTGAGATTGCTGATGAGAAAACCAAGCAGTCCTATAACTTGCAAGTCAAAGATGACTCTGGAGTAATGAACTAGATGGTCAACATTGTAGAACCTAAAATCAGTCAATCCCTTCTCAGACTTCGAACTACTAAGGCCATGTAGGATTAGTTATCTCATGTTTACTCACATTAACAAAAACCTAAAAAGGTGTTTTGAAATCTTTAACATTTGGCTAAAAAGAATTCTCAAAAGATTCCTTAGTTGAGGATCATTGTAATCAATGTTATGCTCTTTGGGATGAACTTGAAGTGTACCATCCTGACTTCTGACATCACTGAAATCTGAAGGCAGCGAAATGAACTGGTACAATTCCTCATTGGCCTACGTGCTTCCTTTATAAGAGTCATGGGTCAAATCCTATCAAATGATCCACTACCTAAACTGCAAGATCTCCTAAAACTGGTCCAACGCCTATCGTTTGTTTCTTCTTCTCGTGTTGGTTCCGTTGACACGTCGACTCTTGCAATACGTTTTGGTGATTCTGATTGAGGCCATGGTAGAGGATGTGGTCATTTTGGCCCGGCAGGACCTGGACGTGGCCAACCCCCTTCTGGATTGGGACGTGGTCAGCCCTCCAGTAGACCTATCAACACCCCCCTCTTGGATCCCGTTATCATAACTTTTGTGGGCGAAATAATCACAAAGAAGATTGTTGCTAGGTGAAACATGGTTACCCCAACACATGGGCTGATCAGGCGTTTACAAACTACACTGAGGACTAATTGGCCCAAACCTCTACTGCTTTTTCCGATTGGGTCCGAGCTGAATTTAAAAAACGTTTCCAAGAACGACTCCCGGATGGTGATTTTTCCTTTCTAGCATCCTCGGCACGTTATGGTAAAAACAAATGGGTCATCAAGATTGGTGCTTCTACTCATATTTTTTGCAATTCAAAACTTTTTTCTAGTAAGACTACTTCCACTATTCCACCTATAACCGTTGTTGATGGCACTCAAGACCCGGTACATGGGGTTGGTAATATTTGAACTACAAACAACTTCTTGTTCATATCTGCATTACATGTTCCTCACTTTCCTCGGAATCTTCTTTCTATTAGTAAAATTGTTAAACAACTTCAGTGTTCTATTACGTTTAACCTGATGGATGTGTCTTTCAGTTTGAGTATCTCCGCACAAGGATGAGGATAGGTTCGGGCCATGAGGGACCAGACGGATTATACTATCTTGATGCTCCACATATTGTTGCACTTCTCTCTTCAAATGTTTTGGGACTTCAGTGGCACTACAAATTGGCACTTCCATCAGCATCCAAACTAACGCACCTTCTGTATCTGAAACTTTGTTTAGATGTGAAGCTTGCCAATTAGGAAAACAAACTCGATGTGTTTTTCCTAGAAAAATGACTCTATCTTCAAAATCTATTTTGATATTGTCCATGTTGATATATGGCACCATGTTCGGTCACAAGTGTAATTAGATTTCGTTACTTTATGATCTTTATCAATGATTTCTCTCGGGCTACTTGTTTGTTCTACTTAAAGACAAGGAACATGTTCTTGACAGTATTCGACTTGTATGTTAGTGCGGAGGTTGTATTTTTTTTAGGATACATAGTATTTTTCTACTATGGGTTTGACTTTGTCTACGGATCTGCTTGTTGATACCCCACTTCCTGTTCATTTTGAACTAGAATCTCCGAAGCCTGTTGTTCCTACTACTGATGTTCCTCTCAAGGTTTACCAAAGATGCCGCCTAGGAAGCACGGGCACTTCAAAACAGGTGTTGTACCGGTGCATGTATTGGACATCCACTTCGTGGACACACCTAAATAGGTATTAAACGCTTCTCCAGCAGTGTGTAGAATTTTTTTTTTCTTTTTACAGGCGGACACAGCTTGGACATGACTTTGACACGGCTAGGACACGGTCAGGCCCATTTATAGCCCACATAAAAATCTAAGATTAGACATCAGTTGCATTCTTGATATTCTTATCACATGTCTAAGTTTAGGTCAAATCCAGCTCTGTTAGCAATAGGACTTGGGCAGCAGTTGGATTCATGCTATTCTTATTGCATATCTAAGTTTAGAGCAGCAGCAGCTGTCTCCCTATTCTTATTTTCATTCAATATCTCGACTCATTCATCTATTCTTGGGCTTGGGGCTCTCCTCTATTTCTGGAAAACTGATCAACTAAGGTAAACTATCAACCTTTATCCATTGTTACCTTGTTCTATTAATGTCTCTATGTTTATCACTTTCTTGAATAAGCAGTAGTGCATTTAAATTAAATGTTGTTGTGTATCTATATAAATTCCTTATGAACAGTCTGACAATATGAATTTAACTTTGTTATTAGTACACGTGTAACTAATGAGTACTAACTACTGACTTACATACTCTATATATGTCCAAATGGCCAATGTTTCGAAACTCAGCAGCTCAATACATCATTGGAAGTGAATATGTGAAGTCCATTCTTGGACTAGGCTACTGCAACTACAAAACTTGCTTACTGTTATTAAATTCCTCAAATCTTTCTATCTTTTGACTAATTTAGATTTCAAAGTTCACACGTAAAGTTCTTGGGGTTTGTTTACATCATTCATATGAGTCCCATCATAAGTCTTCTTAAAATCTTAAAATTGAATTCCACCTTTCATGTTACAATCTCTCTTATTTAATCTACCAGTCTGTCTTCTCATATCTAATCTTTATCTCTCATCGTGTTTGGGTATCATACATGAAAATTGAATGGAATCAAATTGTCTTTTTTGAAAGTTGTATTTGACATAAAAATCAAATGACCTCTTTTATGGATATTCTACTTCAGTATTTCAATGTTGTGGTTATACAATTGCCAATTAGTTTCAATTTTTGAGTTTATCTTAAATGAAGTTAGATTATCTTGTTTCGCATTTCTTATGACTATATAAATACATATGTATAATTAGTCCATAGCTGTGTGTCCTATATTTTCTAAAATTGGCATGTCGTGTTTGTGTCCATGGATGTGTCTGTGTAATGCCTATCTACGGAATTAAAGAAGAAATATTGCTAAAAACTAAAAGGGAATAATTTGCATTCATCAACTGTGTCTCTACATGAACGCAAATAGAGCCTTTACATAGGCTTCTAAAAGAAAGACTAAACGGGCGGTAGCCAATGTGGGACTAAACCACTTGACTTTACAAGAGCCCAAAAAGAGAAAAAAATGACATAATAAAATTATAGAAAGAATGGGAATTGCTTATTAGATATTTTAACAAGTGTACAATACAGTCTCTTATATAACAGAAGAGTGTAGAGACTAAAGCAGAGATGAGCAATATGGGACTAAACTACTGAAGTAAAAACATAAGTGAGGCACATGACACTCAACAAAACACAACATATCTCTATACTCCCCCTCAAGCTGGAGCGTAGATGTCGAACATGCCCAGTTTATCCACTAGATTCTGAAAACGAGCTTTAGGAAGAATCTTGGTGAAGATGTCTGCTACTTGTTTTTCAATGCTGAGATATGGAGTGCAAATCCGGCCAGAAAGAACTGTTTCTCGAACAAAGTGAAAGTCAACCTCAATATATTTCGTCCTCTCATGAAAAGTGGGGTTGCTCGCAATAAAAACGGAGGCCTTGTTCTCATAAAACATCGATATAGGGCTGGAATAGGATATATCGAACTCCTAGAGGAGACTTTGGACCCACAGAAGTTCACATGCAGTATGAGTCATAGCTCTGTATTCTGCCTCTGCACTGGATCTGGCTACGACAGTCTGCTTTTTGCTTCGCTAGGTAATAAGATTTTCACCCACAAATGTACAATACCCTGACGTTGACTTACGATCAGAACGACTTCCTGCATAGTCAGAGTCTGAAAAACCAGATAAATTACAGTGGCCATACTTCTTATACAACAAGCCTTTGCCTGGAGAGATTTTAAGGATAACACAGAATGTGACATATAGCATCCCAATGACACTGTTGAGGTTTATCAAGATACTTGTTGATGAATCCTACGACAGCAGTGAGATCAGCTCTTGTGACCGTCAGATAAATAAGCTTGCCTACCAGCCTTCTGAACTGGTGATGATCAGCATAGGGAGGAGAATTTTCATCGCCTCAATCCATATTTGGGTCAAGGGGGGTGTTGGCTGGTTTGCAGCCAAGCATACCAGTTTCCTACAAGAGATCCAAGTACATATTTCCGTTGAGAGAGACACAGCCCTACAGATGAACTGGAAACCTCAATGCCTAAGAAATATCTCAGTTTTCCAAGATCTTTAGTGACAAAGTGCTTTTCTAAGTAGGTTTTAGCTATCTGTATACCCACAATATCACTGCCAAATAAGATAATATCGTCAACATAAACAATAAGAATGACTAGTCCAACCACTATTTTGCGGATAAAGACTGAATGATCTGAGTGAGAACGAAGGAAGCCAAAAGTGACTAAGATCTGGTTGAGTTTGTCAAACCAAGCACGTGGGCTCTGTTTGAGACCGTAGATGGCCTGTTTCAGTTTACAGACTTTTAGGCTGCGTTTGGCACGGGACCGAAACCCGGTTTAGCCTTGTCTTTATGTGCCAACCCCGCCAAACAAGTGCCGGTTTGAGGTTGATTTTTGTTTGGTTCGCAATCCTGAAAAAGTCCCGTTTTGGGATAACGGAATCCCCTAACCCGGGTTCTCCCAGTTCCACGAGGGCGGGATTCTGGTTCATAACCCGATTTTCGCGATCTCAGTTCATTTTCGTCTCGCCCTTTCTGTGATGGTGTCATCGCCCCCCGACGCCTCCCCGCCCCTTCGCCTTTCCCCTCTCCCTCTTCTGCTCTCTCTTCTGCTACCTCTCCCGAGAAGTCGACGCCCTCCCAGCAGTTATGACGCCCTCTCCCACCTCTCCCAAGACATGCAGCAGCCCATCGTTTCGTATGGCAGGGCAGTGTCGTATGGATAAGCATGGACAGTGGCGTAGGCGCAACAGCCGGTCAATCAAGCCGACAGAGGGGTACGGTGGGTCGTCTGCAATCGCCGACCTACACCGCCAGTCTAGACGCCGAGAATCAAGCATCATCTGGAGTTGTCATCTCCCATCAAAGCCCCCCTTTTCACTGTGTGCAAACCCAGTAAACCCTAGCAAGGGCAAGCGGTGTCGCTGCTGCTATATAGTGCTGCGATTCATATCTGAACTCCTCCCTGTTCACATTCGTATCCTCCACAAAATCTTCTCTGAAGTCGTCGCTGTCGAGCCCCTGTACTCAGAAGTCGCCCAGCTGCTTGAGAGGTATGTCTTCGCCGACCCTCTTCTTTGTTTCAGTAGGCTAGCGGCTTATGTGTATCGTCCCTCTACATTTGTTGTATGTACCGTCCCTGAGCCGTGCTCCTATCTTCAACCTTGAATTCTGCTGGCTGACCATGTATTTCTCCTGATCAATACGAACACAACCTTGATTTCTGCTGGCTGACCATGTATTTCTCCTGATCAATACGAACACGTTTTCTGTGTAATGAACCAGAAAAGAGCAAAAAAGTATCTCGTCTTTTGGGATATTCCAAGAAAAAATGGATGCATTGAAATGAAATAAGTCGACCATATTGTTATATATTTATATTGACAATTTATTTAATGAGTTCTCCCTGCTAGTAACCTCATTTACAAGGACAGGTTTATATTTTAGGCATAATTGTCTTAGCATATTGTTTGGTCATGGAAGGAAGCCGAATTATATTTTAGGCATGATTGTCTCCCTACATTGAGGTCTGAATCAATAATGAAGGTTTTTTTTGTATAAGCCCTAATTTTGTGCTATCCATTTAAAATGGTCACTATTATGTGCTCATTGTATAAGCCCTAATTTGATTGGTCACTATTTCTTCCATTAAAAATAATATGATGTTGAAACATATATATGAATGCCGACTATAGATCACCTGAATTATGGTGTTGTTTGTTAATCATGTTATAAACATCAATACACGAGCAATGTAGAGCACAACATTCTGCATTGAAATGAAATAGGTCGACCATATGGGATAGGAACAAAATATTTGTTATATATTTATATTGACAATTTAATTAATGAGTTATCCCTGCTAGTAACCTCATTTACAAGGACAGGTTTATATTTTAGGCATGATTGTGTTAGCATATTGTTTGGTCATGGAAGGAACCCGAGAAGTAGATTTATGTTATATCTGTCAGTGTGTTTTCAGTTGTGTTTTCATGTTAATATGTATAATGTATTATGTTTGATAGTTCATTAGTTGTTCAGGTACAAATATCTTATGTAATATATTTGTTTAAGTTGGAACAAGTATGTGTTACAAGCCCTACATTGAGGTCTGAATCAATAATGAAGGTTTTTTTTTGTATAAGCCCTAATTTTGTGCTATCCATTTAAAATGGTCACTATTATGTGCTCATTGTATAAGCCCTAATTTGATTGGTCACCATTTCTTCCATTAAAAATAATATGATGTTGAAACATATATCTGAATGCCGACTATAGATCACCTGAATTATGGTGTTGTTTGTTAATCATGTTATAAACATCAATACACCAGCAATGTAGAGCACAACATTCTGCATTGAAATGAAATAGGTCGACCATATGGGATAGGAACAAAATAATTGTTATATATTTATATTGACAATTTAATTAATGAGTTCTCCCTGCTAGTAACCTCATTTACAAGGACAGGTTTATATTTTAGGCATGATTGTGTTAGCATATTGTTTGGTCATGGAAGGAACCCGAGAAGTAGATTTATGTTATATCTGTCAGTGTGTTTTCAGTTGTGTTTTCATGTTAATATGTATAATGTATTATGTTTGATAGTTCATTAGTTGTTCAGGTACAAATATCTTATGTAATATATTTGTTTAAGTTGGAACAAATATGTGTTACAAGCCCTACATTGAGGTCTGAATCAATAATGAAGGTTTTTTTTGTATAAGCCCTAATTTTGTGCTATCCATTTAAAATGGTCACTATTATGTGCTCATTGTATAAGCCCTAATTTAATTGGTCACTATTTCTTCCATTAAAAATAATATGATGTTGAAACATATATCTGAATGCCGACTATAGATCACCTGAATTATGGTGCTGTTTGTTAATCATGTTATAAACATCAATACACCAGCAATGTAGAGCACAACATTCTGCATTGAAATGAAATAAGTCGACCACATGGGATAGGAACAAAATAATTGTTATATATTTATATTGACAATTTAATTAATGAGTTATCCCTACTAGTAACCTCATTTACAAGGACATGTTTATATTTTAGGCATGATTGTGTTAGCATATTGTTTGGTCATGGAAGGAACCCGAGAAGTAGATTTATGTTATATCTGTCAGTGTGTTTTCAGTTGTGTTTTCATGTTAATATGTATAATGTATTATGTTTGATAGTTCATTAGTTGTTCAGGTACAAATATCTTATGTAATATATTTGTTTTAAGTTGGAACAAGTATGTGTTACAAGCCCTACATTGAGGTCTGAATCAATAATGAAGGTTTTTTTTGTATAAGCCCTAATTTTGTGCTATCCATTTAAAATGGTCACTATTATGTGCTCATTGTATAAGCCCTAATTTGATTGGTCACTATTTCTTCCATTAAAAATAATATGATGTTGAAACATATATCTGAATGTCGACTATAGATCACCTGAATTATGATGTTGTTTGTTAATCATGTTATAAACATCAATACACCAGCAATGTAGAGCACAACATTCTGCATTGAAATGAAATAGGTCGACCATATGGGATAGGAACAAAATAATTGTTATATATTTATATTGACAATTTAATTAATGAGTTCTCCCTGCTAGTAACCTCATTTACAAGGACAGGTTTATATTTTAGGCATGATTGTGTTAGCATATTGTTTGGTCATGGAAGGAACCCGAGAAGTATATTTATGTTATATCTGTCAGTGTGTTTTCAGTTGTGTTTTCATGTTAATATGTATAATGTATTATGTTTGATAGTTCATTAGTTGTTCAGGTACAAATATCTTATGTAATATATTTATTTAAGTTGGAACAAGTATGTGTTACAAGCCCTACATTGAGGTCTAAATCAATAATGAAGGTTTTTTTTGTATAAGCCCTAATTTTGTGCTATCCATTTAAAATGGTCACTATTATGTGCTCATTGTATAAGCCTTAATTTGATTGGTCACTATTTCTTCCATTAAAAATAATATGATGTTGAAACATATATCTGAATGCCGACTATAGATCACCTGAATTATGGTGTTGTTTGTTAATCATGTTATACACATCAATACACCAGCAATGTAGAGCACAACATTCTGCATTGAAATGAAATAGGTCGACCATATGGGATAGGAACAAAATAATTGTTATATATTTATATTGACAATTTAATTAATGAGTTCTCCCTGCTAGTAACCTCATTTACAAGGACAGGTTTATATTTTAGGCATGATTGTGTTAGCATATTGTTTGGTCATGGAAGGAACCCGAGAAGTAGATTTATGTTATATCTGTCAGTGTGTTTTCAGTTGTGTTTTCATGTTAATATGTATAATGTATTATGTTTGATAGTTCATTAGTTGTTCAGGTACAAATATCTTATGTAATATATTTGTTTAAGTTGGAACAAGTATGTGTTACAAGCCCTACATTGAGGTCTGAATCATTCATGTAGGTTTTTTTTATGTCAACTTTTCAAAACTAGAACTGGGACACCCTAATTTTGATCATTCATGTTAGCTTGAATGAATGATTTTAATGTTAGCTTGAATGAATGATTTTAATTTTCATGTACGACCAAAATGTACACCCATTGGTATTATGTTGATTATATTGCAAGTAATCCAACTATTTCGGCTAATCTGTATTCCCTCTGAATTTCTTGTATGTACCGTCCCTAACCCTGTCGCTGGCCGTGCAACTCTATTCAACCTTCAATTCGGCTTCCCAGGTATATCTCATGAGCAATACGAGCACGTTTAATGTGAATGTCATGCTGAATGCTTGCTATTTATGTAGTTTTCCTGTAATGAACATATTGGATGATGCGTTTGCTAAAACCATTTCAAATTTAACAACAATTTTAAATTTGTTGTACAAATTCTGGATCTTATGTCTGGTTGCGGCATTGATGAGACAATATGACATGGGTTATTGCTTTAAACAATTATTGCTTTCAATACAAGTTATTGCTTTCAACTGCGTAGTCTCATAGTAGGTTCGTATAACGGTTTCGTTTAAACAACCATACTAAAGTGATATATCGCAGTGTCATTGGTACTATGGCTACACCCGACCCGAGGTTCCGTATTGTATGGTCGAAAGAGTTGGATGAGGCTCTGGTTGCGGCATTGAGGAGACAATATGACATGGGTAGGTGCGTCGATGGAATATTTACTAGGGACGCGTGGAGGGAGACGCTACGTGATTGGCATATCAGGATGGGGAGGAACGAGGGTACATTGGATCAGTTAAAAACTCGGTGGAAGAACCTCAGGAGAGACTATGCAAAGATAAAACTGGTGGCCAACAAAAGTGGTGTTGGATGGGATGACAACAGGCACAAGCCAATATTGCCTGACACCCCGGAGTGGAGGGAGGCACTTGCGGTATGTCTAATAATATACACTCCCCTGACTATTATATATTAAATTAAACTTGTTAATATTGACCTAATTAGTAGTTGTCTCCTATTTTAGGCAAACAGGGAACTAGCGAGATTGATCAACAAACCATTCTACCACTACCACGACGTCGAGCTGATGGGGGGAGGAACATAGCTAGGGGCCATCATGCAATGTCCTCAACCGATAGACAGCCTCCTTCTGATGATGCATCTGAAGATGATGTTGATGTTGACCTAGATGCATCTGATTCATTTGTCATCCCAAAACTGACCGGTCCAACTGGTCCTACCGGTTTCACTGAAGACATGGTTAATTCTGGGACGCAAAGTGAGGACACCAACGGCGGATCACACAACCAAGGTGTTGGTGCAAGGACTCCCACCACGATCAGACGTAGGAAGCGAGCGTCAAGCTCACTGGACAGTTGTGTCTTGTCTAATGATGTCGTGTCCGAATTCACAAAGGTGTTTGCCAAGGTACATGAGATGGGCAGCGGAATTGCTGTTAGGTCTAATGATAAAGACGAATACCAAACCATTTTGCACCACTTTCATGTAAGCTACCCTGACGCCCCTGTCCCAGTTTTTACCACTCTTGTGCACACCATAAAAGATCCAGCTAACCGTAACATTTACCTAGGCCTTATGGACACCCCACAAAAAATTACCATTTGGTTGCAAGACTTGTGGGAAATGAAGAACACAGCTTCTGCAACTTCTACATCACAATCACCCTTCACGCCACAATCTCCACCGTACTTTTGAGGTTGTGTAATTTATTAAGAACTATATCAGTATCCTGCCTTTTATTTGATGAACTTTATCGAAAATTGTTGTACTATTTTATTCCGTTGGGAACAATCTCTGAACTATGGTACTATGTAATGGTTTATCTTGTTATTTGATATTTGGTCAGTATTTGCTATTTTGTTGCTATAGCCCTAATTTCATTTCTACAATATCTCGATATTTCCCTGATGCGGATAATCGCTTTTAATTATAGACGTGATGGCCGGTATTCATCCATATCAAACAACTGATGACATTCTACAACTACTGGATCTTATGTCTGGTACGGCTAATGACATTGCTAACGCAATATCCTACCAAATAGCTGACCAAATTTCCCACAATATCATGCAAAATTCAGACGTCGCACCCACACACCAACCAATACCGAGATCGGTTAGTATTAGGAGCGGCCATCAAAAGGTTTTAGAAATAATAATCGGCCATGAAAGGAGGGCGTATGATCTCTACCGTATGCTACCCAACACGGTTTTAGCCTTTGTTGACAAACTTGAGGACCGAGGTTTGTTGAAAAGTACCAGAGGTGTGTCATCAGTGGAGGCAGTTTGCTACTTCCTTCAAATGGTTGGCCATGGCCATACCAACCGTGTTTTTGCTGAGGACTACATTCACAGTGGTGAGACCATAAGTAGAAAGTTTAACGAGGTGTTGGATGCAGTGTGTGCTTTGTGCAACGAATATATTGTCATGCCAACTGCATCCACAACTCCGCACCGCCGCATCACCAAGAGTTCAAGATTTTACCCTTACTTCAAGGTATGACCACCACTTAGTTGACCATTGTCCGTTCCATTGTTAATATAACCACTATCGTCATCGTTGAGTGTGGTATTTACTTGCGTATTTCTTATATACTTGTCTTAGGATGCCATTGGGGCAATTGACGGGACACACATCCCCGTTGTGGTGAAGCGTGAAAAGCAGAACCGATATAGGAATAGAAAAGGGAATATTTCCATGAATGTCATGGCTGTAGTAGACTTCTCAATGGAGTTTACATATATCATGACTGGTTGGGAGGGATCTGCTGCTGACCAAAGGGTACTTCACGCAGCTACAACAACAGGCGGGTTCAAAGTACCCGCTGGGAAGTACTATCTTGTTGATGCAGGGTACGCCAACACCAGCCAATTTCTTGCACCATATCGAAACGTTGCTTACCATATAACAGAGTATCGGGGTAACAGAGGGTCATACACAAGCAAAAAGGAAATGTTCAACCACCGACATGCTCAACTACGTAACGTTGTCAAGCGAGCCTTTGGTGTGTTGAAGAAGAGGTTTTCCTACTTTCGTAAAGGAGAGACTTTTCCTGTGCAGTCTCAGTCTCGGATTGTAATGGCTTGTTGTATCGTTCACAATTTTATCCGACGCCAAAATGATGGTGATCCTATGATGGACGAAAACTTGGATGAGCCTCATACTACCACTGACATCTTGAACGAATTGAGTTCTCTCCAACAAACAAGCCAGGTTGATGCTAGAGAGGGAGATGTTTTGCGTGAAACTGTTGCCAATTCTATGTGGGAAAATCAGTGATTTATACATTTGTTTTCTAACTTCCAGACATTGAAACATGTTCTACAACATGTTTCACTTACTCCCTTTTTTTTGTAACGTAACGGCCAACTTTTGTTCTCAAACTGTATTGTTCACTACAATTTTGCCTACTTATAAACAATGTGAAATTATGTCTCATTAGGTTTTCTGTCTAGAAATGGAAAATGACATGCCGTCGTGCCCATGTGGTCTGCACTGCACCGTACGAGTGTTCATGGATGCCACAGATGCGGCAAATGGACGGTTTGAAGACAACAATCCCCACAGGCCATATTTTACATGTGGTAGGGGTCTTGTACCAACCAGATGCCATATGAGGTTGTCCGCGCAGCAAGTAACACCTACAGTGGCTACTCTGACTGCAATTAGGGATGCAATGGTATCACAGCTCGCATATGCACGTAGCGAACGCAAGTTCTGGTCAGAACATTGTGCCTTTGTCTGTTCAACAAGAGCAGACACGGATAGGTTACAAGAAGAAATTTCAAGTATGCGGGAGAGGTGCCGATATCTTCGCCACCAACTTCAAATAACGAGCGATAATGACTCTTCAACAGAAGAAGATGGATACAATACGTCATAGATATACTATATTATGATATGTCCAAATTAACTGCACTTGTTTGTTGCAACAATTAGCTACTCCTGAACAAATGGTCTTCATATTATCTTTGAAAACTATGTCATGAACCCGATATTTTTCTATTAATCGTCAATTTTGTTTTATTAGATGTCGATGATTCCATCTGAGGTTCCGAGGTGTGATTATGGGCTAAATGCAGCCTTACGGCTTAACACAGAGGATGCAGGGTTAAATGACTTTGCCATTCTGAGTCAAAGGCCGGGTGAAATGTATTACATATGCCCTACTCGTGAGGTGTGACAATACATCAATAAATAATAGACCGTCCTTGTCGAGGCTCCGCATTCTTTGCCATTAACTTGTACCTCGTACTATATTTTAGGGAAAAGACCGATGCAGATACTTCCATTGGGCAGTCAATCTCCCCCCAACAATTGATTCATTGAAAGCGGAGATTATGTTACTAACTGTTGAGTGCAAGTCAGTGTGGGGTCAGGCGATGAACATGAAGGACTTCGTTGAAATTCATTACAACTACGATGAATTATACTCTAACAAAAAGTATGAGCATGAGGTTTTAGAACGCAACGTTGCGAGTCTGGAGGAAGATTTTCGTCTGCTTCTGGACATCCCTTCACCTCAAATGACTCCATAACGTTGAATGGCAAATGCATTTACATTGTCTTCTATGTTTAGAATGACTATCAATGGATGTTATGAACATCATATACTTGTTTAATTTAGGCACTTTTATAAACGTCATATTACATTTTAAGTGGTATGAAATTTTTCTTCATGTTGATGAGTGTTTTATTAATGATGTATGTTATTAATCGATTTTTTGCTTAACGTTAGCTGAAACCAAATAATACAATTAATTGTGATATACACCCTTACTTTTGAAAAATATATTACTTACAGAATCTGTTATATGGCTGGCCAACAGCCGACGCCGTCTTTTATCTGGTCTACCGAGCTTGATATGGTTCTCAGGGGTTTGCTGAGAACCCAATATCACGTGGGTAGATGTGTAAATGGAGTATACTCTACACAGGCTTGGATGGAGGCATGGCACCAGTTCTTATACATAACAGGAGGCCCTTACATTTCATTGCCTGAGTTGCAAATGCGATGGCAATACATCAAGAGAGAGTTTGTAAGAGACAATATGTTCATATTGGCAGATTTATTGCCTCCCCCCACATTGCGGCGCAACAAGGCATTGAACGCAACTTCTTGATGACACGTCGCACTTACCCACCAGGGATTTTTTTTAGCACTGACGATTGAAATAAACAAATGAACTTGTAACAATGTTGCTAAATGTAGTTGTGTTTTTGCGTCGCAACAATTTACATTCTCTACTTATGTGTTACATTATTATATGTTGCTACCATAATGCGATCAAATTTCCTACTTCATTATTATCTTATTGCCACAGTTACTTTACGAATTATGTTATTTGTTCATACCTTTGTTTTTATTAATTTTAGATGTCGACATCGCGTGCAAAGGCAAGGGCAAGGGCAAAATTTGAAAAACTTTTGATGTCACCGGAAAAAATTCAAAAATATGTTGAAGATAACCTTTTATGCACAAAATCATGTTGCAATCACACAAACGAGGAGGGCAAAATTGGGACCGATGATCAAGTCAAGGGCAAAGTCAGTCAGCATGTTCCTCATTTGCCATTGTTGTTTGATTGGCCAAAAGACGACATCAAACAACAAAACAAGCAGCCGGTGCAGGAACCATGCTCAGTGTCATGGGACGAGTACGATGAGGCCATAACGTTGGCCTATTTTAATCAAGATCCACATCCAACCATGTCCCCCCAAAGTGCCTAGTCAAAATCTTAGCTTTTGTTTGGTTGTTTATTGCTCCCATTTTTTGTCCTTCTCCCCTGACGAAGATCACCCGTAAACAATTATGTTATTATCATGATCGTTTATGTTTAACTAATGACGACAATATGATTATTATCAGTTGCTTTTATTGACGATAATGTAATTTGTTTATGCTATGAACAAAATATATTAGGCCAATTTCATATTTCTTGTAGCTTGACTGTTAATGACGATAATGTAATCTGTTACACTAATGACGACAATTAACTATGTTCAACATTACATATATACCACATGCAAATGTCATTCCAGACGACGGTAACGTTTCATTAATTTTAAATCGCTACGTAAAAATTAGAATTATCATATCTTATTTGCACTATTATAAATATACAAAATAACACCCACACAACACAAATAAAATATTTTTTAAATATATTCTAAACTTGGGTTGAAGTGACATCACAAATACACATTCTGCGTACTTGTTCAAACAGTGATGCAAGAACATGACAGAATAAGCAGATTCTGACTACGCTGCCAAACAGAATCAGACTTCCAGCCAAACAGATTCAGACTGCAGTCAGACTGAAATCAGACCAGCTGACCAGAATCAGACTGCGTTGCCAAACTAAATTAGACTGCATCCTGACTGCCCCAGCACCGGAATCCAGACTAACCCTGACTAACCCAGTCCAGATTCCAGAATCCCAGTCCTGTGCCAAACGCAGGCTTAAGGTAGACTCCCCTGAGCAACGAAACCGGGTGGTTGCTCCATGTAAACTTCCTCTTGCAGATCTCCATAAAAAATGCATTTTTAACATCTAATTGAAAGAGAGGCCAGTCTTTGTTAACAGCAACAAAAATCAAAATTCGAACAAAATTTAATCTTGCAACATGAGAGAATGTCTCAAAATAGTCGACACCATATGTTTGTGTGTACCCTTTTGCTACAAGTCGAGCTTTCAAGCGCTCAATTGTTCCATCAGGTTGATACTTAATGGTGAAGACCTGGCGGCGGTCAACGGTAGGGCATCACCTATTTCCACAAGTTCCCATGTCTTGCGATCACATAGTGTCTGCATTTCCTGATGCATCGCCTGTTTCCATTCAGGAATAACTAAAGCTTCTGCAGCAGTCTTTGGAATAGTGACGACAGATTTTGCAAAAGTGAAGCATGCAAAACTTTTATGCAGATTAGCAGAAGAGCAGTAATGACTGATAGGATTTTTAGTGCAGGAGCGAACACCTTTGCGCAGACTGATAGGAAGGTGCAAGTCAGAAATTACCTCAGTGTTTGTTTGATCATCCGCAAACGGAGGAATTGGTTGTGGAGGGGCCATGGAAGGAGCGCTTGTCTTCGGCCTGCGTTTGTATACTTGCAAAGGGCGACCTTCAGGCTGGTATGAGGAAGGCAAATCCTCAATAACATATGGTAGAGGTGTGGTGCCAACATATCACTCGAGAGTGTTGCCCCATCATCAGAAAAATAAGGCATATGCTCAAAAAAGATCACATCCGCGCTGACAAACGATTGCTTTAGAACCGCATCAAAGTTGCGATAACCTTTTTGGGTTCTAGAATATCCCAAAAAGATTCATTTAGTGGAGCGAGGATCAAGCTTCGTCATCCCTGGGCGTAAATTTTTGACAAAACAGGTACACCCAAAAATACGAGGAACAGAGAACAGAGGTGCATCAGGAAACAGAATGGTGTAAGGGATACGATTCTGTAAAACAGAAGATGACATACGGTTTATAAGGTAGCATGCCGTAGAAACTACCTTAGGCCAAAATCGGTGAGGAACTTTATAATGAAGAAGAAAAATGCGAGCAACCTCCTATAAGTGGCGATTTTTCCGTTCAGCAACACCATTCTGTTGTGGAGTATAAGGACAAGTGGTTTGATGGATGGTGCCACGAACAGAACAAAAAGATGTGACAGACTTTTGCATAAATTCTACGGCATTATCGGTACGGAAAATCTTAATGGGTTTATTGAACTGGGTCTGTATTTCAGAAAAGAAGATACTAATATTGTCCAAAATAGTGCTACAATCTTTGAGTAAAAACAGTCAAGTAGCATGGGAATAACCATCAATAAAGGTCAGAAAATATTTAACACCAGAGTGACTAGGAACAGAACATGGACCCCAAATGTCTGCATGAACAATATCAAAAAGTGCCTTAGAACCAAGGAACGAGGTGACCGATACCGACGCCGTTTCGACAGCTTGGAAATAGGTATTTACCGGTATACCGACGGAAATACCGACAGATGCAATCCTGGCCGTATCGACGCCAAAATGAACGAATTAATTCATGAAATTTTACAGGTGTAATCTCCACACCTAAATGCATCGTTTTATGCAATAAAATTCTATATTGGATGTGGGGTAGGGGGGGGTCCATCATGTGGGAGGTAAGGAACATGTCCTGTTTCGTTGGGATTTCGATGAAGGATTTCGATGACAAAACATAGGAATTCAGATATGAAATTTTACAGGTGTAATCTCCATACCTAAATGCATCGTTTTATACAATAAAATTCTATATTGGATGTGGGGTAGGGGGGGTCCATCATGTGGGAGGTAAGGAATCTGTCCTGTTTCGTTGGGATTTCGATGAAGGATTTCGATGACAAAACGTAGGAATTCAGATATGAAATTTTACTAGCACAATCCACAAACTTAAATATACACAATTATGCAACAATATACAATTTACAACATATCAATAACATATTTACTTACCAACTCACATCAGTTGTATGTTGAGTGGCACGCAGGTTGTCCATACTGTAATGAGTTGATACTATTGAGATATTCCGCCCATGACATGTGCATCCTATAAAGTTGGTTATATGTAGTCACATGCTCCTCATAGACAGTATCGTTGACAAATTGCATCATCCCAATCTTTGGAAAATGTTGTTTAAAATCTCTGAGATATTGTGCCTTTCTTGGAGATGTAGGTCGAGGAGCTCGAGTGAGTGGACGTTCACTTCCTTGAGGAATATGTTGAATAGCTACAGGCACAGCCATAGGAAGTATTGGGACTGGAGAAACAGGAAGAACTGAATGACCACCACTCCATGTTTGCCCACCATCCTCAGAAAATGCAAGGGAGTTGTACTGATAACTTCCATGTGGGCCTGAGACATTTGCTGTATAGGTATATTTAACATGATGTTCTACTTCTGGTTGTGGCGGTGGTGGTGGTGGCTGATTTTGATATCCAGAATACCCATATTGAGAGTGAGATGGGTATGGTTGCCCAAATAGCATATCGGCAAATCCCAATGTTGAATCATGTTGAGATTGAGAATCTGAACCTGAAATACTCATGTTGCTAAGTGAATCAGCAATATCAGAATAACGATCATTGTTGTAGCTGTAGGAGCCTGTAGCCTGAGGTGGTGCAACACCACTGTAGTCTTTGCCGGTTCGAGTTTTCCTCCTTTGAAAAGTTTTTTCACGCATGGGATATTCTTTTTCTGCTGGAGGAGGAGGAGGTGCAGCTGTCGTAACATAAGGACGATCATCATACTGAGGATCAACAGCAGGAGGATATTCAAGAGAGCGCTCACTGTCGCCGCCATCATTGCCACCATCATTATCAGATTTTGATTTTGACCCAGATGTACTTTTTGAAGAAGGAGACTCTGTGCTACCCAATGCTTCTTGTACTGCTCTATTGATCTCCATATCAACATTTTCATGCTCAGGCTCAGGCTCAAGTCTTTCAGGTGGAGTTTGGTCAACATTAGTATCAGAATCTCCTTCAAACTGCTCATCTATGTATGGATCTGGACGAGCATCTAGATTATCAAGAATGGGACGACCTATCTCATTCATCCATTCCTCTAAAGGATCTTCTGAATCATCAACTTCTTCTATGCCTCTACGCCTGGATGGGTTGAATGTGTATGCGGTGTCAATGGGATCGTGGACGATAGTAAAATCCACTTCTTTGTAGTTGGCATCTCGTATTGCTCTAGCCCTCAACCGCATGTTGTAGTGAACATATACCAGATCTCTTAGCCTGTCTGCCCCCAACATGTTCCTTCTCTTTGAGTGAATTAAATTGAAAGTGCTCCAATTTCTTTCACAACCTCCTGCAGATGTTGTTTGAGAAAGAATACGAACAGCCACTTTTCTTAGATGGGGGGCACTCGTTCCATTCCATACCCACCACTCACAAGGATCACCCTGATCACGGTCGGCAACTGCATTTGGATGACCAAAACAACCGAGGCCTTCACGAAACTGTCGCAACTGCAAAAATATTTAAGAACAAACTTCAGTAGAGGACCTAGAGGTAAAGAATTTGTTATGTATGTAATATATTTAGTTATATACCCCATCCATCACTATGGTGCGCTCTTCAGTAGAGGTAAAGAATTTGTTAGTTATATCTCTCACAGCAGACATTAGAGTCGCATCTAAGCCCAGTTTTCGCGAGTATTGGAACCTCGGGTTCAGATAGTAAGCTGTCACCAATTTCAAATAAGGAAATAAGATTTAGATTTATTTAACTTATAGCAAGTTATAGAGTTAGAAACTTAGAACATAAATCTGAATTTAGAAGAAATAAATTGTATACCTGCTTTATGCAGTGGATGCAAAAGCATATCTGTCCAACGCTTGTCTATAATTGACAAGTATTGTGAATGGGACCTAGGAGCTGCTTGTTTAATACCTTCCACCATTACTTGCATTGCATCATACAAGTAAGGCATTGTTGCGGCTTTGTCACCATCTACTAGCCTCAACACTTTGACAACAGGTTCCATTATCCGCAGCACCTTTGTAACCTTATCCCAGAAAGCCCGACTGGCAATTAGTTCTTCAATCCTTCTGCCAACCGGGGTGTTGTGCTCCTTCATGGAGGTCCACTCCACACCATTGAAAAGCCTCCTAAGTCCATCTTTTTTGGACTTTAATGAGTTCAAGGCCAAGTAATTCGTTGCAAATCTAGTCACCCCTGGTCTAACTAGATCACCTCCACAGTACTCAGATCGCCTCATAGCATTTAACAAGAAGGAATGGTTGTAGATGAAACCTGTGATCAACCTACCATCAATTGTCACACTTTTGATGTAATCAATTGAGCCCATGTCCTTGAGGATCAGATCTATGCAATGGGCAGCACATGGTGTCCAGTAGACCGGATATTTCTTCATTGTACTTTCACCGGCCTTCTTGAAGTTAGAGCCATTGTCAGTCACTATTTGCACTACATTCCCAACCCCTACCTGCTTGATGTATTTCTTCATTAAATTCTTGATGTAACTGTAATTCCTGACTGCACCAGAAGCATCAACAGAGTCTAGAAAAACAGTAGATCCACGGCAATGTACAAGAAAGTTAATAATTTGCTTTCTATTTCCAGATGTCCACCCATCACACATGAGTGTGACGCCATACTCAGACCACAATTATTTCTGGCTTTCAATCCATACCTGTAGATCTTTCTTCTCTTTGGGAAGATACTTGTTCATCAACTCATATGCAGTGGGGGCTTTGATACCCCTACCCGACTCCCCTATGACATCCACCATGTGTTGTAGATATGGTTCGGTTGCAACATGTGCGGGTATACCATGAGCAAAGAAGAACTTACCCACTGCCTTGCCTACCTTCTCTTTCGCACCAGTAAACATTGCTTTTAGGGTTTTTTGCCTAGCATCAGGCTTCCTAACCCCTGGCTCATCAAAATGTTTCAATCTTGCACTAGCAGAACGGAAGAGTGTATCAACGGTGCCTTTCTTTCTTTTATATTGAGCATGCTGATTTTCATCATCATCATCTAAGTCAACAATCGGGACATGTGCAGCCCCACTGCCTCCACCTGCACCAGATGGTCCATATCTCCTCGTAAGCCGAGCTGCCTCCTCCCTATCCCACTCACTTTTGCGGGCGTCTCTGAGAGCACGCCTATACATATGACGTGTATAAGCAGTATCACATCCTGGAGGATATGCAATATCATCATCTGATTCAGCAGAAGAACCTGTGGCCCTAACATCAAAGAGTGTATCTGTGTAAGTCTTTTCAACCTGCTTCAACTTTTGTTGTTTTTGCCTCTTTGCACCCATCAGTTTCTTGAAGTCATCCCTAACACTTGGAGGGCACTTCGTGCAAATTGCCACATTCTTGTCACCACCAGTAATGTGACGCTTGAATCTAGTAATTCCTCCACCACCAAGCGTTTTCTTACAGTAGTTGCAGACAATCTTTGCCCTATTCCCAGACCCAAGTACATGCTTGCAGTGACTCCATGCAAAATCCACATCCTTTGATGCATGACCAGCCGCACCCTCAGCGTCACTTGAAGACGAAGAAGACATCTTCTCAAAACTCAAAAGTCAACACTGAAAAAGACAAAGAAAAACAAGCAAAGCAAATGATATTAGTAACTTAGCATTTAATAAAAAAGTACAAGTAAGAAATGTACATTGTCGCATTAACTATTAAGTCTATTCTCTATTCACAATACTAATATCAAATAAAAATAAGCCATTAAGTGAACAAAATCGGTTTCTTTTATGTAATGTAGAATCAAAATCGATATTTTATAATGTATGATACTTGCTTGTAATTATAGAATCAAACACAAGATTTTTAAAGATTTTTCTTTTGAAGATAATTATTTTTTAAATATAAATAAAGTCTGAAATTATTTTTAAAATTATAAAACATGATATTTACTAATTATAAAGACAAGTGATATGCTTTCCACATGCTAGTTTTATCTTATACAACATTAACACACACAATTCTAAAGAAAAAAAATAAAAAAAAACGTTTTTTTTATTTTCAGCATTTTTATAAATAAAAAAATACGAATTATTTAGATATTTTGGGTATATTTTTGTTTATATATGTTCATGTTAGTCTTTGATAGAACTTCTTCTACTAAACCTAAATTAAATACATATTATTAATGGTACTAATTGTATTATTACTATTAATTAATGAAATAACATGTTAATGTTAATTATTAGTGAGGTAATTAGTGATAAATCAGTAGATCTATATAATATAATCATAGATCTAGTGATAAATAGCATCAATCATAAGTATTTTGGAGTAGATCTAGGATTTTAGGGGTATTTGGTGATTTTTTTAGGTGAGAATAGAATTATAAGAAGAGAAAAGAGAGGGGAGAGGTTGGAAATGATGGGAAATGCAAGAAATTAAGTAAACATACCTTAATTGGGGCTGATTTGAGCTCCAATCTTGAAAATCGCCCAAATTCTCCAAGTTTTTCCTCTTCAAACAGCAGCAGCAGAAGACGGCTCGCAAATATCGGTTTGTCGGGGCGGTATGCCGCCCGTGCCGCCCTGTACCGAGGTGTTAGTGGTGCATTTTGCACCGGTACCCTCGAAATTTGGCGGTATTGGCGGTATACCCGCCGGTATACCGAAAAATGCGATCCTAACGGCAGAATTGCACGTATCTGTACCGGTACCGGTCGGTATCGGTATTTCGACCGGTATACCGCCGATACCGACGAAATCTCATCCCTTGCTTAGAACCAATTTCTTTTTTAGCGGGAAATACAGACCGCGTTTGTTTTCCCAAAACACAAGATGCACAAGAAAATTTTTTTTCAGATAATGCAGGAAATAAATGCTTCAGCTTTTTTGTAGACGGATGACCAAGCCGGAAGTGCGACTGAAGTCCTGAAACTGATGTAGATAGAAGAGCAGATGCTGCAGGCGGTCCGTCCAAATAGTAGAGTCCATCTGGTCCTTCATTGGCCGAACCAATCCTCGTCTTCATGTGGAGATCTTTCAAAACACAACCAGAGGGATCAAATTTAATAGAGCACTGAAGTTGTTTAACAGTTTTACTGACAGATAATAAATTAATAGGAAATTGTGGTATGTATAAAACAGATTGGAGATGCAACTTTCGAGACAGAGGAACAGTGCCAATGCTATGAACAGGAGTCTTAGAGCCATTTGCAACAGTAACAGATGGAATATTAGTGGTTTTAGTCAAAACAGAAAATAATTGGATGTCGCCAGCCATATAGACAGACGCACCAGAATCAATACACCATTTATTGTTACCAGCAGAAGGAGAGGCATGCATGGCGAAGGAAACCGCAGAAGATGTCCAAGGTTGCTAAGTCATACGTTCCTGGAAAAACTTCTCAAACTCCGAGTGAAGCCATTCAGTAGATGGAGCAGATTGTTGGTCGGATGCAGTATCAGTTGAGATTTCTATAGATGCTTGGTTAGCCCATGCTGGTTTGCCATGCTTGATCCAGCACCTATCTTTGTTGTGATTATCACGACCATACCAATTGCAAAAGTGAGGCCCAATAGCTTGGCCACATCCACCAGTACGAGCAGTAGAGGAGTCGCGTCTACCAGTAGGAGGTAGACGTCCGCCACGGCCACGGCCTCAACCGCGGTCACGTTCAGAGTCCATAGTGCGAACAGCTAGAGCAGGATGCTCAATAACAGGAGTGGAGGTCATCGACGGAAGTCTTTGAACTCGCTTAAGAACATCGCGAAGAGTAGGTAAGGGGTCGCTAGAGAGAATCTGATCGACCACGCCAGAGAAAGATGCAGGAAGGACAGCCAGAAACTAGACCAGCTGTAGTTCATTGCGCTGCTTCTGGGCTTCTTTGATGTTGACCGTCAAGGGATGGTAGATTTCGTACTCATTCCAAAGAGCAGAGCACTGTGGTAGAAGTCCTCGATAGAAGTGTCAGAAGAAAACTCCTTGGCCAAGTTTTTGAAAATTTGAAAAACACGTTTAGGGTTCTGCTGGAAGTAGACATGGGAGAGTTGGTCCCACATTGCCTTAGCATCATGAAGGCATAATAAGGACTAACTGATCCGCGGCTCGGTGCTATTATGAAGCCAGGACATAACACCAGAGTCGTCTTTGGACCACTATGCATAGGTTTGCTTGCTTTTTTCATCCGCAGTAGCAGGAGGAGCGGCAGGAGGATCAGTAGTAAGATGTGAGTACCGGCCCTGTGCCTTGACATAGAGGACGAAGGACGTCGCCCAAAGATGGTAATTAGAGCCATCAAGCTTGACGGTGGTAACACAGAGAACGAGGAGGCTTAATAGAAGCCATGATGAGCAGGAACAAGGCAGCAGTGAAGAGGCGGCGCAACAGCAGCAAGTAGTAGATAAAGAACTCACTATAGGGCAGTAGCAGCACCAGAGATCTGAAGCATCAGATCAGAAGAGACTCGTTTCGGGCAGATAGACTGATAAAGGAACCTACACCGTCATTAGGAAGATCAATATTTCGTCATGAGGCGCAGACAGAGAAACCCAGAGAGATGAGAGACTCTCAATGTGTGGTGGCTATGGCTGTCCGGAAGGTTGCACGTATGGAAATGAGCAGGATGAAGCAAGAGAGGAGGACAACAGTAGGAGGAGTGGGCAAGGGCAGGTGGGCGGCGACGGCGGGTGGTGGGGTGAGATGCGGCGGGGGGTAGGTGGCAGCGGGAAGAGGAGGCGGCGACGAAGGAGGGTGGGGGTGGCGGCAGCGGTGGGGGGAGAGGGGGGTGTTGCAGCCGAGGGTGGGGGCGGGGGCGGGGGGAGAGGAGCTAAGGCATAGAGGCAGGGTGGAAATTTGCAACTCGGGGAACCGGACCTGCTCTTGATATTATATAGAATGGGAATTGCTTATTAGATAATTTAACAAGTGTACAATACAGTCTTTTATATAACAGAAGAGTGTAGAGACTAAAGCATAGATGAGCAATATAGGACTAAACTATTGAAGTAAAAACATAAGTGAGGCACGTGCTAGGCACATGACACTCAACAAAACACAACATATCTCCATAAAAATAAAGCATGCTAATAAAGCCTAACTAATAACACGGCGGCGCCTACGCTCATAAGTGCGTAAAGATGGGGCATGTCCTACATCAACTCCCCTCGGCTGCAAAAGACTCGACTCCGTTGAGTCAGTACTGAGGTAGAGCTCAAGAAGATCTGCATCAATACGGCGGAACTCCTCTTCGGTGATCCAGGTGGCGTCCGCTGAAGAACGTCCTCTCCAGCGAACCAAGAAACGATGTACGATGCCCTGGCTAGTAAGGACGGTCTGGTCATCCAAAGACAGTGTCAATGCACCCGGGCGGCTGGTGAGGAAGTCGAGGCAGAGGCGATAATGTTGCTGGAGACGGTGGAGCACAATGACGATCGGAAGAAGTTGTTGTTGGTGGTGGAGAGGGCTCGAATGTACCACGATAAGGAGAAAGATCCTCCACATTGAATATTGCACTAGTACCCCAATCTGCTGGAAAATCCAGTACATAGGCATTGGGTCCCTGTCGACTAAGTATTTGGAACGGTCCTGACGCTCTGGCGTGAAGCTTCTTGAAGGAATTTGTGGGGTAGCGTTAAGGATGCACACTTACTGACACGTAATCTCCCACATTAAATTCTTGAAACTTGCGGTGTGCATTTGCAGAAAGCTTATAGTTTTCATAATACAAAGTAATTTTCGACGAATCTCGGCATCCAAATCATGAATGTGTTGGGCAATGGTCTCAGCAGTGTGGGAAGTACAGTCATAGTGGACAGAGGTAAAAGATCTATAGGTTGGCGAGGTTTGTATCCATTAACAACTTCAAATGGACTCTTTCATGTGGATCGATTGACAGAATTGTTGTAAGCAAATTCAGCAATAGGTAGCAATAAGTCCCAATTGCCTAAATGCTCACCAACAAGACATCGCAGGAGGTTACCCAAACTCTTGTTGACCACCTCAGTTTGACCATCAGTTTAAGGGTGAAAGACAGAAGAGAATTTGAGGTTGGTACCAAAGATTTTCCATAAGGTCTTCTAAAAGTAGCTAACAAACTTAACATCACGATCAGAGACTATGGTGGTGGGGAGTCCATGTAGCTTGACTACCTCATTAAAGAAAAGACTTGCGATACGTGAGGCGTCAGAAGTCTTACTACAGGCAATGAAGTGGGCCATCTTTGAAAAATGATCAACAACCACGAACACAGAATCATGGCCACGAGAACTGCGGGGAATACCTAAAATAAAATCCATACTTAGATCCTTCCAAGGATCATGGGGAATAGGGAGGGGAGTGTATAGACCCGTATTTTGTCTTTTGATTTTGGCCAATTGACAAGTACGACATTGAGACACTATGCAAGCTACATCACGTCGTAAGGAAGGCCAATAAAAAATTTCTGCCACTAGAGCGGTGGTCGTATCTCTACCAAAATGGCCAGCGAGGCCACCAGCATGTAATTCCCAAATGAGAAAATCTCAAACTGAAGTTGAATCGATACATAAAAAGAAATCCATCTCGTAGAATAAAATCACAAGCATGGCCAGGTGTACTGCTGAGAAGGTCAGAATGAATAGTCGCGAAGTCAGGACCGGTGGAATATTGCTCTTTCAGACGGTCAAAGCCCATGATTTCAATGCTCATAGACTGTAGGGTGGTCAAGCAACCACTGAGAGCGTTTGCGGCCTTGTTCTCAACACCTGAGCGGTGTTTGAGAACAAAAGTGTACTGAAGAAACTCACACCACTTAGCGTGACGCACACTTAAATTCTTCTGGGAATTTAGAAAGCGAAGGGTTTGATGGTCAGACCAAAGGATGAATTCTTGATGGAGAAGGTAGTGCCTCCAATGACGCAGGGATTGCACGACAGCGTAGAATTCTTTATCATAAGTGGAATATTTACACTTTGCGTCATTGAGTTTCTCACTGAAAAAGGCAACAGGTTGACCGTCTTAACTAAGAACGCCTCTAATGCCAACACCGGAAGCGTCACAAGATACTTCAAACGGAAGTGAGAAATCAGGAAGGCGAAGAACCGGAGCTTCAGTCAACTTAGTTTTGACAGCCTCAAAAGTACGTCTTGCAGATGGTGTCCACTCAAATTTGTCACACTTCATTAACACAGTGAGAGGAGCCATAATGGTGCTAAATCTTTGAACAAAACGACGATAAAAAGTAGCCAGACTGTGAAAGCTACGAAGCTCAGATATCGAAGTGGGTTGGGGCCAATCAGTGATGGCTTTGACTTTAACCGAGTCAGCCTCAATGCCGGTAGCGGATACAAGTAGCCAAGGAATAGGACTTAATCTTGAAGGAACGAGCACTTCTTTAGATTGGTATACAATTTCTCAGTTTGAAGTGTGTTGAAGATAAGTCGGAGATGATTTAGGTATTCGTCCTTGGTCTGACTAAAAATCAAAATGTCATCAAAGTATACCACTAAAAATTTTCCAATGAATGGTCGTAACACATGGTTCATGACTCGCATGAAGGTGTTGGGTGCGTTGGATAGGCCAAAAGGCATGACTAGCCACTCATATAATCCGTCTAGGGTTTTGAAGGAAGTCTTCCATTCATGGGACTCCTTAACATGGATCTGGTGATAACCGCTACGGAGATCAATCTTGGAGAAATAGCGGAATCTGTCCATCGATCAAGCATGTCGTCAAGGCGTGGTATAGGGAAACGATATTTCACAGTGATCTTATTGATGGGTCGACAATCTAAGCACATTCTCCAGTTACTATCCTTCTTGGGGGCAAGGAGAGCAGGAACAGCACAAGGACTCTTGCTCTCTCAAATTAATCCTTTGAGGAGAAGGGCATCAACCTGGTGTGTCAATTCAACATGCTCTGTCGGGTTCACACGGTAATGAGGTCGGTTAGGTAGTGAAGACCCCAGAATCAAATCAATCTCATGTTGAATATCACACAAAGGTGGGAGCTCATCAGGAAGGTTTGTGGGTGTCATGTCTTTGAACTCATCGAGAAGGGAGACAAGTTCGGGTGGTGGGGGCTGAAAATCAGAGATAGGAGTTGATTCTTTGATATATATTTCATACATGCATCTCGATTCGCGACTGGCTTCTTCCAACTCTCTTGGGGTGACAAGGTGTAAAGAGTATTGGGATTCGGAGGTTTGGGGGTTTGGTGGGGAACTCTTTTTTCGAGGGGTTGCTTACTAGCGGCCTAGGGGCCACTAGTCGACAGGTAGTGGTTGGCAGCGGGCGGATGCGGTAGCAGGTAGTGGCAGGGGCAGCGTCTGCGACGGCAGAAGGCAGCCGCTATAGCAGAAGCAACTGATAGCGACGGCAGCGAGTAGCGGCAGGGGCAGCGGAGGCAACAAGCAGCGGATACGGAGGTAACAACAGATAGCGTCGGCAGTGGCTGCAAACAAGGGTGGCATCGACAGCGGCAGTAGGCAGCGAACAACGACAGTAGCAGTCGGCAGCAACAACAACGGACAGCGTCGGTGGCAGCAACAGGCAGCGGAAGCGGGTGTGGTTGGAGATGGCAGGGGATGACTGGGGGGGTAGAGGATAGCGGTCGTTACAAGCAGGACCTAACCCTAATGTTTTTAGGGTTAGGCTTTGATACCACTTAATGCCTATCTACGGAATTAAAGAAGAAATACTGCTAAAAACTAAAAGGGAATAATTCTCATTCATCAACTATGTCTCTACATGGACGCAGATAGAGCCTTTAAATAGGCTTCTAAAAGAAAGACTAAACGGGCGGTAGCCAATGTGGGACTAAACCACTTGACTTTACAAGAGCCCAAAAACGAGATAAAAGGACATAATAAAATAAAGCATGCTAATAAAACCTAACTAATAACACAGTGACGTCTACGCTCATAAGTGTGTAAAGGTGGGGCCTATCCTACATCACTGTGTTTGTCTCAGTTTTTTTTCTTCCTAGGACACCGCAAGATGAAAACTCCCTCTATTCCCCCTCCCTCAACCAATCCCTCATCTTCGTCAAAAGATCATGACACCAATCAGGTATATTCTAACTTGGATACTTCAATTAGCATAAAGAAAGGGGTGTGACCCTGTACTCTACGTCCTATAAGAATTTTTTGTTATGATGCTAATTGTTAGAGTGTCTATTTACTTAAGTGTTTTAGTCTTTTAGTTAAGTTGTCTTAAGTCTAATTGTGACATGGGCCCAATTGTCTATCGTCCCATTAGGGTTTGTCTAAGTGTTTGTATGCTTCCCCCTTATCCTATTTATAGGAAAGGGTGGCTGCCTCCTATCTATCAAGCAATTACTAAAACCCTGCATGAAAGGGGATTTCCCACTACATATTGTTTTCCACACTAATCTTCGTTCAATCTTTGCCAATTTTACTATTGCTTTTTCCATTATCTATGTTCCTAAAATTGCGGCTAAAGTTCTAGCACATCTTGCCTGGTGTAGTGTCATGGAAGTGGAAATGGAAGTTCTACACAACATACATCGGACTCGGTGGATGTTCCTGCTTCTGCTTTTCCTATTGGTCGTCGCTGGATCTTTATTGTGATAGATCAACTTGGTAGCACGGTTGAACGCTTAAGGCTTGTCTTGTTGCTAAGGGCTACACACAGACTTGTGGTGTAGATTATTTTGAAATTTTCTTGCCTGTTGCCCACCTTAACTTTGTTCTCTATTGCTGTCAGTAAGAATTGGCCTCTATTTCAACTTGTGGTCAACAATGCTTTCTTTATGGTGATATACACGAGGAAATGTATATGGAGCAACCTCCCAGATTTTTTGCTCAGGAGGAGTGTGCTACAGTGTGCCACCTAAAGAAAGCCATTTGTGGACTAAAACAGAGCCCGAGAGTATGGTTTGATAAATTAAGTCAGATCTTTTTTCCATATTTGACTTTAAACTCTCGCATTCTGATCATTTTGTGTTTGTAAAAAACTATTTTGGTACTCGTTATTCTGATTGTGTATGTGGATGGCATCATCCTTTTCGGTGGTGACCATCAGGGTATTCAGGATACCAAGGAATACTTAGGAAAACACTTCATTACTAAAGATCTAGGAAAAATTTGCTATTTTGGGGGGATTGAAGTATCACATTCTTGTTTTAGAGTATGTCTATCTCCGCGCAAGTATGTCCTTAATCTATAACAAGAAACTGGCATGTCGGGTGCCAAGCCAGTCAGCACGACTGTGGACCCCAATACTAATTGGGATGATGATTCTTCTCCTTATCCTGACACCAAGCAATATAGAATACTTGTAGGAAATCTCATCTACTTGACAGTTACACAAGTAGATATTACATCAATTGTTGGACTTGTAAGTGTGTATATTGATAAACCTCGACAATGTCATTGGGATGTTTTGAGCCATATTTTCAAATACATAAAAAGCTATTCTAGAAAGGGTCTTCTATAAAATATAATGGGCGCTGCAAGATTACTAGATTTTCTGACTCTGACTATGTCAGCAACAGGATTGATCGTAAATCTATTCCATCTTGTTGCACCTTTGTCGGTGGTAACCTTGTCACATAAAGAAGTAAGAAACAAATTGTTGTGGCCAGATTTAATGCTAAAGTTGAGTATCGATCCATGGCCATACTACATGCGATTTGATGTGAGTTCAAGGCTTGTTAAAGGAGTTTGGAGTCTGTGATTCTGAGCCCATGCCTATGTATTGTGATAATAAAGCCTCTAGCTTCATTGCAAGTAATCCCACTTTCATTAAGCGCATTGAGCACATTGAGGTAGATTGTCACTTTGTCAGGGAGTCTATTCTATTCATGCGCATATCTACTCCATGCATAAGGATTGAGGATCAGCTTATTGACATCTTCAAAAAGTCACAGCCAACGACAAGATTCATATCTATGGTGGACAAGATGGGCATGCATGATATCCATGCTCCAGTTTGAGGGGAGTGTTAACATATTTAGCTTTATGTTATTTATGTTATTTGTTTTGTGCTCTTTAGTGTTTCGTCTTTTATAAATTGTTAACTCCACTATGCAGTGTTAAGGGAAGCTACGTGATGTTAGTGTCGCTATGCAGCGTTAAGGGAAGCTATGTGCTTCCCTTCTCCTTTTTTTAATAGTAGAACAGGAATAATTACAAAGAGGTCCAACAGAATAGGAACATTACATAATGAATAAAAACAGGATATAAAATGACTATCTTAACATCCATATTGGTGAATTTTGCTTTCGCTGACTCCTATCATATATAAGGAGAGGGTCCATGCTTGTATTCTTTATCTCAATAATCGAATCCTATTCTAATCACAGCTACAAAAGCACACGACCAAGAACAATAATTGAGTTTATCCATGAGTATGCATTTTGTCACTAGTAGCCATGTTGAGAACGCATTGAGACACATCTATGCTTGTACAAAACAAGATAAATCGAAGCCAATATGTTGATAGGTATAACCAACAAGAACAACAACCATCATGGCTCTCAATCTTCACCTAGGTACATAAACCATAGTTGTCTCAAGCTTCCTCAATACTCATTCACACACTACTGCGAGTTCAACATTGTTTATGTACCGCCTCTTGTCGTCCTACCTAGAGGTCCTACCATCCTAGACCATATTATGTTTGCATAAACGTGTGCCTTTAAGTCTATATATTGTGCTTACAAACTTCAATGACTTACTCATTCATTTCGTCCTTATATTTGAACTCAAAATCCCCATTCAAATAGCTTAGCTTCCTTCACTCACACATCAGGAGCCCCACCCACCCCCAACATATCCAATATGAAATATTATTATATATTTGAGTAGACCTATACTAATAGATTGTTTTGGAACGTTTTCATTAAATAATTTGTTTATTTGGACATAAAAATGCTAGGAACACATTTGTCGATAATTCTGTCAAAATCTGCCAAAATTTTGGTTCAATGTCAATCGGAACAACGTTGAAATCGGACATTTTCTTCCTTGATCGTCGGCTTGAGGACTTTATGAGGGGAGTAGTGGTAGTGCCACAGGCAAGATCTCAATTTCTATGTTGGTAGACTAGCAGTTGTGCATCCTAAGCATGGAACAAAAATTCAACCCCAATTGTAAAAATTACGATTAAAACTCTTTTTAATTTAACCAGACATCAAAATGCACATTGCAGGGAATGGGAGGTGTTAGAAGTAATAGTCATATCATATATAGGCTAGAGTCTGTAGGCTCATATAGAGTCAAGTCAAAGTTTGAAAGTCTCTAGAGTCGTGTCCACCCTCTACTATATAAAGGAGAGGAGTCCCTCTTGTATCTATCATATTATTATATCATCAACACATAGTCAACATTTCTACATGGTATCAGAGCCTTCTTTCCAGGGACTCTTTCCCTAGAGAGAAAGCAACAAGTCTTCGCATGCGGGTGGTGACCACCATCATGGCTGGCTACCCACAGGTCATCTTCATCATCCTCTCCGCAGGGTCATCTCCGTTGCCCTCTCTCCCTGAAGGGTCGTCATCATCTCATTCGGAGTCGTAGATCTAGATCTCTACATTGTTACTCTAGATTTTTACATCATAGATCCAGTTCTAACAAGTATCATCTTCATCGTCTAGCATTTGCCATATATTTTGTCTTTCGTCTTCCCCAAGCACAAAGCCTAGATCTAGCCCCCATGAATCTGTCTTTTGTCTTCCTCAAGCACAAAGTCCAGATCCAATCATCATCCTTCTTGGATCATCATTAGTCAAGGTCCAGCCATAGCGACAAGTGGAAGTTCTCTCCAACATCAGCAACCCCATGGTGATCTTTTCCATTGTGGAAGTCATCTCCACCATGATAGTCGTCTCTATCTACTCGGCGTGTCTGAATCCAAAGAACTTTTGGTCTTTCATCTCCAAGATCCCCGCTACCTCTAAAGTTCGTCCATGGAGATAGGGTGCAAGTCCTCCGGCATTTTTACATCAGTTTGGCCGGATCTACAAGTCGGAAGTCTAGAAAATACCCTTACCACAGGTTACAGTGTGTGTAACTCCATTTGCAGTGGAGTTCGCCGGTCAACACAGCGTGTAATCAGTTACACGACATGTCAACAACCCAACACGGTGTCATTGGCCAACACGGCGTGTCACCATCATTCTGTTCCACATCTTCGAAAATCAACATGTTGTGTCGTTGTCCAAAACGGCGTGTCACCATTCAGTCGGCGACGCCGGCAGCAACGCGGCTTGCCATATGTCCAACACAACGTGTCGCTCGCCAGAAGCTCCCCATAAGAAAAAATATCAAATATATTGTTGGATGTAGTCCATACTTCGGGCCGCACAAAGATCCATTTATTTTCTTCTCTGGTTCTTGTAATCGAGTCACATACAACATCAAATCTAGTTATCGGTTCATCCATTGTAGCTTCCTTGCCAAGTCAACCTCTCTGAAGCACCATCATGAAGTCCTCACATGTGTGATGCAACTCGCTCTGAGGTACAAGACCAACCTCTCTCGTGTGAGGATTCATCCCTTTCAAGCACAAAGTCAAGCTTTCTTAAGTGTGAGGTCAATTTCTTTCAAGCTCATTGATGAGTCCAACACAACTTTTTCAGTCATATCAAGCAAATCCTTCTCCCTCCGTTTCTTCCCTCTCTACCCCATGTCCCCTAATGAGATAGGGGAGTTTCTCTTCGTCTTTTTCCACCCCAACCAATTTCGTCGTCTCTTCGTGGTTGGTGTGCGGGGGAGAGTAGAGGAGGATGAGGAGAAGAGTTGGGGTGCAGAGTTCATAGCTCAAAAGAGGAAAGAGGAAGAAGAGTGTTGTCTGCATATGGATTTTTGTGCACTTAACGTGTTGTCCAAGTCTCATTGTCCAGTTCAAGGCCAATGACCATCCTCGCCATTCAGATTTTGAGTTGCCAAGCATTGATATTTCTTCTCGGATCAATTGGACGTCACAGATGCTCCATATCAGATGAATATTTTTTTTCATCGAACATGTCTTAGTGATTCTACTGTAGCAAAACTTAAGTCTTCTAGAACTAGAGTATCTTGGATTATTTGCACATTTGGTTGTGTGTCGATCCGACACACCTGTCTTTTGTAGAAGATCATTTAGTCAGCTACATCGGCAATGTTTCCTCCTTGTTCTTTAGTGCCCAGTCAAGCACGTTGATGTTTGTCCTAGTCATGTACATTGATGTTCGTCAGTGCCCCATCAAGCACGTTGATGTTTGTCCATGCCCAATCAAGCATGTTGATGTTCGTGCATGCCCCATCAAGCAGATTGACGTTCGTTCGTGCCCTATTTAGCACGTTGACCGTCTACTGCAGCATACTCTTCGTGTGGCACATATCTTGGAAACTATTTCAACGACAATAGCAATTGAGTTGGTGACTCAAATGATCTTTGCATGTTCCTTCAGCATACTCCAAGATATAAACTCCAACCTAGTCAAATCTCTAGATGTCCCAAAGATTCGTTGTTTTATCAATCTCACCCAAAGATCCAGTGTTTACCAATCTCAAGAGAAGCTCCAAAGTCAAAGATGCCAAAGTACGGGGGAGACGTGTGTCGTGCTAAGTTAGGGGATATCATGTTTTAGTCGAAACTATTTTTCTATGTCTTGTTCTGTCTGTCATCCGAGCTAGGCATGTGATTCTCCCATGCTCCAGCTTGCGGGGGAGTGTTAGAAGTAATAGTCATATCATATATGGGCCAGAGTCTATAGGCCCATATAGAGTCAAGTCAGGTCTGGAAGTCTCTAGAGTCATGTCCACCCTCTCCTATTCCTATATAAAGGAGAGGAGTCTCTCTTGTATTTATCACATTATCGCATCATAAAGACACAGTCAACATTTCTACCAGGAGGTAATTTCTCAAGAAATTTCACAAAATTCCGCATCTAGGTGCAAAAATTTCACACAATAGGGGGGGATTTTCACAAAATGGCACGGAAACGTGACACGCATGGCACGGAAACGTGACACGCATTTTGAGAAATGTTATCCCGCGAGTTGTTGCTGCTACATCTTGGGTGTTTTGGCAATTTTCTTTGAATCCCTTGCTTCAGAGGCTATTTATCTTGATTCTATGGTATGCTTCCCCTATCCCTAGCCCATCCACACCTTCAATTCCTACCCTCTTCTAGTTAGTTTTAAAGAAGTACTCTGAAAATCACAAAGCTCTAAGTGCTAGATCTTTTGAATTCACATGATCTACAAATAGAACTTGTAGATCTATGAAATAATGGTATGAAGTACGTAGATCTACAATGATTCAAAAAAAAATACAAATAAGATTTTGATTATACATAAAATGGCTTATAAAAGCTATTTTGAGAATGTACCTCTGAGATCGATGTATAAATGTCCTATGCAACCTAATTAAATTCTCATAATAGACTTAAACAATCAATATGAACTAATTTCGGTAAAAAAGACAATAGAAGCAGAATTTTTAATTAAATACATAATTAATAAATAAATTTGACCTAAAATTAATAAAAATGAGAAACAAAATGGGGAATGTGATATAATTAAAATGTGATGATTAAAACATGTGGTATTACTAGTTTAGTAGTTACTCCTTAACTCTTATAAGTTTGTAGTTAGTAGTTAAATTTTAAATACTTAATACTAATTAGTTGTTACTTGTTACTTAGTAGTTCCTCGTTAGAATTACTTAGTACTTATTACTATTTAGAAACAAATTAGTAGAAGATAGTTAGTAATATAGGTAATATAACTTCTAACCTATGAGCTGTATTTTGTAAGTTTGTAACTTGTAACTGTAAGTTTGGAATTCTAAGTTGAGACTTGTAGGTTTGTAAGTTTATAACAGTCTAACAAACTCGATGATTCTGATCATTTGTGCACTCATTCATCAAAACATGGAGCTTAACCCGACCTATCAACATAAAAACATATTATATAATTCAGTGTCTTTATAACCAAACACTGTCTTTGCAAAATTTCATAATTTAATTCTTTCATGCTATAATCGAAATCCATGTCAACCTAGTTCAAAATCAGACATTTAATTTTATTGTCCAGAGAGTGATGAATCACTAGGAGATACAGGCAATGGTCGCAGAGTCATTCAAATTATCAATAGTCAAAATTGAGCCATTAGTAGCGAAATAGGGGCAATCTTCAAAGACTACATATGAACTGATAAACTAATGTTTATTCACTAGATGAAGCACTTGTACCTTTTATGTGTTCCACAGTACCTCAAGAAAACACATCTCACATAGCGTGGACCCAATATTGTATGCCCATGATGAAAATCCCAACAAAGAAGTGCTTTCAAAGATCCTTGGGAAGTACAAAGAAGAGGTCCATAGTGGGATGCAGAATGTGATACGGAATCTGATTCCTATGGAAAGATGAAGGCATATGACTAATCAAAAGGCATGTCATAGAGATAAATTCAAACCACAAATGGTTGGAAACCTTATAGGGTATCATTAGAGATTGAGAAACTTCTAATAGATGTTGGTTCTTCCTTCAGTGATGTTATTCTATCGTGGGGTATAGGAACAGAATGTTTGATAAAATGGGACCCTGAGATCTACAGAATTGTGAGTTGCACTTATTCTAACACATTGTCAGTTCTAAGAACCTTAATAGAGCTGGAGAAGTGGATGTGTTTTCTTGAAAAACATTCAATGGTATCTAACACATGAGCACGATCCTTTAGTAACCTAATTGCTCTCAAATAATCATCAATGAATGTGATAAATGATAAAAACCAAACAAGCTAGATACTGAGCAAGGGCCCCATACATCAGTGTGAACAATCCCTAATAATGATGAAGAACTAATAGCAATTTTGTTGTTGTCCAATTGACATGTGCCACATTGAAACATAGAAGAAACATAAAGGGTATCAGTTATATATTTAGTTTTATGTTATTTACTTTGTGCTCTTAAGTATCTTGTCTTTTATCTCATATTGGATATATACTAACCTCTTCTATCCTAAATAAGGAGACGGTGTATGCTTCTTTTCATGAATAGAATAATAAAATCCTTTTCTAATCACATAGTATCAGAGTGGTTTGATCCCCCTAAATCTTCCCTAACCCTAATGCTTCCCCACCCTGTCTCCTATCTCCCCCCCCTTCTCCTTCTCCATCCATCTTCTCCTTCTCCATCGACATTCTCCACTTGTCATTGCCTTCTTCTTCCCCACCTGCCGCCCCTAAGTCTCCTTTTCCCCTGCCTCCTTTGTTGCTCGCCGTCAAATCCCCTCCCACCTCTGTTGCTCGCCGTCAAATCCCCTCCCACCTCTGTTGCCCACCACCAGACCACCCCGTCAATCACAAACCCACCACCTAAGTTGTCCTGCCTCACCCGCCGCCCTTGCCATCCCCACCTCCGCTACCTGTCATTGACCTCAAGCCACCAGCATCCTATCCCCAATCCCTAGCCCCGCCTGCTACCTTCCTATCACTTCCTAGAAACCCACCAACCCGCCTTCCTCCACCCTCTAGCCCACCCAAAACCCCGTGCCACTACAACACCCTCGATCCCCACTACAACCCCCCAAAACAACAACTTTCTCCCACCCACAACAGCCACACTCATACTCCTCTCCCGCGACCCGGATTCCAACTCCACCATCACCTTGTGATTATATTATCCACATAGCCCTTCTTTCCCTTTGAACCATCATTGATCCGCTCCTTCTAGGTTGTTCCTGGTATAAGCACGTCGTACTTGGCTCGTCTCAAGGCATAGGGAGGGATTTGTTCCCTCCCTTCTGCCTTCTTCACATGTTTGTCTAATTGACGGTGTGACGTTGGCTTCTTAATTCTTAATTTGCCCATGTCTCGGGTTTATCAAAACTAATGTTGCTTTCTGGGGTGATGTTACACACCCCGGTTCTCTGATATGCTGCTCTACCACACCTTTTTTCTAGTGTATTGTGTTGTTTAAAGCACAAACTCGGTTCCATCATGGCCGCTAAAGATAACTTAGGCTCTGATTGGTTTGTCGTAACTGGTCCGAAAAACTTATGAGCTGGAGTTCCTTGAACAATTTTTTATGATTGGTTTAAAGTAAGTGTTGGAACTTGAGTTTCGTGACTTCCAGTGAGTTACAGACTTACATATAAAACGCAATTCCTGAGTTTCCTCTTAAAAAGAGCGGAAAACGAGTTCCGGGACAACTAACAACATTTTTTATACAATTATATTCTTCATTTGTTATAAGTGATACATGTAAAATATTTATAACTAGAAATATTAGCGGTGTGGATATAGTTCATTGCTAAAACCACAACATAATATGACAAAATATCATACACTATAATCGCACTATGTAAAATATTTTCCATAACCACCATTGGAATAATATAGGAGAATACTTTGAAGAGGTAGAAGTATAAAGAATAAGTCAGACTGAAAATATTTTCATAATATAAAAAATTCATCAGACTTTTCCTATACTATTTTATTCAGTACGATCTACAAAATAAAAAAATATAAACATCATGAAAAGGAAACACGCTGCACCATGTGCAAATAATGTGATTTACGTAATATATTTTTAATCTTCATGTTTAAAAAATATGATGTGAAAAAATAAAATTAAGTGTAACCATGCACGAATAATATAGTAAAAGTTCCCTAGAGAAATAATGTAAAAATTAATATTCTCCATTGAGTTAAACAATGATGAACCAAAACTTATATTTACAAGTACATGAAATGCGGATATTATTACAATACTTTGTATACACGAAGTGAAATAAAAATATTGTGATGTGATTTTAATCATAATATTATTATTAAGATTATAATTATGCGATAATAAAATAATTTTAAAGGAGCAATATATGTACCATAACCACTTGTTGTGGTTATTATGATTTAAGAATGTTATAATTTTTTACGGATATGATTCTCTTTTTATGTCGTTGACATCCTCACTTATTTATATTATACAATAAAAATTAATAATAAATTTAATGATTTTCATATTTACACTTACAACAAACCAATCACATGGAAGTAAATGGAACTTAAGTTCCGGAAATTGAACTAGAGTTTCCAGAAAATGAGTTCCAAGGAAATCATGACTTACACCAAACCAATAGGAGCCTTAAGAATACTTTGTGTGACCATAGTAAAATTGGATGGTTCTAACTACCATATGTGGTCGGCTTCTTTTGAGTTGTATGTCAAGGCCCAAGGCCGATACTCTCACCTTATTACTGATTTTCTACTCCTGCTATGAGTGTTGATGAGAAAACTAAGCAGTCCTATGACTTGTAGGTCAAGGAACACTTGAGAGTAATGACCTAGATGGTTAATAGTACAGAACTTAAAATAAGTCAATCATTCCTAAGACTTAGAACTGCTAAGGCCATGTGGGATCAGTTATCTCATGTTTATTTACATCAACAAAACCCTAAAAGGTGTTTGGAATTTTTTAAAATCTGGCTGAAAGAGAATTTATCTAATGATAACTCAATTGAAGATTATTATAACCAATGTTGTGCTCTTTGGATGAGTTTGAGGCTTACCATCCATGTCCTTACATATTACTGAAATCGAAAAACAATTATAATGAATTGTAGCTTGTACAATTTCTTGCTTGACTGTCAGCTTCCTTTGCGAGAGTTGTTGATCAAATTTTGTCCAGTGACCCTTTACCTAAAGTATGTGATGTTATAAAGAGAGTTCAATGCCTTCCGTCTGTCTCTTCTTCACTTGTCGGTTCCCAAGAGGCATTGGCTCTTGGAATCTGTTCTGGTGACTGTGGGCGTGTCTGTAGTAGAGGTCGAAGTCGTCTTGGGTCATCCGAATCTAGACAAGGGCAACGCCCATCTAGACCTAGATGTGGTGATCCCTCTATTGGACCCAAAACTGTCCACCTCCTAAATCTAGACACTACAACTTCTGCGGTCATAATAACGACACTGAAGATTGTGGTTGGGCTAAACATGGATATCCCAACACATGGGCTAATGAGGCCATTGTTGACTCCACTGAGGAGGAGTCTACTCAAACATCCACTAGTTCTTCATATTGGATCCGCATTGAATTTCAAAAATTGCTCCCAAGAGAGATTCCCTACTCAAAATACAATTGCACATCCAGATGGTGATTTTGCTTTTCCAACTTCCTCTGCTTTGTATGGTAAAAACAAATGGGTTGTTGATTTTGGTGCTTCTACTCATATTTCCAAACTCTTTTATGATATGACTGCTACATCTAGTATTCCCCTTGCCACTGTAGCAAATGGTACTCAATCCTCATTACATGGGGTTGGAAAGATTAAAACATCAAATTTTCTACTTTGATCAGCCTAATATGTTCCTCGATTTCCTCTGAACCTTTTTGTTAGTAAGATAGTCCAACAACTTCAGTTCACTTTTATATTTGACTTTGATGGTTGTGTCTTTCAAGATCTTCACACGAGGATGAGGAGGATTGGTTCAGGCCATGAGGAACCAGACGGCTTATATTATCTTCATGCTCCACAAACTATTGCGCTCCTATCTTCATTTGTTTCAAGACTTCAGTGGCACTATCGCCTGGGTCAACCGTTAGCCTCCAAACTCAAGCACTTAATTCCTTTTGTATCTGAGACTTTGTTTTAATGTGAAGCAAGCCGTGTAGGAAAGTAAACTACATGTGTGTTCCCTAGAAAAAGGAATCTTTCTTAAAAATATGCTTTTGATATTGTACATGCTGATATATGGCGACCATGTTCAATAACGTGTTTGACAGGTTTCGTTACTTTATGACCTTTATCAATGATTACTCCAGGGTTACTTGGTTGTTTTTGTTGAAAGACATGACACATGTTCTTGACACCATTACTGCTTTTTTTTGTTGAAATTAAAACTCAATTTAATAAGCCCGTCAAAATCTTTCGGACAGACAATGCCCCTAAATTCATGTGACATTCTGTCAGTACTTTTTGCAAAAACATTGGCACCAGTCACCAAACCTCATGTTCCTACACTCCTCAACAGAATGGTGTTGTCGAGCGCAAGAAGCACCATTTTCTAGAAGTTGCTCGGACAATAATGTTTCACTATCATGTCCCTAAGTTGTTTTGGGTTGATGTTTCCACTGCTTGTTCTTTTATAAACGGCATGCCCTCCTCTGTCTTAGACAACCAAGTCCCATTTAGTATCTTGTACTCCAAAGCTCCTCTATTTTTGTGCCCCCTAGAATTTTTGGAAGTATATGTTTTGTGAGATGTCAGATGAATGGAGAAATAGTACTATAGTCTCGATCTACAAGAACAAAGGAGATGTTCAGAGTTGCACAAACTATAGAGGTATCAAGTTGATTAGTCACATTATGAAGCTTTGGAGAGGATTATTGAGCAAAGGCTAAGATCAATCACACAGATATCAGACAACCAGTTTGGTTATATGTCGGTAAGATCAATAATAGATGTTATTTCTCTTATAAGGAGGCCTATGGAGAAGTACAGAGAATACAAAAGAGATCTTCATGTGGTGTTTATTGATCTGGAAAAGGCATATGATCGAGTACCCAAGGAAATGTTATGGAGGGTTGGTTTTGCATAAAAAGGGTGTGCCTATCCAATACATTGACCTGGTCAAAAACATGTATGATGGCCCAACTGCAAGTGTCAGGACCCTCGGAGGAGCGAGACAAACTTTTCCTATCACCGTTGGGGTACATCAAGGATTGGCACTTAGCCCATATCTATTTGTTCTTGTTATGGATGAGTTGACAAAGCATGTTCAAGATAATATCCCTTAGTGCATGTTATTTGCTAATGATATTGTGTTGATTGATGAAAGAAAAGAAATATTGAATGATAAAGTTGAACTTTGGAGAAATGCATTGGAATCTAATGGATCTATGATCAGTAAAAGTAAAAGTGAATATGCATTACAATTTTAGCCAATCTAGAATTGTGAATGGAGTCAAGTTGGATGGAATGGATGTACCAATATGTGAAAAAATTTATTACTTGGGCTTGAAGACAAGAAAAGATTGTTTGAGGAATGACTATATCAGAAACAAAGTGGGGATGGTGAGCATCGAGGACAACTTGTGTGAAGGCCGTCTAAGATGGAATGGACATGTGCAACGCAGACCCACAAATGTGCCTATTCAAAGCAAGGTTATTTGATTCAAGCACAACTAAAAGAAGTAGAGGCAGACCTAAATTAAGTTGGGAAGAGCTTATTAAGAGAGATTTTAAATCTTTACATCTTGATCAGAGTATGACCCATAGCAGAGCTTATTGGAAAAGAAGGATCCATGTAGCCATCCCCAATGGGATTGAGGCTTAGATGATGATGATGATGATGATGTTTTGTGTACAATCTTCAGACCGGATTAACCAAACTTGACCCAAGATCTATTGAGTGTATCTTCTTGGGGTACTCCAGAACTCAGAAAGGGTACATATGTTATGACTCGGCCACTAAAAATTGGTTTGTTAGTACGGATGTAGTATTTTTTGAAGATACATTGTACTTTTCTAATATGGGTTCAACTCTATCTACAGATTCGCTAGTTGATACCCCACTTCCTATAGTTGTATCGAATTCTCCAAAGCTTGTTGTTGTACATGTTCCTCTCAAGGTTTAACAAAGACACCGCAAGACTACACTCCCTCTATGACCCCTCCCTCAACCAATCCTCCATCTTCTTCGGCAGAGCATGACACTAATTGTATACCTTCTGACTTGGATATTCCGAATGACTTACGCAAAGGGGTGCGCTCTTGTACTGTACATCCTATAGGCAATTTCTGCTCTAATGCCAATTTGGGTTCAAGCTTCGCCAATTTTACTGTTGCCCTGTCAATATCTTTGTTCCTAGTACAGCAACTGAAGCCCTACAACACCCTGTCTGGCATCGTGCCATGAAGTAGAAATGGACGATCTACATACACAACATACATGGGACTTGGTAGATGCCCCAGCTCTTATTTCTCGTGTGGGATACTGGGATGTAGATGGGTCTTTACTGTTAAATATCAACTTGGTGGCATGGTTGTGCGCCTTAAAGCTCGTCTTGTTGCTAAAGGCTATACACAGACTTGTATGTGGTGTACATTACTTTGAGACTTTTTCGCACGTTTCTCGCCTTAACTCTATTCGTATACTTAGTTTTGTGGTTGTCAATAAAAGTTTGTCTCTTTTTGAGCTAGACTTCAAAAATGCTTTCTTGTATGACGATCTACATGAGGTGTATATGGAGCAACCTCACAAATTTGTTGCTCAGGGGAGTGTTATAAAGTTTTTTGCCTAAAGAAAACCATTTATGGACTGAAACAAAGCCAAAGAGCTTGGTTTTATAATTTAAGTCAGATTCCTAAAAAGTTTGATTTTAAGCGCTCAATCATTTTGTGTTTGTGAAAACAAAACCTCGACAGTGTCATTGGGATGTTGTGCCACGTTCTCAAAATACTTAAAAGGCACTCTTGGAAAAGGTCTTCTATACAAGAAAAATGGGAACTGTAATATTACTGGATTTTCTGATTCTGCCTATGCAGGCAGCAAGGTTGATCGTAAATCTACCTCAAATTACTGCACCTTTATAGGTGGTAATCTTGTCACTTGGAGAAGAAACAAACAGTTGTGGCTAGATCCAGTCATGAAGTTGAGTTTCGAGCCATGGCTCATACTACCTGTAAGTTGATGTGGTCCAAGGCTTATTAAAGGAACTTGGTATCTGAGATTTTGAGCCTTTACCTATGTATTGTTATAACAAAGCCTCTATTTTGGTTGCAAGTAATCCCACATTCCATGACCTCACCAAGCACATTGAGGTAGACTGTCACTTCATCAGGGAGTATTCTATCCAGCCGCATATCTACTCCATACGTCCGGATCAACTTGCAAATATCTTTACAAAACTGCTGCCAAAGAAAAGATTCATCCTTATGATGGACAAGTTGGGCATGCATACCCGGCCAGTGTGGCTCAGGTGGTTCAGTCCGGCTTGTCCTCCCTGGGGGACCCGGGTTCGAATCCCCCTGAGTACATTGTAATTACCAACTCTTTGGATCATCCGGGCTCTGGCACCTGTTTGAGGAGGAGGGGGAGCGGGGTCTCCCTAAGACTCAAAAAAAAAAAAAGTTGGGCATGCATGATATTCATGCTCCGGCTTGAGGGGGTGTTAATATATTTAGCTTTATGTTATTTACTTAGTGCTCTTTAGCATCCTGTATTTTATCCCATATTGGTGAACTCTGTATTTACTGACTTCTCCTATCCTATATGAGGAGAGGGTCTATGCTTGTTTTCATGAACAGAATAATAGAATCCTTTCCTAATCATTGTATCAATATCGTATTTTAGCAGGAGATAGATGTCCAATTTGTAATACCATTGTTGTCTAGTCCCAGCAACAGACAACAGAGCAGTAGGGTTCTTGGTGTATCAAGATAGTGTAGTCGATGTGGTCCCTCATGGCTGGAACCAATCCTCATCCTCGTGGGAATTCTGAATGATACAACAGATAATAGGGTAGTTGAGATTTTTCACGGTGTTACTAACAGATAATAGATTGATAGGAAAGTGAGGCACATAGAGAGCAAGTTTTAAAGTTAACTTAGAAGTAGTGATAGTGCCAATCCCTTCTATCGTAGAGCAAAGTCTATCAGCCAACATAACAAGGTGAATAGTGCATCGTAAGAGCAGAAAAGGGGGATTTATAGAAATATGTGATGAGGCACCAGAATCAATCACCCCTTTATTTGGTTCGTTCGGTAATGTGTGGGGTAGAGACCGGCAGCGTCTGGGCAATTTCGGGCAGCGACTGGTCTGCATAAACGTTGAAGCACTAACACCAGTCAATTGTATCGCTGGATAATTATTGTTTCCTGTGTTATTAAAGTGACCAGCAGCAATCACAATTGCACAATCGCCACCACATGATTTTCACGCAGTAGAGAGAGATGGCTCCCGTTGTGTTTCCGAACAGTGCAATTGTTACCAAATCAAGAAGAATATGCAAGACACGCTAAACCTCCATCATAGCAATCAACACAGTTTGAGCTGGAAGTCTTTAATGTAAGAGTTTCTCAAACTCATTATGAATCCAATCAGCAATAGGAAAAGTAGAGGTGGAAGGAGAAGAATAGCATATAAAGTAGTAGCAACAAATACAATAGAATATGGAAACTTGATTAGCTCATGCAGGTGTGTCGAGCTTCGACCAACAGCAGTCAGTATGATTATTCCAACCGCAAAAGTTGTAGTATCTTGGACCCATAGTAGGTTGTCATCTATCATGTGCTCTCCTGATGACCAATTACGACCACGGCCTCGTCTGCGGTCTCCAAAAGTGGTAACAGACATGATGTGTTGAATATGTTTGAGGACATTTTGGAGTGATGGAAGAGGATCACTAGCAAGGTTTAAAAGTGGGTGAGGCTCGTTGAGGTGCTTTTGTCCTGGTGAGGCGCCTCAAGGCAGTTGAATAGTAAGCCTTAGAATTATTGAGGCGTTCCCATATTCTTTGACATAAATAAAAGAGATATGTACATAATTGAGAAAGAATTGAGGTCTGAAATTTTAGAGAAAACATTGAATATCCACCTTTTTTCTACTGTCATGAGGTAAATATTGCCCAAAAGGCAACAAAGCCTCGCATTCACACCTTGGAAGGGAAAAGGCATGGTAACAACTTTGGTAGCTGTTCGGAGCTCCAAAAATTGACCCAAGCTCCTTGATTCCTCGTACTGCCACCAGCAACAGTTGGGAGACCAACATCAGCACCCAAAGGAAGGGCCGCAACAGTGCAAGGATAACTGCAAGGGGTCTCCTAGAGGTGGGGGCAAGGGCAGCAATGCTCCTCCCTAACCTTCCTCATACACGTCACAAGCCATCAGAGGTGGGGCATGCACCGGCAAGAACGACTTCCATCAAGCACTTGGAGGTGGTGATATATTAAGTTTTGCACTATTCTTTTATTAAAAAATAATTTTAATATGTTAGGTTAGGCCGATCCTTATTGAGCTCAGAATACAGCAGCCACCCACCATACAGGCGTCAAACAAAGGCTGGCGGCTCAAAAAAGCCCAAACGCCTTTTCACGCCTCAACGCATTTTTACACCTCAACGAAATTGAGGCGCATGCCTCTGCTCCATGGATTGAGGCGCACTCCCCAAGGTGCCTTGGCGGCTGCCTCGAGCAGCTTGGGGTGTGCCTTTTTTTTCCATGATCGCTAGCAAGGATATTCTTAACCACTCTGGAGAATGACAGTGGTAAGTCAACAAGAAATTGAACAAGATGAAGTTTGTTGCATTGGTGTTATATTGCAATGATATCAGCAGTAAGCAGATGGTTTATATGAGAGAGTTGATCTCGTATCATTTGCAATCTTGAGGCGAAGAAGAGACTAGCTGACATTTGCTTCAACATTATTGACCATCGAGGTCAAAATGCCAAAATCATACTTGACCTAGAAGTCATAGGTTTGCATTGCATTAGCTCAGTAGTAGCAGGGGGCTCCGGAGCCGTAGTGACAAGATAAGAATACTTCCCTCGGGCCTTCACATGCAGTCAAATGAGGCAAAGCAGGTATTGTAGTTAGAACCACCTAGTTTGACGTAGTAACACATAGCACAGAAGGTTGGAGCAGCCATAATGACAAACCATGCCAAACAAAGATTGTCCAAAAAGTAATGTGTGATTTAACCCACGCAACAGTAGCAGAAGTGGAGGAGGTGTGTGGCACAGGCAGAAGAAGGTTACATCACTTTGTCAATTTACATAAACATGTAATGTAGTAACACATGGATTATCCCCCGAGCAGAGAAAATGAAACCCCTTTGTTGATAAAGGGAGTCAAACGGAAACGGTACTCTGTTATAACCCTATTTTTTTCTAAACCATGTAATGAGATTTGTAAATCTCCTTTTAAAAGATAAATGAAATCAATGGTTGATTTAATGGGTTGATTTGAATGGTTTTCGTGCATAATAGCCTTGTTTGTCTTCTTTGTGGGCTTTATTGGCTATTGAGCCCAATTATAAGAAAAAGAAAGAGAAAAGAAAAAGAAATTCAATTGGATAAAGGAATAAATAAGAAAATAGATAAAAGAAGAATAAAGGTGCTAAAGAATATTCCCAAGATGGAATTCCGAACCATTAAGGTACCTTGAGGTTCAAGGAACTCAGGATAATAATATAAGGGCAAGGGAAAGAGAAAATATGTGGAAAATATATATATATTTAAGTGATAACTTGCAACTGAAGAAAAGGACCTGTTTTCTTTAGATAATGATCCCAAATTTGGCATGATGGGAGATTAAATCATTAATGAGATTCCCTTAAAAGTTGAGATAAAAAGGAGTTACGAATTAAGAGTTATGGCTTTTTCATATTATCTTCAAAATATGGAATCATCTTGGAAAATAGGAAATCCTTTTCCCTTTTGCTTGAGCGCGAAGGATGAGGGCCATCAGATCTTGATCCAACGAGCGCCGCTCATCGCCGAGTTCCAGAGGAACTGGGACTCTGGCCGTGTACAGAGGGATTTTCCCCCTCGATTTTCTCTTGATCCAGTGCATGTGCACCCATGGAAATAGCTCTGTTGAATCCGGGAGAGGGAACTGAACCTTCTCGACCCTAGGTTGGTGAGCTTTGGTCACGTCTAGAGGAAACGCCCAATTGGGCTGAGGAACAGGTGGCGGCGGGGTTGAGAAACCCTAAAGGGATCCCTCTTAGCCCTATATAAAGACCCCCACTCGCTTCCTCACACCCTCGCGAACCTAAGCGGCTACCTCCCAAGTCCCAGCACTCTCTCTCTCTCTCTCGATTGATATCTCTCCGACGACACCTCCTCCGCCGCAGCTTCGTGCTAGGAGGAAGACGAGGACGACACATAGCAGCCGTCGGATAGTGAACCACTGTGATCCCGCGCGCCAATCCAACGATCAAGGCTAAGGCGACTTAACTTAGTCGCGCGCGACGTGAGGCGTTAGATTTGAAGGCGGACCACCGGATCACTGATCGAGCGGCCGCCGTTTTTCAGGTATTTTCCCTCTCTGATCGAATAATTCAGAAAAAGCTTTTTCTTGCGAAATTCATAGAAATCGCTAGGAATCTCGGATTAACAAACTTAATATATGAAAGTTGCTTAGAAAATACGAGGAATAAGATAAAAATGGTTTGGTAACCTAGTTCTGTCTCGTTTTGCAAAAGTGTATTAATTTGATAGAAAATGTATTAAAAGTGTGGTTAAAAACCTTAATTGAGTATAAAGGATGAATCTTTATGGTTTAATAGGTTAATTTGAAAAGTATTAACCTGTTGAATATTAAAATAGAGTTTCAATCCGTTTTACATGAAAAGTTGACTAATTTGGGGTTTTAATCTATATATGAAGGATAATACATATAGAAACCCTAATTTAGGGTGAAAAGGAGAAAAACCATGTTTATTTCAGATTATGGAAATAGGTTAATAAATAATGATCCTAAGTCTGTTAGGAGTAGTAAGATGAGAAATTTAAGGTTTTATGTAGTTTTGTTGAATTAGGGTTCATGATATTAAAAGTGGAGGCAAACCCCTAATTTCAAAGGAAACCCTAAAATTGGAATAGAAATCCTAAGAAGCAAGATGAGTTTGGATAAATCTTGATAAAAGGATATTTGTATATTTATTTCAGGATTTCTGTGCATTTTTGCTTGCTTGGTTGGGTTTCCTCTACTTAGTTGATTCTGTCTCAAAATCTGCAATCACGGGCATGTAGTTACGCTTATGAATATCCCGATTCCCGAATTAGTTTTCCGAGGATTTCCGAAGTTTTCATCGGTGACTTGAATTAAACTGTTGGATGAATTTAATTCATGCAAACTATAATGTGGATATGACTATCACCTAAGATACATGCCTACTAGCTCAGATCCTAGTCCCCTATGTAGCTTGATAGATTGACCTAGTACATGGCTACCTATGGGGTAGGTCCATCAGGTCATTGTGTGACTTAGTACATGGCTACCAATGGGGTAGGTCCATCAAGTCACCATGAGTCAGGGATTGGGCTACCTTTGGGTAGGGTCATGCGACTCTGCAACCCTAAGTATTGGCTACCAGTGTTGTAGGGCCATAGGGGTAAGGATCTACCATATGAGAGAGGTAGTATCCAAGTCCGTTGCAGGGACAGCACAGAGATAGGGGATAGATAAGGATTGAGTAGTATTGCTTAAAACGTAATCTTGGTTGTTAAATGATAATTGCTTGATTACGTTGTTACCCTAGTTGCACAATTTTTGTATTCCCCCACATACCAATATAATCTGTTATACTGGCCGACGTTTTGTTTGTCGGCGATTTAGGTATAAAATCCCAAAAGGACAAACAGTAAATTGGCATATTGTGAATCCACGAATTAAAGTTCAAGGAGGATTAGCTAGAATAGTTTCAGTGGTGGATAAAAGTTTAGTAATCCCAAGTTTTAAAAAGGTATGCAAAGTTATATTTTATTACAGCCTTTCAGTATAGTCTTGGTAGAATTTCATAATTATTATTGATTATTTGTCGAACCTTTGATCCGGAAATTGGGTTAACGGCTCTGACCTCTTAGTCTCCCTTAATTGGGGGACACTGGGAGGCAGGGTCGTTACAATTGATATCAGAGCGTAGGTTCATCATTTAATCTTTAATAATTATTAAATTTTACAAATTTCATAGATCCGAAGGAGTTATTAGAGGATTTTCCGAAAGACAGAGGTGTCTAGAAAAGGATCACGTCCGGGGGCTGGCAATATTTTTCCTCCGCACCGCTAGTCGGAATACGAGGACTCCCGGATTTGTGTGACTGCCTGGCCAATGTCTCAGGATTTAACTCGAAATAAGATACCTTTAGGACTCTCTCATCTTGTTCGTCCCTTCTCAACTCAAATTCTGTTAAGGATTTTAAAGATTAGGATTTTCTCTCTCTTCCTCACCCTCGTGAGGTATGGGTAAGGTTGATAAGGTTTAAGGAATCCTCCACCAAACTAATAAAAGATACGTAATTAAGATGCCATTGGCATAAGTATAATTGGTTGAGTATAGACTAAAGGTCGGTTTGCATGCTTTTGTAGATGGCTCGTACAAAGATCGTTGTTATCCCGATTGCCGCCAACGGTGGTGGGCCTCCTCGCAAGGAGAAGGGGTCTTCCGAGAAGAGGAAGCGGAACCATGGTGGTGAATCCTCAAAGAAGAGGAAGAGACCTGAAGAAACTACACATGAGGTCCCCAACCCTGAACCAATACCCTTCAACAACCCTGAACAAGAGGAGGGACCGGGATATGAGGAGCAACATGTGTACGAGGAGGTAGCCCAGATGGAGGAGGACCAGTCTGGTGGTCCGGAACCAACTATGGTGGTTCACACTACGGATGCGGTATGGATGGAGCAGCAGAAACAGCTGACTGAGGCGATCTGTGCCCTGGCCCTCAGAGACATAGCTAGAGGTGAGAATGGCGAGCCACTTCCTGTTCGTCCTCGAGTGGGAGCCACTATCTTGGACTTCGTCAAGCTGAACATCGAGAAGTTCTGGGAAGAGGATAAGTCTGAAGTGGTCGACAAGGCGGAGGTTTGGCTGCTTGCAGTCGAGAATGGATTATGCATGCTTGAGGTACAGCCAAGCAAGAAGGTCCTCTTTGTTGCTCACCTCCTGGAAGGAGCAGCCAAAATATGGTGGGAGACACACATCATAGGCCGAGATTTGACTGAGGAACCAATGGCATGGGCTGACTTCAAGACAATCTTCACCGCCAGATTCATCCATGTCTCAGCTAAGAAGGAAAAGGAAAGTGAGTTCACCAATATGACTCAAGGAAACTCATTCATGGCAGATTTTGGGCGCAAGTTTCGAATCCTGGAGCGTTTTGGGCATATGATGGATGAGGAAAGAAGGGTGGATCACTTCATAGAGCGTCTTCACCCTGCCATCAAGCCACATGTGATGGCAAGTAAACCTAAAACCTTCGTCGAAGCTTACAACACTTCCCTGGACATGGAGAGGATGATGATGCCTGCTCAAAATCCACCCAAGGGATATTTGGGTTTCACTGAAGGAACCCAAGGCCAGAAGAACAACCACAAGAAGGGTCAAGGGCGTCATCATGCCAAAGGAAAACATGAAGGAAAAGGGAAACCCCGTCAAGAGAACAACCGACCTCAATGTCGCACCTGCGGAAAGTGGCATACCGGTGAGTGCCGCTACAAGAAGAAGGTCTGCTACCGTTGTCAACAAGAAGGACATCTCCAAGCTGCTTGTCCTCTGCCAGATCCAAGAGGACCAGGACCAGTAGCAGCCCCACCTATAGCTGTCGCCCCACCTACTGGAGAAAGAAGACAAGCTCGAGTGTTTGCTATTGACAATGAGGAGGCTCAAGCAAATGCTAATCGGTTGATCGAGGGTAATAACCCTTGGAGTTTTCTTTTATGTTTTAAGATAAGCATGTAATGGTCTAATGTATGGTGAAAAATAATGTAGGCATGCTTGAAGTCATGGGACAGAATGTAAAAGCTTTGTTTGACTCTGGATCTACTAATACTTTCATTTCGAGAAATCTCGCAACTATGCTTTGTTTGGATATCAAGGATTTAGGGTATGTCTTAGATGTTACAACCCCGAGTGGTCGGATCTTTACATCTCTTTTGAAAACTCCGGTGATACCTGTGAAATATCGAGATCATGAGTTTCCTACAGACTTTATCCTTCTTGATATGAATGACTTTGATGTGATCATTGGTATGGACTGGCTTTATACTTATAGGGTCAATATTGACTGCAGGGAGAAGAAAGTGATCATTAAGAAACAAGGGCACCCACCTTTTGTCATTAGGGGTAGGAAAGATGCCACCACCAGCCTGTATGTGTCAGCCTTGAAAACAGAACGGATGATGAGTAAAGGGTGTCGAGCTTTCCTGGTAGTAGTTACCGAGCCAGAACCCAGGGTGCAACCCTTAGAAGAAATAGAGGTAGTCAGGAGCTATGCAGATGTTTTTCCAGATGATCTACCCGGGATTCCTCCCGAGAGAGAGGTAGATTTCTCCATAGAGCTAGCTCCCGGGACATGCCCTATTTCACGAGCACCTTATAGGATGACCCCTACGGAGTTGCTCGAGTTGAAGAAACAATTGCAGGAATTGCTAGACAAGGGTTTTATCCGCCCTAGCACATCACCATGGGGAGCACCGGTTCTTTTTGTAAAAAAAAAGATGGTTCGCTCCGAATGTGCATAGACTACCGGATGATCAATTAGGCTACCATTAAGAACAAATACCCTTTACCCCGGATAGATGACTTGTTTGACCAGTTAAAGTATGCTCGAGTCTTTTCAAAGATTGACTTGAGATCAGGGTACCACCAGTTGAGGGTCAAGAGTGAGGACATTCCAAAAACTGCTTTTAAAACCTGTTATGGCCACTATGAGTTTGTGGTTATGCCTTTTGGGTTGTCCAATGCACCCAGTGTCTTCATGAACCTCATGAACAGTGTGTTTCAACCCTTCCTTGACTCGTTTGTCATAGTGTTCATAGATGACATACTGGTTTATTCATATGACTTAGATCAACACCGAGACCACCTAAGTAGAGTCCTTGATATCTTAAGAAAGTAGATGTTTTACGGGAAATTCTCCAAATGTGAGTTTTGGATAGACCAAGTCATGTTCCTTGGACACATCATATCTGGAGGAACGATCGTTGTAGATCCAGCTAAAGTGTCGGCAGTTCGAGACTGGCCTACACCGAAGAACCCCTCCGAGATTCGAAGCTTCTTGGGGTTAGCAGGTTACTATCAGCGCTTCATCGTAGATTTCTCAAAGACAGCCTTGCCTTTGACCATGTTGACACGGAAGGATGTGAAGTTCGTGTGGACTGATGTGTGTGAGTCTCGTTTCTAGGAGTTGAAGGAGAAGCTGACCACTGCACCAGTTTTGACTCTACCTTCCGGTAATGAGGGTTTCATGATATTCACCGATGCTTCCAAGATGGGACTTAGCTGTGTGTTGGAACAAAATCGGCATGTGGTTGCATATGCCTCCCGACATCTCAAGCCTAACGAGGTGAATTACCCGACGCATGACCTAGAGCTGGCTGCCATCATCCATGCCTTGAAGATTTGGCGGCATTATCTGTATGGTGTTACTTTTGAGATCCTCACCGACTATAAGAGCTTGAAGTACCTGCTGACACAGAAAGACTTAAACCTACGACAGCGACGATGGATGGAGTACATGAAGGATTACGACTTTACCATCGCCTATCATCCATGAAAGGTGAATGTCGTAGCTGATGCTTTAAGTCGGAAACAGCTCAGATGTGCGGTTGTTTTGTCTAGTCAGTGGAAGAGTTTAGAAGAGCTTATGGAATGGACTCCACAGCCATTAGAGGATCGAGTTCGTTTGGCCAACATCCAAATACAGTCAGAATTGTTGAGTGAAATCGTAGCAGCACAGTTGGCCAGTGGGGAACTTGACAAGATGAAAGGCTTGATGAAGAAGCCACAAACCCGTCTTTCTTTGGGAATAGAAGGAGGAATCAGATTCGAGAATCGTATATGGGTTCCTGAAGATTCACCGTTAAAGAAATGTATCCTACAAGAGGCTCATGATTCCAAGTACACGGTGCACCCAGGAACTACTAAGATGTTTAAAGACATGCAGAGGTTTTTCTGGTGGCCACGAATGAAAAGAGACATTGCAGCATATGTAGCTAGTTGTCTCACGTGCCAAATGGTGAAGGCTGAACACCAACGACCCGGTGGACTTCTACAGTCTATAGAGATTCCAGAATGGAAATGGGAGCAGATCACCATGGATTTCGTGGTGGGTCTACCCCGGACCAGGAGAGGTCATGATGCGATATGGGTAGTGGTAGATCGCCTTACCAAGTCGGCACACTTCCTTACCCTAAAGACCACTGCCAAGGTATCATACTTAGCTGAGCTATATATCAGAGAGATAGTACGTTTGCATCACGTACCCGGTTCCATTATCTTTGACAGAGACCCAAAGTTTACTTCCAAGTTGTGGAAGCAAGTTCAAGAGGAACTTGGTACAAGGTTGAAGTTCAGTACCGCTTATCACCCCCAGACAGATGGGCAGTCGGAAAGGACAATCCAGACTTTAGAGGATCTGGTGCGAGATTGTGTGCTCGATTGGGGTGGGTCATGGGAGCAGTACTTACCTTTAGCCGAATTTGCCTATAATAACAGCTACCAAGCCGGTATCGGGATGCCTCCGTATGAAGCTCTTTATGGGAGACTGTGTCGGTCACCACTTCACTGGGATGATGTGGGTGAAAGGACCCTGTTGAGGTCAGATGAACTCCAAGTGTATGTTGATAAAGTCACTTTGATCAGGCAAAGGCTAAAGAGAGCCCAAGATCGACAGAAGTCATATGCTGATGCGAAGCGGACTGACGTGCATTTCACTGTGGGAGATCATGTTTTTCTGAAAATCCGGCCACTCCGGGCTATAGCCAAGAACAGAGGAAAGTTGAGTCTCTGATACGTGGGTCTATTTGAAGTGTTAGAACGGATTGGTAAAGCCGCATATCGTTTGCTTTACCCCCTCAATATAGTATGATGCATGATGTGTTTCACGTGTCCAATCTGAAGTGATATGTGCAAGATCTGAGCCATGTGTTGAGCATTGAACCCATTGAGCTTCAAGGGAAGCTAACTTATCCTGAGTTACCTTTGTGGATTCTAGATACCAAGGTGAAAGAGCTCAGAAATAAGAATATAGAAATGGTAAAGGTTCTTTGGAAGCACCATGGAGAGGATGAAGCCACATGGGAGCTGAAGACGGACATGGAAAAAGCATATCCTGATTTGTTTGTTTGATTGTTGAATTTTGAGGGCAAAATTCTTATAAGGAGGGGAGGATGTTATAACCCTATTTTTTTCTAAACCATGTAATGAGATTTGTAAATCTCCTTTTAAAAGATAAATGAAATCAATGGTTGATTTAATGGGTTGATTTGAATGGTTTTCGTGCATAATAGCCTTGTTTGTCTTCTTTGTGGGCTTTATTGGCTATTGAGCCCAATTATAAGAAAAAGAAAGAGAAGAAAAAGAAATTCAATTGGATAAAGGAATAAATAAGAAAATAGATAAAAGAAGAATAAAGGTGCTAAAGAATATTCACAAGATGGAATTCTGAACCATTAAGGTAACTTGAGGTTCAAGGAACTCAGGATAATAATATAAGGGTAAGGGAAAGAGAAAATATGTGGAAAATATATATATTTAAGTGATAACTTGCAACTGAAGCAAAGGACCCGTTTTCTTTAGATAACGATCCCAAATTTGGCATGATGGGAGATCAAATCATTAATGAGATTCCCTTAAAATTTGAGATAAAAAGGAGTTACGAATTAAGAGTTATGGCTTTTTCAAATTATCTTCAAAATATGGAATTATCTTAGATGAGGGTCGTTGGATCTTGATCCAACGAGCGCCGCTCATCGTCGAGTTCTAGAGGAACTGGGACTCTGGCCGTGTACAGAGGGATTTTCCCTCTCGATTTTCTCTTGATCCAGTGCATGTGCACCCATGGAAATAGCTCCGTTGAATCCGGGAGAGGGAACTGAACCTTATCGACCCTAGGTTGGCGAGCTTTGGTCGCGTCTAAGAGGAAACGCCCAATTGGGCTGAGGAACAGGTGGCGACGGGGTTGAGAAACCCTAAAGGGATCCCTCTTAGCCCTATATAAAGACCCCCACTCGCTTACTCACTCCCTCGCGAACCCAGGCGGCTACCTCCCGACTCCCGAGTCCCAGCACTCTCTCTCTCTCTCTCGATTGATATCTCTCCGATGACACCTCCGTCGCGGCGCCGCCGCAGCTTCATGCGAGGAGGAAGACGAGGACGACACACAGCAGTCGTCGGATAGCGGACCACTGTGATCCTGCGCGTCAATCCAACGATCCAAGGCTAAGGCGACTTAACTTAGCCGCGCGCGACGTGAGGCGTTAGATTTGAAGGCGGACCAACGGATCACTAATCGAGCGGCCGCCGTTTTTCAGGTATTTTCCCTCTCTGATCGAATAATTCAGAAAAAGCTTTTTCTTGCAAAATTCATAAAAATCGCTAGGAATCTCGGATTAACAAATTTAATACATGAAAGTTGCTTAGAAAAATACGAGGAATAAGATAAAAATGGTTTGGTAACCTAGTTCTGTCTCGTTTTGCAAAAGTGTATTAATTTGATAGAAAATGTATTAAAAGTGTGGTTACAAACCCTAATTGAGTATAAAAGATGAATCTTTATGGTTTAATAGGTTAATTTGAGAAGTATTAACCTGTTGAATATTAAAATAGAGTTTCAATCTGTTTTACATGAAAATTTGACTAATTTGGGGTTTTAATCTATATATGAAGGATAATACATATAGAAACCCTAATTTAGGGTGAAAAGGAGAAAAACCATGTTTATTTCGGATTATGGAAATAGGTTAATAAATAAGGATCCTAAGTCTGTTAGGAGTAGCAAGATGAGAAATTTAAGCTTTTATGTAGTTTTGTTGAATTAGGGTTCATGATATTAAAAGTGGGGGCAAAACCCTAATTTCAAAGGAAACCCTAAAATTGGAATAGAAATCCTAAGAAGCGAGATGAGTTTGGATAAATCTTGATAAAAGGAAGTTTGTATATTTATTTCAGGAATTATGTGCATTTTTGCTCGCTTGGTTGGGTTTTCTCTACTTAGTTGATTCTGTCTCAAAATCTGCAATCACAGGTATGTGGTTACGCTTATGAATATCCTGAATTAGTTTTTTGAGGATTTCCGAAGTTTTCATTGGTGACTTGAATGAAACTGTTGGATGAATTTAATTCATGCAAACTATAATGTGGATATGACTATCACCTAAGATACATGCCTACTAGCTCAGATCCTAGTCCCCTCTGTAGCTTGATAGATTGACCTAGTACATGGCTACCTATGGGGTAGGTCCATCAGGTCATCGGGTGACTTAGTACATGGCTACTAATGGGGTAGGTCCATCAAGTCGCCATGAGTCAGGGATTGGTCTACCTCTGGGTAGGGCCATGCGACTCTACAACCCTAAGTATTGGCTACCGGTGAGGTAGGGCCATGGGGGTAAGGATCTACCATATGAGAGAGGTAGTATCCAAGTCCGCTGCAGGGACAGCACAGAGATAGGGGATAGGTAAGGATTGAGTAGTATTGCTTAAAATGTAATCTTGGTTGTTAAATGCAAGGAATTAAATGACCGATACCGACGTCGTTTCGACAGCTTGGGTATACATATTTACAGGTATACCGACGGAAATATCGACAGATGCAATCCTGGCCATATCGACGCCAAAATGAACGAATTAAATCATGAAATATTACAGGCGTGGTCTCAACACCTAGATGCAACGTTTTATGCAAAAAAATTCTATATTGGGCATGTGGGGGGGGGGGGTTCAATCATGTGTGAGTTAAGGAATATGTCCTATTTTTTGGAGATTTCGATGAAGGGTATCGATGACAATGCAAGAATTAAGATCTGAAATTTTACTAGCACAATCTATAAACCCATGTTAACACACTTATGCAATAATATTCAATTTACAACAAACATATAACAACGTAGTAAATTACTAACTCACATCAGTTGTATGTTGAGTAGCGCGCTGGTTCTCTATACAATATGTTGTTCATATGGGCCACATATTGCTCCCATGTAATGTAACTTCTGTAAGACTTGTTGTATGAAACAACATGTTCCTCATACACTTTAGGATTGGCAAACTGCATCATCCCAAACTTCGGAAAATGTTCTTCCAAATCTTTTAGATATTTTTTCTTTGTTGCTGAAATGGAGGGAGGAGGTTGAGTAGAACTAGGTGCCCTTGCTCGAGGAGCTTGAGGTTGAGTAGATGTAGAAGCAGGAGGAGCCCATGTTTGAGGAGCTTGAGGTTGTAATGGAACACCGGCAATAGGACAAATTGTAGTATGCCCACCACTCCATGTTTGACCTCCATCACTAGAGTATGCTTCGGTGTTCACCCGAAAGCATCCATAAGGGCTACAGACAGAGTATGCTTCGTGATATCCCATACCAGGTCCAAGTTCTAGTTGTAATGTTGGTGGTGGTTCAACATGATATCCAGGATACCCATGTTGGGGTTGAGATGGGTATGGAAGTGTCTGCCCAAATAACATATCTCCGAATGAATGTTGAGATTGAGAGTCAGATATGCTCATGTTATCCATTGAATCAGCAAGATCAGAATGATGATCAATTTGGCTATGATATTGTGGTTGTGGATTGCATGGGTAGGGGTATGGGCTTGTAGTTGTGGGCATTGTGGCACTGGCATGTGGTGGAGGTGCACCGCTATAATCTTTCCCAGTTCGAGTCTTTCTTCTTTGAAATCTTTTTTCAGCCATGGGATTTCCCTGTTCTTGTGGAGGTGCAGCCCTAGTAACATCATGACTAACATAAGGCCGGTCATCATCATGAATGTTAGGGATGAAAGCCCAAGTATCGTTATTGGAAACCTATATTTCCCTTCAACCAAAATTCATTTATTAGATATCACAAGTTTATCTAGGATAATATCCAACCCTTGGATGGTGAGTCAAAAGCAAAATTATGTTCAGATAACTCCATGTTGTACGGAAGACAAGCTTAGCCTTAAGGGATCTAGTTCATATTATCACGTACTATCATAGAACATCTCAAATGTATACAAATTAGCTTACTACTAAAAATGATAGCAAATTATACTTATATTTTGTGAATTATTTAGGTATATAATTATGATTATAATGTAGATTATGAGAAAGTGTTGTGGATCTAAGAACACATTCAATCAGGAAGACATAAAAAAGCAGATGGCGAGATCTTTGCCAATTTAAGGCATTTTGGTATGAATTTACATTTTAATTGAGATAGATGGTGTAAATGAGAGAAATGGTAGAAAACATAAAGGCATACCTTAGATTAGACTTATCTGAGCCCTAGTTGTCGAGATCCCTTTGCTCCAACATTTCCTCCTTTCAAACAACAGAAACTGACTCAATCACACAAAAAATCGGTATTTTGTGTCGGTATATCAGTACATTTCGTCGAAATTTGGCGATATTTGGCGGTATTTGGCGATATTTGGCGGTATTTGGCGGTATAGCGATATTTGCAATCCCAACGATAGGTTTGTGTGAACCGATGACCGATGTCGTCAATATCGGTATACCGGTCGATATATCGACGATATCGTCGATATCTCTTTCATTGGTTAAATGATAATTGCTTGATTACGTTGTTACCCTAGTTGCACAATTTTTGTATTCCCCCACATACCAGTATAATCCGTTATATTGACCGACGTTTTGTTTGTCGGCGATTTAGGTACAAAATCCCAAAAGGACAAACAGTAAATTGACATATTGTGAATCCACGAATTAAAGTTCAAGGAGGATTAGCTAGAATAGTTTCAGTGGTGGATAACAGTTTAGTAATCCTAAGTTTTAAAAAGTTATGCAAAGTTATATTTTATTACAGCCTTTCAGTATAGTCTTGGTAGAATTTCATAATTATTATTGATTATTTGTCGAACCTTTAATCCGGAAATTGGGTTAACGACTCTGACCTCTTGGTCTCCCTTAATTGGGGGTGACCGGGAGGCGGGGTCATTACATACTCTCTCTCCTGACAATTGCTGATGCTTCAAGCTAGAGTTTTGGGATTTGTGGGTGTCGGGTGGTAGGATTAGTTGGGGTAAGAGGAAGCCGCAGCAGTAAGAAGAAGAGAGGAGAGGGCAATTGTGGTAAATAGGAAAAGAGGAGATAAGGGAGGCTGGAGGGAGAGGTTGGAGCAGCACCAAGAAGAGGGATGGGTGGGGTTCAGTAGTTGTAGTAGAGGAAGGAGGGGTTGGTGGTGGATGGGAGAAGAGGAGATGGTGGTTGTTGTAGGTGGGGTAGAGAGTGGTGGAAGCGGTTGGTGGTAAGGTAGGCAGCGGCGGCGGCAGTAATAGGGTGTAACGGCCATACTTGTCAAGGCGACACGGCATTCCGACTGAGCACCTTGCGACTAGCCATGACTAGGCGTCGCCTAGGCGGCTTTAAAAGATTAAATATGAGTACTTTAACCTGAAGTATACATATATTTAATTATTTTCAGAAAATTCTCCCATCATATACATCTATTTCACAATCATGTGTAAGTACATAAACTTATGGTTAATTGATGACATACATATGTATTTTAGTAAGAGAGCGTGAAAATTTACATTTTGTACAAAAGTTTATTTAGCATTGCCAAAACAAGAAGAGGATAATTCCAAATAATGTAAGAGATTGAGATTTAGTACATAAATAGAGATTAATCTTGTGAAACAACCTGCATCCCCGTCAATACTATCGACAGGAGGTCGATGGTATCAACTTTATCACAGCAACAAAAGAACATTCCGTCGATACCATCGACAGTCCTATCGATGGTATCGAGAGTTGATCAGTGGCGGAAATCGACGGCCCGTCTCCTGGTTCTATCTTTATTATATTATTTGTTTTATTATTTTTCTCTAATTTTCTTCTTTGTACCACAATGTATCTTACCCTAATATATAAAAACAAGGAGAGACGGCTATTGCCCTCTCAAGAAAGCTGCTCCTTGCAGCCGACAAATCTCTCGGTGTTCGTCTCCTCTCCTCATCTCCTCACATGGTATCAGAGTGGCTTTGATCTTCCGCCCCGCTTCCTCAACAAGTCGCCGCCACAGCCTCCCCGTCTCCTTTCTCCTTCTCAACCGCCGCCGCCGCCCAACTTCTCCAGGCGTTGCGGCCACCTCGACCTTCGGGCCAGCAGGAACAGCAGCCTGTCGTCGGCGCATGTGCTACTGGGCTAGCATCCGCTAGCCGTCTTCATCGCTGGATCGATAACAGCTTTCCCTTGCTGTTGTAGATCTAGCCACCAAGGACCGGGGCCGCTAGCAAGCTTCCGGTTGATTTACAGCAGTTTTCGGCCAGTTCTCAGGAGCCGGAACTATTGGTTGGGAGTCTCCGGGTGATCCAACGGCTATCTAAAGCCCAATCCGAGGGACTCGTCTCTTTCAGAGTGCTCTCCTAATCACATATCCTCCATGTGTGATTAGGAAAATCGATTGGAGGCTGTGAATGCGTCAATAACGCATTTATCCGTGTTTTTTTTTGGGTTGTGACGTGTATCTCTTTGTCACCTCATCTATCTCCGTGACGTGTATCTCTCTGTCACCTCAGCTTTCTTTGTGACGTGTATCAATCCGTCACTAAGTTTCCGTTTACAATGGAGGACACCAAGACTCCCTACAGCGAGGCGTCTCCTATCCCCTCCATCAAGCTCAACGGGAAAAACTATCTACTATGGATGAACGTTGTTCACACTGTCTTGGAATCTCGGGACAAGGCGAGACATGTTGACTCGGGTCCCCTGGACTCTACTGATAAAGGATACGTTGAATGGAAGCATAATGACAGTCTTGTGAAGACTTGGTTAGGGAATAGTATGGAACATGCAATTGCGGCTAGGTTTATGTTCTATACTACAGCTAAAGAGATATGGGACGCAGTGAAGCAGCACTATTCTCAGGAGAAGAATGCTCTTCGGCAATTCATGATATATGATCGTCTGTTTGTTGAGAGGCAGGGTGATAGATATCTTGAGGAATACTTTGGAGCTATTCAGGCACTTGCTTAAGAGCTGAGCTACTATCATCCTGTGACAGTTGCTGCACAGATCAAAGACAGAGACGATCTGGTTACTGCTAAATTTCTATCCGGGCTTAATCCCAATTGCGGTTCTGCCAGGAGTGTCATTCTGGCTTCTGATAAATTGTCAAGTCTTGTGGAAGCCTATTCGAGAATTCAACAGTCTATTTTTGAGTCTGTTAATCCTGTCTCTACTATATCTTCTGGGGAGTCTCATGCATCGGTAGCTGCTGCGATGAGAGGACGACCTGGTATGGGCAGAGGACGTGGGACACGTCCTTAAGTGTACTTTCTGTGACAAACCGGGACATTTAGTGGAGAAGTGTTGGAAGAAACATGGGAGACCTGTTGCACCTCCTGTGGGGGCAGCATATTGTGCCACCTCTACAGATTCCTCTCCGTCTTCAGATGTGGGCACCAATTCTGGGACCGGCATCACTCTTACTCAGGAGGAGTATGATCGGTTCATTCAGGCTATACAGCACATGAGTGTGGGATCTTCATCTTCGTCATCAACAAACCTGGCATCTACTGTGGGTAATTAGGCTACATCTCTCATAACTTCTGGCTCTACTTAATCTTGGGTGGTTGACTCTGGCGCGTCACAGCACATGACTGGTATGAAGAGATTGCTCCAATCTATTGACTTGTATATCCCTCACCAATCTGTCACACTGGCAGATGGTTCAGTGAGGAGAGTGCTAGCTAGTGGATCTGTCCCTCTAACACCCAAGATTGATCTTAAATCTGTACACTTTGTGCCTGAATTTCCTTTTAATCTTCTTTATGTTGCCAAATTGATTGACACTGTAAAATGTACGGTAACATTTGGGCCTTCTTGTTTTGTTTTACAGGATCTCAAGAGTATGAGGACGATTGGTGGGGGGCCTAGGAAAGGTGATCTCTACCTTTTCCACGGTGACAGTCTGTCTCGCCCAGTATCTGCTCCAGCTCCATCCATTTTGTTGAGTGGTTCCCCCTTACTATGGCATTGCAGATATGGACATTCGTCGTTAGAGAGCCTGCGCAAGTTGGAATCTGAGTTGTCCCAAGTGTCATCTTTAGAGTGTCGGTCATGTCAGTTGGGAAAACATCATAGGTTGTCTTATCCCAGTCGTGTCAATAAGCGGGCATCTTGTCCTTTTGAGTTAGTCCACAGTGATGTATGGGGTCCTGTTAAAGACCAAAGTTATAATGGTTTTCGTTATTTTATTTCCTTTGTGGATGATTTTTCCCGCATGACATGGATCTACTTTCTCAAAAGTCGAGAGTCTGTGCTATCTATTGTGAAACATTTTCATAAAGAAATAAAATTTCAATTTGACTGTAATATAAAAACTCTCCAATCTGATAATGCTTTAGAGTATGTTCAAAAGGCTATGTCTGATTTTTGCAATTCTGTGGGCATGATCCATCGCACGTCTTGTCCTCACACCCCTCAGCAAAATGGGGTGGCTGAGAGGAAAAATCGCCATCTTCTTGATATTGCTCGTTCGATCATGTTTCAATCCAATGTTCCTAAGAAATTCTGGTTTGAAGCTCTTTTAACCGCTTGCTTCTTAATTAATAGACAACCATCCTTTGTTCTTAAAGGACAAACTCCTTTCTCTGTGTTACGACCCACGGATCAGCCATTCTCTGGTCCCCTTAGAGTGTTTGGTTGCACTTCTTTTGTCTATAATTTTGACCCTAAGGCTGACAAACTTTCTCCTAGGTCTATTAAAACCTTGTTCCTTGGTTTTTCTAGTACTAGCAAAGGATACAAGTGTTACTGTCCTAGTCTTCATCGCATATTTGTGTCTACGGATGTTACCTTTCATGAGACCACTCCATATTTCTATGATGCTATGAGTAAGGGGAAGCAGTTGAGAGAGAGAGTGCCAGCAGATTTTCAGAGTGAGAGAGTGGCACCATCTGTGCAGAGTGAGGGAGCGCCACCCATCATTCCTGATTATACTTTTATTCAGGACGAGCAGGCAGCTGACAGGCCTGTTATTCAGCAGTACCCATATGTTTATAGTAGGTGAGGCAGACAAGATCCAGAAGAGGTAGCGACACCAGTCCCTGAGCCTTCCTCATCGTCTTCTACTCACGAGATTCCTGCAGAAGCATCAGATCTTGATCTTCCTATTGATGTTCGGAAAGGTACTCGTTCTTGTACTATTAGGCATCCTATTACAAATGTGAGTTGTCTGTCCCGCTTATCTAAGCAGGCCCGCGCATTTGCTATTGGGATTGATTTTGTTGATATACCAAGGAATCATTATGATGCTCTGAAGGACAGTGGCTGGAAACAGGCAATGCAGCTTGAGATGTCAGCTCTTTTGCATAATGTCACATGGGATCTTGTTGACTTACCTACAGGGAAGAAAGCAGTGGGTTGCAGATGGGTTTTCACCATCAAACATAATCTGGATGGATCAGTTGAGAGGTTGAAGGCCAGATTGGTAGCAAAAGGCTACACACAGACCTATGGAGTTGATTTCTTTGAGACCTTTTCTCCAGTAGCTCGTCTAAATTCTGTGCGGATTATTATTTCTCTGGCTACTACCTTTGATTGGCCCCTATTCCAGCTTGATGTTAAGAATGCATTTCTACATGGTGACCTACAGGAAGAGGTATATATGGAGCAACCTCCTGAGTTTGTTGCTCAGGGGGAGTGTCAGAAGGTGTGTAAATTGAAGAAAGCCATATATGGGCTGAAACAATCTCCTCGAGCTTGGTTTGACAAGTTCAGTGAGGTTGTACTCCAGATGGGTTTTTCTCGCTCCATGACTGATCACTCTTTATTCTACTCTAGCTCTTCTTGTGGCTCTATCATTATTGTTGTATATGTTGATGACATAGTGATTACTGGAAGTGATTCTACAGGCATATCTCGTGTGAAGGAAGGGTTGCAGAGACACTTCCAAACGAAGGATTTGGGTAAACTGAGATATTTTATGGGCATTGAGGTGCTTAGATCTCATGCAGGTGTCAACCTATCTCAGAGGAAATATGTGCTTGACTTACTACAAGAGACAGGCATGACTGAATCTAAATCGGTATCTACTCCTATGGATTATCACATCAAGGAGACGGTTGATGATGTTGAATACTCAGATCCAGGATATTACAGAAGAATAGTTGGCAAGCTAATATATCTAACTGTTACACGACCTGACATTTCTTTTGTTGTAGGTGTCGTGAGTCAGCATATGAACTCACCACGACAGTCACACTGGACAGCAGTTTGTCAGATTCTGAGATATCTGAAGAGTGCTCCTGGTAAGGGGATCACTTATTCTAAACCCAAGGTGACTCCATCTACTTTGACTCTCACAGGGTATTCAGATGCAGATTGGGCTGGTGATCATACTGATAAAAGGTCTACATCAGGCTACTGTACCTTCCTAGGTGATCATTTGATTACTTGGAAAAGCAAAAAGCAGCATGTGGTAGCTAGATCCAGCACTGAGGCTGAATACCGTGCTATGGCCCATGCATGTTGTGAACTACAATGGGTCAAATTTGTTCTTTGAGTTAAAAATCACTATTATGTCTTCTATGGAGCTCAAGTGTGACAACTAGTCTGCTATACACATTGCTAGGAATCCTATTTTTCATGAGCGTACAAAGCATATAGAAGTTGATTGCCATTTTATTCGTGATCAAATCAAAGATGGTACTATTGTGACGCCATACATCGAGTATGAAGATCAACTGGCGGATATCTTGACAAAGCCTTTGGGTCCAACAGCTTTTCAGAGATTATGTGGCAAGTTGGGCATACACGATGTGTACTCTCCAGCTTGAGGGGGAGTGTGAAACAACATGCATCCCCGTCGATACTATCGACAGGAGGTCGATGGTATCGACTTTATCACAGCAACAAAAGAGCATTCCGTCGATACCATCGACAGTCCTGTCGATGGTATTGAAAGTTGATCAGTGGCGGAAATCGACGGCCCGTCTCCTAGTTCTATCTTTATTATATTATTTGTTTTATTGTTTTTCTCTTATTTTCTTCTTTGTACCACAATGTATCTTATCCTAATATATAAAAACAAGGAGAGACGGTTATTGCCATCTCAAGAAAGTTGTTCCTTGCAGCCGACAAATCTCTCGGTGTTCGTCTCCTCTCCTCATCTCTTCTCACAAATCTGTTGCAAAGTATTGACTTTCTTTAATAATATAGCCACTAAGTAGACACCGAATTTAAGACAAAAAGGCAAAACATGAAAACTCAGAGATGTTTATTAATAGAGATTTTCATAATAAAAATGATATTTGGCACATAACAATCACAAGAACATACATTTTGAACACTAGGACATGGAAATAGACCATTAAAAACATTAATATGCAAAACAAATGCACGAAAATAATCGAAAGTAGCAAATTAGGTGAAGCGCAGGGCAAAGCGCACCCCTGGGCACCCTGCTGCCTAGGCTCGCCGAGGGAGCATCTTAACAAGTATGGTGACGGCAGTGGCTGGTGAAGAGGAAGGGTGTGGCAGCTGATGGAAGGGTTGGGGGCAGCACTGAGTACAGGGGTGGCAGGTGCAGCTAGGAAAAGGGACAAAGTAGCAGCACTTGGGTCAGGGGTGAGGGGCAGCAGCTAGGCAAGGGGCGGTTGGCGGCTGTAGGGGAGCAGAGGAGACGATTGCTTGGAGTAGGGATGGCAACTTGGAGGAGGAAGAGTCTTTACACATGGGCACAGATTTTAAATCACGAAAGCATGAAGTAAATCGCTTATTCAATGATTAAAATACGAGTACACAGCCTTAATAATATAAGACAGAAATAAAACACATTGATGATACTCACCCAAGTGGGACGAAAAGAAGAGCATACATGCTCCGGATACTATTTTGAGCTCATTCAAATACTATTAGCACACGTGCGGAAACACAATTTAACCAATCAGGGATGGCTAGTTGGTTCAGTTGAAGGGCCACAATAAGTGACCCAAGTTCAAACCCCAAAAATCATCCTTGACTTACATCCCCATTGTACATCACAGGTTTGTGCAGTATTGAGGCAACAAGTCGGCCACCCCCCTAGTATTCTTCCATAAAAAGTAAATACAAATTTGAGTGTCCAAATGTCTAATGAGTTGAATGAAAGTGTCGAATATTTTTCATGAAGGATTGATGAATGTCTATCAGTTCTATTTGTAGGATCACTCCTTATAAAACGTGTGTTTCATTTCATAAACAATTCTAGTCCCGCGCTAAAAAACATGCAACTTCCTAACAGTTGTCTATGATTCCTTAATTATTTAATGAAACATTGCATACATATGTAAAGAGTCAGAATGAACATAAATGAACCCTTTTTCCTGTGATCTGAGACCTTATAATTACCATGAAATTATGTATTCATTATGGTTGGTGATGAGTATATAACTTAGCTTAGGTAGTAAATTCTTGTGCTATGAATGCATAAGAACGTAAAGAATACTTACATATGTTGAGCTTAAAAGGGTCTTCTGAGACAATTGCAAGAATTGGGTTCTGATTTTCTGGTATAGTAGATAATAAGTCACACTCAATTCGATAAAATTGTTTGACCTTAAAGTGGATCTTCTATAATTTCACATGTGAGGGGTAATTTCTTGACACATACATATGATGATATACACACATAATAGACATACACATACACATACACATACACATAATACACATGTGTACATACACATAACACATTCGCACATACAACACATACACAACCAAACACATTCGCTATGACACACAAACATACACATATGTATACCACACCTATGAAAATAACATAGAGTTTAATGGAAAAGTAGTTCGAGGGAAATGTAATTGTGAAAGAGTATTGGACCAAAGTGATACCCAGTTGGAGACAAAAGTGATACCCTGATGTGCAAGTTTGTCTTAATTATATAGGAAGAGAATATTTACATAATAGACCTAGTAAGGAAAGAAAATGAGAAAAGACGATATGAATAGCTTCAATTTTCTAACACTCCCCCTCAAGCTGGAGCATACACATTGTGCATGCCTAGCTTGGAACTCATATGGCTAAAAGATGAAGGTATAAGGGGCTTGGTGAAGATATCTATCTACAACTTCTTGTCCAGTGCAAACAAGAGGAGTATGAATCTTTTTAAAGAGCACTACATGATGAACGAAGTGGCAATCCACCTCAATATGCTTAGTCCACTCATGGAACATAGGATTACTAGCAATGTGAATGGTTCCCTAATAATCACTAATAATCACACATAAGAGAGATTGGAGTGCCAACGTAAATTCCCATTTCAGAAAATACGGACATAACCCACTGTAGTTCACAACAAGGATGTGCCATTGCTCGATATTCAGCCTTTGTGTTGGATCGTGCTACTACATTTTGTTTCTTGTTCCTCCATGTCACTAAATGTAACCCAAGGAACACACAATATCCTGAGGTAGATCGTCTATCTTTAACATCACCTGCCCAATCAGCATTCGTATATCCAGTAAGCTTCAAGGAAGTTGAGGAATCTTTCCTTGTGAAATAAGTGAGTCATTTCCCTGACGATCCTTTAATATAGCATAGGATCTAGGAGACCGCCATCCCGTGTGACATCTTGGGTGCACTCATGAAATGGCCAACAACTCCTACTGCATAGGAGATATCAAGACGAGTAATTGTCAAATAGATCAGCTTACCCAAAATTCGTCAGTACTTTGTTGGATCCGAAAAATCACTGTCATCAGAAATAGCCGCCTTGGTATGATAATACATGGGCGTAGAGACAGGTTTACAATGTGTCATGCACGTCTCTGCAAGAAAATCTAGAACATATTTTTGCTAACAAAGATTTATGCCTTTCTTGGAATGAAGAATTTTTATTCCAAGGAAATAAAGAAGATTTGCCTTTCGTCTGAAATTGCATTTATAGCCATTTCTTAAGTTGTGAAATGCCACTAAGATCATCACATGTGATGACAATATCGTCTACATATACAAACAGAATAATGGTGCCATGAGAGGATTTGCACACAAATAAAGAATGATCACTACAAGACTGACGGAACCCAAAGTGCATAAGTGCAGCACTAAACTTATCAAACCATGTCTGTAGTGATCTATTTAGGCCACACAAGGATTTCTTCAATTTGCACACTTTCCGACATTCCCTCTAAGCAACATACCCAGGAGGTTACTCCATGTACACCTCTTCAAGAAGATCACCAAGATGAGATGCATTCTTCACATCCAGCAGAAGAAGAGATCAATCATAATGAGTAGCAAAAAAAATAAGAATTTGTACATCATTTTGCCGAGCTACAGGAGAAAACGTCTCTAAGAAATCTACTTCATGTGTCTAAGTGTATCTTTTGGCCACCAATCGAGACTTCAAGCAGTCATCAGATCCATCTGGTTCCTTCTTAACAGTATACACCAAACGACAGCCCACAACAGGCTTCCTAGGAGAAAGATCCACCAAATCCTAAGTGGAGTTCTCATAAAGAGCTACCATTTCACTATCGATGGCTTGTACCCAGTCATCATGTGGGTTGTTTCTGCAAATGAGCAAGGAACAGCAATAGGATCTAACTGAAGAGCAAGCGTACATGTTGCTGGTAACAGATGGGATAAGAAACAAACACTAGAGATCGGATGTCGTATTGTACAAGAGCAAACACCTTTACGAGTTGTAACTAAAAGGTGTAATTCGGAAATAGAAGTTGTTAAAATATAAGATTGCTTGAATACGAATAGATTGTGATAGATACAAAGACTGGACACCCCTGTCCTATATATAGGAGCAAGGGAGAAACCCTGAGACTTGTGTCCCAAGTAATCTAAACTAGACGGGTCGGAATATAAAGGCCCACTAAACTAATTAGCCTATTTAACTAATAGACTAATATAGACACTTTAACACTCCCCCTCAAGCTGGAGCATGGGTGAAACACATGTCCAAGCTTGGAGAGTTACAAGACTCGAAGAAATGATAAATGAAAGATGAAGATAAATATCACTCTCATACAAAATATGTTATTCCCCCTTAATCAATACTCCCCCTGAATCAAATAGTGATGATGACTTTGCAGGCTGAAGATACTCGAACTTTGAAGAAGGTCTTCCTTGAAGTGCATCTGAAATGAAGACATCTGAAGATACTCTGTAGGCTGAAGAATGTGCCACTGGAATACGTGTTGAACGCGGCACGAACGCGGATATAGTGTGGACGAATGGACCTAATACTACAGCAAGTCGCCACTGGAATACGTGCTTAACGCGGCACGAACGCGGACGAACGATCTGCTGCTTGATACGATGCAGGAACCATGGGGGCTAGACAGGAAAGTAGATATCATCCATCAAGGAAAGTCCCAAGAGGATCAGCTACAGACGATGTTGATACAGCAGATGCGGCTCGGAGAAGACATGATGAAGCAGCTCGGTGAAGATAAAACTCTGAGCTTCTGAAGAAGCACCCATCTGTCTCATGTGAATGCAGCTGAAGGAATACATCATCAACAACGGATATGGTGTAGACGTTGGATCTTCACTGCTGGCTCAAGTAGAGAACTGGCGTGCTGAACAATGTGAAGCTTCATGAAGATAGCCTGGAATATATATAATCTGAATACATATATCATCATCTCATCTCATACTCTCTCTCTCATACATGCTCTCATGCTCTCTCTTCTCATCTCATCTCATCTCATACTCTCTCTCATACATGCTCTCATGATCTCTCTTCTCATCTCTTTCTCTCCTCTCTATCCCCCGCACACCAAATACGCCGAAAGTGAGTGTTTGGTGTGGAGAAATGGACATATGACCCCCCCCCCGTAATGTGAAAAAGGAATGCTCACATAATATGGGTGGGTGAGAAAGAAAATGGTGGAAAAAGAGAGGAATATGTGAAATGGAGATGGGTAATATGTGGAGAATGAAACCGATAGCCAAAGAGAGTATACTAAATGGGTCAACTTGAGATCCGGGTAGAAAAATAAATGGATCTAGTCCCGACCCGAAAAGGGGGTTTGTTGGCCCGTTAGGGCAACAAATCCGGGGGTGCGGGGGCAGAGCCCCCGCGAAAATCCGATTAGGGTCATAATAGGATCCGATTAGCAAAAGATAGGACCGATGAATGATCCGAATAGTGACAGGGATAATGCATATGGGGGCAGTAAACATGGTTGTTTGATAGAGGTGGAGAGTGATCGCCTACTGTAGATGGCAGCAGTAGCATGATGACACACAACACAGCAGCAACTTGCGGATGAAGATCGTCGGGATGATGATGTAGTGGAGGAGCAGCAACTTGCGGATGATGGTTGGATATGACGCTCGGCTGATGAAGCACTTTGTCGCAACATAGGAGATGACAAAGGGTCTCCTGTGTGACTCCGGAGAAATTGCATGCCAAGAGGATGCATGCGGAGCTAAGGCGGACCCTCTCCAAAGCGGCAAGGAAGGCTGATTTGAAGACTTCATGAGATGGAGCGGACGATCGATACCGTTTTACATCGTCACTGATCAACCGTCGATACCATCGACAGAACTGTCGATGGTATCGACAGACGCTCTTCTTGTTGCTGTGATAAAGTCGATACCATCGACTTTCCTGTCGATAGTATCGACGCCGACGAATGAAGGTTGTGTCTGGACTGATCTCGATACTATCGACGCTTGGGTCGATAGTATCGACACGGCGGCGGCTGGGCTGCTACGGCAGATGGAGTATCGACGGGATGCACTTTGCGTCTAGACTAACGTCGATACTATCGACGCTCGAGTCGATAGTATCGACGTGGCGGCAGCTGGGCTGCTGCGGCAGATGGAGATGGCTGCTCCTTGCGGATTAGAAGCGATTTCTGATGGCTGACGACACTGTGGAGATGGCTGCTGGCGGCTACTGTTGCTGATGGCGGCGGCGGCGCTGCTATCGTACGGAGTTGGATGCGGAGGAAGATTACCGCGACGGATGCCTACAGCAGTGACTGTTGCGGATGATGATGGAGGACAACTGCTATGATAGGCAGCGGAGGTGTTGTATGGAAAGAATGAAAGAATACAGAATAGATGACCGTGGAGGCCGGGATATGCCTAGCGGGCAGCCGGCCAAGCCATGGTGATGGTGGCTGCGGCCGCCCGCAGGCGGGCGCTCGCCCGGTTGTCCTCTTCGGAGAGAGGAGCGGTGGCGGCTGCAAGGAAGAAGGAAGTCGGTGGCTAGGAGAAGGAGAGAGGGAAGCGGTGGCGCTTAGGGTTCTCTCAGGATGGAACCTGCTCTGATACCATGTTAAAATATAAGATTGCTTGAATAGGAATAGATTGTGATAGATACAAAGATTGGACACCCCTGTCCAAGGAGCAAGGGAGAAACCCTGAGACTTGTGTCCCAAGTAATCTAAACTAGACGGGCCAGAATATAAAGGCCCACTAAACTAATTAGCCTATTTAACTAATAGACTAATATAGACACTTTAACAGAAGTATCAAGAGAACTCTCGGCGGGGACATGTATCTCAGGAGTATTCGAAGATATGGGTCAATCTATTGGATTGATGTTCCTGCATCTTCTTGGTGATGCCCTGCTCGCTTGGTGTAAACCAGTGAAAAAGGTTGAATAGGTGGAGGCGGAGGTGGAGGTGGAGGTGGAGGTGGAGGTGGTGGTGGTGGTGGTGGTGATATAATGGGAGTAGTATCTAGCACACTCTCATCACTCAGCACATGGAGTGGTGGTTCTTTCTCTCTCACTTCATAGATTTCAAAGAAAAGTTCACTCTCATGGTTGTGCTCCCCCTCACATAAGGCAAAGTCATCAAAGAACGGAGTAGACTCATGAAAAGTAACGTCAGCCGACACAAACATACGAAGAAGACAAGGACAATAACAACTGCACCCCTTTTGTGTGGGAGAATATCCCAAAAAGACAGTGCAAACTACACTAGGAGATAACTTGTCTGTGCATGGATCAAACACGTAAACAAACGCAGTACAACCAAAGACACAGAGGGGAACATGCAAAGCTTGTTCATCTGGTCGAGAATGGAAAAGGGGTAGCCCCAAGCAAGACAGAAGATGGCTGACATTTAATTAAAAAACAAGCAGTAAGAAGAACATTAGACCAAAACTTATTTGGCATAGACATCTGAAAAAGTAGTATACAAGCTACAACACGTAAATGACAATTTTTGCGCTCGGCAACCCCATTTTGTTGAGGTGTATGAGGACAAGTCGTTTGGTGAATCATACCGATGGAATCACAGAAACTAGAGATAGCCTTGTGAACACACTCTAAGGCATTATCAGTACAAAGAATACCAAATTGAACTTTTATTATTTAATAAAAAGTTTTGATGACCGACAAAAACTTCATCTTGAGACATAAGTATACGCAAGTCATTTGGGAGAAATCATCAATAAAAGAAAAAAAAGTAACGAAAACCATTTTAACTCGGTTCTTTAAAAGGATCCCAGACATCACAAATGGATGGTTAGAACGTTATATATTAAGACCAGGAAAAGAGACACGATGATGCTAGCCCAGTTGACATGACTAACATTCGATAGACTCTACTGACGATAAGCTCGAAACAAGCTTCTTAAGACTCTGCAATGAGGGCCCAGAGAGACAATGTCATTGTAAGGGAGAGCAACTGAGGATGGCGGATGTGGTGGAAGAGATCCGGCGAGCTAGGCGATCACTCTCAAAAAAGTAGAGATCACTTGTCCTAGACCCCCCACCGATCGTCTTTCAGCTCCTAGGATCCTTTAACATAAAGACGGAAGACCCAAATATCACCAAGTTGTCTAAGGAATCTATTAAAGAGTCTATATTAGCCTATTTAGTTAATAGGTTAATTAGTTAGTGGGCCTTTAGTGTCTCGGCCCATTTAGATTACTTGGGACACAAGTCTCAGGGTTTCTCCCTTGCTCCTATATATAGGACAGGGGTGTCCAGTCTTGTACTCATCTAATCCCATTACATTCAATAGAATATTATTTCACATGGTATCAGAACACGTTCGCTCCTGAGAAAAACCTAGTTGTCGTCCCTCGTCCCTCTCTCTTCGCCGGCACACAACAACAACCCTAGAGACGCCGCCACCTCTCTTTGAGAGAGCAACCGCGGGCTCTCCCGGCCTACGGGCGGCCGTCGCCATGGCATAGGTCGGCTGCCCGGTAGGCACTTCCGGCCTCTATGGCCCTATTTCTCCCACTTTTACATAGATATGTACGTCGGCGCTAATTCCCGGCATGCAATCTATGTTTTCCAAATCCAAAGCTGACCGCCGGTGATCTCCTTTCCGGCCTTCATGTATCCGACGCCATCGTCACCTCCGCCACATCACGTCGTCGTTGCAACAGCATCACGCTGTCGTCGGCAACCAACGTGGCCGCCAACAGTAGCAATCTGCGTTGCCTTAGCCATCCGCTTCTGCCATCGTATCCAGCAGCAATCAACCGCGGCCAACAGCAAACAGCACCACCACCGCAAATCACAACAACCATTGTCTCTACCGCCGCATCCCGTCGTCGTCCTCAGCATTTGCCTTCGTCGTCGCTCATGGAGAGGCTTCGCACTTGACTCCACATGCAGTCTCATGGCATGCAATATCTCCGGAGCCGTGCAGGAGACCAGTATCATCTCCTTTGTTGCGGTCGAGTGCTACATCAGCCGAGCAACACAATCATCGTCATCTTCTGTGTCCGTCCGCTGCAGAGTTGTTGCCCCATTATCCAGCAACCGTATTCCCAGTCGACGATCACACCCTTCAGCCGCCGCCGTCATCATCTATGCCTCTAGTCGCTGCTCACTGCTGCTCTCCATCTCGTCGTTGCTGCCCCAACGCCATCAGCTATCCCTACCGTCGGCGATCACCCATCACTCTCCACCGCTACCAAACAACCTTATTACTACCCCCCATATACAAGATGCCTATCTCTATTCGGATCCTTAATCGGTCACATCTTTGCTAATCGGATCCAAGTTTTAGTCTAACGGGCCAAACAAATCCCTTTTCGGGTCGGGATTAGATCCATTTAGAGGGCAAGGCTTGTTGGTCACCTCTCAAGGGAAGGGATGAGGGTTTTGGTTGAGGAGTCTACGGGGTTGGGCCTTATTTTCTCTTTTCTTTTTAGTTAGATCTTATGTGGGTTGGGATGGTCGTGTCCACTAAGCATCCTAGATGTGTCCACGACGTGTCCAGCTTGCAAATAAAAAAATATGAAAGCGGACACGCTAGAGGAATGTCCACCGCGTGTCCACGCATGTCCAGATAGGACACGGACACGACAGCCTCCGAGAAGTGTTTGTGCTTCCTAGTCTATGTCAGTAGATGATGCAAATTTGACACATCAACAGCCCCTAGAAACTTGGACACTTATCCATGCATGTAGAGGAAGAAATATAGGGAGGGTGATGTTTGTCCTCTCTACGGAACAGAACGAAGGGTTCTCATCTCCTTCAAGCAGCCACCTTGTTGTAGCGGAGACAGATGAGAACGAGAGGTTAACAATGCCTGATGAGAAGTTGCAGTCAGCGGCGCCCGGCGGTGAGAGAGAGACGGTGTCGAGAAGAGAGGAGATGGGGAAGTGAGGAGACCGGCGGCTAGGGTTACAAGCCCAAGATTTGCTCTGATACCATGTGAAAGAGTATTAGGCCAAAGTGATACCCTACTAATTGTTGTAGCATGTTAGACTTTATTATATAGGAAGAGAATATTCACATGATAGACTCAGTAAGGAAAGAAAATAAGAAAAGACTATATGAATAGCTTCCATTTTCTAACAGTATTCATTTAACCCATATCCACATATTGGATATGGCGATCGGCCGCACTAGCACAAATCTAATGAAAGGCTTATAATGAGAAGAAAACTAATAAGTAAACTTGAGAGAGCCCTCGGGCTAATATTATCATCCAATGGTATTGTGATGATACATAAAGACCACCTAAGTTATCAATTAGAGGGTTCCATTGTCGTCGTGGGAAGCTTGTTTCGTATCATGAATGATTATAGCAATATGATGATAATAGGTTCTATGTAAAGTGAAGTAGCGAACATCCTCCATATACCAATATGTTTTATCCGTATATTTTAAAGAGAAACTAACTCAAGTACTCATAGGATGACAATTACGAGTAGTCATAGTCTGATCTAGGCTCAAGATCGCAGCGTCGCAGGCCATCACAAGTCCTAGAGCTCTGAAAATGTTCTCAACCAAACTAGTTTAACCAGACAAAACATAACTAGACAACAAAAGTTTGTGGTCTAGTTCAGTGTGTTTGATCAAAAACCAATAGTATTTAGTTTCATATTTACTACTAGCATGCTCAACTATAAGCCATTTTGTAGAATGGTCTAACGAGTCATCACTTTTGTTTTGTACCAAATTATTGGGGATATATAACATAGGTTTTCTGCTTTACGATCATGGAAGAATATGTTACTTTTATATCCAATAATTGGACATCTTTTTTATATATAAGTTGTTAATATCTTCTCTTGTTTATTGCTTAATATTATGTCTTCTACCTTTAGTCCCATATTGTTGGGTTATCCTTGTCCCATCCTATATAAGGAGACGCATATTATACTTATTAATTTATTGCTACTACAAGCTATTTTATTGCATGGTATCAGAGCAATATGATATACCTTAGTTGTTCCTAACCCTACTTCCCTCCCCACCACCCCTCCCTAGGCCGCTATTCCATGTAGTCGGCCCTAACTCTGCTTCCCTCTCCCTGACATGTCCCTGCTGCCAGTACTCCAAACACCCCCTATTGTCGATACCTCCTTCCCTGCCCCTGTTGTCATCGCCATTACCTGCCCTCTTCTTTGTTGTCGTTGTTGCCTCACTCACTGCACCCCTCTACTCTTATTGTTGTTTCCCTCCCCTGTCCTCTACTTCATCGCCACCATCTCCTACCTAATGTTGTCGCCACTTGTCCTCTTCCCTACTACTTTTGCCATGTTCCCTTGTTGCTACCATACCCCTTCACCCTCTCCTCCTTACCATTATGCAACTAGTCTATCTATTGACATTGTGATGTTTCCTTTTTTCTTAGTTGCCTATGTTACATGCTTCTTTCTCTACTACCTACTATGTGTGTTTAACCACACGTCTTATATGGATGGATTCCAATCTATGCACATATAGATCTTACACTTGTCTTATATCTCTAGTTGTTGCTCTCATGGCTGCATTGATGGATATTTTCCATCACCAAGTCATCTTCTCATGGGCAAGGAATGAGGTTTCGACGAAATTTCGCCCAAAATTTTTGATTTCTATGGGATCTGGTACTGAAACGTGCGACTGTGTCGATTTCGACGAGTTTCGCCAAATTTCGATGATTTCGATGAATTTCACTAGATTTCGATCAATTTCGCCAAGTTTCGATGAAATTTTCGATAATTGCAATCCTTGTTGTTATTTTTTTTTTAATAGGAGCAAAGGGGGATTGGAGTTATTTCACCATTTAGTACTCATACATAGCATATACTTATAGTATATCATAATTGCATTGCATTTCCCTAATATTTGTTATTCAAATTATTAAATACTCATGCAATGCATGCTTTTTTAGTTTCTGCAATGTAGACGACATGTATCCTAGTGGTGATTTATTAGACAATGACGGTGCTAGGAAGCCAACCACACCAACAAATGATGATTTAACTTGGAAACATTGCACTAGTGTTCTTGGGACCAATGAAATGATTTGACTATTGAGTCAATATCAACAACAAACTATCAACCCAAGTAAAATGTGTGGGGATGCCTTACATATCCAATACTTGATATTATAACACAAATAAGTACTTGCATGATTCCTACATTTTCTCATCGAAATCCTCAAGAAACAGGACAGCTCCCTTACCTCCCACGTGAAGGACCACCCCCCAACCTACCTCTACATAAAATTTTATTGCATAAAACGATGCATTTAGGTGTAGAGATCACGCCTGTAAAATTTCATAAATTAATTCATTCATTTTGGCGTCGAAACAAGCACGGTTGCATCTATCGAAATTTTTGTCGAAATTTCCAAAAATTTCGGTTTCCATGTTGTTGAAACAGCATCGAAATCGGATACCTCATTCCTTGCTCATGGGTGAAGGCAAAAATGTATGCAACTTGGCATAAATCTCTTGAGATATATGCCTACTCTCAAGATAAAGCATCTCATTTAATTTATGTTGTACCGAATGTCAAGGTCAAAAGCTACGGTCACAAGCGCCTATGCCACCTGGAAGAAGGATGATTCTCTTATTAAAAGTTGGATTTTGAATAGCGTTGAATAGTGGATCAGTTCCCCTTTCATTCATCTAGACTCTACGAAAGCCATGTGGGATCATCTGCTATAGTACATGCACATAAGGAGACTCCTAAGTGTGTTTATGATATCTGTCAAAACTTGACGCAATTCAAGCTGCCTCATAGCGTCAACCTAGAAGATCAATATGCATCTTTCAAATCTGTTTGTGGAGATCTTGAGGAACACTATTCTATGTCCATTGACCTTCACACTCCAAAAGCAAAGGAAGAACTCCAACTTGTCCAGTTCTATGCAGTCTTCCTAACTTGTTCTCTAGCTTGGTTGATCAAATCATGGGGAGTGGTCTACTCCTTTCGGTTGACGAAGTTCTCAAATGCCAGCAATGCCTTATTACAAATTCTTCACATGTTATGTCCATCTCTGAATCCATTCTTCTTGCCGAAGGCGGACGTGGTCGTGGTTCTTCTTGAGGACGTAGCCGTTCTACAGGAGGTATAGGACGTGGTCATGATCAGCACACTGGTCTCTGTTACCGCTCTTTTAGCAAGCGCACAAACCATATAGAAGAGAAATGTTGGCTCAACCATGACAAGCCGACTTGGGCTAATCAAGTCTCTTAGACCCTACAAGTTGATGTTGCTAATACCTTCAGTGCTCCTGAAGGTCATGTTATGTTATCTAAGGTTGATGTGGACAGGCTTAGAAGTGTTGTTGCTGGGAGCACTTCCACTCTGACAGAGTTTGTCTGCGTTTAAAGGTTGCTTTTATCTCTACTCCTTTTGTCTATGGTAATATAACTAGATGGATTATTGACTTTGATTCTACATCGCACATTATTGGCAACGCAATATCCAACATTACCCAACAGCCATCTTTTCCCATCCTCTTGGCAGATGAATCTCAATCTCCAGTTACTAGCATGACACTAACAATGCACTCGAATATGTTCAACATGATTTAAAATATTTTTGTCAAGATTGGGTGTGCGGCATCAAACCTCTTGCTTTTATACACCCCAACAAAATGGCATTGTTGAAAGGCAAATGGGCATCTCCTTGACATAGCTCGTACAATAATGTGTCATACCACTGTTCCGAAGTCATTTTGATGATGCTTTGTTGACCGTAAGAAAAAGATGGGTTCCATGATATTGAAGCACGAGTCGACCCGTGGGCCTTCTACCTCCATGTGGCATTGCTCTGCTTCCCGATCAATCACATGCCATCCTTTGTGTTCCATAATGAGATACATATTCAGATTTTGTATCTTTATGCCTCTCTCTTGCCAATGTTGCCTCGAGTTTTCAGTTATCTGAAAAATCTTATCCTAACACCACTAAATGCATCTTTCTTGAGTATCCTTGTAGCCAAAAAGGATACAAATGTTTTGATCTAATTGACAAAAGAGTGTTTGGCAATGTCGATGTTTTCTTTGAGAACACACCCTTCTATTCTACTCAAGGTCATTCTCTAAGACCGGAGCTTTTCTCTTTTTCTGATGAGATTACTTCTCCCATGGTCCTTCTTCCCATGGTGTCCTCTTCATCTCATGCCTTGGCCAAGCCACTTTAGGTATTATTGTAGACAGATGCCAAAAATCGCTACACCCTTGTCCTCCACTAGTTCTTTTACTCCTACTGTAGATCCACTCATCGATGAAGATATTAATGACTCTAACCCTATCTCTTCTGAGTTAGACTTGTGGATTTATTTAGGCAAACCTAAGAGAAAATGTACAATGCATGATATTGCTCAATATTGTAGCTATGACAAATTAAGACCCTCTTTTTTTTGCTTTAACTAGTTCCTTGTCTACTATTTTGTACCAAAAACTATTGATGAAGCCCTAGTACTTCATGGTAGCGCTTTCATGGTTGAAGAACTTTCTACACTACAAGAACGCAACAAGTGAGAACTTGTTGCTGCTACTGACTACTAACATGTTGGTGGTGGATGGGCTTTTTCCATCAAATATCATCCTGATGGAACTATTGAACGCCTTAAAACTCGTCTTGTAACCAAAGGCTTATGCTTAGCCTTATGGCATTAACTATTCTAAGACATTCTAACTTGTGGCCCGACCCATTTAGGATCTAATTCTTATATCTATTGTTGTTAATCTTAGTGGGCCCCTTTGTCAGCTAGATGTCAGGGATGTATTTCTTTATGGTGACCTTCAAGAAGAAGTCTATAAGGAGCAACCTCCTAGATACGTTGCTCAGAGGGAGTTCAAGGTTTACAAACTTTAAAAAAACCATCTACGGTCTGAAACAAAGTCCTAGAGCCTGATATGATAAACTCAGACATATACTTGTAACCTTTGGGTTCTCCAGATCAAATGTTGTTGTCTTTACAAAGAAAACCAATGCAGGGGTTGTTATTCTAATTGTATACGTTGAAGACTTTGTTCTTTATAGCGAAAATTTGACCGATATTTAGACTACAAAAAAGTATTTATCTAGGTACTTTGTTACTAAGGATATGGGTAGTTTAGATTACTTTTCTGGCATTAAAGTAGTGTACCAGGGATCTTTTATTTGGTTGTCACAAAGGATGTATGTTTTGGATCTGCTTAAAGAAATCAATATGATGGGGGCATGACCTGATGATACTCCTTTGGACTCTAATGCTAAACTCAATGATGAAGGGATGATGTTCATGATCACTCGAGATACATGCGGGTAGTTGGAAATTTGATCTATCATATTGTAACTCGTACACATATATTTATTGCAGTTGAGTTTGTTAGTCTAAAATAATGAGAATAATTGTATTCCATGAGTTAAAAGGTTTACAATGGGTTCTCTTTCATAGGACAAGAGAAAAGCCCAACAATTAAAAGTGAGCAATGTGGGATAAAACACAGGTTGAGTAACACACAGAAATAACACAGAAATAATATATCTCTTTACTTCCCCTCAAGCTGGAGCATAGATGTCGAACATGCCCAGCTTGTCCACTAGTGTCTGGAAGCGATCTTTAGGTAGAAGTTTGGCGAAGATATCTGCCACTTGGTTTTCAGTACTGAGATATGGAGTACACATGCGGCCACAAAGAACAAATTCCCGAACACAGTGACAATCAACGTCTATATGCTTTGTTCTTTCATGAAAGGTAGGGTTGCTCGCAATGAAAATAAATGCCTTGTTATCATAGAACATTGGAATAGGTCTAGAATCAGTTATGTCAAATTCTTTTAGGAGACTTTGTACCCAGAGAAGTTCACAAGCAGTGTGAGTCATGGCTCGATATTCAACTTCTGCACTTGACCTAGCTACCACTGTTTGCTTTTTGTTGCGCCAGGTAACTAGGTTGCCACCAACAAAGGTGCAGTATCCAGAAGTAGACTTCCGATCACATTTGCTTCTGCATAATCGGAATCAGAGAAACCAGAAAGACTGCAATGGCCATTCTTCTTGTATAATAGACCTTTCCTAGGAGAGCTTTTGAGGTATCTCAGAATGTGACAAACATCATCCCAGTGACATTGTCTAGGTTTGTCAAGGTATCGGTTAACAAATCCAACTGCAGTAGTAAGATTAGCTCTCGTGACAGTAAGATATATGAGCTTACCAACCAATCGTCTGAATTGGTGGTGATCAACATATGGTAGGGAAGAATCATCATCCCAGTCAGTATGTGGGTCTAGAGGAGTGATGGTTGGCTTGCAACCAAGCATACCGGTATCCTGCAAGAGATCCAGAACATATTTGCGTTGAGAGAGACATGATCCTGTAGATGATCAGGAGACCTCAATATCCAAGAAATATCACAGCTTGACAAGATCCTTGGTGACAAAGTGCTTTTCTAGATAGGCCTTAGTAGCCTGGATGCCTAAGGTCGTCGACATAGACAATAAGAATGACTAAGCATGTTGTAGTGCTTTTGATAAGTATAGAGTGATCTGACTGTGAACGACGAAAACCAAATTTGATGAGAATTTGGGTTAATTTGTCAAATCACGCACGAGGGCTTTGTTTAAGACCATAGATGGCATTCCTTAATTTGCAAACCCGCAAAGAAGACTCCCCCTGAGCAACAAACCATGGCGGTTGTTCCATGCAAACTTCTTCTTGTAAGTCTCCATAGAGAAATGCATTCTTGACATCGAGTTGAAATAGAGGCCATTCTTTGTTTACAGCAACAGAAATGAGAATACAGACTGAATTGAGCCTTGCTACGGGAGAGAAAGTCTCAAAGTAGTGACGCCATAAGTCTGTGAATAGCCCTTTGCAACCAGGCGGGCTTTAAAGCGTTCTATGGTGTCGTCTGGTTGATATTTGATAGTGAAGATCCAGCGACAACCGACCATAGGACAGGTAGAAGGGCGATCCACAAGATCCCAAGTCTTGCGACCAGAGAGAGCATGCACCTCAGTCTCCATAGCTTGGCGCCATGCAGGAATAAGAAGAGCCTCTTTGGCTATTTTTGGAATAGTTACAACAAAGATAGCAGCAGTAAAACAGGCAAAATTGGCACCCAGATTAGAGGAGCAGAAATGGCTAATCGGATGTTTAGTACAAGAGTGGACACCTTTCCGAAGACTAATAGGCAAATGTAAGTCAGAAGTTACCTCAGTTGTGGGTTGATCATCCGCCGAAGGAGGAATTGGTTGTGGAGGGGCGATGGAGGGACTTCTTTTGTAGACTTGCATCGGTCTCTCTGTAGATGTCAGCTCAGACGGTGAATCAATATCCACAATGTCAGGTAATGGCGTTAGTGCCAACATGTCACTAGACAAGGATGCCCCTTGATCAGAGTAGAAGGGCAGATGCTCAAAGAAAACTACATTTGCACTTACATACCATTGGCGCATAACAGGATCATAACAGTGATACCCTTTCTAGGTCCTGGAATATCACAAAAAAAATGCATTTGGTAGAACGAGGGTCAAATTTTGTTATCCTGAGGCGGAGGTTTTTGACAAAGCAGATGCACCCAAAGATACGGGGTGGCACGGAAAAGAGGTGGGCATTAGGAAAAAGGATGTTATAAGGGATCTTATTTTTGTAAGACAGAGGACGACATGCGATTGATAAGATAGCAAGCCATAGAAACAGCTTCAGGCCAGAAACGATGAGGAACATGATAATGAAGGAGAACAGTGCTAGCAACCTCTAAGAGATGACGGTTTTTCCTTTCGGAAACAACATTTTGTTGTGGAGTATAGGGGCAACTAGTTTGGTGTAAAGTCCCTCGGGATGAACAAAAGTGTGTAACTGATTTTTGCATAAATTCAAGGGCATTATCAGTACAAAAAACTTTAATGGGTTTGTTGAACTGAGTCTAGATTTCAAAAAAAAAAAAAGGTGCTAATGGTATCTAAAATATTTTGCGATCTTTCAATAAGAACAGCCAAGTAGCACGAGAATAGTCATCAATGAACGCCATAAAATATTTCACTCCAGAATGACTGATAACAAAACATGGACCCCATATATCCGCATGAACAATGTCAAAAAGGCATTTAGAACCAATATCTTTCTTAGCAAGAAACACGGACCGGGTTTGTTTGCCCAATTGACACGATTCGCAAGAAAAAGTTTTTCCAACTAAAGCTGGAAATTAAATGTTTTAGCTTCATAGAAGAGGGGTGGCCAAGACGGTAGTACCACTGAAGTCCAGTCACAGATGTCGAAAGAAGAGCAGTTACTGATGTCGGTCCATCCAAGTAGTAGAGTCCATCTGGTCTCTCATGGCCCGAACCAATCACCGTCTTTGTGCGGAGATCCGGTAGTTGGAGCAACAAGAAGTGTAGATGATCAGGCCTCGAATGTAGACGGAAGCTGAGATATGCGCTCCTGGAAGAACGTCTCGAACTCAGAGCGATGCCAAGCGGTCGAGGGTGTAGCCAGTGGTTGCTCAGATGTAGAAGTGTCAACAGAAGGGTCGGCAGAGACTTGATTAGCCCATGCGGGCTTGTCGTGTTTGATCCAACATCGGTCTTCATTATGATGGTCTCGTCCACAGTGATTGCAGAAGCGAGGGCCAACAGGGTGTCGACAACCTGTTGCAGTAGTAGAGGTGCGACCAGCGGTAATAGGATGACGACCACGGTCGCGACCACGTCTACGGCCAGAATTGTAATCAGTGGTGCAAACAACAAGAGCAGGATGTTCAACAGTAGGGGTAGAAGTTACAGATGTTAAACGTTAAACTCGTTTAAGGACGTCTCGAAGAGTGGGCAGAGGGTCACTGGAAAGGATCTGGTCAATGACCCCAAAAAAGGAAGATGGAAGATCGGCAAGAAATTGGACTAGTTGCATCTCATTACATTGTCTTTGGGCTTCCTTGATGTCAGCTGACAGTGGTTACAGTAATCTTTCATTGGTTATAGTAATCTTCAACAGGAGTGTCAGAGGAAAATTCCTTCTTGGCTAGATTTTTTAATATCTCAAAGACTCTCTTTGGATTTTACTGATGAGAGTAGACATGAGACAGTTGATCCCACATCACCTTAGCATCATGAAGGCAGAGTAATGATTGGCTGATTTGTGGCTCGGTGCTATTAACTATCCACGACATAACACTAGAGTCGTCTTTGCCCCACTATGCATAAGCTTGCTTGGATTTCTCATCCGCGGCGGCATCAGGTGTTGGTAGTGGATCAGTGATGTGAGAATAGCGGCCTTGCGCTTTTGCATACAGGATGAAGGAAGGCGACCAGAGGTGATAGTTGGAGCCATCAAGTTTCACTGTGGTGATACACAGAGAACAGGGAGGCTTAGTGGATGCTGTGGCGAACAAGTCAGGAGCAGTAGTAGAGCAGAATGCAGATGTCGAAGCCGCAATCATGACACGTCGGAATCAGCAGATACAAAGAACCCCGTGACGGGGCAGAAGTTGGCAGTACTAGATCTGACGTATCAGATCATAGATAACCCTCTATGGGGCAGAAAAGACAATATAATAACCTACGTTGTCAAGGAGAGATTCAATACTCCACCATGAGGCGTAGGCAGCAAACCCAAAGATCTGGGAGGCGTTCAACGTGCTATGATGAAGAAATTGTCCCGAGACATAACAAAAGTTGGAGAGGATCTAGAGAGGAAGGAGGCTAGAAGAGATGGATGGTGGAAGGATGGATAGGGTGGGATGGGTTAGAGGAGGAAAGGAGGGGAGCGGGTGGTGGGAGGTGGTGGTGGGGCAGCAGCATCAATGCTGCTTGGTGTCGCAGCAGCGGTGAGAAAGGAGGCGGGGCGGGAGGGTTGAGTGGGGGTGAAGGAGGAGAGAGAGTTGTTGGGGCGGTGGAGGAAGAGGGGAGGGGTAGGCGGGGAGAGAGGAAGGGAGGATGGGCGGCAGGAAGTCGGCGGCAGCGGCTTGGTGGGCTGCGGCGGCATCACGTGGAGAAGGGGGGATGGTGGCTGCTGGTTGGGTGGAGGAGGGGGGCGGCTAGGTTGGGGAGGGCATTAGGGTTAGGGTGAGGAAAAGGCTAAGGGGGGTCAGGTGGATCTGATACCATCTAAAATAATGAGAAGAATTGTATTCGATAAGTTAAAAGGTTTATAATGGGTTCTCTTTTATAGGACAAGAGAATAGCCCAACAATTAGAAGTGAGCAATATGGGATAAAACACAGGTTGAGTAACACACAGAAATAATATATCTCTTTAGTTAGTCAATACTTAGACAAACTTATATGTCAATAGGAAGTCGTCACATCCTGAGATACGTAAAAGCTAATCTTGGCAAATGTCTATTGTGTTCTAAGGATCACATTGATATTATTGAGTAGTGCGATGTTGATTATGCAGGAAGTCCTACTTATCACAAATCTACTTTTGGTTGTTGCTCTTATGTAGGTGGCAATCTTTTATCCTGGTGTAGTAAAAAGCAGAATGTGGTAGCCCGATCTAGTGTTGAATCAAAATACAGAGCCTACGGCACATACAGCTTGCAAGCCTCTCTAGGTCAGATCTCTCATCAAAGAATTTGCAGATGTTGTGACAATAAAGTTGCAACCTTTATTGCGGCAATTCAATCTTCAATAAGCGTCAAGCATATCAAAGTGGATTGTAACTTCATCACGGAAGTTATGATGAAGAAAGATATTTGCACCCCTTACACACGTTCAAAAGATCAGACTCCTGACCTAATTAACAAAGCATTTCCAAGGAAAAGATATACATGTTGATTGACAAGTTGGGCAGGCTCCAACTTGAAGGGGACTGTTAATAGGTTCTTATTTATTGTTTACGGTTATTTTTTAACCTTTCGTCTCATATTGTTGGGTTACCCTTGTCTTAGTGTCTCTCCATCCTATATAAGGGGAGCTATGTTGCACTTCTTAATCTCCTTCAATACATAGTTGTCAAGGTGGCTAGGCGATCAGCATTTCCCAAGGGGCGCCTAGCCCACCTAGGTGCCCTCTTCTGGGCCTTTTTTTGTTTTTGTAACTTTTTCAGTATGTTGATGTGCTTCTTATTGTACATATATACTACATATAATACCATATAGGAAACATAAAAAGAGGACAGAATGAGGCTATGACAGCAGTAGCAGGAGATGGTAGTAGGAAGAAAAAAGGGAAGCAATGTCAAATTGATATTATCAACAAGCCTGCAACAACAGTTGGAGCAAGAGGTGTAGAAAAGAAATAAAAGAAAACAGGGAAAAAAAAGGGTGGGAAGAGGTAACTCAATAGAGAGGAAATGGAGGATGGGAGAGAAAAGAAAAGAAATATTAACAGCAGCAGCAACATCACGAGGAACATGTGATGTAAAAGAGGAAAATAGAAAATACAACATCAGCAACATTACGAAGCATAGGTGATGTAAAAGAGAATTAGAAGAAAACAGAATTTTAAAAAAAACACAGCAGTAGTAGGATTTAGGAGGGGATATAGGAGGAATAACTCATAAAAAAAAATGCGGCAGCAATAGGATTTAGGAATAAAATGCAGGAGAAAGGATAAAAAAAGAAAAGAAAAAGAAGCAAAATATAGACATATAAGGAAGTAAATTTTTTTAACAAATAAGCTATGATGACTTACCAATCTGGCTCGAATCAGACTTGTTTTCCCCAAATTTTCCAATATTGGACCCAATGTTTTAAAAAACGTTAAGCGGTAAGCGTGCGGACAGCACCTTGTAACTGGTTAAGCGGTAAGCGGCCGATTTTTGAAAAAACGGATTTTGATTTTCTATACAATTTTATAAAAAAAATGCACATGTATGCATATATATACTATACTTTTTGGAACCTTTATACATATCTGAACACCCTAAATAACCATACTAAACACCCAAATACTTTATAACACAACTATAAAACAATGATTATAGCTAAACTATTAAACAATAGACTTGTCACACATAAAACACCCTATACAACTATAAAACAAAAAAGTATTAAGTATATATGCATGATACAATAACTATTTTGCATCACATTACAGCAGACTTATCATTGATACCTTACTAACTTATTGCTACATTTACATATCATCACTTGATCAAAAATTACAGCAGTACATTTAACCAAAGTATGCATTCTAAAATCTATGTCATGATTAGTTACATGTAATTTACTTGGATATACAGCAGTACCCGATTACTATGTCTTACATACAAAGTATGCATATTAAATTAACTAAGGCTTATCATAAAACATGTATTGTATATAAGTTCAATATATTACAGTCAATAATTATTTTACTTTCAAAAATTACTTAATGTTACAGGCTTGCAGCAGTTTTCTTAAAAAAACGGGTCTGAGCGGCCGATTAAGCGGCTGATTAAGCGGATTAAGTGGCTGATTAAGCGGGAAAAAACGCCCGTTTTTTTTTTTTTTAAATTAATCGGGCGCTTAGGGGGTATTTTAAACGGCTGGACTGCTGAACCGATTAAGCGGCCGCACAGAACGTTTTTCATTTCACTGATTGGACCTGATTTTGCCTAAATCGACCTATTTCAACCATAAACTGACTCAAGGTGATCTACTTTGACTAAATCCAAACTTGGTTCAAGCTAATTTAACCTTTAAATGGCTTAATTTGAGCCTAAATGCCTTAGAATGCACTTCATAGGCTGGGCGCCTAGTTTGAGGCGCCTTGCCTAGCGCCTAGGCGGGCGCCTTGATAACTAAGTTTCAATATAGCCTATTTCATTTCCGTCAGAGTGTCTAATTCTGCTTCTTTATTTTTAGTATGTATGTCTATTTGCAAACTGACTTGGGATTCTCCCAAGCTCCTGGTTGAGGGAGAGTGTTAGAGAGTCTGAGTATTTAATAAAAAAGACATTGGGTCTATTGGTAATATGGGCCCATTTTTGTCTTAGTCCATTAGGGTTATTTCCGCTTACTTGCCTCCTTGCCTATATATATGAGAGCGGGGCTCCGATCTATCAATAAGAAATACAGGGGATTTTCCCCATTATATCATTTCTCTACATGGTATCAAAGTAGACGGTCATGCGCTGCCCTACATGAGAGAGCAAAAAGGAGTGCCCCTTGCGAGCGGCCGCCACCCTTGGCGGTGCTTGGATGCCTGTGGTTATTCATAGAGTTGTCCACATCCTATCTACCTTTTACTATTGCACCTTCCCTCCTTATCGATTGACTGTGGATGCCCCTCCCTTCTCCTTATGTCGTTGTTGTCCCTTCTTCCCTAGGCTACTACACCCGCCGCCCCATTTCCCTTTGCCTCCGTTGTCGTTGGCCTTAACTGCTCACATGTTGATGCCACACTGACACCAGCCTGATGCTACCTCCTCATCCCTCAGTTTCTATCATGTCGTCGTCACCAGCCCTCCCTCCTTCCTTGCCACCTTGTTGCCCCCTTCTTCCATTCTATCACATCTAGCCTAACACCCCATTGCCCCTTTCTTGCCTGCCACCCGCCTCCGCCACCTTCTTCACCCACTGTACCAACTGACCGCCCTAGCCCACCCACAGAACCAACTGCTACCCCCCTCTATGGCTTAAGGGTGGACAAATCTACCTTTTCGAGTCGCATAAAGATTCATTTATCTTTTTACTCGGGTTTGTATAATCGAGCATGAGATACATCAACTCGCACTATCAGTTGCCCGCCTCCACATATTTGTCTACAAATTCATTACACCTTAGCCATTGTTCATGACTTTCCAACCCCAACCACTTTATTGATTCTTTTCATGGTTGGTGTGAGGGGGAGAATAGAGAAAGATGAGTAGAGGAAAGAGATGAGATGGAGGTGAGATGAAGAAAGAGAGGAAGCATTTGTTTCTACTATCTATATGGATCTTAATGTTATTTTTGTTGCTATGTGGTGTTGTTTTTGCTGCTATGTGGATCCTTTTGTTGCTACTATACTATTGATCTTTCTTCCTCGTGGGGACATTATAGAGCTTATTCATCATCTTCTTTGTTGCTCATCATCATCTAAGCGTCCCAACTCCCAACTATGTTGGGGTCGGCTACATGAATCCTTCGTTTCCATTCAGCTCTATCATGGGTCATATTCTGATTGAGATGTAGAGATGCAAAATCTCTCTTTATAAGCTCTTCCCATGTTAATTTAGGCCTTTCTCTTCTTCTATTAATTGTGCTTGCCTCAATAGCATTGCTTCATATAGGCGCATTAGTCGGTCTGCATTGTACATGTCCATACCATCTGAGTCGGCCCCCGCGCAACTTGTCCTCAACGCTTGTCACCCCCACTTTATTCTCGATATAGTCATTTATCAAGCGATCTTTTCTTGTCTTCACACACATCCATCTCAGCATACGCATTTCAGCCACGTTCATCTTGTTGAGTCCTTGTTTCTTCACCGCCCAACATTCACTCTGATAGAGCATGGTTGGCCCCTATAGCAGATCTATAAAACTTGCTTTTTAGTCTGAGAGGGATCTTCCGATCACATAATACTCCAGTTGTTTAACCATCCTGCAATGATCCTGTGACTAACGTCATTTTGGACATCCCCATCTGTTTGAACAATAGAACCCAAGTAACAAAATTTATCAATTTTGGTATATCTACTCCGTCCAACTAGGCTCCACCATTCCCACTGTGAGATTGGCTGAAATTGCAATGCATATACTCAGTTTTGCTCTTACTAATCATCAATCTATTTGATTCCAATATCTTTCTCCAAAGTTCAACTATATCATTTAATCCATCTTTAGTTTCGCCAATCAATACAATATCTTCAGCAAATAACATACACCAAGGAATATCATCCTGAACATTCTTTGTCAACTCGTCTATAACAAGAACGAAGAGATATGGGTTGAGTGTGGATCCTTGGTGTACCCCAACAGTGATAGGAATTGTTGGTGTCTCTTCTCCAGGAGTCTTCACACTTGCAGTAGAGCTACCATACATGTCAAGTCAATGTATTGGATTGGAACACCCTTTTTCTTCAAAATCATCCCATCTTCTTTGTTGATATGGAGTTATTTGTGCTTGTTGTTGTTTGGATGAGATATTTTCTTATCTTTGAATTTGGTCTTCTATCCTACGACATCACTCTTGCTATTTTTGCTATCTTACCACATTCTTTCTGCTGCTTTGTGCTATTACCATCTGCCGTTCGTGCATTATTTGCATGTTGACTTCTGTACTTATTATACACGTCAATTATTGCTTGTCTGTGATCCAGTTCTCTGGAATATCCACAAGCAAGAATTATCTCATAATAGTGTCGCATAGCGTTTGAAAGCGAGCTTTTCTAAGCCAAATGTTCCAGCCAAATAGTTATCCTTTTCTGAACGATATGTTTACTACTGTGTTATTCATGTTTTACATTTTTTATGCTTGTATACATTTTTTCTTTTTTACTGTTTGAGAGCATGCAGTGTGTGCATACCTACTTGAGTGTCCGTGTGCGTGAGCTTGCTCGTAGAGGGAAGATTTTGTGTATATATATTTATGTGCATATGTGTAACACATATATACATATACTTGTATGTGTGTATGTATGTATATATTGTACATGTATATCCTCTCTTTTTTTTCAAATAGTTGACCATACTATTATTGCACTCTTACCCTTTTTTACCTGAATTGCTCACAAGATTCCTGAATTTCAAATTTTTCAATAGGGTTGAACGTATCCAAATACTTATTTTGTGGCTATGCTCCAAACTAAGGCTCATTGTGACAAGCATAATGTAAATGTTTAAAATAATCTAAAAAATGTGCATGGAGGGTTAGAAAAACTGGGTTGGACCACAAACAGATGCCAAAGCCGGTCCAGTCAAGACCAACACCTGGCAGACACCCCAGAACAGCCAACGGACTGCTCCAATTGGTGGAACCAGTTCGGTCAGCCAGAACTGGCCGGTTACTGCTGGCACCTTTTTTTATAACGCCACCGACATCTCTCCCCTAATCCCCCGACACCGGCGCCTGATATAAACCCCATCTGCCGCTTTTCTCTCCCACCTCCTATTGGCTCTTGCTGTCCGGTTACAACTCTCATCGGCAACTGCAGCTTCCACGTGTCGTTGCAGCTGCTGCAGCAATTAACTTGGAGAGGTGATTTCTTAGACATCGTTGTTGCCGGCTGAATGAGTGTCTGTACTGCTGTTCTTTTCCAACATTCCAATGCAGCGGGTGTTTATTTGTTTTTGTTTCTTCATCTACTACCCATCACCTGCTGTTGTCTTTTTATTTTCAATTTTTATGTTTGATCTGCTGCTGCATACGTCATTCTTCCTTGTTTTTTCTGCATATTCCTCCCCTCCGTCTGTTTTTGTTGTGTTCATAATACACATTACTGTCTTCCAGGAATACTTCTTTTTTATATATTTTCTTCCACTCAAACTTCTGCTCGCATAATCCGTTGTGTTTTCCAATTCCAATTACTTCCTGTTTGCATTATCCGTTGTGTTTTCATTCATTAATTGACGTCACCGGTCCAACCAGCAGCTGGACCAGTTAACTGGGAACCAGCAGCCTCACCGCTTCGATAACTGGTCCGGTCATGATAACATTGTGTTCACGCATTAAGACAAGACTAAAAGTATGTACTTCTCATATTTATTATAACATATAGGCATTTATGAATAAATATATTAGTTGGTCTAGCTTGGTCGTTACTGTTTAATTGAGAATTTTAGACTATGACCAAACCAATAGATATCAGTCTAGAAAGTTTCATACCAAACTTGACCACACCACCCGTCTAAACCGAACTAGCCAGATGTTTTGATCTAGTCTTATTTAGTCCAATATCATCTTCAGTTTTTTACTAAATTTTAGTTAAGGTCTTTCTACATGTCAAGATTTATGGTGGGTATAGCAGTTCATGCTGAATTTCATGTTCGTCAAATTGTTATCATGGAAAATGACCCAAGAAGTGTGATTGAAGGGCTTGAATATTCTCACCATCAAAGATCTCTGACATACATGCCTTGTGTAGCATGTCACAGTGACAAACTTATTCAGTTAGGTCTAGTGCTTGGTCTCTAATCTATAGCAAGTATTGGTATCCAAGAGCTTTAGCAGCCAGCAGGTCTTTTTCCATATACAAAAAGATTGATTTGATTTGAAAGGGATAAGCCAAATTTATTATGCCAATGTTTAATAACCTACAAGAACACTCCATGCTTACAAATTGAGGAAAAGACCTATCTCTGAGTGACAGAGTCACATGTAAGCTAGTCTACCGGTCAAGTAGATACACACACCATAGGGTTTAGGATTTGCGTTGTAAAATTTATCGTGCCATTAAGATCTGAGATAATATGCAGATAGGATGGGAAAAAGCAGAACTAGTATCGGGGAGAACCTCAACGAAACATGGGAGGTCTCTTGGCTAGTGGAGTATCATCAACCTTAATTTTCATATTTATAGAGATTTGAAACGAAAGATATAACACAATGACTCTTGCTACCAATACTTCGGTGAAAAGAAATAGCTATTAATTACAATGGAGGACGAGAGCTAAAGTAGAATTTGGTGATGTTAAGAGTAAATGAGTGCTTCAGTATTTTGCACTTAGTTATCAGGGCGCCTAGGTGATCTAAGTGACCGCCTAAGGCCTTTTCGACCCAAAATTAAGCCACTTAAAGGCTAATTTCGCATAAGTTAGGTATGCATTTGATCAAGTTGAGTCATTACATGGTTGAAATGGGTCTGGTTTATTCCAAATCAGGGCAAATTAGGTCTGATTTGGGTGAAACATGCCTGATTTGGAGGAAATAGGTTTGATTTGGAGGGATTAGGTCTGATTTAGCCATGTTAGGCCTCATTAAGATCAATATAGGGCATATTGTGGGTAGTTAGGTTTGATTCGTTTGTTTCATGCAAAATTAGGTTTTTTTTTAGGCCACATTATGTCAATTTGAGCAGATTAGGTCTGATTTGGGGGAAACAAGTCTGATTTGGAGGAAATGGGTCTGATTTGGTAAGATTAGGTCTGATTTGGCCAAATTAGGTCCTGTTTAGATCAACGTAAGGAAAATTTGGGGACGTTAGGTTTCATTAGGTCATATTATGCAAAATTAGGTTTGATTTAGGCCAAATCATGTCAAATTTGGGCGAACTAGGTATGATTTGGGGAAATCGCTCTAACTTGAGAAGATTAGGTCTGATTCGGCCAAATTGGATCTCATTAGGTCAATCTAAGGAAAACTTAGGGCAATTGGGTCTGATTAGGTCATGTTATACAAAATTAGGTCTGATTTAGAACAAATTAGGGCAAACTAGGTCAAATTAGATCAAAGTTGGATCAAGGCCAATCCGTTCTAGTTTACGTCATGTTAGGTTTCATTTAGCCTAAATTCTATGTAATAATGTCGTTAATAACTTACAAATCTGAAATGATAAATGTAAATATAAAAATCAACATTATTTATAAAAAAACAAAATGCCAAGAAACGCCTTGGTGTCCGCCTAGACACCTCCTAAGAAGTGCATAGAGCCTAGCCACCTTAACAACTATTTGCATAAGCGCTCACATCTATTTGGCCCATTAGTGATTAGACTCTTAGTTCATTAGGGTTTATTTAGCTTCTTGTACTTGCCTCTTTTCTTAGATATAGGAAAGGGGTCATTCTATCTAATAACAAGATCTGTACAAGGATTTTCCCATTATCTCATTATCTGTCAGACGGAAAGGAATATTTGTTGAAGAATAACAAGCATAAATACATAGACCCAAACCAAGCACATGTACACTTGTAATTTTGCATTGATCAATTGAGTCTTTTGTTTCTTCTAATCCAAAAGCAGGTCATGTCGTTGAACGAAATTTAGAGGTGTTCTAATATTCATGTTTCTGCATAGTTACATTACAGTTTATTGTGCAAGGAATAGTAGCACTGATAACTCAAGGTTGTTTAAGATCCTTGAACTTAAAATATTTTAGCAATCCCCTTATGTTTTTGGATGGAGTAGAAAATCTCTCATTTCTGTACTTGGACTTTAGGATTATGTCAAGTTCAGAGAAGAATATTAGGAATATTCAAGAAAAATTAAGATATAAAAGAAAGCTTCTGCTGCTACTAGGAACAAGATTTTCCAGGTATAAGAAGCATCCCTAAACAGGTTTACCTCCAGACAGAGCCCCATTAGAAGCCGCATCTCTGTTGTGAATGAAGTTTGCCATGGACTCTTACCAACCTGATCAGCCCCACCATCTTGCCCAAACAGACCATTTCATGTAGGACACCTTGGCACGCGAAGGTGTCCCGACACTCAACCTTGGTCTATTTAACATGGACAGTCGACCACATGGACAGATGATTTCAGTAAATAATAGAATTATAAAAGATCTGAAAAAGTACCCAGCCGAGATGAAGTATAAAATGTGTGCATAAATGGAACAATCCCAATGCATGTGCTTACTAGCATCATAGTAAAAAATTCTAAGGGATAAATTCCGAAACAACGGTTATCAAGTTTAACATACTAATTCGTATTGTTATCATGTGGTCAAAGCCCTCAAAGAGAAAACAAAGATTCAACCACAATTTGATTATCCTGGGGACTAATGGTAGTATGATATTAAATGTTTTGGCTCCTGTATATTTACAAACTCATTAAATTTACTCCAATATTATGCAGAACATCAATCAGAGACTGCCTTTTCTAATAATTCAAGATGCTCAACAGACCTATAGTAATCTCCTCGGAAGAAAAAACCAAAAAATCCAGAGTAAGCTCCGGATATCCAAATTGTTACACAATGTGAGGTAGCCAGATTCAATAGGCTGCATCGTCGCCAGTAACCTCTTTCAGATTGGAAAGTATCAAACAGGTAAGAGCACAAAAGGACAAGAAATTTAAAAAAAAATCAGAACTCAAAACAACTCCCTATTTCTATCACACCCTCAAGCTGGACTAAACAGATCAGATATAATAAAAGATTATCAGGGACCAATTCATGAACAAAGTTATCATCGTGTTTAACATACTAATTCGTATCGTTATCATGCAGTCAAAACCCTTGAAGAAAAAACAAACATTCAACCAAAGGCTAGATTATACTGGGCACTACTGGTAGTGTGAAATTAATCGTTTTAATCCTTTAGATGGATATCCGCATGAAAAGCCACACACAGTAATTCACTTCATAGCAAGTCACCACAACTTTGGCTCCTGAATATTTACAATTCATCAAAGAATACTCAAATAATATGCAGAAAACATCAATAAGAGAGTGGATATTCTAATACTTCCAGGTGCTCAAGAGGAACTACAGGTATCTCCTTCTAAGAAAAAAACCAAACAAAGTCCAGACTCCACAGTAAGATCCAAATATTAAGATTTATTACAATGTGAAGTGGCCAGATTAGATAGGCCGCATAGTAGCCAGCCTCAACCTCAATCAAATCAGAAAGTAGCAAATGGGTTAGAGCACTACAACAGAGCAAGAAATAATAAGAAAAAAAAACAGAACTCAGAAAAACTACCTAGTTCTGGCACTCCCCCTCAAGCTGGACTAAACACATCATGCATATTTAGCTTGGAACGTGACTTTACATAGTGAAGGGAGTAAGACATTGACAAATATCCATTAGTTGTTCAATCATCAGTCTCACAGGGGGTATCCGGAATTTCTTGATCATAGATAAATCTGGAACAACCGACTATCAACCATGACATTTTGGTCTGACCAGTTGATTCGGGGATCCAGAGATAAAACCAGATCAGGTCACATCGAAACTTTGATTTTGGAGAAAACCTGACTAACCTGGTGAATTGGACGGTTATACCATGGACTTTGCACGAGACCCCGGTCAGGTGAACGAGCTGCATTTCTACATTCCTTGTTTGTAACATCAAAATCCTGTCAGGTATAAAGTATTACTTTTTTATAACAGTAGGGGTAACCTTTCTGCTGCCCGATAGCCACACAAATCTTGGGATGGTTACTTGATTTAGTAACTTAAATAAAAAATTATAATTTGTATTGCCAACTTAATCAAATTCTTTAGAGATATCTTGGTTAGTATTTATATTATGATAATGTAACAAGTAATCATTTACTGGATGCTTTGTTTCATTTGGTTTTCCAATATTTGGCACAAAAGTTCATTGTGAAATGATATTAACATTCTCCATGTTTACATATAATATGTGCCATATTGTGGCATCATTCATCGAACACATTGACAAATTGGTTAAATCCGACGGCCAAAATCTGTGAGCTTTTCCACGTCGATATTTAGGTCGGTAAGAAAACCTTGCAACTAACCACTATTTGCTTTGTGTAGCCATATATAAGTGGAACATGTATAATATGAACACCTGCATGAGGGTTACACATCAAGGTCACAAGAATTACCTATAGAAATCCCAGATGCATATAAGATGGATCAACCCGTTTGCTTCTCAGTTCTTACAACAAGCATGTGTGGTAGCATGGTACCGAACCTCAATACTGGAGGGAGGAAAATGTTAGGTGTTCCGTGCTCTTACAGATAATTATGTGTCCTCAAGCAGAAGTGTTGTCTCCACTAGTATCACTTGCTCAACAACATAAATCTAGTAGAAGACAAGTGATCAAACCGAAATCCATTTCTAGGTTACCTTTTTAAATACATTCAATGCATCAAACAGTTGTTCAGTGGGCTGATTAGGTTTTGGTCATGAATGGACTGATTACTCACATATCATCAAAATATCAGGGCGAGCAACAGCAACATAGCTGAATTTTCCTAAAATTCTATTTTACAGTCCTGAAAACATAGAATTTGAATACCTGCATGATTGTTACACATCAAGGTCACGGTTATTACCCACAGAACTCCCAGATGCATAAAAGATAAATTGACCCCTGTGCTTCTCTAAGGTGTGCCAGCCTAGGAAACACGACTACGGGCATGCACACGGATACGGACATGTGATACGGTGATTTTAGAAAACATAGGACACGGACACGGTGATAGATATGGCATTTTTTCTTTTGATAAATACCGTGTGTGTATAACTGTATATACACATAAGAAATGCAAATAAGACAATCTCGTTTGACTTAAAAATTAACTCAATTAACAATTGAAATTTGAAATTGTATAACTACAACATTTAAGAATAATATTCATAGAGAAGGTCATTTAAATGGTCCAATACAAGTTACAAAAAAGATATATATTGCAGTATATCCTTATTTCAGGCATAATGCCCACTCATATAATAAGACTACGAGTATTGAAAACCTTTGTCGTGTATTGTATAGAGTAGAAGTATCATTAGGCTTCATCCTAGTCTCCTATATGGCCTCAAGATCCATTACATGGAGGTTTAATGAGTAACTAGCAGGTTCATTTGAAATATCAAATTCTGTGTATACAATAATTGCACATGCATCAATGGACATGAATCCAGATAATTTTTTACATAGTTTTAGAACAATTTATTTAGTTAGCAGCAACTGAAATGAATTCACAACTGAACATTGAAGAAAGTGAGATATAAAGAAACATTAGAAGAGCAAGGTAAATGCATTCACTGTTAAGGATTAAGATATGAGGGAAAAAAGGATCAAATCAAAATGTATTGATTCTCAGCATTGCATCACAATTATATGAGACTGAATTCTTCATAGTAAGAAAGAAATATTTTTCTTTTCCACGAGAATTTATACACGACATGAGAGAAACCTTTCCTTATATTAATCTTATATTAATAAATATATTGAGAAAAAAAATTCTATCAATTAAAGCCGTAGTGCTGTACTAAACACATTTTTCAGAATATATAGAGATTAATAGTTTTCCATTTACGTGTAATGCAGTTGATCAGTTGAGCACAAATAGATGAAGGCCACAAGCCAAGAGTAGATGCAAGAGTCAAGAGATTAGATATAAAGGTATGAAAATTAGCATGATTTATTCTTTAAAATGGGTTAGGCTTATGTCCAACAAGTGTCCAGAAAGTGTCAAACCATAAAAAATGAAAAATAAAATGTTGGACACGGCTGGAGAAGTCCAATATGTATTTAGGGATGTCCATGGAGTATGGGTTTCCAATACGTGTCCAGCACCTGTTTTTGAAGTATCCGTGCAACCTAGATGGTAGCATGGTATCAAAACGCAGTACTGAAAGGAGAAAATAGTCACATGTTTCATACTCCAAATAATGGATGTCCTTCAAGAACTGCTAGCAAGCATAAGTGGTCTCGACTCATAACACTTACTCAACCAATTAAACACAGTGAAAGACAAGTGAACAAACCAAAATCGGTGAATTTTTTCTAGGTTGCCCTTTTAAACACATTAGAATGCAACAAACAGTTGTTCAGTGGGTTGATTAGGTGGTAGTCATGAATGAGACTGACTATTCCTGTATCATTGAAATAACAATAGTGTAGATGAGTTTTCCTATATTCTTCTCTAAGTCCTTGAATGTCAAAACTTATTGTACCTGCTTGTAATTAATCATGGAAGTAGGTACCGGTTTTGACGCATACATTCCTGCCTCTAGATATTTCATTTGAGAAATTTGATACTTTGCTTGGACCATAACATTATGATTCCAAGGAAAATATTATTGATTCCCCAGGTCTTTAGTGTGAATAAAACTAAATAGGCTTTTGAGGCCTTAAATACCTTCAGTATAATCACCTATAATAACAATACCATCAACGTAGACAGATAAAATAATGAAGCCCTCAGTCGAGCAACTACACTGCAGTGGCTTCTAGAACCCTGCAAGAGGAATGTCCGAGATCATATTGCATCATTTTCAACTGACACACCTTCTAACACACCCCTTGATACATATATCAATGAGGTTGCTCCATGTAAACTTCATCTAGCAAGCCCCCAAGTACAACATCAATTTTCCTTCCAAGTGAAAACAAAGACTAGTCCAAGAGCCACAAGAGAAATAATGATTCTCACCGGGTTCAACCTAACAACAGGAGAAAAGGTCTCACACAGAAATATAAGCCATAAGTTTGTATATCCCATCTAAGCTATAAGCATGTTGATAGAAGCACCACGCTTATGTTTCCATATAGACATGTTGTAGCCAACAGACTCTTTAAATGAGGTAATGCCCTCGAGTGGCATTCAAAAATTATTCATCTCAGTGTCCATATACCGAGTCCGACCCCTATCCTCCAAGGTTTCAATATGGGGCCTGGAAGAACAATGGAGACCAAATTCGCATTAGAGTAAGGGGCTGACTTGGAAGATTAGCCAAGCAACAAATATTATAGTTAGTTAATTACTAATAGGATGGTGGATGCATATAATTCCAACCCCTTGTGTAAACAAACAAGAGGTCCAGATCATTGACGGAAGTAGGTACCTCTTGAGCATCAAATGGAGGCAGGACGGCCACTAGGGTCGTCCCCTCTACTTCCTTCGGTACTTTCAAGCACTCCTTTGGCAAATCTATGGAAAGAGTTGAATGGTAGTTGAGGTGGAGCAACTGGGTCTTTATATATATATAGTTCTCTTCTTACATAGCAGTTTTCCCCCTCTAATTGATGACACTATCAGCAAGCAAAAATACAGCACAAATTTAAAGGTTACATCAATCTATGAAAAAGGCCCTTCATTCCACAAGACAATTACACTTGACCCCTTTTTCCGTTAACTCCAAGTAGGCAGTCCTGATTGCTCGATGAAACAATTTCTATACCTCAGGATGAAAATAATGTATTAGTATTACATTCAATACATCCTAAGACAACAGGAGGCAAACGAAAAGAATTAGCTCCAACCTCAACTACAGTAGACAGAGTCACACGGTCAAAAATAGATGACAGCACACAGATTGATGAGGAAACATGCAGTAAGCACAGTATTAGACCAAAATCCCTTTGGAGCTTTAAATAAAAACGAAAGTCGAACCAACATCTGATAAATGACAATTTTTGCACTTTTTTGGAGGTTTGTAGGGACAAGAAATATGATGATGCATACCGATCGAACTACAGACTTAAAACAACTTTCTGCACATACCCCAAAGCATATTCAATCAGAAAATATGATGAGACAAACAAATCTAACTTTGTTTCCTGACAGATTTCCTATGAATTGAATCCTTTCTCTATAGTTTCATTAGATATAGCCACATCCTATAAGAAAAGTCATCCAAGTAGCAATAAAATGTAAACAGATATCTTCATTCGACTCCGGCCAGCATCACTGCAATCACTAAGAAAGAGCACACTGCCTGCTTATTATTAACCCTACTAGAGCAAGTAATGGAGATCCTAATGAATAAAATCTAAGACTAATTATCTAGATCTAAACTAATCCAAAATAACTAAGCAAAAGGAATAATAATCATCAAAAGATTTCATTCATCAAGTCTGTTTTTGATGAAAGCCTTACAAAGACTATATATAGGTGTTTAAACCCAACTCACTACACAACTAGCCAATGTGGGACTAAACCACAGGCTTTACAAGAAAACTGGGAAAATATCAAATAATCCCTAAAACATAAGGTAACCGATAAAACATTATAAATACTATTAAAAAAGGCTATGCTCGTCCTACATCAGCACGACAGCATGATGTCAAACTGGAACGGCTGACAATCCAAAGAAGATAAACTAGGCTCTGGTTTCTCCAAATTTAGCAGATATTGGTTGTTATAGTAACAATGGGGAATAAGTCCAGAAACATATTTCCTGGGTCACCAACCAGTCATCTACGAACCCAAGACAATGTAAAACACAAGGAGCAAAAAGATCACTTCACTGCAAAGAATCAACCGATTCTAATTGCATATATAGGACTACAAGGAAAGTTAGCCAGATAGCAGACGGAAGCACAAATTGTTGATGAAAATGAAAGGTGGGGAGGGGGTCTATTACTCTTTTTTATATACTATGTCGCGCAGTATTGGGAAAGCAAGAAATTGATAGGCTGCTCTGTGACTTACCTTCTAATTATAATAATAGACGAAACAGTGATAGCGTTAATAATGATGCGTGAGAGAGGAAAAATTCTTGCTTCTAACTAAGCTTTTGTTCAGTGTTATCAAAAAAATTACAAAGTCATATATTAGATCATGTAATCAACCCACTTCAACCTTGTTTGCTAAACAGGGAAACAGTTACTTTATAGTTGAATGCAAAAGAATTGAGTGTGAGAGAGCAGAGTAGATCAACTATCCTATGACTATACATATATCATAGCAAATCAGGGAACATTGGGCAGTGGTATTAAAACAATCAACTTCTACTCTCATGGAGGATGAAACCAGTTAATGTATCACTTTGGTCTTCAAAATAGCGTAGATGTACATCAAGGACAAAAGACAAAATTGGAGCTGAACAGCTTGCCCATAGGTCCTTAGAGAGGACCGTCCAGCACTGCAAAGAAAACTATAAACATTGCCAGAAATGATTACAACTGAAAGGCAGGAATGACTGATCAGCGTATACTCTGGTAAGTAGAGATGGTGATCCAAATTTTCTGCACTGTCGGTTTCACATAGCCACTGAAATGGTCCAATTCCATTCAAACAAACTAGGTTTGCATGCGAAATCAAAGAGTGGTGTGCAAAACACTTCCTGCTAGCACAGTTTGTATCAGAATTTCATCTGTATAAATCGAATGCGATTGTTGCCTCATTGGACATAAGCAACATGCACAGCACCTTGTCAGAGTTCCATGTCACTGACCAGGCGCTACATTCAGGAGCTTGTGAAGGTTACCATCAACTCCACATGATAAATGCTTATCTGAAGCATCATTTTTTTGCATTTTGAGACAAAGCCAAATGCCTCTCAATCAACTTGTCCACAAAGGCGCGAATCTGCAAAAGCAAGGGAACAACAAAAGTTAGAACAAAATGAGGCTGTTTATAATAAGTAGAAGTTATAAATCCAACAAGAGAAATATGTCTTCTCCTAAATTGAGGAAAGAAGGTTAATCATCTATATATGCTACAGGACGGAACAATATATAATCTACAAGGTTTTACAAAGCGTGAAGTGGGAAGCGTGCGGACGGGACCTTGTAGCCGATTAATCGCCAGGCGGGCGATTAAGCGGGCGCTTTTTAGAAAAGCGGATTTCAATTCCTATAAACTTTTATGCAAAATTACATACATATGTATATAAATACTATATTTTTTAAAATTTTATACATATCTAAACATTGTACAAGACATTATAAAACACCCAAATAGTTTATAACACAACTATACAACAATGATTGCATCTATATTAATATAGTAAACAATATACTTGTCATAGATAAAGCACCCTACACAAAATAATAAGTGTATATACAAGATGCAACAACAATTTTGTAGCATGTTTACATAGCTAAACAGTAAACAATAAACCTATCATAGCTAGCTTACAAACGTATTGTTACATTTGCACATCATCAAATAGTCATATGTTACAGCAGTACACTCAATCAAAGTATGCATTCTAAATTAGATAATAGTTACCTATAATATACTTGGATACATCACAAAAGCACCATATCATTACAGCTTACATACAAAGTATGTATTCTAAATTAGAACTAAGTATATCATAGAACATTTAATGTATGCTAGTTTAATAATATTATAGTCAATACGAATTGGGGGATATAATGTACTCAATGTTATATGCTTAAAGTAGTTTTTAAAAAACAGCGGGCAAAAAGCGGGAAAAAAGCGGGAAAAAGCGAGTTAAGCGGGCAAAAAGCGGCCACTTTTCTCAAATTCACTCAAGCGGCGCTTATGGCACATTTTAATCGGCCATCACCTTGTGGCGATTAAGCGGCCGCCTAGGACACTTTTTAAAACACTGATAATCCATCTTCATGAAAAGAGAAGCTGCATCAAGAAGGTTCACTGAAGGTATAAGTGTTCAGAGAACTTTCGAAATTGACTAGAGGTCTGGGCAATATGATGCCATATTATTAGTGGTTGTATGTTTCATCTGAATGTGCAACTTTGCTTCTTAAGGGGAAAAAGGGAGCCTGGGCTAGACGAACTAGGGGTCTAAATTAAGGTTTGGACTTTGAGATTTATGAGACCAAGCTTATTCAGACTCATCACTGTGAATTTTTATACAATTGCAACTGAATCAGTTAGCACAGTAAGTAGTTTTTAATTTATTTGTCACCAATATCACCCATTTACCAAGATCTATTACAAATATAGTTTTGTTTCATAAATATATAATGAAATATGCAAAGGCATCTCGGATAGACTTTGCATTCATAACTACTCTTCGGACAAGGTGCTAAGGCATGTAGAAGCATTGTCAATGTTCCTAAGTACCCGTCTATGAACAACAAAGTTCGCAAATCTCTTCTTATATATGCATCTACCAGGATTTTGATTATGATAATGAAAACAAGATCTCTAACATGGCACCATGGTCACTGGACGTGTTATGACCCATTAAGTAGGTAGTAAGTCTCAAGAAAGGCGGACCACAGCTCCAGAAGTCGAGCAAACCCTATGTGCCTTAACAACTGTCAATCTATTCTGAACAACCAAAACCATAGATCGAGTAAAACACCCACCATAGAAGAAAATGTTTGATGTTAACGGGCCCACAAAAAAAATTAATTAACTTTGAACTGACGTGTTCCTACCATTTCTACGTTAAAATGAATGGCCGCGATAATACTTATTCAAGTAATAATACATCATATTGGATATGTCGCTTTGTGTGTGTTAGAGGTGGGGGGATTTGATGTCAATTTCAATTGTGAAATTAATTAATAAATTTATAATCATGGAACATAACTTCAACGAAGTTTGGCGCACTTTCGCCGAAATATCGAATTTCGACCATAGGGGAAGTTGAATACGAAATACTTCGGACTCGTCCAAAAGTCAGGGCGAAGTTTCACTGATATCCACGAAGTTGACTTTTTGTGTGTATTTTTGTCTCAACTTCTCCGCAATTGTCGAAGTTTTCTCGAAGTTGACGAAGTTGAGACGGCGCAGAACATTAATCCTAAGTAGTGCCCTAAAGGCCATATAAGGCATAAGTCTCGCCTCCAACCCTCTTCACAACTTTGAATATCAACTCCTATGTTTGTTGTTGCCACTTTTTCCTAGAGAGGGTGTTGTAACTACAATTTGATTGTATACTGTATAGAACTGTATTTGTACGTGTATTGCACATTTGACCCTTGCAAGCAACACATTGTATTATCAACCTACCTAGGGCTAGAGAGTCATGGATCTTGTTTTTGTAAATTAACATATATAGGATAGAGGTATATCAAAGTTTCCTTCAAATTCACATCATTTTCTTTAGAAAACGGCATCGAAGTTTATCGAAGTTTGCGTCCAAACTTCCTCGATGTTTCTACAAACTTCCACTTTCACACCGAAGTTGATAGGAAGTCGAAGTCCTGCACTCATGACAGATTGCAAACACTATATATAGACTCAAAGACACACAGTTGTGCAGACAAATTATGGTCTAGGTGGTAGGTACTACTGGGTAGTATGTAATACACTAAGGAGTGACAACAAAATAAGACGGTATGAGCATTTCTCCATACAATTGGTCATGGGTATGAAAATTTCTGTCCAAATTTTTCATGTTTTGATGAAATTTTAGACTATGACAATGGGACTTCCTGACATGGAGTGCAACTGGAGTTGAAATGGAGGAGTGCCACCGACAGTAGTATGTGACCAAAAGATCCCTCTTAGATTCAAAAACCAAGGTTTTCAAACCCGACCCGGAGGTCAACCCAACAAAGCTCCTGGGTCACGGGTCTCCGGTTCAATCGCCGAGTCAACTTGGTTGACTCGATGAAGTCAGCATGACACCATATACATAATGATATATTATATACATGCAAGTATATGCATGTATGTTACAACAAAATGTATGTCCATACATATATTACTATATAAGTGTGTATATATATGTACATAATCTACTATATGAAACCATGAGATGATGAATTATGAAACATCAAACATACAAAACCAAGTACCAGTGATGATGAATTATGAAACATCAAACACACAAAACCAAGTACCAGTGTTTTAAAAAAGCGTGCTAGGCAGCCACTTAAGTGGCACAAGGTCTCTGCCGATTAAAATGCACTCCAAGCGGGTGTTGAGCAGATTTGAGTTAATCGGCCGCTTTTAATCCGCTTTGGCAGCTTTTTCCCCGTTTTTTCCCCGCTTTCTTTCCGCTTTTTTCTGCTTTTTCCCAATTCTGATATTTTACACAGTAACATTAATGTCAGTAATGTAGTTGATATTTATATGAGTGTATACTTATATGTTTATATTAAATGAATTTGAATATATAGTTAGCTGTTGATTTAATGTGTTCTTAGCTACTGATTTAATATTCATTCTATATTGAATGAATATGAAATATGGTTAGCTGCTGATTTAATATGTTCTTAGCTACTGATTTAATATATGAGTCAACGTATTAGAAAGCGGGAAGCGGGAGGCGTGCGGACGGCACCCTGTAACTGATTAAGCGGTAGGCGGGCGATTAAGCAGGCAATTTTTGAAAAAGCGGGTGTCTAAATTATATATATTTTTATACAAAATTACATGTATGTGTATATAAAAAATATATTTATAAGGAACTTCTATACATATCTAATCAGCAAATCAGTAATTAACTAAGTATTCATCAATACTTACTATTAATCAGCATCTCTAATCACTAAAATCAGCAAGCAGATCAGTAATTGTATATAACAAATTATGAATTATTGAATTAAAGTAATCACTAAAGTAATACTAACCAGCAGTACCAATCATTAATCACTGAAAGCAGCAAGGAAATCAGTAAAACTAATCATGCATTACTAGTATAATAGAGCAATAGGATATTTACTTAGATGCATTACAGCAGTACCCAATTATTACAGCTTACACACAAAGTATGCATTCTAAATTAGGACTAGCTATATCATAGAACATTTAATGTATACAAGTTTTGTATATTATAGTCAATACTACTTGGCTATGTAATTAATTAATGTTAGATGCTTACATTAGGATTTTTAAACAAAAGCGGGAAAAAGCGGGAAAAAGCGGGTGAGGCGGGCAAAAAGCGGGCGATTTTGTTCAAAATGATTAAGCGGGCGATTAATGGCAAAATTAAGCGGCTGGGGGTCATGGGCGCTTAAGCGGCCCGCCTGGCCGTTTTTTATTTCACTGATATGAGTGTATACTTATATGTTTATATTGAATGAATATGATTATATAGTTAGTTGTTGATTTAATATGTTCTTAGCTACTGATTTACTATTCATTCTATATTAAATGAACATGAATATATAGTTAGCTACTGATTTAATATGTTCTTAGTATCAATTTTAGAGGTATACATAGGTTAAATTATGTTAAACATTCACAAATCATAATATCATTTATGTATTTTATGTGTATAAACTGCTAAAAATATTAGAAAAGTTAAGCATCTGCTTTTTTAAAAAGCGCTCGCTTAATCGCCCGCCTGGCGATTAATCAGCTACAAGGGCTTGTCCACTCGCTTCCCGCTTCGCGCTTTTTAAAACATTGTCAAGTACATATTCATAAAGAAGCAAACAAATGATCTTGCAATGCTTACAACAAGTGACAAATACATATAAGTGAATATATCGATGTAAGGAATAGTTGGGGTTGCATGAAAGGATTTTAAAATCAGTCAAACGGTCATTTAGGGAAGGAAAAATAAAACCAACAAAACCCGCTCAGGTCTTTGACCCGAGGGTCAGGTCACTAGGTTGGCGGTTGAACCGACTGGGTCACCGGGTCAACTCCAGCTCCAGGTATTGGCCAAAAACGGGTTTTAGCCCCAGCCGACCCGCAAACTTGCCGGGTGGAGGTCCAACCGGTTCAACTATGTCAAAACCAAGTTTCACATAACAGCATTACGTCCAACCATGCTATATGGGAGTGAGTGTTTGGCAATGAAGAAATGAGGTCGCAACAAGATGAATGTGGCCAAAATGTGTATCTTGAGATGAATGTGTGGGAAGACAAGAAAATATCCTTTAAGGAATGACTACAAAGTGGGGGCGGTGAGCATTGAGGACAAGTTGTGTAAGGGGCGTCTAACATGGTATGGACATGTGCAGCGCAGACCAACAAATGCACCTATTTGAAGCAAGCCTATCGAGTCAAGCAAAATTAAAAGAAGCAGAGGCAGGCCTAAACTAACTTGGCCAATATCAAACCTAACTCAACCAAAATCAAACCTGAATTGACATAATCACAATCAATTTGCCTAATTCAGCCCTAAAATGACCTAAATGGGTTTTAAAGGACATAAGCACCAAGTCAATGACAAAAGCAGCCAAGATTAGACTCTCTCCAACGGTGAGCCCCGTCCTAGACATTCACTTTGGTAAATGTGTATGTGGTATGTTGCAGGGAGTGTTTCACATGGGCAATCAGTAGGAGGCAAACGATATTGATGTGCAATGAAATTTTAAGTTTTTCACAAAGAATTGATTGATAAATGATAATCACAAGAATTGTGATGGATTAAAAAAAATATGAGTTTAGTTAAGATCATAGTAACAAAGTCTCCGAATTTTACAAAAAATCGGCGATTTTTTGTGATTTTATAGACTCCCAACTATTCACCACGATTAATACTCCAGTCGTCGATTTTTCATGAATTTTCACGATTTATCGCGCTTTTTCGCAATTTATACGATTTTTCACGATTCTTCATGACTTTTCACGATTTTTCCCTTTCAAATCGCTTGCTCTTTTTTTACCAAACTGTGTACATAGAACTCTTGATATACACTAAACCTCAAACCACCGCTCTCAAACAATCCATTGTTATTGCTCAACTGTTCTCTAATTTTTTTCCTACTTTCTCACTCAATAAGATTGTATGCCTTGTGACATTGATAGTTACATGTATCTGATATGTATGTGTGTATATGCATACATGCATATATAGATGTCATGTACATATATGTATATATATGTGCATTATAGCCAACTTATTCTCAATTATTTCCGAATAGTTGACCGAACTTTGACTGAAATTTATCAATTTTTTTCTGGCTAGCCGAAAAATTGTCGAATCCCGAATTTGTCACTATGGTTAAGAAAGACAAGTGGAAATTTAACTAAACTTGTAACAACATCAATGAGTATAACATGAATGATCACGTAGTAGTCCGATTACAAAAAACTGCAAAGGAAAATAAATGGATCTTTGTGTAACGAGCATATTTGTCTAAAACGTTGGACCGAGTGCGGGGACGAAGCCCCCTACAGTATCAATTTTAGATCAAAAATCAGATCAGAATAAGAAAACCATTAGTAGCAATGGGCCAGGGATGTCGAAACCGAACCAAATTGATTGTTTCAACTGGTTGAATAGGGAACTGATCCTTATACTGATTCGGTTTGGCCCCAAACCCATCCCTTTGAACCGGTCAAGCCCAGTCAACCGGCCCGATTTTTACTGAACTGGTCAATGATTTGATGTAGTTTTTGTTGAGTCTTGTAATTGTTGCATGTACATGCTACCCTCCTCCCTTTTCCCTATTCTTCCTCTTCCTTATCTTCCTCATCCTTTTCATGTCATTTCAATAGTTTGTTGCTAACATTTGCTTTGATTTTTGTTGCTACTTGTTGTTGGCTTTTTTGTTGCATTGATCGTCTTGCAACTGTTGTGGTGCCTTTCTTCGTCTTCATCTATTCCCCTAGTAACTTTTACATATAGCTAAAATATTCTACCTACCTTTTCTGGTTCTTTAGCATAATCCTACCATCCTGTTGGGTAAATGACTACGTATATGCCTAGTGCTATTGTCTATATTTATTTTCCTACATAATATCTTTATGCTAATTATATTGTGGTATCGTATCATATTAATGAAAGTTTATTTGATTACTTGATAATTTGACATAGGAAATGCAATTCCAACTGAATTATTGTCATTTTCATGCTAGCTTTTTATATTCTCGAAGATTTGCTTACCATTTCCTTATTCATATATTATAAACTTACAATTTTAATTTATCGTGCCATAATGTCACCAGAACTGGAAGCCTCACCAGTTCGGTTCTGACAACCTTGCAATAGGCAGTGTGTATGTGGGGGGGCAGCAAAGTATTGAGGGAAGTAAGCTATGTGTACACAGGACTGTTTGGTAGCATCAAGGAGCAATAGGGAATTGTGGTAGCGGTGGGCAGCAGCCAACAGGGTAGTGGGGGTAGCAAGAAACAAGGAAGGGGTTAGGAGGTTGGCATAGCAGTAGCAGCCAAGGCATGGGTGACGCCTACGGCTTGGGCGAAAGAGGCAAGTGGCGGCAGCACTGGGCCTGAATGCTCGTAGTGGCGGGAGAGCTTAAATGTGATTGGTAAGAGATAGTCACAGGGAGTGTGCAGTAGGGATTACAATGGGTTAAGAGGGGAGATTGGAGGCAGCAAGTTTGTAGTAGCGAGATTTTGGACAGGGAAAGGCCCAGTGGGAAAGGAGAGAGGCAGGCAGGTTGTAAGGTATTGCGGCGAGGGTGGCTAGGCGGCAGGCAGAAGAAGCAGTAGTCAGCATCGAGAGCAAGGGGCAAGCAATACACGGTTGTCGCTCCAAGCAAGCAGCATGAGGAGGCATCTAGAGCAGCGGAGAGGTTAAAAGCAGTGGGGTGGAGTTTTTATCAACAAAGAAGAAGAGAGAAGCATACGACCATGGAGGCCGGTCGCCTACAAGCGGAGGCAACTCTCTGTTTTTCTCTACTTTCTAGGGTATAGGATCTCTTCTCTGATACCACATTAGATAGTGAACAGACAGCTAATCGATATATTGCATTAGAGAAATCATGTTCCGATATATAGGAGAAGGGGGAAGTGTACATACTTAGACAAAATCATAATGGGCGAAGACACACTTGGGCCCATATTGCAAACTAGAAAATAAACAGTTTAAATAACTCTCAACAGCAAGAAACATCACACTCTAGTTCCTAAACGATATTTTCTCTATATTAGGTTGACTTATGTCCATAGTTGTCAAGGCGGTCAGACGGTTGTCCAACTTGCTTGGCCACCTGGGCACTCAAGCGTAAGAAATTTATACATGTAAACTAATATACAATATATAATATATGCATTAAACGTATGATATCCAAATTGCTTAAAAAACCCTAAAATCCCAAATTGATTACTTATAATATTTATGCACTCAATAAATATTATTTAGATAAAGAAGGTTAAGAAGATTTGGTAGAACGGTAGAAGTTAAAACAGGGGAGGAGGATTGTGGTGGAGAACACAACGGAGGAAGAAGTGAAGTAGAGAAGAAAAGGCATCCCCACCGTTTTAAAAAGGCACACGGTGCACCTGCTAAAGGGTGGGAAATAGGGATTGTTGTGTTTTTTTAGAGCCAATGTTCAAAATTTCGAATGTTTTAAAAAGGCACACGGTGCACCTACATATTTTACTATATGATTCCTTGGGTTTGTTAGTGGCAATCTATGTTATGTTTCTTCTCTTCCTAGTCCGATTCTACCTCTCTCTCCTATTTCTCCCACTTTTATAAAGATCTAAGAAGGAAATATTTAAAACCCGGTGTACAAGTGATATCTATGGCTATGATGACTCGTTAGCTTTCATTTCTGAGGTCACATAATTTGTATTGATAGTGCACAAAACTAGCATGACCACCAAGATATTTCGTATGTATGCCATTATCAATCACACCTCTAACTATATGGTTGTCTCCTATAGACTCTAGCTACAAAAGCACGTGACCAAGAACAAACCTTGAGTTAATCCATGAGTATGCATTTTATCACTAGTAGGCATATCAATGTATCAGAAAGCGGGAAGCGGGAGGCGTGCGGACAGCACCCTGTAACCGATTAACCGGTAGGCGGGCGGTTTTTGAAAAAGCGGGTGTCTAAATTTTATATATTTTTAAACAAAATTACATGTATGTGTATATAAAAAAAAATATTTATAAGGAACTTCTATACATATCTAATCAGCAAATCAGTAATTAACTAAGTATTCATCAATACTTACTATTAATCAGTATCTCTAATCACTAAAATCAGCAAGCAGATCAGTAATTGTAAATAACAAACTATGAATTGTTGAATTAAAGTAATCACTAAAGTAATACTAACCAGTAGTACCAATCATTAATCACTGAAAGCAGCAAGGAAATCAGTAAAACTAATCACGCATTACTAGTATAATAGAGCAATAGGATATTTACTTAGATGCATTACAGCAGTACCCAATTATTACAGCAGTCACAAATTCGGTATTCGGGATACGTACGGCCAAGTTGAAAAATTCAGAAATCGGGAATTATGCGGAAAATTGGGATAAAAATCGGTCAACGTACGGTAAAAGTCCGGTCAACTATTCGGAAAAAAGTCGGCAAAAAAGCGGAATATATATATATATATATATATATATATATATATATATATATATATGTAAACCCACACATAATGATTGAAAATGACTAAACATCGAACTGATTACTCTAATATTGGAAGAAGGGGAAGAAGTGGGAGCAGCAAGCACAAATCAGGGAAGAAAGGGGGAGAATGGAGGAGAAAGATGGAGCGTACATGTAAAATGTCGAGGGTTACTCCTAGTGTGTCGAGGGATAGAGGAGGAAGGTTGGACAGTTTAGTGGAACCCTGCTACAAGTTAAAAAGGACGTGGAAAAAATAAATGTGAAGCAAACGTACAGAACTGTTTAAAACGGCAAAAAAACGTATTAAACGCGTTTAAAACGCAATACGCGAATAAAACACAAATTAAACGCGTTTAAAACGTATTATTCGGTTTGGAGTTTAAAACAGTCGTCATATACATCACGTGAATAATACGCGTTCTAAATTAGGACTAGCTATATCATAGAATATTTAATGTATACAAGTTTCATATATTATAGTCAACACTACTTGGACTATGTAATTAATTAATGTTAGATGCTTACATTAGGATTTTTAAACAAAAGCGGGAAAAAAGCGGGCAATTATGTTCAAAACGATAAAGTGGGCGCTTAGGGGCTAAATTAGGCGGATGAGGGTCATGGGTGCTTAAGCGGCCCGCCTGGGCGTTTTTTAATTCACTGAGGCATATAGAGATTAACATTGAGACACGTCTATGCTTGTATAAAACAAAATAAACTGGAGCCAATATGTTGATAGGTATAATCAACAAGGAAGATGACAACCATCATGGTTCAACTAGATACATAAACCATAGTTGTCTCATGCTTCCACAATACTCACTCACATACCACTACGACATTGTTTATGGACTACATCTCGTCATCCTACCTAGAGGTCCTACCTCCTAGATCATGTTATGTTTCCATAAATTTGTGTCTTTAAGTCTATATATTGTGCTTACAAACTACAATGACTTAATTCATTCATTTCTCCATTAAATTTGACCCCAAAATCCCCATCAAAATCCCATCGAATCAGTTCAGCTTCCTTCACTTACACATGAGGAGCCCCACCCCCCACATCCAATATGAAATATTATTGCACATTTGAGTAGATCTACACGAGTAGATCGTTCTAGTAAAATTTTAGTAAATAATTCGATCATTTAGTCCTCGAAACGCCAGGAATGCATCTGTCAAAATTTCCGTCGAAATTGGTCGAAATTTCTATTTATGTGGCCACCGAAACAGCGTCGAAATCGAACATCTTCCTTGACAATGTTCAAAATTTCGTCAAAATTGGCGAAATTTCGCTAATTATTTCGATGCCGCCAACGATCGAACATAAAAATGGCCTTACATGTATGTGAATAGGGAATCTCGCCAAATAAATTTAATTTAGAGAATTATTTTGAATTTAAAGGTCCATTTCATCCGCATTTCGACGAAATTTCGAGAAACACGTATTATTTCGAGAAATGGGGTACGATGTCTGCAGATTTTACTGTGTGATTCCTTGGGCTTGTTAGGGGCAATCTAAGTTATGTTTCTTCTCTTCCTAGCCTAATTCTTCCTCTCTCCTATTTCTCTCACTTTTATAAAGATCTACAAAGGAAATATTTAAAAATGTGTGTGGGGGTGATATCTATGGCTATAATGATCCACTAACTTTCATTTTTGAGGTCACATGATTTATGTTAATAGTGCACAAACTTAGGATGCCTATCGAGATATTTTGTATGTATGTCATTATCAATCACACCTCTAACTACATCGACATGGTTGCCTCCTATAGGCTCTCGCTACAAAAGCACACGACCAAGAACAAAGCTAGACTTAATCCATTAATATGCATTTTATCACTTGTATGCATATAGAGATTAACAGTGAGACACATCTATGCTTATATTAAACAAAATAAACTGGAGCCAATATGTTGATAGGTATAATCAACAAGGAGGATGACAACCACATGGTTCAACTAGATGCATAAACCATAGTTGTCTCATGCTTCCTCAATACTCACTCACATACCACTACAAACATTGTTAATGTACTACGTCCTGTCATCCTACTGAGAGATCCTACCATCCTAGATCATGTTATGTTTCCATAAATCTGTCTTTAAGTCTATATATTGTGCTTGCAAACTATAATGACTTAATTCATTCATTTTGCCATTGAATTGACCCCAAAATCTCTATCAAAATTCCCATCAAAATTATTCAGCTTCCTTCACTCACACATGAGGAGTCCCACCCCCTCACATATCCAACATGAAATATTATTGCATATTTGAGTAGATCTACACTAGTAGATTGTTATGGTAAAATTTCACTAAATAATTCAATCATTTGGTCGTCGAAACGCCAAGAATGCATCTATCAAAATTTCCATCATTTATGTGGCTATCGAAACGTCGAAATCAGACATTTTCGTCCTTGTGAGGAAGTGCCACCATCACAAATTAGTGAGAGAGTGTTTCCACCACAATATAGTCAGAGAGTGTCATCTATCATTTCTGACGAAGAACCATCGGGAGATGTTCCTTTAATTCAGCAATACTCACAGGTGTGTCACAGACGAAGCAGACCAAACCATGATGAGGTAGCGACTCTAGTCCATGAGCCTCCTCTCCCATCTTCCTCTGCTCAAGAGAGCCCTGAAAATCCATCTAATCTAAATGTTCCCATTGCTATCCGCAAAGGTATTCGCACTTGTACTATTCAACATTCTATTGCGGATATGTGTTGTTTGTCCAATTTATCTAAGCAGGCTCTTTTGCTCTTGGGATTGATCTTGTGATACTTCCAAAGAGCCATGTTGATGCTATGAAGGATGTTGGTTGGTTACAAGCTATGAATTCTGAAATGCACTCATTCAGAATGAAACATGGGAGCTTACTGATTTGCCTATAGATAAGAATGTTGCGGGCTGCAAATGGGTATTCACTGTCAAACATAATCCAGATGGTTCAATAGAGAGATTGAAAGCTAGATTGGTGGCGAAAGGATATACTCAGACATATGGTGTTGATTTCTTTGAAACTTTCTCGCCTGTGTCTCGTCTTTATTCTGTGAGGATCTTTATCTCTCTGGTTACCATCTTTGACTGGCTACTATTTCATTTCGATGTCAAAAATGCCTTCCTACATGGGGATCTACAAGAAGTATACATAAAGCAACCTCCTAGATTTGTTGCTCAGGGGGGGTGTCAGAAGATGTGTACGTTGAAGAAAGCCATTTATGGCTTGAAGCAGTCTCCTCGAGCTTGGTTTGACAAGTTCAGTGCTATTATTTTACAAATGGGCTTCTCATGTTCTGTGACTGATCATTCCTTGTTCTATTCTAGTTCTTTTGTCGGATCTATATTATTGCAGTATATGTTGATGATATTGTTATCGCTGGTAGTGATTATGTAGGCATATACAATGTGAAGGACAGATTGCAGAAGCACTTTCATACTAAAAGAAGAAACATATTGGATGCTAAGAGGCTAGAATCAGTAATGTTCATCGAGTTTAACACAAAATTAAAGGAGCGGAAGGAGAGCCATGAGAAGGAAGAAGATCCCATTAAGTCTCTAATACAAGCAGAAGATTGGATGATAGACTTGGATCCAAGTGAAGAAGAAATTTATCCAGATGTTGGAATAACTTGGGGAGCGATTGCAGGAGCTAGTGGGGTGGTAGAAGCATCACAAACCGGGAAAAACAAAAAAGAGTGGCCAATCTTAATAATGAATTTAAGATGCCTGGTGCAAATAGGGGAGGCAAAGAGGAGTATGAGGGTGCGGCTTTTAGTGGTGATAAACTTGATTTTGACAAAGATATTGAGAATGTTGAGACTAAGGAAGGGAATGATAGTGATAGTTTAATGGGTAATGGGATATAGGATGGCATATACGGATAAAGTGTTGATTGACTATTTTTAGTTTGCAGTTACTTTTGTAATGAGGACTCATTTTTATTTATGAAAGTTATCTTAATGCAATGAAATATCATTGAGAATGCTTGATTGGCTTTTTTTTTTGTCGGCTAAAAACTCTGTTGCTAATGATTCCAAAACTTTAGGTACAAACATAAGCGCACCCCCTAACCCTCGAGGGTTACCAAGACAAACAAAGGAAGCAAAGGTCATGTATAGAAGACCCAAAGGAAAGAGGGATGCAGAGAGAAAAACAACAAAAGAGACATAATACAGAAAACAAAAACCAATGATACTCCACCCAAACAGTAAAGGAGCTCCACTCTCAATATGCTCACCCACAAATTGTAAAGGCTTTACGATTGGAGAGGAGAGCATCAGCTGACTTCAGTATTTGAACTCCCTTGTTGGCATCAATCCAATATCACTCAAACTGCTCTTACTAAAGAAGAAATTTATCTTCAGCACCGTCCTACTGTACCAAACTGGATCATAAAAGTGACTTCAACAGCTGCACATCAGCATCAATAGCTAGAAATAGGGATCTGACTCCCCTTCTCCTTGGCATTAGATTCACTTACTGAATGTAGATGAAGGAGGATACCAGATTCAAACCTCCACACCATCAAACGTCAGCACAGAGTCAAGGAAACTCATACAAAACCAGAAAGAAACAAAAGGAACACAGATGCCACTGGCACATAAACTCTGTCACCCAACCAGTTCGATGAGAAGATCCAACCACCAAATCGTGATGGACAAGCAAGTGAATCAGCCCCAATACACTCCTTCTCGCATAGCATTATGTTCACCTTCAGAGTAGCAATCAGGAGAATAAGGGAAATGGTGCACACCACCAGCCAGCACAGACTAAAGCCTAGATGAACTCATCAAAACAGAGCAGGACAGAGACGAAACAGAGAACCGGACTGGATGAAAACAGAGCTCAACCAGTCACTTCCTAGCTGAAGAGAGACCACCTCAGGGAGAGGACCTCGGCCAGGACCCAGAACCCCTGTTTGCACAGAGGCAAAACACCGAGCACCTTGGGAGTGCTCCATCACGCAGCAGCAAGGGTCACCAAACTAACGTCAGGGCCCAGAACTGCCTCCTCGCACCAAGCCAAGATCTGCCCCAAGCGATGACGACCAGAGTTGCTTGAGATCCGGAGATCGCTGCTTGAACACAAAGCCTCGTCGTGGCCGATGAGAACGCTCATGACTTCGGTTGGTGAAGCCACACCGTGGTCGAGTGGCCATGGGCCATCCACCGGATCAGCAGGGAAGGAAGAAAAGCACCCTGCACCAACCGAGGCAAATGCCTGGATCCACCCTACCGTCGAACACCTGGCCTGCACACAACTTGACCTCAGGGAGGCCACCCTTTCCATCATCAGCCGCCCTATTGCCAAGGTAGCTAATGGACAACGGAAAGGGGCGTCGCCAACGCAGCAGAAGATCGCAGCTCCGAGCAGACCAGATGAAGTCCAGTCGCCCATCGTGGAAGCCAACTCCGTCGGGATCGCCATAGCAAGTCGTCATCGAGGTAGCACCAGAAAGAGGGATGGAAGGAAACCAGTGAGGTAAGGAGAAAGGCCCCTTTCTTCAGTGGCATGATGGAGCAGCAGACGAGCTATGGATCTGGAGCAAAGCAGCTTCTCTCCATCTGCCACGCTTGAGCAGGGTGGAGTCGGCTGAGCCGAGGTAGCCGAAACCCTTCCAGATCTGGAGAATGCTTGATTGGCAAGTAATATTTTTTTATGTTAGTAGCATAGCAGTCACTTACGTTTTTCTAATTTTTAAACAACGGACTGCTATTTCAAAAAGTGCCCACTTTAGTCTGGTTTAAAACCGCTTCGCGCTTAAACGTTGTAAGGAGTCAGTCCACTCGCTTTCTACTTCATGATTTCCAAAATCTAGGGTGTCCCTCTTCACCTGACTACCAAAGTGGGGCACGTCTTTGCCATGTGAGGAGGCAAAGACGTTGTCATGGACGTTCACCGTCAACAGTCGTACACATGGGAAGTCCAAGGGACGGGAACGGGATCCAGTTTTTTCATGAGGGAGGGGCGATGAATGAGAAAATGATTAAAAAATAAATGGCCCAATGCCTGTACAACGTCACCTAAGCAGCTGCCAGGATCACCGCAGACCGAAGCAAAAACTAGCTGCCTAAGCATCTTGGGTCGACACCTAGTCAAGGCATGTTTACATGTAGCCTGCTAGACAGCCCACCTAGGGCGCTTATGGTCGACTAGGTGATGCCTAGTCGGGCGCCTCAACAAGTATGTCCGTGTCTATACACTCTGTACAGCAAATTAGAACCATACATTGCCATTTGTGAACTTTAATGTTGTTTGTTACTAGTGAAGAACCATAATAGTATATATGTTCATTTGGTAAGTCTAATAGTGTAAGTGCAACACTCGGTAGAGTTATACTAAAACTTGGTGTTGTTGTATCTAGACTGTAATATAAATTATCATTTTACATTAGTATATTGTTTATTCATGATTAAGTCTAGTAGTCTATTTTTATTTAGCATCTATTGAGAATTTTCTAATTATTTATTGTTTTACCTCTAAAATTAATTTTTAGATGTCTATTGCCTAATAATATGTTGAAGCAACACTTTACAATGTCAACAAATATATGTGGTGAGTATCAATATCTAGGTACTGCTAAATGCTAATGAATGATATTTAAGTAATGAGGCTAATATCTAAGCCTGACATCTAAAACAATACTAAATACTAATATCCCAGTAGTAAACACACAGTACATTGTATTCTATGTGTAGTCATTTATCTATGATTAATCAAACGATGCTAATAATTGATGTAGACTTTTTCATTTCGACTATTAATGTTATTATATATGTATCATTACTTGTCCACTTTTTCAAAAAGCAGACGCTTAAATGGCCGCTTTGTGCTTAAGGCCAAGGCCCAATTTGCACTTTCCACAACTTAGGGTGTAACTTTGCTTTTCCCCAACGATTATGTTTGTATGGACTGCTGGGTGCCCATAGAATTAAATGTCTGATTTCGATGTCGTGTCCGATGGCCCAGAAACATTTTTTTTTAAATTTCGATATTTACGACCCTAACGATTTCGACAACCAAATAAGCGAATTAAATCATGAAAATTTACCAGGACAATCTAATCGCCAAGATCTACTCAAATATGCAATAATATTTCATATTGGATATGTGGGTGGGGGGGGGGGTCTCCCACATTTGTAAGTGAAGGAAGATAAACAATTTCGACAGGATTTCAATGGCAATTTCGATGACGAAATGAAGGAATTAAGTTATGGAATTTTGCAAACACAATGTTTGAACATAGACACACTAGGTTGTATAATAAATTTATATGTTTAGAGGTTAGGGTGGGATCCATGTCTTGATGAGTGAGTGCACAAATGAACAGAAATGTCAAGTATGTTAGACAATGGACTGTTACAAACTTGCAAACTTCAAGTTAAAACAACTAGAGTAATAGACTTCATAACTTAGAGTTATAACTTACAAGTTACAATACTGTAGGTCAGTATATTTACTGTATAAGTCTACTATTATAATTTATTTAGGGTTACATAAGTGAATAATAATAAAAAAATAGGGTTACAAGTTACAACTTACACATCATTTTGTATAAGGCTACTATTATAATATATATAGGGTTACATAAGTGAAAAATACAAAAATATAAGAACTTCCATTAAAAAAGCTTTTGTAGCCATTTTGTGTATAAATATGAAATATATTGATAAGATTCTCAAATTAAGTATAGATATACGTATTTCACACTACTGTTTCTTAGATTTTCAAGTTCACTTCAAGATCTTGAGAATTTTAAGAGAAATGTCACTTAGAAATTTAGGATTTTTGGAGTATCTATTAAGATATGTCTAACAGGGAGTAAAAAAAAGTAGTAGATGGGCTAGGGAGGGGGTTTACATACCTTAGAATCAAGTAAAGCAGCCTTTGAGAGCAAGATATCACAAAAAAATTGCTAAAAGATCAAAGTCCCAACAAACCCAGTTGATGGAACACTATTTCGTGAAACAGGTGCTGCATTTCGCACTGATTTCGCAATATCAAGGCCCAAACTGGGCTGTTTTACACTAAAATACCCCCTGTTTTGCAAAATTTCGACTGTAGCTGCGATATTGTCGCGAAATTGCTGACCAGTTCATGCAAACTGACGTTTCAATGTTCGATTGAAAAAAAAACGAAATTTCGTGCAAAATTTCGCAACTTCGATCGAAATTTTGTTCCATGTGGGTGCCACGTTGCATTTGCACTTTTTTTAACATTGCTCCTCCAAATTGCATCCCAAAAACCATGCCTTTCTATCCATATTTCTTTCTCCATTACTTTTTCTCACTGCTACATTTGCCATCTCTTTCCCATATCTATCATAACTTCACTTTTACCACTTAATATATATTGTCTTTTGATTTGCAAGTACGCTACTTAGTTTTTCATCATATGTTCATCTTTTACATAGTAAGATCTTTCTTTCAAGATGCAGATTTTGTCTGTAGAGACCACTAACTAGAAGGGTCCCACTAAAATTGTCACTAATAGAAACAAGAAATGTGCACAGTGCATGAAATTAAATTGATTATAGGCATATCTTTCTGAAAGTAACATGTGCGGGACCAATAGGAGGAGCTGACCCCGTCATTCCAAAAAAAAGCATGCCCACGGTGTCGCTCACTGAATGAACAAAGTGGGAGGTAACTAGAAAGGTGTGTTTACCTTAATATCACGCCACTTCATTAGTAAATTTGGGCTAGCATTAAAATGAAATTGATGGATTGGCTAATGTTTACTAAATCAATCTATAAGTTGATATTGACGATTGCTTATCTCTGGCCTTGGATGATATCACTCCAGTAAACACAATTACACATGTATCAAGTTACAGCATATGAAACATGTAGTTTGACAGCATACCTTGTTTTTACGCTTAAAGTCAAGAAATTCTGGGACAGTCATCACTTTCTCCGACTCTGTACATTGATCAATAACCTGGAAAGAAGAAAAAGATGGTTGAAGACAAAGCAAGAGTTCTTAAAACTGAAAGTTGCAGTCCTGTTAAATATGCCATGAAGAGACACATCAGTATTTCTGCTAATATGTTACACATGAAGATTAAAGCAAAATAATTATAGCACCAAAGTTAAAAAGTAAAACCTACAATAGATACAAACATGTGTTCATCCCATCTAAATCTGAGTAATTACAACACCTGACTGGCTAACAATTACAGTCCCTAAATAAGAATCTTTTTTCAATTCAACAAGTTATGTGAACCGACTCTGGTGTACCTTGGTTGTTGCTTTCTTCATAACAGATTTGTATCCTTCCTTATCAATTTTCCTTGTTTTATACAATGGCATAAGTAGTGACGCAACATAATCAATCAGCCCTTGCCTAATTACTTCCACACCTCTGGGTTGGCCATCTGAAAGTGACACACTTTCAGTAGCTTGTGAAGCACAACTTCCATCATGCTGTCTTGGATATTCACCAGCAGACTTAGTCAAATTATGTTCATCTCGGACATGCACAGAACCAAAAAATTGAGCGTCGGCATCCATAGCTTCAGACTGCCATCTTTCAATTGCACTATAATCTTTCACCCCTCCAAAACCAATGTTATCAGTGTCAACCCATGCCCTCTTCTGCCGATTTTCCATTAATGAACCATCAGCCGAATGCTCACTTAGGTTAAGAGAGTGTTGTACATCATCCAAACAATTCGTTTCACTGTGGTCTTCAGCAGACCTAGAAGCGTCATTATTTGTATGAGGAACAGAAAATTCAAGAGGCCAGTTCCTCACTCTACAGTTCCTGAAGTCTAATTCAGAAAGACAGTCTTGCCTCCCAGAGACACCACTTGAGAACTTCTGCCTCGATAGATCAGAGTCATCCACCTGAGCATACTGATCACGCTTTACAAATTTTTGGAATGATGGTATCTTTGGAAGTTCACGTAAAGTGCTACAATCAGCTTTCAAAGATTCATATGCCTTCACAAAAGACAGAAAATCACAGATGAGAATTTAAGTAACAGAATCTATTCTTGTTCCCTAGTGAAAAATCAATTCAAAAGAACAGATCAAGTCGAGTTTCAGTACACCCACTTGCTGATATGATCTTAAGAAAAATATAGTAGATAACATTCCAAATAGGCACTTTGAGTTCCCAACCACTAGGAACGTTGAATTTGACTCAAGAACGAGCTACCGTAATAATATGTTTATTCAACTAATATTGATGCATCACCGAATAAAATGCATAAAAAAAAACCATACAGTTATGTTTAATTTAGTAAGCTTAGCAGACTGCCAAAGTAGTGGCACCCGATTGGTAAAATTGATGTTGTATGACTAAAAGGTCGCAAGTTTGAACCCCTGGTGACGGGATGAATGAATCACCAATGAAAAAAAAACAGTAAGCTTAGTAGACTGCCATGGAAAGTACATTGGCACACTAATTCCATCAGTAACAAACCTCTGTAGCTGCAAGAGCAGCAACACGAGCAGCTTCGGCAGCAGCAAAGGCTGCAGCTTCTTCAGGAGACATGACACTAGTGGTGCCAGGGCACAAACTTTCTGATTTTGCAATGTGTGAGATCGAAGAGCTGACCTCGGAGTTCAAGCTCAAAGGAGATTCCTTTTTTATTTTTTGGCTGAGTTTCCCATTACCAGATTTAGGCAGTCCTCTTTTATCAAACACGCCATTACTAATTCCTAGAGGTCTCCCAGAATTTTGTTCTTTGTTTCTGTCCTTCGAGGAATCTGATATCGACGCCTTTTTTGCTAATTTCCGTGCACCATTAGAAGCCTTCTCCTTCCGGAAAACCTCAATCCATACACTAACTAGCTGGCTTGCAATAGCACGAATATCACGGCTAGTATGGACACAGACTTTATCCTTGATGGTTTTCCCGATCCCTGCATACATGAAAAAAGAATATAGTATACAGAGATCAGATTTAATGCTGATTCATAGCCTAAATCGCCTCAAAACAAGGTAAACCATAAGCCAAAATCAAAGGTATATATTTTGCTTAGCTTAGTCTTGCAGTAACCTCCAGTATTTTGAGCATTATCGGAACATATTTCCCAGAAGAAAAGTAAAGTGGACAGTAGATAAATAGTTATACACAAAAGGAAGAAAGAAAATAAAATAAGAGCCAAAACAGCATTAAGAATTGCATTATGCAGGTTATTGCCAAACCTCATAAAGTTGTTGTTAGACCCTAGAACCTAGATTTTAGAAAATCCAAGAGGCAATACTTACAGATACTATATAAGTTTCAAAGCAAACTATATAATATTTATATGAGAAAAAAACTATCTTTATTTCGTATTGTAAACTGACAGATTAGTACATGTAAAATTGATTATAGAGGCTTTAATATTATCTGACTATGGTTCTCCTACTATGCATCTGTATACATACCAATTTTATTATAAGCAAACGGGGAGCCATCAAATAAGATCCGGTCATGTATAAAAGTGTGGATGCATGGTAAACAAAATTTCTACAGATATAATCATCCAAACATCGGGTTAAATTACTACGTGATACCTTTAGTGTGCTTTTCACTATTGTTATTTACTAGCACTAGGGAAGCACGCAAACTTTTCTTTAATAAAGTCGGGGGTATCTTATGGAGATGTATAGAGAAAACAAAAGAGATCTTCATAAAGGTTATCAGTGTTTTAAAAAGCGTGTTAGGCGGCCGCTTAAGCAGCACAAGGTCTATGTCGATTAAAATGCACTCCAAGCGGGTGTTGAGCGGATTTGAGTTAATCGGCCGCTTTTAATCCGCTTTAGCAGCTTTTTCCCCGCTTTCTTCCCGCCTTTTTCTGCTTTTTCCCAATTCTGATATTTTACACAGTAACATTAATGTCAGCAATGTAGTTGATATTTATATAAGTGTTTACTTATATGTTTATATTAAATGAATTTGAATATATAGTTAGCTGCTGATTTAATGTGTTCTTAGCTACTGATTTAATATTCATTCTATATTAAATGAATATGAAATATGGTTAGCTGCTGATTTAATATGTTCTTAGCTACTGATTTAATATATGAGTGTATACTTATATAGTTATATGTTTATATTAAATGAATATGATTATATAGTTAGTTGTTGATTTAATATGTTCTTAGCTACTGATTTAATATTCATTCTATATTAAATGAACATGAATATATAGTTAGCTACTGATTTAATATGTTCTAGTATCAATTTTAGAGGTATACATAGGTTAAATTTTGTTAAACATTCACAAACCATAATATCATTTATGTATTTTATGTGTATAAACTGCTAAAAATATTAGAAAAGTTAAGCATCTGCTTTTTAAAAAAGCGCCCGCTTAATCGCTCGCCTGGCGATTAATCGGCTACAAGGTCTTGTCTGCTCGCTTCCCGCTTCATGCTTTTTAAAACATTGGGTTTTATTGATCTGGAATTGGCTTATGATCGAGTGCCCAGAGAAGTGTTATGCAGGGTTTTGCATAAAAAGGGTGTGCCAATGCAATACATTGACTTGATTAAAGACATGTATGATATCTGAACTGCAAGTGTTAGGAATCTTGGAGGAGAGACACCAGCTTTTCCTATCACCGTAGGGGTACATCAAGGATCAGCACTCAGCCCATATCTAGTTGTTCTTGTTATGGATGAGTCGAAAAAACATGTTCACGATGATATTCCTTGGTGCGTGTTATTTGTTGATGATATTGTGTTGATTGATGAAAGAAAAGAAATATTGAATGATAAAAATTGAACTTTGGAGAAATGTGTTAGAATCTAATGAATTTATGATCACTAGAAGAAAAACCAAATATATGCATTGCAATTTTATCAATCTAGAATTGTGAATGGTGGGGTCAAGTTGGATGGAATGAATGTATTGAAATGTGATAATTTTTGTTACGTAGGTTCTATTATTGAAAGGGATGGTAATGTTCAAGCTGATATCTGTCACAAGATCACAATAGGACGGTTGAACTGGAGGAGTGCAATTGTAGTAGTATGTGACCAGAAGATCCCTATCATATTAAAAAGCAAGTTTTATAGAACAGCTACACTGCCAGCCATGCTATATGGGAAGTGAATGTTGGGCAATGAAGAAATAAGGTCTCACCAAGATAAATGTGGTCAAAATGCATATGTTGAGATGGATGTGTGAGAAGATAAGAAAAGATCATTTGAGGAACAGCTATATCAAGAACAAAATGGGGGTGGTGAGCATTGAGGACAAGTTGTGTGAGGGCCGTCTAAGATGGTAGGAACACGTGCAACGTAGACTGACAAATGCACCTATTTTAAACAAGGTTATTGAGTGAAACACAATTAAAAGAAGCAGAGGCATACCTATATTAACTTGGGAAGAGCTTATAAAGAGGGATTTTGAATATTTACATCTTGATCGGAGTATGGTCCATAACATAGTGGAATTAGTAAAGAAAGATCCATGTGACCGACTCCAACATGGTTGGGATTGAGGCTTAGATGATGATGATGATGATGATGATGGTATCTCGATCCATCCCGTGTCTCCCATGCAGGTAAAAGCAATATCAGTGAAGTGCTGGTATCTTGTTTTAATTGCTCTTAATTATTTATGGAGTCAATCTGTTCTGCAAGATATGGCTTGCAGATAGCACTTATAAGAATGGTGTTTTGTAGCAGTAATGCTATTGGTTGTAGATTTAAAGAAATTTTAGTTTGTGTCTTCGTGGTATTCAGGAGACTTATGTAACCTTGATCTGACTTCCCGGTGTACTGCCATTTGTATTTCTACCTTAAATGGATTGTCCTGATTCCTTGCCCTTTTAAAATGAAGTATTTCCCTCAATTAAAACAGGTAGGGAACAAAAAGTAGATCTATGTATAATACATTACTATAAATACCTGATAAACGAACAGCTAATAAATCTGTTGAAACAAGCACGAGCAACCTAACACAATGTCGTAAAAGTTGAGTTGCATCCTTGCCCAAAGAGTCCTACATCATAAGATGTAAATAAAATTAATGAACAGTAACGTTCCAAAAAAAGATTCAAGCCAGACAGAAATTTCTCACCAGTATCCAAGAATTAAACATGGTGAGGCCTTCCTTTGTTCCAGCAAGTGACTTCAGCTTATCAACTGGAAGACGCAGTAGCTCCTTGGCCACAAGTAACCTACCAGCAATTGTTTTTGTGCTGCAAAGCATATCTCTTAGTAGGTCAATTTTTCGGGCGGCACATGATGCATCTAAAGATGCTTTCGCAAGACCATTTGAGAGTTTGCACAGTTCTAATCTCTTCACTATCTCTTTGACTTCAGTCCTTTCACTATCCACGTGCCTTTGTGTCATTTCCATCTCGTGTGCCTCGCTTGTATGATCTTTCCCAGTACTGAAGATATCTATGATGCGCACAGCCTCCCTAAGGCCACTCAGCATTGCACCTCCAACAGTGTCCGGATGCTCTTTGCAAGTAGCTTCACCAGCAAAAAATAAACAATTAGCAACTGGTCTGCCCAATATATCATAATCCTCCCCAGTTGCTCCCACGGCGACATAAGAATAAGCCCCTCTAGCGAAAGGATCCATTCCCCAGTTTGTAACAACAGAAGCAATGGGATCTGGTACTGATGATTCACCAAAAAGCTTCTGAAGAACCTTAAGAGCGTATTGAACATGATCAGATGGAGTATGATTGTGGCTATCTACAGCTGCTTCACCAGCCACAAGTGCTATAAGAACAGGTGCTCCAACAGTTTTCTTAACATTCCAGAACATAAAACATTGCCCTCTCCTGGTTGGTTCTTCAGAAGTAGCACCAAAATAATCTACATTATCATCCCAAAACACTTCAGAAAACTCTAAAATTACTTTGTTCAGTATACCAAAACCCAGACGCTCTATAGAGGACTGCTTCCAGTCAGGCAAGGGCGGAGAAAATTTTATGCTGTTAGCCTTCAAGCAACCTAGCGGCAAAGTGATCAGGACAGCATCACCTACAAATTCATTGCCATTAGAAGTACTAACTTTGACTTCAACATGTTGTTTGTCAACTTCAGACTCCTTCATGCTATATGAGACATCAGTAACCACATGGTTCAAGTGTAAAGCAATGCCATTAGCTAAGCTTTCAATAACATTACTAAAACCTCCTTTAATCATACAATGCGCACCACCAAATCCCCCATATGCATCATCCTGGTTCCAATGAAGCAAAGATACATTCTTCAGCGGAGCAGCACACCCATACTCCAAGTGTGCAAAATGCCAATCCATAACACGTCTCTCCATTGGACTCAAGACATCCAAAATTGGGCCTTTGATGTCTCCCACCTCGTCTTCATCAATACTGCAGGAACTTTGTCTGCTAATGTTATGCGGATAAATCAAACGAGCATTTTCTGATTTTGACTGGTCCCGTCGTTGCTTCTTCAAGGCATACTCCAAGCCCTCTTCAAGTGATAATGCAGCTGGAACTCCATTACCTAAGTTCACCGCAACGACATCGTCAAGAAGACTGTTATATTCTGCTTCCAGCTCTTCATCTAGATCGGCAGGGACTTTGTCATGTGTGACTGTGTCAAACAGAGGGCAATCACTGTTTAAAACAGTCAGTTCAAGACCTAACTGTGAGCAAATGATTGAGGATGGATCTGGCCTCCTTTCGGCAGCAATATCAGCTTCCACCCCTGTTATAATACTCGCACCCAGATCAACAGGAACAGAAAGTGATGTGCGGTCTGTATGTACACGTCCTCCAATTCTATCTCTGGCTTCAAGAATGGTAACAGAAAAACCATGGCGTTGCAAATGGCGTGCAGCAGTCAAGCCAGAAGGACCAGCACCAATAACTATTATTCTTTTGCAAACTTTTGGAGATGGTTGATTTACTAATATGTGTTTATTAGAAGACTCGGTAACTGGAACATTAGCTAGGGAGTTTGAAGGTTTTAGTTCAGAAACAGAAATCACACTCTCCACAGTGTCCACATGCTCAATCGACAATACAGGAGCCCTTGCATCTGTAACAACGATATCAGATGAGCCACCTTTATCGTTCTCTATCAGCTTCTCATTTTGTAAACATGTAACCTTGCAGTCAGCATGTGTACCAGCTACAGGATTAATTAGCCCGGTGATGGTTAACGAGTCTGTGTCAAAGTCCACATTGTTGGACAACTGCACATGAACATCCATTGGAGCCACGGGCGAGGGAGATGGCATCTGAAGTGCAGGTATATCTGTGCCTAACAAAAGGGCTGTCTCATGTTTGACTTCCAAACCACTTTCTTTGTCATTTTGTTTGATATCGAAAAATGTTGTACTAGTTTGTCCATAAATGGCCGAAGAAGTGCAAGAAGCAGCATTCTTTGTATCAGACAATTGGCTTCTATCAGTATCACTAAGCACCGTTTTTCCCAGCAGGAACTCCGCAGATGCCTGCTCCATCAGACTTAAGCATTCTTCTTTGTTATACAGCTTTTGTATCTGGACTGCAGTAACTCCTAGATTAATATATCCCTGCAAGATTGCAGAAGTGTCGTTTGAGACATAGCAAATGATGTTTTCGATAACCTGTAACTCTAAATAGACATAATCAAAGATGACATCTGCAAAAAAAAGGCTATGCAAGAGCTATCGAGCATGGAGATAAACTAACCAAAACACCATGTATGTAACTGTAGCACAATAATAACTGGAGAAAGAACAGTTGCGGGTTGAAATTATAAGAACCATTTAACAATTTCTATGTTTTATGGATAAAAGTTTGACCTGCAACTTGTTCTAAGGAAAAAAATGGTAGCAGATATACAAACCAAGATTCTACTATAACTCCAACATACCGAGCAAGGGAAAGTTACATATACAAGCCCTTGATCCTTCCAGTAGCACTTTATGCCATCAACTTACATTCATGTAGAATAGTAGCTAACAAAAACAATAAGCAAGCAAGCCCTCATCATCACACTAAGAGAAATAAAAAACCACAAGAACCTTCTTCGCCAAGATATTGCACGCCAACACGAGGATGACCGTCGACAAAATGAATGCTATTCATCAAGGAGAACCCTCTCACTCGCTAGGAAGTAAGGATACGGACACGGGACACGGCATGGACACGAACAGAGACCCGGGACACGGCAATTTTAGAAATAGGACACAGACATGGCGTCGGACACGGCTTACACACATATACATATGCATAATTACATATATGTATAAGTATAAATATAGTGATATATATACATATACATATACACATACAAATAACATTTGAGTTGGTACAGATAATATCCATGTATCCAAATCTATGAAGTACTTGATAACATGAGATCTAAAGAAATAAACTTAAAAGAAATATAAATCAAACCCAAAATTCACTTACGATATGAATGCAGACTTCATAAGAAACTACAGTATTTTTCCATTATGAGTTAGTTAACAAATGATCAATGAAGAATAATTAATCTAGTTTACATTTGCAATAAGAATCAAGTATGAATGAAGAATGATGAATTACAATGAATTTGTATGTCACACTCTAGAACACTCTTTATAAGAATGATAACTTATCCCGAGAAGTGTGATGTATGATAAATAAATATATAATACAATTAGTAGTAGGATGCGAGAAGACATAATGGTCGTGTGCTGGAATAAGAGGAAGAAGAGAGGAGATATATAATTTATATTTCTTTTATATAGGGAATTGGTTTGTGCCTGCCTTGTCCACAGAGTGTCCAAGCCGTGTCCAAACTCTCCACGCCGTGTCGAAGCTGTGTCCAGGTTCAAAAAAAAAAATGTGCACACTTCTGAGCCGTGTCCACGTTGTGTCTGTGTCCGACACGTGTCCAGGACGGCCACGGCTGCCTCGAGGTAGTGTATGTGCTTCCTAGCTCACTCGTCTCAGGAATGAGCATTGATGAAGCACAAGTAGGAGAGAAATGGTCTAGGTGTTTGCCTCTTGGTGTAAGATGGAATGGAAGCAATTGATTATATATTCTCGAATGAAAGTTATGGCTGCAAGAACACTAAATAAGTTTTCGTTTGATGTTATACACAAATTTTGCTAATGTAGTATCAAGATATGTTCTTCGGTGCACTAGAAGTTCCTACTTGTATATGAGGCTAGGAATAGGTTGCAAGGGCTAGCGAGGAGTAGCTCAAGTGGTAGTGGACTGGTAACTCGAAGGAAGGGACCTGCAATTGAGCCTTGGTTGTGCCCTTCAGCATTTGTTATGCCATGCGAGATGGTTCCTTGTGTGACTCGACCGTCTCCTCCAACGTGCGGTTAGTTGGGGGCAACAATTTACTTCGTCAGGGTGGGCCCAATAGTGACCTTGTCTGGGAGAGGTCCTCTCGCAAATAAAAAAAGGTTGCAACGAGCCAAGGATCAAAAGAAATGTTGAAGTATGAATTAAAGTGTCACGATTGAAAAAGAGTTGTTAGAATTTGTTTTGCAAGTTATTAGAGGCTTTTTGAAAATTCTAGAATTGTAAACATAGACTACTTTTGGATCAAACTTCGTCAACCGATTAGCTTAGTTGAAGCATAGTTGGATTGAGTTGCAATGAAAATCAAAGAATGGCTGCCACAAGATCATCTCAAGGCAGAGAATATGTTTTGAATATGGCAAGGCTGATTGATGGGGAACCAATTGCATAAGAGCCAACACCATAAATTAATCTTTCCATACACATAACTGAGATTGTATTTATAACATAATAATGAAACCCTAGATATTGAGACATTTGTGATTAGGTTCCTCATTCAACAACCTAACAAAATAACTGAATTCTAACTAACAAATTATTCCTAAACATTAGACTTAGGTCCTTTAATCTAAAACAATTTCATAATAAATCCTAAATCAGGATAAAATAATAAACAAACTAATTAAGTTGAATGATTGCACTAGGCTTTTGGATCGAGGAGTGTAACATATCCCGCATTCGTTGCTTCTATTGCGAAAGATCTCGTTCCAAGATCAAAAACCAAAATTTGATAATGTAAGCCAATCCCATGTTCTTGTGAGAAAAAGATTGGTCGGAAGAACATCACACTTCCGCTGTAAACGACCAAGCCAATGAACAACTTTAAGTTGAAAGTTGTATCCGCTAGCGCTGAGAAGAACTAATAACGGAAAGTTCTAAATTGGATGCATTACCAACATCTACAACATCACTGATAGTGGGCATCAGATTGGGATGTGTGACGACATTTTTCTAGCGTGGTGACATCGTTGTCGGTACTTTCAAAGAAATGAGATAATATACGATATGGTTCACAACATGGCTTGTTGGGGATGATGATGTGACCTCGAACAGGAATAGACTGTGGATCATGAATCGTCACTTGTGTGAAGATGTCCGCTTGTGGCACGTGATACAACATGCTCAATAACTCCATTAAGCTATGTACCAACAAAGTATGTCGTGGATCACCCATAATTTTGACAAAAATTCATCGTTGTACACATTTGGAATCATGGTGCGATACTTATTGTGGGTGAAGTTGGCGTCATAAGCTCCATTACATTCCATGGTGTGTCATGTAAGTTCAAACAAAAATTGGAAATCTGAGTCCGCACACCCAAGTAGATTTCACGACAGCTTATCAATTATCCAAAATATTCAAAATGTATTTGTATCTAGATGTGGTGAATGAAGCAAGAGGAAGAAGAAAAACACCCAAAAAACGAATTCGTGGCGGAAAACTCTTCTTACTTTCACTGCCACAGTATCCATGACCTCGTAGATAGTAGGAAACCAATTCATGTGACTACATCTTATCTTTTTGGCCTCGGGTAAGCTGTGGTGAGTAGGGAAAACCATGACATTCTTCATGGAGCAGGTTTTGAGACTCGAAGACACCTCAATGATGGTTTGAAGCTACTGAAATAGGGAGGACAGTTTTGTTGCAAGTGCAATGGGAAGGACCTAGGGCCCACAAAAGGTCAAACGGTGATGTGGCTTGCCTTGGCCAGTCACTAATGCCCTTGGTGGGAGGGGTTGATGACGGTTGCTTGGTAGGTAGCTAGCATTTGTGGCTACCTATGATGCTACATGTGCCAATAAAAAACAAAGAAGGAAAAGTAAGAACAAAGAAGACAAGAGGGGGAAATAAGAAGGGATCATATGAAGCTGGAAAGGAAGAGGAGGATCTACATGTTGGTGATCAATGGAGGAAGGAATCATGAGGAAGAAGGGGAAGAACAAGGTGTAACTACATGACGGAGTATTGAAGGCAATGAACAATAATGTTTTGGTTCTTGTTTGGATGGGGGATTAGTTTTGGACCTAAGGTTTTAAGTAAATGGACGCTTGATGATACTAGGGTCCACTTCACCTAGGCCCTAGGGTGTTAGTTGTTTCCCTAGTTGGATCTCAAGCTCTGATTCCAACTCATCATCATCATCATCATCTAAGCCTCAGTCCCAACTATGTTGAGGTCGGCTACATGGATCCTTCGTTTCCATTCAGCTCTATCATGGGCCATATTCTAGTTAAGATGTAGAGATTCAAAATCTCTCTTTATAAGCTCATCACATGTTAATTTAGGCCTTCCTCTTCTTCTATTTATTGTACTTGACTCAATAGCATTGTTTTGTATCGGCGCATTAGTCGGTCAACGTTGCACATGTCCGTACCATCTGAGTCAGCCCTCGCGCAACTTGTCCTCAATCCTCGCCACCCCCACTTAATTCCTGATATAGTCATCTCTCAGGCGATCTTTTCTTTTCTTCCCACACATCCATCTCAGCATACACAAATGTTCAAATTACATTGGGAGGAGAGAATTGAAGTCACTGAGTTTGGGTGAGATTGGTAAATAGGGGTAGCTACCTTTGAACAAAGAAGATGCTTCATGAGGGGTATACAAATGGTTTATTATTTGAGTAAAGAATGCAAGGGATGGTAGTGGACTGTATTCATTTGTGTAGCATGTTTCTAGGCAGGAAGGTCAGAGAATGGTAGGGAAGAAAATAGCATATTTTAATTAGTTTTCTTTCCACCTACTTAGGGTAGAGAGGGGAAAGACATCTTATCATTTTTTCTATATCGATTAGCTGATAAAATGGCTTCCACTTCGACATATGTTTGGAAACTTAGGTTTAGGTAAAAATAGGTCTAGTGAGGTCTAATCTAGCTCCAGGTTGGTCAAATTAGGGCCACTTGGGTCTAATTTAGGTCATGTTATGTGTGAATTACGTCAACTAGGATTAATTAAGCTTTGAATGTCAATATCTTAGTTACCAAGGCACCTAGGCTTAAGGCAGGTCGCTCAAACTGAGCGCCCAACCCCCTAGATAACCTAAGTGGTCGCCTAAGACCTTTTCGGCCCAAATTAAGCTACGTCAAGGCTAATTAAGCATAAGTTAGGTATGTATTTGATCAAATTGAGTCATTTTATGGTAGAAATGGGTTAAATTTATCCCAAATGAGGAAAAATAAGGTAAATTAGGTCTAATTTGGGGAAAATAGGCCTAATTTGGAAGAATTAGGTCTGATTTGGCCATGTAAGGCCTCTCGTAGATCTATTTAGGGTAAATTAGGGCTAGTTATGTTTGATTTAGATCATGTTAGGCAAATTACCTCAAATTTAGGCCAAACTATGTCAAATTTAAGCAGATTAGGTCTGATTTGGGGAAGCAAGTATGATTTGAGGGAAATGGGTCAGATTTGGTGAGATTTAGGTCTAATTTGGCCAAATTAGATATTGTTTAGGTCAGCATAGGAAACTTTTGGGGAATTTATGTTTGATTGGGTCATAACATGCAAAATTAGGTTTTATGTAGACCAAATTATGTCAGCTTTGGGCACATTAGGTCTAATTAGGGGAAAACAAGTATGATTTGAGAGAAATAGTTCTAACTCGGCAAGATTACGTCTGATTTGGCCAAATATGGTCTCGTTTAGGTCAATATATGAATTTTTTTGGGAACTTGGGTCTGATTAGGTCATGTTGTGCAAAATTAGGTCTGCTTTAGGCCAAATTAGAGTAAACTAGGTAAATTTGATCAAATTTGAATCAAATGAGTTCAAAATAGGGTAAATCAGTTCAAGTTTAGGTCATGTTAGGTGTGATTTAGCCTAAATTTTATTTAATACTATGCAATAATGTCCTTATTTAATGTTGACATATCTGAAAATATGCATGTAAATATCAAAAAATATCATTATTTATTAAAAAAGCCAAAAAAAACGCATGGGCGCCCTAAGCACCCCCTCAGGAATGCCTAGCGACTGCCGCCTTAACAACTGTGGTCAATATAGAGAGTTAGTAATATATGTGTGGGGATGGGAGGAAGAGATGCACTTAATTGATGGTTGCAACTGTGATAACTGTCATTTGATCATGGTTGCGGGTGTAACACAATCATACTTGTCAAGGCCCTCGCCTAAGCGGCAAGGCGTCCAAGGTATGCGCTTAGGCAATGTTGCCTTGCCTATATTACCACATTGACCCAGTTTTGTGGGTTTGGTTCTATATTTATGTATTTTAATGTTTAATGTGGCTATCTTAATGTTCAAAATCAATATTTTTGCCTACGTTATGTGCCAAATATCGCTTTTAATTGGATCTAATACTCATTTTTGTTTTGATTTTGATCTAATACTATTAATACGCATCTTTTGAATTTTCTTATTTTGCATCTTCAATTCAGATTGTATTCACAGCTATTCTATGAAGGAAAGTGATTACATTGCTTAATAATTGTAGCTATGTATGACCATAAATATATATTTACTTGTTGATCACCCTCTTACATTCTTTACAATAATTATGTTCTTGTTCTTGAAATTATTGTTAATGGTATTATATTAGAAATGTAATTGGTTATTTTGTCATACGTAAAATATATTTATGGAGATCGACCATAAATATGTATATAACTACATATATTATATACAATGTGTATATGAGTGGGGAATGTTCACAAAAGTCGTGACACATGTATATATACATAAAACATGTACATAAATTAATGTTTTTAAAGGTCGCCTAGGCAACGCTTAGTCGTGCCTAGTCACAAGGCGTTCAGCATTCCAGCTGTGTCGCCTTGACGCCTTAACAAGTATGAACACAATGAGGAATCTTGCTCTACAATTTGCTCCTCTCATCATGCGACTCAAGTTAGGATAGAGGGAAATAAGGGAGTGGATGTTAGGTTCCATTTCCATCTCTTGAGTTCTTGAGGGGTAAGAAAAACGTTTAGAAGACAAAAACATTATAAGTATAAATTTACATGGGAAGAAGGAATATATATAAGCTTGGAGCAGTCCTATTTATAAGTTTTAGAAAGCACGAAGCAGAAAGTGAAGGGTCAATCTTCCTATAAGCTTAAGCGTGAAGCGGCCAATTAAGCAAGCACCTTTTGAAAGCGGCATGTGTAACGAAACAAAGTACACTTTGCATTTTAGTAATACTACTATATATACTAAATTACTATATTATTGTATAACTACTCAATCATCAAGCAATAAGAACGATCTATATGAAATTAAGGCAGTAAACATGTCAACATTTGTACACGTAGCAGCTTAAAAAACTTATAATATAAAAACAAATTATGTTTCTACCTTAGTATTAACTTTTAACCATTGTTCAGAAAAGCAAAGAGAAATAAACTACTAGACTTAGTACATAATAGACATTATAACAAATTTTACTACCTTATTTTGTTACAGTGTATAGATGGTTGTGCAAAGTTTTTGGACAAGTATACAAAATGGCAGACTATTAATTTGTCAGTGGTAATGAACAACATTAAACATACATGCCAATATCATACATAGTAAATCATAAAGAAGAATAAACTACTACACTAAGTACATGATTGACAATATAACAATATTTTACGACATCATTTTGATACAGTCCACAGATGGTTGTGCAAAGGTTTTGTTCAAGTATACTAAATGTCAGACTATTAGAGTATCAGTGGTAATAAAGAACATTAAACATATATGGTAATATCATATACAAACTTGACAGTACAAAGTACTAGTCTAGCTGTACAGAGTGTACAAACAGCAGTAACATAGTAAAGAATAAATGCTGATTACTAGACTTTCTTACACCTTTTGAGATACAACAGTTGGAGCATCACATCTCCCAAAACTAGTGCTTTCCTTTTTCTATAGATTTGGCGTGTAATCGGGCCACTCCAGCAATACTTGCCGTGATGTAGGGATGTCAATGGGGAGGGTATGGGGAGGGTAAGGCCTTACCCTTACCCTTACCCACCAAGTGTGGCGGGTAAGGGTATGGGTAATTCCCCACTCCACCAATATCCTTACCCTCCCCTTACCCTTATCCTCTTACCCACAGGGTAAACGGGGAGGGTAAGGGTGAAGCGGGAAATTTATGTTTTCTTGAAATTTGTGCTAATATTAATAATAATGGCATGGCTAATACTTTTATTTAATTGACTAAAATATCAAGATGTTCAAGAATGGCTTTTAAATATCCAAATGATTCTAAGTATTCTTCTATAACATTATATAAATAATTTATGTTGTATTTAATGCATATACAAATGGTAGTAGCCTAAAATTGGTGTCTACATAAATAAATTGTTCCAAATATATAAAGATTGGTACATAAAAATGCTACTAAATGACAATATGTGACAAATAGTTATTTTTGGAAACATATATATCTTATACCCTCTAAAATGTTGTTGCATCAAAAGAATAAAGCAAAAACAAAGTAGATAACACCATTTGACATATGCATCAAATGGTACATTAAAGATTAAATCTTGTTAATTATACATGTTTGTCTTACACCACACAAGTATCTAATGAAACATAGAGTATTTTTCTACAGTGTCTTGCACTTTCAAAATGGTGTTGCATACACAAAAAAGCTAACTACATAACTAGATAAGAATATCATGTATTGTATAAGATGGTGACCACATAATATTAAATATTCCATAAACTCAAACAACATAATGACCACATATTTAATACATCATATATAAATGTTGGCGGGTAGCGGGTTAGAGGGTATGGGCAATGGCTTACCCTTACCCTTACCCACTAAGGTAGTGGGTTAGAGGATAGCGGGTAAAGGGTAAAGGGTAAGAAAATCCTTTACCCATACCCTTCCCCTACAGGGTATGGGTAAAGGGTAAACGGGTTTACCCTTACCCATTGACAGCCCTACCGTGAAGCGTCCTAAAGCGGCCGCTTAAGCGGGCCTGAAAAATTAGCCCGAAGCGGCAAAAAGCGGGCAAAAGCGGCCGCTTCAGTCCAAAACGCTTCAAAGCCCGCTTCAGCTGAAATTACAACGGGACATGTGCTTGGCCGCTTCACCCGCTTTTTAAATCACTGAAATGTACACATATGTGTATGGCAATTTGTTATATATATATATATATAGTTGTATACATATATAAATATAACTTTATATTTAAGTATAATACATGTGTATATCCACATATTATATATGATATTTGTGTGGGGGTGGGGGTGCATCTCTGTGTGTGTCTTTGTACATATGTATGGGCGTCAATAGTGGTCTATTCATAAACCAAACTATACTCGACTGCTTAATCGGCATAGGTATAAGCGGGAGTATATGCGGTCGCGGGGACCGCTTTTTGAAACAATGCTTTTAAGTTTTTAACAGTAATAGTTAAACAATATATAGATAATTATTTGATTAGATTAGGGCATCCTATAAGTAGAATATCGTAACAAACCAAACAAGGTATGCAATTTTTTAAACTAAATAGAATAGTCAAATGTAGTATAATAGTACGCATCATATAGTATACATGATGCACTTAATATTCTTAAAGATTTCCAATACTTTTTAGCACTTTTGCATTACTTATACATTAGTTTTTTCAAGATACTAACATAATAATCGTAATCAAACTAGGTCCTGTAGGGTATTATAAATTGGGTATAAAGTAATTCATCTATAGTAAGGGGTTAGTGACGGCTTATGTGTAACACCGTTACCCAAGTTCAGTATTGGTGGTATATGTATATAGAATAAGAAAACCCTTTATTGATGTATCTAATATATATACAAGGCACTCTCTTTTATAGGATAAGAGAGTAAATGAGAGACAGAATTAGGCAATATGGGATAAAAGAAAAGCTAAAGATAAGACAAGTCTAAAGCACACAAAGAAAACATAAAGCATAAAGCATATATATTAATACTAGCCCTCAAGGTGGAAGCATAGATGTCAAACATGCTCAGCTTGTCCACCAGTGTATTAAAGCGAGTCTTGGGAAATAGCTTAGTGAAGATGTCAACAACCTGGTCTTCTGTTCGGAGATAAGGAGTGCAGATGCGACCAGAGGGAACAGATTCTCGAACAAAGTGGCAATCTACTTCGAGATGCTTGGTGTGCTCATGAAAAGTATGAATGTTGGCGATAAAAATGGAGGTTTTAATGTTGAGGTACATGGGATTAGGATCTAGATCAGAGATATCAAATTGTCCTTAGATCCACATCAATTCACTAGTCGTACGAGCCATAGCTCTGCATTCCACTTCAACATTAGACCAAGCAACCACAGTTTGCTTCTTACTGCGTCGTGTAACTGGATTTGCTCCAACAAAAGTACAGTTACTAGAAGTAGATTTCCTATCACATCTACTACCAGCAATCAGAGTCAGAATATCCAGTGAGTTTGCAGTGCCCATGCCTACTATACAACAATGCTTTTCCTGGAGATTTTTTCAGATAGTTAAGGATATGACAAAGTGCATCCCAGTGATATTGTCGAGGTTTATCCGAATACCTACTGACAAGTCTAGTGGCAGAATTAATGTCACAGCTCTAGTAGCAATGCGGTAGATAAGCTTACCAACCGATCTTTTGTATTGGTGGTTCTCATGATAGGGTGGAGAAGATTCATCATCCCAATTGGTATTGGGATCCAGAGGGGTGCTAGCAGGTTTAGTACCAAGCATGCATGTCTCTTACAGAAGATCTAGAACATATTTACATTGTGAAAGATTGACACCAGAAGAAGATCTGGAGACTTCCATCTTTAAGAAATATATGAGTTTGCCAAGATCTTTTGTAACGAAATGTTGTTTTAAACATCGTTTAGTAGCTTGAATACTAAGACAAGATTATATCATCCACATATACAATAAGAATAGCAAGCCCAAAACTAGTTTATCTTATAAAATCAAAATGAACAGAATTTGAGCGCCAAAAGTCAAAATTAAAAAGAATATGGCTCAAGTTATCAAACAACGCTCGTGGGTTTTGTTTAAGGCCTCGCTTTCCTAAGTTTGCAGACTTTGGAACACTCACTCTGAGTTACAAATCCAGGTGGTTGTTCCATGTATACTTCCTCATGTAAGTCGCCATATAGAAAAGTGTTTTAACATCAAGTTGAAAAAGCGGCCAATCATTGTTCACAACGACATATATAAGTACTTGTACAGAGTTAAGTTTGGCAACGTGGGGAAAGTTTCAAAATAGTCTACCCCATAGGTTTGAGTATAACCTTTTGCCACTATACATGCCTTCAGTGGTTCAATCGAACCATTTGGCTAGTATTAACAGTGAATACCCAACAACATCCAATTGTAGGGCACTCTTGGGGATGAATCCCAAGTCTTGCAATCGCAAAGAACAGTCATTTCAGTTTCCATAGCTTGACGCTAAGCAGGATGCTTAAGAGCTTGCGTAGCAGTTTTTGGTATAAAGATAGCAGAGATAGCAGTAGTAAAACAAGTAAAACCAACACCAAGATTAGTTATAGAGCAGAAATTACTAATTGGATGTTGAGTGCATAAACGAACACCTTTCCTTTAACGAATGGAAAGATGTAGGTCAGAAGTTACCTGGGAGGTGTTGTGATCTGCCGACAAAGGAAGAGTGGGTTGTTGAGGGGCCATGGAGGGGATTATAGCCTTGGGTCTGCTTTGATAAACCCTTAGAGAATCAAGAACTGCAGTTACTTCAGTAGGATTATTTTCCACCACTTGAGGTAGTGGAGTACGATCCGAAAGATCACTAGATAAAGCAGACCCTTTTTCAGAGTAGTACAACATGTGTTCAAAAAAGACTACATCCGCACTAACAAACCAATGAACCATTGTCTTTTGGCAGGATCATAACACCGATATCCTTTGAGTTCTCAAATATCCTAGAAAAATACACTTAGTGGAGCAGGGGTCAAGTTCAAATATCTCAGGGCAAAGATTCTTAACAAAACAAGTGCTACAAAAAATGCATAGAGGTATAGAAAAAAGAGGTGCACTAGGATACCAAAGAGAGAAAGGGACTTGATTTTTCAGGATAGAAGATGGCATGTGGTTAATTAAGTAGCACGCAGTAGATACAGCTTCAGGACAAAAACTTAGAGGAACATGATAGTGAAGAAGAATAGTGTGTGCTACTTAAAGAAGATGGCAATTTTCACGCTTTATTACACCATTTTGTTGTGGTGTGTAAGAGCAGGAATCTGATGGATGGTACCCCGAGCAGTACAAAACAGATCAACAAATTCTTGCATGAATTCTAAGGCATTATCAATTTTAAAGATTTTGACAGTTGCATTGAATTGGGTTTGGATTTCAGTGAAAAAAGTGGTAATAGTGTCCAAAATAATACTGCAATCCTTTAAAAACAACCATGTTGCCCGAGAATACCCATCAATAGAAGTCATAAAATATCAAAATCTAGACAAGCTAGTAACAGAGCAAGGTCCCCAGATATCAGCATGAACAATATCAAACAGAGTTTTAGAACCAAACTCTTTTTTTATGAAACACAGGCCGAGTTTGTTTGCCAAATTGACATAATCCACATTAAAAAATTCATGAATCTCAGAAAATAGGCATCGCAATTAAGCAACAGAAAGATGTCCTAGACAATAGTGTCATTGTAGTCCAGTCACTGAAGATGATAGCAAAGTAGCAGTGAATCACAGCACGTTCAGGTAGTATGGTTCATTCGGTCCCTCATGGCCCAAACCAATCTTCGTCTTCGTACGGAGATTCTAAAACACACAACCCTCATGATCAAAAGTGATCGAGCATTGAAGGCTCTTGTTAGTTTTGCTGACTGAAAAAAGATTAAGAGGAAATTGTGGAACATATAACACAGAATTCGATGGTAGATTATAGGTGAGAGATATAGTGTTGATGGCATGCACCAGAGACTGAGTTCCATTGGCAACTACTACTAGTGGAACGCTAGTTGTTTTAGATAAAGCAAAAAACAGTTCAGAGCGGCTAGATATGTGAGCAGAAGCACTTGAATCAATAACCCATTTATTTTTACCAGAAGGCTCGGGAGAAGTAAGTAACGCAAAGGAACCTCCATCTTGAGCAGGCGGTTGCGAGGAAAGACGAGCCTGAAGGAGTTTCTCAAACTTCGAGCGGATACACTCAATCGTCGGTTAGGTAGAACTAGAGGCAGCAGTAGAGTGATCTTCAAAAGCATCCAAGGTGACATGGTTTGCCCACACAGGTGCACCATGTTTTTCCTAGCAACGATCCTCATTGTGGTTCGTGCGCCCACAGAAGTTGCAAAAGCGGTTGGCAGTTGGAGGTTGTCCTCGTCCATGTCTAGGAAGATAACCCCTTCTAGGAGCACCAAAAGAATGACCATGACCGCAGCCACATCCACGTCCTTAGTGGAGCGGGCCGCAAGGACCGAGTGATCAGAAGAAGCAGCAGGTAGGGAAGACATGGATGGAAGGTGTTGAATGTACTTGAGAACATCCCTTAGTGTAGGTAAGGGATCACTTGATAAAATTCGGTCTACAACACCAGAGAAAGAATGGGGAAGTTTAGCCAAGAATTGAACCAATTGAAGTTCATTGCATTGTCGTTGAACTTCTTTCATGTCAGAGAGGATGATAGACTTTGTATTCCTCCCATAGTGTCGAGCACTGGTTGTAATGTCTTTGGCAAATCCATTAGTCAAATACTCCTTTTTCACCACATTCATGAAGATCTCAAAGACCTTCTTTGGATTCTATTGGTGAGAGTACACATGAGATAATTGATCCCACACGACTTTGCCATTCTAAAGGCAGAGCGGAGAGTAACTGATATTCGGTTCAGCACTATTCACCATCCATGTCATTGATCCGGAATCATCTTTGGACCATTAAGTGTAGGCTTGCTTGGTTTTTTCATCAACTGAGACATCGGGAGGGATTTTAGCATCAGTAGAGATATGTGAATAGCACCCTTAGGCTTTTACATGGAGTTCAAACAACGCCAACCAAAGATGATAGTTCGATTCGTCAAGCTTCACGTTCGTAACACAAAAAGATCAAGGAGGATTTGTAGTCGCCATCGGAGCAATGATGTGAACAGAGAAGAATAAGCAACAGCAGTAGTAGCAGATCTGGGTCAGCAGAACTGTCAAACCCACATAAGGGCAGCAAAGAGTAGCAGAAGTGGATCAGCAAATCTGGGAAACCCACATAGGGGCAGCAGAGAGCACTAGAAAAAATCTAAAAAACCCGCATAGGGGCAGCAAAGAACAGTAGCAAATATGAAAAACCCACATAGGGACAACAGAGAGAAGAAAGAGGACCTGCGCCACCACAGTGTGAGATTTACTCCACCATGTGGCATAGGCAGACAAAAAGGTGATACTTTTAGGTCTTCAACTTGCTAGTTTAGGAACGGGGTGGTACGAATCAAGAGGAAGAGGTGGCGAGTGGATGGTGGTTGAAGAGTTGTTGGTTCAAGAGGTGGCTAGGCAGTGGGGTGGTGGGTTGTTGGGCAGCTAGTGTGAGGGAGGAAGAGGTGGTGGCCAGCGGCTCGGGACGGAGAACAGTAGCGGGGGGGCTGGATTGGTATGGTGGGAGGTTGTAGCGACCAGGGGGTGGGTTGTTGGGTGATTGGTGGGATGGGGAGTGAAGGAGGGGGGTGTGGGCGGGTGGGATGGGGGTGGGCAGCAGCGCGGAAGGGGAGGGGGTTGGCTGTGGCGGCAGGTGTGGAGGGGAGGGAGTAGCGACAGAAGGCAGGGAGGTGGATGGTTGCTGGAAGGGGGCAAGGACGATGGCGGCAGGTTCGGAAGAGAGAGGGGGTGATAGCTAGAAGTGGGGTTTAGGTAGCATTAGGGTTGGTGGGAGGGATTAGGGAGGATCGTAGCTATTTGATACCATATAGAATAAGAAAAACCTTTATTGATGTATCTAAAATAAATACAAGGCACTCCCCTTTTATAGGATAAGAGAGTAAGAAACAAAATTAGACAATATGGGATAAAAGAAAAGCTAAAGACAAGACAAGTCTAAAGCACACAAATAAAAGAAAAGCATATATACTAATAACGTATACTAATTACGAGCAATTTCATAAGAATTTATAGTTTGTGATTCATACATGCTAGGAAGCATGGACACTTCCCCGGGCTATCATAGTCGTCCTACACATGTTTCTAACACGAACACGGCACAAAAATGACTAGACATGCAGCTGACACAGATCAGATGTGTCCACTTGTTATTAGGCGTGGACACTCCATGGACATGACATGGACACACTGTCCCAATATAAAAGAAATATATATTTTTGTTTCCTCCCTCCTCTTCCTCCAATACACCACCACCACTTGTATTCTCACCCCCTACTATTCAAAATATAGAACGCTACTTATATTTATACATCAGTGTTGTAGATATAAATTCATCGTTCTTGTGAAGGTTGCTCTATGAATTTTAAATGCAAATTCATTATTAGAACGATGAATTTATATCTATAACAATGATTTATGATGTGCATATATTATGTAAACATACATGTGGTTTAGTCATTTTTCATCGTACATTCACGTCATAAATGAGCTTTGGGTTTGATTTTATCCTTCTTTTGTGTTTGTTTCTGTAAATTCATTGTTATGACTTACTTTATAGCTTTGGATGGATATTATATATATATATATATATATATATATATATATATATCAATTCCATTGATATATGTATGTGTGTGTATATGTCATGTCTGACAATGAGTATGTGTGTTATATTTTAAAAAATTGCCATGTCCATTGTATGTGTCTCACATATGTGTTTGGGCTTCCTAACATACATGATGTTGCATAATCAATTTTTCATTTTAATAAATTGTTGTTGGACTAATCTAGACCTTGTTGTAATTAAGTAGTGCTACAATGAGGGAAATAGAACGTCAAACAGGAAGCGGGATAAAGAGGGCTGCAATACAAGGTGCTAACTTAGAAACAAAATGCTTTACCAGCTGCTTCAGGTGAAATTTCATTTTCACAAATACATGGACCAAAATGGTGAAGGGGGGCTTAGGCAGATGGAGTAGATGCTTTTTAAAACACTAGGTTTTAATGTCCTTCACATGGACGTGCACAGGTGCAACTTAGCAATAGAGTGTCATTCTCAATGACGCTCGTCACCAAGTAGACATGTGGAGGTGTGATCCGACGTGGTCATTAGTGGTTGCTACTAACCAAAGAATGCTCCTCTGAACGAAACTAATGTTTGCTTTTGTGTCATAATTGTTGAGAGTTATTTAGTTATTGTTTTAATATTAGTTTGTAATATGGGCCTAAGTGTTCTGGCCCATTAGGGTTGTCTTATGTCTGTACGCTTCCCTGCCCTCCTATATATAGGAGCAGGGTTTCTCTTATCTAATAAAACGTATAGCCGTCTTTTACTTTTTAAGATGGTATCAGAGCAGCCGTCCTAGGGACCAAAACCCTACGTGAGAGAGAGCAAGAACCAAAGGAGCGCCCCCCCTTGCAGGCGGCCGCCGCCCTTGGCGGTGTTTGGCTGCCTGTAGAGAATTCCTTCCTTGTTCCCTGCCTTCTTCCTTGTCCCTCTACTCTTCTTCCTTGGTTGCAACCGCTGCCATCATCGACATCCACTAATGCTTGATGCTGCCCCGTGTCCTGCGCCGCCATGTTGCCCCACCGGTCGCCTTGCTATCCTTGCGTCGCCGCCTGCCCATCTACCGCTCCTGCTCCATACGCCCCCACCACTAGTGCCCGCTGCAACTGCTGCCCAGTCGTCGACCAGCCATCTCCTGCCGCTTCGCCAACCCATGTTGCAATCTCGCGCCTAGCCAAACTGCTCCCTTACCACTGCCGGTGCAACACTCGTTGCCTACGGCTTTTCTACCCGTCGCTTTTGCCCCTGTAGCATTGTCGTCCTTGCTGCCGCCTGTCCCTTACTACCTTGCTAGCTGTCGCCGCCATAAGCCCTCACTGCCACTATGTACTGCTGCCCACCGCTACCAAACATCCCATTTTTTTATATCCCTCAATATTTTCTATTGCCCCCCTCCCATATACACTCAAATATTTGTGCTAATCGGTACCATTTTTTAGTCTTATCGGATCGGCCTAACCGGCCAAACAAATCCCCTTTTTGGGTCGTCGAAAGATCCATTTATTTTCTTATCCGGATCTGCCTATTCGGGTCATTTTCTACCATGACTCGTGTTATCGGTTGCCGCCTCCACCTATTTGCCTACAGAAAAACTTTGGCTCTACCATTGTTTTTTACTCTCCACGCCAACCACTCCTTTACTCTTTCCGTGCTTGGCGTGAGGGGGAGAATAGAGGAGAAAGAGTAGAGGGAGAGATGAGAAGGAGAGATGAAGAAGAAGAATTTCATTCTGTTGTTCTATGGATCTTCGTGCTACATTTACTGCTCATATATAGATTCTTCTGCTGCTATTTGGTGTTTTTTGTTGCTATATTTCTTATTCATCATCTACCTCAACTGTTGCTATGAAGTTACATACTTGGACGTCATTGATACTACTCGTGCTATGATTAGCACATTCTGTTTTGTTGTTTTGTGCTTTTGCACTTTCTGCTGCCCGTGCTTTATTTGCACGTTGACTTTCTCCTGTAGACCAGCACTCTCTGGACTCTGTGGACCAACACTCTCTGGACTTTGACGTCTGCTATTGTGATGGATATTGTGTAAAGAGGGAAGATGATGAAGACATTTGTTGCTGACTTTACATGGAGCTTCGTGTACTAAAGTTATTTATTTGCTTGCTACTTTGTCTACCGGTCTTCTATCTACGTCGTCGACTTTCTGCTTCTGTGTGCCAGCACTCTCTAGCTCGTCCATGCTCTGTTTTGCACGCTAACTACTACTGCTACTGTGATCCAGCACTCTTTGGGCTCTGCAACTGTGATCCAGCACTCTCTGGCTACTACAACCAAGGAATAAGGTATCCGATTTCGATACCGTTTCGACAGCATGGAAACCGAAATTTATGGAAATTTCGACAAAAATTTCGATAAATGCAATTGTGCCCGTTTTGACGCCAAAATGAACGAATTAATTTATGAAATTTTACAGGCATGACCTCTACACCTAAATGCATCGTTTTATGCAATAAAATTTTATGTGGGGGTAGGTTAGGGAGGGGTCCTTCATGTGGGGAGGTAAGGGAACTGTCCTTTTTATTGAGGATTTCGATGAAGGATTTCGATGACAAAATGTAGGAATTAAGTTATGTAATTTTGCAATTATGAGCTATATACATGCATGTAATTATTTGTGCTCTAACATCACATATTCGATATGTAGGGCATCCCCCACACATTTTACTTGGGTTGATAGTTTGCTGTTGATATTGACTCGACAGTCAACCATTTCATTGGCCCTAAGAGCATTAATGCAATGTTTCCAAGTAAAATCATTATTTATTGTGTATTTGGCTTCCTAGGACCCTCATTGTCTATTAACCACCACTAGGATACATGTCGTCCGCATTGAAGAAAATAAAATATAGCATAAAGCATGCATCGTATTAGTATTTGATAATTTGAGTAGCAAATATTAGGGAATGCAATGTAATTATGATATATTATAGGTATATGCTATGCATGAGTAATAAATGGTGAAATAACCCCAATCCCCCTATAGTCCTATTCAAAAAACAACAATAACACAAAGGATTGCAATTATCGAAACTTCCATCGAAATTTTTCAATTTGTGTACAAAAAATCTCGAAATTGGCGAAATTCATCGAAACCGTCGAAATTTTTATCGAAATTTCGATAAATGCAATCTTGTTGGAGTTTCGATCGAAATCGATATGGTTGCATGTTTCGGTACCAGATGCTACCGAAATCGGTATTTTGGGGTGAAATTTCGGTGATTTCGCTGAAACCTTATTCCTTGACTACAACGACGACTTTGATGAAGACCTTGGTGCCTATCAGCTATTTAATCTTTTGCTCCAAATGATCATGTTGTTGCTTATTTTTGCTCCAGATGATCGAGAAGCTTCTGTGACCTGCTTGCTTGGAGTATCTACTTGAGGGGGAGTGTCTGAGTGTTCGAGTGCTTTAATTTAATATTGAGGGGGAGAAAATTCTTATATGGGCTTAGTTTATCGTTTTATTATGTTTCTTTGTTTTCTTAGTCTAACTATCTTTGCAAGCTGATTTGGGATTCTCCCAACTTCAGCTTGAGGGGGAGTGTTGAGAGTTATGTAGTTATTGTTTTATTATTAGTTTGTAATATGGGCCTAAGTGTTCTGGCCCATTAGGGTTGTCTTATGTTTGTACGCTTCCCTGTCCTCCTATATATAGGAGCAGGGTTTCGCTTATCTAATAAAAACGTATAGCCGTCTTTTACTTTCTAAGAATAATGAAGTGTTGGTCGCCCCTTGGCTTAAAGGGGACGGTACTCTTTAAGTCTTAAGCATAAAAGGAGGTAGCTCTTGCGCCAAAAAGTCGGGGTTTCTCTTGATCCTAAAAGAGTATTGCTCCTGAACCAAAAAAGAGACGTGCTAGTATCCACTACAACTAAACAAATTGGCAGCTAACAGGAGCAACCAAATTTACTAAACATTTGTGTATCTTTGTGATTAGGTTGTCTCTTTTACTTATTTGCATTTATCAAAACTCCATTGCTTAACTAACAAAGTTTGTAATTAGTGTTTTCAAATCCAGATATGCTCTATTCAAACACCCTTTGGAGCGCCGCTGCGGCGACATGGTCCAACAGACAGCATTTATGGTCCATAAGAAACTGAGAAGGTGGCCGACCCCAACATGGTTGGAATTGAGGCTTAGATGATGATGAAGAAACTGAGAAGGTACGTCATAAACTGAGAAGAGGGTGCATAAGAAACATACACAGGTGGGTTTTCAAAAATAATATATACAGGTGGTTGGCAAGTACTATTTATAGGTAACCAACAGTAAGGGGGAAAATATTGAAATTTGTCATCAGCCAAGATAATGAATAGATAAGAGGTGTGTGTCATCAAGGCCCAAGGAGAGATCGTTCATACATTTAAAGAATTTCACTAAGAACTAGGGACCAAGGAATGAAGCAGTTGCATTTGGAGCGATATCGCTCCGAAATGGAGACAAAGAAACAAATAGAACAGAACATATGCTAGTGTTCAGCCAGCACACAGATCAGAACAAATTCTGACAGTAAAATGGCACATTATTAGTACCTAAAGCATAAGAATCATATTACAATAGCTTCAAATAACACAAAGGACCAACAACATCAAGCAATGTTTACATCTCCTCAATCTAATTGCCTAAGTAAATTGATATCCAGATAAGGGGCCAATCCGCGAGATAACTGTATGGTTCCATCATTTCCCTCGTATGCCTAAGTTTTTCAGAATTCAGGTCACATCATTGTCCCTGGGCCTCATGTTTATTATATTTATGACATTTTTATGCCTGCACTCATCATAGTATGAATTGATCTGTTGACCCTAACTAGAGGCAGTTTGTGAAGGGAAAAAGGGTTAAACAGATGAAGGTCACAGACAGTGGTTACTGAAGGTATCTTAAGTACTCCCCAGTAGATGTAAATAAAGAATGAACATAAAATTGAGAACAAAATGATAGTCATTCCAGTCTTTACACTAAGGAACTCATTTCTAATATACACACAGAATCCATAACCTAGAATGCTACATATGCAAATGATGCATTCAATAAAATAACACTTCTTCAAATCTCAAGAAATATTTGACAGAAACAGATTAAAGAAGAAGAAGAAATGATATAACTCACACTTGTGTCGAGAAATTCAAAAATTTCTCGAAAGAGGGAAGCACGAGGAGATTCATTATCCAAGCCAGCATCCAGCATACAATCTTCAACTTTTAAAATATGTTTCACATCTTTGTACCAACGATTCAAGATCGAATTCCTGCAAAGATATTAGGTTTTCTTTTTAATACAAAAACTATTTTAGAACATGTTATCCAAATTAAGACCAACTTGTATATATCACAATTCCAAAACTGAAGGAACTGGTAGTGTGGGTATATCTTCTGCAAAGTACATACTACATAGTATACAACCCAGGTAAGTCTTGTGTGGCTACACTCATTATAAGAAGTATAAAATAAACAATCCAAGTACAAGATTGATAAAGTAAGAAGAGAACAAACAAATGATTAGGATACTTCAGCCAGTTCAGGCAGCCTTCAAAACAGGAAATAGAGGTATTTTTTATGATTATCTGGAGCAAAAAAGTATCAGAATCGAAAACATGAGCCAGATTAGACTTCATCCTACTTCTTAACTATTCGGCGCATATATAACCAAAATCAAATGCAACAATACATTCCCAAAACCAATACCCTTATTCACAGTGATAAACCTTAAAAGGAAACCAGTACACGTTGACCAATTACTCAGCACAACTATCTAACAGGGTGCAAGGCAAATACTTAAATCCAAATATTGATGCAAAAATTCGTTTTATCATGTAAATATGTGATGAGTAGTAACCACTGGTTCTAATTTAAGAAATGGATATCAGATTCATTATGCTCAGCATTTTTGTTACAAACTTACAACTGAAAATAGCAGTTCATCGATATCATTCTGTCTTTAATATAGTTAGATACTTAGATCTAAATATCAGATAATTTACAGGCTTAGTGATTTCTTAGAAAAATATAAGCATCCAGATGCATACACGAATTCTCTCTGGAACCAGAAAAAGTTGATGTGCGCAGAGTGAGGACTGTCTTGGCTTCGATCTACAAAAATCAGCTTTCTAGTAGTGTTTTGTATATGGTTAACTAAGTGTGCTTCAGTGGCAGGATCTATCATGATTTCTTAGAGTTGCAGCTATCATGTTATCAGGTTGCAGTATCATCAGTATTCTATGGCAAGTGGTGTTTGAGGCCTTGCAACTAAAAGAGGCTTGGTTCTGAAATCTTGAATGCACTAAGCACAAAATTTCAGCCATAGTACACACATAGCGCTCGCCTTTAAGGTGGCAGTTATGAAGAAGAAAAAACATTGTTGTCAATGAGCGAAGCTTAAAAAACTTTCAGGCTTGTGTGGGAACCCAGCTGCTATTCATCTCATAGAACCCAAAATCAAAATATCAGTTGATTTTAATTACTATCTTCTTCCTGCTTTTGAATTTTACTGATGGACCAAGTGTTCCATCACATTTGTGTATTGCTGAGAGACATGTGATGTTCCAACCCCCTCCTTCAGGAAGTTGGCCCTTCGCATTCTAAGCCTTTGTCACAGTGCCTTCAATTGCGAACATAATTGTAGTACTTTTGAGTTTGTTAATATATATCTAAATACTAGATCAATGTACTGATTATTTTGGCATATATCTAGATAAAGATCGCCTTTTTTATGTAGATTCACATGTATTGCATAAAAAATGAATAAATCTTTCGTCTAATATAAACACAGATTGGTTGAACAGTTTAAATGATAAGGAAGAGAAATCACGGCAGTTATTACTCTTGATGAATGAATTGAAGCAGTGAGTGGATGATAAGGATTCCTAATATGGCTTAGTAGGTAAGCATGATGGTCTCACTTGCAGATTTGTAATGAGACAACAAGGCATTGGGAATTGATGCTAGACCAAAGAGAGAGCAGTGGCAGCCACATATTTTGCTCGGGTACCAAGTAAGAAAGTATGAAGGAAACTAGGTTTTCCACCAATGAAATCCTAGCACCACACATATAGAAGAGAAAGATAATGCAGATTGGACCCAAAACACTAATAAATGACACGCTTAGGCCCATAACATGATCAATGACGAAAACATACCCTTTCATACTATGAATACGACCAAGACGAAAAAAGTTTCCATGTTACCCCTTTCTCTTTTAACCATGTCAGTCTGACTCAAGAACATTACTTCAAACTGGTGCACTTGCCAGACTGCACTGCACATGTTCAAACCTAAGTGACCCTCTCGTAGCCAAGAGAAAGGTGAGCCTAGAGGTGTGGTTGGTGGCGAGTTTGTCTGGGAAATTTTGCTCGGATACCATGTTAAAAAGGAATTAGAAAGGAGACCAAGTTATCAACCAATGAAATCCTATCACCCCATATATAGAAGAGAAAGATAATGTAGATTGGACTCAAAACGCTAATAAACAACACACTTAGGCCCAAAACATGACCAACAACGAAAACATACACTTTAATTCTACGAACTACGACCAACACACAAAAAGATTCCACATCACAACACCTTATAAGAACATGAGTGCAGCTTTATTTTCATGTCAACGCCAAAAAAATGTATTGTGTTATTCATTTGCATGACACATGCATGAGAAAAGAACTTATTAGTGTTGCCTTTTGTGCACTTGCTAAATAATTAATTAGTTATATTGATTTACCCATAATTTGCATGTTATATATAAATGAGATATAGTTGAAGGTCTTGATTATGTACACACCAAACCCAAGCAAGATAACCACCACATGGAGATGTACTCCAATTTATATAATACATTCTTTAATACAAATTCAATCATCATCATCATCCAAGCCTTGATCACAAACATATCGATGTTGGCTAAATGGATCCTTATACTCCATTCTATCACGTTTTGAATTCTCATTTAGAAGTAAATAGTCCAAAGGTTTCTTCATTAGATGTTCCTAAATCATATTAGGTATACCCATTTCTCTTTCAATCTTGTCTGACTCAAGAACATTACTTCGAACTGGTGCACTTGCCGGTCTGTATTACACATGTCCAAACCTCAGTGACCCTCTTGTAGCTCACCACTTCCAAATTGTTTCTTACATCCTCATGTCTAATGTGATCTTTATTCAGATTCCCGCACATCCACCTTAGCAATCTCATTTATGCCAAACGCATCTTCCAAACACTTTGTCTCTTTGCAACCCATCATTCACGACACTACAATAAATCTAGGTGTACACTTGTTTTTTTTTCTTTCCATCCAATCTTTAAAATTTTGACAAATTTGTGGAGATTTTGCTTTAAAAAAGGACATTGAACACCATCAAGTACGAAAACGCAAGTACCTCAGCATTGGTGGGGCGTTTTGACTTTTGAGAAATAATGATGTGATTTGACCTTTTTTACATTTCAACATCACAATGTGTGTTTTGATGAAAAAAAAACACAAATGCCCCCATGTTTTGGTGAAACAACACATAAACATAACTTATGTTTCAAGAAACATGGTTTCAAGAATGTTTCTTATAGCCTTCTACTATGTGACTCGTTGGGAATTTTAGGGGCGGTCTAAGGTATGGTTCTTTTCTTGCTGGCCTATTTCTACCACTCTCTCCTATTTCTTTCGCTTCTATTAAGATCTCATCATCATCATCATCTAAGCCTCAGTCCCAACTATGTTGGGGTCGGCTACATGGATCCTGTGTTTCCATTCAGCTCTGTCATGGGCCATATTCTGGTTCAGATGTAGAGATTCAAAATCTCTCTTTATAAGCTCATCCCATGTTAATTTAGGCCTTCCTCTTCTTCTATGTATAGTGTTTGGCTCAATAGCATTGTTTCGTATAGGTGCACTAGTTGGTCTGCGTTGCACATGTCCATACCATCTGAGTCGGCCCTCGCGCAACTTGTCCTCAATGCTCGCCACCCCCACTTTATTCCTGATATAGTCATTTTCTCAAGCGATCTTTTCTTGTCTTCCCACACATCCATCTCAGCATACGCATTTCAACCACGTTCATCTTGTTGAGACCTTGTTTCTTCACCGCCCAACATTCACTCCCATAGAGCATGGCTGGTCGTATAGTTGTTCTATAAAACTTACTTTTTAACCTGAGAGGGATCTTCCGATCGCATAATACTCCAGCTGCACTCCTCCATTTCAACCATCCTGCAGTGATCCGGTGACAAATATCATTTTGGACATCCCCGTCTATTTGAATAATAGAACCCAAATAACGGAATTTATCACATTTTGGTATATCTAGACCGTCCAACTTGGCTCCATCATTCACACTGCGAGATTGGCTGAAATTGCAATGCATATACTCAGTTTTGCTCCTGCTAATCATCAATCCATTTGATTCTAATGCCTTTCTCCAACGTTCAACTTTAGCATTCAATCCATCTTTAGTTTCGTCAATCAAAACAATATCATCAGCAAATAACATACACCAAGGAATATCATCTTGAACATTCTTTGTCAACTCATCCATAACAAGAACGAATAAATATGGGCTGAGTGTGGATCCTTGGTGTACCCTAACTGTGATAGGAAAAGTTGGTGTCTCTCCTCCAGGCGTCTTGACACTTGCAGTAGAGCTATCATACATGTCTTTGATCAAGTCAATGTATTGGATTGGCACACCCTTTTTCTTCAAAACCATCCATAACACTTCTTTGGGTACTCGATCATAAGCCTTTTCTAGATCGATAAACACCATATGAAGATCTCTTTTGCTTTGTCTATACTTCTCCATAAGCCTCCTTATTAGCAAAATAGCATCTGTTGTTGATCTTCCAGGCATGAAACCAAATTGGTTGTTTAATACATGTGTTATAGATCTTAACATATGCTCAATAATCCTCTCCCAAAGCTTCATCGTGTGACTCATCAGCTTGATATGAAGAAAATATTCAAAAACAGATACGAGAGTTGTATCTATGGCTAAAATGACCCACTAGGTTTCATTTCTGAGATAATGTAATTTCTAATGATGGTGTACAATTAGCATGACCACAAAGATATTTTGTCTGTTATAGCATTAGCAAGCACACTTCCAACTACATTGTTGCCACCGCTAGCTACACAAACATACAGCAAGAAAAAATGCTTGAGGAGTTTATTTAGGATTATGCACTTGGTCAATAGTAAGATATATAGAGGACACTTTAATATGCATATATGGTTGAGTAAAACAAAATAAAATAGAGACAATATGTATGTCCAACAAGGACGACATGTACCACCATGGTTCTCAAGCTTCAACTAGGTATGTAAGACCCATAACATTTCATCAAATCCTTGCGACTCCTAGACTCCAACAAACTTGTAATAGGTTGCAACTAGTAAGTAGTAACTTATGTAATTTAACCATGGAGACATACCACCAGCCTAACATATGATGTTATTGCACAGTTTTGCAGCCTCATTTCTATATATTGTGCTTGTAAACTTTTATAACTTAATCCATTCATTTCACCTCTAACATGTGCATCCATGTTCCCATCAAAATAATCCAGTTTCCAATACTCACACATGTAGGAGACCCTCCCCATTCACTACCAATATGAGATATTGTTGCATTAATTTGAGATATTGTTGCATAAATAAGTATATTTACACATGGAGATCATTCAGATAAAATTTTATAAGTTAATTTCCTCATTTTGGCATCAAAACGCAAGGAAGATTTCTGTAAATTTCTGAGATTTCTATTCCAAGCCATCAAAAACGGCGTCAAGATCAGACATTTTCTTCTATATTTCAATCTTAATGTAAATCCACTTTATTAGCTTCAGTAGTAGCCCTATTTCAATTCCTAATTTTAGTGGGATCTTACAGCCATGATATTCATTTCATGGTCATCCACCGTGCATTGATCATATGAGAGATATCCTTTAGTATGTAGTGTTTCATATAAATAATGGAACCCAAGTGAAATAGTTATCACATTTTAGGGTCCCTACTCTCACCAACTTGGCTCCTACTTATACTTCTAGATTGATGAAATTACCATGCATATACTTTGTTTTGTTGCTTCTAATCTTATTAGATTTTGAAGCATTTCTCCAAAATATTAGTTCTAAAAAATGATTCTATGAGACTGAACTAAATAGACAAATTGTGGTTCAATAGTTTGTTTTGGGCACAGCTATTAATTTGGTCTAGAAATTGTCTAAAACGCTATGATAACTTGATTTGTGGCGTTACGAATATAGACTGAACTAAATATGCCCACCAATTAAAATCTTGAATTGTATTATCAAAATAAACTCCGCCTATGTTCTGAACATCTTTTGCAAATGTAGACGATCCCAAGCCCGGGTAAAGGAGGTTGTGGTAGGTTGACAGCCAACCATAAAACTTTGTCACACTTTTTAAGAGTGTCCCTACCTGGCACGCTGCATCAGCACTCGGGTGTAGTAATAAATATGCAAGGGGTCTCAAGTTCAACACAACGGCTGGTTGTGCTAAAGGACAAGCAAGGGTTTCCACACCTTGGACGGGTGTGGGTAAAGAAACTAGTTTTGTTGCATCATTGCCCAAATGTAGTGAAGAATGGGCAAGGGCAACTTTTTTCAAGAGGGACGGGTAAGAAGCAAGCTCAAATGCTCAACAAAAAAGGATAGAGTGGGATTTTAAAACATTGACTCTTTGACAAGAAAGTCTTTGGAGATAGTGAATACCATGATTAAAATAAAGGTCAATACAGCTTGCTTGCGGGAAACCAAGAGGATTGGGGAACAATGCGGAAGGATTAGAGACACAAGGTACAAAATAAACAAGTATTGACAAACATAGAAATGGCATATCCATTATTGTTGATAAGATGTTGAATGATGACGTTGTCATGATTACAAGGATAGGCGATAGAATCATAGCTATCAAGGTTGTTCTTGGGGGCATAGTTTAAAATGTCGATTTCAACGCCATTTCCGATGGTTCAGAAATAGAAATTTATAATAAATTCGGCCAAAATTTCGATATTTTTGCTCCTGTAGACAAAAGATTTTGACACAAATTTTGAAGTTTCAATGACCAAATAAAGGAATTAACTCATGAAATTTGACTCGGATGTCAACATACATAATACACCAAAATATGGAATAATGTTATATGTTGGTATAGGGTTGGAAGGCTCCTACATGTGTGAGTGAAAAGATACAAAATTGTTTTGGTCAAGATTTCGATTATGCAATGTACATATATATATATATATATATATATATATATATATATATATATATATATATATATATATTCTTATGCAATACCATGCTATATCTTATATCTACATTCAAAATAAGTAATACATAACATTTCTCATCTTTTCAAAAAGAAATTATTTAATTTTTTAATGAAATTACATAGCAAACATTCCGATGCCTAGGAAGTAGGTTTCGATATCTGGTAGCCACCAAAATAAAAACTTCAACTGGAACTTCACAATTCCGGTCGAAATTTCAAACCATGCTTGGAAGGAAGATTTTTAACATCATTGGCGTTTATGCCCACAAGTTGGCCTTAGTGACGAGGCTAAGAAGGATCTTCAGGATTACATGGAAAAATTGATACAAAGAATACGAATAGAGGAGAGGATCATTATTTGGAGTGATTTAAATGGCCATGTGGGGAGTAGCGATGTTGGATATGAGAAAGTTCATGATGGTTTTGGAACTGGCAACAGAAATGGAGTGGACATTAGATTTTGCAATTGCGTACGATATGATTTTGGTAAACAACCATTTCAAGAAAAGAGATTCTCATAAGATTACTTTTAAGAGTGGGTGTGATTGTGGCCAAATTGGTTACCTCCTTACAAGGCGAGTAGATCATAAAGTATGCAAGGATTGTAAAGTGATCCATGGCGAAGAACTCGCCACCCAACAAAGGTTGGTGGTTTTGGATATCGACATGAAGATCAACAAAAGGCAACATAATGAAAACCAAGATAGCAAGAGGATCAAGTTGTGGAATCTTGAAGGAGAAAAGAAATCGGCTTTTTATGATAAACTTATCAAGGAGGGCACTTGGAGGTTGGAGTTTGTTGTTAACATTGTGTGGCATAATATGAGGTGCTTCCACAGAAAGAGACTTGGCGGTGGAATGATGAAGTACAGAAGGCTAAAGCGAGATTTACAAGAGCCTGCCTAAATCTTGAGATGATGCAACTTTTCAAAGATATAAGCAAGCAAAGATACTTTGAAGAGATTTATAAGAAGTTGGACACAAGAGAAGGGGAAAAGATATATAGAAAATGGTGCATATAAGAAAAAGGAGAGGAAGAGACTTGAGCCAAGTAAAATGCATCAAGAATGAAGATGGTAGAGTGTTGATGAACGATGATGACATCGAGAACGAATAGAGAAACTACTTCATACGCTTTTTTAGTGGAGATATTGCGAATGATGTAACAGACTTGTGTGACATGAATACAATACAGAAAATGTCATTTACACACGACGAGTTTCACTATCTAAGGTCAAGAACGCTTTAAAAAGATGAAGATTTGAAAGGCATACAGACCAGACAGTACTCCAATTCATGTATGGGAGAGTATGGGGGATGGAGGAGCTATGTCGTTAACAAATTTCTCTAATAAGTTTATAGAGACCAAGAAGATATCGGATAAGTGGGGAAATAATACTATTGTCCTCATCTACAAGAACAAAGGAGATATGCAGAGTTGCACAAACTACAAGAGGTATCAAGTTGATGAGTCGCACTAAGCTTTAGGAGAGGATTATTGAGCAAAGGCTGAGATACGCACATATCAGACAACCAGTTTGGTCTCACGCCTAGAAGATTAATAAGTAATAACATATATTATTTTTCTGATAAGGAGGGTTATGGAGAAGTATCGAGAAAACAAAAGAGATCGTATGGTTTTTATTGATTCGGAAAAGGCTTATGATTGAGTGCCGAGAGAAGTGTTGTGGATGGCTTTGAAGAAAAAGGGTGCGCCAATCCAAAACATTAACTTGATGAAACACATGTATGATAACTAAACTGCAAGTATTAAGACTCCTAAAGGAGAGACATCAATATTTCCTATCACAGTTGGAATACATCAAGGATCAACAACACTCAACCCATTCTTAATTCTTGCATTTTGTCATCGAAATCCTTCATTGAAATCTTTAGAAAATAGGACAGATTCCTTACCTCCCACATGATTGACCCCCCCACATACCCAACATAGAACTTTATTGCATAAAATGTTGCATCTAGGTGTTGAGACCACGCCTGTAAAATTTCATGATTTAATTCATTCATTTTGGCGTCGATATGGCTAGGATTGCATTTGTTGATATTTTCGTCGGTATACCAATAAATATCTATTTCCATACTGACAAAACAGCATCGGTATCGGTCATTAAATTCCTTGCAACCTATATCTATTTGTTCTTATTATGGATGAGTTGACAAAGCATGTTCAAGATGATATTCCTTGGTACATGTTATTTGTCGATCATATGTGTTGATTGACGAAACAAAAGATGGATTGAATGACAAATTGAACTATGGAGAAATGTGTTGGAATCAAATGGATTGATGATTAGTAGGAGCAAAACTGAGTATATGCATTGCAATTTCAGCAAAACTAGAATCGTGAATGGTGGGCCCAAGTTGGACAGAACGGATGTACCAAAATGTAATACATTTCATTACAGATGGGAATGTTCAAGATGATTGTCAGAAGATCGTTGTAGGATTGTTGAAACATAGTAAAACTAGAGTACACAAGAAGATCCCTCTCAGATTAAAAGTAAGTTTTATAGGACGGCTATACGACCAGCCATGCTATTTGGGAAGTGAATGTTGGCACGCAATGTATTAAAAAACGGGAAGCGGGAGGCGTGCGGACGGGACCTTGTAGCCGCTCAAGCGGCAGGCGGGCGCTTAAGCGGGTGATTTTTGAAAAAGCGGATGCTTAAACTCTTATATATTTATATACAAAATTACATGTATGTGTATATATAAAAAATATATTTCTAAGGAAATCAGTAATACTAACCAGTAGTATCAATTACTAATGAACGAAATCTGCAAGAATATCAGTAAAATCAGTAAAATCATTAGAAGTATAATAGAGTAATATGATATTTACTTGGATATATTACAGCAGTACCCTATTATATACAGCTTACATACAAAGTTTGCATTCTAAAGTAGGACTAGGTATATCATAGAACATTTAATGTATACAAACTTCATATATTATACTCAATACTACTTGGATTATATAATTAATTAACATTACATGCTTACAGCAGCATTTTTTTTCAAAAAGCGGGGAAAAAGCAGGTGAAGGGGGGAAAAAGTGGGCGTTTTTTGAAAACCCGCTCAAGCGGGCGCTTAAGGGCGATATTAGGCGATGGGCTTTGCTGCCCGCTTAAGCGGCCAGGCGGTCGTTTTTTAATTCACTGGTTGGCAGTGAAGAAACAAGGTCTCAATAAGATGAATGTGGTTGAAATGTGTATGTTGAAATGGATGTGTGGGAAGACAAGAAAAGATACTTGAGAAATGACCATATTAGGAACAAAATGAGAGTGCATTAGGACAAGTTGCGTGAGGCTGACTAAGATGGTATGGACATGTACAATGCAGACCAACTAACGCGCATATATGAAGCAATGCTATTGGTTCAAGCACAATTAAAAGAAGAGGCAATCCTAAACTAACATGGGAAGATGTTATGAAGAGAGATTTTGAATCTTTACATCTTAATCAGAAATTCAGAATAATAGAATATGACCCATTACAGCTGATTGGAAAAGAAGGATCCATGTAGCCCACTGCAACATGGTTGGGATTGAGGTCTAGATGATGATGATGATTTATTGATTGATGATTTTATCAAAACAATTTTCTTCAAAGTTTTCCAAACTACCACTTATAGATGTTTTGAACTTTGGATCATTCTAAAGCCTTGTTGAAAGTATTGCTTGAAAAACAAGCCTAAACTTAATCATGCAATCTTTGGAAAAGAAGAAGAAAAAAATAGAGAAAGGATATATAAGAAGTTTTGCTTATGACTCCTAATAAGCCTATGTATGTAGTGTGTCCCTATTATTTCCTCAATTGACCTAAAGAATTGTCACATTTGAATATCATATAATCTCTCATGTGCATATTACATATTCAGAAGAGTGGACATGGCAGGTATACATAAAAGTTTTAAGAAGGAGAATAGGTATGAAGGCCCTTTTGGAGGGTTAACAATAGTAGAGATAGAAATGATAAGGTGCCAGGAACAAACAATTAATTTCAACCGAAAGACCTAAACTATACATTAGAATATGTGCCAAAAAAGATGTTTTTATATCTCATATTGGAAATTCTCATTTATTTCTTTATTGTATTATTTTATGGTATTACCCATAAAATGTTGTAGTAAAGGATCATCGGGCTAGTTATCGATTCACCAGTATCACAATTAAATTATCTCTAGTAGGTGGAGCCCATGAGGATGTGTTTCCTTAGTCGTGAGCCATCCGGTCCAAGCATGAGGAAAGGGTTAGTAAAGTGGTGAGATGGAAACACCCTTGCACAAGGAAGCATAAATGAGAACTTGGGTGTACATGGACCATTATAAGTTTACAATGGAAGGTGATGATGGGTTTATATAGTCAAGGCTTGACGAGGATGTCAAGTGACCAAGCGGGAGAGATTGTCACACCCCTTAGTTAAGACTGAAGTGGGGGAAGACCCCACTCCCACATCATTTGTGATTAGAATTAGAGAGATCTTTATAAGCATGGGCTCGTACTAAGTACTAACCAAATGATATGAGGTTAAGATTTTTTTGGAAAATAGGCCAAGTTGTTCAGGCTTCATGTGGCTTGGGGCTAGTAGGTTCACATGCTTGATAACTAACTAGGCAAGAGCGTCGAAAATTGGGTCTGGTTGTACTTGTATTTTCTACACAAAATGCCTGACTGCATCTTACGACGACCAAGGTGAAGCATGAACACAATTGCAAAAGAAAAGATTAAAATAGTACTGGTTGATGAATCAGACAAATTTTCTGAGTACTAGATGTGTGTGATGTGATAGACATTGTATTCATTGCAAGACATGTAAGAACCATTGCTACACTGCAGTATGAATCTTTTAATATAGTTAAGAAAATATCAGGAAAATAAGGAACTAAGATGGTTGTAAGCAGTCAACTAGAAGCTTCAGGGAAAAGGGGGGGGAAACCTGCAATCGATGTATTCTTGCATTCCTCCTTTCCGCTTCAATATATCCTTAAATTTGATTTTCTCAACTGGACCAACTGCATAAGCTTTCAGCCCTACAGTTACAGCAGCTACAGCTTGATCATCTTCAACATCTGGTGAGGTTGATAATTGATCAGCTCTGTCCTTGCTTCTTGACTTAAGCACCGTATCAGCAGAGGAAACAGTGTCAAGAAAGCTTTTGTCATCCAATAAAACATCCCAGTCAGCATCCCCTTCATAGGCCATGTCTCCATGCCTATGTTTCTTTGTTTTGCGAGCAGCCCTTGTTGAAGTGTTTTTCTTAAACTTACTGATTGAGTCAGATGTTGGGACAGCTTCTACTGTACACAGATCCTTGTCCTCTGTAGTCACTTCCTGTGAATCAGGCTGATGAATCCCCTTCACCAAATCCTTGATCTTGACCGGTTCTTTATAGAAGTTATCATGATCTTCTTCCAGTGGACATGGTTTCTGTGGAGAGGTTTGATCATGAGAACCATGCTCAGCCGACGTATCAACAGTGTCTACAGTACATGCCATAGTATTTATCCCAGCATCTATAGAAGGGACAGAAAAATCACCATCTGCTGATGGAACTACAATATTATCAGCATCTAGCATTGTTTGCTCTAAATCAAGAAGAGAGACTGAATGATCCTTTGCTCCTGTTGAGTTATTGGTATCTGTGTTACAGTCCAAGTCCATTTCTTCTATGTTTGAAACAGGATCCTTGAATGAAGACTCCTCGGAATTCCCAAAATTATGAGGTGATAATTCACTGTTGGAAGCAGCAGTGCATCCCATTTGCAGTTCTAAAGAACTAGCCAAGACAGTTTCACTTGAAAAGGCATTGCATGATTTTAGTGGTTGTCTTTTTCTGGCATGCGTCTTCATCCATCTAGAGCTTCTTTGCACTGTCTCATTGACAGACAAATCATCGTCACTGGCTTCAACACCAGAGCACGGATACAGTTTATCACTAGAAGCCTGGCTCTGAAGTGGAATGAAGTGTGATTCAGATAGATTCTTTTCATTCTCTACTTCTTCACTATGGAGTGGAGAAAGTAAGTCGCAATCTGTGGCTTCAACACCAGAGTCAGGACACAATTCGTCACCAGCAACCTGATTCTGAAAAGGGATAGAATGTGAACCCTGAAGTTGTTTTTCAGTATCCACCGATTCACTGTGATGCAGCTCCTCTACAGACTCGGATCTCCACTCTGAGGGTAAGTCATCCGTAGATGAAGTCTTCTGAGCAGCATTGACCAAGGGCATGGAGAGCATATGGCAAGCATCACCAGCACCCTGATGCTCTGTGTCGTCTGTGCATCGAGATGGAACATTGGCTTCGAAGGAGGAACACGTTTTTATTTCAGAAGAAGACATAATCACATCTTCGTGACCGTTTTTCAACTCAATCACAGAAGCTGGAGATCGAACCATCCTCTTCTTTTTGGAAGACGAGCAAGCGGAACTGCGATGAGCTTTCCAAACAAACGAGGAAAGAGAATCTTTTAAGTCTTCATCTGATGGGTTATTACCAGACTGACTGGCATCCAAATTCTCATGGTTGTCAGGTTTCTTGGGTTTCCTCTTCCTCATTTTGGGTGATTCTTCGGCGACTTTTACCACATTCAGTATTTCTACTTCAAGTAAACTGGAAAAGGAATCATTCACACTAGCATCAATTAATCCATCTTTCTCTTTATTAGATCCAACAGCACCCTTTGGGATCTTCAGTTTCTTCCTCAAAAAGGCAAGTGTGTCACCCATCTCTCCTGTGTCTCCATCAGATACCTTAATAAATTGCTCTAACCCGCCTTCCTTCTCAGGCACTTTCCCCTTCTTTCCCTGCCGAGGCTTCTTCGCCTTGAACAGTGAACCGATGGTCTGATCCTCGTCATCCAATATGCTACCGACCACTGTGGCAGGAACGTTTAACGGTGGCTCTTTTTCTGACCCTTGGGCCATCTCTAGTTTCAGTATGCTAGTAACAAACCCTAGCCCCAACTCTTATACTTATGTGCCTCGTTCCACGCAGTGCCCGGACCCGTCCAACCCAACTTGAGAGAAGTGTGGCTGCTCCGGTGATATAGGCCCAATCTAACTCCTTGACTCTCCTATTACCCGCGAACACAACGGAACCAAAACCTTCAAACACACCAGTTTGGCATAGAAGAAAGGCAAACAAACCCAGCCTCGCAATTCTATCCGCCAAGTGGCACGAAGTGAGGACCGGGAGCAGGCCAGGAGCTATTAAAGCAGACAATGAGATAATTTTCCAAATTCCTAGGTGAAATTGTACGGAGGCAGAAGAACCGTTGAAGGTACCAGGCTCACCAGAGCATTAGAAGGAGATCACAGCAGTTTAGGCGGAGATAAAGCTGGTTTTCTTGAGATGCGGCGGAGGCGGAGGTGGCCGGCAGCGTTGGCGGGGCTGCGGCGGAGTGTTTGGAAGTATCCGTAGGAAGTGTGACGAAGAATTTGGGACATTGGGGTGAGAGGAGGAGCCGAAGCGCGAGTCGGGGGAGGGACGGAGGGAGACGTTCGTCGGGTTCACCTGTGGCTTTGGTGGGCCTTTCCAATTTCCGACCTGGGAAGGAGTCCAGTCCACGCTCTTCCCCGTCGGCGTGCATACTTCCCTAGCGAGCCCAATAACTTCTCTCGATGAATTTTTGCTTCTGTGCTCTTATTCCATTAAAGGTTTGTATTGGTTGTCTAATTCACCGTGATTCCAACTCTCTCAGTATTATTTGGAATACCAGATTCTATTGGATAAGCTTCCCAATTTTTCAGCATTTATTTGGTTTTGATTTTACAAGTTCAATAATTGAGTAAAGTTTGAGATTTTAGATGTAATATAAGTCTAAATTATGGTTTACATATAAGTTTAAATTATGATTTTCGCTTGAGTTGTGGGCATAATTTCTGTTTGATTAAAATAGTAGATAGACGTGATAAAAATCCCTTCGAGATTAGAAACAAAAACATAGAGTTTTCCTAAGTATTTGTCACATGAACTTTTTCTTAAAGAAAATAAAAATTTGTTCGGAAGTTATACACTTAGAATGAACGTTTTCTTGGTATCAAAAAATCTTTTGGAGTATATAGAGTTTTGTAAAATAAATTATTTTAATATAAACTACTAAATTGGATGGAAAGGAATTTTTTGTGGAAAATTGATACATTGAGGGAAATTTTTATGGTATATTTTTATCTGTAAATTTCTTAGAGAAAAAATATTTACTTAAAAGTTATTACTCACTACAATAGAAAATAGTACACTACCATGGGAGGTGTTGTACATATACACCTCTATATGATCTTTTAGGTGGTGTTTTGTGATGCTATCAACGATCTTGTTGGCCTCCCTTGTTGTATGTGAAATCTTCAATTTGTTCAAAAGCATTACTTATAGCTCAATTATATTCTTTCATCCTACCAAACAAGTGTATTTTCATAAGCCTCAGTGATCATGTGGATTGTAGAGATGTAGCATGTCTTGATGTGTATCCTACTTTCTCTTATATTGTGAATCATTTATGCTTCCATTAAAATGGCGTGCTTTTCATCATCAATGACTTTTTCATTATCAAGCTTTTTTCTTAGGCCAAAATACCATCCCCCCTTATGATTTCATAAAACCATTGTTGGAGTTGCCTTTCCCATATGAAATGATGCATATGTTCTCATTGTGATCCATCCTTACAAGGGGGATATCCAAATAGTTGCATCACCCTTTTCAATCTTTTATTGCCCTCTTTTTCCACTTAGCCATGCAATGGTGATTTGTTTTGGTTTCTCTCTAATGAAATTCATATGGTGCTCCATTTGTGTATCTTTATCTTCAAATACTTTTTGTTTATGCTAATCCAAATATACCAAAATCCTACAATGAAACTGAAACAATGTGTTTTTCTCTTCTTTATATCAGTTTTCAACTAGTTCATATACTTGTCATGTTTGATAACAGTCTAGTCCCTCTCATAAAAATTGTCTGTGAATTTTCTGCTTACCTACAATTAGATATGGCATGCATGATGCTCTCCTCTTCATCACTACAGTGTGGACATGTGATTCCACCATGTGGTGTCATTGGTTACTTTGCATGTAAGTTAGGATAGTTTTCGAGTGTACTAGTCATAAATGATATTTAGTTTCCCAAGGACTTGAATTTTTGTACTTTTTCCCCATAATTTCATGTTTGTGCTTTGGTCTTCTTCTCTTACATGTTTATATATAGAGCTTCAAAGTAATGTTCCCATTATAAGATAGGATACATGCCTAGTAGTGGCAACATAGCTTTGGCATATGTTATATGGCTTGGACAACTTGGCAAGGAAGGTATTGAGTCAAAAAACTATCATTCTAGGCTCCTTCAAGGTTCACCAATGAGCTAATAGTTAAATCATTCATTTATTTGAGAAGGTTGATAGTACAAATGCTATAGAGTATTCTGTATACAATGAGCCAACTATCAACCAGGTAGAGGTTGCTTATCCACAAGTTATCACACAATGGCACAAATATTTTACTATGTCTTTCCCTTTCATGTGGGCACACAAGAAATGTGTCAATCTTGCTCATTTTTGTAACTTAAAAGATTTTTACTTGCTTCCAATGCATTTTCTCCATGGGATTTTCCTATGAGTGTTTCCATTGATATGACAATGTATAAATTGTCTATGGCTCTAAAGAATATCGAGTAAGCATTCATATTGTTCCATGACAATGATATACCCCACAGAAACCTCCCTCAACCATGCGAGAACAAGAGTACTTTGACTTGGTTATGATGGTGTCTTCCTCATCGATATATATATATATATATATATATATATATATATATATATATATATATGTGTGTGTGTGTGTGTGTGTGTGTGTGTGTGTGTGTGTGTGTGTGTGTGTGTGTGTGTGTGTGTGTGTGTGTGTGTGTGTGTGTGGTTCATGGATTATTAAGATTTTTTTCTTGTATCTTCCTTGACACCAGTCATTGTTATGTTGTTACCTACGACTCGTACATTTTGGCATAAGGTTGTAAACAATCAATGTATTTGTTTATGGAGTGAAAAATATCTTTGATTAGGGCTTCTAACTATGTTTACTTGAGGTATTGATGATTCCATTGAGTTCTTTATAGTCATCATTGGCTGTTTTTGTTTGAATTCTTGTTTAGGAGAATAATTGTGTTTTCTACTTCATTCTCTTATTCTTACTACCTACTACCATGTTGTTGGTGGTTGGATGGCTTTCAGTAGTTTTCTCTACAACTTCCATTACATTGTCAGATTTAGAGACTTATGCCACAACTAACTCCTCTCCTTCTCTACCTACAGTAATGTTGTCACCTACTAGATTCACTACAATATGATTCCTTCCTTATGGTTCCTATATTGGTTCTTTGTTGGTGTCGGTCTCCTAGCTTCTATGGTTGTTTTTGTAGATTCTCTTAGCACATTACATTTATTGTTTGTTTCATAGTGAATCCTCTTTTTCTTGTGTCAGATTTTAGGTGATTAGATGTTGTAGTTGCATCATGCAAGGAGTTATTAGCCTCATTATCTTCTTGATTGTCAACCTTTGGTTGATCATTGCATCAAGAACCTTTGGTTGGATCTTAGGGTTTCCACTTTTCTTATCATGGGCCTTATCATATGAATGTTTTTTCCATGGCATATTTCCCACCAATCTTCCTCCTCTACCCATCTAGACTTGCATCATCTTTCTTTGGTGTTTTCTTTTAACTCATTTATGTATTTTTTACTTATTTGCATCATATTTTAGGTGTTTGATCTTTCAAGAAGATTTTCTAGATTGATTCATACTCCACTTTATATTCCAATCAATTATTTAGAATTGAGTTATGATTAGGATTCTTTGTATACTCATCAATGGATATTCTCTACATTCATTTTCAAAAGACAACCCAGAGCTTGGTCTATTGTTTCAAACATTATCTCAGTGTAATAATGAAGTGATAAGATCATAATTCCACCTGTGTGACAATGCGAGTAGGAATTTCTTTTTTAGGTTGAAATGATTTCATCCATTGTCAAGCCATGAGACAAGTTCCAAACATTGCCTGTGACCCCCTGTAAAGACTTTATCATATTCATCTTTATATGTGCAATGGACCACATAGAATTGGAATATTAAATCATACATTTGTCATGTACCCAATGGTTTTGTGATAGTTTCAGTCTATATATCATAGTGAAGTACCCTACATACCTCCCAATGAGTTTGACAATCACAACACACTGGCATGATTTCTTCACTATAGTTTTTGCTTCATGTGCTACATACTTACTTAGATACCCTCTCTCTATAATGAGTTACACATCTATTTTCATGATCTCCACTAGTTCATCATCTTAAAATAAGAAATTATAGAGGAGTCTATTATACTATTGTTAATTGCCTTCTTAAAGGCTCTATTTCGTTGTTCTCTCTCACCTTTCTCAAGATCCTGATTCCCATACAGAACAGGAAAAGATTTACTTGTTTTGATTTAGGTATCTTTGAGTAAACTTCTACCAATAGGATTGCAAGCAAATCCACAATCGAAATTTGTATTCTATTAATGCCACTAAACTCCAAGCCCAACTCGATATTTTTGAGGAGTTTGTTGGTTATTTTAAACTCTATATCACAATACTTGTACGTTGTTTCCCACAATATGGACTCTTACTTATATTTGCATCAGTCTTCATTGCCTCTTCACATGTTGTAGACTCTCACACTCCATGGTTGTCATCACATGCTAGGGTACCCCCATGACCGCCACCTCAGGTCCCCCCCCCCCTCACGCCCATCTTTTTGAGAGGAGAAGTAATCTTGAGAAATATGTTATCGTAATTGTTAATTCATTGGATTATATTTCTTTTAGGACTAAATGATAATGGGATACCTTCCTTGTGTTTCTTTAGCAATGTACATTGTTCTATTTGAGTTTCATATTATGTATATTTGGTTCTAAGATAATACAAATGATATGAATTAGTTATCCAATTGATATAAAAATTCCATTGATGTCTTATGTACACACACACAAAGACACATATACACACAAGAAGACGTACACTCACAAACACACAGATATGCACGCCCCCACACATGCACACACACACACAGTGATACACACACATATATATGTATATAATATACATGGAGAGAGAGAAAGTCATGCTAGAATACACTTGAGTGTATAGATCCCACCATATAACCCATCGATGTTTGCCTACACAGAGCAAATTTTTGCAAAATCTAAACCATTGATCTTCATTATCATAATAATATTAGTCCACATACAAATTATGAGCCCATGTGGATGAGTGCAAGTTACTCATCCTAGGGCAAAAAAAATCAGCACAGAAAACTATAAGTGTCCAAATGAGCTCAGATTCTATACATAAGGTATTCATTAGATGTTGAAGAGGAACAATAGTTTATATTCTCAAAAAAATTGTCACTTGATGGAAAATCATTGAGATGTACCATGTCATATATATACTTGAGTGTATTCTATCCTGACTCTCTCTCTCTCTCTCTATATATATATATATATATATTTATTTATTTATTTATATATGTATATATATATAAAAACACATACATACATACCAAAATCAGGTAAATATATTCTGACTCCCTCCTAAAAATGTAGGAGGTCAGAGAGTTATATGTAGTCCAATGCTACACCCGAAAACATAACAACTCACTCATCTATCTGACGTGTTGATTATGCTTTAGACATTTATAGATTTTTACAACAATACTCATGCTCTTGGTTCTACATCTGTGTCCTCTAGCATTCCTTTTGCTCCATATATGATAGAAAAATGTAGCAAACATGAGTCTTTTCTTGTCCTCTTTCCCGCAACAAGTTATCATCCTCCTCGCTTCTTCCTTCAAAGGTATTTGTAGTCAGAATTCTCTACAAGTCAGCTCCCATTATTGTTTGGTAAATTTGCAGCTCCCAAATAGTTGGTTAGAGGTCTTCTCCTCCTCCTCGTTATACAGCATACATAGAATGGACACACCCTTATTCCACTTATGTATCTTGTCAAGTGTAGTCAGTGCATCATGCAGAATTTTATAAACACACATGCTCCATTTTAGCACTTATTTTCCAAGCCTTAGTTGTTCCATCACCAAATCTTTTACAACTTTTGTTCTAGTCACCTCCCACACACCCATACTTGGGTCTTTAATTCTCCACCCCCATACTATATAAGGGTCAAACAAATGCTTCACTTACTGCCATAGATCCTTCATGACATGGATAGTGCATGAATATATTTCTCTTGTCCTTGGCTGAAAATCCAGCCAACATGGATATCTTTCTCTCATCCACTCCCCCCACACCAAGCTCCCATCTTGATAGATTATTATTCTTCTCAAGGTACCCCACCTAGCAATATCTTTGGACATCTTTAGATTCATACCTCCTTCTTCCTTGGGAAGTGCCAACCTTACATATCTCATATGATTATATTCACTTGCTTATACAAAATTGGATATCTTCATTTCCATCTGGTCTATGATGGCCCCTGGTATCTCTCCTTATTGCACCCAAAAAATTAGAAGTCCTTCAATGACATCTTTAACAAGTGTATCTCTTCATACCATAGATGTCTTTTGTGATGGCTATATTTCAAGAATCAAAGATTTAGGGTTCATTAAAGCCTCATTAGGGAAATATAGGGTTTGGTTAGCAAATATCCCAACTTAGGGTTTAAGAATGCACATACATAAATAGGGATTGCACATACCTTTCTTGCTGATATCAATTACTAACTTTCACCACTTTAATTGAGTTCAAGTTCCTCTTCACCTATTTTCAATGTATTAACATGTATTTGGGTACATAATGCACATTAATGTATAGAAGCCCTAATTTTAGAACTTTTTAGCAAAACTCAGATTTAGATTTTGAAAAGCTCACCAGTGAACTTATTATGATCTCTTGATTAAGAAAACATATTTTTATGTTAATTTTGGAGTCACTACTACATAACAGGTCTTTAGCGTCAGTTAATTAAGGGATTTTAGTGTCGGTTTCCAAGCGACACCCAAGTAGGCGCCGCTAAAGGTGGACCCCTTCGGCGTCGGTTCGCAACCGAAACCAAAACACTTCCTACCACCAAAAATGTGCCAGTAAAAGGACTATCGATATCGGTTGTTTACTAAAACTGACATTATAGAATTGTTATAGATGTCAGTTATATAAAGAACCGACGTAAAAATACTTCCCGCCACGCTAGAAAAAGGGCATATGGGCGTCGATTTTTAAATATAACCGACGCCATATAATCATATCCCCTGCCTACCACAACGACCGTGCTTCTCAGAATGGCCGTGGTACCTGGTCACATAGACGTCAGTTTTATGTCAAAAACCGCCGTTGTATGTCTTAGGTGTTGGTTTTTATATATAACAGACGTCATATCATCTGAACCGACGTCGATTTTGTGCTAATAACTGACGCCAAATCCCCTGCCTGCCACCATGGCCGTGCTTCCCAGCACGACCATGTTACCTGATCACATAGACGCCGATTTTAGGACAAAACCCACCACCATATGTCTTAGGTGTCGGTTTTGTTCAAATATCTGACGCCTATGTTTTGATTTTTTTTAATCAGTTTGCAGGCCTGCTGTATGGCTGGTCAGCAGGATGAGAACCTACAATTCAGTTCTGAACTGTAGGTTTACGACATCCATTGATATCAGCCAACAACAGGCCACAAACCTGCAAAATTAACAAGATGGACAATATTATATATATGTGATTCACACACATGTATAAGCACATTTAATTCATATTATTTTTTCATCACACACATGTAGAAACCAGTAGCAATCTACAGTTCCATTCATTTCATCTCTTTTCACATTCAGACACATGTAGAAACATTTATGTATTGATCATCTTCATGTTGGCTAAATTGGACATTATGATAAATCCCTTTGTTTTGATTATGACAAACATTTCATTCTTGTCGATCTAACGTGCTACTTGAGTGTTGCAGGAATAAGGTGGATGACAAAGAATTGGGAAATCTATATGCTTGAATTATTGTTATTTCATGAATGTAACCAAATGTAAACACTTGTACAAAATATATAATGTACAAGTACTTAGACATCATGTAAATCAAGCGCTAGATCTTCCCTAGCCATTCACAACACTTAGATAAGTCATCCCCTACAATAGTGTCACATCTGCACACTCATACACACACTTAGTACTTTAAAATATTGAAACAGGGTTATTCTCGGTCGACAAACTTCTCGACCGAGACACTCTCGGTCGACAAATTCCTCGACCGAGAATGACCCAAGTAGCCGTTAGACACAAAAGAAAAAGTAGTTGGGAGTTGGATCGGAACGTTGTAAACACTTGCTCCAGACAGTCCCTCGGTCGACAAATTGTCGACCGAGAAGGACTGTCGATCGACAAATTGTCGACCGAGAAGGACTGTCGATCGACAAATTGTCGACCGAGATGGGTTCTGACAGCACCTGCAGAATTAATTAACTAGTCGTTGCTAAAGCAACTAACTTATACCTAACGGATAGTTAAGCACTTGGAACCCCCTAGAAAGTGTCTAGAACGTCCTTAAGCACTTGTAGGTCATTTCTATAAATAAGACATGCCTTAGGACACCTAAACTTACCAATCTACACTTGTGATACACTTGAGCTTACACTTGCAATTATCAATCTGTTTTGAGAAATTGAGCAACACTTGCATTGGCTATTCTTCTCCTTGCTGTAATTTCGTGTCCTATAGGCTAGCATCTCCTATCCACAACAATTACACTTCTATATACATTGGTTAGGAGATCAAAACGCTTGATATAGGAAATCAAGCCTTGTGCTACAAGTGGTATTGTAATTTCTGTTTTTCCTTCTTGTTCCTTGTTATCTTTTGTATTCTCCTTGCTACTCCTAGGGTTGGAGGCTGCGGATTGGAGAAGGTTCTTCTCGGTGGAGAAGGTGGACTTCGAACTACTTCAAGAAGGCTGTTGCAACGGGAAGCTACTTCAAGAGGAAGGCTACTTCAAGGGGGAGCTTGAAGTTACTTCAAGAAGGCTGCTTCAAAGTTGGTGCGACTACTTATAGGTGAAGGCTGTTCGAAGGGTTTGGTGAAAGAATTGTAATTTTATGTAAAGTCCTTGCGAGGTAATAAAATTTGATTCTTTCAAAATCCCGATTGGGTAAACAACCGGGTAGTGGATTGACTGCCTTAGTATTTGCTAAGGTTGGAACCACTCTAAATCCTTGTCCCCTTGTCCAATATTTTTGTGGTTGGTTGTTTGAGTTAAAATAATTGTTAAATTATTATAAAACCCTATTCACCCCCCCCCCTCTAGTGGTTTTTCAATTAGTATCAGAGCAGGCTTCAAGGAGCTCTAATCAAGTCTTGAAGAATGAAGGGTGATGGTGTTAACAACCGTAAGCAAAGGAAAAGCATGGACTAATCTTCAACAAGTTGCAACTGGTGCTTAGGAACAAGGCACACTACACTTAACTGTCCATGGAGGTCAAAGAAGGAAGATGCGCATAAAGAATGCCTTATTGCTACAATAAGTGAAGGAGAGGAAGAAGAAGTAAGTCTTTTTGATTTATCTAAAGAAGAGCTAGTTGCTAGTCTTGAAGAGACACATAATAAATATATTGAGTGCACGAAGAAATTAAAGAAATCTAATAAAGCAAATGATGAGTTATATGCTAAGCTTCTTGCTCTCACATCTGAAAATGAAGATCTCAAAAAGGTTATTGAAGATCATGATATTAAGCTAAAATCTGTAGAAGCAAATTGCAATCTTCTTTCCTTAGAAAAGTTAAATTTGCAAACCCAAGTAAATGATCTTCAAAAACAACTTGTTTTGTGTACACATCTAGATTATGATATTATTGTGAAAGAAAGAGATTCCTTGCTATCTAATCTAGATCAAGCAAAGTTAGACATCAATAAAAGAATGGATGAGATTGTTAAGATGCAACAAAAAGTTAGTAGTTTGAGTAACAATGATATTCTTGATAAAATCTTAAATGATTCTTATCATCAAGTTGGAAGAAGAGGACTAGGTTATAAGTCTAAAGGAAAATCTTATCAAAAACCTAGTTGGATAAAGACACAAGTACTAGAGAGTCAATCTATGTATGTACCTAGAGGCAAATATACATATGTACCCAAGAACAACCTAGAACAAGATCATAAAAAGAGACATGAGGTTGATTCTATATGTTGCCATTATTGTTTACGCTTTGGACATTATTCCTGTCCTTACTAGAAAAAGGATGTCGAGTTAGTATGGGTTCCAAAACCCCCAAACTAGACAAATAAGATTAAGTTGAGATATGACCAACAAATTTAGTTGTAAATCTATATGTCTATCTCAACTTAACACAATAAGATAACAAATTCAAGTAATTTAAAACCTCTAAAATTAAGACTACATACTTTTTAAATCTGCAAAAACACATCCTTTACAAATTTGTTTTTAATCCTCAAAACATAAATATTTGGATATAATTAGTTGAGATTTGATTTAAATGTTTCTTTGATATTCATATAATCTATCTCAACTAAACTGAGCTTTCAAATAGCATAATTGAATTAAAAATGACCCATGATTTAATTGAAACAAATTACTGAAAACAGCTCTGAAACAGTACAAAACCTTTCTCGGTCGAGACACTGTCGACCGAGAAGAACTGTCGGTCGAGAAATGGTCGACCGAGCAGGTTTCTGTTGTCAAGTCTGAAATAAATCTGCTGAAATTGTTTTTCAATTAACCTAGTTTGCTATCAAAGTGTTATTGATGATTGAATTAACATGCAAATCAAGAATACAACCTTGTAAGACAATTTTTGTAGTAAGACATATTGATCTTTTGCATTATATAACATTATGAATATGAAATCCTTAAACATATTGCAAAAGTGCTATAAGAAGACTAATCTTGAACAAACCTTAATTCATTGTTTGAAAAGTTTCTTAGGCATGATCAGTTATAAAAGTTTGTCTTAAAATTGAGAACTTATATGAGATTATTTTGGTTTACTCTCTAAATGGTTGGACTTAAAACTGAAAATCATGATTAGTTTAACCAAGGAAATTACTGTTTTTATCATAATCTACATGGTTTTCCTAAGTAATCCTTGGAATATCTATACATGAACCATGTGTGTGTTGAAATTTAGTTTAAATGATCATAATTATTGCATTTATATGATGATCATTGTACTATGGATATGCTTCTACCTCTCTATAGTATCATGATCATTATATTTCAGTAACTATGTTTCTTAGAACAAAATTTTTTTAATGTTTTATCCATTTGTTTGTTCTAAAAAATAAAAAGTAAGGATTCAAGGAAAAATGCTTCTAAAGTATATTATCTGAAAACAAGAGTAAATGGGATTTGATACCTGTAACAAAACTTATATATAAAAGCATCTTGACATAATAGATAATGATTGTGGACATAGCTTGTGATAAAATAATGATGTTGCTATGACAAGCCAAACGGTGCCTCTTAGAACAAAAATATTAATGTTTTTATCTATTTGTTTTATCTAAGAAATCAAAAGCAAAAATCTTGACTTTAAGATATTAATCTTGCTTTCAAAATATATGTTTCTAAAGAATCTTATGATTAATCTGAAAATAAGGGTATCAGAAGAAATGGGATTTGATATTTATGTACCCATAGCAAAGCTTATGAAACATCATTCACAATGAATGTAAAACATGCATTCTAGAAAAATCAAGGTCAAAGACTTCACTATGATGCCCATATTAAGTCTTCATAATAGGTATATCTTAATGTGCTTCAAATTGATATTTATTTAAAGCTATCTGCAGAAATTATACTTCACATATGAATGTTTAAATTGGAAATCTGCAGAATTTGCCTCTTGGTTGAAATTAAAATTGACCAAGGGGCGCTATGGTCGTAGTCAAGTTCGGCCTAAAATAAGCTTGACAAAGTGCTTATTTGTACATCTTTTTACTGCATTCAAAATGTGTTCATCATATTGAAAACTATTAAAAGGTCAAAATCACATCTTCAAAATCATTTGTGACCTTAGAATCCTTAAATTGTCTTAATTATAAAATTTAGGGGAAGCTCACAAAAACTATTTTGATTAAGAAGGAGCTTACAAAACTTTGTGAACATCATAAAGATAAATTGAAACTTGTTATGACCTTAGTATTTTTAATCTCGGTTATGAAAATAAAGGAATCTACGAATTTCATGAATGTGATATATATCTTGGTTTTAATGGAATTCTCTAAACAAATCAGGGCTTAACGTCCCGTGCATTTGGTTAGAGATACTTTTTATGTACTTTATTATAAGCTTAAAGGATTCTCATATCATTTTTTTTTGTCTTAACATCCCGTGTAAAATGGATGAGAAATCAATACACATATGCCATGAAATTAAAAGGAATTCATATCATTTCAAGGCTTAACATCCTTTGTAAATGATTGAGAAATAAATTGTGGCTAAAATTAACAATAATTGCTTTGCATTAATCCCTTACTTTTAAATTGACTATCTCTTTAAGGGGGAGCATAGCATAAAATTAAGGGGGAGATATAAAAGTCATACAAAATGTTTTTCCTGGATATCTTTTTGAAATGACAAAGGGGGAGAAATAATATAAAATAAAAAAAAAACATGAAATAAAATGAGTTTCATAATATTTCAGCCAGCATTTACTTGCAAAACACGAATGGCTACAAAAGGTAAATTTCAGGTATGAAACTCACATGATTTATATTTCTTTATTTTATATTTAGGAAATGTTTGTCATCTTCAAAAAGGGGGAGATTGTTGGCTAAATTGGACATTATGATAGTTCCCTTTGTTTTGATTATGACAAACATTTCATTCTTGTCGATCTAACGTGCTACTTGAGTGTTGCAGGATTAAGGTGGATGACAAAGAATTGGGAAATCTATATGCTTGAATTATTGTTATTTCATGAATGTAACCAAATGTAAACACTTGTACAAAATATATAATGTACAAGTACTTAGACATCATATAAATCAAGCGTTAGATCTTCCCTAGCCATTCACAACACTTAGATAAGTCATCCCCTACAATAGTGTCACATCTGCACACTCATACACACACTTAGTACTTTAAAATATTGAAACAGGGTTATTCTCGGTCGACAAACTTCTCGACCGAGACACTCTCGGTCGACAAATTCCTCGACCGAGAATGACCCAAGTAGCCGTTAGACACAAAAGAAAAAGTAGTTGGGAGTTGGATCAGAACGTTGTAAACACTTGCTCCAGACAGTCCCTCGGTCGACAAATTGTCGACCGAGAAGGACTGTCGATCGACAAATTGTCGACCGAGATGGGTTCTTTTGTATTCTCCTTGCTACTCCTAGGGTTGGAGGCTACGGATTGGAGAAGGTTCTTCTCGGTGGAGAAGGTGGACTTCGGACTACTTCAAGAAGGCTGTTGCAATGGGAAGCTACTTCAAGAGGAAGGCTACTTCAAGGGGGAGCTTGAAGTTACTTCAAGAAGGCTGCTTCAAAGTTGGTGCGACTACTTCTAGGTGAAGGCTGTTCGAAGGGTTTGGTGAAAGAATTGTAATTTTATGTAAAGTCCTTGCGAGGTAATAAAATTTGATTCTTTCAAATCCCGGTTGGGTAAGCAACCGGGTAGTGGATTGACTGCCTTAGTATTTGCTAAGGTTGGAACCACTCTAAATCCTTGTCCCCTTGTCCAATATTTTTGTGGTTAGTTGTTTGAGTTAAAATAATTGTTAAATTATTATAAAACCCTATTCACCCCCCCTCTAGTGGTTTTTCACTTCACACATATGACAATTCATAAAAATTCATCCACATTCACACAAAAATAAGTATGAGAACAAAGTTATTCTTTATTCATCATTGTCAATAAAATTATATCTAAAAATTCCCACTCTTTGTAGGTCTTTTTCCCATTCTTCTCTTACAACATCTAATTCATCTCTCGTATAGGGAGAATGTACATCGAAACACTTTCCACCTGTGCTGAAGTCAGTAGTTTTAAAGACCTACAAAGATAATGACGTATATATATAATTAATAATATATAATAAGATTGATATATTTCATATTATCTAATGAGACTATGTATAATACATGTTGTATCTTATCGATTTCCATTACGGCATGTTTGATGATTAGGTCCATAAATAGCATCACATAGTAGGCACATGCCCATCCGTTGTCTTGTGTAGCACACTATAAATTGAAACATAGCAAATATTCAAAAATACAAATAAGCACAGTTCACATAAATAATATATATATTGGAGTTAGGAAATTACTTTCACATTCTCCCAAATTAGTGACAGATTCTTTTTCTTGGGGACCTTTCCTCCAGCTTTTTTGTACTCTTGTAAAGCCTTACATATGTTAATGTAACCCATTAAATTGCATAATTAAATAGTAATGTAGTAATATATGTTAACAAATATAAAAATATGAAATATTTCTCACGAGAATAATGGCCTTTTAATTGCATGTCCATATAATGTATCCAACTCATTCCCCATAGGATCTAGATAATAGACTGAATGTCTTGGGGACAATAACTAGTAACTCCCAATGCTTACCACTACAGGTAAAAAGGTAGAAAATTATTAACTCAAAATCCACAATAAAAATGTAATTTGCTTAAGTCCAAATTATAAGCAAAGTAAACTTACTCGACATTGAATGGAGCTATTATCACCGTCTTATTATTTTTACCAAAATATTAAAAAGCATCACAGCTATATGAAGTAACTGAAGAAGGGTCTGCATCTACAAGACTAATCAAAGATGGAACCAAAAATCCCACATGGGAAAACCCAAAATATGTACATATCTTGTGTAAGTGGCTGTAAAACATGTATTACGTATGCATTAATATATAAGAAACCAGATCACCATATATAAAATAAGGTATATGGATGTATAAACAAGATCTCACCATATCCACAACTCTATCATAGATGTGTTCAGCCATTCATAACTAAACAACTCCAAAATATCTTGTATAAATATCTTATTTTCGTATGATTGACCTGCATTAATACATATGCATTAATATGATTAATACCTATGCATTAATATGTACGTATGTATAACTTGTATTATGTATGCATTAATACGTATGCTAAACGTGTATAAATAGATTGTTATCATATGATTTACCTACAACATCCTCCAGAATAGTAACAATTATAGGGCAATTTGTATCATGTTTGCTGATCCATACTGCCACACCCCTACAATTAGGACCTATCGAGGCATGTAGGTCCCTTGGAAGCCAACTTAGTAATCGAGGAGGTGGAGGCCGAGATGTAGAGGGTCTCGACTTTTTGACCTGTATATATAATTTTAGATCAATTGACTCATATATACACACTAACAAATTAAAGTAATGGAAATTTATCATACAATATCAGTATAGAGGACATCCGCTTTGGGCCACAATATTACTTCGCCTACTGACTCACCAAGTGTTTCAACATCTGGGTGTGCATGAGGCAGTGGAAGATCTGTCCAGCCGGGGAGTACATGTATCGGGCTCACACGTACCACACCATCTGGTACTGGATATCCATGAAACATATACCCTTTAAGGGGTGGGTAAGCCGACGCCTCTGTAAGGATATATTCTTGACTTTTTTAGTCGGCATGGCTTCAACCCCTACAAATTTATGTAAAGAATGTTATAGGCATATATACACAAACATATCATCTTGAACAGACTAGCTATTATGTCATAAAAATACTTACAGAGGATGTGTTAGGTGGTGGGTCTATAGGATTACTCCCAACCTCTACAGTATGAGCAGTAGGAGAAGAGTGGCCCGCCACAAGTACTGTCTGAGTGGCATTCTGAGACGCCTGCCACTTGCTAATTGCTTCATGGAGTCTCTGATCAAGTACTTCCTCACCTTTCCTATTATTTAATGAATCTACCTATACATGGATAAAAGAAATGCTAGCTTCTGATTATTGAATTCCCTTTCGCAATAATATTCTAAAATAAAAGAATAGGTTACCTCAACTTGTGAAAGTCCCACTTTTAGGACAGGTTTTCACTGGGATGGCCCAAAGAACGCTTTGATGCCCACACCAGTGCATGCACCCCTAACACGTCCAGGATGCTTTGGGTTACCCACAGCAACTGTCAGTTCATCCCTTGTGCCCTGAGGGATGAACTTGCCTTCCTTCCTCTGCTCGTGCAGCTCCCGCTAATCACCATCAACAAAAATTAGTAAGTAATTAAACATAACAATAATCAATATCAATCGATTACTCTAAGAGTTGATTTTTACCATTTTTGCAGTCGCCTCAGCAGTTGTGGGCTTCGATATGTCTCCCTTCTTATTTTTCCTCCCAACTATCCACATAGCATGGCGAGACAGAGGTGCGCGAGTAGTAGTAGAGGACTCTGCAGTCTCCTGAGTAGCAGTAGGCTGAGCAGACTCAGCTTGTAGTCTTTGGCGAATGCCTGCATATCCTCTTGGACCCATTGTGTGGTCGTGCACATCCAGTGCACGCCTTGCTCTTTGTGCCTCACTGAGGGCCTAGTTAGTTAGCACATCAGTTTGGTTAGTAATACTAAAGGTTAATCTGGAATAGGTGAATACATAAATTGGGAGTGGCGCTTAATACCTTGAATTCAACTGTTTTTCTTTGGGTAACAAACTCCTCCCAGTCTTTGGGGTCCAGGTAGTTCCATTGATTTGTGGCTTCCTTCTGCCTAAATTTATTTTTTAAAGAGAATACAAATAAAAATTATTAGTGTAGAGTTAGTGAAATAGTGATCAATGTCTAGAATTGGAAATCAATCAAGAACCTCTTATCAGCATCGCGTATGTAATCTCGGGTGAGATTGGTCCTATAGTTCCTTAGGACCCTCCCACAACGTTGCATCACACATTTACGATGCAACTTTTTATCCAGATCAAATATGCTCTACAAATTAAATAGAATTTCTATTAACTAGTATCCTAAATAGAATTGCAAATTAGTAATCTACAAAAATAGAATTACAAATAATAATAACTCACGCATAGTTCCTTCCATATGTGGTCTTTCTTCCCCTTAGGAACTTTATGCCAGGATTCTAGGATAGGACTGTAATGGTTGCGAGTTAGAACCCCAAGATATGAAACAAATGAGTTACGGTTCACTCTATATGGATTTTCTGCATGATCGAAATCCACAACCAATTTGGGTCCTTTACTCCTTTGCTGTATTAACTTGTTCATCATTGTGATGCCCCTCACTTTCTCAATTTTCTTTTGCTGCTCATCAAGTGCTGTAATTTCTTCAGGGGGTACATCACCAACCTAAAATTTGATAAAAAAACACACTTACATAATATGCATATAAATGAACATATAGATAGAAACCTCAAGGATATATTCTTAAAACTTACATTATCAGGCGGCGCAAGCACGTCCTCACCCTCACGGTGATCATCAACATGGTCATCATGGGAATGCTCAACCATCTAAAAGTTCACATTCAAATTATAAATTTCACATTGTAAAGTAACACTAATTGTAAAGTTCACATTCACATTGTAAAGTAATTCACACTGTAAAGTTCACATTCACATTGTAAAGTTCACATTCACATTGTAAAGTAATTCACATTGTAAAGTTCATATTCACATTGTAAAGTTCACATTCACATTGTAAAATTCACATTCACATTGTAAAGTAATTCACATTGTAAAGTCCACATTCACATTGTAAAGTTCACATTCAGAAAAATAAAACATATAAAAAATATAAACATTCATGCCTCTAATATTGTGATCTTTTATCAATTAATAATCCTTCATTGTGATCCCCGTGAACATACAAGTCATTGTGATCCCCAGCTTCAATGTTTGGTGGTGTTGGCAACCCAACTGATAATGGACTGGAGTCATCATACTTATCATAGTACTCTTCTTCATCTATAGGATCTTCAATGACTTTCAAACCGAGAGTATCATGGTCAATAACTTTGCTGCACAGACTATTGAAAAAGAAACAAAGTCTGGTGATTGCAAACTGTGCATGCTTCGGCAATATAGATCGAATTACCACGGGAAATATTTGTTGCATTAGAGTGTGACAATCATGAGATTTAAGACCTATCAACTTCATATCTTTCATTGATACCAATGTATGGATGTTGGATGAGTAACCCTGTGACACCTTAACATTTACCAAGCATTCACAAAAAGCTTTCTTCTCCTTTCTAGACAACATGTAATAAGCGGGAGGTAAGTATATTCTCCGATCGCTACTAACTACTTCTGTTAATTCTGTCCTTATTCCCATTTCACATAGGTCCATTCTGGATTTTATCCCATCTTTAGTCTTACCTGGTATATTCAACAGAGTACCGATGACACTATCACATACATTTTTCTCAACGTGCATGACATCGATACAATGCTTGACTGTCAAAGAACTCCAATAAAGAAGATCCCAAAATATTGACTTCTTCTTGAATAAATACTTGTCACTCTGTGTGGCCATACGTTGTGATCTCTTACCAAATTCATTGGTGATGTCTTTTACTCTTTCGTAAACATCCTCCCCTAATATAGGTTTAGGTGCACTTTGTTCCTCATTCCGTCCATTGAATGCTTTGCGCAACCTACGATACAAATGAAATTTTGGAAGAAACCTTCGATGACCAAGATATACAATCTTGTCGCCGTATTTTAGTCGTATTGAATCAGTGTTCTCTTCACATATAGGACACACTTTAGATCCTTTGACACTATATCCAGACGAATTCCCATACGCTGGAAAGTCATTCACAGTGCAAAACAACATAGCGTGCAAACAAAATGTCTCACTTCATGAAGCATTATAGGTCATCACACCTTCACCCCAGAGCTTCTTCAAGTCATCAATCATAGGTTCAAGATAAACGTCAATATCATTTCCAGGTTGTTTAGGGCCCGATATCAAAGACAACAACATAACGTAGTTATTTTTCATACACAACCAGGGAGGAAGATTGTATATAATAATCATAACTGGCCAAGTGATATGTTGGCTGCTCAATGTCCCATACAGATTCATCCCATCTATACAAAGCCCAAGTCTTAGATTCTTGTCTTCTTCACCGAATTCAGGGTACAATAAATCAATCTTCTTCCACTGTGGAGAATCAGACGTATGTCGTAGGATCCCATCATTATTTTTCTTAACATCTGCATGCCACCTCAAATTCTTCGCATCTATAGGATTGACTAACAAGTGTTGAAACTGTGGTATTATAGGTAGATACCACATCACCTTGACAAGAGAACCAATTTTGGACTCCCCTGAAGTCGTCAATTTATACCTTGACGCACCACATTTCAGATAATCTTTCAAATCCACATAGTCCTTTTGAAATAATACACAATCATTCGGGCATGCATGTATCTTCTTGGCCTCCATTCCCATTGGGCACAATAATTTATTTAACTGGTATGTCAAGATTGGCAGCTCGTTTCCTTCAGGAAGAATTTCTTTCAACAAAGACAACAATGACGTGAAGCTTTTTTCGCTCCATCGATTGTTAGCTTTCAGTTTATACAATCTCAACACAACGCTAAGCTTTGTAAACTTACAACATGTGTATAACAATATCTCAACATCATGCACAATGTTTCTAAACATGGGAGGTGGATCAGTGTGTTCTACCCCACAACTATCCCGCATCGCATCAACGATGTCTACTGGAACTGGTTTGTTCACATCTACGACGTTGATGGCAATTTCTTCTTCCACACAAGCACTGCTATCGACATCTACTGATTTCAAGTTTGAAATCTCTCCATGCCAGTGCCATTCTGTATAGCCTTGTACAATCCCATTGCACATGACATGACTTTTGATTTCGTCACCAATGCTGACTTTTAAGTTGTTATCGCAATGCCTACATAGACAGTAGAACCTATCTCCAGGTTGTTGCCTATGTTCCTCAGCAAATCTAATAAACTGGTCGAGACCAAAAATAAACTCGGGGGTGCAGCGATTTGGAATGGACATCCATGATCTATCCATTCTATGACCAAAGAGAAAACAAGTATATATTAGAACAAGATTAGGGTCTAGGGTTAAAAGATTAGGAATTATGGTTAAAACATTAGGGTTTAAGGTCTTATATATAATTAATGGTTAAAACATCCTAAGTGAGATTAGGTGTTAAAAAATAGTCCTAAACTGGGGACTATCCAAGATTTACTCCTAATGAGTAAATCTTAGATGGGTTTCTAGGCCAACAAATACATGTGTTGTCATTCTTATATATAATAAATGTGTACCACCTATCCCATTCTTGAACACCTAATCTCACTAGTAAGTGTATAATGTGTATTGGATTTTCAAAAAAAATTCGGCAACATTTCCCTGTTTGTTCTCTAAGTACATATGTACTTAGAGAACAACGGGGAAATGCTGTCGAAATTTTCTTGAAAACCCAATACACATTATACACTTACATCCTAAGTGAGATTAGGTGTTCAAGAATAATCCCAAACCGGGGACTATCTAAGATTTACTCCTACTGAGTAAATCTTGGACGGGTTTCTAGGCCAACAAAATATAAAACCAGTCCTTTGATCACAACCCCATTCAACACACAATTTTCTTATAAAAACACTTGTGGACAGCCATAACAACATATCAATGCTTCTCTCCAAGTAACACATTAATAGCTTATGAATGTTTAGATGCATTTATACTATCAATTCCTAGGGTTTACTTTTTTACAGTAGCAAAATATAATAGAGGTTATTTTGATCATTTTGTTACTAAAAATTGCATGTCTCTGTGTAACTTTCATAAATAACTATTATATATTAATATGATACTTTAATTGGTTGATGTTCACAGAGTCCGCTTTAGGGTCTGGACAAAGGTCGACAGTTCTACCAAATAGATCTTCTATTTTAGAGGTAATATATATATTATAAAGGTGAAAAAAGCAGTTTGAAGATATAATTTTGGAACAATTTCAGAACATGAAAATTTAGAACTATGAGACAATACATCGCTAGGGCACAACTAAACAGAAACAATAATATATTTCATAGACATGGATGTGTATCCAGTTGTTATTTTTAATCATATAGAACAGTAAAAATGTCCTCTTGGGACGTATAAATAGAAATCGGGTTTTTAACCAAGATTCCACAAGAATACTAGAGAGTAAACTATCAAAAAAGACTAGAGACAAACTAACAATGAGAAAAGGGAAAGGGGAGGAAGGACCTTCGATCCTCAAGGTCTTGGGTGGAGAAAAAACAAATGAAGTACCCAAAATCAGTGAGCAGCCAACTATCAAATTAATTTTAAACCCAATTCACTGGACGCACAGAATCAGAAGTAGGCGAATAGCCGCCTATACTAGAGTGGGACTCCAGACGGCGGAAAAAGCAAGGCATGGTCATCCACCTCCTCATGCTGCTTCTAGGCAGAGGATCGGGCAGAAGAAATCCAAAGGTAGAACAGCGGGGCTAGTCAACGGCCAACCTTTTTCCGAGCAAGCAAAAGAGAGGGAGCAAGCGAAGAGGGTACCTCTGTCAAGCGGCGGCGGAGAGCAGGTGTAGAGCGGCAGCAGTGAGAAGTGAGGGCGATCACCGGGTGTCGCACAGTGACAGCGAGTAGCAGGTGTCTAGCAGAGGCAACAGCGTGGTGGCAGCGGAGGCGAAAAGCGTGGCGGTAGCGGTGGAGGAGAAAGGAATCGCCTGACCAAAGCTCTCAATCAGGTTCTCAATAGAGAATGAAACAGAGGCAAAGGGGGAAGAGCATGGCTCGCACGGGTGCTATTAAGTTAATAATAGGTGTCGGTTATTCAAAAAAACCGACACATAAAGCTATAGGTGTCAGTTACCGCACAAAACCCGACACCTATGATCAATGATCATCGTCGGTTTTTACTAGAAAACCCGACGTCTATCTATATATGCCGACAAAAACAAAATGTTCTCGCATTCTGACCATATGCGTCGGTTTCTGTAGAAAACTGACGCCAAAGACGGGTGAAAATTTTCGCGGGGACAGCGTGCGAAAATATATCGACGTCGGTTACTGCAAACACACCGACGATAAAAATGGGCCCAATTTCTATCTCGCAAAAAACCTTTAGTCATCGGTTGTTTTTTTAACAATCGACGCCGTATGTTAAATTCTGGAGGTAATTTTTTCCATTGGAAAATTTGGATTTGGCGGTCGATTTTAGGCGTCGGTTGCTCATTGAGGAACCGATGCCAAATAAAAAGTGATACCCATGTCTAGCCACTCCTCACAGATATATGTCAGTTTGTGTAATCAACCGATGATGTATGATTTAGGCATCAGTTATTGTATACAACCGATGCCTATAAATGTGACGTTATAAGCCATTTCTGTAGTAGTGAGTTATGATTATTAAGATGTACTTTTTATGTATTTTATGCATTAAATTCATTTTTCAAAAATCACCCTTCTTCAAACCTTGAAATCAGACCTTAAAAGCATTTCTATTAGATAGATATTAATTTTTTGATTTCAAAACATGTTTATTTGTCAAATTTGGATAAGCGGATTAAAAGATATGAATTTTTCAGTTGGAACCAATCACGAAAGGACAAGTCAGAAATCTTTGAGAGAGAGGAAGAGAGAGAGAGAGAGAGAAAAAAAATACCATTTGACCCAAGATCAGGGTTGGAGATGTATAGGTAATCAAACTAGATCTTATAGAGAAGGTAAAACAACAAGAAACCAAAACCCTAGAAGAACATGGTAAATAGAGATGGAGACCATCAATTTTAAAATAGAAGCATGAGTTTTAAGCATGTAGTAAGAAATATATGAGAAGGGGGTTATAAAACTCACCTCTAGGAAGGTGGAAAGCTTCAAGCATCAAGGTTCCTGAGATAGAAAGGCTAGTTTCTCCAACAAAGCTCCTATCTCGAGCAAGAAGTACCTTCTCCACTTTAGAGGTGAAAAACCCTAGCAAAAGAACATGGAGATGAGGTGTTTAAGGGTTCTAGGTGGGGTTTCCCCATGTAAGGCCATAGTTCTAACCTAGAAGAAGGTGGGAGGAATACGAACAATATGAAAACAGGGAATAGAAGGAGGAAACTTACTAGTTTTTGTCAAAATCACCAAGAAGGAGCTTAGAAACCCTAAATAGAGCAAATTGGAAACCCTAAGAGTTTTCTTCACCAAGGTAAGCACGCTCTTTTACCCCGGGAGAGAAACTTTGTGGCCAAACATAGTAGGAATGATGCTATAAGATAGATGAAAGATAAGGTGAACAAGAGTTTTTGAATTGGGAGGTGGGAAGGGGTAGATATGGCTTTATAAAGAAGGGGTCAAGCATGAGGTGTTTATGGGACTTTCCATGTGTCCTTAGCCTAGGGCTTCATGGCCATGCAAGAGGATAGCTCACAGAGGCTTCTTGAATATCAATTGTTGGTTCTAAAAGTCCATTGAGACTTCTAAGCCATCCCCACCATCCTCCAATCAAAGAAATAACCCCATTGGTTGATATCTTTTAAAGATAAGCTCATTTATAAAGTGGGTGATTCCTAAAATGCCCTTAGAGAGAAACACCTTCAAACCAAGGTGAAAATAGGTTCCCCATGGTTCAAAATCTTGATAATGGTAAGGGAATATCTAATTATTTTATTTCATGTGATAATTTGCAAAGAAAACCTCCCAATTGGGTAAATTGCATAAAAGTCCAGACTGTACCTAAATTGTATAACTTGCACAAACAATATCCAAATTGAACCTAATTTGAAACTAAGGCTCATTTTATTATTTCAAAACACATCACAAAGTTATATTACTATTTAGAGCATTTAATTATGGTAATTAAGCTCATTAAATACATTAAGCAAGGTTTGTGGCCTTACACTTTTGGCACAAATTTATTTACCATTGTTCCACTTAAGTGGTGATTTTGCATTTTAGATCCTTAAATAAGCTTTCACTGAGGTATTTGTGCATAAACCATTCCATTGGTATAAATAGTGAATAAATTTTCACCAAACAACTATAATTTCCACTAATTAAACATCAAGGCCAAAAAGGATTGAACGGAAAGGAAAAGCTTGGAAAAGGGCCAAAAAGAGAATATGTCCAAGTTTCGGTATGTTATAGCACTCCACCCCTTAAAAAAGATTTTGTCCTCGAAATCACAAGCAAAGATAGGAGGGTGATTATGTAACATTTTATATTTAACTCCCAAGTTATTTCCTCCAAACCATAAAACTTCCACCAAAACTTCACTAACTCAAACTCCTATTTTTTTAAACTTCGGAGTTCAAATTCTTTACAGGAAACTCCTCATAGGTTTGGTTGTCATGGATCACTAAGAATTCCACTTTTATGATTTCATTTTAACATTTTTGGATTATTAGCATTATATTCATTATGACATTACATCATCCTCATTATTATGTAAAGTGTGTCTCATTATATTGAAAAGAGTTGTATTTCATTATTATGCTTGAAACCATATATATTTCTTATTTACCTCATTATGAGGCTTAGCGCAATTAGAGTTTACTCAATTATCTCAATATGCATTATTATATCTGTTCATTATCTTTAATAATTTGTTTTTAGATTCCATTATCACCTTATTGAATTATATCAGATTATTTTGTATGAAATAAGACACTTTATCCAATTTGCTACAATTAATCCAAATAATGTCACATTGATCACTTATATATATATTAAACATTGTCATATTAACTTTCTTGCTCACATTAATGTCATCATTAATGATTTTCTCATATTTATTAAGTTCTTATGATTGATTATGCACTTTTATGTGAATCCAATTACTTCCTATCCATATTGTAGTCATTATATGTATTTTAGTGGTTAAGGTGGGACATATTATGTATCAATGATTTGATTCACATAATAAGTAATGATTAGGTGATTAATTAGGTGTTCATTAGAGAACAAGGTGATATGATTTCATATTGATGACCTTATTAATCTACGATTAGGTGATTATATATCATTTATGTGTATTAAAGTATTTTATCTGATTATGAAACCTAATGTCACTAATGTATCAAGTATGTCATTAAGGATGTATAGGTTAAGCTTAGATTATTACAACCTATGGTTTAGGTCAATATGATAATTATTCTTCACCTATACATTCTTAGTATGCATTGAGTCCAAGATTAGGTTACAATTATCTTCCTCATCATATCATTAGCATTTATCGGTTTATGACATTGTCTACATCCTGCATACCCACTATAAGGTGAGTTACTGATATTATGTGTATTAAATATTCATTAGGGTTCAAACAAATGAATTACCCATTAGATGACCATTATATGTTCTTTAGGATAACGGCAAGCATGTGGGGTTACAACTATAACTTGTTTGGTCAAAACTAAGGATCCAAGAAAACTATCCTCCTTGTCATGAAGTTAGGGTTTCTAGAGTCAATGTAGCTAGATTTTGGTATGTTACATGACTCCATTTCCTTAAAAAGGATTTCATCCTAGAAATCTAACTCCCAAAACATCATCAAACCAACTACTCTCCACCCCTTAAAAGGCTTGACCTACCAAGCCAAACTAATATAGAGGTAAAGGGGTGAGTATATGTAAACCATGTATAAGATTCATCACGCTTCATTGTGCTCTCTGATTTCTTACTCAACACCAACTTCAAAGTCTAAGTTCTAGGGATAAATTTTCCAAACATGCGGTCCTATGGGACATAAGGGAACTATATTGGGTATCCATCCTTAAACAAGTTATTACACCTAAAAGACAAGGTCAACATATTAGGTTCTTAGGATTATCCAACTTAGATGCGTAAGGCTACTACTATCTATAGGCATGCTATTTTAGACAGTCAGTATCAACTCTAGCTAGGAAGGTATCATATGGATCCGGGAGTCCTCGTAAACTAAGGTAGTGGTGCGGAGGAAATTTTTTCCATCCCCTGAACCCTGATCCTTTTTAGACACCTTTGTTTTCAACTTCATGTCCTAGTAGCTACCTAACATGCTCATCACATTATGGTTAACTAAACATGTTTCTAATGTGAAACACTTATGATCCTAAATCAATTATTCATCATATCAAGTGTAGCATAGATCAATTCTAGGGCAAACATGTCACTTAAAAAGGAGTTATATGAGGCAAGGGTTCTAATTAGGGAGACAAAGTTGAAATAGTCATATTCTGACTACCACGGGCTCTGATACCATGCTATAAGGAGTGGGACCTGAGAGGGGGGATCCACTGCCTACTAAAAAAAATTGAAGAATAAAACATCCATTCTGAACACACTTAAAGGTATGCTGGAATAGGTGTAAAAGTTTCAAATTTCAATAAATCATATACAAAACAACCAAAGTGTTGCAGCAGAATCAAACAAATGACTGTACTCAATTTTCACTAAAGATTACAAAAGTACATCATAATATCCTATAAGGGTTTACATGTATGATACAACATAAGGATCTAAGTAGAGGGAAGTCCAAACTACTTCAAATCTATCTTCAAGCAACATCTCCAAGAGCTAGGTCCATGTTGGAAGCTTTGTTCTCCTTGATCATGTTCAACACCTCGATCTAAACCTGGGTGGTTGGGAAATCACCCATTAAGAGAGACAAAAATAAGGTATGTGTCAAATAATGAACAAGACCAACAGATAAAGAAATAACATGAAAGTATAGGATAAGATATCATCATAAGATTAAGAGAACAAGAGTATGAGGCATAATCAAATATATGCTTTCCATATCAAGAAAGTTTTGCATGCATGACTAATATTAACTACATTAAATAAGTAGGGTTGAGGCACGTACCAGACCTCAACCTATAGATGAGGGGAGAATTAATACATTCCCAGTCACCTACACATATTTTTATGGGGGAGAATAAGACATTCCCCAGGGCGAATTAATACATGCCCTATCTATGGGTAGTTGTACATAAGTACCACTACTATAGCTAAATAGTCGATAAAATCAACATGCTACAAAAGAAATAATGGCAAGTAAAATCATCATATCAATTAGAACATCGAAGTAGGGTACAAGACCCAAACAAAAGAGAAATAATACTGATTTAGAGGCATATATAACAAAGGATTCAATAATCGAAAATTTAGGGTTCATTAAAGCCTCATTAGGGAAATATAGGGCTTGGTTTGCAAATATCCCAACTTAGGCTTTAAGAATGCACATACATAAATAGGGATTTAACATACCTTTCTTACTTATATCAATTACTAACTTTCACAACTTTAATTAAGTCTGAGTTCCTCTTCACCAATTTTCAATGTATTAACATGTATTAGGGTACATAATGCACATTAATGTATAGAAGCCCTAATTTTAGAATTTTTTTAGCAAAACTCAGATTTAGATTCTGAAAACATCACCAATGAACTTATTAGGTTCTCCTAATTAAGAAAACATATTTTTATGTTAATTTTGGAGTTATGATGATTAAGATGTACTTTTTATGGATTTTATGCAGTAAATTCATTTTCCAAAAATAACCCTTAGTAAAACCTTGAAATCAGAACTCAAAAGCATTTCTATTAGATAGAGATTAATTTTAGTATTCCAAAACATGTTTATTTGTCAAATTTGGATAAGCGGATTAAAAGATATGATTTTTTCAATTTGAACCAATCAAGAAATGACAAGTCAGAAATCTTTGAGAGAGAGAGAAAAAAAACACCATTTGACCCAAGATCAGGGTTGGAGTTGTATAGGTAATCAAACTAGATCTTATGGAGAAGTTAAAATAGCAAGAAACCAAAACCCTAGAAGAACATGGTAAATAGAGATGGAGATCATTGATTTTAAAATAGAAGCATGAGTTTTAAGCATGTAGTAAGCAATATATGAGAAGGGGGTTATAAAAATCACCTCTAGGAAGGTGGACAGGTTCAATCAGCAAGGTTCCTAAGATATAAAGGCTAGTTTCTCCAACAAAGCTCCTATCTCGAGCAAGAAGTACCTTCTCCACTTTAGAGGTGAAAAACCCTAGCAAAAGAACATGGAGATGAGGTGTTTAATTCTAGGTGGGGTTTCACCATGGAAGGCCATAGTTCCAACCTGGAAGAAGGTGGGTGGAAGATGAAAAACATGAAAATAGGGAACAGAAGGAGGAAACTTACTAGTTTTGGTCGAAATCACCAAGAAGGAGCTTAGAAACCCTTAATAGAGCAAATTCAGAACCCTAGGAGTTTTCTTCACCAAGTACCCTCTTTTACCTTGGGATAGACACTTCATGGACAAACATAGTAGGAATGATGCTCGAAGATAGAGTAAAGAGAAGTAGAACAAGAGTTTTCAAATTGGGAGGTGGGAAGGGGTAGATATGGCTTTATAAAGAAGGGGTCAAGCGTGAGGTGTCTATGGGACTTTCCATGTGTCCTTAGCCTAGGGCTTCATTGCCATGCAAGAGGACAGCTCATAGAGGCTTCTTGAATATCAACTATTGGTTCTAAAATTCCATGGAGACTTCTAGGTTATCCCCACCATCCTCCAATCAAAGTAATAACCCCATTGGTTGATAGCTTTTAAAGATAAGCTCATTTATAAAGAGGGTAATCCCTAAAATTCCCTTGGAGAGAAACACCTTCAAACCAAGGTGCAAATAGGTTCCCCGTGGTTCAAAATATTAAGAATGGTAAGGGAATGTCTAAGGATTTTAATGCATGTGATAATTTGCAAAGAAAACCTCCCAATTGGGTAGATTGTATAAAAGTCTAGAATGTACCTAAAATTGCATAACTTGCACAAACAACATCCAAATTGAGCCAATATTGAAACTTAGGCTCATTTTATGATTTAAAAACACATCACAAAGTTAGATTAAGGTTTAGAGAACTTAATTATGGTAATTAAGCTCGTTCATTACATTAAGAAAGGTTTTTGGCCTTACACTTTTGGAACAAATTTATTTACCATTGTTCCACTTAAGTGGTGATTTTGCATTTTAGATCCTTAAATAAGCTTTCAGTGAGGTATTTGTGCATAAACCCTTCCATTGGTATAAATAGTGAATAAATTTTCATCAAACCACTATAGTTTCCACTAATTAAACATCAAGGCCAAAATGGATAGAACGGAAAGGAAAAGCTCAGAAAAGGGACAAAAAGAGAATATGTCCAAGTTTCGGTATGTTACATTAGCATAGGGCTGGTGCTGTCTCAACATTGTCAACACCTAATGCAAATGTTGTTCATGATGTTTACTGTCTTGGCTATATATCAAAATGTAATCTATGAAGACAACCACAAATTGATCAAGGAACGGTCATACACCATGTTCATCAAATCCATGAACGTTGCTGGTGCGTTGGTTAGCCCAAACTGCATAACCACGAACTCGTAGTGACCATACCTCATCCTAAAAGCTGACTTTGGTATGTCATCCTCCTTGATCCTCAACTGATGATAGCCTGACCGCAGATCTATCTTCAAGGACATTATCGCACCACACAACTGATCAAACAAGTCATCTATCCTCGACAAGGGATGCTTATTCTTTATCATGACCTTGTACAATTACTTGTAATCTAAGCACAACCTCAGAGACCCATCCTTCTTCTTCACATACAACACTGGAGCACCCCATGGTGATGTACTAGGCCTGATGAAACCTTTGTCAAGCAGTTCTTGCAACTGTCTCTTCAACTCTGCCATCTCTGTCGGTGCCATCCTATACAGTGTTTGGGCTATGGGTTGTGTACCATGAACTAAATTGATCTCAAAATCAATCTCACAGGATGGGGGAACACCTGGAAACTCTTCAGGGAACACATCCTCAAACTCCCTAACCACCGAAACTTCTTGGATACTAAGACACCTCACCTCAGTATCCACCACATGTGCCAAAAATGCCTCGAAACCTTGTCTCATAAGCTTCCTTGCCACCATAGTCGATACAAGACATGTCAAGAGAATCTTCCTATCTCCCTAGAAGATCCACGTCTCACTACCGTTGTGGCGACCGAATCGCCAAAATGTGAGTTAAACTAAGCGGAAGTGATTAACTAGCAGCAGAATTATAAAAAAATCACTAAAAATTAAAACTTTTCAGGAAGAGATCTTTAAACAATAAAACTCTTTCATAAAGAAACAAGATAAGTTGTTTACAACATGATTCGTCATTACATCTTTGTAAAATCACATCTCGAGTAATTACCACATCAATTGCTATGTTATCTGTACAAAGCAAGATACAAAAATCTCGAGGTATTAAGCCAAAATCTCAGATCTACTTTAAACATCTACGGACACTACGAAAAATATGGTCTTTAACTACAACAAAAATTTGTAGCGAAAACCCCAAAATTTGTAGCTAAAAGCGTTGGCTACATTTATCCTTACATTTATAATATATAGCTAATACCCGTGTAGCTAATTGTTTAGGCTACATTTTTTAAAGTTGTAGTTAGTTATTCCTCTCGCTACAAATTCATATGTCACCCTAATTGTAGGTAAAAATGTCCTTACACATAAACATGTAGTTTCAATTGTAGCCAAATGTATGACTACAATTCAATTTGTACCTATGATATGTAGGGAGAGATGGCATTGGTTACAATTTGTATTTGTAGTTCATGTATAGCAAAAATTAGCACTTGCTACACATGTAATTATAGCTAGTGTGTAGTGAAAGACACCATGTACTATACATACATATGTAGTGAGAGACATCATGTATCCAGTCAGTCGCTTGCCAATATAGAGTGGTTTTCAATAAGAAAACAGATGAATGTTATTCAAGATCGAGTTGTGCTTACAATGTCACCAATGATACTTTTATTTATATTTGAAAAATGAGTACACATGGGGAGGACATTAACCTGGCCCCTGTTTTACAATATGTATGGAAAAAAGACACATGTATACAATATCTTCTTCTGACTGCATCTATCCACTGCAGACTACAAAGCACAATATAAAGAGGGCTCATCTCCCTTAGTTCGTCCACATAATTCACAGTGAGTTTAACAGCCCTATGAATCTCCAATTCACAGTGAGCCCTTCAGTAATTGCAGTCTTACCAACACCAGGCTCTCCAATAAGGCAAGGGTTGTTCTTTGTTCTCCTGCCAAGAATTTGAGTTACACGCTCTATTTGCTCCTGCCTTCCAACAACAGGATCTAGCTTGCCCTGAATTTAAGATATATGTGAGAAAACATTCATTTATTAACACCATTTATATAGAAAATGATAATCAAGTGTGACGCCAGTAAATTTTAGGCTTACGTCTTCTGCCAGCTTTGTAAGATTTGTTCCATACTCCTCCAGCGTAGGCATCTTGTTCCCACTGCTTTCACCACCAACTCCATCCCCGACAGCCTCAGTACTTTCACCAACCATCCAGATAACCTGAGTGGAAAAATCAAAGATATATCAAACTTAAAACCCGCTATAATTAAAACCTATAGGCTGCGCAGAACAAATTTGAAGCTTTCTTGTGTAAGAATGTTACTTGGAAACCTAAAACCCACTATAGTTAAAATTATAGGCTGCCCGAAATAAAGTTGAAGCTTACTTGTGTATGAATGTTACTTGGATCCACACCAAGACTCTCGAGAACTCGTACAGCTACACCCTCACCCTCATGGAGAATCCCAAGAAGCAAGTGTTCTGATCCAATGTAATTATGACCTGGAAGTGGACAAGTTCCATACCTTAAAAACGCAAGCTTACATGGAGAAGATGATGACATAATATAAAAAGAAATGGCTTCAACTTGATAAGTAATTGCAGAGCAAAGTTTTATAAATATTCAGTTTAAGATGGACGTTTTGCAACCTAAGCCTTTTAAGGGTTGGTTGGGTTTGGAAACCTAAGGGAGGTTTTGACCTGTTCTCAAAACCGGATAAGTTCTTGCAAGGTAAATGAACAAGTGATTGCAGTAAGGATAGATAGTTACCGAGCTGGCGAGCCTCTTCTAGGGAGAGCTCCAAGACGCGCTTGGCATGAGGTGTGAACGGAATCTCCACAGCAACAAACCCACTCCCACGTCCAATGATCTTCTCCACCTCCACCCTAGCATCCTTCAAGTTAATACCCATGGATTTCAACACCTTAGCAGCAATCCCAGTACCCTCTCCAATAAGCCCCAACAAGATCTGCTCAGTCCCAACAAAGTTGTGCCCCAACCTCCTAGCCTCTTCCTGAGCCAACATGATAACCTTAATGGCCTTCTCTGTGAACCGCTCGAACATAGCCCTCACAACCCCTCTACTACCTCTGCCCCTGGGCAGTGAGACAGTAGAAGCAGCCACAGACTGAAAGTCCTTGGTGTGCCTTGACAAGAAGTCCACAACATTTGAGGACCGCAGACCGGAGAAGCTCTGCAACCTTAATAGCTGAGCACCTGCAACGGCCATCATCTTGGGAACACTCCTAGCTCTCCTGGACTCACGCAGTTTGCCGCGACTATTGCTAGTCACTGCCGCTGGGAGAATAGAAGATTGTACCAGTGACCTCGCCATGGTTGTAGATTGTAGTGATTTTAGTTTAGCAGCGTAACCTGCAGAAAACAGATGTCGTGTAGATTCAGTGGATGAAAATCCGATTCAAATTGAAAGTGTGATCTTGAAAAATAGAGAACAAATCAGTGAAAGTAATTGACAAAACAAAAATGCCCCACATACATGCCAGGATGAATCAACGGCCTTAGAAAGGCCAGTAACGAGTGAAGAGCAACACATAAGATCAATGAAGTATTTGGGCCCATATACAAATAACCTCAAATAACTTAATTAATTATATTAAACAGACTAGTTGATTGAAGTATTTGAAATGGCAAGATTGTTGAAGAACAAATGGGATGAGGCTTATCAGTAGTACAGTTATAATATGACAATGGAGAGCCAACCAGTCCCGAAAGTATTTGGGAATGAATCAGATGAAAGTCATCCACTCATTCCTAGAATTTCGTCCTTTATATGCTATTGTGGTGGTCAGGGTGGCTTCAGGGAGCAGCATTGTAAACACAAAATGTTGTCACTAGAGATCATCACCTTTAGAGGAGCAGTCTTTGTGAACAGATGGTATAGGAACTTTAAGAATTTGTGCAGAAAAGAATAGATAATGCAGGTAAAATCAAATGAAATTTTCAATATAAATATTATGCAGAAAATCAGTTTCGCATATAATAATTTAGAAGGAAAGAAATACAGTCATATCAAGAGTGTCCTTGCAACTCTCAGCTGCACCCAACATCATGTACCAGGTCCAAATGGCCAATGGTGTTATGGTTCAGTCAGCAACTGGGTGTGAGTCTCAGGATGAGGGTGGGATATACATAAGTGTCACAAATAAAAAATGATACAAGAACTAGAGGTTATTATCAATGTCATCATTATAAATGAAGGCAGTTGTCTTTGTAAAGATTGTTCAGATTGATATAGGCCACAGGTGAAATTGCTCGTGTTTGTAGAACATTAACAACAATATAGGATGATATGTGCGAGAAGCACATATACAATAATCCAGTCTAGTTTATAAAAGTCTGTAACTCCTCATCATTATGTAAAATTCAACTGCAATCTTGGAAAATATTTCAGATGTTTCTGTGTACAGATAATCACTCACATGAGGCCTGAACTAATGAGTGTTCTACTATCGCGATCGAATGCAGTTTAATTGTTTTCTAGTAGATCAACAAAAGGTTAAAGATATAGCCTTGAAAGACGCAGAGCAAGAAATTCTAGTGGAGTACAGACTAAAGACTAACATAAATTACAGTAACACTTCCACAAAGAATTTTGGAAGTCATATGAATGAAGCAAAAGATTTTCTGGCAGCTGCGATATCTTCAATTGACATATCAAAGCCTAATAGATCTCATCATCTGGAATCTCTGGCGATATCTTCAATTGACATATCAAAGCCTAATAGATCTCATCATCTGGAATCTCTGGGGTTAAAAATTCTCTGGGGTCCTTGCTTATCTCTATATAGCTCAATCTGGGCTTGACCTTATCAGGAACTGGCTCAAGAGGAATGATGGTGTCTTCATCAATTACACCATCTATAATCCCATACTCAACAGCCTCGATAGGGGACATGTAGTGGTCTCTAGCAGATACAACAGGAATCCGATCTATCCACCATGCCTGCATATAGTTTAACTCAAAACTAAGATGCACCTTTTTTTAGACCAGCTAGTGCAGACAATTCTGGCATTCAAGAGTTATCATCTTCCTCTGAGACTCATACTGCATATGCGACGAACAGCAGTCCATCTGCTTTGGCTTCTACGATGTCTCACCACCAGCCATCGGCACAACAACAACCTACTCAGTTATATCCACATGTTCAATTCTCACATTTTCCAAATTTCCTCCCTTACCGACAATTCATGCCTCCAATGTATGTCCCACAAATTGCTGTCCCTAATTACCGATGCACAATCCTCATAGAAACCACTGCATGAACAAAAAGTACAGTGAGTGAATGGATTAGATATTGCAGAATCATTTATCAAAACAACACAGATAGATTCTGAATATTTTTTGTGAAAGACTGAATACCGCGATTTCTATTGTAACTCAGGAATATTACTAAGGCTCCATTCTAATAATATAACTTAACCAATTTGTTTTTACTTCATTTGACTCTGTTCTGTATAACTGTAGGTTCAGAGTTATAGCGTACGATTTAGGAAGGAATCATTCATAGCAGCAGAAAATAAGATCTACAGTTTTACATGGTTTACTTGATATGGACCAGGAATGCTGGTAAAAGAAAAGTATGAAACTTGAGGGAAATGCTTATTAGTCACTTGAATGTTTCAACTACTTCAGAAAATGAAATGGTGAATAATGCAGCACCAACAAAATGAACAATGAAAAATGAAGAACAAGCACTTCAAACGTCACATACATTCTTAGCAACAAAAAGCACCACAAGCAATGCAACTGCAAAACATCCAGCAGCGATCCTTGCAGCAAGCAAGTTAGTTGATGCAAGAATCAAAACCATTCCCCAAAATGACGAGCCAAGGTCTGGTATAAAAAGGTCAAACTTCAATTGTTAGAAAGTGATTATTTACAATTCTACATAAAACAAACATCCAGAGATCTATTTTTTTCTCATTTATCATAGTGCAACAGGTCATATTTTGTAGGACATACTGACTTACATCCATCAGGAAGGATCAACCAATATATACCACCACGAGTTTGTGTGCTTCCACCTTCATCAACATGAACTTGCATGCCCTCAACTTGCGATGTGATGCCTTTGTTTTATTAGGTATAATGAAAGAATCTGTAAACTAAATCCTATATTAGGTACATTATAAGACATATTGCATATAATGTTAACAGTCATAACTTGATTATCATTGATAATTCTTACATTTGGCATATTCTAGTGATTCTAGTGAATGGACAATGGAGCACAAATTTTAAAAATCAGGATTAAGAATATGATTCCAAAGCTTACCATTCGTTTTCTTGTCCACTCATGCTTATACATGACTGAAAAGGTCTGTTGATTCCATGAACCACACATCATGATCACAACAAGTGCTTTGGTTTGGAAAAAGTGATATTAGCTAATTGATCCTTGCGTTGAATGTTATTTTCTTGTAGGGTACCTCAAGATCATCTCTCGCATGAAACAAGATCAAACTAAATATATATAAACAGTTTTACTTGTTTTATTTTCCTTCGGATCGATTTCAAGTATCACATGTAACTAACATCATGATGAATGAAAAAGTTAAAATAAAAGGTGTTGAATCCCTTACCATGGATGACTTTGGAACAATTAAAAGATGCCTAAGGGCAACTTCTTGGACTAGTATAAGTGCTTTTGCCAATGACATTGTCTCTACAGCTGTGTAAGGTGGAGTGTTTGTGAAGGGATGCAAGTCAATGAACATTTCCATCTCCTCAGCAATTAGTTCTATATCTTCTATGTGTCCAATGACATTGTCTCTATGACAGAAAATCCCTGATGCCCAGGAGTCTTTAAGACATGGACTTACAACCTTTTTCAACACCTTTGAAGAATTGGTGTGGTCCAGTCACAACATCACTAGTAGTTAGTTGCCTCATGTAAGGTTCTGCATGAGATTCCAGGTAGGAAAGACCCTTTTGTTTCACGATCAAGTCATAGATATTGGCATTGAAAGAGTCGGCTACAGTATAAAAATTGAGAAACACCAACATAACAAGAGGAAGCAGTAACAAGTTATTTGTTAATTCTAGAATAATGACACAAAGGGAGACTGTCATCCACATTAATCCACCCAATAAAGAGGCAGCTTCAAGAACTGCAAACAGACCATGATCAAGACTTGACTTCCCATTTACATGCCAATAAATCGTCCATATGTTGCACTTGTCAATATAACGGGCACAGGGAGGCGTGAAGAAAATGATTTCACAACCTCTGGGGTGATAACCCCGAGGAACTGGAAACAAGAAAAGATACAAATGCCTAGTTGGAAAGTTAAATGGTTTTAGAATTTCTGAGCAGATGCTTCATTATGATGACAAAATAGCTAAATTTTTTAAAGTTTAAATTACTGACTACAATAAGCATAACCAACAGGTGGATGAGAAAGACAAACCAATACAGGAAGAAGCTACTAATCATTGGCAACTATTGGAAAAATATGTTAAAAGTTAAATGTCATGCCACATACACAATATAAAGGAAAGGGATCTGTACTGGCCATTGGATTATAAGAGACTATACATCCATATGCGTATCAAACATTAGCATGAATAACATATGCGATCTTCAACCAGAACCATACATGCCACTTGTTCAGTAACTATAATAACAGGGCAATCATTTGATGCATGGGAAATAGATAGCGAATGATCTATAAGAATTTTTCCTTTGAATTTAAAATCAAGACAATGAAATAATGAATGGTACTACAATATGTGTGACATCCACATTTATTGAAAACCAACTAAATATAATAAAGAATGGTTGACTTCTATTTTTACTAAATCCTATGGATTCATATGATATGTGAATCTCTATGTTGATCAAATGACTGCTACTCTTGGTTTCCACGTCTCCAAATGGTTCACCTACAATGATGCATAAATAGTTAAGAAGTGCACTTTTAGTATTGAGATTAATTTATAAAATGTTACCTGACAATGAGTAATTTCTTTGGCCAAGCTATCACTGTCCCAATTACATCCTCAATGACTTGGTGTTGACCAAAAGGCCTAATCAACTGCTCTTGAGGTTGGATTGGTACAGTAATGGAAACGGCAGCAAATGAGGACCCCAACAGTGCTCCTCCTATGACATAAGTTGGACTTGTATAAGTAACGTGTCCTCGTGCTACAATTGAATTCCCATCCTCAAAACTTAACAAGGAAACAACCTTTAAATTTATAAAGTTTGTATCAAACATTGTTTATACCTAAAAATCAGATTGAAAAAATTAATCAATAAATGTTTGGATATAATAACCTGTCCTTCGGTAATGGGTGTTTTACTACTCGATTGATTTGGTCTGGGTAGTCTTTCATTGGTGGTCATTGTGATATTCTACAAAATAAATAGTTTACTATAAGAAAATAAATTTTATTATGTAATCACATTATAAAAATTTGAAGATTTACCTCGTTCGGCTGAAACGAAGCACTCAGGTTAGAATTTCTCAGCATCATAGCTTCAAGATTTTCAAAATTTTTCTTCATTTCTAACAACTCCTTTTGTTGAGCCTCGTGTATCTGGGTATGAGCATCAACAACCAGTTCTAAGTCTGTGATTTTATTTTCATATACATTATGAGACACATGAATCGCATGTTTCACAAGAATCTTCTTTGGGCCCAAAATATGATCAAATATCTCATCTTCATCGAGATTTTCATCATTACTTGCAAGTGCCACATTCATCTTGTCCTACATATAATATTAATGAGAATATTTTCATTAAATAAAAAATAAATTTGTTAAATGATTGCTTACAATAAATTCTGTAGATTTTGCATCCACAGCAGTACCATCCTTCTTCAAATGGGTGGCCTTAAACAAGTCTAATCTGCTAACATTGCCACTATTTTTCTTCTCTTGTAACTGTTTGTAACAGTAGCAACATATATGAGCATAGTAGTAAGAAAGTGTAATGCATATTTCAACCAGAAGATAACTCACATTAGCCTTCACACAAGCATACGGCGTTGATCCCGATGTATGTCTTGTCGTTACGAACTTTCTGCTCATAACGTTTTTAGCACTCCTTAACTACATAAAATGCATTATAATATAATTATATGCAATATACACTATTAAATTCTACAAAATTAAGGAATAAATTGTTTTACCTTTCCATCGTCAAAATCCTAAAAATTCATAAGAAATTTCCATTGATCAGGATCAACACGGGAGGGGCAATCATTAAGTCGGTCAGATTTTTCTTTGTGCCGCATGTAGTGGTTTTTTTTAACATCCGCTTTGAAGTTTCTCCAACAATCCCTCACTGTTAGCAAAACTGAATTCTTCCCCTTTATGTCGATAACAAACTTGGTCTGTAACAAAAGAATAATTTTTAAATAAAAAATTCATAACATTGTATTATATCTCTAAGATTAGAATTACCTCCACATAATTCCATATAGCGGTTTTGTTTTCCATAGGTACTTGTCGCCAATCAAGATAGTTTAATGGTGCAAGATCAGAATTTCTAGCAACAGTTCCCAAAAAGGAAGATAGGTCATTCTGATGTGGCCCTATTGGATCTCCATTCTCATCCAAAGTAATTGGAAGCTTTTTATCCCCTGTCTTACCCCATAATCGGATACACTTAGAATAGCCCCTTGTTTTTTTATTTGTATCTCCCCCTACAAAATCATGAATATGATGCAAGTATTTACAAGGATATACATATTATACACATATAATTAAGTATTAGTTTGTGAAAAATATAATGCATCTTCGTATCTAAATTTTGTTACCTTCACTCTGCCCAGGATCAAAAGTAGGAGACTCAGCAACAAAATGTTGATCATTATCTAATTTATCAATTTCAACCTCTTGATTGTTACTGACATCATTTACCAAACGTTGCATACTTGCTTTTATAGGCACTCCTTGATGACTTTTTTTTCTAAGTGTCTTTTAGAATGACTTTCTTCTCTAGCAATATTTGAGTTTGCCACCACATGACTTTTACCAACGGCACCAACTTCATCATTTGACACAGAAGATTTTTTTTCTTTTGTAAGGTTCAAAGAAGAACTTCTATTGTTATTTGCAGCTGATCCCGCCACGGTTTTACTATTTCTAAGTCCTTCTTTTGCATTTAAACACCCCCAATCAGCATTTATCGAGCCAAGATACCCTCCTTTTGGTCTTTTGGAAGTACCTGCAACTAAAATGATGATATGAGCGGTTCTAAGAAAGATATTCAATGATGTAATTTTTTATTTTACATGTCATACTCCCATGAGTTAATCCTTCATTGCAGACATCATCAGTAAGTGGAGACAATAGCTGACTGCGTCTTTTCATTCTCCTAAATAGACAATTGATATCAAAAATATTCAATTACAAACTGAAATCATGGCATACATTCTCTAATTGTGTTCCTTAAATAAAATTAAAAATTTCAATAATATTTTAATTTTGCTGATGAAGCCAACATCCAACAAGCAAACTCATTAAGCAGATTAACCCAAATATATAATTATGTAAAAGAATAAATGATCATTTTATAAATAACGGGATAACATGAGTGTTTCTAGTAATTGACCCAACTAATAAAATAAAAAGAGTTACATAAGATCAATGATGGGGATCATGACCCTCTTCATAAAAGGTCACACCCTCCATGTATTCTCTGACTAAATTAACGTCATCACAAACGTCACTTAATATATCTTCCAAATCACTTAGAGATTTATCTTCTGACAAGAAGGTTCCATCCATGAAATTATCATGAAGCTTCTCCTCCATGTCATAAGTATCACGAGGTGTAGTGTGCACAACAAAGTTCCAATTTTTTTGACTTATGTCTTTCACATAAAACACTTGTGCTTGGGAGGCCAATGCAAATGGATGATCAGTTACATCAATATGTTTTAAATTGACCATTGTGAAGTCATTTTCAGATTTTTTGATGCCTCTGTTTGCATTGACCCAGTCACATTTGAACAATACAACTTTGAGTTGCTCGTAATAACTGATCTCAAAAACGTCCCTTAACACCCCATAGTACGTAACCTGACCCGTTAGAGGATTTTTGTCCTTAGAGCTGGCAAAACTTTCGATCTAAGCGTTCACCATAATTCCACTATTTTGTGTTTTCCTCCCGCATTCTCGATCCTTGGTGCGAAATCTATAACCATTTGTTACATATCCCGCATATTGCATCGTCATTTGTTGCGGTCCTCGAGCCAACACTAAAAGGTTTGGAGACACAGTTGTCAACTTTTCCTTCTCCTCAATCTGAAAATATTATGAATTTTATTATTTATATATTTTTGTTATTTTTCTAATGGAAATAACTTATTTAAACTTACATGTTTCTTAAAACATTCATTGAAACTGTTCATATGAAGATTACTGATTTCCCATTGTCGTGCACGTGGCTTGATTTTCTTCAAGTATCGGATGTGCTCCCTGCTAACAGACACTTGTGACACACCTAGACGTAAATATGGAAGTACATTGTGAAAAGTAAACAACGATCTTACTTCACGTATGGATCAACTGCATCACAGTTTGCCAAAATATATTGATGCGCAGCTTTGAGCATTGTACTATCAAGCATAATAGGAGTCTTCTTTCCTAGACGATTCCCTTTATGAAATAATATAGACCACTCTTCATCATTATCCATATCTTCATCTTCCACATCATTTCTAGACAATTTAGTGAACCTTGTCTCAACTCCTGAGAGATATCTCGAACAAAATGTTAAGCATTCATCTACCAAGTAACCTTCTGCTATAGAAGCTTCTGCAGCAGCTTTATTTCGCACATATCTTTTTAAATTTTACAAGTGTCTACATTAATAAGAAGATAAAACTCTGTAAGAACATCACATACAATCGGATGTAAAGTCTGAACAAATTTAATTGTTAGAAAGATTACCTCTCCACGGGGTACTTCCAACGATAGAATATCGGTCCAGCTATCTTCACTTCTCGTGGAAGATGAATGACCACATGCTCCATCACATCAAAGAATGATGGTGGGAGAATCTTCTCTAGGTTACAAAGAGTCACTGCTATTCTGGATTCCAACTTCTCAAAAGTATTTGGATTTATGACTTTAGAGCAAAAGTCTTTAAAAAAATTGGACAAGTCAATTACAACAGATCTAACATTTTTGTTGGGCAACGCTACTTGTAAAGCTAATGGGAGGAACTGTTGCATCAATACATGATAATCATGACTCTTCAATGCCATCAACTTTCTTTCTTTGACGCATGCATTTCTAGCTATATTAGAAGAATACCCATCAGGAACTCGAGTAGACTTCAACAGCTTACAGAATAATTCTTTTTCCTCCTTCTTCAAAGTAAAACATGAAGGCAGGATGATTTTTTTATTTCCGTCCTTGATAATGTGAAGTTTATTCCTTATGCCCATCTCTTCGAGGTCATATCGAGAATTTTTAGTGTCCTTTGACTTCTCCATTCCTAGCAGTATGTGAATCAAACTCTCACATACATTCTTTTCTATGTGCATCACGTCAAGATTATGACGTATAAGGTTATGCTTCCAGTATGGCAGCTCAAAAAATATACTTTGCTTTCTCCAGTTGTACGGTAGATTATCTACATCTCTAGTTTGATCTAGAACTTGACTTCCAGACAACATCTTAGGAGCACTTCTAAATTCTTCTTTTTCGTCAAATGAAGAAGCATCTTTACGAAATTTATGATCCATTGGGAGGAACCTCCTGTGACCCATGAAACATGCTTTCTTACTATATGGTAGTCTCCATGAGCACGTATCTTTGTTACAGAAAGGACATGCAAGATACCCACTAGTTTGCCAACCAGATAGATAACCATATGCAGGAAAGTCTCTTATCGTCCACAGTAAGGCAGCATGCAACTTGAAAACCTCTTTACGATCAGCATCATAAGTATCAACACCAGCTTCCCACAGTTGTCCATTCCGGGTTGAGTTGGACCAGGAATAATCATCGACAGGATAAAATTGGGAGACTTCATGCACAACCATGGTGGCAAGTTGTACGGAATCAATACGATGGGCTAAATGCTATATGATAGACTCATGAGGCCAAAGGGATTAAATCCATCGGAAGTTAATCCAAGGCGAACATTGCAAGAATCAGAAGCAAACTCAGCATGCATATTATCAAATGTCTTCCATGCTGGAGAATCTGCTGGATGTCATAGAATCCCATCCTTGGTACGACTTTCATCGTGCCACCGCATTAGGGGTGACAATTTCGAACACATGAACAATCTCTTCAACCTAGGAGTCAAGGGAAAGTAGCGCATGACTTTACAAGGAACTCCTTTCTTGTTCGTACGAATGTTTTCTACACCAGCTTTGTCAATTTCGATTTCTTTATATCTAGAAGCACCACATTTCGGACATGAAGTCTTATCTGCAAAATCCTTTCGATACAAAATGCAGTTATTTTTGCAAGCATCGATTTTATCATAGTCAAGTCCAAGGTCCCTGATTATTTTCCTGAATTCATAATAAGAGCCGGGCAACGTCTCACCCTCTGGAAGCAGCTCCTTCAAAAGCTCAAGCAGCTCAGAAAATGACTTATTACTCCAATTATTGACACATTTTATGTGAAACAACCTCACAACAGTGTACAATTTAGAGTACTTCTTACTTCCAGGGTACAATTCATGTGCAGCAATCTCTAACAGTTTGTAAAATTACTCAGCTTCCGCGTCATCAACAAATACAAATCGATGGTCATCGTCTTCCATATTCTCTCCATCCTGTGATACACCATACACATCGAGCAACATGTCTCTCATGTCATCTTTGGACGTGTCATTTTGTATTTGTGAATCCTCAGAGCTATCAGATGAACCCTCATCGTGAAAAATCCAATTTGTGTAGGTGGTCAAGAATCCATTCCATAACAAGTGTTCAGTTGCGACTTGCCGATTCTGCCTATGCACATTTAAGCACTGCTTACAAGGACATAAGATAGTACCATCCCTGTTGGATTTTGAAAATGCATGCTCCATAAATTTAACCACCCCAAGTAAATATGTCGTGCTTGTTCTGTGTTCCTCATGGATCCAACTTTTATCTATCATGACTACCTATAACAATTAAGAAAAAAAGGATAAGAATACAAAGTATTAAAAATCGTTACATAACTTAGTTTCAATAAGGTTTAAGAGCTCTTTCTCAGATCTTGGGCAGAGTTTACCCGGACCAGTAAGAAATTGGATTTTCAAATTCTGAGGACAGATAGTGTCACATAGGCTAGTCCAACCTATACCAATGAAGAAAGCATTAGCTACTCATTTTCCAAAGCTATCCCACTTGTTTAACATTGTAGGGAGATCTTATATACATATTGATACCATTACATAGCTTGCTTTTCCACTTTGTTAAAAGAATATGTTGTAAATTCTATCAAAATATAATACCTGGAATTTACTAGGAATTTAAATAACCATCCTTTTGTTTAGAAACAATACAACACATAAATAGAATCATCAGAATATAGTAAATACCAAATAAGCTCTACATAACAGACATAACTTTAATGCTATATAATCTAGTCCTCATACGGAATTATGTGAAGTACATGTATCTTGGTCCTAACTATTTTTCCATTCCTAGTAGTTTTGCCACAACTCTCCCTGGTTCATGGGCCCTCTGAACTATCAAAATGTTGATTGTCATATTCAGTTTTCTGTTCCAGTTTTGACATCATCATAACTCATCAATATAATCTAGGTGTTTACGGCATTGCTTGAAAATTGCTTCCCTCTTCTCCTCTCGAATACCAACCCATCTCCCTTATTCTAGCTTCGGACTTCATGGACTTCCAATACCTGACTTCATAGACTGCCGAAGAAGGGGCAATGTAAGGATTAACCAAAGAAAAATCAAACGCAGAGAGGAGAAAGACATGGTGGACGCAACTAGCTCATGCACTCCCCCCTCCCCAAATTCCTATTTTTATGATTTCTCGTACCCGCCAAATCACATAAAAAATACAAACATAGGACTCGCTCCCCATTCTGGAACCCCCATGCCCTATTGCCGATAACGTGAGGATTACAAGAAGCACTCGCTACATATAAATTAATTGTAACTGGAGCAATCGTAAAATAAATGAAAAAAATAAAATATGGCTCAAAAGTCCATCTTCCTATGTTAGCAAATATAACAGCCTATTTCCAGTAGCTCTCAACAAAACAATCAATTAAGTCATTGTTGCAAATATAACAGCTCCAACACCAAGATAGTCGTATATATAGCAGCTTAAATACCAAGAAATGACAAAATTATGTTTTGAGATGCTAAATCATATGTCGTTTCCCTTTAAATTCAGATTAGAGAAGCTTTTATGTCAAAAGTGTGTGAAGATTTTAAATTGTGCACTGTAGTAATATACAGAGGGTGAATTACCATCTTGTCTTTAAAGGGAAAAATTATCCCAAGCAATTATCAGTCTATGAGTTCCCATATTCTACATAGAAACTTGTTTTACATCAGACCACTATGTCACTAACTTCCCGCCATCCAAGGGATCTAATACCTAAGCCCAATAACAAATACTGGAGACAATATCCACAAGTGCACACCTACTAGAAGAGGATCTCTGGATCCATTCATGATTCTTCACATACCACACTCAACAAAGCAATCCAGAGCATAATAGTTTGATTATCAATTGTGTCCTAAACAGTGGATTTACCTCAGACTGCAGGGGAAGAAGCGGGCGCCGATGGAGGAGGAATAGGGCGCTGGTGGAGGAAGCAACTACGAATGCTCCGATAGAGATAGCAACTGCGGAGGGCGCCGAAGGAGGAAGCCACTGCAGAGGGCGTCGGCAGAGGAACCAAGGCCTAGTTTGGGAGAGATTTTTCAGACTACGACATTCGTATATAGTCGCAGCTGTATTATATTTATAAGGCGGTAATAGCAAATGCTATGCTATTCGGATTTAATAGTTAAAAGTAGCATTTACGAAACACGTCAATTATGACGGCTTTTCTAATCACTGCGTTTCCACCGTGTTGGAGCTTACGGGAGGAGCTCAGATACATAATTGTTGCAGGAAGAATAATGTAACCAATAGACTGAAATACCAACCACACATGATTTATGTATTGAATACATGTAGTCGGAAAAGTAGGATGCAAACGGCCCCCAATTACAGAGGACGCTGACGGAGGAAGCACCTACGGAGGGTGCCGGGGGAGGAAGACTTGCGGAGGGCGTCCACGGAGGAAGCTGTTGTGGAGGGCATCGACGGAAGAACCCAACTGAAGGAGGAATCACCAACGGAGGGGGCCGGGATAGGAATCACCAATGGGAGTCGGAGGGAGGGCAGACAGGCATCGATCAGGAAGTCAAGGCACTTGGGCGATTGGGGGCCTGGATGGCTTGGCGTCGGCAGCAAGGGAGGGCGTCTGCTTGAGTCAGGACAGGGATGAAGTCACCACAGACGGTCAGGCACAATGTCGTGTGCGGGAGAATGGGCGCAGCATCACGCCGGGCGTCGATGGGGGGGGCGGGGGTCGGGTGACGATCGGGAAAAGAAATTGGGAGGGGGTTAACTGTCGGGTGTTTAGTGGGGTGTTTAGTATATGGGGGTACATTTCTTTTGCATACAATTGAAATTAATGAAAATGTGTAGCTACATCTTATTTACAGAGGTGGCTACAATCATTTTAGCTATACAAATAAATTTTATAAGTAAAAATGGCTCTCGCTACATATAAATTAATTGTAACCGAAGCAATCATAGCTAAATCATTGTTTTTTTATAGTGGGACTCCTAGGACCTGAGAGTACAAAGACGATACATAAGACATACTATCTACAAGACTTGACAGACAGTGTCTCCACTTGAGAATCACTACTGTCCCTGATGTTACTGCTGCTGCTGCTCACCCTCAGATGGGTTCCTCTGTCCTCGGCGTCTACCTAAAAAGTCAAAACCCACGGGGGTGAGACAATTTGAATAATTGTCCCAGCGAGAGTTATAACTCTCCACCAGAAGCTTTGTTATTGCCATAAAGGAATAACAATAAGCAATAGAACTTTAAACATTCAACAACAGGTTTAAAATTAAGTAAAGTAACATTCTCTTAGGCAATCATTTCAATTATAACTTAATTGAATATCAAGGTATATCTCAATAAGGAATATGAAGAACATGTATACTAGTTATTCAACTAGAATATTCTAAACAATGTATCATCAATCATTATTTCTCATAGTTCAACCTAAGCAGTTATGCTACATGGCTGATTATGTTTTTCAAACATTATTATGCCCTGAGGAGATGAGTTACACCTCTCATACTCCAACCGACCATTACAAAATCGCAATTGGTACCATACATAGGTCATCAGAAGAGCCAGATTCCTATGACCTCATATTCCTCAGTCAGTGTGAGGATCAACATGCAGGACATCTCGTGTCTCTGCTATAATATCTTTCCAGGGTATTCTGGAAACTTTGCTATTAGAATTACAGTGGCATTCTGTACTCGCTTCGCCATCGAGGGATTTGTTGTTTATCTCACACTGATGCGGCATTAACAACATCATCGGGAGATTAGTGATATATCATACCGGTATAAACATATAATTAAGGAATGAGAGATTAAAGTACATCTCACATCAATCCCTACATTAGAACATAAGGATATTCACATCCATAACCCCAACATACTCAAAAGTATGTTCTCTAGGAGTTCCCTTAGGAAAACATGTTTCACCATCATTAAACTACTGGCAATGATGGATATATGATCAGGGATCTACATGATATCATTAAACTTGATTATTTAAGTACATTAGGGCATTCTTTTAGGATCAGGCATGTTTTCAAACATAAACCAATAAGACAATTACTATAAAGAAGGAGTACTAATTGTATCAAGTTCATATCACATTTATTAACATTAGAAGTCAATCCCTAACCATATCATCATTGTGATTTCAGGAATATGGGTATTCAAACCCTTAGATCATCAAACACTTGTTACCAAGTGGCATACTATCATCAAGTCATTTAACAACATGACCTTGATTGTAACAATACAAATACTTCTCATGGCTCATACAGTATATCAATTTCATATGTTACTTTTCACTAGGCAACATATTATATCATTACTTTCAAAGCTTATAAAGTTCTATCAATGAATATGGCATCATGACCCTTACCTGGCTATGATCACTTCTATATAAACACCTGCATAACTAATACAATCGATAACTTGCACATTGTATCTATGCCAGCACAATATAAGTTCTTTTCCAATTACATATAGAACACCACGGCCGTGTTATCTTGCACGCTCGTGCAAGAATAAACCACCACAGTCGTGCTACCTAGCACGGTCGTGTTATAGACAAAAATACCATGACCGTGTCACATCACCATGGCTGGTTTCTAGGGTTAGGTTTCCTTTTTAATTCAATTAGGGTTATTCAATCCCTTTAACTTATAAAGGCATAATGATTACTTATTCCATAATCTGGTATAGAGTGTCATGCTTAAAAGCATAACCCAAAAATTAGGGTTTATTGTTCATATCATCGCATCACCCTAGATTAGGTTTTACTATTCACATTATATTACATTACCCTAAATTAGGGTTTACTATTCACATTACAGTGAATTAAGATCATACCAACATTATGTATGAGGATTACTTCCATTAATGCCCTCAAATTAGGTTAAGATTTATTAACCATCATAATTAGGGTTTCCATGATCTCACTATAAAGGATCATACCCTAGTTAGATGTATTCATACATATTGAAAGCTTGTTACTTGATTCTCATTTATATGAGGAGTCTTCTCTCTCCTCTTACTATTAGATGATGTTTACATCACTCTTGATTAGGTTAAGTTAAATCAACCTTGATAACATAAGTCATGCCATCACCATTATGGTCATTAGGGTTTGCTTGATCAAAGGGTATTAGTCACACTATCCCACTAAGGGTACTTTTGTAATGTTCACCATTGATCATAACATGCATCAACCCACTAATTACTTGATCCCTTAATCACTTTAAGTACCTTTAGGGTTTAAGTTAATCAACTACTAAACCATCTTGACCACTAAGACATCAAAAGTTCTTGACCTTAATAGACCCCAAACGGTTTTGCACTTTCAACCTCCAAATGGTTTTGAAACCGTTTGGTCCCTTTGACTTTTGAAACTGCATGGCAAGGTACACCCTCAAGACCGTTTGCCCTAGGTGAGGTGAAGACCGTTTGGTCTCTTTGACCGTTTGGCCAACTTTGACTTTTGAAACTGCATGGACAAATCGATCTTGAAACCATATGGTCATCAAACGGTTTGGGATCATTTGGTCCCAAACGGTCTTGAGACCGTTTGGTCCAAACCACCTCAAAACCGCATGGACCAAAAAGTGCCTCAACCTATCCGATTGAGTTAGGGTTTCTAAGGTTGAACCCCTCAATCGATCATGCAATGATTAGCCACTTATCAATTGAGTCAATTAGGTCAACCCTCAACTGATTTGACCCTCAATTGACCCTCAATTGATCACTAATTAGGGTTTGGATTGATTGGGTTAGGGTTTGGAATCGATCACCCTTCAACATGCATCAACATGAGTCTAATTGATGTTGAACCTATTGAACCATCATTCGATTGGGTCATGACCTGACCCCAAACAGTCTTGGGATTGTTTGGACATCCTCCAAACGGTATTGAGACAGTTTGCCCGTTATTTTATCAAAAACCAAGTCATTCACTTAAGGGTTGAACTCTAGATTTGGTCACAAAATCAGCATTTAATTACTCAACAACTTGATATGATTGGACCCTCAATTGGTCAACCCCACTTAACCCTAGACCTCCAAACGGTCTTGGGTGATCGCCAAACGGTCTTGAGACCATTTGGGTGATCCCCAAATGGTTTTGAAACCGTTTGGGCCACTCAACCCAAACTTCAACATGATTGCATTATTGAAATCAGCAATAAACCCGATTAGGGTTTAGGTGACTAATGAGCCTTAAATTGGTGATTTACTTGGAATTAGATGATGATTTTTGGTGGGTGATTACTCCATAATGTGTACAACAGATCTCCAAATGGTCAACACCTGGTCAACCCATCCAAACGGTCTTGGACCGGTTGCTTCCCAAACGTTCTTGTGAAACCGTTTGCTTTCAAACGGTTTTGCAAACCGTTTGAGCAAGAGGTGGGAGACCGTTTGCTAAAGAAAGTTTAGGATAAACTTTGGAAATAACGTAATCATCTTATATCTCAAGAACAAGGACTGTTCTTCATGGAAACGTTTGCAAGAACACTTAGAAGTGTCTAAGGAAGGAGATTAGGCAACATTTTCATGAAAGGAAGATGCATAAGCAAAACTTAAGGGTTAGAGTTATAAAACCCACCTTTAGGACTGATCCAGAGCTCCAAGATTCTTAGATTTAATGGTGGATTGAGTTCCAAAGGTCGTCCAAGGTCCGTTCCTCAAGATTTGGATGGAGAAGATGGCTAGAAAGAAGAGTTGTGTAAGGAAAACTACTAAACCAATCTTGTACTAGGGTTTCCTCCATGAATTCGAGCTAGGTGATGGTCAAAATTTACCCAAACCAGCTTGGTCATCTTCCTCTACTCCTGAGATTCTCCTTAGTCGGCCAAAGAAAGAAGATAAGTGAAGGAATGAAGGGAAACGATCCCTTGCTTGTGGAAAAAGAGTTGCTTATATATTTTTGGGTATTTTCAAGGCAAAGAGGATTATTTTCTTTATTTGTAAACTATATTCACCAAGCCTTTCTCCACTTTCTTGTCCACGTTTCTCCCTTCTTATCCCATGAAAAACCCCTCTCTCAACCAAGGTTAAAGAAAAAAGGAACCAAACACCTTACTAAGTTACTTATATAAAAGGGTCATTTTGCTTAAAACTTGGCTATTTAGATATAAAGGTTATCTTTCTTATTTGATTACTTAAATGAGGTGCCCTCCTCATTTTATTTGCTTTACTTGATGCCAAGAGTCATGAGAGATACTCTAAAGGGTATATTGTACATGTTGTACCCTAAGTTTTGGGTAAATTGCACTTTACGCCAAAACTAGGTTTTAAAGCACAAGGATTGCTCTACAAGCTATATCTTGGTGCCCAAGTTTGGAGAATACATATCACTACATCATATTCATTCTCATGATGTCTTAACATCATAGGAACATATTAACATGTGCAATTTGCAAGTTAACCCCTCTAATTGGGTAATTTGCACATTAGTCCATATTTAACAAAACAATATTACAACATTGTTCAAAAAGGACAGAAATGGAAATATATGTTCCTCAGAAGCTTTAATTACATATCAAAAGATAACCAGAATCATCTAATCACATATTTAAGAAAAACACCTAGGGTTAGTTCATAACCCAGGTCAGGGATGCTACAAATTATCCACCCCTTACAAGGATTTTGTCCCCGAAATCAACAAAACATATTAAGAGAAAAGAGCAGGGTATTTCCTTCTCATCTCTTCCTCTAGTTCCCATGTGGCTTCTTCAACACCACGGTGATTCCAGAGGACTTTCACAAGACTTATGTCTTTCTTTTTTAGCTTTTTAATTCTTTTATCAAGGATTGACATTGGTCCTTCCTCATAAGATATATCATCATTCAATTCTACTTCCATAGGTTACAGAACTGATTATGTATCAGGGTGACATTTCCTCAGCATAGAAATGTGGAACACAGGGTGTAACCTCTGTAACTCTGGTGGTAACTCTAGCTTATAGGCTACTCTTCCAATCCGTTCAATGATTGGATAAGGCCCCATAAACCTAGGAGCTAACTTCCCTTTCCTTCCAAATCTCAGAACTCCTTTCCAAGGTGAGACTTTGAGATACACTATGTCTCCAACCTAGAATTCTAAAGGTCTACGACGCTTATCAGCGTAAGACTTCTACCTATCATGTGCAGTTTTTATCTATTGTTGTATTACTTTAATCTTTTCTGTGGTATGCTACACAAGATCAGGACCTAACAACTAATATTCACCAGTTTCATACCAACATAGGGGTGATCTACAATGTCTACCATATAAAGCTTCATAAGGTGCCATGTCAATGCTATGTTGATAGCTATTGTTGTAGGCAAACTCTATCAAGATTAGGTGTAGATCCCAACTCCCTGTAAACTGAAGAACACACACTCTAAGCAATTATTCCAAGGTATGTATAGTCCTTTCTGATTGTCCATCAGTCTGAGGATGAAAGGTTGTACTAAACCTTAACTGTGTGCCTAAAGCTTTGTGAAGTCACTCCCAAAAATGACTCGAAAACTGGGGACCTCTGTCAGAAACAATGGTGACTGGGATTCTGTGCAGTCGCACTATCTCATCAACATACAATTGTGCCAGCTTCTCACCAGAATAGGTTGTTTTGACAGGTAAGAAGTGTGCTGTCTTTGTCAACCTATCAACTATATTACCCAAATGGAATCATGCCCTTTGCTTGTCCTGGGTAGGCCAGCAACAAATTCCATGGTTACATGATCCCACTTCCACTGTGGTATGGGCAAAGGTTGGATTGTTCCTACATGCTTCTGGTGTTCAGCTTTAACCTGCTGACACACAGGACACCGCATAACAAATTCAGCAACATCCTTCTTCAAACCAGGCCACCAATACATATCTTTCAAGTTTCGATACATCTTGGTGCTTCATGGATGCATAGCATACATCGAAGAATGAGCTTTTTCCAAGACTAACTTTCTCAAGTTATCCACTTCGGAACTATCATCCTACCATGATAACAGGCTACTTGGTTATCTGAGTCATGGAAACCATCTCATTTCTCATCACCATACTCCGATCTGATCTGTTGAACTGCAACATCAACTTGCTGTGCCTCCTTGATCTGCGCTCTCAGAGTAGGTTTTATATGCATCTCAGCTAACAACCCGACTAACAATGATACTTTCAATTGTACATTGTCTTGCCTTAAGGATATAAGCATATCCCTCTTAGAGCATACCAAGGAGTTTAGTTGTGCTCTATCTAAGGCTGGTGTTGCTGATTTCCTACTCAAAGCATCAGCAACCACATTGGCTTTCCCTGGATGGTAATCAATTGTACAATCATAGTCCTTGATTAACTCCATCCAGCGGCGTTGCCTCATGTTAAGCTCATGCTGAGAAAAGATGTACTTAAGGTTCTTATGATCAATGAAAATCTGGAATGTCTCTCCATAGAGATAGTGTCTCCAGATTTTCAAGGCATGAACCACAACAACTAGTTCTAGATCGTGTGTCGGATAATTCTCCTAGTGTTTCTTAAGCTGTCGGGAAGCAAAATAAATCACTTATTTATCCTGCATCAACACACATCCAAGTCCATTCTTGGAGGCATCACAGAAAACTATATATCCTTTTCCTTGCTCAGGTAACACAAGAACAGGTGCACTTGTCAGTCTCTTCTTCAGCAGCTGAAAAGATTGTTGACACTTATCACTCCAAACAAAAGGAACATCCTTCCTGGTCAACTTAGTCAAGGGTAAGGCTATGGAACTGAAGTTCTTAATGAACCTTCGGTAATAGCCAGCCAACCCTAAGAAACTACGAATTTCTGTCAGTGTCTTCGGCTGCTCCCATTGTAGAACTGATTCTACCTTTTTAGGATCAACACGAATACCCGAGGCAGATATCACGTGTCCAAGGAAAGATACTTTCAGTAACCAGAACTCACACTTGCTAAACTTAGCATATAGCTTGTGTTCTCTTAGCAAGGTTAGAGCCTGACGAAGATGTTGTTCATGCTGTCGAGCATCTCTACTATAGATCAGAATGTCATCTATAAAGACAACAATACACTGATCAAGAAAAGGTCAGAAGATTCTATTCATGAGTTCCATAAACGCAGCTGGTGCATTTGTTAGTCCAAACGACATAACAGTGAACTCATAGTAACACTAAAAATTAAAACCTTTTTGCATAAAACTTCCATATGGAAAGAACCCTTACACATGAGTACTTTCATGCCTCAAAGCATTAACAAGGCATGTTGTCAACCTGTAACGAAGGTATTGTTCTAGAACATATATACATATTCCATCATATCTGATATACAATAAGCACATAAAGAGATCACATTCACAAAACATCTACAAAATGTTCCCAAAGACCCAAGTGTACAGGGCTGACTCTAGGACTCTATCCACAAAAACAACCATCAACACTTCCAACCTTATCAGCTAATGCTCCTCTGGTTGTTGCTCAACCTCCTCTGCACAATCTCTCCTCATCGTGCTCATCCACCTAAAAAGGTTGTTAACCAATGGGGTGAGACACATAGTCCCAATGAGAGATATAACTCTCCACAAACTCTATTATTATCACAGGTAAGATAAAATGAGCATCAAAATGAACATAACTAAGATGAAGTTGATAATGATTATTAACATAAAGAGCAATCAATGTTGCATTACGAAACATCTTAATTATTAAAAAGGAATATGAAGAACATGTATATTTTCTACCAGTAACATTGTATAAAGATCAAGCAAGACCTCAACCAATGTTTTTGTATTTGATCCTATACAATGATACCACATGGTTGATTACATATTTATTATGCCCTGAGGATATGAATCATACCATATGAATCGAACCGACCACTATATGTATATAGTCAAAGTCAGTGCCACACAAGGTCTAATGGAGGAGATGGAATCCATGACATCATCACACCTCTTGGTCAACACTAGAGAAAACACCGCAGAGACATATTAGTCAACTACAAAATGACATATAGTCAAGATCAGGGATTGGCTCATGCATGGCCATCCACATATATAAGCATAACTAGCCCACCTTGGTATAGATACAGTGCTAGAAGAACAAGATCACACATGGTTGTTCTAACAAAAGGAGTGGCTTACGCATGGTCATCCATATCACATTGAGATCGACTTGTGCATGGCCATCTCACACATCATGTATTAAAGGATACAAGGAATTACTCAACTTGTACCCCACATATTAAAAAATATGCGCTCTGAGTTAAACTCGTTTCACCATCCAGCAATAAAGGTGACATTGGAATGGATCTATGGCATAGGGCAACTACACTATTAAATTTCACTTGATTGGTTAGATCACTTTAAACATCTTTAAGCATCAATCAAGTTACAAAGTATAACCTCTAAACAATGTATAACCATAATCAGGGTATGACTCATCACCAGAACATATTGAATCATATCATCACTTTATGCATGTTATCACTTATATGTCCATCTCAAGGACCAATGTTCATCACAAGGACCACATGTCCATTACAAGGACCACATGTCCATCACAAGGACCACATGTCCATCACAAGGACCACATGTCCATCACAAGGACCACATGTCCATCACAAGGACCAATGTCCATCACATCATAACCACCATATCTCATACCTGGCTATGTACATAATTCAGTATCACCTACATGGTTAGAAGTTGATAACAAGAAAGAAAAGCATCATCATTTCATAGTACTCATATTATACATTCACATTATACAATTCACATCATAACAATAAGGGCTTCACTTTACCCGATTTGGGTTTACAAGGTTGGATCATCAACCATCTTTAGATCATCATTTCCTTCATTGTTATGAAGTATATTTAGATAGGTGGAACATATTCCTTTCAACATCACACACACATGATTACACTATGAGGTATCACATCACACCATGTAACCCCAACATCCACAAGATGCACCACTACACATCACCAGATGTTGATTAGGGTTAGGGTATCGGCCACCAGACTAAGGTAAGGTATCAGCCACTACACTAAGGTAGGGTATCGATTTAGTAACTCAAGGATGACTATTGGTTTACCATCATCTTGTATCGGCTCAACACATCAATGAGAGTGTGTCGGCCAAGGCACAATAAAGGATACCAACCTAGAGGTACAAGAGAAAGTGTATCGGCCATACCATCCCTTAGGGTATCGGCCTCACCATCCCTTAGGGTATCATCCTCACCATCCCTTAGGGTATCGATCTATCCATCCCTTAGGGTATCGGCCTCACCATCAACTATGGTATCAGCCACTAGGGTTTGGTTGTATCAGTTGAACTTCAAGGAAGTTGTTGCTCGCCTCTATACAAGATGTGTTGGGCTAGAGAGGTATCGGGTTGCAAGTTGTGTCGGGTTGAATGCCTATCGGATTAGGGTTACCCATGTCAACTTCCACACTTAACTAAAAGCATGTAAATCCAACACTCTTCTTCAGTAGTCACCACTAGATCATAACACATTCCATAAAGGTAGGTATATCGGTCTACACAAGGCATTTCCGTTTGCATGTCGGGTTGTACATCATATCAGTTAGCATGCCATAACTCATACCGGTTTAGTCATCTTCTACCTCAAGATGATGATACTACCAATGCCAAGAAATGTGCATCTCATTATAGCAACTTAACATAGGTCTATTCTAAAAAACAGAACGTAAAGCAACCAATAAAAGCTACTAGCATGCAAGCAAAGACAAGCTAAGAGAAACTAGCAAGATAAAAACTAGAAAGGTGATAATAACAAAGTAGGTTTAGAGTTATATAACCCGCCTCAAGAAAAACCACCAAGCTTTAAGTGCAAGGGTCGAGCTCCAACCTTCCCAAGCTCAAGGTAGAAGAAGGTCCTCCTATCTTGACCTCCACCACACCTCCAAGGAGGAAGATAGAACCATGGTCAAGAAAATAAAAGAGAGAAAAGAAGGTTCCAAGGTACATGGCCGAGAAGAAGAAAGAAGAAGATAAGGAAAGCTAGAAAACCATGTCTTACCAAGAAAGAAGATGAAAGAGATCACCACAAGCTCTTGGCTCACCCACCAAGCTCCAAGGGAGAGGGATCTTCAAGCTCAAGATCAGCCACCAAGAAGAGCAAGAAAGGATTGCTAAAAGGGTTCACTTGCGTGAGAAGGAAGAGGTATAATACATGGTCAAAGAGGGAGAGCAAGGGAAAGGTGTCACCACCTTAGAACTCTAAAAGACACTTTTCCAAGAAGAAATGACACATGCCACGCCATGCAACTAGGTGATAGGACCTATGTCTCGCCCACTTGGTCACTAAGGAAGGTCAAGGTCGACACACCCATCCAAACCGATAGGAATGAAACCCTAGGTCACAAACTGATATGGCACCCCTCTAGAGTCACCAAAACCAGACATGGTGATCCTCAAGGTGTCACAAACCGATAGGATGTCCCTCAAGACACCCTCAACTGATACCAAACCTCTTCAAAATAACCACAAACTGATACATGGTCTTACCAAACCTCTCAAGCCCGAGACAACACTCAAAATAGCAAAGCACACCTCAAGCATGTGCCCAAAGCAACATCAAGTATGTCACCGCTCAACCAAGGCCAAAACAAGGTGCCCAACACTTTCTTTTCCTTAGATGATGCCAAGAGAGAGAATAAATACTCTTGAGGTGGCAAACTTGCATATCAACCCCTACACTAGGTAAAATGCAAGTTGCACCAAAACCTCACCACAAAGCACAAACATCAAGCAACAAGCTCAACAAGAGCATAAACCTCCGACATGTCCTAATTACATCTTAGATGATTAGAGCAAGGATCTAAGCAACTCACTTAAGCATAACAAATAGGGTTAACCCAAAATGTGGGTCAGGGTCCTTACAATTATGGCCATGTCAACTTGTAATTCCTTGTAGCCACAAGGAATTACTACAACCTAGTTCAATCATCATATCACATTTATGAATCTTCTGTTGGTGTAGATATGTGCTTGCCAATCTGGGTAGATCAGTTTAACCCTTGAACCGGTCGTCTCACCTTTGGGTCGGTTGGTTGGTCCTCTGGGATGGTCGTCTGGCCTCCAGTCCAATGATGTTTGGACTCCTTCCAAACGGTCGGTTGGGTCCACCGGGTGATCATCTGGTTCCATCATTTTTTCCTATATGATCCTCTAGACGGTGGGTTCATCTCATCTGGATATGATTGTCTTCCTCGTCGATGCAAGGAAATAAACTATCCTATTGCTACTTTATTACATTGATAAAGAGAAACCTCGAGTTACATTCAAGGGGAGCAAAGGTAGGAAAGAATTAACTTTGCATTCGCAAGAGGGAGGTTGAGGCTCGGTACATAGAGCAAGATAAACATAAACCAAACCATTCAACCACACATAGATATTGGGTATTGGCCATAACTACGCTACACATCCACCATCACAACCACTTTTAGGGAGACACATATAAATTGCATATATATATATATATATATATATATATATATATAGAGAGAGAGAGAGAGAGAGAGAGAGAGTCAGGCTAGTGTACACTCGAGTGTACCGGAGGCACCATACACCTCAGTCATTTTTAAAGATGTCGTAACTTTTTGAAAATTCTAAACCGTTGATCTTCTTAAATATCTTAAGAACATACTATATAATAAATTTTAGCTCATTTGGATACTTATAGGTCGTGCATATAAAGGAGGCAATAATCATGCATTTCAAATTAGTTTAGTGCGTTGATTTTTTTGTCCTTAGGTGAGTGACTTACACTCATTCGAATGAGCTCAAATTTTGCATGTGGCCTATTATTATTGTAACCATGAAGATCAATGGATTGGATTTTGGAAAGACAAGGTCTAGATAGGCAAACACCATTGAGGTGTATGACATAATCTGTACACTCGAGTGTATTCTAGCCTGACTCTCTCTCTCTCTCTCTCTATATATATATATATATATATATATATATATATATATATATATATATATATAAGTTTGGGATTGTGTGGTCTTTGATCGGATACACATATGAGACTATTTTAATATTCACATTGTATGTAATAAATAAATGATAAAAACATAAGTCCAATCATATAGATTATCCTAAAACATAGTAAATTGACATGGCTAGCTCTTATACCACTATTGGGAAAAATGGGCACATAGTGTAGCAGTAGAAATAAAAAAAATCTATTCGTATTCCTATAACAGAAAGACCGCATCAACTACTATGAAATAGGAAGGATGGTTTAACAAGTTATATAGGGTCCTGGAGCAAGTCCAGTGACAACAAAATGATGGTTGTGTTGTTCCTAGTCTTCACCATGAAAAATGAACAAGACAGCTTCTACAATGACTCTTGTGGTCTCGCCACAGACTGCTGGCTGAATTTGCTCTTGTAGCAGTAGCCAAAGGACTCCTGCCTATAGAGTAGTCCACACAGACCAAATAGAACTCATGCCATTCAACTAGAATAGACAGGACGGAGTTGTCCCTCCCATTGGTGTATGAGTCACCAACTTGCTCTCCCACAATAATGATCCTTCAGTTGTTCTCTTTTGTAGCGGTCCCTCTCTTATCGAGTAGGACTTGCTTGGGCTCTCTCGGATAACAAACTAGAGAGGATAATAGTTGTCAAAGGAATTGATTCTTAGTTGTCCATGTTGTGTTATGAGAAGACCCCCAGTACCCCTCTATTTATAAGCAGGGTTGGGGTCAGCGTTCCACTCCGTTCAGGATTTTTGCGGGAGTGAAAGGGACCGGAAGATCTTAAGTTTTTGCAACCTATGATGGCTGAAACAGCCGTATGGTGACCCAGACGGTCATCTGGTCACACGATATGGTTGTATAGCATTGCAAATGGTGGTTTGGTAGTTTTCCAATCACACACAAATTTGGCAATTTTGATTCCAATTAATATTACATATTAATTTCTTGCACCACAAGTAATGTGCAATCAAAACAAGTTTGGGAAACATAAAAAACCTTCATTTGGCCCAATTGAGCTATCTCACCCATGTGAGATGCCCATCACAATCACCCAAATGACCGTCTGGTGAGCATGAGTCAAGCTGGTCAGTTCAACAACCTGAACCGGTCGGTTCACACCTCAATTTGGGAAAAACTTAGCCAATTTGAACTCTAATTAGCCTTACAACCCAAACAACCATCTCAACATTTGGGATGCCTATATGGCTTCCCAAACGTCCATCTCAACACTTGAGATGGTTGTTTGGTAGTTCAATCAGCCAATCTATTAATCTGTTATGTGAATTAAATACCTAAACACTATAGTAATCAATCCAATCACCATTCAAGATTAAACTCCTCTTCTGGATGAGTTCCTTTGTGTGTGACCCTATACGTCCCATATCACATTAGCAGTCAGTGTCCATAACTAACTTATGACATCACAAGTAGAGAGCAGTGCCTACTTGCACATTAGTGTTACTCAAGTGAATGGAAAGTTGGAGAACAACTTAAACCTACAATCTGTGTAAGGTGTTGCAGTGATTGTATAATTCCTTTGTCTTTGATATCCTGAGTGAACTCGAGGCATGGACTCATCATCCTATCAATGTTCAATCCATGTTCCTTGAACCAAGAGCAGACTGTTTGAGATAATGTGACCTCACTATCATATATTGACTCACATGTGTATGTGCATTCATTTCTCAGCCTCACTTATCAAGTGGACAGGATATCATACTCCGATAGGAGGGACAAATCCCATATTTATAACTCATAGTATATCCCCATATGTCAAAGTCACCCAATCATCACCTTATAACAACCCATGTTTCAGGACTGTATTTGATGATGTCAAAGTGTACCCAACGACATGCGATGAGTGCAGTGATTTTAGGTCTAAGAATTACAATCACCACCTTCACTATGAGAGTTGACTATCACTTGCCATATGATGGCTTCCATGTGTCACTCTCAAGGTGGGTCTGTCTGATACACTATTCACTAACATGTATCTGCGTGATTGGTTTGATATTGTAATATCATGACGAATGAGATTCTGTCATCAACCAACCCACACTCTAGTCTTATGTGTCACTAGTGTCTATCTACCTTCCACGGTAACAACCAACTAGGGACATAATAAGAATGTACATACTCTTAACATTTGTATGATCTCATCCTCTAAGTCACGTACTTGAAGACATATGTCATTGAGTATTGTCATTCTTTAGACATTCATAATGTTTTTTCATTATCTCATAATTGAATGAAACAAAATGTATTGGAAACTTTCCTTTATAAGTATTAATCAAATCCTTTATGGTATATGGCATGTCAATCATCACATGCTTGGATCTATGGGCATACCTTACCAACATCATTGAGTATTTTCATTCTTTAGACATTCGTAATGTTTCCTCATTATCTCATAACTGAATGAAACATAATGAATTAGAAGCTTGCCTTTATGAGTATTAATCAAATCCTTTATGATATATGTCATGTCAATCATCATATGATTGGCTATCTGGGCATATCTTACCAATAGGTTGCACTGAAGGGGGTTGTGCTCCCCTATTTTGTGAAAGAAATAGGGGACGATGTCATGGACAGGTGGTCCTTGCTTAAGGATGAAGGAAAATATTCTTGAAGGCCCTCATGGATCCATAAACCTATTCCATCATAATGGTGGGTGAGTAGGGGAGATCTACACATACATAAGGTAGCAACTCCATTGTTGAATTCCTCCTATGGTGGGGTTCTAGACACTATGATGGTGGCAGTCAACGTGGACCTCAATGACCCGCATCGGTTGAGGTGACACCCCTTAATGCCTCTGAGGCCATAGGAACTACTGGAACATGTTGGTCAGTGTTTAAGATCCTTGACCATTCACATCTAGTCTTCATCTTTCCCATCCCTGTGATAAAGTGGTTTTTCTAGCTTAATTCCGAGGACAGAATTTGTTTTAAGGTGTGTAGGATGTGATGGAGTGACTTTTGAGATTGTTTTGGATATACAATCATATAATCTAATTCATAAGTCTGAGAATGGATGATAGTTGATGTGGTGATAATGTCACTTTCCCTTGTGCCGAATTTACGAGATTGACTATAAAGGTAGATGGTCTTATGAGTTATATTATCAAATGATGATCATCCAAGTTTGGCTAATCATACAAGTGCATTTCATGAGTGATGTAGTTTGGAAGTTAGTTGAGTTTGAAATCAGGTGAATTTGTTGGGGAATTATATAAGTTTGACCATGGCATTTGATCTTTTAGCCTAAGTATGACATTTATTTGGGATGTCACACACCCCTTTAGTTGCTGATGGAAGAGCCATGGATTACCAATAAGTGGCTTGATTCAGCCATCCGGGACGAAAGTATAACAACACTAGTATTATCTCCTACGTCAACTGCTTGGGATCGTGGACTCCCTAGCCATCGCACGTCACAAGAAAGGGGTCAAGACACGATCCTAAGTGTGCGGTTGCTTCATTCACAATGTAACGAGGATAAAGAGCCCTCACGAGAGCAGTTTTAGAAGCCACGAGAGAGAAAGAGAGTTTGACTGCTACTCAATGTCAGTTCTTCCACTACAAGTAGGAAGGAGGAGGATCAGAACACAGATGAAGAAGGCACCAGTGTCGAGCATCCAGAGCGTAGACGGAGGAGACGCGTGCGCAAGCAGGCTCATCGTCATGTGAGGCAACGTAGCGGAGAGGCAGTCATTTAGTGGAGTGAAGCAGAGGTTGAGGAGGAGGATCTCGTGTCAACCACTCTTTGGAGCAAAAACAGCCACACCGGCACCCGGCATGGCGGCGACACCTGCACAAACATCTTGGAGGCATAGGTGGTGCTCCAAGCAGCTGAAGTAGACGATCGGGAGGCGCGGAGCTTCCTTGCGGTGGTTGGAGCAGTAGAGTGGGTGACCTAGCGGTGCTTGACGGATCGCCGGAGCTCATAGTCGTGACGACGACGCCTGCTCTTGAAGATCTTGCGGAGGACGAGTTTTGGAACTACTGCTTCACCTTGTCTGAGTTCTGTGCCGAGGTGCGGCGGCACCTTGGGCAGATCATAGAAAATCGGAAGGCAGTAGGTGCAGCGCACGACCAGTCCTTCGCGTGGGCGGCACGAGGTGACGGTGGCGACCCTCACGCATCAGAATGGAGTTCCCCCCAGGTCTCGGACGAACCCAAGACGAAGGGCCTAAGAACTCGACGGCGGCGGCGCTCGAACGAGCCCAGGTGGGATCGGGTTCGCGTGATGCTGAGAAAGGTGACCCAACCGGGTCACCGGATTGCTAGATCAGTGGATCCTAGGTAGGATCTGGACTGAGTGGGCAGAACCAACGAGGGACAACACCCACCCGCTGCCACATGGCGACACCCGATTGGTCGGGGAAGACAAATAGGTCAGTAATATGCAGTTCTTCAATAAATACTAGAAAATAGCTCCAATGTCAGAAAAATACAAACAAGGTACTAAAACGTTCAGAAAAATGTGTAAAACACAATAGAACCATCATATCAGTCTTTTGATGCACTAAAAATAGAGATATCATATAATATGTGTCATACTTACTTCTTGAGTAATAAATACCAAATGATGGCCTAAAATTATGAGATCATGTAAGTAAGTCCATAATCATGTTTACAATGCATATGATGTCAGATATGGTCATGTTGATGTACGAAATTACGTAATTTGATTAATATGGCTAATTAGGGCTAATAACCCTAAATAAAATGCAATAAATACATGCATGCTCAATAAATCATGGTAATTACATAATACCTTCATATCAGTAATGTGAGGCTAATATGTAACTCGAATATCAGTTAGATGTATGGAATTCATATTATATGAAGATGACCTTTAATATATGAGATGAAATCCTAATTTGTGCAATACATGTAACCTAGGTTTAATATGCACAAAGAATGATATAGAACATGATATTCAGATTATGTATCCTAATCGGGAATATAATATTAGTAACATAATTACAAGAAGATAAGATAAGTAATAATGCGCATATCTTAATGAGCTAAGGTAAACCCTAAAATGGATATAAATAGGGTCAAGATGAGATGTAAGATGATGAGAACCTGATGATAGTATATGGTCTTGTTTTGATCAGGTTTGACCAAGCTTATAGTTGACATCAGTGATATGTATTTAGTATGACCTATCTCTTTGGAAGGTACGCCATTACCTCTTACTTGGCTTATTATATAATATGCTTGCGTTATATGGTAGTACAAACTTGGCATATGATATTGATTGAAATGCTTGTTCTTGTATGATATGTTGCATGATTTCCTATACTTATTGCTATGAACACATGAAACATAAGATATCTGGTCCATTATATGATAGCACTAAATCTCTTTGGTAGAATAGTGCATTGATGAAAGTACTAAATCTCTTTGGCAGAATAGTGCATTTGTGAAGTACTAAATCTCTTTGGCAGAATAGTACATGTGAGCACTAAATCTCTTTGGTAGAATAGTGCATGTGGTTAATCAAGTTTACATATAATGGAAATGTGCCTAAAATATGTGTTCTCTTCTGGTAACAAATATCTTTGTGCAACTATACACCTTTTCTTATATTTTGTTTAATGCTGCCAAGTATTAGTTTTATCTTATTGCCAAGATATGATGAGAGGTATATAAAAAGACACGTAGGCGTACTCAGTACAATATTCTTGAATATCGTGCTGACGTGTACCGCATGTAATCTTTTGTTTAGGTTGTGGCTTTTGCTCTTGAAGATCCAGGATAGTTGAGAGTTGTGTGGCGAGCTGATGTTCAGGTGGACCTGTTGTCTTAAGATCCTGTAGTTTAGATGTAGTACATGTATATGTTAAGTTTGCTGTTCAATATGTAATATCAAATATTGTAATAATTCATGTTGTAATTATATGTTGAATGGTGAACATGTGTGTATGGTTTTATTATTGTTCATATACATGTGCTGCTGACTGTGTTTCCTTTTGACTTCCTCTGATTTTCTTCTTCTTAGCCTTATGTGGGATGTTTAAATTGGGATTCTCGCTGAGGTGAGGGTTTCAATTTGGACGTCACACATCAGATTAAGTTTTAGAAAATCCAGGGACGTCACAGGTGGTATCAGAGCATGAACAATAGCAAAGCCTAACATTTGCTCATTATGCAACTCGAAACTAAAGAACCTTGAACTTAATTATCTTTTAGGGTTAGACTAGTCATCTTTTAGAGACTAGATCTGACCTAGCCTCTAGGTTAGCACCTAGATGTCTGAGAACTAGGCCTAGACTGGTGCTTGTTGAGTAGCAAGTCCTTAGATGTCATTCTTTCCTTGTATTGCAGCGGTATGGGACGTTGCACTATTTGGAAATGACGTGCATCAAGGGAAGAGAAACCCTAGACATATTGCGCACATTGTCTAGAGTAGCTATACTAGTCTACCCCTTGTTCTCACCCTTTTCACTAGTTTTCATGACACTGTACTCTCTACTATGTGTGGGACACTCGTTTTCAGGATTTGGTTTTGGATTCCAATCAGATCGAACCTCAATAGTTTTCTCTGACGCTTATTTTATCGGAGAAAAACTATATAATATTTTATTATATATATGTATTACAAAAATGTGTCCCTACACATGTACGAGTAGGAGGTGGTCATGTAACCTAAGTGAAAGTGAATGACATCAGTCTAGAAGAGAGAGTAGTTCTAGATTAGATGTCTAGAGCCTTTTTTATATAGATGATAGATGGAATAGATGAAATAAGTTTGATGATATGATGTAAGTCTTATATATATGATATACGATGATTTATGTTTGTCTTTGAGGGCTTAAGTTCAGTTTTGAGATAAGTTTTGATGATGCAAGTATGAGTTCCTTTATGAGATAAGATATGTTAAGTTAAGACAAGGTTGTGAGTCAGCATGAGCCTCAAGCTCTTTTACAAAGGAGGACCTCTAGTGTTAGGACCAGTTTTGGGGTTAGCTCAAGAGAGAGCGAGACCCATAGGGAGAAGGTCAAAGAACCTAGACTCCATGATATGAAAAATATGAAACATATGAGATATGTTATGTCCTAAACTAGACTACTCCTGAGTGATCGAGTTGAGTTGCTTATTTCATGATTCCTATAGTTTTCTTGAACCCTAGATGTCCTTGGGAGGACCAAACCTTAGAGCCAGAGAGAGGCTGGTTATATATGTGCATATGTGAACATGAATACAAGTGTCTGCCATCTGGGTGAGGGAGAGAGCCCAAGACCCTGGAGGAGGTAGCTATGTTAGTTTTTGAGAAGCCTCATGCTCGGGTTGGTGGTTTCCCACATAGGAATCTAGTGGTGTATATAAGAGAGTTTTGGGTAAGCATGTCTCATGGGTAGAAACCTATGGAGAGTATGTCATAGCATGTTTTGGTTTGTGCTTATGTGGCTAGATCTTGTGAAGTTGATCACTAGTTCCAATGAGGTAATTTGAGAACCCTAGACCAGGAGAGGGAAGATAAAGTATATGCATATGAGATATTCATAGGGTTGAGTTAGCTCGGAGAGACTGAGCACGACACTCCCCTCGTGGTATGGGTCAGGAGAACCTCAGTTGCACTAGATGAAGTTTTGATACATGTTTCATGAGCCACTTGGATAAGTTTGTTAGCACAACCATGATATAATATACGTAAGATGTGATCTAATATCGAGACGTGATATATAAACATGATAAGATGGAAACCTAGAGATGGTTTAATAGATGTCAATGCGTAAATGGTTAACCGTGTACATGAATGATGGTGATAATGTGAAATTGTTGGTTAATCTATTGATGAAATCACTAGTAAATGTTGTAATTGATTATGAGCGGTGAAATAAGATCATATGAATGAAACATGTTACACGAGGTGTTAATCTAAGTGCTTAATAAATATGAAAAATATAGTTTGATAGTTAGCATAACATAATGATTATGACATCTTGATATGATCTAGATGGATAAAGTGGGTTAACTTTAGTTAATACCCTCCTAAAAGGCATATGTTGATGTTGAACATGTTCTAACAATGAGCTAAATAAAATGTTGAAGATACCTTGATGCATGAGTTAATCTTAGTTAACTCATTTAGAACATGGTAATATAATGTGAGAAACCCTAACGTATGGGTAAAGATAAAGCTGCAACCTTAATGCATGCGATATGTAATAAAATAACCAAAGTGTTTGTGCACCCAAGATGGTTGTAAAACATCCTTATAGTGCATACATGTGGATGAAGTCATGGTAGTTTTCCTTGGAGTACGAGGATGGTTTACTTTCGAGGACGAAAGTTCCCTTAAGATGTATATGATGTGACAAAGTGGTTTTTCTGGCTTAATTCTGAGGACAAAATTTGTTTTAAGGTGTGTAGGATGTGATGGAGTGACTTTTGAGATTGTTTTGGATATACAATCATATAATCTAATTCATAAGTCTGAGAATGGATGATAGTTGATGTGGTGATAATGTCACTTTCCCTTGTGCCGAATTTACGAGATTGACTATAAAGGTAGATGGTCTTATGAGTTATATTATCAAATGATGATCATCCAAGTTTGGCTAATCATACAAGTGCATTTCATGAGTGATGTAGTTTGGAAGTTAGTTGAGTTTGAAATCAGGTGAATTTGTTGGGGAATTATATAATTTTGACCATGGCATTTGATCTTTTAGACTAAGTATGACATTTATTTGGGATGTCACACACCCCTTTAGTTGCTGATGGAAGAGCCATGGATTACCAATAAGTGGCTTGATTCAGCCATCCGGGACGAAAGTATAACAACACTAGTATTATCTCCTACGTCAACTGCCTGGGATCGTGGACTCCCTAGCCATCGCACGTCGTAAGAAAGGGGTCAAGACACGATCCTAAGTGTGCGGTTGCTTCATTCACAATGTAACGAGGATAAAGAGCCCTCACGAGAGCAGTTTTAGAAGCCACGAGAGAGAAAGAGAGTTTGACTTCTACTCAATGTCAGTTCTTCCACTACAAGTAGGAAGGAGGAGGATCAGAACACAGATGAAGAAGGCACCAGTGTCGAGCATCCAGAGCGTAGACGGAGGAGACGCGTGCGCAAGCAGGCTCATCGTCATGTGAGGCAACGTAGCGGAGAGGCAGTCGTTTAGTGGAGTGAAGTAGAGGTTGAGGAGGAGGATCCCGTGCCAACCGCTCTTTGGAGCAGAAACAGCCACACCGGCACCTGGCCTGGCGGCGACACCTGCACAAACATCTTGGAGGCATAGGTGGTGCTCCAAGCAGCTGAAGTAGACGATCGGGAGGCGCGGAGCTTCCTTGCGGTGGTTGGAGCAGTAGAGTGGGTGACCTAGCGGTGCTTGACGGATCGCCGGAGCTCATAGTCGTGACGACGACGCCTGCTCTTGAAGATCTTGCGGAGGATGAGTTTTGGAACTGCTGCTTCACCTTGTCTGAGTTCTGTGCCGAGGTGCGGTGGCACCTTGGGCAGATCATAGAAAATCGGAAGGCAGTAGGGTGCAGCGCACGACCAGTCCTTCGCGTGGGTGGCACGAGGTGACGGTGGCGACCCTCACGCATCAGAATGGAGTTCCCCCAGGTCTCAGACGAACCCAAGACGAAGGGCCTGAGAACTCGACGGCGGCGGCGCTCGAACGAGCCCAGGTGGGATCGGGTTCGCGTGATGCTGAGAAAGGTGACCCAACCGGGTCACCGGATTGCTAGATCAGTGGATCCTAGGTAGGATCTGGACTGAGTGGGCAGAACCAACGAGGGACAACACCCACCCGCTGCCACATGGCGACACCCGATTGGTCGGGGAAGACAAATAGGTCAGTAATATGCAGTTCTTCAATAAATACTAGAAAATAGCTCCAATGTCAGAAAAATACAAACAAGGTACTAAAACGTTCAGAAAAATGTGTAAAACACAATAGAACCATCATATCAGTCTTTTGATGCAATAAAAATAGAGATATCATATAATATGTGTCATACTTACTTCTTGAGTAATAAATACCAAATGATGGCCTAAAATTATGAGATCATGTAAGTAAGTCCATAATCATGTTTACAATGCATATGATGTCAGATATGGTCATGTTGATGTACGAAATTATGTAATTTGATTAATATGGCTAATTAGGGCTAATAACCCTAAATAAAATGCAATAAATACATGCATGCCCAATAAATCATGGTAATTACATAATACCTTCATATCAGTAATGTGAGGCTAATATGTAACTCAGATATCAATTAGATGTATGGAATTCATATTATATGAAGATGACCTTTAATATATGAGATGAAATCCTAATTTGTGCAATACATGTAACCTAGGTTTAATATATACAAAGAATGATACAGAACATGATATTCAGATTATGTATCCTAATCGGGAATATAATATTAGTAACATAATTACAAGAAGATAAGATAAGTAATAATGCGCATATCTTAATGAGCTAAGGTAAACCCTAAAATGGATATAAATAGGGTCAAGATGAGATGTAAGATGATGAGAACCTGATGATAGTATATGGTCTTGTTTTGATCATGTTTGACCAAGATTATAGTTGACATCAGTGATATGTATTTAGTATGACCTATCTCTTTGGAAGGTACGCCATTACCTCTTACTTGGCTTATTATATAATATGCTTGCGTTATATGGTAGTACAAACTTGGCATATGATATTGATTGAAATGCTTGTTCTTGTATGATATGTTGCATGATTTCCTATACTTATTTCTATGAACACATGAAACATAAGATATCTAGTCCATTATATGATAGCACTAAATCTCTTTGGTAGAATAGTGCATTGATGAAAGTACTAAATCTCTTTGGCAGAATAGTACATGTGAGCACTAAATCTCTTTGGCAGAATAGTGCATTTGTGAAGTACTAAATCTCTTTGGCAGAATAGTACATGTGAGCACTAAATCTCTTTGGTAGAATAGTGCATGTGGTTAATCAAGTTTACATATAATGGAAATGTGCCTAAAATATGTGTTCTCTTCTGGTAACAAATATCTTTGTGCAACTATACGCCTTTTCTTATATTTTGTTTAATGCTGCCAAGTATTAGTTTTATCTTATTGCCAAGATATGATGAGAGGTATATAAAAAGACACGTAGGCGTACTCAGTACAATATTCTTGAATATTGTGCTGACGTGTACCGCATGTAATCTTTTGTTTAGGTTGTGGCTTTTGCTCTTGAAGATCCAGGATAGTTGAGAGTTGTATGGCGAGCTGCTGTTCAGGTGGACCTGTTGTCTTAAGATCCTGTAGTTTAGATGTAGTACATGTATATGTTAAGTTTGTTGTTCAATATGTAATATCAAATGTTGTAATAATTCATGTTGTAATTATATGTTGAATGGTGAACATGTGTGTATGGTTTTATTATTGTTCATGTACATGTGCTGCTGATTGTGTTTCCTTTTGACTTCCTCTGATTTTCTTCTTCTTAGCCTTATGTGGGATGTTTAAATTGGGATTCTCGCTGAGGTGAGGGTTTCAATTTGGACGTCACACATCAGATTAAGTTTTAGAAAATCCGGGGACGTCACAATCCCCTTCTTCTCCTAAAAAAATAGGGGTCCAACTCAAGTCGCAAGACCAGTGGCTGCACAAGCACTAGGCTTCCTATAATGACTCACCACCTTTGACATCATATATCATTACCCCAGACCCTTTCTCATTCCTTGGAACCTCTCCTCCAATTCCCCAAATCGACTATTTGCAACTCATGGTGGAGTGAATCGAAAGAGGGAGCATTTGACCCAAGTATATGGTTTGTGGGAAAACTCGTTCTAGAGTCACTCTGTCAGGAATAATGCCAAGAATTGTTTTATCAAAATAACTTTATTCCTTGGAGATAGTTTGGATTAAGACTATATCTTGTTATCCTTCCCCCTTAATAAGTATATGTACAAGAAACTAAGAACATTTTTACAACCGAATAATTTATTTAGTAAGTATTTGACCCAAAGATTATTGGATATCTAGGAAAACGCAACTAATATCCAAGATAACTTCCACTTTATTTCTATTGTTGATATATTACTAATGGGATTATTCAAATACCTCAAGAATTAAGCCTTGGTATCATCATCAATATATGTATCTCCATGTTCAAATTGAGTTCAATAATATCATTATTTGTCCAATACAATAAGTTCCTCAATTATAATTATTCCAATTGATATCCAAATATCATGGAAATTAGATGGAACCTTATTATAAACACAAATCAATCTTATATTTTGTTTGAGTTAAAATAATAATGTAATGTGGTTCAGTTGCAACTTTAACCCTAAGGTTCCACAAATAAAAAAATATAGGTGAAATGCTTCATATTTGGGCCGATATGTATCATGATCAACCTATAAAAATGTCATCCATAACTTTATCTTGCATATGCTAGAATCAAAAAATTAGGAGTGTGACAAGAGTGAGGAGAAACAACTATAGCTCACAACCTTCAATCAAAGTTAGGAACACAATTAATCTAGGAGAAATAGAGGTTGCGAGAGGCTTCCTCAACCCAACAAGATAAATCTTAGGCTTGAGGTATATTGGAGAACCTATCTCCACGCATGTCCATGGATACAACATTGAAGGCACAAACTATAATAATGACTTATGGTGTTGCAATCAGAGATCATAAAAACACTTTCCAGAATGCAACGAGGAAACAACATAGCCACGACTGTCCAACAACATTGACAGTACTAGCCTTGATGAAACAACAAAATAGGAAATGGAGCTTGAGGTTGAACTCTCTAAATCAATGCACCCAAACACCAAGGAAGGCTGAAATAACATTCATTAAGGTCCAATGAAACCTAATGAGGAAGTTATGGGGTCGAGAGCCTATTGAAGTGACCTGCAACACCGTCGATGGCTACAAATCATTGAGCTTCATAGTTCATGGGATTAGAAAACTAGTAAAAGGTGCAGTGAAGAGATGGTGATGAAAGGAAGAGGGAGGTCTAAGGTTTCTTACCCTGAAGTAAGTTGGGTCGCAATGGCATGTAGATGTGTGGCAATCTGTAGGTAGTTAGAGAGTAAACTTGATCTTAGTAAGCCAAGATAGGGGGTCCCAAAATATTGATGGTTTATGATGACAAAAGGGGTCTTGGGCCTTCTATTCATATAGTTATATAGTTGTTTTATTTAGGTTATGGTGGGATTTGGTCCTCAGCTAAAACTTGGTGGGGGAGAAGCCATGGTCCAGAAGAGGGGTTTTCCTCTAGCAGTCGCCAATGGCCTTGAGTCATAACTCATTCAATGCATAATCAGGAGGGAAGATGAATAACAAAGAAATCTCATAAAGTCATTACCATATAAGGGAGAATATAGTGGAAATGTGTAATCTGAGTGAATGTTATCATATGTAGATATTATCAAGGGGGGCGAGAGGTAGGAGATAAAGTGTGACCCTTTGATCTCTATCCCATGTTGTGAAGTCCTATCATAAAAAAAGAATCTAGTATTCATCATATAACATGTAACAGTGAGATGGTAGTCCGTGTTACACATAAATATATATCAATGGTTTAATTGGTTTTGATAAAATAACATATTTAACCTATGCCTTTGCTTCCTGAATTAATTTTGGAAATCAATTAAGGTTTGATTGGTATAAAAATTGACATACGGGCTAATTCAGGTACAATAAATCCAAATTTAGACTCAATTTTATATTTTGAAAATATTGATATCATATTTCATTGTGTGTATAATAAGAATCCAATAAATGTATTTATTCTTCTCAATTAATCAATTGGGATGCTACATAACTCATTGATTTTTCTTTCATATTATAATCCTTGGAATGTTTTAGAGTTTTCAATTACAGTAAATCTTATTATTTAGTATATTTTCTCATTAAGTCCTCTTATTTAAACGTATTAGCGTTATTTATGTTTGTAATATCATATGTAAAGGGTATTGATATATTCATGATACAACTAACTCCACTTAATCCTAACGTTCTATTAGGGAAAAAAGATACCATGCATTAATATAATTGAATAGGGCCTAGAAAAAAAAGAGGTTTAATTTATATGCCTAGATTTGAGTATGTTACACATAGGAAGGTAACCAACATAAGAGAGAAAAGAAACTATCCAAGTGGATGTCAAACAAAATAGTTCAAGGTATTTAAAAGATATATTTGCCATTTTCACAAATATAAAGTATGACACAAAAGTATACACAAAATTAGTACGCCACATAACCCATTACTAACGGTCAACACAAGCATGCATGTGAGATAAACACAATAGTAGGGCAAATATAAAAAAATGGTGGTTGGGATACATAACCCAAAACTTGATATGGAATGGCACATTATCAAATTCTCGAATATATATTGGTGGGTACATAACTTCCATCCCAAAATATAACATGGGCAAACAATCCACAATATGTGGCACATAACTTGCATCCCAAAAATATAACATGGGCACATAACCCCAAAATAGACAACAACCAAAGCATTTATATGACTCTAGTACTAATGAATCAACAAGCCTACAATAATATAGTGAAAAGTGAAATTTAAGTCACAATATGTATTAGATATGTTTTTTCATCACAAAAATGGAACATATAAGTCTTCCACCACAAAAGTGGGAAAATACTATTTTTACCACAAAATTGTATCAAATAGACGATATTCACAATTTAGGGCACAACTTGATATAAGACTATCAAGGTACAACATGTAAGTTAAAAAAATTCAATTCCAATACTATAAGAATATGACAAGGTGAGTTTCATTAGAATAAGTCAACAAGACATGGAACATATATATATCAATATAATAATGCCTCAAAGAGGTGCAAGAGAGATATAGAGTAAAAAAATCATTGCCCAATGTGACTTGTAGAGGGATATATCATACTTGATAATTAACCTTAATAAATATTCATGTTCATAACTTAGGTCCACAACATGGTTTTGATTCACCCATTAAACATTTATGTATAATTAGGGCTAAATTCTCATTAAACATGTAAGCCTTAAATATCACATTTTTATGTTTACTAAATTAGGTTATAAATCACATACTGAATGACATATCTTTTTTCCTGATTTCAAAAGATATTTTACTTTGTTTTTATGAGCTATAAATAATCTATTATTTATTTTGGAATATCAATTCACTTGTTGGAATTTCAACTAAATATCTATGTCAAAAGACCAAACTTCCCCCTTACACATGTGATCAACCATATTGCATGACTCTGGCGTATAAATCATTCAAGAACCCAAAACTTTCACTGCTTCAAATAGACATAAGCATGAAATGACAAAAAAATATGCATCATGCATGCCAATATATATTAGGTGAAGGACAAAATTGGGAAATGTAGCATGACAATGTTCTTCCTATTGAGATATGAAAACACAGATCTAATGAAGCTCCAACACAAGGATCGATTCCTCACAAGGGAAAACAATGACACAGGATACACTTGTCGTTGGATTTTTTACACATGTTCAATATCAATGAGCCTAGACAATGGCTTCATAGATCAAAGATAGTTGATACAATGACAAGCAAAGAGAGAACACAAGGCACATAAATGTGACCATCACACCAAAAACCAAAACCCAAAACACCTTCAAGGGGTCCATACAGACCTATGGGAGGGTAAACCAATCAGATAGAGCTGCGATTTTACAGAACCCATACAAATTAAAGAAGGTGGCAAAAAGGCACCCAAAAGAGGAGAATGGTGTATAACTCATATTGAGTTCATTATCCACACATGAAACTCAGAGGGGGCATTAGGAGGTATTTAGAATCATTGGACGGCTATAGAGGTACTAGACATAGGGTGAAGTTCTTGGTGATAGGTGGAGGTAGTTGGGATTCAGGACAGTATGCGGAGGGGAATCCACAACACTCTATAGTCTGGTTAAAATTTCTAGGGTCCCAATAATGATGTAGAAATTTCTACATATAATCTACAAGGATCAAATTGGAGGTTGTGATCGAATGATCAAACATTGTTACTCTTGTCGGTAAGAAAATATGATAGCATAATTGTGATTTCATATATAGACAGCTAAGGATATCAATCAAGAAATCATTATCCTCTAGAAACAAAATTAGAATTGCAAGCAAGGAAACCTTGATATGAAGAGAAGGGAGAAGAGTGAGATACAATGAGATAAGAATTCGAGAATTATGATACAATATCTTACCTGAGGTAGGAGATGATAACTAGACCATCAAGTTTCCAAATCCAACAGATTAGAAGATCACATGTTTTAGTTGAGTTAGAAAAGCCAACATGAAAGATAAAAATGGAGAATTGTAGGCTTGTTAGGTGTAATGGTTAAATTATGGATATATTAGACATTAAACATGTATTTTCTTTTTTTATTTTAGTTTTCCTATCTAGGTTTATCCAATTGAAGTGAAAATTTACATCTAAGCCCACTAAGAAATGAATATTACAAAACTCTATCAATTTCTACTTGTGATACTATTTAATAAGTGATATTATATATTACATTTAGAAGACACTACAACCATAATTAACATTTGTTAATGATATATCTATAAATTAATTAATTATTAAATCAATTATTGGGTCTCTTATAAAGAATTACTTTCCTTAAATTTTCAATTCAACCATATTCACTATTCCACTCAATATTCCTTTTTAAGTTATTTAAATATGTTATTAGTCAATTAAGAAAAACACATTATCAATGAATTTATACTATTCTTTTTTTAAGAAAATTAATGCACTTTCAATAATTGTTACTATTGTGTGACATGCCTTTAATTGTAGTTTAAGCATTGTCAAAATATAAGTTGAATTAGATATATTATTGGGGGTAGTGGCATTTGAACATGTTTATGTATTATCTATTAAATGAAACTTATAACTCTCTGGCATGTGAAAATTGTATGGATATCTAAATTATATTTCACACTTAGTTAGTTCATTTGTAAAGTATACTACTTATTTACATTATATTGGGTAGGTTTTCTTATGCAGAAGTCCCATTATTTATTATTCATTAGTATAAACCATCAATGCACTACCTAACTGACTTGATATTGGCATTCTATTTAAGCCACGAGTGAAAAGAACCTACTATTAACATTATATGGTTCCTAATATTTCTATTAAATTACATGAGTCCAAGTTCATGTAAACCTATTATCTGTTTGTGAGAGGGGACATATTATACTTGTTTGGATACTATCTTATGAATTGAGTCCAAGTCATTTAACCTCATGGAATTTGGGTTCATGATGTGTGCATTTTATATCATATTTTGGACCACTTTTACTTGCATTTTCCAATTATTTTAACCCAATAATCATTCTTAATCATGCTATATTTTCCATCTTTATTGTTTTATTTACTTGCTCTATGGTTTGGTTTGTAGGTACAACAATTTGGCATCAAAACGGGGAGAAAATACCATTATAACATCCATAAAGACACTCCCTAATCATTTAGACATTTAGAAAATCGATGTTGTTGAAACTGATAAAGACACCCTGTGTCTTAAAAAGACACAACATGTCTTATTAAAGACACTTTGTGTCTCAGTCCAGAAATTGAATGTAGAACTCCAGATTTGTAACAACACGTCGTGTTTTATTAAAGACACACTGTGTAACCTCCCATAACTCAATCCAAACTTTAGTTATTTTATAAAATACACTGTGTCTTATAAAAGACACGTCGTGTGACCTGTATATTTCACTCAAACATAAATTTAACTGTCTCACACTTATATATACAACCCCAAGCCATCTTGGGACAGTTACCACAAGCTATTTAGGATCTTTTGGAGCGGGATTCAAGTAAGGGATAGCAAGGAGGAGTTGGAGGTGTTCCAAGGGAGAAAAGTTAGTTTCTCGATAGGGAAAATTCTTCTTCTTCCTTCTTCTCCAACAATTGCAGTAAGGATCTAAGTTGGTTTCTTGGCAGGGAAATTCTTCTTCTTCCTTCTTCTCCAACAATTACATCAATGATCTCCGGAGTTCTCTTCTCTCCACTCAGAAGTGAAGCTTTCTGGAGAGTTTCAAGCAGAAAGGACGGACTTGTGACTTCTTGACCAGAGTTCCAAGTATATCTTCCTTCTTCCACGAACATCCAAGTTTATTTTCTTCTATTATGATGTCTAGCACTACTTTCTACTGTTTGTATCTACTTTCTACATCCATGGACGAGTAGATATCTTGTTCTTGGGCATGGGGGAGTAACTCCCATGTCATAACATTGTTGAACATGAATTTTATATATAATGCTAGTCATTTCACTATTCAAAGGTTCATCGGTGTTTAATTCATCTTACATTCTTTGCTGGCCACTTTGTATGTATGATTTCTACTCTTTGTATAATCTGGGAAGATGTGCATAGGAGTAAGGATATGTACCTTAGTTGCACTATCTTGACCACGGGAGTGGCTGGGATGTGTTGGGGAATAAATTTTTGTAGTCCTAAACTAAGTATATCCATGAGAGTAGTATACAAAGCTAGGACTGTTCTACACTACCAGGAGGTGGGTGTAGGATACACGCCTCCCTTGCATTATTGCTAGTGTTCTTGATCTTTGTTGTTCTTCATATTATGATGTGGATGTGAAATAATATCCTCAAGAATTCCTAATAAAAATTGATCCTTGATACAAGTGTTTAATGTTTTAGTTCATTTCCTTTTAATTGCTTAGTTAACATAACAAAACCCCTCTTGTTAAAAAGATCTAGATTGTTGAAGTTCAATACTCTTGCACCTAGAAATACCTTTCTTCTTTGACGACCTCGATAATACTACACACATACGTATACTTGTGGGGTAGTGTTTGAGTTTAAAAATATTAAAACTTGCGCACACACGCTAATAAGTTTTTGGCACCGTTGCCGGGGAGCATCAATATTTTTGTTAGAGTAAGAAGTGTTGAATTGTACATGAGACTAGATCACCCCACCACATGTAACATCCACCATCATTCTTTCCATCACGATCATCATCATTATCTTATTTTTGTATCTACCATTTTCTTTCTTGTACTTCACTTGCCTTCTTTACTTACTTGACTATATGAGGCAATCTAAAGGGGTTCTTGAACCTTGCACATGTTTGTAACCCAAACTTGAGCATAATGTTTACAACCTTCAGAAAGAAAAGATGAGTGAAACTTAAATAGATCTAGAGGACTCACAACATCATCTCAAATGTCTTCACCACCATCTTCAACCAAGCATCCATCTCAACAAGAAAGACCAATCATGGAAGATGGCTGTCCCCTTAAATACTTCATTGTTCCAATTGCTACAAAAATCAATGGGGCCATCAAGATCTCATCGATCGAGGCAAGTGACTTTTCTATCAGCCCCACAATTATGCAAATGATACAACAGAACCAGTTTGGAGGGATGCCAATGGAGGATCCAAACCTCCACGTTGCTAAATTTCTACATTTGCTTAGCACTTTCAAGATAGACGGTGTTCCTACGGATGTAGTTTGTCTTCTTCTTTTTCCTTTCTCTTTGAGAGACAGAGCCAAGGTGTGGCTCTATTCTTTGACAAACAACTCCATCAACATCTGGGAGTAACTCCTCAAAGTTTTCTTAGCCAAATACTTTCCACCAACCAAGACTGCACAATTGAGGAATCAACTCATCATTTTTTCTCAAAGGCATGGAGAAACCTTGTATGACACATGGGAAAGGTTCAATGAACTTCAATGATTTTGTCTACACCATGGTTTAAGCAACTGGCTTCTATTCCAAACTTTCTATAATGGCTTATTCTATAATACAAGGGTATCTTTTGATGTTGTTGCAAATGGTGCTTTAATGAACAAATCATACATGGACGCTTATGCCATTATTGAAGACATGGCACTAAATACTTGCCAATGGAGTTCTGACTTCTTCTTCAAGCTCTATTTTTGGAAAAGCAAGCTACTAAAGTAACTTTTGACGCATGTGGCACAGTGGGACACACTCCTTTTTCATGTTTTGCCACACCATCCCAATTTGAAGAGATATCGGAGCTCAACAATAATGTCAGATGTAATTTCATCCAACAACAACAACATTTGCAGCCCAAGCTGAGTTTGGAGTCCATGCTTGAGACCTTTGTCTCAAATCAAATTCAGCAAAATGATGAACTTCGTCAACAAAAGAAGTTGCTACATGATGCTATTTCACAACTTTCTACTAAGGTGGATGGAATTGCCACTCATACTAGGATGTTGGATAATCAAATTGCTCAACAAGCTATTGCAAATAAAAAAACATCTTCTGATTCCTTGCCTAATCAACTACATATAGATTCAGGGGAGACATTCATGTTGATTACATTGAAGAGTGGAGCTGCTATAGAAGAACCTTTTTCACCATCACATACAATATCATATGAAGTTGTTGACTCTAATGTAGTCAATGATGTTGAATCTCAAAGCAAGAAATATGCATATGCTCCTAAGGATGATTTTTCAAACAAGACAAGTGCCCCCTCACAACACATATTTGATACAACGCTTGGTGATGATAAAATTCTCTTTGAATCGGATGTAGATTATTTCGAAGAAGAGAATGAAGCGACATACAACATTGAAATCCAAAAGACTATTCCTATTGCAAATCACAAGCATCGATCTTTGGGCCAAATAAAAGATATATTGACAAAGAGGTGTAGATGCTTACCACAACCATTTCCAGCCTCAAATCAAAGCAATGGACCTCTATCTCTATCATTCTCCATGATAGGTAACCAGTTGCAATCCTCTTGAGTTTGTTATATGCAATGAGGACACTACAAATTTCAAGTTTAGGGGGAGAGCAACCATCTGGTACTGTAGTGTAGTTTTATTTCCTTTTTATCATCATTTTCTTAGTTGTTGTTTTCAATTCTGCTCTTCTTGTGGCAAATCTAGTATGACAAGAAGCTTATCTTTTGTATGGGGATTGAACTCCTATGCTTAACTGGTTGTCCTCTTTTAGTTAGAAATATCATTTGTAGAAATTGTAAAAGGCATGCATTAATCAAATGAAACCTTTTAGCCATCAACATGTGCTTAACTCTGGTTTATGCTTCTAGCTTAAACATTCATCTTTCACATCCTTGATTGCTTAAAACATGTAATGGTTTCAATTTTTGTGAATAAATAAATTTGACAACATCATTTAGAATATGGGATGCTCTTGCCAAGCTCTTAGTGCATTTTCAACCACTCTTTTATTGAAATTTTTTCAAAACAAATGAATGAAATCTAGCTAATGTTGCAATTTAGTTGACTCTCCTATGTTGTAGAAAAATTTTAAAATTTCTTTTGGCTTATTTCACCCTCATACACCATAAAAGATGGCTAAACCACCCACATATCATGCTAGCCTAGTGTAAGTCTGATATGGCCATGATGGTTAGATGGTGTGTCTTAAAAGAGGATAATACCCCAACCGACACTCTACGTGTGCATAAGCCTACATTAGTAGCTGAGTGTCGGAACCCATAATCCATTGTCATATCATTTTAGGAAAAGAAGGAGAGTACAACTAAAATTGTTAATGTTAACTAAGATCTCATCATTTGTATCCTTAATAGTTGAGAGTTTGAGTTGCACATCCACTGATTGTTTGGCTTGGTCATCCAAATTCTACTTAGTGTTGTTTAATTGATTGATTCATTTAATTATGACCACCCCTACTGAACTAAAATTCTCTTTCTTGGGTTTTTAAGTTGAATTGACAATTATGAGTATAAACATGTTGATCATGGTTGGTTTGGTCTTATAACATCTTTCAGTTCATTTGATCTATGCATGAACTTGACAATTCCTTCATTTGTGTTTCTATGCTCTTTTTGCTTGAGGACAATCAATGGTTTAAGCTTAGGGGTATTTGATGTGTGCATTTTATATCATATTTGGACCACTTTAGGTTGCATTTCCCAATCATTTTAACCCAATAATCACTCTTAATCATGCTATACTTTCCATCTTTATTTTTTACTTACTTGCTCTATGGTTTGGTTTGTAGGTACAACAATTTGGCATCAAAATGGAGAGAAAATGTCATTATAACATCCATAAAGACACTCCCCAATCATCTAGACATTCAGAAAATCAATGTTGCTGAAACTGATAAAGACACCATGTGTCTTATTAAATACACCCCATGTCTCAGTCCAGAAATTGAATACAAAACTCTAGATTTATAGCAACATGCCATGTTTTATTAAAGACATGTCATGTCTTATTAAATACACACAGTGTAACCTCCCAGAACTCGATCCAAACTTTAGTTATTGCATAAGACACACCGTGTCTTATAAAAGACACGTCGTGTGACCTATAGATTTCACTCAAACACGAATTTAACTATCTCACACTTATATATACAACCCCAAGACATCTTGGGATAGTTACTATAGACTATTTGGGATCTTTTGGAGTGGGACTCAAGCAAGGGATAGCAAGGAAGAGTTGGAGGTGTTCCAAGGGAGAAAAGTTGGTTTCTCAGGAGGGAAAATTCTTCTTCTTCCTTCTTCTCTAACAATTGCAACAAGGATCTCCATCGTTCTCTTCCCTCCACTCAGAAGTGAATCTTTCTAGAGAGTTTCTAGCAGTAAGGACAGATTTGTGACTTACAAGTCTATCTTCCTTCTTCCACAAACATCCAAGTTTATTTCCCTCTATTATGATGTCTAACACTACTTTCTATTGTTTGTATCTACTTTCTACATCCATGGATGAGTAGATCTCTTATTCTTGGGCATGGGGGAGTAAATCCCATGTCATAACATTGTTGAACATGAATTTTATATATAATACTAGTCATTTCACTATTCTAAGGTTAATTGATATTTAATTCATCTTACATTCTTTGCTGGCCACTTTGTATGTATGATTTCTGCTCTTTGTATAATCTGGGAAGATGTTCATAGGAGTAAGGAGATGTACCTTAGCTTCACAACCTTAACTACGGGAGTGGCTGGGAAGTGTTGGGGAATAAAGGTTTGTAGTCCTAAACTAAGTATATCCGCGGGAGTGGTATACAAAGCTAGGACAGTTCTACACTACCAGGAGGTGGGTGTAGGATACATACCTCCCTTGTATTATTGTTAGTGTTCTTGATCTTTGTTGTTCTTCATGTTATGATGTGGATGTGAAATATTATCCTCAAGAATACCAAATCCAAATTGATCCTTAATACAAGTGTTTTATGTTTTAGTTCATTTCCTTTTAATTACTTAGTTAACATAACAAAACCCCTCTTGTTAAAAAGATCTAGATTGTTGAAGTTCAATACTCTTGTGCCTAGCAATACCTTGCTCGTTGGATGACCTCGATAATACTACGCACATCCGTATACTTGCGGGGTAGTGTTTGAGTTTATAAATATTAAAACTTGTGCACACACACTAACAAGTTTTTGGCATCGTTGTCGGGGAGCATTAGTATTTTTGTTATCGTAAGAAGTGTTGAATTGTAAACGAGACTAGATCACTCCACCATCTATCATATCCACCATCATTCTTTCCATCATGATCATCATCATTATCTTGTTTTTGTATCCTCCATTTTCTTTCTTGCACTTCACTTGCCTTCTTTACTTGTAGGACTATATGAGGCGATCTAAAAGGGGTCTTGAACCTTCCACATGTTTGGAACCCAAGCTTGAGCATAATGTGTGCAACCTTCAAAAAGCAAAAACGAGTGAAACTCAAATGGATCCAGAGGACTCACAAACATCATCTCCAATGTCTTCACCACCATCTTCACCCAACCATCCATATCAACAACAAAGACCAATCATGGAAGATGACCATCCCCTTAAAGAATTCATTGTTCCAACTTCTACAAAAATCAATGGGCCCATCAATATCCCACCGATTGAGGCAAATGACTTTTCTATCAGCCCCACAATTATACAAATGATACAACAAAAGCAGTTTGGAGGGACGCCAATGGAGGATCCAAACCTCCACGTTGCTGAATTTTTGCAGTTGCTTAGCACTTTCAAGATAGACGGTGTTCCTACTGATGCAGTTTGTCTTCTTCATTTTCCTTTCTCTTTGAGAGACAACCAAGGTGTGTCTCTATTCTTTGACAAGCAACTCCATCAACAGTCGGGAGGAACTCCTCAAAGTTTTCTTAGCCTAATACTTTCCACCAAGAAAGACCGCACAATTGAGGAGTCAACTCATCAATTTTTCTCAAAGGCATGGAGAGACCTTGTATGACACATGGGAAAGGTTCAAAGAACTTCAACATTTTTGTCCACACCATGGTTTAAGTAACTGGCTTCTATTGCAAACTTTCTATAATGGCTTATTCTATAATACAAGGATATCTATTAATGTTGTTGTAAATGGTGCTTTAATGAACAAATCATACATGGACGCTTATGCCATTATTGAAGACATGGCACTTAATACTTGCCAATGGAGTCCTGACTGGAGTAGCCAATCTTCTTCTTCAAGCTCTATTTTATGAAAAGCAAGCTGCTGAAGTAACTTTTGATGCATGTGGATCAATGGGACACACTCCTTCTTCATGTTTTGCCACACCATCCCAATTTGAAGAGATATCGAAGCTCAACAACAATGTTATATGCAATTTCATCCAACAATAACAACATTTGCAACCCAAGCCAAGTTTGGAGTCCATGCCTGAGACCTTTATCTCAACTCAAATTCAGTAAAATGATGAACTTCTAAAGACACCTCGTGTCTTAATTAAGACACCCCGTGTCTTAAAAAGACACCCTGTGTCTTAATTAAGACACCTTGTATCTTAATTAAGACACCTCATGTCTTTAAAAGACACGATGTGTCTTATTAAAAAAACCCTCTTGTTAAAAAGATCTAGATTTTTGAAGTTCAACACTCTTACGCCTAGCAATACCTTGCTCCTTGGACGACCTTGATAATACTACACACATCTGTATGCTTGCGGGGTAGGGTTTGAGTTTATAAATATTAAAACTTGCACACACACGCTAATAGTTCAGGACACTCATAAGTTAATTTTTGGTTTATTATAATTCCCCTAGTCCATGAATTCCACAAACAAACTACCTATAGAGTCTCTTGAGAATCTAGACATAGTGTTATAATCCTGTCTAAGCTTAATTGGTAAACTAGGGTTTACATGGATGATTACATGCTTAATTAGATTTATCATCACTTAAACCTAATTAATATTGGTAGTTTAATTTTGATGTTTCAAAACAAATAAGTAACTCTAATCATGATTTTACTTTGAAGGATTAGGGTTTGAGGAGTGTAAACCCTAATCACCACAATTAGGGTTTCGATAGTATATAAACACAAATTTTAGTAGTATAACAATATGGTAAATAATTTTTCATATTTCTAATGTAACTTGGATTTACTTGAAATTTGGATATGATTTGGATAGCACAATCACTAGTGTTATTGAAAAATATCATAATATTAGGATGCTCTTTATATGTGGTTCGTGGTTGAACTATAATTCAACTGACCATGTTGCAGACTACTGTTTAATAGTGTAGCAATAGATTTTTAATTATTAATTGGTAGATCAGAATGATCTAAAATTATTATTAGATATCTAAACTATGTTTTAGATAACAAGATAATTTTTCATAAATTTTGTAGGATCTTTAACCTATTTAGTAAATGATTTACAATAATATTTTTATGTCAGAAAATTCTACCAAAATAAAAGAAGTACATGTAGGGAAATTTGCAATTGACCCAAGCACGTCAATTTCTCTATATGATCAACCTCAGACATAGGAGCTCCCATATTTTGTGATTCATTTGAGTGAAATGAAATCCTAGAGAGAAAGGGAGAGTTGGGGTTTGGATGGAGAAAGTGGTGAAGATGATGATCGAGGGGTTCCTCTTCCCATGATTGATGAAATCAAGTAAGTTTGTCATCTCTATATAGATTTTGTTGGTAATTCTTATCTCACTTGTCAAGATTCCATCCCTACTCTGATTTGATTTGAAATGATATTGAATATCTCCCTTTTCTCACACTTTATCCATAATTCTCCATTCCTAGGGTATTTGAGTAGAAAGGAAGAAGAAAGCGGTGATTTGCTAGGGTTTTGATATAAATTCGAGAATTTCATACGTGGGTCTATGTTATTAAGGTGTTTTTACAACTTAGGTGAGTGAGTACTTCCTTTAAATAGTATATTACATGAAATTAGATTAAATATACAATAATATTCAATTCCTTTGTATGTGACTACGAACCCTAAATCTGCCTTTCCGGATTAAGCTTATGAAAGATGATATAGAAATGGATTATTTTCCTATTGTGATAAATTTCATATGATAAAATCATATTAGAAATGGATACAAATCATCTAAGATATAATTCCTAAAGTTATTGTAGAAGTTATAAGAATATATAAAAATCTGGGGTTTCCAACTATGTCTGAAACTGTTGTATAACTGAATGAAGAATTTTCCTATTTGAATCTCCTTATTATAAGTGATTTTTTTATCTAAATGTTAGTACAATATTTTAGATATTATCTAGGATTTCATTTAATGTTATCAATGTTTGCTTGTTATCTCTATGAAGGGGATGAGACCCTAGACGAGTGGGAAATGGAAAGTATGTGAATAGACATCATGAAATCTAATAGAATTGATTCTTTATAATGTTATGGATTTATTCATTCAAGGTCATTCTTGATGCATGATATTTTGGTGAATGGCGTGGAAACCCTAGTTCAATTCATACCAGTAGTTCATATACATGTTTTGCTGTATGTGAACTATTAACATCATTCTTTATTTAGTGAAAGTTTATGATGCATTAAATTCCTATGTGAGTCATGTGATATGCGAAAGAGGCAAATGAAACCCTGAGGATAGGATATTCAATGAATTAATCATTTCAAATTTGGTGTTCTTCAATATGATAAATGGTGTTGCTCAGTTTATAGTACAAATTGATTATAATTTATGAAAAGAACTATGTACAAGGTTAAATCAAGAAATCTTGATTTCATGATTGAACTGTGTATTTAAAGAGTGAATTAGAAATTAGATGCCCTAAAACTGTACAACCCTCCCTATAGGTCTGTAGTGGGATGGGTGAAATGGGCTATGGTCTATCGGATATAGGAAGAAGTAGCCCAGGCTGAGTATCCAACACCAACCAACTAGGTATCAATGGTACTTCAGTTTAGTAGTAGAGTACCTAACAATAACCGAAGATCCCGATGGTACTGTTTCACTATTAGGGAGTATTAAAAAATAATTGGAGATCTAGTGGTACCCACCAGCTGGAGTATACAGCCCTTGTGGACCTACTCCTTCTAGAAGTTACTCCATGTTGCATGTTATCTTTTAAATAATCGCATTACGCAAGGCAAATGCTCTTTATCCTAGAGGCACCCCTCCTGAGTACCCAGGACAAGGGGCCACAATTATACATCCAACTCTTTAGCCACCAACGACCCTTACTAGGCTACCTGAACGTAGACTGAGGTTGTAGTAATAGTCTTCAGTTCCCAGAGTTTGCCTTAAAACTTGTATGATGAGTAACATAGTAGTGGCTTTCACTTGGATGGTACAATCCATGAGAGTTTAGGGGCAAAGTAAAAGAAAATTTAATTGAGTTCAATTGAGATCAGATAAAGAGTTTCGTAGTCAGATAAGTCAGTGTGTTAAGTTGGCCAACATAGTAGTAGTCAATTCAGTAGTCAAGTCAAGTCAAGTCAAGTCATAGTTAATCAAAGATCATAAAGAGAATAATGAGGATTTTTTTTGGATATTTGTATATTTCTAGTGATGCATAACAAGATGAAGAAAGATTAATCGTGTCTGTGTAGTTATACCTTTATTCTTCATGTATTAGTTCCCTTTGTGATTAATCAAGTATGTTTAGATTCTGATTTACTCTTTGTGGATACCTATAGTACCTTGCCATATATATGTTTATGAATTATTAGTTCTTCTATATATCATTATTGTTCTTCTTTAAATTCAGTTTTAAAATAATTTATCTTTGACTGTTAAAGTGCTTTATACTATTTATTTGAAGTACTCATTCACTGAGCAAGTAGGCTCACCCCTCTACTCACAAAATTTTAGGGAAACCATGTGGACATAAAGAATGTTGATTCCAAAGTATATATGTGACAAGAGATAAGTATCAAACTAGTTAAGTTCAATCGATCCCTGTCACTCTAGGTCGTTGTATAGAGTTGAGATAGTTGTAAATGATGATGTGTAACTTTTTTCCCTTAATGATAGATAATATATTTGATTATCATGTCGCATGTACATGAAAGTGAGAGAAACATAATGAATGTTTAGATATGTATCTTTATTGTTGAAATAAGATTAGAGTAATCAAGTTTTAAATCCCCTTGTATAGTTAGATGTCATGATTGAATTTGGTGAAACAAATAATTGAAATTAAAGAAAAAAAGTCAAGAGTGATATTTGTAATGTGTTAAATCCTCAACTTATGCCCTAATCTCATGATTAGATGTTAATGGAATGTGGGTGTAACAACTTGGTATCAAAGGTTAGGCTGAGTTGTCATGGACCATTAGGATAGAAAGTCAAAGTTATAAGTGTGGCAGTTAGGAAGTGATTTTTCTATAACTCTAGGAGTTCTGATTGTTTGGATATCCTGGCTTGGTATCTGAATACTTAGGTTAACCACTATCAAGCTACTCTGTGTATTCTTCTTTGGATGCCCTGTCCAGATATGTAGAGGTATGATGGGCTAGAGAGAAACCTTAACAATATTAGGGTTAGAAGACAAAAAATTAATGGAGGAATAACAACATAAAGATAGAATGAGACATAACTTTTATTTTATATTGTTGTTTTGACCGGAGATCAATATAAATGCTCTTATATATTGGAATTCATATATTCTATTTTTCTAATATATTAATGGTTCTTTAAGATTTTTAAACACTATGAAGTTACGTCAGTTATTGTTTATATTATTTGTATGAAGTAGACCACATATGATCATTAAATGAGATCTCCCTAAGTGGATATTCTTTCCACATGTTTCAGATAAATAGGAGTTGATCAATCCTAAGTAGTGCTTGGCTTCAAGACTATAGGTTCAGCCTAGTCCAGCTGATAGGATGCATTAGTGGGATCTAATGAGTTCTATTAACAATATAGTAAGAGTAGACTCTGGATAAATTGAACCCATATTGTAGTGAGAATGTGCATACACTAAGATATTGAAATATATGGGAAAGACTGGAATAACTAAGAATCAGTGGGAACTGATATATATGATATATCTTTGGGCGTTAATAAGAAACCCTAAATTGGGAATGAAGAAATATGGAATACAGATATAAGACACAAGTTAGTATGTAACATACAAAATGAAGAAGAAATGATGGATACAGAGAACTAAACCATATAACCTAATTGAGGCACTTTATTTGATATGAAATCAAGGAAAGATAAGAGAAAACTACTTAGGAAGCCAAGATAGAAAGAATCAATTATTATGAATGGATCATATAATCAAGTAAAATGCATTTATGTACTCCAAACAATGTAAAAGTAGTAGAAAAGAGTTAAGTATATAATAAGTACATAGAAGTGTAGAGCCTTTAAAATAATTAAAGTGAAGAGAGCTATATGAACATGTCAATTATAAGAATAGGATAAGAAACTCAGATGAAACAAAAGGGAAGTGATGGAAATGATGAGTTTGATTAAGGAAGGATGGTTACATGATATAGTGAAGAGCATGGAATGTGCAATTCTATTATGAAGTTTAATCCATTCATCCTTAAAACATTTTGATTCAAAGTTTTTGTAGAGTAACAACCTAGTTTCCATCAAATGTATTTAATAGGTTCCTAATGATGAAATGGAACTAATTCTAAAAAGAAGAAGAAATATGCATCTAAACAAAAGAACAATTCATATGAAGGTAACTTATATTCAAAGATAAAAAAGCTTAGATAAATTATCTTTGACCCCTGCATGACCCATTTTATTTGAAACAAAGGACATGCAATGTATTAAGCATAAGATGAAAAACTAGTAGGGAGAATATTGATTTAGAATTTCAACTTCATGTTAGTAAAAGGACAATAAATAATATATGTGGCATGCATACAAAATGATACACATGAATGAGCAACATGGTCATAAGAGATAAGTAAAAGTTAATAATGATATACGAAAGAGTAGCATTCAGGGTGACAGTGATAGAAAATAAATAAGGGGTTGAAACACGAGGGAGTAATATATATTATAAAAAAGAGAGATTGTGATATGCAAGAAAATGCTAAATAAATATTATGGTCTCCTTGACGATGACTAATTAAACTTAGATACGAAAAAAGTGTCAAGTGAATACTTGAAGATCAGAACTCTAAAGCTCAACATCATCTTCTCTTTAGTATCTTCTTTAATGAGGGCAATGTGGAAATGAGTGATAATAAAATGCGTTCTATATGATTTATAACCACCATGGTAGAGACATTTATGGAATGTATCAATGACACATAATACAGTGATGAAACCCAAGTAGGGTAAATAAAGAAAGTAACCTATCATGAATGTCAAGTAAGAGAAAAGGAAATTGAAGTGGTAAAGATAAGGAAGACTTTAGTAAACCTCAATAAAGCTAAGATTTGCATATCGAAATAAGGGAGTAAAAGATCATGTCACAATAACATCTGTTATTGATAAGGATCAAACTCTAGAATGTTTAGGGTTCTAACAAATTTAGTGGATGTCACTAGTGATTTGATCTACAATGCTAACACCTGTACAAAATACAATCTTGAAATTAGTAATATGAGAAGAAACTAGTAGTGATAGTGGTCTAGGAATTAAAGGTTGGAAATGAGAAAGATAGATAAACAATAGGGGCATTGACTAAGAATGAGGGATAAGAAATAGATATGAAACATAAGAAGTTTGATTTGAATAGAAGGAGAAATATAGAATGAGCAAAGTGTGATATGAAGTAAATTCTTTTAGAAATAGCAAGAATGATGAATATTCTATTATTACCACAAATATTTTAATGTTAGATATGTTTATCTATGATCAAAATGAGAAGGATAAGTAAGAAGAAACAATTAGTAATGAATAAGAAAAGAAACCAGAGAAAACAAATGGCTTTCAGTAATATGTGAAATTGTTTTCAGAAGTAAAATTTGTTAAAAATATATCAAATGTAAATTTGTTTTAGATATGATTTTAGTTGCACATGCACAAGAAATATTAAATTGAAATTGGTATACATGTTTCACTCATTCATACGAGTAATCCATCTCACTATAGTATAATTGCTTCTAGATTTGGTATTGTATCTTATGAGTGCTTTCATACTAGAGTAGCACAATTGTAAAATCTAAAACAATAGAGTGAACTCTCTTTAGTAACTCAGATGAGATTCAAGAAATAGTACAATGAATTATATAAATTGAGATAGTTTGATCGGATTACCAATACAAAGATAACACCTCAAGAGATCATGACATGATTGAATGTGGTTTATTTCCCTTTATATTTGTTAGTAATTGATTGTAATGTAGACAATTCTTTTTCTATCATTGAGCGGCCTTGTTTAAAAAAAATTGTTGTGATTAGAAAAGAAACAAAGGACTCAATGTTGAACACAATATTAAAAAAGAAATATAAGAATAGTGAGATATAAGATTTTTTATGTTTAAAAGTAACCTTGAATGTACTTTTCATGTGTATTTATGTTTTGAGGAAGAAACCTTTTTAGGGGGGGGATTTTTATGACCGTGCCTGAGCTTAATTGGTAAACTAGGGTTTACATGAATGATTACATGCTTAATTAGATTTGTTATCACATAAACCAACTAATGACGGTAGATCAATTGTGACGTTTCAAACCTAAGAAGCAACTATAATCATGATTTTACTTTGAAGGATTAGGGTTTGAGGAGTGTAAACCCTAATCGCCACAATTAGGATTTTGATAGTATATAAATACAAATTTTGGTAGGTATAGCAGTATCGTAAATGATTTTTCATACTTTCTATGTAACTTGGATTCACTTGAAATTTTGAAATAATATGGATAACTCAATCACTCATGTTATTGCAAAATATTAGAATATTTGGATGTTCTATGGATGTGGTTCTCAGTCAAATTATACTCCGACCATGTTGTAGACTACTATGTAGCAATGTATTGTTTGATTTTTAATTATTTATTGGTAGCTTAGAACGATTTGAAATTTTAACTTGATATTTGAAACTGTGTTTTAGATAACATTCTAATTTTCATAATTTTGTAGGATATTTAACCTATTTAGTAAATGATTTGTAGTAATATTTTTATGACAAAAAATTCTGCTGAAATAAAAGAAAGTGTAAGTAGGGTTAATTTGCAATTGACCAAGCACCTCAATTGCCTTATGTGATCAATCTAACACACTAGGATCTCCCATATTTCTTGATTTATTCTAGATAAATGAAATCCTAGCAAGAGAGAGATAGAGAATTAGGGTTTGTATGGAGAAAGTGGTCAAGATGGCGATCTAGGGTTTTCTCTGTCTAGAAATGATGAAATTAAGTAAATTTGCCATCTCTATATAGATTTTCTCGATGATTCTTCTCTCACATGTAAAGATTCCATCCCTTCTACGATTTGATTCAAAATGATATCAAATCTCTCCCTTTTCTCACTCTTTCTCCATAATTCTCCAATCCTAGGGTTTCCAAGTTGGAAGGAAAAGAAAGTGGTGATTTGCTAGGGTTTTGATATGAATTCAAGAATTTCATATTTGGGCTACGTTTTTAAGGTCTTTGTGCACCTTAGGTGAGTGGGTAATTCCTTTAACTAGCATATTGCAAAAATTAGATTAAATATACAATAATTTTCTATTCCTTTGTAGGCGGCTACAAACCCTAAATCTGCCTTTCAGTTTAAGCTTATGAAAGATGATATAGAAATGAATTATTTTCCTATTCTGATGAATTTCAGATGATAAAATCATACTAGAAATGGATACATCTAAGATATAATTCCTAAAGTTATCGCAGAAGTTATTAGAATATAGCAAAATCTAGGGTTTTTGGCTATGTCTGAAATTGTTGTAAAATTGAATGCAGAATTTGCCTATTTGAATATCCTTATTATAAGTGATGGTTTTATATGAATGTTCGTATGGATATGTCAGATATTATCTAGGAATTCATTTGATGTTTTAGTGGTTGCTTGTTATCTCTATTAAGGGAATGAAACCCTAGATGAGTGAAATATGGAAAGTATGTGAATAGACATCATGCGATGCAACAAAAGTGATTCTTTTTAATGTTATAGATTTATTCATTCAAGGTTATTCTTGATGCATGATATTTTAGTGAATGACATGGAAACCCTAGTTTAGTTCATACTAGTGTTTCATATACATGTTTGGTTGTATATGAACTGCTAAACGCAATCTTTATTCGATGAAAGTTTATGATGCACTAAATTCCAACGTGAGTAATGTGATATGTGAAAGAGGAAAGTGAAACCCTAAGGATAGGGTATTTAGTGTCTTAAGTATTTCAAATTTGGTGTTCTTCATTATGATAAGTGGTGTTGATTTGTTGCTCAGTTTATAGTACATATTGATGACAATTTATGAAAAGAATTGTTTACAAGGTTAAACCAAGACTTTGATGATTTGACTGTGTATTTAAAGAGTGAATTACACATTAGATGCACTGAACACCATAGAACCCTCCCTATAGGTCTATAGAGGGATGGGTGAAACAGACTATGGACTAACAGATATAGGAAGAAGTAGCCCGAACTACGTATCCAACACCAACTGACTAGGTAGCAGTGGTACTTCAGTTTAGTAGTAGAGTACCTAACAATAACCAGAGATCCTGCTGGTAGTATTTCAACAGTAAGAGTATCCAAAAATAAGTGGAGATCCAGTGGTACCCATTAGTTGGAGTATATAACCCTTGTGTATCTCCTCCTTCTGGCAGTTACTCCGTATTGTGTGTTAGCTTTTGAATAGTCACATTGGTAAGATCTCAATAAGTTCCAATGAGAGATCTGGTTCGAACCTCACCAAAGGCACTTTGCAAATGAAAATCCGCACTGATTTGGCATGGGTGGGGGGGTGACTGGACCACACTCTCTCATGCCTCAAGATTTTACCATGTCAGGCTCGTCTGGGATGGGTTCTCTCAGTCACCAAAAAAATAATCACATTATGTGAGGCAAAGGCTCTTTAGCCTATAGGCACCCCTCTTGAGTACCCAGGACAAGGGGACACAATTATATGGCCAACTGTTTAGCTACCGACAACCCTTACTAGGATCCCCTGATGTAGATCGAGGCAGTAGTAGCAGTCTTAAGGTCCTCGGGATTACCTTAAGACTTGTACGATGAGTCATGTAGTAGTGGCTTTTGCTTGGATGGCACAATCCAAGAGAGTTCAGGGGCAAAATAAAAGAAAAGTTAATTAAGTTCAATTGAGTTTAGATAAAGAGCTCAGTAGTCATATTAGTCGGTTATGTTTAGTGGTCAAACATTGTTGTAGTCAGTTTAGTAGTCTAGTTAAGTCATCGTTAATCAAAGATCAGAAAGAGAATAATAAGGAAATTGTTTGGATATTTGTGTATTGCTAGTGATGCATAGTAAGATGAATGAGAGATTAATCGTGTCTGTGCAGTTATACCTTTATTCGTTATGTGTTTTTGAATTGTTAGTTTCCTTTGTGATTAATCAAGTATGTTCATATTGTTTTTCTCTTTGCAGATACCTAGAGTATCCTACCATATATATGTTTACAAATTATTAGTTGTTTTATAGATCATTATTGTTCTTCTTTAAATTCAGTTTCTAAATAATATATCTTTGACTGTTAAAGTGTTTTATATTGTTTCTTTGAAGTACTCATTCACTAAGCGATTAGGCTCACCCCTCTACTCACAAAATTTTAGGAAAACTATGCGGATCTAAAGAATGTCGATGCCAGAGTAGATCTACCACGAGAGCTAAGCATCTAATTAGTTAAGTCCGGTCACTCTAGGTCCTTGTATAGAGTTGAGAGAGTTGTAAATGATGATGTGTAATTTTGTTTCCTTAATAATAGAAAATATATCTAATTATCATGTCATATGTAAATAGAAGTGTGAGAAATAGAATGAAAGTTTAGATATGTATCTTTATTGTTGAAATTAGATTATAGTAATCAAGTTGTAAATTCCATTGTATAGTTGGTTTATGTGATTGAATAGGATGAAATAAAGAATTGAAATCAGATAAAAAACCAGGAGTGATCTTTGTATTATGTTAAATCCTCAACTTACACTTTGATCTCATGATTAGAGGTTATCGTGGGATGTGGGTGTAACAGACAAACTCAAAACTTGTCAGGTAAATTCCTCTCCAGGGTAGGATTTGTGACTCTAATTAAGTATGTCCTCACCTCTTTAGCAATTTATATATACAATACAGTAATATAGGTTTCTATCCTCTACCAGAGGCAATTGCTAAACTTATAAGATCCTTCATTTGTTGTGACAAAGTGGATTGCAAATATCTAAACATGATTGCTTGGCATAAAGTCATAACACCGAAAGGCAACAATGGGCTTCAAATTAAAACAATAAAGAGCTAAACAACTCTATACTTCTTAAATCATCTTAAGATTTTCTCACTAATTGATATGATCCCAGTGCAAGGTTCTCAAAGGAAAATATAGTCATGACTTATCAAAATCAAAGGGATTTGGCTCTCTAGTTTGACGAGCCATCCATGCCCTTTGGACCCATCCAACAACTAACATATCAAGATGAATTCTCAATAGGGAGAACACATCCTTTTTTCATGACAACTAAGTACGAGGCAACACAGTTAAAATTAAGGCACACTTGAGCATGCCCCTTTGAAATTTGTGACCTACAACTCAACAATACTATCCTTCCCTAGAAGAATGGGATACAAGATTTCTTATTAACTCACTCACTCCTAAGTCAATGCAAGACCTTCTACAAATATGCCCCCATTCTCCTAGTCTTAAACACCACATTTGTATATAGAAACATAATAGCAGTTGAGTGATCAACGTTGTCTCTACCCATTCTTTCCATCATGATCATCATCATTATCTTATTTTTGTATCTTCCATTTTCTTTCTTGTACTTCACTTGCCCTCTTTACTTACTTGACTATATGAGGCAATCTAAAGGGGTTATTGAACCTTCCACATGTTTGTAACCCAAACTTGAGCATAATGTTTGCAACCTTCAGAAAGAAAAGATGAGTGAAACTTAAACAGATACAGAGGACTCACAACATCATCTCCAATGTCTTCACCACCATCTTCACCCAAGCATCCATCTCAACAAGAAAGACCAATCATGGAATATGGTTGTCCCCTTAAATACTTCATTGTTCCAATTGCTACAAAAATCAATGGGGCCATCAAGATCTCATCGATCGAGGCAAGTGACTTTTCTATCATCCCCACGATTATGCAAGTGATACAACGAAACCAGTTTGGAGGGATGCCAATAGAGGATCCAAACCTCCACGTTGCTAAATTTCTACAGTTGCTTAGCACTTTCAAGATAGACGGTGTTCCTACTGATGTAGTTTGTCTTCTTCTTTTTCCTTTCTCTTTGAGAGATAGAGCCAAGGTGTGGCTCTATTCTTTGACAAACAACTCCATCAATAGCTAGGAGTAACTCCTCAAAGTTTTCTTAGCCAAATACTTTCCACCAAGCAAGACTGCACAATTGAGGAGTCAACTCATCATTTTTTCTCAAAGGCATGGAGAAACCTTGTATGATACATGGGAAAGGTTCAATGAACTTCAATGATTTTGTCTACACCATGGTTTAAGCAACTGGCTTCTATTCCAAACTTTCTAGAATGGCTTATTCTATAATACAAGGGTATCTATTGATGTTGTTGCAAATGGTGCTTTAATGAGCAAATCATACATGGACGATTATGCCATTATTGAAGACATGGCACTAAATACTTGCCAATGGAGTCCTGACTAGAGTAGCGAACCTTCTTCTTCAAGCTCTATTTTTGGAAAGAAAGCTACTAAAGTAACTTTTGACGCATGTGGCACAGTGGGACACACTCCTTTTTCATGTTTTGCCACACCATCCCAATTTGAAGAGATATCCGAGCTCAACAATAATGTCAGATGTAATTTCATCCAACAACAACAACATTTGCAGCCCAAGCTGAGTTTGGAGTACATGCTTGAGACCTTTGTCTCAAATCAAATTCAGAAAAATGATGAACTTCGTCAACAAAAGAAGTTGCTACATGATGCTATTTCACAACTTTCTACTAAGGTGGATGGAATTGCCACTCATACTAGGATGTTGGATAATCAAATTGCTCAACAAGCTATTGCCAATAAAAAACATCTTCTGATTCCTTGCCTAATCAACTACATATAGATTCAAGGGAGACATTCATGTTGATTACATTAAAGAGTGGAGCTGATATAGAAGAACCTTTTTCACCATCACATACAATATCATATGAAGTTGTTGACTCTAATTTCATCAATGATGTTGAATCTCAAAGCAAGAAATATGCATATGCTCCTAAGGATGATTTTTCAAACAAGACAAGTGCCCCCTCACAACACATATTTGATACAACGCTTGGTGATGATAAAATTCTCTTTGAATCGGATGTAGATTATTTTGAAGAAGAGAATGAAGCGACATACAACATTGAAATCCAAAAGACTATTCCTATTGCAAATCACAAGCGTCGATCTTTGGGCCAAATAAAAGATATATTGACAAAGAGGTGTAGATGCTTACCGCAACCATTTCCAGCCTCAAATCAAAGCAATGGACCTCCATCTCTATCATTCTCCATGATAGGTAACCAGTTGCAATCCTCTTGAGTTTGTTATATGCAATGAGGACACTACAAATTTCAAGTTTAGGGGGAGAGCAACCATTTGGTAGTGTAGTTTAGTTTTATTTCCTTTTTATCATCATTTTCTTAGTTGTTGTTTTCAATTCTGCTCTTCTTGTGGCAAATCTAGTATGACAAGAAGCTTATCTTTTGTATGGGGATTGAACTCCTATGCTTAACTGGTTGTCCTCTTTTAGTTAGAAATATCATTTGTAGAAATTGTAAAAGGCATGCATTAATCAAATGAAACCTTTTAGCCATCAACATGTGCTTAACTCTGGTTTATGCTTCTAGCTTAAACATTCATCTTTCACATCCTTGATTGCTTAAAACATGTAATGGTTTCAATTTTTGTGAATAAATAAATTTGACAACATCATTTAATGAATGAAATCTAGCTAATGTTGCAATTTAGTTGACTCTCCTATGTTGTAGAAAAATTTTAAAATTTCTTTTGGCTTATTTCACCCTCATACACCATAAAAGATGGCTAAACCACCCACATATCATGCTAGCCTAGTGTAAGTCTGATATGGCCATGATGGTTAGATGGTGTGTCTTAAAAGAGGATAATACCCCAACCGACACTCTACGTGTGCATAAGCCTACATTAGTAGCTGAGTGTCAGAACCCATAATCCATTGTCATATCATTTTAGGAAAAGAAGGAGAGTACAACTAAAATTGTTAATGTTAACTAAGATCTCATCATTTGTATCCTTAATAGTTGAGAGTTTGAGTTGCACATCCACTGATTGTTTGGCTTGGTCATCCAAATTCTACTTAGTGTTGTTTAATTGATTGATTCATTTAATTATGACCACCCCTATTGAACTAAAATTCTCTTTCTTGGGTTTTTAAGTTGAATTGACAATTATGAGTATAAACATGTTGATCATGGTTGGTTTGGTCTTATAACATCTTTCAGTTCATTTGATCTATGCATGAACTTGACAATTCCTTCATTTGTGTTTCTATGCTCTTTTTGCTTGAGGACAATCAATGGTTTAAGCTTAGGGGTATTTGATGTGTGCATTTTATATCATATTTTGGACCACTTTTGGTTGCATTTCCCAATCATTTTAACCCAATAATCACTCTTAATCATGCTATACTTTCCATCTTTATTTTTTACTTACTTGCTCTATGGTTTGGCTTGTAGGTACAACAATTTGGCATCAAAATGGAGAGAAAATTTCATTATAACATCCATAAAGACACTCCCCAATCATCTAGACATTCAGAAAATCAATGTTGCTGAAACTGATAAAGACACCATGTGTCTTATTAAATACACCCCATGTCTCAGTCCAGAAATTGAATACAGAACTCTAGATTTACAGCAACATGCCATGTTTTATTAAAGACATGTCATGTCTTATTAAATACACACATTGTAACCTCCCAGAACTCGATCCAAACTTTAGTTATTGCATAAGACACACCGTGTCTTATAAAAGACACGTCGTGTGACCTATAGATTTCACTCAAACATGAATTTAACTATCTCACACTTATATATACAACCCCAAGCCATCTTGGGATAGTTACTATAGACTATTTGGGATCTTTTGGAGTGTGACTCAAGCAAGGGATATCAAGGAGGAGTTGGAGGTGTTCCAAGGGAGAAAAGTTGGTTTCTCAGGAGGGAAAATTCTTCTTCTTCCTTCTTCTCTAACAATTGCAACAAGGATCTCCATCGTTCTCTTCCCTCCACTCAGAAGTGAATCTTTCTAGAGAGTTTCTAGCAGTAAGGACAGATTTGTGACTTACAAGTCTATCTTCCTTCTTCCACAAACATCCAAGTTTATTTCCCTCTATTATGATGTCTAACACTACTTTCTACTGTTTGTATCTACTTTCTACATCCATGGATGAGTAGATCTCTTATTCTTGGGCATGGGGGAGTAAATCCCATGTCATAACATTGTTGAACATGAATTATATATATAATACTAGTCATTTCACTATTCGAAGGTTCATCAGTATTTAATTGATCTTACATTCTTTGCTGGCCACTTTGTATGTATGATTTCTGCTCTTTGTATAATCTGGGAAGATGTTCATAGGAGTAAGGAGATGTACCTTAGCTGCACAACCTTAACTACGGGAGTGGCTGGGAAGTGTTGGGGAATAAAGGTTTGTAGTCCTAAACTAAGTATATCCACGGGAGTGGTATACAAAGCTAGGACAGTTCTACACCACCAGGAGGTGGGTGTAGGATACATACCTCCCTTGTATTATTGTTAGTGTTCTTGATCTTTGTTGTTCTTCATGTTATGATGTGGATGTGAAATCTTATCCTCAAGAATCCCAAATCCAAATTGATCCTTAATACAAGTGTTTTATGTTTTAGTTCATTTCCTTTTAATTACTTAGTTAACATAACAAAACCCCTCTTGTTAAAAAGATCTAGATTGTTGAAGTTCAATACTCTTGTGCCTAGCAATACCTTGCTTGTTGGATGACCTCGATAATACTACACACATCCGTATACTTGCGGGGTAGTGTTTGAGTTTATAAATATTAAAACTTGTGCACACACACTAACAAGTTTTTGGCATCGTTGCCGGGGAGCATTAGTATTCTTGTTATCGTAAGAAGTGTTGAATTGTAAACGAGACTAGATCACTCCACCATCTATCATATCCACCATCATTCTTTCCATCATGATCATCATCATTATCTTGTTTTTGTATCCTCCATTTTCTTTCTTGCACTTCACTTGCCTTCTTTACTTGTAGGACTATATGAGGTGATCTAAAAGGGGTCTTGAACCTTCCACATGTTTGGAACCCAAGCTTGAGCATAATGTTTTCAACCTTCAAAAAGCAAAGACGAGTGAAACTCAAATGGATCCAGAGGACTCACAAACATCATCTCCAATGTCTTCACCACCATCTTCACCCAACCATCCATATCAACAACAAAGACCAATCATGGAAGATGATCATCCCTTTAAAGAATTCATTGTTCCAACTTCTACAAAAATCAATGGGCCCATCAATATCCCACCGATTGAGGCAAATGACTTTTCTATCAGTCCCACAATTATACAAATGATACAACAAAAGCAGTTTGGAGGGACGCCAATGGAGGATCCAAACCTCCACATTGTTGAATTTTTGCAGTTGCTTAGCACTTTCAAGATAGACGGTGTTCCTACTGATACAGTTTGTCTTCTTCATTTTCCTTTCTCTTTGAGAGACAACCAAGGTGTGGCTCTATTCTTTGACAAGCAACTCCATCAACAGTCGGGAGGAACTCCTCAAAGTTTTCTTAGCCTAATACTTTCCACCAAGAAAGACCGCACAATTGAGGAGTCAACTCATCAATTTTTCTCAAAGGCATGGAGAGACCTTGTATGACACATGGGAAAGGTTCAAAGAACTTCAACATTTTTGTCCACACCATGGTTTAAGTAACTGGCTTCTATTGCAAACTTTCTATAATGTCTTATTCTATAATACAAGGATATCTACTAATGTTGTTGCAAATGGTGCTTTAATGAACAAATCATACATGGACGCTTATGCCATTATTGAAGACATGGCACTTAATACTTGCCAATGGAGTCCTGACTGGAGTAGCCAACCTTCTTCTTCAAGCTCTATATTATGGAAAGCAAGCTACTGAAGTAACTTTTGATGCATGTGGATCAATGGGACACACTCCTTCTTCATGTTTTGCCACACCATCCCAATTTGAAGAGATATCGGATCTCAACAACAATGTTATATGCAATTTCATCCAACAATAACAACATTTGCAACTCAAGCCAAGTTTGGAGTCCATGCTTGTGACCTTTATCTCAACTCAAATTCAGTAAAATGATTAACTTCTAAAGGCACCTCGTGTTTTAATTAAGACACCCTGTGTCTTACGTGTCTTAATTAAGACACCCCGTGTCTTAATTAAGACACCCCATGTCTTAAAAAGACACCCCGTGTCTTAATTAAGACACCTCGTATCTTAATTAAGACACCTCATGTCTTTAAAAGACACGATGTGTCTTATTAAAAACACCCTGTGTCTCAGTCCAAAAATTGAATGCATAACTCCAGATTTGCAGCAACACGCCGTGTTTTTTTAAAGATACATCATGTATTATTAAAGACACACTGTGTAACCTCCCAGAATTTGATCCAAACTTTAGTTATTGTATAAGACACATCGTGTGACCTATAGATTTCAATCAAACACAAATTTAACTATCTCACAATTATATATACGACCCCAAGTCATCTTGGGACAATTACCACAAACTATTTGGGATATTTTAGAGTAGGAATCAAGCAAGGGATAGCAAGGAGGAGTTGTAGGTGTTCCAAGGGAGAAAAGTTGGTTTCTCGGGAGGGAAAATTCTTCTTCTTCCTTCTTCTCCAACAATTGCAGCAAGGATCTCTGTCGTTCTCTTCCCTCCACTCGGAAGTGAAGTTTTCTAGAGAGTTTCCAGCAGTAAGGAAGGATTTGTGACTTCTTGACTATAGTTTCAAGTCTATATTCCTTCTTCCATAGACATCCAAATTTATTTCCCTCAATTATGATGTCTAGCACTACTTTCTACTATTTGTATCTACTTTCTATAGCTATGGACGAGTATATATCTTATTATTGGGCATGAGGGAGTAAATCCCATGTCATAACATTTTTGAACATGAATTTTATATATAATACTAGTCATTTTACTATTCTAAGGTTCATCGGTATTTAATTCATCTTACATGCTTTGCTGGCCACTTTGTATGTATGATTTCTGCTCTTTGTATAATCTGGGAAGATGTTCATAAGAGTAAGGAGATGTACCTTAGCTGCACAACCTTAACTATGGGAGTGGCTGGGAAGTGTTGGGGAATAAAGGTTTGTAGTCCTAAACTAAATATATCCATGGGAGTGGTATACAAAGCTAGGACTGTTCTACACTACTGGGAGGTGGGTGTAGGATACATGCCTCCCATGTGTTATTGCTAGTGTTCTTGATCTTTGTTGTTCTTCATGTTATGATGTGGATGTGAAATCATATCCTCAAGAATCCCTAATCCAAATTGATCCTTAATACATGTGTTTTATTATTTAGTTCATTTCCTTTTAATTGCTTAGTTAACATAAAAAAAAACCTCTTGTTAAAAAGATCTAGATTTTTGAAGTTCAATACTCTTACGCCTAGCAATACCTTGCTCCTTGGACGACCTTGATAATACTACACACATCTGTATGCTTGCGGGGTAGTGTTCGAGTTTATAAATATTAAAACTTGCGCACACACGCTAATAGTTCAGGACACTCATAAGTTAATTTTTGGTTTATTATAATTCCCCTAGTCCATGAATTCCACAAACAAACTACCTATAGAGTCTCTTGAGAATCTAGAGATAGTGTTATAATCCTGTCTAAGCTTAATTGGTAAACTAGAGTTTACATGGATGATTACATGCTTAATTAGATTTATCATCACTTAAACCTAATTAATATTGGTAGTTTAATTTTGATGTTTCAAAACAAATAAGTAACTCTAATCATGATTTTACTTTGAAGGATTAGGGTTTGAGGAGTGTAAACCCTAATCACCACAATTAGGGTTTTGATAGTATATAAACACAAATTTTGGTAACCCTAATCACCACAATTAGGGTTTTGATAGTATATAAACACAACTTTTGGTAGTATAACAATATGGTAAATAATTTTTCATATTTCTAATGTAACTTGGATTTACTTGAAATTTGGATATGATTTGGATAGCACAATCACTAGTGTTATTGAAAAATATCATAATATTTGGATGCTCTTTATATGTGGTTCGTGGTTGAACTATAATTCAACTGACCATGTCGCAGACTACTATTTAATAGTGTAGTAATAGATTTTTAATTATTAATTGGTACATCAGAATGATCTAAAATTATTATTAGATATCTAAAATATGTTTTAGATAACAAGATAATTTTTCATAAATTTTGGAGGATCTTTAACCTATTTAGTAAATGATTTACAATAATATTTTTATGTCAGAAAATTCCACCAAAATAAAAGAAGTACATGTAGGGAAATTTGCAAGTGACCCAAGCACGTCAATTTCTCTATATGATCAACCTCAGACATAGGAGCTCCCATATTTTGTGATTCATTTGAGTGAAATGAAATCCTAGAGAGAAAGGGAGAGTTGGGGTTTGTATGGAGAAAGTGGTGAAGATGATGATCGAGGGGTTCCTCTTCCCATGATTGATGAAATCAAGTAAGTTTGTCATCTCTATATAGATTTTGTTGGTAATTCTTATCTCACTTGTCAAGATTCCATCCCTACTCTGATTTGATTTGAAATGATATTAAATCTCTCCCTTTTCTCACTCTTTATCCATAATTCTCCATTCCTAGGGTATCTGAGTAGAAAGGAAGAAGAAAGTGGTGATTTGCTAGGGTTTTGATATAAATTCGAGAATTTCATACGTGGGTCTATGTTATTAAGGTGTTTTTACAACTTAGGTGAGTGAGTACTTCCTTTAAATAGTATATTACACGAAATTAGATTAAATATACAATAATATTCAATTCCTTCGTATGTGACTACAAACCCTAAATCTGCCTTTCAGATTAAGCTTATGAAAGATGATATAGAAATGGATTATTTTCCTGTTGTGATAAATTTCATATGATAAAATCATATTAGAAATGGATACAAATCATCTAAGATATAATTCCTAAAGTTATTGTAGAAGTTATAAGAATATATAAAAATCTAGGGCTTCCAACTATGTCTGAAATTGTTGTATAACTGAATGAAGAATTTTCCTATTTGAATCTCCTTATTATAAGTGATTTTTTTTATCTAAATGTTAGTACAAATATTTTAGATATTATCTAGGATTTCATTTAATGTTATCAATGTTTGCTTGTTATCTCTATGAAGGGGATGAAACCCTAGACGAGTGGGAAATGGAAAGTATGTGAATAGACATCATGAAATCTAATAGAATTGATTCTTTTTAATGTTATGGATTTATTCATTCAAGGTCATTCTTGATGCATGATATTTTGGTGAATGGCGTGGAAACCCTAGCTTAATTCATACTAGTAGTTCATATACATGTTTTACTGTATGTGAAATATTAACATCATTCTTTATTTAGTGAAAGTTTATGATGCATTAAATTCCTATGTGAGTCATGTGATATGCGAAAGAGGCAAATGAAACCCTGAGGATAGGGTATTCAATGAATTAATCATTTCAAATTTTGTGTTCTTCAATATGATAAATGGTGTTGCTCAGTTTATAGTACAAATTGATTATAATTTATGAAAAGAACTATGTACAAGGTTAAATCAAGAAATCTTGATTTCATGATTGAACTGTGTATTTAAAGAGTGAATTAGAAATTAGATGCCCTAAAACTGTACAACCCTCCCTATAGGTCTGTAGTGGGATGGATGAAATGGGCTATGGACTATCGGATATAGGAAGAAGTAGCCCAGGCTGAGTATCCAACACCAACCAACTAGGTATCAGTGGTACTTCAGTTTAGTAGTAGAGTACCTAACAATAACCCAATATCCCGATGGTACTGTTTCACTATTAGGGATTATTAAAAAATAATTGGAGATCTAGTGGTACCCACCAGCTGGAGTATACAGCCCTTGTGGACCTACTCCTTCTAGAAGTTACTCCATGTTGCATGTTATCTTTTAAATAATCGCATTACGCAAGGCAAATGCTCTTTATCCTAGAGGCACCCCTCCTGAGTACCCAGGACAAGGGGCCACAATTATACATCCAACTCTTTAGCCACCAACGACCCTTACTAGGCTACCTGAACGTAGACTGAGGCTGTAGTAATAGTCTTCAGTTCCTCGAGTTTGCCTTAAAACTTGTACGGTGAGTAACATAGTAGTGGCTTTCACTTGGATGGTACAATCCATGAGAGTTTAGGGGCAAAGTAAAAGAAAATTTAATTGAGTTCAATTGAGATCAGATAAAGAGTTTTATAGTCAGATAAGTCAGTGTGTTAAGTTGGCCAACATAGTAGTAGTCAATTCAGTAGTCAAGTCAAGTCAAGTCAAGTCATAGTTAATCAAAGATCATAAAGAGAATAATGAGGATTTTTTTTGGATATTTGTATATTTCTAGTGATGCATAACAAGATGAAGAAAGATTAATCGTGTCTGTGTAGTTATACCTTTATTCTTCATGTGTTAGTTCCCTTTGTGATTAATCAAGTATGTTTAGATTCTGATTTACTCTTTGTGGATACCTATAGTACCTTGCCATAAGTATGTTTATGAATGATTAGTTCTTCTATATATCATTATTGTTCTTCTTTAAATTCAGTTTTAAAATAATTTATCTTTGTCTGTTAAAGTGCTTTATACTATTTCTTTGAAGTACTCATTCACTGAACAATTAGGCTCACCCCTCTACTCACAAAATTTTAGGGAAACCATGTGGACCTAAAGAATGTTGATTCCAAATTAGATATGTGATAAGAGATAAGTATCAAACTAGTTAAGTTCAATCGATCCCTGTCACTCTAGGTCGTTGTATAGAGTTGAGATAGTTGTAAATGATGATGTGTAACTTTTTTTCCTTAATTATAGATAATATATTTTATTATCATGTCACATGTACATGAAAGTGAGAGAAACATAATGAATGTTTAGATATGTATCTTTATTGTTGAAATAAGATTAGAGTAATCAAGTTTTAAATCCCCTTGTATAGTTAGATGTCATGATTGAATTTGGTGAAACAAATAATTGAAATTAAAGAAAAAAAGTCAAGAGTGATATTTGTAATGTGTTAAATCCTCAACTTATGCCCTAATCTCATGATTAGAGGTTAATGGAATGTGGGTGTAACAACTTGGTATCAAAGGTTAGGCTGAGTTGTCAGGGACCATTAGGATAGAAAGTCAAAGTTATAAGTGTGGCAGTTAGGAAGTGATTTGTCTACAACTCTAGGAGTTCTGATTGTTTGGATATCCTGGCTTGGTATCTGAATACTTAGGTTAACCACTATCAAGCTACTCTGTCTATTCTTCTCTGGATGCCCTGGCCAGATATGTAGAGGTATGATGGGCTAGAGAGAAACCTTAACAATATTAGGGTTAGAAGACAAAAAATTAATGGAGGAATAACAACATAAAGATAGAATGAGACATAACTTTTATTTTATATTGTTGTTTTGACTGGAGATCAATATAAATGCTCTTATATATTGGAATTCATATATTCTATTTTTCTAATATATTAATGGTTCTTTAAGATTTTTGAACACTATGAAGTTACGTCAGTTATTGTTTATATTATTTGTATGAAGTAGACCACATATGATCGTTAAATGAGATCTCGATAAGTGGATATTCTTTCCACATGTTTCAGATAAATAGGAGTTGATCAATCCTAAGTAGTGCTTGGCTTCAAGACTATAGGTTCAGCCTAGTCCAGCTGATAGGATGCATTACTGGGATCTAATGAGTTCTATTAATAATATAGTAAGAGTAGACTCTGGATAAATTGAACCCATATTGTAGTGAGAATGTGCATACACTAAGGTATTGAAATATATGGGAAAGACTGGAATAACTAAGAATCAGTGGGAACTGATATCTATGATATAGCTTTGGGCGTTAATAAGAAACCCTAAATTGGGAATGAAGAAATATGGAATACAGATATAAGACACAAGTTAGTATGTAACATACAAAATGAAGAAGAAATGATGGATACAGAGAACTAAACCATATAACCTAATTGAGGCACTTTATTTGATATGAAATCAAGGAAAGATAAGAGAAAACTACATAGGAAGCCAAGATAGAAAGAATCAATTATTATGAATGGATCATATAATAAAGTAAAATGCATTTATGTACTCCAAACAATGTAAAAGTAGTAGAAAAGAGTTAAGTATACAATAAGTACATAGAAGTGTAGAGCCTTTAGAATAATTAAAGTGAAGAGAAATATATGAACATGTAAATTATAAGACTAGGATAAGAAACTCAGATGAAACAAAAGGGAAGTGATGGAAATGATGAGTTTGATTAAGGAAGGATGGTTACATGATATAGTGAAGAGCATGGAATGTGTAATTCTATTATGAAGTTTAATCCATTCATCCTTACAACATTTTGATTCAAAGTTTTTGTAGAGTAACAACCTAGTTTCCATCAAATGTATTTAATAGGTTCCTAATGATGAAATGGAACTAATTCTTACAAGAAGAACAAATATGCATCTAAACAAAAGAACAATTCATATGAAGGTAACTTATATTCCAAGATAAAAAAAGCTTAGATAAATTATCTTTGACCCCTACATGACCCATTTTATTTGAAACAAAGGACATGCAATGTATTAAGCATAAGATGAAAAACTAGTAGGGAGAATATTGATTTAGACTTTCAACTTCATGTTAGTAAATGGACAATAAATAATATATGTGGCATGCATACAAAATGATACACATGAATGAGCAACATGGTCATAAGAGATAAGTAAAAGTTAATAATTATATACGAAAGAGTAGCATTCAGGGTGACAGTGATAGAAAATAAATAAGGGGTTGAAACATGAGGGAGTAATATATATTATAAAAAAGAGAGATTGTGATATGCAAGAAAATGCTAAATAAATATTATGGTCTCCTTGACGATGACTAATTAAACTTAGATACAAAAAAAGTGTCAAGTGAATACTTGAAGATCAGAACTCTAAATCTCAACATCATCTTCTCTTTAGTATCTTCTTTAATGAGGGCAATGTGGAAATGAGTGATAAGAAAATGCGTTCTATATGATTTATAACCACCATGGTAGAGACATTTATGGAATGTATCAATGACACATAATACAGTGATGAAACCCAGGTAGGGTAAATAAAGAAAGTAACCTATCATGAATGTCAAGTAAGAGAAAAGGAAATTGAAGTGGTAAAGATAAGGAAGACTTTAGTAAACCTCAATAAAGCTAAGATTTGCATATCGAAATAAGGGAGTAAAAGATCATGTCACAATAACATTTGTTATTGATAAGGATCAAACTCTAGAATGTTTAGGGTTCTAACAAATTTAGTGGATGTCACTAGTGATTTGACCTACAGTGCTAACACCTCTACAATATACAATCTTGAAATTAGTAATATGAGAAGAAACTAATAGTGATAGTGGTCTAGGAATTAAAGGTTGGAAATGAGAAAGATAGATAAACAATAGGGACATTGACTAAGAACGAGGGATAAGAAATAGATTTGAAACATAAGAAGTTTGATTTGAATATAAGGAGAAATATAGAATGAACAAAGTGTGATCTGAAGTAAATTCTTGTAGAAATAGCAAGAATGATGAATATTCTATTATTACCACAAATATTTTAATGTTAGATATGTTTATCTATGATCAAAATGAGAAGGATAAGTAAGAAGAAACAATTAGTAATGAATAAGAAAAGAAACCAGAGAACACAAATGGATTTCAGTAATATGTGAAATTGTTTTCAGAAGTAAAATTTGTTAAAAATATATCAAATGTAAATTTGTTTTAGATATGATTTTAGTTGCACATGCACAAGTAATATTAAATTGAAATTGGTATACATGTTTCACTCATTCATACGAGTAATCCATCTCACTATAGTATAATTGCTGCTAGATTTGGTATTGTATCTTATGAGTGCTTTCATACTAGAGTAGCACAATTGTAAACTCTAAAACAATAGAGTGAACTCTCTTTAGTAACTCAGATGTGATACAAGAAATAGTACAATGAATTATATAAATTGAGATAGTTGGATCGGATTACCAGTACAAAGATAACACCTCAAGAGAGCATGACATGATTGAATGTGGTTTATTTCCCTTTATATTTGTTAGTAATTGATTGTAATGTAGACAATTCTTTTTCTACCATTGAGCGGCCTTGTTTAAAAAAAATGTTGTGATTAGAAAAGAAACAAAGGACTCAATGTTGAACACAATATTAAAAAAGAAATATAAGAATAGTGAGATATAAGATTTTTTATGTTTAAAAGTAACCTTGAATGTACTTTTCATGTGTATTTATGTTTTGAGGAAGAAACCTTTTTAAGGGGGGGGGAGAATTTTTATGACCGCGCCTGAGCTTAATTGGTAAACTAGGGTTTACATGAATGATTACATGCTTAATTAGATTTGTTATCACATAAACCAACTAATGACGGTAGATCAATTGTGACGTTTCAAACCTAAGAAGCAACTATAATCATGATTTTACTTTGAAGGATTAGGGTTTGAGGAGTGTAAACCCTAATCGCCACAATTAGGATTTTGATAGTATATAAATACAAATTTTGGTAGGTATAGCAATATCGTAAATGATTTTTCATACTTTCTATGTAACTTGGATTCACTTGAAATTTGAAATAATATGGATAACTCAATCACTCATGTTATTGCAAAATATTAGAATATTTGGATGTTCTATGGATGTGGTTCTCAGTCAAATTATACTTCGACCGACCATGTTGTAGACTACTATGTAGCAGTGTATTGTTTGATTTTTAATTATTTATTGGTAGCTTAGAACGATTTGAAATTTTAACTTGATATTTGAAACTGTGTTTTAGATAACATTCTAATTTTCATAATTTTTGTAGGATATTTAACCTATTTAGTAAATGATTTGTAGTAATATTTTTATGACAAAAAATTCTGCTGAAATAAAAGAAAGTGTAAGTAGGGTCAATTTGCAATTGACCAAGCACCTCAATTGCCTTATGTGATCAATATAACACATTAGGATCTCCCATATTTCTTGATTCATTCTAGATAAATGAAATCCTAGCAAGAGATAGATAGAGAATTAGGGTTTGTATGGAGAAAGTGGTCAAGATGGTGATCTAGGGTTTTCTCTGTCTAGAATTGATGAAATCAAGTAAATTTGCTATCTCTATATATATTTTCTTGATGATTCTTCTCTCACATGTCAAGATTCCATCCCTTCTACGATTTGATTCAAAATGATATCAACTCTCTCCCTTTTCTCACTCTTTCTCCATAATTCTCCAATCCTAGGGTTTCCAAGTTGGAAGGAAAAGAAAGTGGTGATTTTCTAGGGTTTTGATATGAATTCAAGAATTTCATATTTGGGCTACGTTTTTAAGGTCTTTGTGCACCTTAGGTGAGTGGGTAATTCCTTTAACTAGCATATTGCAAAAATTAGATTAAATATACAATAATTTTCTATTCCTTTGTAGGCGGCTACAAACCCTAAATCTGCCTTTCAGTTTAAGCTTATGAAAGATGATATAGAAATGAATTATTTTCCTATTCCGATGAATTTTAGATGATAAAATCATACTAGAAATGGATACATCTAAGATATAATTCCTAAAGTTATCGCAGAAGTTATTAGAATATAGCAAAATCTAGGGTTTTTGGCTATGTCTGAAATTGTTGTAAAATTGAATGCAGAATTTGCCTATTTGAATATCCTTATTATAAGTGATGGTTTTATCTGAATGTTAGTATGGATATGTCAGATATTATCTAGGAATTCATTTGATGTTTTAGTGTTTGCTTGTTATCTCTATTAAGGGAATGAAACCCTAGATGAGTGAAATATGGAAAGTATGTGAATAGACATCATGTGATGCAACAAAAGTGATTCTTTTTAATGTTATAGATTTATTCATTCAAGGTTATTCTTGATGCATGATATTTTAGTGAATGACATGGAAACCCTAGTTTATTTCATACTAGTGTTTCATATACATGTTTGGTTGTATATGAACTGCTAAAAGCAATCTTTATTCGATGAAAGTTTATGATGCACTAAATTCCAACGTGAGTCATGTGATATGTGAAAGAGGAAAGTGAAACCCTAAGGATAGGGTATTTAGTGTCTTGAGTATTTCAAATTTGGTGTTCTTCATTATGATAAGTGGTGTTGATTTGTTGCTCAGTTTATAGTACATATTGATGACTATTTATGAAAAGAATTGTTTACAAGGTTAAACCAAGACTTTGATGAGTTGACTGTGTATTTATTGAGTGAATTACACATTTGATGCACTGAACACCATAGAACCCTCCCTATAGGTCTATAGAGGGATGGGTGAAATAGACTATGGACTAACAGATATAGGAAGAAGTAGCCCGAACTACGTATCCAACACCAACTGACTAGGTAGTGGTGGTACTTCAGTTTAGTAGTAGAGTACCTAACAATAACCAGAGATCCTGGTGGTAGTATTTCAGCAGTAAGAGTATCAAAAAATAAGTGGAGATCCAGTGGTACCCATTAGTTGGAGTATATAACCCTTGTGTATCTCCTCCTTCTGGAAATTACTCCGTATTGTGTGTTAGCTTTTGAATAGTCACATTGGTAAGATCTCAATAAGTTCCAATGAGAGATCTGGTTCGAACCTCACCAAAGGCACTTTGCAAATGAAAATCCGCATTGATTTGGCATGGGAGGGGGGTGACTGGACCACACCCTCTCATGCCTCAAGATTTTACCATATCAGGCTCGTCCGGGATGGGTTCTCTCAGTCACCAAAAAAACAATCACATTATGTGAGGCAGAGGCTCTTTAGCCTATAGGCACCCCTCTTGAGTACCCAGGACAAGGGGACACAATTATATGGCTAACTGTTTAACTACCGAGAGCCCTTACTAGGATCCCCCGATGTAGATCGAGGCAGTAGTAGCAGTCTTAAGGTCCTCGGGATTACCTTAAGACTTGTACGATGAGTCATGTAGTAGTGGCTTTTGCTTGGATGGCACAATCCAAGAGAGTTCAGGGGCAAAGTAAAAGAAAAGTTAATTAAGTTCAATTGAGTTTAGATAAAGAGCTCAGTAGTCATATTAGTCGGTTATGTTTAGTGGTCAAAAATTGTTGTAGTCAGTTCAGTAGTCTAGTTAAGTCATCGTTAATCAAAGATCAGAAAGAGAATAATAAGGAAATTGTTTGGATATTTGTGTATTGCTAGTGATGCATAGTAAGATGAATGAGAGATTAATCGTGTCTGTGCAGTTATACCTTTATTCGTTATGTTTTTTTGAATTGTTAGTTTCCTTTGTGATTAATCAAGTATGTTCATATTTTTTCTCTCTTTGCAGATACCTAGAGTATCCTACCATATATATGTTTACAAATTATTAGTTATTTTATAGATCATTATTGTTCTTCTTTAAATTCAGTTTATAAATAATATATCTTTGACTGTTAAAGTGTTTTATATTGTTTCTTTGAAGTACTCATTCACTAAGTGATTAGGCTCACCCCTATACTCACAAAATTTTAGGAAAACTATGCGGATCTAAAGAATGTCGATGCCAGAGTAGATCTACCACGAGAGCTAAGCATCTAATTAGTTAAGTCTGGCCACTCTAGGTCCTTGTATAGAGTTGAGAGAGTTGTAAATGATGATGTGTAATTTTGTTTCCTTAATAATAGAAAATATATCTAATTATCATGTCATATGTAAATAGAAGTGTGAGAAATAGAATGAAAGTTTAGATATGTATCTTTATTGTTGAAATTAGATTATAGTAATCAAGTTGTAAATTCCATTGTATAGTTGGTTTATGTGATTGAATATGATGAAATAAAGAATTGAAATCAGATAAAAAATCAGGAGTGATCTTTGTATTATGTTAAATCCTCAACTTACACTTTAATCTCATGATTAGAGGTTATCGTGGGATGTGGGTGTAACAGACAAACTCAACACTTGTCAGGTAAATTCCTCTCCACGGTAGGATTTGTGACTCTAATTAAGTATGTCCTCACCTCTTTAGCAATTTATATATACAATACAGTAATATAGGTTTCTATCCTCTACCAGAGGCAATTGCTAAACTTATAAGATCCTTCATTTGTTGTGACAAATTGGATTGTAAATATCTAAACATGATTGCTTGGCATAAAGTCATGACACCGAAAGGCAACAGTGGGCTTCAAATTAAAACAATAAAGAGCTAAACAACTCTATACTTCTTAAATCATCTTAAGATTTTCTCACTGATTGATATGATCCCAGTGCAAGGTTCTCAAAGGAAAATATAGTCATGACTTATCAAAATCAAAGGGATTTGGCTCTCTAGTTTGACGAGCCATCCATGCCCTTTGGACCCATCCAAAAACTAACATATCAAGATGAATTCTCAATAGGGAGAACACAACCTTTTGTCATGACAACTGAGTACGAGGCAACACAGTTAAAATTAAGGCACACTTGAGCATGCCCCTTTGAAATTAGTGACCTACAAGTCAACAATACTATCCTTCCCTAGAAGAATGGGATACAAGATTTCTTATTAACTCACTCACTCCTAAGTCAATGCAAGACCTTCTACAAATATGCCCCCATTCTCCTAGTCTTAAACACCACATTTGTATATAGAAACATAATAGCGGTGGAGTGATCAACGTTGGCTCTACCTACCATGACCTACGTTGCGCCCTATCTACAAAACTTCTTTGATTTGTTGGTCCTTTATTTGGTATGTCAAAGTAGTACAATACAACATGCTCTTCATTTGGCTCGTAGGACGTAACTAGTTACCAACAAATGCTCTTTAATGAGATGCCACCTCTCTACCTTTGATGAGTGTGCGAGATGCTTCAATGCATGCGAGAATTCCTTGAACGCAATTTGGGAGTGCTCCTATGCCTGAGATTCCTGGTGACTCATCTTATCCAATGTCCCAAATCCCTTATGAAATATCAAAAATCTTCAAGACTAGTTAGAGTATAATCAAAACCTAATCGGAAGTCCTGACTGGTTCATCAATTTCCCTATGGCCACACATGACATAATTTTAGAAAGTAAGAAATGCATAGCTTTCCAAAGCCAGAATCACCACTCCAAAAATCACATGCAAGATCATTGAATCTTCACTAAAGGCCAACCCATCCGCCTTTGTTAATACTCTGCCTGACACCAACATCTACTTCAATTATCTTACTACAGATACTATCCAATAGGGTTACCATCCACATGGACACAACACTATGTAAGGCCACACTAAATTAATCTAAATTGGATGGCTCCTGGCTCAACTATAGAAAGGAACATATCCCTTCCAAGGCAACCTTGAAGTTAAGCTTTATGTCATATGAGAGGATTGGAGATAACTAAAACCTTAGGCAACCAAAGAGCAATCTTGTACTCTAACTACCAAGTTGCAATGAAGATCATCCACAATGTGCATCTGACCCCTGCAATATCTTCCATAAACAACCACATAAAAAAGTTGCTGAATAAATTCAATCTCGTCAAAATCATACATATGCCAATATCTCTAAACATGATAATTGATTCCCTAACAAACAACACTTTCACTTCAAATGGTCAGTACTTGGATGTTCTTTTGCTTTTCTTTGAAGCACATTCTTTGTTCCTTATTCATTCACTTGCAATGATGGACATCATGGATATATGACCTCCATATTTGCCTAAAAAGGGAATAATGCACTAGTGTAATTTACATTATATGCACTCATTTGATATTTAACATGTTCACAATAATCTATAACATAACTTGAACTTATAAATCTAATGTATACCACCTACATTAGATTTCTTTCGAAAACCATCTCATCCGTACATATATAGGTCATTCACTGAAATAAGCGTACATTTTCTAATCAATGAGAAGCAATACAAAATGCATAAATGGTGGGGTGATTTTCAATCATATCTCATAAATACATGAGATATGACTGTGATTTTTAGACATGTCTACTTTACACCACTATTTTCATCCATTAATTTAGTTAATAAGTGCTATTACTTACAGATAATAACATATATTACATGTGGCGGTCGATACATATTTCTGAATCTTATCAATAACATATTTCTACTTATATTTCTGAAAATATATTCATTCTAGTATGTAATCTGGGTGGAGTGAACCGGACCTGAAACTCAACAACATATGTCCAGAATTTCGATTATTATCCGAGCTACAAGTCTACAACCCAGCCTACAAAACGAGTTATTACCTAGATTTGCGCCCGCTTGCACTGATGGCTGCTTAATCCACGTGGAAATACAACTGCCAAAACATGTATTCGTTCCCCCCCCGTCCCGACTGGGTTCTTCTCCTGACCTAGAGACCGGGCCTGGCCGGACTGCCGTGCGACACCAATTTCTAGGGTTTAAACAAACCCTCTACAACGCTTAACCAGAGCTCAGCCCCCGCCTCTCCAATCGCTTCCCGCAGAGATGATGGAGGCACAGATGGAGACTCCTCAGAGCCATTCAGATAGTGAGTCTGCCAGGGAGCAATACCGACGCTTCCGGAAAAGGCTGTCGTCTTCCGGTGGGACACCTCTACAGGGAAGCTCAGGTTTTAAGTTCAAGGAGGCGAGCTTGTTATTCGACGGAAACAGCATTCAGAGGCCTCCCAATGCAGCAATCCTCTTGGAAGAGATCAAACAGGAGGTCAGCCAAGAGTTCGATGGTTTTGATGTATCATCTATGAAAGCCCCCGATTCGTCTAGAAGGAGAATTTCTGTGGACAGCCACGGGATGCCGGCCTTGAACTCGGTTTTTGATTCGGGCCGCCAGTCATTGAGATCCGTTAAGCTCGAGGATGAGGTCATGGCGGATGGTGGCGAATCGAGTTTCTCCTTATTTGCGTCTCTCTTCGACTATGCATTGCGCGGTGTGATGCCCTTCTCCGACCTTATTTTACATTTTCAGAATTCATGTCGGACCATCTCTGAATCTGTTACATTTGGTGGTCCTGTGAGACACCGTATAGTAGGGGATAGACTGATGAGGCAGAAAGCACGCCTCTTTCTTGACGAGGCTGCTTCCTGGTCACTTCTTTGGCATTTGTTTGGAAAATCAATGGAGGATCTCCCACCAAGTCTAATCCTGAGTCCCACAACTTCTCACCAAGAGGCCTGCCAATTTGTGGCGACTGATACTAATGCCCAACTGTGCCTCAGGATTGTTCTTTGGCTGGAAGGGCTTGCATCTGTAGCTCTTGATATGGAAAAAAAGCTGAGAGGGTCCCATGTTGGATCTTATCTTCCCAGCTCAGGCATATGGCATCACACACAACGACATCTAAAGAAGGGTCTTCGTAATGATTCTCAATCTGTTAAGCACCTTGATTTTGATGCCGCTACACGTGAAGCAGCACAACTCTTCCCTGACGATAAAAAGCAAGATGAGTCTCTCCTAGAAGACGTATGGGTTTTGATTAGGGCCGGAAGAATTGACGAGGCATGTGATTTATGCCGCTCTGCAGGCCAGCCATGGAGAGCTGCAAGTCTTTGCCCTTTTGGTGGACTAGACCTTTTCCCCTCTGTCGAAGCATTGCAGAAAAATGTGTTAAGTAGAGTCTTGCAAGCTATTGAACTTGAGAGTGGTATTGGGCGTCAATGGACTCTATGGAAATGGGCCTCGTACTGCGCTGCAGAGAAAATTGCAGATAGAGATGGCGGAAAATTCGAGTGTGCTGTGTATGCTTCTCAGTGTAGCAATGTGAAGCGGATGCTCCCTGTTTGCACTGATTGGGAATCTGCCTGCTGGGCACTGGCAAAGTCCTGGCTTGATGTGCAGGTCGATTCTGTTTTGATGCAATTTCAGAGAGGAAGAGTAGCTCCATCAAAAATGTATTGTGATGATGTCAACGGAAGTCCCAACCAAGAAGCCGTGACTGCCCAGGTTTCTGGTCCTGAAAACTGGCCATCTCATGTTAATGATCAGCAACCCCAAGATCTTCCTTCTCTTTTCCAGAAACTTCATTCAAGCGAATTTGTCAATGAATCGGTTTCTCGGGCTTGCAAGGAGCAGCATAGGCAGATTCAAATGGGCCTTATGATGGGACACCTTGGCCATCTCCTAGATCTTCTGTGGTCGTGGATATGTCCGATGGAGGATGACCAGAATGTTTGGAGGCCCCATGGTGATCCACAGATTATATGTTTTTCTGCTCACCTTGTTCTCATACTCAGGTATCTACTTGCTGATGATCTGGATGACTCTTTAAGAGAGAAGCTTACCACTACTGGTGACCGTATCATATACATGTATTCCATGTTTTTATTTTCCAAGCAGCATGAGGAACTGGTGGGCATATATGCATCTCAGTTGCAACGGCACAGGTGCATCGATCTGTTTGTCCACATGATGGAGCTACGGTTGAATGACAGTGTTCAGGTTAAGTATAAGATCTTTCTTTCAGCAATGGAACATCTACCCTTCTCTCAGGGTGACGATAGCAAAGCTTGTTTTGAAGATATAATTGATAGAGTTCTATCAAGATCGCGAGAAATAGAAACAAGTAAGCATGAAGAAAGGTCTTCTGACGTGGCTGAGCATCATCGCTTGCAATCCCTTCAAAAAGCGATTGCTATTCAATGGCTTTGCTTTACACCACCGTCTACTATTGACGATGTTGAAATGATTAATGGCAAGCTTCTTTTCAAGGCATTGATGCATAGCAACATCCTATTCCGGGAGTTTGCCTTAATAGCAATGTGGAGAGTGCCCAAAATGCCAATTGGAGCTCACAAACTACTCAGCTTTCTTGCTGAGCCATTAAAACAGCCTATTGATGCCCTTATAAATGAATCTGATGCATTTGAAAACATGAACAAGATCATGCACGAGTTTGAAGACTGGAGGGAGTACTATGCATGTGATGCAACTTATAGAAACTGGCTTCAGGCTGAGTTGGAAAACGCTGATATTCCCCCTGGAGAACTATCTGCTGATGAAAGAGATAAATCCGCTGCTGCTGCGAGAGAGACACTAGAGTCGTCATTGTCACTCTTACTAAGAAATGGTAGTCCTTGGTTGAACGCATCTGAAGAAACTATGTTCAAGTCAACGGATTCTGTCTTTGTGGAATTATTTGCAACTGCTATGCTTTGTCTTCCTTCTGGTGAATGCCTCTGCCCTGATGCAACTTTATGTACGACATTGTCAAGTGCGTTGTATGCTTCAGTCAGTGAGGAAGAGCTGTTAAACCGCCAACTAACGATTAATGTAGCCATTTCTTCTAAAGATAACTTTTGCATTGAGGTTTCAATGCGGTGTGTAGCTGTGAATGGTGACGGCCTTGGACTGCATGAAAGCAATGACGGGGGCATTCTCGCTTCTGCTCTTGCTGCTGGCTTTAAAGGAGAACTGTGCCGGTTTCAAGCTGGAGTTACAATGGAAATATCAAGGTTGGATGCTTGGTACTCAAAGGAGGATGGGTCTCCGGTACACCCTGCCACATATGTGGTTAAAGGCCTTTGCCGCAGGTGCTGTTTACCAGAATTGATTCTTCGATGCATGCAAGTTTCAGTTTCTCTTGCCGAGTCGGGGGACTTAAGGGATCACAGTGCTGAATTGATAAACCTTGTCGCCTCTGAGCAAAGTAGAATGTATAGTATATTTAGCCGACACCAACTGCAGGAGTTTTTAATGTTTGAAAGAGAATGCACACTGTACAAAATGGAAAAACAGGAGGAGGATTCTCCAGTTGATGTTTAGCAAGTGACAGGAAGTGGAACTGTAAATGTGTTTCCCACCAGTATGAGCTCTATATGTTTCTTTAGATGGCTAGTACTGCGTCTGGTTGACAAGTTTGTTTTCCTTAAAATTACTTTGCTGAAAAGCATAATGCGAAGAGCTTGCCCTCAGTTTTATCTTTCAAACCACTCTCAGTTCTCTCTTCCAGATCAGCTCCTGGTGCTGTGGTAATCAAGTACTCTGCAGGCAAAGCTGCACTTAGATATTTAGTGTGGTCCAGATGCAATATTGCACCCTCATCACATTCTATAACAACTGTTTTCCAAACCCAGAGGCAACATTCTGCTAATTAGAAGCTGTATATAAAATTTGTGCCTGGTGATTTATCAAGGGTGCCATAACCTTGTTTATGAGCTTTAGTCAGATATCGGTGCCATTTCTTTGTTGGTGATTATCTTTTAAAAGTAAAAATTACATAACAAGGGCCTCTTTGAGTACTTGTCTGTCAAACCTATGTTTTAACCGTAAGCTGTTTTGCCTTTGTTTATGAAGGAAAATAGCACACAGCTTTATGACTGTTACTTGACTAAATATCTATCCTGATAGTATGTAAAAGGTAGTTATCTGGTATTTTTCGCTTCCTATTGACAAGAATCTTTTATGTTTGTGCTCCTCACCTTTAGAAGGTGCATCCATGTACTGTGCGTAGTTGGATTATGAAATATGCATTTATAAAAAGTTATAAATGGGCAATACTGGAATATAATGTCCCATCTTAAAACTCCACAAGTGAGTTGAGGAATATTATTGAAAGGTAAATATCGGCCTGTGTTCTTAAACTGATAAAATTGAACTATGAAGTGGAACATTGTTATAATTAGTATCTTGAGGAACTCTCAGGAAGGCATAATTTAATTGCTTTGACATTCAGGCCCCATTTTAGTTAGAATTTTGTGCTGGACATTCGTGGTTGAATGGAATATTTCTCTGCATTCACACATCCCTAACAAAGGAAAAAAGCTCGATAAATATAATCTGTAGCAAAATGAAGATGTTCAAAATGCTTTATCTTGAAAAAGCATTTCAACTGTGCATTTTTTGCAGACATTTCCTTCCCTTATGTCACTTGAATGGCTATGTTGAGAATATAATCATATCATTGAAGCCCTGCCCATGCTCATTACATTATGTCTTGTTGCTGTTCTATTTAAGCCTTTTAAAATTAATTATCGATGTTTATTCTTTGACATATATACATATACATGCAGATACATAGTTCAAACTTCAAATAAACGTACTTCTAATTCTACAAAAGAACCACGAGGTTGTAGAACAATGGAAGGACAAAACAATTCTTCTTGCTTTTCTGGTTCCCTTTTGTATATATCCTCTGAAAAGAATCCCTTGGCAGTTTTTTTTACTTCATTATAGTTTGTATTAGTTATAAAAATGAAGATCAATATATATAAGAAGCTCCATTTACCAATTTAGACGAACTACATGCACTGCAGTCTGTAGTTTGTGGAGTTAACTGGATTATGTGAACAATGTGATAATATTTCATGTCTCCTCAAAATCCCAATGAGACTTACCATTGGTATTTCACTATCACTTTATGTGGTGGTTGAAATAGTCATATTATTTCCTCAAGATGTTGAAACTTGGCAATCAACATGTTGGGATTGAGGCTTAGATGATGATGATGATGATGATGGTTTTGAAGCTGGAAAATGGATGTGTGAGAATGGATGGAACAAGAAATCAGAAGGGAGAAATAGAAAGAGTGAGGATCTATATTGGGAGCGCTAGGAGGTCAGGAGGTGGTTGGATCTTACCTAGAGGGATATATACTATATACTATATACTATATGGAATTTGGGGGTGCTTGGATAAAATTTCAGAAATTGGAGTTGGTGGTGTGGGTGCTCCATTAATATGGCTGAAGGGCTTCATAAGGCTTAGAATGTTGTAGATATAGACAAGGTTTCAATGAATTTAAAATGGTGCTAAGGTGAGCAGTCCCTCGCTTTTGACCATGGTAACAAATCTGGGTTCAACAAATTTTCAGGTGGCTGGAAAAATTGGAATTCTAAAAAAATCGAGAAAATTTGGGAAAAAGTCGACAATTTTTTTTGACAAAGTTCGGTCAACTCTCTGGAAATAATCAACAACAAGTCAGAATGTGTGTGTATGAGATTAAAAGAGACATTCTCTCCCCCTCTTCCATGCTTGTGATGGATGCCGAACGTTCGGGAGGGTGGTAAACCGAGGCAGCAACTGGGATTCGAACCCGGTTCTCTTTGTTAGAGGACACCATGTTTGACCACCTGAGCCGCTCCTTGTCGGCGTGTGTCTACGTATAAATATGAGATTAAGAGAGAAAAATTTCTCTCCCCCTCTCCCATAACCCATGGAGGAGGCCGGACGCCCAAGAGGGTGATAAATCAAGGGATGCTTCTCCGTGTGATTTCGAACCCGGGTCCCTTCATTGGGGACCAGCGGAATTCGCCAACCGGGCTATTATCTTGCCGGCGTGTCTACGTATAAACATGTATGTATGTATACATCTGTATATACATATGTGCACATGCGTATATATATATATATATATATATATATATATATATATATATATATATATATATCTGTGTGTGTGAGAGAGAGAGAGAGAGAACGATCCAATGAGAAATAAATCTTGGTGAGAGAATGATAGACATTTGAATAACTCCCCACATAGATCAAATTTTCATAATCCAATCGTATATATTACAATTATGCCTTAATATTTACCTTCCTAGAAAATTTTATCACCATCCGATTTGTAGATCATTCACAATAACAAAATACTTTTCGATGCTCTATATTGAATTTCAGGCTGACTGTTGGATGTAAAAGGTGTATATTGTACATATGGACATGCGAACAATGTTTGATTGTAATGATTTTTTGTGATAAGATAAATGAAATGATGCTCTTTCCACCTATACGGTTGGATTTTAAAAAACAATTCATAATTTGTAGTTATTCAAATACCTATCATGCTCTCACCGTAGGATGTTTCTCACTGGATCGCTACCCTATATATATAAATAAATAAATAAATAAATAAATAAATAAATAAATAAATATATATATATATATAGTAAGTCTTCAATGCCCGCGCGGGTAACAAGGCTATAATACCCGTGCAAAGTAGCGGTGGCATGCTATGTAATTAAATCTAAATTATATGCAATTGTTGGAGTAGCGGTGGCATCTACAGTAATTATACAGAAAAGTAAATCACGTATGAATGGATTAGCGGTGGCATATTTTGTAATTACGCAAAATTTAGTTATTATATAGAAAGTCAATCACGTATGCATGGATTAACGGTGGCATCTTTTGTAATTACGTAAAAGTAAATTACGTATGTTATAGAACAATGTTTCTGTCATTTTTTATTCAAAATCTAGTACGATGGGTGTGATGTCATTATTTTTATCTAGACGACAAATAACTATGAGTGCATTTCACTAGTGGGAAAAGTAGCTTTAGAAATTGAGGCATCTATGTTATGTAAATAAAAAAATAAATGCGAACTAGAGTAACCCAGAACATATTTGAATACTTTGTAATGTGTTTGAAAATACTGTAATATAAATGAGTTAATTGTATTAGACCGTAGATATGTTGTAATTTACAAACAAAAATTGTAATAAGTAATAGACTTTATGAAGATTACAATCTACATTACAGAAATGTCTAGTGATGTTACTTTGTAACAAGGACCATAGATATGTTGTAACAAGGACCATATGTATGTTGTATATTAAAGAAACTGTAACCAGGATCGTAGATATGTTGTATATTATAGAAACTGTATAATACAATCTACATTTGTAAACAAATATAATCAAGATTACAAAATGTCATCCTTGTTTATATTTATTTTCTTTCCATTACAAATTATCAGTTCTGATTACACACCTTTCTTTCTTATTACAAAATCTCATCTTACTTTACTTGTCGCTATAATTCAGTATACATCGTCACAATACACATTACATTATAGTTTTTGGAATTACAAAATGTTTATTTTAGTTACAATGTGTTCTTTCGTATTACATTTTTTCTACGTGTATTATATTTACTCTTTGCTATTTACTTTATTTCAGATTATATGTTCTAATTACAAAATGTCATCCTTGTTTATGTTTGTTTCCTTTCTCTTACAAATTATCTGTTCAGATTTGTAATACACTGGAAATGTTGTAATACAAACGAGTAATTTGTACATTCCGTAGATATGTTGTAATATACAGACATAAACTCTAATATGTAAAAAGAGTCTGAATTATCTTGCTAAGAAGGAATATGAAATAAACTTCAAATATCGATTGTCATCCTTGATTACAAATTTCTCATTCTCATTATGGATTCTCAGTTCTCATTACAAAATATAATTGTCGTTGTAATTCACTATACGTCGTCAGAATATCACTTGTTTACTTGTTACTATTTCATATAATTATTGTCTTTGTAAGGATAAATGATATAATGTAATGAGAACAGAGAATCTGTAATGAAAAGGAGAAATTTGTAACTAATCACGTTATATAATGCAATCTGGAAGTATCATTTCTCTTAGACAGTGGAATTTGATGCATTCAGATTTGTATTACAAAATGCCACCCTTGATTACATATGTTTCATTTCGATTACAAATTATCTATTTTGATTACGGACATTTATTTCTTATTACAAAACGTCAACTTTCTTTACTTGTCATTGTAATTCAATGTACGTCGTCAGAATGTCACTTGTTTACTTGCTGCTATTTCTTATAATTATTGTCTTTGTGAGGATAAATGATATGTTGTAATGAGAACATAGAATCTATAATGGAAAGGAGAAATTTATAACTTAAAATGACATTACGTAATACAATCTGGAAGTATCATTTTTCGTAGACAGTGAAATTTGATGCATTCAGATTTGTATTACAAAATGTCATCCTTGATTGTATATGTTTACTTTCCATTACAAGTTGTCTATTTTGAAAACAGACATTCTATATAATTATAAAATGTCATCTTTCTTTACTTGTCGTTGGAATTCACTATACGTCGTCAGAATGCCACTTATTTACTTGCTGCCATTTCTTATAATTATTGTCTTTGTAATGATAAATGATATGTTGTAATGAGAACAGAGAATCTGTAATGGGAAGGAGAAATTTGTAACTAAAGATGACGTTACGTAATATAATCTGGAAGTATCATTTTATTTTCCATGTATTTGCTTATCTCACAAAAGGACACTACTATAATAGTTTTACACTCGTTAAATTAGGCATGAGTATACTTCAAGATTGGTACGTGATGAGCTAGAAAATAATTGTTGTGTTCATACCTTTTTCTCTATGGGGATCAGATTCAACGTGATATACGAATTCGTGAGTAATATAATAAAATATCTCAATCTCATCCTCACATCTCCCGTCGTGATCCTTTTTTTTAACTTTTCCAACAGATGCAATAAGACCCGGTCAATAAAGCAAAGTCAAATACGTTTGGAATAATTAAAACGTGTGCCACCGGACCAATACTTACCATTTAATTACAATTGCGTGCCACCGTTTCTTCAACACGGGTAACTAGGCCTATCTACCCGCGCGGGCAGTAAGTGAATAGCCATATATATATATATATATATATATATATATATATATATATATATATATATATATATATATATATATATATATGAAGGTCACTAGACATACAATCTTATTGAGTAAACTCAGTAGGAAAAGAACTAAAGAAAAGTTGAACAATAACAATGTATATAACAATTTGAGAGAAACACGTGAAATATTATTAATGAATGAAATTGAGCACATGGTAATGGTAATGATAGATAAGAGGTGTGTGTATATATATCCGTGATTTAAAAAGCGGGTGAAGCGGTCAAGCCTATGTCCCGTTGTAATTTTAGCTGAAGAGGGCTTTGAAGCGTTTTGGACTGAAGCGACCGCTTTTACCCGCTTTTTGTCGCTTCAGACCGCTTTTTCAGCCCCGCTTAAGCGACCGCTTCAGGGTGCTTCACGACAAATATTGCCGGAGTGGCCTAATCACTCGCCAAATCTATAGAAAAATGAAAGTACTACTTTTGGGAGATGTGATGCTCCAACTGTTGTATCTCAAAAGGTGTAAGAAAGTTTAGTAATTAGCATTTATCTTTACTTTGTTAATGCTGTTTGTACACTCTGTACAGCTAGACTAGTACTTTGTACTTTCAAGTTTGTTTATGATATTATCATGTATATTTAATGTTGTTTATTACCGCTGATACTCTAATAGTATGACATTTAGTATACTTGTGCAAAACCTTTGCACAACCATCTGTGGACTGTAACAAAATGATGTCGTAAAATATTGTTATATTGTCAATTATGTACTTAGTGCAGTAACTTATTGTTCTTTATGATTTACTATGTCTGATATTGGCATGTATGTTTAATGTAGTTTATGACCACTGACAAATTAATAGTTAGCCATTTTGTGTACTTGTACAAAAACTTTGCACAACCATCTATTGTAACAAAATAAGATAGTAAAATTTGTTATATTGTTTATTATAAACTAAGTCTAGTAGTTTATTGCTCTTTAGGATTTACTGAGTAATATCTAATTATTTTGATTCTACTATATATTGTCATGCATTTCTCTTTATTACTATTTAAATGTGCATCTATTTATATTATGTTGAAGGCTACCTTACTCAGTCAACAATATTTGTACATAGTACTAGTATTTAACTACTACTACCTCCAATTTTTTTTACTAAATGATAATTTCTAAGCCCAATTGTTGAAACAATATTAATTACATAGTACTGGTATGATACTTGATTGTTGAGCGATGACTATGCGGTTTTATGATGTTTGAGTATTTTAAGCTTGTAACAATTTATTTTTATAAATAGGACCATTTTTCATATGTAAAAGTATTCTGATGTAATGAAATATCATTTAGATGCTTGATTAATGATATGTTAGCAGTACGACGGTCACCAAAAGTTTTCTACATTTTTTAAAACAATGCAGACCGCCTTTTCAAAAAGCGCCCGCTTTGGTCCGCTTTAAATCCCGCTTTCCGCTCCCCGCTTCAAAAGGATCAATCCGCACACTTCCCACTTCACACTTTCCAAAACTTAGTATATATGTAACTATGAAGGTCCCTAGACATACGGTCTTATTGAGTAAAACCAGTAGGAATAGAACTAAAGAAAAGTTGAACAATAACAATGTATATAACATTTTGAGAGAAACATGTGAAATAATAATATTAATCAATGAAACATTGAGCACATGTGGTAATGGTAATGATAGATAAGAGGCAGATAAGAAATATATATAAAAATTAAGAAGAGGATTTCCTATTTTCTGGTTGAAAAGAAGAATATCTTGCAGAGGATGCGAACACAATATCAAAGAAGAAGGGGAGAAAAGAGGAAAAGGACGACATAGCAACATGGACTGTCGGGAGAGTACAAGTTGAGGGTGTAGAGTCTATCAAGAGTTCTTGGTACATGGTTTTAAAAGGAAAGCATACAGTAAAATCGTTAGAAATCGTGAAATGTCATGATCATGAAAATCCTTATAAATTGTAAAAAAGTGGGAAAAATCATAAAAGTTGCGAAAAATGGCAACAGACATAATAATTGCGCTGAAAATTTGGAGCCAATAAAGTTGCAAAAAACCACTAATTTTTCTAAAAGTCAGAGACTTCTTTTTTGAGTTAGAAGGAGAGAGACTTAATCTCCCCCCTTCCCTCAAACAGGTGCCAGAGCCCGGATGACCCCAGGGTTGTAAATACAATGTGTAGCAGAATGTTTCAAACCCGGGTCCCCTGGGGAGGACAAGCCGGACCGAACCATCTGCACTACAGTGACTTCTGTTACAAAGTTCTTGACTAATATATTGTTAGGGTGATATCTCGTAGCTTCTTTTGGTTCTAAAACTTTGTGAGGCCAAGCAGGCATATAAATATTTTTTTTGGTGCTACAAGCAGGCATATATATTTGAACTTCAACTTGTAGATATTGATTTATGAAAGCTTGTTATACTACTCTATAGGGACATCAACATCATCTTGGTTTTCAATGTAATTGAGGAGATGTACTAAGGATTCATGATTCATCTATAGCTGTTTCTGAAGTGGATTCAAGAGATAACTTGATGCGTCTCTCCCCCCGGAAGGATATACACAAGGTCTTGCGACATTGCTTCTGGAGTCATTTCAGACTATACAGATGTCTGACCTCAATCATGTTTAACTTAGCTCGTTTCTTGAGTGTAAGGTGTTTAATCTGTGGAGTTTGAACTTTGTGATTTGTACCATGTCTCGTTCGGAATAGACATCTCCCTCTTGTCGTCAAGACACATGGTGTCACCCTATGAGTATATAAGAGGGAGTTGGAGAAGTCAGTAGTGGTTGTGGCTTATTATGGATGATGAATTTCAATTAGACAAATGCGTCTAAGTTGATCAGTTCTTAATGTGCTTGAAAGGTCAACGTGGCCTGTATAGATAGGGACCATCGTCATCTAAGCTACTTAGGGAAGAGGAAGAAAATGCTTGCAAATAATCTTGTCACTTACTCTAAGGGGACGTTTCATTTAGTATTTGGGTGTATTCTAAAGATGCAACATTCACATAATCCCAAATATCTGGTTTTAGTCAAAACTGTAGTTCTGAACTTTATGTTTGGTTTCCCTGTATTGCCTCTGATCAAAGGTTGTTTCTTTAATACTGTCTGGTCGTGCCACAGCACCAACACTTGAAGTCAAAACCTGCTGGATTTCAGCACCCAGTGCTTTTCAAATGGATGATATCATCCGGCATTACTTAATTCTTGAAAAGGCAGGACCCTGTTCATTTCTCCATTCCTTTAAACCAACCATGATCTTTGCAGCGTGAGACCATTAAATATAATCCAATCCAGCAAAATACAACTAACCAAACATGTCTGAATTACTCTAGGAGGTACCTTCTGTTTGATAAAGAAACAGAGCCTTTAAGCAGTTGCAAACAAGCTTATACTGCCATTCTGCTGGAAAAGTAATCAAGTGGTAAATTTTTATCAAGAACCACTTCCAAATAGCTGATAATTCACTTTATTTGGGGATTCTTGGATAGATGATGACAGACTACTTTAGGAGCATATCCTCACCTTCATTGACCGACTCTTTCTTAAGGAAAGGGGTGGATGCCCCAATGGTCCAATAGGGAAGACAAATATATCTCCTTTTGCAGCTTTATAATGTTGTCTTTCCATTTGAAGGAGGCTTGAAGAATTATTTGGGACACGGAGAAGGAAATATTGTCATCAATACAAATTTGACCTATGTTTGACCAAGCAAAGAATAAGGAATTAGGGAATTATGTGAAGAGGTAGAAAAAGGTCCTTAAAAGATTGATTGAAGTGCCTTCAACTACTTGGAAAAATGTGAGATTGATTCTAATATGGTATATTATATACGCATGTACAAATCCTTTCCAATTTCGTAACATGCATGACACATTGTTGAGTTCTAAATGTTTAACATTCACAATTAAGAGTGAGAATAAAACGAATATAATCCTTTATGTATAAATACCATTGGAAATGAAACATGGTGCATTCGCTATTGATGCAATATAGCAAGTATATGTCATACATACATCTTGTCTTGACCTGAGAGTTATACATTGTCCATATTTTGATGATGACTTAATCATTCCATTCATATGTATCTAATATGTCTACTTGAGATTGATTTCAGACATCATGTACATAAAAGGATCAATTTAATCAAGCCCTAGTTTGATCAAGTTCAAGTCAAAAGCAATGCAAATGTACTTTTTTGAAAAATACCCTAAAATGCTTAGGATAATTTTTATAATCATTTGTATTGATGTAATGACTTGTAACTACGATGAGAAAAAAATTTAGGATCCCTTAATTTGAACGTTTAATCACTCTAATGATGTTTTTAAAATTCATTACATGGTGTTTTTCAGTCGAGTTTCTCCTGTGAAAAACTTGACCGATCCCCTTGATGCATTTTGAGAATGTCCAAGTTCGGTCGAGTTTCTTATACACAAAACTTGATCAATCCCTGTACTGGAAAAAACTAAACTCAAGCGATCGACCAAGTTTCATTCATGATAAATTCGACTGATGCTTCAAATTTACTTTGTCATATAGTGCAATCGGTCGAGTTACCTTTATTAAAACTCGACCGAATGCACTGTACGAAGAATGCAAAAAAAGTGATTCTAATCGTTGGAGTGTTGCAAAACTCAAAGTTATATCCGTTGCAACACCCCAAACGGCTAGAAACCATTTCTTAGTGCTCCTAGCCTGTAGTAGACACCCCCAATCATAAATAAGACCTCTTGGAGTTCATTCCAAGGTTGCTCCTTCATGTTATTCAAGCTCCTAGCTATAGTTGAGTGCATCCAATCCACTAGAGCCTCTTTCTCTCTCTTATTTGCAAATAAAAATGTCCATATGAGTGAGATATGATTTGTGTGAGAGAAGTACTTCATTGTATACTTGTAAAACTCTCAAAGCTTCCCATTCTGCAACAACTTTCTTCAAGATCAAGTTGGTGAAAGCTTCTCTAAGTGAATGAGAATGTGCAAAGCTTCTTCAAGGTTGAAGAAGAAGGTGCTAAAGCTTCTCTGAGTGGAAGGATGCAAAGGTAGAAGATCCACTAGGAGAGTGGGTAAATCCTCAAGGCCAAAGGCTTGTTGCAGCAGTAAAACACCTTGTTGAAGGTCTCTAGCTAGCTATAAAAGTTGGTAAGTCTTTGGAGGTAGAAGACTCTTGCTCAAGGATAGATAAGCCCTTTATGTAAGGTTTACTGGCTCCTTTTGGTACTTAAAAAGAAGGTTGGGTAACCTTGTCCTGGAAAAAGAAAGGTCATCTTATATGTCTTATAATGGAATATAAATATACATGGGTTGTAAAATCCTCACTAGTACATAACCGACCTTTAGTGTCAGTTATTTAAGGCTTTTTGCGTCGGTTTCAAAGAGACACCCAAGTGGGCACTGCTAAAAGTCAAACCCTTCAGTATCCATTTTAACACAGATGCCATAACCCTTCCCGTCATCAAAAATGCGCCAACAAGGACACTATAGGCGTCAGTTATTTAATAAAACTGACACTATATCCAGTCAAAGACGTTGACGTTTTACAAAAATCGACACTATATAACCCTTCCCACCACCAATAAAATGCGCCAGTAAGGGCACCATCGACGTCGGTTTTTATATATAACCGACACTCATAGTCACATAGACGTCAGTTTGTTGCTAATAACTGACATTGTATGTCTTTATTTTCAGTTTTATACTAATAACCGACGCCTATGTTCTGATTTTTTTTCTTCTTATCAGTTTGCATGCCTATTGTATGGCTGGTCAGCAGGATGTAGAACCTACAGTTCAATTCTGAACTATAGGTTTACAACATCCATTGATATCAGCCAACAACATGCCACAAACCTGCAAAATTAACAAGATGGACAATATTATATATGGATCATGTGATTCACACACATGTATAAGCACATTTAATCATATGATTCATCACACACATGTATAAGCACATTTAATCACATGATTCATCACACACATGTAGAAACCTGTAGTTCCATCATCATCATCATCATCATAATAATAATTATAATATAGTTATGAACATGCAGCGGTGTTGCTGTCCAAAACAGTAACTAAACAAGGGGGTTGTTGTACCCCTAAACATGCGCATAAGTACAATAACTGAGAAGAGAGAGATACTAGACTAGATACACAACTTAAACAATAACAACATGGTCCGAAATTAGCAATCATCATCATCATCATCGTCATCGCTATCCTCTATGGAGTACTCAAATCGAATCAGATGATTGGGCGTCTCGTTGTTGATGTTGGTTATCCAAACCTTGATGGTATTATGGCCAACCAGACGAAGAAACATCTTGTCACTACGACCCAATAACATCTTTCGAACCCACACACCAACTAGATGTGGATATAAGATTCCCGTCAACATCATACTTAACCTCGATAACAGAAGTTGAAATTCCAAAATTTAGGGTCACTTCACCAGCCGTGTATCGTCTTCTATTTAGATAACACCAATGTTTAGGTATAGTGAGTTGTGCTAATGAACGATCATCTAGAATGATGTCCAACTATTCCTCAATAGGGAATAGTAACATTGGGGTAGAGGCCCAAGCCATTATGCCTACAACAATGTAAAATGTTGAGAAAAAATAATATAAATGTAAGTACTAACAACACACAACAACGATGGGTTATTTCATATTCATGTCGGAGAAATAATTGATGATGATGAGGATGATAACTAAGTTATTCATTACGCTAAGTTATTCATTATATCTGTTAAACTATCTACACTAATCCTTACATTAGCCATATATGTCAAACTAGGGCACCATGTAAGAGATACTAATAAAAGCCCCTTCTTCCCTCTTCTTTTGTGTTTTCCTTGATCCTCATCTCACCTATCCCACCCCTACCCTCCTCACACCACCCTCCCCCTCCCCTAGCCCTCCACCCTACCCACCCCTACCCTCCTCCCACCCTACCACACCACTCACCCTCCCCTGGCCCTCCATCCTAACCCTCCTCCCACCATGCCACTTACCCTAGGGACCTAGACTTGACAAGTCCTATTAGAATTACAAGTCCTATTAGAATTACACCATACCTAAGTGGTGCTTGAGGCGTGAGAGGTGGTTGGTAGTCAGCAGTGGTCATGGGTGGAGGTGAGAGTTGTGCCTGCATGCTGCTTTAGTTTGCATGAACCAACAGTAAACCTCCGCCGACGCGGGAACAAGTACCAACGTCAAAATTTATCTCCCGCCTCTCTACATATTCTTCCCATTTCCCACTCCTACACATCATGCCTTCACCCAATCACATCCTTTGTCTCTCTTGCCCATTCCGCTTCTCACTACTTCAAGCACCATTCTCTTCTCTCCATGCTACCGTTTCTCGGCCTCAACCGCTGACAAGAAAACAAAGGTGGGGCTACCTCTCCCCTCTCCTCTGAGTTGTCTAGTTTCATAAGTCGATAACAATTTGTTCTGTATGCTCTTTCCTATTACCAAAATGCTTTGTAGTACTCTGTCTTTTAGTTTTGAATGTCGAAAATAGAGATTATGGGTGTATACAGGGTCATCATCATCATCATCATCATCATCATCATCATCATCATTAGAAATAAATAAATAAATAAAGAAAGCACTATCAATTAATTAAATTCATTCATGCATCATTAACCTTGATAATCAATATCAATCAACTACACAATCTTAGAGAAACTAAGTACAAATCTAATTAATTAACCACTCACCGCACTGGTGGATCAAAATAAAGCCTAATGACACATTGGGAGAGTGAGAATATTATACCTCACTTGGAGGCTGAAGAAGAAATATATATAAATCAACAGGAAGTCAACAACACCTGCAACAACACAAATGCACGATTCAATTCTATTATAATGTATTAATTAGGGGTCAATCTTGAAGTTTTAACTAGAGCTTCATATATCAACATACATACTAGGTCATATTTCAAGTCAAGATTTAGGCATTTAATCACCTTAGGGCGCATACATGATTCACAAGGTATTTGGGTGCACAAAGAATAACATATGTTACTGATTTAGGAGTTCACATAATCATTTTAGAAATAGAAGACCCACATGTGAGTTAAGTTTGAGATTCAACATCAATGTATCTTTAACACACATGTTTCGAGGTTCAAAGTACATAATCAAATCAAATTAGGATGCTAGAATGGACAAGTTTGAATCTTATTTCAACATGCATCAAAATTTACTGAATTAGGTCAAACATGAGGATTAGACAAGTTAAAATAGTACATTAATATTAATCAATAGATAAATGAATAAAACTGATAGATAATAAATACAAATCAGTAGATAAGTAAATACTAATCAGTAGATAAGTAATTTGAAAAATTAGTAGATGATTAAATAATTTGAAAAAATAGATGAACAAATACAAAGGCCTAAATTTAAATAATGTGATGAATAAAAAATCATTAGATGAACAAATCAATAGATAAGTAAATTCAAATATGTAGATAAGTAAATATAAATTAGTAGATAAGTAAATACTAATCAGTTGATGGAAATCAGTAACCTACCTAGTAGTAGGAGAAGAAGAGGACACCTCTGATGACCTCAGGCTCGAGCTCTGATGGTGCAGCAGCTCCTCATATGACATTGAGAAGGCGGCGACAACATTAAGGACATTGGTAGGTGGCGGCGTTGAGCAGACAGAGGCACGTTGAGCACACGGGCAGGCGACAACATTGAGCAGGCGGATGCGACATTGAGCACACGGGCAGGTGATAGCGTTGAGCAGGCGGTGGCGACATTGAGCACACAGGTAGGTGGCGGCATTGAGCACACGGGCAGGCGGCAGCAATGTTGAGCACACAAGCAGGAAGCACCCTTGAGCACACGAGAAGGCGACAACGTTGAGCACATGAGCAGGCGGCGGTGGGAGACGAGCGGCAGGTCGAGTAGAATCACCAGAGCCATGTTTCGCGATGAAATAGATTGAGAATGGGGAAGAGTCTATTTCACGTGGCCTACTAAGTTAACAATTGTCGTCGGTTGTTACAGAAATCGACACCTAAGATCTAAAAGCACCAATCGCCACAAAAAATCGACGCCAATTGGGCAACCTAAACCCTAAATTTTTTTTGCAAGGACAGCGCGTGAAAACACATTGACGCCGATTCTTGCATGAAAACCGACGACAAAAGTGGACCCGATTTCTATCTTGTGAAAAATATTTAGTCATCAGTTATTTGGTAAATAACCGACGCCGTATGCGAAATTTTGGAGGTAATTTTTTACACTGAAAAATTTGGATTTGGCGGGTGATTTTAGGCATCAGTTTCTTAATAAGAAATTGACGCTAAATAAAAAGCAATACCCGTGTCTGGTCGGTCTTCACATATAGATGTCGGTTTGTGCTTTCAGCCGACATTTTAGGGTTTAAGCGGCAGTTTTTGGGATACAACCGACGCCTCTAAATGTGATGTTATAAGCCATTTCTGTAGTGGTGCCTAGAGCTTGACCTCTCTAGGTAGTGGACTGACTTTCTCCTAGTTTGAAGATTGGAACCATTATACATAGATTATTCATTGTGTTTGTTCAATTTCTCTCATCCCTGCTATGTATGCTTAGTTGCATTATAAATTCAATATTTTCAAATCCCATATCTTGTAGTAACTTGAAGGTCTAACAAATTTTTTGCACGTATTTTTATCTCTATTCACCCCCTCTACTGCCCATTGATCCAACAAGTGGTATTAGAGACACAATATTATCTGACAAGATCTCCTACGAGACAAGAAGATGAGCAAAAACCTACTTGGATATCTCAACTTAGAAGGTGTTTTCTCCATGAGACCCCAATCTCCGACGGCACAAACTTTCTCTATTGGAAGAGACAAATATAGTTATACCTTCAAGGGATGAGCTATGACATGTGAAAAGCTGTCATCATTCCTTACGAGGAGCTGGGGGGAGATGTAGCTACTTGAGATGAAGCTACACTCAAGAAGGCACAACTCAATGAAAAAGCTATAAACATAATCTATGTTGCCCTCACTCCCTCTGAGTTCAATCAGATCTCCTCTTGGGACGCAAACAATGAGATATGGAACAAGTTGTTCATCACCAATGAAGGCACAAAGCAAGTCAATAAGTCCAAGATATACATGCTCAAGGGTCTCCTTGTAAACTTCAAGATGGACAAGAAGGAGAAAGTGGAGGAGATGCATACAAGGCTCAACACCATCATCAATGAACTTGCTTCTTTGAGCCATACCATGGATAGAGGGACCATCAACTCTAAATTTCTAAGGTCTCTTCCCAAGAGATGGGAATCCAAGGTGACTTCCATTAAATAAGTTAGAAGCCTTGGTGAAATATCCACCGAAGGGCTCATTAGCAACCTTCAAGCTCATGAGCCAAGACTTGATAAGAAAGAAGAAAATGAAAAGCAAGAAGAGAAGGAAGCAAAGAAGATCAAAGACAATGCCTTCAAAGCTCAAGTGGAGGTAATGATTCTCCAACAACAACTTACTTGCCAGTCCTCTCCTCCCTCCTCAAGTGAAGATGAAGCCCTTAGTGACCATGAAGCAAACTACTACAAGGGAAATCACTTTAAGAAAAAGTCTTCCTCCTCCTCCACTTGAAGGTTCTATGAATGTGGTCAAAAGGGGCATTACAAGAATGATTGCCCCAAGGCAAAGAAGTCCTACTACAAAGGCAGCTACAAGAAGAAGGAGGACTACAAGAAGGAAGGCAAGTATAAGAGGAAGGACAAGAAGAACAAGAAGAGAAAATATGCAGCCCATGCCGCATGGGAAGAATCATCTTCTAGTGATTCCAGCTCCAATGAAGGAGAATGTCACCTTGCACTCATGGCCTGTACTAGTGAAGACATAGGCGAGGTAAGTGAAGTAAGTGAGGTAAGTTTGCATGAGTTTATATAAAGAAACTCTCATTGATATGCTTAAACTCTTTCCAAATGCAAATCTAAGAAGAAGAGGTTAGGGAAAATCATTGATGACTTGTATGTTAAGCTTGATATCCTTGATCAAAATGAGAAAAAGCATCTTGATAGTATTGATTCTTTGCAAGGGCAGTTTCTTGATCTTGAGCTCCAATACAATAGAGTTGAACTAAAGGATGGTATCTACCTTAAGAATATCAATAGTCTTAAGGAGGAAAACCAAGCCCAACTCAATGAGCTTATTTTACTAAGAACTGAAAATGATGATCTTATACATGCTTGTGATGCTATTAAAGATGAAAACATGATTTATCTTGATGAGTTTATCATGCTTAGAACTAAAAATTATAGATTTCTTGCTCAAGTTAATGATCTTTCTTATAGAACTCTATTGTCTAGTAATGAGGTAACTAACATTACCCTTGAGAGAGATTCCTATCATACTAAAGCCCTATGTTTGGAGGCTGACTTACTTCATGTATAAGATGATCTTGCTAGTTTATCTTCTACTATCATTACTTTTAGTGATGACAATCACAACCTTAGAGCTTCCTTGCAAAAATTCATTAAAGGGAAAAAGTCCCTCAATGAAGTACTAGATCACTCTACCAAACATAGTGGTAAAAGTGGTTTGGGATATGAGGGAGATCCAAAGATCAAGAGAAAGGGTAAGGGTAAGGGTAAGAAAAAGAGCAAGGGACCTACTATCTTCCATGGAAAGTCATCTGCCTCTAAAAACCCTATGGTTTGTGTTCATTGCAAGAGTGATGACCATTACTCTACTTATTGTCCTTATAGAGAGAAGGGTACCAACCCAAAGCTGAAATGGGTCCCCAAGCTAACACTGGATTCCAAGGTTTGAATCGGGCACCAACATCTTCCTTTATTGTAGATAAAAGGAAAATGGATTGTTGATAGTGGTTTCTCAAATCATATGATAGGTGAAATCAACCACTTCAACCAATTCACAAAGAAGAAAGGACGATCAATGACTTATGGTGGCAACAACAAAAGTAAAGTGATAGGTAAGGGTGGTGTAGGTGATTCACTATGCATCAAGAATGTTCTTCTTGTGGATGGCCTACATCAAAATTTAATTAGTGTTAGTCAATTATGTGATAATGACTATCTTATTCTTTTTACCTCACTTAAATGCTTACTTCTAGATTCCCTCTCCTACAATGTTATATACGAGGGAACTAGAAATGGTAAATTCTTTGTTACCATTCTTGACTCTATTAAGCCTATTGTTGGTAGATGCTTTATTGTCAATTCAAATGATATTTCTTTGTGGTACCGTAGGCTTGGTCATGTAAATATGCATCAATTAAAGAAGTTGAGAAAAAAGGAATTGGTTAAGGGACTTCGTAAATCAGATTTTGAGAAGAATGAGGAATGCAAAACCTTGTATCCAAGGAAAGAAAATCAAATCCTCATTTAAATTCAAAGGAGTCCTTAGTACCAAAAGATCTGTTGAACTTCTTCATATTAATCTATTTGGAACAATGAGAACTCAATCGCTTCATGGTAGCAAGTATTACCTCATGATAGTCAATAACTTTTCTCTCTATGCTTGGATCTTCTTTCTTGTTTCAAAAAGTGATACACTTGATGTTTTCTCAACTTTTTGCAAATGGGTTGAAAATGAAGCTTTTTGTCGGATCGTCTCTATCTGGGGTGACCATGGGGGAGAGTTTCAAAATGACTTGTTTGAACGGTTTTGTGAGGAATCTGGGTACGCACATAACTTTTCTTCACCTTAAACACATCAACAAAAAGGGGTTGTAGAGAGAAAGAATAGGTCGCTACAGGAAATGGCTAGTACTATGCTTCTAGAGTATGATACTCCAAAGAAGTTTTGGGCCAAAGCCATTAACACTTCATGTTTTGTGCAAAACTGGGTTTTCACTCATCCATCTTTAAAGAAAACCTCATATGAGTTATGGTGTGGTAGCAAGCCTTCCATTGATTTCTTTCATATTTTCGATTGTCCTTATTTTGTTTTAAACACCAAGGATTTTCTCGATAAGTTTCATGAAAAATCTTGCAAAGCTTTCTTTCTTGGATATAACACTACTAGAAAGGATTATAGAGTGTTTAACATTGAATTGTCTAAAGTAGAAGAATCTATCAATGTTAAATTTGTTGAGACTAACCCCTCTATTTCCAAGAATATTATTAATGATGATGTTGTAGATGAGGTGATCCCTCACTTGAAAGAGATCAACATTGTTGATAAAGGAAAAAAAAGATGTTAGTTGGTGAAGAAGAGAAAGATGAAGAAAAGAAGGATCCAACTCCCCGCTTTACAAAACGTCATCCTAAAGACCTCATTATAGGAAATCCTTTTGAAAGAGTGAAGAAGCGGGCTGCATACAACAAGGAACAAGCCGACAATGCCTTCATCTCTCAACTTGACCCAAAGAATGTCAAAGAAGCTCTCAAGGATGATGAAAAGATCCTATCCATGTAAGAAGAGTTAGAGCAGTTCAATAAAAACAAGGTGTGGACCTTAGTTCCAAGACCAAATGATAGGAATATAATTGGTACCAAGTGGGTCTACCACAACAAGCTTGATGAAAGTGGAAAAGTGGTAAGGAACAAAGCAAGGTTAGTAGCTCAAGGTTACAACCAACATGAAGGTATTGATTTTAATGAAACTTATGCACCTATTGTTTAGCTTGAATCTATTAGAATGCTACTTGCTTTTTCTAGTTACAATAATTTCATACTTTATCAAATGGATGTTAAAAATGCATTTTGAATGGTACAATAGAAGAGGAAGTATATGTGTCTCAACCTCCCGCTTTGAACATTATATATTTCCTAACCATGCTTATTTGTTACAAAAATCTCTCTATGGACTCAAACAATCCCCTAGAGCTTGATATGAGAAACTAAAGAACTTTTTGATAGACAATGGATATATCATGGGTAAAGTTGATTCTAGACTATTTCTAAAACACACTTCTTGCAACTTTTTGATCATTCAAATTTATGTTGATGATATTATCTTTGGAAAAATTGATCTTGATCTTTGCAAGTAGTTTATGTGACACCTCATCACACTAAATGAGATTACTCATAACATAAAACATGATTAACTACTAACTAATCACATAGTCAGAAAAGCAGAATAATTATAACCAATTTCAAGATCACAAACATGTTCTGAAACATTTACATAAAGGTCCATATTTTCCATAAACCATATACCATATACCATAGCAAGTATTTACATCTGTATCCAGTGGCCTCAACCACAACCTATATACAAAAGAGGTATCTCACATGTACATGCCATATATACAAACACTGACACACTGCTAAAAACTCGTGTCGATACATGCATATTATCTACAAAACACGTCTCATACCCAAACTTGAGAGTACATGGGTGACACTAGGACTCTACTACTAACAACTACTACTGTCCAACCTTCGACGTCTACTGATCACTAGGCTACTCCTCTTCTACTGCACGATCTCAACCACGTCATTGATGACCACCTAAAAAGATGTGGTGACCCATGAGGTGAAACCCATGCCCCAATGATAGATATAACTCTCCACAATGATTATTGAGTACAAAAAATTATTTAACAATAACTAACTGAGCAGATTGAGTATTTAATAAGCAATTGAGCAGGTTGAACAATTGTAACATGCTAAGAAAGCTCAATAGATTAAGTAATTCCTCAATTAAGCATAGAAACAAGTATAATGAATAAGGTATTTAAGATAGGAAGTAGAACTTATCATTTACTCATAATTAATCTCTCTAATTACATTATATAACATTTAGCAGTGTAGAAGAATGAGACAATGGTTAACATCCAATGTGAAGTGTATTTAACCCTAGTAGATATACTACACGACTGTCTTACATATTTTATTATGCCCTAGGGAGTTTGAGTCATACCACCCAAAATCCAACTGAACACTTTGAAGTCAAAATCAGTTCCACACAAGATCTAGGAGAGTCGAAATCCTAAGGTCTCAACTATGCCTGGACAATACTGGTTGAATGTAGTGACATAATAGTCAAGCTGCCTATAGTGACATATAGTCAAGCTGATAACACCTAGTCCACCCTTGGTTACATGTCACGACACTAGCCACTAGGGTATGCAAAGAAAAGCCGTGCCACCTAAGATACAACCGCAGTGTACTCAGTGGCATCATAGATAACAAGTATCTGAGACACGACCTTAACCGCTCTCATCAACCTTAGGATCATGATATCAAGGATGTATACTCACTTGCACCCATTACTACCCACATGTTATGTATGCGACTTTGAGCTTCCCTTAGGAATACTCATTTCACCATCCAACAAATTCTGACAGTGAAGATGGATCTATGACACAGAGCACTACATGATTAAGGTTTCACTTAATTGATTATTGCTAATTGAGTGAATTAAGGCCGCGTCATACAAATGGACATACAACCCTAATTCATTTCTAACAATCATACAATTATGATAATTTCAAAACATATAAAATGTTTGAGGTATATTTCTCAATCATATTATCACATACTACTATATATTACCATTCATGGGATCACACTTGTCATCATACCATTACAAGGTATAAATTCTTATCTCAATGTTCCAACCCTTATCATATAATGAAGAGGACTATACCTCCTTTTGGGTTCAACCATGCCCAAAGGTCATTAAGACCATCACATCATTCCCTGTAAGATTACCATGATCTTTCAATGCCTTAGAACAAGGCTCAATAGATCATCAACACACATGTGATACATAAGTTTTAACATAGCAAGGAACTATGATGTTTGGATAGCACCATATTAGGGTTTCAAAAATAATGAAAGAGTTATTTCATTGTCACATTAATCATTCAAGAGGGATGATTTTAATCGATAACCATCCCTTAGTTACATTAGGCTTAGGTGTAACAAACTATGTTTCATTAGGGTTACAAATCCACTTATTATGGTAATTATCAATTATATTTATACGAGGGAAAATGTAAGACTACAAGTTTAAGCACATTGAACCGTATAATTCTCATCATTAGAATCAAAACACTACACTATAGGCTTCACCCAAAACCATTGGATGTTGAAGCATAAAGTCCTAATCTTTGGATCAAGTTCTTCATTCAATACCATCAGTTGATGTATAGGTCTAACCCTTGAATCATTTAACCAAGAAAACCATCAGATTAGGGCTTAAAGGAATCAATACACGAGGCCTAGTCTCACTATCAGTTGTGGTATCTTGGAATACCATCGGTTGTGGTGTCTAGGACCACCATCGATTGTGAAACTTTGTGTCACCATCGGATGATGGGGTCAACAGTACCATCGATTGACACCATCAAGTATTTGAACTACTATCAACATTAGTTTATGCCATTATTAGAGAACTAACAATCAAGTGTTGAGCTTCCAAAAGAGTCCAAAATTGAACTAAGGGTGACCATCAGTTGTCAACAAAACAACACTAAAAGACAACTGTTACAACCCCAATTTTTTGGGTTCATATGGTTGGAAATGTAATTTCCCCAATAAATGTATGATTATGGGAATGGTATGAATTATATGTATTGAACAGATTCCTTTTGCAATATTTTCTTTGTGCATGTGATTTCGTGGATCATAATATGTTAATGAGTCCAATATGATTAAAAGAAAAAGAAGAAATCAATTGATGCATTATTAAGAAGGAAATTTGAGATAATGAGGAAAATATGAGAAATATATGGAAAGATGTGTGACTGACTCATCATGGATGAGATTTCAAGTCCACATGGTTTATAAGGGTAAAAAGAATCCAAATAAATAATATAAAAGAGTAAGAGAGAGAAAATATGTATAAAATATGCCTTTTTAAGTAATAACTTGCATATGGAGAAAAGTCTCCCCTACTTTTGAGTTTGAGTCCAAAACTTTGCACAGAAGTAGTTTAAATCACAATGGACTTTTATTAAAAATTTGGTGACAATTGGATAAAAGAGGAGAGAGTTATGAATTTGTTAAGTTTCGCTAAAGTGAAGGGTTAACTAATATATTAATGCAATTTGTCACATTTCAATTCGAATCTGAAACCTTGGGACCGGCCCATGAGAGTGTCATGCTCAATGATAGCTGTTAGATGGTGATCTGACGATCCAGAGATCGTCTTCTACCTCGAATTGGAAAAGGAAAACCAGAACAGTAGTAAATGCCTTCCCAAGTGGAAATCTTGTGCACCAAGGCATGGCTATTTTAGGAAGCATGTCCAGTGGAATAAGGAGACCGGTACAAGTTGGTCTACCCCAAGATTTGTGGGGTTTCATTGCCTCAAAGAGTTTTGCCCAAACATGCTTCTCGGCTGCCTAGTAGACCTATATATATGGGGCCTTGGACCCCCAACGACGTGACAAACTGATCCTGTGACTTCGGCCAACTGTTGCGAGTAGACTTGCGCTCGCGATTCAAGTGCGAGGCATGTTCCTTGCACCTTCCATCATAGGGATCCCACCGGAGGGGCGAGAAGCCAGTGGCTCATTCCCGATCTCCCTCGGGGCAATTGAGACAGCGGTCATCTTCGACAGAGCCCGAGGAAGGTCTTGGTGGTTTTTCCAAGCGGAGAGAAGGACTGGAGCACATCTTTGTTGATGTCATGTTTATGCGGGGCATAAACCCCTAACATATGGTATCCATACTATAATATGTAACTAGACAATTTCAAAGTTGGCACTTCTAGGTAACCAAATATTATTCATCTTATCAGGGGTCATGTTCCCATCTTCTCATATCATTGAAAGTCCTTGGATACTAGGATTCTTTACCTTGGTATCCATTATATGTGCCAAAAACACATCACATCATCATCCTTTCCATACTTTGTTGTTATTACTAAAACTAAACATATAATAGGACCTTTTTTTAATCTTGGGATATTACTTAACACATATACTTCGTCTTGGAACTAAGATCCAAGACTAGATGATACTTTTCAAAGTATCCATCTATAGATTTCTTCTAATCCATGCACATCAAGTGTCATAAGACTTACTTGATTGTCATGTCCCGAAAGGGAAAGAGAACAAGGAATCATAGTCCTTTTTATCACCCCATTGTTATTCAAGGTTGTTTATTTAAAGAAAAGACATTATCACCTTCTTCAAGTATTACATGAACTTTTAATTATTCATGTGTCATTCAATCTTATTTCCTCTTAGGTTCCTTACCTTCAGCATAGGAATTATAGATATGATTACATGTGACCGCCCCAAATACTGGTTTGTGAACAGCGGATGGCTCGCGAGGTTGAAGAAGACAAAGCACCAATTTGCCTATTTCCCCCCCGAGTGTGCATTGAAGAGGAAATGGCAAACATGTCTTTTAGCCCTGTTTATAGCCTTCACCTTGCTAGGACGGGTGGCTGAGTTGGCCCCTGGCCATTGACTAGCCTTTAATCTATGCGGAAAAAGGAAAAGGAGATGGAAGGATGACATGGCTCTCTGATATTGGTCCAAAGGTATTTTATCTTACAAAATTCGTAATTAATTATCAGTAACTCTGATTAAGACAAACTATATATGAAAACTGATTAGGAGAATTCAAGGAGTGCATTAAAAATATAATTGAAGCCTAATTATGCTTAAAATTAGAAAAGTACTTAAAGATGTCACCTTTAATGGTGTTATTAATGGAAAACCCTAAGTTTTGATGATTATTGAATTTAATAATGTTCTTTGGATAATCTAAGACAATATTAACCTATTGTTAATAAAAGGAAGATTTAGATCTAAAAAGAACATCTTTATGCATAATTGGCTTAAGTTAGGGTTCCATGTACATGAATATGCATTAATGGGCTTACCAACCCTAGTATTAGTAATTATGACTTTTAATGGTTTTAATTGTGAAAATCCATGAATAAGATAGAGATATGATTATCCTAAGCCAATTTGAGCATAAACGATCCTTAATGTGGATAATTTGAGCAATTAGGGTTTTTATGAGTAGAAAAAGCTATTTTAGGGTTTGTTGACCTAAAAAAAGGATAAAGTTTGAAAAATTGATCTAATAAGCCCTAATGAATCCTAATGAGACTTAGAAACCTTGGTAGGTGTCCCAAGTCAATAAAGAGTTGTTTGGGATGCGATGGTAACAACTAGGTGTTATACATGTTTTCAGGATCAATGTTTTCTTGATTAATGGATTGGCTTGCTTGATTGGACATCTAGTTGGATTTGGATATATTACTTCTTTGAGATCTTCAAATTAGGTATGTGGTTATGCTTATGGTTAAATCGCTCTAGTTTCATGGCGATTTCTAAGGTTTTTATCGGTTGCTTGGAAATAATTGCTTGGTTGACTTTTATTTCATGCAACTATAAAATGACTATGACTATCACCATAAGTATATGTACATGACCAACTCAGATCGTAGTCCTCCTCTGTAGCTTTGATGATGATGAGATGGATGACCTAGTACATGGTCTACCTATGGGGTAGGATCATTAGGTTATTATGAGTTGATGTGTTGGTCTATCATTGGGTAGGACCATACGACTCCACAACCCTATGTAGTGATCTACCTGTAAGGTAGGATCACGAGGGTTAGTTGAGATCTACCATATGAGAGAGGTAGTATCCATATCCACTACATGGATAGCACAGAGGCAAGGATATGTAAGGATTTAGTAGTTGTGTTTAAAATGTAAAGTTTGTTTTGTTAAATCATAATGGCTTGCAATATGTTGTTACAATTAAATGCAAGATTATTGGTTTCCCCACATACCAGTATAATTCATTATACTGATCGACATTTTGTTTGTTGGCATTTTAGGAATATCTGAAATTGGACAAACAAGTAAAGTTGAACTTGTGAAGAATAAAGTTAAATCATAAAGGAGGATTTATGTAGATAGAACTCTACAGTGGGTAGAAGTTCTAAATCCTATATTTTCCAAGGTATGTGAAAAAGAAAATTTTTATCCAATTTTAAGATTAGTAGTGGTAGATTTTAATAATTATTTTTGATTATTTTCAAAACCACATGATCTTGTTTTGGGATAACGGCTCTGACTTCTTGGTCTTCCTTAATTGGGGGTTACCAGGAAGCGAGGTCGTTACATTTAGTACCAGAGTGATGGTTTTCCATTTAATCTCTAATAATTATTAAATTTTACAAACTCTTTAGATTGCAAGGGAGTTATTAGAGGATTTTCCAATGATGGAGATGTCAAGAAAAGGATCACAATATGGGGGTTGGCAAGATTTTCCTCCACCCTGCTAGTCGGTCTATGAGGACTCCCAGATTCTGTGTGACTTCCTGGCCGAAATCAGAGGATATGACTCGAAGTAAGATACCTCTAGGTCTTATCTCATCTGTCTTCATCCCTTCTCTACCCCGTTTCACTAAAAACTTTAAGAGTTTAGGGTTTCTCTCTCTCCTCCACCCTCTTGAGTTTTAGGGTTAAGAATGATAAGGATTTAGGGATCCTCCACCAAATAATAAAAAACATGTAAGAAAGAAGTCATGGACATAAGTTTTGATAATTAGAAACTCAGACTAAGTTTAGTTACATGCTTAGGTTGCATGGCCTATGATTGTCATGCCCTCAGAAGAGCTCTGAGGTTATACCTTCTTATAGGATGAGGAGGAGAAGGATAGCCATGGAGGAAAAAGTCTCCAAGAAAAGGAAGAGACCTGACATATCCTCTGAGATTGATGCTCAACCCAAACCCTAAGTGGTAGTTAGAGAAAGAGATGACAAGATGAGTTGGATGCCTTAGTCTCCCATACCTTCAAGTAAATGGGTTAGTCATGCATGGTTTACATGGAGGTTTTGAGTACCCATGAGAAACATAAATTATGAGTGTTTGCTTGACCTCTAGTGCCTTGTGACGACCCGAACTTGGGTGGGTCATGCCTGTTAGGGTGAGGGATAAATCCCTCATTAATAGGGTTGATGGTGACCGTAAGTAACCCTAACGTGCATATATGGACCAGGAAGGGGCACATACCTACATAGAAGAGAGTTACAACAAGGCTGACAATATGTTTTAGACTTGAGCCTGAAAGGTTAGGCCTGATGGTCAATGAGATAGGCATGCAAAGCTTTGAATGGTCTTAGCCGGATATAAGTTTTAATAGTACAGATAGACATGTATCCTTAAGAGCTTGACCCATATTCAGAGAGAGAACCTCTAGTGGTAGGACCTATTGTAGGGCTAGCTCTAGAGAGAGAGAATGAGACCCAATGAGGAAGGTTGGAGACCTTGACTCTGAGACATGAGGAAACATGAGAAGTTGGGTATAATATGGCTCGGAGTAGATGACCCTGAGTGGATGTATGTGGTTGCCTCATGCATTATCCTTGGAGGCTTGTCATGACTTAGATTCCTTTATAGGAACCAAACCCTAGAAAAAAGAAAGGGGCTTTGTAAACAAACATACAAATGATATGAGTGTCTACCTTTGAGGTGTAGGAAAGAGAGTCCCATAGACCTGAAAGGGGTATAGTAACAAGTTATGAGGTCTTGCACCCAGTTGGTTGTCCTTGTGTGTGGGACTCTAGGGTGTTGTTCACATGGAAGAATGGTAAGAAGTATATGCCATATCTTATACATGTTTGGTTCATGGTTGAACAGCTGAGCATGCAGTTAGACAACTGATGCATAAGAGGTGAACTTGGGGTTCCTAGACTAAAGAGGGGAAGTAGTAGTATCTGTTGCACATGATGCTCATGAGACTGTTTGAGTTCATGGTATTTGAGTATGACACCCCCTCATGTTTTAGTGCAAAAGGAAACCCCACCACATCTGAGATATATGTTTGATGAACCCCTCACACAAGTTGGTGACATAGGTATATGTGATATTGGTCCAACCTTGAGGAATGATAAATATGTATGACATACCAAGGAACTTATATGGTTTAGTAGGTTCTATTCTTGCTAGATACATGCATAAGTATCATGCTAGGAGTTAAGCATATATATATATGATGTAAAACTTGGAGATAAGAACATTTTTTGACCTTTGTTACTATCAAGAGATAGTTTCCTCCCGTCCTGGGAAGGGACGCTTCATGTTAGGGTGAGCACCAACTTTTGACTAAGTTTGCGGTAACCTGAAGAGGTCACTAATAAGAGCTTGATGAGCTAAGTGTAAGAGCACATAGTATGAGCATGAATCTATAGACCCATGTGTGACCATCTCTAAGGGGCATGAGGATATGTTGCCATAGAAGTAACTTGTATGGGGCCAGACCAAGTTAGGTAGGTCACCATGATTCCTATGAGGGATAACCATAAATGCCCAGAAAGGAGATGGAGATTCAGGTGAGGATTCAAGAATGAGAGGTGCTATGGTGGAATCCTAAGTTGATACTAAGGTTAGGAAGGGATAAGACCGATGGAAGTAGGAGTTGTCTGTTCCCTAGATGCACAAGACCATAGGGTCAGGAGGTAACAACTACCTTTACCCAAGGCCTATGGCTTATGAGGTTGGCCACCTTCATGAGTTCATGGGGCCTAAGGGGTAAATATGAGAGGCACTCCCTAGATGCATAAGGGCCAGATCACCCAAAAAGTACCGGAACCCTAGGGACCTTGAGGTAATGACTAAGGATTGTACATAAGAGAGATGTTAAGATCAAGAGGTGATGGGAAAAGTCTTCCCATGGGTGTAGACCCATAATGGGGATGTTCATGGTGTGGAGTCATGTGAAGTATGTTTCAACTTAGATTGGAAAGAGTGATGGCGATGTGTGATGCACCATCTCTACTCTTGGAACAGGTTGAACTCTGTATTTGGACTACAACCAAATGCTTATTTCATCTTGTTATAGGTTTGAGAGATAGGACAAAACGCATGCCATACTAAGGATAAAGGTGATATGAGTTGAAACCCTTCTACTATGTTTGAGGATAGAGGAAGTACCACACCTTTTGAGATTATGTTGGATATGTGGTTTGGAAACATGAAGAGAACAAAGGTAATCATCATATGAGGATGTTCTTATCAAGAGCAGTTTGGATCCTAAGAGTTGCATCTTGGGTATGGTAATTGAGATGATGAGCTCGAAGTTTTCTTGACTCAGTTAGACTTAAACCCAATATGAGGGTGATGAGTGGAGTATATGAAGGTTTATGTTTTCACCATCACCTAGCACATAAAGAAATTGATGTGGTCACCGATACTCTTTGTTGAGACACAACTCAGGTGTATAGTTGCCTTGTCTAGCCGATAGAGAGAACTGAAAGAGGTTGCTAGGTGAACCCTGTGATTGTTAGAAGACTAGACGTATGTGGTTAACATTCAAATACAACTAGACCCATTGGTCAAATTGGTGGTTGCTCAATTAGTCAACCCAGAGTTTGATGAGATAGAAGGACTATTGTAAGAACCTAAAATACACCTCTCAAGAAAAGAAGGTGGTGAAACCCACTAGAGTGTTTTAGGGTTTCTGAGGAGTCACCCTTGAGGAATCATGTTATTCAAGTCATTCATGATTTTATGTGCACCATACACTATGGTACTACTATGATAGTTTGTAGTAGTACTATGGAGACTTGAGATGAAAAAGTATATAGAGTTGCATGAGGCTAGTTTCCATGCATGCCAGAGGTTGAAGGCCGAACACCAGTAACCCAGTGAGTTGCTACAGATAATGAAGAGTCCCAAGAGGGAATGGGAGTAAATCACCATAGACGTTGTGGTGGGTATCCACATGACCAAGAGAGGTAATGATGCAATATGGGTTATGGTAGATTGCCTTACCAAGTTGACCAAATCCCTGGCCTAAGAAATAGCACTGTCAGTGTGACAGACCTGGTTGAACTATACATATGAGAGAGAGAAATAGTTCAACTACACCGTAATCTAAGTTCAAAGGTTCTTGAGTATGACCTCAAGTTCACTTCCATGTTGAGGATGTAGGTGCATGAAGAACTCGATGCTAGATGGAAGTTTAGTACATCATATCTCCCTGACTGATGGACAGTCAAGAGAATATGATCCAGACTTCAGAGAGTCTGATGAGAGCATGTGTGCTCGTTCAGGGTGATTTGTGGGAGTAGTACCTGCCCCTAGCAGAGTTTGCTTGTCATGATAGCCACCATAGCTAGTATTGGGATGTATGAAGCTCTGTAAGGGAGGTTGTGTCGGTCATTGCTTCACTTGGATGATGTCATTGAGAGGACCTTATGAAGGTAAGAGAAACCACAAGTGTATGTAGATGATGTCGCTTTGATCAAGCAATGGCTGTGGAAGCCTAGGATCAACATGAGTCATGAGCTATTGCAAAGAAGACTGACATGCAGTTCACTATGGGTGAACATGTGTTATGAAAATCTGACCCCTTTGAGCTATAGCTGAGAAAGTTGTGTCCTCGATACATGGGTCCATTTGAGATGGATTGGTAGAGTTGTTTATGTTTATCCTTACCCCTCAGGATAATATGATGAATGATGTGTTCCATGTGTCTGATCTAGAGCACTATGTGATGTACCCGAGCCATGTGCTAAGCATTGAACCTATTGAGCTTCAAGGGAGGTTGACATTTCCTAAGTCACCTATGAGGGTACGAGATACCAAGGTGAGAAAGAACTCAAATGTAAGAATATAAGATGATAAAGGTTCTTTGGAAGCACCATGGAGAGGATGATGCCACATGGGAGCCAATGATGGACATGGGAACGTTTTATCATGAATTGTTTGTATGGTTGGTGGAATTTTGAGGGAAAAATTCCTATAAGAGGGGAAGGATGTTACAACCCCAATTTTTGGGGTTCATATGGTTGGAAACGCGATTTCCAAAATAAATGTATGATTATGGGAATGGTTTGAATTATATGTATTGAATGGATTCCCTTTGCAATATTTTCTTTGTGCATGTGATTTCCTGGATCATAATATGTTAATGAGTCCAATATGATTAAAAGAAAAAGAAGAAATCAATTAATGCATTATTTAGAAGGAAATTTGAGATAATGAGGAATATATGAGAAATATATGGAAATATGTGTGATTGACTCATCATGGATGAGATTTTGAGTCCACATGGTTTCTAAGGGTAAAAGGAATCCAAATAAAGAATATAAAAGAGTAAGAGAGAGAAAATATGTATAAATATGCATTTTTAAGTAATGACTTGCATATGAAGAAAAGTCTCCCATAATTTTGAGTTTGAGTCCAAAACTTTGCACACAAGTAGTTTAAATCACTATGGACTTTCCTTTAAAATTTGATGACGATTGGATAAAAGAGGAGAGAGTTATGCATTTGTTAAGTTTCCCTAAAGTGAAGGGTTAACTAATATATTAATGAAATTTGTCACATTTCAATTTGAATATGAAACCTTGGGCCCGGCCCAGGAGTGTCATGCTCAACGACAACCATTAGATGGTGATCTGAGGATCCAGAGATCATCTTCTACCTCGAATTGGAAAAGGAAAACCGGAATAGTAGTAAATGCCTTCCCGAGCAGAAATCTTGTGCACCAAGGCATGGCTATTTTAGGAAGCATGTCCACTGGAATCAGGAGATCGGTATGAGTTGGTCTACCCCAAGACTTGTGAGGTTTCATTGCCTTAAAGAGTTTTTCCCAAAATAGGCTTCTCGACTACCTAGTAGACCTATATATATGGGGCCTTGGACCCCCAATGATGCGACAAACTGATCCTGTGACTTTGGCCAACTAATGCGAGTAGACTTGCACTTGCGATTCGAGTGCGAGGCGTGTTCCTTACACCTGCCATCACAGGGATCCCGCAGGAGGGGCGGGAAGCCAGTGACTCATTCCTGATCATCCTCGGGGCAATTGAGACAACGGTCATCTTCGATGGAGCCTGGGGAAGGTCTTGGTGGTTTTTCCAAGCAAAGAGAAGGACTAGAGCATGGAGTCAACTAGTGGGTTGACTGCCCCGAACGACTATTTTGCAAACAACGGATGGCTCGTGAGGTTGAAGAAGACAAAGCGCCAATTTACCTATTTTCTCCCGAGTGTGCGTTGAAGAGGAAAGGGCAAACATGTCTTTTAGCCCTGTTTATAGCCTTCACCTTGTTGGGATGGGTGGCTGAGTTGGCCATGGGCCATTGGATAGCCTTTAATCCGTGTGGAAAAAGGAAAAGGAGCCGGAAGGATGACATGGCTCTCTATTATTGGTCCAAAGGTATTTTATCTTACAAAATTCATAACTAATTATTGGTAACTCTGATTAAGACAAACTATATATGAAAATTGATCAGGAGAATGCAAGGTGTGCATTAAAAATACAATTGAAGCCTAATTCTGCTTGCAATTCGAAAAGTACTTAAAGATGTCACCTTTAATGGTGTTATTAATGGAAAACCCTAAGTTTTGATGATTATTGAATTTAATAATGTTCTTTGGATAATCTAAGCCAATATTAACCTATTGTTAATAAAAGGAAGATTTAGATCTAAAAAGATGATCTTTATGCATAATTGGCTTAAGTTAGGGTTTCATGTACATGAATATGCATTAATGGGCTTAGAAACCCTAATATTGGTAATTATGAATTCTAATGATTTTAATTGTGCAAATCCATGAATAAGATAGAGATATGATGATCCTAAGCCAATTTGAGTATAAAAGATCCTTAATTTGGATAATTTGAGCAATTAGGGTTTTTTTATGAGTAGAAAAGCTATTTTAGGGTTTGTTGACCTTAAAAAAGGCTAAAGTTTGAAAAATTGATCTAAGAAGCCCTAATGAATCCTAATGAGACTTAGAAACCTTGGAAAGGTGTCCCAAGTCAATAAAGAGTTGTTTGGGATGTGATGGTAACAACTAGGTGTTATACTTGTTTTCAGGATCAATGTTTGCTTGATTGATTAATTGGCTTGCTTGATTGGACATCTAGTTGGATTTGGATATATTGCTTCTTTGAGATCTCCAAATCAGGTGTGTGGTTACGCTTATGGTTAAATCACTCTAGTTTCATGACAGTTTTTGAGGTTTTTATCAGTTTCTTGGAAACAATTGCTTGGTGGACTTTTATTTCATGTAACTATAAAGTGACTATGACTATCACCATAAGTATATGTAAATGACTAGCTCAGATCCTAGTCCTCCTCTGTAGCTTTGATGTTGATGAGATGGATGACCTAGTACATGGTCTACCCATGGGGTAGGATCATCAGGTTATCATAAGTCGATGTGTTGGTCTACCATTGGGTAGGACCATACAACTCTACAACCCTATGTAGTGATCTACCTATAAGGCAGGATCATGGGGGTTAGTTGAGATCTACCATATGAGAGAGGTAGTTCCATATCCACTGTAGGGATAGCACAGAGGCAAGGATATGTAAGGATTGAGTAGTTATGTTGAAAATGTAAAGTTTTTTTTGTTAAATCATAATTTCTTGCAATATGTTGTTACAATTAAATGCAAGATTATTGGTTCCCCCACATACCAGTATAATTCATTATACTGACCAACGTTTTGTTTGTTGGCGTTTTAGGAAAATATGAAATTGGAAAAACAAGTAAAGTGGAACTTGTGAAGAATAAAGTTAAATCATAAAGGGGGATTTATGTAGATAGAACTCTACAGTGGGTAGCAGTTCCAGAATCCTATATTTTTCAAGGTATGTGAAAAATAAATTTTTTATCTTGTTTTAAGCTTAGTAGTGGTAGAATTTACTAATTATTTTTGATTATTTGCAAAACCACATGATCCTATTTTGGGATAAAAACTCTGACTTCTTGGTCTTCCTTAATGGGGGGTTACTGGGAAGTGGGGTTGTTACATCAACTCCATCAGATCTAGCAAGGAAACAACCATCAATTCTTGTTTAAGGTTTGAAAAGAACCTAAAACCCTAAGTGTAAGCCATCATTTGAGAGGTACTAAGAACCATCATTTGACATGTAAGCAAGAACCAAGCCATCCTCTACCTCAGGAAGGTCATACACATGGTTTCAGGTTCATCTAGAGTTAGAAACAAATCAAGGAACAACATTAAATCAAAACTCTAGGCAAATATATCTTCTATATGCTTAGATCTTCATTTTAGAGCAAGAACTTGAACAAGCAAGCTTTCAGTAAGTAATAAACGTGAGTTGGGTTATAAAAATAACCTATAGGAAGAATACCAAGCCCCAAATAGCAAGAAACTTGAGCTCAGAAGGTAGAAAACCCTAGTCTTAGCTCTGAACTCAGCCAACTAGCTCTTTCTCCATAAGGGAAGCAAACCCTAGGTCAAGAGAGTAAGAAAAATAGGTTCTTTAAGCTGTAGAGCAAGTTCTACCATGAGAAACCATGGTTCTATCCTAGAAGAAGGTAGGAGGAAGAAGAATAGAAATATAAATAAAGGAGAGAAGGAGAATCTTAATAGCTTAGGTCAAGAACACCCAAAGGAAGATCTACAAACCCTAGATAAGGGAAGATCTGAGCCCTAGATGCTCCAACAAGAAGGTCGGCTATCTTCTTCAACCTTGGGCACCCTATTCACCACCAAGAAGGGGAAGAAGAAGCCCTAGATAGGAAAGGAGAGATAAGGATCCAAAGGTTTCGTTTTTGTGCTAAAGGAGAGGTATATAAAGCTTATGGATAAGGGAGAAGAGAAGCTTGAGGTGCCCTAGTAGCTTTGCCATGTGCCCATAGCCTATGACTGCAATGGCCATGCAAGAAGCAACTTCATTAGTTGTGGAGACCTTCTAAGCCATCAGTTGTTGGATCTCTAGGACAACCATTAGTTTCCATGAATGGTAGCCATTGGTTCTTGAAACCTTAGCTTACTAAGTGGTGAACCATCATTTGATCACCTCTTTTAAGTCAACCACCATTCCAAGAGAAATCAAGAAAGAAAACCATCGACCTACTACCTCAAGAGATGACCATTGGTTGTAACCACTTGATGATGACCATCGGTTGTCCGCCAAATAGGGGGGCCATCAGTTGATGGCCTCTCAAGGTAGCTCATCTATGAAGGGTAATCCTTAACTCAACCCTAAAAGTGTAACACCACAAACCAAGGTACAACTAGGTGCCCCATGGCCCAAAAAGCTCAAGAATGATAGGAAAACATATAAGGAACATAAAACATGTAACAAATTTGCAAAAAATTCCTCATATGTGGATAAATTTCAAAAAAGCCCAAAATGTGCACAAAATTACTTAACTTGCACAAACAATGTCCAAATTAGACCAAACTTGAAACTTAAGCTTGTATTATGATATCAAATAAACTCATATGGTTTTATTAAGTTTTTAAGTACTCAATTATGGTAATTATTCTTGTTCAAAACTTTAATCAAGGTCATGGTCTTATAGTTTAGTTCTATTATACAAAGTGAGTTTGAGATGAGCATGATGGGGGAGCTTAGTTTCTTCCTCATGTTCCAAATAAAGCAAACCAAGGAAGGTAAATTCATCAACCTAGACAAGTACACTAGTGAACGACTTAATCACTTTGGAATAGAGAAGACCAAGCCGATGGACACTCCCATGTCAAACACCGCCAAGCTTGACAAAGATGAAGAAGGTGAGAAAGTGGATGAAAAGCTCTATAGAGGTATGATTGAAAGTTTACTTTACTTAATTGCCTATAGACCTGACATAATGTTCAGTGTTGTGTTGAGTGCTTTCTTTCAATAAAGTCCAAGAAAATCACATCTCATAGAGGTTAAGAGGATTTTGAGGTATCTAGCCAAAACTCAAAATTTTGGACTATAATATCCCAAGTCAAGGGACTTTACTCTTACTACCTATAGTGATGGTGATTATGCAAGTTGTTTGATTAATAGAAAGTGCACAAGTGGCACTTGCTTCTTCTTAGGACCATGCTTGGTTTCTTGGTTCTCTAAGAAGCAAAGCACAGTGACTTTCAATAATGATTACACTGTAGATGGGAGTTGTTGTGCCCAAGTCCTATGGATGAAGAAAATCCTCCAAGACTTTAACATTCATTTTGATGCTCCCCCTATATATTGTAACAATACTAGTGCAAATCCTCCAAGACTTTCTTCATGACCACATCGCTAAGAAGGATATCTATATCACACATGTTGATATGTAGAATCAGCTTGCAGACATTTTCACTAAACCTCTAGCTAGATAGAAATTTACTTTTGTTACATCAAAACTGCTCATAACTTCTCTTGATGATATAGACATGCAGTATAGCTAGATGTTATCATTCCTATATTTTTCTTGATCATAATTAGTCATATTTTACTTGAAAGTGCTAAAATTGCCATGTTTTCATGCCTTGTTTCGCTTGTTTTGGTTATTTTTTGCATACGAATGTTTTATCCCAAAATAGGAGCCAATAAGGAGTGGAATGTGACTATGTATGTTCATAATGCATGAAAAGCTATAGAAATAAATTTATATAGCACCCTAGAGGCTTATAATTAAATTTTATATGTTTTGGACATGCTAACTAACCGATCAAGTTTGTCCTGATACAATTCGACCAATCCCTGGCTGAGGATTGAGCTATATCTCAATATCAATTGAGTTTTCAACACACAAAACTCGATGAATCACACCATTGGATGCCAACTAAAACGGACAACCACCCAAATTTTCTCCCTCTCAACTAGAGAAAGTCGACCGATAGCTGACCTCCACTGCTCGTCCTCTAACCCTAGGCTAGCCCAACCTCATCTACACCCTTCCTAACCTCTGTTCATCCCTCCTTGCCTCTCCCAACTGTGACCTAGGTGATTTGGCGACCTGCTTGTGGTAGTTTCTTTATCTTTTGGTGATCATTACATCTCCATCTGACCTAGATGGCCTCCAACCATAGGAAAACTCTTCCCCAGTTGGAGCTCCATCTTCCTCCTCTGCTCCTCTCCGTGTCTCCTTTGATGGAACCTCCTTCATCCCATCTCAAGATGTGAATAGGTACAAAGAACTCCTTCCTAGGAATCCCTTTCCTTTTTCTACTTTGTTTGAACCTCATTTTGCAATGACTGAGGTTATTAAGGAGGTTGCTAGGGTGTTCAAAGCACATCATCTTAGTGCTTTGTGTGTAGAGCGTCCATGCTTTGCAAATACCATATCTAGAATGAAGGTTGTCCATGAGTTTTATGCCAATCTTATGCACTAGGGTGCGGGGAGTAGCCCCTCTACCCATGTTTTTATTCATGCATTATAATTCATGGGTTGGTAATAGATAAATACTACCTTTTTAGTTCAACATCAATCATTTAATGAATGCTAGTTGCTTGACCACCAACCTGCGTTACCTATTATCTACTAGTGCGAATTGTCTATGTTTGTGCTTTTAGATTCGATTATCGATTATCGATTGTATGTTGGTTCTTGATGTATGCAGTCACCATATATCTGTTTCAATATCTAGGAACATTTTTCAAGGAGTGGAGTAAACTCACCTCCATCGTTATACTTTCATACTATGAAATGGAATCAATTGATGTATGGAAGTACAACTTTGACAGGTCGAGGAACACACTTTGTGAAGGGAGTGATGCAAAGTAAGTGACCATTCGTTCAGGGATGGCTGGCATTGCAATACTTCCATGTTTCTCATAGTTGGCTATTCGAAAGAAAGCTAAGTCTATGAAGATACTAACTGATTAGAACCCTTTTTGCAAGCCATGTTATTATGATGCATGTTATGATCCATGTGTAGTAGTGGTGAAACTTGATCACATCCTAGTGGTTTCCAAATATTGTTTACAACCTTAATTTTACTTCACTGCCATTTGTTTTACATTTGAACTTTAGTTTAAGCATCAACCCAACTCTTTGATCTAAATATCAACTCTTAAGTAGATAAATAGAATTATAACATTTTCCATCTTATTAAATCCTTAATAAGACCGTTGTCGCATGGATTTGACCCTCAACTGTACTACAATAAGACTTCCACGTACCTTAGCGTACGTGGGTGGAGATCTTATTATAGCACACACAAGGTTAAACTTAGAGACTTACTATCTCTAGGATTTTTAGTGGTGCATGCAACTCCACGCGAGTGGAGGCTCCATCAAAAATTGACACCGTTGCGGGGGACAACATACCATTTTAATTTCATTAATCAACTTGTTAGTTGATTAGGATTTTACATTTTACCATTGATAACTACTTCATATTTTTTTTATTCCATCATCTGAAGTGTGATTTTTCTTCTACTCAGGTAGAAATCATGTATGCAAAATCGCAGATTCTCCCCTGAACCAGAGTACGACTCTGAGGTAGAACGAAACTTCCACCGACACATCAGACTCAACTGCCAACAAGCCTGACAGATGGCTGAAGAAAAACGCTAGGTCTCTTTGGTACTAGAAAGAGTCAACGCAGCTATAGCAGCTCAAAGAGCACAACTCATCACTGATACACGTGCTCAAGTCCAAGCTGAAGTTTGAGCTAAAGCGCAAGCTCGCATCCAAGCTAAAAATGAGGCAGCCACAACATCTGCTCAGTTATTGATAAGGAACAAACAACTTTGAGACTACGCTGTTCCTAAGAATTCCGAGGATAATCACCCAGTTCAGCCTCCACTCATTAATGCTCCTAACTTTGAGATTCAAACACAATGGATCCAAATCATGCAAGGTATGCCATTCTCTGGAAACACTGGAGATGATTGCATGGATCATCTGAAACGATTTAAGGCACTCTGCCGATTGGTGCCACAAGCCGGAGCTACGCATGATGCAATCATGCTCTGACTTTTCAACTTTACTCTGTATGGAAAGACACTAATCTAGTATAACTCTTTAGATGGAGAGCCAATAACCACCTGGGATCCCTTAGAAGAAAGATTTTTGGAGAAGTTCTTTCCTCCCTCATTGACCTACCAGATTAGGGGACAAATCAACCAATTTTCCCAACTTCCTGGAGAATCACTAGCAGAATCATGGGAAAGATTTAAGGAACTTTTGAGAAAATGCCCACATCACAGATCTCACAAAACTAGCTCATATAAACATTCTACAGAGGGGTAAGTGATGAAATAAAGAAGTTTTTGGATTCCTCATCTGGAGGAAATTTCATGAGACAGAATTATGAGGAATCCTAGAAGATTGTTACGCTCAGAGCCAAGAATAAATCTAATTGGGGAAGGCCATATATAGGAGGAGTCCTAAAAGTCTACAAAGATGAAGAATCTATAGAAATGAAAGCCATTGCTGAAGCTCTGAAAACATAGCTCATAAGCAACAAGCCCTTAAAACATCATTTGGAGAATATGACAGGAAGAAGAACTTACAAGTCCAACAAGTCAAAGTAGCTACTGAGACTTGCGAAGCTTGTCATGTGTCAGATCATCCTATACTATCATGTGGCCTTTTATACAATGTAATGATGAATCTACAGACACCTCAATCACAATATGAACCAATTATTGAACATCCCGAGGATCAGCCGCCAGAGCAAGTTAATTCTATCCATACCAAACTAGGTCAAGCATATTATAATCTAGATCAACCGAGAAATCACCCTGGGTTTCAGTATGGGAATCCTACGAGAATTGCCAACCCGTAGCACCAAGTACAAGGTAGGTCTTCTAATAGATCACCACTAAGATTCCAAGGTAACTACAACCGAAACCAAGGAAACTATAGAGGAGGATTTCAAAGATTTGCTTACCCAAGAAATTCTTCTACATATTATCTGTACACTCACCCTCTGCTACACCCAAAATTGCAACAACCTCAGTTGCAACAACCATTAATTCAATAACCGCAGTCGCAAGCACCTCAACAACCGCAACCTCAAGGACAACAAAAAATTTCACAGTACCAACAAAAGAATACTCCACCTCCACCAACAGATGAGATATCTTTGATAAGGAAAATGTTGCAATCTCAACAGACCATTCTTGCCAACCAGTAAGCTCAACAAAAAGTTGTAGAAACCCAACTAGCACAAATTGCAGCTCAGTTGAAACCACCGGTAGGTACTTTTGCTGGTTAGCCATAAATAAATCCGAGACATGATCAACACAGACCAGAACAACTGAATGCAATTACCATAAGGTCTAGTCATGTTATTACTGATGCTACCAAAGCCACTCAAGAAGAAGAAGGTACATCTAAAATCATCCCAACTATAAGAACAAATCAAGAGGCTGAAAAGGAGAAAGAAAAAGAACTAGTTCCCAAGGAACCAGAGGTCCCACCATACAAGCCCAGGATACCCTATCCAGGAAGATTGAGGGAGACTAAACTGGATTCCAGATTTCAAAAGTTTAAGGAAGCAATGAAGAAGCTATATGTTGATATCCGGTTTCCTTGATGCTCTCTTTGAAATTCCAGCTTGGTCTAAATATCTAAAGACTTTGCTATCAAAGAAATACATGACCGAAGAACATGAGACCGTCAAATTATCTCAAACTACTTTTGACATCATTCTCAACAAAATGCCAAAAAAACAAAAGGATCCTGACTCCTTCGGCAACCAATGTTCTATAGGAACTACCTCTTGCAAGAAAGGATTAGCTGATTTGGGGGCTAGTATATCTATCATGCCCTTTTCTATGTGTAAAAGATTGGGCTTTACTGATTTGCTACCCACAACAATGACAATCCAGTTGGCTGATAGTACCATTACCGCACCTTTGGGCATTATTGAAGATATCCCAGTGAGAGTAGGAAGAGACTAGTATGTCCCTTGTGACTTTGTTATCATGGACATAAAATAAGATCTGAGGTATCCAATAATATTTGGCAGACCTTTTCTTGTGACAGCCAGAGCACTAATTGATGTTGAAGCTGGCACAATTACCTTAAGACTGGGGAAAGAAACTGTTCAATTTATAGTCTTTGACAGCCTTAAAAGTCCTAGCATCCACGAAGAAGTTTTTCTTCTTGAGGCAATAGATAAAATGTACCAACTAAAGCAAGCAACTCCTGAACCATCTAATGCTCTGGAAAACATCTTAACGAATAAAGAAGCTAAATTTTCAACCAACGAACTGGTTCAACAATGTCTACAATACCTAGAACATGCCGAAGAAGTTACAGAATCTACTTTTGAGGAGTTGAAATCTGTCACCACTCTGGAGACCACTGAAGTACTCAAGGCACCTGAGACGAAAGTCCTACCAGCCGGACTCAAACACATCTTTCTAGATGAAGAAAAACTATGTCCGGTCATTATCAGTTCCACTTTGGTAGATGACCAGGAAGAAAGACTCCTTGTTGAGTTAAGTAAGCAAGAAAGCTATTGGATATAAGACGACCAACCTAATCGGGATAAATCTAGCTTTATCCATCACGGGAGCACCAGAGGAAGCTAAACCCGAATCTCAAAGAGGTAGTTCGCCTTGTGGTTCTAAAACTGCTAAAAGCTGGTATTATCTTCCCAATTTCCGAATCTCAATGGGTAAGTCTGGTTCAAGTGGTCCCTAAAAAGGGGGAAACCACTGTTGTTTTGAATGATAAAAATGAACTGGTTCCCACCCATACTGTTACCGGGTGGAGGATGTGCATCGACTATAGAAAATTAAACAAGGCAACAAGGAAAGATCACTTCCCCTTACCTTTTCTTGATGAAGTTCTTGAATGTTTAGCTCACCAGAAACTCTTTTGTTATCTCGATGGATACTCAAGGTTTTATCAAATTATGATACACCCTGAAGATCAAGAAAAGACAACTTTTACCTGCCCTTTCAGAACCTATGCCTTCAGAAGAATGCCCTTTGGGCTATGTAATGCACCCGCTACATTCCAGAGGTGTATGTCTGCTATATTTGCAGGTTTAACTAAATCTATCATGGAGGTATTCATGGATGACTTCTCAGTCTATGGAGACTCTTTTGATAACTGTATGCTTATTCTAAGTAAAATGTTGTAAAGATGTGAGGAAACAAATCTAATCCTTAATTGGGAAAAATATCACTTTATGGTGACATAAGGTGTTGTCCTCGAGCATCACGTGAGTGAACGAGGGATTGAAGTAGACAAAGCAAAAATAGACATCATTTCAAAGTTGTCACCACCAAAAGACATCAGTGGAGTATGAGCCTTCTTGGGCCATGCCAAATTTTACCGAAGACTCATCAAAGAATTTTCAAAAATAGAAAAACCTATGACTCACCTGTTAACTGAGGATGCATACTTCAATTTTGATCAAGAATGTTTACACAGATTCATGACCCTAAAGAACACTTTAGTCTCTATGCCTATACTAAGAGCCTCTGATTGGTCACAACCCTTTGAGATAATGTGTGACGACAGTGACTATGCTATAGGAGCAGTACTAGGGTAAAGAATATTTAAGAAGCCTTACGTGATATATTACACATCAAAAACGCTTGATGAGGCCCAAAAGAACTATACAACTACAAAAAAAGAATTTTTGGTAGTCATCTATGCTTTTAAGAAATTCTGTTCTTATTTGATCGGATCAAAGGTTACACTTTACACAGATCATTCAACAATAAAATATCTGATTCAGAAACAAGATGCCAAACCTAGACTTATTCGCTGGGTGTTGATGCTTCAAGAGTTTGACTTGGAAATAAAGGACAAAAGTGGGGTGGAAAATGTTGTCGCCGATCACCTGAGTCACATTGAGGTTTAAGAGAAAGACAATATACCTATCCGTGACTCTCTACCCGACGACCAAATCATGAAGATCACCACTGTATTTCCCTGGTACACCGACATAGTAAACTATCTGGCTATGGGAATTGTCCATCCTTCTTCTTCCTATCATGAAAGGAAGATTTTTTTTTCATGATGTCAAGCAATACTACTGGGATGAACCATACCTCTTCTGCTTATGCACAAACGAATTATTCCTCCGTTGCCTTCCTGAAGAAGAAATCACCCCAATCTTGGAACACTGTCATTCTGGTTCAACTGGGGGGCACATGAGTTCAAAAAAGACTGCTCTTAAAGTCTTACAGTCTGGTTTCTTCTGGCCGACAATAGAAAAAGATGCACATGAATTTGTACAATCATGTAGTAAATGTCAACTCTCTGGAGGGATATCCAAGCGGAATGAAATGCCACTAACTCTGTGGTAGGAAATTGAACTCTTCGATGTATGGGGAGTGAACTATATGGGTTTATTTCCCTCATCATATGGATTCTCCTATATATTGGTCGCTGTGGATTATGTATCCAAATGGGTAGAAGCTATACCAACTGTATCTTGTGACTCTAAGCTGTTTATTAAGATGTTCAAGGATATTATTTTCCCTAGGTTCAGAGTTCATAGAACAGTCATATCTGGCGAAGGATCACATTTCTTGGAACGTATTTTTGAAGCACTTCTGTAAAAATACAGAGTAAAACTCAAGGTCACCACGCCTTATCATCCACATATAAGAGGTCAAGTTGAAGTCTCAAACAGACAACTGAAAGCTATTTTAGAGAAAACTGTCAACAAAAACCGTACAGACTGGTCCACCAAGCTCCCTGATGCTCTTTGGGCATATCATACTGGTTACAAGACACCAATAGGAACAAATCCATTTTGTTTGGTGTATGGAAAATCATGCCATCTTCCAGTCGAATTAGAACACAAGGCTTGGTGGGATATTAAACAATTGAATTTCAATTTTAAAAGTGGAGAAAAATAGAGACAACTTCAATTATAAGAACTTGAAGAACTAAGAATGTCTTCTTACCAGAACGCCAATATTTACAAAGAGCAAACTAAGATGTGGCATGATGGCCACCTTAAAAGAAAATATATCATCTTCGGAGACAAGGTCCTTCTTTTTAACTCCAGACTCAAAATGTTTTCTGGAAAACTTCGCACAAAGTGGTCTGGGCCATTCACCATCAAGCACATCTACCCAACTGGAGATTTCATCATCCTTGATGATAATGGAGGAGAAAGGACTATTAATGGCCATAGACTGAAGAAATATTATACTCCAACTGATAAAACTCCAAGACAAACCATTAAGATTCATGATCCCACTGCATCAATCTGACCAAGCTAGAATTTCATCGAGCCAGCGACGTAAAACCAAAGCACTACTTGGAAGGAAACCCAAGAACTGAGTATCACCTTTCTATTTTACTTTGCTTAGTCTTGATAATTTTCCAGTCTCTTATTTGATTATCTCTTAGACCAATCTTCTTTTTTCAGAAAATATAAACATTTACATAAGCAACCAAAACAAATATAAAAATATAAAAAAATAAATAACCATTATAGTCTTATCCTAATAGTTTCAAAACTGTTTGGTCCTCACGGTTTCGAAGCCATTTGGACCCAAACGGTCTCGAAATCGTTTGGACCCAAACGGTCTCGAAACCGTTTGGTCCTCACAGTCTCAAAACCATTTGGACCCAAACGGTCTCGAAACCATTTGGTCCTTACAGTCTCAAAACCATTTGAACTCAAATGGTCTTGAAACCATTTGGTCCTTACGATCTTGACACTGTTTGGACCTAAACGGTCCCAAGACCATTTGCCTAATGAGAATTTGTACGGTTGCCCCTCCTTTTTCTATAAATACTACTTGACCCCCTCCCTTTTTCATTCCTTCGACTCTCAAACCTTCTCTCGCATGAACCCTATTCCGTTCTTGCTCCCACACAACCAAAGCTCAACCATCGCTCCATTCTCACTTCCATCACTGCTGCCACCACTCTGTTCTCTCTTCCGATGCCACTATTGCCATTCCCATTCACGCTCGCGACAGCTACCCCGTCATTCTCTCAGCTACACTCATCGCAGTAAGGTAGATGGTGCTCATGACCATCACAGTCGCTACAGTGCATCCTCCCTTCTTTTTATCATCATTGCTATCACCATTACTGCCACCGCTATCACCGCCGCCGTTGCCATCATTGCTGGCATTGTTCTCGCTATTGTTAATCCGCTCATCGCCTTCACTACTTCACCTTCCTCACGGATTCACCTTCCTAGCAGTTTTGACTCAAACGTTCGTGAAATCGTTTGGACCAAAATGGTCGTGAAACCATTTGGACCAAAACGGTCGTGAAACCATTTGGACCCAAACGTTCATGAAACTGTTTGGACCCAAACGATCGTGAAACCATTTGGACCCAAATGGGCGTGAAACCGTTTGAACCCAAACGGTCTTGAAAATCACAGTTTCACCCTTAACAATTTCATTCTTAACAGTTTTTGTTTCAAAACTGTGAAGCTTACACAATGCTAAAATCCTTTCAACAGTTATACCATAATTCCATTTTTACTAAAATTTCAATCTTTTCTAACATATATGATTTCTTGTTCAATTTTCAGAATGGAATCACCTGTGAAAGAAGTTGTTGACACCCACCTCTGGACCAGGGAGTAGTTGATGGAGTGCTAGAATAAGCTCCAGTGCATCCTTGACATGTGCAAAAAAATAGGCAAAGCTCCAGTTGACTTGCCCAAGGTCATCCATGACCTTGAGCGAGTCAACAAATGTTTAACAGAAGATCTGGTTGAAGAAATTGAAGATCTTTCCTCAACCGATGAAGGTTCAAACTACACATAAAATTCTGAGGAAGAATCCCCACCTAAAGAGTCAAAGGGCAAAAGGAAAGCTCAGGAGGCCACTGAAGAATGACCTACAAAAAGACGGGCACGGAAGCAAGTCCGGCCCTCAACTGTAAGAGAATAAGTCCTGGAAGGACATGCCACTCCTGCTTCCACCACCACAGCAATAGCAACACCAGCTGATCTCTATATTCCACAACTGCAAGCTGGCGACAAAATCCTGTGACCAACCATGTACGTATGCTTCAACATACTAAAGAAAATGGGGATCTATGATAGAGTACTTTCCCTACTCAACAATGCGAAACTTTCCAAACTCTGCTTCATCACAGAGAATTCCTAGGTTGAACCCACACTGGAGTTCTTCACCTACGTCACCAAAGAACCCGTGGACAGAAAAGACAAATCCAAGGACAGAGGTGACCACAAGCTTGTTACCTCACTTTTCGGGAAGAAGGTCTTTTTGACCGAGAACTTACTGAATGAAATCTTCATCGACAACCAAGATCTGCTAAAGAAGTCTAAGGAGGCAGGTCTGGACCACCCCCAGTTCAACATGTATACCTTCTGGAAGTCTTTGACAGAAATTCCCAGTTATGAACCAAAGACTTGCAAAGCCTCCAATATTCATTCCGGCCTGGTGCACACTCTGCACAAAATAATAATAGACACTCTATTCCCTAGGACAGAGAGAGGGAATGTTATCATTTCGAACCTCTTCACATTGTGGTCCATCCTAAAGGGGCAGTCGGTCAACATTGGATGGCATTTGATACATAAACACACATCTTATGCCCTCAGAAAGGAAATCTGCATGGGTGGCCATGTAACATCAATTTTGAAATATCTTAAGATGGAGAGACTACATCCAAGATGTACTATGATAATGAGTGACATCCTAACAAATGAGCAGATTCTAAAGAATACATATATCATAAAGGAGAAGGATGCAAAACTTCATTATATCTTTTGCCCAACTGTCAAAGCATCCAGGACACTGCTACCACTTCCAGAGATAGTTGATTATGATAAAGATAAGCTTCTCTTCACTGAAGAGGAGCTTGCTAACCTTATGAAATCAGTAAAAGAAAAGGAGAAACTAGAAAAAGTAGGGTAGACATATCATAACATCACTTTCCCAGTGGCAAAGCCAAAGAAAATACCAGTAACACGGCCATCCCAACTACACGCACAAAAACAACATCAGTCGGGGATGCCCACATCGAAGATTAACCCAGAGGCAGAACACCCACACAGTGCAGAAAACATCATAGATCCAACACCAGAACCCTTCATCATGGATCTGGTTGTTGGGTTCACCTCTACAACCACCCCCACCACACTCCCACCTTCCACCATTCCGCCATCTACCACTCTTCCACCTTTTTCCACAATCATATCCACCACAATCCCTTTCCCCACAACCACAACTTCACCCACATCCCCTGTCTCAGTCCCTTTCCCCATGGGCGACCCAATTTTCACCACAATGCCCAATCTCACCTTCACATCCACCACCTCTCCCCCTACATTCTTGATCCCACCACCCATATCTGGGATGTCTCCACCTCACACATTCGCCACCACCCCGACACTACTGGTGACTCCCTCTATAGTCGTCAAACAACTCACAGGTACGCCAATGGTGTCTCTCCCACACGACACCACCACCCTTCCACCCAGACCCCAGTCACCACACCCTTACACCACTGGGGTCCCCTTTTCACAAGTCAGTGAGGAATTCAGACGACAATTTGACGCTATTCAAAACCTCCTCACCGACCCTTGTAACATCTTACAATCAATTTTTTATTGTGTGCAGGGACTTGCTACAGAGGTATACAAGCTCGATGAGTGGACTCACGCCTTCCCATGCCTCCTTACCAACATTCAACAACAATAGGAAAAAACAACACAACAAGTCAACCGCATTGACAACCGCTTACAAAACCTGCCAGAGTTGATACTTGGGACGAAGGGCCAACAAGAAGCGTTAGCCTGACAAGTCAAAAGGGTCTCCAAGCAAACTCAACCTTTGCCTGAGACCCTTCATCCGCTTGAGCAACAACAAACTTCACTAAGAACAGAATTGGATGGCATTGATAGCAACATCACACAACTCATCTGCCACCAAGAGGAGAACTCAAATGATGAACTCAATCAACTACGAGCACAAGTGACAGATCTAATAATACGACTCCTCTCTGTCGAAGCAAGATATATAGATCTCAAAGAAAGCCATGATGCACCGCTCGAAACCCATGAGCATGTGCAAGTGGCCCTTGAGGAATTACAAGCCACCCATCGATAGTGCAAAAAAGCAGCAACTAAAAAGAAAAACAACAAGGTGGCGGATGACGATGATGATGACAATGAAGATGATTATGAGGATTATGACTCCTCAGTTGACTCCAACACAGACAACTCCTCCTTAGATGACCATCCAGATGACCCAGGCAATGTTGGGGAGGGCACCAGCCGAGGGGCATATACTACAATGAGGGGATATGGTGGAGACCACAAGGAGGGTGGAAGCAAAGACCACCACGCTCATAATAATAAAGATAACATCACCATGTCCTATGGGGATCAATTTTTCAATTTTTCAGCCATGGGATCTCTGGGGGACGCTGCCAAAGACGCAACTTTTGCTGAGTTTCATCAATGCATCATGGAAACCAACATTAGCCCACACACAACAACCATTCATCAACACCTTGCCCCAGAGCAAGCTGCACTCCTGCCCCTAGAGCAGGATGATTCTGATGACAGAGTGAGTCTCGACACTAACGATAGACTCGACTCTGACTCTGACAAGGATGAAGATTTGCCACAACATTTGGATGACAATGAGAAAACTTCACTTCCTCCACCATAAGACCTTCCCCCGCTACCACCTCTACCTCACAAGATGTACGACTTGGACATGGCAACCATCTCTACTTTAAATGTTCAAGACATCTTCATCCTGAACACTATTGTAGATGATGCCAAAGATGGGGGGGGCATCATCTATAATAATACAAAGACGAAGTGCAAGTTGACACGTGAAGATTTCAGTATTCTCCGACGACCACAATCGACGGTGAAAATGGCTATCTTCCGTGTTCTCCTTGCTAACACTATAGAAGAATTTCAGAGCCTGAAGAAATTGCAGCCAGTTGTCAATGCTTCTCCCGCTCTAGCTTTATGCTTATTACACAAGGACTTACATGCAAAGTCCATTGAGCGGCTGCAAATGGGTCTTGTGAGAAAATCACACTACATCACAGTGCATTTCAATGTTTCCAGCCACTGGCTACTAATGATTGTTGACACCGAGGCCCACGATGCCAAGGTGTACAATTTCTGCGCCAGTGAGCTCAAGGCCGAAAAGATAAACTTTGCTGGTTCAGAAGCTGGAGAAGTGAGATGCATTCCTATCTGCTTCTCAAAATAATATGGGCTGCCTGCCCATCTCTTCAGCATGGTTGGAACCAACCTTGGTTCCAAATCATCAACCCAACAGTCCAAATGCTAGAAGGTTCAGGGAACTGTGCTTTCTGTATAATAAGATTCATTGAAGCGCTCAACAAACATATCCCCTTTACCGAGCTAGCCACAAAAGATATGCATTCTCTAAGGGGATGTTACGTCATGAAGCTCATCTGCGACAGACGGTTCTTCAAGGACCCGAAAATGGCACATGCCCACATACCTCGTTACTTATTCTCTACTATCCAACGTCCACAAAAGCAACCTTTCAGACAAATACTAAAGGAGTTGGAGAAACAACAACAACAAACTGCCAAGGTCCCAGAAAAATGCCAATGGGATCCTTACACTTTTGATATGGCAGAAGATAAGGGGGAAATCAATCTGTTAACAGGAGCCACCATCAACAGATCATCAACAGATCATCAAAAGATATGGTGCCTCTATCTGCTATACAACTAATGTTCCCAAAATTTGACCTTGCTTCATGCAAGAGTCTTTTTGATAATGAACTCAAACTCATCATGTCTTGGCTATATGAAGAGAACGATGAGATTGTTTTCCTTGAAGGGAATATTCTCATTATGGCAGATGCACTCCATGAAACCGTACAAGTAAAGGGTTCATTATCCATGAGTGTGATGGCTTCTTACCAATTTCTTCTAGCACGGGACTTACCTATGGTTTACATGGCATCAACATACATGAAGGATGATTTACTTGGGTCAAAGAACTTCAGAACCACTAAATCCCTTATCTCATATATTCAACATACGACTCCAAAGTTCATCCTGTTTCCTTTCCTTCACTCTGAGCATTGGATGCTATTGGCAACAAACTTACACAATGGAACTATAGTCATCTACAATAGTTCTGATAGCCAGTTCGATCCAAACCAGAGAGAGTATGCTATTACAACAAAGACACCCATGGAGGAAGTGGCAAAGGATTGTGTCTAACGACTACATGATCTCCTCAGCAAACACACAAAGGCGTACAACAAAGAAAATTTCCACCGCCCAACCTTCTACCACAGATGTCCCCAACAGATCAGAGAATTAAACGACTGTGGTTTCCAAATCCTTTACTGGATGTATACCCTCACTGTTCTTGGAAAATATTTGGAGGATATGAAGAACATGGATTATCACGCTTTACGTGGGAAATTTGCAGCTAATCTCCTACGTTCTTATGAGCAAACAAAGGATTAACAGAACCGTGATACCCTTTCCCATGTACTTCTCAACCTATCACCTTGACACTATGAGGACAGAGTGAGTGATAAGTTAGGGGGGGAGTACACTGGGCAAGGGTGATGTATTATATTCAAACCTTCTTCTCTCTACTCTTCCATTTACTTTGTTTCCTTTGCACAAACTTTTTGACATTTCGATTCTTTTAATAATTTCTTTGATAGAATAACTTTTGTACATAATAACAACATTTGTTTTGGAAAAGGGTCACCCCTAGCTAAGTTAGAGACAAAGTAGTCCTCAGAAGAAATTTCATAAGTAGCATTTAGGCATGTAATGTCAAATTAATAAATCACTTCCATACTCGATTTTCATGCTTTTATTTCAATTCTACATCAGACTCTCCACAGGTTAATATTGTGGACGTAACAAGCCTAACACTCTCAAGGACGGGAAGGAACCAGGAAAAATCCAAATCAAGGAACCTCGAAGTGGACCACCAAGTACAAAACCAAAACAAGTGCATGTCTGGAAACTTTAGGGAACAATTTTCTTCTTTTCAAAAAGAGGCCTAACATCCCAAATAAAATTCCTAAATACCCAATTCCTAAGCCAGTGAGCATATGAATAAAAGCTAGTGTGTTGAATAAAAACATGAGAGTTGTGCCATGCATAAGGACATATATGAAGAGCCAATAAAGGTCTTGCCCGGTCGGTACATTCAGTTGCCCTCACAAAGGCAGATGTGTCGTGCCCGGTAGTGAGATCCTAAGGTCTCCACATATATGAAAAAGTTGACAAAGGTCTTGCTTGGTCGATACATTCAACTATCCTCACAAAGGTAGATGTATCATGCCCGGTAGTGAGATCCTAAAAAGTTAGATAAGCTCTCCCCCCCTTCAAAGGGGGAGTTACACAGTAGCTTTCAGCCAACCCTCGTACCTATCTTAGCTTCCGGTAGGATTTTTAAAAGAAGTATAAAACTGCTTAGAGTCAAAGACACACATAGAATGCGATCAAGGAAAGGGTGGTCCAAACGCGAGTTACGCGATACGGAAGAAACTTGAGAACCACACAACTCCCGATACCTGAAAGAGTTGGTGCGAGCAGAAGCCCCGATAAGACTCTGGGAGATCTCTGGTTTAGAACTGAAGCAAGAGTATGGAAACCCTCACTAAATAAAATCACCTTGCCACTATGTGCCTTAGCTCTATCCAGCTTGAGGACAAGCTAAACTCTAAGTTAGGGGGGTGATAACCTCACATTTTGTGATGTTATCTTACTAGTTTTTATTATCTTCCCATGCTTTTTCTTAGATAAATTAGATAGAATACTTAACTTTCCGCTTTACTATGAATATACCAACAAACTGATATTTTCCCCTTTCTTCTTACTAAAAAACACAAAAAAATTGCAAAAGAACTCAAACGGTCCCCAAGACCGTGAAGACCCAAACGGTCCCAAGACCGTGAGGGCCCAAACGATCACAATACCGTATGAAGGCCAACCGGTCCCAAGACCGTATGAAGCCAAACGGTCCCAAGACCGTATGAAGGTCAACCGGTCCCAAGACCGAATGAATGCCAAATGGTCCTAAGACTATATGAAGGTCAAGCGGTCCCAAGACCGTATGAACCCAAATGGCCCCAAGACCGTATGGAACCCAAACAGTCTCAAGACCATATGAAGGCCAAATGGTCCCAAGACCGAATGAATCCAAATGGTCCCAAAACCGTGAGGACTCAAACGGTCTCCAAACTAAGAGAGTCCAAATGGTCTCCAAACCGTGAGGATCCAAATAACTCAAAACCGTTCAAGACCCCCTTGGACCCTATAAATAGGACCCAAGGGGTCCTCATTAAGGGGGAAGATTTTTTAGACACCCAAAGACTGCCTCAACTGTTACAGAGCTGTTTCTTCCTTCATCCTTGGCCCCAAGGCTGCCGGTCTAAGATCCACACTCCATCCATAAATCTACTTTCTCTCTCATCGACATAGAAGGCGGGAAGTGAAGGATTCGTCACCAAAGCAACCACACAGTGTGAAGATAGTTATTCTCTACTCCAAGGGGTCAATCTTCCTCCCTCCTATGTGGAGATGATGCTTTCCTTCTCTTCTCCTGTCTCCTTCGTTGTTCTTGCCATGAGCGAGTAGTTCCATATACTAGGGTGTGGGGAGTAGCCCCACTACCCATGTTTTCATTTCATGCATTGTAATTCATGAGTTTGCAATAGAGAAATACTATCTTTTCAGTTCAACATCAATTGTTTAATGAATGCTAGTTTCTTGATCACGAACCTGCGTTATCTATTATCTACTAGTAATAATTGTCTACATTTGTGCTTTTAAATTCGATTATCGATTGTATGTTGGTTCTTGATGTATGCAGTCACCATATATCTATTTTGGTATCTAGGAACATTTTTCAAGGAGTGGAGTAAACTCACCTCCATCATTGTACTTTCATACTATGAAATGGAATCAGTTGACGTGTGGAAGTACAACTTTGACAGGTCGAGGAACACACTTTGTGAAGGGAGTGATGCAAAGTAAGTGACCATTCATTCAGGGATGGCTGACATTGCAATACTTCTACGTTTCTCATAGTTGGCTATTCAAAATAAAGCTAAGTCTATGAAGATACTAACTGATTAGACCCCTTTTTGCAAGCCATGTTATTATGATGCATGTTATGATTCATGTGTAGTGGTGGTGAAACTTGATCACATTCTAGTGGTTTCCAAATATTGTTTACAACCTTAATTTTACTTCCCTGCCATTTGTTTTACATTTGCAATTTAGTTTAAGCATCAACTCAACTCTTCGATTTAAATATCAACTCTTAAGTAGACAAATAGAATTATAACATTTTCCATCTTGTTAAATCCTTAACAAAACCGTTGTCTCGTGGATTTGACCCTCAATTGTACTACGATAAAGACTTCCATGTACCTTAGCATACGTGGGTGGAGATCTTATTATAGCACACATAAGGTTAAACTTAGAGACTTACTATCTCTAGGATTTTTAGTGGTGCATGCAACTCCATGCGAGTGGAGGCTCCATCACATGCTACTTATTCTGTACTCCCTGCTGCTTCTGATGGTGGACCTGCCCCTACCCATGGTGCTCTTTCACTTATGGCTCTTCCTGTTGGCCTTACTGCCTCTCTACTTGCTGGCTATGATGGAGTTTCTACTCCCACCTTTCTAGAAACAAATGCATTACATGAATGTGGCATGTATTGCACTACGAAGAATGCGAGATGACCTGGTGCTCATGCTTTTCAACCTCCTACTGATGAGGAGATGCCTGACCAGGTTGCTAAGGAAGAAGATGGGGATGGTGATGCTACTGGTGATGATGAATCTTCTAATGGTGATGATGGTGAGGCTACTATTTCTTCCATTGATGCACCCTCAGATGATGACAAGGATTACCGGATAGAGCCCAAGGATGATGCATTGAACATTTGGGCATTGTAACTGAGGATTACTATTTTCTTCAATCATTGTTTCTCGCTGGCTTGTAGTATTCATATCGAGTGGACATATATAGTGTTGTAATCTTAATCTTATGTACCTTAACTCTTTATTTGGTTACATCATATAAGTTGATGGTATGTGCTCCCATATTTTGGTTATGACTCTAGAGTGCTTATTTCTCTCTATTTTATCTTCATTTAGTGCTTGCTTTGTTGGTTGCTTTCACAGTTTGTGCCTATGGTGAAGAATCATGTTTTATAGCTCATATACCCCCTGCCTTTTTAAAATGACAAAGCAAGAGAAGAATATGTGATCTCATGTATTGAAGGTACCACATGGGAGAAATGAGCTCAACCATATTGAATTAATTTCTTATGCGATCCTTTTCTACTCAATTATCTAAAATATCACATGACTTGCTAGAGGATCATGTAGTATACATATGTGCTATGGTTGTTTGTGAAAAGAATAACCATGCAGGTAAATGTATGCTTGAGTTGAGGGGGAGAAATTAACATTGTTCATTCAAGTATCCCCTTACAATTCACAAGGTAAATGTTTAAATTTTCATATCCTTTTGAATATGTTAAGGAATGATTTGTCAATGCCAAAAAGGGGGACTTAACCATTCCATTCATATGTATCTAATATGTCTACTTGCGATTGATTTCATGCATTAGGTGCATGAAAAGGATCAATTCAATCAAGCCCTAGCTTGATCAAGTTTTAGTCAAAAGTAATGCAAATGCACTTTTGTGGAAAACACCCTAAAACCCTTTGGATATTTTTTGTAATAATTTGTATTGATGTAGTGACTTGTAACTAAGATGAGAAAAAAAATAGTAACCCTTAATTCAAACATTTAATCATTATAATGACATTTTCAAAATTTATTACATGGTGTTTTTTAGTCTAGTTTCTCCTGTGAAAAACTTGACCGATCCCCTTAATTCATTTTGAGAATGTCTAGGTTCGGTCGAGTTTCTTATATATAGAACTCAACCGATCCATGCACTGGAAAAATTAAAATTTAAGCGATCCTCCGAGTTTCATCCATGCTAAACTAGATCGATGCTTCAAATTTACTATGGCATATAGTGCAATTGATTGAGTTACCTTTATTAAAACTCAACCGAATGCACAGTATGAAGAATGCAAAAAAAGTAATTCTAACTATTGGAACGTTGTAAAACTCAAAAATCCATTGCAACACCCTAAACAGATAGAAAACAATCCTTAGTGCTCCTAGCCTCTAGTGGGAACCCCAAACTATAAATAGGGCCTCTTGGAGTTCATTCTAAGGTTTCTCCTTAATGCTATTCAAGCTCCTAGCTATAGTTGAGTGCATATAGTCCACTTGATCCCCTTTCTCTCTCTTGTTTGCAAATCAAAACATACATATGAGTGAGATAGGATCTGTGTGAGACAACCACTCCATTGTATCCTTGTAAAGCTCTCAAAGATTCCCTTTCCACAACCCCTTTCTTTAAGATCAAGTTGGTGAAAGCTTCTCCAAGTGAAGGAGAAGGTTTAAATCTTCTTCAAGGTTGAAGAAGAAGGTGCTAAAGCTTCTCTGAGTCAAAGGAGAAGGCAAAGGAAGAAGATCCACAAGGAGAGTTGGCAAATCCTCAAGTCCAAAGACTTGTTGCAATAATAGAACACCTTGATGAAGGTCTCTAGCTCACTACAAAAGTGGGTAAATCCTTGGAGGTAGAAGACTCTTGCTCAAGGATAGGTAAGCCCTTTGTGTAAGGTTTATTGGCTCCTTTTGGTCCTTAAAAAGGAGGCTGGGTATCCTTGTCTCGAGAAAAGGAAGGTCATCTTGTATGTCTTATAATGGAATATAAGTATACATGGGTTGGAAATTCTTAGAACTTGACCTCTCTAGGTAGTGGACTGACTTTCTCCTAGTTTGGAGATTGAAACCACTCCACATGGCTTGTTCATTGTGTTTGTTGAATCTCTCTCATCCTTTCTATGTATGCTTAGTTGATTTGCAAATTCAATATTTGCACATGCCATATCTTGTAGGAACTTGAAGGTCTAAGGAATTTTTTCCAAGTGTTTTTAGCTCTATTCACCACCCTATAGAACCCATTGATCCAACATGATGAACTAATGGCTTAGTATGCTTTGAAATATATGAAAAAAGGGAAACTTTTATGAGCCAGATTGATCCCTGTTGATGCGTGGAAGAGCATTCAAAATTCAGGGTTCAATGGAAACCGTTTCTTCCTTAAAAAGATTATAAAAACAAGGGAAAGTGGAATGAGTTTTAAGAAACTGTGAAGATAATAAGGATTGTATTATTGAAATAACAAAAAAAAAACATAGATACCCTCCTTACTTAGAATATGAGCAGTCAGTAAACATAGAGTTCACCAATATGGGAAAAAGGCAAGATAGTAAAGAGTGTACAAAATAAACAAATAAAATAAATATATTAACACTCCTCCTCAAGTTGGAGCATGGGTACCATGCATGCCAAGCTTATCCACCATAGAATGGAATCTTGCCTTTGGAAATGATTTTGTAAAGATGTTAGCGATCTAATCCTTAATCTTGATGTATGATCTCCTTCGCGGGAAGGACACCGTTGGTGAAACATGTTCTATCCTCTATCCCTTTGTTTTTGTTTACAACAATGGTGGTGCCAACCACAATCACCAAGAGGATAGAACAGAGCATGTCATGCTTCCTATAGATCTTGAGGGATGGATCAAAGAGATCTTGGATGGATGGGAGAGGATAGAAAATTTGGTAGAGCAAGGAGGGCTAAGGGAGTGGAGCATGAGGAAGACACATGCGGCCTTCACGATGAAGGCAACACATGAGGCGTACGAGGGAAAATCAATGTGGTCAAAGTTATGTGCAAATAAGTATAAAAGGAGGACACCATCTACGACAACCTCTCACCCAATGCACATGGAACCTAGCTCTTTTCCCATGCCCTTTTGAAGATGAGTGTGGAAGGTCTTCCCAAAGGTTATGGATAACAACAGGTGGATGGTAGGGAACAATGAGTGAATGTTCTAGCTAGAACATTGGTGCAGAGTGCTTCAGATCTTAGAGTATAGAAGGGAGGGGGTGGTCTCAGCGATGGTATCATGAGTGAAGGAGATGATAGACCATTATGGAGATTGGGATTGGGAAAAGCTTACTAAGGAGGTGAACCAGTAGGGCGTGGTCCTCATTAGGATATGAGGGGTGCATCTTAGATTTTGGTCAGATCAGTTTATTTTGGAGCCACATTGGTTGGGGAAGTTCAGCATGAAGATAGAGATGAAGACAATGGTGGGCCAGGATCCAGAAAGTTATTTTCAAGCCAAGTAGCATTGGCACACGGACCTAACTAGATGGGTGTTGATGGCATGATGGAAGATTCTCTGTGGGATGATGCCAACAAATTACATGGTGAGAAGATGAAAACTCATGTTGCCATTAGTGTTCGATTGCTGTGAAGATAGACAGGAAGAAACAAATGATCAACTCTTCTGGGATGGGAACTTGGAAAGGATCTTGTGGGCAGATGGTAAGCTTATGTATTTTCCACCACAGGGGAGAGGGATTAAGGCTCTAATGCCAAAGTGTTGAAGGTAGGCAGGGGAGAGCACACCGACGTGATGGATGAGACAGATCCTACCTCAACTGATTATTTGGAGCATGTTGAGAAAGAGATGCTAAAGGAGGTATGAGGGAGTGAAGAATATGAGTGTGAAACTCTAGAAGGAAGCTAGGAAGACAATTAATGCCTTGATGGAGAAAAAGAGAGTTGAAGAAATTTTAAGGATAACAAGAGGTTTCAAGATTGGGGGGGGGTGGAGGAAGATAGAGAGAGAGAAAGGGCCATTGAGCTCTTGTGATGGAGCCAATCAGAGGTGAGGAAGCAAAAGCTTAATCCGGTGGTACTCTGGTAGGCCATGAGGGAGAATAAGATCTCTACATTATGGGGTCTGGTCAAGAATGGGAGGGGGAGATTGAGGTTGGCAGTTGCAGGTCAGATTAGAGGCTAAGATAGAGACATGATTATCTTGAGGGGGATTATGTATACATTTTTTGTGTGTAAACAAAGAGGTGTGAGAATGGACCATGAGGAGTTGGAAAAAATCTTCAGTTTCAGGTTCAAATTTCCATGGTAGACAAGAGCTTTGAAGGAGGAGACATGGGAGGTTTATGGGAGGAAGACATCATGGTTCAAAGGGTTGACTATATTGCAAACAGAGCAATGATGACCATCATAGTGTGGGGAAGAGCGATCACAGAGGAGATGGCTGTACAATTTTTGATGGGTTACCTACTAATATTCTCAGGTTGTGTAGATGTGATATATTGGGTACACCATACATTTAGAGAATATGGAATATTTATATAGAGTGTGGATTTTGGGTGGAGTTTTTTTTGGTGTTTGATAGAGAGAGGTATAGTCTGCTTGTGAGTGCATACATGGTGTATATCATGGTTTTTTCAGTTATCCCAAAGAGGGGTGTGATGAATGAAACCCCCTCAACTTCATTAAAAATTATGAAGTACCTATGCGTATGGATAAAATAGACTCTCTCATGAAGTGACAGTCTACCTCAATATGTTAGGTGCGCTCATGGAATGCTTTATTATCATAGTACATAGCAATCAGAGACGAATCACAAACTCTAAACTCCTTTAATATTCCTTGAACCCACATCAACTCACATGTGGTATATGCCATGGCACGATACTCAGTTTCAACACTAGATATAGCCAAATGAGCTTGCTTTTTACTTCTCCAAGTGACAAGGATACCACCTATAAAGGTGCACTAACCTGAAGTAGATTTATGATCAACCCTGTTGTCAGCATAATTTGAATCAGAGAAGCCAGAAATCTTGTAGTGTCCATTGTTCCTATATAGAGGATCATTCCAGGTGAGCTATGTAAGTATTTGAGAATGTGTCACGCAGCATACCAATGACATTGTCAATGTTTATTAAGATACCTACTGACAAGTCTAACAACTGAAGTGATATCTACTCATGTAACTGTCAGATGAATAAGTTTTCCCACTAAGTCTTCTATATTTATTTCTATCAGGGTAAGAATCATCATTATAATTAGTATTGGGATCTACAACTGTGGTGACTGGCTTGGCACCCAACATGCCAGCCTCCTATAGAAGATCAGGTACATACTTGCATTGAGGTAGACATACTCCACAAGTAGAATGAGATACTTCAATCCCTTAAAATAACCCATTTTACCTAGTATTTAGTAATGATGTGTTTTTATAAATATTCCTAGGCATCCAAAATTCCCTGATGGTCACTTCCAGAAAGGATGATATCATCGACATACACAATCATGATTACAAGTTCCATAAAAAAATTTTCAACACAAAAAATTGATCAGAATGTAAGCATCAAAAGTCAAATGAGGCAAGAATCTGACTTAATTTATCAAACCACAATCTTGGACTCTATTTTAGTTCATAAATTGTTGTCTTAAAACAATAAACTTTAGAACACTCTCCCATGAGCAAAAAATCCAAAAGGTTTCTCCATATACACTTCTTCATGCAGATCACCATATAAGTAAGCATTTTTAACACCCAACTGAATCTGAGGCCAATTTTTATTGAATACAAAAGAAATAAGGATCCGAACATATTTGCGTAACACAATATGCAAGAAACTATTGATGAATGCATATTCATCATTTCTTTTTGCATCATTTAGGATAATTAATTAAGACTTTCTTGGTGATTTTAGTTTAATTCAGAAACTAATTGCACTTTCATCCTCTGGATATTCCTTTTCTGAATTCATATGAATTTTATTTCAATTTTCAAGAATTATTGAAGCATTTAACTAAAGATAAGAAAATATAGGAAGCTTTTTAATTTTCTCACTGAGTTTGATATACCTCATACCAAATAGTCACAACTCCCACATACAAATTCTAAATTTGGATTTTGGGTATGTTTTGAAAAGATAATTTTACTTGCTATAGGAAAAATATATTTTCCAGTGACTTTGGTAGTCATTTGAATGTCGGACCAACTGATGAAAGTGCTTATTCATTTTCCCATAGTGTCTGATTTAAGTATATACTCTGCACCAAAATGGGCATGACTCTCACATCCCAAGGTGAAATTTAATGTGTATGTATGCGATGGAAATAGAATTTAATTAGATACAGGAAATTATATTTTTCGGTGAACTTAAAATCTTTTTGACCATGGAAATTTACTCGAAAATTCTATGATGATAATTTGCAGCAAAGAGAGTTTGAATTCAAATAGTTAAAAGAAGGCAATTAATAATTTTTTTATTGCCTATTGAAGAAAGTAACTATTCACTTGACCAAGTCTTGCAGCGGTCGTCATTCATTTCCTTCCTCTCACTCTCTTCTAGGGTTTCTACCCTCCTAATTCTCCTATGAAAGGAGGGGGTCTCCACTTGTATGAGACATCACTTTTTGTAGAGAGAAAACTTTGATCCAATAGTTGTCTCTTATTTATTTGCAATTGTACTCAAGTGATTGGAAATAAAGTGTTGGTTCTTGAAGTTGTAATCTTCTTCCTCTCTTTTGGTTGTTTCTTTACTAAATCTATGATTCTGACTTCTTTTTTCTCCTTCTTGGGATTCTTGGGAGCTAGGAACAAAGAATACAGTCATTTAATCGTTCTAGCATAAGGCTTGTTCCCTTTCTAAGACTAGTCTATGGCTTAAATTCTTTCTTCCTCCATCTCTTCTTATTCAAGAAACATGAGTGAGTAGTTTATTATCGAGGAAAAGGGGTGTAACCCCTTAACCATGTATTTCTAGATCGGAAGTTTATACGATTCCTTGGGTAGATGTTTTTTTGGTTGGAACTCGCTGGTTTAAGAGAAGTGATCTTTCATTTTTTTCGTATGTTAACTTTGGAGGATGTGACCGTGAAAAAAAAAGTTTAGAATGACCAATCAAATGACATGGGGATTTTGATGAGAACTCGAAAAAGTCCTTATAAGGATGATAAGACTAAGATTCATGAACGCCAGGACCAATGGGTTCACAGTAAGTCCTTTTGTGATTTATTTATGAATGTTTTACATGCCTTCTTCTATCTTGCTTTTAGAATAATTCTTCAATCTTATTTTCACATGGCTATGATGGTAAAAACCATAGCCTCTATTCTTTCCCCTTGATTAATCTTTATTTTGAAACCACTCTTTCCTATCAGATTTCTCTTGTTTGCAATTTAATTTTTAGTCCTTAAATAATTTATTTCATTGTGCTAACAATATTTAGTTTGTATCCTTGTTCTTAGCATAACATTTTCATAATCTGCTTGTGTAACTTTTAATTTGTTGCAACTTTTATTTCTTTTATTAGTGTAATCAAATCAAAATTTCAGAAAACGGATCTTTACCTTCTTGTTCACTTATTCAAAAAAATAAAGTTCAAAAAAATCAATTGGGTTTATAAAATACAACCTTTAAAATGTTGTCCTGTGGGATCGACCCTTCTATACTAGCCTTAACTGGAAAGTAAAAAAGGATTAAACTCTAGGATAAGAATCTTAGTGAATTGGTGTGCTAAGAGACACATATCAAGTATCAAAATAATCCACACCATAAGTTTGAGTGTTACCCTTATGAATTGGATGATCTTTAATGCGTTTAACCATGCTATCATATTGATACTTCACATTGAAGATCCAACCACAACCTACATGTGAAACATGTTCTGGAGCATCTACTAAATCCCAAGTCAATTTGTGTATGTAGAGCATCCATTTGTACTCTCATGGCATGATGCCAAACAATGTATGAGGGCCTCAACTGTAGTTTTAGGAACACAAATAGTTGAAAGGACAGCACAAAGTTTGCAAAACTTGAACCATGATTAGCATCAGAACAAAAATTTCTAATATGATGGAAATTACAAATGCACACCCTGTTTCTTATGCTAATAAGAGTATCCAAGTTAGAAAATACACGAGTAGTATCACACTCTATCGACAAAGACGAAGGATTGGTTGAGGGAGGGGCCATAGAGGGAGTTGCATTCTTGCAAAGTCTTTGATACACTTTGATTCCTATCTCAGTAACGAATGCAATAGTAGTGTCAAGAATTTATTGTTCAAAATAGTGTATCAAAGACTTCGCAAAGAATGCAATAATGGTGTCAAATTTTTTTGATAATCTTATTAATTTGATCCCTTGTCAAGAACATGTGCCCTATTTTTAAGTAAAAACAACCAAGTGTATCTAGAAAAATCATCAATAAAGGTTGTAAAGTAATGAAAGCCAATTATACTTATGACTGAACACAAACCCATATATCAACATGAAAAATATCAAAAATAGATTTTGAAGACAAGAATTTTCCTAGGGAACAAACACCAAGTTTTCTTTCCAAACTGGCAAGCTTCATTTTAACAAAGTTTCAAGAATAATTGGAATCAAATGTTTTAGCTTGGTTTTTGATGGATGTCCCAATATGTAGTGCCACAAAAGTCCTAGAACTGCTGAGGAGAGAGCATCAACATTCTAGGAAGCATCAAGGTAGTATAATCCACCTGGTCCCTCATGGCTTGAACCAATCTTCATCCTTGTGCAACGATCTTGAAAGACACACTGATTAGGGTCAAAAGTAATATAAAAATTAAGTTTCTTAGAAATTTTGCTAATATAAAGAATATTTAGAGGAAAGCAGGTAAGATATAATGTAAATATAAGAAAATAGTTATTTGTTGTTTGAATATTAAAAACCCCATATATAGTGGCTTGAGTGCCATTGGTAATAGTAACACGTGGGATAGTAGTAGAAGAATAATTCAGACTAGAAACAATTTTGAATTGCCAAAAATATGAGTACATGTTGGTATGTATGCCCAAAGAGCCAATCATATGATGATTTTAATGGCATAACTTGTAAATTCTTTGATTAATAGTAAAGGAAACCTTCTAATTAATTCTATTTTATTCAGTTATGAGATAATGATGTAACATAATAAATGTATAAAGAATAATATTACTCAATGACATATGTCTTCCGGTCAGTGACCTGAACAATGAGATCATACAGATGGAAAGAGCATATACATTCTTGTTATGTTTCTAGTCAGATGTTATTGTGGAAGGATGATAGACAACAATAACACATAAGACTAGAGTGTGTGTTGGTTGATGACAAAATCTCATCAATCATAATATATTATATCAAACCAAACACATATATACTATTTAGAGAAAAGTGTATCAGACAAACCCACCATGAGAGTGACAAATGGAAACCATTACATGGTAGTTAGAGTGATCTCTCATAGTGTTGGTGGTGATTGTGATTCTTAGACCTAAAATAACTACACTCATCACACATCTTTATCATCCATCGTGACCTTAAATTAGGGTTTCCATAAAGGTGATGATCGGATGCACTGTGACAAATTGGGATGACTGTGAGTTATGTAGATGGATTTTTCCCTTTTACAGGACTATGATATCCTAGACACTTGATTAGCGAGACTGAGAAATGCATGGCCATGCACATGTGAGTCAATATGTGATATTGAGCTTTTATATATCTCAAACAATCTGCTCTAGTTCAAGGAATAGAGATTGAATGTTAATAAGAATGACTTTTCTATGCCTCAAGTTCAATGTAGATATCAGTGACAAAGGAATTATACAAACACTGTAACACCTATTATAAATTGTTGGTTGAAGTTGTTCTCCAACTTTACATTTACTTGGGTATTAATGATGTGTTTCTAAATACCTCTCTTTGCTTATGATGTCCTAAACTAGTTATGGACATTCACTGACAACATAAATTGGAACCTATAGGGTCACACACATAGGATACACTTAGAATAGGAGTTTGTTCATGAATGCTTTTTAACTTGATTACTAAAGTATGTAGGTATTCAATTTAAACAAAAATTGACTAACTGAACTTTGAACCAATCCCTTGAACAAACCGATTGGATTGTTAGGTTGATTAGAAATTGCATTGGCTGAATTCTGGATGAACCAGAGCATGAACCAACTGGTTCACTTAGTGAACCGATTGGCTCAAGGTCGTCAAATGACCGTTCATGTGATGAACCGCCCCATTCATGGATCATTTTGATTCTATCAAGGATTAGTGATAATGTCATGTTGTGCATTAATGGAATTAAAATTGCCAATACAGTTGTGATTTGGAAACATAACGAAATGAGGAGTTCAAGGGTTGAACTGATTAGCTTTCATGCTAACCGATCAGTTCCCCAGTGAACTGATCATTTTTCCACTCACAGGTTGCAAAAATTCATGAAATTCCCATCCCTTCCAGTCATACACAGACTGGGAACCTTGACCCTAACCCTCCTATAAAACTTGGGGATTCGTAGAGATACTCAATTGCCTTAGATAATTATTGTCTTCTTATGTTTTGGTAACTCATAGAACCCAAGAAAGTCCCACCCGATAAAGGGAGGGATAGTGAGGGAGAACAATTGTGGGGGAGCAAGTTGGTGCCAATACACCAACATGGAGGGAGAACCTTTTCCTATCTGTTCTTCTAGAATGATAGGAATTCCTAGTGGTTTGTGTGCACTACTCTAGAGGCAAGGAACTTTTCCCACTAGGAGGACAATGTCAAGATGCCGTCTGTGGTGATCAACAAGGAGCTGATGCAGACTCTATTTGAGTGTGATTTAAAGAAAGGCACACGAAGATGAGGAGATTGTCATTGGACTTGCTATAGGACTTGGTATATCTTTGAAATCATCCTTCTCATTACATAGTTGTTGAGATGATCTCCTGTTATAAGGGGAATATGACAGTTAAATTTTGTTTCCACTGCTTGTTCTGTGTATATTTCCCTATAGTGGTATCAAAGCCACACCAACTTACTATGTTTTGGGATAATCCATATGAATGGAATTTTGGTTTTTCATTTATATATTGCATACGATGCGAATAATTAAACCGATTAATGTGCGTATCCAAATTAAATGCCACATAAAATCCCAAACTAATGTATATATATGATATATAAATGCAATTTACACACATCACCCTAAAAGATGGTTTTGATGGTGGATGTGTAATGTGGTTATGGATAATAACCCTAATTATCTATGCATGGTGGTTGTGTTTGTTTATTCCTACTTTATATTAGTTTTCATACAAATCCTTTTCCTTATCTTCTAATTGTAATAGTATTATTCTCTCCTACCTTTTCTGCCCTCGAATGGAACTTGAGGTTTCTCTATTATCATGTAATATTAGGATAGTTTAATATCTTATTATGATGAAGAAGATGAGTCACTCATTTTATAAGATGAGTTGACTGGATGGAGGACCAAGGATGACAAACGACAGGGGAGATGAATAGCGTTCAGCTAGAGGTCTAACCGATCGACCTTAGGATCCAAAAGATGGTGGATCAAAGACTTGGCGACAAGAGAGACGACCAACCGACCAGCCCAGAGGCGGGATGATTGGTTCAAGGTTTGAACCTATCATCCCAGATGGGCAAGAACATATCTTCATCAACAATAGGTTTATACATGAGATGTAGACCCTAGGTGGTGGTAATTATTGTGGCTCCAAGGAATTACAATAGAATGGCCATAACCATCACTGATGTTTTATTTCATGTTTTCATTTGTGGGATATAACATGTATACAAACATGAACTATATGTATGTGGTAATTGGTATGTGCATGTATTTATAAATACAAACTCTCCTAATAACATATTAAGACTAATATGCTTTCCATTAGAAACACACATGAAAAGCTTGATTGATTGTGCGTGGGCACGCCAAGCATGGTGTGATGTCTATCTCGTGGAAGTGATGGTAGTTATGTGGACCTATCAAGTGAGATGCATTACTATCGTGTTGGCTTCTGGTCAGGCTTAACTAGGTGTCCTTAGTGAGATTAAGAACCTAGAAGCATGCAAATGACTATGACAAAGAGTCGCACATATCATCTATCCAGAATTGCATAAGATGCAATTAGCAAAAGCTTCCTACTTTAATAATTGATTATGGATGCTGGCATTGATCGTATAATAATCAAATTATTTTGGATCTTGACTCACTAGATAGTTGTACGCTGCAATCTTATGAACTGATATGTGAGGGCAATCAATTTGAATAAAATAGTGGGAGTGATAATTAATTAAAGGCCCAATTAAATATCATCATATATTATTGAAATCAAATCAAATCAAAAGTGTTTTGACAAAGTGCAATTTTCTCTTATAGAATTAAATGACAGTCAAATATTATTGCGATCAGTCCTTAGGAAGGACAAACTTAATGGGACAAATTTCCATGTTTGGTTTTGGACTTTGAGAAGGGTTCTCAATGATGAGCATAAGCTCTATGTAGAAACACCAGTGCCAAAAATACCTGCTCCTGATGTGCCTAGGGCTGAGGTGGATGCTTAGTGGAAGCATGCCAATGATGCCTTGGACAAAAAGCACCTTATGCTAAGATGCATGAATTATGATTGCATGAGTAGTGTGAAGACATGGGAATACTTGAGATGGTAACACATATTAAGGACATGAATCATAATCATGCAAAGCAAGAAAGGTACAATGTCTGAAAAGCACTCTTTGAGTGTAAAATGATAGAGCGAGCCTCAGTTAAGACCAATGTGCTCAATATGATTGGACATGTGGATCATCTAGAAGAATTGTGATTTTCTTTGAGCTAAGTTGGTCACATATATGATTCTACAATCATTGCCTGAATCATATAGCCATTTTATCAAGTGTTATCACTTGAATAATATGGCCAGACCATTGTTAGATTTGCTTGGCATGATGATTAATGCTGAAACAAGAATGAAGAAGGACAAATATATGATGTTGATCAATAGATTGAAGTCCAAGGATGAAATCAAGGTGATGAAGAGTTCTGAGGCTGAGCATAAATCCAAATATTCAACCCTCAAGATAAGAAGAAAGACAAGTACAAGAGTAATATGTCCTTTGTACTTGAAGGAATTAAGGAAGAAGAAGATGGGGATAGATCTCTCCACTTTAGGTATATACATTATCGAGATAAAATTATCTACTTCTTCATCTTGGGTACTAGATACCAAATATGGATCTCATAAATGCTCGAATACGTAGGATATGAAAAGAAGTAGGCCTTTAAGAAAGGGTGAGGTCAAACTATGAGTTGAAAATGGAGCAAGAGTTGCTGCCACTATAGTTGGAACCTATAATTTATCTCTCCCCACAATTCTTGTAATAGAGTTAATGAACTACTATTATGTGCATGCTGGTGTGCTTCTCCCTAGGGCCACACATTAATCAACTGAATGGTGACTATATGCAATTTTAGGAGGTTTTCAAACACACTTGGGATCTTTTGAATTTATAAAATCTTAATAGGATCACTCACATACACTAACACATTTACCCACAAGGGCACAAGGTCGTGTCATAGTATAGGAGGGTGATGAGTTAGGAGTCGAACCCAAGAGAGAAAAGGGGGCACTAGAGATGAGTTAGTTTTAGCTAGGTTCCTACTGCAGAGTCTAGGGTTGAAGGGTTTGATGGTTTATTTGATGATTACACTAATGGTGAACAAGCAAGTAAAGGAGAACAAACAAGAATCAAAACCTAAATTATCCTAGATAGTTAGTTCTAATGAGCAAGAGAAGACAAGACAAGCAAGAAAATGCAGGAAAAGGGCAAACTACACTAAGTCAAGCAAGGCAAGGATATACACTACACTAAGCTAGATAACTAAGCACAAGAGAAATTAAAGACCTAAACTGGCAAGAACTAGGTAAGAAAAAGGCAATAAGCTAACTAGGCAAGTAAAAAGCTAACTAAGCTAACACTAGCTAAGCAAGAAGGAAATTAGGGTTTTAATGCAATTAAGAGTAATGTGGTATGTTTGGGGATGCACTTATCATTTAGGTCAAGGGTGATGACACGTGAACATTATGCTTTCATTTATATTACCAAACCAAACAACAAGCCAGAGGTTAATGAATTGCCCTAAAATACTAATTGGCCGTGGATATGATAGGTTGTGTATAGGGGAACTAGTCCGTAACACCTCCTACCTACCCTTACGAGGCTCAATTGGGTTTATGTGGAATTCAATTAGGGTTTAGTCAAGTCTAGGTTTCTAGTATAGAAACTCCTAGGGTAATTTGGGGCTGAGGGTAGTAATGTAAGGTGGAAGTGAGGTTTAAGGCCTCACATCACCCACATTCTAGCCTTGAGAAAACTCCAAGCTAATTCTTCTATGTTCTCCTATACTAACTACTTAAATCTCTCACATAGGTGTAGTATAATTGATTAACATGTAGGAAGGTGAATATATTGCTTGGGATCTATTAATTAGACTTAGGAGTGATTCACAAAAAGAGCCACATATAAGCAATTACTCTAAAATCTAGGTGATTTTGAGCACAAACCACAAACAATTAATGAGGAATGAGATAAAAATAGAATACAATCATTAGAAAACTAAATCCTAATGTTTACATATCATTTCTCCTAACATGGTATCGAAGTAACATTTTTGGCCCCAAACAGTCCACCTAAGGGGCCTAGCTACTCATAGAACATGAAAGTACAAAAAGAAAGGAAGAAGAATGAGTAGAGAAATGGAAAGACATGATGAGCTCAGTGAAGACTCCTCCTTCTCCACCTCCTAGAAGATACAACTCAAGCAAATTTCTCCAAGGCGAGTGGATGGCATGGATGTATGGTGGAAAGTGGTCAAAAACCCTAAAATATGTGTTTTTGAGGTGGAAGATGCTGAAATGGAGGCACAATGGAGTACAAATGAGTAGGGAACAAAATGGGGGAGCTGAGAGTGGTTTACTAGTGGCTAACCTCGTGTTAGATCTTCCACCCAAGTATATATAGGTTGTGGGGAAGTACTAGGTTAAGTGGGGGTAAAATGGGAAGTGCGGTGGAGAAGTGCTGCTAGTTTTGTATATAGCATGGCCGTACTGGGCAACACGACTATGGTGGGTGTGGGTCAAAATGCCCTGGTGGCATGAAATAAGTGAGGTGAGAATTGGTAAAAAATCACAGGAGAATTTAGATTTTGAATGGCTGGTGGCACGATTGTGGTGGTCACCATAGCTGTGGTGGGGCATGTGTAGGACGACCGTGGTGGCTTGGAGAAGCTCTACCCATTATTGATGGAATGCTCATGCTGATTCCTTGGCCACACGACCATGCTACATGGCACGCTGTTTGGGGTCATGATGGAATGACCATGCTATGAAACACATCCGTTCTACTGACTTGAGTCTTCAATTCTTGAACTTGGTTTTTCTCGATGAATTTGCTTGGATCAACATGGCCATTCTGTGATAGCACGGCCGTGCTGGTCTCTGTGTTAGCACTTGGCTCTTATACTTGGTGTTTCCTTCAACTTTTTTGCTTCAATGGACCCTTGGCCACTAGTGGTATGTTGAGGAAGCCTTGGACTTCACTTTGGGCCTTTATAAGGGTAGAGAAACCCTAGGATCATTCTTTCTCTTTCTCTTCCATCCAAGAGTGGTTTAAGTACCTGAAAAACACAAATGATGTCCATAAGTGCATTTTACACAAATATGGATATTGAGGGGAATAACATGTAATATAACATAAATAATTGTGATTGAAGAGAAATGAGATACAAGATGGAGCCCTAAATAGAGATACATCACCAACCCAAACTTAAAACATACTTGTCCTCAAGTATGCTCTGACTCAATCTCTCTACAATTTTTCCATAATCAAGAAATGACAAATGCAATGAAAAAGATGAATATTGACTAAATGGGCTCAATGATGACTAGGTACATGCATTCCACCTCTCTCCTCTCTACTTTCACAAGCCAATCATGAAAATAGCACTGAGCATACTAACTTCAAATATAGGGCATAGAACACATAATCGATACATATGGCTTTCATGTGGCTCTGGGTAAACCACTTCATGATGATGTTAATCAAAGATGACTTGGAGTATTATCTCACTTTCATGCGTTCCACTTTATACTTCAAACCTCACTAAGTTACCCATTTGGCTGTGGAGAAAAGGTGAAGTGATCTAGGTATGATGTTTCCTAGCTCAATGGGTATGAAAATAGAAGAAAGAATTGTGGTAAGAGATTGGAGTGATATTGTGTAGAGCACTCATCTTTTCTTTATTTACATGCTCTTACATAGGAGCATATTTTATTTTCCTTTTCCTTTTTCTTTTCTCCTTTTTCTTTGCCCCATGTGTAAGGAGGGAATATGGTGGTGAGAATGAAGCGTGAAGATATAGATGTGGCCACCCCAAACTTTTGGAGGTGTCCACGAATGAATATGTGCACTTTGGCATCCTTTCATGAGGCAGAGTGTAAGAATATGATGAAAGAAAAGTTAGGTAAAAGAGGGGTCCCTAATGTGGTTTTCAACATAAGATTTCCTGCATGAAAATTATTCCAACACTTTATCAAATAATACCACATCACATGAGTGAACAACATGAAATTCATATTTCTATCAAATGATCCCATAGGCCCTAAGCGTTCATAGCTTGCTCAAATCACAATTCAACTAAAACATTCAAAAACATAAGAGAGGTGATGCACATGTAAAAATTCAAGCATTGATACCATTTAGAAATAAACCATGATAATTCACTTGCATTTTTTAAAGGTCATCATTTTCAATTCACAAGGTATAGATTAGGTTAAAGCATGCTTTTCAGGTAGAACATTCTAAATTTGGGCAAAACTGACCAAAATGGTGTGAAATTGTCTTCAATCACATATAATCCTTCATTATGGAACAAAAATAAAGAAATAAGCAAATCCTAGCTATAAACATGCAAAAATTACAAAAATCTACATGATATGCAATGTATGAAAAAAATAGATTTTTTTTTGAAAAATCACACAAAAATTGCACGTAGGTAAACTACATGGTATGAAAGTATGCCAAACAAGTAGAGATGCAAGATAGATAATAGAAATAAGAAAATAAAACTATATGGCATGATGAAATGCAAAAGTAGTGAAATGCGAAGTGTACCACCTTACCACCCCAAACGTTAGAGTCATGCTGTCCTCAACATGACATTAAAGTATAGGAGTGATAGGATAGGTGATCACAACTGATGTGGTGGCTCCATTGGTGCTACTCCCTGGGGTGGAGGATATTGGTAGTAACTTCCCTAGTAGTCCACATGTGGATGTGGGTAGGAATCCTAGTATGTGGATAATGTTACTCCATTGGGGGGTTCCTCTGGGCCTGGGCATGCTGGAAGCGGTACATATAATTGATATGATGGTGAATTTGCTGATGATCCAACCATAATGCAACCTATGTATGCTAAAATATCTCCCATGCCCTCAAGATGCCCTTCTGAGTCCTCTCAATGCCCTCTAGATGCTCCTGTATAGTAGACATGTTGTAGACATTCACTGAGGGCTGTTGTGGCTGTGTCATCTTTGTCTCTTGCCTCCTCACCATGTGTGCCTCTCACTCCTCTACCTCTCTCCTCTACTCCACTACCCATGATCCTCCAAGTCCTTTGGGTAGATATGTCGGCTGCTACTACCATGTGTCCCTAGGATGATTCTCTTCCCACCTCCTCAAGATATCTAAAAAGTTAGGCGATGGGCCACACCCCTCTAGGAGAGGTTTAGCATGGTAGGTGTTACAACCCCAATTCTTGGGTTCATTGGGTGAGAAATGTAATTTCTCATATTAAAGATATTTGGACAAATAATGATACAATTTGTTTCAAATAAATGGATTTCGTTTACAATAGCCTTGATGTTTGTGTTGTGGGCTTTATTGGCTATTGGGCCCAATAACAAGGAAATTCAATTAATAAATTAATAATTGAGTCATCCTTGATGGAATTTCGTATCCCAAGGATTCCTAATGTTAAAAGGAATACCAATGAGGAAAATAAAAGAGAAATAAAGAGAAATCCTCAAAAAGAGATATTTTAATAAACAAGATAATGTGAAATAGTGGATATAGATGCATCCAGAAGGACAATGAGTATTCCTTAAAAAGGAATTTCGAAATATTATAATTTCTTGGGATCCAAGGAGTCCCAATAAAATAAAAGAAAGAGAAAATACCAATAAAGCAAACTAAGATGATAATGTGATGCATAATGAATGAATATCAAGGTATTATTAAAAGGGAGATATTTTCTACTAAAAGAGAATATAATTTCATGCCAATAAATCAAAAGGCAAGTACAAAGAAGATAAAGGAAGAAATTTTCAAAATTCTAATATTTAAAGAAAAAGGAATATCAAAAAGATAAAGAAGAGAGAGAAGGTTTCTTCTCATGGAAGGAATTGGTTTCATATTTGGAAAATGACTCTTTGAGTCGTGAATAAGCCAACCTGGGCTTCATTTTCCCACCCCTATATAAAGGGGTAGAGCCCAGGGTCAAGTTGGAGAAGAATCCCACACACTCCTCTCTTTCTTTCTTCATCTTCTTTGGCAAAACCCTATTCAAGGGGGGTAGTCCCACCCCTGGGACAACGAGGAGCCACAAATTGGAGTTCAAAGGAACCACGATGCTCCCACAATGCCGCATAGGAGCACATCTGTTTCCCCGCACTCTGAAACTCATGCAGTAGCCATTCCTTGGCTGTATGTCGGCCATGTAGTGTGGGCTTAGCACAATGAATCAACCCTCTATGGCAACGATCCTATGGCACCCTCACATGTGCAGAGGCACGACGGAGGTGGGCAGGCCATCCCTGATGCCTGTCGAGGTCCAGGAAGGAGAGGTCATGCCGCATATGATCTCTGACCTAGTGACAACATGAGGTTCTCACGAGGAGGAAGATGACATGCTGCATTGGACCTTTTTTCCCCTCTGGGCATAGCTGAACCAACGACTTACACAAGGGTAAAAGAGACTTTGCATTATGTTTTGCAAACTGGGTCACGTTGCATGGGAGGAGACGACGTAGCAGTTCCTGATTGGTCCAAGTATGTTTAATTTGCAAAATTCATAACTAAATTTTGGTAACTCCGATTATAGCAAATAATATATGCATTTTGCTCAAAAAAATGAGAGGAATTCAATAAAAATAAATTTGAAGGCTAATTCATTTTAAAATTTGAAAAGTGGTGTAATTTATCAACTTTAATGAATTAAAGATTAAGAAATCCTATATGGAGATGATTAATGTATATAGTAGGGTTTAATGGATGATTGAAGTTGACATTAACCTGTTAATTGTAAAAAGGTACATTAAACACAAAAAGGATGAACTTTGCATGTAATTGGTTAATTTAGAGTTTCATGTGCATAAATATGCTTTAATGGGCCTTGAAACCCTAATATTAGTAAAAGTGACTTTGATAGCTTTAATTGTTCAAAATCATGATTAAAGTCGAAATATGATAATGCTAAGCTATTTCGAGCATTAAAGTTACTAATTTAAGGATAAATGCCCTTAATGTAGTAATTAGGGTTTTCTAATGAATAAAATGTAGAATTAATGACGAATAGAGTTCATATGTGAATTAGACCATAATGAACTATGAATTAATGATGAATGTGCATAATGATCTTGTCATGAACAAAAAGGATAAAATGGTAGCTTTAATGTAAAAGAGGCTTAATGGGCTTATTTAATGGTTAATTATGGCTTTAATGCGAAACAGAGGACTAGATGTTGAGATAATTAGGATTTGTGATCAATTGCATTAAATTAGGGTTTAAAATAGTAAAAGATGAAGGGAAACCCTAATTGCAATGGAAACCCTAAAAGTGGACTAGAAACCCTAGGATGCGAGCTAGATTTAATAGATCTTGACGACATGAGTAATAACGGGAAATTGTATAATTATTTCAGGATCTTGAATGTGTGCTTGCTTGCCTAGATTTCTTACTTGCATGGATTATTTTGTCTCAAATCAACCTGACAGGTATGTTGTTACGCTTATGAATAATCACTCTAGTTTCACGGTGATTCCCGAACATTTTATTGGTTTCTTGGAAATAACTGTTCGATGCCTATTTATTTCATGAAACTATAAAGTGACTATGATTATCACTATAAATGTGCATACATGACTGGTTCAGATCATGTTCCACCTCTGTGGCTTTGCAAAGGCTAAAAAGGGGTAACCTAGAGCAAGGTCTATGTTATCGTGAGTTAGAAATTGGGCTACTCACGTGTAGTGCCATGAGTTAAGGAGTGGGCTACCTACGGGTAGTGCCATGTGACTCAACCCTAGAAACTGGTTCACCTATTAGGTGGGATCATGAGGGGTTTAATGGGGATCTACCATAAGGAAGGTAGCATCCAGGTCTACTGCAAGGACAACACAGAGGCTAGGGTATGTAGGGATTGAGCAGTTATGCGGAAAATGTAAAGTTGTTTGTTTAAATCATAATTGACTGATTACATTGTTATCATAGTTGCATGATTGTTGTTTCCCCCACATACTAGCTTTATGCTGACCGACGTTTTGTTTGTCGGCGTTTTAGGTACAAGCCAAAAGGACAAACAGTAAATCGTCATGTTGTGAAATACATGAATTAAAATACAAGGAGGATTAGTTAGAGTAGAATTCATATGTGGATAGAAGTTTAGAGATCCAAGTTTTCAAAAGGTATGAAATTTTTACCATATTTCAGTATAGCTGGTAGAATTTAATAATTGTTATTGATTATTTGTCGAACCTTTGATCCTGTTAATTGGGATAATGGCTCTGACCTTCTGGTCTCCCTTAATTAGGGGTTACCAGGAGGCGGGGTCGTTACATTTGGTATCACAGTGAAGGTTCCTCACTTAATATTTAATCATTATTAAAATTTCCAAACTCTGTAGAACCCAAGGGAGTTATTAGAGGATTTTCCGAAAGATAGAGGTGTCTAGAAAAGGATCAAGTCTGGGGGCTGGCAAGATTTTCCTCCGTACCGCTAGTCGGAATATGAGGACTCCCGTATTAGTGTGACTGCCTGGACGAAGTCTCAAGATTTGACTCGAAATAAGATACCTTTAGGACTCTCTCATCTTGTTCATCCCTTCTCAACTCAAATGCTGTTAAGGACCTTAAGGATTAGGGTTTTCTCTCTTTTCCTCACCCTCTTAAGGTATGGGTAAGGTTGATAAGGATTAAGGAATCCTTCACTAAATTAATGAAAAGCATGTAAATAAAATGTCATGGGCATAAGCTTAATAGATTAAGCGTAAACTAAAGGATAGATACATGCTTAGGCCGTATGACATAAGTTGTCATGCCCTTAGGAGGGACCTGAGTCTAGACCTTATTGACAGGAGGATAAGTAAAGAGAGTTGGTCTTGGAGGTAGAGATCTCCATTACAAGTAGAGACCTGGCACTTTCTCTGAGAGTGATGTTAACCCTAAACCTAAGTGAAGGTTAGAGAGAGAGATGACATGATGAGTTCGATGTCATGGTAGACCAGATGTTTGGATAGACATGCCTTTGGATGCCTTATGAGCAATGAGAGGTTGAATAACCTAGTACTTTTGATGACCTAACCTTGGAGAGGGCCGTGCATGTTAGAGCGAAGGATAGCTCCTTCATGGATGCGGTTAGAGAAGAACCTATAGAAACCCTATGAGCTTTTGCAAGTAGGGGATAGCTTGCACCCATAGTACATCCATAATATGAGTAGTAGGTTAAAATTGAGGCCAGAAGGACATGATGGATGGCTTATGAGATAAGCATCAGGGGATATGGATAATCTTGAGTAGACATAAGTTCGAGCATAGGCTTCACCCATGTAGAGGTATGCTTGTGAGCTTGATCCTTCATGGAGAGAGGACCTCTAGTAGTAAGGCTGGATGTGGAGTTAGCTCTAGAGAGAGAAAGTAGGATCCAAGCAAGAAGGTTGGAAGCCTAAAAACCCAAGATATGAGGAACAATGGGGAGTTGAGGATGATGCGACCTAAGTGGATGATAGTGATAGCCTCACGCTTGATCTCTGGAGGCTGATGATGTCTTGGTTGCCATGAGAGGAACCAAACCCTAGAGAGAGGATGAGTCTGCTAGTACCTCTGTACCTTTGGTATAGATGAGAAGAAGAGTTCCTTAGACCTGAAGAGGTTGTGAGGCCTTGTACCTTGTTGACTCTCCTTGAGGAGGACTCAACTCAGAAGTGTTGCTCGAATAAAAGGATCATGGGAAGCGCATGACATACCTTGGACATGCTTGGTTCGTGGTTAAGAGGTTGAGCATGAAGTTGGACACACCCAAAAAGTAAACCTTGGGTTCCTAGGCCTAAGAGGGGAAGTGGTGTACCTGATGCCCATGATGAGAGTTGAATTTCTATAGATGCGAGCATGGTACTTCTTATGTTGAGAGGAAAGGGAAACCCCCTTAAGTTTGAGGTGTGTTTGACGAACTGCTCACAGCTAAGTTGATGACATGGGAATGTATGATCTTGATCTAAGGTTGAGGAATGAGAACAAGTATGACCTAGCATGGTTTAGTAGGTGGTCTGCTTGTGCCCTGGTGGCTTTCTAGGGTTAAGCATGCTCAGGTGGATATAAACCCTAAGGGTGTTTGTGACCTTTGTTATCAAGAGGTGTAGTTTCCTCCCATCCTAGGAGAAGGACCCTTTTGTAGGGTGTATACCAGTTTTGTGGGTTTTGAGGAAACCAAAAGAGGTCTCATAGGATTGTGAGAAGCTAAGTGAAAAGCACATGGTATGCGAATGAGCATGTAGACCCATAGATAACCATCTATAAGTGCATGTGGATGTGTTACCATAGAGGTAACTGGTATGGGGCCTGACCAAGGTAGGCAGATTGCCATGACCCCTATGAAAGGATGAAAGGCAACCCATGAATGTAGAGAAAGAGATGATGAAGGCTTGGGTAAGGTTATAAGTTGAACATGTACCAAGTTAGAATCCTAAGTCTATCCTAGGGTCAGGTAGCTAAGACCGATGGAAGTAGGAGTTGCCTAATTCCCTAGTTGCACATGACCATAGGGTCAGGAGGTAACAACTATCATTGTCTGAGGGCCATGGGTTAGGAGATTGATCGCCTTCATGAACTCATGGGACCCAAAGGGTAGATGAGTAAGGCACTCTCTGGATGTATGAGGGAAGAGGGATGACCCCAAAAATGCCAACACCCTATAGACCTAGAGGAGATGACCAAGGGATGTGTGTGGACCCAAGTGGGTTCAAGACCAGTTTTCTATGGAAATAGATTTGATATCAAGATGTTTGTGATATAGAGGTTTAAGATGCACGTTTCAATTAGATTTAAAGGTGTACTAGCAAGGTGGGATGTACCATCTCTACTCTTGGAACAGGAATAACTCTGTATTTGGACTGCAGCCAAATGCTTATTTCCTCTTATTATGGGAGTGAGAGATAGGACAATACGCATGCCATACACCAAGGATAAAAGATGATGTGAGTTGGGACGTTGCTATGAGGTATGAGGACAGAGATGATAACATACCCTGGTAGAGTGAACGATACATGGATGGTTTACAAACACTAAGAGGAATAAGGTAGTCATCTTATGAGGATGTTGTTATCATGAGCTATGAGTTCGAAAAACCAAGAGAATAAGCTCAGAGTTTTCTTGATGACGATAGACTTAGAGCCGAGATGAGATTATAAGTGGAATGCATAGGAGTGTATGCCTTCAACGTTACCTAACACCTAAGGATGTGAAGTGGTAATGGATGCTTTGGATGAGATACAACCTCCTAGTTAGATTGAGGCTAGAAGAGGTTGATAGGATAACCCCCAGTTGGAAAAAGAGATAAGTTTGGCTAACACACATATGTGACAATATTGGTTGATCAGGTTAATGGTTGTCTGGTTAGCCAGACTAGGGATTATCATAATGAAAGGATGGTGGTAGAACCTCAGATGATTTTCTCTAAAAAGGAAGGTGATGAAACCCCGATTAGAGTGGTTTAGGGTTTATGAGGAATCAACCTTAAGGAATCATGACAATACAGGAGATCATGATTGAAGATCACCATATACCATGGTACCACAAAGATAATAAGTGACAGTAGTACTTTGGATGCTTAAGATGAAGTTGCATGGGGTATGTTGCCATGCAAGTCAGGAGGTGAAGGACAAACACCAGTAACCCAGTGAATCGATATAGAGGATAAAAGAGTCCCTGAGAAGGAATGGGAGTTCATCACTATGGATGTTGTGATAAGTATCCCCCAGACCAAGGAAGGTCAAAAATGCAATATGGGTTATGGTAGATCGCCTTACCTAGATGACATGTGAAAGAAGGAGTGCTGTCAAGGTACAGATCCGGTTGAACTACATATGAGAAGAGATGGTTCAACTACACCATAATGCGAGTTCAAAAGTTTTAGAGTATGACCTAAAGGTTCACTTCCATAAGTGGGAGTAGGTACATGAAGAACTCAATGTTAGTACATGTTATCACCGTAGCTAATGGTTAGTATGATCCATGCTAGAGGGTCTGATGAGAGCATGTGTGCTCGTGTAGGGTGATATCTAGAGACAGTTCCTGTCCTCTATACGATGTGATGATAACCACCATAGCCAGTATCAGGTTGTAAGGAAGCTCTATAAGAGAGGTTGTGTCAATCACCACTTCATTAAGATGATGTTGGTAAAGGGACCTTGTGAAGGTCAAGAAAGGACCACAATGTGTGTAGATGAAGTCACTTTGATCGTGCAATGGATGAAAGGAGCCTAGGGACAACATGAGTCGTAAGCTGATGCAAAGTAGACTGACATGTAGTTCACTGTGGGGGAATATGTGACATGAAATCCGACCCCTCTAAGTTATAGTTAAGAGAGTTGAGTCCCCGATGCATGGGTTCTTTTGACATGCTGGAGAAGGTTAAGTTTGCCCTTACCCCTCAGGATGATGTGATGTGTCATGAGTTTCATGTGTCCAATTTAAAGCACTATGTGAGGCACCTGGACCATGTGCAGAGCAATGAACCTAGTGAGCCCCAAGGGAGGCTGAAATGACCTGAGTCACCTGTGAGGTTTATAAATGCCAAGGTGAAAGAACTCAGAGAAAGGAATATGTGATGATAAAGGTTCTTTGGAAGCGCCATGGATAAGGTAAAGCCACATAGGGGCCAATGATGGACATGGAAAAGTCTTATCCTGAATTGTTTGTTTGCTTGATGGAATTTTGAGGACAAAATTTCTATAAGAGGAGAAGGATGTTACAACCCCAATTCTTGGGTTCATTGGGTGAAAAATGTAATTTCTCATATTAAAGATATTTGGACAAATAATGATACAATTTTTTTCGAATAAATGGATTTCGTTTACAATAGCCTTGATGTTTGTGTTGTGGGCTTTATTGGCTATTGGGCCCAATAACAAGGAAATTCAATTAATAAATGAATAATTGAGTCATCCTTGATGGAATTTCATATTCCAATGATTCCTAATGTTAAAAGGAATACCAATGAGGAAAATAAAAGAGAAATAAAGAGAAATCCTCAAAAAGAGATTTTAATAAACTAGATAATGTGAAATAGTGGATATAGATGCATCCAGAAGGACAATGAGTATTCCTTAAAAAGGAATTTCGAAATATTATAATTTCTAGGGGTCCAAGGAGCCCCAATAAAAGAAAAGAAAGAGAAAATACCAATAAAGAAAAATGAGATGATAATGTAATGTATAATGAATGAATTTCAGGGTATTATTAAAAGGGGGATATTTTCTACTAAAAGAGAATATAATTTCGTGCCAATAAATCAAAAGGCAAGTACAAAGAATATAAAGGAAGAAATTTTCGAAATACTAATATTTAAAGAAAAAGGAATATCAAAAAGATAAAGAAGAGAGAGAAGGTTTCTTCTCATGGAAGGAATTGGTTTCATATTTGGAAAATGATTCTTTGAGTCATGAATAAGCCAACCTAGGGCTTCATTTTCCCACCCCTATATAAAGGGGTAGAGCCCAGGGTCGAGTTGGAGAAGAATCCCACACACTCCTCTCTTTTTTTCTTCTTTCTTTCTTCATATTATTTGGCAAAACCCTATTCAAGGGGGTAGTCCCACCCCTGGGACAACAAGGAGCCACAGATCGGAGTTCGAAGGAACCACGATGCTCCCATGATGCCACATAGGAGCACAACCATTTCCCCACGCTCTGAAACTCGTACAACAACCATTGCTTGGCTGCAGGTCGGCCATGTAGTGCGGGCTTGGCACGATGAATCAACCCTCTATGGAAACGATCCTATGGCACCCTCGCATGCACAAAGGCACGACGGAGGTGGGCGGGCCATCCCTGATGGCCGTCAGGGTCCAGGAAGGAGAGGCCAGGCCGCATATGATCTATGACCTAGTGACAATAGGAGGTTCTAACGAGGAGGAAGACGATGGGCTGCATTGGACCATTTTGCCCCTCCAGGCATAGCTGAACCAATGACTTACACAAGGGTAAAAGGGACTTTGCGTTATGTTTTGCAAACCGGGTCAAGTTGCATGGGCAGAGACAACGTGGCAGTTCCTGATTGGTCCAAGTAAGTTTAATTTGCAAAATTCATAATTAAATGTTGGTAATTCTGATGATAGCAAATAATATATGCATTTTGCTCAGAAAATGAGAGGAATTCAATAAAAATATAATTGAAGGCTAATTCCTCTTGCAATTTGAAAAGTGGTGTAGTTTATCAACTTTAATGAATTAAAGATTAAGAAATCCTATCTGGAGATGATTAATGTATTTAGTAGGGTTTAATGGATGATTGGAGTTGAAATTAACCTGTTAATTGTAAAAAGGTACATTAAACACAAAAAAGACAAACTTTGCACGTAATTGGTTAATTTAGAGTTTCATGTGCATAAATATGCTTTAATGGACCTTGAAACCCTAATATTAGTAAAATTGACTTTTGATAGCTTTAATTGTTCAAAATCATGATTAAAGTCCAAATATGATAATGCTAAGCTATTTCGAGCATTAAAGTTACTAATTTGTGGATAAATGCCCTTAATGTAGTAATTAGGGTTTTCTAATGAATAAAATGTAGAATTAATGACGAATAGAGTTCATATGTGAATTAGACCATAATGAACTATGAATTAATGATGAATGCACATAATGATCTTGTCATGAACAAAAAGGATAAAATGGTAGCTTTAATGTAAAAGAGGCTTAATGGGCGTATTTAATGGTTAATTATGGCTTTAGTCTGAAGCAGAGGACTAGATGTTGAGATAATTAGGATTTGTGATCAATTGCATTAAATTAGGGTTTAAAATAGTAAAAGATGAAGGGAAACCCTAATTGCAATGGAAAACCTAAAAGTGGATTAGAAATCCTAGGATGCGAGCTAGATTTAATAGATCTTGACGACATGAGTAATAAAGGGAAATTGTATAATTATTTTAGGATCTTGAATGTGTGCTTGCTTGCCTGGATTTCTTACTTTCATGCATGGATTATTCTGTCTCAAATAATCCTGACAGGTATGTGGTTACGCTTATGAATAATCGCTCTAGTTTCACGGTGATTCCTGAATATTTTATTGTTTTATCGGTTGCTTGGAAATAAATATTGGATGCCTATTTATTTCATGCAACTATAAAGTGACTATGATTATCACTATAAATGTGCATACATGACTGGCTCAGATCCTGGTCCACCTCTGTGGCTTTGCAAAGGCTAAAAAGGGGTAACCTAGAGCAAGGTCTAGGTAATCGTGAGTTAGAAATTGGGCTACCCACGTGTAGTGACATGAGACTCTTTAGCATGCCATGAGTTAAGGAGTGGGCTACCTACGGGTAGTGCCATGTGACTCAACCCAGAAACTGGTTCACCTGTTGGGTGGGATCATGAGGGGTTTAATGGGGATCTACCATAAGGAAGGTAGCATCTAGGTCCACTGCAGGGACAACACAGAGGCTAGGGTATGTAGGGATTAAACAGTTATGCGGAAAACATAAAGTTGTTTGTTTAAATCATAATTGACTGATTACATTGTTATCATAGTTGCATGATTATTGTTCCCCCACATACCAACTTTATGCTGACTGACATTTTGTTTGTCGACGTTTTAGGTACAAGCCAAAAGGACAAACAGTAAATCGTCATATTGTGAAATACATGAATTAAAATAAAGGAGGATTAGTTAGAGTAGAATTCATATGTGGATAGAAGTTTAGAGATCCAAGTTTTCAAAAGGTATGCAAAGTTTTTATTTTTACCATATTTCAGTATAGCTGGTAGAATTTAATAATTGTTATTGATTATTTGTCGAACCTTTGATCCTGTTAATTGGGATAATGGCTCTGACCTTCTGGTCTCCCTTAATTGGGGGTTACCGGGAGGTGGGGTCGTTATAGTAGGGGAGCTCCAGTGAAATTCCTACACAGAGAGGATTGACTTGGTAAAATATCTTCTGGTCAATCACTAAAATTATGGATGAGCAAATCAAGTAATGCAGGTCCACAAGCTTCTCTCCTTCTTCCTTGGTATAACCAGATACATCATGATCCAGGGCCAGAGCAATTGAAATCACAATCCCTCCCATGATAAAAGGGTCCTTACTCTTGCATAAAACTATCTTCATGTGATCAATGATGAGCGATCCCAAATTCACATACTTCCCCTACACCATCCATACCAACACAAAGAGGTCTTTCTTTGTACAACTTCCTTAATTCTCATACTGGGAGAAAATGGTGTTTGCCAAGACCTTATGAATGTATCTCAACACGGGATTATGAATCAAACTTGTCTTTGATTTACCTGCTAGAAGTTACTTTGCCCTGTAAGTCTCTTCCACATGTATGTGTACTTCACATTAGTATCCTTGTCTGTCCTCCCTTGATCAAGTAGGGTTGATACCTCTGGGTTGGGAGCAAAAATGTTGTTGAGAAAGGAGGCATTTCCGAGGTCAATTCAATTTCCCAATTTGACACTAACGACGTCATGTGAGACTTTCTCTAAGGTGGCAAAGAACTGCTACATGAGCTCAATATAAGTCTCCTTGACCATGGTCAACACCTCAAATAACCCAACAGGTTCTAGGATATCCTGAAAAAAAAAATCAAAGATGCCCAAAGCCTCCATCGTCTCTTAGAAAGCATAGCGAGTGGAAATCACTCTTCTTATCAGGAATTTCAGGTGCTTTGGTTTCTTCACTCATATGTTTTGAGCCTCATTTGTTTCCTTATGTTGTTCATTGGGTGCGTCCTCATGCTGTGCATATTGCATCACCTCATCCTCATCATGTAGAAGTAAACGCCTTTGTGCTTGTAGTTGTGGCATGGAGGAAGTCGAGGGTTGAGCTCAGGTCTATGGTCAGGATGAGGAGAGTGGTGGTACTGCCCTAGAAGAAACTAACTACCAAGGTACTGAAGGTGGAGGTGGTGGTGCTCTTGATGATGATGACGTCAACTGTCATGGATGGGGGGAATCCTCCTCCACAATTGGATTGATCAATGCCTCTAGATCAACCTCTGACAAACGAGCAGTTCCACTAGAGCTGGGGGCGTATGGTGGAGCAGGAGACGCTATCGAACTAAAGAAGAGGCATTCTTCAGGTGACAATCGTAGGAGATGATTCCCTTAGTTTTCTCTATAGCCTTCTTAGTAACTTGCTTCATCTTGTATGAATTTGGGTGAGGAAAAGTGGGAAATTTAGGTTTTTTAGATTTTTGGACTATTGGGCGGAATGGAGAGAACGAAGATGATTTGATGGAGGAAAAGGGGTGGACATGGTAGATAGAAGTAAGGGAAACATGGGACAAGTGACTTTGGGTGAATTGGAGGTGATTTGGTGGAGGATTGGAGGTTGTAGAGGACCACAAACCTTGACCCGCTTCCCACCAAGGCTACACACTAGCCAACTAGAGGTGACTAGATGCAACCCTAAGGGAGGAAACATGTGTGGATCTTTCAAAATTTATATTAGCCATAACCAAGTCAATCACAATACCAAATAGGTCACCAGCAAGCACACGGGGTACTATTGTGGCATAGGTGAAGGGCAAGTGTAGGGGTCGATCCTCAGGGACAGAGGGGGCACTAGAGCTAGGTTAGCGTTAGCTACATTCCTATTGCGAAGATTAGGGTTTAAGGGTGTAAAAGGGTTTGTTTGGTTGTTAAAATAGGTGGACATGTGAGTAAAGGCAATTATGAAATCTAGGTTATAACAACCCTAAGTTATCCTAACCAGGCAAGTATAATGAACTAGATTAAGCAACTAACGAAGCAAGAGCAAAGGTGAACTACACTACACTCGTAGAGCAATTGACACTAAGAACTAGATTAACGATAGGAGAGAGAGCAAAATCCTAAGTTAACACTAAAGAGCAAGACTAAGCAATTAACTAGTTGGAACAAAAGCAACTAAACTAGACTAGCATGAACAAGATAATAAAGCAAAATTGGGTTTTAAGCAATGAGATTAGGTAGGTGGGCCATTTGGGGATGTGATTTGATATTAGTTGGGGGATCTCAACATAGTAAGAAATTATCAAAATTCTATCTAGATTACCAAACCAAACAACAAGGCAAGTGTTAGTTGAATGTATCCTATACTATTAGTTGGGGAACTAGGGCTAGGTGTAATTCTTGTAGGACTTGTCAAGTCTAGGTCTCTAGAGTAAGTGGTATTAGTCAATTGAGAGCCAAGGGTATAAATTGGAGTAGAGATGAGGGTTTGTCACCTCATGCCACTAGCCATCTAGCCTTTAGAAAGCTCTAGGCAATTGCACTAATCACACTTACACTACCCACTTAGATCTCACACTCACTTGTATAAGGAGGCATGTGTATGTAGGAACAAAGGGGGCTAGCTAGAGATCCACTAATTGGACCTAGGAGCCAATCCTAAGATTGGCCACATACACTCATATTCCTCCTAGAAGCTAAGTGTCATCAAACATCTTAAAGCAAGCAATCCATGTAATAAGCACAAACCACATGAAATAAAATAGGAAAAGAGATAGAAGCAAGAGGCAATCATCATAGATAGAAATTATGTTCATTACAAGCTATTTTCCCCCAACATGGTATCAAAGTCACATTTTGAGCCCAAACAGTCCACCATTAGGGGCTTATCTAGACATGATCAAGAAAATAGCAAAAGAAAGGGAAAGAAGGGGGTAGAACTCCATGAAGCTTGAAGTAGAAGCCTCCTTCTTCACCTCCTAGTAGCTTGGGGACGTCCTTCCTCCTATAATGGTGCAAATGAGCATGAGAGTATGGGGGATTATGGAGGAAAACCTACAAAACTAGGTTTCCAAGGTGGAAATGAGGTGGACATGGTGGATGGATAGCATAAATGCAAGGAGGAGTGCAATGAATGCTCAAGGGGTGAGTAGGGTAAAGTAGCAGCAACTAGGGGGTCTAACCTCTGAGACCCAGCCGCCACCTATGTATATATAGGTGGTGGGGAAGCACTAGGGTAAGTGGGGGTAGAATAGGAAAAACAGTGTAAAAAATAGGTAGGGTTGGTTGGTCCACATGACCATGTTGATGGGCCACGACCGTGGTGGGGGTGGTATGGGATGGTTGTGGGGAGTGGACACGTGCATGGTGTGGAAAGGGTGGTGAAGATGCTAAGTAGGAGGTGGCCACAGTCATGGTAGAGTGCCACAATCGTGTTGGGTGCATAGCACCATGGCTGTGGTGAGTAACACAACTGTTTTGGTGGAGGAGACCTTGATCGTGGGACAACAACATGATCGATTCGATCTTCAAAGGACACGGCCGTGGCGGATGGCCATGATCATGGATGTTCAAGTGCAACTCTCTGTTGATTCTGGGGGTCCTTGCGTGAAATTCCCACGACCGTTGTGGGGGGCCACGACCATCTTCTTCTCTGCTGGCCACGACTGTGTTGATGGCCACGACCGTGGTAAGTTGGGTGCAGGTCCCTATTGAATCTGTGGATTCTTCACCATAAAAGACTCGACCATGGGGGTATTCCCACAACCATTTTGGGGTCTACAACAGACAATTAAACTTCATCTTTAATCATCCATGGATTTCTTTGCTTAATTACAATTCTTAGCCATTGGGGGTAGGTTGAGGGAGATTTGGGGCCTTCTTTGGACCCCTCCATGAGTGGAGGAACCCTAGAAATCCTTCCTTCTCTCTCATCTATCCAAATCATGGTCCAACTAAATAAAAAACAGTGCAAAGAACATCCATAAGCACATTTGATGGTAAAACACATATTGGGGGAATTAAATTGCAATCTAACTTGTTTAGATGTGATCAAAGTAAAAAACATCACAAGATGGAGCCCTAAAATAGGGATACATCACCACCTAAACTTAAAACATACTTTCCTCAAGTATGCTCCAACTCAATCTCTCTTTCCAGTTTTCCTTCAATCAACAAGATTGACAAATGAATAGCAATAGAAACTTATTGACTACATGGTCTTGGAAGTGACTAAGTGCATGTATTCCACCTCTCTCCTCTCCTCTTTCACATACCAATCATGAAATGAGCACTGAGCATACAAACTTTAAATATAAAGCATAGAATACACAACCTATCAATATGCCCTTCATATCATTCCAGGTAAACTGTTTCATGTTGGTGTTAATCAAAGATGACTAGGAGTATTGTTTCACTTTCATGCATTCAATCTTATGCCTCAAACCGCTCTAAGTGACCCACGTGGCTGTGGAAAAGGATAAAGTGAGCTAGATTTGATGTTTTCTAGCTCAATGGGTATGAAAGTAGAAGAAAGGGTTGCTGAAAGGGTTTTGGAGTGCTATTACATAGATCACTCATATTTTTTTTATTTGAATGCTCTTAAACAAGAGCATCCTTTTATTTTCTTTTTGCTTTATTTTTCTTTTCTTTTCTTCACCCTTGATGTAGACAGGGCATATGGTGGATAGAGTGAAGTGAGGGGATAAAGATATGGCCACCCCAAACTTTTGGAGGTGGCCAGGGCTGATTATGTGCACTAGGGCATCTTTTCGTGAGACAGAGGGGTATGAAGATGGTGGAAGAATAGTCAGATCAATGAGGGGTCATTAGTGTAATCTTCAACATAAGATTCCCACCATGAAATCTAGTATGACAATTCATCAAATGATATCACACCACATGATAGAACAACATGACTTTCACATTTCTATTAAGTGATTCCATAGGCTTTAAGCGTTTGTAGCTTGCTCAATTCACAAAACAACTGAAACTTTCACAATCTTGAGGGAAGTGGTGCACATGTAAAAAGTCAACAAACAAGACCACATAGCAATAAACTCTAAGAAACAACATGCATTTGTCAAAGGATTAAAAATTTCATTTCAAACGGTGGAGATCAAGTCAAAACATGCTTTTTGGGCAAGAACATTCAAGCTTGGGAAAAAATGGCCAAAATGGTGCCAATTTGCCTTCAATTACATTTTAAACCTACATTATTGAACTTAAAGCAGTAAAACAGGAAAATCCTAGCTAAAACATGCAAAAACTACCAAAAATCTACATGAAATGCAATGCATGGAAAAAAGGAGCATTTTTTTTGAAAATTAGGCAAAAATTGCATGAAATTAACTACATGATATGCAAGAATGCAATAAAAAGAGAAAGAATAGGAAAATTAAACTAGATGGAAAAGGTGGAACAAAATCACAAAAAGAGAGATAGGGTGGTGCATACCACCCTACCCACCCCAAACTTTAGAATCATGTTGTCCTCAACATGAATCTATAGCTTAGGGTAGATAGGGAAAGTGTCATGGCTGATGTAGCTACTGGTTGAATGAGTGAGGAGGATCTTGAGGAAGGGCTGAGCTTGCAGGAGGGTGCTGGTAGTAAGGTCCCTAGTTGTCATCCTGGGGTGGAGGGTATGTCCCTAGATATCCAGCTATGCTACCCCAAAAATCTCCACCCCATTCAGGGTTTCTTGCTGCTTGGGCATGGTGGTAGTGATACAAGTGGTTGGCCTAGTTGTGCATTTGCTGTTTGTCTTACCACATGTATTGCTGGATTAGCTGCATGTTGCCTTGTGTCTTTTGTATGCTCTCAATCTACGCCTGGATGGTGGACATGTCATAGGAATTTGTTGAGGGCTGCTATAGCTGGGATATTCCTTCATCCCTCCTTCTTGTCTTTCGGGGCTACCTGTGTCCTTCACTTTCTTGTTCCTTCCCTTGCACATTTGATTCAGCTATCTCTTCTTATGTGACAGTGGCTTCCCCAGTGTATGTTTCTCTTGGGTTGTCTTGTTGCCACTTCAACAATTTGTCCTCCAGTTTATAGAGGATCCCCAACACAGAAAGAAGTGGTACATCGTGGTATGGCAACTCAAGCTCAAAATTGGGCACAATCATCCTTTTGTCCTTGACTTTAATAGTGTGGGAGCGAATAAGATAGTTCAGGTCAATAAAATTGGGATCAACCGTGTGTTCCACTCCAGAAAGATCATACCCCAAATCAAGTGTGATTGAGGTTACAAACACCCCTTAACAAAAGGTGTTTTACTCTTGGAGGGTATGGACCTCATATGATCAATTAACAACACTCCAAGGTCTATATACTGCTTATGGTGCATTACTATCATGAAAAACATGTCTTTATGTGAAATTGAGCCTTGATTGTCATATCGCCCCACAATGGTATTGGCTTAGACCTTTTGCAAATAACGGTAAAGGGGGTTGCTTATGGCAGTACTTTTGGACCTCCCTGCGTAGTAGTCCTCACTTCCTATCAAGATCTTCTAGAAATGTACATAATTGAAATCAAACTCCTTTTCAAGCAGGCCATCTTCCTTTTTTTGGCCTTTTCTGGATTGGCAGCAAAAATACAGTTCAATTCGGTTGACGTGAGAGTGTGCATGTTTCCCATCATGGAAAACTTGATAACTTTTTTCCCTCTCACCTTTGTCTTCTCAAGGGTGGCAAAGAACTCCTGAGTCAAAGTGGGGTAAGTTATTTGGAGTGTGACAAGAACATTCCACAACCCATTTCCTTCAAACTTCCTTACACCACAACTTTGATTCTGATATCATTAATGACCTTATCACAACCATATCTAGTAGGGATGAATCTCCTCATCATGCATTCTGGGTATGTGAGAGAAATCTTTCTTTGCCTGTGTCCTCTTCCATAGGACACTCCAATGGGAGCTTTTCCCAATGTCTTCAATCTATCCTCCTCTAATTGGGCCAGAATATCCTCTCCCTCAGCTGACAACTACATCTCCTCTTCCTCAATATTTTCCTCCTCCTCATCCAATTTGTATTATTGGGACCCCAAACTCGTATCAAGGTTGTACCACCGCACAAACTATTCTTCATCTGGATGTAATTACCGTGTAGATTATGGCTGCTCACTATACCTCTCCGCTGTGTGAGATGTTGAGTGGTGTGTTGGAATAGGCTTTGGTGGGCGCTTTGATGAGGATGGTGCTGCTTTTAATCTCTGGATTCTTTTAGCAGCCACCAGCTTGACCTCATCAATTATGTTGTCCATGTCGACCTCCTTAGATTCCTCCTTTTCTTCTTCATCTCCCTCATATGTGACATCAGTGATGTGGTGGCTGTCAGATGAACGGGAGTGGGATGCACTCACCGATTGTGAGCGACAAAGGGATTGGGATGTGGAGTTTGATGGTGAAGGGGTGTGGGAAGGCATGGAGACTTGGGAGGAGGCTTTCTTGGTGCGAGCTTTGCCTCCAGTAATCATGCCAAGGCTCTTTTGTGCTCCCTTATTCACAACCTTAGTGATCCCCTTCATATTGTGGACGTGGAGGTGGTAGTATGGCTATAGAAAAAATAAATTTTGAAGTGAATGAGGTAATGGACGTGGATGGAGGGGTGGAATGGAAGGATATGGATGTGTAGATGGTGGATGAATGATGGGATTTCAATTTGGGGGAGAAATGGAGGGTTTCGGTGGAGGTTTTAGGTAGGATGGATGTGGGGTGGAATGGAGGAGAAGGTGGTGGAGGAGGCTGGATTAGCAGATGGTTTGTTGTGGGAATGGAAGGGGAAGGGTAGCGGGATGATTTGGTGGTGATTGGTGGTGGTTTGGAGGTGAGTTAAGGGCTTGGAGGTGGAGATTGGAGGAGTTGTCATCACAGGTTGGCCACCACGGCCGTGGAGGGTGTGAAGGAAATGTTAAAATGGGGGTGGGTAGGGTTGAAGATGGATTTTTGTTATACTTTTTTTGTGGGGTCGGGCCGCGCCACGGCCGTGGCCAAGGTTTGGTAGCACGACTGTAGTGGGGTGCCAAGGTCATGTTGTCGATGAAGAGCGTTCCCATTTTACCTTGCCATGGTCTTGGTCAGGTGCCACAATCGTGGCCATCCATCTTCAACACGACCGTGGCTAGTGGCCACGACCGTGGCCACTTTCCCAAAAACCCTGACATCTTTGCAATTTTGATGAAATAAACCCACGACCATGGCGGGAGGCCATGGTCGTGTTTGTCCACTTATGTCACAGTCGTGGCCGATCTCCATGGCCGTGGTGGGGGCATTCCTTCAACTCTCTCAACTCAAAATCAAGAACTTCATTTTTCCTTGGTATTTTGCCACAAATTTGCCTTAATGGCCATGACTTGAAATTATGAGAGATTTGGTACTAATTAGATATGTTGGAAATCTCATCATTTATTTCTATTATGTGTATTCTTGTGGAAAAGAAAAAAAAAGTATCAAAAAGAGAAGGTTGGGTGAAAAATCTCCCAAACCTAGGTGGGTTGCCTCACTAGCGCTAAATTTATGCCTTCAGCCGAGCTTATTGATTCTTGAATTCCATCATTTCTACGTGATTCTATAAGCATCTTTAAAGTATATGTCTCTCTCATGTGCATTCAAGCACATCTCTTCATCATCTTGACATTCTTTCACTAACATAACTATATCAAAACTTTGGTTTTCCTTGTCCGGACCCACTTCTACAACATATTTCAATCTTTGGCCATTCATGGTGAACTCACTTGCTTCTTCTTTTTCACAAATCACTATAGCTCCGGATGGATATACTCTCTTGATGAGATACGGTCCTTCACATCTAGACTATAGTTTTCGGGAAAGAACTTCATCCTTGAGTTGTACAACCACACCCACTTTTCAGGCTTGAAGTCCTTCTTCTTAATCAACTTATCATGCAAAAACTTTTTCCTCTCTTTGTAGCTCTTAAACATTTCATATGCTTCATGGCGCATTTCTTCCAACTCATTTAGCTGGAATTTTCTTTTCATTCCAGAACTCTCTCCATCAAAGTCCATAGCTTTCAATGCCCATAGTGCCTTGTGTTGCATCTCAACCGACAAATGACAACTTTTCCCATACACAAGCTTGAATGGTGTAGTGACAATTGAAAAAACACTAGAGGGGGGGTGAATAGAGTTTTAAAATAATTTTAACAATTATTTAACTCAAACAATCAACCACAAGAATATTAGACAAGGGGACAAGGATTTAGAGTGGTTTCAACTTTAGCAAATACTAAAGTTGTCAGTCCACTACCCGGTTGCTTACCCAACCGGGATTTGGAAAGAATTTAATTTTATTACCTCACAAGGACTTTACATAAAATTACAATTCTCTCCCTAAACCCTTCAAGCAGCCTTCACCTAGAAGTAATCGCACCAACCTTGAAGCAGCCTTCACCTAGAAGTAATTGCACCAACCTTGAAGCAGCCTTCCTCCTGAAGTAGCTTCCCGTTGCAATAGCCTTCTTGAAGTAGCTTCCCGTTGCGATAGCCTTCTTGAAGTAGCTTGAAGTACACCTTCTCCTCCGAGAAGAACCTTCTCCAATCTGCAGCCTCCAACCCTAGGAGTAGCAAGGAGAATACAAAGAATAAAAGGAACAAGAAAGAAAATAGAAATTACAACTTATCCTTTTAAGCACAAGGCTTGATTTGCCTATATCAAGCGTATTGATCTCCTAACCAATGAGTGTAGAAGTGTAAGTGCTGTGGAAAGGAGATGCTAGCCTATAGGACACGAAATTAGAGCAATGAGAATGAATAGCCAATGTTGGAATTGCTCTATTGCTCAAAACAGATTGCCAATGAGTATTCAAGCTCAAGTATAGCACAAGTGTAGCTTAGGTGTATTTTGGTGTCCTAAGGCATGCCCTGTTTATAGGAAAGACCTACAAGTGCTTAAGGACATTCTAGACACTTTCTAGGGGGTTCTAAGTACTTAACTAGCCATTATGTGTCCACTAATTGCATTTGCAACGGCTAGTTAATTGACCCTGAAAAGTGCAGACAGAACTTTTCTCGGTCGAAGATTTGTCGACCGAGAGTCCTTCTCGGTCGAAGATTTGTCGACCGAGGGACCTCCTGGAGCAAGTGTTTACAGCGTTCATTTCCAACTCCCAACCACTTTGTCTGCTGGGTCTAACGGCTAGTAGGGTCTATTCTCGATCGAAGATTTTGTCGACCGAGAGTTTCTCGGTCGAAGTTTTTGTCGACCGATATTTTCTCGATCGACGATTTGTCGACCGAGAATATTACTGACTCAATGTATTCATTTACTAAGTGTGTGTATCAATGTGCAATTGTGATACTATCTTGGGGAATGGCCTATCTAAGTGTTGTGAGTGGATAGGGAAGATCTAAACGCTTGATTTACATGATATCTAATTACTTGTACATTATATACTTGTACAAGCATTTACATTTGATTACAATCATGAAAATAAATCGATTTTATCAAATTGTTCTTCCAAGTCTTTGTTATCCACCACCTTATATGCTTGTTCCTGAAATACTCAAATAGCACGTTAAAACCACAAGAATGAAATGTTTGTCATTATCAAAACAAAGGGATTAACATAATGTCCAATTTAGCCAACAATCTCCCCCTTTTTGAAGATGACAAACATTTCCTAAATATAAAATAAGGAAATATAAATCATATGAGTTTCATACCTGAAGTTTACCTTTTGTAGCCATTCTTGTGTATTGCAAGTGGGTGCTGGCTGAGATATTATGAAACTCAATTTATTTTATGTTGTTTTTTTTTAATATTATTTCTCCCCCTTTGTCATTTCAAAAATATATCCAAGTTTACTTTGTATTTCTCCCCCTTAATTTTATGCTATGCTCCCCCTTAAAGAGATATTCAATTTAAAGTCAAGGGATTAATATAAATGTAAGCCATTTATTGTCGAATTTAGCCATAATGTATCTCTAACCAAATACACGGGATGTTAAGCCCAAATTTGTTTAGAGAATTCTATTAAGAACAAGATATATGTCATATTCATGAATTTTGTAGATTTCTTTGTTTTCATAACAAAAATTACTTTCAAGAATACTAAGGTCATAACAAGCTTCAAAGTTTTGTAAACTTCTTAATCTTATAATCAAATTTGTTTTTGTGAGCTCCCCCTTAATCTTATAATTAAGACAATTTAAGGATTCTAAGGTCACAAATGATTTTTAAGATTTGATTTTGACCTTTTATTAAAGCTCCATGTTTTCAATATGATAAACTCATTTTGAGCCAAGATACTAAGATTAAATGCATTAAAATGATGTACAAATAAGCATTTTGTCAAGCTTATTTTAGGTCGACCTTGACTTCGACCACAGCGCCCCTTGGCTAAATTTTATTTCAACCAAGAGGAAAAAATCTGCAGATTTCACATGTGAAGTATAAATTTTGCAGGTAACTTAAAGAGATATCAATTAAATTACTTTGAATAAAACTTATTATGAATGATGTCCTTTTTACTATGAGTGCATAAATCAAGTCCTATTTCTATTCATATTAATCATGTGATTCTTTAAGAAAAGACATATATCCTTGAAGGCATGAATGATATCTCAATTTCTTATAGATACCAATTGAGAAATTCTTTATTTTATGTTTTGCAAACCTTAAAGTTATTTTATGTATCATCAAGGATCCACGCATACAATAATCATTATCTATTTGTTCTATGTAACATAGCATCATCTTTATGAGCCGAATGATAAAATAGTGAAAGCATATCCATGATGTAATGATAGAACAATAAAATGATAATTCCATGAAATACAGTGATTGTGATCATTTAAACTAAATGTCATAACACATGATAGACCAGGAGATGCTTAAAAAATCATGTAAAACATTATAAAATAGTGATTTCTAAACATGATTTTCAGTTTTTCCTTATTTAGAGGATCAATAGAAATGATATCATTTATATTCAAAAATGATCTTCAACTTGTTTTGCATGTAAAACAGTCATTAACAGCAAATAGATAGCCACTTGATCAATCAAATTATTCAGCAATGTTACTGCAGACTGAAATCAGTGACCTGTTCGGTCGAAGATTTCTCGACCGACTGACTGCTCGGTCGAAGATTTCTCGACTGACAAGGTTTCTGTATTATCTTCAGAACTATTTATTGATTCCAAGTAAAATATAGACTATATTTAATTCAATTATGCAATTTAAAAATCAGTTTTAGTTGAGATAAAGCATATGAATATCAAAGTAACATTCATATTCAAATCTTTAAGTTTTGAGGACCTTAATTGAGATAAATTTTCAAGTTAGAAATTTTAGTTACTTGAATCATTTTGTATCTCTTTATGTTAAGTTGAGATAGACATAAGGATATGCAATTTAAAGTCTTCGGTCATATCTCAACTTAGTCTAATCAATTCAATTTGGGGGTTTTGGAACCCATACCAACTCAACATCCTTTTTCTTGTATGGGCATGAAAAAGAGTAGTGTCCAAGACGTAAGCAATAATGGCAACATATAGAATCAACCTCAAGTCTTTTTCTATGGTTTTGTTCTAGGTTGTTCTTTGGTACAAATGTATTTGTTCCTTTAGGTACATATATAGATTGATGTTCTCGTGTCTTTCTCCAACTAGGTTGTTGATAAGATTTCCCCTTAGGCTTGTAACCTAGTCCTCTTCTCCCAATTTGATGATAGGAATCATCCAATATTTTATCAAGGATTCCATTATTGCTTAACCTACTAACTTCTTGGTGCAACTTAGCAATCTCATCCATTCTTTTCTTAATATCTAGGTTTGCTTGATCTAGATTAGATGATAAAGAATTCCTTTCTTTCACTATATTATCATAATCTAGATGTGTACACAAGACAAGTTGTTTTTGAAGATCATTTAACTTTGCAAGTAATCCAACCTTTTCTTGAGATAGAAGATCATAATTTGTTTCTAGAGTAAAAATATTCACATTACTACTACTTAGAGATGATTTCAAAGTATGATTTTCAGAAATAATGCTATCTTTTTCAAAACCAAGATCATTTAATTTAGCATATAAATCTTCATTTTCAGATGTAAGAGCAAGAAGTCTAGCATTTAACTCATCATTTGCTTTAATAGATTTCTTTAATTTCTTCTTGCACTCAACATATTTAATATGTGTTTCTTCAAGACTAGCAACTAGTTCTTCTTTAGATAAATCAAAAAGACTTACCTCTTCTTCTTCTTCACTAGTTGTAGCAATAAGACAATCTTTGTGCTCATCTTCCTTCTTTGATCTCCATGGGCATCTAGTTGTTGTGTGGCTTGTTCCTAAGCACCAATTGCAACATGTTGTAGTTTTGTCCAAGCAGCACCTTTTGTTGTGATTGTAATCACCATTACCCTCCATTCTTCAAGACCTGGTTAGGGTTCCTTGAAGCCTGCTCTGATACCAATTAAAAAAACACTAGAGGGGGGGGGGTGAATAGAGTTTTAAAATAATTTTAACAATTATTTAACTCAAACAATCAACCACAAGAATATTGGACAAGGGGACAAGGATTTAGAGTGGTTCCAACTTTAGAAAATACTAAAGTTGTCAGTCCACTACCCGGTTGCTTACCCAACCGGGATTTGGAAAGAATTTAATTTTATTACCTCGCAAGGACTTTACATAAAATTACAATTCTCTCCCTAAACCCTTCAAGCAGCCTTCACCTAGAAGTAATCGCACCAACCTTGAAGCAGCCTTCACCTAAAGTAATTGCACCAACCTTGAAACAGCCTTCCTCCTGAAGTAGCTTCCCGTTGCAATAGCCTTCTTGAAGTAGCTTCCCGTTGCGATAGCCTTCTTGAAGTAGCTTGAAGTCCACCTTCTCCTCCGTGAAGAACCTTCTCCAATCTGCAGCCTCCAACCCTAGGAGTAGCAAGGAGAATACAAAGAATAAAAGGAACAAGAAAGAAAACAGAAATTACAACTTATCCTTTTAAGCACAAGGCTTGATTTGCCTATATCAAGCGTATTGATCTCCTAACCAATGAGTGTAGAAGTGTAAGTGCTGTGGAAAGGAGATGCTAGCCTATAGGACACGAAATTAGAGCAATGGGAATGAATAGCCAATGTTGGAAATGCTCTATTGCTCAAAACAGATTGCCAATGAGTATTCAAGCTCAAGTATAGCACAAGTGTAGCTTAGGTGTATTTTGGTGTCCTAAGGCATATCCTATTTATAGGAAAGACCTACAAGTGCTTAAGGACATTCTAGACACTTTCTAGGGGGTTCTAAGTACTTAACTAGCCGTTATGTGTCCACTAATTGCATTTGCAACGGCTAGTTAATTGACCCTGAAAAGTGCAGACAGAACTTTTCTCGGTCGAAGATTTGTCGACCGAGAGTCCTTCTCGGTCGAAGATTTGTCGACCGAGGGACCTTCTGGAGCAAGTGTTTACAGCGTTCATTTCCAACTCCCAACCACTTTGTCTGCTGGGTCTAACGGCTAGTAGGGTCTATTCTCGATCGAAGATTTTGTCGACCGAGAGTTTCTCGGTCGAAGTTTTTGTCGACCGATATTTTCTCGATCGACGATTTGTCGACCGAGAATATTACTGACTCAATGTATTCATTTACTAAGTGTGTGTATCAATGTGCAATTGTGATACTATCTTGGGGAATGGCCTATCTAAGTGTTGTGAGTGGATAAGGAAGATCTAAACGCTTGATTTACATGATATCTAATTACTTGTACATTATATACTTGTACAAGCATTTACATTTGATTACAATCATGAAAATAAATCGATTTTATCAAATTGTTCTTCCAAGTCTTTGTTATCCACCACCTTATATGCTTGTTCCTGAAATACTCATATAGCACGTTAAAACCACAAGAATGAAATGTTTGTCATTATCAAAACAAAGGGATTAACATAATGTCCAATTTAGCCAACACCAATCGGGGATTTGTATGTAGTTCTATATGCCCATAAAGCTTCATTGAGACAAAGTGACCGATCCTTGCAGTCTGGTCTCACCATATTCTCTAGAATGAGCTTTATCTCCCGATTGGCTAACTCAACTTGACCACTTGTTTGGGGGTGGTAAGGAGTAGCTACACGATAGTTCACCCCGTGTTTCTTGAGAAAGCCTTCAAAGGTACGATGGACGAAATGACTTCTGCCCTCACTAATCATAGCTCTTGGAATACTAAAATGGCTAAAGATTTTAGATTTCATGAAGTCACATACCACCTTGTGACCATTTGTCCTTATCACAACAACCTCAATCCACTTTGATACATATTCAACGACAACCAAAATGTGGACATATCCATAACAGGGAGGAAAAGGACCCATGATGTCAATCCCCCAAAAGTCAAATACCTCCACTACAAGAATGCCCACTTTTTGGCATCTCTTGCAACACTTACAAAATTCATGAGAGTCTTTGAACAATGAAAACCAATAGAATCCACTTTGAAGAATCTTGGCAGTAGTATGTTTTCCACGAAAGTGACCTCCACAAACTCTGGAATAGCATATAGAGAGGATTTCTTACTGCTCCATCTCTGGAACACATCTTCAAATAAGTTGATTGGAGCAATATTTGAACAAGTGAGGATCATCCCAAACATAATCCTTGGCCATCACAAATAACCTTCAACTTTCCTCCCTCGTCCAAGTGCTTGGTACCCTCCCACTAGCTAAGAAGTTAGATATGTGTTGGTACCAAGGCCTTTGAGCGGATGAGAGAAGGAACAACTACTCATGTGGCTCTTTGATTTTATTCCTGTCATGATAGGGTGCTTCAATTCGAGAGAGATGATCAGAGACATAATTCTCTACTCCCTTCTTGTCTACAATCTCAATGTTGAACTCTTGAAGCAACAATATTCATCTAATCAACCTCAACTTGGAATATTTCTTTGCCATTAGATATTTTAGAGCAGCATGGTCTGTATACACAATCACCTTATTTTGTAGAATATAAGCTCTAAACTTGTCAAGAGTGAATATAACTGCAAGCAACTCTTTCTTAGTAGTTGTGTAGTTTCTTTGGGCTTCATCTAGAGTCTTTCTTTCATACTAGATAGCGTGTGGGATCCGACCAACTCTTTGGCCCAGCACAACCCCCACTGCCATGTCAGATGCATCAATCATAATCTCAAATGGAAAAGAGAAGTCTGAGGGCTGCATGATAGGAGTTGAAACTAGTCTTTCCTTCAAGTGGTTGAAGGTTTCAACACACTTGTCGTCAAAATGAAATTCAACATCTTTCTCAAGCAAGTGGCATAGAGGTCTCGAGATCTTGCTAAATCCTTTTATGAATCGGTAGTAGAACCCTGCATGTCCCAAGAAAGACCAGACATGTCTTACGGTGGAAGGAATAGTAAGAGTAGAAATGAGGCCCACCTTGGCCCTATAAACTTCAATTCCATCCTTCAAAACCTGGTGGCCCAGAACAATGCCTTCAAGCACTATGAAATGGCTCTTCTCCCAAGATAGCACTAGGTGAACCTTTACACATCTCTCACTGACAGCAACCAAATGAAGTAAGCATTCATCAAAAGTTTACCGAAGACTGAGAAATCATCCATGAACACTTCCAACGATGAATCAAGCATATCTGTAGAAACTGAAGTCACACATCTCTCAAATGTAGAAGGGGCATTGCACAACCCAAATGGCATTCTCCGATAGGTAAATGTGCCACTTGGGCAAGTGAATGTTGTCTTCTCTTCATCCACAGGATGCATGGCAATTTGGAAGTATCCAGATTACCCATCAAGGAAATAATAGAAGCCTTTTCCCTCTAGCCTCTGTAGAATCTGGTCAAGAAATGGGAGAGGGTAGTGGTCCTTTTTGGTATTTTCATTGAGCTTCCGGTAGTCAACACACATTCTCCAGTTTGATTGTTCTCTTACTGACATAAGCTCACCATTCACATTTTCTGCTATAGTGATCCCACCTTTCTTAGGCACAACCTGGATGAGGATCACCCATGTACTATCAGAAATGGTATAGATAATTCATGCATTTAGAAACTTCAAAACCTCTTAAGATACAACTTCTTTCATCTTTGGATTCAACTGCCTTTGCATTTGGTGGGTTGGCCTTGCATCATCTTTGAAATAGATCTTGTACACACAGATGGAGGGGTCAATACCCCTATAATCATGTATAGACCATCCAATGGCTTGGATGTTCTTCTTCAAGACTTTCATCAATGCCTCCTTTTGTTCTGGTGAGAGAATGGAGGAAATGAGATAGCAATCTTCTTCAGTGGCCCCTATTACGTCAGTTGTGGCTGAAGATTTAAAGATGTTCAACCGGATCTTCATGTGCACGAATGTCACATACATAGTACCAGTCCTCACATGAATTACTACATCTGCTATGTCTAGGAATGGCTTTCTGATGAATGCATATTCATATTAGTTTTAGTCACCATTTTTGGCCTAGTTTTACACTGAATGCTAATATTCACCCCTTGAATATGCTCATATACAATTTTTCACAGTTCCATATCATTATTTAAAGTTTTGATCAAATCTATTCGTCTCCATTACAGGATTGAACATCGCACTATGTGTGCCAGTGTAGGAGGTGTAGGGAATGGTGGTGCCGCTAACCGACTAGCGGGCCCAAGAAACTTTTGATAATTTGTACCTTTTTTGTTGGCTAGATCCTTCATCAGAATGCATCCTCATTAGTTAGAGGATTCATCAACGCATGCTATTTGACCCTCAACAATAGCCCCCCCCCCCCGCGGGGGTGGGTTTGATTCATGATGATCGCGACTGCAACCAAGCAAAGGAGGACCGCGACCTACATGGACCGCGATGACAGAGGGACCTCGACCTGCTTGGAGATCACGACTGACCACAGATTAAAGTGCACCATGATCGAGGTCCACATCTGCTAGCCTATGACCGTTATGCTAGAAGGAACCAACACCTCGACCCGAAGGAGACCACGACCTTTATTAATGCTAACTATAACCGCAATCAATGCTAACCACGACCGTGATCATTGCTTGATCGTGACCACGATCTTGCCCCTCCACAACCTGACTTCGACCGTGACTGGTACCACATCGTGACTGCGGCACACCAATGCAACTAGAACACCACCATGACTGCGACCAAGCAAAGAAGGACTGCGAACACGTTATACAACCTCGACTATGACTCGCACCTCGACCGCGGAGTTAAGTTGATGGTATGTGCCTATAAATAAGCCACCCACCTGTCTTGTCAAAGCATCTCTTCCACGACACCGAGAGGCTGCCACTTTGTGCCCATCCCTCAAGAAGATGATCTCTACCGCCAAGAACTACCTATGTAGAGTCCTTACCTCTCCTCCATATCCACTCCATCCAGATATATCTTCTAGCCACGAAAGTGGTTAGCTTTCAGATCTGCAGATCTACTCTACCGCCAGCCACCTACCGGTCCTTCTCTTACAATCAAGTGCATGAGAAGAGAAGGAAGAAGGAGAGAGAAGATCTGCCTCACCTACTGTGGTGTTCTCTCCCTCCTTGTTCCAGATCTGCCCTGACATCTTGTAGAAGCCTGTTTCTCCACTGAGCTCTAGCCATCTTCTTCACCATGACCATGGTAGAATCTTCCCTCTCTCTTGTTTTTCTTCTTTCTATCATGAGGAGCGAGTAGTCCTTTTTGCTAGGGTGCGGGGACTAGCAGCACTGCCCATTCTTACATGTTCATCTTAAAACATTCCATGGCTTGTATATAACTCTTCATCTCATGTTAATCGTTTGATGCGTGCTTGTGGACTAATCACTTGCCTTGCATGATCTATTATAACCCTTTATTGTGAGAACTTAAATACTTAGATTTATTAATATCATTTAACATGGTTGATGCCTTGATGAGAAATTCTGAAAGATATCTTTGGAGTAGTAAGTGCGTGATCTGTAGCTGATGAGACATCTGATGCCTATAGGTGATGCTTACGCAAACCTAACTTCCATACAGAGGGTTTGCAACTCCATTTGGATGGTTTTATCTTGCCTAGATATGTTTTGGACATGTTTGCATGTGTAGTGGTGGTGAAACCTGATACCACCCCAGTGATTCCCATCATTAATCTAGACCCAGTTTTAATATTGCTCTTTTACTTTCCTTGCAATTACTTTAACTAAAGTCAAGCCAACCTTTGTTCTAAATATTAGTCTTACTTAGACTGGATCCGACTAGCAAGATTCTTACAAACATTGTCCTTTGGGATTTGATCCTTAACTATACTGTGATAGGACCCGTCCGCTTGTGGGTGGTATTATTGCACGAGGTTTTGGTAAAAACTCAGGGATTTCAGCCCTGGGTGAATTTGTTAGTGCAGTAAAAACCACGTCAAATTCTGGCACCGTTGCCGGGGACAACATAATCATCTAGTTAAATCTAGTTCTTGATGAATGCATATTCATCATGGAAATCAATTACCACTTTGGAACAAATTCAACTCTTTATATACTATTTCACTCATTAAAATATCAATGTGAGTCATAATGTGCAAAATTATTTAACCAATCCAATTATCATGATTTTAACCAAAATTATGGTTGATTTGATGCAGGTCTTAATAAAGCTGAACAATTAGCTGGAATCTACCTTCCCTCACCCCTGGTCCTGACCAATCAATCTACTCAAGACCGTTTGGCCACAAAGACCATTTAGCAGTGAAGACCGTTTGGCAGCGAAGACCGTTTAGCCACGACGACCAAATGGCCACCATACTCTCAGACCAGACAGTTTGAGTAGCACCGGTCTGCGAGATCGGTTGGAGCGAGACTACGAGACCAAATTAGAGATATCTACCAAACCGATTGAATAAGGCCCATGCATGCAGACCGCATGGAGCTGGGGATGCGGAACTGTTTGATAAAGTAGCACGTACCAAGACTGCATGGACACATGCATGTAAAGTCAAGACCGTTTGGTTATATACAACAAACCGTTTGGTGGAAAAATATCTTCGAACCATAAGTAAACCATTTGGACTCACACCAAAAGCATGAGGGCCAGATCTGTGCTTATAAATAGGACCCCAAGGGTCCTCATTCTAACAATCGGTTCTAGGACACCGACAGGCTGCCTGTACATAGGTCTGATCCAAAACCAGTCCAGTCCACGCCAGTTTCATTTCACCTACTTCCCGTGTTGCAACCAAGGAGGCTGAGGAGAGAAGGAAGACGGAGTGAGAGAGACTGTCTGGTCTGTCTTGGCAACTCCCGTTCACATTCAGATCTGCTCCGACACGATGTAGGAGGCCATATCTTCTCCACCGAGCCGTGACTACCTTCTACACCGAGTTCATGATAGATTTCTCTCTCTTTCTCATCCTTCTTGTTTCTCGCATCATGAGCGAGTAGTACCTTTTTGCTGGGGTGCGGGGACTAGCCTCGCTGCCCATGCAAACATGTTATATTGTTAAACTTTCCATGGCAATATATATATCTCTTCATTTCATCGTTAACCATTATGTTTGTAGTTTGATTAATTGCTTGCTTTCATCTTTGTTCTTTCTATGTTGTGAGAACATCTATATGTAGGATTGAATGTCGTTTAACAAGTTGACTCCCAAACTAGAAATAGAATGGGATTCCTTGAGGTCGTAAGTGTATGATCCGTGAGGGGATGAGCCATCTAGCCTTCGGTGATGCTTCTGTGTACCTAACGCCTGTATAGGGGGCTCACAACTTTAGTTGGATTTTGTATCTTCTTGTTAAATGTCGATGTTTGCTCGTATATTAACCACCTGCTTGCTTATCGGTTAATGCGTCTAACTCCCAAACTAGAAATAGGATGGGATTTCATTGAGGTCGTAAGTGTATGATCCACGAGGGGACGAGCCATCTAGCCTTCAGTGACGCTTCTGTGTGCCTAATGCCTGTATAGGGGGCCCACAACCTTCGTTGGATTTCTGTATCTTCAGAGCCGTAAGTAAGTGATCCAGACGGTGACGAGACATCTAAAGCCTAAGGTGATGCTTACACGAACCTAACGCCCGTATGGGGGGTTTTGCAGCAGCTCTATTTGGATAGTTATATCTTGCCTGGTTTGTTCGCGTTTGAATGTGTTTGCATGTGTGGTGGTGGTGAAACCGATACCATCCCAGCGACTCCATACCATTAATCTAAATCCAACTTTAATTCAGCTTTTACTTTCCTGCAATTAGTTTAATTAACCTCAAATCAACCAATCATTTTAAATATTAGCTTTAACTTGAACTAGACTAGACTGACAAAGATTCTTAAAAACATTGTCCTTTGGGTTCGATCCTTAACTATATTGCGATAAGACTCACCTCTTGCGGGTGATATTATTGTACTTTGGTTTTGGTAAAAGCTCGAGGATTTCAACCTCGAGTGAGTTTGTTAGTGCGTTCAAAATATCACATCAAATTCTGGCACCGTTGTCGGGGACAACGAAATCAGTCAGTCAAATCTAGTTCTTTTAAGACTAATCTAGGATTTTTACTTTTTTCTTATGAAACAATCGATCATCTACTTGAATTTGACTCTACTTTATGGATCTCATTTTCAAAATCTTTTCTAATCCAGGTACATCCCAAGGCATAGTGTATGCACCATTCGGACAACCCCTGACTCACAACGAGCTTTGATCCCGAGATAGATAGAACTTTTCATCGTCAGATCAGAGAGAATCAAGAAAGAATGGCTCAAGAAGAAGAGGTAGCCTGAAGGGTGGCTCAAGCCATCAATGCACAAAGAGAGAGGCTCATGCAAGAAGCCAGGGCTACGGTTCAATAGGAAATCCTAGCAGCGCAAGCAGCAGTGCAAGCAGCTGAACTATAAAAGGATCTTAGAGAGTTCTCAATCCCAAAAGCTACAAATGTTCATCATCCAGTACAACCTTCTCCTATCAATGCTACTAATTTTGAGATTAGAGCACATTGGATCACCCTACTTCAGAATAACCCTTTCTATGGCAAGCAAGGAGAAGATATCCAAGAACATCTTCTGAGATTTATTGATCTATGTGCCATGACAAAACAAAATGGAGTCACAGATGATGCCATTCGACTCCGTCTCTTTAAGTATTCCCTTGCTGATAGAGCCATAAGTTGGTACAATTCATTGTAAAGTGAAATACCCATCACCACCTGGGAACAACTCCAAAATGTGTTTCTAGAAAAGTTCTGTCCTCCATCTCTCACATATGAAATTAGGGGTCGGATAACAAATTTCACTCAAGTCCCTGGTGAAACTCTCGCTGAAGCATGGGATAGGTACAAAGATCTTCTACGCAAGTGTCCACACCACGAAATTCCTAAGAATCAACTCATCAAAATTTTCTATAGGGGTGTGGATGATGATATTAAGAGGTTTCTAGATTCCTCATCTGGAGGAAACTTCATGCGTCAAAGTTATGACAGCGCATGGAGAGTCGTCACCCTGGGAGAAGAAAATCAAGCTAATTGGGGTAGATCTGTAGGTAAAGGAGTTTTGAAAGTAGCTATGGCCGAGGATACTCCTGAGTATAAGTCTATCGCTGAAACCTTGAAGCTCTTAGTTGCCAAGTAAGATCATATTGAATCATCTCTTGCTGCTATTGGAAGAGGACGTTCACGCACTCGGCAACCGAAATAGGTCAAGTCCACTTCCCTATTCTGTGAAGCATGTAAGAGCACCGATCATTCCACTTTATCATGCAATGTTCTCTATGACATTGTACTGAGCAATGTATGTGGACAAGGAGATAATGGTCAGATGGAAAATCTTAATGCTATCAACACTATTCCTGGGCAAAGTTATTACAATCCGAATCAGAATAGGAATCACCCAGGTTTTCAATATGGAAACCCCTCTAGAGCAGTAAACTCACATCAATTTGGTTCAAACAATCAACCAAGAGGCCCACCAGGATTCCAGTATAATCAACAACAGAATTTTGGGAATCAAGGAAATTTCAAGGGGAACTTTCTGAATAGGAACTACAATAATTATCAAAACAACTCTCAGTATCAGAATCTTAATCAACAGCGAGGACAGAAAGCAAGACCCGTATCTTCTGATGACAAGCTATCAACCATTAAAAAGATGTTGCAAACTCAGCAAACCATGATAGCTAACCAACAAGCTCAGAAGAAGGCTATTGAATCTCAATTAGCTCAACTCGCAGCTAGCATAAAACCGCATGTTGGAGTCTTTGCTGGCCAACCCGAGAACAATCCTAAGCATCCTGAACAGTTGAAGGCAGACACCACCAGGTCAGGAAAAGACTATTCGGATCCCCCTGTAAAGACACCTGTGGTTATTACAGACGAAGATGAACCTGTGATTTTCCAAAACTCAACAACACTAGAGTCTCAATCAAAAGATGATAAGACAGATAAGGGAAGTCCTGAGAAATCTACTGATGAAGAAACTAAAACACCAGAACCTAATATTCCTGTATATAAGCCTCATATACCCTTCCCAGCCTGTGTAAGGCAAACCAAGCTCGATACTAGATTCAATAAGTTTAAAGAGGCTATGAAGAAACTTCATGTTGATATACCCTTCTTAGATGCTCTGGCTGAGATACCAGCCTGGACTAAGTACCTAAAGTCACTCCTAACCTGGAAGTATATAACTGAGGAATATGAAACAGTAAAACTGGCAACAACTACATCAGATATCATATTGAGCAAGATGCCCAAGAAACAAAAAGACCTGAGATCATTTGGAATCTCATTTCATATTGGCAATTCATCATGCAAGAAAGGATTGGCAGATCTAGGTGCAAGCATCTCTATTATGCCAGTTAGCCTATGCAAAAGATTAGGATTTGCAGAATTGCTTCCTACTGGCATGACTATACAGCTTGCAGACAATTCAATAAAACGTCCGTTAGGAATCCTCAAAGATGTCCTGGTCAAGGTAGGCAAGGACACATATGTTCCATGCGACTTCGTCATTATGGATATAAAAGAAGATGCCAGATATCCTCTCATTTTTAGTCATCCATTCCTCGCCACTGCAAGAGCCCTGATTGATGTTGAAGCTGGTACCTTACTGCTCAGATTAGGCAAAGAAACTCTCGAATTCAAGGTTTTTGAAAGTATGAGAAGACCAAGTATGCAAGAAGAAGTATATCTGATTGACTGCATTGAGAAAATGTCACTTCTGACTCAAGCGTATCATGAATCAGATGATCCCTTAGAAGTTTCTCTAACAAACCCATCAGTTGATGAACGAATTGAAAAACAAGTAAAGGATTGCATTGAATCACTCGACTCCGCTAGAGAAGATGTTGAAGTCACTAGTCAAGAACTCAAAGCTATGGAACCCACAGAAGAAATATGTGAAAAACCAGAGGTACTTTCATGGAAAAGCTACCCGACGAATCGTGGCTTTTATTTGAGCATCTTGCTGAAAACTCCCGCCATCGAGTTTCTACAAAAGGGGGGCATTGCGGCCAAAACTACATCCCTCGACCTTCTTTCATAGCTCCAGCTTGCAACATTGTCGATCCCAACATGATGAGGATGATGGCATATATGTTAAAGATGATGAAGAACCAAGTTGGTGGTTCTCCTAACCAATCCACCATGGCGGATGATTTTATTGATGAAGGAGTGCATTCCTTGCACTCTTTTGGTGGACGAAACAATCAAGGCCCCATGTCCAACATTTATACTCCCAAGTGGAGGAACCATCCCAATTTCTCATGTAAGCAACAAAATGAGGATGGGCAAGGACAAGGGTATCCGAGGCCATGCTATAGTTCAAAGTTTGAAGAAGAAGTGCTTAGAAGATTAAGAAGTTTGGATGAGGTGAAGATGGATGTGTCCTCACATGGGAGGTCCATCAACCAACTTGAGCAAAGACTGGATCAGATCTCTCTCTCTCTTTCTAGGAGGGAAGAAGGAAGACTCCCATCTCAACCAATTCCAAACCCAAACAATGATGGTACTTTCCTAGGGAACACTCAAAGTTCATATGCTCCGCCGTCATACCAAGCACCGTCAAATCCCTATGCTCCACCACCTCCTTAGGCACCGCTTAACTACCAATATGCTCCACCTCCACCTCATTCATACCAATAGACACCCCTACAATTCCACCCCCATCCACAACAACAACATCCACCACAACAACCACAACCACATTTCATCCTCCAAAACCCAAATTCATCACCAAAGGCCACCACCACCCTAATAGCCACAACCACCTCCACAAGCCACTTCTTCCACTACCCATGAGCATGTGAAGGAGGTGACTGTTCTGAGTTGTGGTCAGACTTTGGAGCACCCCCATGATACCATAGTTGTTGATAGAGGTGATACTAAGACTGGACAAGTTGATGATGAGATACATCTTGATGATACTGTGATGAGAGCCAGAGTTGATAGTGTGACAGAGGGTGGTGATATTGTGATTCCTATGATTTCCATTAATGATACTATTGATCCGAACCATGTGGGATCCAAACTCCCCCTATTTCCTGAAGCTCTTAAGGATCCTTCTGTTGAAAGGAGAAGAAATAAGCATACTGAAAACATCCTTGAGACTTTCAAACAGGTGAAAATCAGAATTCCTCTGCTTGATGCAGTCAAGCCAATCTCTTCTTATGCTAAGTTCCTAAAATATCTATGTACCTTCAAGAGAAATACCATGGGGAGAACCCCAAAGAAAGTCAAGTTAATCGAGTAAGTGAGCTCGATTTTGGAGCACACCATGCCAAGGAAGAGAAAAGATCTTGGTGCTCCCATCATCTCATGCTACATTGGGGCACATCGCATAAACCAAGCCCTCCTAGACTTAGGTTCTAGCATTAACCTAATGTTGTATGACGTGTTTGCCGAGCTCAAAATGGGGAAATTGAGTCCGGCTCATTGTACTTTGTAGCTGGCTGACCGATCAGTAAAGATGCCTAGAGGGCGTGTTGATGATGTGCTTGTGAGGCTTGATGAAGAGACTTATACTTTCTTCCCTACTGACTTCATTGTCTTAGACATGGAAAAAGACACAAGGAGGGTGCCTATCATCTTGGGAAGGTGACGTGGTTTTTACTGCACTAACAAATTCACCCAGGGCTGAAATCCCTGAGTTTTTACCAAAATCCCATGCAATAATATCACTCGTAAGCGGACGGGTCTTATCACATTATAGTTAAGGATTGAATACAAAAGGACAACATTTTTAAGAATCTTGCTAGCTGGATCCATTCCAAGTAAGACTAATATTTAGAACAAAGGTTGGTTTGAGTTTAGTTAAACTAATTGCAAGGAAAGTAAAAGAGTGGTATTAAAATTGGGTCTAGATTAATTATGGGAATCACTGGGGTGGTACCAAGTTTCACCACCACTACACATGCAAACATGTCCAAAACACATCCAGGCAAGATAAAACCATCCAAATGGAGTTGAAAACCCTCCGTACGGACGTTAGGTTTGCATAAGCATCACCTATAGGCATCAGATGTCTCGTCACCTATAGATCACACACTTACTACTCTGATATCTTTTAGAAGTTCTCATCAAGGCATCAACCATGTTAAACGATATTAATAAACCTAAGTATTGAAGTTCTTGCAACAAATGGTTATAATAGATCATGTAAGACAGGTGATTAGTCCAAAAGCACGCATCAAACAATTAACAGGAGATGAAGAGTTATATACAAGCCATGGAATGTTTTAAGATGAACATGTAAGCATGGGTAGCGGGGCTAGTCCCCAAACCCTAGTGAAAAGGACTACTCACTCCTCATGATAGAAAGAAGAAAAACAAGAGAGAGGGAAGATTTCACCATGGTCATGGTGAAGAAGATGGCCAGAGCTCGGTGGAGAAACGGTCTTCTACATGATGTTGGGGCAGATATGGAACGAGGAGGGAAAGAACACCATGGAAAGTGAGGCAAATATTCTCTCTCCTTCTTCCTTCTCTTCTCATGCACTTTCTTGTAAGGGAAGGATCAGTAGGTGGCTGGCAGTGGATTAGATCTGCAGATCTAAAGTCTAACCACTTTTGTGGCTAGAAGATAGATCTAGATGGAGTGGAGATGGAGGAGAGGTTAGGACTCCACACAGGTAGTCCTTGGCAGTGGAGATCATCTTCCCGAGGGTTGGGCACAGAGTGACAGCCTCCTGACATCGTGGAAGAGATGCTTTGACAAGATAGGTGGGTGGCCTATTTATATGCACAGACCAACGACTTCACTCTGTGGTCGGGGTTCTAGCCACGGTCGAGATTGTATACCACGGTCGTGGTCCTTCTTTGCTTGGTCGTGGTCACAGTGGTGTTCAGTACTTGCACCGGTGTGCTGCGGTTGTGATGTGGTACCGCTCGTAGTCGAAGTCAGGTTGTAGAGGGGCAAGATCACAGTCGCAATCAAGCAACGATCGCGATCGTGGTTAGCATTGATCACGGTTGGGGTTAGCATTGATCGTGGTCACGGTCTCCTTCAGGTCGAGGTATAGTAAACTTCTATCATAGCGGTCATAGTTGAGCAGGTGTGGACCTCGATCACAGTGCACTTTAACCCGTGGTCAGTCGTGATCTCCATGCAGGTCGAGGTCCCTCTATCGTCACGGTCCATGTAGGTCACGATCCTCCTTTGCTTAGCCACAGTCGCAATCATCATGAATCAAACCCACCCCAACAGGGGGGGCTATTGCTGAGAGTCAAATGGCCTGCGTTGATGAATCCTCTGACTGATGAGGATGCATTCTGATGAAAGATCTAGCCATTGAAAAAGGGTACAAATTATCGAAAGTTTCTTGGACCCGCAAGTCAGTTAGCGGGATCACCGTCCCCTACACCTCCTACACTGGCACACATAGCGTGATGTTCAATCTTGCAATGGAGATGAATAGATTTGATAAAAACTCAAAATAATGATATGTAACTGAGGAAAATTGTATATGAGCATATTCAAGGGGTGAATATTAGCATTCAGTGCAAAACTAGGACAAAAATGGAGACTAAAACTAAGATGAATATGCATTCAACAAAACACCCTGAACTTAAACATTGCTCATCCTCGAGTAACACAAAATTTGAAACCGTCACCAAATGAATACTTTCAACACTTTTGATTGCCTAATCTTCACATCACGTTTGTCTCTTTTCTGCTTTGTATGGCTTAGCATCTTAACTTCCTGAGATCACTGAACACATCTTACAATGTCTTCGTTCATGAGTTCATTTCTCAAAAGCACTTCCTCCCCACTTTGTCCAACATAAAGCATGTCTAAGAGTTTTGTAAGAGTCCATAGATACCTGAGAACAACAAGTGTGCATTTGATCTGACACTGGTGTTTTACAAAAGAGTGGAAAAAATGAGGCATACATTGTGCATGTTGGTGGGAAAAGGGAGTGAAGGGGGTATGGAAGGAAGTAGTGAATCTCTCCTCTATTCGATTTAAGATTTTATTATATGGTTGCAATTACATTGATTGCATTTTTTGTGTGAATCTCTCCTCTATTTGACTCGAGATTGTATTTTTTTGGTGCTCATTGGCATCTTTTCTTTTTGGTGGTACGCCCCTATTAAATAGAGAGGGGTATGGAAGAAGAGAATAAAGAAAGGGATGGTGTTCCACCCCAAACTTAGGGTTTGGAACTATTATATATGGCTTTTTATTTCTTTTTTGATGGATGGAGGGGTAAGAAGATGGTAGAAGAAGTGTAGAAGAGAGTTCAGATCATAATGCAACTTGATTTACAATTCAATGCACCGGGTTGTTCTCTTTATCATACTATGCTCGAATAATGATTTGATGTGGATCCATTGGAGATTTCATGCTATTGTTCCACTAGTTAGTCTGGAAGCATGATGAGTTTGATCCCTCTTAGTTCGACAGATACTTGCCATTTTTATTGAAGGATCATGATGTTAGGATTCATAAGCTTCACATGGTGATTTCTAACCATCTGCTAGTTTCAAAAAATTTCCCATTTGAGGCTTTTCTTTGAATAAGGAGGGTATAATGATTCAAAATTTCATAGACAAAGAAACTAGCCGGCTAGGTAAAGGCATTGATTGAAAAAGCAACATCAAAACTTCATCAAGTTTCTATACAAAAGTACTTTGAAATCTTTGATTAAAACTGCAAAGATAGAATCTTAAGTCTAAAATAGATGGGTGTAGGTGGAAAGTAAAGTACGTACCACCCACCCTCCACCCCAAACTTAGAAATTTGCTCATCCTGAGAAAACTCTAAATCTGAGATGGAGGAGAAAAATCATGCCGGTTGGACCACCAGATGTGGTTGCGTTCCTCTCAGCAACATGTCCTCCATCTAAAATCTCAAAAATGAAAATGATCATATCTTAAGATTGCATATTGCGATGTGATATCTACTGGGTGCAAAATTTTCTAATTCAAAACTGAAATTAAAAAGCTAAGGTAAGGATCAGGTTGCCTCCCGACAAGCGCCTTTGTTTTATGTTATTGGCTCGACATGATTCCTTCAATTTCTTGGTAGATATGTTGGTTTGGAAAGATTCAGCGATTCTTCAAATGCTAGTATTAGCTATGGTGAAATATCTCTTCAAGCGTTGGCCATTTGCCACAAAATCACCTGACTTTTCACTCCATAAAACAAAAGCACCATGTGGGTAGATGCTCTTGACAATGTATGGTCCAGACCAGCGAGAATGGAGTTTCTCTGGGAACAATCTTAGTCTTGAGTTAAACAAAAGAATTTGGTCTCCCACTTGTATGTCCTTCCTTTTCATATGACCATCATGCTATAGCTTAGTGTGTTCTTTGTAGATTCTTGCATTCTCATAAGCTGTCATCCGGAGCTCATCTAGCTCCTGAAGTTGCAAAATCCTAGCTTGACCAGCTTTCTTCATGTCAAACTTTAGTTGTTTGATTGCCCACCAAGCTTTGTGTTCGAGTTCTATGGGCAGGTGACATGACTTCCCATAGATTAATCTAAATGGTGTTGTCCCAAGAGGAGTCTTAAAAGTAGTTTGGTAGGCCCATAAGGCGTCATTGATTTTTACTGACCAATCCTTCCGATTACGGCCTACTGTCTTTTCCAAGATAGCTTTGAGTTGACGGTTTGAAACCTCTAACTACCCACTAGTTTGTGGATGGTAGGGGGAAGCTACCGTGTGTGTTGCACCATATTTCCTCAATAGAGCCTTGAAGCTTCTTTCCAGAAAATGAGAACCTCTGTCGGATATCATAGTGTGTGGGACTCTAAAATGGGGAAATATAATATCATTGAATATTTTGATGATAGGTTTTGAATCACTGGTGCCGTTTGGTATGGCCTCTACCCATTTAGATACATAATCCATCGCAACTAAAATGTAGCGAAATCCATGTGAGGATGGGAATGGACCCATGTAGTCCACTCCTCAAACGTCGAAAATCTTGATTTCTTGCCAAAGCTTGAGGGCCATCTCATCTCTTTTTGTTATGTTACCCACCCTCTGGCATTTGTCACATGATAAAACAAAATTGTAGGCATCCTTGGATATGGTCGGCCAAAAGAAGCCACATTGCAAAACCTTCAAATCAGTTTTCTTAGAACTCATATGGCCTCCAATAGGGCTTGAGTGGCACTTCTCTAAAACATGTTGAGCTTCTTTCTCAGCGACACATCGCCTGTAGAGACCATCATCATAGAGCTTGAAGAGGTACGGTTCATCCCAGTGATATTGCCTCACATAGTGCATGAATTTCTTCAGTGCGTTGTCGGTGCATTTCACGTGGATGACACCGGCTGCAAGGCAGTTCACATAGTCCGAGTACCAAGGAGTAGCTTCTGAGACTTTCATAAGCTGGTCATATGGAAGAGAGTCATTAATCTGGATCTTCTCAGTTCCCAGAGTGTGGATATGACTCAAGTGGTCTGCCACAACATTCTCTGTTCCTTTCTTATCTCTTATCTCCAGGTCCAATTCTTGTAAGAGGAGAATCCATCTGATTAGCCTAGGTTTTGCATCTTTCTTTGCTATGAGGTAACACCTTACAAGATGATCAATGTAGACAGTCACCTTCGAACCAATGAGGTTGGATCTAAGGCATACATGAGTGCTAAGAGTTCCTTCTTAGTAGTTTCATAGTTCCTTTGAGCTTCATCAAGGGTCTTAGATGCAAAGTAGATGACATGATGTTTCCTTACTATATATTGGCCCAAGACAACACCAATTGCGTAATCACTTGCATCACACATGATTTCAAATAGGTGCTCCCAATCTGGAGCTCTGATGATGGGGTTGATGTAAGGGCATGCTTAAGATTGTTGAAACTCTTGATACATTCTTCATCAAAGTGGAAATCAGCATCCTTTAGTAATAAGTTCGTCATCGGCTTGGTTATCTTGGAGAAGTCCTTTATGAACCTTCCATAAAAGCATGCATGACTGAGAAATGCGTGGACCTCTCTTACATTGGTTGGGATACTGAGTCTAGAAATGACTTCAATTTTTTCTTTGTCAACTTCAATCCCTCGATTACTGACCCTATGGCCGAGGACAATGCCTTCTCTCACCATAAAGTAACATTTCTCCCAATTAAGCAGTAGATGTGCTTCTTCACATCATTTCAGGACTAGGGAGAGGTTCTTCAAACATGAGTCATATGAATCCCCATATACGGAAAAATCATCCATGAAAACTTCCATAATAATTTCAGTTAGACCAACAAATATTGCTGCCATGCAACGTTGGAAGGTTGTAGGTGCATTGCAAAGCCCGAACGGAATCCTTCTAAAGGCATATGTTCTAAAGTGGCAAGTTAAAGTTGTCTTCTCTTGATCATCTAGATGTATAGGAATTTGATATAATCCAGAGTAACCATCAAGATAGCAAAAATATTCCTGGTGAGCCAATCTCTCTAAAACTTGATCTAGAAAAGGCATTGGGAAATGATCCTTACGTGTGGCCTTGTTTAACTTCCTATAGTTGATACACATCCTCCAGCCAGTGGTTGTTCGAGTGGGAAGGAGTTCATTATTTTCATTATGTATCACGGTAGTGCCACCTTTCTTTGGGACAACATGTATGGCACCTACCCATGGTGAGTCAGATATAGGATAGATGATTCCCGTAGTGAGCAGTTTAATGACCTCAAGGAGGACTACTTCTTTCATATTTGGATTAATCTTTCATTGATGTTCAACAGTCGGCTTGTGGCCTTCCACCATGGGGATCTTATGCATGTAGAGTGCTTGACTGACCCCAGTGAGGTCACTCATTTTGTAGCCGATAGCTTTTCTTCTTTCCCTTAATTCTGTCAGAAATTTATCTTCTTGTTTGGGTGTTAGATCAGAATTTATGATAACTAGACAAACCTTAAGATCATCTAGAAACACGTACTTCAGTCCCTTGGGTAGGGTCTTCATTTTAGGGGCCTATGGCTTCTTGCATGGCTCTTCAGTTACATCCACAGCCTTGAGTTCCTCAAATTTAGCTTCAGGATCTTCTTCTGCAGCGTTGAGTTGGAGAACACAATTCTTTACTTGTTCGTCAATGGAGTTATCAACAGTCAGGTTTTTTAGATCCACTTCTAAAGGATCGTCTTGTTCATAATCCTCTTGTGTGAGGAGTGACATTTCTCTATGAAATCAATCAAATAAACTTCTTCTTGCATGCTTAGTCTTTGCATACTTTCAAAAACTTTGAACTCGAGTATTTCTTTACCTAGTCTGGGGAGCAAGGTTCCTGCTTCAACATCAATCAAAGCTCTTACAGTGGCGAGGAATGGACGGCCAAAGATAAGAGGGTATCTGGAGTCCTCTTTTATGTCCATGATGACAAAGTCACATGGGACATAAGAGTCTTTGCCTACCTTGACTGGGACATCCTCAATGATTCCCAAAGGAAGAGTCATAGAATTGTCTACAAGTTGTATGGTCATGTCAGTTGGGAGAAGTTATGCAAACCCTAGCCTCTTACAAAGGCTAAGTGACATGATAGAGATGCTAGAACCAAGGTTAGCCAGTCCCTTCTTACATGACGAGTCACCGATATGACATGAAATTCCAAAGGATCTTGGGTCTTTCTACTTCTTGAGCATCTTGCTCTGAATAATATCAGAAGTAGTTGTTTCTAACTTGATTGTCTCATATTCTTCAATTATATATTTCCTTATGAGGAGTGATTTTAAGTACATCATCCAGGCTGGTATCTCATCCAACACATCTAGAAAGGGTATATCAACTTGAAGTTTCTTCATTGCCTCCTTGAACTTATTGAAATGAGTATCAAGCCTTGTCTATTTCAGTCGAGATGGAAAAGGAGGACGAGGCTTATACACCGGCACAACTAGCTAAGGTGTGTCTTTTTCTTCTACAACAATAGGTTCTTCATAACTTTCTTTGTCTGTCTTATTAGCAGTTGGTGGTTCTTTCGGTTGAGATTCAAGTACTATAGAGTCTTGGGCAATTACAAAGTCATCATCGTCCGTAACTACCACAGGTGTCTTGACAAGAGGATCAGAATAGTCATTTCTAGACCTGGTGGTGATAGCTTTCAGTTGCTCTGGATGCTTAGGATTGTTCTCTTGTTGGCCAGCAAAAGCTCCAGTAGGCGTCTTGAGGCTAGCTAAAAGTTGAGCTACTTGGGATTCAATAGCCTTCTGATGGGCTTGCTAATTTGCTATCATTGTCTGTTGTGACTGAAGCATCTTCTCAATGGTTGACAGTTTGTCATTTGAAGAGATGGGAACGGCTTGTGGCCCTTGTTGTTGATGTTGATAAGGGACTTGGTTTGGATTCTGGAACTGAGAGTTGTTTTGATACTAGTTGTAGTTTCTATTCTGGAAGTTACCTCTAAAGTTCTCTTAATTCCTAAAATTTTGTTGTTGGTTATACTGGTATCCCGGAGGACCTCGTTGTTGATTATTTGAACCAAGTTGTTGCGAGTTTTCTACTCCTGAAGGATTTCCATATTGAAAACCTAGATGGTTCCTATTCTAATTCGAATTATAAGATCCTTGACCAGGGATAGTGTGGACAGCATTCAGATTTTCCATATGATCATCGCCTCCTTGGGCACAATCTTTGCCCATAAAAACATCATAGAGAATTTTATAGGCAAGCGTAGAATGATCAGTACCTTTACATGCTTCCCAGGATAGTGAAGCTGACTTGACTTGTTCTTATTGTCGAGGGGGCGAGCGCCTCTTTTCATAAGCGGTAAAAGATGATTCGAGATTGTCCTACTTAGCAACTAGTAGCTTTAGAGATTTGGTGATAGACTTGTACTCAGGGGTAGCTTCTGCCATAGCTACCTTCAGCACTCCTTTCCCTATGGGTCTACCCTAGTTGGCTTGATTTTCAGCTCTGAGGGTGATAATATTTCATGCTCTATCATAACTTTGACGCATGAAGTTTCCTCCAGATGAGGAGTCTAAAAACTTCTTGATATCATCATCCACACCCCTATAAAAGATTTCGATCAAATGATTCTTAGGTATGCCATGGTGTGGATACTTGCGTAGAAGCTCATTGTATCTTTCCCATGCTTCTATAGGGGTTTCACCAGGGACCTGAACGAATTGTGTTATCCGGCCCCTAATTTCATAGGTGAGGGAAGGAGGATAGAATTTCTCCAGGAAAACATTTTGAAGTTGTTCCCAAGTAGTGATGGGTTCACATTGCAAGAAGTTATACCAACTCATGGCTCAATCAGCAAGAGAATATTTGAAGAGACAGAGTCTGATGGCATCATCTGTGACTACATTCTGCTTTGCCATAGCACATAGGTCTATAAACCTTATAAGATGTTCTTGACTATCTTCTTCTTGCTTACCATAGAAAGGGTTGTTCTGAAGCAGCGTAACCTAATGTGCCCTGATCTCAAAATTATGAGCTTTGATGGGAGGAGGTTGTACTAGGTGATGTACGTCAGCATCCTTAGGGATGGAGAACTCTCTAAGGTCCTTCTGTAACTCTATCGCTTGAGCTACTGCTTGAGCTGCTTGGATTTCTTCTTGAACTATAGCTCAGGCTTCTTGCATAAGCCTATCTCTTTGTGCATTAAGGGCTTGAGCCACCCTTTAGGCAATTTCCTCCTCTTACACCATACTAGCTTTGTTCTCTCTACTCTGATGATGAAAGGTTCTTTCTATTTTAGGGTCAAAGCTAGCAGCAAGGCCAGAACTATTCGAGCGGTGCATGCACTAGTCTTAGGGGGTACCTGGGATGGAAAGACCTTTCGGGAGTAAGGCAGATAGAGTAGAACTAGATTCAAGTGTATAATCAATAGTATCAAAAGTGAAAGCAAAATCCTATATTAGTCTCAATAGAACTGACGTGATATTTTGAACTCACTAACAAACTCACTCGAGGTTGAAATCCGCGAGCTTTTACCAAAACCAAAGTGCAATAATACCACACGTAAGCGGACGATTCTTATCGCAGTATAGTTAAGGATCGAACCCAAAGGACATCGTTTTTAAGAATCTTTGTCAGTATAGTCTAGTTCAAGTTAAGGCTAATATTTAAAACGATTGGTTGATTTGAGGTTAATTAAACTAATTGCAGGGAAGTAAAAGCTGAATTAAAGTTGGATTTAGATTAATGGTATGGAGTCACTGGGATGGTATCGGGTTTCACCACCACCACACATGCATGAAAAACACTAGAGGGGGGGTGAATAGAGTTTTAAAACAATTTTAACAATTATTGAGCTCAAACAACCACAATTGAAATTTGAAGAAGGAGACAGGTGTTTAGAGTGGTTCCAACTTTAGCAAATACTAAAGTTGTCAGTCCACTACCCAGTTGCTTACCCAACCGGGATTTTGAAAGTATATATTTTATTACCTTCACAAGGATTTATACAAAATACAATACTTTCCTTTACACCCCTTGAACAGCCTTCACTCGAAGTAGATGCACCAACTTTAGGTAGCCTTCTTGAAGTAACTCCAAGCTCCCCCTTGAAGTAGCCTTCCTCTCTAGAAGTAACCTCCCGTTGCACCAGCCTTCTTGAAGTAGCTCAAGGTCTCCTTCTTCACCAAGAAGATCTCCACCCTCTCCAATCCGCAGCCTCCAACCTAGGAGTAGCAAGGAGAGTACAAACAATAATAGAGAACAAGAAAGGAAAAGGAAATTACAACTTATCCTTTTGTAGCACAAAGCTTGATTTGCCTAGATCAAGCGTATAGATCTCCTAACCAAAATGTATGGAATTGTAATTGCAGTGGATAGGAGATGCTAGCCTATAGGAAACGAATTATGAGCTAAGGAAGGAAGTAGCCAATTGTCACAATGCTCAATTTTCTCACAAACAGATTGCTCAAAGTATGCTCAAGGATTTCTCAAGTGTAACAAGTGAGTTTGAGTGTCCTATGGCTTGTCCTATTTATAGGAATGGCCTAGGGATGCTTAAGGATGTTCTAGACAACTTCTAGGGGTTTCTAAGTGCTTAACTAGCCGTTAGGTACAAGTTTGTTGCTTTAGCAACGGCTAATTAATTTACTCTGCAGTTGTTGTCAGAGTTTATCTCGGTCGAGGAATGGTCGACCGAGACACCTACTCGGTCAAACTCTTGTCGACCGACAGGCTCTCTGAATCAAGTGTTTTGCAACGTTTATCTCCAGCTGCCAACTACCTTGTCAGTTGTGTCTAACAGCTACTTTGGATCTTTCTCGGTCGAGAAGATTGTCGACCGAGAGTGTCTCGGTCGAGGAGTTGTTCGACCGAGATTGATCCTGTTTCAATGTTTCAATTTAGGCACTAATTATATGTATGAGTGTGCATATGTGATCCTATTTGAAGGGGATGACTTATCTAAATGTGGTGTTTAGCTAGGGAAGATCTAACGCTTGATTTACATGAAATCTAAGTACTTGTACATTATATATTTGTACAAGTTTTTACAAAGAAATTACATTTCATGAAAATATAAATATGTAAGCATATGGATTTCCCTAGTACTTTGTCATCCACCTTGTTCCTGCACACTCAAGTAGCTCGTTAGATCAATAAGAATGAAATGTTTGTCATAATCAAAACAAAGGGATTTATAGATATCCATTTAGCCAACAATCTCCCCCTTTTTGAAGATGACAAACATTTCCAAAATATAAATGAAGGAAATATAAAACATATGAGTTTCATACCTTAAGATTACCTTTTGTAGCCATTCTTGTTTTGCAAGTGAGTGCTTGGCCTTTTTCATTATGAAACTTAGTTATTATAGTTTTGATCTTTATTTTATTTTTATTTTTATATTCTTTTCTCCCCCTTTGTCATTTCAAAAAGATATCCATGTTGAATATTTGATATTACTTCTCCCCCTTAATTTTATACTATGCTCCCCTTTAGATAGATATCTCAAGGTATGAATGCTTTGCAATAGATGTCAATTTAGCCATAACTTTAAATTTTAGGTATTTGCAAAGATTGCATCTTTTTTTTGATTTATTTTTATTTATTACTCCCCTTATTTTGTATGCTCTACAATAGTCTTATAATCCATATTCAAATGATGCCAAAAAGATATCCATTATAGGAAATAAAGATAACCAATTTCATTACAAGCATGAAAAGATAGCCAAATCATGTAGAGATAACCCTTTTATTTCAATTATGCAAAGATTCCATTACAACTAATACAACTCCAAATCTCACTGGAAAGACTTAAGAATTACATCAACATCAGGGTCTTTCCCAAGAAAAGACTCAGCTCCATAATACTGGACCAAAGTTTGCCACTCCAGAGCACCTGTCTTGGTTAAGGCATACACTTCCAAGAAGGTAGGAACCCGATCAAATCGGAAATGAGCAGCAATATCTTGTAGTTGCATTGATGAAAACTGAGTATGCGTGAGATCTGTAGATGGTGGAGGTGGAGGTTGATAGTAGTTGTAAGATGGATTATATGGTTTGAGCATGCCAGGATTTAAAGAATAAGGATATTCATCTAGTTGGTTTGGAGAAAGGGTTTGCATTCTTTGGTTTAGATAAGTCATGGCATGATGGTTATAATCTAGTTGTTTACTAAGATGATATTGTGACCCAGCAACATAGGTTAGAGTGTTTTGGATGGGATCATAGGGTAGGTTAGTAGGAGGAGGTGGTGGTGGTATATCTTGGGTAGATGTCTCACCTTCCGTCCTAGCCCTCTTATGACCGAAATCAATTCCCATTTTTTCGACAGTATTCTTACTTATTTTTTGTGGTCTACGCTCCCATGTATATCCCATATCCTCAATTTGTGTCTTAAGAAAATGTTGAGTAATTTGGCATACAAGATCAGCATATGGAGGATTGCCAGAAAACTCAAGCATGTTTTTAAGAATGATGCGAATAAAATTTGTGGGAATACGTTGGATAATGGCATAGATTAGACACATGCGAAAAATAGGAACTTCAGACTTATTTGCTCTAGGATGTATGTTTGTTGAAACAATAAGGTTTACAATCCTAGCTGCAGGTTTGAGATTGATAGCGTAGTATGTGCCCCTATCTTCGTGACAGGTTGTATTGGATTGAAAAATGGTTCTTTTGATGTCACTAAGACTAACGGTATGGTCACCTTGGGAAAATTGATTTAGTGGGTTTACAGTGGTAAGGTCAAGGGTGTCTTGATATTCATGTAGGTCAATATTTAGCATGTCAAGAATATCCTCTTCAGTAAATCAAAAGCTATGTCCATTGACCATAGAATAGAAGAAGTTGATTTCATTTTCAGAATGGGAGATGAGGTTAGCATAGAAATCATTCACTACCTTGGTGGAATAGGAGGGGAAGGAAGGGTTGATGAATTCTTTCAACTTTTGCACCTCAAAAAGATCCTCCAAGACGACGATGTTGAGGAAGTCCAGAACTTCAACTGGTCTTCGTGGGAGAGGAGCTTTGGAGGAGAGCCATAGATAGCGATCACCAGCATCTCCGTCGACGAAGGCAATGTCATTGATGATCGTCAATGGTGGAGTAGCCTCCCTTCCTTTCCTGCCAGCGACCTTCTTCTTTCCACGAGCAGAGGATGATGCCATTGCGTTGCTTGAATGTGGAGAAGAAGCAAGGAAGTCTTAGGGATGAAGATACAAAAGGTTTGCACAAGAATGCACTAGAGAGAACCTATGGAAGCAAGAATATGAGAGTGTGAAGAAATGACCCGTTTTTTGTCCCTTTTATAGCAATCCAGTGACTGGGTCAGTCGACAATTTGTCGACCGAGCGTCCGCAATGGTCATATTCCAGACGCGCCACTCGGCCGTCCAACGGTCGACTTGTAACGGTCGGCCGCCCAACGGTCGGATTTCAACGGTCATATCCCAGCAGTTGATTCTCGGTCGAACAATTGTCGACCGACACTGTCTCGGTCGAACAATTGTCGACCGAAAGTGTGTCCGATTTTAAATCTGTCTGGGCTCTATCGGTCGAAAGAAGTGGACTGACCGAGATATTTTCGGTCGAAGAATTCGTCGACCGACAGACTTACTGGGTACGAATTTTTTAAAGCTGATTTTTAATGCAAATGATAGACTAAATTTGTAGAGCATATATATATTTTCTAAGGGAGTAATATTGTTATTGACAATATTGAGACAATTTTGTGATCATAAAATAACTGTTCTTTTTAATCACAACTTATATATAAAATGATATTCAAATAAGTATTGTGTCAAACTTATTTTAGGTCGACTTTGACTACGACCTTAGCGCCCCTTGGCTAAATTTTATTTTAACCAAGAGGCAAAATATGTAGATTTCTCATGTGAAGTATAAAATAAGTCCTATTTCTGTTCATATTAGTCATGTGATTCTTCAAGAAAAGACAGATATCTTTGAAGGCATGAATGATATCTCAATTTCTTATAAATACCAATTAAAAAATTCTTTATTTTATGTTTTGCAAACCTTAAAGTTCTTTTTCTAAGCAACAAATCACCAATGAATCATTTTTCTTGCCTATGTCTCATCAAGGATCCATGCATACAATAATCATTATCTATTTGTTCTATGTAACATAGCATCATTTTTATGAGCTGAATATTGAAGGCATATCCATGATGATAGAACAATAAAATGATAATTTCATGAAATGTCGTGATTGTGATCATTTAAACTAAATGTCATAACACATGATTTCTATATAGATAGACCAGGAGATGCAAAAAAAATCATGTAAAACATTATAAAATAGTGATTCCTAAACATGATTTTCAGTTTTACCTTATTTAGAGGATCAATCGAAATGATATCATTTACATTCAAAAATGATCACCAACTTGTTTTGCATGTAAAATAGTCATTAACAGCAAATAGATAGCCACTTGATCAATCAAATTATTCAGCAATTTTACTGCAGACTGAAATCAGTGACCAGTTCGGTCGACGATTTCTCGATCGACTGACTGCTCGGTCGAAGATTTCTCGACCGACAAGGTTTCTGTTTTATCTACAGAACTATTTATTGATTCCAAGTAAAATATAGACTATATCTGATTCAATTATGCAATAAAAAAAATCAGTTTTAGTTGAGATAAAACATATGAATATCAAAGTAGCATTTAGATCAAATCTCAACTCATCATATTCAAATCTTTTAAGTCTTGAGGACCTTAAGTTTTCAAGTTGGAAATTTTAGTTACTTGAATCATTTTGTTTTCTCTTTATGTTAAGTTGAGATAGACATAAAGATATGCAACTTAAAGTCTTTGGTCATATCTCAACTTAGTCTAATCAATTCAATTTGGGGGTTTTGGAACCCATACCAACTCAACATCCTTTTTCTTGTATGGGCATGAAAAAGAGTAGTGTCCAAGACGTAAGCAATAATGGCAACATATAGAATCAACCTCAAGTCTTTTTCTATGGTTTTGTTCTAGGTTGATCTTTGGTACAAATGTATTTGTTCCTTTAGGTACATATATGGATTGATGTGCTCGTGTCTTTCTCCAACTAGGTTGTTGATAGGATTTCCCCTTAGGTTTGTAACCTAGTCCTCTTCTCCCAATTTGATGATAGGGATTATCTAAGATTTGATCAAGAATGCCATTATTGTTTAAACTACTAACTTTTTGTTGTAACTTGGCAATCTCATCCATTCTCTTCTTGATATCTAGTTTTGCTTGATCTAGGTTAGATGACAATGAATTTCTTTCTTTGACAATAGAATCATAATCCAGATGAGTGCATAAGATGGGTTGTTTTTGAAGATCGTTCACTTGGGTTTGCAATTTAGTCTTTTCTAAAGAAAGAAGATTGCAATCTGCCTCTATAGATTTTGTCTTAATATCATGATGTTCAATGATCTTTTTAAGATCTTCATTTTCTGATGTAATAGCAAGAAGTTTAGCATGTAATTCATCATTTGCTTTATTTGATTTCTTTAATTTCTTCTTGCACTCAATATATTGATTATGTGTCTCTTCAAGACTAGCAACTAGTTCTTCTTTAGATAAATAAAAAAGACTTACGTCTTCTTCTTCTTCACTAGTTGTAGCAATAAGACAATCCTTGTGTTCATCTTCCTTCTTTGATCTCCATGGGAAGCTAGTTGTTGTGTGGCTTGTTCCTAAGCACCAATTGCAACATGTTGTAGATTTGTCCAAGCTGCACCTTTTGTTGCGATTATAATCACCATTACCCTCCATTCTTCAAGACCTAGTTAGGGTTCCTTGAAGCCCGCTCTGATACTAATTGAAAAACACTAGAGGGGGGTGAATAGAGTTTTAAAACAATTTTAACAATTATTGAGCTCAAAAAACCACAATTGAAATTGGAAGAAGGAGACAGGTGTTTAGAGTGGTTCAAACTTTAGCAAATACTAAAGTTGTCAGTCCACTACCCGGTTGCTTACCCAACCGGGATTTTGAAAGTATATATTTTATTACCTTCACAAGGATTTATACAAAATACAATACTTTCCTTTACACCCCTTGAACAACCTTCACTCGAAGTAGATGCACCAACTTGAGGTAGCCTTCTTGAAGTAACTCCAAGCTCCCCCTTGAAGTAGCCTTCCACTCTAGAAGTAACCTCCCGTTGCACCAGCCTTCTTGAAGTAGCTCAAGGTCTCCTTCTTCACCAAGAAGATCTCCACCCTCTCCAATCCGCAGCCTCCAACCTAGGAGTAGCAAGGAGAGTACAAACAATAATAGAGAACAAGAAAGGAAAAGGAAATTACAACTTATCCTTTTGTAGCACAAGGCTTGATTTGCCTAGATCAAGCATATAGATCTCCTAACCAAAGTGTATGGAATTGTAATTGCAGTGGATAGGAGATGCTAGCCTATAGGACACGAATTATGAGCTAAGGAAGGAAGTAGCCAATTGTCACAATGCTCAATTTGCTCACAAACAGATTGCTCAAAGTATGCTCAAGGATTTCTCAAGTGTAACAAGTGAGTTTGAGTGTCCTATGGCTTTTCCTATTTATAGGAATGGCCTAGGGATGCTTAAGGATGCTCTAGACAACTTCTAGGGGTTTCTAAGTGCTTAACTAGACGTTAGGTACAAGTTTGTTGCTTTAGTAACGGCTAATTAATTTACTCTGCAGTTGTTGTCAGAGTTTATCTCGGTCGAGGAATGGTCGACCGAGACACCTACTCGGTCGAACTCTTGTCGACCGACAGGCTCTCTGAATCAAGTGTTTTGCAACGTTTATCTCCAACTGCCAACTACCTTGTCAGTTGTGTCTAACGGCTACTTTGGATCTTTCTCGGTCGAGAAGATTGTCAACCGAGAGTGTCTCGGTCGAGGAGTTGTTCGACCGAGATTGATCCTGTTTCAATGTTTCAATTTAGGCACTAATTATATGTATGAGTGTGCATATGTGATCCTATTTGAAGGGGATGACTTATCTAAATGTGGTGTTTAGCTAGGGAAGATCTAACGCTTGATTTACATGAAATCTAAGTACTTGTACATTATATATTTGTACAAGTTTTTACAAAGCAATTACATTTCATGAAAATATAAATATGTAAGCATATGGATTTCCCTAGTACTTTGTCATCCACCTTGTTCCTGCACACTCAAGTAGCTCGTTAGATCAATAAGAATGAAATGTTTGTCATAATCAAAACAAAGGGATTTATAGATATCCATTTAGCCAACAATGCAAACACATTCAAACGCAAACAAACCAGGCAAGATACAACTATCCAAATAGAGCTGCTGCAAAACCCCCCATACAGGCGTTAGGTTCGTGTAAGCATCACCTTAGGCTTCAGATGTCTCGTCACCGTCTGGATCACTTACTTACAGCTCTGAAGATACAGAAATCCAATGAAGGTTGTGGCCCCCCTATACAGGCGTTAGGCACACAGAAGTGTCACCGAAGGCTAGATGGCTCGTCCCCTCACGGATCATACACTTACGACCTCAATGAAATCCCATCCTATTTCTAGTTTGGAGTCAGCCGCATTAACCGATAAGCAAGCAGGTGGTTAATATACGAGCAAACATCGACGATTAACAAGAAGATATAAAATCCAACTAAGGCTGTGAGCCCCCTATACAGGCGTTAGGCACACAGAAGCATCACCGAAGGCTAGATGGCTCATCCCCTCACGGATCATACACTTATGACCTCAAGGAATCCCATTCTATTTCTAGTTTGGGAGTCAACTTGTTAAACGACATTCAATCCTACATATAAATGTTCTCACAACATAGGAAGAACAAAGATGAAAGCAAACAATTAATCAAACTACAAACATAACGGTTAATGATGAAATGAAGAGTTATATACATTGTCGTGGAAAGTTTAACAATATAACATGTTTGCATGGGAAGCGGGGCTAGTCCCCGCACCCCAGCGAAAAGGTACTACTCGCTCATGATGCGAGAAACAAGAAGGATGAGAAAGAGAGAGAAATCTGCCATGAACTCAGTGTAGAAGGTAGTCGCAGCTCAGTGGAGAAGATACAGCCTCCTACGTCGTGTTGGAGTAGATCTGGATGCGAACGAGAGTTGCCAAGACAGACCGGACAGTCTCCCTCGCTTCGTCTTCCTTCTCTCCTCAGCCTCCTTGGTTGCAACACGGGAAGTAGGTGAAATGAAATTGGTGTGGACTAGACTGGTTTTGGATCAGACCTGTGTACAGGAAGCCTGTCAACGTCCCAGAACTGATTGTTAGAATGAGGACCCTTGGGGTCCTATTTATAAGTACATATCTGGTCCTCATGCTTTTGGTGTGAGTCCAAACGGTTTACTAATGGTCCGAAGATATTTTCCACCAAACAGTTTTCTATATATAACCAAACGGTCTTGACTTTACGTGCATGTGTCCATGCGGTCTTGGTACGTGCTACTTTATCAAATGGTTCTGCAGCCCCATCTCCATGCGGTCTGCATGCATGGGCCTTATTCAATCGGTTTGGCAGATATCTCTCATCTGGTCTCGTACTCTGGCTCCAACCGGTCTCGCAGACCGGTGCTACTCAAATGGTCTGGTCTGAGAGTATGGTGACCATTCGGTCGTCGTGGCTAAATGGTCTTCGCTGCGAAACAGTCTTCGTGGCCAAATGGTCTTGCAACCGCATGGGATCAAATGGTCTTGAGTAGATTGATTGGTCAGGACCAGGGGTGAGGGAAGGTAGATTCCAACTGATTGTTCAGCTTTATCAAGACTTGCATCAAATCAACCATAATTTCAGTTAAAATCATGATAATTGGATTGGTTAAGTAATTTTGCACATTATGACTCACATTGATATTTTAATGAGTGATATAGTATATGAAGAGTTGAATTTGTTTCAAAGTGATAATTGAATTCCATGATGAATATGCATTCATCAAAATACCCCGAACTTAAACGTTGCTCGTCCTCGAGTAACACAAAATCTGAAATAGTTGCCAAATGAATACTTTCAATTCGTGTGATTGCTTCATCTTCACATCACAAAAGTTTTATTTCTATTCAATATGACTCAGTATCTCAACCTCTTAAGACCACTAAACACATCTTACCATATCTTCATTCCTGAATTTTCTTTCCAATATCACTTCCTCCTCACTTTTTCTAACAATCAAGCATGTCAAAGAGTTTTGTAAGAGTTCAGAGACACCCGCAGAACAACAAATGTGCATTTGATCTAACACTGGTGTTTTCCAGGATAGGGTAGGCAATCATTGGGCCATTAGGTAGAAAAGGGAGTGAAATGGTGGTATGGAAGGAAGAAATAAATCTCTCCTCTATTCGACTCGAGATTTTTATTTGCTTTGCAATTTCATTTATTACATTTTTTGTGCGAATCTCTCCTCTATTCGACTCGAGATTGCATTTATTTATGTGTGTGCTTTGGCATCTTTTTGTTTGCAAATCTCTCCTCTATTCGACTCGAGATTGCATTTTTGGTGGTACGCCCCTATTTATTTGCGAGGGGTATGGAAGAAGCAGATAAAGATGGAAGTGGTGTGCCACCCCGAACTTAGGGTTTGGCACATATTCGGCTATTTTTGTTTCTTTTTTATGAATGGAGGGGTACAAAGATGATAGAAGAAGTGTAGAAGAGAGTTCAGATCAGAATGTGACTTGATTTACAATTCAGTGCACTGGGTTGTTCTATTTATCAAACTCTGCTCAAATAATGACTTGATGAGGATCTGGTGGGGAATCCATGCTATTGTTCCACAAATCAGTTAGGAAGCCCGACGTGTTTGATCCCTATCAGTTTGACAGACACTTATCATTTTTGCAAAAGTATCATGATGTTAGGAATCATAAGTTTCACAAGATGATTTCAATCAAAAGGCTTGTTTCAAAAAGTGGTCCTTTTGAGGATTTACTTCGAATAAGGAGGATATAATGATTCAAAATACATAGCGGGTTAGTTAGTGACTTTTAATGAAACCAAGAAGTTTCAAAAATTCATCAAGTATCTGTTCAATTTCTTTGAAAAACATTAAAGAATTTTGAAATTTTTTTTATCAAAATATCAAAAATGTGATAGTGAAAACTTTAGTATGAAAAGGATGGGTGTAGGTGGAAAGTGAGGTACATACCACCCACCCTCCACCCCAAACTTAGAGATTTGCTCATCCCGAGTAAACCCTAAATCCAAGATGGAGGGGAAAAATCATGCCAGAATGACCACCAGATGTGGTTGCGTTCCAATCAGCGAACATCCTTTTATCTGAAAATCTCAAAGGTAAAGAGCAATTAGATCTTAAAATAGCATCTTGCGATGCTAATTTTATTTAATGAAAAATTAATTAGAAGTTAAAAACAAAATTGAGGAAACATTCTAATTTGAAAAGGGAAGTAAAACAAATTTATTGACCGGGTTGCCTCCCGACAAGCGCCTTTGTTTTATGTCGATGGCTTGACTGGATCCTTCAGCTTCACGGTGGATCTTTTGGATTGGTGAGTTCTAGCATTGCTTTAGTGCCTATGTCATTTGAGATGAAATATCTCTTTAAGCGGTGACCATTTGTTACAAATTCACCTAACTTTTCACTCCATAATGAGAAGGCACCATGTGGAAAGATGCTCTTGACGATGTATGGTCCAGACCAACGTGAGCGGAGTTTTCCTGGGAATAACTTCAATCTTGAGTTGAATAGCAGAACTTGGTCTCCCACTTGTATGTCTTTTCTTTTCATATGTCCATCGTGCCAAAGTTTTGTACGTTCTTTGTAGATTCGTGCATTCTCATAAGCTGTCATCCTGAGTTCATCCAGCTCTTGGAGTTGCAAAATCCTGGCTTGGCCTGCTTCTTTCATATCAAAGTTCAGTTGTTTAATTGCCCACCATGCCTTGTGTTCTAGTTCGATTGGTAGGTGGCAAGCTTTTCCATATATTAATCGAAAAGGTGTAGTCCCAATGGGAGTTTTATAAGCAGTTCGATAGGCCCATAAGGCGTTGTTGATTTTTGTTGACCAATCCTTTCGATTGTGTCCTACAGTCTTTTCCAGAATAGCCTTTAGTTGACGGTTAGAGACCTCTACTTGTCCACTTGTTTGTGGATGGTAAGGCGAGGCTACCTTATGTGTTACACCATATTTTCTCAGTAAAGCTTCAAAGCTTATTTCAAGGAAGTGGGACCCTTTGTCAGATATCATGGTTCTTGGCACTCCAAAATGGGGGGAAATAATATCTTTGAATAATTTGATGATGGGTTTGGAATCACTAGTGATGGTTGGTATAGCTTCAACCCATTTTGAGACGTAGTCTACTGCCACTAGGATGTATGAAAATCCATGAGAAGATGGGAATGGACCCATGTAGTCCACCCCCCACACATCGAATATCTCTACTTCTTGCCATAGATTCAGTGACATCTCATCTCTCTTTGTTATATTGCCTGATCTTTGACATTTGTCACAAGATAGGACAAAGTCGTAGGAATCCTTGGATATGGTTGGCCAGAAGAATCCACATTGCAAAACCTTTAAAGCAGTCTTTTTGGAGCTCATATGTCCCCCCACTAGTCCTGAGTGACATTGTTCCAAAATAAGTTGAGCTTCTTCTTCGGCGATACATCGTCTATACAGACCATCAACACATAGTTTAAAAAGATATGGCTCATCCCAGTGATATTGTTTCACATCATGCATAAATTTCTTTAGTGCATTTCCAGTGCATTGAGGATGGATAACCCTAGTAGCAAGGTATTTCACAAAATCTGAGTACCACAGTACAACTTCTAAGACATTCATTAGTTGATCATCTGGTAGGGAATCATTGATCGGAATCTTCTTAGTATCTAGAGTGTGGATGCGACTGAGATGGTCTGCTACAACATTCTTTGTACCCTTTTTATCTCTTATCTCCAAATCAAATTCTTGTAATAGGAGGATCCATCTAATCAACATGGGTTTTACATCTTTCTTTGCCAGAAGGTAACGAATGGCAGTGTGGTCTGTGTAGACAATGACCTTTGAACCAATTAGGTAGGATATGAACTTGTCAAAGGTATACACGACTGCTAGAAGTTCTTTCTCAGTAGTAGCATAATTCCTCTGGGCTTCATCGAGAATTTTCGATGCATAATAGATCGCATAGTGTTTCTTCTCTATATATTGCCCTAAAACAGCGCCCACAGCATAGTCACTGGCATCACACATAATTTCAAAAGGATGGTCCCAGTCGGGAGCTCTGATGATGGGGGTGGTTGTAAGGGATTGTTTCAGTGTGTTGAAGCTTTTGACTCATTCTTCATTGAAATTGAAATCAATATCCTTTAGTAATAGGCTCATCATTGGCTTCGTTATCTTGGAAAAGTCCTTTATGAATCTTCTGTAAAATCCTACATGACCTAGGAAAGCATGAACTTCTTTTACATTTGTTGGGATAGCCAGTTTAGAAATCACTTCAATCTTGTCTTTATCTACTTCAATTCCTCTATTGCTGACCCTATGGCCGAGGACAATACCTTCCTTTACCATAAAGTGGCACTTTTCCCAATTCAATACAAGATGTGCTTCTTCACAACATTTGAGGACAAGGGAGAGATGCTTTAGACATGAATTGAATGAATCTCCGTATATGGAAAAATCATCCATGAAAACCTCCATAATTGTTTCAGTAAGACCAGAGAATATGGAAGCCATGCAATGTTGGAAAGTTGCGGGAGCATTACAGAGACCAAACGGCATTCTCTTAAATGCGTATGTCCCGAATGGGCAGGTAAAGGTTGTTTTCTCTTGGTCATCTGGATGTATGGGTATTTGATAGAATCCAGAGTAACCGTCAAGATAATAGAAATATTCTTGGTGAGCCAACCTTTCTAGGACTTGATCAAGGAAAGGCATTGGAAAATGATCTTTTCGAGTTGCCTTGTTTAATTTTCTATAATCTATGCACATCCTCCACCCTGTGATTGTTTGAGTGGGGATGATTTCATTGTTTTCATTCCGTATAACAGTTGTTCCACCTTTCTTCGGGACTACATACACTGGGCTCACCCATGGCGAATCTGATATTGGATAGATTATTCCAGCTGTGAGAAGTTTAATGACCTTGCGACGGACCACTTCCTTCATATTTGGATTCAACTTCCAGTGATGCTCAATAGTAGGCTTGTGATCTTCCATCATAGGGATCTTGTGCATACACAACGCTTGACTGACCCCAGTGAGGTCACTCATTCTATAACCGATGGATTTCTTTCTTTCCCTTAATTCCTTCAGGAGTTTCTCTTCTTTTTCAGCTGTTAGATCGGAATTTATAATAATTGGGCAAACCTTGAGATCGTCTAAAAACACGTACTTCAGTCCTTCATGCAGGGGCTTCATTTCGGGGTGAACAAAGAATAAACAATAGCAATGATGAGGGCAAAAGGAAAGGCTAAGATACACTAACTAGCTAGGCCGAGCACCTCTATTCCCAACAACGGTGCCAGAAAGCTTAACGCGCTTCCCACCAAGTCTACACACTAGCCAACTAGAGGTGGCTAGATGAAATCCTAAGGGAGGACACACGTGTGGATCTTTCAGAATTTGTATTAACCCTAACCAAGTCGATCACAATACCAAATAGGTCACCTGCAAGCACACATGTTACTATTGTAGCATAGGTGAAGGGCAAGTGTAGGGGTCAATCCTTAGGGACAGAGGGGGCACTAGAGCTAGGCTAGTGTTGGCTACGTTCTTATCGTGGAGATTAGAGTTGAAGGATTTGAAAGGGTTTTTTTGGTTTTTAAACTAGGTGAACATGCGAGTAAAGGCAATTATGAAATCTAGATTATAACAACCCTAAGTTATCCTATGCAGGCAAGTCTAATGAACTAGCTAGATTAAGCAACTAACAAAGCAAGAGCAAAGGTGAACTACACTACACTCACAGAGCAATTGACACTAAGAACTAGATTGACAATAGGAGAGAGAGTAAAATCCTAAGTTAACACTAAAGAGCAAGACTAAGCGATTAAGTAGTTGGAACAAAAACAACTAAACTAGACTAGCATGAACACGCTAAGAAAACAAAAATGGGTTTTAAGCAATGAGATTAGGTAGGTGGGCCATTTGGGGATGTGATTTGATATTAGTTGGGGGATCTCAACATAGCAAGCAGTTATCACAATTCTATCTAGATTACCGAACCAAACAACAAGGCAAGTGCTCGTAGAATATACCCTATACAACTAGTTGGGGAACTAGGGTTAGGTGTAATTATAGTAGGACTATCAAGTCTAGGTATCTAGAGTAAGCGGTATTAGTCAATTGAGAGCCAAGGGTATAAATGGAAGTAGAGATGAGGGTTTTTAACCTCATGCCACTAGTTGTCTAGCCTTTAGAAAGCTCTAGGCAATTTCACTAATCACACTTACACTAGCCACTTAGATCTCACACTCACTTGTAGAAGGAGGGATGTGTATGTAGGAACAAAGGGGGATATCTAAGGATCCACTAATTGGACCTAGGAGCCATTCCTAAGATTTGCCACATACACTCCAATTCCTCCTAGAAGCTAAGTGTCATCAAACATCTTAAAGCAAGAAATCCATGTTATAAGCACAAACCACATGAAATAAAATAGGAAATGAGATAGAAGCAAGAAGTAATCATCATAGATAGAAATTATATTCATTACAAGCTATTTTCCACCAACATGGTATCAAAGTCACATTTTGACCCCAAACAACCCACCACTAGGGGCTTAGCTAGACATGATCAAGAAAATAGCAAAAGAAAGGGAAAGAAGGGGGTAGAACAACATGAAGATTGAAGTAGAAGCCTCCTTCTTCACCTCCTAGCATCTTGGGGACGTCCTTCCTCCTCCAATGGTGCAGATGAGCATGAGAATATGGGGGATTATGGAGGAAAACCTAGAAAACTAGGTTTCTAAGGTGGAAATGATGGATGGAGAGCATAAATGCAAGGAGGAGTGCAATGAATGCTCAAGGGGTGAGTAGGGTGGAGTAGAAGCAGCTAGGGGATCTAACCTCCGTGCCCCAACCATCACCTATGTATATATAGGTGGTAGGGAAGCACTAGGGTAAGTGGGGGTAGAATAGGAAAAACAGTGTAAAAAATAGGTAGGGTTGGTTGGTCACTACGGCCGTGTAGATGGGCCATGACCGTGGTGGGGGTGGTATGTGACGGTCATGGGGAGTGGACACGGGCATGGTGTGGAAAGGGTGGTGAAGATGCTAAATAGGAGGTGGGCATGGCTATGGCGGAGTGACACTGTCGTTTTGTTTGAGTAACACCACGATTGTGGTGAGTAACATGGCCGTTTTGGAGGAGGAGACCTTGATCGTGGGGCAGCAGCACGACCGAGTCAATCTACAAAGGCCACGGCCATAGTGGATGGCCATGATCGTGGGTGTTCAACTGCAACTCCCTGTTGATTCTGGGGGTCCTTGCATGAAATTCCCATGGCCATTGTGGGGGGGGGGCACGACCATCTTCTCCTCTATTGGCCAAAAGTGTGTTGATGGCCACAACCGTGGTATCTTCAATGGGCCACGACCGTGGTAAGTTGGGTGCATATCCTTGTTGATTATGTAGATTCTTCACCATTAAAGACATGACCGTGGGGGTATGCCCACGACCATTTTGGGGTCTACAACAGGCAATTGAACTTCATCTTTCATCATCCATGGATTTCTTTTCTTGATGACTATGTTGAGGGAGCTTTGGGGCCTTCTTTGGACCCCTTCATGAGTGGAGGAACCCTAGAACTCCTCCCTTCTCTCTCATCCATCCAAAGCATGGTCCAAGTGAATGAAAAATAGTGCAAAGAATGTCCATAAGCACATTTGATGGTAAACCACATATTGGGGGAATGAACTTGCAATCTAACTTGTTTAGATGTGATCAAAGTACAAAATGGCACAAGATGGAGCCCTAAAATAGGGCTACATCAGCGACGGTTGCACGGTGGTTGGTGTCACTGCACATGCGTGTTATTTACACCAGGTGTGAAATGAAGTGAATTAGAAATTGTTGGAACAAACTGACTTAAGTGCTGGGGTTGGGTTACAACATGGCCATGCTATGTGCCATGGCCACATTGGTTTGCTGGCTGCATGACTGTGGTGGCCCAAACGTTTGTGTTGTCCTACTTGTAACACTACTGTGCTTCCTTGCACAACTGTTCTAGTCTGTTCTATATTTCTTTGATTTTCTTTGATTCCCTAGTGGATTTGAGTGTACCACCACGGCCATTCCATGGTACCATGGCCGTGGTGAGTACTGTGACAAATCATTTCAACTTTAACTTCATCAATACACCAATTATATGTTCAAAAGTGATTTTTCATGAATCCTTTTCTAAAAATCATCTAATTTTTCTCATTTCACTATGGTTTTCATCTGCACATCTTAAAACTAACAAAAACTATTAAAAACAAGTGTGTGTTTTCTTGGAAAAGTGTAAAAATAGCCATAAAGTATCAAAATGGAGAGGTTGGGTGAATTTTTTCCAAACCTAGCTGGGTTGCCTCTCATAAGAACTAAGTGTCATGCCATCAGCTGGGCTTCTTGGAGATTCTTCAACTGCTCAACCATTTGGCGTCATCATGTGTCCACTCTTGCAATATTTTCATCTCTCATTTGTATTCAACCTATGTTCCTCATCCCTTTGGTCACAAAAACTATCATCAAGTCTTTCACCCAAATCTCCTTCTTTCAAATGACTAGTCAGACTCTTGAAGTGACCATGTCCAATATCCTCATCTCGTGTTTGCCGGGTTGGAGTTTTATACATGCTGATATTTATCTTCATATCCATGAAATAGACTATCATTGTGCCACTGTGCACATGTATCTCGACATTAGCTGTAGGTAGGATTGGACTTCCCAAAATCATGGGAATCTTCCTATCCTCCGGCATCATGTCAAGAATAATGAAATCTGTCAGGAATACTGCTCCCCTTTCTTTGTTTATCACCACCAAAACATCATCAACTCTTCCTCTAGGAACTTTGATGGAGCGATCTGCCAATTGGAGAGTGCCATGAGCCAGTTTCAACTTGCCTAATCCCTACTCCACATAGACACTATATGACATCAAATTCACACTAGATCCCAAATCAAGTAGGGATTTGTCTATGAGATGTCCCCCTATGTATCTAGGTATGAGTGGGGCTCCTGGGTCTTTCCTCTTTACTAGAGGTGAATGTTGGATGATAGAGCTCACTTGTTCGGTCAAATTGACTCTCTTTGGCATTCTCCCCATTGACCTTCTCTTCACAATACATAAGTTCTTGAGAAACTTGGCATAGAATGGAATGTGCTTGATAACATCAAACAATGGAGTGTTCACCTTCACTTGGTAAAACACATCTAGAATGTCAACATTGTTCTCTTTCCTCCTTTTTTACTTTTGAGGGCTCATTAAATACATCGGGGAATGGTGGTTCACTTGCTTTGGAAACACTTAAATCACATGATTTCCTATAACATGCTAGGAGGTGGAACACTAGGGATGGTAGAATATGTAGAAGGAGTGCGAGGTGGAGCACACAATATCACATTCTTGACAGGAGGTGTCTTAGAATCATCTTCAACAATATCAATCATGGTATCACCATTTGGCTACCTTTTCTTTGCTTTATCAAACTTTCTTTGACTCATGGGATGCTTAAGAGATTTCCCACTCCTTAGTACTATTACAACACTACCTTGCCTGTGGTGGAGAGAGGGATCATGTTGTGGCTATAGAGGAGGTGTAGGCGGCACTTGGTATTAAAATTGGGCTGTAGGGGAGAATTGAGGTTGGAAGGTGAATTGGTGGGAAAGTTGTGGTGATGGACGGGGAGGAGGTGTATAAGGCTTTGGATGGCCTTGGAAGTGGTATATGGGCTGCACTTACATTGGAAGTGGACTATAGAGAACTTGAGTGGAATGCATGGGTCCACTTGCTGCATTAAAACTCATTTTGAAGACAACTTTTACTCATGGAGAGAAGTATGGAAGATAGATGCTATGTTCTTTCCTAAAGCCTAGTAACATTCTTTTGGACATCATCGAAGTTTTTCAATCTAGATAGAACCTCTTCCTTAAACCTTGAGATATATGTTGGACTTGGTTGTTCTGGGTAGCTATAGGAGTGAGGTGTCTTCTTTTCTTCACTAAAGGACTCAACAAGATTGATTGAGTGACAAGAAACACTTCCCTCTTGGTTCTTCTCAAAGCTCACCATGTCCCCAAGAATCTTCATCACTTGTGGGCTTGAATCACTAGAAGCTGAAGGTGGCACACCAAAAGGTAGATCAACATCATTAGTCATGCTAGAAGCTCGGATCCTTGAGTTTTCCACCAATTGCTGAAACAAGGGCCATGTATCCTCAGGTGTTTTAGCCATAAAAGCTCCTCCACAAGAAGAATCCACTATAGCTTGACTCATGGGAGAAAGACCGACATAGAAGGATTGAACTAGCTGCCACAAAGGAATTTCATGATGTGGACATTCTCTCAATATCTTTTGGAATCTCTCCCAAGAATCATGGAACCGCTCATTGCCATTTGATTGATATTCACTATGGTACGCTGCATTTGTGTCAACCTTGCAATGGAGTACAATTTTCTCAAAAAGGCATCCTTCATCTCTTCCAAACTCATGATGTCCCTTCTTGAATCATACCAATATATGGCTTTGTCTTTGAGAGAGAAAGAGAACAAGGTGAACCTGATTCTATCATCACTAGCTGTCAACGTCCTGAAGGTTGAACATAGTTCGAGAAAAGGGTCCAAGTTCTTGTAGGGGTTCTCACTCTCAAAGCCATAGAAGATGGGAAGGAGCCCAAGAAGACTTGTAGGGATAGAGAATTGATCCCTTAACATTTGATCAACTCTGCTTGCAATTGGCAAACTGTAGTTACTTGGCATGAAGTACCCATGAAGTGGCATATGAGGGGCATTTTAGCCTTGCATCTTGTCTTCCCCGTGTGGCTTATCTCATGCCTAAGGCACAACCAAACAGAAGAGGACAAGTTAGCAAAACAATATACACAAAGAATACAAAAAATAAAGAATAAAGGATAGCAATGATGAGGGTAGTAGGAAAAGATCAAAGGAAAACAAACTAGCTAGGTAGAGCGATTGTAATGACCCTCAAAATTTAGTCCTAAAATTTCTTACATTTACTAAAGATGAAACCCTAAGTTGAAAGAATCCATTTTTCATATGTTAACTTAAGTCGAGACCATGCTGAATTCATATTCCAAAATGAGCCAAAGATATTAAGTGGACCTTGAACTGAATCATTTACATCAATACTTATTTACGTCAATGTCATTTATAATGCACAAAAACCTAACCCTAATTATGCAATGGTGACTAGTTGGGGTTGAATGCTAGATTGGACCCACATACATGTATAATTTATCCCACTAATTGGTATATGAGTAGATAATAGAATGATAGAGCTTCCCTCAGATTTTGGTAATACAATTCCTTTTTAGTGATCATTAATGTGTTAATTACCCTAAGTAGCTAATAATGTAAAACACATGTTTTCCTAACTCATATAAAATATCTAACTAGATAATTGAATTACTCATGGTCGAATTAGCTTGCCTACCTAATTTGGTTGAATTTGGATAATTCTAGATGCCCCAAATGTTAATAAGAAGAAAGTATGAGATAATGACATTTCTTTGACTAATCAACTTGATAATACCCACAATTATCCTAAGATTTTTCCAAAATCCGGATGTGAGTGCGACACACACAACTTTAGTGAATCAGGTTCTTTCACAACTGTCGGATGAGAATCTGACGAGAGGGACTTTGTCCCCTACCTCCTACAGTGTTTGCGCAGGGAGAGGAACTGTTGGCCAATCCTTAGCCCGATGATATCACTTTCCCCTCAACGACTTCCATTTATCTCAACGCCACCAGAATCAGGAGATCACTACGAATCTATCAAGCCCTAATCGAACCCCTATAAGCATCTGTAGCGAAAATGCCCAACTAACCTCCTTCTTCAGGCGATGCGGCCGCCACCCCCAGTCAACTAGGCTACACTGGACCTACAACCAATGATCCAGAAAGCTTTGCTAGACTCAAAACAACACTCCTCTATAGTTAATTGCAACCAAGATGTCTTGAGAGATCACTCCAGTGATAGTTATCTTCTCTAACACCGATGAGCTCAGGGGAGGAGCTCAAGTCATTCCAGTTCAATTACACCTCACGTAAGTTTCAGAACACTCAGCTGATTGTTTCTCATATGCCCTTAGCCCTCTCAACCTATCCTAGTTATGTACCCACAAACCCAATTTTAGACTAGTGAAGCTCACCGCCGGCCAGGCTTATTAGCCACTTTCAGGACACAGAAATCATTGCCTTAGACCCAGTAGGCTTATGCGAAGAGATCATTGCTCTCATATTCCTTTTGTGGTTTCCATGCCATTATTTTCAAGTTTGGAGTTGTTGCTCTATAACTCATGATTTGTAGAGAAGGTTGCATGTTGCCTTGGTCTACTTTCCATGGGGAGTCTTCCCCCAGGTCCGTTGAGTCACAAGGAAGATACCCAATCCCTTATTCTGAGTTTTAGGCTTTGCTCTCTTATTTCACCTTTTCAGTTCCTTCTACCATGGAGGAAAGGTCTTCACTATTTACAACCACCTAAGTACCCAAGTCAGGAGTCCCTAACCCCGGTCGACCACGGTGAAGTCAGTGGCCATGTTCCCCAATACTGGCTTTCCATTGATCACAAGTTCATCCTCAAGATTGCTGAACATGCTCCGTTGTTCCCTGCTTGGTCTGGGTAGGAGCATGACAAATGACGATTTAGAAATAGTGCTTTCATTTTCATTTTTATGTGTCATGACCTGCTATGTTATCATAGTCCCACCACTCATCAATTTTGATGTATCTCCTGGTTTGATCTCGAGTGAATTGACCACTTTACCATATCACACACATAGAGTTGTGCTTGACATGTGAGGGTAGGGTCGTCTTTTGATAGGTTGAGATTTTGTTTCTCGAGAATTTCCAGTAATGTTTTATATGGTTTTATCTCAATTGTGATAGGTCAGAATACATCAAATCTTTAGAAATTCATAGATTTTGCTACAGATCTCATATGACAACGACCCTTATATGAATTTTGATCAGTTTTTCGAGATGTGTTGAATGGTCAAGGTTTCAGATCTGTTTTCCAAACTAAGATTTCATGGTTTATTGAAAACCCTAAAACCCTAGGCGTAACCATGATAATTAACACACTGATGTGTTGGATAGGATAATTAGGAATTATTAGGACTTCATCTACTATTAATATACCTCCTCGGGATCAGGTAAGAAGATCCATGCACTTTGAATATTTAGTATTAGCTTTCATCATCTTATAATTATTATGATGATCAAGACGAATGATATGTATGGTTATGTGTTTCAAATTAAACCTTAACAACATCAAAGTTCCTCTAAAGTTATCTCTTTAATGTTATGCCTCAATGCTATTTCAAGAATTCATGTCATGTGCATATGAAATCCAAGTAAAGTTAATTACTTCCAAGATATTGATGTAATATGTAGTGGGTTGGATAAATTTATCCTCATCATGTTAATGTTGAGCCTACGTGCCTTATGAGCACCGTTGGTGCATAAGTATCAAGGATACTTTAATCAACCAACAAGATTAGGTTATGTGAATCTAAATCTATTATTCAATTAGTTTCATGCTTTTCCTTATTGCCAAATTACTAAGTTGTTATAATAATGCTCAATGCCGCTTACTCTAATGTTGTTTTTATTGCATGCTTGGCTGGGGGCGTGATGCCTGCATGTACAAAGCAACTTCCAAGAAAGGGCTATCTGAATGTCAGCTTGAGGAATAGATCAACGCTTCCTAAATATATATATGGTGGGGTGCCATCTACGATAAAAAATACTGATGTTATAGATAACTTCATGTATTCATTATGTTTAATCATGTATATCCTAGTTACCTTCAATTCAAGAAACCAATTGTGAAAAATTTATAAATCAATTTCAATATCAATGCATGGTGTTTGTTTACTTTATTTGCAATAATTATTATAATTGTGACATCCCTCTTGAGCAAGAGTACCCCATATTATAGACAATGTGGGTGTTGCTTCCGTTGCTACCTGTATGCTTAAAGGGGGTGTTACAACGACTTTCTCCCCGAAAACGATGCCAAAAAGCTTGGTGCGTTTCTCCCTAGGGTGACATAGTAATCAACTAAATGGTAACTAGATGCAACCCTAGGAGGTTTTTAAACACACTTGGGATCTTTCAAAATTATAAATCCCTAATAGGCTTGGTCACATACACTAACAAACTTACCCACAAGCGCATAGGGTTGTGTCATAGTATAGGAGGGTGGCAAGTTAGGGGTTGAACACAAGAGAGAAAACATGGCACTAGAGTTGAGTTAGTTTAAGCTAGGTTCCTTCTGCAGAGTCTAGGGTTGAAGGGTTTGATGGTTTATTTGATGATTACACTAATGGTGAAAAAGCAAGTAAAGGAGAATGAATAATAATCAAAACCTAAATACATTTAATTCTAATGAGCAAGAGAAGATAAGACAAGCAAGAAAAGGTAGGAAAAGAGAAAAATACACTAAGGCAAGTAAGGCAAAGATCTACACTACACTGAGCTATCAAACTAAGCACATGAGTAGTTAAATACCTAAATAGAAAGAACTAGGTAAGAACAAGGCAAGAAGCTAACTATAAAAGTAAAAAGCTAACTAAGCTAGCACTAGGTAAGTAAGAAGGAAATTAGGGTTTTAATGCAATTAAGAGTAATGTGGGATGTTTGGGGGATACACTTATCAATTAGGTTGAGGGTGATGACATGTGAACATTATTCTTTCATTTACATTACCAAACCAAACAACAAGCTAGAGGCTAATGAATTTCCCTAAAATACTAACTGGCCATGGAAAGGATAGGTTGTGTATAGGGGAACCAATCCCTAACACCTACCTACTCTTACGAGGCTTAATGTGGTTAGGGTATAGGTGAATTCAATTAGGGACTAGTCAAGTCTAGGTTTCTAGTATAGTAACTCCAAGGATAATTAGGGGCCTAGGGTAGTATTGTAAGGTGGAAGTGAGGTTTTAGACCTCACATCACCAACATTCTAGCCTTGAGAAGGCTCGAAGCTAATTACACTAAGTGCTCCTATACTAGATACTTAGATCTCTCACCTAGGTCTAGGAGAATTTATTAACATGTAGGAAGGTGAATAGATAACTAGGGATCCATTAATTAGACTTACGAGCAATTCACAAAAAAAGCCACATATAAACAATTTTCCTAGAATCTAGGTGATTTTGAGCACAAAAAGAAATTCTTGAGAAATGAGATAGAAATAGAACAGAATAATTAGCAAGTAAAATCATAATTTTTACATATCATTTCCCCCCAACATGGTATCAAAGTAACATTTTTGGCCCCAAACAATCCACCTAAGGGCCCTAGGTACTCATAGAACATGAAAATACAAAAAGAAAGGAAGAAGAATGAGTAGAGGAGTGGAAATCCATGATGGTCTCGATGAAGACTCCTCCTCCTTCTCCACCTCCCAACAGCTATAGCTTGAGCACCTCCCTCCAAGGTGAGTGGTTGGCATGGATGGCATGGTGGAAAGTGGTCAAAAACCATAAAGTAGGTGTTTTTGAGGTATAAGATGATGAAATGGAGGTGGAATGTAGTAGGAATGAGTCAGGGGAGATCTAGAGGAGATTAGAGTGGTATATTAGTGGCTAACCTCATTCTATAGCCACCACCCAAGTATACATAGGCGGTGGGGAAGCACTAGGTTAACTAAGGGTAAAAAGGGAAGTGTAGTGAAGAAGTGCTGCTAGGTTTGTATGTAGCACGACCGTGCTTGGAAGCATGACCATGATGGGTGTGGGTTAGAATGCCCATGGTGGCATGGAATGGGAGAGGTTAGAATTTGTGAAAAATCATAGGAGAATTTGGATTTTGAATGGTTGGTGGCATGATCGTGGTGGTCACCACGACCGTAGTGAGGCATGTGTATCACAACCGTGGTGGTCACCATATCTGTGGTGGCTCTGAGTAGCTCTGCATGTTCTTGGTGGAACACCCATGCTGATTTTCTAGTTACACAACCATGTTGCATGGAATAGCCAATTTGGGTCATGATGGCATGACCATGCTATGAACCATGACTGTTCTGCTGACTTAAGTCTTCAATTCTTGAACTTGGTTTTCTCTATGAATTTGCTTGGGTCATCACGACCGTTCTATGATGGTCTCTATATCATCACTTGGATCTCGTACTTGGTGTTTCCTCAAAGTTCTTTGCTTTAATGGATGCTTGGCCATTAGAGGTAGGTTGAGGGAGCCTTGGACTTCACTTTGGGCCTCTCTAAGGGTAGAGAAACCATGTGATTGTTATTTCTCTCTCTCTCTCTCTCTCTCTCTCTCTCTCTCTCTCTCTCTTCCATCAAAGAGTGGTCTAAGTACGTGAAAATCATGCAAATAACATCTATAAGTACATTTTACAAAAATATGCATATTGAGGAGAATAACATGAAATCTAACAAAAATATATGCGATTGAAGTGCAATAAGACACAAGATGGAGCCCAAAAATAGGGCTGCATCACCTGCCATACATAGAAACATCATTTCTATATATTTTATGGACAAGGATGCATATGAGTTTCATATTAACACTACTATAGAATGGAGATACGATGTTGGTTATTTTAGGAATTGAGCGTTGGTTTTAAACCGATGACCAAGTGGGTGATGCTAAAACTGAACCATTCTTTGTCAATTCTAATAACCGATGACAATACTTTTTGTCATCAGTTCTTTGTTATAGAGGAATCAATGACCGAACACGTAGTGGGAGTGTTTCGTTGACCTTTTCTCTTTGGTTTCAAGAACAACAACCGATGCCATTAATATTTCCTCGTCGGTTTAGTAATGACAAGTAGCTGACACTGAATAACTTGATGTCAGTTTTATCAGTGATTGAACATTTAAATTTTAGGTATATCCCATCAGTTTGTCTTTAATAACCGAAGTAGAATGTATATGTAGTTGGTTATTTACAAATAAATGATGATAATTGTCTATGTTTTTCTTGTATAGAAGGTCTATATCCCTTCTATCCATCCTGCTAGCCTGTCAAGAAACCATTTTTATTTAGAATTGAAACTTCTGAAGAACAACAAGCTCTCTGCAAGCATTGTGACTTGACAACAGGCCAAACACATGCATGAAAAAGATCATATTATATAAACTAGGCACAAACATGCCACATTCTCTCATTTTTACTTCAAATGCACACAACTCCATGAACTCACATCTCAATTGTTTCATTTCTCAACCACAGTTCAATTTCATACATATATGCACAAATAAACATAATTTTCTTCATCATGCCCTCACATTCAAATTCACACACACATATGCACTTAACATTCAATTCACACTCACAAATACATATTGACATCAACTTCCATCTTAGATTTTAAGTTCCCAAAGTAATAATAATTATATAACAAATACATATCAACATTCAATTTACACTCACAAATATACATCAAAAATCAGACATCAAAGTTCAAACTACTAAAAAATATCAATCAACCATCAAGTTTTTCACTAAATTCCACATTTTTGATGAAGCAGTCAGCCCACTATTCATGTAGGTCATTCAGCTGCTCAATTGTATAGGTTTTAGTATTATCAAAAAATAGCAAAGAGAACTAGACTTGTAACTAGATTTACTTGTCTGTATTATCAAATGAGACTGATTCATTAATATGATCCTAGACTAATAACTTACATTTTCTATACATCTGATCTATTTTGTGTGAGTGACAATTGTCTACATGTACAACATTACCTAAGACGCACATGCCCAACCATTGTCTAGTATAGGGCCCTGTAGATTTACAATTACATTAATAAATGTAATTAAGTAGAGTTGGTTATATATTATGCAATTGGAATGAGAAGACTATATACATAATCACTCTTCCAAGTCACTTCTTTCTTTTTCTTATCTACTTTCCCTCCACTAGTACAAAATGCTTTTACACCCCTATAAGTTAAATTAACAGATATGTTGCATTATTAGACTTTCATATGATGCAAAAATTAATAATTATATTGGGTTCTGGAAAACTATACTTATGTACAAAGCACCATTTTCATGGGGTGCCCCTCATTTGGTGGCAATTTTTCACCCGAAGGATCAAAGAAATACATAGTCTAAGTCTCAAGAACAATCACTGACCGCCAATGTCTATTTCTGAGAGAATGGAAGACAAATAAAATGAAAATTAAATCCCACAACAAATTATATTCATAGTTTAGACATATAAACAACAAGCCAAAAACTTACCTAACATTGAAGGGAGCTAATGTCATAGTCTTGGAAGAACCAAAAAGCTGCATCATTGTAGTCACATTTGTTATCACTCAGATCTCAAAGTATATCACTAATCAATGATGGCATTAGTAATCCCACATTTTCTATTTAGAAGTCACGGGCCATGTAATTCAATTGAATGATATATATATATATATATATATATATATATATAATGTATGTATATATGCAATACACAGTTAATATATATGAAACAATCAAACAATTTTTCACATATGACAGGGTATTCACACTCACCATGTCCAAAGTTCTATCACTGATGTGTTTAACCAATCATACTTAAATAGCTCAGAAACATCTGTCAATACTATAACATTGTCCCATTGTATAGCTACGATCTCCTCCCCAACACTAATGACAATGGTATCTGTTTGGTCTATAATGTCTAATTATCTTGTCAATGTCTTGTAGTTAGGGCCTAAGGAGTCAAACAACTCTTGTGGAATAAAATGAGGGGGCAGAGGTTTTATAACCCTAGGGGGATTCTTAGCTATTGTAGGCTGCATGCATGTATTCTCATATTAGCTTTCGATTACTTATATAAGTTTCAATATACACTTGTCATACCTGAAGAAATCTAACAAGTCATTTGAGCCACCCAATAAAGCCGCCTTCTACCTCTCTGAGTGTGGTGGCATCTAGGTGCTCATATGGGAGAGGTATGTTGCTCATTCTTGGAAAGACACATATGACTCTCACACGATAGTGATAAGTGGGAAGGGGAATACTACGAACCACATCGGTGATAGAAGCCTAGACATCTACCATGACATTACCTGATAGAACATCAACAAAAGGACGGAATTTTCTAGCCACCATCAATTTTATGAAACACAAAATTCAATTTGAAAAACACAAATATTAGCTTGAGGGATTATTTTATCATAATAAATACATAAATTGAATTCAATTGAATCTTACCCCGGTTGTGCCATGTGGGTCTGAAGGACTACCCCCAATGCACTCTATGGACAATGATGAACATGTTTTGTGACAGCTAGAGAAGCTTACACCTCCTGAGAAGCTCTATATTTCTCCAAGACTACATCTATCAATCTCTACACGTACTCGTGGTCCACTTCCCCTTTCTTGACTTGTTTGCACTCTTGTTGGGATGTGTCAAAAAAAGATTTCATCCCATACCCAACTCCAACGCCCCTAACACGTCCATGATGCTCTTCTGTCCATAGAGCAATCATCAATTCATCATGTGTGGCCTGAGGGGTGAACTTTTCCTCCTTTTCTTGTGCATCCAACTCCAACGGATTATCATCAAAATTGACTAATCAGTAAAACTTAACAATCTGGTGAAAAAAGAACATGTACATTATTGTGAGACCAAGAAATTTACCATTTTGAAGACACTTTGTGTGTTGCTTGGATGAGGATTTCTACGTCTTTGTATTTCCTCACATCTATCCATTCTGTATAGTGAGGAAACCATCCAAAAGCACTAGAAGACTCGGCAGTAGGAGTAGAAGTTGAAGGCCCTTTCTCTTGCTCTTCTTGTTGTTATTGCTCTCGCTATAGCTCTCTCATCAGGCCACGTTTCCAATAACCACTTGAAACCAACTGGTGGTTGTGCACATTCTTGTCACACCTATCTTTTTGAGCTTCATGAAGGGCCCGAGTAATTCATACAAGTGATATGATTAAGTAACAATAACATATCATAAAAATGTAATTAATTCAATATCTTGAACACATCTATTTTTCTCCGCCGAACAAACTCCTTCCAATCATTTTTATCAATTAGTTCCATTTAAGAGAGGGATCCCAATCCTTCTTGTATCCAAAGACATAGTCTCTTGTGAGGATTGTCCATCAATCTCTATATCTTCTCCTGACAAGCAACATAACAAACTTGTGATACAATTTTTCATGAAGTTCATGCAAACTCTAAAAAGTTGAAGATTCAATACTATTTAGAAATGTTAAAATAAAGAATAGCAAAAAGACTACAAAAACGTAACTGCATATATCTCACCTATAACCCCCTCCATATGAGGTCTTTATGGACCATACTCACTTGTCTCCAATCCCTAACATGCACTTTGTTTTGACCAAGGACCCCACATTAGATGACAAACTCTTTAGTTAGAGACATGCATGCTTCATTGAATTCAATGACTCCCTTCCTCCCTTGTCTATTTGCAATATCTTTCATCACAATTATCCCTCTAACTCCCTTAGATTTTGGTTTATCAGCACTACCATCACCATGACCAGGTTGCTCAGGATCCTCATGTTCGTGATCACTATGCTCCTGGTCAGATGCCATTTATAAAATCAATAGTAAACACATGAAAAAGTCAAATTACATATAATAGTTAGATCACATATAAAAAGCCAACACTATAAAAAGTTAGATCATCACATATAAATAGTCATCTCACATATAAAAATTCACATCACATATGAACAGATAAGCATGTTATATAATGCAAAAAAAGCCAGATCATATATGACCAGTATACCTTAAATGAATATCCCTTCCATGTAATATTTATGTGTATAGACATCAATGTTAGATTCAACTTTTACACTTGGTATGCCAACATAAAATGGACTAGATCCATCATACTTGTCATAGTGCTCTTCTTCATCAATAGGATCTGAAATGAATTATATTTTCCCATGAAGAATGACATATCAATTTTCTTTTGTAGGATCATTTATACAGAATACCTATTTTGCATGTGATGCCATGATGAAGGGTTCATCCTTCTTGCTTGTCCACTCAAAATTCACTATTTTAAAATTGAGTTTGTCAAACACAACTCCTTTCTTGTTAAAAACCCATTTAAACCTAAATAACACAACTCAAAACTCTATGTATTCAATTTCCCATATATCTTCACTGACACCATAATAAGACATCTATCCTTCACGTGGACTCTTACCACCATGTTTTAGTTTGATAGAATCTATATTTTCGTCACATATAGGGCATGCTTTGGTTCCTTTGACGCTGTAGCCAGACAAGTTTCCGTAAGTAGGAAAGTCATTAATAGTGCAAAATAGCATAGAATATAAATTAAACATCTCTCCGCACTAAGAACCAAAAGTCATCACACCTTCTCCCCATAGATTCTTTAGATCATCAATCAGAGGTTCAAGGTAAACATCAATATCATTTCCAGGTCATTTGGGGCTCAATATCAACAATGACAACATGAAATATTTATTCTTCATACACAACCACATAGGAAGATTGTATACTACAATCATGACAGGCGAAGTACTATGTTGGTTTTTTAATGTTCCATATGGATTCAACCCTTTAGTACAAAGTCTACGTCTTAAATTCCTGGCTCCTTCACCAAATTTAGGATACAATAAATCAATATTCTTCCACTGTGGAGAATCATATGCATGTCATAACATACCATCGTTATTTTTCTTTACCTCTACATGTTAATATAAATTTTGTGCATCTACAATATTAGTAAACAAGTGTTAAAATAGGGTTATTATAGGCAGACACCACATCACCTTGGAAGGAGACTCGATTTTGGTTTTACTCGATGTCGTCCTTTTGTACCTAGATGCCCCACATTTTGGACATTCTTTTAGATCGATATAGTCCTATTCAAACAACACAAAGTCATTCAGAGATACATGTATCTTCTTAGCCTCCATTCCCTTTGGGCACAACATCTTTTTTGTTTTGTATGTTGAGATTGGAAGCTCGTTGCCTTCAGGGAGAATTTCTTTCAATAAAGACAACAAAGAAGTTAAGCTTTTATCACTCCATATATTGTTAGACTTTAGAGTATACAATCTCAATACATCTCTCAACTTTGTAAATGTCTTACAACCTAAGTATAATGGTTTCTCAGCATCGTGCAAAACATTTCTAAATAAGGGAGGTGGGTCTATAACATTTACCCCACATCCATCTAGCATCACATCAACCATGTCTGTTGGTATTGGTTCATTCTCATCAACATCGTCAACCATTTATTCTAGGACACAACTGCCACTACTAACATCTACTGATCTCATACTAGGAATCTCTTCATGCCAGTACCATTCTGTATAGACATGTACAATCCCATTGCACATGATACAATTTTTCATCGTGTCAACAGTGTCAATTATCAGGTTGTTGCTTCAATTCCTACAGGGAAATAGAACCTATCTCTAGGTTGTTTTCTTTGTTCCTCTATAAATCTTACATACTCATCAAGACTATTAATAAACTCTAGAGTGTATTGATTTGGTTTAGACATCCATGATCAATTCATTTCTATAAAATCAGATGGGAGATGAGTAGCTCATTAGGTTCTAGCTAGTAATTTAATTTTAGGAAAAAATATGTTTGAATAATTGATCCCTAATCATCTAGTAGCATTCACATCCATGAATGTGTACCACATATCCCATTCTTGAGCAATTCATCTCACTAGTAAGTGTATAATGAGTGTTTAATTTCAATAGATTTCACCAGCATCTCTCTATAGTTTGCCAAGTATACAAATGTAGATGGGCATATACCCACCTACATATGTAGCCTGATAACAAAAGGGGAAATGTTGTACAAATTTATTGAAATTGAACCCACATTATACACTTGCATCCTAAGTGAGATGAAGTGGTCAAATACAGTCCCAAATTGGGGACTATCCAAGGAATGATCCTAACGAGTAAATCTCAGATGGGTTTTTGGGCCAACAACATGGTTTAGGAATTAGGGCTTTGAATATAGGATTTACAAATTACACACACACACACACACACACACATATATATATATATATATATATATATATATATATATATATATATATATATATATATATATATATATATATAAAGTCAGGGTAGAATACACTCGAGTGTATCCGGAGCAGAATACACTCAAGTAGTTTTTCATGATGCAATGTTTTGTTTGAAAATCTAATCCATTGATCTTCTTAAATATCTCGTGAACAACTCATACACAAAATTTGAGCACATCTGGATATCTATAGCTCATGTTATGAAGACCGCAAAAATTATCCATTTCAAATTAATTTCATGCGTCGATTTTGTTGCCCTCGGATGAGTGACTTAAACTCATCCAAATGGGCTCAAAATTTGTATGTAGCCTATTTATAGTATGACGGTGAAGATCAATGGTTTACATTTTGCAAAAAATAGTCTTGATATGCAAACACACTTGAGTGTATTTGTGTGATCCGTACACTCGAGTGTATTCTAGCCTGACTCTCTCTTTATATATATATTAGTGTTATTAGAGTTTATTCACAAATTAGTGTTTATTTACATATTAAAACTCACAAATTAGGGTTTATTCGAATATTATTTTCATTATATCAAACTTGGTCATGCATGTTCATTACCACGTTACCTCATACAACATGAATTCATTTAGACTTAGTGACACATCACATTTGAATCAATGATCTAATTATTAGGATATCTACATAAAAATGGGAAATCATATGATTCGAGGAAGATAGTTAAGATAAACCTTGGCATTGTTAATTCAAATTAATTTAGACTCATTTTTCATGCAAGTGTAATCACTAGAGTATAGATGAGATCCACTTGAAGGTTATTTATATATACTAACATAAGCTAACATTAACCACCATACTAACATAACTTCTAAGATTAACATCATTTTATATTAATCTCAAGCTCCCTTCCCACTCTCCTCCTTCCTCCTCTCTCCTCCTTCCCATTCCCTTCACAATTTCTTCTTAATATTTTGAAAAATCATAGGGCAGGGTAAGGAGGATAGAGGAGGAAGGAAGAGAGGGGAAAGAGAGATAGAGAACCGAGGGAGGAGAGAGGAGAAAGGAAGAATGGAAGTAGGAGGCCACATGTGTTAGAGGTGGCTGGAGGAGCATGACTGGAGGAGGAGGAAGTAGTGGCACCAGTGAAGGACCATGACTTGAGGAGTAAGCACTGGCATCAGTGAGGAGCATGGCTAGAGGAGCTACAAATCATGACTAAAGGAGCATTGGTTGGAGGAGCAACAATCGCCAGTGGATGTGCAATCATCGATGGAGCAACAATTGCCAATGGACGCACAAAATCAGTGGTACAGAGCAACAATCATCGGAAAATCACCAGACTTGATAATCCAGAGAAATACAGGTAGGCAAAATAAAGGGAAAAGGGTTTCTTGTGGGTTAAGTAAGACCTACCGCGTCGGTTATTTACCTGACCGACAATATAGGCTGTAGGTCGTCGGTTACATGTACAAGTCTGACGAAATCATCGTCGGTTTCTAGGGGAAATTGATTCCTAATTCAACAGTCCAATGATAGCCAAGTCGTCGATTATGCTGAAGAAGAATGATGAGAAACACAAATTGTGAGTGGGGAAAGTTTAGCGAGACACATGGCATGTACACTTTTCTAGTCGGTCTTTGTAGGTACAATCGATGAGAAACACCCATTGGTTTCTGTGGGACACATTGTGCATAAACCACTTTATCCCGATAGTTATTTTGATAAGAACCGACAATGTAGGTTTTTGAAGGCAAATGATATGTGTCGCAAAAAAAATGTGTGAAATTATACTTTTGCAGGAAATATATAGTGTTGATTGCATTTGTAAGCCACTTATGACAAAAAGAAGAAATAACCTATGTTTTCAAAGCTTGCCAAACCACAGTGGTTATCTACAAGGAACCGATGCCAAATATAACACTGTCAGTTTCCTTTAAAAAACAACCGACATAATATGTCATATATGTAGTAATAAGAATGGTCAATGTTTTATTTCTAAAATTGGGATGTAACGAACTAAAATGTAGGTATATTCTTAATCTAGCCCTTTTTCTAAGTTTTTCCTTTCCTTTATATCCTTTTTGTCCTTGATGTTGATTAATGGGAATTATTTGTGGTTTGGAATATATTTGATCAATATTTATGCCAATATTTGGGTTTATACACAAATACCTCAGTGAATGTTTCAATAAGGGTCTAAAATGCAAATTTGCCTTTTAAGTGAGATATTGTTAAAACAAATTAGTTCTAGAGTTTTCTATAGCCTTTTGGAACAAGAAATAGATAAAGAGATAAATAATAATGTAATATTGAATCATTTAACATGAGGAATAGTGGTAATAATGCATAATGGACTGGAATTCATAAAAATAAGACTAATTTGTTAAAGACAATTTCATATTCACTTTCTTTGGGTTTGGTTTGGCTTGGAGGCTAAGTTTCCCAAGTATGGGATAATAATAACTATATCTATTTTCTTTATAAAATAAAAGGTGATTTTTCTCCAATAATATAAAATAATTCATTAAATGACTCCAAAAGTGTCAACTAATCTTAGATTCGTAATCTACACATTAAAATTTGCCAATGTGTAAATTCTTGTCTAATTTGGAAAATATTAAATGTTCCAATGTGTTTAGGAGAGATAAAGTGTAAATAAACTCTAAAACATTAAATAATGTGTTAAATAATCCCTAAAGGATAATATTGAGTGGCCAATTAGTGTTCCATATGTTTTAGTTTTGCTTGAGGGTGAAGTTTCACATTAATTGGTGGATTCTAGATGTCTCTAATACAATAAGAACGAGAAAATATGAATTACTTTAAAAGAATAAAGTAAACTATCTAGAGTCTTCAAAAGAGAAAAATAATGCCATATTCGTATTCTACATGTTCAAATTAGGTTAGGTGTCAATTTTCATTAAATTTAGAGTTCATTTGCATCCTCAATTGAGGAGAGAAAAAAGTGATTCGAGTTCGAATATGACTTGGAATGTATTTAATGTGTCACATGGTCATTTTTATTTTTGATTTTTCATGTGTGATTTAAGCCATTGATCAATGATCAGACAATCCTGAGATTGTCATCTAGCTCACACTGAAATAGGAAACAGGCGCCAGGTTGCTTGGTTTTTGGATTTAAATTTTCTCTCTCATTCTTTATTTATTTTTTGAGATTTTTGTTGCTTTGAATTTGTGGGAAGATTCCACATACTACACTACCTTATTTGAGGTCTACGTTCATGATTTTAGGAAATGCCCAAATCTCCTCTTTTGCTTCTCGAAGGCTCTAACTCTATAAACCCTAACATCCAACCACACAAATAAATACCCCTACTCCCTTGATCCTTGGGCACTTTGCAATCTTTTGGTCATTTCAATTTCACCCAAGCCTCTCCCCTTTGTTGTTGTGATCTCACAGTGTGTAGCCTACCGATAGCGGGTTGTGCTTTCTTTTTGGTCCACTTCTATTCAATTTCTCCCTAGGTATGTTTTCTAGACACTCGATCTTCATATCGGTGATCTCAAATCAATGCTTAATGGTTCTTTTGTGATTCACCCAAATCCCATGCAAGAGAGTAGTAACTACTTTCCATCCATGACATTGGGAGAGAGGGAAAGAATCCCACAGGTCAAATTTCTGCTGATGCCCTCCTCATTTCTTGTTTCGGTGTGCTTTCTTGCTAAGGACAATATAGTCATTTAGCCCTCATTTTCTTTCCTATGGAGCCAACCTTGTAGGCCACTAACTTGGCGGGTTGGTAGCCGCTGATTGGGTGAATTCATGTAAAGAAGTGAAATAAATCAACCTCTCTACTAATAACAATGGTAAACAAAACTCAATTTGGATAGCAGCGGAAGATAAAATTGACTATATTCAATTTCAAATAAAGTGTACATAAAAATTCTCCCAATATGGGTGTACATGCTTTATACAAAAAGTGGAACTAAGTAGAGGGAAGTCTAGACTACTCCACTTTTGTCTCCAAGCAATATATCCATCAGCTAGTCCATGTCAACGCTAAGATCTTCATGCCTTATCCATCACCTTGCTCCACATCTGGGTGGTTGGGAAAGCACCCAACAAAAGGAAAGGAAAAATAAAAGTATGTGTCACAAAGCTATTCTAATATAACAAGATGAGCAAAACATGTAAAATAGGCTAGGGTTCATCATAAGATGAAGACAATCAAGAGAATGAGGCCATATAAAAAAGAATATTTCAATAGATGCTTGCCATAAATAAAGTAAAATAACAACATTGCATGTATGATTAATATTGACTATCTTAACTATGTAGGGTTGAGGCACCTACCGTACCTTCAACCAAAAGGGTGAGGGGAGAGTATCACATTCCCAATCACCTACACATATTTCATGTGTGGGGGAGAATAACACGTTCCCCAGGGGAGAAATAACACATTCCCCAACTATGGGTGGTTGTACATACAAGTACCACTACACTAGTTAATTAGTCTAATAAAATCAACATGCTAGAAAAAGAGTTATGGCAAGATTAATCAAAGGATTTATACAATATGGCAGTGGGGTATAAAAACCCAAAAAAGATAGTTCTATAACTGACTTTGAGGCATAAACAAATTAAGTTTCAAGAATCATGAATTAGATCAAATTAAGCCTCATTAGGGAACATGGGTAATGGTATAATAAATTTCCCAACTGAAGGGGGTAGATGCACATACATAAATAGGAATTGCACATACATAAATAGGAATTGCACATACCTTAGCCTCATGTGTTCTAGAACCCTCTTTCCAACCCTTCACACGAAATCAGAATCCACTTTCCCTAATTCATCATTAGATCTATGAATTAGAATTATATATACTCATTAAAGATTGAAAACCCTAATATTACTAACTTTTTGTGAAAACCATCGAATTAGACTCCTAAAACCTCACCATCATCTTAGTTAGGGTTTTCTGATCAAGATAACATATAATATTTTATATTTTAAAGATATGGACTTTTAGGGTTATTTTTGGTGATTTTTAGTTAATTAAATCACTCTAAAAACACTTTTTCGTAAACATCAGAATCAAACTTTGCAATTATTTTTTTTAGATATATCTCGTTCTCCCGATTTCAAACCATATTTTATTTTTAAATTTAGACAACCGAGTAAGAAGATATGATTTTTCTAAAATTAGCCAATCAAAGAACGACACATCATCAAATCCATTGCAAGAGAGACAAAGAGAGAGAGGGAGAGGGGTAAAAACGTAAAAAGCCACCCAACCCTTCTTCAACCTCCAGCAGACCACACACCTACGACTTCTTGGAGAAGATTTTGGGTATTTTTGCAATTCAAGACCAAACTCAAAATCGAAAGATGCATATGAAAGCTAAAGCAAAGAAGAACTCAACCGTACCTTTAATTTAGATGAAGATTGTGTGTACATGGAGCAGCAAGGGCCGCAAGGTCAAAGACTTCGGCTGCTCGGTGAGGGTCAAAACAGAGACGAAAATCGAAATTGAGAAGATATGCGAGTTGCACAAGTGTCGACACACGTAGGGGTAGAGGTATATATATATATATATATATATATATATATATATATATATATATATATATATATATATATATATATATATATATATGAGGTTAGCGTATAAGTCAAATCTGACGTGGCCGTGAGATGCATAAGGAAGGAAAGTTGGGCGTTTGCAAAATACCCGACCATAGGTCGTGATTTATGAACCAAAAGATGCGGAATCATCACACGATCATGCCGAAAGAAAAATCGAGAGAAATGATTAATCGTGGTTCGGGATATCCGTGAAGCAATAATAGTGGTTTGTGCACGTACTGTTCACGTGAACATTACTCCTACGCAAGGTAGGAGATAAAATCTCCACCATTAAGATTTGATCAAACAGCTCACAATATGCATGCATAAATCATTTGCCAAAATGAATTAGGACTACAGTTCTCATTTAATCATTTAACTTTTTCTCTTTTCCTATTTGAGGGTGCAAACGAACTCCAAAATCAACCAAACTTTACATCTTGACTGATTTTGATGTGTACAATCGGAATCTGAAATTATTTGTACCTTTTGGGGACTTTTATTGTGTCAAATAAATTAATTACTATTTTCTCTTTCCTCCTTTATTAATGACATTAGGATTATCTAAAAATTACAAAACTTCACCCTTAACTCATATTAAATATGTTGGATACGAATTTAGTAGTATTTCCATTTGTTGATGTTGTTTAATATTTTAATTAATGATTTTAATATTTTATACACTTTCTCTCTCCTTAATTTATCTTCTCAACAAATATTTTCCAAATTGATTCAAAATTCATCCAAAGGTCTATTTTAACATGAAAAACACGAATTTGACATTAATATAGTTTTTTGAAGACTTTTATTATTTTATTTAATTCATTTAAATTTTATCACTTATTTAACCTTTTAATTTATTAGAGGTATCTAGAAACTTCCTAAAAATATGAAACTTGGTATAAAAGTAATAATAAACGTTAGGAACACGTTTTTGAGATTAATTAATTTTATCAACATATATTTAATAATTTTGGTCTTTAAGTCAATTTTCTCTCCTAAATATCATAAAATATTAAACATTGACCAAATTAAATATAAATTCACACATAGACTCATTTGGACATATAGATTACGAATTTGGATTTAATTTTCCAATTTGAGGACATTAAATATTTTATCTCTCTTTCTTGGCTTATTTCCCATTATCTTGTATTAAAGACATTATATATTTATTTATTATCCAAATTAGATGATACTTGGCCATTAAGCAACTTTTAAGTCAAGAAAACGAAATTGATATATTTATTATCCAAATTATCTTCTTGGGTTTCTATTTAGGATTTTTGGAACAATATATTCCTCATTATCTTCTTTTATCCAAAATATTCCATATTATCTCCAACTATTGCATTTATCATGTCCTTTATTTATATTTCGAGATTTTCCTTCTTTTTCATATTCTAAAAAGCACTAGAAAGTTCTATGAAGAAATATTTTATTATCTTTATTATTTAAGTGGACATTTTACATATTAAACCCATTTCTAATCTTTCACTGAGGTATTTGTGCATAAACCCAAATATTGAAAGAAAAGGTGAACAAATGTTCATTAAACCATCATATTGTCCACAAATTAAACAGAAAGGCCAAAGAGGATAGAAATGAGAGGAAAAGATGGGAAAGAGGACCAAAAAGGAAAAAAGTCTTGAATTCAGTATGTTACAATTCATCTGGTCGGTCCCGCTCTCTCTCCCTCTCTCAAGTTTTATTTTCATTTCTTATTTGGAATTTTTGAATTTCTTGATTGGTCAAAATTCTAAAATTCGTATCTTTTAATCTATTTGTCCAAAAATTAAGTAAAACTATTTTTTGAATCGAAAAATGTGATACTTTGAAAAAATATTTTGAGAGTCTAATTTCTATGGTTTTGATGGTTGATTTTGAGAATCTAATAAATCATATAAAATCCCTAAAAATTGTAGCTTTGTCATATAAACTCCAAATTTGAACAAATATATGTGTTTTCTTGATCTGAAAACATAAGAAATCATTTGGTCTAGGTTTTATGATCAAAATATGAGGTTTTCCAAAAAGGTCTAAACTTAGGGTTTCATTATACATTTTACATTATAAAACCATAATTAAATTAGGCAAAGAAGATCTTGGAATTAACTAAGTTGGTGAAAAGTGTTAACTTGGACTCTTAGTTGAGGTATGTGCATCTTACCCCTTAAGTAGGGATATTTGTTATCCAAACCCTAATTTCCCGATGAGGCATGGACTAAAACCTTTAATCCTATTATTGCTCTTTTTGGTGCAATTATTTCATTACTTGCTTGGGTTTTGACCCACATGCCATATCTCTATTATTTGATATTACATCTTGCCTTGACATATTTTTTCTTTTAACATGATGATTTGGTTGACTTGTTAGCTAATGTAGTGTACCTATGTACAACCACCCATAGATTGGGCATGTGTTATTTCACCCAGGGGAATGTGTATATTCTCCATACTTTTATATATATTTTGTAGGTGACTGGGAATGTGTTAATTCTACCCTCATCTACTGGTTGAGGTTTGGTAGGTGCCTCATCCCTACTTAGTTAATGTAGTCATACTATTAATCATGCATGTTGCTTTATTATTATCTATTATGGAAATATTCTTATTTAATATGTGCCTCATACTTTTGACCCTTCTTATTCTTGGTCAATCTATACCCTTTATTTTCCTTATTATACTTTTTGTTATTATTCCTTATTTGACACATACCTTGTTTTCCTTCTCTTTTTGGGCGATCCCAACCACCTAGGCCTAGTACAAGGGGTGGAACAAGATCAAAGAGAACCAACCTAGGAGTAGATTCAGGAGACTTTGCTGAGATATCTAGGTCTCTACTACTAGATCCTGTAGTTTCCTTTCTAGTTTATGTTTCATGAAACTCATGTAGTGAACTGAGTTCAAAGCAATGTAATAACTTAATTTTCTTTCTACTGCCACTATTGACATTTTTGTATCTAGCTCATACTTATCTAAATGGAATTATTATGCATGCATCCTTCATAATCTAAGTTTTTGAAAAATAGATGGATATTGTGTATTTTCCATTAAATTTCAATAAGGGGTGATCTCGCCTCCTTACATGGGATCTTTATGCCAATGCACCAATGTCTTATGGTATTTTTTTTCTAGATCAAAAGAAAAATATTTAAAATGTAACTACCAAAAGACTAAAACTCAAAAACTTAAACAAAACATATCTTTAGCATTTTCTTCTAGGGAACATATACGAGAATTGCATATCTAGACTCCATAAAGATGATTATCTGGACTCTTTTGATTTTGAATCAATAGAGACATGTGAATCTTGTTTATTGGGAAATATGACCAAGACTCCTTTTCACTGGTCACAATGAGAGGGCTAGTGATCTATTAGGACTCATACATACTGATGTATGCAGCCATTTTAGAACAACTACTAGAGGTAGGTATCAATACTTCATTACCTTCACTGATGACTTTAGTAGGTATGGTTATGTTTAATTGATGAAACAAAAGTGAGAAACCCTTCAAAAGTTTAAGGATTTCATGAATAAAGTATAGAACCAACTTGGAAAAAGTATTAAGGTACTTCATTCTGATCAAGGTGGAGAATACTTAAGCCAAGAGTTTGAGGATCTTCTGTGAGACTGTGGTATTGTATCACAATAGACTCCACCTAGAATGAGATATAAATCTGATAAATGTTATTTTGTTGGATATCATATGGAAGCCAAAGGATATTAATGTTGTTCCCTATCTGACAACAAAGTGTTTGTTGCCAGAGATGCTACATTCCTAGAAAAGGAATTTATTTCCAAAGAAATCAATGGGAGGAAAGTAAAACAAAAAGAGGTTTGATATCAACAAGAAAACATTGAACCAATATATTTAAAAGAGGAACACGGAGAATTACAAGTCATTGTAGAATATCAAATTCCTCAAGTAACACAGGAACCTTATAGACCTATTTGGACAAGCCTTGAACTTGAAAGATTTGGATGTCTTGTCACTCAGGAAGGCGGTGAGTAGTTCATAGATGATGAGCCAACAACCTATATAGAAGATACCAAGGGACTAGAGTTTAAGAAATGGCTTGACATCATGAGATTTGAGATAGAATCCATGTATACCAACAAGGTATGGACCTTGGTGGATCCACTTGAAGAGGTAAAACCCATAGGGTACAAATGGGCCTTCAATAAGAAGACTGACATGGATGGTGAAGTACAAACCTATAAGTGTAGATTGGTTGCAAAGGGTTTCAGACAAGTTTAAGGTATTGACTATGGCTAAAGCTTTTCTCTAGTTGCAATGCTTAAGTCCATCAAAATCATGCTTTCCATTACAACTTATCATGACTATGATAATTTGGCAGATGGATGATAAAACCACATTCCTTAACAATAATATTCTTGAGGATGTGTACATGACACAACGCGAGGGTTTTACAACTAAAAATGATGCAAATAAAGTATGAAAGATACAAAGGTCAATCCAAAGATTGAAGAAGGCATCTTAGAGCTAGAATCTTCAATTTGACGAAACAATCAAAGAGTTTGGCTTCAGTCAAAATGAAGATGAGCCTTGTGTGTATAAGTAGTTAGTGGGGGCATGATAGTATTCCTCATATTATATGTAGATGACATACCTTTAGTGGGGAATGACATCCCTATATAGTTGGCAAAGACTTGGATTATAAATACATTCTCTACGAAGGACTTAGGTGAAGAATCCTATATCTTAGGAATCAAGATCTAGAAGGCTTCTTGGACTAAGTTAGAGCACATACATTGACAAAGGGTTGAAGAGGATCAACATGGAGGACCCAAAGAGAGGAAACTTGACCATGTCTCATGGGGTTTCCATCTTTAGAGATCAATGCCCAAGTTCTTGTGAAGAAAGGGAACACATGGGTAGGACTCCATATGCATATGCAATTGGATCCATCATGTACATAATGTGATGTACTCGTCTTGATGTGTTATATGCCTTGAGTATGATGATCAAATATAAGTCAGATCTAGGTGATTCTCATTGGAGAACCATGAAAAACATCCTTAATTACTAGAGAAGAACTAAGGATCAGTTCCTTGTCTATGGCAGAGAGAGAGAGAGAGAGTTGGCGGTAAAGGGTCACACTAATGCAAGCTTCCAAACTGACAAAGATGATTACTGATCACAATTAGGATATGTGTTTTGCCTCAGCAATGGAGCTTTGATATGGAAGAATTCCAAGTAAGAGACAACTGCAGATTCTACAATAGAGACTGAGTATATTGTTGCATCAACTACAACAAAGGAGGTTGTTTGGATCAAGAAGTTCGTTTCAAAACTTGGGGTAGTTCCAAGCATCAACGATGCAATTGAGTTGTATAGTAACAACAATGGATCTATTGCACAAGCTAAGGAACCCAGATCACATCAGCATTCCAAGCATATATAAAGGCACTTCCATCTCATATGAGAGATTGTACAACTAGAGATGTGAAGATCTGTAGAGTACCAACAGAGTACAATGTAGCTGATGCACTTTCACAGAAGTAGCATGATGGTCATGTTAGATCACTTGGGATTAAATTCATTCTCCAAGTGCAAGTGGGAGTCTGTTGGTATGTATGCCAAGAGAGGCAATCATATGATGATTGTAATGGCATAACTTGTAAATGATTTGATTAATAATAAAGGCAATATTCCAACTTATTCTGTCTTATTCAGTTATGAATGATGTAACATAATAAATGTCTAAATAATGATATTACTCAATTATGTATGTCTATGGATCGATGACCTAAATAATGAGATCATACAGATGCCAAGAGTATTTACATTCTTGTTATGTCCCTAGTCAGATGTTGTTGTGGAAGGCTAATAGACAACAACAACACATAAGACTAGAGTTTGTGTTAGTTGATGATAGAATCTCATCAGTCATGATATGTGATATCAAACCAAACATATAGATTCTTGTTAGAGAATAGTGTATCAGATAGACTCACCATGAGAGTGACACATGGAAACCATTACATGGTAGTCAGAGTCATCACTCATAGTGTTGGTGGTGATTGTGACTCTTAGACCTAAAATTGATACACTCATCACATGTCATTCAGTGTACTTTAACATCATCCACCATGACCTTGAATAAGGGTTACCATAAAGGTGACGATTGGATGCACTGTGACACAGGGTATGACTGTGAGAGATGTAGATGGGAATTGTCCCTCCTACAGGAGTATGATATCCTGTCCACTTGATCAATGAGACTGAGAAATGCATGGCCATGCACATGCAACTCAATATGTGATATTGAGCTTACATATATCTCAGACAGTCTGCTCTAGTTCAAGTAACAAAGATTGAATGTTGAAGAGGATGACTATTCCATACCTCAAGTTTAATCTCAATATCAGTGACAAAGGAACTATACAAACACTGTAACACCAATAATAGATTGTAGGTTGAAGTTGTTTTCCGACTTTCCATTTACTTGGGTAGCAATGATGTGTTGCTAGATACTGCTCTTTGCTTGTGATGTCATAAACTAGTTATGGACATTCACTGCCAACATAAATTGGAACCCATAGGTCTACACACATAGGATACACTTAGAACAAGAGTCTATTCATAAATGGTGTTTAACATGATTATTAAAGTGTTTAGATATTCAATTAAAACAACAATTGAATGATTGAAATCTGAACCAACCAGTTCAAGTGTTGAACTGACCGATTGGATTGTTAGGTTGATTGAAAATTGCATTGGCTGAATTATGGATGAACTAGGGAATGAACCAACCATTTCACTTAGTGAACCGATCAACTCAAGGTTGTCAAATGACCGGTTCATGTAATGAACCACCCGATTCATGGATCAACTCGATTGAACCAAGGATTAGTCCTGACATCATGTTGTGCATTAATCATATTAAAATTTCCAATACAATTATGATTGGGAAACATGATGAAACAATCGGTTCAAGGGTTGAACCGATCGGCTTGCATTCCATATGATTCGTTCACAATGATCCAATCATTTTTTGGCTCGTAGATTGTGATTTTTTTTGAAATTCCAGTCCCTTCTATTCCTACATGGATTGGGAACCCCAACACTAACCATCCCATAAATAGAGGGGTATTGGGAGCTTCCTAGAGACACAAATCAATTGCCTTTGACAATTGTTGCCTTCTTTGGTTGTGGTAGCTGAGAGAACCCAAGAAAGTCATATCGGATAAAGGGAGGGATAGAAAGGGAGAACAATTGTGGAGAGCAAATTGGTACTAGTATGCCAACATTGAGGGTCAACTCCTTCCTATCTGTTATTCTAGAATGACAGGAGTTCCCAGTGGTCCTTGTGGACTACTCTAGAGGTGAGGAGATTTTACTCCTAGGAGGACAACTTCAAGCTTTTGTCTGTGGTGATCAACCAAGAGCTGCTGCAGACACTATTCGAGTGCAATTTGAAGAAAGGCACACAAGACAACGAGGAGATTGTTGCTAGACTTGCTCCAGGACCAAGTATATCCTCAAAACCGTCCTTCTCATTGCATAGTTGTTGACACAATCTATTGTTATAAGGGGAATATAATAATTAGATTTTGTTTTCGTTGCCTATTTTTTCGCCATATGTCCATACGGTAGAGGCAACAATAGAGCCAATGACCCATTTGGTTTTATCATAAGGTGTCAATGAAGCTAAAAAAGAGTCACCATCTAAGCATGGAGCTGAAGTTGGAGTATGGAGTCATTCTTGTAAAAACTTTTCAAATTCAGCTCGGACCGAATTCATAAAAGTAGCAGAGGGTTGGGCCGGTTCATCCTCATTGTAGTCCGTAGAAGCTTGATTGGCCCATGTGTTGGGATAGATATGTTTCGCCAAACATAGATCCTCATTGTGATTGTGCAGTCAATGTCGGGCGATACTCATGTCGCCCAACACGAGTCATAGTTTTTGTAAAACAAACTAAGCGATAGAGTCATTGTCACGATCTCGTGGCTTTTGCCCGATATAAATGTCTGTGTTGCTGTGTCGCGCGACACAGACTAAAGACCGATTAAAAACAATGCGGTGAAGATAACCGAAATGCTTATCGCACGACAAGTAGAAACTCGATACGCGTCAAAGGGTTCTGCCTGACATGGGCTAGGACACGATAAGGTAGTGCATGACACAGTTTTTCCGATACGGTCCGCACGATACAAGCAATACAAGTTACACGATAAGGCACCTCAGGTTTTACCTGTATTGGGCAAGAATATATTCGACGCGACACGAAGGTCGGTAGATGAAGGTCGATATGGGAGAAATAATAGTGAAGAGAATGCATGATATGGGAGTAAAAAGCAGGTAAATCGACAACTCGACATGGTTAAACTTGAGTTACTATATATAGCCGACCGTGAGTGGGGTAAAATGAGTAAAATCTAGGACACTTGTCGCGTCTGCACAAAAATCATCTTCTAAAGAACAGTAAAACCTATCTAATCTATCACATCGCAAAGATTTCAAGAAGGCTTTACATCGCGCGGTACATGTATCGGGTGACAAAGGTGTGTCGGCCAATATGCATCGCCCGATGTACTTCTTATGCACCATGCCTCTACGCGATACTTGCGTTGCCCGATGCGTGATGTGCTAGGTGACACGCCTGCTCTATATGTCTATCGATCTTTTAACATGTCCGGGCGCACTGGGCGACATGGTCTGGGTGATTGGGTAGCCCGATGCACTTATCGCGTGACAAGGCTAGGCGCATTTCTCGCCCGACATGCCATTTCAAAATGTGCAAAACTAAAACCCAGGGTGTCGCCCGATACTATTCAAGGTGTTTTTGGGTGATACAATTATCACATAAGCTGTCACACAAAGCAACAAAGAAAGGCAACATGTACGCCCGACATGCCCACAAAAGGGGTTAAAGCTAAAGCAGAAACAAGGATAGAAAAACTAAAGATCATAAGGCACTTGATGGTCTCACGAAGGCTTCATCTTCATAGAATCTCTTCACTCTATGTCTATTGACTGGAAATACTTTTTTGGGATCATCTTTATCATAAAGCTCCATCATCCCAGACAGATATATCTTTGCTACTATGAATGGTCTGAACCACCTGGTCTACAATTTTCCTGGAAAAAGGTGAATAGAAGATTTAAATAACAAAACCTTATCACCTTCGTTGACATCCTTCTCTCTCAGAAGGGAATCATGCCAGACTTTGGTTCTCATCTTGTATATCCTCACATTTTCATAGGCATGAATCCTCATCTCTTTAAGTTCTTGGAGCTGAAGAAGCTTTTTCTTTCCGGCTAGCATTGGGTCCATGTTGAGATGTTTGATGGCCCAATATGCCTTATGCCTCAACTCAAAGGGCAGGTGGCAAGCTTTCCCATATGTCAAGTGGTATGGTGTGCTACCCAATGACGTCTTGTAAGCAGTTCTGTATGCCGAGAGAGCATCATCTAAGTTGGTGGACCAGTCCTTGTGAGACTTGCCAATTGTTTTCAATAAGATCTGCTTGATCTTTCGATTGAAAACTTCAACCTGTCCCAAAATATGTGGGTGGTATGGCGTGGAGACTTTGTGACAAACATTGTATCTACGCAATAGCGATTCAAACTGCCTTTTTGCAAAGTGAGATCCACCATCACTGATGACGGTTCTTGGCACCCCAAACCTTGGAAAGATTACCTTAGTAAAGAGCTTTATCACTGCTTTGGCATCACGTGGTGCTGGGTATAGCTTCCACCTATTTAGATACGTAATCAACTGCAACAAGGATGTATTTGAAACCATAGGAGGAGGGGAAGGGTCCCATATAATCTATACCCCACACATCGAAGATTTCAACCTCGATCCAGTCCGACAACGACATCTCATTTCGACGAGAAATGTTCTCGGTTCTTTGACATTCACTACAGGACTTGACATAAGCATGAGCGTCTTTGAAGAGAGTCATCCAATAATAGCCTGACTGGAGTACTTTGATTGCGGTCCTTTCACCTCCTAGGTGCCCTCCATAGGGGGAGGAATGACACTCAAACATAATATTTGGAGCTTCATCCTCTGGTATACACCTTCTATATAACACATCAACACAACGCCTAAACAACAGAGGGTCATCCCAGTAATAGTTCTTCAAATCAGAGAAGAATTTCTTCTTCTGATTGTAGGACATTTTTGGGGGTAGTTTCTTGCAGGCTCAGTAATTGTAGAAGTCTGCATACCATGGCCCTTCGGGGTCAGCCAAGTGGGCAACATAGATAGATTCATTGGCATAACTTTCATTTATTGGAAGTGGGTGGTCATCCTCCACCCAGATCCTTGAAAGGTGGTCGGAGACCAGGTTCTCAGAACCTTTCTTATCTATTATTTCATGATCAAACTCTTATAACAGCAATGCCCAATGCAACAGCCTAGGCTTTGCGTCTTTCTTCTGCATTAAGTACTTGATGGCCCCGTGGTCGGTGTGAACTATCACCTTAGAGTACACAAGGTAGGATTGAAACTTATCAAAAGCATATAAAATCTCCAACATCTCTTTCTCAGTAGTAGTATAATTCAGTTGTGCCTCATCTAGGGTCTTACTTGCATGAAATATCATGTGGTGCTTTTAATCTTTTTTCTGACCAAGGACTATGCCTATGGTAAAGTCATTGGCATCATACATGAGCTCAAAAGGAAGATTTGAGTTGGAGAAATGGAGAATGGGTGCATATACCAAAGCGTCCTTCAGAGTGGAGAACGCCTTCATGCACTCATCCATGGAATCAAATTTCACATATTTCATTAACAGATTGGAAAGGGGCTTTGCGATCTTCGAAAAGTCTTTGATGAACCGCCGATAGTAACTGGCATGACCTAAGAAACTTCAGATACTAGTAACATATGTGGGAGGAGGAAGCTTGGCTATCGCCTCCACCTTGGATCGTTTGACTTCGATACCTTTCCTAGACACCTTGTGTCCTAGGACTATTCCTTCTTGCACCATGAAGTGGCACTTTTCCCAATTTAGGGTAATACTTTGCTCTTCACATATCTTCATTACCAGAGATAGGTTATTAAGGCAATCATAGAAGGAGCTGTCGTAAACACTAAAGTCATCCATAAAGACCTCCATTTTATCCTCTAGAAAATTGGTGAAGATGGCATTCATGCATCGCTGAAAGGTGGCGGGTGCATTACAAAGCCCAAAGGGCACTCTTGTGAAAGAAAAAGTTTCGTAGATGCATGTAAAGGTGGTCTTTTCCTGATTGTCAGGGTAAATAGGGATCTGATAGAACCCTGAATACCCATCCAACCAGAAAAAGTAGGAATGATGGGCCAGGCACTCCCATATCTGATTAATGAATGGGAGGGGGAAATGGTCCTTGCGGGTGGCTGTGTTGAGCTTTCGGTAATGGATGCACATCCACCAGCCGATCACCATCTTGGTAGCGACCTCGAATCCATTATCTCCTTTAACTAACATTATACCTCCTTTCTTTGGGCGGACTTGAATGGGACTTACCCATGTGCTATCGCTGATGGCGTAGATTATTCCTACATCTCGGAGTTTCACCACTTCTTTACTAACCACTTCTCAGAGCTTCTCATTCAGTTTCCTATGGGGCTGGGCATACGACTGGGAGTCCTCTTCTAGGTAGATCCTGTGCATACACACAGAAGGACTGATCCCCCGTAGATCTCTAATTGAGTAACCTAGGGCCTCTCTCTGTATCCACAACTCCTCAAGCAAATGATCTTTTTGTCTCTCAGTCAACTCTAAGTTGATAATCATCAGATTCATCTTCTCCTCATCTAGAATAAGGTATTCCAAGCCTCTCAACAAAACTTTGAACTCGGGAGGGGTATCCTTCTCTTGTTCATTGGCGGGGTCTTTACAGAGGGCAGCGTACATAACTGTCTACACAGGGTCCTCTTCTTCAGACGAACCTTCAGCTTCCAGAAAAGCCAGCAAATCCTTGACCTCTGAATCTTCGACCTCTTGTGCCTCTCCAGATAGGGCGCGCATCAGTGGGTCCACCATGGTCTTTTCTTCCCTTACTTGATTGCATAGTTGCTGATTGCTTTCAACGAAATAAGAGGATTCAAAGAACGAAGTGGCTTCCATAAAGTCTCTGATGTTGAAGTCGATGTGATCTTGTAACAACCCCGCCTCCCGGTAACCCCCAATTAAGGGAGACCAAAAGGTCAGAGTCGTTATCCCAATTTTCCAGATCAATGATAATTACTAAATTCTACCAAAACTATACTGAAAAGCTGGAATAAAATAAAACTTTGCATACCTCTTAAAAATCTTGGATTTATAAACTTCTATCCACAATTGGGGTCTATTCTAACTAATCCTTCTTGTACTTTAATTCATATATTCACAATGCATCACTTTACTATTTGCCCTTTTCAATGTTGTACCTAAAACTCCAACAAACAAAATGGTGGTCAATATAATGAATTATACTGGTATGTGGGGGAAACAATAATCATGCAGTTAACTGTAACAACATATTGCAAGAAATTATGGTTTAGCAAGCAAACTTTACATTTTAAACATAACTACTCAATCCATACATACCCTAGCCTCTGCGCTGTCCCTATACTGGACCTGGATTTTACCTCTCATGTGGTAGATTCCAATTAACCCCCATGATCCTACCTAACAGGTAGATCAATACCTAGGGTTGAAGAGTCGCATGGAACTACCCATAGGTATCCCAATCCCTAACTCATAATATGCTAAAGAGTCACATGGCAACACCCATAGATAGCCCAATCACTGACTCATGATAACCTGATGGTCCTACCTAACAGGTAGACCATGTACTAGGTCATCCTTATTATTAGAAAAGCCACATAGGAGGACCAGGATCTGAGCTAGTCATGTACCCTTAGTTATAGTGATAGTCGTAGTCACTTTATAGTTGTATGAAATAAAAGTCATCCAAGCAGTTATATTTAGGCAACCGATAAAACATCCAGGAATCGCCGTGAAACTAAAACGATTTAATCATAAGCGTAACCACATACATGTACTGCTGATTTTTGAGATAGAACCAACCAAGTAGGTAAATCCAATCAAGCAGGCAAGTAATCAACAAGAATCCTGAAATAAACATACAATTTCCTTTTATCAAGATCTATCCAAACCAACTTGCTTCTTAGGATTTCTATTCCTTTTTAGGGTTTCTACCCCTTTTTAGGGTTTCACTTACAATTAGGGTTTTGCCTTCACTTTTAGTACCACAAACCCTAATTAGACAAAACTACTTATAAACCCTAAGTTTCTCATCCTATCTCTCCTAACATGCATAGGATCATCATTTAACAACATATTTTCATATTTTCGAATTAAATATGATCTTTTCTTCTTTTACCCTAAATTAGGGTTTCAAGATGCATTATCATTCATACTTGGTTTAAAACCATAAAACATGAAATTATTCATCTAAATTAGATTCAAATCTACCATTATCATTCAACAGGTTCTTATTACTCGAATTAACCCTTTAAGCATCATAGATTCAATCATTAATCTCAATTAGGGTTTCTAACCTAATTTTAATGCACTTATCATCAACTTAACATACTTTTGCGAATAGAAACAAAATTAGGTTCTCAAACCATTTTTATCTTGTTCCTTGTATTTTTCTAATCAACTTTCATATAATAAGTTTATTCATTAGAGCTTACTAGCAATTTCTATGAATTTTGCATGGAAAATCATTTCTTGGATTATCTGTTAATTTTAGAAAATTGTCAGCCGTCCAATCCATGGTCCATCGGACCATGTGAAATCCAATGGCCCACGATCGTGAACCTCACTTGCGATCAAACTAAGGAATTCAATGAGAATGTCCTTACCTGGTTAAAGGGATCATGAAGGCAAAGGGGTCTTTTACCCCTTGGTCTTCTTCTACCTCGGGTTGGCTCGCGAGCAGCCCAACCGGGTCAACCATGGTATTGACTCTGCGATCTTGTCCTCCCGACCGAACTGAGAAAGATCAAAAACCTCTGCCCTCCTCTGCCAGACTTGGAGAACCTCTCATTTGCTTAGATGGCGGCCGGAGCAGGTGGGGCGAGGTCAGGATGCCTCTGGTGCGGCGGCAACCTGGGTGGTGATGAAGATTAAGATCAAAGAGAAAATTGACTTGGCAAATACACTCGCAGGGTCCGGCTAAAGATTTAGGGACATCTTGTGGATTTGAAGGAGGTCTAGAATTCCATATATATACTCTCCCATGGTGGAGGGTTTAGCTCTAGGCTGGGAACTTGGTCGAATCCTCTAGAGCCCTTAAAACCCTAGGTCGGAAACTTCTCCTGAATCTAACTATGCCCTTTCCTTTCTCATTCATGCTCTGGCTTGTGAGGAATTTGAGATCAAAGATCTCATTTCCTCCTGCCACTTTCCTTCTATGATTACATCTAAATTATGCACGCACGTCGTTGGATCTTAGATCCAATTGCTGCTTTCGCGTGCCCTTTCTTTATTTTTTTGGAAAAGATAATATAAATGACATTTAATGAAATCCTACTACTTTAGGTATATTTCCAAAATTCATAACTCCCAAACCATAATTCCAAATAATCAAAATTTTAAACGAAAGTCTATAAAGATTTAATCTACTTATATTCCAAGTTTGAAGCCGAAACTCAAAAGGAATAACTCCTTTTCTTCTTAGCAAGTCAATGACTTATAAGGCATATATTATGCACTAAAACATATATTTTCTCTTTCCTCTTTTTCTATTTCCTTTATTTTGACTACTCTTTCCATTAGTAATCACATGTAATGAAATCTAATCAATTGTGGCCATCAATGCCACTTTCTAGAGATTTCTATACATTTCTCATAAATACATTGCTTATTATCCATTATCTTGTATCTTTCTCTATTATTTGGACTTTTCTTCTTTTATTCTCTTTTATATCCATTATTGGATCAACAAAACAGTAGAAATCACAAAATTCATATCAAAGGGGAGATTTGCAAAGAAACCCATTCTTTGAAGCAAAGCATACAACCTTCTCAATTCAAGTCCATACTCATAAAATTATTACATTTCAATTATGAAAACACATGTTAAACTGAGGTTGTAACATCCTTCCCCTCATATAGGAATTTTTCCCTCAAAATTCCACCAAACAAACAAGCAAACAGGATAAGACTTTCTCATATCCATCATCGACTCCCATGTGGCTTCATCCTTTCCATGATGCTTCCAAAGAACCTTTATCGTCTTATATTCTTACATCTGAGTTCTTTCTCACCTTGGTACCACATACCCTCATAGGTGACTCATGATATATTAGCCTCCCTAGAAGCTCAATAGGTTCATGGCTCAATACATGGCTCGGGTACATCACATAGTGCTCTAGATCGGACTCATGGAACACATCATACATAATATTATCCTGAAGGGTAAGGCTAAACATAAGTAACTCCACCAATCCATTTCAAATGGAACTATGTATCGGGGACTCAACTTTAGCTATAGCTCATAGGGGTCGGGTTTTCATAACACATATTCTCCCACAGTGAACTGCATGTCAGACTGCTTTGCATCAGCTCACGACTCATGTCTCCCCTGGGCTTTATCAGCCATCGTATGATCAACGCGTCTTCATCTGCTCACACTGTGGTCTCTCTAACCTTCACAAGGTCTATTCACGGACATCATCTGAATGAAGTGGTAACTAACATAGCCTCCCTTACATAGCTTCTTACACCCTGATACTAGCTATGGTGGCCATCATCACAAGCAAACTCTCTTAGGGCATGAACTCCTCACATGTATCACCCAAATGAGCACACACGCTCTCATCAGACCCTCTAGTCTGGATCATACTCTTTTGACTATCTATCAGTCATGGGTGATAAGCTGTGCTGAACTTCAAGCTGGCATCGAGTTCTTCATGTACCTACTTCCATCATATGGAAGTGATCTTGAGGTCACGCTCCAGATATTGAACTCGACCACAGTGTAGATGAACTATCTCTTCCTCATATATAGTTCAACCAGATCTGTCATACTGACAGTGCTCTCCTTCTTAGGAAAGGGATTAGGTCAACTTGGTAAGGTGATCTACCGTACCCATATTGCATCATCACCTCCCTTGGTCCATAGGAGACCATCCACAATGTCTACGGTAAACTACTCTCTTTCCCTTCCGTAGCAACTTACTGGGTTATTGGTGTTCGACCTTCACTCACTGGCATGCATGGCGACAAGCCACATGAAACTCTATCTACTTCTTTATCTCAAGTATTCAAAGAACTACTTCAAACCTTAATCATCGTAGTAGTACCATGATGCAGGGTGTACTTAATATCACGAGCTCTTGCATGTCATGATTCCTCAGGATTGACTCCTCATAAACCCTAAAACACTCTAGTCGTGGGTTCCATCACCTTCCTTTCCAGAGAGGTGTATCTGAGGTACTTACAACCATCCTTCTATCTCATCAAGATCTAAGCTGGAAAACTGAGCAACCACCTCGACCAACATGTCTGATTGTATCTGGGTGTTAGCCATACATGGTCTCATCTTCTAACAAACTTAGGGTTTGCCTAACATCCTCTCTTAAACAAGATAGATATACACCTGAGTTGTACCTCGATGAAGGGTATCAGTTACCACATAAGCTTCCTTATCGGTGATGACATAAGCTTTCATATACTCCACTCATCATCCACATCTTAGATTTAGGTCTAATCGAGTCAAGAAAACTCTGAGCTCATCATCTTGGTTATCAAACTCAAACTTATATAACTCATAAATTCCATAGTGCTCTTGATAGGAATGTCCTCATATGATGACTACCTTAGTTCTCTTTGTGTTTGCAAACCATCTATACAAAGGCATGATACTTCCTCAATCCTCAAACATCATAGTAATGTTTCAACTCACATCATCTTTATCCTTAGTGTATGGCATGCATATTACCCTATCTATCACCCCCATAATGAGAGGAAATAAGCATTTGGATGCAGTCCAAATACAAAGTTCATCCTGTTCCAAGAGTAGAGATGGTGCATCATACATTGCCAGTACACTTTTCCAATCCAAGTTGAAATGTACATCACATGTCTCCACAACATGAACATCTCGATTATGGGTCTACATCCATGGGAATACTTTTCCCATCACCTTTTTATCTTAACATATCTCTTTTATGTGCAATCCTTAGTCGTTACCTCAAGGTCTCTAGGGTGCTGGCACTTTTGGAGTGATTTGACCCTTATGCATCTAGGAAGTGCCTATCACCTTTACCCCTTAGGCCCCATGAACTCATGAAGGTGGCCAACATCCTAACCCATGGTCCTTGGGCAAAGGTAGTTGTTACCTCCCGACCCTATGGTCTCATGCATCCAGGGAACAGACAACTCCTACTTCCATTGGTCTTATCCCTTCATGACCTTAGTATTGACTTAGGAATCCATCATAGCACATCACATTATTAAATCTTTACCCAAAACTTCATCATCTCTCTAGGCACTCATGGTCAAACTTACATCCTTTCATAGGGATCATGGCGACCTACCTAACTTGGTCAGGCCCCATAAGGTTACCTCCATGGCAACATATCTTCATGCCCCTTAGAGATGGTTACATAAGGGTCTATAGATTCATGCTCACACCATGTTCTCTCCACTTAGTTCATCAAGATCCTATGAGAGACCTCTTTAGGTTACTTCAAACCTACACAAAGTTGATACTCACCCTACAGAAGGGTCCCTCCCCAGGATGGGAGAAAACTATCTCTTGAGAGCAAGAAAGGTCACAAACATCCTTACGTCCAGGGTTTACACCATCATGAGCATGCTTAGCCCTATCAAGTTACTAAGGCACGTAGCTAACAAGAAGACCACTTACTAAACCATGCTAGGTCTCTGTGGTAGGTCATACTCATTTCTATTCCTCCACATTGGACCAACATCATACATGCATATGTCATCAGCCTCTGTGTGTGGGGTTCAACAAACATATACCTTAGTCCAAGGGGTTTCCTTTTCCTCTAAATCTGAGGGGTGCCAAGCCCAAAACTATAGGAACTCACCCATCTTCGTGAGCATTAGGCGCACCCGGAACTACTACTTCCCATCTTAGGTTAAGGAACCCGAGGTTCTCTTCTTATGCATTATCTGTCTGACTGCATGCTCAACTTTTCAACCACAAACCAAATAGGTACAAGGTATGTCATACACTTCCTACTATTCTTCCATGTGAACAACACCTGAGAGTCCTACTCTAGGACAACCAACTTGGTACGAGACCTCATAACTTGTTACCATACCTCCCAAGGGTCTAAGGAACTCTCCTTTCTATACCTATAAGGTAAGGTAAGCACCTACAACTTCTGTACATCGGTTCAAGAAACCTCTTCCTTTTTTAAGGTTTTGTTCCTCTAAAGGCAACCAAAATACCACAAACCTACAAGTATCATGCAAAAGGCAACCACCACCATCCACTTAGGTCATCCATTCTAGGTCATAACATACTCAACTTCTCATGGTCCCTCATGTCTAAGCTTCCAACCTTCTTTCTTGGGTTTTGCTCTCTCTCTAGAGCTAACCCTACAACCAACCTTACCACTAGAGGTTCTCTCCCTAAGAAGGTGGATCAAGATCTTAAGGATACATGCATACACCTACCTGGGTGAAATGTATGATCCAGACATTTGTTTGATCAAGGTTATCCAAAGCTCTGCATGCTCATCTCATAAGCTATCCAGCATGCCCTACTGGCCTAGGTCTCAACCTACTGCCAGCACTGCTGACATGCTCTCCTACATAGGTTCATACCATTCAATGCTCATATATGCCCATAAGGGTTTCTATATGATCACCACTATCCTTTTCAACGAAGGAGCTATCCTTCACCCTAACAGGCACGACCCTTCCAAGGTTGGATTGCCAAAAGGCACTAGGTCAACCAACCTCACATAGATCATGATTCTCATAGGTACTCAAAACCAATATGCATGTCAACTCATGTACATACATGCATGGTCAGCTATGATATCCAACTCATCTTGTCATCCCTCTTTCTAGCAACCCTTTAGGGTTAGGGTTAACATCATCCTTATAGGATGTGTCAGGTCTCTGCCTCTTCTTAGAGACCTCTTCCCCCAAGGCTAACTCTCTCCTCGTCCTCCTACAAGATGGTCTATCCTCAGATCTCTCCTGAGGTCATGACCATGCCACCTAAGAATGTAGCTTATCTTTACTTTACGCTTAAACTATTAAACATATGTCCATGACATCTTGTTTACATGCTTTTCATTATTTGGTGGAGTATTCCTTAATCCTTTTACTCTTATCCCAATCACAAGAGGGGTGTGGAGAGAGAAAAACCCTAAACCTTAGAACCTTACTTGAATTAGGGTTGAGAAGGGACGAAATAGATGAGAGAGTCCTAAAGGTATCTTATTTCAAGTCAGAACCTAAGACATTGGTCAGGCAGTCACACTGCATCCGGGAGTCCTCGTGATCGACTATAGGGGAGGAGGAAAATATTTCCATCCCTCGAATCGTGATCCTTTTCTAGACACCTCTGTCTTTCAGAAAATCCTCTAATAACTCCCTCAGTTCTACAAAGTTTGTAAATTTAATAATTATTAAGGATTAAATGAGGAACCAATGCTCTGATACCAAATGTAATGACCCACCTCTCGATAACCCCCAATTAAGGGAGACCAAAAGGTCAAAGTTGTTATCCAAATTTTTTGGATCAATGGTTCGACAAATAATTAATAATAATTACTAAATTCTACCAAAAGTATACTGAAAAGCTAGAATAAAATAAAACTTTGCATACCTCTTTAAAATCTTGGATTTCTAAACTTCTATCCACAACTAGGGTCTATTATAACTAATCCTCCTTGTACTTTAATTCATATATTCACAATGTATCACTTTACTGTTTGCCCTTTTCATTGTACCTAAAATGCCGACAAATAAAACGGCGGTCAGTATAACGAATTATACTGGTATGTGGGGGGAACAATAATCGTGCAGTTAACTGTAACAACATATTGCAAGCAATTATGGTTTAGCAAGCAAACTTTACATTTTAAACATAACCACTCAATCCTTACATACCCTAGCCTCTTCATTGTCCCTTCAGTGGACCTGGATACTACCTCTCATATGGTAGATCCCAATTAACCCCCATGATCCTACCTAACAGGTAGATCAATACCTAGGGTTGAAGAGTCGCATGGAACTACCCATAGGTAGTCCAATCCCTAACTCATAGTATGCTAAAGAGTCACATAACACTACCCATAGATAGCCCAATCACTGACTCGTGATAACCTGATGGTCCTACCTAACAGGTAGACCATGTATTAGGTCATCCATATTATTAGCAAAGCCACAGAGGAGGACCAAGATTTGAGCTAGTCATGTACCCTTATTTATAGTGATAGTCATAGTCACTTTGTAGTTGCATGAAATAAAAGTCATCCAAGTAGTTACATTCAGGCAACCGATAAAACATCCAAGAATCGTCGTGAAACTAAAGCGATTTAATCATAAGTGTAACCACATACATGTACTGCTAATTTTTGAGATAGAACCAACCAAGTAGGGAATTCCAATCAAGCAAGAAAGTACTCAACAAGAATCCTGAAATAAACATACAATTTCCTTTTATCAAGATATATGCAAACCAACTTGCTTCTTAGGATTTCTATTCCTTTTCAGGGTTTCTACCCCTTCTTAGGGTTTCACTTGCAATTAGGGTTTTGCCTTCACTTTTATTACCACAAACCCTAATTAGACAAAACTACTTATAAACACTAAGTTTCTCATCCTATCTCTCCTAACAAGCTTAGGATCATCACTTAACAACATATTTCCATATTTTTGAATTAAATATGATCTTCTCTTCTTTTACCCTAAATTAGGGTTTCTAGATGCATTATCATTCATACTTGGTTTAAAACCCTAAAACATGCAATTATTCATCTAAATCAGATTCAAATCTACCATTATCATTCAACATGTTCTTATTACTCAAATTAACCCTTTAAGCATCATATATTCAATCATTAATCTCAATTAGGGTTTCTAACCAAATTTTAATGGACTTATCATCAACTTAACATACTTTTGTGAATAGAAACAAAATTAGGCACTCAAACCATTTTTATCTTGTTTCTCATATTTTTCTGATCAACTTTCATATAATAAGTTTATTCATCAGAGCTTACTAGCAATTTCTATGAATTTTGCAAGGAAAATCATTATCTTGGATTATTTGTTATTTTTAGAAAATTTTCAGTCATCTGATCCGTGGTCCACTGGACAACATGAAATCCAATGGCCCATGATCGCACGCCTCACTTGCGATCAAACTAAGGAATTGGGCGAGAATTCCCTTACCTGGTTAAAGCGAGCATTAGGGCAAAGGGGTCTTTTACCACTTGGTCTTCTACCTCGGGTTGGCTCGCGAGCAGCCTAGTCGAGTCAACCATGATGTTGACTCTGTGATCCTGTCCTCCCGACCAAACTGATAAAGAACAAACACCTCTTCCCTTCTCCGCCGGACTCGGAGAACATCTCAATTGCTCAGGTGGCGGCCGGAGCAGGTGGGGCGAGGTCGGGATGCCTCTGGTGCGGCAGTGACCTGGGTGGTGCTGAAGATTAAGACCAAAGAGAAAACAGACTTAGGGAATACGCTCACATGGGCCGACTAAAGCTTTGGGGACATTTTTTGGTTTCACAGGAGGTCTAGAATTCCATATATATACTCTCCCATGGCGGCAGGTTTATCTCTAGGCTGGGAACTTGGACGAATCCTCTAGAGCCCTTAAAACCCTAGCAAACCATGCATTATCCTGCTCAAAAACTTCTCCCAAATCTACCTATGCCCTTTCCTTTCTCATTCATGCTCTGGATTGTGAGGAATTTGAGATCAAAGATCTCATTTCCTCCTGCCACTTTCCTTCTGCGATTACATCTAAATGATGCACGCACGTCGTTGGATCTCAGATCCAATGGCTGCCTTCGCACGCCCTTTCTTTATTTTTCTCGAAAAAATAATATATCTAGAATTTAATGAAATCCTACTAATTTAGAGATATTTCCAAAATTCATAACTCCCAAACCATAATTCCAATAATTCAAAATTTCAAAGGAAAGTCTATAAAGTTTAATCTACTTATATTCCAAGTTTGAAGCCAAAACTCAAAAGGAATAACTGCTTTTATTCTTTTCAAGTCAATGACTTATAAAGCATATATTATGCATTAAAACATATATTTTCTCTTTCCTCTTTTCATATTTACTTTATTTTGACTACTCTTTCCAATAGTAATCACATGTAATGAAATCTAATCAATTGTGGCCTTCAATGCCACTTTCTAGAGATTTCTATATATTTCTCATAAATACATTGCTTATTATCCATTATCTTGTATCTTTCTCTATTATTTGGACTTTTCTTCTTTTATTCTCTTTTATATCCATTATTGGATTAACAAAATAGTAGAAATCAAGAAATTCATATCAAAGGGGAGATTTGCAAAGAAACCTATTCATTGAAGCAAAGCATACAACCTTCTCAATTCAAGTCCATATTCATAAAATTATTACATTTCAATTATGAAAACACATGTAAAATTGAAGTTGTAATAGATCTCCTCTAACCCTGGTCATAATCATACCTGCCTCTACATAAATGAGGGCTCGTCTGGTTGCTAGGAAAGGTCGCCCAAAGATAATAGGGCAGCTGGGATCTTTTACCGTATCGATCAAAACTATATCACATGGTATAAAGAATCACCCAACTCAAATGGGCACATCCTCAACTACTCCGACTGGCTTGGTAAATGTGTGATCAGCAAGCTAGATCCTCATGTTTGTGCTTACCATATCAGTGAGACCAATCCTCTTAGCAAGGGAGAAGGGCATTAGGCTGATACTTGCCCCTAGGTCAACTAGACCTTTACGGGTTATGTCATCCCCAACTTGGAAGGGGATGACAAAGGCCCCAGGATATTTCTTCTTTGATGGCATACTTGCTTTGACGAAGGAACTAAACATTTGTGCCAACTTTACGGTCTCAACATCTTTGCCTCTCTTCTTCCTTGAAATCAGATCTTTTAGAAACTCAGCGTAGGTAGGCATCTCCTCAGTGGCATCTAGAAATGGGATGTCAAGGTGCAATTTCTTTATCGTAGCCATAAACTTCTTGTATCTCTATTTAAGTTGGGCTTTCACCAACTTATGTGCGAAAGGTACACGGGGTGCGTACTTATCTGGATGTTCTTCAGAAGAAATGTCATTGGCTCTTTCTTTGGTCACTTTCCTTAACTTTGCTGGGACTTCCTCTGGTACCTCTTGGATAACCTCCTCATCTGGTGTTGTCATTGTTGTCACTTCCTTTTCAATGGTTGGTTGTACCACTGTTCCTGACCATAAAATGAGCATCTTTGCAGTATCATGTACACGTGGATTTGTTTTGGTATTGGAGGGAAAGTATCCCACCTGGTGATTGATGGTCTGGGCAAGGCTCGCCAACTATTGGTCAATCTATTTATTATTCTATTGGAGCTCCCCTATCTGGGTTGAAAAGCCTCCCATCTGTCGTTGCATCAATTTCAGCAAAGTTGTGCTATCCACAGATCTTTTATGCATCTTCTCATTAAGGTTATTCTGCTTCTTAGTGAAGGACATCAACTCTGTCATCATAGATGGTCTCTACGGCTAGTTCTGCTGGAAAGTCCGTTGCTGCTGGAACCCTATTTGACACTGCTAGTTTGACGGTCCTCCCAAGGGATTTCCGCCCACCAGCTGATGAGAGTTCTCAGCTGGGCTGGTATTTCTGTAGGAAAAACCAGGGTGATCAGGGCGTCAGTACTGGACATAACTGATATTTTTCGTACTATCCTCATCGAGATCTCCTTGAATGGCTGCGTGCGGGTAGAAGTCAGATAGGTGGTCTGGCTCTCCATAGGTGACACAACTTCTCACCACCTCCTTCCTTACTTTTCCTTTATAACCCTATTCCTTTAGGGTTTGGACATTGGTTACTATTTTATCTAACTTAGCTGCAGGGACTTCCATTGCTTTGGATTCTCCTGGAGTGGTATGGCTCATAGACTCTCGATCGTACTTGTTGTCATGTTGATTAGTGGCCATGTTATCAATAATTTCTCTGGCCCTCTGAGCACTAAGTCCCAGAAAATTACTGCCAGCTGCAACATTCAGGGATTTCCTCTCGGCCTCACACACCCCATTATAGAATGTGGTGATCAGCTTAGGTTCGGAAAAACCATGATGTGGGCACTCTCGCTGGTAACTTTGAAACCTCTCCCAAGTCTCATGCAGGTTTTCTGAGGGTTTCTGTGAGTACCTCATTACCTTGTTCTGACACTTGATTATTCTTTTCAATGGGGAAGAACGTGGCGATAAACATGTTAGCGAGATGCTCCCAATCGGGAAGATTCCCATCTTACAGACTTGTGTACCATGCCAACGCTTTGTCTTTCAGAGAGAAAGGGAAGCATTGGATGTAGATGTGTGCTATCAGAACTCTATTGATCTTGAAGGTGTTGTAAGTCCTTTTGAAAGTTGTTAGATGGTTGTATGGGTTTTCTTTAGTATTCCTGCCAAACTGGTTATGTTGTAGCAGCTGGAGGAAAGAAGGCTTCAACTCAAAGTTGGTAACGTTGAGGGGTTGCAAAACCACTAGATTCCTTTATTCATTTGCCCAGACTTGGACAAATGAGTGTAGGGAGTGGGATTCTGGAGGTTGCTCAGCCATGACTTGTCAGAAGCGAAGATGGCTTGAAAAGGTGAGAAAGTACCTGGTGATGCAGCCCTATTTTAGGGCATCATCTTGTGTTATATTGCTCTTCAATCACATCTATACCTGTTAGATTACATGTCATTCCCACTAATATGATTATTTGTATAAAATGCACTTATGGACATTATTTGCATGTTTTTCAGGCATTTGGACCACACTTGATGGAAGAGAGAGAGAAGGGGCGATCCTAGGGTTCATCTGCACTTGGAGAGGCCCAAACTAAATTCCGATGCTCCTCGACCTACCCCTAGTGGCCAAAGATCAATTGAAGAAAAGATGTCCAAGAAAAGTCAAAGACCCAAATCAAAGTGCTACCCCAGGACCCAGCACGACCGTGGTACCACAAAACGGCCGTGCTAGGTCACTTAGAAATTGACAGGTTCAACCTCCAAATCAAGCAGAAGGCAACACGACCATGCAGCACAAAATGGCCATGCCAGTGAGAGACACCACGACCGTGCACCACAAAACGGCCGTGGCATATCAGAGCACCACGACTGTGCCAGCCACCACGGTCGTGGCACACCACCTCCACCACGGCCGTGTTGACCCACCATGGCCGTGGCCGTTTTGACAAAAACCCTATAACTTTGTCATTTTAATTCCCACAACCATTCCCATCCACCATGGCCGTGGCCTACCCTACCCACCACGGCCGTGGTACCCCACCACGGCCGTGCTACTCACAAAATCCACCCAGTTTTTCACTGTTTTCCCCATTTTCCCCCTAACTTAACCCTAGACCCCCTAGTTCCCTATATAAGCCCTAGTGGCGGCTGAGGGTCGGGGGTTGGCTACTTAGAACCTCATTTTCGCCCCCTTGTCACCTCCACTCCATTCCACTTCACCTCCACCTCAAATCCACTCCATTTCACCATTTCCACCACATAACCCCCCATATCTAAGCCTTCCATCCACTTCCCACCACCATTTTACACCATTCCATCCAAGAAGAAGGAGGAGGACCTTGCAACTGCTGGAGAGGAGGAGTCATTCATCTACACCAATCTCCATGGCTACTTCTTCCTCTATCTTCTCTCTTTTTGTATTTTCCATTTCTATGAGTAGCTAGGCCCCTGTGGGTGGGCTGTTTGGGGGAAATTATGTTACTTTGATACCATGTTGGGGGATAATGACATGTAAATGTTGTATTTCAATTTGTTAGTGATTATATTCTATTTCCATCTCATTCTCCATGGATTGCTTGTTGATTTGTGTGTGAAATCACTTAGGAATTTAGGCAAATTACTTATATGTGTGAATTTTGGGATTTGCCCCTAGGTCCAATTCTTGGATCCCTAGGTTGACTCCCATCTTCCTACATCCTAATAAATCTCCCTAAACCCAAGTGAGAGATCTAAGTAGCTAGATTAGGTAATTCTAGTGCAATTAGCATGGAGCCTTCTCAAGGCTAGAATGTGGAAGAATTGGGGTCCAAAACCCTAATTTCATCCCACCCATTACTACCCTCGGCCCCTAATTGCCCTAGGAATGTCTAATCTAGAAACCTAGACTTAATTAGACTCTAATTGGATTGAACCTAACCCCTAACCCAATTGAGCCTCGTAAGGGTAGTAGGGGGTGTTAGGGACTAGTTCCTCTATACACAACCTAGCATATCCATGGCCAGTTAGTAGCTTAGGTTAATCCATTAGACTCTAACTTGTTGTTTGGTTTGGATGATCTAAATGAAATCATAATGTTCATATGTCACCCCCCAAATTAAGTGATAAGTTCATACCCCTAAACAACCCACACATCTCTTTACTGCTTAAAACCCTAATTTTGTGCTTGCTTAGCTTAATTAGTTCTTTTCTTGCTTAGTTAGCTTCTTTCCTTACTCTTGCCTTGTTCATGCTAGCTTAGCTCTTTAATTTCTCTTTTGCTTCTCTCTTGCTTGCCTTAGTGTAATTTGTCGTTTCATACCTAGCTTAGTCTTTCCTTGCTTGCTTAGCCTTAATCTAACCTAGGGTTAACATAGATTTCATTGTCGCCTTTAATTGCTTGCTTGTTTATCCTTAGTTTAACAATCAAAACAACCTTTAAACCCTTAACCCTAGTCTCTGTAGTAGGAACCTAGCTAAACTAACCTAGCTCTAGCACCCCCTCTTTTCCCTGTGGATTGACCCTTTACTTGCCACCTTCCTATACTACGACACGACCCTGTGCGCTTGCGGGTGTAGTGTTTTAGTAGGCATAGGTAGCTAGTTTAGGTTTATAAATTTCAAAAGCAAATTCCCATCACATGTGTTCTGACCTCGTGGGGCGCATCTAGCCGGGTCAAATCGGCTAGTGTGTTGCACCTCTAGCGGAATCGCACCAAGCTTTCTGGCGCCGTTGCCGGGGATTAGAGGCGCTCGGCCTAGCTAGTTAGTTTTGCTTTGACTTTTCCTACTGCCCTCATCATTGCTATTCTTTATTCATTTTTCTTTGCATTTCTTGTGTATATTTGTTTACTAACTTGCTTTCTTTTGTTTGGTTGTGCTTTGTGCAATGTGACAAGCCATTCAGGAGGAAACAAGATGGAAGACCAAAATGCACCTCACAAGCCGCTTCAAGACTACTTCATGCCTAGCAACTATAAATCACCAATTGCTAGCAGGGTTGATCAAATGCCAGGGGAGCAATTCTCTATTCCTCCAGGTCTTCTTGGGCTCCTTCCCATCTTCTATGGCTCGGAGAGTGAGAACCCCTATAAGCATTTGGACTCCTTTCTTGAAGTATGCTCCGCCTTCAGGACGTCGACGACTAGTAATGACACAATTCGGTTGACCTTGTTCTCTTTCTCCCTCAAAGATAGAGCTAAAGACTGGTATGACTCAAGAAAGGACATCATGAGTTGGAAAACAATGAAGAATGCTTTCTTGAGACAATTCTACTCTATAGCAAGGTTGACACAAATGCGGTGTTCCGTGACAAGTTTTAGCCAAATGGGCAATGAGCAGTTTCATAATGCATGGGAGAGATTTAAGAAGCTTTTGAGAGAGTGCCCGCACCATGAGATTCCTTTGTGGCAGCTAGTTCAATCATTCTACTCTGGTTTGTCTCTAAAGGACCAAGACACAATGGACTCTTCTTATGGAGGAGTTTTCATGGCTAGGCCACCTGAGGAGATATGGCCTTTGTTTGAGCAGTTGGCTGAAGGATCAAAAATTCGAGCTTCTAGCATGATGAATGAAAGGGGGTATGCCTTTCGTGAGACACCTCCTACTCATGATGACTCAAGCCCACAAGTGATAAGGATTCTTGGTGAGAACTAGGTGACAAATGCTCCTTGCCACCCGATCAATTCTATTGAGTTCTATGGGGAAGAAAAGAAGACACCTCACTCCTATAGCTACCAGGAACCACAAAGTCCCACATACAGCTCAAGGTTTGAGGAAGAGGTTCTTTCTAGATTGAGAGTGTTTGATGATGTTCAAAGGGATGTTGCAAGGTTAGAAGAGAGAATAGAGCAACTATCTTCTATAATCGCTCTCCAAGAGGAAAAAATGTCTTCAAGACCCATCGTGAGCCACCATGAAGCAAGTGGACCCATACCATCTTCACAAGTTTTCTATAGTCCATCCCCATGCAAGTGCATCCCATTCACTCCTTCCAAGGCTATCCCCAGCCTTACACTCCTCCACCACCTTCACCACCTCAATTTTCCCAAAACTTCACCTTCCAACCCCAATTCTCTCCTCCCCCTCAATCCTCTTCTCCACCTCAGTTTCAACCCCAAGTGTCACCCCCACCTCCTCCACAGCCACAACATGCTCCCTCTCCCCATCATGAGTAAGGTAGTGCTGTGACAGTTCTAAGGAGTGGGAAAACTCTTGAGCAGCCCGCAAGTCAAAGAAAGGTTGATAAAGCAAAGCAAAGGCAGCCAAGTGGTGATACCGTGATTGATATTGCTGAAGATGATGTTGTGATACCTCATGTTGAGTTTGGGATTCCATGTGATCCACCACATATCCCTTTTGCAGGTCCTACAATCCCTAGCGTTCCACCTCATGTTCATGTAAGTGCAGAAAAAACTAGTGATCCTCCATTTGTAGAAGCACTAGATGAGCCACCAGAATGGAAAAGGAGGCAAAAGCACAATGTTGATATTCTTGAGGTGTTTTGCCAAGTAAAGGTGAACATTCCACTATTGGATGCTATCAAGCAAATCTCATCATATGCCAAGTTCCTCAAGAACCTGTGCATTGTGAAAAGAAGGTCAACGCGGAGGATTCCAAAGAAGGTGAGACTGAATGAACAAGTGAGCTCCATCATAAAACACTCACTTCCCGTAAAGAGAAAAGACCCAGGAGCCCCACTCATACCTAGTTACATAGGGGGACATCGAATAGACATGTCCTTACTTGATTTGGGATCTAGTGTGAATTTGATGCCATATCATGTCTATGTTGAGATGGGCTTAGGCAAGTTGAAGCTGGCACATTGCATTCTCCAGTTGGCAGATAGACCCATAAAAGTGCCTAGGGGTAGAGTGGATGATGTCTTAGTGATGATAGACAAGGAAAAAGGCGCGGTGTTCCTGGCAGATTTCATTGTACTTGATATGGAGCCGGAGGATAGGAAGATTCCCATCATCTTGGGGAGGTCATTCTTATCTATAGCTGATGCCGACATTCATGTACGTAGTGGCACCATGACAGTCTCATTCATGGACATGAAGATCAACATTAACATGTACAAGACCCCAACCCGGCGAGTCTGAGATAGGGATATTGGACATAGTCACTTCACAAGTACAAATGGGCATTTGAGAGAAGGACATCAGGGTGAATAAGTTAATGATTATTATTGTGATCAAAGGGATGAGGAAAACAGATTGAGTGCAAAGGAAGGATGCATGTTTTGCAAGAATGGACACATGAGAATGCCAAATGGGTGAATTTTGAAGAATCACCAAGAAGCCTAGCTGAAGGCAAAAAACTCAGCGCTTGTGGGAGGCAACCCACTTAGGTTTGGGGATTTTTGACCCAACCTCACATTTTTGATACTTTTGCTTTGTTTTTTTACTTTTTTCCAAGAAAGCACACACACACACACACTCATATTTGATAGTTTTTGTAAAGTTTTGATATGTGTAGGTGAGAATAGAGTGAAATGAAGAAGAATAGATGAAATTTTGACAAAGAGTCAATAAACTATCAACTTGAGATCAATTTTGATGTTTGAACAAGATTTGAGTGCCATACTGCTGTTACAGTGCCTACCACGGCCGTGGTACCATAGAACAGCCGTGGTGGTGCACTCACATTCAACAAAGCAATAGTCAGAAATCTAGAAAATCAAACAAGTATAGAACCAGGGTAGCACGGCCGTGCAAGGCAGCACGACCATGGTACATGAAGCCACCACGACCGTGTCGTGCACCACGGCCATGCAGCAGCCCGATTCCAGCAACTTAAAATCAAATTTTACAAAACTTCTTTTCACTTGCTCATTTCTCCAAAGAACAGAACGGCCGTGCCCCGCGCCCTAGTGACCGTGCAGTGCTCCGCTCACCCATTCCAACCCTCGAATCCCCACCAAATCGCCCCCAAACCATTCCCAATCACTCCCCTACCATTTCCACTACCTTAATCTCCTAATCCCACCCATTTCCATCCACAAACACACCACTTTCTCTCCATTCCGCCCCAACAGCCCCGTTCTTCGGAGAAATCTGAAATTTTCTAATTCCACTTCATTTTTCGAGCAAGAGTGAAGAAGTTTGCAAGGAAGGCAGTAGAGAAGACTAGGGGTGTCATCCCCTACCAAAGGAAGCCAAGGAACAACCACCCCCAGTTGACGGAGGCGAAATTAGATGCCATAGTGGATCCTATCATTGAAGAAGACACCGTACAGCCACAGCGGGGGGTACCATCTTCGCCGCAGCCACTGCCGTCTACCTCCCGACACTCCGTCTCATCTGAGAGACCTTCCGCCTCAACTGCACGATCGTCAGTTTCAGCCGCACGACCGTCCGTCTCCCCTGCAGCACCGCCACAGCCCGAGTCGTGGCCACGACCACGTCGACAGATCGTGCTAGCTGATGAAGATGATACTGATATGCCTGAAGTTGAGCAGCAACCAAGCCCGCCACAATGCCCGTTTTCACAGCCAGAGGTTACTACACGTAGGGCAAAGGAGCCCAAGCACCCTGTGTGCCTGACACGCAGAGTGCTAGCTACTCGATACACATGCCAAGCGTCAATGGCGGCAATGGGGTTCTTTGTCTATTTTCAAGAATTGATGGACAAATTGGGGCTATTTGAGATATTGACGCTGCAGCAGGAATCATACATCGAGTTAACGCATCAGTTCTTCGCCACGCTAGAGAAAGCAACAAATGATGGAGAGAATGCAATTAATGTAACGATTGGGGATAAGAGGTGGAAGATAACCTCAGAGATGCTAAATCAGATTTTTGCCCCAAGTGGAGAGATGGCTGCCCTCCTAGATGGAGGAAGGATAGAAAATGATTCTAGTTCCACGTATCCAGCCATGTGGAAGTGCTTCACCGGCCAAAGTACATTTGTAGCAGGGAAATCAAAGACAAGTGCTATTCATAGCCCATTGCTATGCTATGTTCAGAAGGTGTTGGCAAACACCATCTTTGGCAGGTACGAAAATCAAGGCAACTACACCAACAAAGATCTTTTTGTGCTTGGTTGGATGACAAAAGGGAGACATGTGAACCTAGGGGCGTTATTGATTGATCACATGAGGAAAATCCCGTCCAAGAGCACAAATCCATTTGTAATTGGAGGGATTGTAACATCTATTGCCACTACCTTGGGGCATGACATGACAGGATATACAAAGGCAGAGGGTGGCAAGTTGGTTGATTTGCACTACCTGGCTCGCTCATCCATGATTATGGTTACGGATCAGAAGATCTTTTACCAAATCAACCCACCTTACCCAGGAGTCACATTGGAGCTGACATACCATACTCCTCCCCTCATGACACAATATGGACCAACGCCAGATTTTCTGGAAAAGTTGAGGAGGTACGAGGAGGAGAACCCCAAAGGAGAGGCAATCCCTGAGGTGAGGTTTGCAGGGGGTCTAGGAGAGCCTTCACAGGTGGCAGAGCAGAGGCGGACGACATAGGAGAGAGCGGCAAGACGGGTGAGGCAAAGAGAAGAAAGAATAGGAGCGTCATAGCCACAACAACCTTCAGTGAATGTATATGACATGGGTACCATTCATTCACAGCTGGAGAACATTCAGGCAACGCAGGAGAGGATTTTACAGGCACAGGAGGGCATTCATAGGACTCAGGATGTCATGTGGTTGGACCACCAACAGATGCATTATCAGGTCAACCACCTTTATCAGTTCCAAAATGCACAGGCCCAGAGGAACCCGTAGTGGGGTGAAGATTGGTGGGGTTCTTTGTCAGCATTCCAGGACAACTATCCACCTCCACAATCCGACTACTGGGGCACCTACTACAGGCAGGGAGGAGCACCTCCACCACCTCCGCAGTGATCATCTACCCTATCACCTTAGACCTTGTGTCATGCTGAGGACAACATGATTCAAAAGTTTGGGGTGGTAGGGTGGTATGCCCTCATTCTTCTTTCACTTATTTTTGCATCTCATCTGCTATTTTACTTTTTGTTTGTTGTTTTTCATTTCTTTTGCTTGTCCTGCTATCTAGTCTAGAATTTTACTACTTTGCACACCTGCATTCCATGTAGTTTACCTTATTGTCATTTTTTGCGTAATTTTCAAAAAATTTGCTCTTTTGCCATGCATTGCATATCATGTAGATTTTTGGTAATTTTTGCATGTTTTAGTTAGGATTTTCTTGTTTACTGCATTAAGTTCAATAATATATGTTTAGATGTGATGGGAGGCAACTTGGCACCATTTTGGCCAATTTTGCCCAAATTTGGAACTTCTTGTCTAAAAATTGTGTTTTGACCCAATCTCTACTGTTTTGAATTAAAATGTTGACCTTTGATAAATGCAAGTGAATCACCATTGTTTATTGCTAAGTTGTATCAATGTTTGACTTTTTACATGTGCATCACCTCTCTTAGGATTGTGATTGAATTGGTTGAATTGTGAAACTGAGCAAGCTTTGAACGCTTAGTGTTTGTGGAATTACTTGTTTGATATATCAATTTCATTTTGTTCATTCATGTGGTGTGATATCTTGGATGAAGTGTTGGATTAATTCTCATGCAGGATGTCTTATGTGGAAAATCATACCAATGACCCCTCTTTGACCCGACTATTCTTCCACCATCTTCATACCCCTCCACCTCATAAAAAGATGCCCTAGTGCACATAATCAGCCTTGGCCACCTCCAAAAGTTTGGGGTGGCCATATCTTTATGTCCCCGCTTCACTCTATCCACCATATGCCCTATCTACACCAAGGGAAAGAAAAACGAAAAGCAAAATAAAATAAAAGGATGCTCCTGTTTAAGAGCATTCAAATAAAGAAAAGATGAGTGTGTAAAAACACTCCATAAATCTTACCGCAACCCTTTCTTCCACTTTCATACCCATTGAGCTAGGAAACATCAAACTTAGCTCATTTTACCCTTTTCCGCAGCCACGTGGGTCATTTTGTGTGATTTGAGATATAAGATTGAATGCATGAATGTGAAACAACACTCCTAGTCATTTTTGATTAACGCCACCATGAAACGGTTTACCCAGAACTTAATGGAAGAAATAAGGATAACTTGTGTATTCTATGCGCTATATTTGAAGTTCATATGCTTTGTGCTTTTTTTCATGATTGGATTGTGAAAGAAGGAGAGGAGAGAGGTGAAATGCATGTACTTAGTCATCTTTGACCCCATTCAGCAACAATCGTCTTTTATATTGCATTTGTCATTTCTTTTTATGAAAGTTTGTAGAGAGATTGAGTTGGAGCATACTTGAGGACAAGTATGTTTTAAGTTTGGGGTGGTGATGCAGCCCTATTTTAGGGCCTCATCTTGTGTTATATTGCTCTTCAATCACATCTATACCGGTTAGATTACATGTCATTCCCCCTAATATGCTTATTTGTATAAAAATGCACTTATGGACATTATTTGCATGTTTTTCAGGCATTTGGACCACACTTGATGGAAGAGAGAGAGAAGGGGCGATCCTAGGGTTCCTCTGCACTTGGAGAGGCCCAAAGTGAATTCTAATGCTCCCTCGACCTACCCCTAGTGGCCAAAGATCAATTGAAGCAAAGATGTCCAAGAAAAGTCAAAGACCCAAGTCAAAGTGCTGCCCCAGGACCCAGCACGGCCGTGGCACCACAAAACGGCCGTGCTAAGTCACTTAGAAATTGACAGGTTCAACCTCCAAATCAAGCAGAAGGCAGCACATTCGTGCAGCACAAAACGGCCGTGCTAGTGATAGACACCACAGCCGTGCACCACAAAACGGTCGTGGCACAGCAGAGCACCACGACCATGCCAGCCACCACGGCTGTGGCACACCACCTCCACCACGGCCGTGGCCGTTTTGACAAAAACCCTATAACTTTGCCATTTTAATTCCCACGACCGTGCCCATCCACCATGGTCGTGGCCTACCCTACCCACCATGTCCGTGGTACCCCACCACGGCCGTGCTACTCACAAAATCCACCCAGTTTTCCACTGTTTTCCCCATTTTTCCCCTAACTTAACCCTAGACCCCCTAGATCCCTATATAAGCCCTAGTGGCGGCTGAGGGTCGGGGGTTGGCTACTTAGAACCTCATTTTTGCCCCCTTGTCACCTCCACTCCATTCCACTTCACCTCCACCTCAAATCCACTCCATTTCACCATTTCCACCACATAACCCCCCATATCTAAGCCTTCCATCCACTTCCCACCACCATTTTACACCATTCCATCCAAGAAGAAGGAGGAGGAGGACCTTGCAACTGCTGGAGAGGAGGAGTCATTCATCTACACCAATCTCCATGGCTACTTCTTCCTCTATCTTCTCTCTTTTTGTATTTTCCATTTCTATGAGTAGCTAGGCCCCTGTGGGTGGGCTGTTTGGGGGAAATTATGTTACTTTGATACCATGTTGGGGGATAATGACATGTAAATGTTGTATTTCCATTTGTTAGTGATTATATTCTATTTGCATCTCATTCTCCATGGATTTATTTTTGATTTGTGTGTGAAATCACTTAGGAATTTAGGCAAATTGCTTATATGTGTGAATTTTGGGATTTGCCCCTAGGTCTAATTCTTGGATCCCTAGGTTGCCTCCCATCTTCCTACATCCTAATCAATCTCCCTAAACCTAAGTGAGAGATCTAAGCAGATATATTATGTAATTCTAGTGCAATTAGCATGGAGCCTTCCCAATGCTAGAATGTGGGGGAATTGGGGTCCAAAACCCTAATTTCACCCCCCATTACTACCCTCGGCCCCTAATTGCCCTAGGAATGTCTAATCTAGAAACCTAGACTTGATTAGACTCTAATTGGATTGAACCTAATCCCTAACCCAATTGAGCCTCGTAAGGGTAGTAGGGGATGTTAGGGACTAGTTCCTCTATACACAACCTAGCATATCCATGGCCAGTTAGTAGCTTAGGTTAATCCATTAGACTTTAACTTGTTGTTTGGTTTGGATGATCTAAATGAAATCATAATGTTCATATGTCACCCCCCAACTTAAGTGATAAGTTCATACCCCTAAACAACCCACACATCTCTTTACTGCTTAAAACCCTAATTTTGTGCTTGCTTAGCTTAATTAGTTCTTTTCTTGCTTAGTTAGCTTCTTTCCTTGCTCTTGCCTTATTCATGCTAGCTTAGCTCTTTAATTGCTGTTTTGCTTCTCTCTTGCTTGCCTTAGTGTAATTTGTCATTTCATACCTAGCTTAGTCTTTCCTTGCTTGCTTAGCCTTAATCTAACCTGGGGTTAACATAGATTTCATTCTCGCCTTTAATTGCTTGCTTGTTTATCCTTAGTTTAACAATCAAAACAACCTTTAAACCCTTAACCCTAGTCTCCGCAGTAGGAACCTAGCTAAACTAACCTAGATCTAGCTCCCCATCTTTTCCCTGTGGATCAACCCTTTACTTGCCACCTTCCTATACTACGACACGACCCCGTGTGCTTGCGGGTGTAGTGTTTTAGTAGACGTAGGTAGCTAGTTTAGGTTTATGAATTTCAAAAGCAAATTCCCATCGCGTGTGTTCCGACCTCATGGGGTGCATCTAGTCGGGTCAAATCGTCTAGTGTGTTGCACCTCTAGCGGAATCGCACCACCTGGAAAGAAAGAAAAGTGTAAAGGTATTAGTATGTTGTATAAACTACGTGCAGTAAATATGTGTTGTATTATATGCATATGTACAAGGTTTTTGGAAATGTGCAAGAAAAACTCAAGTTCATTGAACAGTTTTTGTTGCCTATCCTCGACGACGACACCAAAAAGTTGACGAGCCTTAAACGTGGTTCCAAGAATGGAGTCATGTCTAGGTTATCAGACTTTAGAAATTTATAATACCCAAATGTTTAAGACATCCTACAACAAGCACAGGGTTAAAATAGTTTGGGGTTGAACACAGGGATTGGAAGAAGGATGGTTTAAAATTCAAGTTTTACTTGTCTAAGCACATAAAAAAGGCCGAAGGAAAGGTTTTCAACCAAAAATCCTATCTCCAAGGGGAGTTACCAGAAGAATTAAGGTTTTAGGTTTTAGCAGTTTTTATAGCGGTTTTGTATATTGGAAACCGAGGGGATAAAACTATCGTCGGAGTAAAGCATGAATGAGGAAAACTTAAACATAACAAGCGATAATGGGATACATCTTGCACTCTCTTCTCTCAAAGAGGATGCGTCTAGCTATGCACCAATTCTCTCTCTTAAGAGTATTGGATAGAGACTAGAGCGTAAAGATATGTCGGGGCAACCCTGATCCTGGGTACTCTCATACACCCGAATTAGACCAAACTCTAGAGTTTACAACATCCTTCTCTCAATGGAGTCAAAATGAGAAACATGATTCGATAGCTAGTCAAAAGCATGATCCAGATAGAAGGGACTAGAGATCAGACACTATAATGAAATCATCCAACAAAAAGGAACCATACATAGAACAATATGAGATAAACCTCACAGATTCCATAAGCATAAGGAGATAAAAGGTTTAGTTACAATGCAGTAGTAATTGAAAGTAGAATACTGAAAAAGGGAAGATAAGTATCGACCTCCTTGATGTAGGAGGTCGATATACACAGTAGTGGACCCCTAAGGTACTGCTAACCCAGTACCGGGAAGGAGCCCCATCGGGATACGCCTGTGTCAGGTTCTTGACCGTGTCGGGTCATGAACCGCGATGGGTAAGGGCGTATCAGGAAAGGAATCCCTACCTGATATGGCGGTGTTGGGCGGCTGGCCCTGTTGGGTGACACACCATGACAGGCAGGCCATATCGGGTTGGGTGTCATGTGGGGTTAGCTTTATCTTAGGTTCTCGGATTCCTTGTGTCGGGTGTAGAGGGGCGAGCCATCTCGGGTTGAGGCCCAGCTAGGGACACGTTACATTGAAGTGGCCTTGAAGGTCATGACGTGCTACCACGGCTACTGGGTCGAGTCCTAAGTGAACTCCTCCCGTCCCTCTCTGGTTGGGGGTGTGCTAACCTAGTATCACCCGACACACTTGGGAACTCGACGCACTGGCTCCTTTTTTCTCTCAAAGTTAGCTCTCGTAGGGTTCCAACCCTTCCCATCGAAGCCCTATAGCTGCTATTTATAGACAGCGATTGGTGGGGGTTGCGGCCTTCATTGGGCCACATGTCCTTTGTCTGCTTAGTTAATGTGGCTTTGGGAGAAGGTCAACACATCCGTCACCTGGCAAGGCTGGCGGGGGCCGTCGCGTGCCGGGTCGTGAGTAGACCGCCATGGATTATGTCGGGTAAAGACCCTGGTGGGCTATTGTGCTGAGGGGTGGCCATGTCGCGCGATAGACTCCAGTGATAGATGGATCGTGATGGGCAAGGCTCCTTGTCGGGTAAATAGCATTTAGGCCATCAGGGCTCCCGCGCGACGCGCCCATGTCAGGTTGCTACCATATCAGGCAGCGACCATGACGGGTAGAGGGCATGTCGCTTCACCATTTGATGGGTCGGGGCGGTTAGCTCATTTGTGGATGGGCCCATTAGCATTCTTTTGGTGAAAAAATAAGAGAAACTCTACAAAAGATAGGAAATATTATCAGGAGCATAGTGGGGATTATTTCTATACAATGAATAAGATAAAATGGAGAGGAAGTCGGTTTTGGAGGCAGTTTTGGTAGCACAATACTTGCTCTAGCAGCCATAAAATGGGTGTTATCAACTTTAATCATGGCGTTCCTTTTCTTTTTTAAGGAGATCTTGTGGTCAAAGGATTGGATTTAGTTGGGGCTTGTTTCTTTTCCTTGGAGCTTAAGATCTCAGAGGCTTGGATAATCCATAATAGGCAGTTTTTTTTAACTTTTTCCTACTTCTATTATGTGCACCTTACACCGATCATATGTTGTTCATAAGTAGTTGTTCCAAATATTAAAAATATGTGATTAGAAGTAGAATAAGTAATAATGGTCTGGGTTGAACCATATAACATCTTACAAAACAAGTTACACTTCTTATAAACCCTAAAATATTTGTACTTGATTTGTGATAGTTGAGATATGGCTGATGATCTTTTATTATTTGAACCATGGAACTATATTAGATCTATTTGTTGCATTTATACATGCATAAAATGGAGTTATGAACCTAGTTACATGCTTAGAAATCTTGATTTATTTCTCCTAATCATAACTCTTTGGATGATCTTTCATGATCCTGATCTAGGGTTTGAAGAACACCCTTGAATAGATTCTTTTGTTCTTGATTGAAGTATGATGTTCCCTAATCTCTCGAGATGTTACGACCATGATGGTAGTAGTCTAGACCTCATGAGGGTCATAACACCATGTTGCATGGTGATCACTACACTTTTGTAAAGGGTGGTCATGGACAAGTATAGTAAAAGGTTCGAAACAATTATGGCTATGGAGGTAGCCACCATATGGATGTGTTTTGGTCATTACTCTTTTATATAGGATCATAACACTTTTTTAAAAAGTGGTCGAGACTATGTACCTTGTTACGACTGATAACCCATGTGTGGTTGAGGTTGAAACACTATTTCCTTTAGGTTTGAGACCATAATTGATTAAGGTTGAAACACCTTGAAGAGTGAAGGTTGAAACACTTTGTTATGGAGGTCAAGACACTCATGTCTCTTGAGGATTATACAACTACAATTCATGAGGTCACTACACCATGATACATTAAGGTTGAAACAAAGTGTTGCAATCATGACACATTGAATGTGTCTAGTTCATAACACATGCATGGTGAAGGGTCGATACACCTATACTAATGTATGTGTATATGGTCAATACATAGGGTAATGATCTATATAAGATGATGTGACTTTGAATGGTTAATCATTAACCATATTTCTTGACTCTATAACTCTCCAACAATGTGGGAGGTGATTGAATTAAGGTTTAGGGGTTGATTGGTTTTATGAAACCCTAATTGAACACATTTGAACCCTAACCTTAATCCAATGTTTATGTGATGTATGTGCTTACTCCAGTTGGAGATTCTTATTCTATAATATAGTTTTCTCTCTCCAGTTACATAGCCCTAACTTTGTAGGTGAGATGAATATGCATATCTAGGTGAATTATATCATGAACGTTGTACAATATAGAGTGGTGATTAGAAGCAAACATCATTGTTGAGATATATTGTGATATGAATTGAACATGTTTTATGTGACTTGAATCTTATGAATTGTTGAGTGCCTTGAGCACAATTTGAGAGGAAAATCCTATATAGATGGAATTCAGTATTTGATACACCATATGATGTGATATTGATGACCTTGTAATGATTGTGATACAAGTGTCTTGTAATGATGAGACAAGCTCTCACCTTGTACATTTTATGTCTTCTGAACTTGTACCTTACTCTTAATTTTGTAGAATATATTTAGGGTTAATATGTTGTAACATGATTGATGAATTAAAAGATACCCAATTGGAATATCTAATCAAGTTAAATCCTAATCATGTAGTTTTCCCATACTATATATCCATCTTTAGTGTCAATATCTAGAAGGATGGTGAAATGAGTAATTCCTATGAGAAAATCAGAGCGCATATTAAGGAATATGCAGGGTGCAAGTGAATTATTTTTTTGTTCCCTTAAATTGTTGATATAGTAATGTGATACTTTGTTATAGAACAGCCATGCATGAGCTTGTTCTCTAGTGCTGGACATGTACCAAGAAAAGCTAGTTGTTTTACATGACCATATTCTGACTATGAGTTGTTGTCTTCACATGACAATATCTTTGAATATATGTTTTTGTCTTTAGTAATTTGACTATTATGTCATTGCATTGTAGACTTCAACTAACAAATTAGTGCTGGTGATGATCATGGAGTCTGACTCTTCCATTTATCTTGTATTGTACTAGTTTTGACTTAACAATGGTCAGTTGGATTTGAGTGGTACAACTCAAATCCTCATGAAATAATAATAAAAGTGTTAACACAATCGTGTAGTATAATTTCTTAGGGTCAAATGTGAATCACATTGGATGACCCCATGCCTTATCTTTGTATTTTTTAGGTAATAATAGTTATACATGCTCTTCATAATCCTTCTCAGCATATTAATTGATCTACTGCTCAGTGATATCGTCCTAGTTTGTTTAATTTGCACTATCGGTTGAATACATATCATTTAACTAAATCTTATCAGTATGTTAGGTATCTAATCTACTTGCACTATTAATTATGTTTATAATGATTGTCAGTGAAGAGTTATAACTCTCGCTGGGACATTTTCTCTCACCCTATGGGTTCCACAACTTTTTAGGTGGTCATGAATGAGGAGGTCGAGGTTGTGGTATTGGAGCTAAGAAACAAGAAGATCAGTAGCTATCATAAGGTTGGACATACTACTGGTGTAGAGTCTTAGTAGAAGCCCTATGTGTCGTCCCTGTACTCTCGGGTCTTTGGGGAGATTTTATGTTTGCTATCAACACATAGATTTTGGATTGTACCATAATTGTATAAAATGGTTGTACATATAGCCAGGTTGAATATGTATCGGTTGTAGCTTGATAGCCTACAAACATATTATGTAGCATCTTTTGGCAAGTATGAAATGAAGATGGCCTGTGTTGAAGTCTGGTTATGAAATACTTCAACTCAAAATATCAACTTGCAATTAGATTTAATTTACCTTGTTTTCTGGTAGTATTGTTATTAGTAATAATTTGGTGTTGTGTTTTGAGTAATCTCATAGTTGTGGCGATGGTCGTTGCAATTTAGTGGTATTAGAGCTATAAGTTTGTTGAGCCTATAGGGACATAGGACTAGGGTTTGAATCTGTTCTAGTATCCTCCAGTATATCTTGTAGTCACTTGTACTATTGCAGAAGTAGAAGAAGATAGAGAAGATGTATGGAGAACATGATTAGCATGTTGTAGAGAGCAACATTGCTGCACCATGAGATGTTGTTAGGAGGAAAGAAAGGGAAGAAGTTGTGCTTGAGATGCCTCAAGTCAACCCAGTTGATGTAGTGAATCCTGCTTTTAGGAATTTTTTTTGGACAGTTTATGGATACCATGACACACATGGTAGATAGGATGCCTGTGAATCAACCAAGGGCAACTATTTCTGGTGCAAAAACTCATGGGTTTGGAAAGACTTTTGAGAGACTCTGATGTGTAGGAGCATTGGAATATGTAGGTACCTCTGATCCATCTGATGCAGATATGTGGCTGACTGAGCTGGAAAAGGCCTTTAAGATCCTCAACATTCTCAAGGAGGATAAGGTGAAGATGTAGTATACTTGTTGAAAGGGAGTGCTAGACACTAGTGGGCCATTGAGGAGGAGAAAATGCCTAGAGTTGTGATTACATGGGAGGAATTCAGATGGGAGTTTGTAAGTTGGTACTTTCCTGAGACTTATTTAGATGAAAATATTGTATAGTTTGAGAATATCCGACAAGGTTATATGTCAGTCAATGCTTATGAAGCCAAGTTCATGGAGCTTTTACAGTTCTGTCCACACATGGTTGCAACAGACAAGGAGAGAATCATATGCTTTGAGAAGGGTTTGAGTTCTAAGCTGACAACCCTTACATCTTCATTAGAGAATAGAGAGAGTTTTGCCACTTTTGTGGAGTCAGTTCATAGGGTAGAACAATCTGTTATAAAAAAGGAGTCAAAGGATAAGAAGAGGCATGTATAGTACCAAGCACAATCTTATGGAAGTTTCAAGAAGCCTAGGTACTCTACATCTTAGTCTCAACAAAGATCAGTGACACAGTCACAGTGGACACAAAGTAGAGGCAGAATCACAGTTTTCTATCTGCGGGAGTTTGCAGTGCAACATCAGTGTCTATGATAAGGCCATCTAGGCCATGGTATGAGGGAAAGACTTGTTTCAAGTGTAGATTGGTGGGGCATACTAATTGGTACTACCCCATGGAGGATTAAGAGGTGACTCAGTAGACAAGGTAGAGTCAACAAGGGTCACAAAAATGAAAGCAACACAGTGGCACACGACGTGGATAGGTGTCACAAATTGGTTTATCAAGACATGCTAATAGAGGGAGAGGGTGACATTAGGAGATGGCTCAATTTTATTCAATGAGTCAGCTAGAAGGAGTCGTTAACCCTTGGGTTGTGATTGGTCAGATGGAATTATTTCATTTTGATTTGTCTTCTTCATTTTTTATATCTATTTTGATTGACCCAGGTGCGACACATTCATTTATCACTAGAGAAGTGATAGATAACTATTTCTTTCCTGTTAGTCAAAGACATGATAGTCTTCATGTAGAAACACCTTTAGTTGGTTCTGTAGAGCTACGGGAAGTATGTATGTTCTTTGTTCTTTCCTTTTTAGGACATAGCATTCAAGTGGATCTCTTACCACTTGAAATGCATTGATTTGATGTTATCCTTGGGATGTATACTTTAGAAAAGTATTAGGTAATCTTGGACTATAGTGCCAAGATGGTGATGTTTGTAAATGGTAATGCTTCTTGGGGTTTCCAGGGTGATAGGAAGATCCTTCCAACATGTCTAGTTTCAGCTATGACAGCAGAGAAGTCAATGAGACAGGGTTGTGATGCATTCTTGGCACACATGGTGGATACAAAGGCAGGGGGTCCTAGTATTCAGGAAGTTCTAGTTGTACAGGAATTTGAGGATGTGTTTCCCGATGAGTTTCCAGGTGTACCTATCCTAGAGAGATTTATTTTGAGATCAATCTAACTCTAGGAACTCAACCCATATCATAAAAACCATATAGAATGGCACCAGTAGAAATGTGAGAACTTAAGAAGCAGTTGCAAGAGTTACTTGAGAAAGGTTTCGTTAGGTTGAGCATGTCACCTTGGGGTTCTTCCATTCTATTTGTAAAGAAGAAGGATGGATCAATGAGGTTGTGTATTGACTATGGATAGTTGAATAAGATGACAATTAAGAATAAGTACCCGGTGCCATGTATGGATATTTGTTTGATCAATTACGAGGTACCACAATTTTCTCTTAGATAGACATGACGTCAGGTTATCATAAGTTGTGGATTAAGGCATATGACATACCCAAGTTAGCCTTTAGGACAAGGTATGGTCATTATGAGTTCGTGATTATCCTATTTGGGATAACTAATGCAGCATCAACATTCATGGATCTGATGAGCAGAGTGTTCAGACCACATCTAGACCAGTTTGTAGCTGTGTTCATAGATGACATTTTGATTTACTCAAGAGACGGTCAACAAAATGAACAACACCTTCATCAGGCTTTATCATTACTTGGGAAACACCAGTTATATGCCAAGTTTAGTAAATGCAAGTTCTGGTTAAAGGAAGTTGCCTTTTTAGGACATGTAATATCTAGCAGGGGAGTATGTGGAGACCCAAAGAAGGTAGAAGCAGTGCTGGAGTGGGAGCAACCAAAGGCACCTACAGAGGTTCATAGATTTTTAGGTTTGGAAGGATATTATAGGAGGTTCATTAAGAACTTCAGTACAATAGCTTTACCCCTAACAAAGTTGACAAGGAAGGATGTGCCATTTGTTTGGAATGACAAATTTCAACATGCTTTTATAGTTCTAAAGGAAAGGTTGACCAGTGCACTAGTGTTAGTGTTTCCAGAGAAGGGAAAAGGTTATATAGTATTTTGTGATGCATACAAGAATGGTCTAGGTTGTGTGCTAATGCAGGATAAGAACGTGATTTCTTTCACTTTGTGACAACTTAAGAAACACAAGGAGAACTATCCAATGCATGATTTGGAGTTAGCTGCGGTGGTCCATGCCTTGAATATATGGAGACACTACTTGTATGGGGAGAAGTGACAAATCTTCATCGACCACAAGAACATGCAATATATCTTTTCGAAGCAAGAGTTGAACATGCAATAACGATGCTAGATGGAATTGATTAAGGACTATGACTGCACTATAGATTATCATCCAGGAAAGGTGAATGTATTAGCGGATGCCTTAAACAGGAAGTCTTCCTTATCATCATCTTCTGAGTAGGCATTGTTGAATGATTTGATGTGAAATAAGAGAGATATGCTTGTCTCTCTTCAACAGATGAATGTACAGTTAGAGGTATCCTTGTTAGAAGGTCAATTAGAACAGTTACAAGTAAAGTTGATGTTGAGTCAGTAGATTAGAGATGCACAACAAAATGATATTGTGACTCGACATATTCAAGCACAGTTGGGTAGTGAGAAGCGTGATGGCTTCCATGAATCTATTGGAACATTGTGTTATCATGGTAGATCAGTTGTGCCAGATGTAGATAATTTGAGGGCTTTAATTCTAGAAGAATATCACTCTTCCATGTATGTTATGCATCTAGGTAGCACTAAGATGTATCGGAATCTGAAAGATCTATATAGGTGGCCAGGATTAAAGTGTGATGTAGTTGAGTTTGTTTCTAACTACACAATATGTCACCAGGTTAAAGTCGAACATTTGAGACATGTAGGGACTTTACAATCAATGCCTATTATAGTGGAAATGGGATCATATCACGATGGACATTGTGGTTTAACTTCTAAGGACAACCAAAGGTCATGATTCCATCTAGGTAATAGTTGACATGTTGACTAAGTCAGCACATTTTCTGCCATTGAAGATGACATATACAACTGAAAAGCTTGCTAAGGTGTATATAGATGAGATAGTATGTCTACATGGGATCCCAACTAATATAGTGTCATATAAAGGTCTACAGTTTACGAGTCACTTCTGGGAGCGTCTACATACAATGATGGGTACACAGTTGAGATTCAACATTGCATTCCATCCACAGATAGATGGACAGTCTGAGAGGACAATACATACTTTAGAGAACATGTTGAGAGCATGTGTGTTGTGATTCTTAGGCAGTTGGGATATACACCTTAGTATGATAGAGTTTGTCTATAATAATAGTTATTACAGGAGATCAATATGGCCCCATATGAAGCGTTATATGGGAGACGTTGTACATCTCCTTTGTGTTGGCATGAGATGGTAGAATATTATCTTTTAGGTCCTGAGATGGTACAGTAGAAAATAGAAAAGATCAAAGTCATTCAACAACAACTAAAGATAGCTCAAGATAGACATAAGTCTTACACTGATAATCACTGTAGTCCTTTAGAGTTCTAGGTAAGAGACATGGTGTACCTCAAAGTCTCTCCTTAGAAGCGTGTTCTAAGGTTTGGGAAAAAGGTTAAGTTGCCCCCCAGATATATGGGACCTTATCATGTGGTGGCACATGTTGGGAAGGTGTCCTATAAGTTAGATTTGCCACCTGAGTTGCACAAGTTGCACCTTGTGTTTCATATTTCTATGTTAAGAAAGTGTCACCCTGATAAGGAGTTGACTCTTCCACCTGTTGAGGTGGAATTAGATAATGACATATCTTATGTAGAAGGTCCCGTTCTGATCCTGGATAAAATGATCAAGAAGTTGAAGAAAAAGGACATTGTGTTAATTATGGTTTTATGGCATCATCGTAGCATTGTGGAAGCCACGTGGGAACTTGAAGACAAGATGCAGAAGAAATATATGTCTCTTTCTATGTAGGATTGAGCAAAACCCCTATTTGGGGTTTATCATAGTAAGACCCATGACCTAGATTTGTGCTCAAGTGTAATTTCTTTTTGTAATATAATGCTTAAACCTTAATTTACTCTTGTAAGATTCTTTAATAACAAATGACAGGCTTGCATTTGCATTTAGGACCAATTTGAATAATGATTGAGCTATTTTTGCTATATTTGTATATGTTTAGGACTAAATTATAATTTACCATGAGTGAGGGTTAGCACCATGACATAGAAGATGGTGATATGGGGCACCTTGTTTGAATCATGTTTGGTAATGGAACACATCAATTGTTCTAGGGTTTCTAGGGTTTGCTACTTGGAAGTGGTGACAAACTAAGGTTTGGATGTTGCAACCACTACCCCACTCTTGGGTGAGGGTAGCAACCGCAACACATGATCTAAGGTCATGCGGTTTTGACTTAAACAACCTAGAGATTGAAACACCTCTTATCCTTTAGTGTATCGACCATGCATATATGCATATATGATGGATTAGGGTTTAGGGTCGAAACCAAGAATGGATGAAGTGTTATGACCAATATGAGATGGTAGAGACCAAGGAGGTCACTAAACTTTCTGTATAAATATGGATATATCGTGCATGTGGGAGAAGATAAATATTTTGGTGGAAGGGCATGTGTCCTTAGGCGATCTATCATGGTGACACCTTTCCTTGAGTTCTCCTTTAATCATGTCATTCCTTTCTTTTTTAAAGAGATCTAGTGGTCAAAGGATTGGATTTAGTTGGGGCTTCTTTCTTTTCCTTGGAGCTTAAGATATCATAGGCTTTGATCATCCATAATAGGCATGTTTTATAACTTTTTCCTACATCTATTATGTGCACCTTACACCGATCATATGTTGTTCATATATTGTTGTTCTAGATCTTAAAATGTGTGCTTTTTTTATGAACCTAGCATGTTTCCCTTTCCACTACCACCAAAAAGAGTAAGTACAAAAGCATGTAATCTAAAGTAGATCACTAGCATCAAAAGAAAATAGAAATTTGTATAAAAGGAAGAAAAAAATATCTATACAGAATATGAGTATCTCTAAGAAATGAATCCCAAATTGATTCCAATCCTCTTTCAATATTGTGGAAAGTCTGATGATTTCTCTCAAGACATATATAGTATAGCGCAAAATTGTAGCGGCTTTAGTTTCCCCTTTAATCTTCAACAGATCTTCCTTGGAGCTTGGATAAGGACCATAAACAATAGATCCTGATCCAAATGAGAGAGATGAATTCACAAGAAAAGAAAATGTGCTCCAAGTCCCCATGACCATCCTTGAAAAGAATGCATCTTGATACCATACTATAACCCACTTTCTTCAGATATTGAAGCATAGGTAGCTTATTTAAGAAAACCTTCCACAGAAAATAGGAACACCTTCTAGTATTTTTACCTTTCCAGACCCAATCACCCCAGACAGTGGTCAATTTCTTAAACCTAACAAGGTCCCATGCATCCATGAGTTAAAAAAACACTGAATTCTTAACGAGCAGAGAGTCTTTGTGACTAGTCGGATTAGGAAACTTCTGAAGAGATTCTAGCCATTTGTATGAGCCTCTAAAGCATGGGATAGACCAATCCCCATCCTAGATACAACAACTAAGCTTACCATTTGGTTCATTTCCCATTCTGACCATAATTTGTCTATCAACCTTCTCTAAAAGGAATTTTCCATTGGGTATCCAGGAATCTCTCCACAGGAGAATGTCATCTCCGTTCCCAACAGAAAAATTTAAATTAGGAATCATCACATATCTGAACTTTAGTAGCCTTTTAAATAACCAAGGAAAGCTTGGTTTACACTTCACAGACCATATTGAATCAGTCATAACATACTTCCCATAAATCCATTTTACCCATAAAGATTTCTTGTTATTTGCAATATTCCAAAGATTCTTAAGAATGCCCGCTTTGGACCAGTCCTCCACTTGTCTAATACCCAAACCACCTTCCTTTTTGGGTATGCAAATAGTTTCCAAAGAAACCCTATGAATATGTCTTTTATCATCACTATCACCCCAAATAAAGTGCCTCATCATCTTCTCAATATGCATAATGACTTATTTTGGAATAGGGAAAGCAGATGTCCAAAAAATATGATAAGATGACAAAGTAGAAATAACAAGTTCTATCCTCCCCAGCTTGAGACAAAAGATTACATTTCCGCAGATCTAGCTTGCTTCTCACATTTTCAAGAATAGGGTTGCACATAGCCTTCATGAGTCTACTTGTGAACAAAGGAAGGCCCAAATATTTTACAGGAAATAGAGAAATCTGGATATTCAAGATATTAGAGACGTCATTTTCTCCAACATCATTAGTACTCCTGCTTACAAAAAGTTGACTCTTAAAATTGTTTAACTTTAGACCAGAAATCCTGTGGAACTCATGAAAAACTTCATTAATAGCTAGGGCTGTATTAGGATCTACTCTCGTAAAGATTAAGAGATCATCTGCAAAAACAATGTGAGAGACCTTGAAATCCAAAGAAGTACGAATAGCTTTTGTACTTCCTTTGGCCACATAAGTTTTAATACGAGAAGTGAACTCCTGCTTAGCAACTACAAACAAATAAGGGGATATAAGATCACCCTGTCTGACACCATTAGATGCAAGAAAGGGAGTATAAGGACTTCCATTAACCATGACCTAGTATGAAGTAGTAGAAAAACAAGCATCAATCCACCTCAACCATTTTAAAGGAAACCCCATACTTCTAAGAATGAACAAGATATAATCCCTATGAATAGAATCATATGCCTTTGAAAGGTTAGCTTTGATACACATCCTATCAAGACCATGTGCATTAGAGAAATTACTAAGGATGTCATGTTCTAGAAGAATAACATCCCCAATTGATCTACCCTTTATAAAGTCCAACCGATTACCATCAATAAGATCAGGAAAGATAGATCTCATACAATTTGCAAGAATCTTAGTTATGAGCTTGTAAATAACACTACATAATGAGATAGGTCTAAAGTCATTAAGACAAGAGGCCCCAAAACATTTAGGAATCAAGGTGATGAAAGTTTTATTGAATTCACTAAGCAACTTTTCCATTTCAAAAATACTTAGAATTGCATTACTAATATCTTCTCCAAGAATCCCCCAACAAAATTTCATGAAAAGGTCATCAAACCATCCAGACCATGATATTTATCCATCCTTAAACCTTTAATCACATATTCAACTTCCTCCTCAGAGATATGTTTGTTCAAAATATCCATCTATTCCTTTAAAATTTTTGGAAGAACCTAATCATTGGACCAATTCACATAGTCAGAGGAAGCTGAGTTGAAGAGAGACATAAAATAGTCATTTGTAAGTGAACTGGTGTCACTTTGATCATAAACTTTGCTCCCATATACAATGATAAACTGAATGTTATTAAAGATTCTCCTAGTTTTGAGAGACATATAGAAGAAAGTATAGTTCTTATCATCTTCTTGAGCTACACCACTCTAGATTTTTGCTTAAGAAGAGATTCCTCATCAATAAGGGCCTTCTCTGCCTTAATTCTCATATCATTAAGCTTCAGTTGGAGTTCACCATTAAGAGGATCCTTATCAAACTCAAGTTGAACATCCAAAACCAAAGCCTCCATCTCCTTTGATTTTGAAAGAAGATTGCCTTTTTGTTCCAATCCAGCAACGCTCTTTTTACAACATGCAATTTCCTATATACTTTATACGTTGGGGCTCCCTCTGGATAAATGCTCATCCAAGCATTATTAACTACCTCAAAAAAGCCATTTTGATTCACACAGGCATTGATAAATCTAAATGGAGACCTCCTCTTCCTAATATGGTAAAATGGCTGGCAATCATACGACGATCACTTACATTAGTAGAAATAACTTCTTCCCAAATATCTAGAAAAACATCAAGTAATTTAACATTCCCTAGAATCTTGTCAATCTTTGAGAAAGTACTCAGCCCTTTCTTACTTCTACTATCTCAGGTAAAGAAAGGTCCCTTAGGACAGATCTCAATGAGATCAGTGTCAGAAAATAGATCACTGGAATCCTTCATGCTTTTGGATGATGGAGGATGCTTCCCCACTTTCTCTTTGTTCAAGAGAATAGCATTAAAGTTACCCATGATACACCAAGGACCAAAATTGTTAATAAAATGAATAGAACTCTATAGTACCATTATGTCATATCATCATTTGAACCATACACTGTAGAAAGATGAAAGGAGATATCAAGAAAACTGACATTACAATGGATGATCTGATCATTCTCCCACACTTTATTAACAACTAGAGTAGGATCAAACTAGAAAATTATGATGCATGTATTCTTGTAGAAATCAAAATTCAAAATGAAGCTAACATCTTGCCATATTGATTTAATAACAGAGTCAATCTCAGTTTTACTAAGCCTAGATTCCAGTAAGATATAGACATCAACTGTATTTATGTCCACTTCCTCCTTGATGCAAGAGATTTTATTATTGAGCCCTCTCACATTCCAAGAGATTACTAAAAGGGGTCTATCCATTTGGTGATATGGGTAAGTTTGAGGCATTCATTTCTCCCTACTGTAATCTTTCTTCTTGCAAGTATTCCGCTATTTCTAAGTTGCTCTCCTTCCCTTCAAAGTTAGATAGGGGGGAATAACTATTAAGAGAAACTAGAATTATAATTCAAGCCACCTTTGGTGCCACTCTAGGAGGTGATTTGGGCTTCTTCCTTCTTGTTTCCCATCCTTGTTCTGGAGAAGTATTGGGGGTTTAAAGGCGATCAACTGATCTAGACACCAATTCAATACTCACCTCCATTGACATAGGGAAAACATTCTCAAGAATACTTTCCTCTGTGTCAACAAACACTTCCACTTCTTTAATAGTAGCCTGACTCTTTTGCACCTAGTTCATCTTTGGCTTCCCTTTTTTAACTCGTGCCTCCACATTTTTAGAAATGCCACATAAAGAAAACTCATGGCCAAAAAGTCCACATGTCAAACACCTGGACAAATCCCAATCATAATCAAATTCTATGCTATCATTTTATCTATCATCACTCACTATCTATAATTCCTTAGTAAAGGATAACAAAGTTGGGATAACAACCTAAAGTCTAGCATACTCCACTCTATGAAATTTAGAGGTGAGATTATCATGATGAAGAGGTTTTTTGAGAAAAGATTTGATCATGTTAAACATATTAGTGTCCCAGAGTTCCAAGCGTAGATTATGAATTTTCAGCCATATAGGAATCTCTATTAGCTTCATCTTCTCAAGCGGTTCTCCACACTCCCACTTATTAATTATCAGTGGCTTCCCCACAAAGAACCATGGGCCTCCATCAACAATAGTCGCCAAATCTTCATCATTAGCAAACATCACGATGAAAAACCCACAACCTATGGACCTAACTTCAACAAAGCCCTTCACACCCCAGATCTGAGCAAGGTGACAGACCAAAGTCTGCTAGTGAGGTTTAAGGCTCACAACATAACCCACTACCATTCTACTCCACTTCTCCATATTGTGTTCCACAATTTCCATGGGGTAAACCAACTTCCCTTCACTCAGATGGATCACGGTCTTGTACGGGTTCATCGGTCCTCCAACATTCTCATTCTTGAATAGTTCTGTCCATTTCTTCACTTCCTCCACCATCAATACAATGCCTTGACCTTCTTTAAGATTTATATGAGCCACCACAGCTTGGCTACCTTTAGGATCTGACAGGTCAGATGTCATCGTCACCCCAGACGTCGTCCCCACAATCACCCCCTAGTCGCCTCTTTGCTCATCATTTCAGACTTCACTACAAACTAGATTCCCCCCCCAAATCTCCACTCCTCTTTAGTTTATTATTGTCTGCACACCAAAAAATGTGTACTTTGTAGTAGAAGAAGTAATAATGGTCTAGTTTGAACCATATATCATCTTAAAAAAGCAATTTACACTTCTTGTAAGACCTAAAATCTTTGTACTCAATTTGTGATAGTTGAGATATGGATGATGATCTTTTTTTCTTTGAACCATGGAACTATATTAGATCTATTTTATGTATTTATACCTACATAACAGGGAGTTTTGAACCTAGTTATAAGCTTAGAAATATCAATTTCTTTCTCCTAATCATAACTCTTAGGATGATCTTTCATGATCCCGATCTATGGTTTGGAGAACATCCTTAAATAGATCCTTTTATTCTTGGTTGAAGTATGATGTTCCCTAATCTCTCCAGATGCTACAACCATGATAGTAGCAGTCTAGACCTCATGAGGGTCATAACACCATGTTGCATGGTGGTCACTATACTTTTGCAAAGGGTGGTCATGACCAAGTATAGTAAAGGGGTCAAACACTTATGCCTATGGAGGTAGCGACCATATGGAAGTGTTCTCATCGTTACTCTTTTATATAGGATCATAACACTTGTGTAAAAAATGGTTGAAACTATGTACCCTATTACGATTGATACCCCATGTGTGGTTGAGGTTGAAATACTATTTCCTTTATGGTTGAGACCATGATTGATTAAGGTTGAAACACCTTGAAGAGTGAAGGTAAAAAAAATGTTTTGGAGGTTGAGACACTCATGTCTCTTGAGGATTATACACCTAAAATTCATGAGGTCACAACACCTTGATACATTAAGGTCAAAACAAAGTGTTGCGGTCATGACACATTGAATGCGTCCAGGTCATAACACATGTATGGTGAAGGGTCGATACACCTATATTCATGTATGTGTATATGGTCAATACATAGGGTACTGATCTATATAAGATGATGTGACTTTGAATGGTTAATCATTAACCATAGTTCTTGACTCTAGAACTCTCCAACAATGTGGGAGGTGATAGAATTAAGGTTTAGAGGTTGTGTCGTGTTATGAAAATGTAATTTTACACATTTGAACCCTAACCTTAATCCAATGTTTATGTGATCTATGTACTTACTCTACTTGGAGATTCTTATTCTATAATATAGTTTTCTCTCTCCTATTATGTAGTCGTAACTTTGCAGGTAAGATGAATGTACATAGCTAGGTGAAAGACATGGCAAACCTTGTATAATACAAAGTGGTGAATAGAAGCATACATCATTGTTGAGATATATTGTGATATTAATTGCACAAGTTTTATGTTATTTGAATCTTATGAACTGTTGAGTCCCTCAAGCACAGTTTGAGAGGAAAATCCTCTAGAGATGGAATTGAGTGGTTGATACACCATAGTGATGTGATATTGATGACCTTGTAATGATTGTGATACAAGTTTCTTTTAATGATGAGACAAGCTCTCACCTTGTACGTTTTATATCTTCTAAACTTGTACCTTACTCTTAATTTTGTAGAATCTATTTAGGGGTAATATGTTGTAACTTGATTTATGCATTAAAAGATACCCAATTGGAATATTTAATCAAGTGAAATCCTAATCATGTAGTTTTCGTATACCATAGATCCATCTTCAGCGTCAATATCTAATTGGATGGTGAGACAAGTAATTCCTATGGGAAACTCAGAGCACATATTATTGAATATGCGGGGAACATGTGAATTATTTTTTTGTAACCTTAAATTGTTGATATAATAATGTGATGCTTTGTTATAGAACAACCATTTGTGAGATTGTTCTCTAGTGCTGTGCCATGTACTAGGTGATAACACCCAAATATACACATATTATCTATGCATTTCATTTATGGTTCCATGTCACTTTGGTCTTAATATGCACTCTTTTTCTCATGTTTTAGTCCTTTTCTTATTTACTTTGATAAGATTACTAGATAGCCAATAAAGTAGCCAATCTAGCCAGTTTTGGGACAAGTTGGCACTGAGCTTAGATGGACAACTTTCTCCATGTTTTTCCCCTACCGAGGCCCAGTGAAACTGTATTATTTACTAGATCTTCTAATGATATATGCATATGCATCGTGGGCTCATCCACCATCTCAGGACTTGATCTTTACTCTGACAATTCAATTTATTTCCTAAATCTTCTAATGCACAATCATACTAAGGGTAATCGATTTATACTCAATTTTATTGAGCTTATTCTCCTTTTGCAGGTCATTTTCGGCCCAAACGAGCACCAAAGCCCATTTACATGGGGTCGGCCCCTTTTACACTGCTAGCTAGTTATCGTTCTTCTCAGCTCCTCTCAACACTAATCGCAACCTGTGGAGATGAGGACCGCCACCTCCTCCTTCTCAGGTCTCATGAATCGCGATCGTGATTCACATACCGCGACCTCGCCTCCCCTCTAGCTAATTGTGGTCGCAGTTATCATCTCCAAGACCATAGACAACTTTCCTCAAAACCACAACCCCCCCCGCTCTATTTCTTCCCTACAACTGCGACCTGCAACAACTACCGCAACCACCCTCTCCACCATCGCAACCACCATGGCCCACGACTCACCTGCTCCTGACCTCGACCTACCAACACCTCACCAACACTACCTTACCTTCCTCCTCACCACGACCTCCTCTCTTCCACTATCATAACCTATAGATCACAAGAGCACGACCTCACCTCCCCAAATAACAACAGTCATAGTTATTGCTTTCCACGGTCATAGTTATCCATAGCAGATCGTGATCACCTCCTCTCCTTTGACAACATGACTCCCTTCTCCTCTAACCGCACCTGTACCTCCTACTAACTCTCTGCCTCGGTCGCTTCCTCAGCAACGATGGTAGCAACCTCATCTCTGCCACCCTCCATCGACACCCCAACACCAAGGAACCACGACCATTCAATGACCAGACCGTAACCGCGGTGTGAACAACCGCGATCGCGGTATCCACAACTACGACTGCGGTGTTATTCGCCTCCATCTTCCATCTGTAGCCAAGGTCGCTTCCACAACAACAACACCCTTAACCTCCATCGTCCTCACCCCTCATCTTCATAGGTTGCAATCCTACACTTGCATTCTCACCACCATGCCACGTTCGCAAGGGGTCTTGCCCCAGTTCACCTCAGCCCTAATCTACAGCTGACTACCATTGTGCAACCATGGACAACAACCATCAAAACTGTGATCGCGGTTTCTACAACCGCGACCGGTTTGAGTGAAAATAGCTCGACCCCCCTATAAATAGAAGACCCAGATCTGTGACCAGGGGGTCTGGGGGGAGTCTGGAGCGAGTCCAGAGATCGAAAGGATGCGGTTTTGCATCCATCCCAAGGAGGACCTTCACCCGGAGTCCCACAGGAGAGAACAGAGGTCCGAGAAGACTGTGGTGCACACTCCACGCTGCCCTCTATAGTAGGCTTCCATTCTCTCTCCATCCATCTACCTATTCCCACCCAGATATGTGGTGGAAACCCAGATCTAGGTCATCCTCCACCTCCATTCATCCACTGAGCCACTGTTTGGGGGCAGATTTAGAGAGAGAGAGAGGACCAAGGAGTCCAGATATGATCAAGGAGGAGGACCAAAAGATGAGATCCAACCTATACGAAGGCAAAGCAGTGAGAGCCACCTCTCCTCCATGGGCTAAATCTTATCTTCTTCCCCTTTCTTCTGTTGTGTCCCTTGGTTTCTTGTACAATGATGTTCTTCCATCTTTGTTCGATGCCAACTATGCTTGTCCATGGCTAGTTGAGCTCCTTCTTGGCTATGTAGTCTTTTTTGGGCATTTTTATGTACTTTTGCCTTAAGCAAGTAGATTTAATTCAGATCTGGTATGTTTCTTGTTCTATCTTCCGTTTTTGGTTATGATTGCTAGTTTGGTTGATCTCTTTCTTGCTTGAATCACTATTTCTGCCTGTATCGAGAGATCCATGTAGGAATGGTTAAGAGAAGATGGTTTGGATCAGAATCTGAGAGGAGGACGGTTCAAGATTGTCCGTTACTAACATCCCCAGAATATTCTAAGACTCGAGAGGGTACCTAGAATATTCTCGGGTGTTGATTTGTCCTCCTTGAGAGAGGTTTGATTGCATATCAGGATGGGTTGTAGTCACGCTGTGCGAGAGTGAGTGGGATGACCTCATAGGAACAGACATGACAGTACGTACTATGTTCGAATATAGATTTCTTGCTCAGGTGTTCAAGGGTTGTCTACGCCCGAGAACGGGTGCATAGACTGCCCAACTTGTCGTTATGTAGCTAGGAACTCCTTCTCTCTGATTAGTAGAATGTCGCAAACTCTGTTTTGCTTTCATTTCTTTTCTTTGTTTTCTCTTTTAGTTCATGACAACCCGTTAGACTAGTTCTAGCACACATTTTCATTGACTATCATTTTGGCTTATCGACTAAAGAACGAAATCTGTGGCATCCTAAACGTCACCACATCCCTGTGTTCGACCCTGTATATCTACTTTGACCCCATAATAAAATTGTGGGCGTCCTTGAAGGTTTCATGTTATAAATGAAAAGTTCTGACGCACATCTAAGGCTGATCAACTTTTTGGCATCGTTGTTGGGGAAGTGGTTTTCCACGTTTACACACCTAAGAGATTTTGTTCTATCACTTTTAAGCCCGTATATATATGCATAGTTTTTATTTTGTTTTACACATACCTATTTATATATACTAAATCCCTTTTCTTTTTCTTATACTTTTTCAGCCATGGATCTTTCTTCGGCGAGACAAGTCATCTTGTCCACCTGTCCTCCCGAGTTTTTCCACAGTTCTAACTGTTGGCAAATAATTGAAGGTCGTGCTCTATATCTAGTCAATTTAAACTATCCTCCACCATCGTCGTATAATGAAATTCCAACAATGGATACTGTCGGTCAGCCCTCAACAGCTATGCTATCATATGATCAAGAACTGATTAAGGTAGTGGAGTTAGCTGAGGAAACTATTCATGCACTCACCTCCTTAGCCCCTCATCTCCAAGAACACGTCGATCTTCTCCAGGAACTATTAGATAAGTAGGATCATTAACTCCAAATAGCAATGGATATTGCAGACCGCAGTAGAAGTATGCTTCAAACTGTTGAACAAGGATTCATTCGGAAACATCAGTTTGATACAACAGTTTCCTATCATATGTGTATGGAAGAATCAAAAGGTCTCGAAAGCTTTGATGTTCAAGTACAAAAGCTTCATGATAAAGATGTTGAACAAGGCAGGAGGCTCCAAGAGCTCATCGATTTGGTTACAATCCGGTTACAAGTGCCATCACAAGATAATGAAGACTCTAGTCATCAAGACCATTCCATCAGATCTGAAGCAAAGTATGTCTCACCATCCTATTCAGACCATCAACTGGATTCACCAAGATTTTTCTATGAAGATCAACCCACTTGGGGAAGCCCTTCATTCTATCCAGATGACCAAGCTGATGAACCAATGGAAGCCATGAGTCATAAACATGAATGGTTCTATGATGACAATGACGAAGACTCCTATCCTCACAATGATAGCCAAACAACCTCACACCCAAAAGGTTGGTTTGAGGAACCCGAGTCCAACATTGACCCAAACCAAGGTGATGTCTCTCATATTGAGACATGTCACTTAGCTTCGAGCAGTACACCAATCATGGTTTGGAACAATTTGTTCGATGAGGATGATGATGACTATTCCTCTCAGTGGAGCGAATATACTGACGACGACGAGTTGGAACGGCATGAGCCGACATTTGCCACCATCCCTTTACAAGTCTTGGTGGAACTCAAGGGAACTAGATGGACAATCCACCACAACATGGTGGCTAAGCATGAAGACACCCATGACCCCACATAAGGAAACAATCTTGGGGTGGAAGAACAACAAACAAATTCTTCTAGGGACACTTCTTGCTCAAAAAATGATTTGATGACTCACACTGTACATGAAAGTTTATCTGAGCATCCAACCTTAATTTTAGAGATGGAGAGAGATGAGATGAATTGTCCAAAAGATATTCAGCCTAACTCCTCCATCTCATCCTGTTTCAACATCCTAGGGCTTTCCCATTCATATCAATACATTAAAAGGTGCCTTGAGGATGCTTTGCCGAAGAAATCATCCCAGTGCAGTTCAAGTCAATTCCAGTATAGAGATGACTTCACCGAGTCGTCAGATTTTACTTCTCTTCTTTAGACTCAGATGGGCCCTCACCTCCACCTATTCTTCTCCTATTGTGAGGTGGATCCCACTGGCAAGACACAGGTGGCACTGGTCCCAAAACTTAGAATTTGGGACCCCAGTATCAGTATCGTGGGGCAGCCACCCCCTTTGTTTTACCTCTTCCTTTTATCTTTTTGTTAAAATAAAATTTTGTTTTTCATGATCTTGCTTAGATAGTTTCTTCCCTCTAACTACCTTTTTTTGCTTGCATACATGCATCATTTTAGGACCTTAAAAAGATTTCCCACCCTAACTTCCATGCATTCCCACCCTATTATCCTAAGTTTAGATCTTGCTCCAGGACGAGCAAAATTTTAAGCTTGGGGTGGTAGGGCTATTCACCCTTCTACATCTTCATCCTTCTAACATGCATGTTTACTTCCTGCATTTAGTTTTAATTTTAAAAAAAATTAGCTTTTTATCTTTGCTGTTATGTCCATATGGTGCAAATCTAATAGATAAATGCTTGACTTTATGCCTAAATGCACATATTTCATCTTAAAAATTCTTGACCTTTTGCTTGACTTGCTCTTTGACTCTTTCCTTGAGTTTGGTAATAAATCTAAGGTCATGTGCCTTTTACATAGCTTAAAGCTAAATTCCCTTGATCTATGTTGTGAATGAAAAATCCAAGGTAAAGGACCGATGGAATGAGCTAAACATGATCAAAGAATCCTAGCTGCAGTTTCATGAGCTTGCCTCTATTCTAAGGATTCTTGAATCATAATTGCAACTTTTCACATAGGTGTCAAATGGATCATGATGGGCTTTGAGCTATAAACAAGATGAAATGTTTTCCTTGGTGGACTATGTGTCTTCTCACATTAGATTGAGTCAAAAAGATGAAAAATATAAAAAGTTGCAAAAGAGGCTTGGCCACACACACAATCCCAAAATATCTATATAGTTCTCACAAAATCCTACAAATTAGAATGTGGGGAATAAAAGCATGAGTGCGAATAAAGGATCACTTATTTTCTCTTTTAGGAGAGTTGAGGATGGTGCCCAGCCGGTGTATGACTGCGCTCATGAACGCATGTATGTCGTGCCTGGTAGTATCACTCCAAAAGCTCATTAGAGAGTACCTAGGAACCCCTAGGAGACCTATGAGATCATCTTAGTAGCAGGGTTGGTTCGAGCGTAGTACGATGTGTTCATCTCACTGCTTTGGGCCAACTGGCTCAGACTGCATGGATTGTTTCTTATTACATGGACCAACCTGACACAGATCAGGATCCTCAAAAGTCATTAGAGTCTTTTTCTTTGTTTCTTAGGACATGAATAAGTGAGAGACATGTCGTTCCTGATTGGTATGCATGGATTCATGGTGATGGCTCATTGCTCATCACCGGTGTGATCACCTATGTGACAATTCTTTCATGTTTAATAATTTTGATTCAAACCCTCATGAGTATCGACAGGTTGTAGTGAATTCTCTTAATCTTGCCTGGAAACTCTTGGATCTTGCTTTGGCAGGACTGTGGTTGATTGGTGGGTGTTTGTTCTGAAATGGCATGGATCAGGAGAATTAATGCTTTAAACTATTTTTCTTAGCCTTAACATCTATTTCCAAGCTTAATTTGAATGTTATATTTTTGTTCTTTGAGCACAGTCTTGCTTGAGGACAAGCATGTTTTAAGCTTGGGGTAGTTGATAACACCCAAATATACACATATTATCTATGCATTTCATCTATGGTTTCATGTCACTTTGGTCTTAATATGCACTCTTTTTCTCATGTTTTAGTCCTTTTCTTATTTACTTAGATATGATTACTAGCTATCCAATAAAGTAGTCAATCTAGCCATTTTTGGGACAAGATGATACCGAGATTAGATGGACAACTTTCTCCATGTTTTCTCCCCTACCGAGGCCCAGTGAAACTATATTATTTACTAGATCTTATAATGATATATGCATATGCATCGTGGGTTCAGACGCCATCTCAGGACTTGATCTTTACTCTGACTATTCGATTTATTTCCTAAATCTTCTAATGTACAATCATACTAAGGGTAATCGATTTATACTGAATTTAATTGAGCTTATTCTCCTTTTGCAGGTCATTTTGGGCCTAAACGAGCACCAAAGCCCATTTACATGGGGTCGGACCCTTTTACACTACTGGTTAGTTATCGGTTCTTCTCGGCTCCTCTCAACCCTAATCACGACCTGTGGAGATGAGGACCGTGACTCCTCTCCTTCTCAAGTCTCACGAATCACGATAGCGATTCACATACCGCAACCTAGCCTCCCCTCTAGCTAGCTGCGGTCGCGGTTATTGTCTCCAAGACTGCGGACAGTTGTCCTCAAAACCACGACCCCCTCTCTCTGCTTCTTCCATGTAGCTATGACCTGCAACAACTACCGCGACCACCCTCTCTACCATCGCGACCACCATGGCCCTCGACTCACCTGCTCCTGACCTTGACCCGCCAACACCTCACCAGCACCACCTTACCTTCCTCCTCACCGTGACCTCCTCTCTTCCACTATCACGACTTGTAGATCACAAGACCGCAACCTCACCTCCCCAAATAACAGTGGTCACAATTATTGCTTTCCGTGGTTGCGGTTATCCATAGCAGACCGTGATCACCTCCTCTCCTTCGACAACACGACTCCTTTCTCCTATAACCGTGCCCGCATCTCCAGCTAACTCTGCCTCAGTCACTTCCTCAGCAATGATGGTAGCAACCTCATCTCTGCCGCCCTCCATCGACACCCAACACCAAGGAACCATGACCACCCGACGAACAGACCGTGACCGTGGTGTTATTCACCTCCATCTGCCATCCTCAGCCAAGGTCGCTTCCAGAACAATGCTACCCTTAACCTCCATTGTCCTCACCCCTCATCTCCGCTGGTCACAACTCCTACACCTGCATTCTTGATGTGGTATATTATCACACTAAAAAATTCACTCGGGGTTGAGATCCCCGAGCTTTTACCAAAACCTTGCACAATAATACCACCCGCAAGAAGATGGGTCTTATTGTAGTATAGTTAAGGTTCGAATCCCTAGAGACAACATTTTTAAGAATCGTTATCAGTCAAATCTAGCTCAAGTAAGACTAATATTTAGAACGATTGGTTGGTTTGAGGTTAATTAAATTAATTGTAGGAAAGTAAAGAGTAGAATTATAGTTGGATCTAGATTAATGATATGGAATCGCTGGGATGGTCCCGGGTTTCACCACCACTACACATGGAAAAACATCCAAACATCAAACATCCATGCAAGATATAACTGTCCAAATACAACTACTGCGAACCCTCCCTGAGGGATGTTTAGGTCCGCGTAAGCATCCCCTTAGGCATCAGATGTCTCATCGCCATCCAGATCATACACTTACAATTCCGAAGATACATAATCCAACTAAGGCTTTGGCCCTCCCTAAGGGATGTTTAGGTCACAGAAGCATCACTGTAGGCTACATGGCTCGTCCCCTTACGGATCATACACTTACGACCCCAAGGAATCCTATCAGAAGTTCTCATCAAGGAGTCAACCACGCTAATCGTCAAGCAAGTAGGCGATTAATATACATGCAAACATAGATAATTAACAAGGAAGATACAAAATACAACTAAGGTTGTGGCCTTCCCTGAGGGATGTTTAGGCCACATAAGTGTCACTGTAGGCTAGATGGCTCATCCCCTTACAGATCATACACTTACTACCTCAAGTAATCCCATTCTATTTCTAGTTTGGGAGTCAACCTCATTAATCGACATTCCACCCTACACATAGAAGTTCTTGCAACATAGGGAAAAACATGATGAAAGCAAGCATGTAACCAATCTTCAAACATGAATGATTAACAACAAAATGAAAAGTTATATACATTGCCATGGAATGTTTAACAAGAGAACATGCTTGCATGGGCAGCGAGGCTAGTCCCCGCACCCCAGCAAAAAGGAACTACTCACTCATGATGCAAGAAACAAGAAGAACAAGAGAGAGGGAAGATTCCTCCATGAGCATGATGAAGAAGGTAGTCGCAACTCGGTGAAGATGATGCGGTCTTCTACATCGTGTCGAGGCAGATCTTGGACGAGGAGGAAGAACCACGAAGGCAGATCGGGCAGACCTTCTTCTCCACCTTCCTTCTCTACTCAACTTCCTTTCTCACAGCAGGAGGAGCAGGTGATGTGGCTACGGTGTGGATGTACGTGGATGGAGTTGGATCGAACCTTGCATTTGGATAGCCTAGCGGCGTCCCCCAGATCGATGCCCAAATGAGGACCCTGTGGTCCTATTTATAGATTTGGATTTGGTCCTCACATTTTTGATGTGAACTTCTTTAAACAGTCTTGAGTCTCAATCCAAACGAACTTGATTAGTACCCTCCAACCGGTCTTGGAGATCAGTTGATGGCCAAATGTTCTCGTATTTCATATGGTTCTGGTTTTAACAATTTCTGCCTCTGATCGGTCTTGTATACTGATCAGTTTTGTGCCCCAAATGGTTTGGGTCTCTGGCATTCTTCTCCTCCAAATGATCTCCGAGTCGTGTGCCACCAAATGATCTTGAGCGTCCAAACGGTTACGAGATGAAAAAGGTCTTGAAGATCGATGGGTTCCAATCGGTCTTGAGACTGAACGGTCTTGGTTCCAAATGATATTAATTTTCCAAACGGTCTTTGTCTCCAACCGATCTTGGCTCCAATCAGTCTTTATTTCCGAATGGTCTTCGTTGTCCAAACAACCTTGAAGACCGATGGGATCCAATTGGTCTTGGCTCCAAACGGTCTTGGGTCCAAATGGTCTTGGGCCCAAATGGTCTTGGAGAGCAATGGGTTCCAATTGGTCTTGAGATGTAAACGGTCTTTGGCGTATGAACAATCTTCAGTCCAAACAATCTTCAGTCCAAATGGTCTTGGGGACCATTTGGGCAGGTGGTAGGTGGAGGACCGTGTGAGTGAATAGCTAAGACCAAGAGGTCAAAACCAAATGGGTAGACTGCTTGGGCAAATAGTTTGGTACAGAATAGTTGGTCAAGACCGAATAGGCAAAACTGTTTGGTCAAGACCGATTGGTCAAGACCAAGGTTAAGAGGATCTTGAGTGAATTCCATATGATGGTTGAACCTCATCAAGACCTACAAAAAATCAATATAAATCTAGTTAATAATCTTGATAATTGAATCAGTTAAGAAAAATTGCATTTTGTGAGGTTTAGGAGATGAAATCGAAAGTATTGAATCGAATTGGTCCCAAAAAGGCGACTAAAAACCATGATGAATAGATATTCATCATAATACCCTGAACTTAAACGTTGCTCATCCTTGAGTAACACAAAATCTGAAAAAGACGTCAAATGAATACTTTCTGATCTTGTGATTGCCTCCTCTTCTCATCATGGTTGCTTCCCTATGCTTAGTATGACTAAGCATCTTAACTTCTTGAGACCACTAAACACATCTTACTATATCTTCGTTCATGAGTTTGTTTTCCAACATCACTTCCTCCTCACCTTTTCCAACAACAAGCATGTCAAAGAGTTTTATAAGAGTCCAGAGATACCCGCAGAACAACAAGTGTGCAACTAATCTGACACTGGTATATTTCAGGGTAGTGGAGGCATTTATTGTGCTTTTAGGTAGAAAAGGGAGTGAAGGGTGGTATGGAAGGAAGAATTAAATCTCTCCTCTATTCGACTCGAGATTTTTATTATATTATTTGCAATTTCATTGATTGCATTTTTTGTGCGAATCTCTCCTCTATTCGACTCAAGATTGCATTTCTTTTTGTGTGCGCTTTGACATCTTTTCTTCATGGTACACCCCTATTAATTTGTGAGGGGTATGGAAGAAGCAGATATAGAGGGAAGTGGTGTGCCACCCTGAACTTAGGGTTTTGCACTATTTTGTCTATTTTTGTTTCTTTTTGATGGATGGAGGGGTATGAAGATGATAGAAGAAGTGTAGAAGAGAGTTCAGATTAGAATGCAACTTGATTTACAATTCAGTGCACTAGGTCATTCTCTTTATCTTATTCTGCTCAAATAATGACTTGATGAGGATCCAGTGGGGATTCCATGATATTGTTCTACTAGTCAGTTAGGAAGCACGGCGTGTTTGATCCTTATCAGTTTGACAGGAACTTGCCATTTTTGCATAAAGATCATGATGTTAGGATTCATAAGCTTCACATGATGATTTCAATCAAAAGGCTAGTTTTAAAAAAAGTGGTACTTTTGAGGATTTGCTTCGAATAAGGAGGGTGTAATGATTCAAAAAGCGTCAATACTTCATCAAGTATCTATTCAATTTCTTTGAAAAGAAAATTTTGATAAAAAACAATGGTAACGGCGGTGAAATCTTTATGTCAGAGATAGATGGGTGTGGGTGGAAGGTAAAGTACGTACCACCCACCCTCCACCACGAACATAGAAATGTGCTCATCCTGAGAAAACTCTAAATCCGAGATTGAGGGGAAAATTCATGTCGGTTGGACCACGAGATGTGGTTGCGTTCTAATCAGCGTGCGTTCTCCATCTAAAAATTTCAAGAAGGAAAACCAGTCAAAACTAAAGATAGCATCTCACAATGTGATTTTTATTTTAGTGTGAAATTATAAAAAAAAAGTAAAAACAAAAATAGAGAAACATTCTAATTTGAAATTAAAAGTAAAAATGAATTTATTGATCGAGTTGCCTCCCGACAAGCACCTTTGTTTTATGTCGATGGCTCGATTGAATCCTTCAATTTTACGATGGATATGTTGGATTGGTGAGTTCCATCATTGCTTTGGTGTCTATGTCATTTGAGGCAAATATCTCTTTAAACGTTGACCATTTGCCATGAATTCTCCTGACGTTTTGCTCCATAAAGAGAAATCACCATGTGGGGAGATGCTCTTGACAATGTAAGGTCATGACCAACGAGAATGGAGTTTTCCTGGGAATAACCTTAGTCTTGAGTTGGACATAAGAACTCGGTCTCCCACTTGTGTGCCCTTTCTTTTTAGATGCCCTTTGTGCCAAAGTTTTGTACGTTCTTTATAGATTCGTGCATTCTCATAAGCTGTCATCTGGAGTTCTTCCAGCTCCTGGAGTTCCAGAATTCTAGCTTGGCCTGCTTTCTTCATATCAAAATTAAGTTGTTTTATTACCCACCATGCTTTGTGTTCAAGTTCAATAGGCAGGTGGCAAGACTTTCCATATATTAATTGAAATAGTGTAGTTCCAAGGGGAGTTTTGTAAGCAGTTCAGTAGGCCCACAATGCGTCTTTGATTTTTGCTGACCAATCTTTTTGGTTGTGTCCTATTGTTTTTTCCAAGATAGCCTTGAGTTGATGGTTAGAAACCTCTACCTGTCCACTCATTTGTGGATGGTAGGGTAAGGCTACCTTGTGTGTTACACCATACTTTCTCAATAATGCTTCAAAGCTTATTTCCAGAAAATAGGAACCTCCGTCGGATATGATAGTGCACGGGACTCCGAATCGGGGAAAAATGATATCTTTGAACATTTTGATGATAGGTTTGGAGTCACTAGTGACGGTTGGTATAGCTTTAACCCATTTTGAGATGTAATCCACCACCACTAGGATGTAAGAAAATCCATGGGAAGATGGGAATGGACCCATATAGTCCACCCCCCAAACATCAAATATCTCAACTTCTTGCCACAACTTTAGTGGCATCTCATCTCTCTTTGTTATGTTTCCCATTCTATGACACTTGTCACATGATAAAACAAAGTTGTAGGAATCTTTGGATATGTTTGGCCAAAAGAATCCACATTGCAAAACTTTCAAGACAGTTTTCTTATAACTCATATGGCCTCCAACTGGGCCTGAGTGACATTGCTCCAAAATAAGCTGAGCTTCTTCCTCAGCGATACATCATCTGTATAGGTGATCGGCACAGAGCTTGAAGAGGTACGACTCATCCCAGTGATACTGCTTCACATCATGCATGAATTTTTTCAGTGCATTTCTGGTGCATTCAAGATGGATAACGCCGACGGTGAGATAGTTCACATAGTCTGAGTACCAAGGGGTAGCTTCTGAAACTTTCATTTGTTGGTCATTTGGAAGAGAATTGTTGATCGGGATCTTCTCAGTTTCCAGAGTGTGGATGCAACTTAGATGGTCTGCTATAACATTCTTTGTACCCTTTTTATCTCTTATCTCTAGATCAAATTCTTGCAATAGGAGAATCCATCTAATTAACCTAGGTTTAGCACCTTTCTTCACTAGGAGGTAACAGATAGCTGTGTGATCTATGTAGACAATGACTTTTGAGCCAATGAGGTAGGATCTGAACTTGTCAAAGGCATACATGACTGCAAGAAGTTATTTCTCGGTAGTTGCATAATTCCTCTGAGCTTCATCAAGGGTCTTTGATGCATAGTAGATCACATAATGTTTCTTTTCTATACATTGGCCTAAGACAACACCCATCGAGGGTCTTCGATGCATAGTAGATCACATAATGTTTCTTTTCTATACATTGGCCTAAGACAACACCCACATCATAATCACTGGCATCACACAAAATTTCAAATGGGTACTCCCAATCGGGAGCTCTAATGATGGATGTTGTTGTAAGGACATGTTTCAAGTTATTAAAACATTTGACACATTCTTCGTCAAAATGGAACTCAGCGTCCTTTAGTAACAAATTTGTCATTGGGTTGGTTATCTTAGAGAAATTCTTTATGAACCGTCTGTAAAAGCCCGCATGACCTAGGAATGCACGAACTTCTCTTACATTTGTCAGGATAGAAAGTTTGGAAATCATTTCAATTTTCACCCTATCTACTTCGATTCCTCGATTGCTAACTCTATGACCAAGGACAATGCCTTCCTTCACCATAAAGTGACACTTCTCCTAATTCGACACAAGATGTGCTTCTTCACACCATTTAAGGACAAGGGAGAGGTTCTTTAGGCATGAGTCGTATGAATCTCCATATATAGAAAAATCATCCATAAAAACTTCCATGATAGTCTCATTTAGACCAGCGATTATAGCTGCCATGCAATGTTGGAAAGTTTCAGGCGCATTGCAGAGTCCGAACGACATCCTTCTAAAGGCATATGTTCCAAACAGGAAAGTAAAAGTCATTTTCTCTTGATCATCTGGATGTATAGGAATTTGATAGAATCCAGAGTAACCATCGAGATAATAGAAATATTCTTGGTGAGCCAATTTTTCTAAGACTTGATCAAGAAAAGGCATCGGAAAATGATCCTTTCGTGTCACTTTGTTCAACTTCCTATAATCAATACACATCCTTCACTCGGTGACTGTTCGAGTGGAGATGAGTTCATTGTCTTCATTCCATATTACAGTAGTTCCACCCTTTTTTAGGACAACATGCACATGACTTACCCATGGTGAGTCAGATATCAGATAGATGATCCCTGTAGTAAGTAATTTGATAACTTCACGGCGGACTACTTCATCCATATTTGGGTTTAGCTTTTATTGATGTTCAACAATCAGCTTATGGTCTTCCACCATGGGGATTTTGTGCATACAAAGCGCTTGACTCACCCCGGTTAGATCACTCATCTTTTAGCCTATGGCTTTCCTTCTTTCCTTTATTCTGTTAAGAGTTTATCTTCTTGTTCTTCCATTAGATCAGAATTTATGATGACTGGGCAGAATTTGAGGTCATCTATAAATGCATACTTCAATCCCTCATGTAGAGGTTTCATTTCAAGAGCTTTTGGTTTTTCACATGGTTCTTTAGTGACATCCACAACTTTGATTTCCTCAATTTTGGTTTTAGGATCTTCTTCGGCAGTGTCAAGGTCGAGAACACAATTTTTCACTTGTTCATCAACTAAACTAGTTGCATTTGGGTTAGTCAAAGCTACTCCTAGAGGATCTTCTTGTTAGTAATCCTCTTGCATGAGTAGTGACATCTTCTCTATGCACTCAATCAAGTAGACTTCTTCTTGCATGCTTGGTCTTCGCATACTTTCAAAAACTTTAAACTCGAGAGTTTCTTTACCTACTATGAGCAGTAAAGTTCCTGCTTCAACATTAATCAGAGCTCTTGCAGTGGTGAGGAATGGACGTCCAAATATGAGAGGGTATCTAGTGTCTTCCTTTATGTCCATGATGACAAAGTCACAAGGAACATATGAGTCTTTTCCTACCTTCACATGGACATCCTCAATGATTCCTAAGGGTAGAGTCACAGTGTTATCTGCAAGTTGTATTGTCATGCTGGTTGGAAGCAGTTCAGAAAACCCTAGCCTTTTGCAAAGGCTAAGTGGCATGATGGAAATGCTAGCAACAAGATCTGCCAATCCCTTCTTACAAGATGAATCACCAATATGGCAAGAAATCCCAAAAGATCTTGGGTCTTTCTGCTTCTTAGGAATCTTGCTTTGGATGATGTCTGAAGTAGTTGTTGCTAGCTTGACTATTTCATATTCCTCAGTTATATATTTTCTGGTGAGGAGAGACTTCAAGTACTTTGTCCTGGCTGGTATCTCAGCTAGAGCATCTAAAAGGAGAATATCAACATGAAGCTTTTTCATAGCTTCTTTGAACTTGTTGAAATGGGTATCAAGCTTCATTTGCATTAGATGAGTTGGAAAAGGTATACGAGGCTTGTATACAGGGATATCAGGTTCTGGTGTTGCTTCTTCCTCTTCTGTAGCAGGTTTCTTAGAATTTTCTTTGTCTGACTTATCACTGCTTGGATGCTCCTTCGGAAAAGATTCAGGTTCTTTGTCAACTTGATCTGTCACCTAGTCTTGTTCATCTATGAAAATCATTGGTGTCTTGACAGGAGGGTAAGGATATATATTACCAGAACGAGTCATAACAACCTTCAATTGCTCAAGATGTTTAGGGTTGTTCTCCAGTTGACCAGCGAAGGCTCCAGTAGGTGGCTTCACGCTAGCTGCAAGTTGAGCTAGTTGAGATTCAATGGATTTCTGATGTGCTTACTGGTTAGCTATCATAGTTTGTTGTGACTGCAACATCTTCTCAATGGTCGTCAATTTGTCATCAGGAGAGATGAGTTCGGTTTGTTGCCCTTGTTGTTGATTTTGGTAAGGGACCTGGTTGGGATTCTGGAACTGTGAGTTGTTCTGATAATTGTTGAAGTTCCTGTTTGGGAAGTTGCCTCTGAAGTTCCCTTGATTCCCAAAATTTTGTTGTTGGTTATACTGGAATCCTGGTGGGCCTCTTTGTTGTTAGTTTGAACCAAGTTGTCACAAGTTTTTTTGCTCCTAAAGGATTTCCATATTGAAAACTAGGATGGTTCCTATTCTGATTTGGATTGTAATATCCTTGACCAGGGATGGTGTTGACTACATTAAGATTTTCCATTTGACTATTATCTCCTTGGCCACATGCATTGCTTAGAACAACATTGTAGAGAACATTGCATGCTAAAGTGGAATGATTAGTACCTTTACATGCTTCACAGAACAGTGAAGCTGACTTAATCCGTTCCTATTGCTGAGGGGGTGACCGTCCTCTTCCAAATGCAGTAAGGGATGATTCAATATGGTCTTGCTTGGCAACTAGGAGTTTGAGGGTTTCAGCAATTGACTTGTATTCATGAATAACTTCAGCCATAGATACCTTCAACACTCCCTTGCCTATAGATCTACCCCAAATTAGCTTGATTTTTAGCTCCAAGGGTGACAACCCTCCATGCTCTATCATAACTTTGTCGCATGAAGTTTCCTCCAGACGAGGAGTCTAAAAACCTCTTGATATCATCGTCCACACCCCTATAGAAGATTTCAATAAGATGATTCTTAGGGATTCCATGGTGTGGGCATTTGCATAGAAGATCTTTATATCTTTCCCATGCTTCAGCAAGGGTTTCTCCAGGGGCTTGAGTGAACATGGTTATTCTACCCCTAATTTCATAGGTGAGAGAAGGGGGATAAATTTTTTCCAGAAAAATGTTTGAAGTTGTTCCCAAGTGGTGATAGGTTTACATTGCAAGGAGTTGTACCAGCTTATAGCTCTATCAGAAAGAGAATACTTGAAAAGATGGAGTCGAATAGCATTGTTAGACACTCCATTTTGCTTTGTCATGGCACATAGATCAATAAACCTCAGAAGAAGTTCTTGACTATCTTCTCCTTGTTTACCATAGAATGGGTTGTTTTGAAGCAAGGTAATCCAATGTGTTCGTATCTGAAAGTTGGGAGCATTGATGGGAGGAGGTTGAACTAGGTGATGAACGTCTTGAGAACTCTCTAAGGTCCTTCTGTAGTTCTGCTGCTTGAGCTACTCGGATCTTCGTTTCAACTACAACTCTGGCTTCTTGCATGAGCCTTTCTCTTTGTACATTAAGGGTTTGAGCTACCCTTCGGGCTATTTCCTCCTCTTAAGCCATTCTCACTTGATTTTCTTTGTTCTAATGATGAAAAGTTCTGTCTATCTCAGGATCAAAGCTAGCGGTGAGTCCGGGACTGTTCAAATGGTGAATACACTATGCTTTGGGGGTACCTGAGATGGAAAGATCTTTTTGAAGTAAGATTGATGAAGTAGAGTCAAATTCAAGTGAATGATCGATTGTATCAAAAGAAAAAGCAAAATCCTAGATTAGCCTTAAAAGAACTAAATTTGACTAACTGTTCCCGTTGTCCCCAGCAACGGCGCCATAATTTGATGTGGTATATTATCACACTAACAAATTCACTCGGGGTTGAGATCCCCAAGCTTTTACCAAAACCTTATGCAATAATACCACCCGCAAGAGGACGGGTCTTATCACAATATAGTTAAGGCTCGAATCCCAAGAGACAACGTTTTTCATAATCATTATCAGTCGAATCTAGCTCAATTAAGACTAATATTTAGAATGATTGGTTGATTTGAGGTTAATTAAACTAATTGTAGGAAAGTAAAGAGAAGAATTAATGTTGGATCTAGATTAATGATATGGAATCACGGGGATGGTCCTGCGTTTCACCACCACTACTCATGCAAACACATCCAAACATCAAACATCCAGACAAGATATAACTATCCAAATAGAACTATTGCGAACCCTCCCTGAGGGATGTTTAGGTCCGCGTAAGCATCCCCTTAGGCATCAGATGTCTCGTTGCCATCCAGATCATACACTTACGGTTCTGAAGATACATAATCCAACTAAGGTTGTGGCCCTCCCTGAGGGATGTTTAGGCCACAGAAGCATCACTGTAGGCTAGATAACTCGTCCCCTTATAGATCATACACTTACGACCTCAAGGAATCCTATCAGAAGTTCTCGTCAAGGAGTCAACCACGCTAATCGACAAGCAAGTAGGCGATTAATCTACAGGCAAACATAAATGATTAACAAGGAAGATACAAAATCCAACTAAGGTTGTGGCCCTCCCTGAGGGATGTTTAGGCCATAGAAGCGTCACTGTAGGCTAGATGGCTCGTCCCCTTACGGATCATACACTTACTACCTCAAGGAATCCCATTCTATTTCTAGTTTGGGATTCAACCTCATTAATCGACATTCTACCCTACATATGGAAGTTCTCGCAACATAGGGAAAACCATGATGAAAGCAAGCAGGTAACCAATCTTCAAACATGAACGATTAACAATGAAATGAAAATTTATATACATTGCCATAGAATGTTTAACAAGAGAACATGCTTGCATGGGTAGCGGGGCTAGTCCCTGCACCCTAGCGAAAAGGAACTACTCACTCATGATGTGAGAAATAAGAAGAACAAGAGAGAGGGAAGATTCCACCATGAGCATGATGAAGAAGGTAGTTGTAGCTCGGTGAAGATGATGCAGTCTTCTACGTCATGTCAGGGTAGATCTTGGATGAGGAGGAAGAACCACCAAGGCAGACCGGGGGACCTTCTTCTCCACCTTCCTTCTCTACTCGACTTCCTTGCTCACAACAAGAGAAACAAGTGAAGTGGCTACGGCGTGGATGGAGCTGGATCAAACCTTACGTTTGGGCAGTCTGGCGGCGTCCCCCAGATCGATGCCCAAATGAGGACCCATGTGGTCCTATTTATAGGCTTGGGTTTGGTCCTCACATTTTTGCTGTGAACTACTTTAAATGGTCTTGAGTCTCTGTCCAAACGGTCTTGATTAGTACCCTCCAACTGGTCTTGGAGACCGGTTGATGGCCAAACAATCTCCTATTTCATATGGTTCTGGTTTTAACGTTTTCTTCCTATGATCGGTCTTGTATACTGATCGGTTTTGTGCCCCAAATGGTTTGGGTCTTTGGCGTTCTTCTCCTCTAAACAGTGGCATGGCCGTGCACCGCCAAACGGTCTTGAGCGTCCAAATGGTTTGGAGATGAAAATGGTCTTGAAGACCGATGGGTTCCAATCGGTCTTGAGACCGAATGGTCTTGGAGACCTATGGGTTCCAATCGGTCTTGAGATGTAAATGGTCTTTGGTGTCTGAACGGTCTTCAGTCCAAACAGTATTCAGTCCAAATGGTCTTGGGGACCGTTTGGGCAGGTGGCAGGTGGAGGACCGTGTTAGTGAATAGCTAAGACCTATAGGTCAAAACCAAAAGGGTAGAACTCTAGGGAAAATGGTTTGGTACAGAATAGTTGGTCAAGACCGAATAGGCAAAACCATTTGGTCAAGACCGATTGGTCAAGACCAAGGTTGAGAGGATCTTGAGTGAATTTCATATGATGGTTGAACCTCATCAAGACCTGCACAAAATCAATATAAATCTAGTTAATAATCTCAATAATTGAATCAGTTAAGAAAAATTGCATTGTATGAGGTTTAGGAGATGAAATCGAAAGTATTGAATCGAATTGGTCCCAAAAAGGCGACTGAAAATCAGGATGAATAGAGATTCATCAATTCTCACCACCATGCCACGCCCGCAAGGGGTCTTTCCCTAGTTCACCTCGGCCCTGATCTACAGCTGACTACCATCGTGCAACCATGGATAGTATCCATCAAAATCACAATCGCGGTTTCTACAACCGTGACCGGTTCGAGTGAAAATAGCCCGATCTGCCCCTATAAATAGCAGACCCAGATCTACGAACAAGGGGGTCCGAGGGGAGTCCGGAGTGAGTCCAGTGATTGAAAGGCTATGATTTTTCATCCCGCCCAAGGAGGACCTCGACCCGGAGTCCCCCGGGAGAGTATAGAGGTCCGAGAAGATTGGGGTGCTCACTCCATGCTGCCCTCTAGAGCAGGCTTCCATTCTCTCTCCATCCATCTGCCTATTCCCACCCAGATCTGTGGTGGAAACCCAGATCTGGGCATCCTCCACCTCTGTTCATCCACCGAGCCACTGTTTGGGGGTAGATCTAGAGAGAGAGAGGACCAATGAGTCCATATTTGATCAAGGAGGAGGACCAAAAGATAAGATCCATCCTATACGGAGGCAAAGGAATGAGAGCCACCTCTCCTCCACGGGCTAAATATTATCTTCTTCCCCTTTCTTCTGTTGTGTGCCTTGGTTTCTTGTACAATGATGTTCTTCCATCTTTGTTCGGTGCCAACTATGCTTGTCCATGGCTAGTTGAGCTCCTTCTTGGTTATGTAGCCCGTTTTGGACATGTTTATGTACTTTTTCCTTAAGCAAGTAGATTTAATTCAGATCTAGTATGTTTCTTGTTCTATCTTTCCTTTTTGTTTATGATTACTAGTTTGGTTGATCTCTTTCTTGCTTGGACCACTATTTCTTCCTGTATTGAGAGATCTGTGTAGGAATGGTTAAGAGAAGATGGTTTGGATCAGAATCTGAGAGGAGGACGGTTCAAGGTTGTCTGTTCCTAACATCCCTAGAATATTCTAAGACCCGAGAGGGTACCTAGAATATTCTCGGGTGTTGATTTTTCATCCTCGAGAGAGGTTCGATGGCATATCACGATGGGCTTTAGTCACGCTACACGAGAGTGAGTGGGGTGACCCCCCATGAACAGACACGACAGTACATACTATGTTCAAATATAGATTGCTTACTCAGGTGTTCGAGGGTTGTCTACGCCCGAGAACGGGTGCATAGACTACCCAACTTGTGGTTACGTAGCTAGGAACTCCTTCTCTTTTATTAGTAGAATCTCACGAACTTTTCTTTGTTTTCATTTTTTTCTTTGTTTTCTCTTTTAATTCATGACAACCCACTAGACTATTTCTAGCACATATTTTCATCGACTATCGTTTTGTCTTATCGACTAAAGAAAAAAATCTATGGCATCCTAAACGTCACCACGTCCCTGTGTTCGACCCCGTATATCTACTTTGACCCCGTAATAAAGTTGTGGATGTTCTTGAAGGTTTCGGGTTATAAATTAAAAGTTCTGACTCACATCTGAGGTCGATCACCAGGGTAGGCTAGTTGTTTTATAGGACCATAGTCTGACTATGAGTTGTTGTCTTAGAGGACAATAGCTTTGACTATATGTTGTTGTATTTGGTAGTTTGACTGTTATGTCACTGCATTGAAGACTTGAACTAACCAAGTAGTGTTGGTGATAATCATGGAGTCTGGCTCTTCCATTGATCTTGTATGGTACTTATTTTGACTTAACAATGGTCAGTTGGATTTGACTGGTATGCCTCAAATCCTCACGCCATATTAATAGAAGCGTTAATACAACCGTGTTGTATAATTGCTTAGGGTCAAATATGAATCACATTGGATGACCCCATGCCTTATCTTAGTACTATTTGGGTTATAATAGTTTTACATGTGCTTCATATTCCTTCTCAACATATTAATTGATCTACTACATATCTACCTAGTTTGTTTAATTTGCACTATCTGTTGAATACATATCATTTAGTAGAATTCGCTCAGCATGATGGGTATCTAATCTACTGACACTAATAATTATGCTTACAATACTTGTTGGCAAAGAGTTATAACTCTCACTGGGATGCTTGTTTCACCCCGTGAGTTCCACAACTTTTTAGGTAGTCATGGATGAGGAGGTGGAGGTCGTGGTGCTGGACCTGAGCAACAAGGAGATCAGTAGCTATCAGAAGGTTGGACATGCTATAGGTGTAGAGTCTTAGTAGAAGTCCTATGTGTCGACCGTGTACTCTCGGGTCTTGGGGGAGATTTATGTTTTTTATCGACACGTAGATTTTGGATTGTACCATAATTGTATAAAATAGTTGTACATGTAGCAGTTGTGTCTTGATAGCCTGTGAACATTTTATGTAGCATCTTTTGGCAGGTATGAAATGAAGATGGCCTATGTTGAAAGTTTGTTATGAAACACTTCAACTTGAAATATCAACTTGCAATTGGTTTAATTTACCCTGTGTTGTGTTAATATTTTTATTAGTAATAATTCCATGCTTTGTTTTGAGTAATCTCATAGTTTTGGTGATGGTAGTCACACCTGGAGACTCCACTCTACCTCCACCTAAGAACCTCCTCCACCACCACCACCTCGACCTGACCGCTCCTCTTTCTCGGTATCAAATGAAGCCCTTATGGGTTATATGATACACCAGTAGGCGAACAACCTTCAGGTTCAGGATCACCTCCACCAAGACCTCTGACTGATCATTTCTACCATGAACCTATGATATAGCCATCCTTACCCCTCCTACCAGCCATACCCATGCGGTGACTATACTTCCTTTGCATATAGTCACATCTACCCAACCCCACCACCTGCTACTTCCACTGCCACACATGCTGCTAATGGGGGACATGTTCCTTTCCTTGGTGTGCTTCCTCCTCTGGCTCTACCTACTGGCCCTCTTGCTTCCTTGCTTTCCATTCTTGGAACCTCTGCTCCCAACTTCCTACATGCACAAGAGTTACTTGCTCTTGGCATGTTGTGGGAGGAGAAGAATGCTAGATGTCCCAATCATAGTTTTGGTCCTCTTGTTGCTGAGGAGATGTCTGGCCAGGCTGTTGAGGATGATGTTGATGATGATGAGGCTATCGAGAATGGTGGCTTCGATGCTAGTTTTGATGACGGCTTTGCCGGTGCCTCTAGAGATGATGTTGAGGATATTGTTATCTCTACTACACCTTTAGATGGAGACGAGGACTATGAGCCTAAGGCTAAAGGTGATGATGTGGATGATGACATTATTGATGTAGATAGTATAGATGCTGCTTAGATGTTTTATTTCTTAAGTCCTTAGGTGTTGATCATAATTATCTTTGTAGACTTTATGTACTAAGACATTTGGGCACTATATCTAAGGCTTACTATTTTATCATCTGTTGTTTTATCATTGGTTTGTAGCTCATTGGTGAGAACATGTTTCTAGTGTTGTAATATTAATCCTATGTACCATAACTCTCTATTTGACTATATATCATGAGTTTGTGGTATGTTATCCCCTATTTTGATTATGACATTAGATTGCTTGTTCTCTGTGTTCCATCTCTGTTTGATGTGCACTATACGTGGTTGATTGCTTTATCTTGTGTTTGTGGAGAAGACATGTTATTAGCTCTTTTACCTCCCTACCTTTTTGAGATGACAAAGGGGGAGAAGTTCTCTCAACCATATTGTTTTCATGCTTATATGATCTTTTTCTTATCAATTATCTCTACATATCAAGTGACTTGTAAGAGGACCATATAGTATGTATATGTGTTATGGTTATTTATGGATGGACTAACCATGTCTGCTTAGGTAAGCATGAATTGAGGGGGAGAAATTAACATTGTTAAATCATGTATCCCCTTGCAATTCATAAGGTAAAAGGTTTAACTCTCACATCCTTTCTCAAAGGTAAAAGTTAAAATTTCATATCCTTTTCAATATGTTGAGGAATGGTTTGTCATTGTCAAAAAGGGGAAGAATGTTGACCTTGGTGTTACACATTGTACATATTTTGATAAAAACTTAACCATTCCATTCATATGTGTGTAATACATTTGTTTAAGATTGATTTCAGGCATTAGGTACATCAAAAGGATCAAATCCCTCAAGCCCTAGCTTGGTTTAGTTCAAGTCAAAAGCAATGCAAATGCACAATTTGGGAAAACACTCCAAATCACCTTAGATTAATGTTGTAATCATTTGTATTTATGATATGACTTGTAACTAAGATGATAAAAAATTAGGGGAACTTAATTTGAATGTTTGATCACTTAAATAACATTTTGTGAAATTCATCACACACACTTCATCGACCGAGTTACAATCTCAACCTATTCTTGATGGATTTTGAGAATGATATCGATCAGTTGAGTTGTCCATACATAGAACTTGATAGACGATCTCTCTAACCAATATAAATTTTAGTGGATCAGTCGAGTTGCCACCATGAAAAACTTGACCGATGGCTAAAATTGGTCTTGTCGCATAGTGGGATTTGTCGAGTTATCTTTATTGAAATTTGACCCAATCACTATATGAAAAATGTAGAAAAAGTGAATCTAACCATTGGAGAGTTGCAAAAATTGAAAAAATACCCATCACAACCCTCCAAAAGGCTATATATCAGTCATAAGTGTTCCCACACTCTAGTGGATATCCCCTGCTATAAATAGGAGCTCTTGGAGTTCATTACAAGGTTGTTCAGTCATTCTATTAAAGGTCCTTGCCATAGTTGAGTGTTTTTAGTCCACTTGAGCCCCTTTCTCTCTCTTGCTTACCCTTTAGTTTGGCCATATGAGTGAGATATGTTGTGTGTGAGAGAGATTCCTCATTGTACACATGTAAAAGATCTCAAAGCTTCACTACAAGAAACAAAGGCATTAACGACCAAAGTAGCGACAACATAATTTGTTTGTCATAATTGTTACCCTAATCGTGACCACACATTTTTATGGTCAATATTAGTATGGTTAATAATGACCAAATATATTAGTTGTCATAAATATGATGTCTATTCTATCACTAAAATACATATATGTCATTTTGTTACTCCAACATTTCTTAAAGCCCCTTTATGTATTTATATTTGACAAATTAAAAGTTTATGTATGTATATTTGACAAATTGAAAGAAAAAAATGAATATGACCACTATTCTCCCTCACGCCCCTGCCCCCGCCAACACCCCCCCGCGTGACCAGGAACCGATGCCCGATCCCTGTAGCGGCAAAGATCACCCAACTCCCACATTCTCCCACTCCACTGATAATTCCCACCCCTGCCAACCCACGAACAGAGAGATCCTTGGCTCTCTACGCAGTGACTGATGATCCAACTGATTTCACACTAGGTCGATCGCCTGCTAACTTCCAAGATCTCCTCTTCGACAATGATGATCAGGGTGATCTAGTACTTCCGGTGTCCGATCAAGGGTGACCTAGAGTAGCACTCCAGGCATCACAACAACACCAGGCATCACGAGTAACAGAAGCCCGATCTAGAACCAGAGGCGAGTGTCAACCTAGCTAGGAGCCGATGATTGATATGTAGGAGGAACAACAAGGTATGCGGCCGTCGTTCTACTCCACTCGCACAGTCATGTCTTCTGAACTCATCTATTCCCTACTTCTTCTATTTCTCTCTGCTCCGTGTAGTAACATCCTGTGGCCCTGGGCGAACCAAGGAAGGATAAAGGACCGTGGACCCAAAGGCAAGAGGTGAGGTGATCTCCACAAACCCAAGACAATTGAATTGATGTTTGCTTCACATGATGTAGGAGGGTATGCAATTTTCTCTCTTTCTATGTGGGTTACCTATAGCTTTAGAATTTCTCCTCTAGCTCCACGAGCTAGGGTATCATGTTGAAGTTGAGCTTGTCCTACCACTCAGCAAATCATGAGCTAAGAAGCCCGTAATTAGATATGAAGATCACCTTCATTTGAATCTATGCACACATAGTTGCTTTATTTATGGCTTTCATAGAACCACATTCTCCTTGTACCATCCCTCCATGACTGTCCAGGGAGGGAGAACTACTTGGAAGAACCCCCACTACTGACATCACAACATATAAACTCAAAAATACTGGCAGGATTTCTATAAAGTCTATGAAAATGCATTAGAATTATATGTTGTTAAATATCATTTTACTAACTTGTAATGATGGATTAGTTATGAGTCATAAGATCTCAAATAAAATTAAAACTAATATCACATTTAATTTATATGACACAAATGGTAGTTTGCAATTTATTAATACACAAAATGTAACTACTTATGTTTAAGGATAAAATATAAAATAATGTGTAGGGAAACATTATTTTTAAAGCTCATATGCATGATTTTTTCATTATATTTTTTTATGAAAGTGGATATAGATAACAACCTTGATCGCCCTCTAACTGTTTTGTTCCTAGTTAAGTAACCTCAAGTTGACAGTGTACTCATCCAAATCGTGTGATAGCATGGGGGGTGAACTTGAAGAGGGCGATTAGGTTGTAAGAAAGAGCCCTTTTATTTTTTATTGATAAATTCAAAAAATTTCTTATTTAATTGATCCATTAAGAAAATTCCTATAGGATTTAATGTGAGTGAAAGACATAAAAAAATAAATTAGTTTGAAGATATTTCTAGTAGTTCAGGAAAGGGAGGATGTTGATACTTGTATCCCACTTTTAATGGCTGGTACATGGTTGAACCGACACACTGGTGGGTTACCATTGGCCACATAGATGAACGGGGTGCTATGACTACACCATATATGGTCCAACTATGGGTAAACCAATGAAAAATAAAGTTATCTCCAAAGATCAGACACTTTTGTGGCATGCTTGCACTTACTAACTACCCTCAAGAGACTCATCATAGGAGACAATATTCCTAACGACACCTATGAGTTATGTGGTTGTGCTGAAGTAAGTACCACTAACGTCTTATTTTCTTGTACAGATTCAATAGCATTATGGTTATCTCTTTCTGTTAGCACATCTTTTGCTTGTGTGCTGTAAGGGAGTGAAATCACCCCTTTACTAAAAATTTGAAGAATTGACATCCATTCCAAACACTCTCAGAGGTATGATGCAATGGACATAAATATTCCAAATTTATTCAACATTGGTATACAAAACACCATTAGAAAGCAGTGGAATAAAAAACAACTGACTATATTCAATTTCATAAAAGGTTTACAAAAATACATCAAAATCTCCCATTAGGGTTTACATCAAGACACACAATCAAGATCTAGATAGAGGGAAGTCTAGACTACTGCAATATTGTCTCCAAACAACATCTCCATCAACTGAGTCCAAGCCAAAAGCTAAGATCTTCCTTGTCTTATCCATCACCTTGCTCAACACCTGGGTGGTTGTGAAGGCACCCAACAAAAAGTGAAAGGGAAGAAAAGTATGTGTCACAAAATTAATCTAGGATATCAAGATAAGTAAAGCAAATAAGAATAGGATAGGGTTCATCATAAGATGAAGATAACAAGAGTATGAAGTTATATATCAAAGAATCTTGCCATTAACAAATGTAATAAAAAGTATTTGCATGTAAGATAATTATGCCTACCTAACCAAGTAGGGTTGAGGCACCTACCGAACCTCTAACCTTAGGTGAGGGGAGAATAAGACATTCCCAGTCACCTACAATATTATGGGGAGAATAAGACATTTCCCATGGCGATTATTTACATTCCCTCTGTGGGTGGTTGTACATAAGTATTGCTACTTTAAATTAAATAGAAAATAAATCCACATGCTAGAAAAGTAGTCATGGTAAGAGTAGTCATAATATTCAATAAGCATGGCAGTGGGGTATAAGACCCAAACAAGAAGAAATTATAATCTAATTTGAGGCATGAACAACATTAGGATTCAAGAATAGAATATTTAGGGTTCATTTAAGCCTCATTAGGGAAATATAGGGTTTGGCTGCAATTATCCCAACATAGGGTGTAAGGAATGCACTTACATAAATAGGGATTGCACATACATAAATAGGGATTGCACATACATAAATAGGGATTGAACATACATAGCACATACCTCTCTTACTGATATCAATTACTAACTTTCACCACTTTAATTGAGTCCAAGTTCCACTTTGCCTATTTTCAATGTATTAACATGTATTAGAGTATATATTGCACATTAATGTATAAAAACCCTAATTTTAGAGCTTTTTAGAAAAATTCGGATTTATCTTTTGAAAATATCACCAATGAACTTTTTAGGTTCTCCTGATGAAGAAAACATATTCTTATGTTAATTTTGGATCTATGATGATTAAGATGTAAATTTTATGGATTTTATGCATTACATTCGTTTTACAAAAATCATCCTTCGTCAAACCACGAAATAAGACCTAGAAAATATTTTTATTATATAGAGATTAATTTTCCAATTCCAAAACATATTTATTTGTCAAATTTGGATAAGCAGTTTAGAAGATATGAAATTTTCAATACTGACCAATAGGAATTGCCACATCATCAAACCGATCAAGATAATTAAAGAGAGAGGGAGAGGGAGAAAACACCATTTGACCCAATATCAGGTTTGAAGTTTCTTGGATAACCAAACTAGAGATTCTAGAGAAGATAAAATAGAAAGAAACCAAAATCTTAGAAGAACATGGTAAAAAGAGATGGAAATCATCGATTATCAACATAGAAGCATGGGTTTTACGCATGTACTAAGCAATATATGAGAAGGGGGTTAACAAAACTTGCCTCTAGGAATGTAAGAAGGTCCAAACAGAAATGATACCAATATTATAAGGTATGGTTGCTCCAAGCTAAGCTCCTTTCTTGAGCAAAGATCACCTTCTCCACTTTAGAGGTGCAAACCCTAGCAAAAGAGCATGGAGATGAGATGTTTTAGGGTTTTAGGTGGAGTTTTACCATGTATGATCATGGTTCCGACCTAGAAGAAGGTGTAAGGAAGACTAAAAGTATGAAAATAGGGAAGGAAGGGAGGAAATGTACTAGTTTTGGTCGAAATTACCAAGGAGGAGCTTTAGAAACCCTAATAGAGCAATTTGGAAGCCCTAAGAGCCTTCTTCACCAAGGTAGGCTCCCTCTATTACCTTGGGACAGAAACTTCGTGGACAAATATATAAGGAACTATTATATAAGCCAGAGGAAAGAAAAGTAGAGCAAGAGTTTTCGAATTGTGAGTTGGGAAGGGGTATACATGGCTATATAAAGAGAGAGGTGAAGCATGAGGTGTCTTAAGGGACTTTCCATGTGTCTCTAGCCTAGGGCTTGATGGCCATGCAAGAGGATAACTCATGGACTCTTCGTGGATATCAAAATTCGGTCCTAAGATCCCATAGATCCTTCTAGGCCATCCCCACCATTTTTCAAGAAAGAAATAACCTCATTGGTTGATAGCTTTTAAAGATAAGCACCTTTATAAAGAGGGTAATCCCTATAATGCCCTTGGAAAGAAATACCATCAAACCAAGGTGAAACTCAGTTCTCCAATGGTTTGAAATATCGTTAATGTTAAGGGAATATATAAGGATTAAAATTCAGTTGATAATTTGCAAATAAAACCTCCCAATTGGGTAAATTGCATAAAAGTCCAGAATGTACCTAAAATTGCATAACTTGCACAAACAACATCCAAATCAAACCAAATTTGAAACTTAGGATCATTTTATGTTTTCAAATCATATAAAAAAGTTATATAAAGGTTTATATCACTTAATTATGGTAATTAAGCTTGTTTAATATATTAATTAAGGTTTAGGGCCTTGCACTTCTAGCACAAATTTTTTTTTTGGGGACAAACTGCATTTATTAATTCACAGTCAAATTACAAAGAAAAACTTCTGGTAGATGCCAGGGAGGTTTGAAGGAAAAATCTACTGCCAAGCCATTAGACATAACGTGCTTGGCTACAACATCAGCAACTAAGGTGTACTTCCTAGGAAGGAGCTGGAAGGTGAAAGGCGATAGTTGGTCCTTGGACCATTGCCTGAAGATGGGTTTCAGGCTTGGTGGAGCCTCCTCCATGTTCTTGAAGAAGGTGATGTCGGTGTTTGAGTCAGAGAGGATGAGGGGCCTCGAGAGGCCATCCAACCGACATGTGTTTACAGCATGCGAGATGGCTTTGATCTCCGCCTCGACTGCACTCGAGGCGTAGCCCAGGACGCCGACGCCTCGCACAAGAGCTCCAGCGATGGTTGTGATATAAATGCCTGAGGCGCATTGATGAGAATTGCTGTTGAATGATGCATCCACGAAGACCAGAAAGTCTCTTCCATCAAGAGGAATCGAAGGTTCAGCAACGGGAATATGGTTGTAGATATGGGTTGGGAGGCCAGCAATGGAGCACACCCATTTTTTAATGAACTTGATCTGCACCTGCGGGGGGGAAGCTTTAAGAGAGTGAACATATTCATTCCTTACCCTCCATAGATGCCAGTATACTACAACATATATGGGGTTCTGACTAGCAGACGTGATGATATGCGTGGTCCAGGCGACGACGTCCATGTTGAAGAAGCTGCTGTGCACGTCCAGGCTATCCCAGACGACCTTCCTATAATGGAAATCTCGGAGACAATGAAGAAGGGTTTCATCTGCCTCATTACACTGGGGACAGAGGCTAGTCGTGTCCATGTGCCTCCTACCTTTCTCCACATTCGTGAGTAGGGCATTGTGCATGAAAAGCCAAAGGAACAGTTTGATACGGTTAGGGAGCTTGGACTTCCATAAGGTTGGCCAAGAGCCGCTGCAGATGGTCTCTTTTTGGTGCCTATTCCATGTGTACGCTGAAGCTGAAGAGAACCTCCCCAAAGAGTCCTCGTTCCAAGCCCAGCTATCTGGCCCGGCGGACAATGCAGGGGGGAGAATGTTGTTGATTTGTTCCAAGGAGTCAATAGGGAAGAAGTTCCTGATGAAGTCCCAATCCCATGAGCCATCTAAGGAGACCATAGATTCAACCCTGAGATCGCTAAGGCTGTCCGGGATACTCAGTGCAGGATGAGAGACCGCAAGACTTTCGTTGCTGAACCAAGCGTCGGACCACACATTGGTGTCAGCTCCATTATTCACGACTCTTCGACAATTTGCCTTCACAACGTCAATTGACGAGCGGATGAACGACCATGCATGTGAGCAGGACCCAGACTTAGGGATACCTCTAGGGTAGTATTTGTTCTGCATGACCTGGACCCAAAGCTTCTCGGGGCATGTTAGAAACAACTAGATATTCTTCATCATAAGAGCAATATTTTGATCAGTTGCGTCACAAATGCCAAGACCTCCATTTTCCTTGCAGGAAGTCACTTTCTTCCACGATACTAACGACATTCTACGTTGTTCACCAGTCCCTTGCCAAATAAAATGTTGTATGTGTTGATTAAGGACATCACACACGCCTTGAGGAAGGCGCACTATTTGCATGGTGTATGTGAGTATGGATTGCAGAGATGATTTAGCAAGGGAAGCTCAACCTGCAAACGAGAGGTGTCGCTGGGTCCACCCATTCATTTTTGTTCTGATGGAATCAATGATGGAGGCATGCGTGGTTTTGTTAATTCTCTTATGGAGAATGGGCACTCATAGGTATTTGCCCAAGTCTTCTGTGGGGTGAGATAATGAGGCGCCTACTAATACGATTCCGGATCACCATCGGAGTGTTAGGGGAGAAAAAACACTTCGACTTGCTTGTAGAGATTTCTTGCCTGGAGACTGCTGTGAAGTCCCAGAGAATACGGTTGATGCATTGTGCTTGTTTGACAGAAGCTTCAATGAGCAAGATGATGTTGTCAGCGAACAGGGTGTGTGAGATAGGCAACCCGTTCTTGTTCATAACCAGCGGCTTCCAGTCACCACAGTCCACGACTTCTGTAATAGCTTGATGTAATCGCTCCATACATAAGACGAAGATGTAAGGGCTAAGAGGGTCGCCCTGCCTAACTCCTCTGAGAGTCTTAATGAGAGGGAGGGGGTACCATTCTAGAGAATGGAGGTGTGCCCAGAAGTGATGATGTTCATGATCAGCATCACTATGTTGTCGGGTAGACCCACCCTGTTAAGAGTGTCTTCGATGAAATGCTAGCTCATTTTATCGAACGCCTTGGAAAGATCAAGCTTTATCGCCATCCAGCGCTTCTTCCCCTTCTGGATACGCATGGAATGGATAGCTTCCTGAACTAGAAGGATGTTGTCTGTGATTCTCTGCCCAGGTATGAAGCTAGACTGGGTCGGGGCAATCCAGTTGTTCAGAAGAGGTTTGATTCTTTCAACAATTACTTTGGAGATCAACTTCAAGCAGGTATTAGTGAGGGAGATGGGCCTCAAGTCGCTGCAGGACTCCACATTATTATATTTAGGAATGAGCACCATATGAGAGTTAGCGAGGTCGGGATCTACTGTCGCCGTAGAGAAATCCATGCTACAATGGTGACCACAGAAGGGCCGATCAACATCCAATTGTTTTGAAGGAAATTTGTATGCACTCCATCTGGACCAGCAGCCTTCAAGGGGTTCATCTTGAATAGGACACCTTTGATATCTGATGCAGAAGGGATTGCTGCAAGTTTAGAGTAAGCAGTGCCATGGATGCCTGGGAAAGTGCCCACATACTCGATGCGGTGATGAGTGGCACGCAAAGGAGTAGCCAATAGAATATGCATGTGCGACCGAACAAGGGACTTGAATTCTTCTTCGTCAGTAACCCAACCTCCATTCGAATGTTTAAGTTTGCTAATCAAATTACGTTGACGCCTCGCCTTGACAAAAGAATTGAAGAATTTCATGTTGCTGTCTCCCAGCTGCAACCAATCAATGTGGGATTTTTGCCTCCAATCCGCGTCCTCCTTCATGAGGATATTTTGAAGTTGCTCTTGAAGGACAATGCATCTGAGTTTGTTAGAGACAGAAATAGCGGAGGGAAGAGATACCAGCAAGCTATCGAGCTGCCTGAGGATGTTGTTCTTTTGCTTGTGTTGGGAGCGCATCGTCTGGTTCTCCCACTTCAAGATCGCCGGGGAGAACAGATTGAGGGCCTCCGAGAAAGGAAGCGAAGAGTCCCTGAGAGCAACAACTTGGTTGGGGAAGTCGGCTTGGAGTTGCCAGCTTGATTTCGTCTTGAAGATGCCTTTACGACCTGAATTCCTAGGCCGACGGGAGACCAAGAGCACGTTGTGATAAGAGATAAAGCACAGAAGAACCGTCATTGTGGTAGAGGGATTAGAATCAAGCCAGGCTGTGTTGGCAAGGAGTCTATCTAAGTGCTCGAACAACCTACCTCTATGGAAGGTAAACCATTGTCCAACAGATGGAATTTCAGCGAGGCGCGAAGATAAGAGCATTTCATTGAAGGAAGAGCAGGCCGAGAGGTCAAAGAAACGGCTTACCACCTTCTCGCTAACAGAAAGCATGGAGTTGAAGTCTCCAATAATGGACCAGCCACTAGAGACCGTGTTCGCTATACTTGTGAGGTGCTTCCACAACAGCTTACGAGATGTCGAAATCGGACTGCCGTAGACGAAGGTTACAAGAGACCCATTAGCCCGACAGTGGATGAATTGCCGGTGGTTCAATAAGATTTCCATAGATGTTATAGAATGATCCCAGAGGATCCAGATGCCACCCGAGTAACCGATGGCCTCCACACGATGTGAGGAAGGAAACCCCATAGATCTAATAATGTTGTCAGCTCTTGCGCTGCTGCACATGGGTCAGCAATGGAGACGAGATTTAATTTAAATTTCCTCTTTAGGTAGCATAGAAATTGAATTTTCTTATCAGAACAAGCACCCTGTATATTCCAGAACACGTAATTAATTAAGAATGGTGGGTTAAGCAACGATGGGCTGGCCGTTGGAAGGACCAGGGTCATCTTCATCAATTGCATGGACCACATTACATGCATCTTCCATCGTAGGGTTGGACACAGAAGGACTAAAGAGACGTCTGGCCTCTGTCACCTTCGCATTCTCCGGGGCTTCGTGTGCCTTCCCCTTTTTACGGATTCTATCTGGGCTGCTGGGCGTCATCTGGTAGACGATGTGCTTGTTCCTCAGTAGGACACCTAATCTTGTCGTGCCGATTCCACCTTCAGACTCAGGTGAAGCTCCGAAGTGGAATTGGAATGAGGGACCCTCAGACCCCTGCTCTCTATCGACTAAGGTGTCATCTCCAACTAGGCGCATGGCAATGTCAGAGGGCCGAGCATCATCTCTAGCCTCTGAGTTCTTGTTAGAGGTGTTCGGTTAGTTGGCCCCTAACGTCTTCTTCTGGTTCCTCCTGTTGGTCACTGTCTTCCACTCGCCCGCCGACTCCTCGCCGGTACCATCTTGTGAGTATGGAGGGGCCTGCTCTTGGGACAAATTTTTCTCCGATGAGCTACGAGGTGGGCACCTCTCGGGTTTTTTCGCATGCATCGTGATAGAGTAGGGAACTACTGGAGCAGGTGCGGCCTGCGTCGCTGGTACAACCACTACTGCCTGTGGACAACGGGCTTCATCGTGTCCTATGCACCCACAATGGATGCACAAGGACGGAAGGTTCTCGTACTCGATCTTGAAGATTTCTCCATTGATGAACACCGCTGGAAGAAGAGGTTGCCGGGTGTCGATTTCCATGGCAATTCTCGCAAATTTGCCTCTGTTGCCTTGTGATGTGGTTGATTCGATTTTGATCATCTTCCCCACAAGGTTTCCTATTCCGGTGAGGAGCTAGGTTTGGTAAAGATGCACCGGCAATTTGGGAACTCTGATCCAGACGACCAGCTTGCTTGGTATCGGGTATGAGGGGAAAAAGTGAGGGGACCATGTTTTAACGGATAGGTAATTTCCGAACAAGGTCCATGGACCTCCCGTCAGAATCTTCACATAGTCATCGTTGGAGAAGAGTTGAACCACGTAGTATCCGTTCTCAAGGTCTATGATACAGAACCTATCGTGGATGCCCCAGAGAATAGTGATGCGGTTGACGAGCGCCTGAAATCCGATATTCATGCCGATAGCCTTGATTACGATCACATATTTCCAGGGTTGCAGGAGGGGGGGAACGACTTCCTCTCTAATGGAGATATCCGGTATGGTGCCGCTCCGATCAATGACCAAATCCGAAGATTTTAAGAGATCTGGGCAGATGACCGGGTAGCTATCCTGTCGTCTTTGACCCACCACAGATTCTTTATAGGACTTCTTTACGTGCTGCACTGCTATTCCATCTCCGAGATTAATCTGTTGCTTGCTATTCTCCGTCATGCATGCATCTTCTTCATGATCTGCTGGATTGTCAGCCTCTGTCATCCCGTTGTCTTCAATAACGATCCCCGCAGAATCACCAATGGCACCATCCAGCGGAGGACGGGCATGGCCGAAGCTGCCCCGACCCCCACGACTTCCCGATCTCCCAGAGCCGCCGCCTCTCATGAAACCCTATCCGAATTTTGTTATCACTTCTAGCACAAATTAATATACCATTATTCTACTAAAGTGGTGATTTTAAATTTTAGATCCTTAAATAAGATTTCACAGAGGTATTTGTGCATAAACCCTTCCATTGGTATAATTAGTAAATAAATGTTCACTAAACCACTATAAATTCCACTAATTAAATAGAAAGGCCAATAAGGATGGAAATGAAAGGAAAAGATGGTAAAGTGGGTCAAAAGACAAAATTTTAGAATTCGATATGTTACATGTGCCTACTGAAGCTAGGTCATATTTCTGTAGTTGGCTGGGATTTGTAAAAATTGAGGTCAGAATCATGAATATCAGTACCTTGTTCATCACCTTATGGAAATGCAGACATGACACTACTACAGAAATAACCTTTGGCGTCAGTTATTTAAGGCCTAAGGCATCGGTTTCCAAATGACACCCAAGTGGGCACCGCTAAAAGTCGACACCTTCAGCGTCGGTCCCCCAACCGACACCATAAACCTTCCCGCCACTAAAAATGTGTCAGTAAGGGGACTATCGACGTTGGTTCTTAAAGAAAACCGACATGATAACCTTATTAAAAATGTTGGTTATTAATTAACAACCGACGTCATACCCCTTCCCGCCACCAAAAAGGAGCCAGCAAGGGCATCATCACCGTCGACTTTATATAAGTAACCGATGCCATATCCATAGCTACAACGGTCGTGCTACCCAACATGGTCGTGATACCTGGCCATAATCTACTAGGTGTCATTTTTTATACTAATAACCGACGCCATATCCCCTGCCTCCACGGTCGTGCGTCAGTTTCACAGATAACTGACGCCAGAAGGGGATAAAGATATTGATTTTACACTAACAACCGACGCCTATATGTTTTGTTGTCGGGTTTACACAAATAACTGACGCCTATGTTCTGATTTTTTTGTCTTATCAGTTTGCATGCCTACTGTATGGATGGTCAGTAGGATGCAGAACCTGCAGTTCATTTCTGAACTGCAAGTTTACAACATCCATTGATATCAGCCAACAACATGCCACAAACCTACAAAATTAACAAGATAGACAATATTATATATTTATCATGTGATTCACACACATGTATAAGCACATTTAATTCATATTATTTTTCATCACACACATGTAGAAACCAGTAGTTCCATTTGAAATTTCCTCCATTTTCACACACATTTAGCAACCTGCAGTTCCATTCATTTAATCTCTTTTCACATTCAGACACATGTAGAAACATTCATGTATTGGTCATCTTCACATTCACACATATGGAAATTCATAAAAATTCATTCACATTCACACAAAAATAATTATGAGAACCAAGTTTAGAAATATCATTCTTTATTCATCATTGTCATTATCCCAATTATATTTAAAAATTCCCACTACTTGTAGGGCTTCTGCCCATTGTTCTCTTACATCATTTAACTCATCTATCGTATAGGGAGTATGTACATCTAATAACTTTTCACTTGTAGTGAAATCAGTTTTAAACACCTGTAAAGAGAATGATGTATATATATAATTAATAATATATAATAAGATTGATATATTTCATATTATATAATGAGACTACATATAATACCTGATGTATGGTATTGATTTTCATTACAGCATGTTCGATAATTATGCTCATAAATCGCATCACATAGTATCCACATGCCCAACTGTTGTCTTGTGTAGCACACTATAAATTGAAACACACAAAATATTCAAAAATACAAATAAGCACAGTTCACATAAATAGTATATACATTGGAGTCGGGAAATTACTTTCACATTCTACCAAGTTAGTGGTTGGTTCTTTTTCTTGGGGACCTTTCCTCCAGTTTGGTGTACTCTTGTAAAGCCCTACATGTTAATGTAACACATTAAATTGAATAATTAAATAGTAATGTAATAACATATGTTAACGGATATAAAAATATGAAATATTTCTCACAGAAATAATGGTCGTTTCATTGCGTGTCCATATATATTCAATTCCTCCCCCACAGGATCTAGATAATAGACAATGCATGTCTTGGGGACAATAACTAGTAATTCCCAATGCTTACCACTAGAGGTAAGAAAGTTATAAATTAATAACTCAAAAGTCACAATAAAAATGTAATTTTCTTAAGTTCAAATTATAAGAAAAGTAAACTTACCTGACATTGAATGGAACTATTATCACCGTCTTCCTATTTTTACCAAAATATTTAAAAACATCACAACAGTATGAAGTAACTAACCTAGGGTTTTTACCTACAAGACTAATCAAAGATGGAACCAAAAATCCCACATGGAGAAATGAAAAATGTGTACATATCGTGTGTAAGTGGTTGCAAAACATGTATTACGTATGCATTAATATATAAGAAACCAGATCACCGTATATAAAACAAGGTATATGGATGTATAAACAAGATCTTACCAAATCCACAACTCTATCATAGATGTGTTCAGCCAATCATAATGAAACAACTCCAAAATATCTTGTATAAATATCTTGTTATCGTATGATTGACCTGCATTAATATGTATGCATTAATACGTATGAAAAACTTGTATTACGTATACAAAACTTGTATAAATATATTGTTATCGTATGATTGACATGTAGCTTCCTCTGGAATAGTAACATTTATAGGGCAATTTGGATCATGTTCGCCTATCTAATCTGCCATACCCCTACAATTAGGACCTAACAAGGTGTGTAGGTCCCTTGGAAGCCAACTTGGTACTTCAGGAGGTAGAGGTGGAGGTCGAGATGTAGCGGATGTCTTCCTTTGACCTATATATATAATTTCATATCAATTGACTCATATATACATACACACTAACAAATTAACATAATGTAAATTTAACATACAATATTAGTATAGACGACATCCACTTTGGGCCACAATATCACTCCACCTTCTGCCTCACCAAGCATTTCAGAATCTGGGTGGGTATATGACAATGTAAGATCCCTCCATTTGGGGACTACACTTATCGGTCTCACACAAACTGCACCATCTAGTACTGGAGTCCCATGAAACATTTCCCCTGGAAGGGGTGGGTAAAAGCTGACACCTCTGCAATGACATATTCTTGACTTTTTAGATGGCATAGCTTCAACCCCTACAATTTTATGTAAAGAATGTTATATGCATATATACACAAACTCCCAACCTCTGCAAAGACTAGCTACTATGTCATAAAAATACTTACAGAGAATGTGCTAGGTGGTGGGTCTATAGGATTACTCCCAACCTCTACAGTAGGAGTAATAGAAGTGCGACATGTCACAGGTACCGTCTGAGACGCATGCCACTTCACCATTGCTTCTTGGATTTTCCTCTCAATTAATTCATCTACCTATACATGGATAAAATAAATGATAGTTATCGATTATTGAATTCCCTTTCGCAATAACATTCTAAAAAAAGAATAGGTTACCTCAAATTATGAAAGTCCTGCTTTTGGGACAAGTTTGCACTGGGATGGCCCAAAGAATGCTTTGATGTCCACACCAACGCTTGCACCCCTAACACGTCTAGGATGCTCTTGGTTACCTAGAGCAATTGCCTATTCATCCCTTGTGCCCTCAGGGATGAACTTGCCTTTCTTCCTCTACTCATGCAGCTCCCGCTAATCGCCATCAACAGAAATTGGTAAGTAAGCATAACAATAATCAATATCAATCGATTTCTCTAAGAGTTGAATTTTACCATTTTTGTAGCCGCCTCAGCAGTTGTGGGCTTCGTTATATCTCCCTTCTTTTTTTCCCTCCCAGCTATCCACATAACATGGCGAGGCAGAGGTGTGGGACCAATAGTAGAGGACTCCTGAGTAGCAGCAGACTAAGCAGTAGACTGAGCAGTATACTCAGCCTGTAGTCTTTGGCGAATGCCTGCATAGCCTCTTGGACCCATTGTGTGGTCATGCACATTCAGTACATGCCTTGCTCTTTGAGCATTGTTGATAGCCTTGTTAGTAAGCACATTGATTTGGTTAGTAACACTAAAGGTTAATCTTGAATAGGTGAATACATAAGAACATCTATTAATTAAAATGGGAGTGGCGCTTAATACCTTGAATTCATCCATTTTTTCTTTGGGTAACAAACTCCTCCCTGTCTTTGGGGTCCAGGTAGTTCCATTGATCAGGGGCTGCCTTCTTCCTAAATTTATTTTATAAAGAGAATACAAACAAAAATTATTAGTGTAGAGTTAGTCAAAAAGTGATCAATGTCTAGAATTGGAAATCAATCAAGAACCTCTTCTCAACATCGCGTATGTAATCTCAGTTGAAATTTGTCCTATAGTTCTTTAGGACCCTCCCACAGCATTGCATCACACATTTACGATGCAACTTTTCATCCAGATCAAATATGCTCTACAAAATAGAATTCCTATTAACTAGTATCCTAAAAATTAGTAATCTACAAAAATAGAATTGCAAATAATGATAACTCATGCATAGTTCCTTCTATATTAAGTCTTTCTTCCCCTTAGGAACTTTATGCCAGGATTCAAAAATAGGACTACAATGGTTGTGAGTAAGAACCCCAAGATATGAAATAAATGAGTTGTGGTTCACTCCAACTGGATTTCTTGCATGATCAAAATCCACAGTCAGTTTGGGTCCATTGCTCCTTTGTTGTAGTAACTTGTTCATCGTTGTTATGCCCCTCACTTTCTCAATTTTTTTTTGCTGCTCATCAAGTGCCCCAATTTCTTCAGTGGGTACATCTCCAACCTAAAATTTGAAAAAAAAAACACTTATAGGATATAACTATAAATGTGAGGTGGGATATATTTTTAAAACTTACATTGTGAGGTGGCGCATTGACGTCCTCACCCTCATGGTAATCATCAACACGGTCATCATATGAATGCTCAGCCATCTGAAAGTTCACATTCAGATTGTAAAGTTCACATTGTAAAGTAATTCACATTGTAAAGTTCACATTGTAAAGTTCACATAAACATTGGAAAATAATTCACATTTTAAAGTTCCCATTCACATTATAAAGTTCACATTCAGAAAAATAAAACATATAAAAAAATATAAACATGCATGCCTCTAATATTATGATGTTTTATCAATTAACAGTCCTTCATTGTGATCTCTGTGCACATACAAGTCATCATTAGCTTCAATATTTGGTGGTGTTGGCAACCCAAATGAGAATGGACTGGAGTCATCATACTTATCATAGTATTGTTCTTCATCTATAGGATCTTCAATGAACTGTCTTTTACCATGAACAAGATTAGGGTCTAGGGTTAAAATATTAGAGTTTATGGTTAAAACTTTAGGGTTTAAGGTCTTATATATAATAAATGGTTAAAACATCCTAAGTGAGGTTAATTGTTCAAGAATAGTCCCAAACTGGGGACTATCCAAGATTTGTTCCTAATGAGTAAATCTTGGACGAGTTTCTAGGCCAAGAAATACATGTGATGTCATTCTTATATATAATAAATGTGTACCACCTATCCCATTCTTGAACACCTAATCTCACTAGTAAGTGTATAATGTGTATTGGGTTTTCAAGAAAGTTTCGGCAGCATTTCCCCGCTGTTCTCCAAGTACATATGTACTTAGAGAACAAACGGGGAAATGCTGCCGAAATTTTCTTGAAAACCCAATACATAGTATACAATTACATCCTAAGTGAGATTAGGTGTTCAAGAACAGTCCCAAATCGGGGACTATCCAAGTTTACTCCTAACGAGTAAATCTTGGATGGGTTTCTAGGACAACAAATACATGTGTTTTCATTCTTATACCTACAATCCTAGTTTCGTCATTCATATCCTAGTTTTTCAAGTTAGGGTGATTATTGATGTCTTTATAAGCATGATTGGCAATCTAGGGAAAAGTTCATCATTTACATTCCAAGCATGTCACGTGTGTGCATTACAATTCATCATTAAGAAAGAAGGGTGATTAGGATTCTCAATATACTCAACAAGGAAACAAGTTACCAATTTCATAGTTAGGATGGTAGAGATACCCTAAGATCTAGATCTAATGGTTCATAATGAGCCTGTGATAAAATTACATCACTAGATGATTATATAATTTCAAAAGTAGTACACAAATAAATTCAAATGAGTAGATAACTAAATAAAAAAGAGTAGACAAACAAATACAAAATTGTTGATAAACTAATATAAATAAGTAGATGATCAATTAATTCCTGAATCAGTACATAACTAAATACAAACAGTAGACGAATAAATATAGATCAATTGATCAATAAAGTTAAATCAGTTGATAAAAAAAGTTAAATAAGTAGATAATTAAATAATAACAAAATCAGTACATAAATAAAAAAAATTTAGTAAATAACTTAATTAAAAAAATACCCAGCAGTAGCCTAGGCGTGCCTTGGCTCCGCCCAAGCATCTTCCTAGTCCACCCAGGCTGCCCAGAGGCCTAACTAGGTTGGGCGCCTGGGTTTGGGACCCTAGGGGAACGCCTAGGCGCCGCCTGGGTGAGGGGGAGCACTCGTACCACTCAGGTCGGCGGCGGAGGAGGGTATACAAGCGGATAAGGAGGGATTAAGCTTAGAAAAGGAGGGGTATAGCTTACTTACTTAGGTCGGCGGCAAAGGAGCAAAGGAGAGAAGTGGTGGGTGGTAGTAGGTGAGTAGCGGCAGGCGGCAGTAGTGGCGGCGGAGCAGCAGAGCAGTAGTGGCAGCAATGACAGTAGAGCAGCGGTGGTAGTGACGGCAACAGAGCAGTGGCGGCAGAGCGACGGCGGTTGGAATCACCAGAGGAAAAAACAGTTGAAATCAGAAATGAAATAGAGAAAGGGGAAGAGTCTGGATCACGCATGTGCTATTAAGTTAACAATAGGCGTCAGTAATTAAAACCAACCAACACTTAAAACTTTAGGCATCCGTTATCAAACAAAAACTAACACCTATGTTCAATGATAGTCATTGGTTTCAACTAGTAAAACTGACATCTATCTACATATGCTGACAAAAAAAAGTTCTCAAATTATGACCACAATCGTCAGTTACGTAGAAGAACTAACGCCAAAGGGGGGTGAAAATTTTAGCGGGGATAGTGCGCGAAAACACATCGACGTCGGTTATTTCAAGATAACCGACGATAAAAGTGGGCCAAATTTCCGTCTCGTGAAAAACCTTTAGTTGTTGGTTGATTTGTTAACAACCGATGTCGTATGTTAAATTTTAGAGGTAATTTTTTTTCACTGGAAAATTTGGATTTGGAGGTAGATTTTAGGTGTCGGTTGCTTATTGAGGAACTGACGCTAACTAAAAAGCAATACATGTGTCTAGCCACTCTTCACAGATAGATGTCAATTTTTGTATTTAATTGACGTTGTAGGTTTTAGGCGTCGGTGTCTTGGATACAAATGACACTGGTAAATGTGACATTATAAGCCATTTCTGTAGTAGTGTGAGAAAAGGAGGGGTATAGCTTACTTGCTTAGGTCAGCAGCGGAGGAGCAAAGGAGAGGCGGTAGTAGGTGAGCAACGACGGGTGGAAGTAGCGGAAATAGAGCAGCAACGACAGTAGAGCAGCAAGGCAGCGATGACAGTGGAGCAGCGGCGGCAGAGCGGAGGCGGTTGGAATCTCCAGAGGAAGAAATAGTTGAAATCAGAAATGAAACGGAGAAAGGGGAAGAGTCTAGCTCACGCGGGTGCTATTAAGTTAACAATAGGCATCAATTATTAAAACCAACCGATACTTAAAACTTTAGGCATCAGTTATCAAACAAAAACTGACACATATGTTCAATGATAGTCATCGGTTCCAACTAGAAAAACTGACATCTATCTACATATGCTGACAAAAAAAAAGTTCTCGAATTATGACCACAGTCGTCAGTTACGTAGAAAAACTGACGCCAAAGGGTGGAAAAAAATTTGGCGGGGACAGCGCACGAAAACACATTGGTGTCGGTTATTTCAAGATAACCGACGATAAAAGTGGACCAAACATCTGTCTCGCAAAAAGCCTTTAGTAGTCATTTGATTTGTTAACAACCGACGTCGTATGTTAAATTTTGGAGGTAATTTTTTTCACTAGAAATTTTGGATTTTGCGGTAGATTTTAGGCGTCGGTTGCTTATTGAGGAACCGACGCTAACTAAAAGGTGATATATGTGTCTGGCCGCTCTTCACAGATAGATGTCAGTTTTTGTATTTAACTGACGTTGTAGGGTTTAGGCGTCGGTGTCTTGGATACAACTGACGTCGGTAAATGTGACGTTATAAGCCATTTTTGTAGTAGTGTGAGAAATTAACTAATGGTAAGATTCTCAACCTATTAATCGTGTTTCAGAATTAATCAACTGGGTGGCAAGACATAAATATGTTCTTACTATTGTCCTTAGAACAAAGCCCTGAAGGACAAGCAGAAGTGACTATTGGGTGGATATTCTTGTGGGTTGGGTCAAAGAATACTAATGCGACCATTCATAATGAAAAAATAGGGCTAGGCATCATATACACAGAGAGTAAAGGGGTGAGTAATCTAATAGTTATAAGGAACTATCAATGTGTATGTTGTTAGAGGCATGTGTGAAGGCTCATGCAGTTGTACTTGCCACTGAGATTATTGTGTCTAAAGGCTTCATACATCTCATCCTTAAATCAGATGTTGCTACATAATCTACCACATCAATGGAAAAGTTATAAGGCCCGTTCCTATGATTTGATACACAACCATCATAAACTCATTCCTAGTTTCATAAATATATACTTTATCCCCATTTTCAGAGAGAGTAATTCAGTAGACAATATTCATGCTTGTCCTTTTACTACATCATCTAGATGCCAAAAATGTGATAATAAGTGAAATCCCATAAAATCCACTCGTATATAACACTAAAATTAATGCTAAAACAAATTCTGAATGTAAAATAGAATACTTGTAAAAGAAAAATATTGTTGGTTCATCACGATACAACTAGATAGAAAATATGTACATGACAAGGTGGAGTGTCGACATGTGAGTTTAATATATTATTTTAGTAAGAATCGAAAAATTAAGTGAAGGTTAAGATGGAGTGAAATCTTTAGGTTATCTTTCACATTATCAAGCATACAGACATTTCCAGTTTCCACTACATGTAATTTGGACTTTTTTTGAAATTCAAACATCACATAATATGTAGATACTTACTGCGAGAGCCCACAAAGATGTACCTGTGGGAAATCATAGCAACAGATTGCTAAGTAGGATGCTCAGGCACAAGTTGAATGAAAGGTTGGACTATTGAGACCAGTGTCTGTGTTTCTCCCATCACAATAGATTCTGAGTTTGCAATGAGATGTGTGACTAATACAAATGTAATTCATGCTCACTTTTTTTTCTCAAGGGTCTAGAAAAATAGAGAATGGTAACTCTAGATTGTGATTTTCATGTGAGGATATAAATACTTATTATAGACTATGAGTTATGATCATGTGTCCTCCTATCTATTTTTATCATAGAAAAAACAAGTATGTGGACAACTCTAATGAAATCATCGACTTTGTAGATGATATAATTGTTTTAACATTAATGAACTTTAGATTGTTGGAAGTAAATATCTCCACTAGTTGTTTACGATTATGATTTCTAGGATTGTGAGAGGTAGTATACATCAGTATCTACCTCATTACCCCAGAGAAAAATGTTACTTCAATAACTATGGGTAAGTTATAACTTATACATATAATTAAAAATCAAAATGCCAGATCTAGGTCACCTTGAAGGACATAATTTAACCTTTAATAGAGAAAATACTCACCTTCCAGATAAAAAATGAAATTCAAGCTTCATTTATAATTTATTAATTTTTTTTGTGGGTCTTGGAAACATGGAACATAACCTTCTCTTCTGAATTGCAACGTGGACCTTATTAAGAATTCAATTGGCCAGAAAATGAAAAACAAGAAGGTTTGAATGTGTTAAATACAGAGGTAGGTTTGTAACAACTTAGTTGCAAAGACTAGCAAAATAATAGTTAACTTGAAAATGGAATACTAAAAAGTTGAGTTGGAAAATGAATCATTTGATACATAGATCAATTGAACACTAACATTGATAAGATTTAGCTGCTATATGATAGGAATTGGAAGATTGCACACATTTTTCAAAGATACTTCACATATTTTTAGGGATATATTCATATCATATGATTCCACCATACCAAGAAATATATGCCAACATTCCATGGTTTCATATAGTCAGTATAGGCAATCCTTATTTTTTGAATTTTGCCACAATGACTCTAGAAGAAATATAAACTCCCAGAAGGAATGAAGTGTTAATTTATTGCAAAATATGGTGTACATACGTATATCTTTCCAAAGGTGTTTCAGGATGAGACAAGCTTCCATATGAAAACAAGACATGTTTCATCACTGATGCCTTCTTTTAAATTGAAAATGATTTTTGAATAATGTCAGAAGTTAATTAAACCACAATTAGGGGAAGATGTTGGAAAATGTTGCACACAGATCTGAAATTCTATGAATGTGCATTTACCTAAATATAAAGTTGCAATGAAATGGTTAGAATGAATAGCCACTTGCTTCTCTGACTCCTACATAGTGATGGCTAATATGTTGTCCTCTTGTCCATTTTAGTTTTAGCATTAGGATTTTTTTATCACTGGAAGAACATTATGTATGAAAGGTCACATGTAGAGTTACATCACTGAAATGGTTAAAGATAGAAACAACTATTGTATAATAAGGATGAATGGCTTAGATATATGATAGAGTTAATTTATTCAGCCTTACACCAATACCGTAGGTGGTATTCAATCAGTGGGACAAATGTAAAACTGATGAATCATATTATGAAAGATACTTATTCATATAATAGACATTTTGTGCTATCAATATAGGACAAATTAAAGGAAGTTACGTCTGATTTGGTTATGTTATACTAATATAGGTCCCACTTAGGCCAAATTAGGGCATACCAAGTTAAATTAGGTCCAATTTAGTTCAAGTCAAATTCGGTCCAATAATTTTACTATCTAAATCTCTTATTTGATTTAGAGCATTAAAGAGAGGTAGTAGATAAAAAATATTATTAGCACCACAATGTTGTTATGGAAAACCGATATGACTTGGAGATTGAAGCTAAGCCCAACTATTGGCCAATAGAAATGATATTACAAACGAATAGAATGGTGTATCCAACAGTCTCATAGAAAAAATGAACCTAGAAAACTATAAAGTTCGGCTAGGATAGTATAGTTACATCATTATGGACTATGTGTAGGTAGAAATAAGCCAGCTTGATCATTTGAATAAATCAAATGAAGAGAAAGAAATGTTTACTAGCATTGAAAAATGTAGGAACTTAGGAAGGGAACTCAAGGTTGAGTCATTGAGGAGATATTCTTAGTGATACCATTGGCCAACTGATTGTTGAGTCCTTGGCTGCATTGTCACTGCTAGAAAGTCCATTTATTTCCAAATATGTGGAGAAGTTATTTATTTTGAACTCTTGGAAAAGTTAGTAAGTAAAATCAATTGTAAAGGATGGATAATTATTTGTATAAAGCAATGGAATTTTGTTGATGGTATGGAATTCTGGAATTTAGTATCAGTAAACCATTATTGTCATTAATGGAGGCATGTGCCCTATGGTTGTTCTCAAACGTCCCATTACCCCTGAGAAAAGATTGCATGATTGAGGCATCATTCTAATAACCTTGTAAAAGTAGGTTATCAAGAATGCCATGGAGGTCAGTCACTAGTCCTAAACTATCTGTAGCTTCTAGAACATCCCGATTGTTCAGGTATCCCATAGTCTCAGCTACACCAGATGTCCAGTAATTTATGCATGTAAGTACACCATTCCTTACACTATTTTCTGCCCCGCACCTTGGATAAAAAATAAACTAATAAATTGAATCGAGCTATCCAGGTCATTTGCAATTTTAAGGTCTGCTTTTCTGACAATATCCAGTCCAAGGGTCATACAACTTAAGGAAAACAATAGTTACAAAGGTGATATTGATCTATTATATAACATGGGCAGGAACATGGAGAAAGGGAGAAGGATTGCATTGGTGGTGTCTTCTTTCTCTTCATCCTCTAAGAGCTATCATTGTGTGTCAAGTTGGCCCACCGCTCTCTGTCTAGATAGAGAGTTCATAGAAGGGGGCAGGGAAGACGTCAGAGGGGGGGGACTAAGAAGGGATTGCATTGGTGGTGTCTTCTTGCTCTTTGTCCTCTAACTTTGTTTATGTTCAGCCCTTTCCCCTGATAAATCCTTCGTCATACCTCACAAAAAACATGATGCGAGTGGATATAAAAAAAAGTTGCACTCCTCTATGAAATAGTGAATGATATGACTTTTTACTTCCTACATCATGGTCTACAACAACGAAATTGGAAAACTATTTTTACTTCCTGCATCATGGTCGCATGATATAACTATGTATACCCTATCTTAACTTCCTTATTAGTTTTCAAGGTGTTGCATAACCCAAGTGCTAAACATTGAATATATAGGCGCCCAAAGGACTCGGGCATAGAGTTGCATGCTACACATCTTGATCTTTTTTTATAAAGGAAACCAATAAGATAAAGAAATCTTATATTTATCACCAACAAGAAATAAATGTATTATATGACTTGTAAACAATAACATGAATTCTTCTTTGTAGAAAATGGCACCGGATAAGGAATGGATCAAACTTGTTAACAATAGGCTTGATGATCCATCATATAAAATCAGTGTTGAAGAATTTCTTACCTATGCATGTCAAAAAATTGGTGCAACTAAAATCATATGTATGTGTGTTTGTCGTGTTAATACTTCTTCTATCCCACATGATGTGGTGAAAACACACTTGATGGTTTATGGTATTTTGAGTAGTTATACTCTATGGTATCATCATGGTGAGATGGGAAATGAAAGTGAGTCTGATTCAGATACTTTAGTCAATAACGATGAAGGGGATAATGAAGTAGATGATGAGATGCTAGATGTTCTTGAAGAAATGCACCCTAGTTCACATAATCTTGAGAGGAATGATGGTGGAATGGGAAATTCCAACCACGATGATCATGAAGAGGAACCTAATACTGAGGCTAAAAGGTTTTTTAGGTTGCTGGACGACCTCAATCAACCTCTCTATAGGGGATCGAAGGGGTCAAAATTATATGCCTTGGTAAAATTGCTTCATCTCAAGAGCCTTGGAAAATGGAGTAATCATTCTTTCACATTTCTACTTGAATTATTGAAAGATGAATTATTCCCAGGTGATTCAACCTTACCTAGCTCTTATTATGAAGCAAAGAAGACAATTAAAGATCTTGGTTTCTCATATGACAAGATAGATGCATGTGTGAATGATTGTATGTTGTTGTGGAAGGAAGACTGTGGCCTTGATAAATGCAAAATTTGCAATACTTCAAGATGGAAGTATGAAAAGCACAATGGGGAAGAGAAATTAAAAGCAAATGGCAACAAAGTACCAGAAAAGATCTTGTGTTACTTACCACTAAATCTCCACCTTCAAAAGTTTTTTATGTCCTAAAAAACATCTTCACTAATGAGGTGGCATCACGATAAAGAAGATGATGGGAATTTACATCATCTGGCTGATTCCTTGGCATGGAAAAAGTTGAATGAGCTTCATGGTACTTTTTCTGTAGAGCCTAGGAATGTCAGACTAGGCCTTTCTAGTGATGGTTTTCAACCATTCAACAATTCTAGGTCATCATATAGCACTTGGCCCATTATTCTTATTCCGTACAACTTGCCTCCTTGGATGTGCATGAAGCAAAAAAATCTCATTTTGTCCATGTTGATTCTAGGTCCAGATGGTCCAGGAATTGTATTGATGTTTATTTACAACCATTAATAGATGAATTATTGCATCTTTGGAATAATGGTATACAAACATTTGATGTAACTACACATCAAAATTTTAATCTTTGTGTTACTGTGTTGTGGACCATCAATGATTTTCCTACATATGGGATTTTATCTGGATGGAGTTCCAAGGGAAAACTTGCCTGTGTTGTCATAAGGGTATTCATTTGATTAGGGTGGCTAATGGTAGAAAGGAATTCTTTATGGGTCATAGGTGTTATTTGCCTTTGGATCATCAATGGAGAAAAAATAAATCTGCATTTGATGGCACGATCGAGAAGGGCACACTGTGATAACCCGTATTTTAGGGTTTTGATAACCAATATAGTATTTTAAGACCATGTGTGTCATTTAGAGGATTGATACCAAATAGAGGAATTGGTTATCCAATTAATGACTCTTCTCACTCAAAAAGTGAACTAGATACCCAATTGATGATTACAACATTAATTTGTCCAAATATGATGAATGAGTTTGGTTAAATGATTTGGGTATCTTGAGGCCAAGATTCCTATTTAGTAGTCATGATGATCTTGAGTGGTAAATTGATAAGCCTTCGGGTATGCAACATCATAACTCATATTGTTGGACTCCATTGAACCAAGATCTTATTATTCATTGAGTTGAATTCAGATTTTAGGCACCCATCTATAAGGTTGTTAGGGAACTTATTTGCATGGACAAGTAATGGATTTAGTGACTCAAACTTTGTTCAAAGCTACACTATGATTTTATAAGCCTATGTTTAAAATTTGATAACGTTTGGAGATTTCTATAAAAAGATGTATGCATTTGAAGTTGAGGACATTAACAAAATATATGTGGTGGAACCTTAGTCTTTTAGTTATATGATTTAGTATATGTGAGATTTTGATGTCACGCTGGTCTACTCCCTTTTCTTAGGTGTGCCCACAGCCTATCGAGGTGGCCTGATCTCATCCACCAGTAGGGAGGATCAGATGGCTAAGTAACGTCTTCAACCTCCGACAAATTTGGAAAGAGCAACAGAACGTCATGCCTATCCACCCAACCTCAATCACCTAGTCCATAATACACCACACACTGGTCTAGCAAGTTTTTCAGATCCGAGAAATAGGGAGAAGGTGATGACATCGGAGAACTGATATACAATGATTTCATGGAGATATTTTCTAGAGCTTGGAATCACTCCACTAGATCCGTAAGACCAGAACTACCCAACAACCTCTCATATGTTGCCGATAGATAAGAATTCGATGAGATACATAACCCAACCATTCCCTTCTCTCTCCACGATGCTTGCAGTGAGAGCCACTGGAGACGACTGATAGTGGGTTAGGGAGTTTCCCTAAACCCAGGACGACAATTTTTTTTGTGATGCTAGAAGAAGGACCAAGTGCGTTTGGGCCGATCTCCTTATGGCGGCAGGATGAGTTGGGGGTTGGGAGAAGAACCCAGAATACCCTGCCATGGCCAAATGCCTCCCACAAGTTGTTGAGAACATCAGGTGGCTATGCTTTATGGAGTAGCAAAGGGGACACCTCCAGCGCTGATGCCCCCTTCCTACTACTATGCTCTGTTGCTACCCTGGACTATCATCAGCGCTGAAGTAGGGGCCACTGGAGGAGGAGCCAAGCTTCAGAGAAGGCCACCATCTCCGTCCCCAAGACTCATCCTTTCCTTGTCTCTGAGCTCTCTGTTGCGGCTCCAAGTAGGTGGTCACCTGAATTGCAGATAAGATCCTCCACCTGCGGCGGCCATGGGCGGCGACGCCGGTGAGTTCAGCAGCTCTAGGCTCTAAGCACCTCACGCTGTGAAGCCCTGGCCGTGAGTTCCAATGGAGCACCTCCACCCAGAGTCTCAGGAGCCCGCCGGATCCTCCTCGATACCTGCAAGCAATTTCTGGAGCTGGACCAAGCGGAAGTGTCGAGATCCCTATATCTCACGGACGGCGGTGGTTTGAGGCAGACTCTGTTTCACAGAGGAAACAGAGGCTTCGCGGTCTGGGAAAGGGGGAAAAGGTGGGCCGGGTTCAGCCCCTGGCCGAGAACCAGATGGCCCAATAAAAGACTCGCACACCCAAAGGTGGACATGTGGCGCCCGCCTATTGGCCATTCAAGGTAATTATTTACAGTAATTCTCATATCTTGCATAATTCCTAGTAATTAGCTCGAGCATCAGAAAAATACATATAAGGTACCGAAATTCTTAGAAAAATGAGTAGAACAGTATAGAAGCATAATATCAACCTTTTAATGCTTTAATATTAGTGATATCATGTAAATTGTATTATGCTTGTTTCATGAGTAATAAATATCAAACAATGGCCTAAAATCATGATAAAATGTCAGTAAGTCTATAATCATGTTTAGAATCCATATGATGTCAATAAGTATGATGTTGATGCACGAAATCATGTAATTTGATTAATATGGCTAATTAGGGCTAATAACACTAAAGATAATGCAATTAATGCATACATGCTCAGTAAATGATGAAATTCACAAAACATTCTCATATCTGTAACTGAAAGATAATATGTAAATATGAGATCAGTTTTATACACGAAATTCATGTTGTAAGAAGATGAACCTTGATACATGGGTTGTAACCCTAACTTGAATAATGTATATAAACTAGGGTTAATATGTGCACCAAAAAGGATATGGGACCTAATATTCAGACAATGAATCATAATTTGGAAAATGACATCAGTAAGATAAATATAAGACATAATGCAAGTAAATGTTGGAATATCCTAATGAGATAATATAAACCCTAATGAACATGACTAGGGTTAAGATGATGAGAATCTGATGATAGTATGTGGTCTTGTCTTAATCAGGTGATGACCAGACTTCTAGATGATCAAAGATAAGTTAGAAATCTCTGAACTCAGGTACGTGGGTTTTATTTAAGTATATGACTATGCTTTTCTTGCTTGCAATCATGATATGTATGTATGCTCTCTTCTATTTGCAAATATTGGATGTAGTAGCACTATATAATACTCAGTGTTTTATCACTTGTAAACATAAATGATAAGTAGATGCTTTGTAGTTATTTAAGGTGTTCATTATCCCCCTTATGAGGGAATGGAATAATGTTGGCTAGTACACTTCCCTAGATCACACGGTGTATGGGGAGTTTCCCTAGAGTACTTGGTACACGGGGATGGGCCCAATATTTATGTTTGGTACTAGTCCACCTTGATAATGCAATTCATCTAGGAAAATGACTTAAATTGGTGTATTTTGCTTAATAAAGAAGTGTTTTCTATGATTTTCTTTCCTTCTGCAAATCTTTTTCAAAATTATGAAAGCCATAAATATATGTATCTTTCTACCCATGTACACAACACCTTATGTGTTGATTTGTTGTTTCACGTATGTTTTAGGTTCAGAGATAGCATGGGAGAAAAGTGCAGGATGTGAGCAAGTTGTACAGGTTGTACCTATTGTGTATATCCTAGTTTAGCATACATGTTCTTAGACTGTAGAATCTTCATTCAATATGTAATTGTAAATCATTGTGTAATAATTCATGTTGTATAAATATGCATGTTGAATGATGAGAAATTTTATGGTTGTATGTTCATGTATGCGTATTATGCTTCTGCATCGCTTTCTGATATGATTGGATGATGTTTTCGGATTCTGACATCTCATTCCCAATAGGGTTTGGAGAAATCAAAATCCGGGGACGTCACAGTTGGTATCAAAGCATGAACAATAGCTACACCTAACAATTGCTCACCATAAAATATAAAAACTAAATCTCACCTTTCACATTAAACCCTAGAAACTTAGTAAGTTGTTCTATAGGAATAAGGTTTGACTTACCCTCTAAGTTAGAACCTAGATGTTTGAGAACTAGGTTTAGACAAGTGTGTGAGACCCTTTCCATATAGAGCTCATATGTATGGGGTAGCTACACTAGTCTACATCTCATTCTCACCATTTCACTAGGTGACATAACAGTAGACTATCTACTATGTGTGGGACACTCGATTTTGCTGATTTGGTTTTGTTCTCCAATCGGCTCGAGCCTCGAAAGTTTTCTCTGACGTATTCTTTCACGGAGAAAAACTATATAATATTTTATTAAATATATGTAAATATAAAATGTGTCCCTCACACTGGAGAGTAGTTAGTGTTCATGCAACCTAAGTGAAAGGTTGTGACATTAGTCTAGAAGAGAGAGTAGTCTAGATTAGATGTCTAGAGCCTTATCAAGATATGTGATACATAGATTAGATGATAGAATGATAGTTGAAATAAGCATGTGAAATCTTATCTAAGTTTGATCTCTGATGCTATAAGTTTCCTTAAAAAGATTTGAGTTGTGTATGAGTTGAATCCACTCTTATAGGATCTATGCTAATCGTGATGATGAAAGTACATTCCCTTTTCCTACTTAAGATAAGCTAAGTTAAGATAGAGATGAGTGTGCATGAGCCTCAAGCTCTTATACAAGGAGGATGTCTAGTGGTACGATGAGATATGTGGTGAACTCTAGAGAGAGTAAGACCCACAGGGAGAAAGTCATAGGACCTAGCCTCCAATATATGAGATATGTGTTAAAAAAATCCTAATCTAGATTACTCTCGAGTGTTGAGTTGAGTCCTTATGCATGACTCAAATCTATATGTGAGAATTGGGTAAAATAAAAGGATGGGTAGATGACCCATATGATAAAGCCAATCCTTTGGATGAGTTAGGTCCTAGATGGAGTGACATATTTTGTGAATCTCATCATTAGTTGCAAGTGAGGTAATATATGAACACTAGTTATGAGAGTATAATGCTTTGTGCAAAAGATACTCAAAATACATGTTCTCCCTTCTTTTTCTCTTTCTTAATATATGATGATAGAAACCTCACTTGATCTATATAGATGATTTATATCTGAGGGGTCACTCGTATAAGCTTGACCTATTCTATATTTCCCCCCCTATATCATGATAAGTTTGACTTTAAAATATTCTCTCCCCCTTCATATGAAACATGAAAGATATGATGCTGAGATCATGGGATAAACTTAGTATATTCTCTTTTTCCCTTACATAATACATGCAAGACATAACAATTTGAACTCATGAACTTGATATAAATATATTTTTGGATCATAGGATATATGATCAGAAATATAGTTCGTAACTTTGATCCTTCTCAATATAAGCTTCTAAGTTGAGTATGCATATCACACCATAGGGTGAAACCCTAATGGTCAAGCATGTTACGTAAGCCCTTCTTATGTAGAAAAAAAATATCCTAATATCAAAGATGAAGATAAATCTCCTCTAATGCTGAAATCATTGTAAGATATTAATGATGTTAGATTTCAACGATCTGAATATCATGGCATATAAATGAATTCCTCCTGAGCATTAAAAGTATGAACAAAACTTGTACCCTTAGAGGTGATGTAAACCTAAGATATCATAATGTCATGCTATGGCTATGACGTGAAGTGATGTTTCCACATATATAAGGTGGGGTGGTCAAACCCAACAATCTCTAGATCCTAAGCTGACAACTTAGAGTGCATGCAATTATGGTGGTCTTAGAACCTAATCAATGATGATGTATATTAAGTTGAACTCCTAAATAGCCTCTTAAGAATGAGATTAGTCGAATTTCGAGGACGAAATTCTATATAAGGTGGGGTGAATGTGATAACCCGTATTTTAGGGTTTTGATAACCAATATAGTATTTTAAGACCATGTGTATCCTTTAGAGAATTGATACCAAGTAGAGGAATTGGTTATCCAATTAATGACTCTTCTCACTCAAAAAGTGAACTAGATACCCAATTGATGATTACAACATTAATTTGTCCAAATATGATGAATGAGTTTGGTTAAATGATTTGGGTATCTTGAGGCCAAGATTCCTATTTAGTAGTCACTATGATCTTAAGTGGTAAATTGATAAGCCTTCGGGTATGCAACATCATAACTCACATTGTTGGACTCCATTGAACCAAGATCTTATTATTCATTGAGTTGAATTCAGATTTTAGGCACCCATCTATAAGGTTGTTAGGGAACTTATTTGCATGGCCAAGTAATGAATTTAGTGACTCAAATTTTGTTCGAAGCTACACTATGATGTTATAAGCCTATGTTTAAAATTTGAGAACGTTTGGAGATTTCTATAAAAAGATGTATGCATTTGAAGTTGAGGACATTAACGAAATATATGTGGTGGAACCTTAGTCTTTTAGTTATATGATTTAGTATATGTGAGATTTTGATGTCACGCTGGTCTACTCCCTTTGCTTAGGCACGCCCATAGCCTATCGAGGTGGCCTGATCTCATCCACCAGTAGGGAGGATCAGACGGCTAAGTAACGTCTTCAACCTCCGACAAATTTGGAAAGAGCAACAGAACGTCATGCCTATCCACCCAACCTCAATCACCTAGTCCATAATACGCCCCACACTGGTCTAGCAAGTTTTTCAGATCCGAGAAATAGGGAGCAGGTGATGACATTAGAGAACTGATATACAATGATTTCATGGAGATATTTTCTAGAGCTTGGAATCACTCCACTAGATCCGTAAGACCAGAACTACCCAACAACCTCTCATATGTTTCCGATAGCTAAGAATTCGACGAGATACATAACCCAACCATTCCCTTCTCTCTCCACGATGCTTGCAGTGAGAGCCACTAGAGACGACTGATAGTGGGTTAGGGAGTTTCCCTAAACCCAGTACGACAATTTTTTTTGTGATGCTAGAAGAAGGACCAAGTGCGTTTGGGCCGATCTCCTTATGGCGGTAGGATGAGATGGGGGTTGGGAGAAGAACCCAGAACACCCCGCCATGGCCAAATGCATCCCACAAGTTGTTGAGAACATCAGGCAGCTATGCTTTATGGAGTAGCAAAGGGGACACCTCCAACGCCGATGCCCCCTTCCTGCTGCTATGCTCTGCTGCTACCCTGGACCATCATCAGCGCTGAAGTAGGGGCCACTGAAGGAGGAGCCAAGCTTCAGAGAAGGCCACCATCTCCGTCCCCAAGACTCATCCTTTCCTTGTCTCTGAGCTCTCTATTGCGGCTCCAAGTAGGTGGTCACCTGAATTGCAGATAAGATCCTCCACATGCGGCGGCCATGGGCGGCGACGCCGGTGAGTTCAGCAACTCTAGGCTCTAAGCACCCCACGCCGTGAAGCCCTGGCCATGAGTTCCAATGGAGCACCTCCACCTAGAGTCTCGAGAGCCCTCTGAATCCTCCTCGACACCTGCAAGCCATTTCTGGAGCTGGACCAAGCGGCAGCGTCGAGATCCCTAGATCTCACGGACGGCGGTGGCTTGAGGCGGACTCTGTTTCACAAAGGAAACAGAGGCTTCGCGATCTGGGAAAGGGGGAAAAGGCGGGCCGGGTTCAGCCCCTAGCCGAGAACCAGATGGCCCAATAAAAGACTCGCACACCCAAAGTTGGACACGTGGCGCCCGCCTATTGGCCATTCAAGGTAATTATTTACAGTAATTCTCAGATCTTGCATAATTCCTAGTAATTAGCTCGAGCATTAGAAAAATACATATAAGGTACCGAAATTCTCAAAAAAATGAGTAGAACAGTGTATTATTCTTGTTTCATGAGTAATAAATATCAAACAATGGCCTAAAATCATGATAAAATGTCAGTAAGTCTATAATCATGTTTAGAATCCATATGATGTCAATAAGTATGATGCTGATGCACGAAATCATGTAATTTGATTAATATGGCTAATTAGGGCTAATAACACTAAAGATAATGCAATTAATGCATACATGCTCAATAAATGATGAAATTCACAGAACATTCTCATATCTGTAACTGAAAGATAATATGTAAATATGAGATCAGTTTTATACACGAAATTCATGTTGTAAGAAGATGAACCTTGATACATGGGTTGTAACCCTAACTTGAATAATGTATATAAACTAGGGTTAATATGTGCACCAAAAAGGATATGGGACCTAATATTCAGACAATGAATCATAATCTGGAAAATGACATCAGTAAGATAAATATAAGACAATAATGCAAGTAAACATTGGAATATCCTAATGAGATAATATAAACCCTAATGAACACGACTAGGGTTAATATGATGAGAATATGATGATAGTATGTGGTCTTGTCTTAATCAGGTGATGACCAGACTTCTAGATGATCAAGGATAAGTTAGAAATCTCTGAACTCAGGTACGTGGGTTTTATTTAAGTATATGACTATGCTTTTCTTGCTTGCAATCATGATATGTATGTATGCTCTCTTCTATTTGCAAATATTGGATGTAGTAGCACTATATAATACTCGGTGTTTTATCACTTGTAAACATAAATGATAAGTAGATGCTTTGTAGTTATTTAAGGTGTTCATTATCCCTCTTACGAGGGAATGGAATAATGTTGGCTAGTACACCTCCCTAGAGCACACGGTGTACGGGGAGTTTCCCTAGAGTACTTGGTACACGGGGATGGGCCCAATATTTATGTTTGGTACTAGTCCACCTTGATAATGCAACTCATCTAGGAAAATGACTTAAATTGGCGTATTTCACTTAATAAAGAAGTGTTTTCTATAATTTTCTTTCCTTCTGCAAATCTTTTTCAAAATTATGAAAGCCATAAATATATGTATCTTTCTTCCCATGTATACAACACCTTGTGTGTTGATTTGTTGTTTCACATATGTTTTAGGTTCAGAGATAGCATGGGAGAAAAGTGCAGGATGTGAGCAAGTTGTACATGTTGTACCTATTGTGTAGATCCTAGTTTAGCATACATGTTCTTAGACTGTAGAATCTTCATTCAATATGTAATTGTAAATCATTATGTAATAATTCATGTTGTATAAATATACATGTTGAATGATGAGAAATGGTCTGGTTGTATGTTCATGTACGTGTATTATGCTTCCGCATCGCTTTCTGATATGATTGGATGATGTTTTCGGATTCTGACATCTCATTCCCAATAGGGTTTGGAGAAATCAAAATCTGGGGACGTCACACACACCCTCTACACCACTAAGTGGTGATGATGTCCTCATTCAAGTGCAAAGTTTGGAAGGGAATGTTCTTAGCAAATGTTCAAAAAAGGTATCTCACAAGAGCAGGGGATAATTGGAACAAGAAAAGCATTTTCTTTAAGCTTCCATACTGGAAAGATCTATTGATACGACATACTTTAGATGTGATGCACATTGAGAAAAACATATGTGACAATATTCTTAGAACTCTTATGAATGTGAAGAATAAGACAAAGGTCAATTATAACTCTCATCTATATTTGCAAGCAATGAATATTTGGCAAGAGTTGCACCCAATGATAATTGGAGGGAAAATAGTGTTGCCCGATGCATCATTCACATTATCTGTAGACGGAAAATGTAGGTTTTTACAATTTTTGAAGGAACTAATGGTACCAGATGGTTTTTCTTCAAACATTTCCCAGTGTGTGAATCTTAAAGAAAACAAACTTTTAGGATTGAAGAGTCATGATCATCATATTTTGTTACACCACATACTCCCTCTTACATTGCATGGCCTTGTTCATAAGGATTTTTATGAACCACTTCTTGAGTTGTCACATTTCTTCAAGGTTTTGGGAAACAAATGTTTAGATATGGGGGATCTGAAGCAAATTGAAGCTCAAATTGCAATTACACTTTGTAAGTTGGAGCAAATTTTCCCACCATCATTTTTTGATGTGATGCTACATTTTCTTATTCATTTATCACATGAGGCTATGTTATGTGGGCCTATTCATGATCATTGGATGCATCTAATAGAGAGATATTTGTACACATTGAAGTCCTATATTTGCAACAGATGTTGCCCAGAGGGTTCCATAGTAGAAGGCTATATAGTAGAAGAATGCATGAATCTTTGTTCTAGATATTTGCATACTGTAGAGACAAGGTTCAATCGTCTTGATAGAAACTATGATGATTATGTCAATGAATGTGCAACATTATTTGTAGTTTCATACAAGGGAAGAGGATTAGGATGTGGAACAACAAGGGACCTTGATGCAGTTGAGTGGGAGAAAGCTCATATATACATCTTGAACAATTGTGAGGAAGTTAAGCCATTCATTGAGTACACGATTCTTGAATTGTGTAGCTGAGCCATTTGCTGATAGATTTTATATTTTGTTTACTAACTTCATCACATGCATTTTCAATTTATTCTAGAGAATATTATCAAACTCAAGGAGTTGATCCAGATCATATATCTATTAAGGATTTAAATGAGGATTTCATAGAATGGTTTAAGATGAAAGTAAGTTGGTCTAATTTTTTCAATATGGTTTTGTATACACGCTAATTTGATTTAGTTTTTCTACTAACTATCTTTTTTTAGATTGGAGATCAACATGAGAATGATAAAAGCAAGAAGACAGATGAGTTGCTTTCATTATCACGTGGTCCACTCAAATGCATGAAATGTTTCTATGGCTATGTAGTGAATGGTTATCATTTCCACACTAAGTCACATGATGAAAGATCAAGGTCAAAATGCAGTGGGGTAACTGTGGTTGTTGATTATGGTAGTGGAATTAGCAGAGATTACTATGCACAACTGACTGAGATTATAGAATTACAATATTTGGGAAGTAAGAGAGTGGTAGTATTTCTATGTGATTGGTTTGATTTTGCTAAAGGAGTACAGACTGATGTGTATGGATTCATGAGTGTTGATTGCAAGTTTATTTGGAAAAATGTTGAGCGATTTATATTAGAAACTCAAGCATCTCAAGTTTTTTATGTGAATGATCAGATTAATAAGGGGTGGCATATTGTGACAAAGATCGATCCAGCGGACAAGTTGGAACTAGTTGATGATACAAATAATGCACATGATGATCCAATGCTTATTTCATAATGTTAACTAGATTACCATTCCTCTTTAAGTACTTCTAAATGTGTAACAATTATAATAGTCAAACTTATTTGTTTCATACCTCATTACAATATTATGAGTGAATATGTTTATTTGTGTCAGAATTTGTATTGCCAACCAATGTATGTGTTGATGCATGTAATGGTCACAAACCTGAAATTAAATGATGTTCTTCTTGTCATTCTTGTGGTGGTGTCAACTTAAATATTCCTTTTTACATTCTATGCAATTATAATTTCATTTATACTGATTTATGCAAGAAATTATATTAACAACTAGCTTGACAGTTTTGCAGGAAGTTGGATGCAAGCACATCAAGAAATGGGAAAGATCCAATGGCTAAGTCCAAGGCTAAGAAGTTCATCTCACCACAACAATTGAGTGTAATTGGGAAAGGATGTAATCATGGATTACAAATTAAGAGTCGCTTGTTGAATCATATAGGAGGTAGCAAAAGCCATGGTTACATGGAGTCATGTGATAATCATTTATCCTTTTTGAACTACTTGACTTCCAAACAAAGCAATATTCAGGATCAATCTAGGATGGCTCCCATGTCAAAAAGAATTACTCCTCCACCAATTGAAAATGTTTCTCCACCACAAGCATGTGATGCTCCTCCAATTGAAAATGTTCCTTCCCCACAAACTGAAGTTGATCCTACACCTCTTGAAGAAGTTCCTATTGAACCAGACTAGAACCTAGAGACTGAACTGATGTCCACTAATGTTGTCAATGATATTTCAATGTGTATGTTCACTTTCCTTTATTCATAATAAGCAGGTTCAAGGGCTTGATTCAAACGTTCCTTAACTTGTTTTATTTATGCCTGCATCATAAATATCCTTTACCTGGATCATGGTTCTATCTTACTAGCTGCCAATGTCTTCATAGCAATTTATAAGGGTTACCTTCTAGATAAGGCTTTGCATGATATGGGCCACATGCCCCCTCGAGGCATCATAAGAATTGATCCATACTAGGTACCGAGTCTGAGAACAGGTTGGAAGTCTTTCAGTGACTCCCAACAACTCCATATTTTCCACATATCACTTGGTATCCAGATGAAAGAATTGCAGACATGTGTATTTCTATTTAGGGTTTGGTTTTAGAATTATTTTTAGGAGTACAAACTGGGTCTATTTGGGTCAGGGTTCACTTCTTATATATAACACTATAGGCTTAATTCTCTACCTAAGGCACATGAACTCATAATAAAATAGAAGGATTCATTTTCAAGGGATGAAGGTGTCCTCTAAGGCTGGCCCAGGTGCATAGAATGCATAATATTTGATTGTTATCAAACATTAGGTTATCATAGTGATTCAAAAATATAGGTTTGATGATAACATTAGGTTATCATAGTGATTCAAACATAAGGTTCTCTCATAAACAATTTATGTCATTTATGATCAGATCCTTGTTCCCTCTCCTATCACAAATTATTTTTCTCCTCATCACCCTTTTTAGAATTTTCATCTACCCCCTTCCACCACCTATTCTTTGCCACCTCCACTACCACTACCCCTTTTTCTCTACCCATCTTTGTAAATTGTAGTAATGAACTGACCTAGTGGGTGATCAGGATTAAATCAGTTGTGGAACCAATAGGAACCATGACTCACGCCACCATTACATGTCCTCATGACTATCATCACAAATTAAAATTAACATTCTAGGATGCCTCATTTTGAAACTTTTGTTCTTTTTTTATTATGTGCTTCTCACATCATCATAATTGGGTTATGATTAGTTTGGATTTTGGGAATATGTTCAAACTTTACACTCCCATAGTGATTCAAAAATATAGGTTTGCTGCTAACACAGATTACCAATCTTGTAACGTTTTCTTTCTATAAGTAAACATCATTCTAGAGAACTTAATGTTTGACAACCCTACATCTAGTATTCCTTTTGGCAGGCCAACCTTTGTGTGGTTGGAGTGTTTATTGTCAATATATGATGATAAGATGATATTATAATCTATATATTAGAGTGTCTATTTACTTAAGCATTTTATCTATGATGCATAATCATTGTGTTAAGGGCATATGCAACTGCATCACTATAAAATGCTATGTGTTTTTTGTGCTATGTGTTTCATAACTACACACATTATATATCTTATACAATACTATGTAATGCTTCTTTATTTTTTATTACTAAATATAGCCAGAGCCACTGAAAAGGCAGTCAGACGTCGAGGATGTAACAAATGTAAAAAAATGGCTAGACTAAGAGGAGGTGACAAGATAGATGTCACATTCTATCAAGGTCGCCATGTAGGAAAAAATCATAAGGTGTGGAGTAGACATTTGGGCAGGATTATTCGTGATCGGAATATTTGTCCAATCAAAGTGCATTCTTAGAATGAAGTTATAGAAGACAAAAGACCACATGTGGGCTGCAGTTATGGTAATATCTTCTACACTTTATTGTTATTGTCATTTGACAATCATCCATGATGCATTGATGTTCTTGTGTAATTAAACATGTATTAGGATAAATTCTCAAATGACCACATGGAGGAACACAAAGCTCACACTTTAAAACACTTGAAAGAATTATGGATAAAGTGGGGGGCATCAATGCATCAAACCGTCAAGGGGTTGGACATGCAACAACAACTATCAAAGAAACCTATGGCAATTGAAGTTGATAGTGATTGGGAATGGCTTGTGAAAGAGATTTTTCACAGTGAAAAGTTTATGGTGACCTTTTTATTATAAAACTTTACATCAATTCAGATTACTTGTTTTTATATTTCTTATTTCTTTCTTCTATCAATATGCACATTATATTAAATGCAAACATCGAGTAAGAGAAACTCCATAAATAGAGAAGGGTTGAACAATAAGTTACTTCATCGCACTGGTAGCATGACACTTAGAGAAATATCATGGCAGAAGGTTGTTTAATTTTCTCTTTATGCTATACTTTGTCTCTAGGTAGGCATTATAACTTTTTTGTTGTACTATAGGGAGGAAAAGATGGGAACCCACCTAACTTGGGAACAATGTACTTTGAAAGCCACAAGAAGGGTGATACCTTAGCTACTATGGAGTCATCCCAAGTTCATGTAAGTAAGAAAAAAATATATGTTTTTGTTCCATTAGTTACTAACATAAATTGTTGATTTAGGAAAAAATAATAACCATCCAACAAGAAGGGCCATCCCTTCTCCCCGTTGAGGTCGCAGAAAAAGTGTACGGGGAATCAAAGACAAAGAAATACATATCCTATTATGGTGGAGGTGTAAAGCCAAGAGATGTTAGAGGACCATATAAAATAAAGAATGCCTTACTTGATGAACTCAAAGCAAAAGACCAAGCATTGAAAGACAAGGAGGAAGCTTTGAAAGTTTAAGAGAAAGCTCTTAAAATAGTTGAAGATGGAAAGCATGCCACACAAAAACGTTTGGAAAATGTGGAATATGTACTAGATAGGATAATCAACAATCAAAAAATTTTAGGAACATTTGGATTTTAGTGAGGATGATGATGGATGTGCCTTTTCTCTGGCTATTTTATATGATGATATCTCAAATTAGTTATGAGGTCAGTTCACCAATTGATGATGTTTCTTGTTACCGTTGTATTCTTTGTAGTTCATATATTTGTGTATCATAGTTTTCTATGACACATACCTATTGGTGAAATGAAACTAAATGATTTGTTATTTTATCTTGTAGGAATTGGAGTCTCCAATTCTATTAACCATTTGGATCCCATCATGTGGTTAAGCTGGATCATTAGGCTATGAAGAAAGATCTTATTAATATTTATATTTCATTTCTATTTATATTTATTGTTCTAGACATTCTCCACCTTTTCTTATGAAAAAAATGTACTAGTTTTGCTCTGAGTACAACTAATAGTAGGATAAAAAATATATTCGTGTTGCTCAATTGTGATGTAGCTAATTTACTAGACTGGTTTGGTGAAGTTTTATTGAGAAAATCAATTATATCTTTTATAAGTATAACACTGGTTTATTTTCTGTATATGCTGGGTTTGTAGGCCCCGTACTTGGTCCCGTGGGAGGTGGCCAATGATAGTGATATTTAGATTGTGGTTAAGCTAATGCCATAGTATGAATGTGGTTGTATCACTTTGAGTACAAATTGGTTGTATGTAATTCATAAGGGGTTGTTATCATTTAGCATTTGTCATTCTTTTCCATCATATGTAAGAATGTGTTAACATTTAGTTTAGACATAACTGTACTCTTCAAGCTCTAGAAAGCCCACTGCCAATGAGGCTGAGTCAGAATGGTGGTGAACCAACTCTGAGTTGATCACAACAGGTATATTGATGTTCAAATGTATTTTAGTGTTCTATGATTCATTGCACCTGATTTTTTCCCCTTTAATAAGTAGCAATATCTCTTCCAGAAACATCATCAAAATGAAGATAAGCAGAGTAATTAGATTTTAGTGGTTCTCGTTTGCAGGGACTTTTGATCTTTTCAAGTCTTTCAGTAGGTTACATGCATAGATGGGTCTGAAACTAGGCTTCCATGATATTCCTATTTTATATCACTCATCCCATGATTGGATATTCTGGAGGCAACCGATGTAGTACCACCTCAGAGTACTTCAAGTAAGTATCAAGTGAGCACTTCCTTGAGTATATCAAGCAAAAATGATTACTTTTCTAATTTCTCTTCAATAAGATTTCTGGTCCAAATATCTAAATGTACCAAAAACCTCAAAATTATTGTATTAATCTGATACACACATGCCAGGTGAGAGATTTTCAGACCTATGTTGAACCATGAGTATGGAGGCTATTTTCAAACAATCATTATATGGCGAGATGGGAATAGTTGGTTGTATGTTTCGTGGTTTTAACCTTAGAAATTAGCACAAGTGTGGGTTCAAACAATTTAGTAGGTAGATCCCCACTTTGGATTTCCACCTACATTGTTTTAATAATAGAATGACCTATATGATGCCTATTATGCCAGAGAAAGAGTCAGACAATGTCGTCTGGATGTGCCACTTTATAGGGGTTGATATGCATAAGCACACATTGAACTTCATCATCATTTGAGCATGCTAACTATATTCTATTTGTGCCCTTGATTCATTGTGGCATCGAAAAATCCAGAGTTATTATCTCCATGTTGAAGACAGCTAATGTGACTCTGCTGCCTCCAATCCTCATCTTCTCCAAGCCAAATTCCTAGATGGTATGTAGAGTTGCACAATTGCTTTCGAAAATGGTACATGCATATAAGGAGAGAGTTTAGATAGAAATGAGCTATGATTGAGTCAGGTTTTCCAAAAGGGGTACCTAGAATTTTTCCTTGGGATCATGTACCTTGTTATCATTGATGTTTGTTGGCATGAGTAGGATTTTATCAGTGTCTAGAAGTTGGTGATCATTTTTGCATGAGGTCTGTAGAACAAATGGCATACTTTGTTCCAACTATTATTTCTGAGGCAAAAATAATCAAGCACTAAAAATTGAAATGGCGGAAGCAGGAGTAACTCTTGTACACCAGAGAGTGTAAAACCTACCTTAGTTGGTCGAGCCTCAATAGAGTTATCTTAAATATACATTGATGTCCATGGGCCTGAGCATTGTCAGGACCTACTACCTAGAAACAGCCTTCCCATAGCGTGGATATAGCATTTGACCTGTTGTGTTTTGTTTCTTTCTCATATGAGTTGGACTCCTATGTATGCACAACTTTCTTTACTCCTTTTTATATGATTCATCATTTTATTATCATTTGCTTATTTTTTTCTTAGAGATGTTATTTATCTTGCTTCCTTTTTGTTTTTGGTCCATCAGGTTTCTTTCATTTGAACCTTAGTAGCCACTTCATTGGATTAGTGTTGCACATGTTCCCCTAGATTGGGTCTCCCCTGAGAACCTTTTTTCTAATGGTATAGGGTGTCCCCTAATAAATGTTGCACCAGTTCCATATTTTTAGAATTATCTATTTATTATCTATTTCAAGTACTTAGGTTAGACTTGCTTGTGGTATTTTAAGAAGTATCCCACCTCAACAACTCATAAAGAAAAGAGAAGAAACATGACTACTTGATCTAGAATACAACTCCACATGTCGAAGTCTAGACCTAGTGCCTTCAAGTGCCATTTCTTGTCATTATAACATTAACACATGCCCACATCACTGTCATTCATGTGCTATGATCTCCATTCATAGGTTCAATGATTTGCCTCATAGGAGGAATACGGAGAGGGACATGGAGAAGAGGAAGAATAGGAATAAATAGTCATTTCACTGGTTCTAGCTCCACTTAATTTTCATAAGAAAAGGGAACTAAGAGTAGGACACAAGAGAGGACAATTAATAGGTTGCAGAGGAAAAGTGAAATGGAGGATAAGGTAAAGTAAAATGAGAATAAGGAGGGATGTCTCAAATAGAGGTCTATTTACATCCATGTACAAGCTAGGAAAATTAATACTAACTAATTGGGTGGAAATATTGTCCATTTTATTGCTTAGTTTCTTATTTTCTTATTAATTGGAATTGATCATTTACGAATATATATCATGTAAGATACATATTAAAAACAATAACACAGGATGATTTCATGATTGATTCATTGTGATGATTAATTGATTGGAACAACACTAGCTCTCTTAATCATATTTCTATTGAAGGGATATACTAGATAGTTAATTCAGTATTTTTAATGTGCATGAACTAACCTACACATGCATGTGGTATTTGTGACTGCTGATGGTGATTCATTCTTGAAGGTGAATAATAAGAAATGTGTTGTCGTTATGCCTCTGCCAAGGTGAGCATGGATGACATCGAACATCTACACATGGTGAATCTGAAGTTCTATTGTAGGTATTTAGAATTTCATGTCGCAATGATGATGTGCAACCACATTAAGTTCAGAGTTGAGAAGGAGTTGTTATGTTGGTTTTGTTTCTCTAAGTTTCTTGCTTATGTCTTGTGATGGATTTATCTTTTGTACACCATTTAAGCTTCATGATTCACTGAATTTGTAAATGGTCAGAGTTAGCATGGTTACTTGAGAAGAAACATTTTCCTATTCTATCTCCTTTAGGTTCTCCTTTCTATTTCATTTTGCAGTAGAAGTGGGTTTTGTGGCTAGCAAGTTTATTGCTTTACCTCTCCGGTCTGTTGTCTTGACTCCTCCATTATGGTGATGCTTTCAGCCGTAAGCCCCATCTACTTTCCTCCTCTCACTCAAAGTCTTTGTGCTAGCAGTTTTTTTCAGTATTCCCAACTGTCTCACAAAGAAAGCAGACGGTTGGTAATATATCATATTTTATCTCGGTGTCTACAACATGCTCAAGTTCCCCTTTTTATCTTTTGGATGCATTTTAATAGGTTGAATGCATTGATTTTCACTTAGAACCGGCTATAGATGTCCCAACAAAAGTCATCTAGACTTTTACCACCATTCTTTGTTTCCCAACTATCAATATTATAACTTTTTTTTTGATCTAGAACCCAAAGGTAGATCATACAACCAGATTATGAAAGAAGTGATTCACAAAGTCATATAATATGCAAGAATGTTTGTAGATATGCATATAGATTCACAAATTCATATTTCTTTTTATTTAGTAGAACATGGAGATGGACAACTACCAGATCTAGTCATTGTTTAAGGCTACCTTACACAGAACTAAGTTGTTGCTACTTAACAGTAAGCATAAAAACTTGTATGTTGAATGCCTCCACTAAAAACCATTGCTCAAGGGTTCTTCCCACTTATCTATGTCCCTGGATGCTCTGTTTAGATTCTCAGTAAGATCAGATGCCAGACCTTACTTTCTTAAACTCACTGACGAGATTGAAATCATGTTTTTTGAAGGATAGATTCTAAAAGTTCAATGTTACCAAGTCTAGCAGCAAATACCAAGCCTGCAAGAACAAACAAATTGCTATTTCTTGATCATAGACACACCAAATCTCTTTTTGTAAGGAATTTGGGAACAAACAAATTGGCCCTATGCCCTTAGTGGTTGGTGTAGCAGGCATGATATATGGCTTCTTATTCTTAACCAATAACTAACCCACTCGATACACATACACATGAACATGCCCAAATTTCCATACTAAAAAAGTAGCAACCATCATTTCTAGAGTTCATGCTATAGTTATATATAGTGTATATCTGTCCATTTGTAAAAATATAGAAAACTTGTTCAGCCATTCTGAGCACATAAGTCTATTTCAAAGGCTTGTAAAAACTAATAAAAGTAGAAAATGATGCGTCCATTCATACTTTCCATCTTATTTTAAATAATGGATCATGTACACTCTAAATTGTCACTTGTAAGATATTGGATAACCTATTATGTTGATGGTATCCAAAATTTGAGATGATGTTGCATAAATTGTCTATTATTTAGTTCACACATGTAAAAGATGATGTTCCAATCACCTATTCATTGTGAAAAGGTTTATTGTTGATAGAGATTTGAAAAGCATCATATTTATTCTTTTTATTAACTTGTAAGTCGTGATGTTGAGGAAAATGCACCAAAATATTGTCTGTTTATAATGTGCTTATAGAAATCTGTGATGATGGACAGCTCCCAAAAGTTTTACTTAAAAACTTGAGTTTCTAAGAGGATCTCAGGCTTGACCATGGCGAGGAGCAGCTAGCGCACTTTAGGGTAGTAGTGCTTTGTGGAAAAGGCAAGAATGAAGGAAGACCATTCTGTAGAGTGTTGATCACATAAATGTAAGGTGATGAACTACTATCTTCCGCAATGCACTATCTTCCCTTTTCCTATTTATTTCACAAATTTTAGAAATGAATTTTCAATCCTTGGTAATAGAAGCATTTTGATCTGAACATGATCTAAAATGAGTCTTTGTTCCTGAGGTTCATGCATAGTTATCTTTATATATCTTAGGAAAAGAACTCCTAGAATCCACTACTGAAGCTGAGATCATAGTTAGGGTTGTAATATGAATTAAAAGATAATTCTAACTAAAATAGGGTCTATAAATTTAGTTTCATTTTAGGGTTTGGGTTATGTTTTAATAAACATACACACCTTTATTTGTCGTTTGAGATGTGTTGGAAGTGGTTCTCAGTAGAGAAGAATGTTCACATTCTCAGTTCAGAAATTCTGGCAACTTTCTCTCAATTAGTAGGTTGTTTTTGACAACTACATTGAAGTTTATGGAGTGATAAACATGCTACCAGGACAACATATTTTGTCCATGTTCTATAGTATCTTTTTCATTCTTCCATTTAGTTGAAGTGATACCCACTTTCAATCCTTTTTGCTTAGTTGCATTTAACCACTTTCAGTTATATATATAGAACTATTTGGTACATTATCAAAATTATGTTACAATATTGGATATGTTAATGACACTCCACTCAGATTGTAACATTGGAGCAAAAATTCATACAAAAGGGTGCCTAATAGTTTGCCCATGCTTACAAAGCAACCAGGTGCGGTTCTCATGGTCTTCATGATTTTTGCGGTTGTAGGGGTGATAGAGCTTTCAAAAGCATCATATTTATTCTTTTTATTAACTTTTAAGTCGTGATGTTGAGAAAAATGCACCAGAATATTGTATGTTTATAATGTGCTTATAGAAATCTGTGGTGATGGACAGCTCCCAAAAGTTGTACTGAAAAGCTTGAGTTTCTAAGAGGATCTCAGGCTTGACCATGGCGAGGAGAAGCTAGCGCACTTTAGGGTAGTAGTGCTTTGGGGAAAAGGCAAGAATGAAGGCAGACCATTATGTAGGGTGTTGATCACATAAATGTAAGGTGATGAACTCCTATCTTCCGCAATACATTGTCTTCCGTTTTCCTATTTATTTCACAAATTTTAGAAATGAATTTTCAATCCTTGGTAATAGAAACATTTTGATTTGAACATGATATAAGTAATGGATTCCACATTGATCTTGTATATGACCAACATGAGATGATGGTCTATTGTAATTTTGTTGTATATTACACGTGTATCTTGTACATTCAGTTCATTATAGGACAAGATGTGTATATGTTAGCCACATCATAGAACTAAAACCCCCGTATGAAACCATCCTCGACCATGATCATGAACATGCCACATGGCATACAACTGAAAAGAAAACTTTATCTTTGAAATGTAAATGTTAAAGAGCACATTTTGAGGAAGGAATAGTAATGTTGATATTTTGGAGGATGCTTTTCACCATAAAACTATGAGAAGTGATGGGTACATATGTGAATGAAAGTCATGAGATATATACCACTTTATGTTATCTCTTTGGTCATGTAGCCACAGTCACCCCCCTATGATTTGGAACATGATCCTTGTGTTGGTTCATTCATTGTCAATCACCGCTAAATCCACATTAGCTTGCATAACTCCCCATGATGAAGCAATCCAAAAAGAAGATCATTTTCTGCATTTAAGATTGAGAAGATGTCAGGAGTCTATTTTAAACCTCAACTATGATGGTAGGTTGAGGTTTAGTATTGGTTAAACACAGCTTCATTGTGGCTCTTTCAAGCAACTAGGAAATAGTTAGAGAATTGGATTGACTCAATAGCACCAAATTCTTACATCATACTCGTACCAACAACCATGAGTGTGAGGATGAATTCAATAGCACCAAATTCTTAGTCACAACATACTCAGAACCAAAAGCCATGAGTTCAGTCACACAAAAAATATTATATTAGAATATGTACGCCACTAGTCATTTTAGTTTCAATTCCTAATCAAATTAAGGCTATGGAATGAGTGTTAATGTAGTTATTTCTTTACGGAGCAGGCATAAGGAGTTTACGTATTCTCAATTGGGTTTAAAATCTCATTATCTCCCAGAAATATATCTAGCATGGTTCCTCATAAGTTTTGCCCTAGACTCTCAGACCTCCTTCAATGCGATGGATGGAAATGACCCTCCCGAATTGAACACCGGACATTGGACATGGCATGTATTAAATACAAACTCCACTAAAGTATCTCCAACTAAGAATGATATAAGTGGTTGATTCAACATTGATCTTTTATATGATCGAATATCGGATATGTAGCTGCTTCCACATCCTCCCAATCCCAAAAGAGATACTATTTATATGAGGATCCCTCATATGTTTGATCTCAGGCTTCAAAATATCATTGGGGTTAGAGCCGTCAGCATGATAGGTTGGTGGCATCATGATCGGTTGTATATGCTTCCTTCTCATCTTGTCATACAACTTCCTTTTATCATTTAAAATAACTTTAGATCCACCTGAAGTATAATCCTTTACCAAATCTAGGAGTATATGCACTATCAAGTAGATAGAGAAGACCACACCTTGACCTATCCATCAATTATTCTAATGTATTCAATATTCTGGTCTCAGATTTTATTCTTGCTAAGATTCCTTTTACTTTCACGTACCAGGTTTTGGGATATATTGGTATTTATACTTCTATATATTTATATGACAGTGAATGTTGGTTAATAGTTGATACAGTCACATTAAACATCATTGTATACATTCTACTCTCAACATGAAATTATTCAAGCTATTAGGTAATGCAATAAAAATATTAGAAGTGGTTGCTTCAAATATTATACACACTTAGCATGTAGATGAGTGATTATTATTCAATTTAAAGTATTGAATTCCTTCCCAATATAGCTCCTATAATCTGCCTGTAACACTACAGATAGTCCTTCCTCTTTTTTGAAATGGGTGTCCTATCTTCATCTTGTGTCCAAGGGCGAGTCCCAAAATTGCACCATATCCTAACATGCTACTATATCAAACAAACTCAAATAAAGAGTCTTGGTCCATATAACGTCCTTTTGGTTAGTCTGTTTCAGACAATACACTATTGTTTGCTTCTAGTCTTAAGAGACCCTCCGAAGTGGGTTGTGATGCATTGTGGGGATGTTCTTTGGGATTTGTGTTTTATTCTAAGAAGCTGCTTGGAATTACCTAACTGTGATGAATATATGATGAATTGGGGATATTTTGGAAATAAAATGTCTATCTCCGAACCTCTATGGCCATTTTATTTCAATATATTGAACTCTGTTTTTTCTTGTACAGCTTACTCTACTTTTTCTATTTTATTTTACTAGAAAATCTCATGATCGTCTGGACCATATGCAGGATGATGGTGAATCATTTGATGAAGAGGCCATAGTGGAGTCATCAGGACAGAAGAGTCAGACTAGAAGCAGTCCAACAACATTACTGCTGATGTGAGTACTTCGCCCGTCATCTTGGAGCTAACAGGCAGGCTGATAAATCATCAACAACACCCGCATCATCTCTGGTGAACATGCATCACCTTAGTTAGAAAGTGATTCTGAGGAGTGCAAAACAATTCAAATAAAGTCTCTGGTGCTCGAGATGCAACATGTGAGCCTGACCAAGCTACACCAACAATGTGTTATATTGAAAAGGGCTTACTCGCTAAATATGTTGCCGTCATTGTCAATGTAAAGCGGGAATCTGATCAAGACAGTGGTTAGTTGCCTCTGTTCATTATAGGTTCTATAGGTGTTTGATTGTGCAGACTGGTCTAAAAGTATCCCTTGGTTGTGTCCATCATTCCATGTGTTGTGGTTCTTTTTAAGGCTTAAATATCATGATAATCCAATCTGAAGGGACGACTCTACTGGCTAATGTGCATAGTGCTTTTGGAATGATCAGCGATACCAAGACATCATCAAGGCACATCCAACAATCCACAAGAGTCATGTGTTGTAGAACAGAAGCTATGCATTAAACCACAGTGATAATTGAAGATAGATGATCACAGTTAAGAGGTAGTTGCAGACCAAAAAAGTTGTGGAGCCATGTATACATGACAAAGAGAATTTAGACCAACTCATGAGCTGGTAGAGATAATCTTGTCTAGAATAGGTTGATTGTGATTGCTAAAAGAATAGGGGAAGGCAAGCAGCTACGTCATCCTCAAAGGACAGTCGATCCACTTTCTAGTATTATGTTTTGTTATCTCTAATAAAAGAGAGAGAGAGGACAAACATTATTGTATATTTTTATTTTTTAAAGGGACAAAGTGTCATATCATCCCTGTGTAAATTAACAATTTTCTTTGATATAATAAAAACAACAATTTGTGAACGTATAGTGTATATAATTGTTGAAGCACACTTCAAATGGTTATGGTTTATACAAGATAGTTATTTATATTACAATTTCTCATTCATTCATTGTATAAATACATGGTAATGTATCATGTATATGTTTCAACATTTATATGAAAAATGTTGATTGTCGTAATGCGTATTTACAATGGAAATTTTCTGTCTTGGTTAAACTTTGTAACATAACCAACAAGTTTATCATTTTTGGTATTTACTATAGAATTATGCTATCACAAATACCAATAATGACATGTAAGTTATGTTGTTGTAATAACAATTAGCGTATAACGATGGAATGAAAATTTATGTCGTTATTTGTATCAACAGCAAGACCAGTAACAAAAACATGTGAAGACTCTTCTTTTCCATCCCTAATAGCTATAACGACAACCTTTTCTACAATAACGATAAATATTTTCCGACATTAATGTTGTGTTTTCTTGTAGTTCTTCTTCTTCCCAATCCCTTTCTTCAAGATCAAGTTGATGAAGGCTTCTCCAAGTGAATGAGGAGGTTCATACTTCTTCGAGCTATAGAAGAAGGTCTTCAAACTTCTTTGAGTGAAGGAGGAGATCAAGGCGGGAGATCCAAGGAGCTCAGTGGGTAAAGCCTCAAGGCCAAAGACTAGTTGCAAGAAAGGGAAGACCTTAGTGAAGGAATGCAACTAATTACAAGAGTGGGTAAGACCTTTATGAGGTATAAGACTAGCTCTTGGATAGGTAGGACCTTGATTGTAAGGTTTTTGTCTCCCTTGGCCTTAAAGGGAAGCTGGTTATCCTTGTCCCAGAAAAGGTAGGTCATTTGTTGTAACTCTTATAAGTGAATATAAGGAGTAGACAAGCTTAAAAATCCTAGAGTTTGACCTCTCTAGGTAGTGTACTGACTCTCTCCTAGGTTGGACAGTGGAACCACTCTAAAATAGGTTGTCCAATTAGTTGCTTCAATTTCTCTCATCCTTGCTATGCATGTTTAGATTGCCTTCAAATTGACTATTTGCAACTATGCCTAGTTGAAATAAATTGAAGGTCTAACTATTTTTGTGCAAGTTTTGAAGCTCTACTCACCCCCTCTAGAGCCCTCCGATACAACATCCCCCACACTGGAGGAGACTTCATCCATCTTGCAACCCATGCAGTTTACACAACAACTATGAGAGATAATATTCATCCGGACAGAGGATTGGGAGCCTGACGATAAGGATGCACAAAGATCATTCTAGCCACTCCCAAATAGAAAAGGATGGGCTTGGATTTGTACAACCCATCCTACACACAACCTCGATTCACCAAGTGTATGTCGTATTGGAAGCCAACAACATTGTGGGCCACTACAAGGGACTTAAACCAAAGCGGTTACCTTAACAATGTACCAATGATTGATATTTAATCTGGGAAGCTAAGTGCCTTTGTCTAGAAGAAGAGTGTCGAATCAAGGTATCATACAAGTGGGATCTTGCCTCCAAGAATAAGGGCACACACTCGTATTTTCCGTGTACCTTAGAAATCATTCCCTTGACACTGCCTTACTTCGTGCAAGAGGTCAACAACAACAACTAGGAGGACTATCTTGGGATTGCTACAAACATTGGGGAAATCACCCTCATCACCCATGAAGAGCAAGACATCTCAACCACCTAGAATAATAAACCATCTGAGAATAGATTCATCCCTCCAAATGAGGACACAATAAATAGAATGTTGATTATTTCTATCAATAAGTCATTCCATGAGTATTCAGACAATAGTAAAAGTGTCACATGTCACCAAGATGACCACGTTGTCCAGATGAAGGCCATCAACCCAACACCAAAAAGGGTGGAGGAACTGTCTGATGTAGATGGTTACATACCACTATGGGTTTGTCAAGGTTGGCCTAGATATGATGACGCCAAGATCACAGATGTTGAAGTCACAAAAAAATATGACAACATCACGTAGAACGACTACAAAGACTCCTACACCATGATCGAAGGAAGAATTTTCAACATCATCTTTGATTCCATGGCCTTGGAAGACCCATAGACTCTCTTTCATCCTATACACAAAGGAGAGGAATTCCAAAATTGATTCTTAGATGAATGTAACATCCTAAGAACCAGGTCTCCCCTCACAACCAAAAAAGCCTAATAGACGAATAACACCCTGATGTGGTAGAGATCCTAGAGTGGTTGTTTAGCCCTGCTCTACCACACCTCCCCTATCATCATGAAGTCTAAAAAATTTGCAAAAGACACAAAATCCCAAAGAATAACAAAACCTAGAAAATGTAAAAAGAATCTAAAAATGAGCAGGCTCTCCGAGAGTTTGCTAGCTACTTCACATAAGTGGCATTGATCTACAATGAGGAATATGAAAAATTCTAAGACGACCATGTTCTACAATATATTGCAAAGGATCATAAACCTTTTCATATTTAAGATGAGATAGAGACAACAAACCTTAGCTCAGGCCCTGAACCATATAATGTCAATGTTGGGGTGTGTCTACCTCAACACATCAAAAGCCAACTGATAGTGCTTCTATGCCACTACATTGGCATGTTTTCCTGGAGCTATGCCAACATGCCTAGGTTGGACAAAGCCAATCACTGCCATTGATTACCCATCATCCCTGGTGTTCACCCTATCAAATAGAAGGCCACATGGTTGCAGCCTGAATGGAGCCTCAAGAACATGGAGGAAGTTCAAAAGCAATACAATATTGGTTTCCTAGAGCCATTCCACTATCATACATGGCTCGCCAACATTGTACCAGTTCCAAAGAAAGAAGAAATGTACGAATATGTGTTCCCTATTACAACATCAACAAGGCATCCTTATAAGAATAATTCTTGCTTCCACACATATACGTACTTATTGACTACACAACTGGCCATGTGCTGCTGAGTTTCATGGATGGATTGGCCGACTACAACAAGATCAAGATGGGTAAAGAAGATAAAGAAAAGACTTCCTTCATAATATAATGGGATTTTTTTGCTATCTAGTCAAGCCTTTTGGTCTCAAGAATGCAAAAGATACATATCAAAAGGTGATGGTAGCCATATTTCATGACATGATGCTTAAAGAGGTGGAAGTCTATGTGGATGACATGGTCCCTGAATCTAGAAGTCCTGAAGATGACCTCACCAACCTCGAGAAGTTGTTTCAATGACGATGATGTTTCTCCCTATTCCTAAATCTGGTCAAATGCACCTTTGGGATTACATGTGGTAATCTTCTGTGATATATCATCATCCATAGAGGGATAAAAGTATATCTTGTGAAAGAGCAGGCCATCTGAGAAATGCCTTTCCCCAAAAATGAAAAGGAGATACTAGGCCTGCTCAAGCATCTCCAATACATCAATCGCTTCATTACCACACCCACATGTGAGCCAATCTTCAAACTAATAAAAAGGAACTCTTCCACCAGATGGAACAAACAATGTGAGGTTGCACTCTAGAAGCTTAAAGATTACTTCACCAATCCTCCATGCATAAGTCTGATAATACCTAGCTATCCTCTCATCATGTGCCTATATATATGTTATACATTGATGGGTTTATTTCTAAGTCAAGCAACAATTGATGGTGAGAACACCATCAAATACTTATCTAAGAATTTCATCGACATGCAGGTTTACTACTCTAAATTGAGAAATATTGCATGGATCTTATCTGCACAATGAGGAAGTTGTGCCACTATCTAGTTATGCATCCTTTATTCGCCAAACCTGATCCACTCTGCTATGTAGGTGAGCGCCCAACACTGGCATGATGATGTGCTATTTGGCATGTGATTTTGTCAAAATTTGACATTACCTATCTCCCTATTAAGGTGGTCAAAGCACAAACCCTCACAAATCTAATATTCCTCACTAGTGAAATAATACACTCATGAATACAAGTTCCCACATGAAGATATAGGGATGATAAACCCACCAGATATGGGTATCCCTCTATATATTGACACATGGAAAATATTCTTTGGTGGAGCTATCAACTGCAAGGGAGCCAGAATAGGTTTGGTCTTGCAAAACCCCTGGGGAGATCAGCTACGCATAGCAAGACAACTAGAATTTGACTCCACTAATAATGTGACCGAATATGAAGCATGCATTCTAGGTCTCCAACTTTCCATACAACAAGGGGCATGATGCCTATAGGTCTACAATGACTCCCTCCTAGTTATCTCCCAAGTCTAGAACAATTGGAAAGCATACCATCAGAATTTGGTACCAAACCAGTAATACATGTGTTCTTTAGCTTGAGGCTTCAATTATATCTCCTTCCGCTTCATCATAAGAGAGGACAATGCTTTTTCTGGCACACTAGCAACCCTTGTTTCATGGATCGACATCCGAGAGGGTCAAACCTTCTATCTCAAAGCTGAGGTGCTCACTCAACCGACTTACTACATGGTCACCAAAAACGCACCCAATGACATAGAAAGTTTTTGGTTTCACGACATCAAGATTATCTATCAAACCAAGTCATTCCCATGAACCTCTCTTGGAGAGAGAAACTAGAACTCAAACAGAAAGCCACAGAGTATGTATTAGGGGTATAACAACTATACTATAGATCCTACAATCATACTCTTCTTTGATGCATCAACAAGATGAAGGTGTAAGCTCTACGAAGTAGGTATATTAAGGTTCATGTAGAACACACATGAATGAATCATCCTAGTAAAAAATATATAGCTCTTGGGATATTACTAGAACACCATGGAAACTGACTATTTCCAATTTGTCCACAAATGGCAAGCCTATCAAATCCATGGGGACTACATCCATTCACCTACAAATCAACTTCACAAATTGTCCATGCATTGGCCATTATCATCATGGAGTATCGACATGATCAACAAGATCAACCCCAAAGCATCGAACAAATATCACTTCATCCTACTCACAATTGATTACTTAACCAAGTGGGTAGAAGCAGTTTGATCACTAATGCATCGGTCCAACAAGTCATAAAGTTCCTCAAGAACTATCATAAGTCGGTAAAGGATACCACACAAGATAGTTTCTGATAACAAGACGAACTTCATTTCTAAGATCGTAAAGGAGTACCTATGCTTTTTGGGGATCAAACATCATCAAATTTCACCTTATCGAACTCAGATGAATGGAGTTGTAGAAGTTACTAATAAAAATCTGATTAAGATTATAAAGAAGACTATTAGCTCTCATGCAACTGACATGTACACCTTCTAATGGGTATGTGGGCCTATCTCACTTCCATCATAACTTTAATAGGGGCTACACCATACTCATTAGTATATGGGATGGAGGAAGTGCTCCAAGTTGAAATGCAAGTCATGTCTCTCCACATATTACAAGAAGCAAATTTTCTAGAGACTGAATGGCTTCAAGACTAAGTCTACTGCCTCAACTCTTTTGAAGAAAAATAGGCAAAATCTTTGCACCATACATAGTATTATCAAGTAAGAATGGCTTAAGCATTCAACAATAAGGTTCACCTGCATTTTTTCCAAAAGGGAGACCTGGTATTATGAGTCATCAAGAATGTTTATTCCAGGGGCAAGTTCAACTCTAAATGGGAGGTACCCTACATCTTTTATGACATCCATGACTTGGGAGGCCTCCTCCTAAAAGACATGGATGGAGATGATCATCTTCATCACATAAATGCTTACTACTACTAATCAAACTGTCATGATGAGAAAAAATGATGTAAAGGATCCAAACACTCCTGACTTTCTAAAAATTTAAAATCTACTTAAATACTTGATCGTGTACCCCGTGCACCCTGAAGCGAGAAGGTCTAAGTAGAACCTAGGGCCAAGGATGGAAGGATCACAATCGTTATCCCAAGGCCCAAAGATTTTCCAACCTAAAAATAACTCCTTAAAATATGTCCAACCTAATGATAAAACATATAAATGTTCATGACTGTGGCTAAAGCTAGGAGAAGCGCCATGATCAAACATGAGGATAGAAGATGATATGAGTCCCATGTGGCAATTCACATCTGATCTTTACAATAAAACATCCTAACATCTCTATTCAAGGAGTTTCCATTACCTTTTTACTACCAGACTTAACCTAAAAAGTAAGGATCGTCAGGACAAGGACAAAGGTTAAAAACACGTGCATGTACTCTTGTATTTTTGCAATAAAAGATGAAAACAAGATCTGAATGAGCTAACATGGGAGTCATGAGATGGAAAACCCTCAATAGGAAAACCCCACTCATTCACATGGATCCCGTGTCTCTCATACTAAGGCCTTGAGCATCAATGTCAAAGCAAAAACTTTAAATGAAAAGAGTCACATCCAATGGGCACCTTCAAAAGAAAAGAAATATTAATAAAAATAAAAAATCCCTTTAAATAGGAAGAGGCATACTTGTGGTCGATTTATATCCTAAGGCATATAAGGAGAAATGCCTACTGGGATGTCTCTTATATCTAGAACCTTGGCCCAACTGGATAGGAAATCACCTTTAATGCATCCACTATATGACATATCTTTAGCTATTAACATAACACCCAGGCCTAGTAGAGCTTCATCCAACTCCACCTATAGTTAGAGGCCTTCCTTCATAATAGAATAGGTCAGAAACATTCAGAGGAAGGTAGCATCTACCATCAAAACAAGATAAGAGGTAGCTTAAAGAGATTGGGGTTTCAGGAATCCAACTTTATGCAAGGAGGTGGATGAGAAGGAGGTGACCCTGACATATAAAAACTTACAACAATCCCAAGAGTCCTAAAAATGCATAGTTAGGGTTTCTAGATTGTCCCAATTGAATGACGTGTCAAAAGGAGCTCACAGTCGTATGGACCTCAAGGACCCAAGTCCAAATGCACATTTCTAGATATCATGGAGGGAGTACCAAAAGTTAATGCCACATTTCATGAACTGAAAATTTTATTCCAAAAATAAGATCATTAAAAAACTCTGGAACTTGTTGCCAAAAAAACAAATAAACAAATGAAAAAATACATCATTGTGGTTACTCGAAAGAATCACAAGTCACTACCATTAAAGGTGTCGATGCAAGCCACTTCAGGTACATGAGAGAGCAATCCCCACCACAAGGATGGAATCTTGGGGCAACCTCTTTCAATTCAACCACATTTATGCTACCTTATCATGAACCTTTCTAGAATCTAGCACCAACTTCTCAAAGAATGGGGGAAGGGTTTCAACTTGATACACACAATGATGGCGATTCAACTATCGCAACATTAATACATTGTAGTATTCAACGCGGCCCTCCAGATCAACCAAGATAATCAACCACTAAAAATAAAGCATGACACACCACAATCCGAGTTACCTATATGAAATTCCATCCATCCCCAACGCACAACTGTAGCATTCAAACCAGTAAGCAAACGATCCACATCTCCACACAGTTGAAAAGGCTCATGTATCAGATTATGCTTCAATAGAAACTCCCTTGTTATGTTGTAATGAGGATTTGAAGACTCCGTCAATCTTAAATGACCTATGTGCATTCCCAGATAAATGTGCAGATCTGGAAGGGTGCCCTTACCTTTCCAGTCAGTTGTTCCTTATCGAAGCACTCATACAATGAACAAGAATCAAAGGGACAATAGTTTCTGTCCTCCAAAGAGCGGTCACGACACTAATAGTAGTGTCTATCACTTAACCAACAATCTCTCCAAAGAATAGCCCTACTAGGATGATCAAACTATATGTCCAAAAGCAACCCATATCATGAGAATGGGCACCATGATGCCCCTCACTCTCAAATGACTCCCATAGGGAGCCCATATGAATGAAGTGACAGTCACCAGTCAACCATTGATCCACTTGAGATTTCTTCACATCGAGAAGAATCCCTATATCGACAACCCATCATGATTTCCTTGATGCCACAATCCATTTGTCATGAAGGAGAAGTTGTGTGATCACAACCACATCCTCCAAGGTGGGAGTTGGAAGGATGCCTCCAAAATGGAAGTCGTGACTCAGTGTGTACCAAAAGTAGATCGTAGTTGACATCAACTCCATTTCCACAAGGATATACATTATATGGCAAAGATGATGAGTAACACCAAAGCTTATGAGATTGACTTCATGTGTCTTAGAAAGATCAATGATGCAACATCACACAAAATACAAGTTTGTGGGAGGACACTGCAAGAGTGGGATATCATGTATCTCCTTTTCTCCCATGACCCTCAGTTGTGAGAGAACTTATTGTGCAAAAAAGATGAGGGTTACAACCTTATTTATAGGACAAACTTATCTTCAGAATTAGGGGACTCTGTGTCCTTTTCCTTGTTGGAATCACACTACATTATTGGACAATGCCAATTCGCACCTTGAGGCAGACAAGACGTTGAGTGCCAGGCCTACATATCACCTCAACATGCCACCTAAGATCAGTACATGGAATAAGGCAAACTACCAATCCACAAAAGATCTTCTGAAGATCCAACTCAAAAATCTGATTCTGAATCAAAGATCACAAAACATCACAGTCCTTTCTACACTCAAACTCAAATTTTCATTTGAAATTTGAAAGACTTTAGAAATACCAACATGACTAATACATGATTTTTTTGCTGGAAAAGAAAGGACATCATGAAATGGAAATGCAAAAAACAAATAACTATTTCTTCAACTTCTTCAGCCACCAAGTAAAGTGCTAGGTAATGACCAATGGAAGAAGACCCTAAAGAACAATGCTCATGACTTGCGTTAGAGCGAATACCACTAGTAGACTACCAGTGACCAGAAGAGGAACTCCCAAAAGTCACTTCAACAATTGGTTCTACATCTCTACATTGAGAAGAACAACCCTCTACACCTACTAAAGATAGATCTACACTCTGAACAGGGATATCTAAATAAAGGCACCCATGATCAAAAGGTCTTACAAAGTGCTAAGTATGCCAAAAGTATAGTGGGGTACTCGAGCCAAAGAGTCTTCCCACCACATCTAAAGCCTCATACATTTCCACAAAGGATGAGATCCAACCAAAGTCACCCAAGTTGTGACATGAAGCTTCAATAGTGAAACCTCAATCCAGCTGCCATTCAGGGAAGTCCTCAAAGCCACAACATCAACTGGATGAGAAGGTGGAGCCTCAGGAAAAGATATTGCCTTAGGTGAAGGAACTACCTTAGGAGGGGGTGGAGGAAAAAACTCATACACCTGATCATCTCACTCCTCAACCAAATCACAATCAATCACCTATAAAAAAAGGCATGTCAAAGATAATGCCAACAGGCACAAAAGCAGCATTAGACTTAGACACTAACCATAGTAGGATGTTAGAGATGATCATACACCTCTCTAGAAAAGAGAACGGGATGAGAATGCACAAAATACCACCTCAAGTATTCTTCATGTATGTGCTCATAATATCCTAATAAATCCCAAGTCTAGGAAGGACTATCCCGTGCAGAGGGTCGAAAGGGATGTGCCACTGCCAGCCACCAAGTCATTAATGAGTAGCATGCTCACACATATGCAAGACATTCCCAGACAAAGACTTGAACTAGATTTGGCAAGAATCAAAATCCAACGCCTAAAATTAGGTTGCACAAGATGTGGTCGTCTCTCCATGCTAAAACCTAGAGAAGAGATTGAATTAAACATAGGATGAATAATGAATTGGAGTTAGATAAAGTACGGATGCGCAATATATTACAATGTTTAAAGTATGACACATACCTCAACTATAATCAACGTTTCTAGTTCACCTATCCACTGCTCATACAACACCTTACTAGTACAACAGGCCTAGTGGTGACAAGTAGGGATGGAGGCATGCATATAGCCTTATGGATCGCTCAAACTGATGCTTCTATGTGGCTGGGAGTTCTCATAGCCCCACATATGCAAAAATCTTCAAAGAAAATAATTTATGGTAGTTATTTTAAAGCATAAACCTGAAAATATCAGGTAAAAGCTTACCAGAATCAAGCCTATAAAGCCTCCATAGATTTTTGTAGTTCATACCATCTCTCCTTTGAAGTCACCTACAAGACATCTCCATAGATGCATCAGCACGCGTCGCCACCCCAGTCAAGGGAAGGAATTTTGTCCATGTCCGACAGAAAGGAGAACCAATAGACATCTATTCTATATACACAGTGGATGCTAAGAAAGGAAACAATGATCAAGACAAACAAGAACACTTGAACCTTGTAGGGTTGCATGCAATGGATCATTGGAACCTCTTTTCTTTCCCTCATGAAAGAAGTTGGACATCAACTAAGTAACCTCAACCTCATACTTTGAGGCCATCCAAATATCCCCAGGGTTCACTCCTAGAATCACAGTCGGGCAGTAGCGACCCCAATCCTATCAGTCACGTAGAGAACTAATGGGAGTCTCACCAAACCCTATACCAGTAATCCCAACAAACTCAATCGGGGTGATGACCAACTCATCAAAAGAAAATTGAAAACTACCAATACCCATATAAAAGTTCTCAATAGTAGGGAGGAGATAGGGTCTATATGTGATCCCACAATGACTTATGCTTCCAAAGATGCCCTCCTCAAACAATTCCACCTCCTCACCCACCAGGCTCTCATATGATACCACAACTCATTCTAATGGGTTCTCAAGCAAATATTGGACAGTCCAATACCCTAAAGGAATAAAGTCGAAGAGGAGGTCAAAATCCTTCCTGCATGGTGAAAAAGCTCGATTCAAGCTCAACAAAGCAGATACAAAATAACAAGGAGAAACATTACAAGTTATTCCTCATCACCTGCTCGATGACCTCAATGACACAAATTCATACACAACACGCTCAGGTGACAGATGAATATCTAAGTATGGAGAAGTTCTCCCTTGATCCTAGTCAGACTCCCATGATATCTTCTTAAAGAAAACTTCATTCAGGATATTCACAGAGCAAACACATGTTCAATCAGATAGGCAAACACCCATACCTAGGGTCTACCTCGGCTCTTGCATCATCATCAACATTTTTTTTATCTACAAAGGGATCTTCCCCATACCAATCATGGGCAACCATCTGCACAATAATGATGGTAATATCAAGAGCTTTTCACAACATATGAAATCAACTTGATGGATAAAGAGGGCCAAGAAAATGACAAAACACTAAAATTATCCTAATCACAAAATAGAGCATGCATCCAGGTCATATTCAGCCTCCATATTGTGAAGAATGTTGAGAAGACAAAATTTGAATTTCACTATGAAGGGACAAAATGGCCAAACCAAAGTGCAAGAATGAAAGCTATACCTTCCCTGAGACAGGTTCAGTAGAAAATTGCATTGAATCATCATCAGATAGGACTACCAAAAGATCCCCACTTACAAAACTCCACTCCCAAGAAAACATCGCACGACATTAGAGAAATACCTAATCTGAATGCCTAGAGCTAGTAGATTACCACGATTCACCGCCTTTCTTGATCTCTCCTCTTGGTGTCACTGTCACCTAAGATTCTCTAAGCCAGCTGCCTCTGCCTCTTCTTACTTGAGAGAATAATAAATGGGAAGGGTGTTCAACCCTCCTCCCATTCCCTGTCTTTTAAAGACAAAAAACTAATGTAAAAATTACAAATAGGTCCCTATATTTTTAGTAGAATTTCCCAAACCCTAAAAGGATCCTAAAATTACCAAAAATTTGGTAAAAAAAACTAAAAATGTTAAATCTTAAGTCAAAAACCCAAAAAGTTATTTTTCTCAAAGACAAATAGCCACCAAATCTACATTTGATTTTTAAGTTCCTAGACTATGACTTAAAACTAGACCAAAATCATAAACTACATCATTTTCAAAATCTCTTTAGGGTCCTAACTCAGGACCTTAAACTAAACCAAATCACACACCCATTTTAGATTTTGTTTGGGTCCTAGATCAAGGCCTTAAACTAGACCATAAGCCTCATCCTGAACATGATCCTTGCCCTTCTTTCATTTCCTTTAAATATGGGGTCTCTACTCATGACTTACGATTGGAATCCAGATTGCCTTTCAATACAAATCCCTTTGACTACTCTTGGATTGTAACCACAGTTATCATCTTGCTTTCATGAACACATGAAAATCTCAGATCATTACTCAAAAATGAACCAAAATGCTAACTCAACCTCATGACCCTGAGTTATGACTCACATTTCCAATTTCTAGGAATGAGACCTAGAGATTAAAGGAGCAGTGATACTATAGAGGATAGATGACAAACTAGTGAGGGAACACTTCGTGGAGGCTACCTTTCACTGAATGATAGTGTGAACATCAAAACTCAAATGCATTAATCAATCATAGGGTTAACCAATACAGTCAGTTGTTGGAAATATCACCTTAATCTAAAAAAAAACTTTTCTAAAATGCAAACAACAGTCTTAATGATCCAAGCCAATATTTTGATCAGCAAACTCTTCATATTGTGCCTTTTAAGAGATCTAGACCTGACACTCAATTGGCCCACTCTAAATAACTAAAAAAATTAAAGATGCGTAGGAAGGGGGATGGCAAATATTTTTTCCAAGATGTGTCTTTTAGGTAGAGAATTTGCCACTATTTTCAACAATCGAATATTATGGATAATAATGTATCACTAACAAACTATACCTATATTCACTTTTTCACATTCACCTTTTTCTCACTAAGGCATGAGTTAGTTGGAGAACCAAACATGCATTGGAAATGAAGTTATGATGGGAGACACTCATCTGAACCTGAAGGGATTGAATGATTTGTTAGATACAAGAAACTGCCCATACTCTAGAGATATCATTTACTCCCAACCTTTTCCTCACTAATTTACCTTTAGTAGGAAGAGCACATTCACTTTCCACCCTCCACAAGGTTTGTTAGAACATCCTTGCCGAGTCCAACCTTTTTGGCATTTTGTAACCTAAAATGGGGATCATACTTGGTTCAATATTGCGTTTCTCACTCTTATCTCGAACCTTGCCTTGAGAGAGGCAAACCATTAACGTCCCATTTCTATCACTCCGTAGAAATTCATGATTAATGTTGATCCCCTGGCTAGTGATGAAAATTGTTCCACTTGTACCCAATTCCACATATACTTTTTCCCCACAATTCCCATATTTCTTCACCTATATAAATCACCCAATTTCATCCACTTTTACCAAGTTTGAGCTCTTCTACAAACAAAACTTCTTTCAGACTGAAAGTATAGTTTTTCTTCAATTCTACCTTAAATAAGTTTTTCTTCACAAATTGCCCAGTTGAATTATCTAAAATAGAATATTTCCTTTTTAACTACTTTTCTAGAAAAATCAAAGAGATAAATTTGACTTATCTTTGGTGCAAGTTTTCTTTAATTATTTCCTAAATTTTCCTAAAATTATTGGGAAAAAGATTTCCTTTTTTTCATATGGGGACACAGGGCAGATCAGAGCCATCCACCATGTGGCACATGGAGCATCACCTCGATCTATGTACCATGAATGCTGCATTAGCATGATCCATCACCTCTTCCTAAAGGTTCTGTATAAATCCCAAACCATAATATCTACCTATAAATATACACCCCCACACCCAATATATTCCATGCCCCTCTCAGCTCTTCTAAATCTAGAGAAATAACTACATCTCTCTTTACTTATTCATATTTAATTTGATTAGAAGATCCTTCTTCTAGTACCACCTTCTCTTCTTGATTTGTAGAATGACAAATTGATGTAACTATTATACCTAAATGTTGAATCCACTATTTGTTTCTATCTGATCTATAACTAATATATCTAATTTTGATCTATTGTTGAATTTGATCTGTTGCCTACTATAACTACTCTACCTCTCTTTTAGTTGCCATTTCCTACTACTTTTGAAAAATCAAATCTAGTTCTCTAGGAACACCCCTTCTAGTAATCCGATAACATCCTATGCCATCGATCCTAGTCACCCATGATAGATCTCTATTGTGAGAGCATCTGAGGTGAACAAGACAATAACATACCTAAAAAATAGGACTTTTGGAGCAATGATAGGAAGGCCATAGACATCTTTAGCCTTAAAATCCAGCCTAGAATAAAAATCACTTTTTAATCTTGTTTTCATGTTTTACTTAATTTCACCATCCTAAATCATTCAATTTCCTCACAACTCGACAATGTTGTAATCCTTCTCCGCCTGTAACTAGATCTCCATACTTGATCTCTAGTTTTGCTTTTACTTTCTATTTCCTTATCCAACATGGATAATTTCTCAATTTACATTGTGGATCTCACAATTTATCTTTTTTCTCTTTTTTGTCAATACATGTGGTGACTAACATTTTTCTTGTGTAATATTTCACTACAAAAAAGGGTGGAGCTTTATTTCTAAAATATCTCTATTTTCATACCTTTTTAGCCACGATGTAACAACTGCCTAACATTCATTCACATATAGCATGACTGGGTGTATATCCATTCTACATAACTTTCTTTTTAATGTGAGAGGGGTATTCTTGTCACATACTAACCTATAGTGTGAAAATGACATGACATTTCACCTCCTTAGTCAAGAAGCAACGACAATGTGATCTAGCCTTCCGTTGTGTGCTCTCTCCTACTCCTGCTCAATGAAGACAATGATGATGGTTGATGGCAAAGGGTAGGAGGTGTCTAGAAAATGATGGGTAAGGTAATGGTGGTAGTGAAGTTGGGACCGGGTATTATTATTGTGGGTTGGATATATGGCTGCAACAAGCATCTATTTCACATGAGTTAATCCCAACATAGTGTAGCTTGTAACATCCCAATATTTGAGGCCTCAGATAAAATGATCTTAAAAGGAATGATTGGACTATCCATATCATCAAGGTGCATCTCCTTTTTAGGTATCCCATCACTAAAGAAATCTATGGTTAAGCATGCCCAGCTCAGAGTAGTACTAGGATGGGTGACCAATTGGGAAGTTTATAGAGTGAGGACAAAGCATATAGTTAATGCTAGTGGTGATTTATGGGGCCAGTCTTCATTCCTAAAACTCTACTAGAGCCTTGGTCAGTGGGCACATGTGTTACAAATGGTATCAGAGCCTATTCCCCTCCAATACATGGAGCGCACTTGGGTCTGTAGCATGCTAATATTTTATTTGTGTGGTCCATGCATGTTGGAAAGGCTATCCTAGTTGATGGAGCCACCCTTACACTGGTGGCCGCGGTCGAGAGCTGAGTGTACATGTGCCATTTGGGTTTTCACTAAAATGAAGATAGATTATGAGGCCATAAAGTCGAGCCTTGACGAGGAAATCAAGAGTATAAGTGGGGGATACTACAACAACCCAAGATTTGAGGCCTCAGATAAAATCATATTGAAAAGAATGATTGGACTACCTATATCACCAAGGTGCACCTCTTTTCAAGGTGCCCATCACTAATGAACTCTGGGGTTAAGCATGCTCAATCCAGATTAGTATTAGGATGGGTGACCAGTTGAAAAGTTTATACTAGTTTGAACTTGAGTGAGGACAAAGTGTGTAGTTAAGGCTAGTGGTGATTTGTGGGGCCATTCATCATTCTTGAAACTGTACTAGAGCCTTGGGCAGTGGGCCCAGGTGTTACATAGCTAGTACGTAGAGGAAATTTAGTTTTGTATCTTGTGCAAATGGGAAGAGCTTTAGTCCCACATTGCCCACTCCTAGAACTTTTTTGTCCTTACATGTAGGAACGCATGTGACACTAGTATCCAAAGGGCTCTAGGGGAGATTATGATCCCCTACTTAGTGGGTATGGTGACCACAACACATGTCTGTGTGCATGTATTTGTGCACAATACCCTGCCTCACATGGATTCAGCTGGTTGGGTCAGACCAGACACGAGCTTGGGATTGTGTCTTATGGCTTGTAGGAATTGTTTTTCATTTTCTTTTTACACAAGGATGCAATTAAATAATTAATTTTTAACATAATTAATTATTTATTTCCAAAAGGGACTTATTTTTGTTTTATGTACAAGAGCAATCATATGATCGAGTCTTACTGAAAACAGGATGTTTTGTTTGAAAGGGCTATAAATAAGTTTTTAGTCATTAGGGTTAAACATAACCTTTGAATATTAGTTGTCAATTGTGCATGCATGTTTGCAAAGCCTAATATCTAGTCTCTTCTTCCTGCCACCGTCACTCCCAACTACTTTTGAAGATTTCTCTTATGTACAAAGAGAATCCTTCCTTCCTCTCCCAGAGATGCAATATGTCTAAGTGGTGGTACCTATGATCGTTAGACTGTACTAGTAGTTAACGATAATCATTATCAAGCCTGAGCGACACGTTTACTACTACAGGTTTATGGTCGGGTCGACTAGAAGAACAATGTTCATCTTTTCATATTACGAGCCCCTAATTTCTTTAAGCATCACATTTGTTGTTCAAAGAATGATCTGGTCTGAGTTCCTAAATTCATTTACCTTCTGATATCATGCATTGTTTATTCTATGTGTTTCTTATTTGGATCTTCTTGAAACTATTAACCTAGTTGCAATTGTTGTTTCTACATGTAATGATGTAATAACTTATTAACAACATATTAAAGAAATCAACTTTTCTTTTGTTAGTTAGCAATGGCCAACCATGGTTTTGGCACTTAAAGTGACACTGATAATATGCCTAATATTTTTATCGATACCAACTTTGCTTGTTGATAAAGTATGGTGTAGATTTGGATGAATATGGTGGGTTATGATCATTTCTTAGAAGAGTATGAACCTAAACTTGATGAAACTATCCCTGATGATGCTAAATTAATTGCAAATTTTAAGAAGGGTGATAAGATGTGTCATAGTTTAATATTTTTTTTGAACAAGTGTATGATTCATTCTCTAATTTGGATGCTACTACTTCCAAAGTTTTGTGGGGGCATTAGAAAAGAAATATAATACGGAACACCAGGGTGATGAAAAATGTTATCTTTTCAAATTTCTAAAGTTTCATATGGTTGAAAGTAAATCCATTTCTAACCAAACACATGACTTTCAAATCTCATGTCATGAGCTCTTAGATGCAAGTATGAAATTTCTTAATAAGTTTGTTGTTATGTCCACATTTAGAAATTCTCTAATCTTTGGAGTCATTTGGCATGACTCTTAAGCATCACAGAGAGACATGTCAATGAACAATCTCATGAGGGACATTAACATATAGGAAGAACACTCGAAAGAAGACTATCAAGTATCCTACTGATGTAAGACATACTATTGATTTATTGTTACTAAAAATAAAGATAAGAAATTAAAGAATATACATAAAACTAAGGCTAAGATACTAAAGAAAACCAAAGAAAAAACCTTTTTGGACATGTGGATAGGTTGGAAACTGCAACAAGGATTGTCCTTTGAATAAGGCAAAGAAAGTTGCCACATCTACAGTTGAGGATGTTGTGGTCAACATGATGGATGCAATCTTGAACCTCAATGATGGGTATGTGTCTATAAAACCTAAAATTCCTTCAATTTTTGAACCAGTTTTCTAGATAATTGATGTTGGGTCTAATGTACATGTTTCTATTGACATGCCCATATTTGTATCTTATCAGGCCTCAAGAGGTCGTTCCACAACTTTTAGCACTTCCAACTCTGTAGAAGTCAAAGGAAAAGGACGATTGGACTTCAAGTTTCCTTCCTTGAAGGTTATGACACTTCATTGAGTCAGAAATGTTCCAACCATTCTTTGCAATATCCTTAGTGTTGTAATTCTTGTTAGGTATGGTTTTAGAATAGATGCTAATTTAATAAGGCTACTATTGCACAACTTTATGACTATTTATCTTTTTGGAAAGGGGAATTATTGTGACATATAGAACTTATTTAAGATTCCAGTTGAACATATTTTGAATTCAGATTTAAATCTATTTGCATGAATTTTGTATTTTGTGATGTATGGCATAGTCATTTTGGGACATGCTACTTTTGGCTCAATGACATGAATGATGAATCTAGAGTTAATTCCTAGATCTGAAATTAGTATTAGTAGATGTGAAATATGTGTGAAAGTTACACTATTTAGGAAGCCTTTTCATTCTATGAGTAGGAATTCTAAAATTCTTGATTTAGTACACACTGATATTTGTGAGTTTAATGAGGTTGCCACTAGGGATCAGAAATGCTATTTCATAACTTCTATTGACAATGCAAGTAGATATTGTTATGTCTATTTACTAAAAAGTAAACATGAGTAATCTGGAAAGTTAAAAATATTTAACAAAGAAGCTGAAACTTAAACTAGTAAAGTACTTGAACGATTAAGGTATGGTATGGGAGGATAATACACCAATGATTAAGTTCTGATAGGGGAGGAGAATACACCTCAAAATTACTCTTGGAATTTTGTCATTTCCATGTTATAGATCATGAGTTTACTGCTCCTTACTCACCACAATCTAATGGGATAATAGACCGTAAGGATAGAAACCTACTAGATATGGTTAATACCTTACTCCAAACCTCTAATCTACCCAACTTTATGTGGGGGGAGCTTTTAATATGAATTTCCATATTCTGAATACAGTTCCTCATTACATAAATAAAGTAGTTTATTCAAGCAATGAAGAGGGAGAAAATCAAGTCTCAAATATCTTCAAGTGTGTGGGTTCATTGCTAAGGTACTTATCCCTAAACAAAAAAGGAAGAAATTGAGACCGAAAAGGATTGATGCCATCTTATTGGGTTATGAGAGACAATTTATGTCTATAGATTTCTTGATTGTAAAATCAGATATCTTAGGCATTGAGCTCAGTATAATTGTGGAACTATGTGATGATATATTATTTGAATATGTGTTTCATATAAAATATGGTGTGCCCAGAGAAGTTTCTCAAGAGGATTCATTCACTACAAGTTCCATTCCCATGCACACGGAAAGGATGACAATTGTAGGGTATGACTAAAAACATGTAATTTTTGAATTTGATGATTTTGAAGAAATGGTTGAACCAATGATAAGTAAATGGCTAAGGACATCTAAGGATTTTGGAAGTGAGATTTTTACTTAAAATATATAGTATGATCATGTATCTTTCAAACAATATATGGATTCTCCAAAAGATAAGTTTTGGAAGGAAGTCGTTAACGATGAAATCCAATCAATTCTCTTGAATGGAACTTGCAAATTCGTGGATGTACCTTCAGGATGTTTTGTAGTTGGATGAAAATGGATTACAAAGAATAAACTTAATGCATACTAGACAATCAATAAGTATGAAGCTAGATTGGTTGTTAGGGGTTACACATATAGGGATGGAATAGATTGTTTTGATGCCTATATTCGTGTTTCCCCTATGATCACAATCTGAGTGCTTATAGCATTGTCTTCCATTTATAATCGCTCTATCCATCATATGGATGTGGAGACCACATTCTTACATGCATAGGTTCAAAAGAAGATATTTATATGGAACTGTTGGGTTTTATGGAGAAATCATGCTTGGCGGAAGTACAAAAATAAATTTCCACTCAATCCGAAATAGGATCTCGTCGACAATAGTGTATTTAGAAAGAGTGTTTGCGGGATATACCTTATCACGGAGAAAGTTCAGTAATGTCCCGCTACACGATGGTGTGCAACGTTGCTGGCCTACACGAACGGTACTTCTCCCCCGTTTACTAAGTGCGTCGCGGGAAGATCTGGTGGTTCTCCTTTTGTGCGGTGATGTATGCCACTTGTAGCGTGTATGGATGGTCATTGATGTCCTCTGAATGTAGCTGTCTCAGCATCTGCATCTCTACTTCATCCACACGGATGGACTGGAACTCCACGTCGTGCTTCCTAAGCTGGCGGGAAGGAGTAGCCTCTATGTGACGTCGTGATAGCGTCGTGGTGCTCTCCTTTCTCTCCTGAGGACGGTGACAGCTAGGGTTTACGTACGTGAGCGTAAATTGAAAAGGCTCTCTCAATATCTTATATAGATATCGGTCGTCAAGCCCCTTTAAATAGAGGACAAAAGGAAGTAGGGTTTCCTAAACCCATCGATAAACAGAAAGACTACGTTAATTAAAATTCTCATGGACTAATTAGAATATTTTTGTATTAATTAATTAACCAAATAATCATATTAATTGATTAATTAATATCTGACTCCATGCAATCGCTCGAGATGGCTCTATGGGTATATATACCAACAGACTCCCACTTGCACTTAGAGCCAGTCACTCTAATTAATTGGCTCAAACATTCCAATGGATTACATAAACACTTTTGTAATCAATGTGATTCAGAGTAATTCCAATCAAATCCACAATTATACTCCTATTCCAACACATCCTATGTGTGTGACCTGGTAGGCTCCAAATTACATTGGCAGTGATATCCATAATTATATTATGATTTCACAAGTAATGATTGGTATCTAGCAAGACTTCATTGGCACCTAAGTAATTGGAGAAGTTGGAGAACAACTTAACCTATCATTCATGACTGGTGTTACAATGATTATATAGTTCCTTTTTCACTGATATCTGGATTGAACTTGAGTCATGGAAATGTTATCCTCTTCAATGTTCAATCCATGTTTCTTGAACTAGAGCAGACTGTCTGAGATATATGTAAGATCAATATCACATATTGACTCACATCAGCATGTCCATGCATTTCTCAGTCTTGCTAATCAAGTGGACGAAATATCAAACTCCCGTAAGAAGGACAAATTCCATCTACATCACTCACAGTCATCCCCATGTGTCATAGTGCACCCCAAGCACCATCTTTATGGAAATCCTTATTCAAGACCACGGTAGATGATGTCAAAGTACACCGGATGACATGTGATAAGTTTCGTGACTTTAGGTCTAAGAACCACAATCACCACCATCATTGTGAGATGTGACTCTAACTACCAATCATGGTATCCATGTATCACTCTCAAGGTGGGTCTGTCTGATACACTATTCTCTAACAAGTATCTATGTATTTTGTTTGATATCTCCATATCATGGATAATGAGATTCTTCCATCAACCAACATACATTCTAATCTTATGTGTTATTTATGTCTATGGATATTTCCACAATAACAACCGATTAGGGACAAAACAAGAATACATACTCTTAGCATACATATGATCTCACTATTTAGATCATCAACCCGAAGACATATGTCATCGAGTATACTATTTTGTAGACATCTATATGTTTTATGGTCATCTCAAAATATAAAACAAAAACATAAAGATTGGAAACTTTCCTTTATTTATATGATCAATGTAGTATTACAAATCGTTTATATAGTATCCCATTACAATCATCAAATGATAGTCTGTATGGGCATACACACCAATAGATTCCCACTTGCACTTATACTCAATCACTCATGAATATCAATCCAAGTGATCGAACATGTCTATCATGTTTCTACTATGAAAGTGCTTTTATGAGTGGGTCAACCACGTTGTTTTATGTAGGTACTCTGCAAATCTTCACATCTCCTCATTGTACGATCTCTCGTATGAAATGGAACCGCTGTAGAATATGTTTGGAATGTTGGTGGGATGTTGGTTCTTGAGCCTATAAAATTGCTCTGTTGTTGATGCAAAACAACTCAATTGCATCACTAGAGCTTGAAACCACTCCAAGTTCATAAATGAACTTCTTGATCCACATAGCTTCTTTTGTATCATTAAATGCAGCAAATATATTAAGCCTATGTTGTAGAATCCACAATTGTCTCTTGCTTGGAACTCTTCCATCTCACAGCTCCGTTGTTCATGCAAAACACAAATCTAGATTGCGATCTAAAGTCATCTTTGTCAGTTTGGAAGCTAGCATCTGTGTAACCTTTTACCACGAGATCTTCCTCACCACCATATACCAAGAATTGATCCTTAGTCCTTCTCAAGTACTTTAGGATGTTCTTTATGACTGTCCAGTGACATTCACCTGGATCTGACTGATACTGTCTCATCATGCTCAAAGCATATGACACATTAGGATGAGTACATAACATAGCGTATATGATAGATCCAATTGTTGATGCATATGGAATCTTACTCATGCGTGCCTGTTCATCACATGAACTAGGACATTGGGCTTTAGAGATCATAACCCCATGGGACATGGGCAAGTTACCTATCTTAGAACCCTCCATGCTAAACCTCTTTAGCACCTTGTCAGTGTATGTGCTCTGGCTTAGGCCTAGAAGCCTTCTAGATCTATATCTATAGATCTTGATTCCTAGTATATAGGATGCTTTGCCAAAATCCTTCATAGAGAAGGTTTTTCCCTGCCAAGCTTTTACTATCTAAAGTGTAGGGATGTCATTTTCCATCAATATTATGTCATCCACATACAATATGAGAAATATGAATGTGCTCCCACTAACCTTTTTGTAAACACAAGGTTCATCTTCATTTTGACTAAATCCAAAAAAAATTACTACTTCGTCAAAAAGTAGATTCCAGCTCTGAGATGCTTACTTCAATCCATAGATTGACCTTTGTAGCTTACAAACTTTATTGGCTTCCTTCAGACTGATAAAACCCATAGGTTGTGTCATGTACACATCCTCGAGTAAATTCCCGTTAAGGAATGTTGTTTTAACATCCATCTACCAAATCTCATAGTCATGATAAGTTGTAATGGGTAGCATGATCCTGATGGATTTAACCATGGCAACTAGTGAGAAGGTCTCGTCATAATCAACACCTTGAATTTGATGAAATCATTTCGCAACTAATATACCTTTATAGGTTTGAACATTTCCATCCATGTCTGTCTTTTTCTTGAAGACCCACTTGCACCCTATGAGTTTTACCCCTTTGGGTGGATCCGCCAAGGTCCATACCTTATTGGTGTTCTTGGATTCCATCTCAGATCTCATGGCTTCGAGCCATTTCTCATATTCTAGTCCATTAGTAACTTCTAGATAGTAAGTTGGCTCATCTTTGATGCCCAATTTGTCACTGTCTTGAGTCACAAGAAATCCAAATCTCTTAGGCTCAAATTGTGACCTACTAGACCTATGAGGTTCATGTGTTACATTTAGAACTTGAAATTCCATAATAGTTTGTGAGTCTTCATGTTCCTTATGTACCTCCTCGGGTTCTCTACTTTCTTTTTGATCTCAAACTTCTTCGAGCTCTACATTCCTCCCATTGATTCCTTTGGAAATAAATTCCTTTTCAAGAAATACAACAATCCTAGCAACAAACACTTTGTTGTCAGTTGGTGTGTAGAAGTAGTATCCCCGAGTTTCCTTGGGGTATCCAAAAAAATAGCATTTTTCATATGTGGATCCAAGCTTTTCAAGAAATTGTTTCCCAACATAAGCTTCACATCCCCAAATATTTAACATAGACAAATTGGCATGATTCCCATTCCATATCTCATATGGTGTCTTTTGAACCGATTTGGAAGGTACACGGTTAAGTGTAAATGCTGCGGTTTCAAGAGCATATCCCCATAATGATATTGGAAGTTCGTCTGAACTCATCATTGATCATACCATGTCTAATAATGTATGATTCCTTCTTTCTAACACACCATTATGTTGTGGTGTACCAGGTGGAGTCCATTGTGATACAATACCACAGTCTCTCAGAAGGTCCTCAAACTCTTGGCTTAAGTATTTGCCACCTCAATCTGAATGGAGTGCTTTAATACTCTTACCAAGTTGCATCTCTACTTCATTCATGAAAGTCTTAAACATTTCAAGAGTTTCTAACTTGTGTTTCATAAGATATACATATCCATACCTACTGAGGTCATCAGTGAAGGTAATGAAGTATTGATAACCTCCTCTAGCATTTGATCTAAAAGGTCCACATACATCAGTATGTATGAGCCCTAGACGATCACTGGATCTCTCATTGTGTCCAGTGGAAGGAGTCTTGGTCATCTTCCCTAATAAACATGCCTCACATGTCTCTAATGATTCAAAATTAAAAGAGTCTAGATAACCATCCTTATGGAGTCTAGATATGCGCTTCTCATTTATGGGCACAAGACGACAATGCCATAAGTATGTTTTGTTTGAGTTGTCAAGTTTTAGCCTTTTAGTATTTATGTTGTGCATGCTAGTCTCAAGTTATAACAAGTAGATACCATAAGATATAGGGTCATTGCCATAAAAGATCTCATCTTTAGAAATAGAAATCATTCCATTCTTAATGTGAAATTCAAATCCACTCTGGTCCATATAAGATATAGAAATAATATTTATATTAATGGCAGGAACATATTAGAAATTCTCTAATTATATTACAAGGCCCGTACGCAAAGATAAACTAATAACTATATCTATGGTGGTAGCAACTCTTGCTCCATTAGCGACCCGTAGCTCGACTTGGCCCTTTCGTAAAGGCTTACTTCTTATCAGATCCTACATATTTGAACATATGTGAGATCTACATCTGATATCCAATACCCATGATGAAGAATTATTTAAGTTTATCTCAATAACGTATATAACTGAAGTGGAGATCTCTATCCCCTGCTTCTTCTTCCTCGGTTCCTCCAGGTAGAGAGGACAGTTTCTTTTCCAACGTCCAGCCTGGTGACAATGGTGACAAGTGCCTTCTTTGGAGATCCCACCTTTATCTTTGAGTGTGGATGACTTTGGCTTCTTCCCAGATTTAGAACCTTTCTTAGCCTTCCCTTTGCCTTTTGACTTTCCCTTTGTCCTGCTGATCATCATCACAGGTTTGGGCTTGTCTTTCTTCATTTGTGCTTCAGTTGTACTCAACATGCCCGACAATTCTGACAACGATTTGTCAAGACTGTTCATGTTGTAGTTCATGACAAAATGACTATATGATTCAGGAAATGATTACAAAATCACATTAGTGGCCAAGTCTTGACCTAGGGGAAATCCCAGCTTGGATAGGCTTTCCACATACCCAATAAAAGTAAGTGTATGGGTGCCAACTGAGTCTCCCTCTTTCATCTTGCTTCTGAAAAAAGCCTTGGAGACATCATATCTCTCATGTCTTGCTTGATGCTGATACATGTTCTTGAGATGTGTCACCATATCCATGACATTCATGTTCTCATGCTTCTCTTGCAAATCATAATTCATTGAGCATAACATCAGACACTTGACATCCACAGTATCATCAATGTTCTTCTTGTAAGCATCCTTTTCAGCCTTGGGCACATTTGAGGTAGGTTCCAATGGCTTTGGTATTTCAAGGACATAGACCTTACACTCCTATGTGAGAACAATTCTCAGCGTCCTAAACCAGTTTTGAAAGTTGGTTATGGTAAGTTTTTCCTTCTCAAGAACCAATCACAATGAGAAAGTGTGAGTCTTGTTTGCCATTTGATTGCTATAAAAAAAAATTGCATTTCGTTCAAAACATTTTGACTTGTAAATATTTGATAAATGAGATTAATTAGGCCTTTAATTAATTATGCTCCCACTATTTTATTCAAATTGATAGCCCTTGCTATCAACTTGGAAGATTGCAACGTACAACCTTCTAGTGAGCCAAGATCCAAAATAATTGGATCAATGCCCAACTAACGCCGGCGTCAAAGACTGAATACTAAGGTAGGAAACGTTTACCAATTGCATCATATGCAACTCTTGAATAGATGATCATGCACAACTCCTTGCCATGATGTATCTGTGTGCCTCTAGGTACTTGATTCTATCAAGGTTCCCTAGTTAAGTCCAACCCATAAGACAACACGATGAGTGTACACCCTGCAGAGGCAGACCCACACACCCACCATCACACTTCCACGAGATAGATAGTTTACCACGTAGAGGCATGCCTACACATAGTTGATCAAACTTTTCATGTGTGTTGCTTTATGGAAGGCAACTAAAACTGAATATTATTAATTGAGGGGTTTTATTAATACATATACATATCCAAACACCACATACTTATAGTATGTATCATATACTACTACATCCCCAACCACAAACGGTAGACATGCAATCACAAACACAAATACATCGGTTATGGCCATACTATTGTAATCCTTTGGAGCAACAAAGAATTATGGTCCACCTAAGGTCTTATTCATTTCATGCAACAACACCTTTGAATCAACCTGTAAGGATCAGAATTACAATGAACAACTTCATGGCTGCTCTATGAGGTTGGAACTTCAAGTTACTTCTCCATGGATGCTCCTTGGAGTTGGATCTTCAGGTTGCTTCTTGGAATTGGATCTTCATGGTGCTTCTCCATGGATGCTCCTTGGATTTGGATCTTCAAGTGGCCTCCTTACATCAAGTTTACAAAGACTAAAACTAATCATATCTCTATTACATCATATGAGTGCAAATATAAAGAGAAAGAATTAATTACACTTTGAAATAAGAGATGGGGCTCAGCATGCAAGGTGAATACTTTATACAAAGGATCCACATACAACCATTATACATTCATAGCATTCACAAACAAACATATCCACAAGATTCACAACCACATTCATTCACAACATTCACAAAAGGGGATTCTAGGCCATAACCGTGCATGCATTCACAACATAAAATAGATTTTTAAGGCCTTATATGATATCATAGGTATGTCTACATATACGTATATACATATTAAAATTGCAGTACTTTTAATGTAGGATATTCCCCATTAAATAAATTTTTGACTCCCACGCAGACTATGCAAGATACACAGGGACAGTGCCCCTGTACGGGCGGGGGTTGAGGGGAGGCCGCCCCTCGTGGGGTCTCAGGGGTAGAGCCCCTAAAAGGTCTACGGAATTTTACTTTCTTACACTTAGGAAATTCAGTATTTTCCATAGTCAACTCCGTCCAAAACGTCAAAAATAGAAGCCCACGGCGTATGTGAAATTAGGTTTAGATATGCACATTAGCAGTTTTAAATTCGCATCATATGCAACCAAAAAATAGTATACAGTGATTTGATCATATCAAAACAAATCCAAATACGTCGTATATTGATGTTGCTCTAATACCACTATTGGGTTTTTTGGAGAAATCATGCACAGCGGAAGTAATAAAAATAAATTTCCACACAACCTGAAATAGGATCTCATCAACAATAGCATATTCATAAAGAGTGTTTGTGGGATATACCTTATCGTGGATCAAGTTTGGTGATGTATCATCGCATGATGGTGTGCAACGTTGTTGGCCTACATGGACAGTACTTCTATCCCATTCGTTGAGTGTGTCGTGGGAAGATCTAGCGACACTTCTTTCCTGTGGTGATATACACCGCTTGTAACTCATATGAATGGTCATTAATGTCCTTCGAATGCAGGTGTCTCAGCGTCTGCATCTCTACTTCATCCACGCGGATGGAATGGAACTCCATGTCACGCTTCCTAAGCCGGATGGAAGGAGTAGCCTCTGCGCGTCGTGATGCTCTCCTTTCTCTCCTGAGGATGGTGAGGGCTAGGGTTTATGCACATGAACATAAACTAAAAAGTCTCTCTCAATATCTTATATAGATATCGGCCGTCAAGGCCCTTTAAATAAGAGACAAAAGGAAGCAAGGTTTCCTAAACCCATCAGTAAACATAAAGACTACATTAATTAAAATGCTCATGGATTAATTATAATATTTTGGAATTAATTAATTAACCAAATAATCATATTAATTGATTAATTAATATCCGACTCCATGCAATCGCTTGGGATGGCTCTATGGACATATATACCAACTAGAATAACCTGAGGGATTTGTGAGTCATAAGAAAGAGCCTAAAGTGTGTAAACTTGTTAATCAATATATGTCTTGAAACAATCCCCTATCAAATGGCATGAGAAGTTTGATTATGTGATATAATCATTTTGTTAATGATTTTGATAAGTGTGTTTACTGCAAAATTGTTAATGATGGATTCATTTACTTATGATTATATGTTGACGATATCTTTCTTTTTTACTCTGGAATGAAAGTAGTAAATGATACAAAGTAATTCTTGTGTAGCAAGTTTGAGATGAAGCATATTTGTGTCGCTAATGTGATTTTAGGGCTTAAAATCATAAGGTCTATTGATAGTATAACTCTCTCTTAGTCTCACAATTTTGACAAGATACTAGAGAGGTTTGAGTACACATCACATAAACCTACTAATACTCCTCCATATGATTCATCCAAGGTCTTGTTCAAGAATGATATTAAAGTTCTAGTGTCTCAGTTATGATACTCTCAAATTATCAGTAGCTTCATGTATCTGACGAACTGCTTAGTGCTTGAGTATGCTTGATTTCCTTAATAAGATGGTTCACCTTAATCTAATCCTTTGAGATGCTTTGTTAACATTTGACAAGTTTATGTTTTCAATTTGGTCCTATTTGGATGATTTTTGATCTATGTATCCTTGTTTTGGACAAAGTTGCAATTTACCCATGTTGAGGGTTTAAATTGAAATTTGCCACATGTAGAGTGTGTTTCTTGTGCTTTGGCATCATGAGAGAGAAGATGATGTTCAGGGGTGTCTGGTTTGGACCCTAGTGGATGATGTTGCATCTTCTAGTGATGATAAGGTTTCTAGGGTTTTGACCTTTGATGATGTGTTTTGACCTTAAGCTTACGTTGGGAGTGTTGCGATTGCAACACTTGCCCTAGTACATGGTTGTTTTGACCATGATGGTCTTGGTGAGGTTTGGTCGAGATGCTTTGTCTTCTTGTGCTGTGTTTCGACCATGCCTGTTTGGTGATCTTGTGGAGTGGTCGAAACATGGTTCATTTATGTTTGTTCTGACATCTAGGGTGGTGGTGACCCATGTGGTCAATACCCCACCTAGGTTGTATCGCCATGTGTTGCATGCAAGTGTTTAGTGGTTGCATGGCTATTTTTCTTGGTGGACAAGTGTCCCTTTGGTTCTTTCATGTGTTGACACCTCTTATCTACCTTACCTCTCTCATCCCTTGAGTACATAACCTCTCTCTTCTTCATGCAAGCAACCCTTTTGCTCTTTTTCTTTCTCCTTTCTTACTTGACTGACCTTGGATCTTGGTAGAGCTAGAGGGTGCTAATCTTGGTGCTTTGGTGGATGATCACCTTTGCATGTGGTATTCTTGAGCTTGATCATCCTTCTTGTGGTAATCTTCTTCCTTGGTAAGTGGTTTTGAACCCTTGATCTCATTTTTTCCTTAGCAACCTATCTTCTTCTACCTTCCTTGTCAATCATGAAACTATGGTTCTACGATGGTGGTCACCTTGAGAGAAACTTCTCATCACAAGGGGTCAGAGACTATGTTTTGACATGGTGGTACCCAAGTGAGAGGAAGCTTTCTTCTCTTTCCCCTTTCTTTTTATATGGTTCAACCTAGATCTTTTCACCTCTTTCTTGAATCTTTCCTTTGACCATGATGTTCTTCTCTTTGGAAGTGACCTTGTGACTGAAGTGTTGACCTTGGTTGGAGCTTCATCTTCTTCCTTGGATCTTGTGATCTTGGAACTTGGTTCTCTACCTAAGGCGGATTATATAGCTCTCTACCTTCTTATATTATTTGCACCATAATATTTCTTGCATGCTATCGTTTTAATATCTAAAACGTGATGTTAACATGCTAGATGATGCTATCTTGATTTAGGGTTTAAGACTTTGTAGTATTCTCATGTAGATTGCTCTCTTTCTTAACCCTAATTCACATACTCGATTTTTAAGTGATGGATGAAGTAAAATTTGTTACATGCAACATGATTTTTGGTTTTATCACCATGCTCTCCCATGTTATTCTTGAGATTTTTGGTCAGTTTTTCTTGAGGTTGAAGCTTGGTCTTCTTTACCCGAGTTTGGTTTCTTGATGGATTATGTTGGGGTTTGGTTTTAGGGTTTTTATGTTCATCTTGTCTAGATTTTTTCCCTCTTTGATGGTGCTCGGTATCTTGATGTTTGGTCATGACACATGATTTTAGTTGATTTTTGGTCAGTTTTCTTGAGGTTGAAGCTTGGTCTTCTTTACCCGAGTTTGGTTTCTTGATGGATTATGTTGGGGTTTGGTTTTAGGGTTTTTATGTTCATCTTGTCTAGAGTTTTTCCCTCTTTGATGACACAAAATTTTAGTTGATGTTGTTTCGATCGAGACATCATATGTTTATGGTTGGTTATGAAACATGTGGGTGTTGTGGTCATAACACCATGCCTTGAGGTTTTGGTCCACACACACACACACACACATCTATGGTGATGGTCACTACACTTAACCTCGTGGTCAATACACCATGCAGGTCACTACACTTGCTTGTGTTTGGTCGCAACACTATATGATTGGACATTACTTGATGATGTGAATGTGTATGGTTAATCAAGATTAATGATGCTTAACCCTAATGCTATCCAAGAAAGTGGGATATGAGGTATCTAGGGTTTGGTGATTGAGTGAAACAATGAAACTCTAATCGACAATATATGTGAAACCCTAACCCTAATTCTAGGGTGTATTATACATGTTGAGTTTACTTGGATGAATAGCATGTGATGATGATTTCTCTCTCCTACTTGTACAATCCTAACTTTGTAGGTGGAATGTATGTCATATCTATGTGAATGTTATTGTGATCATTATGTGGTACAAGGTGGTGACTATGAGCATTGATGAGGCATGTTGAGATCATAATGATGTGATGGGTCTTATGACCTGATAGAGGCTTAAAGCCTAGTGAGAGGTGTTATCCTCTAGTGATGTGATGAGGGATTGATATCCCATAGTAGTGCAATTGTGGTGATTTCCTTGTATGGTAGTAAGCTAATGTTGATGGCCTTGTATATGGCAGTGCTATAAGTATCATGTGATGATGTTACAAGTTCGCACCTTATACATTTTATATCTTTTGGAGTTGAACCATGCCCTTATCTTTGTAGAGTTTGTTTAGGATTTATAGCTTGTAACTTGATTGATGCTAAAATATACTCATTTCCCTAACTAATCAAGTGAAACCCTAAACATGTAGGTGTCACAAGCCATATATCCATCCCAGTGTCAGTTTTATTGCTAGATGGTGAAACGAGTCATTCCTACGGAAACTCAGAGAGCATATTTTTTAATATGTGAGGGTGCAAGTCGAGTATCTACTTGCTTCCACAATGATAGGTTGTGTGAGATGACCATGCGTGAGTTTTTCTCCTTGTGATATGTTATTGGAAGAAGTTTAACTGCATTGGATGCCCCTTTTTAAGAGCAGCCATGTGTGAGCCCATTCTTCTAGACTCATGACCTATACCAAGGTGGACTAGGTATTTTATAAGGACGTCCATGCGTGAGTTGATCCTTCAACTTGACTATATGTCACTATTTGTAGTTGACTGATATGTCTCTGCGGTGTTTCTTTGTACTGAAAAAGAGGTGTTGGAGAGGTCGTGAATTGTGACTCTTCCATAGACCTTTTATGGAATTGATTTTGACTTTGCAATGGTCAGTTGGATTTGAGTGGTATAACTCAAATCCTTAGGGCTGATAAAAAAATGTAATACAACCTTGTAGTATATTTTCTTAGGGTCAAAATACACTTCACATTGTATGACCCCTTTGCCTTATCTTTATACTAATTTCTTGATTTATAATACGGTAAGAGAAATCAACTATTATACATGTTCTTCATATTCTTTCTTAAAATATTCCTAGTTAGCTTAACATGTTCTATGAATTTAATGCATATTGTTTAGATGAATTTTCTCAACCTGATAAGTATGTCATCTATCTTCATTGATCTACATGTTCTTTTCATACACGTTGGTGAAGAGTTATATCTCTTGTTGAAATGTTTGGTCTCACCCTGTGGGTTTCCACATCTTTTAGGTTGTCATGCAAGATGAGATATAGATTGTATTATTGGGGCTGAGCAACAAGAGGAGCAGTAGTTGAGGAAAGGTTGGATAAGTTGCTTGTGTTTTGTAGTAGAGTCCTATGTGTCGTCCCTGTACTCTCAGATCCTTGGGGGTGTTTTGTAGACATTGTATATCGATACAATGTTTTGCCTATATGCCTTTGTTGTATAGAGACGAAATTTATGTATGTGAACATGCTATCATACGTACATGTTGTGGCCATTGGACCAGTGAACAAGGTCTATGTAATAATCTTTTTATAAGTTTTATATATACATGTGGCTTTTGTGGACTTAGATGCAATAAGGTTCATCCTTTGTGCCCATGTGATATTGGTTTTAATTTCCTGAGTTTTTTGTTAACCTGGATGTTTAGTAGTTTCACACTTTGTTTTGAGTAATCTCACTTTCGTGTGACAAGTATATCATAGGTTTTGTTTCCTAGATGTTTGTCAACATATGGCAGTGACAGACAAGGAGAGGATCAACATTTTTGAGAAAGGTTTGAGTATAGAGTCGACAATGTCGGTGTCATCCCTAGATAATAGAAGAAGTTCACCACGTTTGTGGAGTCGGTCAAGAGGGTGGAACAATTAGTGGTGGAGAACTGTGAGATGGAGGCCAATAAGAGCCATGATCGGTATCAAGGACATTCGTTGGGTGGCTTTAAGAATCCTAGGTTTTCAGCATCACTATCACAGTAGAGATCGACAAGACAGTCTCAATGGTCACCAAGCAAAGGCAGAGGTTGTAGTTTTCCACCTATAGGAGCTCATAGTGCTGCTTCAATATCGGTGCCAGGGCCATCCATGGCATGGTATTAGAGAAAGACTTGATACAAATGTGGATAGACCGGGCATACAAGACCATATTGTCTTGTGAGAGATGAGGAGGTGACCCAACAGCCAAGACAGAGTCAACAAGGGTTGAAGCAGTGACAACAGTTCAACAGTGGTAGTGGCAGAGGACATTGATAGACGTCGCAAGCTGGTTCTTCTGGACAAGCCAGTAGAGGAAGGGGACAACAATAGATAATGGCTCAACTCTACACAATGAGTCATACAGAAGGAGTGGTCAGCTCATAAGTTGTGACAAGTCAAATGGAGTTATTTCATTCTGATTTGTCTTCTTCTTGCTTTATATCTATTATGTTTGACCCAGGTGCAACACACTCTTATATCACACGTAAAGTGATTGTTTCTAGTTGTTCTTTTCCTGTTAGTCATAGACAAGATAGTCTTCTCTTATAAACCCCCTTGGTTGGTTCCGCCAAGTTGCGGGAGGTCTGTCCTTCATGTGTCCTTACTTTTTCAGGACATAGCATTCAAGTGGGTCTCATAACACTTGACAAGCATGGATTCAATGTGATCCTTAGAATGGATACCTTTGATAAGTATCCAGTGGTGTTGGATTGTGGTTCCAAGGTAGAGACAATTGTTGATGATAATGTTTTAGGGGTCTTCTAGGGAGATAGGAAGATTCTTCCAACATGTTTGGTGTCGGTGATGGTGGCAGAGAAGTTGATGAGGCAAGGTTGTTATGTGTTCTTGGAACATGTGGTGGATAACATGGAGAGGAGTCTGAGTATCCAGGAGGTGTCAGTCATCTGTGAGTTTGAGGACATGTTTCCATATGAGTTCCCAGGTGTTCCTCCAGTTAGAGAGATTGATTTTGAGATCAACATAGTCTCGGGCATGCAACTGATATCTCAGACACCATATAGAATGGCCCACGTGAGATGTCAGAGTTGAATAAGAAGTTGCAAGAGATACTTGAGAAAGGCTTTATTAGACTGATCACGTATCCTTAGGGCACTCCCATGTTGTTCGTGAAGAAAAAGGATAGTTCTATGAGGTTGTGCATCTACTACAGACAGTTGAATAAGGTGACAATTAAGAACAAGTATCCTTTGTCACAGATAGACAATTTGTGTGACTAGTTATGAGTTATTGTAGTCTTTTCAAAGGTAGATCTGAGGTCAAGATATCACCAGTTGCGGTTTAAGGAAGATGATGTACCAAAGTTAGCTTTTAGGATGAGGTATGGTCACTACGAGTTTGTGGTTATGCCATTTGGGCTAACCAATGGACCAGAAACATTCAAAAACTTAATGAACAAAGTGTTTCGTCCAAATCTGTATCAATTTGTGCTGGTGGGATAGCTAGCAACATGAGCAATATATATGCCAGACGTTGACCCTGTTGAGGTAGCATCAGTTGTATATGAAGTTCAGCAAATTTGAATTTTAGTTGAGGGAGGTGTCTTTCCTTTGACATGTGATATCTGTTGAAGGTGTTTGTGTGGATCAGAAGAAGGTTGAGTCTGTGATAGAGTGGGAACAACCGAAGATGCCAACTGAACTTCACAACTTTCTAGGTTTGGCAGGCTACTACAGGAGGTTCGTCAAGAACTTTAGTGCAATGGTGTTATCCATAATGAAGTTAACAAGTAAAGATGTACCTTTTGTCTAGAATGAAAAGTGCCAACATGCTTTACACTTGTAAAAGGAGAAGTTGAAAAGTGCACATGTGCTAGTGTTGCCAGAGTAGAGAAAAGGCTATATTGTTTTTTGTGATGCCTCAAGGAATGGTCTGGGTTGTGTATTGATGCAAGATAAGAATGTGATCTCTTTTGCATCATGATAGTTGAAGAAGATGAAGAGAACTATCCCACCGATGATCTGGAGCTACATATAGTGGTTCATGCCTTTAAGATCTAAAGGCGCTACCTTTATGGCAAGAAGTGTCAAATCTTCACTGACCACAGGAACCACAAGTATATCTAATCACAGCAGGAGTTGATTATGTGGTAGAGATGTTGGATGGAGCTGATCAAAGACTATGATTGTACCATAGATTACCATCCAAGGAAGGCAAACATAGTGGGATACTTTATATAGGAAGTCTTTGTCATCATCATCTGTTAACAGGGTGCAAATATGTTCCTTGGTGTGACATAAGAGAGACATGTTTGTCTCCTTGCGTCTGATGAATGTGAAGATGGAGGTGTCCATGCTAGCAGGATTGTTGGCACAATTATAGGTAAAGCCTACATTGAGACAACATATTAGAGGCTCAGTAGGATGATAATGTGATACAGAAGATCTGATCTGAGTTTGGCAGTGAGAAGTGTGATGGCTTCTATGAGTTAGATGATAGGAAAGTATGCTACCACAATTGAGTCATGGTTCCTGATGTTGATAATATGAGGAAGATGGTCTTAGAAGAGGCTTATTCTTTGACATATGCCATGTATCTAGGTAGCACTAAGATGTACCATAATCTTAAGGATCTGTATTGGTGGCCTGGTTTGAAGCATGACTTGGATGTTTTTGTTGCCAAGTGTCTTGTGTGCCAGTAGGTTAAGGCAGAGCATCAGAAACCTATAGGGATTTTACGACCATTACCTATACCACAGTGGAAATGGGATGATGTTAAGATGGACTGTATGGTTGGTTTGCCTAGGACAACCAAAGGACATGGTTCCATTTAGGTGATAGTTAAATAGTTGACAAAGACACCACACTTTTAACCTATAAAGACGACGTACACAACAGAGAATCTTGTGTAGATATATGTTGATGAGATAGTGTGGTCGCATGGTATCCCAGCTAGCATTGTGTCTAAAAAAGGTCCTCAATTCACCAGTCATTTTTGGGAACGTCTGCACACAACTATGGGTACGATGTTGAAGATTAGTACAACTTTTCACCCGCAGACAGATGGGCAGTCAGAGAGGACTATCCACATCTTGGAAGATCTATTGACAACCTATGTTTTGTAGCTTTTTGGGAAATTGGGATGTGCATCTCAGTTTGATAGAGTTTGCCTACAATTGCAGCTATCAAAGGAGCATTAATATGGTACCTTATGATGATTTGTATGGGAGACATTGTAGATCTCCTTTATGTTGGTCCAAGATTGGTGAATATTAGATTTTGGGTCCTAAGATTGTGCAGTAGACAACAGAAAAGATTAGAGTGATTCAACAACAGTTGAAGGTAGCACAAGACATGCAGAAGTCATATGCAGATAACTGATATAGACCGCTATAGTTTCAAGTGGGAGACAGAGTGTATCTCAAGGTCTCTCCTTGGAAAGGTGTTTTGAGGTTTGGGAAGAAGGGTAAGTTTGCTCCCAGTTATATGGGACCTTACTCAATGGTGGCACATGTTGGGGAGGTGGCTTAAAAGTTGGATTTTCCACCTAAGTTGCATAGGTTACATCCAGTGTCCCATGTGTCTATGTTGAGAAAGTGCCACCCAAATACCAAGTTGGTTTTGCAGCTATTGGAGGTTGAGCTAGGTGAGGACATATCCTATGTGGAATGTCATGTGTTGATCCTAGATAGGAGGATCAAGAAGTTGAAGAAGAAGGACATCGTGTTGGTGAAGGTTCTTTGGCATCTCTATGGCATAGAGGAAGCCATGTGGGATCTTGAGGAAGAGATGTGTAGGAAGTACCCATCTCTTTTTGCGTAGGATTTTGGGGGAGAAATCTTTGTTAGGGGTTTATGGTTGTAAGGCCCCTGACCTAGATTAGTGTTTGAGTATGCTTGTTTTGCTTAATAAGATGTGTAACCTTAACCTAATCCTTTGATATGCTTGTTAACATGTAACAAGCTTATGTTTTTAGTTTGGCCCTGTTTGGATGATGTTTGAGCTATGTATCCTTATTTTGGACCAAGTTGCAATTTACCCATGTTAAGGGTTTTAATTGCAATTTGTCACATGTAGAGTGTGTTTCTTGTGCTTTGGCATCATGAAAGAGAAGTTGATGTTGAGGGATACCTTGTTTGAACCCTAGTGGATAATATGGCATCTTGTGACGATGCTAAGGTTTCTAGGGTTTTGACCTTTGATGATATGCTTTGACCTTAAGCTTGAGTTGGGACTGTTGGGACTGTAACACTTGCCCTAGTTGATGGTTGTTTCAGCCATGATGGTCTTGGTGAGGTTTGATCGATATGGTTTGTCTTCTTGTTTTTTGTTTCAACCATGCCTGTTTAGTGATCTTTTGGAGTGGTCGAGACATGGTTCCTTGATGCTTGTTTTGACCCCTAGGGTGGTGGTGACCCATGTGGACGATACCCCACCTAGGTTGTATCATCATGTGTTGCATGCAAGTGTTTATTTGTTTCATGGCTGTTTTTCTTGGTGTACAAGTGTCCCTTTGGTTCTCTCATGTGTTGACACCTCATGTCTACCTTACCTCTCTCATCCCTTGAGTATATAACCTCTCTCTTCTTCATGCAAGCAACCCTTTTTCTCTCATTCTTTCTCCTTTCTTGCATGGCTGACCTTGGAGCTTGGTGGAGATAGAGGGTGCTAATCTTGGTGCTCTGGTGGCCGATCACCTTTGCATGTGATGTTCTTGAGCATGATCATCCTTCTTGTGGTGATCTTTGATGATCTTTTTCCTTGGTAAGTGGTTTTGAACCCTTGATCTCATTTTTCCTTTGCACCCTATCTTCTTCTTCCTTCCTTCTTGTCCATGAGACTATGGTTCGACCATGGTGGTAACCTTGAGAAAAACTTTTGATCACAAGGGGTCGGAGACTATGGTTTGACATGGTGATACCCAAGTGAGAGGAAGCTTTCTTCTCTTTCCCATTTCTTCTTCTTTGGTTCGGCCTAGATCTTTTCACCTCTTTTTTGAAGCTTTCCTTTGACCATGGTGTTCTTCTCTTTGGAGGTGACCTTGTGGCCAAAGTGTTGACCCTGGTTGGAGCTTCATCATCTTCCTTGGCGCTCATAGTCTTGAAACTTGGTTCTCAACCTAAGGTGGGTTATATAACTCTCTATCTTATTCTATTATTTGCACCATAATATTGTTTCCAGGCTACTATTTCAATTTATAAAACGTGATGCTAATTTTCTATATGATGCTATCTTGATTTAGGGATTAAGACTTTGTAGTATTCTCATGTAGATTTGCTCTTAACCCTAATTCACATACTCGATTTCTAAGTGATGGGTGAAGTAATATTTGTTACATACAACATGATTTTTGGCTTTATCACCATGTTATGGTTTGGCTCTCATGTTATTGTTGAGGTTTTTTATCAGTTTTTCTTAAGGTTGAAGCTTGGTCTTCTTTACCCAAGTTTGGTTTCTTGATATCATGTTGGATTTAGGTTTTAGGGTTTTGACATTAATCTTGTATGGATTTCCCCCCTCTTTGATGGTGCTTGGTATCTTGACATTTACATCTGTTTTGATCATGGTTTATCCCTATTTCGAGGATGGGTATGCACCTTTGTGGTAGATTGACCTTGATGGTCGCTACGTCTTGATCTTGTTCTGGTTGAAAGCCTCAAGCTTGTTGTTGGTCACAACACATACCCTTGGTAGCGGTCGTGACCCTAACCTTAATGATTGATGGTTGTGATACCTAAGGGGTCGTGACACATGGTTTTAGTTGATGTTGTTTCGATCGAGACACCATGTGGTGATGGTAGGTCATAACACATGGCTTTAGTTGATTTTGTTTTGGTCTATACACCATGTGTTGATGGTTGGTCATAACATATATGGGTGTTGCAGTCGCAACACAATGCCTTGAGGTTTTGGTTGACACACACACACATCTATGGTGATGGTTACTACACCTAACCTCATGGTCGCTACACCATGTAGGTCACTGCGCTTGTTTGTGTTTGGTCACAACACTATATGCTTGGACATTACTTGATGATGTGAATGTGTATGGTTAATCATGATTCATAATACTTAACCCTAATTATCTCCTAAAAAGTGGGAGATGAGGTATCTAGGGTTTGTAATTGAGTGAGACAATGAAACCCTAATCGACTATATATGTGAAACCCTAACCCTAATTCTAGGGTGTATTTTACATATTGAGTTTACTTGGATGAATAGAATGTGATTATGTTTTCTCTGTCCTACTTATACAATCCTAACCTTGCAAGTGGAATGTATGTCATAGCTATGTGAATGTTATGGTGATCATTAAGTGGTATAGGGTAATCACTATGAGACTTGATGAGGCATGTTGATATCATAATGATGTGATGGGTCTTATGACCTGGTAGAGGCTTAAAGCCCAGTGAGAGGTGTTACCCTCCAGTAATGTGATCAAGGATTGGTACCCCATAGCAGTGAAATTGTGGTGATTGCCTTGTATGGTAGTAATATAATGTCGAAAGCCTTGTATATGGAAGTGCTATAAGTATCATGTGATGATGTGAAAAGTTCACACCTTATACATTTTATATCTTCTGGAGTTGTACCATGCCCTTATCTTTGTAGAGTTTGTTTGGGGTTTATATGTTGTAACTTGATTGATGCTAAAAGATACCCAATTAGCCTAACTAATCAAGTGAAACCCTAATCATGTAGGTGCCCTATGTCATAGATCCATCCCATTGTCAGTTTTATTATTGGATGGTGAAACAAGTCATTCATATGGGAAATTTAGAGTGCATATTTTGAATATTTAGGGGCACAAGTCAAGTATCTCCTTCTGTTCACAATGACAAGTTGTGCGAGATGGACATGTGTGACTTGTTCTCCTTGTGATATGTGATAGGCAGTAATTTAACTACATTTGATGCCCCTTTTTAAGAACATCCATTCGTGAGCTTGTTCTTCTAGCATCGTGACCTGTACCAAGGAGGGCTAGGTGTTTTATAAGGAAGGCCATGGGTGAGTCAATCCTTCATCTTGCTATATGTCATTATTTGTAGTTGATAGATATGTTTGTGCAGTGTTTCTCTTATACTGACCAAGAGTTGTTGGAGAGGTTGTGAATTCTAGCTCTTCCATAGACCTTGTATGGAACCTATTTTGACTCCGTAGTGGTATGTTGGATTTGAGTGGTACGACTCGATTCCTCAAGGCTAATAAAATATGTAATACAACTGTGTAGTATATTTTCTTAGGATCAAAATACACTTCACTTTGGATGACCCCTTTTCCTTATCTTTGTACTGATTTCTTGAATTATAATGTAGTAAGAGAAATCAATTGGTATACATGTCATGAATTCCTTCTTAAAACATTAATTTTTCCACTGCTCAATGGTAACTGCCTAGCTTGCTTAATCTTTACTATCATATTAATACATATCGTTTGGTTGAATCTGTTGAACCTGATAAGTATGTCATCTATCTGCTTTGATCTACCTGTGCTTTTAGTAGACGTAGACGGAGATTTATATCTCTCACTAGGATGTTTGGTCTCACCATGTGGGTTTCCACATCTTTTAGGTAGTCTTGCATGACGAGGTAAAGATCATGTTCTTGGGGTTGAGAAACAAGAGGAGTAGTAGCTAAGGAAAGGTTGGATAATTTGCTTATATTTTGTAGTAGATTCCTATGTGTCTTCCATGTACTCTAAGTTCCTTGGGATGTTTTGTATACATTGTATGTTGAGATGATGTTTTGTCTGTATGCCTTTGTTGTACATATATGGCATGTATGATGTGAACATGTTATCATATTTACAGGGTTTGTCCAGTGGGCCAGTGAATAATTCTATGTAATAATTTTTTGACATGTGTTATATATACATGTGGATTTTGTGGACTTAGATGCAATAAGTTTCATCCTTTGTGCCCATGTGATATCGGTTTTAATTTCCTGTGTTTTCTGTTAACCTAGATGTTTAGTAGTTCCGCACTTTGTTTTGAGTAATCTCACTTTCCTGTGACAAGTGTACCACATGTTTTTTTTCTTAGAGGTCTAAGAAACAGATCATATTGTATCAGTGTACTTTTTAGGTTGAGTTCCATGTTTTAGATGAAACTAGATGTGAAGTTGAATGGATACATGGACTTATGTCCAGTTTACCTATGGATAAGAAGCCTCTTCCTACAATTTTAGTTCATTGTGATGGTACTACATCCATTGCCAAGATAAAGAGTTCCAATTACAATAAAAAACAGCGTAGACACATACTTGTCAGACTCAAGTCTGTAAGGGAATTAGTGTCTAATGTTGTCGTGGTTGTGGACTACATTGGTACTAATGATAATACATCTAATACTTTCACTAAAAGTTTTTACCTGGCCATAGTAGAGAAATCCAAGTTGGGTATGGGGATGAAACCCCTTTAGATTCACAGGTAGTAGCAACCCAACCCAAAAGAGTGGAGATCCCATAAATTGGCCTCAATGTGGTAATAACAAGTTTTCGAGTGAATTAGATGATACCATCTTTTTCATTGATATTTTTTCATGTGTGTCTTTCCTTGGGAAACTTGTTAGTGTCATGACTACAAGTTAGTAAGAGATTAGTCTATGAATGGTTTCAAGTCTAAGGACATGTGTTAGTAGTGCATCCTTGGAGACTCCAACTAAATGATTGATATTGTGTAGGCTGCAACAGGAAAATTCGGTTATTTTCAGATATCAATCATGACTTCATTTGGATGCATGGCCTTAATGCATCATATTTCTTTTCTATCATGTTTATGTTGTATTGTTACCAACCAATACTCTTGCACTCAAGGTTCAGGTTCAATAATTTTGTTTATCTAGTTTCTATGGGGTCAAACTTGGATAACTCAAGTAGATTCAAACCAAAATCTACATGTTAAAAGAACAATATGGAAGACCGAGTAGTAGAGAACACTACATATTGGAATTTGGGGGGATTGTTGGATATATGGTTTCTACAACCATCTATTTAACAAGGGTTGTAGTGCAACTAGTATGTAGAGGAGATGTAGTTTTGTGTCTTATGCAAAGTGGAAGAGCTTTAGTCCCACATTGCCCACTCCTAGAACTTTTGTGTACTTATATGTATGATCACATGTGACACTAGTTTCCAAAGGACTCTAGGGAAGAGTATGCTCACCTCCTTGATGGGTATGATGGCCACAACACACGCACGCGTGCACCACGCCACCCTCGCCTCACCTGGCCTGGTCGGGTCGGGAATAGGAACAGGCTCGGGCTTGTGTCTTGTGGCTTACGGGAACTGTCTCTACCTTCTTTTTGCACAAGGATGAAACTATGTAATTAATTATTAATTTAAATAATTATTTCTTTCCTAAATGGATTTGCTTTTCGTTTTGTATACAAAATCCATCATGTGATAATACTCACGGTAGGACATTGGGTGATAAGATTCAATGTTGTGTATATTTCATGCCTAAATTTACTTCTAATCTTCTCTCCATTTGCAAAGTTACCTTAACTTTTCCTTATTTTGCACATGTATGCCACTTATTATTTGATTTGAAGATAATTACTAGTTCCCATGTAGGAAACTTGTGAAATGATGGTTTTTACTATTGAAGGAGGACATCCATCAGTTTCCACAATTGATGGAGACCATGGAAGAGCAAGGAGCCATCACCAATATAACCCTCGGTTTCCAAACCCATGGCCCACAAAGGTGCTGATCCACCAAGAAACAAAGTCAGACTAACCATTAGTTCTCAACAAATGATGGGTAGTCAAGCAGCCACATGGTGACCAGTAGATGTCAAGAACCAATGGCTTGCCTGGACAATCTACGATTCAACACAACCATCATATCCTTTAGACCGATGGTCCATCCGAGTTTTCATGAAGGCTAACACATCAAAAAGTTTGTTATTGGTTCTCAAGTTCTGATGGCATGATAGCATTTTCTAAGAATCGATGGCCTGACTGAAGCCATCCGTCAGTCAACTAGTGAAGGAGTTGATGTCTCAGTTGCACACTCAATATCCAAAATGTCTATACAGAACAATCATTCAAGGTAGTAAAGTGTGTGCCCCGAGGCACATGCTCAGACTTGCAGTGCAAGCAAAGACCAAAGACCAAAGACATAAGTAGTACTCATGGGGTATAGAGAGCAAGGTCGCCACCCATGAAAGACGCAAAAGCGTTGTTAGAATTTTCTCACACCATCGGTCAGTTCCTTTGCCATCGATTTGTGAAAGTTGAAGGGTGAGATTCTGAAGGTCTTTCCTGCCGCCTCCCACCACCGGTCTACTTTTGTAATGTGTGGGCCCACTGCCCAAGGCTCTAGTAGAGTTTCAGGAATGATGACTGGCCCCACAGACCACTACTAGCCTTAACTACGCTCTTTGTCCACACTGATGTGCAAGCCAGGATCAACTTCCTGACTGGTCACCCATCCTAGTACTACTCCAAGCCGAGCATGCTTAACTATGGAGTTCTTTAGAGATGGGCTCCCTGAAAAGGAGGTGCACCTTGGTGATATGGGTAGTCCAATCATTCCTTTTAAGATCAACTTATCCAAGGCCTCAAATCTTGGGATGTTACAATCTCCCCCACTTAGAATCTTGACGTCCTCGTCAAGGGACAACTATATGGCCTCATAATCTGACCCCATTTCAGTGTAGACCCACAATGGCCCATGGACACTCAGCTCCCGATCACGGAATACCAGTGCAAGGGTGGCTACGTCAACCATGGACAGCCCTTTCCTACATGCCTAGACCGCACAGCTCAAGACTGGCATGCCATGCCCATGTGGGCCCCACCTACTGGAGGGGTTATGGCTCTGATACCATTTGTAATGTGTCGGCCCACTGCCCAAGGCTCTAGTAGAGTTTCAGGAATGATGACTGGCCCCACAGACCACAACTAGCCTTAATTGCGCTCTTTGTCTACACTGACGTGCAAGCCAGGATCAACTTCCCGACTGGTCACCCATCCTAGTACTACTCCAAGCCGAGCACGCTTAACTATGGAGTTCTGTAGAGATGGGCTCCCTAAAAAGGAGGTGCACCTTGGTGATATGGATAGTACAATCATTCCTTTAAAGATCAACTTATCCAAGGCCTCAAATCTTGGGATGTTACAACTTCAACCTCTTCATCGATAGAAGGAGAGCCAGGAGCACATCTTCCACACTGCCACACCGTCTTCATATCAGAGAGTTTCTCTATTGACATTGGTCATCTGGGGCCATTGTGTGTGTATTCTCTTCTCCATAAATCGGTATGTCTTCCTTCCTTTATCACATCCATTCCTTTTCATCATCCACCTCCATGTCCAAACATACTTGTAAATCTATAATGTTGCTCACCATCATAAGTGGCTAAACATATAGCTTGCATTGGGAGTAGCCACTAAGGCTCTCCCAACATGTAAATACTTGTATCGATTGAATATATATGCTCTTAGAAATGTTTATCTCCATACTCTTGGTCTTAATACTTCATTTGTATGTTTAGCTACTATCTTATATTTTTTTTATTGTTAGTACCTCAAAATATTTGTATTAACCATATCTAAGTGTTACATAATTGTATGTAAATGCATGAGAATGTTGGAATGCTTAAGTTAATGATCATATGGTTTATTTTGATTGTTTGTTTGTCATATCAAGAGAGAGAAAACCTTATGATCTAGATTTATCCTAAACTCGTGAGAGGAGGGAATAGATATTTATGTTGATTGCTTGTAAACTTACTAAGGGTATACAATGAGTGTGAGTTTTGCATGTTGGTGAGAAACCTTAGTTGGTGAAACCCAATCCAAGTTTCTCCATCCATATTTGGTATTTTATCTTTTACCTTTCTTGATATTCTACTTTACTTCTTGGTTTGTTATCCTTGTTTTTACTTTCTTCTTTGTTTGTTCAAGTATCATCATTCCCTAAGGAACACAAACTCACTCTTTGTTTGGCATAACTAAGTCATGCCCTATGTTGTTAACACATATCATCCTTGTCTCTGTGGATCGGTCTTGGTTTAATACATTGGACCAGGTATCATAGTTACGGGGGTCTGAGTGTCAGGTTATAAACTTAAGAGTCTGACTACTTTAGATCCGCTCCTTTTGGATGTGCAATTTAGGCCAGTCAGGAGACATGAAAGGGATACAAATAAGTCTCTAATCATTAGGGTTAAACATAACTTTCGAACACCAGCCGTCAGTCGTTCTTGTGTGTTTGTGAATCCTAATCTCTAATCTCTTCTTCCTTCCACCATAGCTCCCAATTACTTCTGGAGATATCTCACATGTCTAAAGTGAGTCCATTCGGCTTCTCTCAGAAACACAATATGTCAGAGTGATGGTACATGTGATCGTTGAGCTTCACTGGTAGTGCATGGTCATTGTCAAGCACGAGCGAGACGTTTCCTACTATGGGTTTGTGACCGGATCAATTAGATGAAAGACACTCATCTTTGTGGATTGCGAGCCACTTATTTCTTTAAGTTCACGTTCGCTGTTAAATGAATGAACTCATCTGAGTTCCTAATTTTATTTACTTTTTTATCTCTTACACTATTTATTTTACATATTTCTATTTATTTTACGTGTTTCTTATCTAAATCCGTCTAAAACTATTAACCTAATTTCAACTGATGTTGCTGCATGTAATGACATAATAATTTATTAACAACATTGTGAAGGTGAATAGTTGCCATTTCTTGAGTAACAATGGTGCGACCGTGCCTTTGAGTGTGTGTCTCCTCTCACTCCTCTGTGAAGACCACGACAACGCTTTAGGTAAACCTGTCAAACTAGGTCAAAATCTACAGACGCCCACGGGTCGACCCGTTTAAGTTGGATTTGGGTGGCAAAAATTTTCACCCGTTGAAAATCACACAAACTCATACCCACCCGTTTATTTAGCGGGTTTTACGGGTGACCCGCAGGTGACCCAGTTAACTGAAGCAAATATATTTATATACATAATATATGCATACATTTTTTAAAAGATGCTACTTGTTTCATACAAGTCAAATTTTCTCTTTATTTTGTGTTTGCAATAGGCAACAAGTACTTGTAATGTTAGAAATGTCTAATGTTACATGATAAAATTATGTGTTGTTTTTGTGATATTTATCTATAAAAACTACCAATTTTCCTATTTTACATCGACATACAACAATTAGCTGCTATTTTTCTTTAAGTTTGCATAAACATATATCGACAATTAATCCAATGGTTTGACATCAAACATTGCAGTTGGTTTCTTCCTTTGCACTATATTTGACATAAAAATAATAGTTACAAGATGTTTTAAATGTTGTTTTTAGTATTTAGTATTAGGGAAAGCAACTAGCAACTTATTGTTGATTGGATACATTTTAAATGGATACCCACAGGCAACCCGCAACCCGCTGGATCGGGTTTGGGTGTAATTTTCTTCCACCCGTTAGAAGTGTATCTTTTTGACCCGCACCCGTCAGACCTGCACCCGCAATGACCCAATCCAAACCCACCCACCCACCCATTAGACAAGTCTAGCTTTAGAATAAAAATCACGAGTGGTCTAGCGTGGGTGGGAGCCATGGGAGAGAAGAGGAGAATGGGAGGGGTGACATTTTATTATCTCGCGCTATACTTGTTTGTCTTGTTGCACTATACTTTTGTCCTTGTACCGTGAGAATCTCTCTTAAGTACCACGCGCAAATGTAATGTTGACCGGTTTATTTTTTTATTTTTTTTAGATCTGCGACTGGGGTATCAATTGAAGTGTCAATGATGTTCTTTATGTCAATACTCAATTCGATAGCAATGTGCTCCAAACAGCACTATGTGTGATCTGCTAAGGTCCGCACTGCGAAAATCTGCTTCAAGATATGTGTAAGTGCAATCTGCGTGCTTTGCCATGTGCGATATGCTCCAAGCTCTGTTGCCTACAACTACAAGGTCTGCTCCCTCACGTTCCACCACGTGCAAGATCCGCTCATCCCTCATTCTGCAACGCAATCAAAGTCTGAAAAGCGGCTCGCGGCGCCATCCAGTGGACAACTAGGCGCACAGAATCAAGGGTGTCACTGTTTTTCTCCAATGCTCCGAGTTCTAGCAGAAATAATATTTCCACAAGTTGTTTTGTCCAGCTTTTATGGATCTCCGGTCATCCTTGTAGACGATCTCGTCGTCTTCATGTAAAAAAACTATAATGCAGTGCATCTTTTGTCGATCTAATTTGTGGACAAACCCGGCCAGCGTAGTCCGGGCGGTCAAGCCAGTGCGCCCCTCATGAAGGGTCGCTGGTTCGATTCCGCTCGGATCAGCTGTATTTACCAACCTCTTGGGTCATCCGGGTTCTGACACCTGTTTGGAGAGGGGGTGAGCTTCGGCCCATGCAAATCCAAAAAAATTGTGGACAAGATAATCGAATTAGAGTCCTGCTTGAAGCATATAAATGATGATCTCCTGTAAGCAAACACTCAGCCATGTTACAAGTATATATTTTCTTAAACCAGTTCAAATTTAACCTTATATTGTGCTACGACTTATAATTTGTTTGCATGATCTATTTATTCTTTGCACATTCTGGACTCTTGCAATTCTATTTCAATTAACAAAGTCTGAAACATAATAACTTCTTTCATCATATCATGTTGTTGAGACTCTTATTATTTCGGCATGTCTCTTTTATTTTATTTTGAAAACATGAATGTGGTGTGGCCCACTTTTTTGTAGAATTTTACAGGAGATGTTTAGAAGAACTAGAATATTTGTATGGTTGTGTTTTGCTTGGAATTAGCACCGTCTTTGAAATTATGTTTATACGCCATGGCTTGTTGATTTGCATAATGATTTAGCTTACGGCACATTCCGTTAGCTATTTTAGTGTTATGGATGCTTGGAATTTGTATGAAAATGGTTAGTTTGGGAGGCTGGGGCACATAAAGACCTTTAAATTATCAACTCTTTGATGCATTTGAAACCCAACATATTTCATTCGAGAAAACCGAATTAGGTCTCTAAATCTTGTAGTCTATTTGGTTATTTGGGTCAAAATAGTGCATATTTGGTTGACTTTTTTTCAACATTCAAAAAGTGGCATTTTATGCAAAATTAGAGCCTTGGGCAGTGGACCCAGGCGTTACATCAACAACAAATAGTGAAGATGGAGGTATTTATATTATGCAATTAGGTTCAGGTTCATGGTTTTGGAAAGAAGATTCCATAACATATTCTATGGAACGTCGGGGTTCCATAGGACCATACACTTAAATAATGTAGGATTCTACCTCACGGCTCCCAGGGGACGCATGATTCCATCAAGTGTCCCATGTAAAAGAAAAAGATATTTTGTATTTGAGTTTTGAATTTTTTTTGGAAGCTTCTACAGATAACTCAAATAAAATAGTCTATATTTTGAGATTGAATTATATGATGAACAAAACTCAATTGAAAAGAACTAAGGGAAGAGTAGACAAAACTTGGGGGCCAAGTCTTCATTTTTATCAAAAGATATGGATTTTTCATTAATATAATGACAATTGAATACCCTATGGGGTTTGAGATTTTATATTATATTCATGATAATTCAATTAGGCATTAATAAAAGGGAAAATTACACTTAAATCTAGACAAAATTACTATGTAGACCCCAAACTATGGGAAACGAGTGAAATGAGTGGATTAAATAGGTGAAAATGTGGGAAATGTTGGCTAAATGGGATGTACTCCATCATTTGTTTAAGAACATATCTGATCTCTATGGTTGAATAATAAGAGAAAATTAGATGTCAATATGTACTACTCAAACCACTAGCTAGTGACTATGAAGTCCCTCAGATCACTGTATAGGCTTAGGATTCTTAGTCTCCATAAGATACCTCCAAACCATGGTCCATGTGCATATAACATGTAGAAGATTAATGGATGAAAGCCTACATAACAAATCAGGTATGTCTTGGGTACACATGCAACAATGCCTATCACGTGGCTATAAAGACCCACACACACAAAGTATATATCATTATGTCATCTATGTTCCATTCATGTTATCACATATCACTAGATAAAAGGCCTCGATCACACTCATATACATATCCACATTAGGGCAGTAGGGAAAAACATACTTAATATGGACCCTTGGCTACTAGTGTATACACAATTCCATTTGACTTTGGGTTCCTTTTCACAATCAAAGACTTCTACATGCTTACCCATTTTACTATCTCAAATTGTAAAAACTGGGATAATTCCAAGGTCATGGGGCACTACATGAATTTTAGTTTATCTTGATTGAATTATCATTTTAATTACTCACCTTTCATGCACAATCTAGCATGAAACAAAACATAACAACAAATGACTATCTAAAATTAATCATTTTCTACCTTTTAGTACATATTTAATTCAACAATCACTTATTAAGAAAAAAATATCTACAACCAAATTAGTTTAAAGTGAACTTGGTGTGGCTCACAACCTGTAATAGATGAGCACCCTAAACATGACTAGGTTGTAAACTGTTTACCATGTCTCACCTTCTTGGTTCATTCTAGTTCATACTTTCATAAAATGTCCATGCAGGGCTTAAGACCTCAAGGTTAAATCTTTAACATAAATGGTGTGTATAACTTCTTGTTTTAGAAGTAAACCATCATATAAAGTATGGTCTTGATGTTCCAATTTTGAGGGCAATATAAAGAGGTTAGAAGAAGGCATATAAAGTCATTTTGAGGCAAGAAACACATTTGAAGCATGAATATCAACATCAAAATAATGAGATAGTTCCATATTCCATCTTAGATACTTATCCAACAAAAAAGTAGGTAGAAATCTCAAATCCCTTAACATGCATGGGCAAACAACCAACAAAGGTACCGTCTTTGGAGTATGTTCTTACATATCTCAAAGTTTCAGCCTTACCAAAACAAGAAAGATAATATTTTTGAACTACAAATCAACATGAAATAGAAGAAAAGGAAGGGAATCTAGGATTTTATCCTCATACAACCAAAACACTCCATAAAGATTACACTTCTAATTCCTGCAAGTATGATCTTAGTTTTGTTATAGGTTACAAGAAGGCCTTGCAAGAAGAGAATGCAAAGTAATACATCATATCATTTGCCTCAATGAACATCTCGAGATCCAACAATCAAGAAGTTCAAATTAGATTTGAAACACCATAAATATGTACAAGAAAACCCATGAACGATCCTCTCGGCGTCCCTTTTATCAAGATCTGGTCCAATCAAGGTCAAGGTAGGTAGAAAGGAGAAGCTCTTAGGTAGTAGAAGGTTTTTCCAACATGGTTTTCCAAAAACCACAACCAAAGGAGGTAAGAGAAGGTAGACCAATAAGATAAAGGTGAGAAAAAGGCCACCTTACTTGAAAATTAGTTCATTAAGATTAGGAAAGAATCTCCTTATCTAGATATCCAAGATCCAAGATTTAATGCCTATATGCAAGCACCAAGTTGAGGGCTACAATATGAAGGGTCTCCTCTCTCTCTCTAGAAATACTTTGACCCTATTAAGATGTAAACTGATTGTGTGTAAGTTAGAGATCTTCTATTTATAGATGAGGGTTCAAGTCCACCCACCAATAGAGCCTAGCGGTCCATTAATCAGTCTAAACCTAGGATGTCTAATGTAGCCAACCCGAATAGGTATAGAGAATCATGTCTGAGTTGACCAACATCAAACTCAAAGAAAACCTCTACTTAACCTGGTTGGGTTCACCTCAATTAGGCCACTTTTGTACAAAACGAGACTAAATGTCGTTCATTTCTTCACAACCAAGCCAAAAATTCCTCTTCATGGACCTTCCACGATTCACGTGAACCTCATGAGGTTAAGGCACAACCTTCAGAACTCACATACTCACTCTAACTTCAACTTGGATCAACCCCATTAGGAATCTCCCTTGTCACATCAATCTAGGCAAAATGATGACAACTAGCCAAAAACAACCCCACTCACTCCCCTCTCGGTAGAACAACCCAGACCTAAACCTCCTCATGTTCACATCAACCCATCCGAGTTTGGGCCCAAGGCCAAAACAACTCGACCAAAATTCATGAATCACCAAACATGTCGCATTACTAGGGTTGTAGACCCTAGTTTGAGGAGAAACAAATCAAATATGTACATATACATGCAAATGGATTTACAAAACTTTGATGCAACCTATGTAACACAAGGTGGTACAAACACTTTTGTGTTTGTCATTTAAATAAAGTTATCTTATGAATCATTAATTGGATTAGGCTCTAATTAATCATGAAATTTAGATAAACATCATGAGATTAAGGTTTAAGCAAAGATCATGGTCTTACAAAACCATAGAAGGTAAACAAGCAACATATTGTTTATGGAATGACCACCAATTACGTTACCCAAGTTTGAACTCCAAAAAAAACATTATTTATTTACCTCCCATAAGCACATCTTGGTTTAGTATGGTTAATGGGTAGTAGGGGTTACCCCCTATTGTTGTTCCAATATATTTAAAAGGCATTCCATGGTTGTCTTTTGTCTTTGAAAAATAAATTGTTGAATACATGTATCTTCAACTATATATGATGTTTTACTTCCTGTCTATACTACCAAGCTTTCTACTTTGTTTAATATGTGCTTTTACCCTCTACCAACACAATGGAATTTATCTTGGTTGTTTGTGATTATAGGTACTAAAGTATAGGTCAAGCAATTAAAAGAGATTAGAACGACCTAAGGGAGAGTAGGCAACTTCCTTACTTTAGTACATATGTAGTTTCTATATAGTGATTCCATGTATGATCTAGTTTATAATCATGTTTTAATATTGTACTTTTAGTTTGTTGAGTTGGGTTTGTGCGGACCCGCTAGTACTAATTTTGATATTTGTTAGGTAATGTCTTAGGAGTGTGCTTAATTTGGACCAAATCGATTGGGACTAAAAAAATTGGGACTAAAATGGGTACACAATTCAAAGACATTACAGACATACCCATGCCTATGGAGGCACTACTTGAAACATTCTCCCCAATGGAAAAGCTTCTATATGGTTTTTCATATGGTGTTTTTAATCTCGTTTAATCACTCCTCCAACTTGGAGTAGAAATTACTTTCTTGTGTGAAGATCTATAAGAGACAATGTTTATTGAGCAACGTATTAATTTTTTTTCTCAGTGGGAGTGTCATAAGGCTTTTCGTCCAAGGAAAGCTAGATATAGTGTAGAGTAAATCCATTGGTAGACCCCATGTTTATCAAACTATGTGAAAGAGAGTATCGTCATAATTGTTGCCATGCTAGTTTACGTTGATGATATAGTCTTATTTAGGAGTGAGTGAAATGGTATTCAAATAACAAAATGGTGCTTATCCAAACAAATTGATGCTAAAGATCTAGGTAGACTATGATACATTTTGGAAACTAAAGTTGTCATACCTCTTTTTGTGTTAGTCTATCTCATAGAAAACATGTTCCACACCTTTATGGTATCAAAACGTGTGTAGGGTTGTATGGCAGGGTACATTGTAGGTCCGTGCCCATAAATATACCAATTTAATTAAAATTGACACAAGTGGTATGTGAAGCACATATATGGTTGTTTCAGGAATGACAACTGGCCCCACAGACCACCACTAGTCTTAACTGTGCACTTTGTCCACACTGACGCGCAAGCCAGGATCAACTTCCTGACTGGTCACCCATCCTAGTACTACTCCAAGCTAAGAACGCTTAACTATGGAGTTCTTTAGAGATGAGCTCCCTAAAAAGGAGGTGCACCTTGGTGATATGGGTAGTCCAATCATTCCTTTTAAGAGTGTTTTATCCGAGGCCATAAATCCTAGGATGTTACAATCTCCCCCACTTAGACTCTTAACGTCCTCATCAAGGCTCAACTATAAGGCCTCATAATCTCTTCCCCATTTCATTGTTGACCCACAATGGCCCATGGACACCCAGCTCCCGATCATGGAATACCAGTGCAAGGGTGGCTACGTCAACCATGGACAGCCTTTTCTTACATGTCTGGACCGCACTGCTCAAGACTGGCATGCCATGCCCATGTGGGCCCCACCTACTAGAGGGGAATTGGCTCTAATATCATTTGTAACGCCTGGGCCCACTGCCCAAGGCTCTAGTAGAGTTTCAAGAATGACGAATGGCATCACAGACCACCACTAGCCTTAACTACGCACTTTGTCCACACTGACGTGCAAGCCAGGATCAATCCCAAAATATAGACTATTTTATTTGAGTTATCTGTAGAAGCTTCCAAAAAAATTCAAAACTCAAATACAAAATATCTTTTGGGAGCTGTGAGGTAGAATCCTACATTATTTAAGTGTATGGTCCTATGGAACCCCGACGTTCCATAGAATATGTTGTGGAATCTTCTTTCCAAAACCATGAACCTGAACCTAATTGCATAATATAAATACCTCCATCTTCTCTATTTGTTGTTGATGTAACGCCTGGGCCCACTGACACAGACCACCACTAGCCTTAACTGTGCACTTTGTCCACAATGACACACAAGCCAGGATCAACTTCCCTACTGGTCACCCATCCTAGTACTACTCCAAGCTAAGCACGCTTAACTATGGAGTTCTTTAAAGATGGGCTCCCTGAAAAGGAGGTGCATCTTGGTGATATGGGTAGTCCAATCATTCCTTTTAAGAGTGTTTTATCTGAGGCCTTAAATCCTGGGATGTTATAATCTCCCCCACTTAGACTCTTGACATCCTCGTCAAGGCTCAACTATAAGGCCTCATAATCTCTTCCCCATTTCAGTGCTGACCCACAATGGCCCATGGACACCCGCTCCCGATCATGGAATACCAGCGCAAGGGTGGCTACGTCAACCATGGACAACCTTTTCTTACATGCCTAGACCGCACGGCTCAATACTGGCATGCCATGCCCATGTGGGCCCCACCTACTGGAGGGGAATTGGCTCTGATACCATTTGTAACGCCTGGGCCCACTGCCCAAGGATCTAGTAGAGTTTCAGGAATGATGACTGGCCCCACAGACCGCCACTAGCCTTAATTGCACACTTTATCCACACTGACTCGCAAACCAGGATCAACTTCCCGACTGGTCACCCATCCTAGTACCGCTCCAAGCTAAGCACGCTTAACTATGGAGTTATTTAGAGATGAGCTCTCTGAAAAGGAGGTGCACCTTGGTGATATGGGTAGTCCAATCATTCCTTTTAAGAGTGTTTTATCCGAGGCCTTAAATCCTGGGATGTTATAGTTGACATTTTAGACGCTCTGGTAATCATAGACTAAACTATTCTTCTCTTTAAATCCAGTTTATGCAATGAATAGAAGATCCTTCTTCTAGAACATCTAACTTCCATACACTAAAAGGCTATTAAGATGGTAAGGAGGCAACAAGGTTGTTGATTTCATTCAATATTGCATATGATTTGAATTTCTTATCTCTAATTACTTATCTTAAAATGCTATCATCTATACATGATAGAATTGCTTGCTTTAACTGACTATCTGACTGAACGGTGATTCCAACTATAGTTCTAACTACTAACCTAAAGTACTCATTCATCTAAGTTGCTTGTTCTACAACTATTGATCCAATAACAACCATCATGATCAATTAAACTAGAAATTATTGTGCCTATATAGTTAATCTTCAATCATTACTACACATCTAGATCAACTCCCATGTAATCTAGGTTTTCTATGCATTTGCTTCTTGATTTACTTGCACAAAGGCATTTCTTTCTCTCAATTGAACATTTATTTATAATCTCTCTCTATTTCCCACCATTTATCCTAATTGCCTCCATCATTGGATATTCTGATGTGACTGGGATCTCATAAATAAAATAACTAGAATCTTCAGGGCCAATGCCTGGAAAGAAATAGTCAACTATTGGCCCCAAAAATTTGTAAGCCAAAACATGTTTTCTTTATGGTTTCTTTCTCCATTAACCAAACCAAACTACCATTTTTTGATTAAACAAGCTAAACAATGTTAGGAAGTGCTACGACGACCATTGATTCTAGCCTCTCGCATCATTCTTGTCATGAGTAACAATCTAGAAACTCTTCGAGTGATTACCAGACAATTTGAATTGTTTTGTTTTGTTTTATCAAGTTTCATTTTTTTGATTGGTTTCTTTTAGGATTTTATTATCAGTTTGGATTTCCTTTTAGGTCTTCTCAACACTTCCTTTTGAGTTATTGTTTTCTCTCTCTTTTTGTTGGTTTCTTTGTTTCCTTTTTGGTTAAAAAAACAATAAAAATAAAGAGTGAGAAAGAGAAACTTATATAATGAACAAGATGTTACTTTCCTAATAGTATTCATTTTTGCTTGCTTACATGTTTAGGTTGGTTTTGGGAAGGGGGGAATTTCATGTCTACTTGGGTTTTTTTTCTTGTTCTTTCTTTTCTTACCTTGCTATCATGGGATTGCTTCTAAAAATGTAAAATATACACAGTTGAACCTTACACACCTATAAAACAATGCATTTATGAAATGGGTAACACATTCATGTTAGATGTTGGGATGAAGTGTGAGGGTTTTCAGAAGGGTACCAACACAACATAAAGTTGGCCATATAAAGACCTTGAGGACACCCCTCTCCTAGAACTCACAACCAATTACGGATGTCATTGTCATGAGTCGTATTGGGAGTTGTACCCAAATATGAATAAATTGGGTTACCCCTACCATGTTTGCCATCACACCATAAAAGTTAATTACCAACCCCTCCTATTAGGTCATGCTTGAGTGAGGATGTAAATTACATCTAAACTCATGTGCTAAAAGGTGGAAGTTTTATCTTCTTCGCATGCATCATGGATAGTTCATTGATTTACAATTCTAATATTATTGCTTTTTTATATCTTGAAATTGTTGATTTATAATCAACTTGCATAGAATGTTTATTGATTGCCAAAAAGTTCATGTTTATAACAAAAAAATCACCTCAAACAATCTCATCGCGTTAAAAATATTGCACACATCAATCTTACCAAACAATCCCATGATCTTCCCAATGTCGGTAGGATACCCAATTCCATCTAATCATCTTACCAAAATTTTACAACCCATAACCTACCATTATGTCATGGAAAACTACCCTTACATAAAATCTCTTTAGGTTTCTAATTGTTATATTTTAGGCATCCTACTTTGCACCAATATGCATACACAAAATAATTCTCAAGACATCTTACACATTGGTAACTTGTTCAAAACATATAGCCTTGATCCATGCCAAAAGTCTGCCCGATTATGGCCTCACCTCATGATCCTGCCACTCACCTATAAATCCTTGGTAACTACTTGATGGATAGCCATTTCAAGAAAACTTCTTCTAGAACCTCGATATCATGAAAATCAACTTTCGAACCTACAATTCCATGTTGAAAGGCATCCCAAGTCAACCTACAAGTTCTGTTCTTTCATGAACATACCATACTCAGGTTCTACAAAAAATACATTCTTTAGTTTTGGTATACACATACATACTCATTTTACCAACAACACATGCTTGAAGGGTCTTCTAATTGATCTTGATCCTTTCTGTACAAAGCTCCATGATTATACAGTTGGCTACTCAATCATCAATCTTGGCCATAACTTCCAAATTTATGATTAACAATCAGCTCCTGCTTTGTGCATATAAATTTCACGTGATACATATAATATTCCAATTTGACTAAGATGTCACCTAGTAGCACATTGGTCAACATATATTCTCCTGTCCCAAAATGGTCTTGGACCATGAGGCAAGGGAATTTAGATTTTCCTTCAACCATTAGTTTATGACTTAATGAAATTATGGTAAGAATGTATTATGACTTATGATGTTTCATGTACATAACCTATAATTTTCATGCTATGATGTTTGGCATAATTAATGACTTTCCAACTTATGAGAATTTGTATGGATATAATGTAAAAGGATCCAAAGTATATCATGTATGTGAGGAAAACATTTATTCTATCCAATTAAAACATGGAGGCAAGACTGTATATCTTGGTTACCAAACATACTCCCACAAATGTATCCTTATCAAAGGTAGTGCAAAGAATTTAATGGAATAATTGAGGAACAAAGTTTCCCTAAACCTGTATTGGGGAATGTTTTATATGAAAGAGTGAAAGACATTGTCAAAGTATTTGATAAAAGACCATGTATAACTCTTGCACATGATAAATATTTATAAAAGAAGAAGTCAATTTTCTTGTATCTTCCTTATTATTTGTTTTGACAATTAGAAATTGTATTGATGTCATGTATGTTGAGAAAAATGTTTGGATAGATTCACTGGCATGCTATTGAATATATATATCATCGTAGAAGATGCTTATAAGATTTATCTTTGACCAATATATCATTTTTTCTAATTCTTATGAAAGGGAAATGAATTTCAAGCATACATACAATCATAATGTTAGCATTACTATATCCCATTATAATGAATGGAAAATATACATTCATTTCTATGCTCTGTGGCCAGTGATGGTATTGCAGGTGGTGTAGTTTCTACAAGTATGTTTGGAAAGTAAATGATATGAATTATGTAACATGACCACAAAGTGTCCCTCCTTGTGGTAGTTGAAACACACCCTTTGGACAGATTACTTTTCCCACCATACAATCTCCCACAAATTTTGCATCTTTCTTGGGATTTGTTTCTTGTGAGACACTTATTATTCAATTTTTCTCATTTCTAGGGATTGATTCCCACTTCCATTTCTAGTTCTTGTTTCCCTATTTCTTAGTTTTCTTATTTTGCTACATTGTATCAATTAGTCTAACACATGTCGGGTTAGAGGTATTCGTAATTCATAGAGTCCTTTATAAAGTTAAAAAAAGCACAAGCCTCACAAAAATTCTTAACACCCTTGATAAATAATAGAGTATTTAGCATACTAGACATCCCATAAATAAAAATGAGAAATACAACTCCCCTCAATCATGTCGGTACAAATAATTTAAAATGGAAAAATAAATCACATGATCTGCTACAAAATATCCATGTATGTTCTCTGGGAATTTCCTCTATCTAGACTTTCTCTTGAATAAGGGCATAATCCACATTCTAAAAAACCTCCTTGAATTCCTACCATCCCTTAGGTATGACTCATAGATTTTTAGTTGTAGTGTAGACACCATAAGGTTGCTTCTCTGTTAACATACTAGGTACCGAAGGAAACCCTCTTCTCCTTAGGGTACTAGGGCCTTGAACACATCCTAGACAATCAATAGCCATTAATAAGCCTAATCAAGAACCTAATTTTGGTTCTCCCCCAATAGCCTCAGGGTTTAGCTTCATAATTCCATTAAAGATGATCTATATCCTGAGCCTAGAGTAAGAGGGGACCTCATCTCTAGCCTAGAACAAGAAGGTGTGGATCACTTCCAAAAGGGCCCTACTCTTATCCTTCAACACCTCTACAACCAAATACTCAGAGGGGCGTCAAATATTGTTTGGGGTGTTTCTAGATTTCTCCCTTAATACCTTTCTTTTTCTCATATCCACATGTGGGTCTAGATTTGGGACATGAGGTACTGATTGGGATGGATTATGAATTGCTACCATTTTTCAAGAGATAGATCCATCCTTTCTCTTAGTGTTTCCTCTTTTGTACTTCAGATTCATATCCATTAATATTGGAATTGAGAATTATATTAGGGTATTTCTTATAAACTATGAACAAGGATAATCACAATAATAATCAGTTCACATTTAATATTTTTTATATTGTATTCTACATTATTCACTTTAACCTAAATAGTCCAAGATGAGAGTCTCAGATAAGAATATCTCTACCATGTAAACTTCTAGGGGGATATTTCCTATGATGATTTTAATAGAGATACTTTTTATATGATTTAAATATTAATAGAAGGCAATTCCACTTATTATGTTTGTTTCAGAATTGAGATAGTGACTAAATATCATAATGTCCTAAGAATGTTTAGACTTTGATGAAATAAGGTTAGGTTTTTGGACCTAAACATGAGATCATATGTACACTCAAGAGTATTCATTCTTGTTATGTCCCTAGTAAATTGTTATTGTATATATTACAGAACAAAAATAATACATAGGAATAGTATCTATGTTGAATGTTATGGATATGTTTCTTTAGTCCTGATATTGGATATAAATTTAGATACATGGGTACTTGTTAGTGAACAAGTTGTACTAGACAGACCCACTTTGAGAATGACACATGGAAGCAATGTCTTGGAAGTCAAGAGTCATATCTCAATGTGACAATGATGAATGTAATCCTTACACCTAAAGTCACTATAATGATCATGTGTTTCTTGGTGTACTTTAACATTGTACAATGTGACTCTAAATGAGGGTTTCCATAAAGTTAGGGGTTACATGTACTATGCCATTTATGTATTATTGTGAATGATGTAGATGGAATTTTTCCCTCCTTTGGACTGATATCCTAAACACTTGATAAGTGAGACTATGGAATACATGGTCATGCTCATGTGAGTCAATATATGATCTTGAGCTCACACAATCACATTAATTTTCTCTAGTTTAAGAATTATAGCTTGAACATTAAGAGGATGACAACTCTATGTTTTTCTTTGAATACGGATATCTATGACAAATATATTTCGTATCATGGTAACATCTTTCACTTGACATGTTAAAGTTGTTCTTAAACTTATTCCTATTACTTGGGCAGAAGTCATATGTTGCTAGATACCAATATTTACAAGAGATGTTATAAAAATAAATGCTAACATAATATGGAACCCAAAGGGTCACACACATAAGGGAGCTTAAATGAGTTAAAGTTTGCAATAAAACCTAATGATTAGAATAGTTTGGAATCATGTGCATGCTGATTTTTTTTCCAATACGGTGACTGGAAATCTGGTTGGCCGACTTATTGGTTTGGATCTAGTGGTTGTATTGAATGTCAATAAGATGACTAACCACCAATTGGGAAAGTGACCAATCAACTTACTGGATAATCTAATCAGGCAACTGAGAGAATTTGGGGTTGAACAAGAATTGGAAATACTCAATTGATTTAGAATTGAATTGAGGAATTCAAATTTGAATTGGACTTGTTGACTAAACAAACTAGGTGACTCAGTCGACCGGGCTAATGATTTAGTTGATTAATTAATGAATTAGACGACTAGGAAGTTTTTTTTAGTTCTCCAGTTTGACTGTAATTGTGAGTTTCAATTGGGATCGGGATTAGATTTTTTGGGGAAAAACAAGCCCATAAATCTCATATATAACGGAATGGACATCTAAGGGAAGACACGCACATTGTGAGACAATATATCTAAGAGGCTTCCTCTTGTAGGGATAAAAACTCACCCTAGGGAAAAAAACCCATAATAGGAAGAGAAGGACAATAAGAAATTCCAGCACATTGATGACTCTGTGTTCTGTTTCCTCTTGGAGACTAAGGTGTTGCACCAAGAGTTCATGCAAACACATGAATGATGTGGAGGCAGGGATTGTTGGATGGACGCTTGAGGATAAGAAAATTTTCCAAGGAGAAGACAAGATGTTTCCATGGTGAAAGGCAACAACTACTACTACTACTGCTACTTCAGACCTTGATTCAAAAATGCAAGTTCTATGCTAACATGAGATGTGTCTAGTTATTAGACAACTAGTATGAGCTAAGGAATATTTCATATCCCTATATATCCTTAATATATAGATGATTTACGGCTATGATAGATTTGTTGGATGAGAGTTTTGTTGAGAAAAATTTTGTATTTCCATTGTGTGCCTTCCCTCTAAACCCTACAGTGGTATCAGAGCCAATGCTTATGATTTTGACACTTGGTTGAGTTTTAAGTGCAAGCAATTGGTTGCATGAATAATACATGATTCTCCATTATATCACCAACTATCATATATGATATGATACATCTATATTATATAAACCAATGTGATGCCTTTTAAAATATTCTACCAAGTTGATGTGGATATCGAAACTAGGTCAGTGTGGTGATTGATTATGATCTAAAATATGTAATTTGTGGTTTTTATTGTGATCAAAATATGTAACATATATATAGCTTGCACACCTTTCCACTATCTATCTACATTCTCCTTGAGATAATCAATCCTTGTTATTAGAACATGAAAATGTATAGCATCCCCAATGGACAATGGTGTAGGGGAGGACATGCTCAGAAACCACACCAACAATGAAGGTCCTTGGAGGGTTCATGATGAAGACTAAGACGCGAGTCCATCAAGTACTAAAGAACTACCCAAATACAAAATCCTATCATGTGACTGGCTAGCTATTTGACTGTCTAGAAACCTTATAAAGGTAGAATTAGAGTTACATGGGATATGATCTTTTGGTTGTTTGTTTAAAACTCTTGTTGGATGAAGATGTTGTACTAGTTTCCATATCCTCTCTTATTGTTTGTTTTGATCCTTGTAGTATATGATACATACAATATATTGGACACATGATTATTCTATCAAATCCCTCAAAATAATATTGATAGTTAAGTTGCCTTCCATTGAGCAATACACATGAAAATCTTGATTGGCTATAGGTGGCCATAATAAACGTAGTGAACCATCCATCTTGGGGAAGTGTGAAAATAAGTATGTTGGTTTTTTCAGTAGGGTGCATAGTTTATTATATTGAAATTTGGATTAGACTTGACTAGGTGATCTTAATAGGATTAAATGCATAGAGGAACAATAATGTCATATACTTCATAAGATGCTTTATGAGAAGGACTTGTGCAACCATCTGTGTAAGAGTTGCATTGGATGCAATGGGTAACTAGTTACCTACCTAACTAGTTAAATTGTGAGTGGTAAACGGAAGTTGACTTATAACTTAATGTATTACAGATCTTAGCTAAACAGAAGGTTTCTCATTGTAATCTTATGAATTAATAGTGATATTTATTAATATGAAAAATAGTGGGTGTATTATTAATTAAATTCCAATTTAATATCATGAAATCAAATTAAATTTTTAAATGAATTTTTGGCTCATGCAAATATTTTCTTTATAGACCTATTGACAAACACGGATAAAAACTCCATTTATGATTGGTCCTTGGGAAAGAAAAGTTGTATTGGAATAACTTCCATGAATGGTATAGGACCTTGAGAAATGTTCTAACTCATGAGCACAATCTCGCTGTCCTGGAAAGACCAAAACTATAGGAACCAACTCCACATGAACCTACAATGGAAAGGGAAGCTTATGTTTAGCATAGAAATGATGTCATTGATGTCAAGTGCATTATGTTGTTCTCTATGAATTGTGAGATTCAGAATCAGCAAGAGAACATGAGAGTTATGGAGACATTCACACATTTTAGGAATATGTTCCAAGAACAAGCAATACAAGAGAGGTATGATGTCTCCAAGGCCCAAATTAAGTGCAACATGACAAAAGGTGATCTAGTTGAGCCACATGCACTCAAGTTGATTGAGTATGTGGTAAGTATGGAGGGACTAGGATTCCCCTTAGGCCAAGAGTTGGACACCGACATAAGCTTGCAATAATTTCCAAACTCTTACAATCAATATGTCATGACTTTCAACATTAACTACTTTGTTCAAGCATTGTCTAAGTAGCTTGGCATGTTGAAAACCACAGACACTCAGACAGAGAAAGACAAGACAAAGTCTTTTATGAATGGTCAAAAAGGAAAGGATGACTCAAAAGGCAAAGGAAAAGCTAAGAAGATTTTTATATCTATCCAAAATCCCAAGTCTTTTACACTTAAGCTAAAGAAGGGTAGGGAAGGAAGGAAATAGTCACCTGTCACAGAGCCGAAATCCCAGTCCCATGAACCAAACGTATACCAAAGGCAAAATGCGGAAGTGTAAATCTTAGCACACATGAACAGATAACAAGATAAAGGCACCAACATAGTCTCAACATTCAACAAGTATAAATTAAGAAACATCATTATATTTCACGATTTGAATTACATATTCAAGAGTCACTTTGTACAAGTTTGCTCATGTATACTATATCTGGATCTTACAACAAGTACACCTAGAATAGCTCACCAAGCCCATCTTCCTTCTAGCCATCTCTGAACCTAAAAACAACATACGAGAAATGGGTCAACACACGAGGTGTTGAGTATGGGCAGAAAGATACACATATACATATATAAGCTTTGCATAATTTTGAGAAGATTTCACGATTAAATGAACCAAAATAAACATGTTAATTGTTTAACAAATGCAAAACCATATTTTATGTCATTTCACTCCATTATACCAACAATATCAAGTATATTTAAGGCCTTTCACCATCTTCCCGTCGGAAGGGTCCGTAAGGGTGCTCAAGCTTAGCTACCCTTTTATACGAGAGGGAACTCAAGGACATCACCAAGATTTAACCCTTTATCAACAATATTATAATGGAGTTTTATACATATATGTGTTCAAGTTATAAAACTGACGAGTCAAACATCGAGTAACACATATCAATACTACATGGCAATATTTGAGAAAATAGACAAACAAGCATACAATATATGTCTTTTCAAGCAAGAAAGCGGTAGTCATATAACTAGATAAGGCCCATACCTGATTCAAAGATTCATAACCTAACATATCCTTCACCGTCTAGCCACATGCCAAACCTGATTAACAACAAGATTACATATATGCATTAGATTCTCATCATTAGCCCTAATTAGATGCATTTTAAGGTTTTGGCCAAGATGGGTTCCAAGTTGCTTATTGGTTCATTATATGATATTGTATTGATCTAGAGGTCAACATGATGGTGTGGTTCAAGTTCCATGTCATTATGACGTTCTATGCACTTTCTATGACCACCTCAATGTTTAAGGCTTTTACATGTATTCTAGGGTCAAAAGACGCACAATAGGGAACCCTAGATCATGATTCATCTAGTCAAGAGGTCTAGATCTAAAAGATGATTTAGATCAGCAATATTAAGGTCATAAGAAACATATAACAGGATTAGGTGGTGTCCTTTAGAAGCAAGATATAGATACATGAATCATATTCAAGAAACATAGAAACTTTGATCAAGCTCGTACATTAAAGTCCAAGGACATGTCACATAGTGCAAAAAGGGAGTAATCTTAATAAATAGGGGTGATAAGGAGCCTCCTATAAACCAAATATGTACTAAAGATTCTGATTTCATGATTAGGCAGATAGATGATCATTAAAGGTTCAAGTTTTATCACCTAGATGCATTGAAAGTATTGAACATGGATAAAGTTATCATTTTCCAGAAATAAAGGGAGTAAACTTTATAATTAGGACCTGGAACCATGCCCAATTGGTAGGTCTCGTCGAGCTGATCAATTTGATATATTGGTTCGATATTTTTGGCCAAGGGATTAGCAAGATATCATTTTTACAATGTTTACAATAAAAACTATAGTGGATATCATAGAGGGTGTTACCAGTAATTATCACAACGACCATGGACCTTGTGTTGGTATGTATGCCCATAGAGCAAGTCATATGATGATTGTAATGGGATACTTTGTAATTGATTTGAATAATAATAAAGGCAATTTCCAATCTATATGTTTAAACTGTTTCTGAGATGATGGTGTAACATGATAGATGTCTAAAGATTGTTTTACTCAATGACGTATGCTTTTGGGTTGATGACCTAAACGATGAGATCATACGGATGCTAAGAGTATTCTTTCTTGTTTAGTCCCTAGTCGGTTGTTATTGTGGAAATAACCATAGACATCGATAACACTAAAGACTATATTGTGTGTTGGTTGATGACAGAATCTCATTAGTCATGATATGGTGATATCAAACCAAGCACATAGGTACTTGTTAGAGAACAAGGTACCAGACAGACCCACCTTGAGAGTGACACATGGAACCATGACTTGGTAGTCACAGTCAGCTCTCACAGTGATGGTGGTGAGTGTGATTCTTAGACCTGAAATCACTACACTCAACACATGTCGTTGGGTACACTTTGACATCATCAAACGCAGTCCTGAAACATGGGTTGTTATAAAGGTGATGATTGGGTGGCTTTGACACATGGGGCTTTTGAGGGGTGAGTGATAGATATGGGATTTTTCCCTCCTGAGGGAGTTTGATATCCTTGGCCACTTGATGAGTAGGATTGAGAAAGGCATGCGCATGCACGTGTGAATCAATATGTGATATTGATGTCATACACATCTCACTCGGTCTACTCTGAGATCAAGGAAATGAATGAACATTGACAGGATGACTGTTCCATGCCCCAAGTTCATTCTGGATATCAGTGACAAAGGAATTATACATTCACTGTAACACCATTCATGGATTGTAGGATGAAAGTTGTTCTCCAACTTTCTACTTTCACTTGGGTAGCAATGATGTGTGACTAGGCACCGCTCTTTGCTTGTGAAGTCATAAGTGTTATGGACTTTCACTGCCAACGTGAAATGGACCTGCAGGGTCACACACATAGGATTCAACCTGGAAGAGGAGTTTTGTCCACAAGCAATGTTTAGATTGATTACTAAAGGAGTTTAGTAGTTCAATTAAACACTCAATTAATCGATAGCTCAATATCATAATGTTCAAGGTGTTGGACGCATTGATTGGAGTATCGGATTGATTGAAATCGCTTTTGACTGATTCTGCACAATCTGCACTCCCAACCGATCGGTTCATGTGATGAACCGGTCGGCTGAGGTTGCTGAACCGGTCGGCTCAATTGTTGAACCGATCGGCTCATGCACAAAGTGAAACGACCGGTTCAAGTGTTGAACCGATCGGTTCAACTGGTGCAATCGAGCGACTTGGGAAAGTAGGATTGGTGAGAATTTTCCTTTCATTTCAATTGCCCAATTCGATTGGGAATAATATTGGTATTCGATACAAATTGGGAAAGAAACAAGGAAAGTCAATCGAGAACCAACCTGGGTCCCCAACCGACCGGTTCATGAGTGAACCGATCGGTTCAAGGGTCCCAAACGATCGGTTCAGTGGTGAACCGATCGGTTCAGGTCCCCAACCGACCGGCTCACTTGTGAACCGATCGGTTCAGGTTGCGAGATGGTTGCTTTTTGTGGAAAATCCCGAACCCTTCTACTCCTGCTTTAGTCCCGTATTGTCGGGCACAGAGAACCCTGTCCCATGACCCGCCTATATATATAGGGGTATTGGGGGCTTCTCATAGTACAACTCAGTGCAAGTTGATTGCTCTGCAAAGTTGTCGTTCTCTCTGGTTTTGGTAACCGAGAGAGAGCCCGAGCAAGTGCTTCCCGCAAAGGGAGGTGCAGCAAGGGAAGGACAACTGCAGTTGCAGCCGACAGCAGGAGTGTGTGTTGGCGACTAGTACGTCAACAGGAGGGTGCGACTCCTTCCACTTCCTTGTGGGATAAGGAGAGTAGAGTTCCGGGTGGTCCGTGTGGACTACTTCAGAGGTGGGAGGTCACTGCCGCTCAGGAGGACAACTGTCATCCGACAGTCCGGTAGGAGGAGGAGTCTTCAGTCCCGGTGCGACCAGGAGCTGCACAGACACCGTCCAAGACCGGAGGTGAAGACCGCGCAAGGCGCGTGGCACTGTCGCCGAGCAAGCCTCGGGACAAGGTATGATTCACAAACCTTATTTCCTATCATATAGATGTCGACGCGATTCCTTTTGTTCCGGGTTTGGGTAGAAAAAAATTTTTGTTTCCGCTGCTTCTCTGCCTCCTCTAAAACCCAACAGTGGTATCAGAGCCACGTCGACCGCTCTATATTTTAGGATTATCGATATGATCGATTTTGGTTTGTCGCCTTTATTTATTGCATGCGATGCGAATAATATCGGCTTTATACATGTCCAATCCACAAATCCCTAATATACATATATGATATGTAATATTAATGCACTCGATACGCGTCGCCCTTAAACGAGTTTTGTGGTGGATGTGTAGCATGATTATGGCCTATAAACCCCTATATCTGTGTGTGGTTGTTTGTATGGTTGCTTGCATCTCGGTCTGCGCACCGATTCCCTTTCTCTTATTCCTGATGTAACTCGAAATAATTCGAAAATTCTTTTCCTACCTTTGCTCCCCCCGAATGTAACTTGGGGTTTCTCAATTCAAATGTAAATAGGATAGATTTTATTTCCTGTTATGTCAAAGAACGGCAGACAACCTGAAGACGATCGGTTCAAGGAGTGAACTGATCAGTTGGTGACCCAGAAGGCCGGTTCGAGGAACGAGATGAGCGGGTGGCGACCTGAAGAGATGCACGATGACCGGTGAACCGATCGGCTGGAGGCGCCAGTCGATCGGCTGGTGGCACCCGAACAACCAACCTGATGGCGAGCCGATCAGTCATGGAGATGAGCTGATCAAACCCAGAAAGGCAGGCACAGATTTCATCTTGTACAGGTTGCATGTGATGTAGACCTAGATGACCGTGATTCCTCTTGGCTCGAGGAATCACAAATAGGATGGCCATAATCATTGCTTTTTATCGTTTATGCATGTTTTGTGTGGGATATAGCATGTATATGATACGTACTATATTTTGTGGTGATTGGATATGTATATGTATATAAAAACCAAATCCCTCATTAAAATATTAAGTCTTATATGCCTTCCATTAGCGACACACATGGCAAACTTGATCGACCAAGCGTAGGTTACGCCAAAGCGTGGTGCGCCGTCTATCTTGTGGAAGTGTGAAGGGTCGACATGTAGGTTCTGCCAAAGCAGGGTGCATGTTTACCGTGTCGGCTTATGGGTTTGACTTAACTGGTGATTCTTAGAGCGTCTAAGCCCAGAGGCACGGAATGTTCATGGCAAGGTGTTGCGCATGTTCATTCATCAAGAGTTGCATATGATGCAATTGGCAAGAGTTGCCTACCTGGAAGATCTGAGTTGTGGGTGACAGCCAAAGCTGGTCCATGGCTCAAAGGATTTCAGGATCTTGACCCACTAGAAGATTGTACGCTGCAATCTTCCGAATTGATGGTGAGGGCTATCAATTTGAGTCAAAATAGTGGGAGTGGTAATTAATTAAAGGCCTAATTAATTATCGTCAAACTTTATTCAAATCAAATCAAAAAGGTTTTGACAAATGCAAATTTTCTCTTGTAGAATGGCAAAAGAATCATCTTTTAAAATGGGCAAATTAATTGAGAATAAATTCCATAACTGGTTGAGGACTGTGAGAAGTGTTCTTCACAATCCAGATATACCAGGAGCCTTATAATCCACTCTATGTACGCTTAATGCGTTGGTGAAGGAGAAAATAGGTAAGGGAGAGAAGTGTTCTCTCGCCAAACTAATTTCTTCTACATGGAGAGGATGGAAGGAACAATGGAAGAAGAAGTCGGAGATAGAGATCTCTACTTCTGGTGTATACGTGATAGAGATTAACTTTACTACTTCTTCGTCATGGGTACTTGATACCGGATGCGGATCTCACATTTGTTCAAATGTGAAGGATCTTAAAAGAAGTAGGCCTTTGGGGAAAGGAGAGGTTGAACTACGTGTTACCAATGGGGCAAGAGTTGCCGCCAGTGCCGTAGGAACCTATGAGTTAACTCTACCTAGTGGGCTGATAATAGAGTTGAAGAACTGCTATTATGTACCTGCCATAAATAGGAATATCATCTCTGTCTCTTGTTTGGACAAAGATGGATTTGAATTTCTTATTAAGAATGGAAAGTGTTCCATTTCTAAAGATGGGATCTTTTATGGCAGTGCCCCTATGTCTTATGGTCTATACTTGATAGACTTGGAGACAAGTGTATACAACGTAAACACCAAAAAGCAAAAACTCAACGACTCAAACAAAACATATCTCTGGCATTGTCGTCTAGGGCACATAAATGAGAAGCGCATTTCTAGACTCCATAAAGATGGTTATCTAGACTCTTTTGATTGTGAATCAATAGAGACATGTGAATCTTGTTTGTTGGGCAAGATGACCAAGACTCCCTTTTCAGGTAAAGGTGAGAGAGCTAGTGATCTATTAGGACTCATACATACTGATGTATGTGGGCCTTTTAGAACTAATGCCAGAGGTGGGTATCAGTACTTCATTACCTTTACTGATGACTTCAGTAGGTATGGCTATGTGTACCTGATGAAACATAAGTCAGAAACCCTTGAAAGGTTCAAGGATTTCATGAATGAAGTACAGAACCAGCTTGGTAAGAGTATTAAGGCACTTCGTTCCGATCGAGGTGGAGAATACTTGAGCCAGGAGTTTGAGGACCTTCTGCGAGCCCGTGGTATTGTATCACAATGGACTCCGCCTGGAACACCACAACATAATGGTGTGTCTGAAAGAAGGAATCGCACATTGTTAGATATGGTGCGATCAATGATGAGTTTTTCTGATCTTCCAATTTCTTTCTGGGGTTATGCTCTTGAAACCGCCGTGTTTACACTTAACCGTGTACCATCTAAATCGGTTCGAAAGACACCATATGAGATATGGACTGGGAAGCGTCCCAATTTGTCTTTTATGAAGATTTGGGGTTGTGGGGCTTATGTCAAGAAAATGTTTCCTGATAAGCTTGGACCCAAATCTGATAAATGTTATTTTGTTGGATATCCCAAGGAGACCAAGGGATACTATCTATACCACCCTACTGACAACAAAGTGTTTGTTGCCAGGGATGCTGTGTTCCTAGAAAAGGAATTTATTTTCAAAGGAAACAGTGGGAGGAATATAGAGCTTGAAGAGGTTCAAGCCCAACAAGAGAACATTGAACCGGTAGATGTACCAGAGGAAAATGTAGATTCACAAGGTGTTGTGGAATCTCAGTCTCCTCAGGTAACACAAGGACCTCGTAGATCTAGTAGGACTTGCCTTGAGCCTGAGAGGTTTGGATACCTTGTAACTCAGGAAGGTGGAGAGTTGATCATAGATGATGATCCAACTACCTACGTAGAGGCTATGGAGGGACCAGATTCTGAGAAATGGCTTGAAGCCATGAGATCCGAGATGGAATCCATGTACTCCAACAAAGTATGGAATTTGGTGGAACCACCCGAAGGGGTAAAACCCATAGGGTGCAAGTGGGTCTTTAAGAAAAAGACTGACATGGATGGCAATGTACAAACTTATAAAGGCAGATTGGTTGCGAAGGGTTTTCGACAAATTCAAGGTGTTGACTATGACGAAACCTTTTCTCCAGTTGTCATGATTAAGTCCATCAGGATCACGCTTGCTATTGCAGCCTACTATGACTATGAGATTTGGTAGATGGATGTTAAAACCGCATTCCTTAACGGGAATATTCATGAGGATGTGTATATGACACAGCCTGAAGGTTTTGTAGATCCAAAGAATGCCAATAAAGTCTGTAAACTGCAAAGGTCAATCTATGGATTGAAGCAAGCGTCTCGGAGTTGGAATCTTCGATTTGATGAAGAAGTCAAAGTGTTTGGCTTTATTCAAAATGAAGATGAACCTTGTGTGTACAAGAAGGTTAGTGGGAGCTCGACCATATTCCTCATATTGTATGTGGATGACATACTTTTGATGGGGAATGATGTCTTAGCCTTAGAGAAGGTAAAGACTTGGCTTTGGAAAACTTTCTCAATGAAGGACTTAGGAGAAGCATCCTACATTCTAGGAATTAAGATCTATAGAGATAGATCTAGAAGGCTTCTCGGACTAAGCCAGAGCACGTACATTGACAAGGTGCTGAAGCGGTTCAGCATGGAGAACTCAAAGAGAGGCAATGTCCCTGTGCTACATGGAGTTACCGTCTCTAGAGCTCAATGTCCCCAATCTTGTGAAGAGAGGGAGCGTATGAATGGGATCCCATATGCATCAGCCATCGGATCCATCATGTACGCTATGTTGTGCACATGCCCAGATGTCTCGTATGCTCTCAGCATGACGAGCAGGTACCGGTCAGATCCCGGGGATGCTCACTGGACAGCCGTGAAGAACATCCTCAAGTACTTGCGAAGAACTAAGGATCAGTTTCTTGTGTACGGCGGCGAGGAAGAGCTGGTTGTAAAGGGTTACACCGATGCAAGCTTCCAAACCGATAAAGATGATTACAGATCGCAGTCAGGATTTGTGTTTTGCCTTAATAATGGAGCTGTGAGCTGGAAGAGTTCCAAGCAAGAAACAGTTGCTGATTCTACTACAGAGGCCGAGTATATTGCTGCTTCGCATGCAGCAAAGGAGGCTGTGTGGATCAGGAAGTTCATCTCTGAACTTGGTGTAGTTCCCAGTAGCTGTGATGCAATTGAGCTTTATTGTGACAATAATGGAGCTATTGCACAAGATAAGGAGCCCAGATCACATCAGCAGTCCAAGCACATACTGCGGCGCTTCCATCTCATACGAGAGATCGTACAGCGAGGAGATGTGAAGATTTGCAAAGTACCAACTGAAGACAACATAGTTGATCCACTGACTAAGGCCCTTTCTCAGCAGAAGCATGATGGTCATGCTAGGTCACAAGGACTGCGTTTCCTTGGTGACTGGCTCTAAGTGCAAGTGGGAGTCTGTTGGTATGTATGCCCATAGAGCAAGTCATATGATGATTGTAATGGGATACTTTGTAATTGATTTGAATAATAATAAAGGCAATTTATCTATATGTTTAAACTGTTTCTGAGATGATGGTGTAACATGATAGATGTCTAAAGATTGTTTTACTCAATGACGTATGCTTTTGGGTTGAGGACCTAAACGATGAGATCATACGGATGCTAAGAGTATTCTTTCTTGTTTAGTCCCTAGTCGGTTGTTATTGTGGAAATAACCATAGACATCGATAACACTAAAGACTAGATTTTGTGTTGGTTGATGACAGAATCTCATTAGTCATGATATGGTGATATCAAACCAAGCACATAGGTACTTGTTAGAGAACAAGGTACCGGACAGACCCACCGTGAGAGTGACACATGGAACCATGACTTAGTAGTCACAGTCAGCTCTCACAGTGATGGTGGTGAGTGTGATTCTTAGACCTGAAATCACTACACTCAACACATGTCGTTGGTTACACTTTGACATCATCAAACGCAGTCCTGAAACATGGGTTGTTATAAAGGTGATGATTGGGTGGCTTTGACACATGGGGCTTTTGAGGGGTGAGTGATAGATATGGGATTTGTCCCTCCTGAGGGAGTTTGTTATCCTTGGCCACTTGATGAGTAGGATTGAGAAAGGCATGCGCATGCATGTGTGAATCAATATGTGATATTGATGTCATACACATCTCACTCGGTCTACTCTGAGATCAAGGAAATGAATGAACATTGACAGGATGACTGTTCCATGCCTCGAGTTCATTTTGGATATCAGTGACAAAGGAATTATACATTCACTGTAACACCATTCATGGATTGTAGGATGAAAGTTGTTCTCCAACTTTCTACTTTCACTTGGGTAGCAATGATGTGTGACTAGGCACCGCTCTTTGCTTGTGAAGTCATAAGTGTTATGGACTTTCACTGCCAATGTGAAATGGACCTGTAGGGTCACACACATAGGATTCAACCTGGAAGAGGAGTTTTTTCCACAAGAAATGTTTAGATTGATTACTAAAGGAGTTTAGTAGTTCAATTAAACACTCAATTAATCGATAGCTCAATATCATAATGTTCAAGGTGTTGGACGCATTGATTGGAGTATCGGATTGATTGAAATCGCTTTTGACTGATTCTGCACAATCTGCACTCCCAACCGATCGGTTCATGTGATGAACAGGTCGGCTTGCTGAACCGGTCGGCTCAATGGTTGAACCAATCGGCTCATGCACAAAGTGAAACGACCGGTTCAAGTGTTGAACCAATCGGTTCAACTGGTGCAATCGAGTGACTTGGGAAAGTAGGATTGGTGAGAATTTTCCTTTCGTTTCAATTGCCCAATTCGATTGGGAATAATATTGGTATTCGATACAAATTGGGAAAGAAACAAGGAAAGTCAATCGGGAACCAACCTGGGTCCCCAACCGACCGGTTCATGAGTAAACCGATCGGTTCAAGGGTCCCAAACGATCGGTTCAGTGGTGAACCGATCGGTTCAGGTCCCCAACCGACCGGTTCACTTGTGAACCGATCGGTTCAGGTTGCGAGATGGTTGCTTTTTGTGGAAAATCCCAAACCCTTCTACTCCTGCTTTAGTCCCGTATTGCCGGGCACAGAGAACCCTGTCCCATGACCCGCCTATATATATAGGGGTATTGGGGGCTTCTCATAGTACAACTCAGTGCAAGTTGATTGCTCTGCAAAGTTGTCGTTCTCTCTGGTTTTGGTAACCGAGAGAGAGCCCGAGCAAGTGCTTCTCGCAAAGGGAGGTGCAGCAAGGGAAGGACAACTGCAGTTGCAGCCGACAGCAGGAGAGTGTGTTGGCGACTAGTACATCAACAGGAGGGTGCGACTCCTTCCACTTCCTTGTGGGACAAGGAGAGTGGAGTTCCGGGTGGTCCGTGTGGACTACTTCAGAGGCAGGAGGTCACTACCGCTCAGGAGGACAACTGTCATCCGACAGTCCGGTAGGAGGAGGAGTCTTCAGTCCCGGTGCGACCAGGAGCTGCACAGACACCGTCCAAGACCAGAGGTGAAGACCGCGCAAGGCGCGTGGCACTGTCGCCGAGCAAGCCTCGGGACAAGGTATGATTCACAAACCTTATTTCCTATCATATAGATGTCGACGCGATTCCTTTTGTTCCGGGTTTGGGGAGAAAAATTTTTTTGTTTCCGTTGCTTCTCTTCCTCCTCTAAAACCCAACACCTTGATCGTCAATCCAATGCCTCACACCAGGCACCTCCACCAACATTTCCTGGCTGCTCAAGCCCTCAGCATACCGCAGCTGCGCTGTCACTGGACTCCTGCAATCGCATGCCACTGTTACCGAGCTGCTGAGGGACGCTCGCGGTCGCCAGGAGCCGCCTCCCACCATGAACGCACGATCGCCATCCCTCACTCACCGCCCGCCCACCTTTCGCTGCACCCGAAACATGATTGCTCTATTCTGTGTTCAGAACAGAGCACATGTGGCTCCCATCCTTGAGCATCGTCGAGTCCACTGCAAGCCCTGAATTGGCTGTGTCCGAGCGGCGGCGGGTCAAAGGTACCCCGACCGCCCATCCAGACCTCGATGCTCGTCGTGATGGGGAAAGGTCAAGCTGGTTGTCCTAGCCGCCTGCTCGAAAACTAGCAGGTTTGGAAGAACCAAAGTCGGGGCTAACTGGGGAAGAAAGAGGATGGAGAAGTCAAGGAAGGATGATGAACTAGGGTTAGATGGGGGGCGGGTTATATACATTGAGTAAAATCTAGGGTTAGACCCAACCCTCAAGCGCCTCCCTCGTTGTCTGATTTGGCGGTAGGGTGAACCAGAGCTTCCAACCCTATGCTTCTTTCCCAAAAGGGAAAGGCAGAAGGAAGCCATGGGCCGAGATTGAAGACTTTGGGCCCAAGAAGAGTTGCAACTCAACAAGGATAATTAAAACATGTATAATATGAGTCAATTTTCAAATACCCATATCTTGGGCTAGGATGGTCCAAAAGAGGTGATTTTTGTTCCACTTGATTCGCAATTGAGTCCTCTACAATATGATACATATTACAAAGCCAAAAGATTATGATGATGAGTTTCAAAATTATATACAAGAAGGTGACATGATATAGCAAGATACTTAGTTAAAAGTACAAATTAAAGTCGCACATTGCATAATTGACCATGGTAGTTGCCAAATTGGAACATCACAACTATCCCATTATGAAATATAATATCGAAAAGAGTAAAAGACACTTGATTTGAGAGGAGGAGTCAATAGAGGAGAGAGAAAATTGAGGTTGTCACATACATCCCTCCTTATAAGGAATTTCGCCCTCGAAATTCATCCAGATAAAAGTTAAGCATCAAGTCAGGATCCATCGGGTCTGGCTACTCAACCATGGTTGTCAAGGCATTCTCCACAATGGGATGCATACTAGGTTGTCATCATCGAGGGTGTACTCATCTCAATTATATACACATTTACTTATCATCCCCACCATATTATTACATCATCATGGCATTAGGGGTTTCCATCGCTTAGTATCCATACATTAGGGTTTGTATTCATAACTTCATATGGGAACAAGGTATATCATCAAAATCTTGGTTATCAATTCACAAACAAACATGTCCTCAATCCTGACTTCCAAATTTGGTCATCATTAAACGTGCATATTTCATCATTATACTAGATTTCATGTATGTTTATGTTTTACCCAAAATTTCCACTAACTCTAATCAATTATTATATATTTTTTTCCTTTTAAATCTAAAATTAGACAATTTATTCATCATCTTTATTCAAGTTATGACCCCACGAGCATCATCATATCAAGTTGATCATATTTCATTTGGGTATGAGATAGGCATGTAACCCCTGAGTATTCAAGTTGAGCTCTCTAGACACCATCATATCAAGTTCATGGTTTCAAAACTACCTCTTTCATGTATATTATGATTCTATACTAGGTCTAGCTTATGAGTGGGCCTTCTCATGAATATTCAATTTTTAAACGTAAGTGAGATATTTTTCATACATAATGCTATACCTCGAGAAACAACAATATTATCACTATCGAACTTTCATAGTCATCTCATTTGTATCTAAAAGGATCTCCATAATCTCAGGCCACTCAATCTAAGACATACATAGTTCTTGGCAAAACATGCTAACCACAACTTTCAACCTTTAACAAAAATTTCTACCCATCTTTCAAGAAACAAGGATAACCGCTAGACTCCTTTACATACAATTACTAACCCGAGTATGAGGCTCATCATGGATATCACACATCATATATATCATCTTGGGTCTTGGGACATCTCCCTCACCTATATATCAAGCATCAAATATTCAATTGCCTCTTTCTCTAGGGTTAGATCTATAATAGTAAATCTAGGGTTCAACATTTTCAAGGAAACCGTCCACTAGGTCACTCAACTCATATACTTAGAAGTATTCTAGCTAGGGACTCATCATCAAGTATTTCATCATTCATATTATTCAACATTTCAAATATTTTGGAGTTTAGGTACTCTAACCTTTTCCCGATATGGGTCAACTCATATCAACATGTTATCCTATTCATATTTCCCATGCTAGAGGTCTTCCTTTGTAAAGAGATTGAGGCCCGTGTTGGTCTCGAACCATATATCATATCTCCACACATACAAGACTAGGTACAAGCAAGCATGTCCACCCACTAGCTATGTTTAGCACATCAAACAAGTGGTATGTATCATACAAGGTGCTAGGTTTAGCTAGGGTTGCATGGTCAAACTCATCTCATATCGTCAAACATACTTAACCTTCCTCAAACATCTTGGGTCCTATCAAACATCAACATCATCATCAACATCATAATCATCATCTTAGGTTTCTAGGTTACTCACATGCCTAACCTATATCATGGCTCTAGACAACTCTAGAGACTATCACTATCATCTAATCTCTCTCATCTAGACTTGATGTTACATCTCTTTCTCCTAGGTTGCATGGACACTCACTACCTTTCTGTGTGTGGTAACATTTTTCATATGTACATATAATAATACTTGAAATATGTTTTCTCCAATGTTTAAACAGGCGATGAAAACCACCATACTCCATTCGAATAAAACCAAAACCAAAACGAGTTACCACACTCATTAGGCAGTCTAGTATCATGACACCTAGAGAACTAGCAAGAACATGGTGCACACTTGTGTAGACATCCTAAGCACATGTCGCGAATCATGTCTAGGGAGGTAACTTACACAAGTATACACCTAGTTCTAGAACATCTAGGTTCTAACTTAGAGGCTAAGTCAACCTAATCCACAAGGATATTTCATTAAGTTTCTAGGGTTGAGATGTAAGGTGAGTTTAGTTTGTGTTTCATGCGAGCAATGTTTGGTGTAGTTATTGTTCATGCTCTGATACCATCTTTCACGGAGCCGGAATCCCAGTCCCATGAACCAAACGTATACCAAAGGCGAAATGTGGAAGCGTAAAGCTTATCACACATGAACAGATAATAAGATAAAGGCACCAACATAGTCTCAACATTCAACAAGTATAAATTAAGAAACATCATTATATTACACGATTTGAATTACATATTCAAGAGTCACTTTGTACAAGTCTGCTCGTGTATACTATATCTGGATCTTACAACAAGTACACCTAGCATAGCTCACCAAGCCCATCAACCTTCTAGCCATCTCTGAACCTAAAAACAACATACGAGAAATGGGTCAACACACGAGGTGTTGAGTATGGGCAGAAAGATACACACATATATATAAGCTTTGCATAATTTTGAAAAGATTTCAAGATTAAACGAACCAGAATAAACATGTTAATTGTTTAACAAATGTGAAACCATATTTTATGTCATTTCACTCCATTATACCAACAATATCAAGCATATTTAAGGCCTTTGACCATCTTCCCGTCGGAAGGGTCCGTAAGGGTGCTCAAGCTTAGCTACCCTTTTATATGAGAGGGAACTCAAGGACATCACCAAGAGTTAACCCTTTATCAACAATATTATAATGGAGTTTTATACATATATGTGTTCAAGTTATAAAACTGACGAGTCAAACATAGAGTAACACATATCAATACTACATGGCAATATTTGAGAAAATAGACAAACAAGCATACAATATGTCTTTTCAAGCAAGAAAGTGGTAGTCATATAACTAGATAAGGCCCATACATGATTCAGAGATTCATAACCTAACATATCCTTCACCGTCTAGCCACATGCCAAACATGATTAACAACAAGATTATATATATGCATTAGATTCTCATCATTAGCCCTAATTAGATGCATTTTAGGGTTTTGGCCAAGATGGGTTCCAAGTTGCTTATTGGTTCATTATATGATATTGTATTGATCTATAGGTCAACATGATGGTGTGGTTCAAGTTCCATGTCATTATGACATTCTATGCACTTTTTATGATCATCTCAATGTTTAAGGCTCTTACATGTATTCTAGGGTCAAAAGACTCACAATAGGGCACCCTAGATCATGATTCATCCAGTCAAGAGGTCTAGATCTAAAAGATGATTTATATCAGAAATATTAAGGTCATAAGAAACATATAACAAGATTAGGTGGTGTCCTTTAGAAGCAAGATATAGATACATGAATCATATTCAAGAAACATAGAAACTTTGATCAAGATCGTACATTAAAGTCCAAGGACAGGTCACATAGTGCAAAAAGGGAGTAATCTTAAGAAATAGGGGTGATAAGGACCCTCCTATAGACCAAAGATGTACTAAAGATTCTGATTTCATGATTAGGAAGATAGATGATCATTAAAGGTTCAAGTTTTATCACCTAGATGCATTTTTTGGTATGATATCACCTAGATGCATTGAAAGTATTGAACATGGATAAAGTTATCATTTTCCATAAATCAAGGGAGTAAACTTTAGAATTAGGACCTGGAACCATGCCCAATTGGTAGGTCTCGTCGAGCTAATCAATTTGATATATTGGTTCGACATTTTTGGCCAAGGGATTAGCAAGATATCATTTTTACAATGTTTACAATGAAAACTATAGTGGATATCATAGAGGGCGTTACCAGTAATTATCACAACGACCATGGCCCTTGATCATCAATCCAACGCCTCGCACCAGGCACCTCCACCAGTGTTTCCTGGCTGCTCAAGCCCTCAGCATACCGTAGTCGTGCTGTCACTGGACTCCTGCAATCGCACGCCACCGTTACCGAGCTGTTGAGGGACGCTCGCGGTCGCTAGGAGCCGCCTCCCACCATGAACGCACGATCGCTATCCCTCACTCACCGCCCGCCCACCTTCCGCTGCGCCCGAAACACGATTGCTCTGTTCTGCATTCAGAACAGAGCACCTGTGGCTCCCATCCTTGAGCATCGTCGAGTCCACCACAAGCCCTGAATGGGCTGCGTCTGAGCGGCGGCGGGTCAAAGGTACCCCGACCGCCCATCCAGACCTCGATGCTCGTCGTGATGGGGTAAGGTCAAGCTGGTTGTCCTAGCCGCCTGTTGGAAAACTAGCAGGTTTGGAAGAACCAAAGTTGGGTCTAACTGGGGAAGAAAGAGGATGGAGAAGTCAAGGAAGGATGACGAACTAGGGTTAGATGGGGGCGGGTTATATACATTGAGCAAAAGCTAGGGTTAGACCCAACCCTCAAGCGCCTCCCTCGCTGTCTGATTTGGCGGCAGGGTGAACCAGAGCTTCCAACCCTATGCTTCTTTCCCAAAAGGGAAAGGCAGAAGGAAGCCATGGGCCGAGATTGAAGACTTTGGGCCCAAGAAGAGTTGCAACTCAACAAGGATAATTAAAACATGTATAATATGAGTCAATTTTCAAATACCCATATCTTGGGCTAGGATGGTCCAAAAGAGGTGATTTTTATTCCGTTGGATTCGCAATTGAGTCCTCTACAATATGATACATATTACAAATCCAAAATATTATGATGATGAGTTTCAAAATTAGATACAAGAAGGTGACATGATATAGAAAGATACTTAGTTAAAAGTACAAATTAACGTCGCACATTGCATAATTGACCATGGTAGTTGCCAAATTGGAACATCACAACTATCCCATTATGAATTTAATATCGAAAAGAGTAAAAGACACTTGATTTGAGAGGAGGAGTACAATAGAGGAGAGAGAAAATTGAGGTTGTCACATCACCATTTTCACCAGGCTAGACACTAGAAAAGATATTGTGCTATTTACCTTGTGGAACTAAAGAAAATGAAGGTGGGGATAGATATCTCACTTTAGGTATATATGTTATAGAGATAAACTTATCTACTTCTTCATCTTGGGTAGTGGATACTAGATGTGGATCTCATATATTCTCTAACGTGCAGATTTGAAAAGAAACAAAGTCGTACATAAGGGAGAAGTGGATATACAAGTTTCTAATGGAGCAAAAGTTGTAGAAATTCATCTAGAGGCACATATAGTCTCTCTCTTCCCAATGCACTTCTAAAAGAGTTATAAAATTGCTATTATGTACGTTCCATAAAAGAAACATTATTTCTCTATCTTGTTAGGACAAGAACGGTTTTGAATTTCTAATAAAGATTGGTCAAATTTTTATATAAAGAGGTGAGATATTTTATGGTGGTACCCCAAGTTGAATGAGAACATGGAAGTTTATGATATTCAAGATAAATTAGGAAGATGTTCCAAGAACAAGCAAGCAAGAGAGGTATGATGTCTCCAAGGCCATGTTTAAGTGAAATGTGACTAAAGGTGAACCAATTGTGCTATATATACTCAGTTTAATTGGGTATGTTAAAATCCTAGAGAGTCTGGTATTCCCCTTGGTCAAAGAATTTTCCATTGATGTATTCTTGCAATCATTTCTAAAAACTAATTGTCAGTTTGTCATGAGCTACAACATGAACAATTTGTTCATTTGTCATCAAATTTTGTTTGGCCTATTGAAAACTACTGAGACTCAGATGAAGAATGACAATCCAATGTCCATGTTCATGGTTAAAAAAGGAAAGGGAAAGTGAAAGGTCAAAGAAAAAGCTAAGAAGGGTTCTAAAGCTAGACAAAAGCCAAAGTCATCTGCACTTAAAGCTACAAAAGGAGTAGGCAAGGAAGGCAATTGTCACCATTGTCACCAGACAGGACATTAGAAAAGAAATGGCCTTTTTTATCTTGAGGGACTAAAGAATAATAAGGAGGGGATACAGATCCTCACTTAGTTATATATGTTATAGAGATAAACCTATCTACTTCTTCACTTGGATATTGGATACCAAGTGTGGATCTCATTTATTTTCTAATATGTAGGATTTACAAAGAAGTAAACTCTTACAGAAGGAAGAGGTGAATCTACAAGTTTATAATGAAGAAGAGTTTTTGCTAAATATCTTGGAACCTATAGTTTATCTCTACCTAGTAGGCTTTTAATAGAGTTAGATAACTTCTATTATGTACATGCCATAAATAGAAACATGGTACATGTATCTTGTTTGGACAAAAAAATTGAATTTCTAATAAAGAATGGTCAAATTTATATTTCAATAGATACCATATTCTATGGTAGTTCCACAATGTCTTATGGTCTTTATATATTGGATGTTGATACAAGTGTGTATAATATAAATACCAAGAACTAAAACTTGATGTCTCAAACAAAACTTACCTATGAAACTATCATCTAGGGAACATAGATAAGAAACTCATTTTTGTACTCCATAAGATGGTTATTTGGACTCATTTGATCTTAAGTAATAGATATATGTGAATCTTATTTATTGGGAAAGATGACAAAACACCCATCATTAGAAACTGTGAAGGGAAACTGACATATTTGGACTCATACATATTGATGTGTGTGGATCTTTTAGCACAAACATTAGAGAAGGATATCATTACTTCATTACATTTTTTGATGAATTTATTATATATGGATATCTGTATCTTATAAAACACACACTCTTTAAAATTTCAAAGAATTCATGGATGAATTACAAAATCAATTTGGAAAAAATATTAGAACACTAAAATTTTATACTGGTGGCAAATATCTCAACCAAGAGTTTGAGTCCCTTACGAGATACTGTGATATCATATAATAGTTTACTCCACCTGGAACACCACAACATAATGGTGTGTCTGAAAGAAGGAATGGAACCTTATTGGACATGGTACAATCAAAGATGAGTGTACCCAATCTTCTGCTTTCTTATGGGGATGTGCTCTTGAAACCACTGTGTTTACACTTAACCAAATACCTTCCAAAACTATTCAAAAGACGCCATATGAGATATGGAATGGGAAGAATCTTGATATGTCTTTCGTAAAAGTTTGGGCATGTTAAGATTATGTTAAGAAACAATTCTTTGAAGAGTTTGGAACTAAATCAGATAAATGTTCTTTATTACACACCCTAAGGAAACTAAGGGTTATTACTTCTATTTTCCATCTAAAAACAAAGTGTTTGCTTCGAGAACTATTGTATTTTTTGAAAAGGAATTCATTTACAAAGGAACCAGTTTGGAGGAAAAATAAATCTTGAAGAAGTTCAAGGTAAAAAAAAATAAAGTTGAACCTATGGATGTAGATGAGGAACACATATAATCTCAAGCTACTATGGAATCTAAAATTCCTCATAGCACAAGTGCCTCAAAGGTTTGGTCTGACACATGTAGAACTAAAGACATATGGATTTCTTGTGATTCAGTTGATTTGTTGGTCATGAATGATAATGAGCCAAAAAACCTACAAGAGGATATTAAGGGATGTTGATTCTATCAAAAGTCTTGAGGTGAAGAGATCTGAGATGGAATATATGTGCAACGACTAAGTATGGACTTTGGTGGATACACCTAAAGGGGTAAAACCCATAGGGTGCAAATGGGACTTCAAGAGGAAGACTGAGACATATGGTAATGTACAAACCTATAAAGGATGATCGATCGCAAAAGGTTTTAGACAAGTTGAAGGTGTTAACTATGATGAAATTTTTCACCACTTTCCATGATAAAATATATCAGGATCATGCTTCCCATTATAATTTATAATGACTACGAGATTTCACAAATGGACATGAAAACCTCTTTCCTTAACTATAATCTTCTTTAGCAAGTACATGATACAACCTAAAGGTTTTATCATTCTAAATTGATTCAATAAAGTATGTAAGCTACTAAGGTAAATGCATGGAGTGAAGAAAGCAACTAGAAACTAGAAATCTTTGTTTTTATGAGATAGTGGCTTCATAAAAAAGGAAGACAAACCTTGTGTTTACAAGAAGGTTCATCGGAGCAAAATTGCATTTTGCATATTATTTGTGCATGACATATTACCAATGGGAAACGACATGCCAACTCTATAATTGGTCCAAACATGGTGGAAAAATACATTCTCCATGAAGGGCATCTGAAAATCATCCTATATTCTAAGAATAAAGATCTATAGAGATAGATCTAAAAGGCTTCTTGGCCTAAACCAGAATATATAGTTGACAAGGTATTCAAAAGATTCAACATGAAAGATTCTAAGAGATGAGACTTGCCCATGTCCCATGGAACAAAACTCTCTAAATCCCAACATCCCATCTTTTCCAAAGATAGGGAACAAATGAGTAAGATTTCATATAAATAAGTAATCTATTTTATCATGTAAGAAATGATATGTATATGCCTACATGTCATATATGCTTTATGAATGACGAGCATGCACTAGTCAGATCTTAGTGAAGGTTGTTGGATTATTGTGAAGAATATCCTAAAGTATTTAAAGATGAAAAAGGATAAAATCTTGATCTATGGAGGTGAAGAAGAGATAGTTGTAGAGGTTTACAATGATGCAAGCTTTCACACTAACCAGTACTATTACCCGTCTCAACTAGGATTTGTTTTTTTCTTGAAAGGTGAGATGTAAGATGGAAGAGTTCCAAGCAAGAGACAATGGTTGATCATACAATAAGAAGCCAAGTATTTTCTTGCATCCAATGCATAAAAGGAATAACTATGGATCTAAAGATTCAATAGTGAACTTGGGGTTGTTCCAACCATTGAGGAAACAATAGATCGTAAGTGTGACAATAATGGGGTCATTGCACAAGCTAAGGAATTGAGATCACAACATCATTCCAATCACATACTAAAGAGATATCACCTCATACAAGAGATTGTATAGAGAGGAGATATAAAAATTTGGAGAGTACCAATTGAAGGTAATATTGTTGGGCCCTTGACAAAGTCACCTTCACAGTAAAAGAATGATGTCCATGTTAGATCACTTGGAATTCGGTTCATGAGTGATTGGCTCTACTACAAGTGCGAGACTAATAGTTACATGACTGAGATCCATCATGATTATTGTATTATGAATACATTATAAAGGATTTGATTATCAATAAAAGGCAATTCCAGTTATTATGTTTGCTTTGGTATTGAGATAATGAATAAGTGTAATAATAGCCCGAGAATATTTTGACTTGATGACGTATGGTTGGGATTAAGGGCATGAACATTGTATCATATGTACACTCATGAGTTTTTGTTCTTGTTATACTCTGGTTTAGTTATTATTGTGAATATTATAGGAAAACAATAATACATACGACTAGTATGTATGATGAATGATGGTTATGTCTCTGTAGTCATGATATTGAATATCTATTCATATGCATGGGTACTTGTTAGATAACAAGTTTTACTAGACATACCTACTTTTAAGATGACATATGGAAGCCATGTCATGATAGTCGAAGTCATACCTCAATGTGACAGTGGTACAATGATCACATGTTGTTTGGTGTACTTTAACACTACCCAACGTGACTCTAAATAAGGGTTGTCATATAGGTAGTTATTTGGTGCATTATGACAATTGTGGATTATTGTGAGTGATATAGATGGAATTTATCCCTCCTTTGGAGTGATATCATGGCCACTTGATAAGTGACACTATGAAATACATGGCCATACTCTTGTGAGTCAATATATTACATTGAGCTCACACAATCTCAATATTATGCTCTAATTTCAAAAACATAGATTGAATGTTAAGAGCATGCCAACTTCATACCTTCGTTTCCATATGAATATCTTTGATATAGAATTTATATGGTCATAATAACATCGATCACTTTATATGTTCAAGTTGTTATCCAATTTATTCCTATAACTAGGGTAGTAATAAGGTGTTGCTTGATACCAATCTTTGCTTGTAATGTTATAAACATAATGTCAATGTAATAAACAACCTATAGATCATACACATAAGGATGCTTAAAGGGATTGAAGTACCCAATCATAAATATGATTAGAATGGTTTTGAATTATATACATGTTGATTTCTTCATGTTAGATTAGTTAGTTTATTATGTACATGAGCCTAATTAACTTGGCCCACTAGGATTAAATTATGCTTCCCATATAGGAGGGGAGTTTGCCCGTCATCTCTCGATAACAAATATCTCATTCAGCCACCATCTTATTTTTGTCATGATGTCATAGCAACAATCGTAGAAAAAAAAAGAAATCATCTGCCTGCGGGCGGTCGCCGTCTATTATTTGATTTGGCTGCCCTCCAAGCATTATCATGTTTTCCATAGTCATCTTTGCTCTTCTTCTTTCATAACAATCTAAATTTTTTATCCACTAGTTCTATTTATCCCGGCCATCACAGCGTGATCTAACTTCCCCAAGTGGCATTCCTTCCCCGACAAGTTGTGTTCTCGTTCTCCCAGTCTTTCATACATGCCCGCTGCCAAATACCCCCTCATCCAACCAACGTCCCCGATACATCCCTGGGGAAGGAAAATGTTTGCTCTTGGACAAGAATCATGTCGGCCTACTGCGGTGTTAAGAACTGATCCATCTTCACAACGCCAGTAACGATCAACCCCGTTCCAACCTCAAGCAGGAGAAGGCCGCCGCCGCCGCTGGGAGTGGTTTTTCTTAAATGTAAAAAGCCGGTAGAAGTGGTCTTAAAGATAACGATAGTTCTCCAGCATGTTTTCTTAAATCCGAAACGCCCTCTCATGTTTTGCTTGCTTAGTATGTTGCTCCTCCAGAAAATGGACGTCGTTTTGGCAAATGGGGAACTCCAGCCCACTGCCTACGTTCCAAATTGATGTTGCATGTGATATATTCTGTATATTGGGTTGCTTAGTTAAAGAGAGTGCAATCAGGACAGAATCTGCTATGCCGGGATCACATACATCTGCATCATGAGATATACATTGGGCCCATCACATAAGCAATGATTACCCCGTACACATTATGCATATTGGTAATCAGTTCTATAAGTGGATCTATATGTGATCTCAGACAGGAGAGATCTTCTTTTCAGGTCGCATAAAGATCCATTTGTTTTTCTATAAGAAATTGTCTAATCAGGCCATATAGCACATTAGCTCCAATTTTTTAATATATCGGTCTTATATTATAAACAAAATACTATGTGTGAATTTATAAAGCACAAAAAAGGGGCGATACATTCAAGTAGTGTCACTCCTCTTTCTACCGAGTTTCTTCCGGTAGTACTACTTTCTTCCTACAAAGTTTCATTCCAGTAGTCTTATTCCTATTTCTATTGAGTTTCCATTATGGTAGTAATTTTTCTGTCTTTTTATACCATGCAACATTCTAGTACCTTTTGTTTGTGTACCATTCATTACATCTCTATTCCTCACCACTATTTGTGACTTTCCACTCAACTACTCTCATGATTCTTTTCGTGGTTGGCATGAGGGGGAGAATAGAGGAAGATGAGTAAAGGAAGAGATGAAGGAGAGAATATAAAGAGAAGAAGACATATTATAACATCTCTGACATGGGTTATGCTTTAACGCAAGGTGTTTTGTTTAAGAAAGGTAATTATATACTTGATATTATCTTTTGAAAAATAATTAAGGCTCAAGAGGAACTTATATTTTAATTTTAGTCCTTTTTTAATTGTTGAAATAATGTTTTGCTTGTGTTGGACTAAAAGTGTAAATTACCCAAGTTGAGGGGTTAAATTGCAAATGTTACATGATAAAATGTTCCTCATCTGTTGAAGCATCATAAGAATGAAGATGATGCAGAGGTATGGCTTGGGAAAGCCTGAGTACCAAGAAAGAGCTGATAAAGCCATGTAGTGCATTAAAACCCAATTTTGGTATAATGTGTAATTTACCCAAAACCTAGGGTTCAATATGTAAATTACCACTTCAAAATAGTCCCTAATATTTCTTGGCATCATGAAGAGAAAAGAAAATGAGAGGGGCGTCTTATTTGTACCCCGTACACATTATGCATATTGGTAATCAGTTCTATAAGTGGATCTATATGTGATCTCAGACCGGAGAGATCTTCTTTTCAGGTCGCATAAAGATCCATTTGTTTTTCTATAAGAAATTGTCTAATCAGGCCATATATCACATTAGCTCCAATTTTTTAATATATCGGTCTTATATTATAAACAAAATACTATGTGTGAATTTATAAAGCACAAAAAAGGGGCGATACATTCAAGTAGTGTCACTCCTCTTTCTACCGAGTTTCTTCCGGTAGTACTACTTTCTTCCTACAAAGTTTCATTCCAGTAGTCTTATTCCTATTTCTATTGAGTTTCCATTATGGTAGTAATTTTTCTGTCTTTTTATACCATGCAACATTCTAGTACCTTTTGTTTGTGTACCATTCATTACATCTCTATTCCTCACCACTATTTGTGACTTTCCACTCAACTACTCTCATGATTCTTTTCGTGGTTGGCATGAGGGGGAGAATAGAGGAAGATGAGTAAAGGAAGAGATGAAGGAGAGAATATGAAGAGAAGAAGACATATTATAACATCTCTGACATGGGTTATGCTTTAACGCAAGGTGTTTTGTTTAAGAAAGGTAATTATATACTTGATATTATCTTTTGAAAAATAATTAAGGCTCAAGAGGAACTTATATTTTAATTTTAGTCCTTTTTTAATTGTTGAAATAATGTTTTGCTTGTGTTGGACTAAAAGTGCAAATTACCCAAGTTGAGGGGTTAAATTGCAAATGTTACATGATAAAATGTTCCTCATCTGTTGAAGCATCATAAGAATGAAGATGATGCAGAGGTATGGCTTGGGAAAGCCTGAGTACCAAGAAAGAGCTGATAAAGCCATGTAGTGCATTAAAACCCAATTTTGGTATAATGTGTAATTTACCCAAAACCTAGGGTTCAATATGCAAATTACCACTTCAAAATAGTCCCTAATATTTCTTGGCATCATGAAGAGAAAAGAAAATGAGAGGGGCGTCTTATTTGTACCTCTTTGATGGAGAGAGAATCTTGATATTAAAATAATCAAGATTTAAGCATAATTGAAACTCTAATTCAATTTAATGAAAAAATAATTATATTAATTGGATTTCCCTTCAACCAAAATTATGTTGGTTGAAATCTATAAGTGTGGACGTCCTTGTGCCTTGTAAAGGCAAAGGAAATATCTACGTGAGTGGAGAACCCACTCACATTAAGAAAAGAAAAAGAAATATCCACTAACTTTAGGATATTATTATTATAAGGGTTAAGGTGCTTAATTTTCTTTTCTTTAAATCATGGATAAATGAGAGGAATAAGAGGGAAAGAGGATAGCCTCATCCCTAAGGAAGAGAAGGGGGCAAGTGGCAAGGAAGTTGAGGAGATAATTCCTACTTTCTCTTTCTTAAATGAATTTTCAATAAAATTCATATATATGCTCCTTTATCCATGAGGTGAAGGGGTAATTTCGGATCCACTTTCACTTCTTGCTTGAAAAAACGACCAAGTGAGCTAGGAGAAATAGGAGGACGACCCCCAACCTATTGGTAACCTTCTTGACCTTCTTTCACCTTGAATTCATGGTGGAAATCACAAAACAATGCATGATTTCTTCTCTATTTCACTCCATCTTCAATCCTAGCCAATCTTTTCACTCCAAAGCTTGAGGACGAGCCTTGGGAGAGTTGCAAAAGCTTCTTACACCATTTTTAATGTGAAGCTCCAAGATTTGAAGCTCAATTGGAGGCGGGTTATATAACTTGAACCCCTATTCATTGTTATTGAATTCAATTTCTTAATCATTTATGTTCAATTGCTCTTCTTGCAATTCCTTTGATTAGTTGATGCAACTTCCATTATAATGGCAGTAGTTTTCAATGAACTAAAGCTTGATGATGATGACATCATCTTAAGCACACATCTTAATAATATCTAGTTGCAAACGATTTCAACACTATAGCCCATTCGGTTTCACCAAACCATTTGGAGTTTTGAATCCCAAACTGTTTAGAAGGGTTGACCGTTTGAGGTCAGAACCTTAGTTTATGTTGGATGATGATCCAATGGATTCAATTGATTAATTCAATCTGTGGACAATCCTCCAATTAGAAACCTTAATTGATTTGTTGAAAGAAAACTCAACTGATCTATTCGATTTCAAGACTAATTGGACCAAACGGTCTTGAGACCATTTGAGTCCAAACGGTCTTGAAACCATTTGGAGGATAAATGGTTGAACCTTGATTGATGGATAGATATCTAATGGTGTTGGTTGATGAATCCTTCAATATCCTAATTGATGGTCAATTCAATGGTGTAAGTCATATCCAATTTGATTGATGAATGTCCCAAGTGACCCATTCAGTTTTGAGGCTGGTTTGGCCCAAACAGTCTTGAGACCGTTTGATTCCAAACGGTCTTGAAACCATTTAGGGTCAAACGGTCTCAGGACCATTTGGAATCTAAACGGTTTCAAAACCGTTTGTAGTGAAAAAGGTCAAAACCGATTGGATGATTCAAGGTGATCAAATTGATTGGAACTTAAAGTAATGGTTGATCCATTGATCCAATGGTTGATCATGATGACTATCAGTGATAGGAACAAAGGTTGAAACCCTAAAAGTACCTAGATGATCAGTAACCTTAGAATGGTTAACCTCAAAAGTTTATAGAAGTAGTAACTCAATACACTATGTCAACCATAAGTGTATGTACTTGAAATGATGGGTTGACCTAATTAAATCAAGTTTTGTGTAATTAACATCCTAGGGAGGATGAGAGAGAAGTATTCATACATGATAATTAATCATGTGGTGATTAGGGTATGATCCTTAGTGAAGAGATCATGAAAACCCTAATCGATAAGGTTAATGAACCCTAAACCTAATTTAGGGCAATTTTGATTGAAACCCTAAATCTAGGGTAATATTGTTACTTTAATTAAGGATGATGATATGAAAACCTTAATTGTGGGAAATTGAATATGAAACCCTATTTTAATTAATAGTAAACCCTAATTATGGGTTATTGAATGTAAACCCTAATCTAGGGTGATGTGATGAGAAACCCTGATGTAATAATGAGATGTGAAGCTCTAATTTAGAGTGATGTAAGTAAGGCTATATGAAAACCCTAATCCTAGGGTGAAGTGCATGAATTCCTAATTGACATGAAATGGGATACCCTAACCCTGGTAAGGGAAGAATTGTGTTACCCTTGAGTAGCATGATACTGAAATATGATTGATATATCTGTTATCATGTGTGCTAACCATGCAGGTTTCATGTGATGATGAACATAGCTAGGTATGAGCTATGATGTTTTATTCATTGAATTTGTTTATTGGGCCTTGTGTGCCATAGTATGCCTTGTTGCGTAGTAAAAGGTAACAAGAGAGTTAATGAGCCTCAAGTGCCATAAGAGATGCTTGTGTAATAAGTGCCATGTTTACCTTGGTCAGATGACCTGAAGGTGATAGTTACCTGAAAGAGTGGTAACAGTGCTTAGTGATGAGCTAAGGGTTTGAAGCCCAGATCTTTATGATTATGATAATGAGATTGTGGAGGGATGAGTATTCCCAGTATTGAAATGAGGGACTGAGACCCCAATGTCTTATAAAGACTGTAAAGTAACTGATAAAAATAGTACATGTTTCTTTGTAGCTTTTTTCCTAATAAGTTATGGTTGAAAACTTGACTAATGCTAAAAGAATATGATAATATACTTAATTAATCAAGTGCAATCTTTTCATGTAGAGCCCTGACCATATATCCATCATCGTCAGAAAGTGGTGATGGTGAAACAGGTTTTCCTTCGGGAATTCCTAAGGAACACATATTTTTTAATATGTGGGGGTAATGGGTGCTAATACCTTACGCCCTGATGGAGGGATTGATATGAGATAAGCAACAAATCTTCCAATCCTTCATTGATTGTGTCGGGATGGATGTATCATGAATCTCCCGATGATGATGTATGTCGGGTCGATATGAGATAAACATTAAATCTCTCGATTGCCAATGAGAGTGCAGTTGCCGTTGTAACTCTGTAGCGAAGTTGCCAGTATTCCCTGGAACGCTATGTTGAGCAGTTGACATAGTCCTGCTTGTAGTCTTACACTGACCGAGATGTGAGAGGTCATAGAATCTGGTTCTTCCTTTGACCTTATATGGTATCGATTTCGACTTCACAGTAGTCGGTTGGAGGATGAGCGGTATACCTCATCTCCTCGGGGCATAAATATGTTTGTAAAGCATAAACAGCCATGTAGCATATTTGCTAAGGTCAAAATGCAAGAATCATTGGTTGATGTACATTGCTTAGTATGTCCTAGATGAATAAATTGATATACATGTTTCTTCAATACCTTGTTGAATAGTGACATGCTGCTTTATTAAGTCATAGTTGAATTGCTCTGAATAAGCATATTGATCTAATCAGTTTAGATATTGATTCATCTGCTGCTGGATATATATAGGATTCTTATGCTCAGTTTATTTTTATTAAATTGCAATAATAATGTTTTTGGCGGAGAGTTATATCTATCGCTGGGGAAATTTATAAATTGTCTCACCCCCGTGGGATCCAACATTTTTTTAGGTGGACGCGGATGAGGTAGAGGCAGAAATTCCATACCTAGGGAAGAGCAGCAGCAACAACAGGAACCGCAGTAATTCTACAGGGGGAAATACTGGTAGTTAAAGTTTTAAAATAGATAGTCTTATATGTCGTCTTTGTACTCTCAGGTCCTAGGAGTTAGTGCTTTTAATAAAGCGAACGGAGATTCTGGCTTTAAGCCTTGAGGTTTTTATATTGCTTGTGCACAGCTAAGACAGAGCAGTTGATGCTTGTATTCCTCAAGAAGAGATGACACATGATATGTATATATATAAACCAGGATGTAAATGTCATGCTCTGGTTCTTGTTTAAAGAGTTTTCCTGAGAATGGATGTCTTTGTGAATGGTTTTAATTTTTAGTGATTTCTAGTAATCCACTGCTAACGATAGCTTCCATTTAGTTAATTACATTTTATTCGAATGACACGTCACAAGTTAGTGGTATCAGAGCTCTAGGTTCACTGAGTCTACAGAGATATAGGATTGAGGTTGTTGAGTCTATTCTAGTGTTTTCCAGTTTATCTGATAAGTGTCCTCTGCTCATATAGGATAAGAAGAACTTAAAGATGTCTGGATCACATGATGAACACGTTGTTGAGAGCAGTGTCACTGCACCAGGAGGAGGTGCAAGGGACCAGGATAGGGGGGGACCAGTGCCTGAACAACCCCAGTTCAATCAAGCAGATATGGGAAACCCAGCCTTCCAAGCCATGTTTGGACATTTTATGGCAGCCATGACTCATATGAATGATAGGATGCCACTACCTGCACCAAGGGCACCGGCCCCCAATCAAAGACAGGGAGCTGGCAAGACCTTTGAACGAATTCGGAGGGTAGGAGCCACAGAGTATGCTGGCACAGCTGACCCAGCAGACGTTGATTTATGGCTGACTGAGCTGGAGAAAACCTTCAAAATCTTTATGATTTATGAAGATGAGAAGGTGAGACATGCGGTGTATCTGTTGAAGGGGAGTGTTGGTCATTGGTGGACCATTGAGGAAGACAAAAGACCTGGTGTTGATATCGGATGGGATGAATTCTAACGAGAATCCATCGCTAGATACTTCCCCAAGACGTATCTAGATGAGAAAATCTCTTAGTTTGAGAGGTTAAGGCAGGGACAAATGAACATTAATGAATATGAAGCTAGGTTCATAGAGCTTTTGTGGTTCTATCCGCATATGGCATCCACTGATGAGGAGAGAATTCGGCATTTTGAAAAAGGATTGAATGATGGTTTAACGACTCCTATGTCTGCATTAGAGAATATGGAGAGGTTCTCCACCTTTGTGGAGTCCGTGACACGGATAGATAAGTCTGTGATTGAGAAGCGTCAGACCAAGAGTAAAAAGGTATATACTCAATTCCAAGGACATAGTTCTAGAAGCTTTAAGAAACTGAGGTTTTTCTGTACCTACACCACCACCAAGGTTTAATACCCAGACACAGTGGACGTCAAGCAAGGGTAGAGGTCGTAACTTACCCCCGAAGGGAGCTTACAGCTCAGCATCAATGTTAGTAACAGGACCACTCAGGCCACAGTGGGGAAATATAACTTGTTACAAATGTGGGAATGAGGGACATGTTGTGAAGGATTGTCCTGAGAAAGCCAGGAATATGACCCAATTACCAAGGCAGAGCTAGCAAGGCTCTCATAGGCAGTAGTTTGGCAGTGGTGCTAGAGGACGTGGACAAGCATCTCAAGCTGGATCGTCGGCACCCACCAACCAAGCACAGGGTCAACAACAAGCAACGGCTAGATTCTATGCTATGAATCAGCCTGAAGCAGTAGTCAACCCTCGGGTTGTGACAGGTCAGATGGAACTATTTTATTTTGATATGACTTCATCCTGCTTCATATCTGTGTTAATTGATCTGGGTGCTACGCACTCGTTTATTGCTCAAGAAGTGATTCGTGACTGCAATGTGACTGCCAGTCATAGAGCAGATAGTTTGTTATTAGAAACCCCTTTGTTGGGATCTGCAGTGTTGTGGGAGGTGTGTTCTCCCTACAATCTTTCCTTTTATGATCATCACATTCAGGTGGATCTTATACCACTTGAAATGCATGGGTTTGATATAATCCTTGGGATGGACACCCTAGAGAAATATAAAGTTGTCTTGGATTGTGGTTCCAAGAAGGCTATGTTCACAAATGATAGTGAAACATAGATCTTTCAGGGAGATAGAAAGATTCTTCCAACCTGTCTTGTATCAGCTTTGGTAGCTAAGAAGTCGATGAGACATCGATGCTTTGCATTCTTGGCACATGTGGTAGATACCACCATGGGGATCCCTCATCCTTCTGAAGTTCTGATAGTCAAGGAATTTGAAGATGTATTTCTTGAAGAACTTTCAGGTGTTCCTCCGTCCCGAGAGATTGATTTTGAGATTAATCTAATCCCAAGTATGCAACCAATAGCACTAGCGTCGTATAGAATGGCACCTGTTGAGATGGCAGAGCTCAAGAAACAACTGCAGGAGTTGCTTGAGAAGGGTTTCATCCGACCGAGTAATTCACCATGGGGTGCTCCAGTTCTTTTTGTTAAAAAGAAAGATGGGTCTATGCGTTTATGCATCGACTATAGGTAGTTGAATAAAGTAACAATAAAGAACAAGTATCCTCTGCCTAGGATTGATGACTTGTTTGATTAGTTGTGTGGTGCCACTATCTTTTCTAAGATAGATCTGAGGTCGGGATACCATCAGTTATGTATCAAGGAGAGTGACATACCTAAGTCTGCCTTTAGGACAAGGTATGGTCACTATGAGTTCATAGTTATGTCTTTTGGGCTAACTAATGCACCAGATGCATTCATGGAACTCATGAATATAATCTTTCGACCTTTTCTTGATCAGTTTTTAGTCGTCTTTATAGATGACATTTTGATATATAATAGAGATGCTCAACAGCATGAGCAGCACCTCCGTCAGGCTTTGACTTTGCTAAGAGAGCATAAGTTGTATGCTAAGTTTAGCAAATGTGAGTTCTGGTTACCAAAAGTTTCTTTTCTAGGACACATAATATCTACCTCAGGTATTCGTGTTGATCCTAAGAAGGTAGAATTTGTCCTGCAATGGAAACAGCCAAAGACACCGACAGAGATACGCAGTTTCCTAGGATTGGAAGGCTATTACAGGAGGTTCATTAAGAACTTCAGTTCTATAGCTTTACCCCTAACTACGTTGACCAGGAAGGAAGTTCCTTTTGTCTGGAATGACAAGTGTCAACAATCTTTCCAGTTGTTGAGGGAAAGGTTAACAAGTGCACCTATGTTAGTGTTACCTGAGCAGAGAAAGGGGTACATAGTTTTCTGTGATGCATCTAAGAACGGTCTAGGATGTGTGTTGATGCAGGATAAGCAAGTGATTTCTTTTGCTTCTCAACAACTTAAGAAACATGAGGAAAATTATCCGACATGTGATCTAGAGCTAGCTGTTGTGGTCCATGCTTTGAAGATCTAGAGACATTATCTCTATGGAGAAACATTCCAGATTTTCACAGACCATAAGAATCTAAAGTATATCTTCTCACAGCATGAGCTGAATATGAGACAACGCCACTGGATGGAGTTAATCAAGGACTATGATTGTACAATTGATTATCATCTAGGGAAGGCTAATGTAGTTTTTGATGCACTAAGTAGGAAATCAGTAACACCAGCCTTAGATAAAGCACAATTAAACTCCTTAGTGTGCTTTAAAAGAGATATGCTTATTTCCTTGAGGCAAGACAATGTACAACTTAAAGTGTCATTGTTAGTCGGGTTGTTAGCTGAGATGCAAGTGAAACCTGCTCTGAGACAGCATATTAAAGAAGCACAACAAGCTGATACTGTGATTCAACATATTAGGTCAGAGTATGGTAGTGAGAAATGAGATGGTTTCCATGATTCAGATGATCAGGTAGTCTGTTACCATGGTAGGATGGTAGTACCTGATGTTGATAACTTAAGAAAGTTAGTTCTAGAAGAGGCTCACTCTTCAATGTATGCTATGCATCTAGGGAGCACCAAGATGTATCATAACTTAAAAGATATGTATTGGTGGCCTGGATTGAAGAAAGATGTAGATGAGTTTGTTATGCAGTGTCCGGTGTGTCAATAGGTTAAAGTTGAACATCAAAAGCCTGCAGGAACAATGCAATCTCTGCCTATACCACAGTAGAAATGGGATCATGTAACCATGGACTTTGTGGTTGGTTTGCCTAGAACAGTCAAAAGTCATGATTCCATTTGGGTGATAGTTGATAGGTTGACAAAGATAGCACATTTCTTACCTGTCAAAACAACCTACACTGCTGAGAAGCTTGCACAGATATACATAGATGAGATAGTGCGTTTGCACGGGGTTCCAGCTACAATTGTTTCTGATAGAGGTCCCCAGTTTACGAGTCATTTTTGGGAACGACTGCATAAAGCTTTGGGTACGCAATTAAGGTTTAGTACAGCCTTTCATTCTCAGACAGATGGACAGTCTGAGAGGACTATACAAACTTTATAGGACTTGCTTAGGGTATGTGTCTTTCAATTTATAGGAAGTTGGGATCTACACCTGAGCTTGATAGAATTTGCTTACAATAATAGCAATCAGCACAGTATTGATATGGCACCATATGAAGCATTATATGGTAGACGTTGTATATCTCCCTAATGTTGGTATGAAACGGGAGAGTACCAACTTTTGGGTCCTAAGTTAGTACAGCAGACAACTGAGAAGATTAAAATAATACAACAACAGTTGAAAGTTGCCCAGGATAGGCAGAAATCTTACGCTGATAAATGTCGTAGACCCTTAGAATTCCAAGTTGGAGATAGAGTATACCTAAAGGTCTCACCTTGGAAAGGTATCCTTAGATTTGGGAAGAAGGGCAAGTTAGCTCCTAGATTTATGGGGCCTTATCCAATCATTGAAAGGATGGGAAAGGTAGCCTATAAGCTGGAGTTGCCACCTGAGCTGCATAGATTGCACCCAGTGTTCCATATCTCCATGCTAAGGAAATGTCATCCTGACATAGAATTAGTTCTGCAACCTGTAGAGGTAGAACTAAATGATGATATATCATATGTTGAAGGACCTGTGTTGATTCTTGATAGAAGAATCAAGAAGCTGAAAAAGAAAGACATATGTCTTGTAAAAGTTCTCTGGCATCACCGTGGCATTGAAGAAGCTACGTGAGATCTATAAGAAGAGATGAGGAGGAAGTACCTTTCTCTTTTCTCTTAACGATTTCGGGGACGAAATCCTTATAAGGGGTGGATAACTTGTAACATCCCTAACCTGGGTTATGCTTTAACCCTAGGTGTTTTGTTTAAGAAAGGTAATTATATGCTTGATATTATCTTTTGAAAAGTAATTAAGGCTCAAGAGGAACTTATATTTCAATTTTAGTCCTTTTTGAAAAATGTTGAAATAATGTTTTGCTTGTATTGGACTAAAAGTGCAAATTTCCCAAGTTGAGGGGTTAAATTGCAAATGTTACATGATAAAATGTTCCTCATGTGTTGAAGCATCATAAGAATGAATATGATGCAGAGGTATGGCTTGAGAAAGCCTGAGTACCAAGAAAGAGCTGATAAAGCTATGTTTTGCATTAAAACCCAGTTTTGGTATAATGTGCAATTTACCCAAAACCTAGGGTTCAATATGCAAATTACCACTTCAAAATAGTCCCTAATGTTTCTTGGCATCATGAAGAGTAAATAAAATGAGAGGGGCATCTTATTTGTACCTCTTTGATGGAGAGAGAATCTTAATATTAAAATAATCAAGATTTAAGCATAATTGAAACTCTAATTCAATTTAATGCAAAAATAATTATATTAATTGGTGAATTAATCAAGTGAAAAATGGAAAGTTTTCCTATGAGATGAGCGCTATGGCGACTGTGGCGGCGACATCGGAGACGGCGGTGGAGGCGACTTTGGAAGCGAGCTCAGAGCCTCCAGTGGAGCCCAAACCTCCAGATCCATAAGAGAAGGAGCCTCCGGGTGCGTGCAACTCCATTCCCATTGCAGGCAATTTTAAGTGGCACAGGGGTCGACCCAGTGGTCGAACTTGTTTAAGAAGGAGAGTGTGGGGCCTGTGAAGCTGAGTAAAACGGAAGTGAAAATGATAGATGGCAAGCTCCAGTACCCGAAATCTATTGCTGAGAGGAATGTCGAGAGGTGGAGAAGGACGTCGACTGGTTATGTGGTTGGTCTGAAGCCGCACTAGCCAGAGCTAGCTCGTCACCTTGCGACGATATGGAAAGCCAAAGGCACAATCGAAATCAGATCCAGGGGCAGAGGATTCTTCATCGTGATGTTTAATAACGATGAGGATTTGCTGAATGCAGTAGATGGGGTCCCTGGTTCGTAGCTGGGAAACCTCTAATTAGCAAAAGATGGGAAAGAGGAGAACCATTGGAGAAACTGAAGCTTACTGAGATTCCGATCTGGGTAAAGATACACAACCTACCGTTGGAGCTGTGGGACACTAAAATGTTCAATTACATTGGCTCATACATGGGACGGCCTCTCAAGCCTGACAGGGTCACTGCTGAATTCCGTCATCTAGAGTTTGCTAGGCTGCAAGTTCTTATCCCCATGGACTTCTCGTTTCCTAAAGAGCTTGAGATTGTTGGGGAAGATGGTCAGTGTGACACAATCGCCTTCGAGTATGAATGGGATCCTGCAAGATGTTTGTCATGCGGCCTGTTTGGGCACGAATCTGCTTTGTGTGGAGTAAAAAAAGCAGAGGAACTTGAACATAGAAAGAAATCAAGGAAGGTCTGGAAACCCAAACCCGTTCATCTAGAAGAAGAAGCTGATATATTCATAGATGCTAATGAGGGGGTTATCGAGGTGACTGAAGTTGAAGCTTCTCTGTCTGCTGCTAGTTCTGCCGATATTACAGAGAAGGTGGTCACCCCCTTTGTTCCTCTATCTGCTGTTAGTTCTGCTGATACCGCGAAGAATGTGGTTACCCCGCTTACTTCACCAGTTGCCTCCCCTGTTGCGGATTGGGAGATAAAGAAGAAGAAAGGGAACAAGTCCCCTCCGATAATATCTCCAAAGCATACTACATGGAACATTCCTGTCATTATAAATAAGTATTCACCTCTATCAAGATTGGCAGACAATACAAGCATAGATGAGGGAGAAATTGAATTTCAGGAAGCTGAAACTGGGGACCCACCCACAGTTCCTAATGGTTAAACCTCTTACTATTGTTTCTTGGAATGTGAGGGGAGGTGGCTGCAAGGTCTCTCACATTCGGAAGGAGGTTGAAAGGATCAAACCGGATATCTTTATTCTGTTGGAATCCAGAGTTAACAAAGAAGAGATTCTCAGTTTTATTAAAAGCATTTGGTCAGATGCTTTCTTCATTGACAATTCTGATTATTACTTATATACAAGGATCATTGTTATTTGGTGGGATAGAGATATTAACATCACTAAGGTGGGAGCTAATGATCAAGTCATCCACTGCTCTATTGTGAAGGATAGTATTCATATGTCCCTGTCTGCTGTTTATGGGGCTAACGCTGATGCTGATAGGCCTCGTTTGTGGGATTCCTTAGTGAATTATTCCATCTCTAATCCTTATAACTGGTGTGTTATGGGGGACTTTAACTCGGTTAGATTTGCTGGGGAAAAGCTGGGCAAACATCCTCCCACTAAAAGAAGTATGAGGGAGTTCAATGCTGCTATGGAGAAGACTAGCCTTATGGAAATGAGTGCTAAGGGTCCCTTCTTTACCTGGGACAGCCATAGCAGATCCAGAAGAAGCACCTTTTCTAGAATTGATCGTATCCTTTGCGATCTTAATTTCCTATCTTCTTTTCCTTATTGCTGGGCTGAGGTGGTTTTCTCTATTTTCAGTGATCATAAACTCCTGGTCTTGAGATTGGACATTGAAAAGAAATCTCCTACTCCCTTTCATTTTATAAATTCTTGGATTTCTCAAGATGGGTTTAAAGATGTTGTTAAAAATGCTTGGCTTAATTCTGAGATTACGGGTACTCCCATGTTTAGATTATACAGGAAGCTTGATCTTGTTGCTAAAGCTCTTAAGCAATGGAATAGGAGTTCTGTGGGTAATCTTGTTTCGAAGGCTAAGGATTTACAAGACACTGTCTGCTCCCTGCAAAAGGCTTTAGAGACTGACCCCAATAATCAGGCTCTTCAAGCTTCAGTGTTTGAGTGGAGGAATAAGGCTTATAAAGCTGCTCAAGATGAAGAGAGTTTGATCAGACAAAAAAGCAGGATTCAATGGTTGAAGTTGGGTGACAAGAATACCTCTTTCTTTTATGCGTCTCTCAAATCCAAGAGATTTTCGAACTCTATTAATGTGCTTCTTGATGATAATGATACTCCTATGTATGATGTTGAGATGATACAGTGTAAAGTGAAGGATTACTATGAAAACCTTTTTAATGGTGCTCCTAATCATCTTGTCAATTGGAAGGATGACTGGATTGTTCCTAGGATTTCTAATGCTCAGTTTGATTCTCTCTGTAGTATTGTTACATCTACTGAAATTGAAGATGTTGTGAAAGCCATGAAGGATGATAAAAGCCCTGGTCCAGACGGCTTTAATGTTGTCTTCTTTAAAACATGTTGGGATATTATTAGCTATGATGTCATTGCTGCTGTTAAAGGCTTTTTTAGTTCGGGAAAGCTGTTGAGGGAGTGTAATAGCACTCTTATCACCTTGATTCCTAAGGTGCAGTGTGCCAATAGCTTGAAAAACTTCAGACCTATTTCTCTCTGTAATCTTGTGTATAAGATCATCACTAAGGTGATGGCCAACAGGGTCAAGCTCATTCTCCCAGATTTGATTGATCAAAATCAAGCTGCTTTCATTCATGGCAGATTCATAGGTGATGCTATTGTTCTTGCCAATGATATTTTGAGTACTTTTTTTGGTCCCCAGAAGAATCTGTGTGTCAAGGCGGACTTAGCTAAAGCTTTTGATACAGTTAGAAGAGATTATATTCTTTTCATGCTTGATAGGATGGGTTTTCCTCCTTGCTGGTTAAATTGGATTAATGAAACTTTCTCCTCTGCTTCCTATAGGGTGCTGGTCAATGGCAACCCCTCTGGTCAGTTTGAAGCCTCTAATGGCGTGAGGCAGGGGGATCCATTGTCTCCTTTTCTTTTTGTGGTAGCCATGTAAGGTTTTTCGAGTATCATCAAAGCTGCTGTTCATAAGGGTGAGTTGGACCCGATTAAGGTGTCGGATAGGCTGGGTATTTCTCATATTATCTTCGCTGATGACCTTCTCATCTTTTCTAGAGATGATGAGAGGAATGCTATTGGTCTTAAACATGTCCTTAAAGACTTTAGCAATGTCTCTGGTCTTCAGATTAACACCTCTAAAAGCCAGCTCTTTGTCTCTAAGAATGTTTTTAATAATAAGATCGTGGATATTCTGGATATTGAGGTTCAATCCCTGCCGGTCAGGTATCTGGGTCTTCCTCTATTCACTGGAAGGCTCTCTAGAAATCTCTATCTGCCTATCATTGATAGAGTGAAGAAAAAGCTGGACTCTTGGAAAGGTCGTTTTCTTTCTCAAGCTGGTAGACTCGAGCTTGTTATTTCTACTTTATCCTCTTATAGTATTTTTTGGTCTGCGGCTTTCCCCCTTCCAAAATCTGTTACTAAAGAAATAGAGCAGCTGCTGCGAAATTTTCTTTGGAATGATACTGAAGAAAAGAAGCATCTCCATACGATTTCCTGGAAATCTATTTGCAGGCCTAAAGATGAAGGTGGAATTGGAATCTGTTCCTTAGATGACTGGTCTAATGCTGGTGTTATAAAGAATCTTTGGAATCTAGCTACTAACAAGGAAGCTCTTTGGGTGAAATGGATTCATGAAAGATATGTTAAAGATGAATCTTTTTGGTCTACCAAAGCTAGATACAACTCTTCTTGGCTGTGGAAGAGGCTTCTTAGTCGAAGGAATGATTTGATGGAGGAGGTGGATTTCATTGTTGGTAATGGGAATCAATTCCTTATGTGGAGGGATCCCTGGCTCAATAACAAAAAACGGCTGATTGATGAAGTTGATGCCCAGTACATGCTTAGAATGGGTAGAGGTATTAATTGCAGAGTTAATTGCTGTATTTCTGATGGTGACTGGACTAAGCTTGGCTTTAGAGGTGCGGAAGTGGTGATGGATTTTATAAAGACTCAAAGGAAACCTGTTGTTAATATGGAAGATCTCATTCTCTTCAGGGGCAAGAACTTCCTTAAGCTTAAGGATGGATGGGAGGTTGTTAGGAGGAAGTATCCTAAGGTTGCTTGGTCTAAATGGATATGGTCTTCGAAGGTTACTAGAAGATTTTCTATTTTCTTGTGGAAAATGTTTCTTGGGAGGTTAGCCACCATGGATTATCTTCAGAAGTTGGGGTATAACCTGGCCTCTAGGTGCCCCCTTTGTGAAGACAATATGGAAGATTCGAGTCATTTGCTCTTCCATTGCTCTTTTTCTGTTGAGCTTTGGCTGCGTTTCCAGGAGAAGTTTGGAGAATCTCCTCTCTTGATGGAAGATCTCGTGAAGATGAAGGAGGAGAAGAAAATTTTGGCCATTCTTATTCTAGATGGCATCTGGAAGGAACGCAACAGAAGAATTTTCCTTGATTACAAGAGTACCGCTGCTCTTGTTTGGACTCGCTGCTCTTCTACTCTCACTGACTTGTATAGATAGCTGAGAGAGCTTTCTTTCTTCCTCCTTTTTCTCTTATCTCCCTTGTACAGTTCTTTTTGTTCCTGCTTAGATAGTTGACTGTTCTCTATCACTCTGATAGAGCAGTTCCTGTACATATTGGTTTTGATCATCAGTAAAGAGGCACGACACCCTATTCCCCACCAAAAAAAATTATATTAATTGGATTGCCCTTCAACCAAAATTATTTTGGTTGAAATTTATAAGTGTGGACGTCCTTGTGCCTTGTAAAGGCAAAGGAAATATCTACGTGAGTGGAGAACCCACTCACATTAAGAAAAGAAAAAGAAATATCCACTAACTTTAGGATATTATTATTATAAGGGTTAAGGTGCTTAATTTTCTTTTCTTTAAATCATGGATAAATGAGAGGAATAATAGGAAAATAGGATATCCTCGTCCCTAAGGAAGAGAAGGGGGAAAGTGGCAAGGAAGTTGAGGAGATAATTCCTACTTTCTCTCTCTTAAATGAATTTTCAATAAAATTCATATATATGCTCCTTTATCCATGAGGTGAAGGGGTAATTTCGAATACACTTTCACTTCTTGCTTGAAAAATGACCAAGGGAGCTAGGAGCAATAGGAGGACGACCCCCAACCTGTTGGTAAGCTTCTTTACCTTCTTTCACCTTGAATTCATGGTGGAAATCACAAAACAATGCATGATTTCTTCTCTATTTCACTCCATATTCAATCATAGCCAATCTTTTCACTCCAAAGCTTGAGGACGAGCCTTGTGAGAGTTGCAAAAGCTTCTTACACCATTTTTGACATGAATCTCCAAGCTTTGAAGCTCAATTGGAGGCGGGTTATATAACTTAAACCCCTATTCATTATTATTGAATTCAATTTCTCAATCAATTATGTTCAATTGCTCTTCTTGCAATTCCTTTGATTAGTTGATGCAACTACCATGATAATGGCAGTAGTTTTTGATGGACTAAAGCTTGATGATGATGAAATAATCTTCACAACTTAATAATATCTAGTTGCAAACGGTTTCAACACTATAGCCCATTCGGTTTCACCAAACTGTTTGGTGACCAAACAGTTTACAAACCATTTGGAGTTTTGAATCCCAAACTATTTAGAAGGGTTGACCGTTTGGATGGATTGACCGTTTGAGGTTAGAACCTTAGTTCATGTTGGATGATGATCCAATGGATTCAATTGATTAATTCAATATGTGGACATTCCTCCAATTAGAAACCCTAATCGATTTGTTGAAAGAAAACTCAACTGATTTATTTGATTTCAAGACTAATTGGACCAAACGGTCTTGAGACCGTTTGAGTCCAAATGGTCTTGAAACCGTTTGGGATCAAATGGTCTTAGGACCGTTTGGAGGATAAATGGTTGAACCTTGATTGATGGATAGAGATCTAATGGTGTTGGTTGATGAATCCTTCAATAGCATAATTGATGGTCAATTCAATGGTGTAAGTCATATCCAATTTGATTGATGAATGTCCCAAGTGACCCATTCGGTTTTGAGGCCGGTTTGGCCCAAACGGTCCTGAAACCATTTAGTGTCAAACGGTATCAGGACCGTTTGGAATACAAACAATTTTAAAACTGTTTGGAGTGAAAAAGGTCAAAACTGATTGGATGATTCAAGGTGATCAAATTGATTGGAACTTAAAGTAATGGTTGATCCATTGATCCAATGGTTGATCATGATGACTATCAGTGATAGGAACAAAGGTTGAAACCCTAAAAGTACCTAGATGATCAGTAACCTTAGAATGGTTAACCTCAAAAGTTTATAGAAGCAGTAACTCAATACACTATGTCAACCATAAGTGTATGTACTTTAAATGATGGGTTGACCTAATTAAATCAAGTTTTGTGTAATTAACATCCTAGAGAGGATGAGAGAGAAGTATTCATACATGAGAATTAATCATGTGGTGATTAGTGTATGATCCTTAGTGAAGATATCATTAAAACCCTAATTGAGAAGGTTAATGAACCCTAAACCTAATTTAGGGCAATTTTGATTGAAACCCTAAATATAGGGTAATATTGTTACTTTAATCAAGGATGATGATATGAAAACCTTAATTATGGGAAATTGAATATGAACCCTGTTTTGATGAATAGTAAACCCTAATTATGGGTTATTGAATGTAAACCCTAATCTAGGGTGATGTGATGAGAAACCCTGATGTAATAATGAGATGTGAAGCTCTAATTCAGAGTGATGTAAGTAAGGCTATATGAAAACCCTAATCCTAGGGTGAAGTGTATGAATTCCTAATTGACATGAAATGGGATACCCTAACCCTGGTAAGGGAAGAATGGTGTTACCCTTGAGTAGCATGATACACAAATATGATTGATATATCTGTTATCATGTGTGCTAACCATGCAGGTTTCATGTGATGATGAACATAGCTAGGTATGAGCTATGATGTTTTATTCATTGAATTTGTTTATTGGGCCTTGTGTGCCATAGTATGCCTTGTTGCGTAGTAAAAGGTAACAAGAGAGTTAATGAGCCTCAAGTGCCATAAGAGATGCTTGTGTAATAAGTGCCATGTTTACCTTGGTCAGATGACCTGAAGGTGATAGTTACCTGAAAGAGTGGTAACAGTGCTCAGTGATGAGCTAAGGGTTTGAAGCCCAGATCTTTATGATTATGATAATGAGATTGTGGAGGGATGAGTATTCCCAGTATTGAAATGAGGGACTGAGACCCCAATGTCTTATAAAGACTGTAAAGTAACTGATAAAAATAGTACATGTTTCTTTGTAGCTTTTTTCCTAATAAGTTATGGTTGAAAACTTGACTAATGCTAAAAGAATATGATAATATACTTAATTAATCAAGTGCAATCTTTTCATGTAGAGCCCTGACCATATATCCATCATCGTCAGAAAGTGGTGATGGTGAAACAGGTTTTCCTTCGGGAATTCCTAAGGAACACATATTTTTTAATATGTGGGGGTAATGGGCACTAATACCTTATGCCCTGATGAAGGGATTGATATGAGATAAGCAACAAATCTCCCAATCCTTCATTGATTGTGTCGGGATGGATGTATGATGAATCTCTCGATGATGATGTATGTCGGGTCGATATGAGATAAACATTAAATCTCTCGATTGTCGATGAGAGTGCAGTTGCTGTTGTGACTCTGTAGCGAAGTTGCCAGTATACCCTGGAATGCTATGTTGAGCAGTGGACATGGTCCTATTTGTAGTCTCACACTGACCGAGATGTGAGAGGTCATGGAATCCGGTTCTTCCTTTGACCTTGTATGGTACCGATTTCGAATTCACAGTGGTCGGTTGGAGGATGAGCGGTATACCTCATCTCCTCGGGGCATAAATCTGTTTGTAAAGCGTAAACAGCCATGTAGCATATTTGCTAAGGTCAAATTGCAAGAATCACTGGTTGATGTACATTGCTTAGTATATCCTAGATGAATAAAGTGATATACATGTTTCTTCAATGCCTTGTTGAATAGTGACACTCTGCTTTATTAAGTCATAGCTGAATTTCTCTGAATAAGCATATTGCTCTAATCAGTTTAGATATTGATTCATCTAATGTTGGATATATATAGGATTCTTCTGCTCAGTTTATTTTTATTAAACTGCAATAATAATGTTTTCAGTGGAGAGTTATATCTCTCGCTGGGGAAATTTATAAATGGTCGCACCCCCCTGGGATCCAACATTTTTTAGGTGGACGCGAATGAGGTAGAGGCAGAAATTCCATAGCTAGGGAAGAGAAGCAGCAACAGTAATAGGAACTGCAGTAATTCTACAGGTGGAAATACTGGTGGTTAAAGTTTTGTAATAGATAGTCTTATATGTCGTCTCTATACTCTCAGGTCCTAGGAGTTAGTGCTTTTAATAAAGCGATCAGAGATTTTGGCTTTAAGCCTCGAGGTTTTTATATTGCTTATGCGCAGCTAAGACAGAGCAGTTGATGCTTGTATTCCTCAAGAAGAGATGACACATGATATGTATATATATAAACTAGGATTTAAATGTCATGCTCTGGTTCTTGTTTAAAGAGTTTTCCTAAGAATGGATCTCTTTGTGAATGGTTTTAATTTTTAGTGATTGTTAGTAATCTGCTGCTAATGATAGTTTCCGTTTAGTTAATTATGTTTTATTCAAACGACACATCACACATACCATCCAGACATACTGCACACTTTTTGTATCTCCACTTGTGTTGTTCACACCTACTATAGTGCATATTCCTATAGTATTATGTCTTAAACATGTGTACACCTGCTATGGCATAATATTCCTATAGCAGTGCTCTTGTCCTTCAATGTGTCCGGAGATCTCAGAAAATGATTTGTGATTACTTCTACTAGTCTAGCCATTTTCAAATGCAAAGGGAGTCCATGTTACCATTGACGCTCCTGCAATGATCGTATCTTCATCAAGGGGAGAAGACTTGTTGGTTGCTACATGCTATCTTCTTTAGGGGAAGTGATAAGAGTGTTCAATTTTAACATTGCAAGATTCAGGGGAAGATCAACTCTTGTCAGGGGAGATCAATTTTTACATGTCATCTATTTTATCATTTTCATGCACTAACAAAATAGATGTGTTTCACCCATGCTCTAGCTTGAGGGGGAGTGTTAGATTGGTCAGTTTATTATGTACATGGGCCTAATTTGTTACAATCCCAATTTTGGGTTCTTTTGGTGAGAAATGCAATTTCTGTTAATATTGATATATGAAGAAATAATGGTGTGGTTTGATTTGAATGAATGAATTTTGATTACAATAGCCTTATTAGTTACTTTGAGGGCCTTATTGGCAATTGGGCCCAATAACAAGAAAAAGAAAATAAAAGAGAAAAAGAAATTCAGATAATAAAAGGAATAAGTAAGAAAGAGAGAAAAGGATAAGAGAAAAAGGCAAAGGAATATTTCCAAAGATGGGATTTTGTGCCTTTAGGGTTCCTTGAGGTCCAAGGAATCCAAGATGATAAGATAATGGTAAAGAAAGAGAAAATATCAATTAATTTGGTTTTATTGATGAATAACTTGCATATAAATAAAACACCCTTTTCCTTTGGAATTTGGGTTTCAAACTTAATACTCGAGTAGATAATGCTAAGACAGAGTTTCCTCTAAAATTTGAGTGAAAAATATTAAAAGAGGAGAGAGATATGATTTTCACAAGATTCCATTGTTAAATACCCTTTTCCCTTCGTTTTTTAAAGAAATAAAAAATAGGGGAGCGATGTCAACCGTTGGATGCCCCGTGTGGTCCAGAGGATCATGGATCTAAGGGTGGCTATACACCACCCACCTCGAGTCATAGAAGGAAAGCAAGAGGGAAATTGAGATTTCCCAATGCAAATTCCTCGCATCCTACCTCACCTGCAAAGAATCCAAGACCACGAGGGTCTTTGGTAGGTGATTCCGTGCACAAACAACCCTATTTTTAGGGTGTCTCGAGGGTTCTAGAGGAAAAGCCCAATTGGGTTGAAGGATGGGCACCAACGAGGATAAGGAAACCCTAGTGGAGCCCCAAATCCTATAAATAGACCCCCTCTCAATTCCTCACCTCCTCACAAACCCATACGGCTACCTCTCGGGTCCCAGATCTCTCTATCCCTATGGATTGGCTTCTCTCCGGCGAGAGCACTACCGTAGTGCTATCACGGGTTGACTGTAGGAAAGGAAGAGGACAATGAGTAGAGATCGTCCGATCACGTTCCACTGTGGTCTCGCGAAGAGATTCGACGGTCTCAGGCTTGGCCGGGTTAATTTCCACACGAGTGGAGGTGCACGATGTAGAGCATCGGATCCAAAGGGTGGACTAGCAGACTAATGATCGAGCGGCCCCAGATTTTTGGTAAATCGCCCTCTTTGCTCAAATATTCCAGAAAAGTGGTTTTCCTTGTAAAATTCATAGAAATTGTTAGAAAACTCGGATGAATAAACTTTATACATGAAAGTTGATCAGAACAATACGAGGAACAAGATAAAAATGGTTTGGTAACCTAATTCCATATCGTTTTGTAAAGTATATTAATTTAATGAAAAATGTATTAAAATTTGGTTAGAAACCCTAATTGAGGTTAATGAATGAATCTATGAGGCATAATAAGTCAATTCGAGTAGTATTAACTTGTTGATGATAATGGTAGATTCTAACCTGATTTAGATGAATAATTTCATGTTTTAAGGTTTTAAACCAAGTACGTATGATAATGCATCTAGAAACCCTAATTTAGGGAAAAAGAAGAGAAAACAATGTTTAATTTGAATTATGGAAACATGTTATTAAATAATGATCCTAAACCTGTTAGGAGAGAAAAGATGAGAAATTTAGGATTTTTATGTAGTTTTGTTTAATTAGGGTTTATGATACTAAAAGTGGAGGCAAAACCCTAATTGCAAGTGAAACCCTAAAAAGGGGTAGAAACCCTAAATGGGAATAGAAATCCTAAGAAGCAAGTTGGGCTTGGATAAATCTTGATAAAAGGAATTTGTATATTTATTTCAGGATTCTTGTGTATACTTGCTTGCTTAGTTGGATTTCTCTACTTGATTGATTCTACCTCAAAAGTCTACATCATAGGTATGTGGTTACGCTTATGATTAAATCGCTTTAGTTTCACGGCGATTCTCAGATGTTTTATCAGTTGCCTGGATATAACTGCTTGGATGACTTTTATTTCATGCAACTATAAAGTGACTATGACTACCACTATAAATAAGTGTACATGACTAGCTCAGATCCTGGTCCTCCTTTGTGGCTTTGCTAATAATAAGGATGACCTAGTACCTGGTCTACCTGTTAGGTAGGACCATCAGGTTATCATGAGTCAGTGATTGGGCTATCTATGGGTAGTGCCATGCAACTCTTTAGCATATTATGAGTTAGGGATTGGGCTACCAATGGGTAGTGCCATGTGACTCTTCAAAGTATTGATCTACCTGTTAGGTAGGATAATGGGGGTTAATTGGGATCTACCATATGAGAGGTAGTATTCAGGTCCACTGTAGGGACAGCGCAGAGGCTAGGGTATGTATGGATTGAGTAGTTATGTTTAAAGTGTAAAGTTTGTTTGTTAAATCATAATTGCTTTGCGATATGTTGTTAAAACTAAATGCATAATTTGTGTTTCCCCCCACATACCAGTATAATTTGTTATACTGACCGACATTTTGTTTGTCGGCGATTTAGGTACAAAAATTGAAAAAGACAAATAGTAAAGTGGTACATTGTGAATATATGAATTAAAGTACAAGGAGGATTAGATAGAATAGATTCCAGTTATGGATACAAGTTTAGAAATACAAGATTTTAAAAAGGTATGCAAACTTTTATTTTATTCCATCTTTTCAGTATTGTTTTTGGTAGAATTTAGTAATTATTATTTATTATTTGTTGAACCATTGATCTGGAAAATTGGGATAATGGCTTTGACCTTTTGGTCTCCCTTAATTGGGGGTTACCGAGAGGTGGGGTTGTTACATAATTGACTTGGCCTACTAGGGTTAAGTTATTCTTCCTTGTACTTGCCTCCTCTCATATATATAGGATAGGAGTTCTCCATCTCTCAATAAAAAATATCTCATTCAGCCTCCATCTTATTTTTGTCACTTCCAATGGGGCAATTGGGTAAGCCAATCAGATGACTAGATGATTTAAGTTTGTTAGTTGGATTGAATGTCAATCTGCCAACTGATCAATAATTGGGCAACTGACCAATTGGTAGATTGGATAGTCCAATTAAGTGACTGGGTGAAATCATGGTTGAAAGAGAATTTGAAAGACTCTAAGGATTTGGAATCAAATTAAGAATTTCAAATTAGAACAAAACATATTGACTAAATGTATCGAGTGACTGGATAGTCTAGTTGCTTGATTGGATTAGTGAGTCAGTTGATTCATTAATGAACCATCTAATTGGGAAATCCTTTTGAGTTTTTCAGGTTGATTTTGATTATGAGTTGTAATTAGGGATGGGATTGAATTTTATGGAAAATCCTAGCCCATTACTATCCTATATAAAAGGGTTGACTTACTAGGAGAGACAGACACATTGTGAAACAAGTTGTCTAAGAAGTCTTCTTCTTGGAGAGAGAAAAACTCACCCAAGGACAACAACTCAGAAAAGTATGTGAAGGGGAAAATGACGCTAACACATCAATAACTCCAAGTTTTTCTTCCTCCTGGAGACCAAGGTGATGCACCAAAGTTCCTACTTCTGCATGGATAATGTTGAGGTGCTTGGACGGAGGCTTGAGGACAAACAAATTATCTAGGGAAAATGTGAGGTTTTAATATGATGACGAGGTTGAAACAACAAGAACAATGTGGTTTTTCATGGATACCACCTTCAGTGTTGGTTAAAATGTCCTTGTAACGTCGGATTTTTTAGCGACACCTAAGTGGGTGATACTACATCTATGGACCTTTTGTGTCAATTTTTTGGGAACGGCCAAGCTAACGACATAGAGAGTGAGGTTGTTATTAAAATAGAAATCAAAGACACAATGACAATTGAGAGCAATAAAGAGTCATTGAATCACTCTATGTTGTTGGTTTTACAAAGACAATTGGTGCTATATCCATATATGTCATCGATTCAATCACCATCATTGATGTTTCACTTTCTTATCAGGTAAAATTTTAACTTATAAGAGTAGATGTGTCATCAGTTGTGTTTGAACAACCAATGCTACATATAAACAATGTCAGTATTCTAAGAACAATCAATACCATAGTCCAGCTGGTAGCACGACCGTGCTTCCCTACACATATGATTTATATCGGGTTTTTTTAGAATAATTGACACCATAAGCCAGCTGGTAGCACAACTGTGATTCCCGATATGGTTGTTTTAGAATAGCTATGGCATCAATTAAAGATGAAAACCGACGATACAGTTTGTCTATAGTGTTGAATTTCTAAAGAAACAGACGACAAAATCCCACAAATTAGTTTTTTTAAAACTAACAATGCCACAATTATGTTTTTTAAAATAGTAGGTCTACAAACCTATTGTCCAACTGTTTGATGGGATGAAGAACTTGAAGTTCATTAGAATTTTAGGTTCCACCCTGTATTTAAGTTAACAACAGGCCTTCACACCTACAAAACCTACAATGACAGACACGTACACAAAATTTGTCCATCCACATACTTTTCCATTCTTCAATTTCATTCTCTTCAACATTTAATTCCATTCTCATGCACATACACAATTCAGAAAAAACACATACACGATCCTGATGAATCCTCTAGATTCATCCTCGCGGTCGCCAATTCTAGGATTTTTTGGCCTCATATTGACTGATCTACCCTTGTTTTGGTTTACTCTGAGTATCTCCTCAGTTGCATGTAAATAGTGCTCTAATAGTTCTAATTACCAGTTTTATTTGATCTTATCCTCCCTTACTCACTTTCCTTCTTCTCTGCATATCATTCTCAACCATCTGATCAAGATCCAATGGTTCCTTTTCATCTAACCAATCAATCTTGACCAATCGGTCTTGATCCATTTGGTTTCATCCTTTTGGTCCTGACTCCATTCGGTCTTGACCAGTTTTCCCATTCGGTCTGCTCAATCAATCTTGACCATTCGGTCTCGATCCAAATGGTTTCGTTCATTCGGTTTTGACCTCTTGGTCTTAGCCATTCATCCACACGATCTTGATCCAGTGATCCACCCTCCTTGCAGTTTGCCTCCAACTGGTTTTTCCCTTTCATATGGTCTCAAGACCGTATGAGGCCACACGGTCTTAACACCGTGTGAAGCCTCACAGTCTCAAGACTGTATGAGCTGCTGCCTACCCAAGACTGCATGGAACCACGACAGCACCATCCTCTCGCATGCGTTGTGCCTCTCCACGACCACCACCATCGTCGCCCGCCACCACAACAGTGCCTCTGTCTGCTCCTATCACCTACTCGATGCACCTACTCACAGTTGGCTCATCGAGACCGTGCAAACCCTAACGGTCTGCAAAACCATGTCACGGCGCTCGGTCCTCAAGACCCTTAGTCCAGCTGAGGGCATAAGACTGGTCGGAGGCCAAAGACCGTTTGGACGCAATCAAGACAAAACCATTTGGAAGTGAAGAACGGTTGGAGTAAAGACCATTTGGAAGCCAAAACCATTTGGAAGTAAAGATCGGTTGGAGTAGAGACCATTTAGAAGCTAAAACCATTTGGAAGTGAAGATCGGTTGGAGTAAAGATCATTTGGAAGCCAAAATAGTTTGGTCAGTATACAGAACCGTGAGGATATTAATCGGTCTCCAAGACTGTTTGGACGTGAGTCCTCAAACCGTTAAGAAAAATCAAATGGTCTTCCAAACCGTTCAAACTCAAACCGTTCAAGACCTGACTCAAGCTTATAAATAGGACCAGCAGGGTCCTCATTTGGGCATCAGACCCGGGAGTCTGCAAGGCTGCTCCACTATTCCATCATCTTCGTTGTTCCACCAAGCTCTGCCTCGCCCTACTCGTCAATCTCCGGAGGTGTACATGAGGATCAAGGTAGAGAGACAGACTTCATCGATCAAGTTGGAGTAGTACCGAAGACTGGGGCGATCTACACCGGGTTGTCACATATCTACTCTTCTACTCCGATGATGCTTGTTTAGTCTTTCTTCTCTATCTTTTTTGCTCCCTCTATGAGGAGTGAGTAGTGTAATTCACTGGGGTGCAGGGACTATCCCCGCTACCCATACTTTGTAATTTGTACCTAAAGATGTTATCTTTCTGATTCAATGCTAATCATTTCATTTCATGCTCGAATGTTGGTTTCTTTCTTGCATGATCTAATGTCTTTTTTTTTATTGTCTATGTCTACTCTTGAGACTCGATTATTTATTTAGTGTTGGTTCTTAATGTGTGTATCCACCACACATCTATTTCAGTATCTAGGAACGTCTTTCAAGGAGTGGAGTAAACTCACCTCCATCATTGTACTTTCATACTATGAAATGGAATCAGTTGATGTATGAAAGTACAATCTTGATAGGTCAAGAAACACATTCTACGAAGGGAGTGATGTAAAGTAAGTGACCATTCATTCGGGGATGGCTGGCATTGCAACACTCCCATGTTTCTCGTAGCTATGTCCTCAAAAGAGTGATAGTCTATAAGGATGCTAATCGAATTGATAATATCACTTGCTTGTTAGTCTTTCGATGCATGTTTCATGAGGTTGAGTAAGACCTCCCTTCAGAGGGCACATATCTCCATTGACACGTAGATATGTATCGGATGGGAGTTACTCAACCTGTGAAGGATGTGTGCAATGCTCCTTGTCTGAGAGGGCATCGGCATTGCACAATATCCATGTATCTTGCTTGCAGGTCTTGCTATGTTGGTACAGGTATAATGCATGTGTAGTGGTGGTGAATATCTGCATCACCCCAGTGATACATCATCATCTGACAATCTTAGATTTCAAACTTTAACTAGATTTCATACTTGCCTTTACTTTTGCATGTTCTAGATTAGTTTCGATTAATCCTACCAATCTCTTGGTTGTAAACAATTAACTTAAATCGAGATGAGATGAGACAAAGACATCCAGATTTTTCATGTTGTCCTTTGGGTTCGATCCTAAATCTGTACTACGATAAGGCTTCCACACTCTTGTGGGGTTGGAGCATTTATCTAGCACCAGTTATAGGTAAACCTAGGGAGAACATCAACTCGCTAGGGTTTTTGGTGCACATTAGGACTTCCATTGGAAGAGCAATCTTTCGGTGTAAATCCTAGCTTCATTAAAAAATGGTGTCGTTGTCGGGGACAACATTGTAAGAGTTTTCTTCGTCGAATTCTGTATCGACCTAAGTTTCTCTAGGGATTTTCATTCTCTTTTCAAAATCTAAAAAAAAGAGTGAAAACCTTGATCTCAAAAGTTAAAGTTTTTATTGCATACTCTCTTGAATTTGAAGTGATTGGTCAAGCCTGATAAACACCTTCTTTGATTTCAAGTACCAATTTTCTTCAAAATGAAGCAGTCAATGCCACCAACCATTAGATGTCAATTATGTGGTGACTACTCCCATTCATCAATCAACTGCTTCAACGCTCCTCCTCACTACGTGAATGCACTATGTCAAGTAATCACAAATCGCATAGTTGGGAAACTCAAGGCAGCCTCTTCACACGACTATGGATATAACACAAGTTATAATCCATATCCTCCTAGAAGCTACTACAAAGAGCCCAACTATGACAGATTTCAAGGCGTAGATTGCAATACAGAAGGAAATCTGGATTACAATGCAAATCAATACTACGATAAGGAGAGCTACTATCAGCATCAACCCAACGGGTATAGTGAAGAGCCCTACTATGAAGATCAATACAAATTAATAGAAGAAGTATGTTCTCTACAAAAATCGGTGGCTCAACAACTAGCTGATTAGACAGCCATGAACGAGAAGTTGATAGTCGAGCTTGGTCAACTTACACAACTTGTCCACGCTTATGAACAACATGAAGAACAGCCACCAGTTTCCCTTTAGCACACTCCTCATCTGTATATTGCAATCGATTATGATGACAAATATGATATCATGTGGGAGGTGCCTTCCAATGATCTTCTAGCATCAGTCCAGGGAAAGGAATCATCCTCAGAGCTAATGATTAGACCCGAGGATGATTTCTCTATAGTATCACAAGAAAAAGAATCATTTTCCGAGCCAAGGTCCAACTCAGAAAATGACTCCTGCACTATTCTCTTAGATGAAAATTTGATTAGCCAATATGGAGATTTTCTACAGTCAGGAGATCAATTGGGGATAAATTTTGGTATTTATCCATATTCTCCCCCCATAGACCCAGACCCAACCATATAGATTGAGGAGCAATCATCAATGATTGATTCCCTATACGACAAATATTCTTCGACTTCAGTTGTCTTATTGATGAATTCCAAAGAAGAAGGGTCTACATTACACAAACTCTACACTCCTTCACAGTCAGACTCGGATGAATATGCGACTGATTCAGATAAGGAGATGTCTTTTATGCAAGAAACTCAAAAATCTCCATTACTGGAACAAGACCTGATTTATCCTTATGAAGAAATTCCTGGCCATTCACATGATCTAGGAACAGACTTCAAGGATGAGACTAATCAAGATCTTGATTTTGGAGTGGACCATACCACTCTCACTGATCTCGATAATGATGAAAAAGAATCACGGTAGGATGATGGGTCTCAAGATGATGATTCTATGACCAACCATTTCCAAGAAATGACTTTACTATAGTTGCCACCCCTACAAGAAGTCCAGACAGAGCCAGTTCTCGAACAAGAGTATGTTCTTTCTGTTGAATCTCCTTCTAGTCACTTGAACGAGTCGATGGTGTACTATGAAGAGAAACATGAACCATCTCTTGATTTTGGAATGGAATATGATATTTCCGTAGACCCTTGTAATGATAAGGAGGACTCTTGGGAAGACATCAAGCCACAAAAAGACTTCTTACGACCACTCTTCCCTATGGAGAAGCTCCTCCCAAGCTACCAAATATACAAGAGACTGACATATCTTTGTTACTTGAACAAGGTTTCATTCTTCCCGCAGAAACTCTTCCTGAACACTTAATAGAATTGGAGGAGTGCTATGAGGAAGAACAGGAACAATAGCCTGACTCAGGAATGGAGTATATTGATCTCAATATCAAAGAAATAGATTCGTGGGAGGATTCTAGTCCGCAAAACGATATGCCATGGGATAACCTTTCCCTCAAAGAGACATCACTGGAGCCTCTACTTCAGGTTCTCATGATTCCTTTATCCGAGCAAGAGTTCGTTCTTCCCGTTGAATCTCCCTCTAGTTACTCAGACAAATTAAGAGTGCACAATGAAGAAGAATTTGAACAACACCTTAACTTTGGAATGAAATATGCTACTCCTATCGACCCTGACATTGCTAATGATAACCCTCCATAGGACACATGGCATCAAAATGATGATCCTTGGAACAATCCCCCTGATGAAGAAATTTCACCCTGGCTACCACACCCTACACAAGAAAAGTCGGGTGATGAAATGAAGTCTGAACTGGATCTCCCACTTGATCTGGGACAAGAAGAAGTTCAAGTGGCCGACCCTCTATCAACTGCCTTGGATCATGAAGAAGGCAGTTTGACTCCAAATTTCGAGGGCGAGCCACAACTAGAGGACACGAATAGGCATGACTTCAATTATTCATCTAGTCCTCCAGTTTCAACTCCATATATTCCACCTCCCCTACTGATGGGGAAAGGTCTCTAGATTCTTATGGACAGACAAAGAGGTGAAAGAAACATGCATCCAAGTCATCCAGAAAATCCGTTCGAGTTGCCACGACTACCCAATCAATAGGTTGTATGTGCTACTTCCTCACTCTCAGCTCCGACCATCATGAAACATCTTTGTCAGACCTTCTTTCAAATACGAGGACCGTCTGGTTAACACTGCACATCTCTTCCCCTCCATCTCGAACCTAGTGTTTGCTTGAAGATGAGCAAACTCATAAGTTTGAGATGGAGGGTGGGTGGTATGTTTCTCACTCCACCATCTATCTTTACTACTTTCTATTTTTCAATTCTAGTTTCTCTTTCTTCATTTTTCTACATTTTTCATTATTTCATAGTCTTCTTCAAATAAATCCTTTATCTAGTCGGCTTTTACTTTTCAAATTTGTGTTCATCACCTCTTTTCGTTGCAAATTCACGAGAAAAGAATGCTTAAAACTAGCTGATAAATGATTTCATCTTGTATAGTTTGTGAATCCTAATGTCATATCCTTAATAGAAAAAGATGATAAGCTTCAAAAACACTGAGATAGATCAAATGCATCATGCCTCTCACTGATTAATAGATCAGCTATATGGAATTCTCATTTGAAGTTTTATCATGTCACTATTTGAGCAGAGTGTGGTGAAGAAAAGGAACCCATTATATGGAATTGCTAAGCAAACTGCATTATGATCTGAACTCTCTTCCACACTTCTTCTTTCATCTCCATACCTCTCCGCTCACCAACCATGCCAAAGCTTTAAGTTCAGTGTGGCACGCCACACTCTTTTCTAGTAAAAACTAGAACATAGCCAAACTCTAAGTTTGGTGTGGTACACCATATCTTTTTTTTCTATAACTATTTCCTCCATACCCCTAAATACATAACATGGGTGTATCACCTTCTCATTTTGTTCAAAAAGTATACGATGATGATTGTGCACTAATCAAGGTTGAGGAAAAATCTACCCTGATTCCAAAAAGAGGCCTGGCAGCCCAAATATACAAAAATCCAAAAATATCCTCTCTCTCATAAGCCAAGTGAGAATGAATAAAAGCCAGAGTGTGAATAAAAGCACGAGAGTTGTGCCCTGAATAAGGATAACTGACAAAGGTCTTGCCCAGCCGGTACATTAGCTGCTCTCATAAAGGAAGATGTGTCACACCCGGTAGTGAGACCCTAAGGCTCCAAAAATAACCCCTTACCTCCTCTCAAAGAGGTAAGTTAGCCAAAAGCCTTGAGCCAACCTATACACACGAGTTACCTAAAAAAAATTGGGTGTAAGGCTAAGTCAACCAGAGTTGTGCACAAACCACTCAAAGTGTCTTGATGAATCCACCAATAATAAGAGACTTGAATCTATTAGAGGATAGACTCTTATCTCTTGATCACACCCCTATTCTTTCCTTTTTCAACCTACTGACACCCCAATTGCCTCCATTTCAAAACATCAACGACGGATCATATGCATGTTTGATTGATTCTGCAGATCTTTTCAAAGGCTCATAAAACTTTTTAAACATGTCTGATACAACAGAGAGTGAGAAGGAAATACTTTAGTAAAGTGAATTCAGAAACGAGGATATCATAATATGTATTACATGATCTAAGGAAGCCTTGATGTTGTATCAATCTGAGACATGAATAGAATTATGACACGACATAAGGATGAGGCAATCACGAGATGAACAATTTCATTGGTGACTATTTTAGGTTTTTCATTCCTCGGGATGAGCAACGCTTAAGTTCGGTGTGGTAATGAATCCTCGAGATTCATCCTTAGTCACCAATTCAAAGGATTTCCGATGTGTTTGCCCTATTTTTGTTTTGTTTCATATTTTTTTCTCAGTTTCGTGAAAATTCTTACATTTGCACGAAGATGAGGTAATTACGAGACAAATGAGCTTTTTAGCGACTGTCTTAGGCTTTTTTGTTCCTTAGGATGAGCAACGCTTAAGTTCGGTGTGGTGATGAATCCTCCATATTCATCCTCACAGTCACCAATTCTAGGATTTTGTGTGCCTCATATTGACCGATCTACCCTTATTTTGGTTTACTCTGAGTATCTCCTTAGTTGCATGTAAATAGTGATCAAACAGTTCTAATTACCAATTTTATTTGATCTTATCCTCCCTTACTCACTTTCCTTCTTCTCTACAGATCATTCTCAACCATTCGATCAAGATCCAAGAGTTTCTTTTCATCCAACCAATCAATCTTGACCAATCGGTCTCAACCATTCAGTTCCATCCTTTCAGTCCTGACTCCATTCGGTCTTGATCGGTTTGCCCATTCGGTCTGCTCAATCGATCTTGACCATTCGGTCTTGATCCAAACAGTTTCATTCATTTGGTTTTGACCTCTCGGTCTTAGCCATTCATCCACACGATCTTGGTCCAGTGATCCACCCTCCTTGCGGTTTGCCTCCAATCGGTTTTTCCCTTTTATACGGTCTCAAGACCGTGTGAAGCCTCACGGTCTCAAGACCGTATGAGTTGCTGCCTACCCAAGACCGCATGGAACAATGACAACACCATCCTCTCGCCTGCGTTGTGCCCCTCCACAACCACCACCGTTGTCTCCCTCCAACACAACAGTGCCTCCATCTGCTCCTATCACCTGCTCGACGCACCTACTCGCGGTTGGCTCATTGAGACCGTGCAAACCCTAATGGTTTGCAAAACAGTTTGGTGACGCTTGGTCCTCAAGACTGCTAGGCCAGCTGAGGGCATAAGACCGGTCGGAGGCCGAAGACCATTTGGATGCAATCAAGCCAAAACTATTTTGAAGTGAAGACTGGTTGGAGTAAAGACCGTTTGGAAGACAAAAATATTTGTAAGTGAAGACCAATTGGAGTAGAGACCATTTAGAAGCCAAAACCATTTGGAAGTGAAGACCGGTTGGAGTAAAGACCGTTTGGAAGCCAAAACCATTTGGAAGCTAAAATAGTTTGGTCAGTATACAGAACCGTGAGGATATTAATCGGTCTCCATGACCGTTTGGACGTGGGACCTCAAAATGTTAAGAAAAAGCAAATGGTCTTCCAAACCATTTAAACTCAAACCGTTCAAGACCTGACCCAAGCTTATCAATAGGACCAGCAAGGTCCTCATTTGGGCATTACATCCGGGAGGTCGTAAGGCTACTCCACTATTCCATCATCTCCTTTGTTCCACCAAACTCTGCCTCGACCTACTGTGAGAGAGTCAGATTGATCCAGATGATCTGTAATCACCCTACTCGTACATCTTTGGAGGTGTACACAAGGATCGAGGCAGAGAGACAGACTTCATCAACCAAGTCAGAGCAGCCCCGAAGACTGGGGTGATCTGCATCGGGCTGTCGCAGATCTACTCTTCTGCTCTGACGATGCTTGTTCTATCTTTCTTCTCTGTCTTTGTTGCTCCCTCTATGAGGAGCAAGTAGTGTAATTCACGGGGTGTGGGGACTAGCCCCACTACCCATGCTTTGTAATCTGTACCTAAATATGTTATCTTTCTGATTCAATGCTAATCGTTTCATTGCATGCTCAAATGTTGGCCGCTTTCTTGCATGATCTATTGTCTTTTGTTGTGGATTGTCTATGTCTACTCTTGAGACTCGATTATTGATTTAGCATTGGTTCTTAAGTTTACTCCACTCCTTGAAAGGTGTTCCTAGATACCGAAACATATGTGTGTATCCACGACACATATGTTTTGATATCTAGGAACACCTTTCAAGGAGTGGAGTAAACTCACCTCCATCGTTGTACTTTCATACTATGAAATGGAATTAGTTGACATATGAAAGTACAATCTTGATAGGTCGAGAAACACACTCTACGAAGGGAGTGATGCAAAGTAAGTGACCATTCGTTCGGGGATGACTGACATTGCAACACTCCCACATTTCTCGTATCTAAGTCTTCAAAAGTGGGATAGTCTATAAGGATGCTAATCAAATTGATATTATCTCTTGTTTATTAGTCTTTCGATGCACATTTTGTGAGGTTGAGTAAGACCTCCCTTCGGAGGGCACATATCTCCATTGACACATAGATTTGTACTGTATGGGAGCTATTCAACCTGTGAAGGATGTGTTCAATGCTCCTTGTCTGAGAGGGCATCGGCATTGCACAACATCCATGTATCTTTCTTGCAGGTCTTGCTATGTTGGTATAGGTATAATGCACGTCTAGTGGTGGTGAATACCCACACCACCCCAGTGATCCATCATCATATGATAATCTTAGATTTTAAGCTTTAACTAGATTTCATACTTGCCTTTACTTTTGCAGTTCTAGATTAGTTTAGATTAATCCTACCAATCTCTTGGTTCTAAACGATTAACTTAGATCGAGACGAGATGAGACAAAGACATCCAGATTCTTCACGTTGTCCTTTGGGTTTGATCCTAAATCTGTACTACGATAAGGCTTCCACACTCTTGTAGGGTTGAAGCATTTATCTAGCACCAGTTATAGGTAAACCTAGGGAGAACATCAACTCCCTAGGGTTTTTGGTGAACATTAGGACTTCCATTGCAAGAGAAATCTTTTGGTGTAAATCCTAGCTTCATCAAAAAATGGCACCATTGCCGGGGACAACGTCGTAAGAATCATCTTCATCGAATTCTGCATCGACCTAAGTTTCTCTAGGGTTTTTTGTTTTCTTTTCAAAAATCTAAAAAAAAAAGTGAAAACCTTGATCTCAAAAGTTAAAGTTTTTATTGCATACTCTCTTGAATTTGGAGAGATTGGTCAAGCCTGGTAAACACCTTCTTTGATTTCAGGTACTAATTCTCTTCAAAATGAAGCAGTCAATGCCACCGGCCATTAGATGTCAATTATGTGGTGACTACTCTCATTCATCAATTAACTGCTTCAACGCTCCTCACTACGTGAATGCACTACGTCAAGTAATCACAAATTGTATAGGTTGTAAACTCAAGGCAGTCTCTTCACACGACTATGGATATAACACAAGTTATAATCCATATCCTCCTGGAAGCTACTACGAAGAGCCCAACTATGACGGATTTCAAGGCGTAGATTGCAATACAGAAGGAAATCCAGATTACAATGCAAATCAATACTACGATAAGGAGAGCTACTATCAACATCAACCCAATGGGTACAGTGAAGAGCCCTACTATGAAGATCAATACACATTAATAGAAGAAGTACGTGCTCTACAGAAATCGGTGGCTCAACAACTAGCTGATCAGATAGCCACAAATGAGAAGATGATAGCCGAGCTTGGTCAACTTATGCAACTTGTCCATGCTTCTGAACAACATGAAGAACAACCACCAGTTTCCCTTGAGCACACTCCTCATCCGCATATTGCAATCGATTACAATGACAATTACGATATCATGTGGGAGGTGCCTTCCAATGATCTTCTAGCATCAGTGTAGGAAAAGGAATCATCTTCAGAGCTAATGATTGCACCCGAGGATGATTTCTCCACAGTATCACAAGAAAAAGAATCATTTTCCGAGCCAAGGTCCGACTCAGAAAATGACTCATGCACTATTCTCTTAGATGAAAATTTGATTAGCCACTATGAAGATTTTCTATAGTCGTGAGATCAATTGGGGATAAATTTTGGTATTTATCCATCTTCTCCCCCCATAGACCCAGACCCAACCATACAGATTGAGGAGCAATCATCAATGATTGACTCCCTATATGAAAAAATATTCTTCACTTCAGCTCTCTTGTTGATGAATTCCAAAGAAGAAGGGTCTACATTACACGAACTCTACACTCCTTCACAGTCAGACTCAGATGAATATGTGACTGATTCAGATAAGGAGTTGTCTTTTATGCAAGAAACTTAAAAATCTTTATTACTGGAACATGATCTGATTTATCCTTATGAAGAAATTCCTGACCATTTGGCTGATCTAGGAACATACTTCAAGGATGAGACTAATCAAGATCTTGATTTTGTAGTGGACCATAGCACTCTCACTGATCTCGATAATTATGAAAAAGAATCATGGGAGGATGATGGGTCTCAAGATTATGATTCTATGACCAATCCTTTCCAAGAAATGACTTTACCAGAGCTGCCACCCCTACAAGAAGTCTAGACAGAGCCAGTTCTCGAATAAGAGTATGTTCTTTCCATTGAATCTCCTTCTAGTCACTTGAATGAGTTAATGGTGTACTATGAAGAGAAACATGAACCATCTCTTGATTTTGGAATGGAATATGATATTTCTATAGACCCTTGTAATGATAAGGAGGACTCTTGGGAAGACATCGAGCCACAAAAAAATCTTCTTATGGTCACTCTTCCCTATGGAGAAGCTCCTCCCAAGCTACCAAATATACAAGAGACTGACATATCTTTGTTACTTGAACAAGGTTTCATTCTTCCCGTAGAAACTCTTCCCGAACACTTAATAGAACTGGAGGAGTGCTATGAGGAAGAACTGGAACAACTACTTGACTCAGGAATGGAGTATATTATCTCAATATCAAAGAAATAGATTTGTGGGAGGATTCTAGTCCGCAAAACGATATTCCATGGCTCACCTTTCCCATGAAGAGACGTCACTGGAGCCTCTACTTCAGGTTCTTATGATTCCTTTATCTGAGTAAGAGTTCATTCTACTTGTTGAATCTCCCTCTAGTTACTCAGATGAATTAAGAGTGCACAATGAAGAAGAATTTGAACAACACCTTAACTTTGGAATGAAATATGTTGCTCCTATCGACCCCAACATTGATAATGATAGCCCTCCAGAGGACACATGGCATCAAAATGATGATCCTCGTAACAATCCCCCTGGTGAAGAAATGTCACCTTGGCTACCACACCCTACACAAGAAAAATCGGGTGATGAAATGAAGCCTGAACTGGATCTGCCACCTGATCTGGGACAAGAAGAAGTTCAAGTGGCCGACCCTCTATCAAATGCCTTGGATCATGAAGAAGGAAGCTTGACTCCAAATTTTAAGGGCAAGACACAACTAGAGGACACAAATAGGCATGACTTCAATTATTCATCTAGTCCTCCAGTTTCAACTGCATATATTCCACCTCCCCTGCTGATGGGGGAAGGTCTCTGGATTCTTATGGAAGAACAAAGAGGTGAAAGAAACATGCATCCAAGTCATCCAGAAAATCCATTCGAGTTGCCACGACCACCCAATAAATAGGTTGTTTGTGCTACTTCCTCACTCTCAGCTCCGACCATCATGAAACATCTTCGTCGGACCTTCTTTCAATTACGAGGACCGCCTGGTTAACACTGCACATCTATTCCCCTCCATCACGAACCTAGTGTTTGCTCGAAGATGAGCAAACTCATAAGTTTGAGATGGAGGGTGGGTGGTATGTTTCTCACTCCACCATCTATCTTTACTGCTTTCTATTTTTCAATTCTAGTTTCTCTTTCTTCATTTTTCTGCATTTTCATAATTTTGTAGTCTTATTCAAATAAAGCCAATTGAGAATGGAATGGAGTTATCATACTTGTCATAGTACTCTTCTTCATCTATAGGATCTACAATGAACTTCCTTCTCCCATGAAGAACGGAAGATCGTTTTGCATGTGTAGGCTCATCAATGTAGAAACTTGCTTGTCCTATGATGCCATTATGAATAATTTACCCTTCTCGCCAATCTTTTCAATATTCACTAATGTAAAACCCAATTCATCCACTACAACTCCTTTGACATTATCAATCCAATTACCCATAAAGATGGGAACTCTAAAATATATGTAGTCAAACTCCTATATGTCTTCAATGACATCGTAATATGACATACTAGCTCCATGTGGACTCTTATCCTTTGCAATAGAAAAATACAATGAAGTCACTTGAAGGGTGGCACCACTATTTTGGACAAAACTCTTACATCTTGACATTTTGTGCAATATCAAAATCCATTTATGTAAAAATCTTCATAAGACATAACATTCATGTTTGGTTTAAAGGTGAGAAATTTGATATTTTCAACAACATTATTTGGTGTTTGAGATAATTGATGGAAGACTTTATCTTCAAACCACCTAATAAATGTCCTATTATGCTATCTAGCAAGCCACATTATGCTAGCTCAAGGATATTTTGTCTTGATAAAATTGGTATGTTCCATGATATAAATATCCACTTCATCGACGTTGTGAGAAAAATACAAGTGTGCTTGTTTTGACATCTCAAGACTCATTACTTCAACTCATGCTCCTAAAGTTCCTTTGGCGAAATAGGGATCAATATTCTTTTCATCGGCAAGAGCTTCATTACAACTCAAAAATTCATTGCAAAAGTTCATAACCTCTCTAGCCAGATAACCCTCAATAATGCTCCCTTCAGACTGATAACAATTTTGAACACCACCTTTAAAAACACTCATGTCCCATTCAAAAGGATAAATCTAATGCAAGAAAACCGGACACACCGTGTTCACTTCTATATCCAAATGGACAACAAGATGTACCATGATATCAAAGAATGAAGGAGGAAAATACATCTCAAGCTGGCACTATGTAATGACCACTTCTCTTTGCAACTTATCAAGATTCTCATGATCAATATCTTTGATGCATATAGTGGTAAAGAAGAAATAAAGCCTCGTTATTGCATACCTTCATGCTTTGGAAGTATAGATTGAATAGACACAGGCAATATTTGTTGCATTAGCATGTGACAAGAATGAGATTTAAAACCTATCAGCTTCAGATCCTTAATTGATACCAATCTACGGATTTGGAGCAGTATCCATGTGATACCTTAACACTAAGCAAGCACTAACAAAAAGTTATATTCTCCTATCTACACAATGAGCATGGGGTAAATATGTTTTAATATCACTGCTAACTTTTGTTGTTAATTCTTTCCTTATACCCATTTCGCATAGGTCCATTTTGGATTTGTTGACATCTTTAATCTTTCTTGGTATATTTAACAAAGTACCAATGATGCTATCACAGACGTTTTTCTCAACATGCATGACACTGATACATTTCCTAACAGCCAAAGAACTTCAATAAGGAAGATATAAATTGATATATCTCTTCTTGAATAAAGATTTGTCACTCTGTGTGGGAATAGTACATTCTAATCTCTTACCAAGTGCATTGACAACGTATTTTATTCTTTCTTAAACAACCTCCCTTGATATAGGTTTAGAGGCATTGTATCCCTCATTTGATCCATTGAATGCTTTGTGAAACCTTCACTAAGGATGAACTTTTGGAAGAAACCTTTGATAACCAATATATACAGTCTTGCCACCATGTTTTAATCATATTGAATCATTGTTCTCCTCAATATAAGGGCATTCTTTGGATCCTTTTACAGTGTATCCAGACAAATTCCCATATGCTTGAAAGTCATTAATAGTGTAAAACAACATACCATGCAAATGAAATGTTACTATACATGAAGAATTGGCACCTTCTCCCCATAGTTTTTTTAAGTCATCAATCAGAGGTTCAGAAAAAATATCAATATTATTTCTAGGTTGTTTGGGGACCGATATCAATAAGGACAAAATGACGTACTTATTTTTCATACACAACCAGGTAGGAAGATTGTAACATACTAAGTGCAATGTTTGCTACCTAATTTCCCGTGTGAATTCATCCCATCGGTACAAAGCCCATGTCTTAGATTCCTGACTTCTTCACCAAATTCAGGGCACAATAAATCATTTTTCTTTCATTGTGGGGAATCAGATGCATGTCATAGGATTTCATCATTGTTTTTCTTTTCCTCTGCATGCCAAGACAAATTTTGCACATCTTTGGTATTGGAAACAAGCATTAAAACTATGTATTATAGGTAGATAGCCCATCACCTTGGTAGGAGAGTTAGTTTTGGGCTTACCCAAAGTCATCATTTTGTACCTTGACATCCCACATATTGAACATTATTTCAAATTGATATTAGTCCTTTTGAAATAGCACATAATCATTCGGACATGCATGTATCTTATTAGCCTTCATTCCAATTGTTCTACACATTTTATGTAATTCATATGTTGAGATTGGAAGCTTGTTGCCTTCAGGAAGAACTTTTTGCAACAAGACAATAGCGACGTTAAACTTTTTTTGCTCCATATATTGTTAGCCTTTAGAGTATACAATCTCAAGACAATGCTCAGGTTTGTAAACTTAGTACAACCTAGGTATAACGGTCTCTCAGCATCATGTACAATTTTTCTAAGTAAGGTATGATATACCCCACAACTATCTAGCATCACATCAACTATGTCTATCAGAATCGGTTCGCTCACATCTACATCATCGTCAGCAATTTCTTCTTCCACACTGGAATTGCTATCGACATCTATTGATCTCATAGTAGGAATGTCTCCATGCCAATACCATTATGTATGGACATGTACAATCCTATTGCACATGACATGGTCAACTTTCAAGTTTTTACTGCAATTCCTACATAGACAAGAAAACCTATCTCCAGGTTGTTTCCTATGTTCCTCTGTAAATCTTATAAACTAATCAAGACCACTAATAAAATTTTGAGTGCAGTGATTTGAAATGGACATCCATGATCGATTCATTCTATTATCACAAAGAAAATGAGTATTGAATCAAGTATTTTGAGATAAGGATCTAAATATCAGGGTTTAGGGACTAGGTTTATATATTGGGATCTATTATTTAAGGCTTAGGATTTAGGGTTTAAAAATTCAAGGATTAGGGTTTAGAATTTAGGGTTTAGGGTTTAGTAATGAATGTGTACCTCTTATCCCATTCTTGAACACCTAATCTCACTGGTAAGTGTATAATTTGTATTTTTTTAAGAATATTTCAGTAGCATTCCTCATAGTTTTCCAAGTACACCAACATAGATGTGCAAATACCCTCTACATGTGTACTTAGAGAACAAACAGGGAAGTGTTGATGAAACATCTTGAAAACCAAATAAGCATTATGCACTTATATCGAAAGAGAGATTAAGTGTTCAAAAAAGAGTCCCAAACTGAGGACTATCCAACATTTTCTCCTAATGGGTCAAACTTGGACGGGTTTCTAGGCCAAAAGATGATGTTGTCCTTTATATACCTACAATCTTAGTGTCATCATTCATTTCAAAGGTGCAAAAATATACATTAAGATAAGCTTAAAATACATGCATTTTAAGAAAGTGTGATCCATGTTTCATGTAATGTTTATGTTCCATCCTCGTCATATGATTATTAAAATGGTTATGTCGTTTATGCACAAGGAAGGTTATGGTTCATCAGTACATGAGAATGATACTAGTTATGAGCGAACAAGAGCCAAAAACCTCCTTATATCAAGGTTAAGGTTTTATACATATGTATATATATACAAAGAGAAAGAAAAGATATAAATGAAGTCAAATTTTAATTGAAAAATAAACATACAACTAGACATCTAGATATATTGAATTCATTTCCTATTTTAAATAAGAAGTGCAAACAAATACCACCAATACACATAATGTAACACCCTAATTTTCATGTCTCATGAGCGGAAGCCATACAATTTTTTCTTGGGAGTGTTACTAACATGATATCCATCTAAATAATGATAGATAACAACCATAATAGATTGTGTATGAAATTCTCATAATTTCTCAGGAAAAGAAACATGGTTACATCAAACTATATGAAAAACATATATACATGATGCTAAAACTTGTACTTTGTCTTAATATTTTAGATCGTCTAGATGGATCCCATCAAGCAATCCTCCTACCTCTGCACCTACAAACTCTAACTTGAATGTTATTTCTGAAACTTGAAACCTACAGACATCTTGTCCCCGACCATGCACAAAGGAAACCTAGGTTAGAGTAAGTGGCATTGAATTTCTACTAAGATAAACATGAATATACTATCATTAAAAGCTAAACTAATATTTAAAAGTTATAAACTTGTATTGAATTGATGTGTCTTTTATTTATGTGATTTATCTTATTTTTTGTGACCATTACATGATAAGTCCTCCTCTGTGACACCAAAGTGCTCTCTATGGTGCAAATCACCCTTGATTGGCACAATGTGCCCTTTGTTGACATTGAAGTGTCCGCTATGGTGTAAAGCACCATCTGTTGGCATAATGTGCCCTCTGTTGACACCGAAGTGTCATCTATGATGAAACACACCCTATGTTGGCACGATGTGTCCTCTATGGAACCCACAATGTATGGTGAAGTGCTCCCTCTGAATCATCATGGGACTCTCTGGTGAGGACTTATCCTATATTGTATATTGTTAATGTTCTAATGTCATTTTCTATCTCTATGTTTAATTTCTTATCTCTGATTCTTAATCTTTAATCTCTGAATCTTTTCTTAGTTTCTTATCTTTGAATTTTAATCTATTATCTCTAGCTCTGTATCTCTATTATTTAATTCTTAACTGAATCTAACTCTGAATATGAAATATGATAATCTTATTATCTGATAAATCTTAATATGAGGACTTAAAATAATTCTAATATCAGATATTTGACATATGAGTTTGAACGCTTAAGAAAATAAACTTAACTAAGCACAAAAATACTATAGATCTCAAATACTTGAATTCTAATGATGTGTCACATAACTTAAACTAAATAAAATCTAATTTCTCAAAGCATGACAGGATATGGATTACTAAAGTCTGAAGTAACTTAGCCTTTAAGTTACTTTATAGGGATGTGTAGGCTTCATCATAGTAATAATGAAATTCAATGGACATGGCCCACTTACCTTGTTTGAGGAGACCCTTAACTTAGTCTGGATTCCTTGTTTCATGACCTAACCACTTGGACATCATCAAAGTTCTATAAATCCTTGTGTATGATCCCTTTTTGTATTTCTACATCTCAGATCCCCATCACCCTAACCTCCTAAACTAAATTAAGATTTTGGTTTAGACTAAACACAAATCTAATCTAAACTCATTGTAAAATCTTGGTGTTGAACATAGATCCAAACTCACATTATATAATCACTATAAACTTCATACTCAAATAAGTCATAATAATCACATAATGTACTAATATGTGAACATATTGATACATGACCAAGGAAAAATTGTCAAATATAAATATATGTCCCTAGATATTGAGATTCTGTTGTAATCTGATAAAAAAATCTAAAAAACTCTATTTCATAGCAATTAAGCAGATATATAATGTAATATCTCACCAAGATCCATAAAAAAATCATATATTATCATGTTAAGTCTAAAAATCAAATACTAATTTCATAAAGGTATGAAACCTTACCAATACATAGATATAGTAAGAAAACTATATATTATGGTTTGGTTAAAAGTCTCATATTATTTCATGGTTAAATAATGGGTGAAATACCCAAAATACCCTCATTAGGTTCTACATCAAAACCTTGATAAAACTTCAATTTAAAATGATCAAGATTTACTATCATGTTAAACACATAAAAATATACTTATTGTAAAAAAGTTGTGAACTTTAATAATCGTTTGTTACTTTAAATGTCCAAAACATTAAAATCTCTTATTGTTTAGTACCAGACTGATACAATACTAGACATCAAAAACACCCTTTAAATCCATTTGTATAGTATGATAGACATCATAAGCTTTCCATTGATATCTTATTTGGAAAATTATGACATGCAACTTAGTAGATATGAATTAAACAAGTAATTACCCTTTTTGTACAGTCGCAGTCATCCGTGATCCATCTAGCAGTCATTACGAAGTCTGACCCTTCAACCAAGAAGCCAGACATTTCTTGGATTCAATGCATCCTCCACATAGTCTCATATTTGCTTAACCAGTGAGACAATCCTCTCCTGGTGTTGTAGGGCCTCTGTTTCCTCTATGAAATAGAGGAACTTCGAGCAGTGGTTCTGAGTTTTAAGCTCTTCTAACCTTGGCACAACCTCATCGGCAACACATCTTAGTTACATGGACGACCACACCAGGAACCCCCTCGAGGTCCCCCTCCTCTTCCCTTCTTCTTCCCTCAATTGAGTGCCTCACCCACCTGGGCTTCGTCCGACAAGCCGAGTCTTGATTTATAGGCCATCTTAACGTGAAGCTAGGCCACCAAAAGCTTTGCCTATGTCTTCTTGACTAGGGCGGCACTACCTATCTTAAAGAAAGGGTACAGATCAGAGTCACCAACCTACAATCCCCATGGTTGTCTCTAGTGGCGCCTCTCTCCACATATTTCTTAATCTCCTTATGTATTCCTCATATTAGGACAAAAATATAGATTTGTTCTCATGATCAACTTGTTATAGTCAAGTCTTTTATAGCCTTCAATCCCAGATCTTGTGAATACATCCCTCTTTCCATCAGACTTTGTTTGAGTCATGTTCTTTCCAAAATGGGACTTGGAAGACTCTCTCTTGTTTTTGTGAGCTCCTTCTGAACCAGCACATTGCTTAGTTGAGCTTCCAATTTGGGCATGAACCCATGGTTCAAATTTCATTTCTATGGTTCAATTCTCAAATAGGCCATAAATGATACATTCTTTTATTTCTTCTAAAATTTTATAGGCTACACCTTAATCTTGATTGGTCCAAAGATTTGACCAACACCTCCTATAACTAAAATTTTCATGTAGAGAATTCTTAAGATGTAAATCACAACCTAAACTAGCATACTATAGTGTGCGGTTTCACTTTCACCCACAATATAAATTTAATCATAAATCAAACTCTAGACTTCACCAAAATTGTATCACGTCTAATATATATCACACTTAACATAACATCACTCCTAATTTCATCATTACATGCATATGAGAGCCTGATTCAAATCCATGATATATAGTAAAATCACCAAGCTATCCTTAACTTAGGTGAACAAGATTATATAATCCAACTATATATATATTCATCAAATTGAATGACCAAATTAACATCAAAATTTATCATACTTGAATCATGATTTTATTGTGGCTTAACAAGCATATGAACATTCCCAAAATTTAGATTCAATGATTCTTAAACATCAAAACTGACCAAGTTGCACAAAAAACCATTTGTACATACTTTTCCCTTATATCCAAACATCATTTAAAATTGGATCAAACCTTATCGTAACCATAAATCAATCCTATATTGAATTCATAATTAATTTTATCATACACTTATCGAGTTCCAAAAGTTGGGTTGTGACACATAACATACATCTTTTTGCATATTAATTCAAACGCATAATGAAAACACCAACATTAAACAATATACATGATGAAATGAATCAAAAAGTGTAATGAGAAGGGTGTAAGAGGCTCACCGCACTGGAGCAATGGGAATGGTGGTGTGCATAGGTGGAGAAGCAGCAACACAACATAGGGGAGCAGTGGCAACAATGGAGGAGTACAAGAAGTGCCAACGGCAAGAACAACAGCAACAACAACGAGAAGTGATGGTAGAACAACAACGGAAACAGTAGCAGTGAGAAGAAACAATAGCAGAAACTACAATAGGAACGACAAGAACAATAGTAGGAATAGTGGAGGAGCGCCAATAGAAATTGCCGGAGTGAGGGAAAACTCACACAATGAAGTATATAATGAAGAAAAGCATATTTCGTAGGTAGTGTTAAGTGGAACTTAGGCATCCATTGTTTCAAACAATTGGCGCCTAATACTCTTGTCATTGGTTTCCTTAAAGAACAGACGCCATATGTCAACATATATCGTTGGTTTCCCACCAAGTAACTGATGATCCATGTATTGATGTGTAATGAAAAATGTCAACCTCATTAAGACTTTAGTAGTTGGTTGTATTAAAAAATGGACACCATTTAGTAACATATATTTTCGTTTACCCAACTAAAAAATGAAGACACATGTAGTGATCCCTAACAAAAATGCTAACCTCACTAAGCCTTGTGTCGTCAGTTCACAATAGAAAACTGACATCATTTGTCAAACTGTGTTGTCGGTTGCAGACCACAAAACCAACAACACATGTACTTACCCTAATTAAAAATGCTAGCCATGCTAAGAATTTAGGCATCAGTTTCCCATCACATAACCAACACCATATGTACTTATCTTTAATAAAAAAATGCCAACCACATTAAAACTTTAGCCTCCGGTTGTATACAAAAACTGGCGTTATTTGGTGACCTATATTATCGGTTACCAACTGACAACTGAAGCCACATGTACTAATTCCTAATAAAAAATGCAAACCTTGCTAAACCCAATGTCATTAGTTGTAAGTAAAAAATTAAATCCATATGTCAAATTGCATCATTGGTTGCGGATCAAAAAACCAACGACACGTGTACTTATCCATAATAAAAAATTCCAACCTCGGTAAGACTTTAGGCGTTAGTTACCCACCAAGAAATTGATGTCAATCCAATTTATGGGAAATATTTTCATGGGCCACGTGATGGGAACAGTTTGTCATGGGTTCTTTTAGTAAACAACCGACAACAAAGGGTTTTTAGAGGAAAAACTTTTTGTGGTGTACTTGACCTATGGTGTTGATTTCTATGGTAGAAACTGATGACACAGGCTTTTAGGAAGAAAATTGTATTTTGTAGGAAAGGTTTTATCGTAGGTTTTTTACAACTGATGCAATAGGCTATATCAAAATTTTCCATTAAAATTGAATTTTGCAGGTTATCTTATGTGTGGCTATTCATAAAGAAATTGATGTTATAGTAAAGGTGGTACCTATGTTTTTTTCTTAACCGACAAGACTTGACCAGTGGTGAATTTGTATCATAGAAACTGACACTATAGGTCTACAATCACAATTTTCTGTAGAAACTGGTATTAAGATAAGTGACACCATAGGTCAAAAATGTACTAGTGTGAATTTTGGATCTAGATCTAGAAGTACAACTTGTACCCTGACATTAGATGTGTCTAGTTGTCAAACAAATAGTGTGAACCACTATATATTCAATATCCTTCTATGTCCTTATTATACAAATGTTTGTATTTTTTATGCTGCCAATTCCCTCAAAATCATATAGTGGTTCCAAAACTGACATCACAAACTTTAAACTTCAGTTTGAGTTTTGAACCACACACAATTTTTTGTACAAATAATATGATTGTATACATTCCAATCACCAGATATCATATAGTATATGATATCATATATATTTATATATTACATAAAGCAATGTGACACCTTTGAAATCATTTTATTTGGTGGTTCATGGATATGAAACTAGGTCATTGTGGTGATTTCTTATGATATGAAACATGTTATTTGTAGTTTTTGATTGTGATCAAACTATGTAACATTTATATGGATTGCATGACATGCCTCTCCCTCTACATTTTCCATGTAAAATTTAACTTTTATAAATTAGAATAGGATGATTTATTCACATCACTAATGGACAATGGTGGAGAGGAGAAGACAATCATAGTCCCACACCAACAAGGAAGGTCCTTGGAGGTTTCATGATGAAGACAAAAGCAATGACTCCACAAACAATTGAAGAAATTCCCAGATAGGGAATTCAATCGGGTGACTAGCTTTCTAGTTATATAATTGGAATATCTTGTAACTATAGATTTAGGGTTACATGGGATATGAATACCATTCAATATTCTGTATTAAGTATATTCATAGATGGAAGACCTTTTTTAGACCTTCTTTTTCCTTGATATGTTTGGCCCTTCCTAATAATCAAGGGTCCCTTGCTAGGTATCAATGTGTATCTCAATAGGTGACCTTAGAACTCAATAGGCATGGGTAGAGGTGGGGATTTGATAGGGTTTGTATGGTTCACCTTGATAGCATGGTTTCTACCCCTTGATAGGCATGGATTCCATCCATATGCTTCAATAGTATCTTAAATGTTGACCTTATATAGAGATCTTTGGATTTGGACTTTGGTAGGGGTAACTCAAAACCTCTTGGGATATATAACCTCGATACATGTGCCCTCTTTTTCCCTTTGATAGCCACTTAAGTGAGAGATGATTTCGAATTTTCCACCCCTAGCCTATATATAACCCTCCACCATCGACCCCTCCACCCTTTTAGAAATCTTGGAGCCTTCTTAGAAGTGGGGAAGATCAATAACCTTGATAGGAAATATTGGAGTTTGATAGCTTTTATTTCAAGGTGGATAAAGGATTTCATGTACTTGATGTTGGTATGTATGACCAGAGAGCCAATTATACGATGATTTTAATGGGCCATTAGATACCTAATTTGATAATGATAAATGTAATTCCATCTATTATGTTTGTCTCAATCATGAGATGATGACACAGACATAGTACATGTCTAAAGTATGATGCTACTCGATGACATTTGTCTTCAAGTTGAGGACCTGAACAATGAGATAATATGTATGATAAGAGTACATACATTCTTTTTATGTCCCTAGTCAGATATTACTATGGAAGCAAAATAGACAACAATAATACATAAGACTAGAGTGTGTCTTGGTTGATGACAAAATATCATCAATCATGATATGTGATATCAAACCAAACACATAGGTACTTGTTAGAGAACCGTGTACCGAACAGGCCCACCTTGAGAGTGATACATGGAGACTATGGAATGGTAGTCCAAATCAGCTCTCATTGTGATAGTGGTGATTGTGGTTCATAGACTTAAAGAAATTACACTCATCACATGTCGTTCGATGTATTTTAACATCATCCAACATGACCTTAAATAAGGATTTCAATAAGGGTGATGCTATGATGCATTATGACACATTGGGATTGAGTGTGAGTGATGCAGATGGGATTTTTCACTCCAGTAGGATATGGATATCCAAACAACTTAATAAGAAAGACTGAGAAATATATGTTCATACTATGTGACTCAATATGTCATATGTGAGCTCATATGCATCTCATACATTCTGCCTAGTTCAAGGAACATGGATTAAATGTTGAAGAGGATGAAGATTCCATGCCTTAAGTTCGATCCAGATATCACAGACAAAGGAACTATACAATCACAGTAACACTTGAGTCACATATTGTAGTTTGAAGTAGTTCTCCCACTTTCCAATTACTTGGATAGAAATGATGTGTTTCTAGATACCGCTCATTGTTTATGATGTCATAAATTAGTTATGGGCATTCACTGCCAATGTAATTTGGGACCTATAGGGTTACATGCATAGTATACACTTGGAATAGGAGTTTATTCATGAATGATGTTTAACTTGACTACTAAAGTATTTAGGTATTCAATTTAAGCAAAAATGATTGAAAATTGGCTGACTAGACTATGATCTGGCCGGTTCAAGTGTTGAACCAATAGATTCAAGTGTGAGGTCAATTTGAGCTAGCATTGGAAATCATAACTTTAAAATGACTAGAAAGACCCACGCTTTAGTACTTGGTGCAACAACAAGCACTAGTTTGATTGGGGGGTGATTTAATAACAGTGGGTGGAATAGTCACTTTGTTACCTATTCCATTGGTGGTGGGATGTGACATCCCTGGATTTTCTAAAACTTAATCTGATGTGTGACGTCCAAATTGAAACTCTCACCTCAGCAAGAATCCCAATTTAAACACCCCACACCAGGCTAAGAAGGAACGATGACCTAGCAAAATCTGATGAGGTGATGGAAGCGGCGACCGGGTCCTCACTGGAGTAGTTGATCCCCTCTCCCTCTACCTCTGCTATTACTATTGTCTTCTCCTCCAATTGTGTGTCTGTGAATTAAAAGTGAGGCACGATTCCAATGTCTGCTACCTCAAGCGGTTCACGGATGGAGTCCAGTAGGCGTCCGGAGTCAAGGTGTAGGCAGAGGGAATCAGTGTTGTCTTCTATGACCTCTGTGCTATAAGGGCAGTGTAATCCTCAAAATGTAAGGTAAGCCATGTCATATTCCTTCTGGTTATCAAGCATTGTCACCCTCCATTGACACTCCTTCTCTTGTCTTAACATCGTCCCATCTTGTCGATGAATAGTTCAAACCCTAGCCACAGAAATGACTATTCATCAACTTACATATTGCTCGCATTGTTCATCGACCTCCTTCCCATCCAGCTCCACATCCTCGACTAGGAGTTCTTTTTCGATCCCTGCTATTTCGAAGTTGTTGTCAATCCATGCTATTCTGAAGTTGTTGTCGATCCCTGCTATTCTGAAGTTGTTGTCGATCCCTACTATTTTGAAGTTTGTTGGTTTGTGAAGAGGTGGGTGAGCTTGATTCATGTTTTCTTTGTTTCATTTCTTATTTTGATCATGACAATTATGTTGATGTTATAATTTTTTCCTCCTTTTGTTGAATGTGTTGCTTGATTCTGGTCATTTTGATGTTGGCTCTTCTCCGCAAATCTTCCTTTTAATCTCATGTATTTCATTATTTTCATCTGCCATTAAATGTTGTATGATTTAATGCCCTGATCTTCTTATTTTGTTGAATACTTGTTGTACGATTAAGAACGGAGTTGGTTTTGAATATTCACTAAATTGGATTTCAGTACCAAAGGAAATCCTACAGACCTCAAAATGGGAAGAAGGATGAATGATCCTCCCAAAGACCACTAGAAAGAGCTCTTTTCTCCAAGAAACATAATTATGTTACTAGAAATGGTTCCTCAAGTCTCACCCCACTACTGTGTTCCTTTTGTACTTCAAATAACACCATTCTACATAAAAATCCTCCCCTGATGTGTAACATCCCTGATCTGGGTTATGCTTTAATCCTAGGTGTTTTGTTTAAGAAAGATAATCATATGCTTAAAATTATATTTTGAAAAGTAATTAAGGCTTAAGAGGAACTCATATTTTAATTTTAGTCCTTTTTGAATAATGTTGAAATAATATTTTACTTGTGTTGGACTAAAGTGCAAATTATCGAAGTTGAGGGGTTAAATTGCAAATGTTACATGATAAAATGTTCCTCATGTGTTGAAGAATCATAAGAATGAAGATGATGCAGAGGTATGACTTGAGAAAGCCTGAGTACCAAGAAAGAGTTGATAAAGCAATGTTTGTGCATTAAAACCCAGTTTTGGTGTAATGTGCAATTTACCCAAAACCTAGGGTTCAATATGAAAATTACCACCTCAAAATAGTCCCTAATGCTTATTGGCATCATTTAGAGAAAAGAAAATGAGAGGGGCATCTCATTTGTACCTCTTTGAAGAAGAGAGAATCTTGATATTAAAATAATCAAGATTTAAGCATAATTGAAACCATAATTCAATTTAATGCAAAAATAATTATATTAATTGGATTTCCCTTCAACCAAAATTATGTTGGTTGAAATATATAAGTGTGGACGTCCTTGTGCCTTGCAAAGTCAAAGGAAATATCTACGGGAGTGGAGAACCCACTCACATTAAGAAAAGAAAAAGAAATATCCACTAACTTTAAGATATTATTATTATAAGGGTTAAGGTGCTTAATTTGTTTTTCTTTCAATCATGGATAATTGAGAGGTATAAGAGGCTAATAGGATAGCCTCGTCTCTAAGGAAGAGAAGGGGGCAAGTGCCCATTACTTAGTGTAATAAATGCCTATTAATATGGGAATCTGGAAGATATTATTCTAGTGTAGAAACTACATAGATTTTTTACTCAGTTGGAGAGTTAGAAGGTGTGTTTCTTGAGGAAAACTCATTATGGCCTAAAGTGGAGACCCATAGCCTATCTCAAAAACTTAATAAAAAAATAGGTTTCTGCCCATCTCTAAGTAATGTGTCTTTGTTGAAAAAGAGAACCAAATCATTGTTGTCATAATTTTATATGTTGATGAATTATTGATATTGGTCATACTTGTTAAGGTGTGCCCAGTCTAGGCATCAAGGCACCCCAACGGTGTGTGCCTAAACTTGCATCACAACTTATGTGTTAGCTTATGCTTTTTTACGGGCACTTAGTCCTATTAGTGAATTTAACCTTCTTTTTTAGCCTCTTAATATTTGATTTAATTATATTTTCCATGCTAGGTATCTGACTATCATTATTAGTAGGGGATAATATCCACAACAACCATTTTTAGATGTCGCCTAGCTTATGCCTTGAGTTCAATTTTTATATCGAGGAATTTTTTTATTTAATAGTAGAGTTACAAGCATAGAAGTTATATTACATACATTCTTACATGGAATAGGATCATGTAAGACCCATATTTGATGTACCATATATTTGTATATGATGCCTTGCATGAACTGAAATGATCTCACATATAAAAATTGGTTTCCTATTTATATGAGGACGGTTTCATCCCTATTAGAGTTGTAATTGCAATATAACATATTGCATTACCTATCTAAGATCCCTTCTTTTCTATAATAGCAACCAAAAGTACTAACCATTTATATATAGTTTGAACATAGTTTATTGCTTATCATTTGGAATGTAACCTTTGAATGTATGTACATGTCTATGTATGTATAATCACAAATTTTGTAAACATGTATGTATATAACCATAAAATATATGTATATACATATATAGGGGGAATATTCATAAAATATATAATATATATGTGTACAGATGTGGGAAATTCAAGTAAAAAAGTATGTAGGGTGTAGTACTTGTACAAAAGTAGTTAGTGTGTGTCTATATATATATATATATATATATATATATATATATACATGTATATATATATATATATATGTATGTGTGTAAAGAGAATAAGTGTTTATTATTTTATTTTATTTTTATCTTTACAAGTGGGTTAGTCCCATATTATGCAATATGATTGTTGGTCGCAAACCAAGTCTATATAAATATGCATGCACTCTATTTATAATATATAAACAAGTTGTTTTGCCTCCAATATCTCACTTTCAACATGATATTGCAGCATAGTAGCATGTAACCCTAAACCTAATAGAATAAGTCAATCAGTAGAGTGATCCCAACTATTATAATCGGGACCTTTTTTTCAGTAGTGACCGCCCTATATATAGGAAGTTTTATAATATAGAAACTTTAACCAAAATTTGATGGATATATTCTAAGTGGTTCAAGGCAAAATGAATGAATTCATTATGAATTTTGACCAGGTCGATTTACTAGTTTACACTATATATTTATGCAATAATATTACATATGGTATGTGTTTGATGTCTCCTCAAGTGTGATTGGAAAAGCTCAACTTTTTATAAGGATATATCATGTCAAAATGAAATAGTTAAATGAAGAAGTATAATCATTATAAATTTCAAGAACAAGATATAGACCTTAAAGACACATATTTGTACAAATATAATATGGTCTAGGATGGTAGAACCTCTACATAGGATGAAGAGATGTAGTGCATAAGTAGTGTTGCATCTGTCTTTGAGTGAGTGTTGAGTAAGTTACAACTTACTAAAATAATAAACAATACAAACTATATTAATGCTTATAACAATTCTATGAGTTTTATAGCAATTAGAGTCATGATGCCAGAGTTGACAATCACATAAAAGAAGTACAATTATGATTTATATACCTAATTAAAGCTTGTGAGATATGATTATCGTTGGTCCTACTTGTTGGATATCCATGAGTTAAATAACCCTATCGTCATATTGGATCTTATTTATATTATTTTATGCAAGCATATATCTATGTCAATGTTCTCTTTATATGCACAACTAGTGAAAAAATGAGTAATCTTGGATAAACTCAAGAATTTTTGTTGATCGTGTGCCTGTGTATCTAGAGCCAAAGGAGGAAATTCCATAGGAGGTGTGATTCTAATGTATTAACATACATAATATATTGGGGGTCATTCTAATTTTGCATACTACCACTAAAAATATGTGACTTAAGAAGTGAAAATAGCGGGTAACATAGCAACATATCTTCTCCGGAACCCATTTTTAATTATATTCTTTGTAAATCTTGATATAGGTGGGAGAAATAGGAGAGAAATATATAATTAGGTTAGGAATATAAGAAACATAACCTATATTACCCCAAACAAGTCCAAGAAGACATATAATAAAATCAATAGTCATAGTACTCCATTTCTCAAAAAATAACTTTTTTCTTATTGTCTTATGTTGTGACATAGTCAAAATAGGCCTTTTTTCATCCCAAAACTCCTTGTTTATTTGGAAATTCAAAATAAAGTCAAAATTCCATTGAAGTTTTTCAAAGCACCCTACCAAATCAAAGGTGTATGTGTTTTGATAGCGAATATCCAGAGTAACAAAAACTACAAGTAAAATATTGATAATTTAATTGAAATGTTGAATAATGGTATCATCCACAGTAGTCATTCCGGATATCTTCATATCCATAGTGTAAAGAATCTCCATCGCTCTACTAATCATTTCTATCATATCCATAGTGGAAGTCATATCCACAGCTTTGACAACCATATCAACCACTCATACAGTGGAAGTCATCTACCTTGAGCAACATTGTAGATATATGTCAATATCAACATTCATACAAGTGAGAAGATATTGTTCAATCATCCATATTTTTCTCCAAGATATTCCATTCCCAATGTCTTCCCACACAACTAGAATCATTCTTCAAGATAAAGAGGAGGGTAGATCTTCCTTGCTCATCATTCTTGTCCATATTCTGATTAAAAGCACCTCATTGTATTTAGGATCAGAGCAGTGTGAAGTTAAAGCAGAATAAAACTACATTATGTGTACCTAAATTACATGATATGCAAATTCATATGGATGAACGATTCTCATCCATGACACACACATCGGGTACATCAAATACAAGATGTGTCCTTTTAGATATGAAATGCATCTCAAAATATCAACTATCATTGACTTGTAACCTACATGATGTGCACAATCTCTATGTGCCTTTTGATATAAGAGAATCATTGTACTTCACAATTACACATCGTCTATCTCGAAAGCTCAACCATCTCTGACTCCTGAGCTACACACCATGCAAAAGTTCAATACAATGTGTACTTCACCGACACATTATGTCATTTAGTTCTAATTTTGTATCATGACTAAGAAGAAATACATAATGATATCTACTCTTTCATCATTCCTTTTGGCCTTAAATCAATTCATTACCAACAATAAACTAATGAGAAGAACTTAACTCAAAGGATGTGCATGGTTATTCTATGGTCCAAGGGGAAAGGAACTTATAAGTATAGCATAGAGAGTCCTCCTAAGGAAGATACTCTAGAGCAATGGGAACAGATTGTTGTAAATATATTTTCTATCTTGTAGAATTCTATGGAGGGTCACATGGTAGATATCACTAGTCACTTTGAGACATGCAAATATGTTTAAGATAACCTTCACTTCATGTATTATCAAGCATCGTTGACCCACTTTCAGGTATAATGTTCAAATGAATGCTAAGTTGAGTTTTAATAGTATTCATTCGGCTATCCAGTGACTTCTTAGGTTCCATTAAAATTAGGTCTTATATATTTTGTCTACTTTGTTGATTCTTTTTCTTAGGTAAAATTGTTGTAATAAATGATACATTATAATGAAACTAAACTTATAATGTATAAAATTGAAATCAATTTTCATGGGTGTATATGGAAATTGAGAATGATTATGCCAAAGAGTATTCTAGTCATGATTTCAGTCAATCTATAACCACCAGATATGTGATGCATTCATCTGCATGCCCACATACATTCCAGCATAATGGAGTATCCCAAAGAAAGAACCATCACATTGTAGAAACTTCCAGAACCCTTCTTCTCCATAAGAAAATTCTAAAGGATTTCTATCATGATGGTGTCCTAACTACCACTTGTCTCATTAGTCAATTTCCATCTTCCTCTTTAAACAACCAAATTCCTTTTCATGTTCAGTCCAAACCCTCAAATATATATCACTGCCCCCTAAAGTGTTTGTATGTGTATGAATTGGCCATAATGTTGGTCTTGTTTGTGATAAACTCAGTCTACAATATGTGTTTTCCTTTTTTTATTATGGAATCTAAATAGGGCATTGATATGTAATAATAGTGAACACAAATTTCCAGCATATGTTGATGTCACCTTCTTTGAAGAAATGCATTCTTTTAAGATATTAAAACCACTATAGAACTTGAGGAATCTCTTCCAATTTCTATGGTTACTAAATTATTTCTAGAGGGATAAGACAATTACTCTAGAATAAGTATCACGCAATTCAAGTATCAACCTTCCTGTAATCACCAATTAATCGAAGGGTCCCATGAGCATGGAAATTCTCTTAATCTACCTACTTTGAAAAAAATGGCCATGTACGCTTCATCCTATATCTAGCTTTGTCTCATATAGCATTTATCTTTATTATAAAAATCCGTTATACCATCCTTATTAGACACTTACATGACCAATTTTGTATATGTTTCCATAAGTCATCCAACATGGCAAAAAGCTTTATAAGAAGAGAGACAACTCCTAGTAAGAATCACACATGGAGTTGTCTCCTACTCCTAATGACAAATTGATATTTAAGTGTTTCTTGGTCTTTTATATGAAAGTAGGGCCTAATGTATATATTATATTTGAAGGCATGCCTGATGGCTAAGTGTTGTACTTTGGTATGTGGAAAGAATTATCTAGAGACCTTTTCCCGATAGCCAAGATGTCCTCTGTTCAAAATTTCTATTGTTAGTTTCCCATTTCTCCTACCTCTATATGAGATGAATATCAAAAATGCTTTCTTCCTCGGTGATTTCTTGAAGAAAATTATGTGGAGGAACCTTTTCTCAATAGGTGTCTCGTATCATCTGCATGCTCTACAAGTCACTCTATGGCCTTACAATTTTCAAGAAATCAGTCTAGAAAGTTCAGTCATTACATTTAAAGTTGGGTATTCTATGATATTCTTGAGATCATTCAGTCTTGTACTAATTACAAACCTCACTAGTAATAATTTTTATCATTTATGTTAATGATATTGTCTTGTTGAATATAATCAATATGGTACTTTACAACTCAGGCAATTTATTTAAAGAAAATTCTAGACTAATGATGTAGGACACCTAAAACACTTTGCTTATACTGAGTTGTCTCAACCTCTATAAGGAATTGTCATTACAAAACAAAAGTATAATTAATATTTTTGAAGAAACATACATGCTAGGGTAAAACCCTACATATACTCCTATGGATGCAAAATTTAAGCTATAAAAGGATCGGGGAGCCACTCAAAGAGTGTTGGAGGTATGTAAGGCTGGTGGGAAAACTCAATTATCACATACTCACTCATCTAGATATATCTTTTTCTACTATTTTGGTTAGTCAATTCATGGACAAAAAACATGTACTGCAAACATGAAGGCTGTTATTAACATTCTTCAATATCTCAAGCTTAGTCTATACAAAGAAATATTGCATTCTAATCATGGGCATAACAAAGTTCATGATTTCTCTTATGTTGATTGCGCGAGTTGTGTTATTGATTACCATCCTATTTGAGGATAATATATATTTTTGGGGCCAATAAAGTGTCCTCAAAAATCTTACATATTATCCATGGTGGATACCTAGTATAAACATCGAGTCATGGACAACACCACTAGTGATATCTTATGGGGAAATATTCAAGAGTATTTTGAAGGAACTTGGATATAATCAGTTAGAAGCAATGGAGTTATACTGAGACAATCAAGTGGTTGTCCATATTGCTTTTTAACGAGTGAACAAAACATATTGTGTTTGATTATCACTTCATTCGTGACAATATACAAGGGTAACAAGTCAAGTTTATCCATACTCCGTCAGAAGCCAGTGGGGATATTTCTTTGCTAAGTTATTTAATGGGTGTCAGATCAAACTTCTAAGTAACAAGCTTGGTGTATATGATACATATGCATCGTATTGAGGGGGAGTGTTAGGAAATACCTTATTTGGTTTGCATGTTTTTGAGTTTTTCATTCCAATCCCCTTTTGACGCTCCTGAAGCTAGAGAAATGAATATCTCTCTTTTTATTTTTGTATTGTTTGTGATCATAGGATCCTTTCTCTAAAATCATCTACCATGCTAGATCCTATAGAATACTAAACTGCTATAACAGTTGCATCTATATGGTAAATCTTCTATCTATCTCAATTCTGATCTATAACTACCATATCTATTGTTGCATCTGATTTGTTATCTACTTTTTTCTATTATTGTTGCTTTTATTAGTTTTGAAAAATTAGTATCTACAAGCACATATCTGCTAGTCATCCTCTAAAATCCTACACATCGGTCCTAATCGCTAATGATGGAACCCCTCTATGGGAGGTCTTGAGGTGTTTAGGACCACAATATACCTAAAAATTAGGACTTCCAGGGCAATGATAGGAAAGACACAGACATCTCCAGCCCAAAAAGCCTGCCCACAACAAGAAGAATCATTTTTATTGTTTGTTTTCTTCAATTAAAAATCATGAATCACTTGCTCCTTTGTCATATAACTGTGTTTTATATCAGTTTATCGAGCGGGATGAGGGTTGTTATCCTTCCTCACTCGTAACTAGATTGTTGAATCCAATCTCTAGTTATATTTTTATTTTCTATTTTTATATTCACCAAGGACAATTGCCCAGAATCCCTCGTGGTTTCATTGTTCACATCTTTTTCCTCATTTTTCACGTAAAACATGGTGGTGACTCTAAATGCACCCTTTCTTTTCTTTTTGAGGCATTTCACTACTGAAAAAGGATGGAGCTTTATTTTTCAAATATCTTTCTTATTTTGTCTCCTTTTATGGACATGGTGTGACAACTAAGCTGTCACAAAACATGGAAATTGTGATTTTTTGGTTTTTCTATGTTTAAAACCATGTTGGAAATATATATGACTTATCTGTGAGGGGTGGGTTAGTCTCGTGGTACATCAAGAAATAAGCATGGATTTCTTAATATAGAGATGAAGCTTATTATCAAGGAAATTGCATGTAAAATGATGTGGGTAGATGCATTCCTTTACAAGCTTAAGGTATCATCATCTACACATATGACATTGTATTGTGCCATGATAATTCGATGACCATCATCATTCCAAACTACCTAGTATTCCATGGGAGTAAAACATACACTGAGGTTTATTGCCACTTTTTATCAGAAGTTGTACAATAATAAGCTATATGCACTCTCTTCACCAAATTTGAAGAGCATATAGTCGATCATTTTACTAGACCTCTGGGAGACAAGCCCTTTTCTACCTTGGATGTGTAGGCTGGGCATGTTGATGTATATTCCCCATATTGAGAAGGTGTGTTGAAGATATCAGAGCTCTATTGGGCCTATTTAACTTCAGCATGTTTAGTCATACTCTATGTAGTTGTGAAGATGAATGTTTCCATGGTTCCTATATAATCATGTATAATGTATCTTGTTAATCAAGTAATAAGAATCACTATAATTTTGTAGTAGCAACAACCTTAGAGGGATTAAGTTTTTTAAAGAAGGATATTTTTTCACTCTTGGTTGGTTAATCCTAATGACTAGGGGAATAAGAGAGAGAGAGAGAGAGAGAGAATATGACTCATTGACTACCTACACTCTTGGATCAATTCTCCTAGGGTTTCTGACTATCTTTACTTTGATACCTTGCAACTTGACACACAATATGAGAGTATTATAGATAACTTGCATTACAATAAAGAAAGACTTATACAACAATGGTAAGTGGAGAATAACCCATTTACACATTATGGGACTAATTACTTTTACAAATCCATGTACAACATAAGTGTACTTATGTACAATTTTCATATCAATTATATCATTTACATTGAGCTCAAGTATTATTTCTTATAAATTTATCATATATTTGTGTTTCATCATAATATTTAGTATCTTATTCATATATGTCATATTGTCAAGAACTAGGAGGAGTTGGTTAGTCGATCAACTGAAGGGATGCCAATGAAGCAACCCAGGTCCAATCCCTAGATAGAATGATAAATTATCTCTAGCCACTCATCATGTGGTTTGGATGGTTTAAATGGGTGGAAGGGGGTCACCTCTTCTATAAATTAATTTTTTATTAATAAAAATACATATAATACATATCATTGATCTTTCTCTAGGTTTAGTCCACCTAAAATGTACTAAGTCGCATGTTAAATGTCTTTTATTATCTCTAAATAGCCAAAAGTGATATAATGTATCATATATTATACATGATATGACATCGTTTAAACTTAACCTTCTCAAATACGGCCTAATATGAACCAAGTGCACCTAACTTTCCCTAATGCACCCTAATTTGACCTAAATCAGTCATATTTGACCAAATCAGTTGTAGTTTGTTCAAGTCAGACCAAACATAGCCCCAAAATGACCTAACTTGATCAAATTTGACCTACTTCAGAACTTAACAATATTGATTGACCTTTTGATACTTAATTTTGACCTAATAGGTTCTAGGTGTAGTCCTAAGTCACTTATGGACATGCATGTCTATGTTCAAAACCCTCCTCCAGTGCCTAGGCCTCCTTGGCAACTATAGTGCATAAGTTATCTATACACATACATACATATGTGTAACTATATGTGTGTGCACATGTGTGTGTAAACATATAAATAAGAAGGAATATTTGCATATGCCTACACAAATCCCAATGAAGGGTCACTTGTCTACTTAAGAAGCATGATATTACTATCACATTATTCTAGTTAAATCAATACATGTACCCATGACAAAATTTATGTGCTTACATAGTATGGATACTAGTAAAGACATAAGAGAACTACTCATTTAATTTGGCAAGCATTATATATGAGCTATTCACAGCATGTTTAAGAAGATCAACAGATTAGATTTTTGGAAAAAATATTGCATCATGAAAAACTACTTGAGTGTATTCTGCTCCGAATACACTCGAGTGTGAGTCAGGCTAGAATACACTCGAGTGTACAGATCGTACGAATACACTCAAGTGTGTTTTCATATCAAGACTATTTTTTGCAAAATGTAAACCATTTATATTTATGGTCATACTATAATTTTGAGCCCATTTGGATGAGTGTAAGTCACTCATCCATGGGCAACAAAATCGACGCACGAAACTAAATTGAAATGCATAATTTTTGTGGTCTTTATAACATGACCTATAAATGTCCAAATGTGCTCAAATTTTTCACATGAGCTATTCACAACATGTTTAAGAAGATCAACGGATTAGATTTTTGAAAAAAAAATATTGCATCATGAAAAACTACTTGAGTGTATTATGCTCCGAATACACTCGAGTGTATTATATACATATATATATGCAATTCACTAAAATGTAAACATGATGGCTAGTTTTGTACCTACTAATTTGGTGAGGATTAACACCTAAGAAAATTTTACATGAGTTTTTAAATGAAATAAAGATAAATTTTTATTGAAAGTGTACAAAATCTTAGAAGTCCACTTAGAGAAAAAGCCCATGGCTAGGCATTAATAGCTTAGTGCTAAAGTTCTTACAATGTAACCTTTATTAACTATTTAAACCTAATATAATGAACCTCATTATCCCTTGGAAGTAAAATCCCACACTGAGACATAGAATGCCATGTAAAACAACTCATTCTAATTTGTTGGTTACTCCTCTTTATATATTTGACTACATAATTTATGTCACTCTGAGAAAAGAGTCACTATCTAAGTTGTAAATAATTTTGTGAAGCTACAAAAATTGCTAATCTACTAGTTCAAGAGATCTTTATGTTAGATAAATATAAATATTAAAATGGCTAACAACAAATAGAAATATAATAGCACAACATGTTCATAATTCATATGATATGTTTATCAATGGCCATTGCATTGTGCATTTCTCTCAATTGGGTATTTACTTTAACATGTATCTCTTTGGGTTATAGAAACATGGTATGTATTAAGCTTGTAGCTCAAAATATTCATCTGAAATTCAAATCAAGATTCACTCTACTATAGGACATAAGAACTAAAGGTGGTATATTTAAACCAAATATTTATTGATGTCCCATCGTAAGTTGGAATATATTATGTATTTCCTTCATTTCACCATGTTATCATATTCACAATTAGAAAACATCCATTTAAATTTTGAGAAATTTGATTGCAATCCTAAATTATGATTTTTCAAAATTTTGTTATAAAATTGAAATTCAGTTGAAATTTAAGTGAAGTCATGTTTTAATAACACAAACACATGGCAGCATGCGAAGTCTTCCTAAAACAAATTTACATGGTGAAATCTTGATGTTATTGATACAACTTTGTTCTTCAAAGGATTCAAACACATAAAAATGCTAGTGATCATATACCTAGCATATCTTCTTATCCTAAAAAACAAATGCTTTTTGTAGACACTATAAATGCAAAAAATAAGTTAGATTTGTAATATCATTAGGGATGATAATGATTCGCACATTCAATACATGAAAAAGTATTTGATTAATATGTGTCTAATCTAAGCAATGTATATGCAAAATATCTTTAAATTGTACTAGGTTCATAGTGGTGTCATACCAAGTCTTAGTAAAATTGAATTCATGGGGAACTTTTAGTGTTTTTAACTACAATCAGCATTCTTTAAATCAATAAAACACCTAAAAAGGTCAATGGATATATACATACATTATTTTCTTGACCCAAATAAGCTAATGATTTCTTAAGATGGTATGATGCAAATTTGGGTGTTTAGTTTGTATCATGTCCCATTCCAAGAGGGTGGAAATAGTGTGCAAACATTCAACATATGGAAAACATATTTGAATAAATCATATTTAGCAAAAGAAACATATATTAGTGTTAGTTTAAAATAGAAGGCAATAGCAATATTACATTAGCCTAAACCCTACACCTACATATAGGAAATGGGACTAATACAAGCATGGACTTAAACTGTAATGGGCCAAACATGCTTAGGACCATATTATGACAAAATTCATTTAATTGAATATATATGACTCTCAAGTCTAAACAGTCACCCTCAAGTTTAATCATGGTAAAATGACATGTCCAACTTGCCAAAAACAAACACATACATGACATATAAAATCAAATAAAGAAGAAAAAAAGACAACCCTTCTCCCACGCAAAACATCACTCCCCTAAAATCTCAAAAATAAACATGCTAAGATCTTAATCATTCAAACACTCAGTGCTCCCCCTCAAGCATATAATGTCAACATTTGTTTCAATAAAATAGCAAGTAACAAAAGAATTTTAATCCAACAAGAGAAGCATGTGGAATAGCATTCAATAACATCATGTAGGTTCATGTATCTCCGTGTCAACTGCTAATGTCTTTGAGTAGTCTAAGGATATTAGGTCACATGTGAAATATATAGGAAGTTCTGGTATATGTGTAGCAGATCTCAAGAAGTACACAGTAAGTATTTGACGCACATAACCATAAACAAGTAACAAAAAGTCAACACACCTTAAGTACAAACAAAAGATAGTGACACAACAATCAGATGACACACCACTTCAAAATGAACAAGCACGCAAAAATGTGCACATAGATATAATAACCATAGAGGCATGTATAAATAATAGAGTAGAATCTCGTGGTTAATTAGAGGAATTATTACATATTCTTCATTAATCTCTCATCACTCATCTCCTCCCCCTTTCTTCTCTCTATACCCATCACACCAACCATGAACCAATTCAAGAGTGGTTGGGGTGGAGGTGCAGACAACAATTCAAAGAGGGAGGGGTGGAAGCTACAACGTTTGGAGATAGCAATGTTGTGGTGGAAGGTTGATTCATACATGTTGATGCAGTGGCCCCTTGCTCGGGGGACAAGCCCTCAAAATCTTTTTTCAAAATACTATGTAATTAATAAACACCTACAACAATAGATATGGTATATGTGTGACTGACCACACGACATGTCATAGTTGGGACAATACGACAACTACATGTCATGTAAAAGAAATACATGACGTGCCTACTATACATCATATGAGAGCAACAAATGCAATGTCAAAGTCATGGTGGCCACAATAATATGAAGTATGTCACAAGTTTGTGTGGTCTAGTTACTCACAGTGTGATCAATAGATTAGTAAGAGAGGTGGCATGATATGCAAAATGTGGAGGCAAAGGTGTTACCATGCAGACTTGCTATTTGGTGCCATGGAGGGTTGACAACCCTATTAGAAAAGCCTTGTGTTGGAGGGTCTAGGGCGAGCAAGTAGAGGCTCTAGAAGGAACAGCTAGAAGTTTTGCATAAGAGCATTATAAGGGCATCGAAAGGGGTCGGTGGCAGTAGAATAGAGCCCACATGGGCCCAACAGTGACAACAATGAAAGGGAAAGGGGAGTCAAAAATCATGGAAGGGGACAGCTATTCACAACATCATGAAAGGTAGGTGATTCCTAAGCAAGTTGTTAAAGACATCCATGGTTGCTCATAGGAGGCAGACCAAGGTTGAATGGGTAGCCTCCCTATCTCTCTTCTTTTATCCCTCTCCCAAGGTTTAACGTTGGATCTTCAGCTTTGATATCATGTCAAAGTGTAAAAAAAGAAGGCAATAGGATGACTTTTATTTAATTAACCATTCCCAAGTATATAGAAGAGGGGGATATACAAGCAGGGAATGAAACCCTAATGGTCGTAATATGTTTAGGCCCATATTAGGAAAATGACCCAATTAACTCAATGTCCTACTCTCAACAATGAGAAAATTATTACAAATGAATGAAAATCCAAGACGATCAATATTAATGCAAACTTGTAAGATGCATGAAGAATATATGCAGATACATTAAGTAGATGCATGTTTTGAATGACAACATATAAAAGTCAAAGATAACTAGTGGAATAAGTATTTTCATCACTACAACCGTAGATTCCCAGACTCTAGGAAGCATGCACAAAATATGGATATGGACACAAACAAGGACACAAGACACAAGAATTTTGAAAAATATGGAACACAAACACAATGCCAAACACGGAAAAATAAATCATCACTACATATGTATGTTTGAGTTTGTATGTATACATAATTAATATAAAAATACAACAATGTTCTATAACATTTTGTAAGAAGTCAATTAGGTTTGGTCATTCATCACTCCAAACTCCAAAGATACCTAACTCATTTCTCATCACATATAAACCAACTCCATAGTGCAAGCCACTATAGAACTAAATCAGCAATATTTTAACAAATTCAATATTTGACCACACTAACAATTGAATATTAACGTAATGGGGAGGGAGAGGGGGCAACTATTTGTTGGAACATAGTTTCATTACGCTCGTGGTGGTGTAGGAGCATGATGTGTGTTGAAATAGTTTATGGAAGAGGAGTGAACGGTAATGGTAGAAATAGCAAAGGGTGTGCTATTTTTAAAATATTTTCATGATGGGTAGGGGAGGATATCTTTAGGGGAACATGAGGAAGTAGAGGGAAGGACATATACTAAAGAAGAAGAATAATGGGGAGGAGGAAAAGGAGGTAGAATAATGATACTTTTGTGAGGTTGTTTTTGTCATCCAGATCACGTGTACGACACAAACGTTCTGGACACATTTTTTGTGTGCTCACCACGTGTTCATACGTGTCCATGGTGTATCCAAATTGGACCCATGTTCAAGGCGGGAACAACAACCTCCAAGAAGTGCCGATGCTTCCTAGCCCATACTGCTTCTTCGTGTTCATCAACTACAAGTGCCGATGCTTCCTAGCCCATTCTGCTTCTTTGTGTTCATCAACTACAACAGGGAATCAAGGATTTTTAAAGTAAACAATTCAAAATCTAATATGAATGTTTATCGACTTATCGTGGGTGCAAGCCTAAACATTAGGCGAGTAAGTGATGCAAGCATAGTGCAGGTCTAGCCATACCCTTAACCTTATTATTTAATTTAACCAATACGGGTATGGATTTGTAATGTATAATAAAAATATCAGACTGACATCGTACTCATACCCAGAATATCCATAGATATGGGGTAAATGGTATAATATAAAATGTCACATGTTAATGTAAAAAAAAAAGATACTATATATTTAATAAAATAAAATATTGTTATGTATTGATATTAGCATCACATTATTATAATATATAATGTAATACTTTAGAGATGAAAGAGGAGTGTAATTTTATTTACATGTTTGCTCCGTCAACACCATATGTTTTGAGTTATCCGTATCATATTATAGTACATATTTTAGATTTAGATTATTTTCCTTTGGGTTTGTAGCTAGAATGGTTAGTCCTAATGGCGCAATCTCAACTATTGTATTAAAAATAGTATATCACCTTAATTGAAGTAATAAAGTAAAATATGAGATAGATAACATATAATTTATATAATTATTTAGATATAGCAGGTATGCAAGCCTAGAAGCGTGGGTCCCAACATACCCATTAGTGATATAGCGAGTATGCAAGCCTAGGGTTGTGGGGCCAAACTCGCCTAAATATGAGTCTATGCATGCTTGGGTTGTAGTTATGTGAGTACGAAAATCTTGACCCATGACATGTTTTAAAGGCTATGGAGGTATACTGTTATACCCAAACCCATTTGCCCCTACCACACATTATATTTTTTATATAAAAAATGATCATTCATGTTATACCCAAACCCATTTGCCCCTACCACACATTATATTTTTTATATAAAAAATGATCATTCATTCATCCCGTGACCGGGAGGTTTCGAACCTGCAACCTCTCAGTCATACATCAGTATTTTTACCAACTGGGTGCCACATCTTTGGCACTACACTTTATATGTACATTATAAAATAATTTTTATACCTATTTCAAACACATTTAAGCATCACATGAGTTTAGATAATATGGCTAGGACAACATAGCATTCAAATATCATCAAAATATGTATTGGTGTGTTGTAAAACTGAAACCAAAAGTAAATAGAATTTTGTAGTGTAATAAAAAATTCGTTTGTACACAATATCTTATTATGAACAGGTCACAACTCAGAATTAAAAGACTTCGGAAATGCTACCTATCTAAATGTAAATATTATTATCCATCAGATCGGATAATCTAAATCATTTTATAAGACTGCAAATAATGTTGTGGTATATGGGAAATCTCCTACACATGGGTGGTATAGTTCCTTTCTCTGTACGTACATACACACAAGATTTACAATATTATAATTGTAGAAATGTGTCACAAAATATATACAATGGACACTCCATGCTCTCCAGCACTCCAATTCTCCAAGTGAAACCAGCCTTCAACTCATGTAGGAGTAATGTGAAGGCCATGACTGCTGTTAGAAGCCAACTTAAGGTGCTCCAACTCATCAAAATTTAGCTGCAAGCCAATTCAATCGGGTTGGACAGGACATCTATCAATTCGGCCCATTTTTTGTGATTTCGGTGATTATTCATCAGCATTGCCGACAATGAGATAGGAGAACATGGAGTTCGGCCAACTTTGTCAAAGTCCAGTGAAAGTCGATCCGGATGAGACAAACTTGAAGTCTATCAGCATTGACTTCACCAGTACCCGTGTGAGCAGCGATTTTACTGTACCCAGTTGCATTTCATGCCTGTCGGTCAAATTTTCTGCAGTCAGAATATGTAATTGTACTATACATGCAGAGAACGTAATTTGACAGATACAAAATGTAGCTGATAGCATATCATACCACCTGCACTGGCAATATATGAAGCTATTTTGTGTGTGCGTACATGAACCGTATTAAAAACACTACAATTATAATTGAGAAGATTTTGCACATACTTTTGTGAAACTGAATGAAAAAGCAATTGGTTGGGAAAGTCCTCGTCTTTTCAGATTCCACTATTTTAAAGTAGTGCAAAGTCACCAATATTGCAAGAGAGATGCAGAAAAAAGGACCAAAGATCGCGAGGGGACTTGCAAACAAGAATCTTTCGAAAATACACCCTATCCAGCCACCTGTGTTAATAACTCATGATTGGGTTAGTTGTCATAGTGCATACACAATTTACTATCAAGTTCTGCCCTTGGTAGTGTCTCTTAATGGAGACTCATAACCACTCTTGGCTTTTGATCTTGGAATGGTCAAATAACTTGGAAAGAGCGTATTTTGATCTAATAGTTAGCATATCTTGGAATGGTCATATAGCGTGGAAAGAGCTTATTTGATCTAATAGTCAGCATCCGCTACACAAAGATTAAAATGTGGCAGTACAAATTAAGGTATGAAAGTACAATAACAAAAGAAAGGTGTTTTAAGACATGGTCATATAAACTGCACAACTATCTACTGAACCATATTCTCGAAGAAAATTTTCTTAGCCTCGAGAACTTACTATTTGCAGAAATCATCACAGATCCAGGATGATTGAATAAGTGAACATCCAGCAGATAGCTCGTCCCCACCACTTGCATCAACTAAATTCTTAGTCGACTGCATTTTGTTGTAATCAAGTTAAAAGTAGGATACATCGTACATTAAGCTCCCTACAAACTACAAAAGGAAAATGTTTTACAAGGAAATAAGAAATTAAATTTCTCTTTCGTATTGCTACAAACTCTTGGTGAATTTTCTGCAAAAGTAATTCTAGTTACAAATTTTGAAGCATATGCATATATATACTGAAGACCGGATTAGCCTACTTTCTGTTTTCATGGAAAGGGACAGGGAACCTAAATACAAAACTCTTTCAATTCATTGAGGCTGCCTCTAGCTGATGTGTAGCTGGGCCTTTTCAGAACCTGCATAAAAGAGATCAGAATATCGATACTGTGACAACTGTTTCACAATAGCTTGAGTTTGAATAGCACACAAGAATAATTACAGACCAAAGATATTTGATTTCAGTGGGAAACGCTTTGAAAATCTTGATTTGTGTTCACGGTGTTGTTTGTTTTTATTTGATTTTTCACTTCTTGTGGACACTTGAGAACTTTCACCCATTAAGCCATAAGAACCCTTCTGAACCTTGTCATGATATATTGCTGGAGGTGCAAGTCTCAGTTGAGGAATGCCGTCCACTTGTAGCTTCTGGCCTTTTTGAAGGTTGCACAGGATTTCAAACTGCAGCAATAATATCATTTGTGTATCAGCGTACAGTTTAAGAAGCATCAAGCACTGAAATAAACTGCAAACACTGAAGTTGAAGTTGAGTTACCCGTGCAGCCTGATGGGGACCATAATGCTTCTCTGATTGCTCTGCTTCATGAAGATAATGAATACTGTTGGTTCCTTTTTTGGGTTGACCCTTGGAGCTCGTGTGTTTTACTAACCCCCTGTCCACCAGGGCCAACTTGTTTCTGTGACGTGAAGTTTTCTTCTTTGGTGTACATATGCAACAGCCTGTCAAATTATCCTTGCCTGACTGTTCGTTTTCCGGGGACTCGCAGTGAAGATGTGTGGCATGTCCACAACTATATACACGTATACCAGATGCAAATGATCCCTTAGCAAGCTGGCAGCCACATAAGGAGCACATGAAACTTTGTGGGGAATACGCATGAGAAGCCCCTTTCTTAAGCAAATTCATAGTGTAAAAGGTGTCATCCTCTATCAGTAACTTGGCAGTATCCTATAGTTACAAACAGAATGCACAGGATGAGGTAGTGGATTTGTAGTAGCATTACAACACGATAGGAAATCAGTTTAGCCTATTTACTCCCCAATATGACTACTAATAGACTACTAATAGATCTTATATGTACTGCTTAAAAAATCAGTATATTTTAAAATTCAAGTCTAAGAAACATATGACAGCTCCATTTCCATATTCCGTAACAGCTTGCATACTAGATCTGAGTGCTCCAAATAGCGATATGCATTCAAATGAGAGTACCACATAGTACATGCGGTATGCAGCCACACTCAGTGGTGTATATGCAATATTAGAATTTTTTTTAATTTATTTACCTAACCAACCCCAACATGGTTGGTTTAAGACTTAGATGATGGTGATAAATTACTTTTACCGATTAATACTTACATGCAGCCGTAGTTCTATATTCTGCTTCTGCACTTGATCAAGCTACCACTGTCTGCTTTTTGCTACGCCAACTAGGCTGCCTCCAACAAAGGTGCAGTATCCAGATGTAGATTTTCGATCACATCTACTCCCTGCATAATCAAAATCCGAGTAACCTGAAAGATTGCAATGGCCATGTTTCTTGTACAATAGACCTTTCCCTGGAGAGCTTTTGAGATATTTCAGAATGTGACAGACAGCATCCCAGTGACACTGTTGGGGTTTATCAAGGTACTTGCTTACAGACCCTACGGCATCGGTAATATCAACTCTCGTGACAGTAAGGTATATGAGTTTACCAACCAATCACATGTATTGGTGGTTATCAGCATAAGATGGAGAAGATTCATCGTCCCAATCAGTGTTTGGATCTAAAGGGGTGTTGGCTGGCTTGCAACCAAGCATACCTATTTCCTACAAGAGATCTAGAATTTTTTGCGTTGTGAGAGACATACACCCGCAGATGACCTGGATACTTCAATGCCTAACAAATATCGGTGACAGTATTTTTCCAAATATGTTTTTGTTGCCTGAATGCCTGAGGTGTCATTGCCTGATAATATAATGTCATCTCATAGACAATAAGAATGACAAGACCAGTCACAATTTTTCTAATAAGAAGAGAGTGATCTGAATGAGAACGACGAAAGCCAAATTTTATGAGAATCTAATTGAACTTGTCAAACCAGGGGCGAGGACTTTGTTTTAGGCCATAAATAGCTTTCCTCAACCTGCAAACTCGCGAAGAGTACTTCCCCTGAGCAACAATGGCTCCATGTAAACCTCTTCATGCAGGTCTCCATAAAGAAAGGCGTTTTTGACATCCAACTGAAATAAAGGCCAATCTTTGTTCACAGCAACAGAGATGAGAACTCTAATAGAATTGAGTCTAGCTACTAGAGAAAAGGTCTCAAAATAGTCCACTCCATAAGTTTAATTATATCCTTTTGCCACCATGCGTGCTTTCAAACGCTCAATCGTGCCATCAGGCTGATATTTAATAGTGAAGATCCATCGACATCCAATAGTAGGACAGGCAGAAGGGCGATCCATCAGATTCCATGTCTTGAGGTCAGAGAGGGCTTTCCATTGCTTGTCGCCATGCAGGAAATTTTTAAGTGCCTTTGTAGCATTTTTTGGAATAGACACGGCAGATATTGCAGCAGTAAAGCAAGCAAAGCTAGCACCCAAATTAGAGGAACAGAAATGACTAATCGAATGTTGAGTACAAGAGCGAACACCTTTCTAAAGGCTAATAGGAAGGTGTAAGTCAGAGTGTACCTGAGTTGTGTTGTGATCTTCCACCGAAGGAGGACTTGGTTGTTGAGGGGCCATGGAGGGGATAGTAGGCTTTGGTCTTCTCTTGTAGACTTTTAACGGTCGTTCTTCAGGTGCCAGCTCAGATGGTGGATCAATATCCACAATGTCAAGTAACAGAGTGGGTGTCAAGAGTTCACAGGATAAGGAAGCCCCTTTAACAGAATAGTATGGCAGATGGTGGATCAATATCCACAATGTCAAGTAACAAAGTGGGTGTCAAGAGTTCACAGGATAAGGAAGCCCCTTTAACAGAATAGTATGGCAGATAAGAACACTATATCCGCACTAACATACCATTGTCTCATGATAGGATCATAACAATGATATCCTTTTTGTGTTCTGGAATGATTCAAAAATGCATTGTGGAGCAAGGGTCAAGTTTTGTTATCACTGGACGAAGGTTTTTAACAAAGCAAGTTCACCCAAAGATGTACATCGGAACAGAAAAAGTTGTGCATCAGGAAAAAGAATGCTATACGGAATCTGGTTTTGCAAAACAGAGGAAGGCATGCGATTGATAAGGTAGTAATTCGTAGAAACAACTTCAGGCCAAAAACGTTGAGGAACATGATAGTGAAGTAGTATGGTACGAGCAACCTCTAGAAGATGGCGATTTTTCCGTTCAACTGTCCTATTTTGTTGCGGGGTATAGGGGCATGAAGTCTGATGGATCGTCCCACTGTATGAGCAAAAGTAAGTCACAGATTTTTGCATGAATTCAAGAGCATTGTCAATGTGAAAAATTTGGATGGGTTTATTGAACTAAGTCATAATTTCTAAAAAAAGTGGTGATGGTGTCCATAACAATGTCACGATCTTTTAGTAAAAATAACCATGTAGCTCGAGATAAGTCGTCAATGAATGTCATAAAATATTTAACACCAGAATGACTTGTGATAGAACAGGGACCCCATATATCTGCATGGACAATATCAAAAATGCATTTAGATCTAATTTCTTTCTTTGTAGGAAACACATACCAAGTTTGTTTGCCAAACTAGTAAGATTTACAGGGAAAACTCTTATCAGCTAAAGCAAGAAATAAATCTTTCAGCTTTGAAGCAGATCGGTGACTAAGACAGTAATGCCATTGAATCCCAGTCACAGACGACGATAGCAGAGTAGTCATTGATGTCGGTTCATCCAGGTAGTAGAGCCCATCTGGTCCCTCATGGCCCGAACTAATCCTCGTCTTCGTGAGGAGAACTTGAAAAACACAACCCGAAGGGTCAAACGTAATAGAGCATTGAAAGCTCTTCATAGCTTTGCTAGCAGAAGGAAAATTAACAGGAAATCTCGGAACATATAAGACAGATTTCAAATGTAAATTGTGAAATAAAGGAATCGTCCCAATGCCATGTACTGTTGTATGAGAACCATCAGCTGCTGTTACCGGAGGTAGACTGGTGGATCTTGTTAGAGCAGAGAATAAATCAGAATTACCGGCCATATGGATCGAAGAACCAGAGTCAATACACCATTTATTTTTACTAGTATATGGAGCAGCAAGCTAGGCAGACGAGCCGACCTCTAAAGTACATGGTAGATTGGACATGCATTTTTGGAAGAGCTTCTCAAACTCAGACCGGATCCAGGCAGAAGAGGGTTGAGATGAGTTGTGATCAGTATTAGTAGAATCTTCAACCGCATCACAAGTGACTTGGTTCGCCTAAGCGGGCTTTTCATGTTTTGATTCAGCACCGGTCTTCGTTATGATTGTCACGTCCATAGAAATTGCGGAAGCAAGGACCAATGGGTTGACCACGACCTGGTGCAGTAGAAGAAGTTTGTCCTGAGGTAGGAAGGGGACGTTCACCACGGCCATGTCCATAGCCACGGTCATGGTCGTGACTAGTATCAGCAGAGCTTACATTAAGAGCGGGGTGTTCAACAGTAGGAACAGAAGTCACTAACGGTAAACGTTGAACACATTTGAGCACATCTCCCAGAATAGGTAGAGGATCACTAGAGAGAACTTGGTCAACAACTCCAGAAAACGAGGAAGCGAGTGCGGAAAGAAACTGGACAGGTTGTAGTTCATTTCATTGTCGTTGAATTTCCTTAATGTCAGCAAATAAAGGATGATGATTTCATATTCATTTCAGAGAGCGGAGCACTGGTTGTAGTAGTCTTCAACAGACGCATCAGTCAAAAACTCCTTTGCCAAGTTCTTGAAGATCTCGAACACCTTGGGGTTTTGTTGATGAGAGTAGACATAGGATAGCTGATCCCACATGGCCTTGGCATCATGTAGGAAAAGGAGGGACTGACTGATCCTCGGCTCGGTGTTGTTGACGATCCTGGACATAACGCCTGAGTCATCTTTACTCAGTTGTGTGTAGGCTTGTTGTGTCTTGTCATTCACCGATGCATCAGGAGGAGATTTAGGGTCGGTTGTTGTTAGAGAGTTTGATTATTTATGTTATTAAGTGTCTTTATAATATGGGCCCAAGTATGTCTTGGCCCATTAGGTTTAGGTTGTGTCTTGTATGCTTTCCTGTTCTCCTATATATAGGAGCAGGGTTTCTCTTATCTAATAAATCAACAACTAGTCGTCTTCTATTATTTAGAAGGTATCAGAGCAGAGATCCAAAACCCTAGTCGTCAAGTAAAAGGGAGAAAAGAGAGAGCCACAGCCGGCGGGCGGCCACTCCTTTCTTGGTCGCCCGTAGGCCTTGTCCACTCTTTCATTCCATAACTTCTATTGCTCTATCTCCTTTTTGTTGTTGTTGATGCTCCCTTTCACTTGCTGCTGCGCATGGTTTCCTATTCCTTCAATTCTGGCGTATTGCTACAGTATGCTACTGTAGCATAGCGGGATTTTGGGAGCATCCAACCCTCTCTTTCATGGTTTCTGCCTGTCTCCAGTGGCCCCCTTCTCTTCCTCAACCCCTTAGCGGCTTCTAGGAGAGGGTGAGAGTCTTTCGCATGCCTTGGAGGAGTTATTGCATATTCTTTTAGCAGTCTGTACAAGTTTGTCCCTGATCCTGATCTCCGGCTCCATTACGGCCTACTAAGGTGTTGCCTGTCCTTAGGACACGCTCCATTTGGGTCGTCTATGTCTTCAGCATCTCCTACCCTAGCTGCCAAACAATCAGATCTCTAAGGAATGAGCTGGAGTTTCATTTTCTAACCTCTATGTTGTCGCTGGTACTGTAGCAGTATGTCTGCTGCTCAATATTTTTTTCTAACGTTTTCCTTGTTGAGTGCTCTCCTTTTCTGCTACTGGTTTGAAATACTTTGGCCTTTAAGCCCTCTACTATTGTCATGGGATGAGATATCGACGGTACTGTCGGTATACCGACCGGTATATCGATATCGACACCATCGGTCGTCAGTTTGAGAAAGTCTGCCGCTGGGATTGCAAATATCGGTAAACCGGTGGACTTACCGATAAAACCGCCCGACATCGGCGAATATCAGGGGTGCCGCATGCAAAAAGCCCCACTTAAGGGAGGTATCGACGGTATGTTGCTCGACATACCGATCTTTGCAAACCTATTGTTGTTGTTACTGTTTGAGTGGAGAAACTTGGAGATTTGGGGCGATTTCTTTCCTTGGAGCTCAAATCAGCCCTAATCAAGGTATGTTTTCTTAATTTCTTTCATTTCTCATCATTTCTAACCCCTCCCCTCTCTATTTCCTTCTATTTTCACCAAAATTCTCTAAATACACCCAAATCCTAGATCTACTCCAAAAAACTTAGGATTAATGCTATTTAACAATAGATCTATGATTATATTATGTAGATCTACTAATATATCACTAGATTTACTACTATTAATTAATATTATCATATAATTTCACCTAGGAAGCACGGACACGGACACGGACACGGACACGGATACGGACACGGGACACGACGATTTTCCAAAATTTAGGACACGGACACGGCGATTTTTTTACACACATGTATATATTTTTGATGTTCATCCTATTACAGAAAATGAATTGTGGAGTTTGTATTTCATTTACTTAAAAGACATGCAATCATCCATAAAACACATTCATCGAAATAGAAAAAGAAACCATCTACGACAACAAACATAACCTATTTATATTCAGAAATTAATGTAAACACATTCATGTCCATGTTTGCAATGAAACAAAGCAAATTGAACATTCAAATTCATAAAGCAAGGACTGCTGGACAGTAAATAAACATTAATCAAATCAATTCAATAATAAATAAATCCAACATAGAATGATATCAGAAGATACAACAAACATTACAGATTCATATATCACAATTAAACCAACAATGATTATTTTCAACATTATAAAAAAACAGAAAAATAAGAAGAACAAGAAAAAGTAGCCATAGGTTGGTAAAGGGACAGGGCCGCACTAAGAAAATAATGGGAATCTGGAGTGAAATTGGAGAGAAGGAGGAGAAGACATCAGTGAGAATGAAGGTGAAAAGCCGGACTGAACAGATTTAATTTGAGGGAGAGGGAAGAACGAGAAGAAGAGGATGGGGAGGAGACATTGGTAAGGGTGGAGAGAAATTAAGAGGGAAGAATCAGGAAGAACTGACATGGATATTGAAACGTTGGTACTTAACAGTAGTAGGGAGAAGAGAGTTGGAGAGAAATGGGGAGAAGGGAAAGAATTGCTGGGAAGAAATATAGAGGGGGGAGGAATAATCAAGGATAGGACAAAGTTGGTGGAAACTTGGGGAAACATATGGGGGGATTTGATAGGAGGGAAGGGTTTAGTCTTTTTTTAACTTAACTGGACACAAGTGTGGCTGGACTGGGCTGGCCGTGTCCAAGCCGTGTCCCAGCCGTGTCCATGTTGTGTCCACGCCCAAAAATCTTTTAAAAAAAAGTTGGACACGCCCGGGTCGTGCCCACCACGTGTCCAGCCGTGTCCACGGCCACGGCACCTCTCGGGAAGTGTTTGTGCTTCCTAGAATTTCACTAATTAATATTAATTTGTAATAATACAATAAGTACTATTAATAATAGGTATCTAACTTAGGTTTAGTAGAAGAAGTTGTGCCAAATAATAATATGAACAAATACAAACAAAAATATAGTTAAAATATTTATATTTTTCAAATTTTCATTTATTAAAAATGTTGAAAATAAAAAAAGATTACATTTTTTTCTACAGAAATGTGTTAGTGTTATACAAGATGGAATGAGTAATTTGTAACACATCACTTGCCTTAATATAAGATAAATATCAAATTTTATATTTTTTTTAATAATTTCAGACTTTTATTTTTTATTTAACCTTTTTTCTTGGTAATAAAAATCTTAAAATATATTGTGTTTGATTCTATAAATACATTTAAAATTTATACACTTAAAGTATTGTGTTTGATTTATAATACATCAAATAGATTAATTTTTTGCAACTTAATGGTTTTGATTTCAGACACCTAATTTTTTTTGTCTGTCTTTTTGTAGTGTTGACTTTTGACTTTTGACTTTTGAGAAGATGCCTTCAAGCGATGGTGAGGGTTCTGGGGCCGGTAATGTTGGAGCTAAGGATGTGGATTTTGCATGGAATCACTGCATGCATGTTGACGGGAACAGGGGAACGATAATTTTCAATTACTGCAAGAAGACAATTGGTAGAGGGGGGATTACTAGATTTAAACGTCACATTATTGGTGGTGACAAAAATGTGGCAATGTGCCAAAGGTGTCCCCAAAGTGTTAGGAATGATTTCAAGAAACTTATGGGTGAAAAGAAACAAAAACAACAAAAGATGGAGGTTGACAGGGCTTACACAGATACATTGTTTGATGTTAGGCCCACAGGTTCTTCTGTTGAATCTGATGATGATATTGGATATCCTCCTGAATGTGATACAGCCTATTCACGTCGTATGTATAGACGTGCTATCAGAGAATCTAGCAGAAGTGAGTGGGAAAGGGAGGAGACAGCTCGGATTACAAGGAGGTATGGGCCATCCGGTGCAGGTAGAGGTAGTGGGATTGCATGCATTCCTTTTATTGACCTAGATGACGATGAAGACCGAGTTGGTCATGGTAAAAGGAAGAAAGGAGGCATTGATACACTTTTTCGTTTTGCTGGTGTGAGATTGAGGAATGTTGATGAGCCAAGGGTTAGGAAGCCAGAGACCAGGCAAAAAAGCCTCAAAGCAATGTTCATTGGTACAAAAGATAAGGTTGGCAAGGCAGTGGGCAAGTTTTTCTTTGCTCATGGTATACATGCACATGTTGTAACTGAACCGTATCTGCAGCATATGGTAGATGTGATAGGGGAGTCTGGTAGGGGCATCAAGGCCCCCAGTTCAAATGAATTAATGAACAAGTATCTTCCACTAGAGAAGAAGGATTTACAAGCATGGATTTCAGACGAAAAACATGTGGTCTGAATATGGCGTCAGACTTATGTGTGATGGGTGGACTAGTGGAAATAGAAGACAAATTATCAACTTCCTTGCACATTGTCGTGGATCCACAGTCTTTCTAGACTCTGTTGATGCTTTAGGTGAGGTCAGGATCCACAGATACATAAAGACTAATGAAGACATGCATGAAGCAGGTTGGTGTGGAAAATGTGGTACAGATAGTTACTGATAATGCTTTTTCCTTCAAGAAGGCCGGCGAGAGTTTAATGAAGAAATATCCGATCTATTAGACACCATGCGCTGCCCATTGCATAGATCTCATTCTTAAGGACATGGGCTCAATTGATTTCATCAAATCTGTTGTCATTGATGGTAGGTTGATCACATGATTCATCTACAGCCATTCTTTTCTACTAAATGCAATGAGGCGACCTGAGTATTGTGGTGGTGATCTAATTAGAACATGGGCAACTAGATTTGCAACAAATTTTCTTGCCTTACAATCGTTAAAGTTAAAAAAGGATGGACTTAGGAGGCTCTTGAATGGAGTGGAGTGGACCTCCATGTAGGAGCACAACACCCTGGTTGGCAGAAGAATTGAGGAGTTGATTGCCATCCGACCTTTTTAGGATAAGGTTACTAGAGTGATGTGAATAATGGAACGCATTGTCAAAGTATTGAGGCTGGTAAATGGTGACAAAATTGCAACAATGCCTTTCTTATATGATGCAATGACCTCAATGGTGGACAATATCAAAGAAGCAGCTCCTAGGTCCAATGAGCAATACATAAGAATTTATGAGAACCGTTGGACAAATATGCTTTTGCATCCATTGTATAAAGCAGGTATATATCTCAATTATATTCTAACTTCTAAGTTATTGGTCTAACTCATGGTCTACAAATAAAATGTCATTCTTATTTCCTTAATTACATTTGTGACAGCTTACTATTTGAATCAGAGGTTCCAATACTCACAAACACTAGGCTTGAATGCGCCTCTAATGAATGCAGTGAGAGATGTCACTAACAAGTTCATTACCTCTCCAGAAGAGCGATTGCTAATACTGGAAGAGGTATATAACTATATAACTTACATTCTTAATTTCTCATCAGTCTTTCCTTTGATTTCATCATCTCAATATCGTATATATTATTTTTGCAGTTGCGCCAGTTTCGTGAAAGCACTGGATGCTTTGGCCATCCAAATGCAGTCGTTGACCGCGAGGCAAGTGATCCTTGTGAGTGGTGGGCTTGGAATGGAACAGGTGCCCCCCATTTAAGAAAAGTGGCTATTCGCATCCTTGCTCAAACAACTTCTGTAGGGGGTTGTGAAAGAAATTGGAGCACTTTCAATTTGATACACTCAAAGAGAAGGAACACGGTCGATGCAAACAGGTTGAGGGATCTTGTCTACGTTCACTACAACATGCGGTTGAGGGCTAGAGTAATACGAGATGCCAATTACAAGGAAGTGGATTTTGTTGTTGTCCATGATCCCATTGACACCACATATACTTTTAACACAGAAAGACGTAAAGGACTGGAGGATGATTCAGAAAATCCTTTACAGGAATGGATGAATGAGATAGGTCGTCATGTTCTTGATAATTTAGATGGACGTCCAGATCCATATATAGAAGAGCAATTTGATGCAAATAATGGTGATGATATTATTATTGATATCCCGCCAGAAAGACTTGATCTTGAAGTTGCACATGTTAATATTGATATGGAAATCAATAGAGAAGTGGAAGAACAATTAGGTAGCTCAGATTCTTCTTCTTCTACATCTGGTTCCAAATCTAAGTCTGATGATGGTGGCAATGATGGTGATAATCACAGCCAACGCTCTCCAGAATATCCTCCAGTTGTTGATCCTCAAAATGATGACCGGCCTTATGTTAGTTATGTTACTAGGGTTGCACCTCCACCAGAATAGGAATATCCCATGGCTAATAAAACATTTCAAAGGAGAAAAACTCAAACTGGGAAAGATTACAGCGGTGCACCCCCACCACAACCACAATACCAGAGTCAAAGTGATTATTATTCTGATCTTGCTGATTCAATGGATACCATGAGCATATCTGACTCTCAATCTTAACATTCATTTGGAGATATGTTATTTGGGAAGACACTTCCATACCCATCTCAGTCCCAACGTGGGTATTCTAGATATCAAGTTGAACCACCACCAAGATTAGAAGTAGGCTTGGGATATCACGAAGCATACTCTGTCTGTAGCCCTTGTGGATGCTTCCGGATGAACACCGAAGCATACTCTGGTGATGGAGGTCAAACATGGAGTGGTGGGCATACTATGGTTTATCGTATTGCCGGTGTACCATTACAACCTCCTTTTCTTCAACCTCAAGCTCCTCGAGCATGGGCACCTCCTCCTGCTTCTACTCAACCTCAAGCTCCTCAACATCAAGCTCCTCGAGCATGGGCACCTCCTCCTGCTTCTACTCAACCTCCATTCATTTCAGCAGCCAAGGAAAAATATCTCAAAGATTTGGAAGAACATCTTCCAAAATTTGGGAAGATACAGTTTGCCAATCCTGAAGTGTATGAGCATGTTGTTTCAAACAACAAGTCTTACAGAAGTTACATGACATGGGAGCAATATGTGGCCCATATCAACAACATAATGTATAGAGAACCAGCGCGCCACTCAACATACAACTGATGTGAGTTAGTAATTTACTATGTTGTTATATATTTGTTGTAAATTGAATATTATTGCATAAGTGTCTAAACATGAGTTTATGGATTGTGCTAGTAAAATTTCAGATCTTAATTCTTGCATTTTGTCATCGAAATCTCCAAAAAATAGGACAGATTCCTTACCTCCCACATGATTGACCCCCCCCCCACATACCCAATATAGAATTTTATTGCATAAAACGTTGCATCTAGGTGTTGAGACCGCGCCTGTAAAATTTCATAATTTAATTCGTTCGTTTTGGCGTCGATATGGGCAGGATTGCATCTGTCAATATTTCCGTCGGTATACCGGTAAATATCTATATCCAAGCCGTCGAAACGGTATCGGTATCAGTCATTAAATTCCTTGACTGCTGCTGCAATTACATTGCTGCGATTTACCTTTTTGCTGCTGCTACTGGTGCCATTTATTTATGTCGCTGCTATTGCTCTAGTGCTATTGTTGCTATACTGCTAAGATGGCTACCTCCTTGGATAATCTGCGCACCATGGTTTACATATTGATTATGTGTGAGGTTTTTACACCACTTGCACCTCTTTTTGTTGCATTCCCTGAATCTAATGGAACTTGTGTTTGTCCACCCCAACCCTTGATCTTCTCTATGATTGGTCTGAGGGGGAGAAATAGAAGAGAGGAAAAGATGAAGAGATGAGATGCGAGGAGAGATGAAGGAAGAAATGAAGAATTTAGTTATGTTGCTATGTGCATCTTCATGCCACGTTTTACTGTTGTTCTATGGATCTCGTGCTACATATACTACATGATAGTTTTGCTAGTATGTGGTGCTTTCTGCTGCTATTATTGCTTATTCATCATCTACCTCGATTGTTGTTATGAAGTTACATATTGGGACGTCATTCTTGCTACTTGTGCTATGATTAGCACATTTTTCTTGTTGCAGCACATTTTTCTTGTTGCTATGTGCTTTTGCACTTTCTGTTGTCCGTGTTTTGTTTGCATGTTGACTTTCTTGTATGGACCAGCACTCTCTGGACTCTGTGGACCAACACTCTCTAGACTTTGACGTTTGTTGCTACTGTGATGAATATTCTATGAAGGGGGAAGATGGTGAAGACTTTTGTTGCTAACTTTACATAGAACTTAGTCTACTGGAGTTATTTATTGCTTGCTACTCTGCCTATTGGTCTTCTATCTACGTACGTCATCGACCTTTGCTGCTGTGCGCCAACACTCTCTGGCATGTCCGTGTTTTGACATGTGGACTCTCCACTTGACCGTGTCGTGTTTGCACGTCGACTTTCTACTTTTGTGTTGCCAGCACTCTCTGGCTCGTCCATGCTCTGTTTGCACGTTGACTTTTCTACTGTGATCCAGCACTCTCTGGGCTGTGACGTTAGCGACTGCGCTTAAAACCATGATGTTTTGTTATTGTTTACTACTACTCCAGATGCCACAACTTTTTTTATCAAGAAACGTCTGCACATGTTTGTGACCTGCATCGGCGACTTGTGGCATACTTCAGATTCAACCTGCTTGTGTACCTGCTCTGGGTTATCTACTTGAGGGGGAGTATTTGCGGGATGAGTGTTTTTATTGTAATCTTAAGGGTGAGAAACTCTTGTAAGGGCTTGGTTTATCTTTTTTAGTCTGTTTCTTTATTTTTAGTCTGACTCTCTGTTTGCAAGTTGATTTGGGATTCTCCCAACTTCAATTTGAGGGGTGTGTTAGAGAGACTGTTTATTTATGTTATTAAGTGTCTTTATAATATGGGCCCAAGTATGTCTTGGCCCATTAGGTTTAGGTTGTGTCATGTGTGCTTTCCTGTTCTCCTATATATAGGAGCAGGGTTTCTCTTATCTAATAAATCAACAACTAGTCGTCTTCTATTATTTAAGAGTTTTGATATGTGAGTAGCGACCTTCTGCCTTCACATACAAAATAAAAGAGACCGGCCAGAGATGGTAATTGGAGTCATCAAGTTCCGTTCGTGGTGACGCACAGAGAACGTGGAGGCTCGATAGATGCCATGATGCATAGATCTGTAGCCGAGGTAGGGTAGTAGCAATAGAAAGCAGAAGGTAGTAGCAGGCAGCAGTCAAAAGATAGCCAAAATAACCGTTGGCATAGGCAGAATAAAGTTGGGATTAATATATACAAAGAAACTCGCTACGGGGCAGTAGTGGATCCAACGCATCAGATCTAGAACCCGCAAAAGGGGCGGAGTAGATGGAAGAAAAACATACGCCACCATGGAGAGAATCAGTACTCCACCATGAGGCGCAGGCTATATAGAAAATGTAGACTATTTAGAAAGTCAATGTGCTATTTTAAGATCTGCCCAGAGACAATGAGGATCACGGAAGAAGAGGACGGAAGGAGAGGAGAGGCTAGATGGTGGGAATTATGGTGCGTGAGAGGAGGGACAACAGTGGAGAAGGGCTGGCGTGGGTGGGGAGATAGTGGAAATGGGTGGGTGAGGAGAGGGATGGCGGCAGCAAGGTGGTGGGTTTGGCGGCAGTGGCAGGGGTTGGGGGGGATGGGAAGAGGAGAGGGGAGGGGAGGAGAGGCGTGGAAGAAGTGAAGGAGAGGGAGAGCGGTGGCGGAAAAGGGAGGAAGAAGAGGGCAGGGATGGCGGGGCAGTGGCAGGGCAAAGCGGCAGATGAGGGACAGGCGGCAGGTAAGAAGAAAAGAAAGGGGGCGGTTAGGGTATGGGGGAAGCATTAGGGTTGGGAAGGGAAGGGTTGAGGGGATCGTGTTGCTCTTGATACCATATAGAGAAGTGAGTGGTTTTCTATTGAGTAAAACTAAGTACAATGCTTTCACATTTATAGGACAAGAGAATAAAGCAGTAAACACAGTTAAGAAAAATGGGATAAATAACACAAGTAACATGTAGAGTAGAGCATAGGTGAATAGTAAATATAAGAATATCTTTTTAACAATCATAACCAATTTTATATCATAAAATTAATTCCAAATGTAATAAACACCAAATATAAGAAAATGTTGAAAGTATATACCTACAATGATACAACACATTCTAACAAAAATGTAGCATGTATATCCCCATACATAACAAAAATGGAGCATGTATATCCTAGTATATAGTTATTGGCCTCATATTAAGCCAACAAATAAAAATGTATTGTGAATATTAGGCAGAATCATATATGTGGATGCTTAGACCAACTTTTTGATGTGTGCTAGATTTCATAGCTAAAGAACATGAAACTGATCTATGGGCAATATACCATTATGTACAGGTCACTCTTTAAAGATAAATTCCAAAAAGTGGCATAGTGGTTCAAGTGACCTTTACAACCACAAACATAAGCAATACACAGTCTAGACTGTAGACTATGTTTGTTCAGTGTCAAATATGAGTAAGAATATTTCCATCTAGCTTTTTACACGTTACACCATACTTCTTAAGGCGGCAACGCATTAGGGTGCCCAAGGCATATTTAGGCGGTTTGAACATTTTATACATTTTTTCAACAAGTTTTTTTATTATATGCATATATTTTATGTTTAATAGTATATATATATATATGTGTGTGTGTGTGTGTGTGTGCATAGAATTAAATGTCCGATTTCGATGCCGTGTCCGATGGCCCAGAAACAGAAATTTTTCGAAATTTCGCACGAAATTTCGATATTTACGGCCCTAACGATTTCGACGACCAAATAAGCGAATTAAATCATGAAAATTTACCAGGATGACCTAAACGCCAAGATCTACTCAAATATGCAATAATATTTCATATTGGATATTGGGGGGGGTCTCCCACATTTGTAAGTGAAGGAAGCTGAATAATTTCGACAGAATTTCGATGGCAATTTCGATGACAAAATGAAGGAATTAAACTATGAATTTTTGCATACACAATGTCTTGACATAGATACACTAGATTATATGATAAATTTATATGTTTAGAGGTTAGGGTGGGATCCATGTCTTGATGAGTGAGTGCACAAATGGACAGAAATGACAAAGTCTGTTAGACAGTTAGACTGTTACAAACTTGCAAACTTCAAGTTAAAACAACTACACTACTAGACTAGAGTACTACAAAGTACAAAGTACAAAGTACCGTTACCAACTTACATATTACAACTTATAATATATAAAACAAATTATAAACTAACAAACTTACACATTACGATGTTCCATAAGTCTTACAAAGTAGGACTAAGAGACCAACAGTCCTAGTTGAAGCTTGAGTGTCGTGGTGGTTGTTGTCCTCCTTGTTGTTGACCATACATATGCTCATTGATACTATCAACATATGTTGCCCAACTCATATCATTTCTATACACGCGGTTATATGTCTCAACATGCTCTCGGTAGATCTCGTCAGACACAAACTGCATCATCCCATGTTTTGGGAAAATTTCCTCAAGTGCTTTTGCTTGATCAATAGATGGTTGTGAAGCAACTGGAGCTGGAGGAGCAACAGCTAATGGAGGAACATACAAAACTTCACGGTATCCTTGCCAAGTTTGCCCACCATCATTAGATTCCATATGAACATGTTCTCCAGTGTAAGAATAACCTTGCATGAGTGGGTCATTGTATCCTCCATACATATAGCCTGGTTGTACTTGTATACCTCTAGAAGAAGAAGAAGAATCATCACCATAATTATAAGTCCCATGACTCCCACCATAACCATAGCCATAGTTATAGGGATCTTGTTGTGGTGGTTGTGCGACTGCAGGTTGTGTTTGTGGTGCATGAGGGTACCCAAATAAAGAATCAGCAATAGAAGATGAATCCCTGTCTGAAATACTCATGCTCCCAACTGATTCAGCCAAATTAGAAATACAATCACTTTGGTATTGGGGAGCTGGAAGAATAGCTAGAGGTGGTGGTGACGGTGTTGGACCTTCTGGTGTGCCAATATATTCTTTTGTACCTCTAGTTTTTCTTCTTTGGAATGTACTATCAACAAATGGAATTTGAGTTTCAGCAGGTGCAACTTCAGCCCTAGGGGCAGAGATATAAGGTCGATCATCATTGTCATTCTCAAATCCTGCCCACTCTTCATTATTATCATTACCTTCTTGGTCATCACCATCACCATCATCATCATCATCAGGTGCATCATCATCATCATCATCGTCAAGATCATCATCATCATCATCACCACCACCATCAGATTCGGAAGAGTGGCTACTAGAACGAGTTCCACCTTCTTCAACTGCCTGTGCAATATCCATCTCATCTTGAATGTGTTGTTCTTCTTCTTCAAATCTTTGTACAGGGCTGCGGTCTCTTGTAGTTGTCTCTTCTTCTGCTCTAGTACTAGGCATGAATGTTGCTTCAACAGTGGGATCCGGCCTGCCATCATTTCTATCTAAAACTGGGGCACCACCAATATTAGTCATCCATTGTTGCAATGGATTATCCTCTGGATCAATATTCTCATTACCACCACCATAGGTAAAAGCAATATCAAGTGGATCATGGATGACAGAGAGGTCCACTTCTCTAAATTTGGGCTCTCTAAGATCTTTTGCCCTCAACCTCATGTTATAGTGAACGTATACCAAGTCATTTAGACGTTGTGCACCAAATCTGTTTCGTCTTTTGCTATGAATGAGGTTGAATGTGGACCAATTTCTTTCGCAACCACCTGCAGCAGCTGTTTGTGATAGAATTCTCACAGCAATTCGACGTAGTTCTTCACAACCTGTGCCATGCCATGACCACCACTCACATGGAACAGCTTTTTCTCTGTCAGCAATAGCGCTTGGATGTGCAAAGCATCCAATGGCTTCTCTGAACTGCCTCAACTGCAAATTAACATGACAACATTGATAAGGTCAAGGGCAATAAAATCTGATTTTTTTCTCAATAATTAGTAAATAGAGAGTTCCAGACTATATGTATTACCTGGTCCATAATAGTCACCCTCTCTTCAGATGTGGTGACAAGTTTCTCCACAACTTCTTTAATAGCTGCCATGAAGTCGCTCTTGAACCCTAACTTGTATTTGTATTGGAATCTAGGGTTCAAGTAATGAGCTACAAGAAATAGAAATGGCTATATATAAAATTGTCTTGCATTGAATGTGTCATTAGTTATCAAGATATAGAAATGTATATAATTATTGAATAAGTATCAGTTATGCTCACCAGCTTTGTGCATAGGGTGCAAAAGCATTTTCTCCCACCGCTTCCTTATAATTTTCTTGTATTGGGAACTTCCTCTTGGAACAACTTTTGATATTGAATCTGTCATCAGGGTCATTGCTTCATACAAGTAGGGAATGGTTGGTGACTTATCTCCATCCACCAACCTGAGCACCTTCACTATTGGTTCCATGATTCTAAGAATTTTATTAACCCTCTCCCAGAAGCTCCTACTGTTCACAATGTCTTCTATCTTGCCCCCAGCGGCTGTCTTACTTTCCTTCATTGAACTCCATTCAACTCCGGAAAATAATTTTCTCAACCCATCTCTCTTTGACTTCAGACTTTGCAACGCCAAAAAATTGGTAGCAAAACGGGTGACTCCTGGTCGCACCAAGTCACCACCACAATACTCCTTCCTCCTCATAGCAGCTAAAAGAAATGAGCGATTGTATATGAAGCTTGTGATTGTCCTGGCTTCAATGATCAAATTTTTCACATGCGGCAACCCACCTACATTTGAACAAAACAGAGTATGAAATCAAATAATGACACTATAAGTCATTTGGAATTGGAAATTGGAATACAAGGAGTCAAACATATATCATATATGACTCACCTATATCTTTCAGAATCAAATCAATGCAGTGAGCTGCACAAGGAGTCCAATAGAGTGGAAACTTATCCATCAAAGACTTTCCAGCTTTCTTGAAATTGGCTCCATTATCAGTTACAATTTGAACCACATTTTCCACACCAACTTCTTTGATATACCTCTTCATCAATTTAGATATGAATGTAGCAGTCCGAACCTCAGCGGAAGCATCTACAGATCCAAGGAAAATGGTGGATCCATTACAGTAGACAAGAAAGTTGATGATTTGTTTTCTAGTTCCAGATGTCCAACCATCAGCCATTAATGTCACACCATAAGATTCCCACCTACAAGTACAACAAACAAAAAGTAGATGTAGAGTTAAAACCTCATAGTCTTGAAGACTTCAACAATCAAGAATGGAAGGGACAATAAAGAAATAAGCTTAGTTACCTTTGTTTCTTATCCTCAATCCATTTTTGGATCTCCAATTTTTGTTCAGGAAGGTAGACATTCATAAGCTCATATGCAGTGGGGGCTTTAACACCCGGTCCAGCCTCCCCTGCAGTTCTCAAGAGGTGTTGTAAGTATGGCTCAGTAGCCACGTGTGCTGGGATCCCATGGGCAAAGAAGAATTTGCCAACTGCTTTGCCAACCTTATTCTTTGCACCAGAAAACATAGATTTCAACTTCTTTTGTACTGGTTTTGACCTTCTCATACCTGGCTCGTCAACATCTACACCCAACCTACCTCTTGTTGTGCTGTGAGATCTGAATAGGCTATCAATTGTCCCTTTCTTTCTTTTCACTTGGGCAGGCGTATCAGTATCATCTCCTAAGTCAACCGTGGGGATGGATGTTCTTCCTGAACGGTAACCAGCCGCATGACGTGCACCACTGCCTCCACCATGCTCAAAAACAGATGGGCCAATGCCCCTCCTATATGAATCATGTTGTTCTCTCTCCCATGCTTGTCTTTTGGAATCTCTAAGCGCTCTGCGATACATGCGACGTTGTTGGGAGGTGATATAACCTTCAGGATAATCTACATCTGAGTCGGACTCGGCAGAAGAACCTCCTCTCCCATAGTCAAAGAGGGTATCAACCGCGAGTTGGTCAAGTTCTTGTTGATGTTGACGAATGTTTCTCTTCTGACTCATCATTTCCCTGAAGTCGACTCTCACTCCTTGAGGACATTGCTTGCACATTGCCACGTTCCTGTCACCGCCAACAATGTGGGATTTGAATCTTGTAATCCCCCCACCGCCTATTTTCTTGGTACAATATTTGCAAATCACTTGTTGCTTAGTGCCAGGAACTTGCTCACAATGAGCCCATGCAAAATCAATGACTTTTCCCTTTCTAGTAGTAGTACCACCATCATTTCTTCGTCCACCATCACTATCACCAGATGAAGAACCCATCTACTGCAATTTAGAAAAATAAAAACATGAAAAAATAACCACATCAAGTCAACACATGTATAAATAAACCATAACTAGTTACTAAAGCCTAAAATTGCATGTTAGAAACTTAGAAGGTCAATGTATAACTAAGTAGTTCATCATTTTTATATTTATTAATTCAATTTTATAATATTTGTTTAATTTAAGGTCTGAAATTAATATTTAAATTGTTATAAATATACAAATTGAACTTGTAACACTGAAATTAGTTAGCATTTATGGTATAAGTCTACTAGTGTAATATATTTAGGGTTACATTAGCGAAAAATAAAAAAATATAAGAAATTTCAATTTAAAAAAAAAAACTTTTTTTAGCCATTTTGTGTATAAATACGAAATATATTGATTAGATTTTCAAAATAAGTGTAGTTGTATGTATTTCACACTATTGTTTCTTAGATGTACAAGTTTCACTTCAAGATCTTGAGTTTTTAAAGAGAAATCTCACTTAGAAATTTAGGATTTTCGGAGTTCTTATTAAGCTATGTCTAAATGAGAGTAGAGTTAGAAAGAGGAGGAACAGATGGGCTAGGAAGAGGGGTTACATACCTTAGAATCAAGTAGAGAAGCCTCCGGGAGCAAGAAATCCCAAGAAAATCGCCAAAATCGCCAAACCCCAGCAGTAGCAGTCCGCGGAACACTGTTTCGCGAAACAGTGGCTGTGTTTCGCAGCAGTTTCGCGAATTGAAGGCTTTTTTGCACCGAAACCCCCTCTAGTTTTGCGAAATTTCGCCCACAGTGCGAAATATTTCGCGAAATGACGGACATATCCCTGCGTACCAGCGTTTCGATGTCCGATTGAAAAAAAATCGGAAATTTCGGTCGAAATTTAGCAATTTCGATCGAAATTTTGTACCGTGTGTGTGTGTGTGTGTGGTCATCTATACATCTAGTTCATGATTGATTCTCAAAAACAAGACCCAAAAATAACCCCCACAAGAGAAATAAACTCAAGGAACAAACCAATCCAAATCTAGAAAATGGACATATATGGTATACAACCCACCATGGACAAATTAGGTTTCCAAATTCTCATATCGATGTCAATAAATAGTTAGAATACTAAGAACCTAAACGGAACAATAATACCCATATATGAGTTCTAGAGCCCATAAAATGACTCCAAGCATCCATAAGTTGATGCACAAAATAAGGCATACCCCCTTGGATCATCTTGGCACCTAGACACTTTCCTTAAAAAGTATGGCTTGCATAGTTACCTCCACCTTTGAAATGTGGATATATGGTATTGTAGGCACAAATTGATTAATTGGGATTTGACAATTTTTGACTTGCTTTAAAAAAGTCGTAGTTTGAGAAAATTTATGACAGTTTGGCAAAAAATCGCTAATGTTCAATCAAAGTTCGATTGACTATTTGAGAAAAAATCGAGAATAAGCTGGATATATAGATTGTACCTACGCATGTTTATACACATGCTTGTGTGTGAATGTATATGATATATGTATGCACATATACATATCTAGATGTATGTGTACAACATGGAAGATCCCATAAACATGAAACTATGAAAGAGACTATAATTTTGCAAGATGGAGAAAGGAATCCTTTATATTTGTGATCTAGGAGAGGGAGGGGATGTCTGTTGTTGGAATAAGTTAGGACACAGCATATGAGCGCCACCCAAATTGTGTAAAAGGTTAACATAAAAGCTAACTTTGAAAAGTGTTTCATATATAAAAAAAATAAAAAATAGAGAAATTTTGTAAAAATGTTATGTAAGTTCATTAAAATGAAAAACCGTGAAAACTCGTGAAAGGTCAGAAACCTACACTTTATCTGGGAAGAATATTCGTCTAGCCAAAAAATCGTGACAAATCATGACTTTTTCCAAAAAGTCAAACATTTCTATTATTTAATTTCATTTAAACCACAAAGTTAACTTTAAAATATGAATTTAAATATTATATCATGGCCATTGTAATCATTTTTATAGTCACCACTGGATTGAGATTCTTCTAAAGAAATTTAAACTTGTATCCACAAAAAAAAATTTCACAAACAAGCAAACTTGTAGAGCAATTACGATGATGAACATGCTTTTTTTACTATTCTACATAAAGCATCTATTTCGGGTTATAATATCTATAATATAAGGATGACTCAAGCTTGCAAAAGGCATGTTGAAGCTGCTTAGATGGCTGGTTAGTTTAAATTCATAGGTTGGTGCTTATCATAATATCAGTCAGATCTACATTCAGTCTATATTCTTAGAGAAAAAACAAGGAAAATGTACAAGAAGATTTTCAGATGAGTACCAAGATTCTCCTCTCAAAGCCATAGGTGCCTAGCATCCCCAATATTGTCAACTTAAAATCACCGAACTCTTGGTTACCATTATCAGAAAGAAGCTTGGCCATGATTATTGGCAAGGGTACATAACCGACCATCCCATCAACAATTTCTCTGATGAACTGCGAAAACACCCTTCGCAGCATTCTGTCTTGTACGTTATATTTTTCAACTGCTGGGACCACATGATTTCCGCCAGAATCAAATTTTTGGAGATGGGTTCCCCTTAGTGGGCTGCAGAACCTGAAATGTGGATTATGAGAAAAATAATTAATGAAAGAGTATCAAGCTAACTAAGATAAAATACACATTAAGGATTTAACTGCACTTTAATTGTTTGTTCACTCAGCATATAAGTTCCATGGATGACGGTGCTGGCAGAGGTTCATGTACTGATACAGTGGGCATGGCAAAATATGTGGATATGTAGTTATAAAATCACAAATATGGATACAAGTTTGAAACACTAAAAAACAAAAATAAGGTGAGAAAGCAAACGAAATATTAGAGTCTACAGGAACTAAATGACAGTTTCGAATAGCAAGATTGCATTGATAAATTAACAATCAAACAAATAAGTAGATATGTGGAGTGTGCATGCCACTTCTCTGATAGGAAGAAAAATTGCAGGAGTAACTGTTCGGAGAATGGACTTCTACTATGAAAAAGATCCACTTTTCCCTGGCCCATGAGATTGACGAGAGACCTAGTGTCCGACCACCTCCTATGTCAAATGAGAGTTATGGGTATGGGAGGTGCACCGAATATGGTATGTTCACAGATCTATGTCATAGCTCTCTATCGTACTCTTGATTCCTGTTATCTTCAATGAAAGTTCATTTTAAACGGACAATATATGCTTCAGAGGAATTTTATTGTTCTCGTACCAAAAGTCATTTGTCTGGTCCATCTTAGTTAAGGGTATGTTTTCACATGAATGAAACTAAGTAGTTCAACTTACACATCAAGCACCTTGAACCAAAGTAATTCTGATTCCTGGGTATCCAATCTCTGAGAGTTCCTCTGGCATAAACTAATGCATGCATGTAATACATTGTTTACTGCTTTTGCCTGCATTGACAAAAATGAAGAGTTGTGGATAGGCATATTAAAGGGGGAATTGGCAACTAAGAATGCAAACCTCGTCCATTTTTGAGATAGAATTAAGCAACTCCAACTCATTGCTTTTTGAAGTCGAGGACAGAAGTCCATTTAGAACAACAGAGGCAAGCGCTTTCAGTTTTTCATCAACACCTTTCATTGTAAGAGCTAAAGCACCAGTAACATCACCAGCCCTCTCTAACAAGAAAGAAGCTGCATCTGTAATTCCATAATCTAGACAAAGTCGCAAACAATATTCTAGCCGATAACTCTCAAATGTATCCAAGAACTTGAGCACAGAACCACTTTCATACTGGCACAGTAACTGAAAAGACAATGCTAACCATCAGATATATACCAATTGTTAAAAATATACACAGACCAGACACACAAGAACTGCACAACTGTAAATCAGCTCAAGAACAAAACACAGTCCCAAGCGTGAAAAGTTCATTTTAGCTTTTTGCCATACATGTAAGCAACATTTTATATAGGACATAATGCCAATTAAACAACAAAAGAGTTATCCCATCTCATGTTAAGAGATCCAGGCTAAAACTCATACTTTTGAATGCATTAAGCACCTTGACGTCTTAGAAATGCCTAGGCATCTTTCATTCTAATCAAAAATCCATTTTTCACTAGTACTATGATTTTGACATTGTAACCAAATTTAAGTCGTACCATGTGACCGGAAGATTCCTCTCAAATTAATAATAAGTTTTACAGAACAACTATACGTCCAGCCATGTTATATGGGAGTGAATGTTGGGTGGTGAACAAACAAGGTCTCAACAAGATGAATCTGGCTGAAATGCTTATTTGAGCTGGATGTGGAAGACAAAGAAATATCACTTAAGTAATGACTATATAATAAACAAAGTGGGGGTGGCGAGTATTAGGGAGAAGTTGTGTGAGAGTCGCCTGAGATGGTATGGACAAAGCGCAACGCTGAGCGACAAACACGCCTATTCAAAACAATGTTATTGAGTTGAGCATGGTCAAAACAAAAAGGAGGCAAGCTTAAATTAACTTGATAAAAGCTTATAAGGAAAGATTTTGAATCTTTACATCTTGATCAGAATATGACCCATACAGAGTTGATTGGAAAAGGATCCATGTAGCGGACCCAGTATGGTTGAGATTGAGGCTTAGATGATGATGATGATGAAGAAGAAGAAGAATTAAATTTAAAGAAGTCCTCAATCGGAAAATCAAATTCAAGGTTCAGACGGCAGAAAACCTGAAAAGGACATCAATGGTATCAAGCCCTAATGATGACGGTGTCACACACCTATAAACAATGATAAATGACTTGATTATTAGGACCAGAGAGAGAACAGTTATACACATTTACACAGGAAAGATCCAATTTGAAATGGGGGAGTACCAGTATATAGGGATGAAAATTAGATGGATTCTTTGGCTCATCCTAATATTACCCTTTTCTTAGTTCTATACTCCCCTCTCCCCACTTTCCCTGCCATTAAATAGTGACCTAAACATGTCGATCCACAGCCCCCCTCTATTAACATTGATGGACAACATCAAATCCAGAAAGAATGCAATGATCCAAGCTCACTCAAATAAATTAACCCTTTTTTGTCTCCACTTTTTACTCCAAGACCTCACCAAGACCCACATAATGAAGTCAAGGTTGACGTGCTATTTTAACATAGATATCAAATGGATGCTCGGTACATCCTTGCTTGCCTGAAATATTACTAACTCCAATTTTCATCTCCCTTCACTCCTCGGTGACCAAGATGTCCCTCAACTTCATCTAGGGCAAGATGAGCAACATTGAGTGTTAGGAAACAACTTGATGGGCAGTGACATTCTAAAGAAAAACAAAGAGGTATGTATATTGGAAGTCATTGGGAGACAAATCATACTACCAATTCGTAGGCATCAACTTTCAAGGATTCCAACCAAAACTATGAAGATAGAACAGAGCCAACAGAGAAGATATATCACCTATTGATCATCTCTAACTCATATTCTCAATGACATGCCCAAGGCCCTTGCAAAATCACCAGCTCCAAATGACGTAGCAATAGGACAACTGGAAAGAGTTCGAGTTCTAACCTGCCTAAAGGGAAGCATTCATGACTCACTGATGGCGTCTTTGATATCCTCAACCATTAGTAATGCCATTAAGCAATTGTCACCTTTGTACAACCAGTGTGCATGCCCTGACTCACTAACAATGTTGATGGAGTAAGCACACTAAATGGGTGGAGAGAGTGGGTCAGTAACTAGGGCCACCTTCTATAAGGGATGATGTCAAAGTCATAGCCATCAACAACTTCCTAATATACACATATTAGTACTACTGCTTCCAATTACATCAACAGATATGAAACTATCACATAACTACATTTCTTGGTGTTGCTTATAATATGAGTTTGATTCCTCTACTCTTTCTTTCTAAACATGCATGACCATGTATATTGGAGTCTACAAAAAGTGAAAGTATAGTGATGTCAAAGTCCATAACTGCGAGGCTGCCCTCTTCAGAAAAATGCTGATTGCAACACTCGTCATCTAACAAGAATTGAAATCCATGTTTTTCTTTTTCATTACTGTTTGGATTGTTGCACTAGTAGTGAGATCAATGACTTAGTTAGTTACAACAATTTCAAGATTTTCTCTATTTTTTCTCAGATTAGAAAAAAAAAAAAAAGACGAGACTGGTGTCGAGTTTTCTGTGGAATTGACCATCATAATAACAATAAGGTTTGAGAGCGGTGGACAAGGGTTGAAGGAAGAAAAGCCAAAAATGCATCTGTCTACTGAATGTACACTCTAGGCATAAACCCCTAGATTTACAAGAAAAATAGATTTGGACCATTTGACTTAGGGCTATGGGGATCTATTGGACTCTTCTACCACTTCCTTTATCCCATGAGGGGTCCACACAATCATAATCTTCTTGAACGGGGAGAATAGTAGAGAAGGGGAATACTAACATCCCTAGTCATGACTCATGAGGAACATCTCCATTACCTATTATTCTATTTTAATAAAGTTATACTAGAGAGAAGGGCACTTTATCTAGCTGTGCAAAAGATGAATACGGTGAAACAATGGCACTAACATCTAAGGCATCTCAACCTTTTAGTTGTAAAATTATCTTTCCTTAACCTTTTCAAATACAGTTAATGTTGTTGAATTAAAATGGATGTTTGCTAATTCCAGCTACGTGAAGAATGAATAGTTAGAAGATGTCGGATTAAACAATTATACATGTTACGGTACAACCTATATATAGGGTAAAAATGATGGAAAAAAAACATGTAAAGAATACATCAAAGTGTAATATATATTATAACGCCCCCCTCATTCTAGAGAACATACATCTTACATTCCCAACATGTCCATTAATTTGCAAAAACACTTCTTTGCAAGAGGGGTTTGGTGACAGTATCAACAACATGTTGAATAAAATGGATGTTTGCCAATTCCAGCTACGAGAAGAATAAATAGTTAGAAGATGTCAGGGTAAACAATTACACGTACTACAGTACAACCTATAAATAGGGTGAAAATGATGGCAAAAAAACATGTAAAGAATACATCAAACTGTAATAAATATTATAACGCCCCCCTCATTCTAGAAAACATACATCTTATATTCCCAACTTGTCCATTAATTTGCAAAAACATTTCTTTGCAAGAGGGGCTTGGACCACTTGGTGACAGTATCAACAACATGATCCTCGGACTTCAAATACGAAGTAGACATTCACTTTCTTAAAAGACAAATATATATGGGCTCAGTGTTGATCCTTGATGAACCCAACTCTGATAGGAAATGTTGGTGTCTCTCCTCCAGGAGGCTTTACACTTGCAGTCGAGCTATTCTACATGTCTTTAATCAAGTCAATGTATTGGATTGGTACACCCTTTTCCTCCTAAACCATCCACAACACTTCCCTAGGTACTTAATCATAAGTCTTTTACGAATCAATAAAAACCATATGAAGATCTCTTTTGCTCTCTTTATACTTCTTCATAAGCCTCTTTATCAGAAAAATGGCATATATTGTCGATCTTCCTAGCATGAAACCAAATCGGTTGTCTAATATATGTGTCATAGATCTTAGCCTTTTCTCAATAACCATCTCCCAAAGCTTCATAGTGTGACTCGTCAACTTGATGTCTCTATAGTTTGTGTAGCTTTGAACATTTCCTTTGTTATTATAGATGGGGATTATCGTGGTATTTCTCCACTTATTTGGCAACTTCTTGGTCTTCATGATCTTGTTAAAGAAATTTGTTAACCACATAACTCCTTCGTCCCCTATATTATTCAAAACATCAAGGGGAATACCGCCTGGTCTGCATGTCTTTCTCATTTTCATCTTTTTCAAAGCATTCTTGACCTCAAAAAGTGAAACTCGTCGTGTAAATGATATCTATTGTATGCATGTCACACTAAGTCTTTTACATTATTCACATTGGCTCCCTTGAAAAGCTTCTGAAAGTAGTTTCTCCATTGGTTCTTGTTAGAGAGTCTGTTTATTATTTTTATTAGTGTCTTTGTTATATGGGCCCAAGTGTCTTGGCCCTTTAGGGTTAGTCTTATGTCTGTACGCTTCCCTATCCTCCTATTTATAGGAGCAGGGTTTCTTCTATTCAATATAACGCATAGTCGTCTTTTACTTTCTAAGATGGTATCAGAGCAGCTGCCCTAGGGACCAAAACCCTGCGTGAGAGAGAGAAAGAAAAGGAGCGCCCCCTTGCGGGCGACCGCCGCCCTTGGCGGAGATTGGCTGTCCGCAGGGAAATTTCCGATCGTCACTTACCCTGCATGAGCATTGGTCCTTTTTCGCTGCCACTACTGCCCGCCATCTTGTCGCTGCAACAGTTGCCTCGCCGCCGCCAATCACCCGCCTCTACTGCTGCCAGCGTGCGCTGCCCCTATGCCCGCCTCTGCTCCAGTTTCCTTCGGCCCTGCTGCCTCATGCCCCTGGCTACAGCAGCCATCCCCCACCAATTTTGCCACCGCGACCTGCCCATGTGCCGCCGCCAAGCAGCTTTGCTTCCTGTCACGCCACCAGCCATTGTTGGTGCTCTCCAGCTTCCTGCCGCCGTAACCTCTACATGTCCTTGCCAGTGCGCCGCCGCCAACACCTGCCTACCACACCCACAGTAGTTGTTGTTGCCTCTATCTTCGTAAGCCGTCGTTGGCTGCTATCAAGCCCAGTCGCCGCCCACCCCTGGCCCTGGTTCCTCACCGCAACTCATCTACTTCCTACTGCCCGAGTTGCCCACTGTTTCCTACCCAATCGCGGCCACCTACCCCTGCTCTATCTTGCTACCAAACAGCCCTTCATGCATTAAAAATTTGTGTCCCTCGATGTATTATCTACTGCCCCCCCCCCATACACACTATATTTTGTGCTAATCGGATCCAATTTTTTGCCTAATCGGATTTTTGGGTCGACAAAAGATCCATTTATTTTTCTATTCGGGTATGCCCATTCGGGTTGTTTTCTACCTTGACTCGTGTTATCGGTTACCTCCTCCACATATTTTCCTACACAAACCTTGCATCTACCATTATTTTGACTCTCCACGCCAACCACTCTTTGATTCCTTCCGTGCTTGGTGTGAGGGGGAGAATAGAGGATGAAGAGTAGAGGGGAGAGATGAGATGGAGGAGAGATGGAGAGAAGAAGAAGAATTTTATTTTGTTGTTCTATTGGACTTCATGCTACATTTACGGCTGATATATGGTCTCTTCTGCTGCTATGTGATGCTTGTTGCTGCTATTATTGTTTATTCATCATCTACCTCGACTACTGCTATGAAGTTACATATTCGGACATCGTTCTTACTACTTGTGCTATGATTAGCACATTCTGTTTGCTGCTTTGTGCTTTTGCACTTTCTGTTGTCCATGCTTTATTTGCACGTTGACTTTCTTCTGTGGACCAGCATTCTCTAGACTCTGTGGACCAGCACTATCTGGACATTGACGTCTGCTACCGTAATGGATACTTTATGAAGGGGGAAGATGATGAAGACATTTGTTGTTGACTTTACATGGAGCTTCGTCTACTAGAGTTATTTATTTGCTTGCTACTCTGCCTACTGGTCTTCTATCTTCCTATGTCGTCGACTTTTGTTGTTGTGCGCCAGCACTCTCTGACATGTCCGTGCCTTGTTTGCACGTCGACTCTCTACTTCTGTGTGCCAGCATTCTCTGGCTCGTCTGTGCCCTGTTTCGCACGTTGACCCGTCCATACTTGATTGTACGTTGACTATTGCTGCTACTATGATCCAGCACTCTCTGGGCTCTGCTACTCTGCCACTGTGACTCAGTACTCTCTAGCTACTACGACGACGACTTTGATGAAGACATTGGTGCCTATCAGCTATTTTATCTTTTGCTCCAAATGATTGTGTTGCTGCTTATTTCTGCTCCAGATGATCGAGAAGCTTCTATGACCTGCTTGTCTGCTTGCTTGGAGTATCTACTCGAGGGGGAGTGTATGAGTGTCTGAGTGCTTTAATTGTCAAATTGAGGGGGAGAAATTTCTTGCATGGGCTTGGTTTATCCTTTTGTTTTGTTTCTTTGTTTTCTAGTCTGACTCTCTGTTTGCAAGCTGATTTGGGATTCTCCCAACTTCAACTTGAGGGGGAGTGTTAAGAGAGTCTGTTTATTATTGTTATTAGTGTCTTTGTTACATGGGCCCAAGTGTCTTGGCCCATTAGGGTTAGTCTTATGTCTGTACGCTTCCCTATCCTCCTATTTATAGGAGTAGGGTTTCTTCTATTCAATACAACGCATAGCCGTCTTTTACTTTCTAAGAGTTCTTGATATCATCATCCTACACCAGCATTCTACCATCTTCATTCTTGATGCATTTATACACACACACACACACATGTGTGTGTGTGATATATATTATATATATACATGTATATAATTACATATGTATTGTGAAACCAAGACGGAGTCTTCAATAGTATACAACGGGAAAATACTAGGAAAACATATACAACGGGAAAAGAATATAAAACGTGATTAATTCACAAATTATGTGAATAAAACATAATATTTGGTAATTAGGAGTTATTCAGCCGTTTCATACTTCCGGGGAAAAAATTATGTTTTAAACGCAACATTTTCAAAAAGTCAAAGTATATTCAGTGCTATCAAGCTCTTGAACAATTTGTGCATGTTTGATCTCTATAACCATTATCCAGTTTGATGTGAATGTCAAGGAATAACTTGTATATATTGAGCCCTAGTAGGAAACCCTTTCCACTTCTTTAATGTCCAAAAATGGACACTATGTAGGTGAAGCATGTTGTTATTTCTCCTATCTAAACACCTGCAACATAAATGGCTCTATTGCAATGCTAACAACCTCAGATACTAGAGATCATTCTAGAGATTTCCCTCCATACATGCAGGATTGCTTATCCAGGAAATATCTCTGAACCTCAACATCTTCTCTTACGGATTGCTTTTCCAATTTCTAACGACTTCCTGAATAAGAAATTTATATTGGCAATCAATTTAGGTCCAGCACATGGTCACTTATGCTTTTAAGATGCTTTAAAAGGGGACAAACAAAATAAGCATACAGCTACACCTGAAACTGCTTGACAACAAAAAGAGATACGTAGGATCACAGGCAAGATAAAGACACCTTGAATAGGGCAAGACCCAGTCAATGAAAAGGAATGCCAAAAACAATTCTTATTCAAAAATTACAGACCTCTAAATATAGTTCGGCTATGTCATCAGTGACATTAAACGGATTATGCTGCAAAAGCTGTGGTAAGCTAGAAAGCCTTTCTAAATAAGCTCCAAGGTCATTATAGATCCTTATGTTATTTCCAAAATTAGAAGTAGAAGCGCGTGATCGTTCCAAAGCAGAGAAGTCAAGTGTCCCTTTCATATGAATTTCTACAGCAGTTTTTAGAAATAGGAAGAGACTTTCAGTATAGCCCTGCAGCTCAGAAAGAACACGCTGTGGTTCTTCATTAAAATGGTCAAGGACCAAAAAGAAGGCACCTTCTCTGTTAGCCAAAGGTTGACAAGAAGAGGCAAAGTTAGACAAACTACAGAAGCAGGGCAAAAATGAGCAGGTAAACCATGTAGTAAGAAGATATCATCAATATACAGTTATCTTACCTGCTTAGTTTTACAAGTTTGTTCAGACAAGACATGGTTGTAGAACGGAAAGATAGATGCTCAGTTTGTTTTAATCTTGTTAACGTTGTGTGAATGAAAGCAAAAGCATATGCAGGTTCACCATCATCCTTCATGTAGCTATCCAAAGCTTCAAGGTATTGACTCCGAGCTGTGTAGATCAAGCCAGAAGCCTGTGAAAAGCAAGCAAACATTATAGGTGAATCTCAGTGAATGATCATGCATTTTGACTCTAGATAGACCAGTTTAAACTTTATATATTTAAACATTACAGAGGGGTTTATTGAGGAGATGACCTGGTAACAGCGAGCCTTAATGAAAAGGTCTAGGGCATAAGATGTATTCCAATCTCTCTCGGAAAGCACATCCAAAAGAGAAATTATCAGTCTCTCTCTGTCTGGATATTCAGCATTCCGAGCAGATCCAGCTGATATATCAGCTAAAGATAAATGCTCTAGAATATGATACAATACTTTCCCACTAATGGTTGCTTGTCCACATGCAACAAAGGAAGCAATGAACTCAATCAAAAGACAAGTATCCTTCTTTGAAGGCCAAATCTCTGTAGACCCATTGTCATCTATTTCATAATATCTAAGCTTGTCATTTTCCATATCAAAACATTTGATAAATGAGTTAACTACCAATTGTACCAGATTCTTTTTCTCTGAATCATTATAGGACTTGGTTTTTGATGATGAAGATTCTGCAAGATGGGCATCCAGGAATGCACATCTCATTACTTCAAGTGCTGCTTCCACATCCAGCCACAATAAATAACACAAATTTGGACAGGACCCACAGGATGCTTTTATGATTTTTGTAACATAAGAGGTCAATGCCCCGCCGGATTCTTCCAAAAGAAATTGCAGCAACTCTTCCCTCAATGAATCCTGACGAGAAGAACTTATGTTTCCATGTCCTGCAATAAAAAAAAGCATGGTCACCAGATAGTGATGTCATAATGTCCTACCCTTTTTGCGCAAAGGAATATGGAAACAAGAAACCATCACTAAGACTATGACTCCCTGCCAAGATTTTAAAGTGTATGAGGTATAACGAGACGTTTTTGTCCAGTGAGGCAAGGTGTAAGCCATAAGGCATTTGAGGCATACTAAAATAAAATTTGTAGCAAACAGTAAGATGCCTATACTCTGTACTATTGCCTATTGGCAATTTTGTTATAGGAGAAAGAAAATTAGGGAAACAATTTGGAAATTGTAGAACTAAGGAACCAAAATAAATAATAAAAAGAGATTAAAAAGTCCTTAATTTAGTAAATAAAAAGTACAAAAAGATAAACTTAGCAATGAAGATTAAGAATCTAGTAAGAAATATCTCTAGGCTTTGAGTATTTAAACAAATAAGAATCATTTAAATTAATTATTTAGAGAATGATAATCAACTATAACAAACTGAAATAGAAAACTTGTAGATATTTGGATAAACTTGGTGGATATCATAAGACGTTGTCATCAAGATAGAGGCTTGCGCCTCAGCTTCGTCTCAGAGCCTTCGTATCTTGAGGCAAGCCTTGTGTCGTACGGGTGCTCGCCCAAGCGGCGCCTAGGTGGCCCAGGCGTCCACCTAGGGTCCAGATCCCAGGCGCCCAGCCTAGTTAGGCCTCTGGGCGGCCTGGGCAGACTGGGTCGACGCCTGGGCGGCACCTAAGCCGCTGCTGGACTTTTTTTTTGTATATTTTTGCTTTATCAAGCTGATATGTGACTGGTTTACTGTTGCAGTGTTGTTCCCCACTATAATTAATTTACTGCTGCTCTTCTACAGTTCTACTACTCATCTACTACATGCTCCACGATTTTTCCATTCACCAAGCAACACCTTTGATAATTGACCAATTTACTGCTGCCCTCTATTATTAATTTACTGCAGCTCCTCTACTACTAATTTACTGCTGATCCAACAAAGTTAAAATATGAAATGTTACTTTTTACCATTTTTGTAGACTTGCTGCAGTTTTATTTTTGTTATTTCTTCTTTTCCTTCCCACTTTTCTGTATTTGTCTTCTTTTTCCTTCATCAACCAGCAATGTTGCCGCTATGCAATGATTTTTTCTTTCTTTTTGTTCTTAATTGTCCCTATCACGATTCTCAGTTGTATTTTCTTATTGATCCATCAAGCAGCAAATTGGTTGCTACATTCTTCTTCATCTCGATGTTCCTTCTATTCCCTATTTTTATTTCATCCATCTGCTCCCACACTAATTCTCCCCCTCCAGCTCCTCTTGATAATTCTTACTGATTCATATATTGCTTATAGGTTAATATATAACTATGTGTGTGTATATAATTATATTATATTATATAGGTATATATATGTTATAAAAAAATAAAAAATAACGCCTAGGCTTTCTAGGCGTCCCGAGGCAACGCCTAGCCGCCTATACAACCATGGGCGAGCCTTGGACATTTTGAGGCATAAATTTCAATCTAGGACATCAAGGCGTAAACCTTGAGGCTATGAAATAAAATTTCGATCTAAATTACAAAATTTTGCTTGAAATTTCATTTTTTTTCCAATCAGACATCAAAACGCACAAATGCAAGGAATGGGACGTAATTTCACAAAAATTTCAACCCTAGGAGCAAAATTTCGCCAAACATGGTGAAATTTTATAGCAAAAAGGCAGTTTGGGTCGTAATTTCGCAAAATGGCACATAAACACAACTTATACAAGTTGTAGTTCATAAGTTTGTAACCTAGTTAAATGCTAAAACTAGACCTATACAAGTTGTAGTTCAGAAGTTTGTAACTTGTAAATGTAAATATCAAATTTTAAGTTGTAACTTGAAGTTTTTAAACGTCTAACTGTCTTGCAGACTTGGCATTTCTGTTCATTGGTAAACTCACTAATCAAGACATGGTTCCCACCTTGACCTCTAAACATATAAATTTATCATATAGTCTAGTGTGTTTAAGTCTGAACATTGTTTTTGTAAATTTTCATAACTTAATTCCTTCATTTTATCATCGAAATTGCCATTCAAATTTTGTCGAAATTGTTCAACTTCCTTCACTTACAAATGTGGGAGACCCCCCCACCACATATCCAATATGAAATATTATTGCATATTTGAGTAGATCTTGGCATTTAAATCGTCCTGGTAAATTTTCATAATTTAATTCCCTTATTTGGTTGTTGAAATCGTTAGGGCCGTAGATATCAAAATTGCAGCCAAAATTTCTGTAAATTTCTGTCACTGGGCTATCGGATACAGCATCGAGATTGGACATTTAATTCTATGCTTGGGGCACAAATAGGACAGTCTTTCCTCAAAGCATAAGCCTCGAAAGCTTCAAGGCGGATTTTTCAAAACCATGCTCCTCATTACAGTTTTGGCTATTATTTGGACATTAGTAAGGAGAGGGGTGTGAGGATTATTCCTGGGCTTTGTAAACTAGTATCCCAAGGTGGCTTTTGGGATACTAGATGGGATATGAAACTTTGAAGGGTGGGGTAAACGTGTAAACAAAAAAAACTGACATGCATTGTTAGTGGGGAGCGATTCATACTTCATAACTTATGCATGTATCAAATTATTCCTCAAAGTGCGGTCTGTACAATTTTTTATTTTTTACAAAATTACAAGTGTAGATGTTTTGAACGTTCTGGTAAATAACAGCACATCAGACAAAATAATTGATTTACATGTTTGAGGTAACAATTCTGACCTTACCCTGCAGAATATCATGAAAGTTTCCATAGTACTTACTAAAGTTAGGTTAACATAAATGTCAACAAAAATTTACAAATAAGTGTTACATTGAACTTATAAGATGATCCAATAGTTGAAACATTCTTCATTGGTACAATCATCTGTACATTCCAGGGAAAAAAATGGTCATAGCAAAATCATTATCTGAAAGAGGCAATAGATTGATTTGAACAGGGTAATCACTGCACATTACACAAAAAAATAGATAATTTACATGTTTTGAGCTAACAATCTTGACAATATCCAGCAGAAAACTCCCACACCATTTTTAAAGTTACAGCTAACACGAATTGATAAGAAGGATTTAAAATAAAAGTTGCATCCAACATACAAGATGATCCCCAATAGTTGAAACATTCTTCATTTGTACTATAAACTGTACATTTCAGGAAACAAATTGGCCATAGCAAAATCACTCTCTGAAAGAGACATGTTAGAGTGTCTATTTACTAAAGTATTTTAGTCTATTTACTTAAGTTCTGTTTAGTCTGTTTGTAATATGGGCCCAATTGTGTATTGGCCCATTAGGGTTTGTCCTGTGTCTGTATGCTTCCCTCCTTATCCTATTTATAGGAAAGGGTGGCTGCCTCCTATCATCATGAAATAAGAAAAACCTACACAAGGGGATTTTACCTTACTCATATCGTTTTCAACAAGACACATCACACAACATAAATTGATGATTTATATGTTTTGAGGTAACAATCCTGGCATTATCCAGCAGAAAATTATGAAATTTTCCACAGTATTTTTACACGAATTGTCAACAAGAATATACAATAAGTGTTGCATTCAACATATATGATGATCCAATAGTTGAAGGTTGAAACATTCTTCATTGGTACAATAAACAATACATACCAGGGAAACAAATTGATCATAGCAATATCATTCTCTAAAAGAGGCAATAGAATAATTTGAACAGGTACCTGGGGGGAAGGCTAGACCAAGGAAGCAATACTTTAAATAAACAAGCATCCTGTACCTGTACTCAAAAAAATAGATAATAATGAAAATAAAAACACAGTAAGGACTTTAAACCAAAAGTTTCAAAATAAATTCCATTTTAGAGTAACAGATAGTATGTATCATAAGCCACCCTAACCAAGATCAACAACCCATAACCAACTTACAGCTGCTTCCTATTAAACTGGAGAATAATTATTAATAATGCTTGAACGCATGTTGCAATCTACAACATATTATATGTTCAATAGTAAGTTTTACACTAGTACACAGATATGGCACTATGTCAGGAGCAGATTGGTATAAATGTCATTCAAGGAGATGTACCATACATGCTGAGAGAAATTATTTTGATACATGAGAAGTCATCATGCACCTATACATGACACAAGGCGACTAGTCCTACTTGCTGTGTCTGGCTCTATGGAGTTCCAAATAAGTATCAGAAGGCTTGCATTATTTCTCTCCCGCCCTTCAAATGTAGTTTCACCAGTAGGAGTAGCTTTCATCAGATGTCTGTAGTTCTTGTCCTTTTTAAGTACATCTTATGGTTTTGGAGGCTTGGAGCACCAGCTACACCCATATAATCCCATGATTTTAACTAGCTACTCTTCAAGAGTTAACATGAGTAGATGAAACCTGGTGACAAATTTTCTCACTCGTCATGTCTAAGAAGAATAACTAAGAGCCTAATTGAGTTCCAAGGAGACCTGGCCTTGTTTTTGTCCACAAAAAGGCCTCGTTCTACCACCAAAGCGCCATAGTTTTAAAGAGCGGTATGTGTTATGCGTGCAGAGAGGTCACCTTATAGAGTATATGTTGTATGCGGGAGTATATGTGTTTTTGGATATTATTTTTTTAAATAAATTAATTATATATAGCATAAAAATATAGATAAGCATTATATATATGACCTGTAATACACAAAATAGTGCATATTCATAAGTGTTCATACAAATATAGATGTATAATATATTTAACTACTCACATATGTGTACACATAAATAGCATATGTGAAATATGTATGTGTATTATATGTAGATATACATATTGTCATGTTAATGTATATACAGTATATGCATATATGTGGAGATGTGTGTGTAAATGCCAATATATATCATGTATGCATGTTCATATATATATCAAAATGCATAACATAAAATAGAATATTACACATTTGACAATGTTTGTGTATTATATGTATGTCATTGATGTATTACTGCAATATATATAGATATAGATAGATACTGAAAGGTGTCAAGAAATATACATATATATACAGGTGTACATGTGGGTGTGTGGGTAAATAAGTAGTTAAAATCAAATTGAAAGAAATTAAACTGAAAGAAAAAGTCTGTAGAATTTCTAATAGAAAAATGGCCACATATACCGCGTTTATGCCCCGCACAGGACCGCATATTGGGCCGCTTATGCATATGCGGTTTGGCAAGATGGTTGCACTGCATATGCCCCGCATAAAAACCATTTGAAACACTGCAAAGCACCATGCCCAATAAGCTCCACACTCAATATGGGTGAATAGAGAATGGAGATCAGATTTGAGTGGAGAACTTTGCATTTATGACGCCATACCTTGCATCAACAAGGATGTCGGAAGATTACTACTTGTTGAGGAGCCTATTGTGAAGCTGGCCTGACTGAGACTGGCCTTTTGTAGCACAATAATGACCGTGGTAAAACCCAAAGTAAAGCTTCAACGACCAAGGTGCTCAACAACCAGAGAGGAGGTTGACTTACCCTTAGGCGAGGACCAAATTATGACGTAAATGATGAATAGCATATAGGGGACATATTTAATTTGACAGAGTGGGGACGATAATGGTAGCGATGACTTCACGTGTGGGGAATTTGATTTTTTTTTTTTGGGGGGGGGGGGCTTATTCTATATCTAGGCAAATGAACATTGCTAGGGATGACTTCAACTGTAGGGTGAACTAGTGTCTGTTCTATCTTCATAAACATTGATGCCCCTCCCTTCCAGAGTTGTTACTCTCTCCTATTTGACTGGGGGTGGGTTTCTTAGGGTTGGGGGGGCTTGAGATCGTTCTATATCTAGGCAAAGGAACACTACTAGGGATAATATTATCCGTAGGATCAAATAATGACAGTTCTATTGGCCATAAAAATCAGGATTACTTATATGTTCTAGCAAAGACAATATAAACATTGTGTTGATGAATATAGAGGAGTGCAATTATAGGAACCTATTGATGTCTTGCACCCTATTTTTAGGTAGGGTGAAAGGTACTTACAAGGAAACTATATTTAACTAATTTGACAATTGACTGTGACCATAACCACATTAACTTTAATTTATCCTCTGAGAAATTCTCCAATTGTACCTAAATAAGTAAATAACAACAATCCATCTTTATAACACCAACCCTCAAGCTGGAGCATGGGGGATCCCACGTTTAGCTTGGGCATACAAGACTCACATATAAGAGAAACGCCAGATAAGCCTAACTAGATGTTCTCTCATGCTTTTGGATCCAGGATTGTGACTTGTCCTGCATCAGATCCCTTAGTTTAAAAAGTAAATGCCCTACAATTAGAGCACACCCTAGCTCCCCATGGAGCCCGATACTAGGTGAATTGAGACACAAACCACCAACGTCAAGTATGTGTTCCTCCTCACAAGTCTAATGAACAAAAAAGTGAGTAGGTCCTTTGCACAGCCAAAACCTATTTTTGACAGGTGATATAACCTCTCCACATACAAACAAGAGATAATTCAAAGACAAAAAGAAACACGAATGACCACTCTTGGTTGGCATCAGAGTGGTAATCATCCACCCAACACTCCATTATTGTAGTTGCAAATCAAGGTTGAATATCAAAGAATTCCTAATGACCAAAACTATTTTAGAAATCTACCTCTTTGAATGAATATGTATGCTACTTTAATCCAAATTTGGTGAATTCGTTGAGACCCCAAGAAAGATGCTAGCCATATCAACAGCAAATACAATAAGACCTCAGTCAACTACACCAAAGATAGGTCAAGCAACGCTTTTTTACTACATCTCTCGACAAGCGTTGTTGCCCATGTATGAAGTCATTGCCCATTGGAAGGTTGTTGCCCACAAATTTTCCGTGTGCACATCGAATGCATAGATTTCTACCTCCCACACTAATCATGCCCTGAAATGAGTCAAACCAAATTCTATGAACATTATTGACATTAGCCATTAATAACTGAATTGCAAAACTAGTCGTTTGTTGACATGTTAGTCGTGGAATTGCGATGACGGTGACAAATGATCAAAAAACTAAAGCCATTAGTAGTTGTGAATTTTTTATTTATGACTTTCAGGTAGTTTCTTGAATTCTCCACTCTTTGTTTCTAACTCTTCTAGGAAGTACAATCGGTCTCTGAAACCAAATCGATGTCAAATTCAATCTGCTCTGTTCAACCTTTGCTTGCTTTTGAAAGCATTTACATCAACACCAACATTGTATTTATTTAATGTCTCGTCCATTGTGTCCACTTAGTAGCATGGATTATGCTTAAGAGAAGCAATTGGTGTTCATGTGCTAAGCATGGACTATGCTCAAGAGAAGCAATTGGTATTCGTCTGCTAAGCAGCTGTAAGTACTTGCCTTTATAGAGTAACCAATCCCAGACTCTAACCTACTTGAATTATAAAAATGGGTTCTGTCGCACTAACATTTACCCCCTTCACTATCCTGGTGGTAAGTCAACTAAAAAAGTTTTCAAAACCAAAATGAGCTGATGTAGGGCATCCACTTGTTGCATGTCCACAAGGGCTACTGAGAAGTCAGGGATCAGGAACTTTCTTTTGCAATCTATTTCTTTGGGCAGATTCCTTACGATAGTCTCTGTTTTTTATATTGCCTTCTGTGGTTTCCTATGTGAGCACTAGTTGCATTTCTGTATTTAGAGTATATCGAAGTTAGGTTTTTCCTTTTTGGCTCGAAATGGTTTGTCATTAGTAGACTGGGAACTCAAGAACTCAAATTCCTATTCTAATATTCTATTATAGTTTTCTGCAAGTCAGGAACTCACGTTCCACTCATCTGTAAACTTCTATATGTCTGTAAAACGCGATTCCAAAGTTCCCTATGAAAACGAGGAGAAAATGAGTTCCAGTTAACTATCTTATTTCCAATTTTCCACTTGTTTAAGTTAACAAAAAGGCCAAAGCCATTATTGCGACTTCTTACAAACACGAAGTTCGCTAACAAGACTCAGGAGTTCCCAGTCACATTCAAACAAGCCAATCACATGTCAATCATTCAAACTCAAGCCTCCGCAACGGAACTAGAGTACAACAAAAATGAGTTTGGTCTGAAACAAATGCACCAAATCAGTCAAAGCCTTATGAAAGAAACCAAACTTCTCCTTGTTTACAGAGAAGTGTGCTTGGTCAATAAATCAAATGTTGGTGATCAAAATCATAAGCTTTTTGACGATTGATTTTTTAATTGTTTAATTTAAAGTCTACCATTTTCCAAAGTAAGAGGCTACAATTTTGTTTAGCTGACTCGACAATGAAATGAGTGTACACCAGAGACTTTAGGAGAGTTACAACCAAGTAAAATACATCTTAAAAATAGAAGGTTATGTGATTTATGATAGGCTGCTCATCCAGAGCCTGGCTAGGGTTTCACGCATCTACAATAGAGAGCAGTGTAGTCGCTTTTTGTTTGTGTTTGTTTTTTAATTGGTTGTCTTTTATTTCCTATAGGGTGACATTTATTTCTGTTAGAGAGTATGTTTGCTTATGTTATTTAGTCTCTGTGTTATGGACCTAAGTATGTCTTGGCCCATTAGGGTTTAGTCTAAAGTCTGTACAAACTCAAACTAAACCCTAATGAGCCAAAACGTACTTGGGCCCATTATACATAGAGACTATGTAACATAAGTAAACAGACTCTAACCATTTCAATATAGGAGTTCAATATAATAGTTGGGAACTTGCATGAAAGTTCTCAATTAACTAGTTTATGTTTCTTAATTCAGAAGGTCATGACCAGAAATGGCAAATTACGGCTTCATGTGTATTATCTATAAATCCCCATGACGGGCTTTTTGTTCGATAGAGTTGAATTAATGAATGAATTTGAGTTTGCAAATCAAGTAGTTTGCGCCAGTGGGTATCATAGTCTGAGAACTATAGCCTGCGTCTAGATCCCAAGACCCCACCCAGGAACAGTCAAACTCTCAATCTGGCCTAACCCCTAACCCCACATATCATCCACCATTGATTTATCCCAAACCCTAAGTCTAGGATCAATCCTGGGTTGTCTAGGCGGTCGGACAACTAGGCATTGCCTAGGGATGCCCAGCCAGCCTAGGCGGAGGCCTAGGCGTTCCTAGGCAATTTTAATATATTTTACATATATAGACATACATATACTTAGATAGTTATATATTTATGAGCAATATATGAATCAATAGGAATTACGAAGATGACAGAAAAGGAAAAAAGAACATTGGTCTACTTGAGGAAGGATAACAAATTTCAAACAGAAATCAATAAGAAGATTGGGGAAGACGATGAACAAAGAAAAGAGAAAGTAGAGCATCATGCAGCAGGAACCTTACATTTGGTGAAACCATGGAGAGAGAAAAATTAAGCAGAAGAAGATTAGTAGAGAAAGAAGAACAAATAAAAAAATGAAAGTAGAAAGGAGGTAAAAAGATGAGAAACAATTTAGTGACTTTATGTATACATATGAATAATTGAATCTAATAGAGGAATGCTAGAGTAGAAACTGAAAATGCAAGCAAGAAACTAACTTGTATTAATGTGAGTACATTCAAACAAGAGATTTATACAGACTATAGAAATAGGAGGATGAAGAAGAAAAAAACAATTTTAGCATATAGTAAATCAGTATGTGGAGCAGCAGCAAATGGATAATATCATAATAGTGCAGAAACAGTAACTCCATAACATAGCAGCAATTTGCTGCTTGGTCATGCAAAAATAGGAAACGAAAAATAAAGAGGGAATGCAGTAACATTGCAGCAAATTTTCTGCTTGATGGAGCTGTAAAGAATAAGAAAAAACAAGAGGCAGCCTAGTTAGGCTGGGCGCCTAGGTTTTGGAGGTCAGGTGGACGCCTAGGGTGCCTAGGAGGGTGCCCGTGCAACAAGATTTAAATTGATAACTATAGGAGAATCAGGGGCAAGAGAACTAACAAGAAGAAAATGAAACAAGTCAACAACAGTAAGAGTAAGATAAGTAGGAATTGGAGAGAGAAAACAGGATAAAAAGAAACATGCAAATGGTAGTTGTGCAGGAAAAGTCAGAATAAGACAAACACAAGGGCAGTAAAAGGAGATTGAAAGAGGAAGAATTCAACAAAACAAAATAAAAAACAGCAGTAGCAGGTGCTGAAATAGAAATATAGAGATAAGAAGAATAGGCCAGTGAAAATAAATGGAAACATGAAAACAACAGTAGCAGTGAGAGGAGATTTAGGAGGAAGAAATTAGAAAATAAAGAACAAATATATGCAAATAGTAGTAGCAGATTTGGTAGCAGGAGATATAAGACAAAGCTAAAATAAGAAATATGCACATACTCACAGTAGGAGGGGACATAAGAGGAATAACTAGAAAAAAAACGCAGCAGCAGTAGGAGGAATAAAATGCAGGAAAAGGGATATAAAAAGAAATGAATAAGAAGCAAGAACAACAGACATACGAGGAAGTAGAAAAAATTTAATAACACTATAAGGACATACCAATTTGGGCCAAATCAGACTCAATTTCCCCAAATCAAACATGTTTTCCCCCATATTAGATCTAATTTGCCAAAAGTTGACCTTATTTGGCCTAAATCAGACTTGTTTCAACCATAAAAAGACTCAAGGTGATCTGATTTGACCAAATCTAGACTCGATTCATGCTAACTTAGCATTTAGGTGGCTTAATTTGGGCCTTAAAGGCCTTCAACGCCCACTTAATACACTTAATAGGCTGGGCGCCTTGCCCAGCGCCTAGGCGGGCGACTGGATAACTAAGGATCAATCCCACCAATCCACTCAAACAAAAATAGTCACATGCTGTTTTGGAAGAGTACACTGCCAGCTCCCTTAGTTACTTTGTGATTCATTCCTCCACCTTCCTCTATCATGATTGGATTCCTCCTTGTATACATCAAGATGGTAGGCTTCTTCCTCGCTCTGGACCTCCTTTCCCACCTCTCTTTCCTTTTTCTCTTTCCAAAAAACCATCTGGACGACGCACTATAGTACTATAATAGGAAGCAGGTAACCCGGTCACAGTTGTCAAGCCAACGGCTACTAAATCCCCCCTTCCCCTCTTCATCAGCCACACCAGCCCTGTCACCGTCGGGCCTCTTGGGCCTCCCAAACGCAGTTTCATTCAATAGGGAAGCCCAAATCCATTCCTCCTCCCTCCAAGGGCCCTAGGACGTTCGAGCCTCAAGCTAGGAGCAGTAAGATCCACGACCCTTAATGGTAGGTTATGATGCACTTAGCAATAAGGTACAGTCCGATGTCGGTCCCATAATAAGTTTCGGTGGCTATTTACTTCCTCTACGTGTGTCATCTAGAACTTTGGGAGTCGTCCATGACATCTCGGTATTCTCAAATTCCACTACGGTCGTCGTGCAATATGTGCATCCCCAGGTACCCGAAGCTAGAAAAAAAAATTGGCCTATGGACATAAACGGCATTGCCTTGAAATGTGGAGCATAATGACTACTTTCACGCCGACATGAATGAGCAAGACAGTCGTATCGCGGCCTGAGAAACAGAGATTACAGAAATCAAAGAGAGTGCCTTCTGAAACGAAATCAGAATTAGGACGACTGACAAAGATCGGAATCAAGACAATTGATAAAATCGTGATCTACAAGGCAACAAACCTCCAGCTTCAGTCGATGTCCATACGCAGTGTAGTTTGATCGATCACTCAAGATCGATTTCCCTGACTTCCACGATGTTGGAGATCCTAAGTCCTAACAAGTTCTATGACGAGCTACATAGCATCGTGGCATTCTTCCCTATGGCACCAATTGACTGAAGAGCGTCAACTAATCTTTGATGAGGCAAAGTTGTGAGATAATGCTCTCACCTGGTGGAAACAATTGTGCACCATCCGCCGCATGAACATGTTGGCCAATATTGTTGGGTTTTTTAGGGGAGACAGAGAAGGCAGCGGAAACAAAAAAATTTCTCCCCCAACCCATACCGAGGAAACGCGTCAACGTCTATATAATAGGAAAGGATGGTTTGCGGAATCATACCTTGTCCCGAGGCTTGCTCGGCGACAATACCTCGCGCAATGCGCGGTCTTCAACTCCGGACTTCGACGGTGTCTGTGCAGCTCCTGGTCGCACCGGGACTGACAACTCCTACTCGAACCGGACTGTCGGATGACAGTTGTCCTCCTAAGCGGCAGTGTCCTCCCGCCTCTGTAGTAGTCCACACGGACCACCTGGAACTCCACTCTCCTTGTCCCACAAGGAAGTGGAAGGAGTCGCACCCTCCTGTTGACGTACTAGTCGCCAACACGCTCTCCTGCCTCCTGTTGCAACTGCAGTTGTCCTTCCCTTGCTGCACCTCCCTTTTGCGGGAAGCACTTGCTCGGGCTCTCTCACGGTTACCAAAACCAGAGAGAACGACAACTTGCAGAGCAACTGGTTGCACTGAGCTGTACTGTGAGAAGCCCCCAATACCCCTATATATATAAGAGGGTCATGGGACAGGGTTCTCCATCCCGGGCAATGCGGGACAAAAAGCAGGAGTAGAAGGGTTCGAGAATTTTCCACAAAAAGCAACCGGTTCGCAACTTGAAATGATCGGTTCACAACTGAACCGATCGGTTCGGCCATTGAGCCGATCGGTTGGACTTGAGCCGATCGTTTGGGGCACTCCAACCGATCGGTTGGTGCCCTGAACCGATCGGTTCATGGTCCTAATCCGGCTCAAAAAGACTTTCCTTGTTTCTTTCCCAATTGGTATCGAATACCAATATTATTCCCAATCGAATTGGGCAATTTGAAACCAAAGGAAAATTCTTGCCGACATGACTTTTTCCAACTGGTCGGTTGCACCAGTTGAGCCGATCGGTTCAACCCTTGAACCGGTCGTTTCAACCTGGGCATGAGCCGATCGGCCTGGACACTCCAGCCGACCGGTTCAGCAACCTCAGCCGACCGGTTCATCACATGAGCCGATCGGTTGGGAGCACAGGTTGGGAAAAATCAGTCAATTGCGATTTCAATCAATCCGATACTCCAATCAATGCGTCCAACACCTTGAACCATACGATATTGAGCCATCGACTGATTGAGTGTTTAATTGAACTACTAAACTCCTTTAGTAATCAATCTAAACATTGCTTTGTGGACAAAACTCCTCTTCCAGGTTAAATCCTATGTGTGTGACCCTGCAGGTCCATTTCACGTTGGCAGTGAAAGTCCATAACAATTATGACTTCACAAGCAAAGAGCGGTGCCTAGTCACACATCAGTGCTACCCAAGTGAAAGTAGAAAGTTGGAGAACAACTTTCATCCTACAATCCGTGAATGGTGTTACAGCGAATGTATAATTCCTTTGTCACTGATATCCCGAATGAACTCGAGGCATGGAACAGTCATCCTGTCAATGTTCATTCACTTCCTTGATCTCAGAGTAGACTGGAAGAGATATGTATGACATCAGTATCATATACTGATTCACACATGCGTGCACGCCTTTCTCAATCCTACTCATCAAGTGGCCATGGATATCAAACTCCCTCAGGAGGGACAAATCCCATATCTATCACTCACCCCTCAAAAGCCCCATGTGTCAAAGCCACCCAATCATCACCTTTATAACAACCCATGTTTCAGGACTGCGTTTGATGATGTCAAAGTGTGCCCAACGACATGTGTTGAGTGCAGTGATTTCAGGTCTAAGAATCACACTCACCACCATCACTGTGAGTACTGACTGTGACTACCATCTCATGGTTCCATGTGTCAAACTCACGGTGGGTCTGTCCGGTACCTTGTTCTCTAACAAGTACCTATGTGTTTGGTTTGATATCTCTATATCATGACTAATGAGATTCTGTCATCAACCAACACCACAATCTAGTCTTGTGTGTCATTGCTGTCTATCTACCTTCCATAATGACATCCGACTAGGGACATAACAAGAATGTACAAACTCTTAGCATCAGTATGATCTCATCGTTCAGGTCATGAACCTGAAGGCATACGTCATTGAGTACTGTCATTCTCTAGACATTCAATCTGTTCTATCACTATCTCATATGACTGAACCAGAAAGAATTGGAAGCTTGCCTTTGATGTTTATCAAATCAATCTTAATGTATCCCACCAATCATCATATGATTGGCTCTCAGGGCATACATACCAACAAATATGAAGGTGTATAAGGAATCCTTCTTCATTCTGGCCAACTACAAGCAACAACTCTGCCTCAAGTTATCTGATTTGGAGCATGCCTCAAGTTGTGAGTACAGGCTAAAATTCTACAAATTGGTGTACAAGTCATAGGCTTGTTGGGATGACATGACCATGATCAGGATGTTCTGTCGTGGTTTTTCTTCCCCAATCGTCGTCGCCTTCAGTACCTCATGCATCTTCAGCATGGATGATGTTATACATGTCACGACATACCTCGAGCATTCACAGAGGCATAAGAAACCTATTAGAGGGCCCACTTGGCGATGCCATACTGCATTTGCACTGACAATTGCTACTTCAGTCACGTTAACAACTCATGTTCCTTCATCAACGTCTTCATTAGTACCTTCCACAGTTCACTGCTTTTCGTTCTAGGGTTACAGACATTGACCCAAAGAATGTTGCAATCATATGATGACAATGACGATTGATGCAAAGAAAGAGGATGGCACAGAAATGAGGATGTGCTCCCACGCAGTGAACCTAAAGACTATGTGCAAGATAATGCAGACACACTGCAATTCACTCTATTTGTAGCACCATTTCTTCGAGAAGCCTCACCCTGCACAGTTCCACTACGCACACTGCTCTTTTCTTCAAAGGTTGAATGTGTAGGACACATGTGCATCATTGTTATTTACAATGGGGAGCGCCACCAACTTGGTATATATGATAATTATGGACTTCCTATGGTTATAGCAACAACCCCACACGTATCCATACCTGCTTCACAAGCTCGCATCTTGTGTTCGCCAACAGGTGACTCACATGATTGTTGGGTGAATTCATCCTACCATGTTATCTACACTAACATAGTGACATTGTATTGTGTGATGTTGTGCCTTGTGATGCGGCATACATCTTACTCGAACGACCTTGGCAGTATGATCATCGCACTCTACATGATGACTACAGTAATATCTACACATCTCTTGCCAGTGCATCTTTTTTATGGCATCCTCAGTCGTTGGAGAGCCTCTAGCCCCTCATCATACTTATGCCACCTACATTGGACTGGCATGGAGTCTCGCAACTATGCACCCACTCGTTAGAGGCTTGTTTTGTCAACCCGAGGGGAGTTTACCTAGGATACGCTGCTCCATCTAGAGCATGTCTAGGGTTTGGTGCATCTTGATTAGAGTGTGAATAGTCATCTTATATATATGTTTGTCTTTCAATTCTTTGTCTTTTATTTTCCACCATGGGTTTCAGACTTTCAGTTGCAATTATTCAATATTAGGAGTTAGATGTAATAGTTGGGGACTTGTTTGAAAGTTCTCAATTAGTTAGTTTATGTTTCTTAATTCAGTAGTGCTATGAGCAAATATAAGCCGATTAGGGCTTCCCACGCGGTATCTATAAATACCCCTGCTCGGGGGTATTGTTCGGCAAAGTTGAGTTAGATGAATGAACTTGGGTTTGTAAATCGAGTTTGCACCATTATGCTATCAGAATAGAAGGTATTAAGAGCATGTAGATTGGAGAATTTACCCAATTTCCTTTGCATTAGCCCTTGTTAGATTCTGAATAGCTGCCAAAAGCTCCTCCAACGGTGTTTTGTAATCATCCAAACCTTGGTTAAATAGATAAATGAGCGCACCATACAGGCCATGCACCCGACATAATTTAATGACCTGCATGGTACATTGAAAAATATTTATAAATTACAAAACATGAAAGACATATATAAAGATATATTAAAACAACAGTTGATATATATATATAACAATAGTTGATATACTCTAATGAACACAGGTAGATACTGACATGCATGCACCAAATTCTTATTCGACAACTTTTTCTAATGTAAGTACCTGATTGAAGTCCAGTGACGATATATCCATATGTAGAACACATTGCTCCACTCTTTGCAGCCATCCCTTACTACTGTAGTGCTCTACCAAAGCTTGCATTATCTGCATGGTTATTAAGCATATTGCAACATGTTTAAGTACATATGCATGTGGATGGGTGGTTGGGTGTCATATGGTAACACTAACAGGTTATAAGCAATGACTACCTCAGGTGGTAAGGAACCAAGCATGTCTTTGAGGATATATGGCTCCAAAACCTCCAGAAAAGTGCCTAACAACATACAAACCCAATTAACAAGCTATGAACAGCATTCCCCTCTTATTGTAGGGGTCATACTATTATAGAATAAATCAGTTTCGTGTTTGGATCTTTTATATAAATCTGAACAATAGAAGAACTAAGGAATAACAGAAAAAAACTTCACTGATATGATCAACAAAATTGAAAGCTAGAAGTCAGACGAAAAAAAATTCATACCAAAATAAAAGTATATTTTAGGGCTGGCAATCGAGTCGGGTCAGATCGGGTTCAGACCGGTAAAGTGAATTTTGGGTTTAATTAGCATCCTAAATCGGGTTTGTACTATAAAGTATAAGATGTACAAAACTATGACATACTTGAATTTGATATTATTAACATTCTTTATAAGACATACCAAAATGTTATGAAGTATCAATATTTGATATATTTTAAAGATATACTATAAAATATATATTTTAAAGATATACCAAAAAGTGTTTGGATCTTTTATATATATTTTAAAGATATACTAATTTTTTTCATAAGAATGGCGAGCGCAGTGGCGATTGGGGAGGCGACGGTGGGAGTGCCGGTGTCGTCGTCTGATCCTCTAGATCCTGGCGCTGTTGAGAGGAGAATTCCTGCGAGTAGCATCTCAGTAGCGAAAGAGGCAAGGTCCTGGTCAGATTTGTTTAAAGATAAGAGCAATGGTGGTCCTGTTACAACCTCGACTTTTGCTTATATGACTGTAATTGCAATTGTTTCAAAAGAAATGTACTTGTTTGCAAATTGTATGGTTTATGATAAATATATGGATTTCTTCTACAACTCTTCCTTGTGCATGATTTTTCGTGGACTCTTTGGTAATAATGGGTCCAAGATAATAAAAGAGGAAGACAAATTAAAAGGGAATAAGAATTTCATAAATAATAATGAAAATTGGGATAAAGGTGAAAATATAAGAAATAAATAGATAAGTGTGGGTTTGATTATAATGGATGGTGTTTCGAACCCCACATGGATCCTTGAGATACAAGGAATTGAAATAAAGGAAAACACTGAAGTGAGAGAGAGGAAATATAATGAAATATATATATTTAAGCAATAACTTGCACATAAAGAAAAGGTTCGTTTTCTTTTGAATGATGACTCCAAATTTGGCAGCCAATACAGTAAGTCATTATTAAGTTTCCCTCAAAATTTGGGATTAAAAGGACTCATGGTTTGAGAGTTATGATTTTTCCAAAGTGAAAGGGATATCCTTTATTTCTAAAGGAATTATCTTATTTTCCCGATTTTCTGCTTATGCGGGTAGTATGACAACCATGGATCTGAGATCCAACGGTAGAGGTGTCATCCTCTACCTCGAGTCCGACTGGGAATCTGTGAACCTGGGAGAGATTTCCTCCACTTTCCTCGTGATCCAGTGCATCATTGGATCTGAAAGTGGGCCCTCTGTCTTCGGGAGGCCACGAGGACTCGATCCATACCAGGATTGGGAACCTGTTGTAGTGGGAATCGAGTTTCCCCAATCTTGTGGAACCTGCGACCCAGCCCTATATTGGGGGGGGGGGGGGGGGGGGGGGGGTTGTACTACACCAACAATCGTGAAAACGCTGCTCGTGGGATCAGAACGACTAGGCGAGTGCGTTGGTGTTTCCAATTGGAGAAAACGACGTGTCCTGCATCCCCGTCGAGGACCTACTTCCACCGAAGTTGCGCGGCGCCGTCTCGGTGCTAGCAGGGAGTGGGCGGCGCAATCAAGGGGTCCTTCGAGTTCGGGAGAACTTGGCGAAGCTCCCGGCGGCCTTAAATCGCGCGGAGAAGCAGCAGCACGCCAAGTCAACCGTTGAGTTGACCGGTTGCTCGAGAGAGAGAGATCGGAGGTTGAAGACGATCGGGGGGGGGGGGGGGGGGGGGGGAATTACTACCCTGCCCTCGCGTTCCTGTTGAAAGGGTTAGCCCTTTACAGTGATTTCACAACCCCTCTCTTGTTAGCGAGCGCGTTGCCCGCCAGCTTGTTTTTAAATCCGATAAATCCACGTGGCTATTTTCGATTGGTAGAAAAAGGATTATCTTATAAAATACATAACTAATTGTGGAAATATCGGGTGAAGACGATCTATATATGAAAGTTGATCAAAAAAACATGAAGAATCCAATAAAAATATAATTGAAGCCTGAAATTGCTTACAATTTAAAAAGTACACAAAGTTACCACTTTTAATGTATTAAGTTATGGTAAAACCCTAATTTGATATGGAACTCGGATTTAATGGCTCTTTTGGGTAATTCTGAGTAGTATTAACCTATTGAGAATAAAAGGGAGAGTTAATTTTGAAAAAGGTAATTTTATGCTTGTATTAGGGTTTTATGCACATGATTATGTTTAGAAACCCTAATTTGGGAAAACATGGGTTTTAATGGTTTAAATCCAAAAATGTAATTATACAACAGAGATTTGATGATCTCAAACTTGTTTTAAGATTAAAGAACCCTTAATGAGGATAATTGGAATAATTAGGGTTTTTGAGAAATAAGAAGTTTGTTTTAGGGTTGTTAGCCTAAAAAGGAGATAAAAACTGGATAAAGAAACCTAAGAAACCCTAATGAATCATAAGGGGCTTGGAAGCCTTCGAAAGTATCCTCATGTCATTAGGAAGGTGTTTTGACATTAGGTAATCTATATGTTTCAGAAATTAAGGGTTGCCTGCATTAAGGTGCTTGCTTGGATATTTTGTTGAATTTGGATTGTATTGCTCAAGAACAGGTATGTGGTTACGCTTATGGTTAAATCGTTTTAGTTTCCCGGCGATTCCCGAAGTTTTATCGATTGCTTGGAATAAATGTTTGATTGTCTTTTATTTCATGCAATTATAAAGTGACTATGACTATCACCATAATTATATGTGCATAACTAGCTCAGATCCTGGTCCTCCTCTGTAGCTCTGATGTTGATGAGATAGATGACCTAGTACATGGTCTACCCGCGAGGTAGGATCATCAGATTATCATGAGTCGATGTGTTGGTCTACCCTTGGGTAGGACCATACGACTCCACGACCCTATGTATTGATCTACCTGTAAGGTAGGATCATTGGGGTTAGTTGAGATCTACCATATGAGAGGTAGTATCCATGTCCACTGCAGGGACAACACAGAGGCTAGGGTATGTAAGGATTGAGTAGCCATGTTTAAAACGTAAAGTTTGCTTGTTAAACCATAATTGCTTGCAATATGTTGTTACAATTAAATGTGAGATTGTTGTTTCCCCCACATACCAGTATAATTCGTTATATTGATCGCCGTTTTGTTTGTCGGCGATTTAGGTTATCAAGAATTGGATATTCCTTTAAAGTGACATTGATGGAATAAAGCTTAATAAAGTATTGGAGGATTGCAGTTAGATAAGTTCTTTCTTGGGTAAAGAATTCCACTTCCTATATTTTGCAAGGTATGAATAGAAAAATTTTATTCCATTAAAAGTTTAGTTGTAGTAGAATTTATTAAGTATTGTTGATTATTTGCAAAACCATTGATCCTATTTTGGGATAACGCCTCTGACCTCTTGGTCTCCCTTAACTGGGGGTTACCGGGAGGCGGGGTCGTTACAGCTGCTTTACTCGAAAGCCATTGCAGACAGGAATTTGGCTAGATGGAGTAGAACTGCGGCGGGGTATGTCGTAGGCTTGAAACCGCATTGGCCAACCTTGGCTCGCCATCTTGCTCAGATCTGGCAAGCGAAGGGCTCGATCGAAGTAAGATCAAGAGGCCGGGGCTACTTCATAGTTCTGTTTTCAAATAACGATGATCTGTCTACGGCTATTGATGGTGGACCTTGGTTTATTGTTGGCAAACCGTTAATCATTAAGAGGTGGGAGAGAGGTGAGCCCCTGGAGAAGATGAAGCTTACTGAAGTGTCGATCTGGTTGAAGGTTTTCACTCTACCACTAGAGCTATGGGATGTTGAAATGTTCAACAGTATTGGTTCCTACTTGGGGGTGCCGATACAACCTGATAGATTCACCAATGGATTCCTTAGACTTGAGTATGCCCAATTGCAAGTTTTAATCCCTCTGGACTTCTCGTTTCCTAAAGAACTACGAATCGTCAGTGATGATGGCCAATGTGACACTATCACCTTTGAGTATGAGTGGGAGCCGAGCAAGTGTTTGAAATGCAGCCTCTATGGTCATGAATCCAGTCTGTGTGGAACTCTTTCGGAAGTGAAAGGGGACTCAGTTAAAAAACCATCTAATGAGGTTCCTAAGAAAAAGAGGTGGGTTCCTCAGGCCCTATCAGCATAGGGTAAAAATGATGAGATTGACGTCTTCATTGATGTTGTTGAGGTCATTCAGGAAGGAGGGGATGTATTGAGCAAAGCAGTACCTCACCCTGAGACCGTTGTAAGTGATGACTCTATCAGTTCTGTTAATGTTATTCTGCAAGATAAGCTCCCGAATGTTGAGGGGAATACTGGCCAGGTTAAGGGGTACAGGAAAGCAGGCAATGTGATTACTATTACACCAAATACCTCCCCTGAGGCCGTCTGGGAAACGAGGGGTAGGAAATCAAAATCTCCCCCTCGCGTGGTTCCTAAACTAGCAGTGAATAGGAGTATTCCACCTTCATTAAATAAATATTCTCTTTTGTCAAATTTTGAAGAGAAGGATGAGATGATTAACCTTCCTCCTAATGGCTAGTCCCTTTACCATTATATCTTGGAATGTGAGGGGAGGTGCAAATAAGATTCCTCACATTCAGAAGGAGATGAAGGATAATAAAGAGGACATTTATATTATCTTGGAATCAAGGATCCAAAAGAAGGATGTACATGCTTTTGTTGACTCTATTTGGACTGGAGCTCGTTTTTTGGATAATTCTGACTTCTACTCTTATACTAGGATCATAGTGCTTTGGAAGGACGGTGACCTCAATATTGAGAAAAAGATGGAGAATGATCAGATTTTGCATTGCACTGTTAAGAAGAATGCCATGTTGTTTGAAATGTCTGCTGCTTATGGAGCCAATGATGATGGCGATAAAATGGTTTTATGGAATTCTATTGAATCCATCTCCAATCTGAAACCTATTAACTGGTGTGTTCTGGGGGACTTTAATGTTGTAAGATTGAATAGTGACAAGATGGGTAAGCACCCTCCTAGCAAAAGCATGAATGACTTTAACCACACTATTAGCTATTCTGAGCTTATGGAAGTCTCCATGAAGGGGCAGTTCTTTACTTGGGATAGTCATAGTAAGAAAGGTATGCGTACCGTCTAGAATTGACCGAATCTTTTGTGATGTTATCTTTCTCACCTGTTTTCCTTCCTGTTGAGGAGAGGTTATTGCTTCTGTGGTGATTGATCACAGAATTATTGCCCTTAGGTTGGATAGAGGTAAAAGAGGGGCCACTCCTTTTCGCTTTATTAATTCTTGGGTCAATCATCCTCATTACAGGATTGTGGTTGAGCCTGCTTGGAGAGACATTGTTTGTGTTGGCACACCTATGTTTAGGGTCTACAAAAAGCTTCATGCGGTTACTAGTGCTCTCAGGAAATGGAACAGAGAGAGTGTGGGGAACTACCTGTCGAAGGCTAATGAACTTGCAGCTCAGGCTAAAGCTCTGTAGGTGGTTGTTGATGAAGATTCTGGGAATATTGAGAAACATTCTCAACTTTCAACTATTAGAATGGAAGACATACAAGCTATGAAGGATGAAGAAAATTTCTTAAAGCAGAAGAGTAGGGTTTAATGGCTCAAGCTTGGAGATAGAAACTCGGCTTTCTTTTATGCTTCCATGAAATCACGAAGGTTAAGGAATAGTATCAATGTCCTTAATGATTTGAATGGTAAGTGCATTTATGATGTGGATGAAATCAAAGACACTATTAGAGGGTTTTATGACAGTTTGTTTAATCGGACTTCTAAAGATACTGTTGTTTGGAATGAGGATTGGTTGATCCCTAAAATATCTAGAGAACAGTTTGATGAGTTGAGGAAAGTTGTTTCCAGAGCTGAAATTGAAGAGGTTGTTAAGAATTTGAAGAATGATAAGGCCCCTAGGCCTGATGGTTTCAATGCGGTGTTCTTGAAATCCGTATGGGACTGTATTGGTGATGACATTATCAGGGTTGTTCAAAGCTTCTTTAGTTCGAGCAAACTGTTGAAAGAATGTAACAGTACCTTGATTACCCTGATTCCAAAGAAGCTTGGAGCTACGGATCTCAGAGACTTTAGGCCTATATCTCTGTGCAATGTGATATATAAGATCATCACTAAATTTATAGCAAATAGAGTCAAGTTCATCCTTCCCTCTATAATTGACTCCAATCAATTTGCTTTTGTCCATGGCAGAAGGATTGGTGATGTTATTCTGTTGGCTAATGATAGTTTGAGCTCCTTTGTGGGGACCCAAAAGGTCATGTGTATTAAGGCTGACCTAGCTAAAGCATATGATACTGAGGCGAGACTATATCCTCTTCTTGTTAGAAAGGATGGGATTCCCTGAATGTTGGTTAAGCTGGATAAATGAAACCTTTTGCACAGCCTCATATAGAATTCTTGTTAATGGCTCACCTACTGATCTGTTTCATGCTTCTAATGGGGTCAGGCAGGGTGACCCTCTAGCCCCTTTCCTCTTTGTTATTGCCATGCAGGGGTTTTCATCTATTATCAATGCAGAAATTCGTAATAATAATCTCAGGCCCTTTGGGATGTCTGACGCATCTTCTATTTCTCACATTATTTTCGCTGATGATTTACTTTTGTTCTCTAGAGCTGATGATAGTGATGCACAAAGTCTTAGCTATATCTTGGAGATGTTTGGAGGGATTTCGGGTCTAAAGCTTAACAGTGACAAAAGTCAGATTTTTTTGAGCAAGTCGGCTGAGGAAGGGAATATTTCTAATATCCTAAATATTAAGCTATGCTCTCTCCCTGTAAGTTACTTGGGTATGCCCCTTTTTACAGGTAGGTTGACTAAAAACCTTTGTGCTCCAATTGTCGATAAAATTAGGAATAAGTTGGATTCCTGGAAAGGGTGTCTCCTCTCTCAAGCTGGTAGAATTGAGTTGGTTGTTTCCACCCTCTGTACATATAGCATATTCTGGACTGCTGCTTTACCCTTACCTAAATCTGTGGTAAAATTGATAGAGAAGTTGATGAGAGATTTCATTTGGAACAATCTTAATGAGAAGAAACATATACATACGATTTCTTGGAAACTTATCTGTAGGCCAAAAGAAGGTGGCCTAGGTATCAGGCAATGAAAGAGATGATATATCGTCGATATATCGACCGGTATACCGATATCGACGGCATCGGTCATCGGTTCACACAAACTTATCGCTGGGATTGCAAATATCGGTATACCGAAGGTATACCGCCAAATATCGACAAATATCGCCAAATACCGCCAAATTTCGACGAAATGTACTGATATACCGACAGAAATACCGATTTTTTGTGTGCTTGAGTCAGTTTCTGTTGTTTGAGAGGAGGAAATGTTGGAGCAAAGGGATCTCGACAACTAGGGCTCAAATAAGTCTAATCTAAGGTATGCCTTTATGTTTTCTACCATTTCTCTCATTGACACCATCTATCTCAATTAAAATGTAAATTCATACCAAAATGCCTTAAATTGGCAAAGATCTCACCATCTGCTTTTTTATGTCTTCCTGATTGTATGTATTCTTAGATCCACAACACTTTCTCATAATCTACATTATAATCATAGTTATATACCTAAATAATTCACAAAATATAAGTATAATTTGCTATCATTTTTAGTAGTGAGCTAATTTGTATACATATGTTCTTCTTACTAGTATTTTTATCATACAAACAACAAAGTAAGAAAATGTACTACTTCGCAACACAACAAACAAATATAGATTTTGTAATTTTCTAGTCTTATATTTGTTGATATATGACACTTGCTACATATATCGCACAACATGGACATGGTTGACATATTGACTACACTTTTATATTATCGCATCCCCACGATATGCATATAATGGGCATGGTAATAATGACTTTTATACTTATCCCTCTATTGTGCATAATCCATGAAGAATCTCACTACCGCATATCAAGATCATGTGGTACAAACAACAGCGGAGAAAAGGTGTCACAATAGTGATGGTGTTTAACTTCCTTGACAGCCATGAAGTTAATTGTCAAAGTCACACATTGAAGAAGAGCAATAGAAAGCCCTTGTGTATATTCTTTCAGAATCTAATATGATGCATATGGAGACATAGTACTGTAAAATTCTATAACATATCGTGTTTAATTACATAATACGAATGAGTATTATACACTTATATAGTATTGTACATGACGTGTCTGAGCAACACGCAACTTCATATCAACAAACTTACATAATGTACATGTCATGGGAGCAATATGTCAACCATATCAACTCAATCTTGTATGGATAATCAGTGTGTAACTCGACATACAATTGATATGAGTTAGTAAGTTACCATGTTATTCATGTGTTGTAAATTGGATATTATTGCATAAGTGTGTGTGTGTTTATGCTTATGGATTGTGCTAGTAAAATTCCAAATCTTAATTGTACACGTGTCTGAGCAACACGTAACTTCATATCACCAACCTTACATAATGTACATGCCAGGGGTGCAATAAGTCAACCATATCAACTCAATCTTGTATGGATAATCAGTGTGTAACTCGACATACAACTGATATGAGTTAGTAAGTTACTATGTTATTCATGTGTTGTAAATTGGATATTATTGCATAAGTGTGTGTGTTTATGTTTATGGATTGTGCTAGTAAATTTCCAAATCTTAATTCCAATATTTTGCCATCGATATCCTTCATCGAAATCTCCAAAAATAGGACATCTTCCTTAACTCACACATGATTGACCCCCCCCACCCCCCACACACATGCCCAATATAGGATTTTATTGCATAAAACGTTGCATTTAGGTGTTGAGACCACGCCTGTAAAATTTCATGATTTAATTCGTTCATTTTGGCGTCGGTATCACCAGGATTGCATCTGTCGATATTTTCGTCGGTATACCTGTAAATATCTATACCCAAGCTGTCGAAACGGCGTCGGTATCGGTCATTTAATTCCTTGGTATCAGGTCTATCTCAAACTGGTCATGTGTTGGTTTACTCAAGAACCTTTGGTGTATTGCTACTAAGAAGGATGGCTTGTGGATTAAGTGGGTTCATGAAAAGTACATTAAAGATGAGTCTCTATGGTCGGTTAAGGCCAAAATCAATGCCCCTTGGGTTTGGAAAAGGTTGCTTGAACAGAGGAAATCTATGTTGGAACATACCAGTCTCTGTTTGGGGAATGGTAAGTCGTTTCTGTTTTGGCTTGACTCTTGGGTTTACGTGCTGACTCAAGGTCAATTAGGTCAATGTTGACTCACGTCTAAATTGACTAAACCCGTGTTTTGATGATGACTAACCATTCCACATATTGGTGTCTAATGTCTCTACTTGAGTGATTTCAGATTAGGTATAGACACTCCAAATGCCCTAACTTGCGCATATCAAATTGGAGAAAAGACAAGTCAAAGTCAATACAAGTGCATGTTTTTGTAATATGATGTAAATCCATTAGAATCATGTTGTAAATCACTTGTAATGATTGTATGACTTGTAATCAAGCTTAGAAAAAATCAGGAGCATTTAGATCGAATGATAGATCACTTTTGATGCAACTTTGAAAATTGATTACAGGCACTTTGTCGGTCGAGTTTCCCAGCCTGAAAACTCGACCGATCATCTTTGATCAATTTTCTGGAGATTGCATCGGTCGAGTTGTGTTTACACAGAACTCGACCGATCAAGTAACTGGCCATTTCGATTCCTAATGGTTGGTCGAGTTTTTTCAGGACAAACTCGACCGATCATTTGAGTATCGGCCTTGTCGTTTATTTGATCGGTCGAGTTACCCTTATAGAAACTCGACCGATTGCACTGTACGGAAAAGTGCAGAAAAGTGCTTCTAGCCATTGTGGAGTTGCAACAAGTGAAAATAGATCTGTTGCAAGCCACAAAACGGCTAGTTTTCGTTCTCAAGTGTTCCCAAAGGCTAAGAGGCATCCCCAGCTATAAATAGGACCCCTTGGGCTTCATTCCAAGGTTGAGCATTCATTGCAAACTCTATGTGAGGTTCCTATTCTATAGTTGAGTGCTTCCTACAGCCTCTTCTCTCTCTCTAAGCTTAATCACTTGCTACATCCATTAGAGTGAGTAGGAAATCTGTAAGAGAGCCAGTCCTATATGTATATCTTGTGAGGCTCTCACTTCCACCACCTCCCTATCTCTCATTTCAATCATGAAGATGAAGGTTCTCTCTCTTGTCCAAGAGAGGTGAAGAAAAACAAGGGAAGGAGTCCCTTGGTGAAGATCAAGGCCAAAGACTTGAAGCTAGAGTGGGTAAGCCCTTGGTGAAGGCAGAAGACTCCTTGCTCAAGTGGGTAAGTCCTTGGTGGAAGCTTCTCCGGGTGAAGGTGAAGTCAAAGGCGGAAGATCCAAGAAGAATGGGTGATTCCTACAAGGCTGAAGACTTGTACAAGAGTAGGTAAGTCCTTGGAAGAAGGCGGAAGACTCCTTGCAAAGTGGGTAAGTCCTTGGTAAGGTTGAAGACTCTTTGTATTGGATAGGTAAGTCCTTTGTTTGGTCATGTATTGTAAGTCTTATGAATGAATATAAGAATGCAATGGTTAGGAAATCCTAGAGGTTGACCTCTCTAGGTAAGTGGACTGACATACTTCTAGTTTGAAGTGTGGAACCACTCTAAATAGCTTGTCTACTTGTATATGTTCAATCTCTCTCTCCCTTGCTATGTATGTTATAGTTGCACACAAACTTCTTATTTAGCAACCTTATCTTGTAATATATCTTGAAGGTCTAATGAATTTTGTTTAAGTGCATTCAGCTCTATTCACCCCCCTCTAGAGCATCTAATCACCCATCTAGGATCCAACATAACGATAGTGATCGGCTGATTGATCTAGTCAATTTTCAATGTGTTCTTCGACTGGGTAAAGGGAAATTCTACAAAGCTGCGAGCTGCATTGCCAATGGTGATTGGTCTATCCCTGGCTTTAGAGGTTCAGAAGCTCTCATCTCTATCCTTGACAAGCAGGTTATTTCTTTGAACGAGGAAGATGTTATTCTTTTTAGGGGAGGTCGTTCCTTCTCCATGAAGGATGGTTGGAACATCTCGAAACAAAAGTGGCAGGTTGTGCCTTGGGGCAGATGGGTCTGGTCGGACAGCTTGCCCAGAAGATGGTCAATTCTTTTGTGGAAAATCTTCCTTGGGAAGCTTCCTACTCTTGATTATCTGAAGAGAATAGGGTTCCATTTGGTTTCTAGATGCTGTTTGTGTGAATTGAACGAAGAGTCAATTTCCCATATTTTCTTTGGCTGCAGTTTTGCTAGATTGGCTTGGAGGAAGTTCTCTGAGAAGTATCAGATTAGAATTTCAAATTTGGATGACCTGATTGTGCTGAGGAATGAGATGAAGATACTAGCTGCTTGTATCATCTATTTGATCTGGAGAGAAAGGAATAGAAGAATTTTTTATGTTGTTCATATGGAGTTTGATGATTTCTGGAAGAGATGCAACATGGATAGTTTTCTTCTACACAATATTGTATAGATAGTTGTTAATCTGTACAGGGTTATTTTTTCTTTCCTTTTTTTTCTGTTTTCTTTCTTTGGTGGTTGTGCCTTACAAGTTCCTCCTTTGTTTCTGTTTGGTGGTTATACTTCTGTAACTACCGTTTCTTCATTGATCAGTAAAGAGGCACCCCACCCTATTTGCACCCAAAAAAACAATGATATATTTTAACAAAATTCACCAAAAGGTAAATTTTGGGTCATTTCAGGTTACTCTTGAGCCGAACGGGTGGGTTCGGGTTATTTGGGTTCCTATAAACGAAAATTCTTACACAAGGCTGACTTTCAGTTTGGAACTGAGCATCTTCGGGTTTCATTTGAGTCATTTCAGGTCACAGTTCCAGGTCGGGTCGGAGTTTGCCAGCCCTTTTATATTCAATGCAGGACAGCTGTCTGAATCAATGCCAAAACAGTGGTTGGACTGTGATTGAACCAGACCAGTTTGAGCTGGGTTTGATCAGAGTAGTCGCATCAGAAATAACCAAAATCAACATGGCATCATCAAAAAGAAACCAAAAAATGAACGGGTCCCCTTATTATAATTGTATATTGGTCAAACCACTCGACTCTCTCTCTCTCTCTCTCTCTCTCTCTGTACACACATATATATGTATCTTACATATATATACGTGTGCATGTATATGTATATATATCATACATAAATATGTGCATATACATATCATATGTATCGAGACAATAGGTATATACATATCATATGTAACATATGTATCGAGACTATAGATATATACCAATGTTTTATAAAGCGGGAAGCGGGAGGCGTGCGGATAGCACCTTGTGGCCGCTTGAGCGCCAGGCGGGCGCTCAAGCGGGCACTTTTTGAAAAAGCGGGAGCATAAATTCATATATAATTTATAGAAAATTATACATATATGTATATGAATAATATATTATTATACATATATAAACAATGTGATGAGCATAGAATTACTGAATTAACTCAATTATAACATACTCAATCTAGTAATATTAAATTAAATATATACAGAAGTAGCCCATAGATGATATATATACACTAGTGGTACATACTACATAGTATATGAATATATAGTAGCAGGCAGTACATGATATATGTAATACGTTATGCTTTAGAGGTACATGCTACATAGTATAGAATATGCATTATACAGTAGTGGGCAGTACATGATATGTACATTATACCGTTATATGTATTGCAAACTACAAAGTACATCTACATAGATAATACATTAGTTGAACGCATAACAATACAAGAAAAACTAAGGTATGAATGTATGTATAGGTACAAGTATAATGTATCAGTAAATATTAGTGGTTGAGTTCATAGCAGAGCAGCAATGTATGTACAAATGATAAATATGTAATGTAGGTACAGCAGTTCATACATAAAGATGTAAATGGGCACAGCAGTACATACATACAGAGCTTATATGAAGTGGGAACAATTTTGATGCATGTACAACTCCATCAAAATGAGAAACGCATAGTAACCTTGATTTATAAACATAAGTTGTGTTTTAAAAAGCAAAATCAGTGTAATATATACACTAGTTAACTGTTGTACAGTATTTAGATACATATTTAGTTGTTTAGCGCAATAGTATTATATTAACATGTTAGATAATGTTATACAATGTTGATACATACTAACAAATTGATTATATTTCATTTTGGGACGAGGAAGTGGGCATAGAACCTGATTTTAACTTAAGTGGCCTCAGGCGGGCACCCAAAAGCAGTGCTCAGGCGGGCGCTTAAGCAGGCTGAGCGGGTCTGAAGCGGCCGCTTAATGGAGATCCGCATGACTGCCCGCCTAAAGCCCATTCTGAGCGGCCAAGGGTCTGGGCCGCCTGGGCCGCTTTTTAAAACACTGATATATACATATGTGTGTATATGCATACATTTCAATCATGAAACATAACTTCGACGAAGTTTGATGAAATTTCTCCGAGATTTCGAAATTTCAACCTAGGCAAAGTTGAATACCAAATACTTGAGAGTTGTCCAAACTTCGGCGCGAAGTTTCACTGTTGTCGGCGAGTTGACATTTTTGTGTGTATTTTTGTCCCAACACCTTCGAAGTTGTCAAAGTTTCCTCGAAGTTGGCGAAGTTGGGTGTTGAGATGGCATAAAACATTAATTCTAACTAGTTCCCTAAAGGCCATATAAGGCATAAGTGTCGCCTCCAACCCTCTTCACAACTTCTCATATCAATTCCTATGTTTGTTGTTGCCACTCTTTCCTAGAGAGGGTGTTGTAACTACTATCTGACTGTATATTGTAAAGAATACATATGGTGAATTGTATTTGTATGTGTATTGCACATTTGACCCTTGCGAGCAACACATTGTATCATCAACCTACCTAGGGCTAGAGAGTCGTGAATCGTATTTTTGTGTTAAATTAACATATATGAAGATAGAGGTATAACATAATTAGAAGTTTTCAATTAAAGTTTCCTCCAAATTCACATCATTTTCTTCAAAAAAAGGCATCAAACTTTATCGATGTTTGCGTTTAAACTTCCTCGAAGTTTCCACAAACTTCCACTTCCACACCTGGCGAAGTCTACACGACGTTGAAGTCCTGCACCATGATTTCAATATATTAAAATAATTATATACCTACATACATATATCTATATACACACATATAATATATGCATATACATATATATGTATATCTTAAGTACATATATTCATATTGTTACTATTTTGTGTACAAATATATACATATACTTAATGGAATATGTACATTCTTACTCAAAAGTATAGGTGTGTATGCATGTATCTATATAACATCCTATAACTCGGTTTTTACAATATAGATGATATTATTAAAAAATAGTAAAAAAATATGTATATATATATTTATTTATTTATTTATTTATTTATTTTTGTGTATATGTGTGTGTATATATAGAGAGAGTGGCTCGAATACAATCAAGTGTATTAGTGTTTTTGTACACTCAACTTTTTGGCTTTTGGATTGTGATCTTTGATCAGAAACAAAACTCCAACACCCTTGATCAGAAACAAAACTCCAACACCCTGCCCAATTGACATTCGTCACATATTTGTCAAGGTGCTCACCTAGGCGGCCGCCTAGGCAGCAAGGCCCCCAAGGGATGCGCCTAGGCGATGCCGCCTTATCTATAATGCCAAACTAACCTAGTTTTATGAGTATGGTTGTATATTCACGTATTTTAGTGTTTAATGTGGCTATACTAATGTTCAAAATCAATATTGTTGCCGATATTATGTGCCAAATATCACTTTTAATTGGATCTAATACTCTTACTACACATCTTTTGATTTTTCTTATTGTGCACCTTCAGTTTAGTTTGTATTCAGTAGCTATGATATGAAGGATTGTGATTACATTGCTTAATACTTGTAGCTATGTATGACAATAAATATATATTTACTTGTTGATCACTCTCTTACATTCTTTACAATAATTCTTTTCTTATTCTTGACATTATTGTTAATGGTAATATATTAGAAATGTAATTTGTTATTTTTTCATACAATAAAATATATATATGGGAAGATCAACCACAAATATGTATATAACTACATATACAACTATACAATGTGTGTATATGAGTGGGGAATGTTCATCAAAACCATGACACATATGTATATACATAAAACATATACATAAATTAATTTTTTTTAAGGTCGCCTAGGCAACGCTTAGTCACGCCTAGTCGCAAGGCGTTCAGCTGGAACGCCTTGACGCCTTAACAAGTATGGTTCGTCAGCCTATGTTTCGTCTCTCATGTAGTACAGTTTAACTGCTCAATCTCTCTTTCTACACCATTCAGAGAATATGACATCACTCCCCTTCCTGAGTTAACGCTTACCCTCTTTCTTCACTAACCTCTTCTTTATCCTTTGTCAACAACAACTCTTTTAAGTTTAACTGCTCAATCTCTCTTTCTACACCATTCAGAGAATATGCCATCACTCCCCTTCCTGAGTTCACGCTTACGCTCTTTCTTCACCAACCTCTTCTTTATTTATTTATCCTTTGTCAACAACAACCCTTTCCTTTTCTTCTTTTCTCTGATTTCTTCCGCCCTGCTCTTAATTTGTCACCATTTTCTTCCCTCTTCCCCTTTCTCAGAACAAGATTAGAAAGTGGAAACTCCTACCAAGCGCTGCACCAACAATGATAGATGTTGATGCCTTCACTTTCAACATCATCATCCGATCTAGACGGGATGTTGACTCCCATTTTCCATCTCGAAAGGTGCACCTATAGCCTTCCTAGATAGTGGCCTCTTTGCTTTTCATAAACCGCGTAATCTGGAGAGCCAACGTAGCAGTGAATAGTCACTGATTGTGGGATTCGATTATTGCTTGCATGCATAGGTCTGGAATGCTCAACGAAGCTACATATGTGTGATTTTCGGCAATACTTTATTCTTCAATTTTTGATGTGTTTGATTTTGGTTTGGAATTCATCGTCAAGCAATTGGGGTGGGATATTAAACAGAAGAGAGACGGGTCAGGTAGATGTGGGAGTCACCCATGAGAAATCAAAAGGTTTAGAGGGCGTCCATGACAAAGCCCCGTTGTTTCATTATAGAATATGTACTTCGCATCAGACAAGCTCTTGGTTAACCAATGTTGCCACATTGTTAGTAGTGTGTTTGAAGTATGTAGCTACATTTGTGGTATTACATATATACATTAGCAGGATATGATGAAGAATAAGAAGAAAGTGAGTCGTAAGGCCATCCAGATATAAAAGTTAATGACTTGAACTACAACGAGAAAAAAGTCAGTTGTTAGTGGATTGTGCTTGTTGTTCGTGTGTATGTCAGTGTACGGCATTGTCCTAGATGACTATTGGGAAATTATTTGGAATCAGTCTTGTTAGGCGACATCATATATTTGGTTCCTATGGGACTTCCAACAAACCTCATGTTCTCCCCCACCCACTTATAGAGCAAATAAGATGAACCCACCAAAATGCACAAACCAAATCCAGGTTGGAGTTTGTAGTGATAGCAAGTAGAACACGTCAATCATTAGGGCAAAGAAGATATAATAGGATGATAACCAATATTTGATAAGTCTGGATTTTCCTAAGGGTTGCCCCTGACATCACCCTGGTCCTCCAATATAGATAGTGGATTTGCAATGAGCAGAACATTCACTGTAACTAAAATTTAGTTATTGACCCCACAGAGAAACATTATAGCATTTTGCAATCAAATGAATTCATATTACGGCTAGATTTGTAGTTGTTATCACAGAGATCATGAAGATGTTATAACCGACTTGATAATAAAAAAAGATGTTATAACCGTTATAAAATTACCATGAAATTTAATTAAAAAAAATAGTTGAGACCTGCTATAGTAGTTTCAAATAGATATATATGTTTTTCCACATATGCACATTTCGCAAAGTGATGTCTACCAAAACAGTTTGGACACAATCTTGTTCTCGTGGAATGACTAGTAAGGACATTTACTGAATAGCCAGTTTTTTTTGTCAAATACTGAAGAATCAGTTGAAGACTCATACTTACAAAGCATTAGGAATTCTACTAGCCCACAATTAAAGGAAACACACGCCATGTGATGTCTCCCACAAGGGCCACAACCTCGCTTCCAAGCTTTTTAATGCCTATCTACGGAATTAAAGAAGAAATACTACTAAAGACTAAAAGGGAATAATTCTCATTCATCAACTGTGTCTCTACATGAACGCATATAGAGCCTTTATATAGGCTTCTAAAAGAAAGACTAAACGGGCGGTAGCCAATGTGGGACTAAACCACTTGACTTTACAAGAGTCCAAAAATGAGAAAAAAAGGGACATAATAAAATAAAGCATGCTAATAAAACCTAACTAATAACACAGAGACGCCTACGCTCCGGCCTGTCCTACATCACTTGTGCTTGTTTTATTAGGAGTTCTTGATTTTAATCCATGGCAGTAAGCCAGTAACTCGGACTAGCTAATACAAATCAACCAGAGTCATTTTCACAAATAATGATTTATATATATATATATATATATATATATATATATATATATATATATATATATATATATATATATATATATATATATATTACCTTTACTGAATTGACTTCACAAATAATGATTAAATTGTTATATATGTTGGTAATATAAAATGTAAATATTTTCATAATTGAAGGCAACAAATAACATATAGTAATGACAACAATCTTCAGATTTATTTAGATGTCTTGTTTAAAACAATTCCAAACTTGTATTGTATGTATTGCATGCCAATATGAAATATTATTCATAATATATAATGTGTATAAGTGGGGTAACATAATTGGTTGTTGGTGCATTGGCTAAGTTCTCATAATAGTTTGACCTAGGATCAAGTCTCCTTGCTGACATAATTATATGTATTTTTTAAGAGGCATGGGAGGGGTATGACAAGTTGGTCTGATTTGGTCCAATCTAATCATGTTCGATAGGTCTAACCACAATTTCCACTTATTCAAAAAAAACTATAACCGGTTTTTAGACCTTTCGGAGCGGTTAGGCAGCAGTTTGTCGATCCAACCAGCCCGATCGACAGGTCCAGTTCGGTTCAAAAACATCGGTCTGAATAGCCAGGCTCTAAAAGATACACAGTGGGACTTCGCTTTTTAGGCCACAGTTTTCATATGCAACATGCAGCTAAATGGTAACTATTATAAGAATATTATTGATCAAAAGCAGAAGCACAGAGGAGTATCTAATCTGGGCATAAAGGTTGCAACGGGTCTATCAACATGTCGGCTACGTAAAAAATGACATCAATGCTTTACATATTGTGGGAGACAATAAGATGAGGCCCAATGCCCATTTTCTCATATTGCACTTGTTAGAAAATAGTTTCTTTATTTAAGTACCTCTTTACTATTTCCTTTTATTTTGGGTCTCTTATGTAAATGTTCTCATCTTATATAATAAAGGAGAACCGTCTGGCTGGGTATCGCTTTGACCTAAATCCACTCGCATGGTATCAGAGCTCCTCCTAGCCGCCAATTTCTCTCTTCCTCCTTCTCTGTTAGCACCGCCCGTCACCGCCGCATGGCACTGCCGCCGCCGGTGTCGGCTCTTTTCGGGTTGGTCTTCCTCCGTCTCCACAAGAGCATAGTGGTTGCTTGAAGGAGAGGAGGAGAAAATCCTCGTTCAATCCCATAGAGAGGAGGAGCAATTCCCCTTCTCATCTTCTTTCTTCTCCACATAGTCCCCGTACGTGGCTAAGTCTTCAGGGGATGTTGATGCGTCAAATTTGCACCCTCAATTGACAAGTGACAGTGCCAATTCCAGTCACCCCCAGAGCGTCTTCCCGGGGTTATCTCTCTATCCAGTGCGTCTTCTCGGGGTTTTTTATCTCCTTGACAGAGTTAATTTCTTTCAAGATCTACATCAGTCGCCGCCAAACACGGCGTGTTCGTTAACAAACACAGCGTGTTGCAGCTCAGGTTTCATTCTGATGATATTTTTTCACTCTGATTGCACGCTAAACGGCGTGTTCCCGAGTAACACGGCGTGTCGTCGACTACTGGAGTTTACGTCTCTAACAAAGTACACATGTCCTATCCAAGACACAGCGTGTTGACGGTTCCTGGCGTTTACACCTTTGACAAAGTACACAGCGTGTCTACTGATTGCACGGTGTATGGAAGAGTTACAAAGAATCTGTCTTATCTTCACCATTTGACATGGCGTGTCTAGTATTCAGCACGACGTGTCGACGATATTTAGAACGTTTGTTTTTGGAACGTCGTTGAATATCACGTGTCCTATAGTCAACACAACTTGTTTCTTCCATACACGTTGTGTCAAGTCTACTACACAGTGTGTTGCTTTTTTGGTGCTATTCTCTTGAACCAATCTCAATATGGGAGATGAAAAGCCAGCTGCTTCCAATACAATCGTCTACAACGATCAGTCTCAGATCACTTCTATGAAGCTTAATTCACATAATTATCTTCTCTGGATGAATGTGATTTACATTGTTCTTGAATCATGGGAGAAGGTGGATCTTATTGAATCAGATACTCGTGATGAAAGTAGCAAAGACTACTCTCCTTGGTGGAAAAACAATAGGCTGGTGAAATACTGGTTATGGAATAGTATGGAGCCTCATATTGCTTCCATATTTATGTTCTACTCTATAGCCAAAAAAATATGGGAAGCTGCAAAGAAACATTTCTCTCACGAGAAGAATGCTTTCTGCCTTTATAGTATTTATGATTTTCTCATTGCAAGAAGAAAAAATAGTTGCTCTTTAGAGGCTGAATTCCTGTCTATGCTTCAGCCAAGAGTGTTATTCTTGCCGCAAACAAACTACCAAGCCTTAAAGAAGCTTTTGTGAGGATTCAACAGTCTTCATTTGAGTCTACCTCTGCTACTCTAGGAGAACAACATTCGGAGAATCATGCCTCTTGTTGTTGCTGCCAAAGGAATTGGACGAGGTGCTGGTTGGGAACGAGGCAATCGTTCTAGAGACAAATGTACATTTTGTGGGTATTTGGGACATACAGAAGAAAAATGCTACTCTAAGCATGGTCAACCGCCTGTTGGTGATGCACATTAAACGGCTACTTCGTCGGGAGCATCTGCATCTAGAGCCTCTAAACAAGTGCAATCAGATGTTATAATTTCCAAGGAGGAGTATGACCGTCTTCTTTAGGCTACCCAGCAAGCTTCTCTTGGCTCCTCCGTCAATCTGGTTTCAGACACAGGTAACCAGGGGACTTGGCTTGTTGCCTCTCATCCATCTTCTACATGGGCAGTGGATTCTGGGGCCTCTCACCATATGACGGGTATACGATCTATGCTTCTCTCTTCTCGTATATCCCGCATTCTTCTGCGACACTTGTCATAGTTTTAAAAAGCAGTATGTGTTATGCGTGCGGAGAGGTCACCTTATAGAGTATATGCAGTATGCGGGAATATATGCGGAAGTATATGCAGTTTTGATTTTTTTAATAATGAATTAGTATATATAAAGAATCACACAATTGCATATTTAATTTATATATTACATAGTTAGACCCTAAAATTTCAGATAGATTCATTTATAAAGTTTCAATGAAAAGTAAAGCACCACTTAGAATGCATTCTACAATCATTAAAACATAACCTCCAATGAAGCACGTACAAAATGGTTTAACACAAGTACATAACAGTCAACACTAACCAAATCGTACAAAAAATGCCCACATGTCCTAGAGGTCCAACATAAGAAACATTAAATAAGCTTGTGTCTCGTATACAAAACATACAACAAAATAGTACATCAAGAGAATGTTATTAATAATAATATAATCTAGTTTGGACCGAGATAACAAATGTCCATCTAAAAATTGTCGACTAATCGGCCTTATAAGCAGCTAAGTATATGCGGTCCGCTTATGCGGCCCGTGCGGCCTTTTGTTGAAACACTGACACTTGTCGATGGTTCTATCAAGCGAGTCTAGGGGTGTGACACTGTATCTACCGTTTTCAGCTGCTCTCCCTTGCAATGGCATTGTCGCTATGGGCATCCATCCTTGCAGAGTCTTCAAAAGCTTGTTCAAAGCTTAGCATCCATAAAGTTGTTAGAGTGTCAATCAAGACAACTAGGAAAGCATCATCTCATTTCTTTTCCGTGTCACTATGTGAAACACTCTATGCGTCCTTTTGACCTTATTCACAGAAATGTTTGGGGTCATGTTAAAGAGCCAAGTTATAATGGCTTTAGTTATTTTATGTCTTTCATTGATGATTTTACCCGCATGACTTGGCCATACTTAAGTCTCAGGATGAAGATTAGTCTGTCATTCAAACTTTTCAACAGTTAATAAAAATTCAGTTTGATGCTCATATAAAGATTGTTCGCACTGATAATGCTATAGAGTATATTCAAAAGGTTGTCTCCAATTTAACTTTGTTGGCATGATTTACCAAACGACTTGTCCTTATACACCTCAATAAAATGGAGTGGTTGAGCACAAAAATCGCTATTTACTTGATGTAGCACGTACACTACTTTTTCGTATGTCTGTGTCAAGAAAATATTGGTCCAATGCCCTTCTCACTGTGTGTTTTTTGATTAATCATCAGCCATCTTTTGTCTTACATGGGGAAGTTTGGTTGCACTGCGCTTGTTCATGTGTTTGACCCACATGTTGACTAGTTGTCTCCTCGCGTAGTTCGCATCGTCTTTTTGGGATACTTTCCTACACATAAGGGATATAGATGGTATTGCCCTCGTCTTCGTCGTCTTTTTGTGTCGGCTGGCATTACTTTTCATGCGTCTACTCCGTTCTTTAGTGACTTTGTTCAGCGTGAGGGGGAGCACAATCCTAACAGTGACTACATCTTTGAGCGTGGGAGAGAGCCACCACTTCTTGTGTCATGTGATGAGAGTGTTCTAGATACCATTACCACCACCTAAACCTCCACCAATTCAATCTTTTCATTGGTTTACACCAGGCGAGCACGACATCACCAAGAGGATGTAGTGTCACCAGCCCAGCAGATTGCCTCCTCATCATCAGACACTCCTGAGGTAATTGTTCCTACTGAGAGTTCTCTTAATGCTTCAGTTTCAGAGTTACACCTTTCAGTTGCAGCTCGTATCAGTGTTCGATCTTGCACTATACTCATCCTTATCGAATGTCTGTTGCTTATCTCATCTGTCACTAGCAGCCCGCACGTTTGTTCTTCAACTTGATTCTACGGTTGTTCCTCGTTCCTATACAGAAGCAGCCTGCCATGATGGATGGATCCAAGCCGTGGACAAGTGAGATGGCAGCTCTTCATGAGAACTTCACTTGGGACTTGGTGGATTTCCTCCTGGCAAGTTTGTTGTAGGCTGCCTGGGAATATACTGTGAAACAGAAACCAGATGGTTCTATTGATCGTTTAAAGGCTCGTTTGGTGGCAAAGGGGTACACTCAGACACATGGCGTAGACTTCTTTGAGACTTTCTCCCTAATTGCTCAGCTCAATTCTGTGAGGATCCTTATCTCTGTTGCTACTCATTTTGACTAGCCACTTCTGCAGTTGGACATCAAAAATGATTTCCTTCATGGTGATCTGCTTGAGGAAGTATAGATGGAGCCATACTTGTCTAGGCGGCTAGGCGGTCCTTCCGACCTAGGGGAAGCCTAGGAGGCCTAGGCGCCTAGGCAGAAGCCTAGGCGTTTCTAGGCGGTCTTCATATTTGTTTATATTTTACATATATATAAATGATTTTGTGTATACATTCAGTTATATTCAAATAGGTACATCATTAGGTACATTTGTATTGCTTATCCCTAAGCTTAATCAATTATAACTTCACCTACCTCACACCTATCACAACCTAAGATAGACCTATTCGGCTTTAATTTCCCTAACACGATCTAAATTGAACCTAATTTAACTCGTCTTACATTATTTAGCCAAAGCCAGACCAATTTTGGAATAACATGACCTAATCAGACATAACTTCCCCTAGTTTGTCTTATATTGACCTAAGCGAGCCCTAATTTAGCAAAATCAGATCTTATTCCCCTGAATAAGACATTTTTTCCCAAATTAGACCTATTACCCCCAAATCAGACCTAATCTACCCAAACTAGATCTGATCTGGCCTATATTAGATCGATTTCTTCCCCAAAATAACTAAATATGATCTAATTTGAACAAATTCTGACCTAACATATGCTAATTTTGTCTTCAAGCATCTTAATTTGGGCCTAAAAGGCTTAGGCATCCAATTTAGTTATCTAAAAGCCTAGGCGCCCAGTTTAAGGCGGACCGGAGCCTGGATAACTATGCATGGAGCAACCTCTTGGGTATGTTGCTTGGGGGAGTGTCAGAAGGTATGCAAGCTGGAGAAATCCTTGTATGGTCTGAAGCAGTCACCACAGGCATGGTTTGATCAATTTAGTGTTGCATTTACACAGTTAGGGTTCACCTGGTCCTCTATTGATCATTCTTTATTTGTGTATAAGTCTTCAAGTGGCACTATTATTGTAGCTATTTATGTAGATGATATTATCATCACAGGTGATGACTCGACTGCATTTTACAGCTAAAGAAATGGTTGCAAACACAATTTCAGACAAAAGATCTGGGTGATCTCCGCTATCTCCTTGAAATAGAAGTTCTACGTTCCAAGAAGGGCACAAACCTCTCTCGGTGGAGATATGTTCTAGATCTTCTTGCGGAAAATAGGCATGGCACAGTGCAAACCAGTCTCTACACCTATGGATCTACACCTATGGATTATCATATCAAGATGTCTATTTCTGATGAAAATGATTTTTCTGATCCAGCAAAGTATAGAAGGATTGTAAGGAAATTGATTTACTTAATAGTTACTCGTCCTAATATCTCTTATGTTGTGGGAGTTGTTAGCTAGTTCATGAGTGTGCGCAAGCTGTCACACTGGATGGCAGTCACCCGGATTTCTGTCACACTGGATGGCAGTCACCCGAATTCTATGTTACTTTAAAGGATCGCTAGGGAAGGGCCTTACATTACAAGGAAAAATCTCGCACATACATCCTTGAAGCTTATGGATTTACTGATGTTGATTGGGCAGGTGATGTTGGAGATAGCCGGTCTACTTCTGCCTATTGTGTGTTTCTTGGGTCACACTTGGTGACTTGGAGGAGCAAGAAACAAAAATGTGGTAGCACGGTCCAGCATAGAGGTTGAATATCAAGCTATGGCACATGCTTGTTGTGAGCTACAATGAGTTATGTCTATAGTGTATGAAATGGGAGTGTCTGTTGAGACATTGATCTCTCTCATGTGTGATTACCAAGAAGCCATCCATATTGCTAGCAATCTAGTGTTCCGTGAGCGGACCAAGCACATTGAAGTGAACTACCACTTTATTCGTGATTTAGTGCTTTCCAAGAAAATTCAAACTCCTCGTGTTCGGCCTGGACAACAAGTGGCAGATGTCTTCAGTTCACCAAGCCACTTCCGTCTTCAGCTTTCAAATGTATGAATTCCAAGCTAAGCATGCATGATGTATATGCTCCAGCTTGAGGGGCAGTGTTAAAAAATAGTTTCTTTATTTATGTACCTCTTACTATTTCCTTTTACTATTGGGTATCTTATGTAAATGTTCTCACCTTATATAATAAAGGAGAACCCGCTCTGGATGGGTATCGCTTTGACCTAAATCCACTCGCAGCACTCGTTCAATATACTAATATGCACATGTAGTACACCATACCTCTAGATTTTATTTATCCACCTCCATATAGAAGACACCATAATTCTTTGTGATTGTTCTAATCTAACCCTAATTGCTCACATGGTATCCCCCAAATCTTCTGTGTTTCCTTCTTTTTCTCTTATCTCCCTGCCTCTATTATAGTTATCATTATAGTTGCGAGAGAGAATAGTAACCCAGTGGAAGTGCCTTCTCCCAGCTCCTCTTCTCTCTGATCTACCAGCCCGCATTGTCATCCCTATTATAGCAGTTGATCTAGGGGGAGCTATGTTGTCGGAGCAGACGCCAAGACACATCTAGGTGATCCCCTGAGTCCCATATCCAAAGTGCTCAACTCAACTAGGCAACATGGGGAGTCACAATGAACGCCTAAGTGTGCTTCGAGTGGACCGCCTAGGCGGCTCTAGATTGAGCTTAGGTTGCACTGAATCCAATAACTAGTTTAATGAATATTTTTATTTAGGCCTCCTTGTCTTCTCATTGTAGTTGGACGTCAACCATTCACATCTACAATGAAGGTATGTTTTTTTTGCTCATTTCTCCTCCCAAGTTGTTGATGCTCTCTTTATTTGTCTATTACTTCCTCCCCTATGGATGTTGGATTTGTTGTTTCTCCTTCTGTTTATCCTACATTTTTGTTAGATCTAGTTCATAATCATTTGTTATTCTTGGTTTTCCTCCTCCAGTCATTCCAAGTTGTTGATGCTCCAATATATCTATTTTTTTATTCTTTCTCATCATTACATGTTGTAGCTTTTGTTGCGTCCAGTGGTTTTCCTCCTCCAGTCATGAAACCATTAAGATAGTTATATGCATTTTGCACTTAAATGTTAAGTATGAAACTATATGCATTGCATTGTGCAGTCATTACATCGTTATTTGTATATCATTTAATGCTCTTTGACGTTTACATGTGTTTTGAAGTATAAATGTGTGAAAATTATTGGAATTCAATTGTCCGCTTTCAGAAAAAAGTCCACTTAAGTGGTCGTTTGGCGCTTAAGCGGTTGCAAGACTCATCCGCTCACTTCCTGCTTCGCACTTTCTAAAACATTGTGTAAGATAGAGTTGTAGCATTTTGAGAAGTTTTCAAGTGAATTTTCCTTCATATTCACACATTTTCTTCAAAAAATGGCATCGAAATGTTATCGAACTTTTCCTCAAAGTTCCAACAGACTTCCACTCGGACATTTGGTGAAGCAGACATGAAGTGAAAGTCATGTGACATGCTCCTACTACAGTACTACTACTATATCCTCCTCCCTCATTCTTCCTCAACCTCTTAATGGTTATCTATCCTCCTATTTGTAGTTTTTTACTAATTTACATATTTTTCCCTCCACCTATCATATCTCCTATTGCAGCTACAATTCTCTTTTTTTTCCTCCTATTATATGTATTGTTTCTTCCTCCACTTCTTCTTCCTCCATCTCCTACTGCTGATACTTTCTCACTTGATGTTTTGTCATCCTCCTTCTGCACCTATTGTTGATGTTGTTCGTGTCGGTGTGTATTAGTCTCATGTTTACCACTCCAGTATTTGATATTTGCATTCCATATGATATGATAAGTCATGAAATAACAATAACATAACAAATATTAAACACATTGCATACATTGTTAGGGGTGGGTTCAGAGTGGCCCTGTCTAGGAAGAGTTCTCAGGTCTCAGCATTGAATAAAAGAAATTTAGAAATGCCTAAGCTCTCTAGGCTCCTATGTTCAGAGTCTTCAGACTGACTGCGTAACCAACCGAGAAGAAGAGTCCCCATCTTCAACATTGAGAGGGAGAGACCCCTCACTTGGTCACTTGTGTCCAGTTGGACGACCAGTGAAGGGATCTCTCCCATTCCCCTTCTCCAAAGTGTTCTTTGACAAAAAAAGGTCCTTTTGGGTCTCAGGGTGCATCATCTATCACCCTATACATTACAGCAATGAGTGGCTCTTCTCACTGACAGTGGACCACGGGTGTTGTAGTCTACGGTGATCTTGGATAGATAGATAGTGTCTTTCAGTTTCTTCAGGTTCTCTTCGAATCAGGGTTCATATGGATCATAGAGATTTCTTTATAAGCTTTATTATCTACTTCGTCGCCACCCCCCCCCCAAAACAAAGATCCCTACTCCCAGCTGAGTACATGTTATTTTAGGGGTATTTCCTGGTTCCCACTAAGGTACTTCATTCACATAGCAGTGTCTTCATTCCTACAGTCCCATAGTGGTCTTGCTATCTTGTTTCTATCAAACAGCGAACCAATTCTTGTATATCATGGTTGATGGAAAAGCTACAAATATAATTCATACACTATTATTATCTATAAAGATTGTGCTCAGATCACTACTGTTATATAGTGTGGATAGGAAATACATATTATGGATGAATCTTGTTTCAACTTTCTTAGAGTCTTGTGACAAACTTAAGTTTGTGGACTCATCTCCGCAAACAGATGATGCAAACTGGAAAGGTATTGATAGACAGGTTCGATCATGGTTGTGCAACAGTATGTAACCTCACATTGCAACCAAGTTTATGTTATATTCTACTACGAGGGATATCTGGAATGCCGCTAAACAACATGAGATACATGAAAAAATTGTCATGTGTTTCTATATTGTGGGAAATAAGTTATTTTTTGAGAAACAAGGAGATTGCATAATTGATGCTGACTTTGATTTTATTCAGGCCATCTCACAACAATTGAATAATTAGCGGCTCTTGAAAATTAAATGATCAGACTAAAAGTAAGGGAATATATTATTACAGCAAAAAATTATTTAGCTTACATCCTTGGAATGCTACTGCCAGAAGTGATTCTAGCTGGTGTAAAAATTCCACCCTTGAGGAGACTTATGCCCGTGTTCAACAAGCATCCCTTGAGTCTATTTGCAGATCCTTTTAGATTTCAAGCATTTATGGTTGTTGCTGCTCTAGGACATGGCCCAGGTAGAGGCATGCGCCCTACAGGTATACATTGTAATCGTAACGGACATACTACAGCCACTTTTATCGAGATAATGGTCTTCCCTATAGACGGTGTTGATCTCAACCTGCTAACTATCAAGGCAATATTCATCACAATCATAGTTCATTTTAGTCAGCGATCTGAACATCCACCTATATTTCTAGCTTTTCAGAATGAATTTGACTGTCTAATGCATCTGCTTAAGTTGTTTCTAATCCATGTAGTTCAATATCTTCCATGATTGCATCCCATAAAAATTGAATTGTAGATTCTAGTACGACATAGCAGATGATTAGTACGAAACAAACCTACTTAGTAGGTCATATTCCAACATCCTTCTTAACTCTACCACCCTTGTTGTTGCTTCCATTAAAATTTTACATTCTTATGGCATTGTATCCGTTCTGCTCTCAAGGTTCTTTCTTTTCTTCTGTGCATCATCATAGAGGACGAGATCAAGAAGGAAAAAGAGTCGAGGTCAGGAATTCCAGCAAAAAAGGTCTAGTTGAGAAAGTAGTTGATTTTCTAGACTGTTTTGCATTTGGACCCTTTGGACTTGTTTACACGACTCTTGGAGTTTACAGACGGTTAGATCTGATTCTAGGACTAGCAATCTCTATGAGTTTACAGCCACTACACCTCCAACATCGGCATCTTTGGGACATTTCCCAGTTATGGCCATCTCTCTCTAGACGCTCAACCATCGAGCCTAGTTTGACTTCTGTTAAGCAAATATATTGTGATTCTTGCTAGTTATGCAAACATCACCATTTTTCTTTTCACATTGAAGAACAATTTTTTAGACTTTTTATCTCAATCACAGTGAGGTTTGGGGGCCACTTCATGTGCCCAGTTATAGTAGCTTTCTATATCTGCTTTTATTTGTGGATAACTACTCTTTATGTGACATGGTTGTATCTTATGAAAACTCGTGAGGAAGTGTCCTAAATAATCAAGAATTTTCATCAAATTATTAAAGTTAAAAATTAATGAGCACGTTAGAGTTCTTCACACCAATAATACTCTTGAATATGGCCAACATGCAATTTTTCTATTTTGTGTCTGTCGCGATGATTTCTCAATGCTCGTGCAATCATACTCAACATAATGGAGTACTTGAATGAAAGCATTAGCACCTCATTGACATTGCATGCACATATGCCTAAACACTATCAGTCTGACATCATTGTTACTACAAGTTTCCTTATTAACCAGCAACTTCATCTGTCCTTCAAGGAGCTACCCCCTTTTTTGTCCTCTTCTCCAAAAAATGTCATTTATCACTATCGCTTAAATTTTTGGTTGCACAGTGTTTGTCCACAAATTTGATACCAAAACTAATAAATTGTCACCTTGAGCTATGTGTACTATTTCTATTATTCAAAAAGAGTGGAAATGTTATTGTCCCTCAACTAGAAAAATATTTGTGTCAATGTCACCCTCCATGAAAATACAAGTATTTTTTCATCCAAGAGAAGGAACCTCCTTCCTGTCATGACAATTCTACATTTAGTAAAATGTATATCATCATCATCATCTAAGCCTCAATCCCAACCATGTTGCGTTCGGCTACATGGATCCTTCTTTCCCAATCACCTCTGCTATGGGTCATACTCTGATCAAGATATAAACGTTCAAAATCTCTCTCTATAAGCTCTTCCCAAGTTAATTTTAGGTCTACCTTTGCTTCTTTTAGTTGTGCTTGACCCAATAACCTTGCTTTGAATAGGTGCATTTTTCGAACTGCACTGCACATGTTCATACCATCTTAGACGGCCTGCACGCAACTTGTCCTCAATGCTCACCATCCCCACTTTGTTGCTGATATAATCATTCCTCAAATGATCTTTTAATGAAATGTATATCACCACTAAAAATCATGCTTCTCAAGAAATAATACCTTCAATTCGGATAATTTTGTACAACTGTGTATGTATATATATTGGTGGCGACAATATAAAGTCAATCAATCAGAATCTTCTCCATCGTCTGAAGCTCCGGTTTGACCTGCCCCTCCATGTCACCCATTACTCTTCACAAAGGGACATGTTCTTGTAATATGTGGTATCCTATTTCTTCTATCTGTTGGCAGTGTATGCTTCAGCAATGGATACCATTAACATAACCAAGAGTTATAAAGAAGCTCTCAGACATCATGTCTGGATACAAGCAAAGGATGATGAAATGATGGCTCTTCTGCATAACCATACCTTGGATCTTATGGATCCTCCACCCAACAAGAATATTGTTGGCTGTTGTTCGGCATTTACTGTAAAGTATTGCTCTAATGGTATTAGTCACTGATCGGTGGCGAAAGGCTATACACTCAGACATGTGGGGTTGATTTCTTTGAGACTCTCTCCCTTCACCAGGATTAGCTCTTTTCGGATCTTGAAATCTTCAACAACACATTTCAATAGTCCCCTTTTTCAACTAGACATCAAGAATGCATTTTATATAGTGCTGTTCTTGAATAATTCTATATAGAACAACCTCCAAGGTACTCAATTGAGGGCAGTGCTCACATATGTGGCACATGTGGTTCAGTCAGCTCTTCTGAGCTCATCTGGCTATGCAACCCAATATGCGGCACATACACGGACTATATATTGTATTTTTATCAATTAGCTTGTTAAATTATTTATTAAAGTACTTATACACACTAAAATACACCACACGTTTACATATATGTATATATATCCTAATTTACATGTATATATATGTTTACACATGTATATTTATATTTATATTTTAAATTTATATTTGAATTACTAAATAAATTACTTTATGCTCATATACTTTATTTTAAAGAATTTCCGCATGATCTATGTAGTATTCTGGCTGAACGCATACTGCTTTTCAGAACTTTGGTTGAAGGGGAGTTTAGACGAAGATTTGTAGACTTAAGAACGCAACTTTTGGCTGCAGGTAGTCATCAATGGCATGGTTCAACAAGCTCATTACCATCCTTAAACAAGTTTGATCTAACAGCCCAGCAAGTGATTATTCCCTCTTCTACTCCCATACACAGAACAATTTGGTAGTTGTATCTGGATATGTGGACAATATTGTCCTCACAAGAAATGAAGCCCAGGGCATTACTGAAATAGAACGGTCGCTTCAAGCATATTTTCACATCAAAAACCAAAGGACACTGAGATATTGCCTAGGGATTCAAGTTGTTCGATCAAAATAGAGATCAACGTATCAGAACATAAATATATTGAGGATTATTGCAAAGAAATTGAATGACCTTGGCCAAACTTTTCTCAACACCCATAGACTGTCACAATAAACAGAAAAAATAAAAAGAAGACTAGAGTGATGGTAGATACTATAGGAAGATCATCAGTAATATTTGATTACCCGTTTACTAGATATCTCCTATGTAATCAGCATGGTCAACTAGTTCATGAGCACCCAAAACTCCTATTGGTGCATCGTACAGTGGATTCTTTGATACCTCAACGAATTGCCAGGACGTGGACTCTTTTACAGACATCCTTAGAAAACTCAAGCCTTCAACTTACTGTGTATACTTATGCTGATTTGGCAAGTGATACACTTGATAAACAATTAGCCTTTGGATTATGTATCTTTCTAGGTGAACACTTAACTACTTGGAGATGTGAGAAGCAGGTTTTTGTGGCACGTTCAAGAACATAGGCAGAATTCTAGCAATGGTTCATGCCTTTGGAGGTGCGGTGGATTATCTAGAATATTAAATGAATAAAAAATTCTAGTAACTTCTACAGAAAATGTTGAGATGTATAATCGGGCTATAGTCCATATTGGAAAATCTTGTCTTCCATGAGCACACCAAACACATCAAAGTGGATTGTCGCTTTGTGAGAAACTTTAGTTACGGAGAAAAAGATAGCTATGCCTCACATACGCAGAGGGGAACAAGTTGTTGTCTTGTTGAGATCTTCACCGAGACTCTTCCCTCATCTCTATTTCAAAAAAAAAAACAAAAAAAAAAAACAAGCTGGGTCTACACGATGTATGCATTCAAGCATAAGGGGGGCGTTGGTATGGGACTAGGCCCAATGTTTATTCTCTTATGCTGCAGTCTTTCCATTTCTCCAATTACGTACCTACAGTACACCATGCCTCCAGATTCTTAATTTCTACATAAAGGACATTGTAACTTTTTGTGGTTAATCTAATCTAAAACTAATTTCTCAGACAAATATACCTTTAAGATACATATATAAGCATCTTTACACATTATTCTTTTAATAAGTGTATTTTCTATGTAATGCCAAACCCTTTTCTTTTATGAAAGTTCAATTATGCATCAGCTTAGTAATTACAGATTACATTCTCCACACAAATGGAATGATGAGATGCAAAATATGCTATAGACTGCTTCAAATGCATCACTGCGCCAATCCAAACAAGAGTATTCAGATGGCAGCGAGACATGTAAAGCATAGATGCATGACAAGTAAATTCACAACATGTGTAGAATTATTAATGCTTCCAATCAAAATCATGAAAACCAACCTCCATGTTTAACAGCCACAAATTTGGAGAAGATATCATCAAAAAGAATATCCATCCTCTTTATATGAAGGCAATACTCTACAGCAACACAACCTACGCGTGCAAACTGCTCCTCTGTTTCCGTTTGGACAGAACTTGGTGTTGCATCTTGATAATCCAGATGTTTGTCTTCTCCTGATTGGTTGCAACATGTGACTGAGATATATGAAAATACTTCATTTACATAGGACATGAGCAGCTCCACTAAATATGGCATGATGGTGTTTCTTATAGAATCAATGGTCTTTGGAAGATCAATAACACCATGTGCATGCCCATCGTAGATCCTCATTGACATGTCAAGTGCACCCATCCAGTCACCTGCCTTCTGAAGTACCTGAATACGTTCCTTCCAGGGCAGGAGACGGGATACTATGAGATTCATGGAGCCAAGAATATAAACAGTGGCACCTCTAACAGCAACAGAATTGTGAAAAGCTTTTTCAGGATTTCGAAAGCTATTGACAAAATGGATGTGGTAAGAAATTGTACTGTCTCCATCTAAACCATCGGTAACAAAATTATTTCGATAAAATTCGCCTTCATCTCTAGAGAATAAGCACAATTGTCCCTTCAGACTAAGAACAACAAACATCTGAAGAGAGAGAAAACAGCATTAGCTTGGTGCATTGATTGGAAACAAAATGACTTAAAGGACCAATAAGAGAAAAGTAACTCAACAATCCAAACTGGAAATTGAGGTAATAGACATCATCATATTTACCTGATCACTCAGCCAAGCTACACCAACAGCGGGACCATCGAGATTCCACTCTCCGTACTTCTCAAGTTGTGTTTTAACCAGCTTATACACTTGTATTTTCCGGTCCCAGGCAATGGCAAGCCAAGAGATACTCTCAAGTGAATCTGTAGGCACACCTCTACCTTTTAAGATTCACAATATATATTCTGTATTGACATTTCACTGATGTACATAAATGTAATAATTACCCACCTTTAGTTGGTCCCCTAGAAAATTGTGCATTCTTCCATGCAGTGTAAGGAATAGAACCCTGTCGAACACCTTCTGGTCTAGGTATTGTTTCATAATGCTCAATGGTGGGGCCGAGTCTTACCTAGAGGAGAGAAACATATGGTTCAGACAAGCTACCAGGAATATACAGTGGAGATGGTAAGTACCATGATCATGTCAGAATGTCATACCACTAGCGCTTGATGATGAGTAACAATTATAACCACCCCTTCCTCCAGAGTAGGGTTTCCTTCATTAAATATTTTCCAGCCAGCCTCCGCACCGACCACACCACCAACTACACCACCCATCATGCTACCAAGACCACTTGAGGAAACATTAGAACTTCCTTGAGTAGACAAAAGACCACTCACTTGGGAATCGTCGCCCAAAAGAGGAGAAACTGACAACACAGTTTCTTCAATTTTACCATTTGCGTTGAAGAGAGGCTGTGAAGAGTATTAGCAGATGGTAAAAGACTGACCAGCACCAATTCTTCTTAAAATAACGACATCAACAATTACTGAGAAAAAAATGCTAACCTGAGATTTAACTGAAAATCGGTTAAGTAAAGGGACAACTGAGAAAGTATGCAAACGAACAGAGCCTTCGGAATCACCTGTAACAGCCTTAAACTGGCGAGTAATTTGAGAATCCTGTCCTAGAAACAATGCATGCACTACAGGTGCCTTATGTTCTCCAGTAATAAGTTTAACAGCAGCTGCTTTCTGCATGTCCCATACAATGAGATGGCCATCAGTGTAGCCCACCAAAAGCAGATCCGCATTCTGGCTGAAGCACATTGAAGTTACAGGAGACAAGGTTTTCTCACCCTGAGCTCCAAGTACCAGCATCTGAAATAACAAAACAAGAACTTCAAAGACAAGTAATAAAATGATGTCAGGAAATTCAATGTATACGCATATGAAAAAAATGTAAAATTATTGATGGACATTGGAGTACTCAGCATACATTGGGAGTTTGGATGTTGGCACAAGATATAAAGGATCATAGCGAAATAATCAGGAATCAAAGAGGAAAACTAGTTACAAACTCCCAATAACCAAGATTCCTAACAGAAAGATCACAAAAATGTGATTTATTTCCCAGATGCATTTTATGCCTCATAGTCGCCTAATTCCCAAAATTATTATGTAATGCACTATTTTATCATGACCTGGAAGCTTTTGATACTGTTTCCTTTTTTCTTTTTTTTATTCATAGTCAGGACAGCATATGCTTCCCCCACCTAGTCCTTGTTCCCGACCCGGCATACACTTCTCCACTTGACACCAAGAGCCCTAGTGGATGACAACCGATGGTGAGGGAGACAACAACCAACAGTGACCGAGAGTGACGGCATATTATGGCTAATGGAGGTTGCACCGTGCACTGCAGTGGCCCAATTGGTAGCTGTAACAGGTGGGTATTGTTCCCTATATTTTCTCCCTTGTCTCTCATCTTTCCTTCTGTTCTCCTACTCATTACCTCCCCCCCTCCATTTGTGTTCCTCCTTCAGCCTCCTACAAGATCCTCGGATTATGAAATCCTCCTAAGATTGTGAAGTGAATAGCAGTCATGAGTAGGGCCCATGAGGGGCTCACCAGAAGTGCCGAGATATGTTGTTGTCCTGTTCCCTCCCTTCTTTTTGACTTGTCCCCACCCAGTGCTTGCTAACACCTTATATCTCTTCACTTTAACATGTTTTCTTCCCTCATCTCTTCTAGATTTTCATTTTTTGTGTGCTCCCTGCCTATATATAAAATACTTGATTTTGTGCCATCTTCCTGAACTTTTCCCCTAACATAAGTGACAAACGCAACAAGATATAGTTCCTATTCTGTTGTTCAGGACTTTATATTCTCTCCTGTCTTCCCCTGCTCCAAAAGCTAACAGTATAGTTGGAATAATGCATCAGATATCGTTTTGTGAAGATTTATATTAAAGAAATTAACCATGTGTTGTGGTGTATAGGATCAGGTTAGGAATCTTGCATGGAAATCAATTGAAGACCAAACAAATACAAGAAGAAAAAGGTTTTGAGTTTCTGTAGATCATGTCTTTTGTGTAGATCCAAACTTCTACTTTGTCCAACCACACAAATTCAATCGGAAGTACAATCTGATATTTATCAGCAATAAACATTGCAGGATTTAAAAAGAGGAAAGGAAGTGGGACGGTAAAGCCACTGAGAATTAAATTTAAAATAGACTCCTAAATTGAAGGAGGCAAGTGCTGATACTGCTAGGTGTTGTGTTGCCTATGAGCCTTCCAGTAGATAACAGAAAGTATCAAGTTCTTGCATGAGCTTAAAGGTGATTTTTACATGTGAAGTCCAACAAAGAAAGCTGGATGTTCTCTGGTTTTAGCCTTATTTATAATTGATGGAAGGATGGTAGAGATTATCCAGATTAATCTACGAGTTGCTTCTTCTCAAGATGTTATGTTCTTGAAATTTTCACAATTGACAGCACAAGGGTAGTAATATTGATTTGTATCATCTGACAATTAAGAGATAGGGATTAAAATGTAGTTCAAATAGATATAATAAAGCCTGTAGCCATACCCTTGCATGGACTATACTTGAATTGAAACATCCTTCGGCCTTCAAGATTGATTGTTTTGCACATTGAATTAATTTAGCATAAAAGGATACTGATGAACCAGATGATGTAAAGCTTATGGAGAATGCTACAAGAATTGCCACATGCATGTACAATGTTACATGTTTGCGACTTGATGAAGCATGAGACTACGGATAAGGATCTGAAATATCCAGAGTTAATTTTTGCCATTAATTTTACTTTGCATACATTCTATTTAAGTTGTTGAGTAAAACTTGTGCTTTTCTAGTGGCAATTATTAGGTCTTTGCCACAATCAAAATATGATGAGGGGCATCGATGTACAAGAAAACGAATTCAAGGAAATGACTTTTAGGATTGGTGATTTGGTGTATTGATTTGTGTAAGTGGGACTGTTATCAAGGTTCTAAGAATAGTAGACGATAAAGGTTCTACGCAATGAATATATTTGTGAGGGTTAGAACAAAAGCCATTGAATGCGTTTAGTGGATAGGAGGAAAAGTATTCTCCCTTTTGGAAGATTATTGATTATAGGTAAACTAATTCCTTACACAATTCCATGTTTTTTTCTAGTCTCAATTCCAAAACACATTACGAAAAGAGGGTCAGGTAGGATGCCAGTGTAAAGAAAGGTCTTGCAAAAATTATTCATAGGTTGATGCTGAAGAAGTTAGATAGATTGTTAATAAGTAGAGAACTTCATAACTTTCATTCCATAAAGTAGAGATATTTGATAATCTTGCTATCAATTCTTTGTAAGAAACACGTCCAAGTAGGGTTCAAATTTTCATTTAAACATAATAACAAATAGTTATATATTTATATTTTCTATCTAACATATTAAATGGGGATGTGGTGGGACATTATGAAGGCTTAAATGCGTTGCACGATTTAGCTATTTGTATATTAAGCCAACCTTTTAGTATATACAAGGTGAAAGATTGTAATTTCTTTGATGCTGCCCACACAAAAAGAGGAATCAACTGGATTCACAAAGGTGGGGATCAATACGTATTTAATATAAGCAATCAAGGAAAAGGTAGTGGAAGATACCAGACCCACTGATCTTGATATTGATGTGGTTTCTATTGGCTCTTGTGACATGAGGATGAAATGTGACAAGAAAGATACTAGAGGAAGAGGATTCAGAGGCTAATATTGATATAGAGGACTCACTTCAGATTTTGATATAGTGTAGTCTATTTTATATAGTATTTTAGTGACATTTGGTACCTCTACTCTCTACTGCACAAATAGGCCTATGTGTGATTATATAATCCTTTGTGATTCCTAATGGGAACACGTATCTGGTACTTATGTTGGATGATTAAGATTTATGCAATACATATTCAAATATATTTCGTTTGATTATCTAGGATTTGGATTCCTATTTTGTAGATTTGTGTGTGGACAGCATGATAACCCCGATATGCCGTGTCTTGGAATGTGGTACGCTTGTTTGGCAGTTTATACAGGTATATATATACATAGTTTACATACCCAATTATATCTGGATTGTATGTATGTCTGACCTTTTCAGAATTTTCCCTAATAGTTGACTGAAGTTTTACTAAAACTTTGGTAGATTTTGTAGAGAAAAGGCATAATAATTGTATAATTTTCAGCCTCGTCGAGTCATCAGTTTGTGAATGTGGAGGAAAAAAGAAAGTAATGTTCAATGCAATAGTTCATAGACTTGCAATAAAGGATCCCTAGAACTTAAATTCTAATATTTATTTTGGAAATATAAATGACGAGCAAGTTCTATATGTATTTACCCAGATTTCATCACTGTACCGTTTTCTAAGATATATGACGTAACAGGTGATAAAATAAAAACGAAGCTAGTGAGTCAATATCAACAACTATAATATGTAAAAAAAAATACTATATAAGGGAAGGGATACAATTACAGAAAAAGGGTTGACTATTGTGAAAAATGAGAATATGAGAAAGTTCCTTGTTAGTATTTCTTATAAATACATGGGCAAAGCCCTCTCCTATATGTAGGAGAGGAGACAGGCACAAAGGAAGCAGACAAAACCCTAGTGGGCCAAAACACAATTGGCCCCATATTAAAATTAGACGCAATAGCTTAATTAACTAAATAATTAGAATCTCAACACTCCCCCTCAAGCTGTAGCTTGGGAGAATTCAAAGTCAACTTGCAAATAGACATACTGCAAAAAGAACTAGAATAAAAAGAGAATTCCATAGTTGTCTAGGCCGCTAGGCGGTCCCCTCCTCCCAAGGGGTGCCTAGGCGGAGCGTTTCTAAGCATTTTTTGCTATTTTTCATTTGTTCACACATATATAATTTATACATATATTTGGATATATTCCAATAGATACACTACTACATATATTTCAAATGGTTATATAAGTTGTAACAATAATAACTTGACCTAAATCACACCTAAGATGACTAATCTAGACCTCATTGGCCCTAATTTGACATATCTTGAACTAAATCTGACCTAATTTTACCAATCAAACCTAATTTTGCATAGCATAAACTTCTCAAACCTTAACATTCTTTAATTTACCGTATACTTACCTGAGTGAGACCTAATTTGGCCAAATAAGACCTATTTCCACCAAAATCAGACATGTTTTCCCTAAATCAGACGAATTTGCTCAAATTTGACCTGATTTGGCAAAAATTGACCTAATTTCGAAGATGGCCTAAACAGATCTTACATCCCCTAATCATATTGACCTACATGAGACCAAATTTGGTCAAGTCAAACGTAATTTCCACAAAGCAGCTGTATTCCACCGAAATCTGACATGTTTTCCTACAATCAGACATAATTTGCCCAAATTTGGCCCAATTTGGCCTAAATCAGAACTAATTCTGCCTAGCATGACCTAATCAAACCTTACTTCCCCTAATTCATCCTATATCGACTTAAATGAGACCCAATTTGGCCAAATCAGCCCTAACTGTTCCAAATCAGACCTGTTCTCAAATCAGACATAATTGGACCTAAATCAGACCTATTTCAATCATAAAAGGACTCAAGGTGATCTAAATTAACCAAATTCAAACCTAATTCATGCTAATTTAACATTTAAGTGCTTAATCTAGGTCTAAAAGAGCTTAGGTGCCACTTAAGACACCTAAGAGGCTATGCGTCGTGATAACTAAGGATAAATCCATACAAGAATATAACTCCCCCTCAATATTACAATCAAACATTTAACACTGAAACACTCCCCCTCAAGTAGATAACCTGAAGCAGGTACAAAGATGGGCAGCAAGAGCTTCTCAATAAAAAAGAAGTGCCATTTGGAGCAGTAGTAAACAGCAATAGGTAGGCGCCAAGATCTTGATCTCAGTCTCTATCGCCATTAGGTAGACCAAAGAGTGATGGAACAGGTAGACCAGAGAGTACTGGAGCACAAGAGGTACTAGTAGTCAACATGCAAAACAGTAGCAAGAACAAATAGTTACTAAAGGTGTGACTAGCCAGAATAAATAACCCATTGCGCGAAGAAGCATGCAACAAGACTCCAAGAAGCAATCTAGTAGCAGAAAATGAGAATATATAACACCTGCAATATAAGTTACCAAAAAAATATTCATTGTCTTCTCTCTTCATAAAATTTCCATCACAGAAGCAGACATCGCAGTCCAGAAGGTGTTGGACTCATAGTCCATATAGTGTTGGGTCATAAGCAAGTAGCCAAGTAGAAGTCGACGTGCAAACAAAGCACAAAAAGGCCAAAAGTCAACATGCAAATAAAGTAGGGACAGCAGAGTAGTTCTAACGGACAAAGCAGCATATAAAGTGTGCTAACATAGCACAGGTAGCAAGAACGATATCGTCAGATAGAAGAACATTAGTAAAAATATGCAGACGAAGTATCATGCAATCAGCATAAAGATAGCAGGTGAAGTAGATAATTTCACAGCAGCAAATGAGGCAGGTGATGATGAATAAGATCTACAAACTCTCCATATGATAAACACATAATAGCAGTAGATGTATGGTCGATAAAATATATAGCAGCAGAAAGATCCACAGAATTGCAGCAGAAACAAATTTTCGCTCTCTTCGTCTCCTTTCCTCCATCTCATCTCTTTCCTCTACTCATCTCTTCTATTCTTCCCACCCCAATCACGAGCAGAATCAAGAGAGTGGTTGGGGTGGAGAGTTAAAAAACAGAAATAGAGGTAATGGATATGTAAGCAAATATGTGGAGGGTAACCGATAACACCAACTAATGTACTACATGACCCGATCACACAGATCTAGAAAGAAAAATAAACGGGTCTTTTTGTGATCCAAAAAGGGATATCTTTTGCGTGCTAAGGCTGAAAAATCTAGGGGGTGCAGAGGCATAGACCCCTGCAGTATGGATCAAATCAAAACTTAAATCAGATTAGCATTTAGCATGGTGTATATATGGGGATGGTAAATCGACTGAAAAAGGTAAGTCATATGTATGTAGGTAGAAGGGAGGGGAGTAAAAGGAATAACTAAAAATATAAAAATCAATGGGAAGGGAAGATAAATGTTGTTGGTAAGGATAGAATGGGCACACCATCTATGTAAGCCCTCCGCCATGTGATCGTGTGGATGAAGTTGCACGCCTTTTACGTAGTAGTCAATCAACACAGCAGACGACACATTATGCCTAATAACAAAAGTCAGTCTGCAACAGACGTATCGTGTATATAAGTGACACGTCGTGTCAGATAACAGGAGACACATCGTGTTGATGATTTGACACGACATGTTAGTACTCTGAAGCACGTTGTCAATGCAAAGGAGATGACATGACATGTCCATGACTCGACACGTCATGTCTCAATGGACGCACCGTGTCAAAGAATGACACTGTGTCTTGAAATAGGAGTTCATGGTGTGGGATGCAGATAAGCAAAACACCATGGAGATGTGTCAAAGAGCGACACATCGTGTTGCGCGGCGGCACAGCAATGGGAAACCCCTGAAACACAATAAAATGGTGGACTCTTCCTTCTAGATCTTCACCAAGGCAAAGTGGTGATTGGTTATATCAATAGCAGCAATAAAATTAATATATTGACATGATTTGGCTAAGAGAAAAGCATAAGAAGGTGAAGTACTAACTGGAACCCAAGGAACACGATATTTCTATTGGATTTTGGTTTTGAAGTTTCCTATAGATTGACAGCAGTGTATGCGGCGGCAGCAACATGGCCGGCATCTACAACATAGATGGTGGGGTTGTAGACGGTGAAGGCAATAGAAATGGTGGTGGATGCATCAATATAGGAGGGTGGCAGTGACTCCAAGATAAACGCAGGACGATGCCAATAGATATAGCCGCAGCAACAAGAAGCTTTTGAGATGAAGATGGCTCCATGAAGAGGCTCCTAAATGTAGCAGGGGAAGGCCATCCCTACATGTAGCCAAGCAACACTTAGGGGCGGCGACAGCCTGCAAGGAGGGCCTCTTTCCTTTTCTCTCTCTCTCACTGTCAGAGGTTAGGGGTGTAGGAATGCCTACTCTAATATCGTGTGGAAAAACAAGAACAATGGGAAAGTCCCTTTTGTATTTCTTTATTGATAGAAGGGCAAGACCCTCTCCTATATATACGAGAGGATGCAAGTACAAGGAAGTGGACAAGACCTTAATGGGCCAAGACACAATTGGGCCCCCTATTACAAACAAAAACCAATAAGATTAATTAACTAAAAAATAAGACTAACAAGTATGAATATGGCAAAGAGAGAATGGGGGATAAAAATAAGAATTAATGGGAAAACTACATATATAATTCATTTAGAGAAGATACCTAAAAATCTCTTTGAGAATCTACTTAATATACACAACATAGAGATCATTCACCACATAGTTGGTTACATAACCTTAAGTGGAAATTCAAAACTCTTTAAAATAAGCTTCAAATCATTATTCCCCCTCAGGTTAAGGCAATATCAACTAGCCATCCTAGAATTCAACAAAAAGGTCATTTGGTACCCTATGTTACCTATTTGGATTAAAACTCAAGGTTCTATTAGTTCGGTCATCCAAAGAGTTGTATATCCGACTAGATAGAGATTAGAAGGGCAATAAGCCCCTCCTCCATAGTTATCCAGGGTCCCGCCTAGGTGGGCTAGGCTCTAGAAGGGGTGTCAAGTTTGAGCGTCTTGACCCGAGTGCATTGGGTGGGTATATGTAGGGCAATTTCGGTATTTTGGTGGCACTTTAGCTTAACTCAATTCTGAATTAATCACATTAGGCCACCTAAGCTTATTTTGGGGTGGAAGAGATTATTCTATGTTTGATTTGGGTCCAATTAGGTCAATTGAGGACTAGTTTGGTCAAATTCAGTGTAGTTAGCTCTAGTTTAGATCCTTTTTTGGGCATAGTTTAGATCATTAAGTGTATTCTAAGTAAATTTATATTCTTTGAGCAATATCGATGTACTTGATAATATAAATACATATAAACATGTCTATTATATATGCAAACCATCTAAAATATTTAACAAAATTAGAAAAACAATGGACTATCTAGGCACTGGCGCCTACCCACTTAGGCAGCTAGGCTTCCCAATATTGGAGGCACTGCACGAAGGCATGTTTAAGGTTTGACCTCCTTTGTACCACAACTTACCACAACGTCAACTCCAGGGAGCACAGAGCGTAGATGACCAAGGGGAGCTCACAAGTATTACTTCTCCTATGTTTTATCCGCTTCATGTGCCATTTACCATTTAGCAGTCCTTGAACACCCTCCCTCTCTTCTATCCTAGGGAAAATGTCAGTCTGCATCCTCCATCAAAAGACAGAGGTTCATCCTCATATTCATCTTTTGTAAATTCCTTTCTCTTCTATTTATAACAACACAGACTCGACAACCCCTTAACTTCATCAATCAACCTTCGTATTCAACCCAAATGTCCTTCTTTCGATAACCATCATCTGTACTAGAAATCCCTGCCAGCATGAAGCTCGAAGGGTCTCGACTCTTGATGGGGTCTGCCCATTAGCTACATCTAGAAATGTGGGAAGGCATTAAAGTTCATGTCTATGACCAAGGAAACCTTAGATGGAGTTCACTTGTTGAAGCTAATGGATGGAAGGCATGTAGATTATTGTTGCGGTTTGATTATGTTTTACCCTCATCTCAATCAATTTGGCTATAATGAAGCAAGAAGGCAACTATAGTACTTCTATTGGATTGACATCTGCTGGCAGGAATATGTTATTTGTGGCTCCATCTATGACCTAAGCACAAAGTGATAATCCAAAACTTGACCTTGGCAAGGTGTTTATAGAGAAGCCAGACGTATTGAACTTGCAACAATGAGAGTGCCTTATTGGTAAGCAGAAGATGCAGGTTTGCAGCAACAAAAGAAGTAAGCAATGAAGAAACTACACATTCAAGTCTTCAAGAAGAGCATGCCTATGGCTATAAGGGGGTTTTGGTTGTTATAATCATGATAGTGGCTAGTTATCAAGGCGCTAGGCAAGGCGCCTCAAACTAGGCGTCCGGCCTATCAAGTGCATTAAATCGGCACCTTAGGCCTCAAACTAGGCGTACGGCCTATCAAGTGCATTAAATCGGCACCTTAGGCCTTTTAGGCCCAAATTGAGCCATTTAAACGCTAAATTAGCATGAATTGGGCCTGGATTTAATCACATTAGATCACTATGAGTCATTTTATGGTTGACATATGTTTCATTCAGGCCAAATTAGGTCTGATTTGGGGAAAACATGTCTGATTTAGGTAAATTAGGTCTGATTTGGCCAAATTGAGTCTCATGTAAGTATAGGGTAAATTAGGGCAAGTAAGGTCTGCCTAGGTCATGTTACGCAAAATTTAGGCCTAATTTAAGCCAAATCAGGACAAATTTGGGAAATTTAGGTCTTGTTTGGGGACATGCGGTCTCATTTGGGGGATACATTTGATTTGGGAAAACTAGGTCTGATTTGGTCAAACTTGGGTCTCATTTAGGTCAATATAGGATAAATTAGGGTAAGTAAGGTCTGTTTAGGTCATGTGGTCTCATTTAAGCCACCTCTGCTCCATACATTTTCTCAGTGTGGTCCTTTAATTTGATGATTAGAGGAATTTATTATGCTCCCATATCACCATATATTGGGTCCTGCTTAAAATTGGCAAATCAATTAATATAAGAGTTCCCCTTATCCGACTCTCCACCAATGGCCTACCCATATCGGTGTTACTTTCCCACTCAAGAAGTATCATATCAAATTTATAATTGATATCAAATGCCTCAACACAACACTGCAAAGCTCCCACTAGAATTTTTGTAAACCTTGATCGTTCCCTTTACATCATGCTCATACTTCAACTCAACTAGTTGTTGGATTTTTGAAGGATAAGGTTTTGCAAACAATGCAGAAATGGAGGATACATACTCCTGACCAGCTCCATGGAATCCAACCTGTAGATATAATCATCATCTCTATCATAGTATAGCCATGGCATTCACTACTAAAAACCCCCGTAATAAAGCCTAGCAATGAACAAGTCAAGGGTCGGCATTTATAAGAGGGTTCCGCAAGAAGAAAGGAGGACCGTTTCAAGAGAAAATCTACAACTAGAAATAAGGAACATGATGGTCGATGTAGGAAAAACCATTCCTTGTCAGTGATATTGTTGATACTCCCTACATTGTCACATGTGAAGGATGAGAGAGCTCAATTTAGGCTTTGAGACAAAGCCTAGATTAGATTGATGGCGTACATGATGTTGCTAGTGTCGTCTGAGAGGAAGTCAGATGGTTTTGGATGTGACGTGTAAGCAGGGGATGTGGTCAAAAATAGGGCTGGCAAGAAAAACCACCACCCATCAACAGATCATCATCCACTCCCATTCACCTCGTTTGATGTGGAATGTCCACTGTGCTGGTAGGTTGATGGATCTATTGTCCAGTTTCCCGATGAATGGTATAAGATAACCAAACCATCCCCGCGACATCACAAACAAACTACCAAACTTAAGGTTAAAACAATAGATATTGATATCGCGGTGAAAAATATGAGAAGTAGCCTCAGAAATTGGTCATTTAAATAAAAGTCTTGTGCAGTCTTGGAAAAAGCGGTGGGTCAAAAGCTATCATCGCTGAAGAAAAAGACAAAAAGATGTCACTGCAGAGAAATACTAAACTAATACCAGCTGTGGCAGACTTGAGTCATTTGACCGCACCAATCTACACGATCATTATCATACCAACACCGCTATGCATTGGTATGCCACATCCACTCAACAAGAGGTATCCAGCCAACTATTGACGAATGGTATGAACATCCATATTTTGATTAAAATTATAGATAACGTTGGTGGTGGTGGTGGTGGTGGTGGTGGACAACAGACAACTGTTTTTCGCCATTCCTGATCAGAAATGTGTATGTCCATAAACAGCTACATTAAATTCAAATTGTAGTCTGGTCACAACGTTGAATTGCTACTTGAAAAAGGGGGCTAGATTTGGAATCCTTAAAATAGGCTGATGGAACCAAGTAACAACCGGAAACAATTTGCCATATTTCTCAACCAATTTACCATTTTGAAGATCAAGATTTCCAAATGCAAATGGTAGCTTACTTCCAGCACCAAATAGCTGCTAAAAGCTATTGATCAGGATAAATATATTCTTAGAGCAAGACCACAATGTTACATTCTCATTGTTTGACTATTTTAGTTTACTTATTACTACAAGTTACATGCCCTAGGTGGAAAGCATGTAGTTGTTTACTGGGACCAATTAAGAAAGCACTCAAAGCAGCCACTTAAGCATTTTGGCAATATTCTTATGGAATATACACTAGAGCCACAAAGTGCCCACACATGATATGGCCATTTGTGTGTGTGCGTGTGCACGCACATGCGCTCAAAGCAGCAGCTTAAGCAGTTTGACAGTAAACCTGTGCAATACTACATTAGGACCCACAAAGCGCCCACATATGATATGGCCACTTTGTGTCCGTGTGCAGACATATGTAGCCGTCTATAACGAGTGCATGGAACTGAAGCGACCAATGAAGAGACCCATGTTCGAACACTTGAAATCGTCCCTGATTGCCTCATGTCAAGCATCCCCAGGTGCAGTTTGATCTCCTAGTATTGCTCACACACACACACATCCACACGGAGATATAACACTGTGTTAGATTTAGGAATTCGTATCAGTGAGATGAAATATTTATTGCTATAGTACCGTTGCTTCTTTTATTTGTGTGCATAGTTTAAATGATTTCAAGTTCTTCTATTTGTCACTGTATTTGTGTTACTTATTACGAATTTGTGTTGCCTATTATTTTGTGTGCAAGGCAAGTAGTTTCAGTGGCTTAATGTGCATTAACTCAACACTGTCTTACTGTAATGTACCACTGATCCTGATTAAACTATCATATTATGATTTATTATGTACGATTACAAAATGAACTTATAAATTGACTTCGTTAGGATTGGTTACTGTATTAGTATCATAAAATGACCATATAATTATTGTGTTTCTCTTATGATTTATCAATTACCATCTTCGGTATTAGTATTGGCATCAGTTACATGTATTCCGGTATGATTTCGTTTACCTGAGTTAGCATGAGACTTGCATTTCGTGAACTATAATGTAAAACTTGTTAATGCATTCTTTATTATCTATGTTAGTTAATAATTATTATTCATCGATTTAAAAATCAATCAATAATTGTGTTTCTATATGTTCCTGGTATTTGTGAGATTCTTCGTTCCTATCAGTTAATACATTGATTAAAATAATTAGTATCACGTCCGGGTTTGCTTTGATTTTTGTTAATCAACAAACATAGTTTAAAAAATCCCATCAAAAGTACAAATGTGTAAAATCTGTTATTTCAAAGCCATTTAAGCACCCACTTCATGTTTAAGCCATGAGGATAGCCCATCTGTCGATTCTTGCTTTATACTTTTCAAAACAAATGCCCGATTCTTGAATACTACTAATAAGTTGCATGAAAAGAAACATGTTATTAGAGGGATAACAATGACCTTTGAGTCCATACTGTCTACTGAATGAGCAGAATACTTGCTTTCCACAACCACAACTATGCCCTTTGATGTCCCGATGGCAATGAACTTCATGTGTACTGCCAAAGCCTGGGCAATCCCCTGGGAAAGGCGGAACCCCTGCGATGAAATAGCACGAGTAATTGCATTGTCAGCATTGGTTTGCAAGTATCCTACTGCAGGTGGCCCTCTACTGATACCCTCTAGTTTCATTGGCTGAGCAGCTGCACCCTCCTCTAAGTGAAATCCAGATGAAGCCTTCCTCTTCTCCAGCTCCTCAGCCCACTCTAGTGGCTTCATGGAAGCACGCAATTTCTCTTCTGCTCTTCTACTGGCTTTCTTGGTGCCATCTGACTTAGTTTCTCTAGCATCAGGTACTTCAGTGTATCTGCTTGAGTTGATGTCTAGTCCAAAATCAGCAGAAAGTACATCCCCAGAGACATTAAGATCATTATCAACAGGTTCATTCAATTCAAGCTGAGAGTTCTTTTCCAGCTCCACTTGCTGAGAGTTTTCGTCTTGGGGGGGCGAGGTTGGTTGAGGTTCATCAGCCATTTCAGGCAACTCAATTGGAAAACTCTCAGGTGTTGCAATGGAATCCTTGTCTCTTTTTTCCAAATTACTTTCGGAGGAGTCAATGAGGACTAGCTCGTTGCTTGCATCCGTGCATTCGTCAACAAGACCACTGTCCTCAATAGTGTTTTGTCTGTCATCCGGTGGAGCAAGAAAGCCTGCAGCCTGTTCGTCAACGCCATGGGCGAATTCTTCAGATGCATGTTCAGTCTCACGAATAGAGGATGAAGGGGAAGAAACCCGAGGACTTTCCATGAACCCCTGCGACTCCGCATCCTCTAGACTGACTTCTAGAAAACCAGTCCTAATAATCTCGTCGCTAGTCTCTCCAGCCACGGCCGTCTGCAGAAGCTCCACGGGCTTAGGCTCTAACAAGCTGGCACCGTTAGCCCTCCTGAACTTGATGGCCGCGGCGTGGGGTGTAGGTACGGAGCGGGACGCAGCTGCCGCCGCGGCTAGAGCAGCACCAGGCTTAGGGTTCTGCCTAATGCTTCCGAACAGCGATGGTAGAGGGCGTGGAGCAGGATAACTCCGTCGCGCCAGGGACGGGAGAGAGGTCGAGGAGTAGAGCTCCCTCTCCGGCCTCCGTAAGGAAGAGATTCCAGGTTCCTCCGATAAAGCTTCCGAACTAGACCTAGGAAGCGATGAACGCTCCATGTCAGGGGCGGTCGGCCGGAGCTCATTACTCTCAACGGCCGATGCAGTGGAGGACGAAGAAGAGGAATCCGAGTTTTCTTCGAGAATCTCGTCGACCGTGCGCCGGTAGGAAAGGTCGCCTTCGTCCGAGTCCGAATCGGAGCCGGCGGCAGCAACAAGGGAGTCGAGATCCAGCTCCATCGCCAGCAGTCGCCGAGCAAGGGACTGGTAAGCTTCACTTTCTACCTTCGGCGGACTTCATGCGATTGTAAGTAACACGCGGGTTGCAGGACCATAGGATGTTAAACCATTAACCCCCAAAGTCTTTTTAGATTACTCAGGCTGTTTGGTTCGCGATATCATCCTTGTGCCACATGTGCACCAAGTCATCCTGGTTGGCGAGTTTGGTTCAACGTCATGAAACGGCCCCGTTTCGGTTCCGTTGTCTTGATACTCACATTATCAGTCGAACCAGCAGGATTTTGGAAACTCAATCTGGATTTCGTTCTGTCTTTTGTATATTTTGTTTTATATAAAGACTAAAAAACACAAGTTACGAGACCAATCTAATTTTATGATGGGATTGGTTTGTCAAATAGAAATAGGATTGACTCCAGTCTGGATAATCTAATCCAGTCTGGATTTCGTAATCTCCATCTCGAATCAAACAGGGGCTAGCAGAATACACGTTAAGTAGACTCGGGCACAAAAGGCATGTTTGCTTCGAAACTGGGATTCTTGTAGTCCGAAGGGTTAGTCAGAGTTAGGGCTCCGTTTGTTGTGTCGTCCCGGTGGCGGTAAGGTAACCAAATCTGACTGGGAATCTTAACTGGCGTTTGTTATGTTGATTAAAAGATAAATAAATAACATGACGCACCAAATTCTTGTTGCGGAGTAGGTTTATTTGTCGCGGTTGTCAATTTTCCAAAGTACCCCTCTAATTGATTGATCAATACATAAACTGCTATTTATGTATAGGGCATAATAGACTTTATCTAAATAAACGCAGCTCATGTACACGTGTACCAAACAGCATACATCTTATCCACAAATTTATTTGCGGTTGCTCCAAACAACAATGATCTTATACAAGTTTAGAAATCGTCGGTTAATTTACATACGGCAAACAAACCTTCCATGGTTGTATACCAAACGCATCCTAGATTGGGTTAGTATGGATCCAGATTCTGATTGGCAACCCAGTCTGATTATGATCAGTTGGTCAGGATTGAGTCAGGATCCAGTCTGATTCTGTTTGGCTACCAGTTAGGATCCAATCTGATTCTATTTGGCAACGTAGTCAGGATCTGGTTGTCTTGTCATATTCTTACATAACAGTTATAAAAATAATGACCACAGAACTGTGTTGAGTGTGCAATACAAGATTAAAATTTACAATAAATATATAATTTTATACATGTTTGATTGTATTTGTTGTTGTTTTTATGAATATGAGTTGAGTATTATTACTTTTATATGTATATTTAAAGTAAATATTACTTTAACTATTGTTGTGTGATAGCATGGCACATGTCTTGTTGTATGTATGTATACTTGTGCATTATTGTATAAATAGGTAAGTAACAAAATAATTGGCGACAAACAACTTGAATTTGGCATTATACACAATATTCTGTTATACAATATAACATAAATAATTTGAAACATATAAAGGTCAAATGACGTTAGGTACTAATATGCATTCGTTGTACTCATTTTCTGCATCATTATTGGCTTGAACAGCATTAGCTTGTTTGTCTGTCTCTTTGATTATCGGTTGTTGTGCATGGTTGAGAGCTTCCCACTTGATCAAGTTGTTGTTGTATTGCCGATGGATAAATACAGGGACTTGTCCAGAATGTGTCCGGAACTGCATCTACAATTTTTAGCACTTTCCACCTTGCCTTAAAGGCAGCCATGTTTATGGCAGTCCTCCGAGTTAATGTATGAAATTATGTAAGGGTATCACGCCAATGTACATGAGGCATACGTAAGCGCTGTAAGTAATACTGACGACCCAACATTGTGCCGAGTGCGGCATCTGACTCGTCATCCCATTGAAAATGATTCATTATGTGCGAGAGTGTCTGTAGCATAGATTAATAACTATCAAACCAACTCATTTGATGACAAAATATGTGACATAAGTGGAACCAATGTATTTGATAACAAAAAAGTAGGTGAGAGAAATGGCTTTACAATAATATAGATGCTTGATGCATGTGTAAGAAAGGATAAAATAAAATGTAATTAGATGTAAGGTATAAGAAACTTTGTTCAACCAATGATATTAAAGTAAACCAAACATATCAGATTCATATTCTAATTGAAATAGGTATAAAAGTAATTATTCCACAGAAATACAAAACTAATTATTCCACCAAAATTGAGATGGCATATCTTACATCACAACTTAAGTTAAAAAAAAAGATAATATCATGTCTATATACTGGGAAAATGTGGCATTGCCCAACGGATAGGAGACAAAAAAAGGAACGGTGTGCCCTGCAGTTGCCTAGATCTAGAAACCCAGAAGCAATCTAAGATGGTGACCAGCCACTGTGCTGCCCATTTTGCAGTGTGGAGGCAGGTTTTTGTTGATCCCAGGTAGAACTGTCCCAGTTGGCCCAGTTTAGGGCCTCGTCGTACTCATCCTATGATACAGGACACTGTTCCTGCAACGGTGCCTTGTCCTGATCTTTGATGTTGTCTTTTGGCCAATTAAACAACAACGGCAGATGACAAACTGGGTGAGTGACACCGTCATTGCTTTGTTCTGGGCTCACATTTGGGGAATGAGACTGGAAAGGCTCGCAACACTTTTGCTTTCACATGAGTTTTTCACTCACATATTTCTCTGTCCTTGCACGTGACATCAGCATTTTTTTGAACTTTGAACGAGACTTTGAAAATGACTTCGACAGTTAAACATAATAAATAAGTACAATTCCGAGCAAATTATGATAATAACAAAGTAAGGATGACAATAAGTTACACAAACTAGGAAATCAGTTAAGAGAAATTAAAATAAATAGTTAGTGTATTTAACATAAACTTCAACATGTAATGGTTCATAATCATTACAAAAATAAAATTTGGCGAACAAATATAAACAAGTACTCGTTTGACCAAATACTAATTGTAACAAACTAATGGTCACAATAATTTGTAATTCGTGTTCATAATCATCAGATCTTGTACGTTTTTAAATGCATACAAAACAAAAAAAATGAACATCCCTAAGGTGGTGAACAATTTCTTATAACTTCATTTGTTGCCTTCACCTCCTAATCTCGCAATTTCGGCATTGATGTTTTCAACATTGTTTAGGTATTCTGCAACTCCTGGGGGTAAGTGCACCGAGTCATCATAAAATTGTGTGGAATGACATGTTGCATGACCAATGATGAGGAGGTATAAAAGCTCCCAAAATGAAACGATGTTCTCTAATGAACTCTCTCTTAAGGTATTGCCATCAAATTTGCACCTAATTGAGAGATATGTAAAGTACCCCCGTTATGTTTTAAAAGTCACACCATGCCTCCCTCCAAGCTTGTGTAGTATATACTCCATTCACACATCTCCTCATGTCATATTTGGTTTCTCATCAAACCTTTGAGGACCATATCATTCTCTATACACCATATGACATATGGTGGCGTACCTTGCCCAACCATAATTACAAATTTTGTATATAATATATTGCAATGGTAAGGGTTCATTCTACAATGGTGCAGACATAATATGATAATTCAAATATAAAGATTTAATGTGCATATATCTTCTAAAGCCATAAAAACCCAACACTATGATAAAAAAGATCATACATAAAGTAGCAAGCTTATGATGTAGCTTTAACAACAACCAAACTCAGGAGTCCAATTGTAGAAAGTAAAAATAGAGCATACATAAAGTAGTAAAAAGAGGTATTCTTGCAACTTCATTCGTTACCCTCGCGACCTACTCCTACAACTCCATTGTTGTTGTTTTCAACATTGTTTAAGTGTTCTGCAACCCTTGGGGATCACATATTGTGCTATGAGGAGGCAATAAATGTGCCAAAAGGAAACAATTTTGTCTGGTAAAGTCTTTCTTTAGGTTCTTCCAAATGGTTTTCAACTGCTCCAAAGATATGAAATGCATCCACGTTATGTTTTGAATGTCATGAAATGTATCCATCCAAGCCTCTCAAGTATAAAATCCACAGACACATCTCCCCATGTCATACTGACTTCTTATGGCATCAAGTAGGATTTGATCATGCTCTAGATGCCATAAAACAAACATGCTCGTTGGTTTCCCAGTCATATTACAGATTTTGTATGTAATAAATTTAAGATGTAAGGGTGTATATCACAATTATGCAATTATATTGTGATTATTCAAATTTAAATAACATACACCCTCCTATCTGATCTAGACATAAAACATTCAACAACATTACGATAAAAATCAGCAACCATATAATGTAATTTAACGTTTATATCAGTAGATGAACTAAGAAAGTTTATAATGTTAATAACATCCAATGATAGACAATCTAAATCAATAGGGAAATCTAAATGTAACTCTGCCATTCAACATTATGGCGTCATCGGAGGTGAAGGAATGTCCAAAAGAAGACTACAAGTTTCCTCCATCTGGTCAATGGAGGTTTGTAGAACCTCATACTCGTACTTTTTGGAGGTGTATATATCTTCGGAGTTGTGATGTATTTCAACAAAGTCCTTCATGTTCATCGCTTGGCCCCACACTGACTTCCACTCGCCAGTTAGTAACATAATCTCAACCTTCAAAGAATCTGTTGTTGGGGGAGATCGACTGGCCAATGGAAGTATTTTCATCGATCTTTTTACTAAAATGTATTCCCAAGTTCAAGTTAATGACAATGAATATGCAACCTACACAAGGGCAACCGACTATTTATTATGGATTTACTATCACACCTGACTAGTAGGACATATATAATACATTTCGCCCGACCTTTCACTCAGAATGTCAAAGTCATATAACCTTGCATCCTCTGTGTTAATCCGCAAGGCTTCAACTAGACCACAATGACATCTCATAAGTTCATATGGATTCATCGACATCTAAAATGTGATTGTTGATTAGTAACATAATGTCGGGTTCAGAACATAGATTTCAAATCTAATTTGAAAAGTATTTCGATAGGACAAGTTGATTGTTCTAACATACAAGTGAAGTTTATTTGCATAGATCATATTGTATTACAATTGGGATGTGTTGTAGCCCTCTTCCTATATTGAAGAGTCACTATTGGTCGGTAGGTTAAGTAGTTTACGAAGATATAGGTGTCTCTTCCTCAAAGTTGAAATTTCCGCTACTAGCCTATCGGTGTCTGCCCTTGTTAAACAGACAAAGTCGCATTGTGCAGACTAGTGCTTGCGTTCGTTGCGTGCATAAGTAAATTGTGTTACTAATGCATCCCTAATTGCAGTAAGGGTGGCCACGGTATGTTGTACTCATTGCGCGGCCTACATCATACGACATCTATTTGGAACAAAACCCCTACCACATGTAAAATACAATATGTGAGGGTTGTTGTCTTCAAATCATCCATTTGCCGCATTTGTGGCATCTATGTAGACTCGTATGGTGCATTAGAGGCCACATGGACACGACGACATTCCATTCTCCATTTTATGACAATTTAATGAAGCATAATGTGACATTTATAATTAGGAGTCATAGAAACATTGTACGAAACAAATCGAACAAGGATAAGAGCACATGTCAAGTGGTAAATGAGTTTAAAATTACTACAGAAATGACAACAAATATAAAGGAAGTTCATCGGTTTTCACAAATTAAACCAGAAATATTTTCACTCAATACATCACCCTCTCGAGCATAAGCTTGAGTTGTTTGTTGGAGGGGACTCAAGCTGACCCCAATTCCTGGGAGGTCAGTTGGCAAATTGTCTTCTACAAAATCATCCATCATAACTTCACCATCATTTTGGCATTGTATGAAATTGTGTAGAATACAACACGTCAATATTAGGTGACATTGTGAATGCACAAAATACGTCACGTATTTTTTAGGTAAGCAAACCTCCTCTTCAACACACTGAAATTTCTTTCAACAATATTGTGTAATTGTGCATGTCGGTGGTTGAACATCTCCCTCTTGTTGTTGTACGTATGTCTGTTTCCCTAATACTCATATATATGGTAAGTTATGTTGCGATAAGGTGCTAGGAATTGGCGGGGATTGGTGTAGCCTGCATCAACCAGGTAATACTTTCCGGTGGGTACTTCGAAACCACCTGTGATCCACACAAACTATAGGATCCTTTGGTCTATTACAGAACCCTCCCATCCTGTGAGGACGTATGTAAACTCCATTGAGAAGTCTACTGTAGCCATGACATTCAGTGATACATACCCTTTTCTATTTCGATATTGACTCTGCTTATTGAAACTAACCAAAACTGAGACGTGTGTCCGATCAATTGCACCAATGGCATCCTAAAACAAGACATTGACTTGTTCATCTTGTAGTCTAATGTTACCATGAATCGCCATTTTCGGAAGAAGAAAAAACTATTACCTCGAAGTAAGGGTAGTGTAACATCCCTGACCTGGGTTATGTGTTAACCCTAGATGTTTTTCCTAATAAGGTTGAGTATATTCTTAATATTATCTTGGGAAAAGTAATTAGGGCTCATGAGAAACTTATGTTTCAATTTTGGTCCTGATTGAGCAATGTTGAAGCAATGTTTGCTTATTTTGGACTAAAGTGCAAATTACCCAAGTTGAAGGGTTAAATTGAAAATGTTGCATGATAAGATGTTCCTCTGATGTTGAGACATAATAATAATGAATATTATGTAGTGATATGGTTTTCACAAGCTTGGGCACAAAGATTAAGCTTGTAAAGCAATCCTTGTGCATTAAAACCTAGTTTTGGTGTAATGTGCAATTTACCCAAAATCTAGGGTTCAATATGCAAATTACCACTTCAATAAGGTCCCTAATGTTTCTTGGCATCTTTTAGAGTAAAGAAAATGAGAAGGGCGCCTCATTTGAATTAAGTTGGAGGAGAGAGAATCTTGATATTAAAATAATCAAAATTTAATCCTAAGTGAAACCCTAATCCAATTTAGGGAAAAAAATGAATGTATTAATTAAAGGGCCTTCAACAAAAATTAAAATGGTTGGATTCAGATGTGTGTGGATAAGCCTAAAGCCTTGCAAAGGCACGAGCATATCCTAAGGAGGTGAAATTCCACTCACCATTATTATAAGAAAAAAGAATTTCCACTCAAATATGGATATTCTTATTATAAGGGTTAAGGTGCTTAATTTCTTTTCCCTTAATTCATGGATAATGGAAGGGAGTTCGGTGGGGATAGAGATGCCCTTGCATTCAAGAAGCAACAATTTTGGAATTAAAAGACTTTTATAAAGTATCTTCTCTCTCATCAATTTTCTTATAAAAGTACCTTTTCCAAGCCAAAACAAAGGCTTTTTCAGATTTATTTCTTTCCCCTTGCTTGGAAAACGACCAAGGATCTATGGAGAATCAGGATTACTACCCCCAACCTGTTGGTAAGGTTCTTGACCTCCTTTCACCTTAAATCCATGGTGAAAATCAAAAATCAATGCATGAATTCTTCATAATTCGATCCCCTCTTCAATTCTAACCAATTCTTTTCACTCAAAGCTTGAGGACGACCCTTGGAATAGTGAAAGGAGTTACATACACCATTGTTTCCGTGAGTTTGGAGCTTTGGAGCTCAATTGGAGGTGGGTTTTATAACTTGAACCCATATTCATTGTTATTGAACTCAATTTCTCAATTCAATTGATTCAATTGCTCTTTTTGTAATACCCTTGATTAGTTGATGCAATTGCCATGAATATGGCAGTAGATTTCGAAGTTTTGCAGGTTGATGATGATGACATCATCACAAGCAAACACCTTATCCAAGGGAATGAGCAACGGTTTTGAAAACCGCATGATTTAGTTAGTTGCAAAACCGAATGGACACTTTTGAGTTCAAAACCGTTTGGAGTATTTGGACTCCAAGACCGCATGGGTAATTCACTCAAAAACGAATGGGTAATACACCCAAGACTGAATTGGTAATTACTCAAGACCGCATGGGTAATTTTACCCAAGATCCAATGGATAATTCACCTCAAAACCGAATGGGTTTTAACTTCAAGATCGACTGGGTAATTTAGTCCAAAACCGAATGGGTAATGGACTCAAAACCATTTGAGAGGGTTGACCGTTTGAGATTCCTGTTCCTAATTATGTTGGTTGATAACCCACCAAATTTGATGTATTAATTCCAAAGGAATCATGAGTTGAAGGCTAATCAATTAGGCAAACCTAATTGGATTAAGTGCTGATTTTCAACTTGAGTATTTTAACTTTATGGGCAAACGGTTTCAAAACCGTTTGAGAGGGTTAACCAAGGGTTGACCGTTTGAGATTCCTGTTCCTATTCATGTTGGTTAATGACTCACCAAATTTATGGATTAATTCCAAAGAAATCATGAGTTGAAGGCTAATCAATTAGGCAAACCTAATTGGATTAAGTACTGATTTTCAACTTGAGTATTTTAACTTTACGGGCAAACGGTTTCAAAACCATTTGAGAGGGTTGACCAAGGGTTGACCGTTTGAGATTCCTGTTCCTATTCATGTTGTTTAATGACTCACCAAATTTTATGGATTAATTCCCAAGAAATCATGAGTTGAAGGCTAATCAATTGGGTAAACCCTAATTGAAATTTGTGCTGAAATTCCAATGAGTTGATTTGAGATTTTGGATGAATTAGCCCAAACGGTTTCAAAACCGTTTGGGGACTACCCAAGATCGTTTGGAGGTCTGGGGTTAAGTATGGTTGACCAATTGAAGGTCCAAAGGTATCAAATCACTTTGCAATTAAGTGCTGATTTGATGATCAACTCAATAGCTCAAACCCTAATGATTTTCACTAGAATCCAAGGGTTGGATGGGCCAAACGGTCTTAAGACCGTTTGGAGCTCATCCAAATGGTCTCAAGACTGTTTGGCGGTCACCCAAGACCGTTTGGAGGTCTAGGGTTGAGTATGGTTAAGCAATTGAAGATCCAAAGGTACTAAGTTGAAGTGCAATCAAATGCTGATTTGGTGATCAATCTAATGATCCAAACTTTGATTGATTGACTTGGATTTTGATGTTGACATGGGAAAACGGTCTCAAGACCGTTTGGAGGTCATCCAATTTGGATGATGGTCCAATGGTTTTAAAGTAACTAGTTTCACATTGGTTAATGTTGAAGGATCGTCGATTCCAAACCCTAATTCAATTGATACCCTAATTGATGACCAATTGAGGGTTAATTGAGGGTAAAATCAGTTGAAGGTTGACCTATTAAACTCAATTGAAGTATGATGACATGTCCAATTGATGATTGGTTCCATGAATTCAATGATTGAAGGAATCAACATTGGAAATCCTAATCCAATTTAATTGGTTGAGACCATATTTGGTCCATGCGGTTTTGAGAAGATTTGGACCAAACGGTCTCAAGACCGTTTGGGACCAAACGATCTCAAACCGTTTGGAGACCCAAAGTGCAAACGGTTTCAATACCGACTTTGTCTAATCAATTTCAAGTACAACTTGTTTAAATGGTTTTCAACCAATTGGTGTATGAGAATCAAGATCATTGAGGGTCTAAGTAATTAACTTTGTGAAGATCAACATGGTTAATCCATTTGAATATCTTATGTAATTGAAGGTCCAACATGGTGAACCCATTTGGACACTTAATGTAATTGAAGATTTCAATGGTTAACCCAATTGACCACTTTGTGGAATTGAAAGTTTAACTGGTCAATTATTTTGAATTCCTTATATAATTGATGGTTTAATTGATTAGACCATTTGGACATCTAATATGATGAAAGGTCGTTCAACTATGGGATTAATAAAGATGTAGACCCATGATGATTGTGAAGGTTAACCCTAGCCATGTGTACTCAAGTGAAGAGTTAACCTAGATTAATCTTGGAGTAGTTAACATCCTAAAGAGGATGAGAGAGGAAATGAGAGGGATGAATGCTTATATAGTTAAGCCCTAATTCTCTCATTATGAGTAAACTATGTGATAAGGGTTGATCCATAATATTGAGATCATGAAACCCTAGTCAATGAGCCCTAACCCTAATTAGAGCAATGCTATGTGTGAAACCCTAATCTAGGGCAAAGCTGAGTGTTATCATAAATCCAGGGTGATGATGTAATCCTAACTTAGTGTAACAATGAAGGAAACCCTAATTTGGGTATGAGGTAAGAGAAACCTTACTTGGATATGAATAGAAAACCTTAATCCCTAAAACGGGGTAAGGTGCATGAAACCCTAATATAGGGTAGTGCCACTAATCCTATGTGAAGACCTAGCACTGGGTGATGTGTTGTGAAATCTTACTTTCACATAATACTAGGTGAATCCTTGACATAGAAGGATGATTATATGAACTCTATTGAAGAGTATTACTATGTGAAATCCATAAACGTATGGAATATTCTATGTGAATCCTCATATTATAAATATGGATAATACTATTCCTAATTAAGAAAAAGGGGTTGGATAATGGCAGCCGTGGTGGTATAACACGGTCGTGGTAATCTTCTGTAGCACGACCGTGCAGGGTAGCACGGCTGTGGTGGCTTCCCCTTGCATGGCCATTCTTGGTTGCACGACCATGGTGCTCTATGCTTGACTTGGAACTAATTTGCAAGTGACATAACCTGGTCATTTTGTTAGTTCCCAACTTAAGGATGAGTCCATAGTATTAGCAACGATTGTATAATCTAAGTGAGTGACTAATGACCAATACCTTACATGATAAATATGATGAACTAGTGCATAAAGTATTAGGATGGGGAATACCCTAATACAAGCTAAGTGTATAAACCCAAGAAAGATAATGGTGTTGAGGGAAGTGATACATTAAGATATGATAGATATCACATCCAACACCCCAATACTGGTATACCTTGATGTGTTATAAGTCCAGTATAATTGGATGAATGACACATGAGATGTGTTATGTCAATGGTTACATTGAGATGTAATGCACTCTATTGAATGTAGGCTAACATTCCTTATGAAAAGGTTAATCCAAACCTAGAAACTATGATGTAATCATATTCTAGAAAAGATGAGAGAGAAACTCATGCTGTGTGTTGATAATTCGTTTAATGGTGAATGATGAGAATAAATAAGTATGATTGAATACTTATGTTAGCTATATTTACTTCCTTGCTATGTGAACCCTCATACAGGGTAATGTTATGTGAAACCCTAATACAATGTAATGCTATGTGAAGTTCTAACACAGAGTAATCCTATGTGAATCTCAAATATAGACTAATGGGTTATGAATGTAATAAGATAACTCTTGTATTGCATGGTACTGATATGTAATTGTATCATGATTACTAATCATGCAGATATGTTGAGATGATGAGCATAGATAGGTATGAGCTATGATGTTCTCTATACTAAAAATGTTCTATAGGCCTTATAAGCCTTCATATGCTTGTTGCTCAGTGAGAGGTAACCTACAATTAATGAATCATGTGTGTCACATGATGTGCTAATTATCTTAGATTGTTTATGAGCTTCATAAGCCATAATATTCCTTATTGCCTATTAAGGGGTAATAAGAGGTGGTATGATCTTTGTGAACTATGTGCAATGCTTTGTGTCACAAGAATTATAATGTCCATGGGTCAGATGATATGAAGGTATGAAGTTACCTAATAAGTGGTAACAAGTGTTCTATGGTGAGTTATGGGTTCAAATACCCAGATTCTTTAATCATGATGATGAACTTGTTAAGAAGTGGAATTGTGATGATGAACCTGTTAAGAGGTGGAAATGTACTTCATGAGTTGAGGGATTAAGATCCCAACAATTTGTGAAAAGAGTATGGCTACATGCCATGACTCCACAATAAAAATGCCAGGCTTTAGATATATGATCTAAGTCTGAAGAGAGTTAATGCTATGGTAATGGTTCTGTAGTGAATAAATGTTATACATGTTCTTCATATTCTTTAATGGATAAGTGACATGTTCCTCTTTCAAGTTAGAGGTGTGATGTTTTAGATAAGAATAATATTCTAATCAGTTAGACATTGAATTAGCTGTTGTCAATCAAATATGATTCCTGTGACGTCCCCAGATTTTCTAAAACTTAACCTAATGTGTGACATCCAAATTGAAACCCTCACCTCAGCGAGAATCCCAATTTAAACATCCCACACTAGGCTAAGAAGAAGAAAATCAGAGGAAGTCAAAAGGAACAAACAGTAACACATGTACATGAACAATAATAAAACCATACACACATGTTCACCATTCAACATATAATTACAACATGAATTGTTACAACATTTGATATTACATATTGAACAGCAAACTATAACATATACATGTACTACATCCTAAACTACAGGATCTTAAGACAACAGGTCCACCTGTACATCAGCTCGCCACACAACTCTCACTATCCTGGATCTTCCAGAGCATAACCACAACCTAAACAAAGATTACATGCGGTACACGTCAGCACAATATTTCATGAATATTGTACTGAGTACGCCTACGTGTCTTTTATTTACCTCTCATCATATCTTGGCAATAAGATAAAACTAATATACTTGGCAGTAACAGAAGAATATAAGAAAAGTGTATACTTGCACAAAGATATTCATCAACAAAAGAGAACACATATTTTAAGCACATTTTCCATTATATCATCCATGCATTTACTACCTGAGAGTTGAATGCATTAAGGCCTTTATGATCTACTACCAAAGAGTTGGATCATTTCACAATGTGATCTACTACCAAAGAGTTGGATCACTTTCAAGTACTTTACTACCAAAGAGTTGAAGTACTTATTTCCAGCACTTTACTACCAAAGAGTTGAAGTGCTTAGATATAATGGAACAGATATATTATGTTTCATGTGTTCATAGCAATAAGTATGGAAAATCATGCAACATATCATACCAGAACAATCATTTCATCCAATATCATATGCCAAGTATTTTACTACCCATAAAGCACAAGCATATTGTATAATAAGCCAAGTAAGAGGTAATGGCGTACCTTGATCAAGACAAACCTAATCGTCACACATATCCCTCATGTCAACTCTAATCTTGGTCAACCCTGGTCAAAACAAGATCATATACTATCATCAGGTTCTCATCATCATACATCTCATCTTAACCCTAGTCGTATCCATTTTAGGGTTTACTTAACTCATTAGGATATTCTCATTATTATTTCTTGTCTATCTCTTCTTGTTATCTAGGATTGACATTACTCATGTTGCATTCCGGATTATGATCAATAATTTGATTATTTCATTACATATGATTATGTGTACATATTAACTCTAGATCATATTCATTTAGCATATTAGGGTTTTATATCACATGAAGAGTCATTATCATGTTTCTATTAATTCCATATATATAACTGATCTCAGAGTTACATATTGTCTTCTAATTACTGATATGAGCTTACTATGTAATTTCTATCATTTATTGACCATGCATGTATTTATTACATTTTATTTAGGGTTATTAGCCCTAATTAACCATTTGGAGCATATTACAAGATTTCGTGCATCAACATGATCATCCTTGACATCAGGTGCATTATAAACGTGATTATAGACTTATTGGCATTTTCCCATAATTTTATGTCATCGTTTGCTAATTATTATCCATTAAACAAGCATTACACATCTTACATGATATTTCTGATATTAGTGCATCAAAAGCCTGATATGATGGTTCCATCTTGTTCTATGCATTTTTCTGAGAAGTTTGGTACCTTATTTGCATTTTTCTGATAATCGAGGCAATTTCTATGAATTATCTAAGAATTGAGCATTTTACCTTTTTGGACGAATAGGACCCCGCCACGTGTCCACTGAATGGCGCGGCTCCTTTCCTTGGTTGGGCCGGTGGTTCACAGTCACCTGGACCCGGTTCGGTTCGTCGTTGACCCGCCGGTTCTCGGGGATTGGACCCGGTCCTCCCTTCTCCTTTCTGTCTGTTCGACAGGTCCAGACCCGCACCTCTGTTTGCGCAGGGCGCCGCCGCCTGGCCCAGCTCCGGCGAGCAATCGACCATCGTCCAGTGCTCCTCGTGGATGGATTGATCCTCCACTAGCTTCGTCTACCTGTTCCGTACCTCCGCGGCTACAACACTGCACGCCAACTACCGTTGAGCTCCTCGACCACAAGCTCCTCGGCCATGGTCTCCGCCGCGGTGGAGCAGGAAGGGGAAAGGCACCCCTCTCATCCTTGCACACGTCCAAGGCTTCCAAAGGCTTCGGAAGCCCTCCACGAACTTGTCTCAGACCCTGCTTCACGGCGAGGATCTCAACATACCTATCTCCGAGATCCGCCTTCTCCTCCGGCCAGGTTGAGCTGGCTTGCTACCAAACCGTTGCGGGAGGTCATGGGGACGGTGAGGTTGGATTCCCCTGGACCCCAGCTTCCTTTTCTCCTTCTCAGATCTCCTCCGCGAGCTCCATTTCTCTGATCTGCACTCTCGGACACCACCTGCTCCTTGCGGTGGAGAGCCAAGGGCAGTGGAGGGCGCGTTCTCCCTACTCTCTTCGTCAAATGGTGTGCTATCAACGCCAGGATGGAAGTACTCGCTTAGACGAGGTCAACCAACCGGTTTCCCACTCCAATCACCCCACTATCACAGATCGTGGCTGCGTGGATGGTTGCTCGTCTCCCTGCTCCATGACTCCTTCAAAGCCGGAGCTTGGAGACGATATCAGGGCCATCCGATCTACATCCAACTGCTACAATAGGTCCTTCATGAGACCAGATCCGCGGGTCACTGAAGTAGGCAATCACAGCCACTGGATCAGCCACAAACGGTCAAGATCTAGCCACATGACCCGCCCTCAAACAAAGGGGTGCGTGACACTTATTAAAGCCCTAACTTAGGTCCAATAAACCATCAATTAAGCACATTATATCCCAAATTACAAACCTAATTATCTCTCTCTAGGAGCATCCGATTGCCACCAAATTTTAACCATAGATTTCCTACCACTCAAGCTATCTTCTACTCAAATTTGGTGAGAAAACTCATCTGTTAGACCACTCAATTAAATTCCTCAAGAAGGCATATAAAGAGAGATATTAATCATTATATAGATCTCAAACAACATTCTAACTTTACCAAAACACTTAGAACTCTCATTATAACTCAAGATATGGATTCTAATATGTTATTGGAGATTTATGGATTTCAAAAATCCACTCCATCACAATTCCTATGTACATATTTATCTTCTTAAGATGCAATAATAATGATTCTGGCGGAGAGTTATATCTCTCGCTGGGGCAATTTACAATTGTCTCACCCCTGTGGGAATCACATTTTTAGGTGGACGCGGACGAGGTGGCAGAAATCATTCAGTAGGTGAAGGACAGCAACAACAACAGCAGGGACAACAATGAAGTCTCAGGTGGAGATAGTGGTTGTTATGCCTTGTATAGATGAATATAGAGTCCTATGTGTCGTCTATGTACTCTCAGGTCCTCGGAGTAGTAGTTAGTGCTTTCGAGATTTTGGCTCAGTGCCTCGAGATTTTCATACTGCCTATGTTTAGTCTAACAAGGCAGCTGATACTTGTAACTCACAGAAAGAGATGATACAAGTTATGTACTTTTGAAAAATAGAATGTAAATGTGTTACTTTTGTTCTATGTGAGAAAGTTTTTACTTGATGGATCTTTTGATTAAAAGGTTTTAATTTTTAGTGATTTTTGGTAATCCGCTACTTAGTGAATGATTCTACATTAGTTAATTATGTTTTCATGAGTTGTATGCCACAGGTAGAACCTCGGGCTCTCCAAGATGTGACGGTGCGGTGTTGTGGTTGTGATTTGCATCACAATATATTTGTGATACAAGCCACACACCATGTCTAATACTTCATTAAATTTTCTGCTTATGGTCTCACCAGAGTGAATGTAGTCTCACCTAAAACATGATTGGTATGGCCATGGCCAACCAACTGAAGGAAGTAGCATACAACTTTGACCGGTGAGACACCTCTACTACTATGTAATAAGCCGTGACTCTCAAGCTTGTTCATGAGGGCTAAAATTGTATGTGGATGCATTCGGTACAGGTCATATGCCCTCTACTCATGTCCATGTATGATTTCTAAAACATTTTGGTGACCACTCCTAATACTAACTGACCTAGGTAATGGATGTATTATGTCATCGTCAGCCAGGATGGCGGTCACTATTGAATCAACTATTTCTTTAGCAATACAATTTGTTGGCCCGAACACGATATTCAAAATTTTTTTAACTAGGTCTGGTGTACGTCTGTGGTCAGTACCAGACATGTTGCCTGCAAATATAAAGAAGACAAAACTAAGATATGATTTCTATAACAAGAATAAGATAACAACTCATGGTGTGCATAAACAAAACTACAACTAAATTATATATGAATAACAAATAACATGTTTGCTATGGAATTAAATATTACAACAATAAGCACAACAATAACAAAATGTAATTAATGTTCTCAAACTTATCAAATAATTCAATAAACAACTAACTAATGGTGTTGAGTCTAACTATGGTGTGTCACCTCTTCTAGTCCCGCTTATGCCAACATCATCATTGGCAGTATGACACATGGATGGCATACTTGATGTGTTGCTAAAAGCCCAAGTGGGGGACTGTGTAGGAAATCCTTGTGGAGATGATCCAAAAGAGGGGGTCATGGAAGTGGCAGTTTTGCATTAGCAATGTGGGACCTCTCGCAAAGGTCTTGCAACCAGATCATAACTCTGTGCAGGGTATGCCAGAGGCTGAGGTAGATACTGTGGTTGGTTGACTCCTTCATGGAATTAACAAGAGTAATAAAAACATAGGTAGAGGCATATGGAAAATTCTCATGGAAATGTTGCAAAATCGTTGAAAACTCTTCCTTTTCAATGGCTCGGGTGGCTACATCAGTCCCTAACTCGTGCACCTTTGCATACACCTTTGTGAATTTAGATACCACATCACTAGATAACGAACATCACTCAGGTGTCATTGATGCTCGCTTCCTACGCTTGTGGGTAGGAGTCCTTGTACCAACACCTTGGTTATCTATTCTGGCATTGTCTCCCTCACTCTGAGTGCCAAAAAAGGCTATGTCTGCTGCAACATTGGGGCGCTGTCTATATTGATAGGAGTATCAAAAGAATCCAAGTCGACAACAACATCATCCTCAGAGGCGACGTCCGACAGAAGTTGTCTGTCTGTAGAAAACATTGCGTGATGGCCTCTAGCAATGTTCCCTCCCCCCCCCCCCCCTTAACTTGATGTCATGGTAATGGTAGAAGGATCAGTTAATCATCCTTGCTAGTTCCTTGTTTCCCTATTGTCAAATGGTTTCAATTAGGAGGATAAATTTAAATACAAAACATGAATGTTATGTCGGTGTGTTATTCTACATACCAAAAGTGTATTCTTCCACTTTAGGGTGTCTGGCAGTATCGGCTTATTCCTGGTTTCATCCCATCCAACACCACTCTTATTGGTCACAAGCTTCAACTTTGCAAATTCCTTTTTTAGGTTCTTCCACCGAGTTTTCACTTGGTCCAACGTATAGTGTGGGTTCTCCATCCTATTCTGCCAATCACAGAGTGTCTCCCTCCAAGCCTCCCTAGTAAACTGCCTATCTATGCTCCTACATATGTCATACTGCCTCCTCAATGATGAAACTAGAGCCTCATCAGACTCCCTCGACCATACAATACGGACCTTGGGGTCTACGGAAGACATACTATCACAGGTGTTGCAATACAACATGACAGTAGGGTGTTTAGAATAAAAGTTGTTCAACCTAGGTGTTAATGCAAGCTTAGGTGTGCATCATAGTAGCACATTTTCTGCAATAGAACACGACATCAATGTAACATAATTTCAAATCTAGTCAATCATGTTAAATATAGGAGAAGTTGGGTACAACTACATGAACAGTCAAAAGTCAGATGATACAAATGTAGACGATGGGCCCAAATTTTGGATTGCTGACATAAAGTGGTCAGACTGAGGAGTATTTTATGTGAAAGAGTTGGATTTAATAGTTGGATTTCAGACTAAATAGTATATCATAGAAGCATATATTTTGTATGTAAAAGCCAGTTCAAGTTGGATTTCATACTGAACATTAGCATCTGTGCAGTAGTTGGAATTCAGACTAAAGATTTTTTTTGTATAACATGAAAGTCACACACTAAATAACATAAATTTCCTGTGGAAAACCAGGTTCAACTTGCCTAGGTTTCATTTCTGTTTAGTTTATTCTAGATTTTTCATGCCAAAGTTGGTTTCATTCTAAAGAATTGTTAAATTGCAAGTTGGATTTTAGATTCAATAATATTTTTGTATAACATAATTAAAGACAAAAAAACCTAGTAAATACCCAAATACCATATATTTTCTATGGAAATTATGTAAGATTGATTGATATACATACCACATCACTTCACCACAAAAACAAACACCAAATCCATGAACAAAACCACAAACACAACTAAATAACCCGTTCACATAAAAATTAAGAAATAGGTAATAGTATCCCTTGTACAGTTTTAGAAATACAAAAGTTATTCTCAAATCCATGTACAAACTACAGTGGAATTGCTTCTTTAGAAATTAACATAAGTTGTTAGATCTTGTGGATTCTCAATTGGTCTTCAAGCTTGGTATGAGTTTCAACTGCAAAGTAAAGTGTTGCATTGTTGATGGTGCTTGGGAATGTCCCAATTTCAGAGGAAGTGAGGCTATATAAGATGTGTTAGCTGCTAAAAAATCTCTGATCACAGTGAAGATAGAATTTTATATAAAGGAGGTCAGCTAGGGATGGTTGGAACATTTGTAGGAGGAAATGGCAAGCAGTAGCTTGGGGGAAGTGGATATGGTCATTTGTTATACCTCGCAAGTGCTCTGTTACTTTGCATAAGTTATTTTTGGGGAAATTACCAATGATGAATTATTTAAATAAGATGGGTCTTCAATTTATATCTAGATGGCCATTCTATTTTCAAAATGAGGAGTCCACTGTTCATATGTTTTTTAATTGCAGTTAAGATTTGGGATCTCTTTCAGAAGCATTGTGGCCATTGCCCAAGTTGTTCTGAAGAGCTCCTAACTATACAGGATAAACACAAAAAAATTCTTTCTTCTTTGATAATTTACAATTTGTGGAGAGAAAGGAATGGGAGAGTTTTTCTTGGGAATTGTAGTTATATAATGTATTTGCTTACTGAATAAATTCATTTTGTATATAATAAGGGCTAACAATCAATTTTGTTACTTAATAATTTTGGGATATAAATCAATTATATGAACCAACTGATTTGGGTAACTGTATAAATACGGTCACTAAAAATAATCAATATTAATAAATAAATAGAGTTACATATAAAGATGGGACAATTGGATGTACTAAGTTAGTTTAATAAATAATTAGTATTAATAAATAATATGTATTAATAAATATTCAGTATTAATAGAAGAGTTGCTAAATTGATTTTTGTTACATAACAATTGGACATACTAAGTCGTATTAATAAATAAATAGAGTTCAAGAATAATTAGGGAAGATAAATTAGGGCTAATACAAAACAATTTATTAACTAAACACACATGGTTCCTATATAATTAGGGTTACTATGTAACTAAGGTTAGCAAATAATATAGGGTTACTATGTAACTAAGGTTAGCACATAATATAGGGTTACTATATATGAAAAAAGTAGACATGTCACCCATGAGAGGTAGGTATAGATAGAATTTTGATTATTGCCAACAAAATATTCCCAACCTCCAATCGAAGCCAACCATATCTAGATCTTTTTGTATAGCATCAAATCCAAAGTTAGACTTAGTTTTACAATGCCTAACCTGGGAATGCAACCCATATTATATATTATTCAATACATATTCAAATAGCATTTATTTGCATCAAATGTTAGAACCTAGGTTGTCAAAATTTGTCAACCTTGAATGAATATTGATTGACAAAATCTAAGTTTGGAACCGGCCTAACTTCAATTCAAACATCAATATCATTCACATCATAAAAAGGAAGAAAAGCATGCATGTCACTTGCTCTGGTATTAATAGATAAGTAAGAAGAACATAAGGCATGTTGTTAATGAGCATAGATCTTATAGAGAAGTAACCCTAATGAGGGTTACTATGTAACTAGGGTTAGCGAACAGAAGGCATGGTTCCTATATAATTAGAGTTACTATGTTACTAGGGTTAGCAAATAATATATGGTTACATATAAAGATGGGACAGTTGGATGTACTAAGTCAGTATTACTAAATAAATAGAGTGAATGAATAATTAGGGAAGATAAGTTAGGGGTAATACAAAATAATGCATGGTTATTATACATTAGGGTTAATGAATATAAGGAGGGTTATTATGTAATTAGGGTTTGGGCTAATAACACTAGGTATAATCAAGTAATTTTGTTACCAAATAACTTTTGGTAATTGTGTTATTAAATAAATAGGGTTACTAAATATAATTACAGTTTCCATCTAATTAGGGTTAGCGAATAATGAATTATTTGCATATAAGAAATTTGGATATCATTAACAAGGAGTTTGGTTACTTTAACTTTATTAATAAAATAAACTCATTTATATCACAATAATATAGATATGTATATTTTAATTTTTTTAATTACAAATATGTAAGGTTCTAGATATGGAATGTAAAATATTATCATAAAGTTAACATAGAAAGAAGACATAGATTATGAGATTGTGGATGTTCTTGTAGTTGGACTTTGCAAATAAGCAGGAAAAGTTAACATGACTGTGGGGGGGGGGGTACAAAAGTGCATCCAATCAAGAGATATATTTTAGAGTGTCCAATTAAGGTAAAATAGAAATAATCTTTGAATGAATACAACGTGATAATTATGTTTTGCATTACAGATTATAAGAAACATAGAAATTGTCATTACATCATGAGATGAACCGTTCAAATAAAATGTAACTAACTAAGCAGAAACTAGCGTTAGCAGCGGATTACTAAAAATCACTAAAAATTAAAACCATTTACAAAGAGATCCATTCTCAGGAAAACTCTTTAAACGAGAACCAAAGTATGACATTTACATCCTGGTTTATATATACATATCATGTATCATCCCTTCTCGAGGAATACAAGCATCAACTGCTCTGTCTTAGCTATGCACAAGCAATATAAAAACCTCGAGGCTTAAAGACAAAATCTCAAATCTCTTTATTAAAAGCACTAACTCCTAGGACCTGAGAGTACAGAGACGACACATAAGACTATATATTCCAAAACTCAACCACCAATATTTCCACCTGTAGAATTACTGCGGTCCCTATTGCTGCTGCTGCTCTTCCTTAGCTATGGGATATCTTCCTCTACCTCGTCCGCACCCACCTAAAAATGTTAGATCCCACGGGGGTGAGACAATTTGTAAATTACCCCAGTGAGAGATATAACTCTCCGCTGAAAACATTATTATTGCAGTTTAATAAAAATAAACTGAGAAGAAGAATCGTATATATATCCAGCAGTAGATAAATCAATATCTAAACTAATTAGAGCAATATGCTTATTCAGAGCAATTCGGCTATGACTTGATAAAGCAGCATGTCACCATTCAACAAGATATTGAAGAAACATGTATATCATTTTATTCTTCTAGGATATACTAAGCAATGTACATCAACAAGTGATTCTCGCATTTTGACATTATAAAATATGCTACATGGCTATTTACACTTTACAAACATATTTATGCCCCGAGGAGATGAGGTATACCACTCATCCTCCAACTGACCAGAGCGAAGTCGAAATCGGTACCATACAAGGTCAAAGGAAGAACCGAATTCCATGACCTCTCTCATATTTGTTAGTGCGAGACTACAACTAGGACTATGTCAACTGCTCAACATAGCATTCCAGAGTATACTGGCAACTTCGCTACAAAGTTACAATGACAACTTCACTCTCATCGACAATCGAGAGATTTAATGTTTATCTCATATCGACCTGACATTCATCATCATCAGGAGATTCGTGATACATCCATCTTGACACAATTAATGGAGGATTAGGAGATTTATTGCTTATCTCATATCAATTCCCTTCATTAGGGCGTAAGGTATTAGCGCCCATTACCCCCACATATTCAAAAATATGTGTTCCTTAGGAGTTCCCAAAGGAAAACCTGTTTCACCATCACCAACTTCTGACGATGACGGATATATGGTCATGGCTCTACATACAAGATTTCACTTGATTAATTAAGTACATTATCATATTCTTTTAGCATCAGTCAAGTTTTCAAACATAACTTATTAGGACAAATGCAATAAAGAAACATGTACTGTTTTCATCAGTTACTTCTCAGTCTTTATAATACATTGGGATCTCAGTCCCTCATTTCATTACTGGGAATACTCATCCCTTCACAAACTCAATGCCATAATCATATGGTTCTGGGTATTCAAACCCTTAACTCATCATTGAGCATTGTTGCCACTTTTTCAGGTAGCTATCACCTTCAGGTCATCTGACCAAGGTAAACATGATACTTGTTACACTAGCATCTCTTATGGCACTTAAGGCCCATTAATTCTCTTATTACCTCTTACTAGGCAACAAGGCATATTGTGGCTCATAAGGCCCAATAACAATTTTAATAAATTGAACATCATAGCTCATACCTGGCTATGTTCATCATCTCATGACACCTGCATGGTTAGTACAGATGATAACAGTTACATTAATTTCATATCAGCACCATGCAAAACAAATATAGCATCACAATTCAAGGGTAATACCACTATTCCCTTACTAGGGTTAGAGTTTCCCATTTCAGGTCAATTGGAGATACTCATCCCATTACCTAGATCAGGGTTATGGTTTATCACCATATTGCTCAAGGTTAGGGTTTCATATAACATTACATAGCATCACCCTGGATTTGAGTTCCACATCACATTAATATACCAGGGTTTTTCATAACATCACCCTAAAATAGGGTTTCACATAATATCACCCTAGATTAGAGTTTACATACAATATCCCACAATTAGGGTCTACTATTTATCCCAATTAGGGTTTCATATTCAATTACCCATAATTAGGGTCTACTATTTATCTAAATTAGGGTTTTACACTTCATAACCCTAACTTAGGATTACTCATGTCATCACCCTCAATTAGGGTTTCACTATTACCCTAGATTAGGGTTTCACTCAGAATTTCCCTTAATTAGGGTTAGGATTCATTAACCTTCTCTATTAGGGGTTTCATGATCTCTTTACTAAGGATCATACCCTAATCACCACATGATTAATACTCATGTATGAATACTTCTCTCTCATCCTCCCTAGGATGTTAATTACACAAAACTTGATTTAATTAGGTCAACCCATCATTTCAAGTACATACATTTATGGTTGACCTAGTGTATTGAGCATCTGCTTCTATAAGCTTTTGAGGTTAACCATTCTAAGGTTACTGATCATCTAGGTACTTTAGGGTGTCAACCTTTGTACCTATCATTGATCATCATCATAAACAACCATTGAATCAATGGATCAACCATCACTTTAAGTTTCCAATTAATTTGATCACCTTGAATCATTCAATCGGTTTTGACCTTCTTCACTCCAAACGGTTTTGAAAACCGTTTAGACTCAAACGGTCTCAAGACCGTTTGGTCCAAGTCAGCTTGAAATCATTTGGATTAATTGAGGTATCCTTCAACCAATTGAATCAGGGATTGCTCTATCGAATTGGCCATCAATTGAGCTATTGAATGTTTAATCATTCAACACCATTGGATCTTACTCATCAACTACAATTAACCTTGGGTCTCCAAATGGTCTTGAGACCATTTGATCCCAAACAGTTTCAAGACCATTTGGTCCAAGTCAGCTTGAAATCATTTGGATCAATTGAGTTTTCTTTCAACAAGTCGGTTAGGGTTTCTAATTGGAGGATTGTCCATACATTGAATTAATCAATTGGATCCATTGGATCATCATCCAACATGTACTAGGCTCCTGCCCTCAAACGGTCAACCCTTCCAAACGGTTTGGGATCCAAACCTCCAAACGGTTTGGTGAAACCGATTGGGCCATATTGTTGAAACTATTTGCAACTATATATTATTAAGATGTGTGCTTAAGACGATGTCATCATCATCAAGCTTCAACCCCTCAAATTCTACTGCCATTTTCATGGTTGTTTCATCAATTAATCAAAGGAATTGCAAGAAGAACAATTGAATATATTGAATTGAGGAATTGAATTCAATAATAATGAATAAGGGTTCAAGTTATATAACCCACCTTCAATTGAGCTTCAAAGCTTGGAGCTTCATGTCAACAATGGTGGAATAAGCTTTTGCAACTCTCCCAAGGCTCGTCCTCAAGGTTTGGAGTGAAAAGATTGGCTAGGATTGAAGATGGAGTGAAATAGAGAAGAAATCATGCATTGTTTTGTGATTCCCACCATGAATTCAAGGTGAAAGAAGGTCAAGAAGCTTACCAACAGGTTGGGGGTCGTCCTCCTATTGCTCCAAGCTCCCTTGGTCATTTTTTCAAACAAGAAGTGAAAGTGGATTCGAAATTACCCCTTCACCTCATGGATAAAGGAGCATATATATGAATTTTATTGAAAATTCATTTAAGAAAGAGAAAGTAGGCAATGCCAATATCTAATTGGAGGGGCGTTTCTCTATCTAGTGGGTAGCTGATCATGTCTCAATCCAGTAGGGGGTTGGTAACGTGCATGTCATGATGGGCCAAAATGACTACATTCTCTACCACAGCCACAAACTCTACCATTTCCTGAGTCACCTATTCAGATTGTAAGAACAGACACCTCAGCAGAGCCAATAGGAGAAAAGATTGATGGACAATGCTAGAACAATTTTAGGACATAACATACCTTAGGTAGTGGATCACTAGATAGGACCTGGTCCATGAGTCCTGCAAAAGAGGTAGGTAACCCAACAAGGAATTATACCAACTAGGTCATTTATCACTTTAGAGTCATCTTTGATCCACATGTCATAGGACTGCTTAGTTTTCTCGTTAAAAGTCTTCGATGGAGTAACTGGTCCTATAGTGATAAGATGAGAGTATTGACCTTGGGCCTTGACATACAACTCAAAGGAAGCTGACCACATAAGGTTGTTAGAACCATCCAATTTTACTGTGGCCACACAATGATTTCTTAAGTTACCATTAGAGGCCATGATGGAATCAATTTTGGTTTATTCCACATAAGTTCTCAGTTTAAAAGGGGGTGAAGCATCACACAAGTTATCAACTGAAGAGTTTAGATACCCAACGAATGGCCATGAAAATTGTTTTAATAAATAGACCAACACCACGTCATCAATTTAGACCGACATGTGATGAAGGTTTAAAACCAAACCAAGAAGAGACAGACTAATTTAGGTACATACATTATATATGGAACAAATGTTGGTTAATAGTAGAGGTGGATGGTGGTATGGTGGAAGATGGAGAGAAGAAGGGATGTGGTTGGAGGAAGGCTTAGCGGTGGGGGAAGGAACTAGGCAGGTTGGGTGGCTAGGAAGGCTTAATGACTGGATATGTGGGAGACGGGGTGAAGGGGCTATTGGTGGTGGGTGATCTGTGATGACTCCTGGATAGAGGAAGGGTGAATGGGAGATGACACTGGCTATTGAGTGAGTGGAAAGGTTGGCGGCTACTTGTGAGATAGGGATGGAAGAGAGGGATGTGTGAAATGACACTAGAAATGGGACAGAAGACCGATAAGAAGTTGGGGAAGTCGGTGCACCAGTGAAAGGGTACTAGACATGGGAGGTTAAGGAAGTGGGTGGTGCGGAATGGGAAGGATGGGTGATAGGAGCATGGAAACCAGTAGGGCGTGTCGGGTGGGAACAAGGAAGCTGGTAGGGCAAGAGATGGTTGTTTAGCGAGAAAACTAGTGGGTCATGGATGGAAGATGAATAAAATGTGGAGGATAAGCACTGTGAAGGAGACATCAAGAAAAGTTGGAGAAGGGTGGCAGCTAAGGTATACTAGGGAAGGAGAGAATTATGGCAGATCAAAAAGCTTTGATACCATGTGAAGATAATATGATTGTATTATTGAAATAACAAACACAAGAACATACACCATCCTCATATAGGATAGAAGTCAGTAAACACATAGTTCACTAATATGGGACAAAAGACATGATACTAAAAGAGTAAACCATTTTGTAGTTATCAGTTTCCATTAAACAAAAGTAGGGGAATATTTTAGACTACAAATAGTATAGAGATATCAAGGTCTGCAGTCACAATGTCATACTATGAAGCTTTGGGTGGGGATTATAGAGTACATATTGAGATCAAGCGTACACATTGCACAACCAATAAGGTTTTGGGCCCATAAGATCAACTATAAGTCCTATTTTCCAAAGGAGTTTTAGTATGATATATAATGAGAATAAAAGGGATCTTCCATAGTTTTCATAAATTTAAGAAGGCTTATGATGAAGTATCAATGGAAGTTTTTCTTGGTATGTGAACTTAAGTAAAGGTATGTATGGTAGTGAACATATGCTAATGAAAAGATTATAGCAGGGGACAAGGTTATCTATAAAAGACACTAACAACTTAGTCAACTTGATGTCTTAGCAATGAATGAGCTAACATGTTGATGATCGCATTGCTTGATGTGTGTTATTTGGCGATGATATTACAATGTTCAATCATAGAAGAGATGGAGTTAGCCCAAACTATCTAGGAAACAAATGCTTTTGAGTCTCAAAAATTTATGATTAGTGTAAGAAATTGAGCTATGCATTGTAACTACAATCAATTTAGAAGAGTGTAGAAGGTGGGACCAAGTTGGATTTTGATTGAATGTTACAAAATATGATTTTTGAAGACTTTTCACCAGTTAATTATATGAAAAATGAGGTACAAGACGATGCGTGAAGTCATGAGTTTTCGAGGTTAATACTTTTTGGGAAATTAGCGTGATAGATAAGGCAACAAAGACAAAATTTTTAATGCATGTTTCCCAAAACAAAAGCATCACGTCAACAACAATGCATCTAGGAAGGAAGGTCTTCAAGGTTATACCTAGTCATGGAACAAGTCCAACGACATTACCCTTGCAGTAGCAACATGCTTTTATTCTAGAAAAAACAAACTCCTTGTTCAACAACACACGAATAGTCGGCATCGTCCTCCTGGTGCAACACCACAGGCGGTGGTTGACGATGTCCTCCTAGTGGGAAACATATCCTCACCTCTAGGGTAGTACACGTAGACCACCAGGAACTCCACATTGCACTACTAGAGACAAAAAGAAGGAGTTGTCCCTTTGAACATTAGTGTACTAGCACTGATTCACTCTCTGACAATTGTCTCTCCCTTGCTATCCCTCCTATTTTGGGTAGGACTTGCTCGGGCTCTCTATTGGTTACCAAAACTAGAGAGGACAACAATTGTCAGAGCTAATTTTCATATATGGGAAACCCCCAATACCTCTCTATTTATAGAAGAGTCTAGGGCCAGGGTTCCATTTCTATGTGGGAGTCAAAATAACTGATTTCCCAAATTTTCTAGAAACTTTAGATGACAAATCAGTTGGTTCACACACCCAACCATCCAACTCGTGTGAAAACCAGTCGGTTTACACAGTGAACCAATCGTTTTGTGCCACTTTCTATTCTGAATCAAATTGGTAATCAATAACTAATCAATGCTAAACATGATATTAGCATCCATCCTTGTTCTAATTGAATTGGCCATTGAACCAGGTGGTGAACCTATCATTTCACATAGTGAAATAGTCATTTAACTTTGTAAAATAGTCATTTCACAAGTAAAATGGTCATTTTACACGTCCAGTTCAGGCAAAGTTCAACCAATACTTATTCCAATTGACCTGACACTCCAACCGGTCGGTTCAACACTTAAACCAGTCAGTCAATATTGAGCCTCAGTTGTTTAATTAAATACCTCAACACTGTTAGTAATCAAGTTAAACACCATTCATAAATATACTCCTATTTTAAGTGAATCATATGTGTGTCACCCTATAGGCCCAAAATTATGTTGACACTGTATGTCCATAACTAACCTATGACATCACAAACAAAGAGAGGCATATAGTAACAGATCATTGCTACCCAAGTAGTTCATAAAGTTAGAGAACAACTTCAACCTACAATCTGTGATTAGTGTTACTATGATCATATAGTTCCTTTGTATCTGATATCCAGATTGAACAGGAGGCATGGAATCATCATCCTATTCAACGTTCAATCCATATTCCTCGAACTAGAGCAGACTATCTGAGATGCAAGTTAGTTCACATATCACATATTGAATCACATGAGTATGGCCATAACTTCTCAGTCTCTCTTATTAAGTGGCCAGGATATCAAACTTCTGTAGGAGGGATAAATCCCATCTACATTACTTACACTCAATCCCCATGTGTCATAGTGCACCCGAGCATCACCTCTATGGTAACCCTTATTCAAGATCACATTGATGATGTCATAATACATTGATGAGTGTAGTGACTTCAGGTTCAAGAACCAAAATCACTACTATCACTATGAGAGATAATTCTGACTACCATTCCATGGTCTCCATGGATCATTCTAGTGGTGGCTCTATCCTATACACTATTCTCTAACATGTACCTATCTGCTTGACTTGATATCACATATCATGACTAATGAGATTATGTCATTAGTCAACACACTCTCTAGTCTTATGTATTACTATTGTCTATTTTGATTCCATAGGAATATCTGACTAGGGACATAATAAGAATGTATGTACTCTTATCATACATATGATCTTATTGATCATGTCATCAATTCAGAGACATATGTCATCGAGTAAAATCATTCTTTAGACATCTACTATGTATGTGTCATCATCTCATGAGTGAGACAAACATAATAGATGGAATTACCTTCATCATTATCAAATTAGGTATATAATATCATATTCCAATAATCATATCTTTGGCTCTCTGGGTATACATACCAATAGACTTCTACTTGCCCTTAGATCCAATCATCCACGAATCCTGTTCTAGTGATCTTAACATGTCCATCATGTTTCTACTGTGTAAGTGCTTTTATAGCGGGTTAGCAACATTTGCTTTTAATCAGTATTTTGCAAGTTTCACAACTCCTAGATGTACAACATTTCATATTAGATGTAAGTGCCATAGTATGATATCTGAGATTCCTTACCTAACTAGTAGCTCCATTATCGTCACAATATTTCTAATGTGTCATCAATGGTTGGAACCTCCCACAATTTCATTGAAATGAACTTCTAGATCCATATCGTATCCTTTGATGTTCTCATAACACCAAGATACTCAGCTTCTATTGTAGAATTAAAAAAAACTATCTCTAGCTCAAAACACTTTCTAGCTTACAACTCTCATTATAAGGTCAAACACAAATTTAGATTGCGATCATCAGCTTGCATCGGTGTAACCCTTTACACCCGACTCTTCCTATTTACCATAATTAAGGAAATAATCCTTTTTTAGTGCTTCTAATGTACTTAAGGATGTTATTATGGCATTCTAGTGACCTTCACTAGGATATGATAGATACCCTCTCGTCATGTCTAGTACATATGAGATTGCTAGATAAGTATATATCATTTCATCATGTCTAATACATATGAGATAATGGGATGGGTACATTGTATACATGATATATCTAATAGCAAATGACATCTATCCATGTGTTCCTGTTCTTTGCAAGAATTAGGACACTAGGCTCCTAAGAGACTTACTCCATTGAACATGGACAAGTTTTCTCTCATTGAGTCCTACACACTGAACCCCTTCAACATCTTCCCAATGTATGTGCTCTTTCTTAGGTCTAGAATTTTTCTAGATCTATCTCTATAGATCTCAATTCCTCTCACATTGGATGCTTCTCCTAAACCCGTCAGAGAAGGTACTTTCCTTGCCAGGTTTTAACATTTGTAGTATAAGGATGTTATTCCCATCATTATATGGAATATAGGTATGGTCCCACTAAATCTTTATAATCACAAATTTCTTTTTCATTCTGACTCAAGTCAAACTCTTTGACTATCTTGTCAAATTAAAGATTCCAACTCTAAGATGCTTGCTTCAATCCAAAGATTGAACTTTGTAGCTTATAGAATTTATCTGCATTATATGAATTTATAAACCTTCAAGTTGTGTCACATATGCATCCTCTCAGTTATTCCTATTAAGGAATGCAATTTTAACATCCAATTTTCCAAATATTATAGTCATGCTAAGCTTCAATAGAAAACATGATCCTCATAGATTTAACCATGGCAATTGGTAAACCAGTATATTATTATAGGTTTGTATATTACTATCCATGTCGATCTTTTCTCAAAGACTCAAATGCACCCAATGGGTTTTACCCCTTCAGGTGGATCCACCAAGGTCATATCTTGTTGGCTCACATGGAGTCCATCTTTGGTCCCATGGTCTCAAGCCATTTCCCAGACTCTGATTCCTCAATAGATTCTAAGTAGGTTGTTGACTCATCATCTATGATCAACTCACTACCTTTTTGAGTTATAAGATATCATAATACTTCCAACTCAAGGCATGTTCCACTAAAACTATGAGTTTTTGTGTTACATAAGGAACTTGAGATTACACAAAAAATTGTGATTATCCTTGTTCCTACTGTACCTCTCTAGGTTCAACATTTCTTGTTTGTCTTGAACTTTTCAAGTTCTACTTTTACTCCCACTAATTTCTTTGGAACTATGCCCCTCCAGGAATACAACCATCCTAATCAACACACAACTTTGTTGTTGGATTGGATAGGAGTAGTATTTTAAAAAAATACCATTTATGTGATTTGTGGACAAAGCTTTAAAAAAAACTATTTTATTACATAAGATTTAAATTCTAATCCTTATAAAAGATATATTGGGACACCTCCCATGCCATATCTCATATGGTGTCTTTTGAACCATTCTCGACAATACATTGTTTTAATGTAAAGCATGTGCTAGAAAGAAATTTGAAAGAATAGCTAGATTTATTGATAATCACACTGTGACTTAATAGGGTGTGATTCCTTCTTTCTGACACATCATTATGTTTCAGGTAGAGTCCATTGTGATACACTATCACGGTCTCCAAAAGGTCCTCAAACTCTTGGTTTAAAATATTTCAACATCGATCACATCAAAGTGTCTTAATACTTTTATCAAGTTGGTTACATACTTCATTCATGATCTCCTTGAACACTTCAAGAGATTATTCCATTAAATACAAACTTTCATATATACTGATAAAATTAGTAAATATAGTGAGGTACTAGTAAGCACCTTTATATTTTATTTTAAAAGGTCTATCTACATAAATATGTATGAGCCCTAATAGAATAGTCACTCTCCCACTACATCTGGTGAAGATGCTTTTGTCATATTACCCAATAAATTAGACTTTTATGTCTCTATTGGTTCAACAACCAAAAGAGTCTAGACAACCATCATTATGGATTCTAGAAATGCAATTCTCATTTACATTCTTTAGATGACAATGCTACATGTATTCATTGTTTGAGTCATAAAGTCATTCAGTATATGTGTTATACACATTTGTCTCTACAACTATCAAGTATAGTTTGTGAGACATAAGGCATTGCCATATAAGATCTTATCTTATAACATGAAACATCAATTCTTGTCCATAGAAGATACATGATGTTTTCATCAATGGTAGATACATAATAGCAATTTACTAATTTTATTACACGCCCATGAATGACAACTTTCGACTGTAGTGGTAGCAACCCTTACTCCACACATTTCTAGATTACTTGTTCTTAGGACCTAAAGTGGAGATCTCTATCTCCTTCTTCTTCTTGATATCCTCTATAAAGAGATCAGTTCCTTTCCAGTGTCTAGACTGGAAACAATGGTGGCACTTTCCTTCCTTAACCTTATAAGTGAAAAGGATATATTTCTTTTGCACTTACCCCTCTCCTTATCTTGGATGTAGAATACTTGGAGTTTAGCTTAGCCTCAAAACTCTTCTTAGCCTTGCCTTTTCCCTTGGACTCACTTATGCTAATCACCATCACAGATTTGTCCTTTTTTAGTCGTGTTTCGGCATTAGTCAACATGTAAAGCAATTCCGACAGTGGTTTACTCAAGTGATAGCAATCTTTAATTCATTAAAGTTGATAACTTACACTACTTTTTGAATAGAAAGATGAATTAGCCTCCAAAACCATTTTTAATAAATTCCTCTCATTTTTCTGAGCAAAATACATATATTATATGTATTAATCCAAGCTACAATTATTCAGTTATGAATTTCTTTGGGCGGTGACAGCTTTGAGATGACATCGATTTTTGCCTTGTCCACTTCGATTCCTCTTTCGCTCACTCGATGTACGAGGAAAACACCTTCAGTCACCATAAAGTGACATTTTCCCCAGTTTAGGATAAGGTTCGTTTCCTCACATCTCTGTAAGACTTTACTTAGGTTGAGCATGCAATTAGAAAAAGAGTCTCCGTATACTGAAAAATCATCCATGAACACCTCCATAATGGTTTCGGTTAATCCCATGAAGATAGCAGTCATGCACCTTTGGAAGGTTGCGGGTGCATTGCATAGCCCGAAGGGCATCCTTCTGAAGGTGTATGTTCCAAAAGGACAAGTAAATGCCATTTTTTCTTCGTCTTCAGCTTGAATTGGGATTTGGTAAAACCCAGAATATCTGTCGAGGTAGCAGAAATTTTTTTGGTGGGCTAGCCGCTCAAGGACTTCGTCAAGGAAGGGTACGGGGAAATGGTCCTTCCTTCTTGATTTGTTCAATTTTCTATAATCAATGCACATTCTCCAACCGGTAACGGTCCTTGTAGGTACTAGTTCATTCTTATCATTTAAGACAAAAGTGGTTCCCCCCTTTTTAGGGACCACTTGGATCGGACTAACCCACTGAGAGTCAAAAATTGGATAGATAATACCTGCTTTCAAGAATTTAAGAACCTCGAGGTGAACTACCTCTTTCAGATTTGGGTTCAGTTTTCTCTGGTGCTCCCTCAAGGGTTTTAACTCTTCTATCATAGGTAGTTTATGCATGCATAGAGCTGGGTTTATGCTTGTTAGGTCAGTCATTTTTTACCCAATTGCTTTCTTGTGCTTCCTTAGTTAAGTGAGAAGCCTTTCTTCCTGGTCGTCAATCAGAGAAGAGCTAATGATAACTGGACATAATTTTTCTTCATCTAGGAAGACATGTTTGAGCCCAGCTAGTAGAGTTTTCATTTCTAGGGCTTTGGGTACTTCTGTTGTCTCTAACATGGAGACATATTTCAGTTCTTCAAAAGTAGCTTCTGGGGCTTTTTCAGCCTGCTCCAAGCATTGCAGGCATTGTTGAACTAACTCATTGGTTGAAAATTGAGCTTCCGAATTTATTAGAGAGTCCTCTAGGGCATCTGTTGGTTCTGGATTTATTTGCTTGAGTAGAGACATTTTATCAATAGCTTCAAGCAGGAAAACCTCTTCATGGATACTAGGGCTCTTTAGGATGTTGAAAACCCTGAATTGAACGGTTTCTTTACCCAACCTCAGGGTAATTGTGCCAGCCTCGACATCAATTAATGCTCTAGCTGTGGCAAGGAAGGGTCTACCGAATATTATCGGGTACCTTAGGTCTTCTTTTATATCCATAATGACGAAATCACAAGGGACATAAGAGTCCCTCCCCACTCTTACTGGAATATCTTCAATGATTCCCAGGAGTGCAGTAATTGTGGAATCAGCGAGCTGGATGGTCATTGTTGTAGGCAACAAGTCGGTAAACCCCAATCTTTTGCACATGGAAAATGGAATAATTGATATGCTGGATCCCAAGTCAGACAATCCCTTTTTACAAGAAGTGTTCCCAATAGAGCATTGTATGTCAAAGGAGCCAGGGTCCTTCTGTTTTTTTGGCATTTTATTCAAAATGATACCAGAAGTGGTTTGGGCTAGCTTGACAGTTTCATGCTCCTCTGTCATATATTTCTTTGACAGCAAGGTCTTCAGATATATGGACCAGGATGGGATTTCAAATAAGGCATCGAGAAAGGGAATATCAACATAAAGTTTCTTCATTGCCTCTTTGAATTTTTGGAATCTAGAGTCTAGTCTGGTTTCCTTTATCCTGCCAGGATAGGGTATCCTTGGTTTATATTGTGGAATCTCTTGTTCTTTGGGACCTTGTCCCTTTTCTTTCCTTTCATCTTCTTCTTGACCTGATTCTTCTATTGGGATGATTTTAGTTACATCCCTGTCTCCTTGATTAACTGAGATGGCTTCAGTAAGAGCACGACCAGACCTTGTTGTAACAACATTTAATTGTTCTGGTCTATGTTGATCGTGTCTTGGATTTGCCTCTGGCTGGCCAGTGAAAGTTCCCACTAGAGGTTTTAGATGAGCTTCTATCTGTGCTAACTGAGTTTCCACAGCTTTTTGCTGGGCTTGCTGGTTAGCCAGCATGGTTTGCTGTGATTGCGGCATTTGCCTTATCAAGGACAATTCATCAGTCTTCTGTGATGGGGCATTCTTATATTGAAATTGAGTGAGTTGTTACTGTCCTTAAGGTGGTTGTTGTTGAGGTGTTGGCAACTGAGGTTGCTACGACTGTTGCAGCTAAGTTTGTTGTAGTTGCGGATGTAGAGGAGGGTGAGTATATTGGTAGTATGCAGAGGGATTTCTTGGATAGTTGGATTTCTGGAAATTGTTTCTAAGATTCCCTTGATTTTGGTTGTAGTTACTTTGAAATACAGGTGGTAGTCTGTTGGAGAATCCACCTTATGTTTGATGTTGTGGGTTAGTAGTCCCCGTAGGATTTCCATATTGAAAACTTGGATGATTTCTCAGTTGATTTGGATTGTAGTAAGCTAGTCCTGGTATAGAATGAATGGAATTTACTTATTCTGGCATCTGATCCTCAGGGTGTTCAATGATCGGCTCATACTGTGGTTGAGGTGGTTGAAAATCCATCATTACATTGTATAGGAGACCACATGACAATGTGGGATGATCGGATGCATGACATGCCTCGCAAGTTCCTATGGCTACTTTAGCTTGTTGGGGGTTCTTCTTTCTGGCATACTCCCCAAATGATGCTTCGAGGGCTTGTTGTTTGTTGGCTATGGTTTTCAAAGCTTTGGCTATGGCTTTCATTTCCATAGATTCTTCAGCTTTACAAACCTTTAGAACTCCTCCTATGGTCACCCTCCCCCAATTGGATTGATTTTCAGCTCTGAGAGTGACGATCCTCCAGGCGTCTTCGTAGTTCTGTCTCATAAAGTTTCCTTCAGATGAGGAATCTAATAACTTTTTAATTTCATCACTTACTCCCCTATACAAAGTTTATATGAGTTGATTTTGTGAGATTCCATGGTGAGGGCATTTCCTCAAGAGTTCCTTGAACCTTTCCCATGAGTCATCCGGCGACTCTCCCGGTAGTTGAAGGAATTGGTTGATTTGTCCTCTGATTTGGTAGGTTAGTGAAGGGGGGAAGAATTTATCCAAGAACTTCTCTTCTAAGGGAGCCCAGGTGGTGATTGGCTCCCCGTCCAAAGAGTTGTACCGGCTTAGTGCTCTTCCAGACAAGGTGAAATTGAAGAGTTTGAGCATGACTGCGTCCATGGTTGTTCCAACTTGTGGAACTAACCTGCAAAGAGCTTTGAACCTCTTCAAATGGTCCATGCAGTCATCTCCGGTACTTCTAGAGAATGAGATGCCCTGCATTATTTGGATCCATTGTGTCCTAATCTCAAAATTAGGAGTGTCTATGAGTGGTGGTTGGACTGGATGGTCGTCTTCATAGTTCTTGGGAACATCATAGTCTCGTAGTTTCTTGCTTCTTACCAACAGTTGAGCAACAACCTTGGCTGCTTCATTCTCGGCACAGATGTGGGCTTGCTCTTCAGCCTGTACTTCAGCTTGAACTTGGGCACGCGTGTCGGCGATGAGTTACGCTCGTTGGGATGCTATGGCAGCGTTGACCCTTTCCATCACTAGTGTAGCTTGGCGTTGATCTCCGACCATTTTTCTAGCTCTTTGATGATTAAGTCTAATGCGGCAGTGGAAACTTCTCTCTACCTCAGAGTCATACTCTGGATCAGGGGAGAATCTGAGATTATGCGATGGTTGCATACACATCTTCTACCTGAGTAGAGGAAGAAACACACTTTTCATATGATGCAGGAGATATGATGAAATCAAGAGAATATGGAGTAATGTTTAAAGAAAAAGTGTAAAACCCTAACCAACTAGCAAGATGATAAATGAAAATAAAACGTTATATTGTCCCCGACAACGGCGCCAATTTTTTATGGAGCTTCCACTTGCGCGGAGTTGCATGCACCACTAAAAATCCTAAAGATAGTAAGTCTTTAGGTTTAGCCTTGCTTATACTAGATTAAAAACTCCACCCACGTATGCTAGGATACGTGGAAGTCTTATCATAGTATAGTTAAGGGTCGAATCGACAGGACAACGGTCTTGTTAAGATCAATAAGATAGAAAACGTTAGAATTTCATTTAACTCCTTAGTAGTTGGTATTTAGATCGAAGAGTTGGTTTGGTTGTTTAAACTAAGTGCAAGTAAAGTAAAGGCAAGAAAGTAATTTTGAGGTTGTAAACAATGTTAAGAAACCACTAGAATATGATCAGCTTTCACCACCACTACACATGGATCAAAACATGCAACATAGCAACATGGCCTGCAATAAGAGTCTAAACAGTTAGTATCTTTGTAGATTTAGTTTCCTTTTGGAGAACTAACTACGAGAAGTGTGGGAATGTTGCAAAGCCAGCCATCCCCAAATGGATGGTCACTTACTTTGCATCATTCCCTTCGCATAGTGTGTTCCTCGACTTATCAAGGTTGTACTTTTATATGTCAACTGATTCCATTTCATAGTATGAAAGTACAACGATGGAAGTGAGTTTACTCCACTCCTTGAAAAGCACTCCTAGATACCGAAACAGATGCATGGTGACTACATACATCAAGAACCAACATTCAATTGAGATTCGAATCTAATAGCACAAACGTAGACAATTCATACTAATAGATAATAAGTAACACAAGTTGGTGATCAAGCAACAAGCATTCATTAAACGATTGATGTTGAACTGAAAAGAAAGTATATATCTATTGCAAACTCATGAATTACATTGCATGAAATGAAAACATGGGTAGCGGGGCTACTCCCCGCACCCTAGTGTATGAGACTACTCGCTCATGGAAAGAACAAAGAAGGGGGACAGAAGAGAGAGAAAGAGCATCATCTCCACGAAGGATGGAGGAAGGTCGACCCCTTGGAGGAGAGAGAACAATGTTCTTCATACTTCGTAGCTTGCTTGATGATGTATCCTCCTCTTCCCACCTTCTTTGCCGATGAGAGAGAAAGTAGCTTGGATATGGAGTATGGATCTCAGACCGGCAGCCTCGGGGTAGTGAGTGAAGGATGGAATGGCTCTGGAATAATAGAGGCAGCCTTTGGGCGTCTGAAACTTCCCCCTTATGTGAGGACCCCTTTGGGTTCTATTTATAGGATTTTGAGTGAGCCTTAAACGGTTTGGGTTATGTGGATCCAAACGGTCTTGGAGACCGTTTGGATTTTCACACAGTTTGGAGACCGTTTGGGTTTTCACACGGTTTGGAAACCGTTTGGACTCTCTCGGTCTGGAGACCGTTTGAGTCCTCTCGGTCTGAAACCGTTTGCTTTCATTCGATCTTGGGGTCAAGTGGCTTCATACGGTCTCGGGATCGGTAGATCTCCATTCGGTTTTGGGACCGTTTAGCTTCATATGGTCTCGGGACCGTTTGAACTTTATTTGGTCTTGGGACCGTGTGGCTTCATACGATCTCGGGACTGGATGATCTTCATTCGGTCTTGGGACCGTTTGACCTTTATTCAGTCTTGGGACCGTTTGGTCTCCATTCGGTCTTGGGACCGTTTGACCTTTATTCGGTCTTGGGATCATTTGGTATCCATTCGGTCTTGGGACCATTTGGCTTCCATTCGGTCTTGGGACCATTTGGTCTCCATTCGGTCTTGTGACCGTTTGGCTTCCATTCGGTATTGGGATCGTTTGGCTTCCATTCGGTCTTGGGACTGTTAGGGAGTTTTGTAAAATTTTTTGTGCTTTTCTATAAAAAGTAAAAATGAGAAGTTAATCTAATGGTATATTTACAAAAAGGTAGAAAGTTATAGATTCTATCTAATTTAACTAAGAAAGAGTATGGAAAACTGAGGAAAACTAGTAAGATAACATCGCAAAATGGGAGGTTATCATTCATTGATCGTGGATGTGACATACATGCTCTTTTTCCCTGCTCCATGATCTAAGAACAGTTTCGAGGAGGCAAACCATCTTTCTTCCATATGATCATTCCCATCCAAGGGTGTGGATCAAAGTGCTAACAAGGCTAGACCATGACACTCCTCACACCAAAGCGCAGACCATCCAATACATGTCTATGATACTAGTTTGATTAATAACTTGGTTTAATATGGTAAACCTTGTTCATCAATCACCAAATACATCCATAACTTTACCATATTCAAGCCTACATAAATCCCATTAGGAGCATTTCGAAGTTACCTAATTTGGGATGTAGCTTCCTGGCCACACATGTTGTGTTAAACCAAAATTTGGTGCCAACACACTGCCAAAAGATCATTCAATCAATCCCTTCAAAGTGGCACATATCTAGGTGTATGAAACACGATATCAACATCAATCACCATCTAAACCTTACCAAAGTTAGGATCATTTCGAAGCATTTCGAAGTTACCATCTAAACCTTACCAAATTTAGGAGCATTTCGAAGTTACCTAATTTGGGATGTAGCTTCCTGACCACACATGTTGTGTTAAACCAAAGTTTGGTGCCAACACACTGCCAAAAGATCATTCAATCAATCCCTTCAAAGTGGCACATATCTAGGTGTATGAAACACGATATCAACATCAACCACCATCTAAACCTTACCAAAGCACTTATAACTCAAAAGATAACTCAACATGCATTAATTCACTTATGTCATTGGACATTTAAGGATTCTAAAAGTTCACTTTATCACATCCTACACACCTTAAAATAAATTTTGTCCTTGAAATTAAGCCAAAAGTTCAGTCGATCACATTATATACATCTTAAAAGAAATTTCGCCCTCAAAATTAAGCCATTCTCATACTCCAAGGAAAACCAAAAGGTTTTCACCTACATGTGGGGCACTAGTCTAGGTGCAACATATCCACAACAAGAACTCCATAAAAGGTTGAACAAGGGTTTTGAATATTAGGTTATATCATGACATATTTCATATGTTAGGATTGCATCCTTATCTTCACCAATGCATTAGGGTTCCCATATCATATTACCATGTTCTAAAGGAGTTAACTAAAGTCAACCCATTATATTAAGGTGTCATAAACATTATGTTGTGCTAACTGTCAAACTATATTTTTCATCTTTATTAAGCACTAAGATTAACAAATCATGTAACATGTTTCATTCACATGATCTTATTTCATTGCTCATAGTAAATTGTAAGATTTACTAGTAATTTCATCACAAGATTAACCAACAATATCACATTACCATCATTATTCATGTATATGGTTAACCATTTATGCATTGATATCTATTAAACCATCTCTAGGTTTCCATCATATCATGTCTATATATCATGTCTTGAGATTAGATCACATCCTTACATATATTATATCATGGTTGTGCTAAACAAACTTATCTAAATGTGTTTTTAAACATATACAAAAAATTCATCTAGTCCAACTGAGTGTCTCCTGGACCATATCATTAGGATAGTGTTATGCTTCGTCTCTTTGAGCTAACTCAACTCTATGAGTATCTCATATGCATATCCTTTATCTTTCCTCTCTTAGTCTAGGGTTTTCAGGTTACCTCGTTGGCATAGTGAAAGCCTGACAAGCTCTAGCCACATTAGCACAAACCAAAACATGCTATGACATTACCATAAAAAGTTCTCTACCCATGAGACAAGCTTACCCAAAACTCTCTCTATATACACACCAATAGAGTCCTACATGGGGAACCACTTACCCGAGCATGAGGCTTTACAAAAACTAACACATAGTTACCTCCTCCAGGGTCTTGGGATTCTCTCTCCCTCACCCAGATGGTAGGTTCTCACATTTCCTATTCACATAAGCATACATAACTAGCCTCTCTCTAAGTCTAGGGTTTGGTCCTCCCAAGGACATCTAGGGTTCAAGAAGACTATAAGAATCACACATAGAGTAAATAAACTCATTCACTCAGGAGTATTCTAGTTTCAGACATATCATATCACATATTTCTCATCATTCTCATATCTTGGAGTTTAGGTTCTCTAACCTTCTCCCAATGGGTTTCACTCTCTCTAGCGTTGACCCTAAAATTGGTCCTAACACTAGAGGTCCTACTTTGTAAAAGAGCTTGAGGCTCATGCTGATCCACATCTTATCTTAACTTAACATATCTTATCTTATAAAAGAGTGCATACTTGCATCATCAAAACTTATCTAAAATCCTCAAAATTGAACTTAAGTCCTTGAAGACAAACATAGATCATCATAACCATCTTATGTCATCTATATAAGACTTACATCATATCATCGAAACTTATTTCATCTATTCATCTATCATATATTCCAATAAGGCTCTAGACATCTAATATAGAACTACTCTCTCTTCTATACTGATGTCATTCACTTTCACTTAGGTTGCATGATCACCTCCTACTCGTACATGTGTGGGGACACATTTTTGTAATACTTACATATATAATAAAATATGATATAGTTTTTCTCTGATAAAACATGTGTCAGAGAAAACTATCAAGGTTCGATCCAATTGGAATCAAAAACCAAATCTAGAAAATGAGTTCCCTACACATAGTAGAGAGTACAATGCCATGAAAACTAATGAAAAGGGTGAGAACATGGTGTAGACTAGTGTAGCTACTCTAGACAATGAGTGTCATATGTCTAGGGTTTGTTTTCCCTTGATGTATGCCATTTCCAAATAATGCAACGTCCCATACCGCTACACTATAAGGAAATGTCAGGCTTTGCTATTTTTCATGCTATGATACCACCTATGACATCCCTGGATTTTCTAAAACTTAATCTAATGTGTGACCTACAAATTGAGACCTCACCTCAGTGAGAATTCCAATTTAAACACCACACACTAGGCTAATAAGAAGAAAATCAGAGGAAGTCATAAGGAAACAATCAGTAGTACATGCACATGAACAATAAACAAACCATCCAATACATGTCTATGATACTAGTTTGATTAATAACTTGGTCTAAGATGGTAAAACCTTGTTCATCAATCACCAAATACATCCATAACTTTACCATATTCAAGCCTACATAAATCCTATTAGGAGCATTCTGAAGTTACCTAATTTGGGATGTAGCTTCCTGACCACACATGTTATGTTAAACCAAAGTTTGGTGCCAACACACCGCTAAAATATCATTCAATCAATCCCTTCAAATTGGCACATATCTAGGTGTATGAAACATGATATCAACATCAATCACCATCCAAACCTTACCAAAGCACTTATAACTCTAAAGATAACTCAACATGTATTAATTCACTTATGTCATTGGACATTTAAGGATTCTAAAAGTTCACGTTATCACATACATCACCCTCACCTATTACCTTACCCTTATTGTTGTTCCCAAATGTCACAGATCCTCCTTTCTTCTTGATGAATTTATTGAAATGGATGATTTCACCTGTCATGTGTTTTGAATAGCCACTATCAACAATCCATTTGACTTTTACCTACAAGAAAGGAAGATAATCAATGCCCAATCCAAACTTTGGGATGCGGGGTTAGCTTGGGGACCCACATCATCTTTGGGTTGGTCCCCTTCTCCCTGTAAGGATAATAAGTAGAATAGTGGTTATCACTCTTACAATGAACACAAACCATAGGGTTCTTAGAGCCAGAAGACTCTCCATGGAAGATTGGAGGTCCCTTGCTCTTCTTCTTACCTTTTCCTTTACCTTTTCCTTTTGAGGCATGCTCATATCCTAAACCACTCATACCATTATGTTTGGAAGAGTGATCCAATACTTCATTTAGGGACTTCTTCCATTTGAGGAAGGTTTGCAAAGTGGCTCTTAATTTGTGATTATCATTGGTAAGAATGACAATAATAGAAGACAAATGAGAAATATCATCATTAGCATGCAGCAGATTGGCCTCTAAGCATAGGGCTTTAGTCAAATAAGAATCTCTTTCCAAAGAAATAGAAGCACATTCATTTCTAGGCAAAATAAGTCTAGACGATAGATCATTAATTTGAGCAAGAAACCTAGAATTTTTAGTTCTAAGAAAGACAAGCTCATCAATATAAATTCTATTTTTATCCTTACTAGTATCACAAGCAAGCTTAATATCATTAATTTCAATTTCAAGAAAAGCAAGGTTATCTATTAGGGCTTCGATTTATTCCTTAAGACTAATTATGTTCTTAAGGTAGACACCATTCTCAAGCTCAACTCCATTGTATTGGAGCTCAAAATCAAGAAACTTCCCTTGCAAGGGATCAATGCTATCAAGATGTAACTTTTCATTTTGAAAAATCTCAAATTTAGCATACAAATCATGAATGATCTTACCCAACCTCTTATTCTTAGATGTACGTTCAAAGTAAGAAGAACAGGTAGAATTAATCATATAAATAAGAGTTTCTTTAGATAACTCATGCAAGCTTACCTCACATGTAATGACCACATTTGTGCTTAATTGGTAAACTAGGGTTTACCTGAATGATTACATGCTTGATTAGATTGAACATCGTTTAGACTTGATTAATGATAGTAGATCAATTGTGATGTTTCAAACCTAATAAGAAACTCTAACTATGATTTTAGTTTGAAGAATTAGGGTTTGAGACATGTAAACCCTAATCGGCAAAAAATAGGGTTTTGATAGTACATGAATATGGAATTTGATCATGATAGAAGTGTGGTAAATGATTTTTCATATTTTCTACAAATTTTTTATTTAATTGAATTTTTTATATGATATGGATAACTCAATAATGCATATTGGAGAAAAATTTCATAATATTTGAGTGTTCTTTGAATGTGGTTCTCGGTCGAACTATACTTCAACCAAAATGCTGACAAAGTGCTTTTCAGCAATGTATTGTTTTATTTTTAGTTATTTATTGTTAACTCTAAATGATCTTAATTTTAACTGGAGATCTGAAACTCAATCATAAATAACATGTAATTTTTTTATAATTTTTGGATGTATTTAGACCTTATAAGTAGACGAATTACAATAATATTTTTATGACAGAAAATTCAGCTGAAATAAGAGAAAGTATAGTGAGGGGTCAATGTGAAATTGACCCAAGCAGGTCAGTTGATCTATATGGTCAATCTAACACACAAGGAGCTCTCATAATTTGTGATTCAATCTAGAGAAACAAAATCCTAGAGAGAGACAGAGAGTTAGGGTTTGAGAGGAGAAAGTGATGGAGATGCTGACCTAGGGTTTTGCGGTCTGAGGAATGATGAAATCATGTAAGTTTAGCCTCTTTGGATATAGTTTTGTGGTGAATATTCTCTCACATGTCAAGATTCCATCCCTCCTCTGATTTGATCTGAAATGGTGTCAAAACTTCCCCTTTTCTCACCCTTTCTTCATAATCTCTTATTTTTAAGGTTTCCAAGTTGAAAGGAAGAAGAATCGGGTGAATTGCTAGGGATTTGATATGAGATCGATATTTTCAGGGATGAGCTGCATTTTTAAGTTGTTTCACAACTTAGGGTGAGTGGGTAAAAGAATATTTCAATCAATTGTACTCAATTAGATGGTTTTAATTTATATTCTCAATTTCTCCCTAGATGACAATAAATGAAAATAACTGTTCTTGAATTCAATTTATAGAATACTTCAATTCATGTTCCAACTATGATCTGAAAACATTTATATGATGACATGGATATAGATATCCATGTATCTTGAATATTACAGAATTAAGAAGTTTATTGAGAATCTTATGAAGATTTGAATTTTTAGGTTATTTGGGTGCTTGAACAACATTATAGCTGAAATTCAAATTTATGTTTATATGATCTTACTTATGTTCCTAGTGCATATAATTCTACATGTTTGATCTCTTTTATTTGATATATGGACAAATAGAGTTTTTGATTTTCACAATACATATCTTGTGAATAACAAGTAATCAAGGATGGAAACCCAATCTAGTATGCTTTTACAAGTATACATATCTAATTTAGTAGTAAATGGCCGATTGAAATGATTCATGTGATATTGTGGGATTTTATCTAAATATTATCTTATATGCACATATGCTTTATTTATGAGATTCAGATTTTCTAACTCAAATACTTGTCATGAAATGCATATGTTGTTATGCTATTGCAAGTGGAGATATGACATACCCTAGATAGGTATGTTATCGATGCCATGCATAAATGTGAGAAATGTTGAATGAGAATATTTATATTAGTAGACATGATATATGTTTGAATACATGAGAAGTGCTATATGTGCATGAGTAAGGAGAAACCCTAAGAAAGGGGTAAACAATATGTTAAGCATTCAGTTCAGTATTATTAGTGTATTAAGAATTTCAATTGTATGATTCTAGTGCATAAAGTGCCAAGTTGACATGTATTATGTTCATTTAAGAATTTTAGTTTGCCTGTATGTATAGTATGATGATTACTCAGAATATCACAATATTTTGAATATACAACACTGCCAAGTTTAGAATGGTATACATGTTGTATTATAAATTTCTAATAAATAAACGCGATACCATAGAGATACCAGAGTCAAGTACAAGTAAGGAAAAGATACAATATAGCAAGAGCTTTCCAAGAATAATAAAATAATAGACTTAGGGGCCCTGAACACTATGGATTCCCTATGAGAGGTCAGCGCCATAGGGATGAAACAACCTAACCCTGGCAGTGTCCAATATACGGAGGTCAGATCATACTAACAGGTGGTATGGGGGATGAAGCCCTAGTGGAAGTCTCCTTAAAAATATAGTATGTAGTGTCCAACATCAACCAGAGGTCCTGGTGGCACTAGAGTATAGAAAAGCCAATAGGTGGATTGACTCTCCGCCTGTACACTTAGGTTAGAGGAGGAGTCCAGTTTTACGGCCCATAGGTGTGTCGAGGCCAGAGAGCCATTTTCCTAATACAGACCAGTGATGTAGTCAGGCTTAGCATTCCCGAGTGTGTCAGCTAAGTCTTGTAAGGTGAGATCATAGTTCGCTATGAGTCTTCATATGTAGAATACATTGCATATGACCAGGGCCTAAGTTAAAATATGATAATATAAGTTTTAAAGAGTTTCTTATAAGTAAGAAGAGTTAAGAAAGGTTTGATTTCCATTTCGCAATAGTTGTTCTTTAAATGTAATATTGATTATAGTGAGGATTTTATTTCCATACTTGTTTATTTCTAATGATGTAGGCTTCAATGTTATTAGAAAGTTTTTGAATATCTAGTCTTTTAATTTGAAATTACTATTTTTTATTTCAATTATCCAAGAATGATAAATGTATGATTCAGTACTTTAGACTGCATTATTGTTTTACTCATTCACTGAGTGAGTAGGCTCACCCCTCTACTCAAAATTTTTAGGGAAACCGTGGGGATTGAAGATATCATTGCATCAGAGTAGATCTGCCACAAGAGTTAAGTCTGAGTATAGTTAAGTTCAGTCAGTCCTTGTCACTCTAGGTCCTTATAAAGAAATAAGAGAGAGTTGTAAATGATGATGTATCATTATTCCTCTTTTAGCAATATATGTGAATCACAAAGTCTTATGTGCTTAAAAGTATGAGAAACATAATGAATGTTTATACATGCATTTTTATTGTTGAAATCAGATTAGAGAAATCAATGCTTGGATTCCCTTGTAAAGTTAGTTTATGTGGTTCAATGCGAGAAAACAAAGAGTTTTGAAAAAGAAGAAAAAGTTAAGGGTGATCTTTGTATTACGTTAAATCCTCAGTTTGTGCCCTAATCTCATGATTAGTGGTAATTGTGAGATTGGGGTGTAACATCACCAATGTCTTGACTTGTGGAGGCCATGAGTGCAAGATGGCGTTGTCCTTCATCAGAGCTTGATTCACCATAGGAGGATTCCTCCCAAGCTACATGAGATGCATCCTTTCTTCTTTTCTCCTTCTTATCCTTCCTCTTGTGCATGCCTTCCTTCTTGTAATCATCCTTGTTCTTGTGGCTACTCTTGTGGTGGCTCTTCTTGACCTTTGGTCATTCATTCTTGTAGTATCCCTTTTGTCCACATTAATAAAATCTAAGAGTTGAGGATGAGGAGGAATGTAACATACCAGAACTAGAACCCTACCCTAGTAGTTTTACCCTTTTAACTTAGCCAAACAAGGATAGCCCAATACATATAATTAAATCAATAACGGAACATAAAATGTGACACCTCAAGTATATAAGGGAATAGATAATAATTTGTTCTTAATAATGACTCATTTGGATGATAATAAGGAATTAAAAAACTTAATTGGATAAATATTTCCCACATATTCTTAATATAGGGTTATATTCACAAATACCTCAGTTGGGTTTTAATTAATGGGTCTGAAGGGTAAATTGTTACTAAATAATCAAAATAATAAGATATTTCATCCTAGAACTTTCTAGTACTTTTTAGAATAGGAAAAAGAAGAGAAAATACAAACTATATGTAAAGGAGATAATAATTGGAGGTAATATGGGATTTAATGGTTAAAAGAAGATAATGAGGAATATATTGTTCCAAAAATCATAAAAGGAAACCCACAAAGATAATTTGGCACTCAATCTCATTTTCTTGACCTAAAAAGAATTGTAAGGGCCAAGTATCATCTAAATTGGAAGATAAATGCATATATTAATGTCCTTATCAAAAGAAAATATGAATTAGACCAATACAGTGAAATAAAATATTTAATGCCCTCAAATTGGAAAACTAACTCCAAATTCATAATCTAAACATAAAAATGAGCCTTTGGGCAAATTTGCAACTAATTTGGATAGTGTTTGATTAATGGGTAAAAATAGGAGAATGAAAGTGTGTAGAATATTCTATTTATTAAATAAATAAAGAAATAATCTCAACTTGCAAAATTAATGATAAAATCGTATCCAAGTCTCTTAGGGAGACTTGTGGGTCAAGTTTCATAAAATTTGGATAATCCTAAAGCCATTAATGAAGGAGGAAAGAGAAAACATGATTTGATTTATTTAGCACATTAAAAGTTTTCAAAAGGCAAATATAATTTTATATTCAGAATCTACATGCTTTAGTTAGCCTTTGTGCAAAATTTTACCTAATTTGGGATTCTTTTGCACCCTCTATAGAGGAGAGAGAAAAAGGAAAGTTAATTTAATAAAACTTTAGTTTTAATAAGATTATATCGCTGTCACGCTTTTGATATAGTGCGTCTGATCTGGACTGTGGATTTTGGATCCAACGGTTCTAGGATCTTCTCCTAGCTCAGATCAGAGTAGGACTACAGGCTGCTTTTTGTGATTTTTCGGATGAGGATATCTCCCTTGATTCTTACTCTTTTTCGACGATTTCTTCGCCAATGAATTTGTTCTTTAATTCCGCATAAGCCGATCCCTTCTTTACCTAGTTTTGTGGAGTTTTCTAGAAACACCCAAAATGTGGACACCAAGCTTCTCGGTTGTCCTATCTACTTTCCACATCTTGGAACCACACCTATATATAACACTACCCAAGCCTCCCTCTGTCCTTATGCAACTTTCTCCTTCCCTTAATTTCTCTATTCTTTGTGTGGGAGGCTATTGGTAATTGATTTTTCAGTCAAGACTTGCGACACCCCTTCTTCTCTACCCCGCACACCTTCGACTTAATTATCTATTCCGGTGAGTTTGGACGGTCCTTCTCTTCCTTTTTCTTCTGTTTGCTCGACAGATCGTTGTCTCTCATGGATTCACCCAAAGTCTGGTCAAGCCGGAAGTTGGCTTTTGTGGCCATGGCGAGGCTTTGCGATGGGGATGATTCCCCTGTTGACTTTTACCGTTACGCCCTCATTTTACTCTTCATTCTTGTTTTGTTTGTGAGGGGAATTTTCATCTTTTTGTGGCTCCCATCTTCCTCCTTTAGTTGAGGTCTCACAAGGGATTGACCGGTGACTTGGTCGGTTGTGATTGGGCCAAGTCAGGTGGGCCCCTCTCCTTCTTTCCTCTTTCGATCCAAATTTATTACATGGAATTATTTGATTGGTCACGTTTCAAAATTTCATAACTAATTACTTACTGATCAGAAAAATATGTAAAAATAGTCGTTAAATTTAGAAAAATGCAAGCTTTCCAATGGTATTGGTTTTTTCGCCTGAATCTGACTTTATGAAGAGATGATTTTAATGGATCTAATTAATAAGATAATGAGTTGTATAATTCATAACTAAACATTTATAAGTCATAAAAATAAAAAAAATATGTTTTGGAATCCTAATAACATAAACTAAAATATGGCATAGATTTGATAACCTAATTCACACATTAATAAAAAGGTGGTTTTTAGGGTTTGGTTGATGTGTATGGAATTGACATAAAATCTTTATATGTGTTTAATAGGCCTTTGGTGACCTAGACTTGGATCTAGGAGTGCTTTTCAGTTCGAACTCTGATTTGAGGCATGTTGTATCCCCTATTACTTCTTGTTGAGCAATTCACCTATACTTTGTCTTTCTCTTGGTCCTATGGACAATAGCCTAAACACATTGCTCTTATCTATTAATATCATGGTTTGTGTGAACTATCTTGCATGCTATGGACTTAGATATTCTTTTGATATCTATCTTGTGTCTTGGTGCATGTTGGTATCTTATATTGATAGGTGCCACTTTGAAGTGGATGTTATATGTTTGTGTTGTCCATTGTATGATGACAACCTTTGTATCATATTCTAACTAAACTATTTACTTGCCTCTATATTTACATGCTGTGTGAATCAATAGCACTAGAGTAGTGTAAATTACGTTGGTTTTGGGTATGTGCCCTTTTTGTTTATGGGATGGTGGTGGTGGTACCCCATACCTGAGTTTCAAGGATGTGAAGCCTTGGCTCAACTTTTATATATATTGGTAGATTGATGGTGAGTCATTCTCTATCAGGTTTTAAAGGATGTGAAGCCTTGGACACCTTTGTGTTTATATTTTTCTAGGACTATGTTTATCTCACATGCATGTAGGTTTGATGATATTTGTGGGGTGTGTGCCTTACTACCTATCTATGTGCTTTTGTTGCAAAAATTTTATTTTTTTTGTTTATGGCAAGTGTCCTCTTTCATCATGTTATGTGATTTCTTTTCTTTTATGCCCGGGTGGATAGTCCTTATCTCTTGTATGGGAACCATTTTACATTTGATATCCTTATTGCTTAAATTGCTCAAAGTTTCCTTTATCATACACATACCGACATTTTATTGATGTATTTCTTTTCTTCTCTTCATTTGTGGGGTATGCTTCCAACCCCAGGTTAGACCAAGGAGAGGTGAACTTCGACATCAACCTTGTAGTTGAGCTTTTGGGAGACTAGAAGAGGTGGTTAGATGACCCCTATCTTAATCTTTGGCTTATATGTTTAGTTTTCCTTTTGGACACCCATGTGTGGTGAAGTGATGTATTTTGTATCAAGCTTTGTAAATTGTTAGATAATGCTCTTTTTCACTGCTACTCATTATGTAATGATACATACATGCTGAATGAATTGGTCTCCATCCCTTTGGTGAAAAAATTTATATGGTTTCTGGTTCAAGGGATGTGGTATTTAATTTCTCGTAGAGGAGTGGTTTCACTTCCTTACAACATGGTATCAAAGCCACTAGCAATGGTTATCTAACTATTTCAAACTCATCTCCCTTAGGATGTTTACCTTCATCTTAGGTTGCTTATACCTAGTGTCCTTGCCTTGTGCAGGGAAAACCCTGATGGCGGGAGACAACTCAATGATTGGCAACCAGTACGGTTACGAGACACCCGAAAACCTTAGGTTTGGTCATGGGACCTCAGCTTCTATTGGTTTGGGAGTAGTTATGACTCTAGAGCAAGAGTTGGCTATGTATCGACAACTCTTTGCTACTTCCATGGAAAGAAAGATGAAAGACCCGACTATACCTGAGAAGCCAAAGGAGTTCTCGATCATGGAGTTCATGAGGATGCAACCACCTTCCTTAAAGGGTGAAGGTGATATAGAGATGGTCGACAAAGCAGATGATTGGGTGTTAGACTTAGAGAGGACTTTTGATGGTATGGCATGTCCTCCACATTAGAAGGTTAGGTTTGCTTCATATGTTTTAGATGGACCTGCAAGTGTTTGGTGGAATGGAATTACAAGGACTAGAGATATCTCAACCATGGCTTGGGCATAGTTTTTGTCTCTTTTCCATGGAAAGTATATATGCACTGCTGCCCTAAAGAAGAAAGAAGCATAGTTTTATAGCTTGAAGCAAGGATCTTTATCTGTTTATGCTTATGTGCAAAAGTTTCTGTTGTCAGAACGTTATGAAGTTGGTTTGGGAGATGAACGTAGGGCTGACCTATTCCTTCAGGGATTCAATTACAATGTGGGACATGCTCTTATCCCACAACTACCTTTGACCTTTCAACAGATGGTTGATAAAGCCTTGACTGTGGAGTCTTACCCGGGGTTCCAACCTAGGGAGTTTGACAAGAAGAGCAAGTCCTCAGGTGATGAACATAAAAGAGACAAGTGTGCTAAGTGCAATGGTTACCATCCTCTAGGAAAGTGTTCTCAGGACAAACCTCATCATAATACACCAATGGTATGTCATTATTGAAATGAGCCTGGACACATCTGACCTGATTTCCCTAAGCATCATAATGATCCGGCTCCAGCACAACAACAACAAGCACCTCAGAATCAGGGCAACAATAATGGTAAAAATAATAGAGGAAGACTTGTGGAAAGAAGAGTTGGATGTTTTTGCTTTGGATGGTGAAAAAGTTAATGATGAAGATCAAAAGCAAGTTAACCCATAGTTCCTTAGATTAGTCTTTACAAGTTATGTTTTGTTTTGCATGTTGCTTATGTAGTTGGATGTAAGAAGCATAGTTGAACCTTCTTGTATCTAAAGTTAAGTTTGATATTTTAAGATGAACCCTTTTTAAGGGGTGGTGGTTAAGTTTTCTTATGGATGCTTTGATTTTGAGGATGAAATCCCTTTAAGGGGTGGTGTGCTGTAACATACTAGAACTAGAACCCTACCCTAGTAGTTTTACCCTTTTAACTTAGCCAAACAAGGATAACCTAATACATATAATTAATTCAATAACGGAACATAAAATGTGACACCTCAAGTATATAAGGGAATACATAATAATTTTTGCTTAATAATGACTCATTTTGATGATAATAAAAAAATTAAAGAACTTAATTGCATAAATAGTTCCCATATATTCTTAATATAGGGTTATATTCACAAATACCTCAGTTGGGTTTTAATTAATGGGTCTGAAGGCTAAATTGTCACTAAGTAATAAAAATAATAAGATATTTCATCCTAGAACTTTCTAGTACTTTTTAGAACAGGAAAAAGAAGAGAAAATCCAAACTATATATAAAGGAGATGATAATTGGAGGTAATATGGGATTTAATGGTTAAAAGAAGATAATGAGGAATATATTGTTCCAAAAATCATATACGGAAACCCACAAAGATATTTTGACACTCAATCTCATTTTCTTGACCTAAACAGAAACTTAAGGGCCAAGTATCATCTAAATTGGAAGATAAATTCATATATTAATGTCCTTATCAAAAGAAAATAGGAATTAGGCCAATAAAGTGAAATAAAATATTTAATGCCCTCAAATTGGAAAACTAACTCCAATTTCGCAATCTAAACATAAAAATGAGCCTTTGGGCAAATTTGAAACTAAATTGGATAATCTTTGATTAATGGGTAAAAATAGGAGAAAGAGAGTGTGTAGAATCTTCTATTTATTACATAAATATAGAAATAATCTCAACTTGTGAAATTAATGATAAAATCATATCCAAGTCTATTAGGGAGACTTGTGGGTTAAGTTTCATAAATTTTAGATAATTCTAAAGCCATTAATGAAGGAGGAAAGAGAAAATATGATTTTATTTATTTAACATATTAAAAGTTTTCAAAAGGAAAATCTAATTTTATATTCAGAATATACATGCTTTAATTAGCCTTTGTGAAAAATTTTACCTAATTTGGGGTTCTTTTACACCCTCAATAGAGGACAGAGAAAAAGGAAAGTTAATTTAATAAAACTTTACTTTTAATCAGATTATATCCCTGTCACACTTTTGATATAGTGTGCCCAATCTGGACCATGGATTTTGGATCCAACGGTTCTAGGATTGTCTCCTAGATCAGATCGGAGTAGGAGTACATGTTGCTTTTTGTGATTTTTTAGATGAGGATATCTCCCTCAATTCTTACTCTTTTTTGACGATTTCTTCGCCAATGAATTCATGCTTTAATTCTGCATAAGCCGATCCCTTCTTTACCGAGTTTCCTAGAGTTTTTTAGGAAATACCCAAAATGTGGACACCAAGATTCTTGGTTGTCCTATCTACTTTCCACATCTTGGAACCACACCTATATATAACACTACCCAAGCCTCCCTCGGTCCTTATGCAACTTTCCCCTTTCCTTAATTTCTCTGTTCTTTGCATGAGAGGCTATCCGTAGCTGATTTTTCGATCAAGACTTGCGAAACCCCTTCTTCTCTACCCCACACACCTTCGACTCAATTATCTATTCCGGTGAGTTCGGACGGTCCTTCTCTTCCTTTTTCTTCTGTTTGCTCGACGGATCATTATCTCTCGTGGATTCGCCCAAAGTCTGGTCAAGTCGAAAGTTAGTTGTTGTGACCATGGTAAGGCTTTGCGATTGGGATGATTCCCCTAATGACTTTTACCGTTACGCCCTCATTTTCCTCTTCATTCTTATTTTGTTTGCAAGAGGCTTTTTGTCTTTTTGCGGCTCCCATCTTCCTCCTTTAGTTGGGGTCTTACTTGGGATTGACCGGTGACTCGGTCTGCTGTGATTGGGCCAAGTCACGCGGGGCCCTCTCCTTCTTTCCTCTTTCGATCCAAATTTATTACGTGGACTTATTTGATTGGTCACGTTTCAAAATTTCATAACTAATTACTTGTTGATAAAAAAAATGTAAAAATAGTCATTGAATTCAGAAAAATGCAAGCTTTCTAATGGTATTAGTTTTGTCACCTGAGTCTGACTTTTTGAAGAGGTGATTTTAATGGATCTAATTAATAAGATAATAACTTGTATAATTCATAGCTAAATATTTATAAGTCATAAAAATATAAAAAAATATGTTTGGAATCCTAATAACATAAATTAAAATATGGTTTAGATTTGATAACCTAATTCACACATTAATAAAAAGGTGGTTTTTAGGGTTTGGTTAATGTGTATGAAATTAACATAAAATTTGTATATGTGTTTGCCTTTGATGACCTAGACTTGGATCTAGGAGTGCTTTATAATTTGGACTCTGATTTGAGGTATGTTGTATCCCCTATTACATCTTGTTGAGAAATTCACCTATATTTTTTCTTTCTCTTGGTCCTATGGACAATAGCCTAAACACATTGCTCTTATCTCTTGATATCATGGTTTGTGTGAACTATCTTGCGTGTTATGGACTTGGATATTCTCTTGATATCTATCTTGTGCCTTGGTGCATGTTGGTCTCTTATATTGATAGGTGCCACTTTGAAGTGGATGTTATATGTTTGTGTTGTCCATTGTGTGATGGAAACCTTTGTATCATCTTCTGACTAAACTATTTACTTGCCTCTATATTTACATGCTATGTGAATCAGTAGCACTAGAGTAGTGTTAATTACATTGGTTTTGGGTGTTTGCCCTTTTTATTTATGGGATGGTGGTGGTGGTACCCCATACCTGAGTTTTAAGGATGTAAAGCCTTGGCTCAACTTTTATATATATTGGGAGATTGATGGTGATTCATTCTCTATCAGGTTTTCAAGGATGTGAAGCCTTGGTTGCCTTTGTGTTTATATTGTTCTAGGACTATGTTTATCTCACATGCATGCATGTTGGATGATGTTTTTGGGGGTGTGTGCCCTACTACCCATCTATGTGCTTTTGTTGCACAAATTTTATTGTTTTGTTTATGTCAAGTATCCTCTTTTATCATGTTACATGATTTCTTTTCTTTTCTGCCTGGGTGGGTAGTCCTTATCTCTTGTATGGGAACCATTTCACATTTGATGTCCTTATTTCTTAAATTGCTCAAAGTTTCCTTTAGCATACACATACCAACTTTTTGCTGATGTATATCTTTTCTTCTCATCATTTGTGGGGTATGCTTCCAACCCCATGTTAGACCAATGAGAGGTGAACTTCGACATAAACCTTGTAGCTGAGATTTGGGAGACTAGAAGAGGAGGTTAGATGACCCTTGGCTTGATCTATGGCTTATATGTTTAGTTTTCCTTTTGGACACCCATGTCTGGTGAAGTGATGCATTTTGTATCAAGCTTTGTAAATTGTTAGATAATGATCTTTTCTACTGCTACTCATTGTGTAATAATACATACATGTTGAATGAATTGGTCTCCATCCCTTTGGGGAAAATTTTTATTTGGTTTCTGGTTCAAGGGATGTGGTCTTTTCTTTATAGTAGAGGAGTGGTTTCACTTCCTTACAAAGAATCTCCCTTGAAGTTTTTTTCTCTTGGAGTACTTTGCTTCATGATCACTATAGCCATCATCTTCACTTAAGGAGGGAGGAGAGGACCAACAAGTAAGTTGTTGTTAGAGAATAATTACCTCCACTTGAGCTTTGAAGGCATTGTCTTTTATCTTCTTTGATTCCTTCTCCTCTTGCTTGTCATCTTCTTCTTTCTTGTCAAGCCTTGGCTCATGATGTTGAAGGTTGTCAATGAGCTTCTCAGTGGCTAAGTCTTCAAGAATTCTAACTTTTTCAATTGAAGTCACCTTAGGTTCCCATATCTTGGGAAGGGACCTAAGTATCTTGTAGTTGATTTCCCCTCTATCCATGGGGTGTTGCAAAGTTGCAAGTCTGCTGATGATGGTGTTGAGCCTCGGTACATGTATGCCACTTTTTCCTTCTTGCCCATCTTGAAGCTCTCAAGCAACCCATTGAGCATGTAGATCTTGGACTCCTTGACTTGTTGTGTGCCTTCATATATGATGCACAACTTGTTCCAGATCTAATGGGCTATGTCGTTGAACTTGAAGGGAGTGAGGGCAACATAGATGATGCTTATTGCCTTGGCATTGAGTTGTGCCTTCTTGATTGTTCCCTTCATCCCAAGTATCTACATCACTGGATAGCTCCTTATATGGAAGAATCACCACCTTCCACATGTCGTACTTGGTCCCTTGAAGGAAGAATTACATCCTCCATTTCCAATTAAGGAAATTAATGTTTTCAAAGACTAGAGGCCTCATGGAGAATCTTCCCTATAGGTTGAGGGACCCAAGTAAGTCACATGTCTTATCATCTCGTAGGAGATGTATCGAAGAAGACTGTGGCTCTGATACCACTTGTTGGATCAGAGTGCTCTAGAGGGGGGTGAATAGAGCTTCAAAACTTGCACAAAAATAGTTTGACCTTCAATTTACTTCAACTAGCCATAATTGCAAATAGTCAATTTGATGGCAATCTAAACATTCATATCAAAGATGAGAGAAATTGAAACAACCAATTGGACAAGCTATTTTAGAGTGGTTCCACTCTCCAAACTAGGAGAGAGACAGTCCAATACCTAGAGAGGTCAAGCTCTAGGATTTCTTAAGCATGTTTACTCCTTATATTTACTTATAACAGTTAAAACAAACGACCTTCCTTTTCCAGAATAAGGATACCCAGCTTTCCTTTAAGGCTAAGGGAGCCAATAGTCTTACATTCAAGGTCTTACCTACCCAATAGCTAGTCTTCTACCTCACAAAGGCCTTACCGACTCTTGAAATCAATTGGATGCCTTAACTATGGTCTTTCCTTTCTTGCAATGAGTCTTTAGTCCTGAGGATTTACCCACTCAGCTCCTTGGATCTTCTGCCTTCATCTTTTCCTTCATTCATAGAATCTTGAAGCACCTTCTTCTATAGCTCGAAGAAGCATGAACCTTGTCCTTCACTTGGAGAAGCCTTCATCAACATGATCTTGAAGAAAAGGGTTGGGAAAGAGAATCTTTGAGAGATTTTACAAGTATACAATGAGAAGAACTCACACACAACCTATCACACTCATATGGACAAACTAAAGTGTAAGGAAGAGAGATAAAGGGGCTCGAGTGGACTAAAAACACTTAACAATGGCAAGGACCTTGAATAGCATGAATTAGAAACCTTGGAATGAACTCCAAGAGGTCCTATTTATAGTTGGGGGTGTCCACTAGAGTGTATGAACATTATCTAGCCATTTGGAGAGTTGCAACAAATATTTTTTTGAGTTTTACAACTCTTCAACGATTAGATCCACTTTTTCTACATTTTCCATATAGTGTATTCGGTGGAGTTTTAATAAACACAACTCGAATGATCCCACAATGCGACAATACCAATTTAAACCATCAGTCAAGTTTTTCCTGGTGGTAACTTGACCAGTCCACTTAAATTGATATTGGGCAGAGAGACCATCGGTCGAGTTCTATCGATATCATTCTCAAAATCCATCAAGGATTGGTCAAAATTGTAACTCGACCGATGAAGTGTCTGTGGTGAATTTTCCAAAATGATATTTAAGTGATCAAACATTCAAATTAAGTGTCCCTGAGTTTTTCTCATCTTAGTTACAAGTCATATCATCAATACAAATGATTATAAAATTAATCAAAGGTGATTTGGAGTGTTTTCCTAAATTGCACATTTGCATTGCTTTTGACTTGAACTAAATCAAGCTAGGGATTGAGAAATTTGATCCTTTTCAGGTGCCTAATGTCTAAAATCAATCTTAAACAAACATATTAGATACATATGAATTGAATGGTTAAGTCATTATCAAAATATGGACAATTTGTAACACTTAGGTCAATATGGGAACCCAACTGATGTTGGTGATGTGCATAATCTCTAAGAGAAGTAGAAGATTGTCTTTTGTGATGCATGTTTTGGTACCAAGATCGTCAACCTAAACTATGATGATAGTATGGCCTAACTGATACTTTAACTTTTAATGTAGCAATGAGGGAATTACCCAGTTTTGATGATCCGTAGGAGGAGGTTGAATGAGGGACTCAGGCCCATGGCGACAAATTATATGGTGAATGTCTAGCTTTCGATTTGAAGTTCTAGTGTGATTTCTCCCAGAGCATGTTTGACTGCTCCATCAAAGGAAGTTTATTTCTTTACCATTCACTGGAGGTCAGAAGGATCCTCCCAAAGGATGATTAGTGTCTTTAAGGGACATACATTGAGGTATGTGTAGTTTTTGATGAAGTGTGAGGGTATATTGAGTACATTGTATATTGGAGTGATCAATAAGGACTTGTTGTGATTTCCTCCAGTCAGAATCTCATTCTTGAAGAATAAGATCAGGTGTTGGGTTTTGATCAACCAGATGGTATCCGCAAGAGATTTTGGTCATACATCTTTGAAGACCTAGGATCCTTCTAGCATTTGCATGACTGTGTCCCAATGTGTGGGGAGTTATACATCACTTGAGATAGTGATACTTCTCCGGTGAGGATTTTTATTGTGTCTGAGCATTTAAGGTATGTCTCTTTGCAAATCTTAGGTGTCTATGGTACCTTCTTGGTATTGATGGATGGAATAGAGACCTTGATAGCCCCCTCTTTTGTGATGTTGGTAGGGAATCCTATATAAGTAGTCACCTTCTATTTATCAAGGCTAAGAATTGATCCCCTTTTGATGTGATAGGTGAAGTCATTTTGGATAATATCACTACTACAGGGCAAGAATTTGGTGGGCTACCACTTTTTGAACTCAAACCTTATGCACCTTTGGGTTTGGACTTGTCCTAGGTATCTTCATTGGTTGTGCCTTCTGTCCCTGTAGGGCCCCTAATACGATGTCTAGTTGTACTTGCTACCCCTGATGGGAACTTGGTATGTTAACTAGCTTCTTGAGGTTGATCAAAATCACCAACTTTCATTCTGGACCGAGACCATGATCCAAGCACTTCCATGCCAGTTTTTGACTGCTTGCTCCAGTGAGAGAATGAGTCCATAGGGTAATTCCTCAGGTGATAAAATCACAACCATTATGTTGGAGGATAAAGGTGCCTCTTCTGAAGCAACTGTATGGACTTCTCCAACATCTATGAGATCTAGCAAGGAGTGTTTGAGCATGATGTAGGAATCTATCTTGTGGCCCTTTGCTCTATGGTAGTCACAAAATGTGTTGGTGTTGTTGCTCTTTGGGAAGGAATTTGATGGATCCTTTATGGTTGGAAACTTGAGTAGATTCTTGATGTCCGGTAGGATTGTGTTGAGGGAAGATCCCAAGGGTGTGAACTTCCTCTTTGGTTTGGAAGGATCCTTTGTTGATGGAGCGGTAGTTGTTGGATTGTCTAGAGATGTCAGATGACTCATTATCAGAGGAGTGCTTGCAATTATCTGTTGCATTTCCGGTTGCAAAGGTGGTGGTGCATACCCGTAAGTAGTTGTTTGGTGGCCATCCATACTATGGGGGCATGTACTAGTCTGATAATTGGATGGCATCATGTAAGCATGTTGTGGCTCAGATATTGGAGCATGAGCAGTTTGTGTCCTTGATGTATGTGCTGACCAGACCTGTATAGCTGGTTGACGTGGTTTTTACTGCACTAAGAAACTCACCCATGACTGAAATCCCTGAGTTTTTACTAAAACCTTATGCAATAATACCACCCGCAAGCGGACGGGTCTTATCGCAGTATAGTTGAGGATCGAATCCCAAGGGACACCATTTTTAAGAACCTTTGCTAGTCGGATCTAGATCAAGTAAGACTAATATTTAGAACAAAGGTTGGTTTGATTTTAATTAAACTAATTGCAAGGAAAGTAAAGAGAAGGATTAAAACTGAGTCTAGATTAATGATGGAAATCACTAGGGTGGTACCGGGTTTCACCACCACTACACATGCAAACATATCCAAACACACACATCTAGGCTAGATATAACCATCCAAATGGAGCTGCTGCAAACCCTCCATATGAACATTAGGTTTGCGTAAGCATCGCCTTAGGCATAAGATGTCTCATCGCCATCCAGATCACACACTTACGACTCTGAAGATACAAATATCCAACTAAAGTTGCGGGCTCCCCATACAGGCGTTAGGCACACAGAAGCGTCACCGTGGGCTAGATGTCTTGTCACCTCACATATCACACACTTACGACTCCACGTTAATCGACATTCAAAACCTATGTATTGAAGTTCTCACAACATAGAAACGAAATAGATCATGCAAGTAGGTGATCAATCCACAAGCACACATCAAACAATTAACAACAAAATGAAAAGTTATATACAAGCCATGGAATGTTTAATAAATGGACATGTAAGTGCGGGCATCAGGGCTAGTCCCCACACCCCAGTGAAAGGAAACTACTTGCTCATGGTGAGAGAAACAAAAAGAACAAGAGAGGGGGAAGATTCTGCCATGGGCATGGTGAAGAAGACAATCGTAGCTCGGTGGAGAGGCAATCTTCTACACAACGTCGAGGAATATTTGGATGAGGAGGGAAGGGCACCACAGAAGACGGGGTAGGCCTTCTCTCTCCACCTTCCTTCTCTTCTCGTCCTCCTTGCTCGCAGTAGGAGGAGCAACCTGTGGATGTGTCGACGACGTCGATGGTGGCTGAACGGACCAGATCTGGGTTTCCACCACAGATCTAGGAGGGTGGAGAGATGGAAGGATGGATTGGATGCATAAGACCAACGCAGAGGAGGCTCTTGGTCATGGATCAGACTCCAAAGGGTTGAGCACTCAGGGCGTAGCCTGGCGGCGGGATGAGTCGATCCCCTTTCACGGACTGATGTTGGGGCTATTTATAGCGGTGGGTAACCTGTTGGGTGCTGTTGGGACCTTGGGTCGAGGTCTTTGTAGGCTGGAGTTGCGGTCTTGGCAGTTGACGTCACGGTGTGATAGATGGGCAGGTGAAGATCACAGTTCGCAAAGATCACAATTGGAAGGAGTGGATGGAGGTGGCGATGTAGAGGATGGGGATGATTGCAATCAGGGTGATCATGACCTGGTCGGAGGTGTTCACGGGTCGAGGTGGTCGGTGCAGAGGAAGATACATATGTTCTCAGTCTTGAGAAGGAGTTGGTCCAGATCGTGATCAGAAGGGAGTCAAGGTGTGAGGCAGGTTGACCGTAGGTGTAGAGGGGATGCGACGTTGTTGGAAGTGAAGATAGTGATCACGGCTGGAAGGATCATGATCTGGTGGTGGATGAGAAGTCAATCATGGTCTTCTGTAGAGGTTGGCACTGATGAAGGTGTAGCGACACCGTGGCTCGTGGTCTGGGGGTGATGGTGCAGATCGTGATCAAGCTGTTGGTGGAGGCATGCTTGGTTGTGGCCTGGTGAGGAGGTTGGCGTCACGGTGTGGTGATGGATGGATACCGCAGATTGCGGTTAGGAGAGTGGTGTGGGTGGTGCTATCAAAGATGGTAAGGTGAAGAGGAGTAGGGAATTGGATGCGACTGAGGTTGGAGGATGGTCGCAATGTGGTTGGACACCGCAGGTCGTGGTCTGGGCAGGCTGCAGGTCGTGATGTTGGTGTTGATGAAGGATACGTTGATCGTGATCCCTCAGGAGGTGATGATCGCGGTCTCTGCAGTAGGAGAACTAGCCTGATGGGCTTGAATAAAGAAGGGCCTGCCATTTGTGGATGGGCCGCATCAATTGAAGTTTGACCCTCTTATGCCCTACTCCATCTGCATAAAAACAAATAAACCTAGTCAGCAAGAATTAATAATCCAACCAATTGAGCAAGATTGTATATCATAAGGTTTTAGGAAATAAAAGCGAGTATACTAGGAAAAATTGGGCCAATGATGGAGACTGAAATCATGATGAATATGCATTCATCAAAACACCCTGAACTTAAACGTTGCTCATCCTTGAGTAAAACAAAATCTGAAATAGTCGCCAAATGAATACTTTCAACTCATGTGATTGCCTCATCTTCACATCACGATTGTTTCTTATCTGCTCTGTATGACTAGGCATCTCAACTTCCTGAGATCACCGAATACATCTTACGATATCTTTGTTCCTGAGTTTGTTTCCCACCATCACTTTCTCCCTACTTTCTCCAACATCAAGAATGTCTAGGAGTTTTGTAAGAGTCTAGAGATACCCACAGAACAACAAGTGTGCATCTAATCTGACACTGGTGTTTTTCAAAAGAGTGGCAAAAGAGGCATACATTGTGCCTGTAGGTGGAAAAGGGAGTGAAGGGGGGTATGGAAGGAAGTAGTGAATCTCTCCTCTATTTGACTTAAGATTTTATTATATGGTTGCAATTTCATTGACTGCAAATCTTATTATTATTTTTTTGTGCAAATCTCTCCTCTATTCGACTCGAGATTGCATTTTTGTGTGCACATTGGCATCTTTTCTTGGTGATACACCGCTATTACATAGAGAGGGGTATGGAAGAAGTGAATAAGGAGGGAGATGGTGTGCCACCCCGAACTTAGGGTTTGACACTATTTTGGCTATTTTTGTTTCTTTTTTATGGTGGAGGGGTAAGAAGATGGTAGAAGAAGTGTAGAAGAGAGTTCAGATCAGAATGCAACTTGATTTACAATTCAGTGCCCCAAGTTGTTTTCCTTATCGTACTTTGCTCAAATAATTACTTGATGAGGATCTGGTGGGAATTCCATGCTATTGTTCCACTAGTTAATTCGGAAGCATGATGTGTTTGATCCCTCTCAGTTTGACAGATACTTGCCATTTTTACAGAAAGATCATGATGTTAGGATTCATAAGCTTCACATGGTGATTTCTAACCATTGGCTAGTTTTAGAAATTGTCCAAGGGAGTGCAAGCTTTCTTGGGTCATGCCGGGTTCTACCGGAGATTTATCAAAGACTTCTTGAAAATAGCAAAACCTATGACATACCTATTGACCAAGGATGCAAATTTCAACTTTGACCATGACTGCCTGCATAACTTTACAACCTTGAAGAATGCTCTAATCTCTGTACCCATTCTAAGAGCACGTGACTGGTCACAACCTTTTAAAATAATGTATGACGCTAGCGACTATGCCATAGGGGCTGTGCTGGGACAGAGAATAGACAAAAAACCATATGTAATATACTACGCATCCAAGACGTTAGATGAGGCCCAAAAGAATTATACTAATACTGAAAAGGAATTCTTAGCCGTCATTTATTCTTTTGAAAAATTTCATTCTTATCTAATTGGATCAAAGGTCATAGTATATACAGACCACTCCGCCATCAAATATCTTATTTAGAAACAAGATGCAAAACCCAGACTCATCTGCTGGGTATTAATGCTGCAAGAATTTGATCTTGAAATAAAAGACAAGAGCGGAGTGGAAAATGTCGTCGCTGACCACCTAAGTCGCATCGAATGTCAAGACGACGACAATGTATCCATCTGAGACTCCCTCCCTGACGACCAGCTTATGAAAATTACCACCGGATTTGCCTGGTACGTTGACATAGTGAACTATTTGGCTACAGGAATCATCCACCCTTCTGCCTCTCACCACGACAAAAAGAATTTTCTCCATGATGTTAAGAAATACGTTTGGGAAAAACCCTATCTTTTTCATCTATGTGCAGATGGACTTTTCTGTCGATGCCTACCATAAGAAGAAATTACCCCTGTCTTAGAGCACTTTCATTCTGGCCCCACTGGGGGCACATGCGTTCGAAGAAAACCGCTCTAAAAGTTCTACAATCGGGCTTCTTTTGGCCAACAATAGCAAGAGATTCCTATGATTTTGTAAGATCCTACAATAAATGTCAGCTTTCTGGCGGTATAACTAAACAGAATGAAATGCCTCTCACTTTGTGGCAAGAAAATGAACTTTTTGATGTTTGGGGAATAGAATACATGGGTCCCTTCCCCTCATCTTATGGATTCTCTTACATATTGGTTACTATGGATTATGTTTCGAAATGGGTAGAAGCTATACCCACTATATCCTACGATTCCAAGCCGGTCATCAAGATGTTCAAAGATATCATCTTACCCAGATTCGGAGTCCCCCGCACTATCATATCAGACGGAGGAACCCATTTTCTAGAAAGAAGCTTCGAAGCCCTCCTGAGAAAATATGGGGTCAACCATAAGGTTGCCACACCTTACCATCCACAAACAAGTGGCTAAGTTGAAGTTTCAAATAGACAACTGAAAGCTATCTTAGAAAAAATAGTCAATAGACATCGTACTGATTGGTCTACCAAGCTCCTCGATGCCCTTTGGGCATACCACACGGCTTACAAAACACCGATAGGAACAACCCCGTTCCGTCTGGTGTATGGAAAGTCGTGTCATCTACCAGTTGAACTAGAACATAAAGCTTGGTGGGCCATCAAACAACTGAACTTTGATCTCAAAAGTGTTGGTGAATATAGACAACTTCAACTACAAGAACTTGAAGATCTTAGAATGACAACTTACCAAAGTGCCAAAATCTATAAAAAAACAAACAAAGATGTGGCACGATGACCACCTCAAAAGAAAATACATTGCTATCAGAGACAAGGTCCTCCTCCTCAATTCCAGACTTAAGATGTTCCCTGGAAAGCTCCGCACGAAATGGTCTGGACCTTTCAAAATTAAACACATCTACCGCACCGGAGTAGTCATCATCCTTGATAATAATGTGGGAGAACAGACAGTTAATGGCCACAGATTGAAGAAATATTACATACTAGCGGACAAAATACAAAGACAAACTATCGAGATCCACGATCCTTGAGCATCGACATAACCAAATCGAACTTCCGTCGAGCCAACGACGTAAAACCCAGACGCTACTTGGGAGGCAACCCCAGATCTGAATACCACTATTTTTTTGGGCCTAGTTTTGCTAATTTTCTAATCTCTTTGTTTGATTTAGGCTTATCATATTTAATATGAAAATATAAAAAATTCACATAAATAACCAAAACAAACATAAAAATATAAAATCCAATTAAATCTTAATCTAACAGTTTTGAAACCGTTTGGTCCCTTCGATCTCGAAACCGTTTGGTCCTTTCGGTCCTAAAACCGTTTGGAAACCAAACAGTCCCGAAACTGTTTGGAACCCAAACGGTCTCAAGACTGCTTGCCCTTGGGAATTTGTAATGACACCCAACATTTTCTATAAATATAACCCCCCATCGTTTTCTTTCCCTTGATTCTCAATTTCTCTAAACCTTCACACGAACCCTGTTCCATTCCGCTCCTCTGATCCTGACTCATGTTTGCTCTATGACCATCGCCGACGTCGCTGCCGATGCCACCATATCTCCGCACCCCTTCACAACTTCATCTCCATTATTATCTCCGTTCGTCACTTCATCACCGTCGTCGTCACCTTCACCCTCAACACCGTTGCCTTCTTCGACCGCTGTAGCAAGGTAGAACCAGCCAAAGCTGTCCTTTCTAACGCTAACGATGAGTTCTTCCTTCATCGGTGCCTTCTTCACTTCCAACACGTACGCCGACGCCGTCGTATGCTACTTCTGCCCATTTTTCATCCAACCAGAGACAACCCCGATGTTTCACCTTCCTCGCAGTTTCAATCATTTGGAGCCGAATGGTCTTGAAACCGTTTGGAGCCAAACGGTCTTGAAACCGTTTGGAGCCAAATGGTTGTGAAACCGCTTAGAGAAAAACGGTCTTGAAACCACTTGGAGCCAAACGGTCATGAAACTGCTTGGAGCCAAACGGCCGTGAAACCGCTTGGAGCGAAATGGTCTTGAAACCGCTTGGAGCCAAACAGTCATGAAACCATTTGGAGCCAAATGGTCTTAAAACTACTTGGAGCCAAATGGTCTTGAAACCGCTTGGATCCAAACGGTCGTGAAACTATTTGGAGCCAAACGGTCTTGAAACCGTTTGGAGTACAAACTGTTCGGACCCAAACGGTTTTCGAAAATATGATTTAACCCTAAAAATGATTTCATTTTTCAATGCTAAAATTCCTTAAACATTTTTTCTTCTCTTTTAACATATATAATTTTTCGATTATAGAATGACCTCCCCTACAAAAGAAGCCACCGGAACCGCTGACGCCCACTTCTGGACAAGGGAGAAACTGATGGAGGACTGCGCTAAGCTTCAGAAGATCATAGACATCTATGACAAGACTGGAAAGATCCCACCGAAAGTTAACCTGCTGAGTGTCATGAATGAAATTGACCGCATCGACATGTGCTTAACTGATGATCCTGTCCAAAATATGGAAGACATTTCTTCTAGTGATGAAGGCTCGGAATACGAGCCATATTCCGAAGACGAATCCCCAACCACAAAGTCCAAGGGGAAGAGGAAGGCCCAGGAAGCTGCAAAAAGCAACCAACACAGAAACGGGCAAGGAAGCAAGTCCACCCCACCACTGCAAGAGAACAAATTTTAGCGGGATCCGTGACACCACCTGTTGCCACTGCTGCTTCTTTCCCCGCCATCACCACCACAGCACCAGCACCAGCAGAACTGTACATCCACAACCTCCCATCACTCGAAAAAACTTTGAAACCAACCAAGTACATTTTCTCCAGCGTACTGAAGAAGATGGTGACATACGAAAAAATTCTCACCCTACTCGACAACGCAAACCTCTTAAAGCTTTGTTTTGTCACAGAGATTTCTTATGTTGAACCCACAATTGAATTCTTCATGTATATCAACAAAGAAGCTATAGACATAATGGATAGATCGACGGACGGAGGTGACCGTAGGCTGGTCACCAAACTCTTTCGAAACAAGGTTTTCATAACTAAAAACATGTTAAATGAAATTTTCATCGACAACCAGGAGCAGCTAAAGAAAGCCAAAGTTGTAGGCACAGAAAGCTTCGAGTTCAACAAGCATATCTTCTGGAAATCCCTAACAGGGATCCCGACCTATGAGGCAAAAACCTACAAGCCCTCCAATATTCAATCTGGCCTGGTGCACACATTGCATAAAATTCTTACAGGTGCACTCTTCCCCAGGACATAGGGTGGAAATGTTATCATTTATGATCTTTTCATCCCCTGGTCCATTCTAAAAGGGAAGCCAGTCAACATTGGATGACATATGATACAAAAGCTTTCAGCTTACGCCCTGGGGAAAGAAATATGCATCGGTGGTCACATAACCTCTATTCTGAAACATTTTAAGATGAATAGAATACTACCCAGGTGCACAGTAATCAAGGGTGACATCCTTACCAATGAACAGAGCTTAAAGAACTCTTACATCATAAAAGAGAAGGATGCTAAACTACACTACATCTTCTGCCTGCTGCCGCTCCCGGAGCTTGCTGATTATGATAAGAAAAAGCTTCTCTTCACCGAAGAGGAGCTTGCAAAACTCCTAGCTTTAGTCAAAAAACAAGAAAAGAAATCCAAAGTAGGGCAGACAGAGCACATCATCACCGCCCCAATAGCAAGAATAACAAAAATACCAGTGAAATGACCATCCAAAGGGCATTTGTAGACACAACAGCTGTCGGGAACGCCGACATCAAAACCAAATCCAGAGGCAGAACCTCCCCTCCCCGAAGAAAATATCATCTCCTCATTACTAGACTCCTTCATCATGAGTCTAAATGTTGAACTTACCCCCACCACCACCCCCACCATACTACCATCCTCCACTATTCCACAATCCACAACTCTCCCACATTTCCCTTACCCACATCCGCACCTCCACCAGCATCCTACACCTCCTTTTTTTTCTCATCGGGCATCCCATTCCCCACCTCCACGCCCGACCTCGCTTTCACCTCCACCGCTCTTCCCTCAACATTTTCACCCTCCTCACCGGAAATATCACCACCCTTCTCGCACACATCATCCACCACCACCCCAACACCACTGATGACACCATCTATAGTCACCATGCAATTTGCGTATCCATCCATAGTGTATCTTCCGCAAGGCACTTCCACCCCCACCTCGGCCCTAGCCCCCTCACCCCTCCACCACTGGGGTCCCCTTTAAAAATGTTGGTGAGGAATTCGACCGTCAATTTGACACTATCCGAAACCTCCTCACCGACCCCTCCAATATAATACAATCTATTTTCTCTTGTGTGCAGGGTCTTACTAAATAGGTCGCCAAGATCGATGAGCAAAACTGCGTCTTACCAAGCATTCTCTCAAGTATCCACCAATGGCAGGAAGCAGCGGCCACGCAGGTCGAACACATCGACGACCGCATACAACAACTACCACAGTTGGTGCTTGAGGTGAAAAGCCAACAAGCAGCGTTAGCTCAGCAAGTTGATAGGATCTCTGCGCAGACTCAACCTCTGCCTGAGACCCTGTGTGAGCTTAAACAACAACAAATTGCTTTTGGCACGCGCTTGGACGACATCAACAAAACCCTCACACACATCATCCACTGCCAAGAAGAGTCGTCAAATGAAGAAATATTTCAGCTACATGCACAAGTGACAGACCTTTCTACACGACTCTTTTCTTCCGAAACACATTATTCAGATCTTAAAGAAACCCATGACGCACTGCTCGAAACACATGAGCATGTGCAAGTGGCATTCGACGATCTACAAGTTATCCACCGGTAGTGCAAGAAAACAACGATAAAGAAAACAACAGACACAACGACAGACGACGATGAAGATGAAGACGATGAGGATTCTGATTCCTCGGCTGACTCCAATAATGATACTTCCTCTTCAGATGACAAACCTGATGACCCAGGACATGCTGGGGAGGGAACCAGGCGAGGAGAAAAACCTTCAAATAAAGTAGATGACAAAGACCACCACGAAGGTGGAAACAATCCCAAATCCCATGATCACAATGACAACATTAACATGTCATATGGGGATCAATTCATCGACTACTCAACCATGGGATCTCTGGGGGAAACTATCAAAGTAGCAACCTTTGCTGAGTTCCAGCAATGTATATTGGGAACCATCACAAGTCAACCAACAACAAACCTTCCACAACACTCCGCCCCAGAGAAATCTTCAACTTCCCCCCCAGACCACGATGAGGAAGACAAAGTGAGTCTAGACATGGATATTGGACTCGACTCTACTTCTGAATCAGAACAAGATGAAGATCTACAACATTATATGGACGACTTAGTCCAGACTTCTCCTCCACCTCCGCAAGAGCTTCCCCCGCCGCCACCTCTACCTAAGATGATGCACGAACTAGACATGGTGGCCATCTCTACTCTAGATGTCCAGGATATATTCATCCTGAATACTATCATAGAAGATGCCAAAGAGGAGGGGGGACATCATCTACACAAATATAAAAACTAAGCGTAATTTGACACGTGAAGATTTCCGCACCATCCTTGGACCGCAATCAACAGTGAAGATGGAAATCTTCCGTGTCCTTCTTGCCAACTCTATCAAAATATACAGAAGCTCAAAGTGACCACAATCAGTTTTGAACGCTTCACCAGCTCTGGCTATGAGCCTATTATACAAAGACTTACGCAATAAATCTATAGAGCGGCTGCGCGTTGGGATTGCTCGAAAGGTGCGATATCTCACAATCCCCTTTCAAGTTTCCAGCCTCTGGCTACTCATGATCGTTGACACCGTGGCCCGCGATGCCAAGGTGTACAACTTTTTTGCCAGTGAACTAAAGGCAGGAACAATCAATTTTGCTGGAGAAGAAGTCGGAGAAGCAAGATGCATCCCCTTCCGACTTCTCAAACTAATTTGGGCTGCCTGCCCCTCTCTCAAGAATGGTTGGAACCAACCTTGGTTCCAAATCATCACTCCACCAATCCAAACCACTAATGGATCTGGGGATTGCGCCTTCTGCACTATATGCCACATACAAGTGCTTAATCAACAAACCCCCTTCACCAGGCTGGCCACATAAGATTTTCACTCGCTACGAGGGCGTTACATCATGGAACTCATATGTGATAGAAGGTTCTTCAAGGACCCAACTATGGTGCCAGCCGACATCCCTCGCTACCTTTTCTCAGCCATCCAACGTCCACAAAGGTGACCTTTCTGAAAAACATTAACAGAGTTGGAGACAGAACAACAACCCGTCACAGTCCCTGAAAAAAGACAATGGGACCCTTACACTTTTGATTTGGCGGAAGATACAGGAGACATCGAATTGGTATCAGAGGCCACCATCACCAGGTCTTCCATACAAATGGTGCCCCTACCTGCCATAGAACTGACGTTTCCTAACTTCGACCTTGCAGCTTGCAAGAATCTTTCTGAAAATGAACTCCGACTCATCATGTCTAGGCTATATGCCGAGAAAGATGAGCTCATTTTTCTAGCCGAAGATATTCTAGTCATGGCAGATACCCTCAGTGAAACTGTACAATTACAAGGATTTCTATCAGTGAGCCTGATGACTACTTATCAATATCTCCTCGGGCAAAACCATCCTACGATTTACATGGCATCTGCTTAGATGAAGGACGACTTACTAAATACAAAGAACTTCGGAACCACGGAGGCACTTATCTCTTACCTCCAGCATACAACTCCGAAGTTCATTATGCTTCCTTTCCTTCACTCAAAACACTGGATGTTACTGCCGTCAAACCTTCCTGAAGGAACAACAATCATCTATAATAGTTCTGACAACCAATTTGATCCTAACCAAAACCAGTATACTATAATAGCTAACACACCCACGGAGGAGGTGGCAAAGGAATGTGCTGACAAACTACACGATCTTCTAAGCAAGCACACAAGGGCGTACGATAAAGACCACTTTCATCACCCCACCTTCAGCCACAGATGCCCCCAGTAGCTCCGAGAATCAAATGACTACAGTTTCCACGTCCTCTACTGGATGTACACCCTCGATGTTCTTGGAAGACCAGTAGAGGACATGACGGACGTGGATTACCATGCTCTACGTGGAAAGTTCGTAGCTAATCTTCTCCGAACACATGGAGCTAACAAAGGACTAACAGAAGCCTAATGCCCTTGTCCATGTACTTCTCAACCTATCACTTTGACACTCTGAGGACAGAGTGAGTGATAAATTTGGGGGGGGGGAGGTACACTGGACAAGGGCGAGGTCTCATTTTTCAACCCTTCTCCCTCTGCTCTTTTTCTTTTCACTCCTATTTTTCTATGCATTTTTTTATCTTTCTTTTCACATTTAGACTTTTTTAGTAATTTCTTTGATAGAATAATCCTTTTACATAAGTATAACATCACTCTAGGAAAAGGTCACCCCCAGCTAAATTTAGAATCAAAGTAGTCCTCAAAAAGCAATAATAGAAAAAGCACTTAGGCATGTAATGGCGAATTAATAAATTACTTTCACACCCGATTTCCATGCTTTTGCTTCAACTCTGCTCCAGACTCTCCACAAGTTAACATCATAGCCAAAGCCAGCCAAAACTCTCCCAAGGACGGGAGGGAACCAGGTGAAATCCAAATCAAGGAACCTCACAAGTGGACCAATGAGTATGAAACTAAAATAAGTGCATGTTAGGAGACTCCAAGAATAGTTTTCTTCTTTTCAAAAGAGGCCTGGCAGCCCAAACAAAATCCCTAAATATCCAACTCCTAAGCCTGTGAGTATAAGAATAAAAGCAGTGTGTTGAATAAAAACATGAGAGTTGTGCCACGCCTAAGGACCTATATGAAGGACCAATAAAGGTATCACCCGACCGGTACATTCAGCTGCCCTCACAAAGGCAGATGTGTCGCATACGGTAATGAGATCCTAAGGTCTCTGAATATATGAAAAAGCTGATAAAGGACTCGCTCGGCCGGTACATTTAGCAGCCCTCACAAAGGCAGATGTGTCGCGCCCAGTAGTGAGATCCTAAAAGTTTAGATAAACCCTCCCCCACTAAAAGGGGGAGTTACACATCAACCTTTAGCCAACCCTCATGCCTATCTAGTTTCCAGTAGGTTTCTCAAGAAGCATAAAACTGATTGGAGTTGAAAACATGCATATAATGCGATCGAGGAAAAGGTGGTCCCAATGCGAGCTACGCGATATGGAAGAAATCTAAGATCCACACAACTCCCAATACCTGAAAGAGTTAGTGCGAATAGAAGCCCGATAAAACTCTAAGAGATCTCTGGTTTAGAATTGAAGAAAGAGTATGGAAATCTCCATTGAATAAAATCGCCTCGCCACTACATGCCTTAGCTCTATCCATCTTGAGGACAAGCTAGACTCTAAGTTGGGGGGTGATAACCTCCCATTTTGCGATGTTATCTTACTAGTTTTCCTCAATTTTCCATACTCTTTCTTAGTTAAATTAGATAAAATCTCTAACTTTCTACCTTTTTGTAAATATACCATTAGATTAACTTCTCCTTTTCACTTCTTACAGAAAAGCACAAAACAATTTACAAAACTCCCAAACAGTCCCAAGACCGAATGGAAGCCCAATGGTCCCAATACCGAATGGAGACTGAATGGTCCCAAGACCGAATGGAGACCAAATGGTCCAAAGACCGAATAAAGGTCAAATGGTCCCAAGACCGAATGGAGACCAAACAGTCCCAAGACCGTATAAAGATCAAACGGTCCCAAGACTGAATGAAGATCATCTGGTCCTAAGACCGTATGAAGCCACACAGTCCCAAGACTGAATAAAGGTCAAAAAGTCCCAAGATCGTATGAAGCCAAATGGTCCCAAGACCGAATGGAGATCGACCGATCCTGAGACCATATGAAGCCACTCGACCCCAAGATAGAATGAAAGAAAATGGTTTCAGACTGAGAGGACTCAAACGGTCTCCAGACCGAGAGAGTCCAAACGATTTCCAAACTGTGTGAAAACCCAAACGGTCTCCAAACCGTGTGAAAATCCAAACAGTCTCCAAGACCATTTGGACCCACATAACCCAAACCATTTAAGGCTCACTCAAAATCCTATAAATAGAACCCAAAGGGGTCCTCATAAAAGGGGGAAGTTTTAGACAGCTAAAGGCCGCCTCTATTGTTCCAGAGCCATTCCATCCTTCACTCACTGCCCCGAGGCTGCCGGTCTGAGATCCATACTCCATCTCCAAGCTACTTTCTCTCTCATCGTCAAAGAAGGTGGGAAGAAGAGGATTCATCATCAAGCAATATACGAAGTGTGAAGATCATTATTCTCTCTCCTCTAAGGGATCGACCTTCCTCCATCCTTCATGGAAATGATGCTCTTTCTCTCTCTTCTCTCCCCCTTCTTTGTTCTTGCCATGAGCGAGTAGTCTCATACACTAGGGTGCGGGGAGTAGCCCCACTACCCATGTTTTCATTTCATGCAATGTAATTCATGAGTTTGCAATAGAGATATACTTTATTTTTAGTTCAACATCAATTGTTTAATGAATGCTTGTTGCTTGATCACCAACTTGTGTTACTTATTATCTATTAGTATGAATTGTCTACGTTTGTGCTATTAGATTCGAATCTCGATTGAATGTTGGTTCTTGATGTATGTAGTCACCATGCATCTGTTTCGGTATCTAGGAGTGCTTTTCAAGGAGTGGAGTAAACTCACTTCCATCATTGTACTTTCATACTATGAAATGGAATCAGTTGACGTATAAAAGTACAACCTTGATAAGTCGAGGAACACACTTTGCAAAGGGAATGATGCAAAGTAAGTGACCATCTGTTTGGGGATGGATGGCTTTGCAACATTCCCACACTTCTCGTAGTTATTTCTCTGAAAGGAAACTAAATCTACAAAGATACTAACTGTTTAGACTCTTATTGCAGGCTATGTTGCTATGTTGTATGTTTTGATCCATGTGTAGTGGTGGTGAAAGCAGATCACATCCTAGTGGTTTCTTAACATTATTTACAACCTCAAAATTAATTTCTTGCCTTTACTTTACTTGCACTTAGTTTAAACAACCAAACCAACTCTTTGATCTAAATATCAACTGCTAAGGAGTTAAATGAAATTCTAACATTTTCTATCTTGTTGATCTTAACAAGACCGTTGTCCTATGGATTCAACCCTTAACTATACTATGATAAGACTTCCATGTATCCTAGCATATGTGGGTGGAGTTTTTAATCTAGTATAAGCAAGGCTAAACCTAAAGACTTACTATCTTTAGGATTTTTAGTGGTGCACAAAACTCCATGCAAGTGGAAGCTCCATCAATGAACGTGTGATTAAAGGAGCGAGAGGCTGGGGTAGTTACTTTCAGTAGTGCTCGAGTAGGGACTTTAGATAGGTGACGAGACATATGGTAATGAAGACAGAGATCCAACAATTAGAAAGAGCCAACACAGTGGCCACCGAGATTGGCAAGGGAACGATCTTGTGTCAAGGAACCACCATGGAAGAGCATCACCAAGAAGGGCTTCTGTCGGTCCCTTCTGCTCCATCATGACACCATTGGAGGCAATGTGTTTTTGGAGAAGTAGATCTGAAAGTGGCATCCATCTTCCTGAGCAAACACCGACATGCTCGTGAAGCAGAGCCTCAGAGTCTCGAGTGGCGACCTAGCAAGCCAACGAGCTCCATGGGTACTAACTGGTGGGGTGTCATGTGGCAGAGAAGGCACAACACCTAAGGAAGAGCGACGACCTAGCGGAGCAGGAGATCCCAACAGTGAGCTTGAAGCACCAGCGGCGTAGTAGGTGGTCCTCTGTATCTCTTGGGCACGATAGGTCATAACTAGGTGGTGGAGATGGGATCGACCAGTCACCGGGGCTAGGGCCTCACGGTGGCACCCAGGAGGTCCATGAACGCACACAATGTCGGGTGGAGAACAATGAGTCGACGTGCATGTGAATGCAAGGAAGAGGGAAGCTCCAAATTGGGTCCAGCCCTAGACAAAAATGTCTGGTTCAACCGGCGGATACCCAGGCTGACCAACCGGAACCGGCCGAACAGACCTCAATAAGGCAAAGGCAGAGGAGCAACGCCCCTGGTAGTACATGTGGTGGCATCCCATAGGCCCACGAAGGTATTTATCTTCAATAAATCTCAAATCTTGTATAATTCACAGAAATTAGCCTGTTTGTCCAAAAATTACAAAATAAGTACCAAAATTCTCAAAACAATGCATAGAATAACATGAAGCCATCATATCTGCCTCTATGCACTAATCTTAGTGATATCATATAAGTTGTAAAATACTCATTTGATGGATAATAAATATCAAAAGATGGCCTAAAAATGATAAAATGTTAGTAAATCCATAATCGTGTTTATAATGCATATGATGTCAGTATTGTAATGTTAGAGCATGAAATTATGTAATTTGCTCAATATGGATATTTAGGGCTAATAACCCTAAATTAAATGTAATAAATACATACATGTCAATAAATGATGAAATTCACAGAACACCCTCATATCAGTAACTAGAAGATAATTTGTAAATCTGAGATTAATTTATACATGAAATACATGTTATATGTAAATGACCCTAAATTCTTGGGTTATAACTCTAATCTGAATAATGTATATAAACTAGGGTTAATATGTACACAAAAAGGATATGGAACCTAATGTTCATATAATGAATTATAATCTGGAAAACAACATCGGTAAGATAATTCTAAGACAAGAATGCAAGTAATGATGCACACATCCTAATGAACTAAGCAAACCTTAATGAATCAACTAGGGTTGAGATGATGAGAATCTGATGATGGTATATATGGTCTTGTCTTGATCAGATATGACCAAGCTTACAGTTGACATCAGTGATATGTGATTAGGATATCTGTGATCAAGGTACACCATTACCTCTTACTTGGCTTATTATACAATATGCTTGTGTAATATGTGTAGTAAAATACTTGACATATGATATTGAATGAAATGATTATTCTTGCATGATTTTTCATACTTATTTCTATGAACAAATGAAACATAATATATCTATTCCATTATATCCAAGCACTTTAACTCTTTGGTAGTAAAGTGCTGGAAAGTAAGTACTTCAACTCTTTGGTAGTAAAGTACTTGGAAGTGATCCAACTCTTTGGTAGTAGATCACATTGTGAAATGATCCAACTCTTTGGTAGTAGATCATAAAGGCCTTAATTCATTCAACTCTTAGGTAGTAAATGCATGGATGATATAATGGAAAATGTGCTTAAAATATGTGTTCTCTTTTGTTAAAGAACATCTTTGTGCAAGTATATGCTTTTTCTTATATTTATTTATAACTACCAAGTATTAGTTTTATCTTATTTCCAAGATATGATGAGAGGTATATAAAAGTCATATAGGCATACTCAGTACAATATTCTTGAATATTGTGCTGACGTGTGCCACATGTAATATTTTGTTTAAGTTGTGGACATATGATCTTAAAGAACCAAGATAGTGTGAGTTGTATGGCGAGCTGATGTACAGGTGGACCTATTGTCTTAAGATCCTATAGTTTAGTGGTAGTACATGTATATGTATAAGTTTGTTGTCCAATGTGTAATATCAAATTTTGCAACAAATAATTATGTAATTATATGTTGAATGGTGAACATGTATTGTATGGTTTGTTTATTGTTCATGTGCATGTGCTACTGATTGTTTCCTTATGACTTCCTCTGATTTTCTTCTTCTTAGCCTAGTGTGTGGTGTTTAAATTGGAATTATCACTAAGGTGAGGTTTTAATTTGGTTTCAATTTGTACGTCACACATTAGATTAAGTTTTAGAAAATCTGGGGATGTCATAATGTAGGTCATTCACTATGCATCAAGAATGTTCTTCTTGTAGATGGCCTACATCACAATTTAATAAGTGTTAGTCAACTTTATGATGATGGCTATCTTGTTCTATTTACTTCTAGAGAATGCTTACTTTTAGATTCCCTCTCCTACAATGTCACATATAAGGGAACTAGAAATGGTAATCTTTACATTATTGTTCCTAACTCTATTAAGCCTATTTTAGGTAGATGTCTTGTTGCCAATTTGAATGATATCTCTTTATGTCACCGTAGGCTTGGTCATGTAAATATGCATCAAATGAAGTAGTTAAGCAAAAAAGATTTGGTCAAAGGACTTCCTAACTTGAATTTTGAAAAGGATGAGGAATTCCATCCTTGTACCCAAGGAAATCAAACCAAGTCATCCTTTAAATCCAAAGGATTCCTTAGTACCAAAAGAGTTTTTTGAGCTTATTCACATTGATCTAGTTGGACCAATGCATACACAATTGCTTCATGGTAGCAGGTATTGCCTTGTGATTGTTGATGATTTTCCTAGATATGCTTGGACCTTCTTTCTTGTTTCAAAAAGAGATACTCTTGATGTTTTCTTGACTTTTTTCAAACAAGTTGAAAACAAAGCTTCTTGCCAGATTGTTTCTATCTACAATGATCATGAGGGAGAGTTTGAAAATGATTTTCCTGAATGATTTTGTGAGGAATCTGGGTATGCACATAACTTTTATTCACCTTGAACGCCTCAACACAATGGGGTTGTAGTGTGACGATCGTCTCGCGAAAACATGATTAACTAATGCGGAAGCTATAAACTCTACGAAAGCGATTGTTTAACTGGCAGCGGAATAATGAAAAATCACTAGAAATTAAATCTTTTTAAGAAAAGATCCTTAAACCATAAAACTTCTTTATAAGAAACAGGATAAACATTTTACATCATGTTTTAACATTACATCTCTGTGGAATCACCTCTCGAGTGATTACATGCATCCATTGCCCTGTTATCTGTACAAGGCAAAATATAACAAAATCTCGAGGCTTAAAGCCAAAAACCTCAGACCTACTGACTCCTAGGACCTGAGAGTACAGAGATGACATAAGACATACTATCTACAAGACTTGACAGTCAGTATCTTCACCTGAGATTCACTGCTGCCCATAATACTGTAGCTGCTGTTGTTGCTCATTCTTAAATGGATTCCTTCGTCCTCGGCGTCTACCTAAAAAGAAGAATCCCAAGGGGGTGAGACAATTGAACAATTGTCCCAACGAGAGTTATAACTCTCCTCCAGAAGCTTTGTTATTGCAATAAGGAATAACATTAAGCAATATGATTATTAACATTTAATAGCAGGTTTAATGTCAGTAAAACAACATTTCAATTATAATCTAATTGGATATTAAAGCATATCTCATTAAAGAATATGAAGAACATATATAAACTATGTAACATCAAACATTTGTTTCTCATAGTTCAACCTAAGCAATTATGCTACACGACTGATTATATTTTTCAAACATTATTATGCCTTGCGGAGATGAGATATATCGCTCATTCTCCAACTGACCATTACGAAATCGCGTCGGTACCATACATAGGTCATCAAAAGAGCCGGATTCTTATGACCTCATCTTCCTTAGTCAGTAAGAGGATTTACTTGCAGGACATCTTGTGTCTCTGCTATGATAGCTATCCAGGGTATTCTGGAAACTTCACTATAGAGTTACAGTGGTATTATGTACTCTCTTCGTCATCGAAAGATCTCTTGTTTATCTCTCATCGATGCGGTATTGGTGATTTCTTCGGGAGATTGGTGATACATCATCCCGGTATAAACATATAATGAAGGATTGATAGGTTAATAGTACATCCTACATCAAATGCCTACATTAGGACGTAAGGATATTCATGTCCATAAACCCCCATATACTCAAAAGTATATGATCCAGGAGTTCCCTTAGGAAAACCTGTTTCACCATCATTTGGTCTCTGACAATGATGGATCTATGGTCAGGGCCCTACATGATATGATCATACTTGATTATTTAAGTACATTTTAGCATTCTTTTAGCATCAAGCATGTTTTCTAACATAAACAATTAAAACATCTGCTATAGAAGAAGAATACTAAATGTATCAAGTTTATTTCACATCAATTATCATTTCATAACCATCTCATCATTATGGTTTAAGAACAGGGGTGTTCAAACCCTTAAATCATCATAAGTCATCTAATAGCATGACCTTAATTGTAACAATGTAAATATTACTCAAGGCTCTTACAGCCCATCATTCTCATATGTTATCTCTTAAACTAGGAAACATAGTATATCATTATTCATAAAGCTTATAAAATGCTTTTAATGAATAAAACATCATAACCCTTGCCTAGCTATGATTACCTTTTGCTAGCAACCTATATGATTAGCATAATTGAAGACATGTATATATAACAATATCAGCACAATACCAATTCTTTTCAATTTATTCATAGAACACCACGGTCGTTCCACCTTGCATGGTCGTGCAAAGTAAAGCTACCACGACCGTGCTCCTTAGCACGGGCGTGCTGAGAATCAACATATCACCATTGATTTCTAGGGTTTGGATTAAATCACTTCAACCTAGGGTTATTGAACCTCTTAGATCACAAGGCATAACGATTCCTCATATTACAACTTGTAGTTAGGGTTTCATACCCAAAGGCATAACCCTGAATTACTCCATTTATCAGATCACCCTAAATTAGGGTTTACTATTCACATTACATGTTATTATTCTAGAATTAGGGTTTACTATTCACTTCATAGTGAATTGAGCTCATAGCATCATTATGTATGAAAATTATCATCATTGATGCCCTCAAATTAGTTTAAGATTCATTAAACATCATAATTAGGGTTTCTATGATCTCACCTTAATGGATCATATCCTAATCATGTACATTCTTACATATTGAAGGTATGTTACTTGATTCACATTCATATTAGGAGCCTTATCTCTCCTCTCACTACTAGATGATGTTTACATCACTCTAGGTTAGATTAGGTCAAGTCATCTTTGATTTACATAGATTAAGACATCCCATTATAATCATTAGGGTTTACTTGATCAAGGGTTGTTATCTACTTGAACCCTTCAAGGGTACTTTGGTAATGTTCAACATTAACCATGACATGGGTCAAGCTACTAATTACTTAGCCCATTAATATATTTAGGTATCATTAGGGTTTAGGTTAAACAACCATTGAACCATCTAAGCCTTCAAAGCATTAAGCAATCTTAACCCTAAAAGTCCCCAAACATTTTCACACTTCAACCTCCAAACGGTCTTAAGACCGTTTGGAAGAGTTGACCGTTTGGTTAGGGTTGACTTCAAGACCGCATGACACTCAAGACCATTTGCCCTTAAACGGTCTTGAAACTATTTCATCATGTTGACCGTTTGGACATGGTTGACTTTGAAACTGATTGAACAAATCACCATTGAAACCGCATGACCTTAAACGGTTTGGAAAACACATGAGTCCAAACGATTTTGAAACCATTTGGGCCCAAACGGTCTTGAGACCATTTGGACTCAAACAGTCTTGAGACCGTTTGGTCCAAATGTCTCAAAACCGCATGGACCTAGAAAGTGCATCAACACTTACAATCGATTAGGGTTTTCAAGGTTGAACCCTTCAATTGACCTCATATATGTTAACCACTTATCAACTGAGCTAATTAGGGTTATCCTTAACCCATTGAACCCACAATTGATCTTCAATTGATAGCCAAATAGGGTTGGAATCAATTAAATTAGGGTTTATAATCGATCAACCATCAATGTCCATCAACATGAGTCTAAATGAAGTTGAACCCATCAATTAACATTCAATTGGGCCATGACTTGGCCCAAACGGTCTTAGGATCGTTTGGACATCCTCCAAACAGTCTTGAGACCGTTTGCCCAAAGTCTCATCAAAATCTAAGTCAACTAATTAAGGTTTGGATCATTGGATTGATTACCAAATCAGCAATTGACTACACTTTAACTTAGTAACATTGGATCATCAATTGCTTAACCATACTCACCCCTAGACCTCCAAATGGTCTTGAGACCATTTGGATGAGCTCCAAATGGTCTTGAGACCGTTTGGCTCATCCAACCCTTGGATTCTAGTGAAATTCCATCAAGGATTGGTCTATCAAATTGATCAACAAATCAACACTTAATTGTAATATGATTTGGTACCTTTGGACCTTCAATTGGTCAACTATACTTAACCCCATACCTCCAAACGGTCTTGGGTGATCCCCAAATAGTCTTGAAACCGTTTGGGTGATCCCCAAATGGTTTTGAAACCGTTTGGGCCAATCAAACCAACACATCATCTCATTCACTTGCAAAATTAGTATTTAGTCGATTAGGGTTCATACCACATCTTTGGATCTTCAAACACATATCCATACTTCACCCTAGACCTAAAAACGGTCTTGGGTGACCCCCAAACGGTCTTGAGACCGTTTGGGCTAATCAACCCAAAATCTCAAATTAACTCATTGGAATTTCAGCACTAATTTCAATTAGCGTTTGCCCAATTGATTAGCCTTCAACTCATGATTACTTGAGAATTAACCCCTAAAATTTGGTGAGTTATTAAACAACATAATTAGGAACAGTAATATCAAACGGTAAATGCTTGGTCAACGCACTCAAATGGTTTTGAAACCGTTTGCCCAAAACGTTCAATTAATCAAGCTGAAAAATCAGCACTTAATCCATTTAGGTTTATCTAATTGATTAGCCTTCAAATATAGATTCCTTGGGACTTAACCCATAAAATTTGGTGGGTTATTAACTAACATAATTATGAACAGAAATCCCAAACGGTCAACGCTTGGTCAACTCACTAAAATGGTTTTGAAACCGTTTTCCCAAAAAGGTCAAGTTAATCAGGTTGAAAATCAGCACTTAATCCAATTAGGTTTACCTAATTGATTAGCCTTTAACTCATGATTCCTTGGGAGTTAATCCCTCAAATTTGGAGGGTTATTAACTTACATAATTATGAACAGAAATCTCAAACGGTCAATGCTTGGTCAACTCAACCAAACGGTCTTGGAGACCGTTTTATCCAACCGACCTTGTGAAACCATTTGCCCCTCAAACGGTTTTGCAAACCGTTTGCCCCAAACCGTTTGGCCAAAAGGGGGGGGGGCAAGAACGTATGATAAAGTAACATTGGTAATCACGCCCCCTTCTTCTACCTCCAGATCCAGGTCTGTTCTTCATGGTTTTAGTTGCAAGAAAGCAAGGAAGGATGGGGGAAAGAAGAACAAACTACTTTTGCAAGAAAGAAAGATGCATAACAAAGTTTAAGCGTTTAGAGTTATAAAACCCACCTTAGAACCAACTCTAGAGCTCCAAGCTTCGAAGATTAAATGGTGTCTTGAGCTCCACAGGTCGTCCAAGGTTTCTTCTTCAAGAATTGGTTGGAAAGGATGGCTAGAAAGAAGAACTTAGTAAGAAAAACTAGCAAACCAACCTTGTATTATGATTTCCTCCATGAATCCAAGCTAGAAGATAACCAAAGCTTACCCAAACCTACTTGGCCATTCTCCCCCGCTCCTGAGCTCCTTCCTTAGTCGGCCAAAGCAAGATATAAGTGAAGAGAGAAAGGGAAACGATCCCTTGGTTGTAAAAGAAAGGTGTATATATACTTTGGGCATGTTTTCAAGATAAGGACAATCTTTTCTTCTATTTCTCATATGGGTCCTTCTCTCCTTCTTGGCCACGCCCCTCCTTCTTATTCTTAAGCAAAACTACTTTCTTAACCAAAGTCTAGTGAAAAGGAAGCCAAACATCCTACTAACTTGTACACATATAAAAGGGTCATTATGCTTATGACTTGGTTATTTAGTTACAAGGGTTATCCTTCTTATTTGTTTATTCAAATGAAGCGCCCCCCTTATCATTTTTACTCTAATTGATGCCAAGAGTCATAAAAGATATTCTAGAAGGTATATTTTACATGTTGCGCCCCATGTGTTGGGTAAATTGCACTTTACACCAAAACTAGGGTTTAAAGCACAAGGATTGCTCCACAAGCTACCTTTTGGTGCCCAAGCTTGGAGAATCCATAATACTTCATCAAATTCATTCTTATGATATATTATCATCAGAGGAACATCTAAACATGTGTAATTTGCAAGTTAACCCCTCTAATTGGGTAATTTGCACATAAGTCCACTTTTAACAAAACAATATTACAATATTGTTTAAAAAGGACAGAAATGGAAATATATGTTCCTCAGAAGCTTTAACTACATTATCAACAGATAACCACAAGCATTTAATCACATGATTAAGAAAAACACCTGGGGTTAGTTCATAACCCAGGTCAGGGATGTTACATGTAGAGAGAAAGAATAGGTCATTACAGGAGATGTCTAGGAATATGCTTCTAGAGTATGATACTCCAAAGAAGTTTTGGGCCAAAGTTGTTAGTCCTTCATGTTTTGTGAAAAACAAGGTTTTTACTCATCCTTCTTTGAAGAAACCCCCAATGAGCTATGGCATGGTAGAGATCCTTCCATTGAATTCTTTCATGTTTTTAGTTGTCCTTGTTTTGTTTTTAACACGAAGGATTCCCTAGACAAGTTTGATATGAAATGTTACAAGACTTTCTTTCTTGGCTATAGCACTACTAACAAGGCTTATAGAGTAATTAACATTGAATTGTGTAAAGTATACGAATCTATAATTGTTAGGTTTGTTGAGACTAACCCCTCTATTTCCATTAACATTGATGATCGCATTACAAATTAGGTGATCCCTCATCAGAGAGAGAGCTCAACATTGGTGAAAAATAAAAGGAGGTGTTAGTTGATGAAGAAGAGAAAGTGGAAGAAAAGAAGGATCCATCCCTCCACTTTACAAAACATCATCCTAAAGAGCTAATAATAGGCAATCCTTTTGAAATGGTGAGGACACAGACTGCCTAAAACAAAGAAAAAGCATATAACACCTTCATATCCTAGTTGGAGCCAAAAGATGTCAAAGAATCTCTTAAAGATGATGAATGGATCCTAGCCATGCAAGAAGAGTTGGAGCAGTTCTAGAAGAACCAAGTGTGTACTTTTGTGTCAAGACCAAGTGATAGAAAGATCATTGGCACCAAATTGGTCTACCACAACAAGCTTGATGAAAGTAGAAAAGTGGTAAGAAACAAAGTAAGGTTAGTTGCTCAAGGCGACAATCAACAAGAAGGTATAAATATTGATGAAACTTATGCATATATAGCTAGGATTGAGTCAATTAGTATGTTTATTGTCTTTTCCAGTCACACGAATTTTCTACTTCATCAAATGGATGTTAAAAGTGCATTTGTTAATGGTACAATTGATGAGGAAGTGTATGTTGCACAACCTCTGGGCTTTGAACATGATAACTTGCCTAACCATGTTTATTTGTTGCAAAAATCTCTCTATGGTCTCAAACAAGCAGCTCGATCTTGGTATGAGAAACTAAAGAATTTGTTGTTAGATAACGACTATATCATGGGCAAAGTAGATTCTACCTTGTTTCTAAACAACACTTCAAAAAAAATTTTGATTATTCAAATTTATGTTGATGATATTATCTTTGGTGGGATTGATTTTGATATTTGTAAGGAGTTTAGTTCTCTTATGTAGAGTGAGTTCAAGATGAGCATGAGGGGGGAGCTTACATTCTTCCTTGGCTTTCAAATTAGGCAAACAAAAAATGGGAACTTCATCAACCAAGGCAAGTACACAAATGAACTACTTAATCACTTTGGGATGGAGAACACCAAGCCAATGGACACCCCCATGTCAAATTCCACCAAGATTGACAGAGATGAAGAAGGAGAAAAGGTAGATGAGAAGCTCTATAGAGGTATGATTGGATGTTTACTTTATTTAACTACCTCTAGACCTACTATAACATTTAATGTTGGCTTGTGTGCTCTCTTTCAATCAAGTACTAGGAAATCACATATTATAGGAGTTAAGAGGATTTTAAGGTATCTAGCCAAAACCCAAAATTTTGGACTATGGTGTCCTAAGTCAAAAGACTTTACTATTACATCTTATAATGATGTTGATTATGTGAGTTGTTTGATTGATAGAAAGTGCACAAGTGACACTTGCTTCTTCCTAGGACCATGCCTAGTTTCTTAGTTCTCAAAGAAACAAAGCACTGTGGCTCTTTCAACTATCGAGGCTGAATACATTGCAGCCGGGAGTTATTATTCCCAAGTCCTATGGATGAAGCAAATGTGCCAAGACTTTTACATTCATTTTGACGATTCTCCTATCTATTGTGATAATACTAGTGCAATTAACTTATCTTACAATCTTGTATTGCATAATAGAGATAAACATATAGAGGCCCTTCATCACTTTCTCATGACCACATTACCAAAAAGGCTACTTATATCATGTATGTGGATATAGAGAATCAACTCGCGGATATTTTCACTAAACCTCTAGCTAGAGAGAAATTTGCCTTTATTAGATCAAAACTTCTTATAGCTGCTCTTGATGATATTGACATGCCTTCTACCTAGTTTTTATCTTGTCTATATGTTTCTTGATTATAATTGATCATCTCTTGATTGATATGTGCTATAATAGTCGTATTTCTTGTCTTGTTTTGTTTGGATTGGGTATTTTTCACAAACAACTATTTTACCACAAAATAGTACCCGATGATGAGTGAAATGTGCCTCAATATGTCTAAAATGCATAATAGGGTAAATAAATAAATTTAATTAGCACCCTAGAGGTTAGGAATTAAAATTTTAAGTTTTTGGATAGGCTATCTGTCGGTCGAGTTGCCAACTCGACCAATCTAAGGCTGAGGTCAAGTGTTTTCACCCGATCGTCAAGTTTCCCAAACTCAGAACTCAACTAATGTCTGAGATAGACCAAACTTAAAAATGATTTGTCCAACACTTCTCCCTCTCAACTAGAGAAAAGTCGATTGATCCCTAGCTCCAAGCTTCCTTGACCTCCAACCCTAGGTTCAACATCCTCTTCCTTGCCTAGCCCAACCTTCCTTGTCTCTCTTACACCCATCCTAGGTGGTTAGATGGCCTGTTGGTGAGGATCTCTCCCTATTTTGGCTGTTGTTACTTCTCAATCCTACTTCATGGAATCCACTCAAAGGAAGAGAGCCACCCCTAATGCAGCTAACTTGTCCTCCTCTAATCCTTGACTTCTAACCTTTGATGGCACCTCTTTTATCTCCCCCGAAGCCCTAAATTAGTATAAGGAGCTCCTTCCTAGGAACCCCTTTCCTTTTAGAGCTCTATTTGTGCCTCTTCTTCACACGATGAAGGTTTTCTTGGAGATAGAGGAGTTGTTTTCTACCCATCACCTAGGCACATTGTGTATAGAACGTCCATGCTATCACAATACCATCACTAGCACCAAGGCGGTGCATGCGTTCTATGCCAATCTTCAATGGAACTATGACACAAATGTGCTACCACCTAATAGCCAGGGAATTCTCACTTCCATGATTACTGGGACAAAATTCCCAATCTATGAGGATTCCTTGAACATCTATTTCATGATAGATGGGACAAAATTCATAATTTTTGAAGATCACTGACACATGGAGGAAGGATTACCCTAACTATTTTGACCTTCTTAACCCTGAGGCTTTATACAAACACTTTGATCTTACTCTTCTTGATATCCACAAGTTTTCAGAGAAGCCTCAGGTACCCTATAGGAAGAAGTCAATCTTGCCTTACTCTTCCCTTGATCTCATGATACCTATGCTTGCATTAGTTGTTAAGTGAAATCTCCACCCAAAGAAAAACTAGACAGAAATTGCAGAAAACATTGTTGTGATCTTGTACTATCTCTTGAACAATGTTGGAGTCAAATGGTCAAGATATATTCTATACCACATAACCTATTTTGACTCAGGGAAGAACACATGTGGTACCCACTCACACTACCCTACCTTCATCTGTGTTTGTTTCACTTTTTCTACCAAGAAAACTCTTTTCTATGATTTCCATTACAAAGATAGTTGGAAAGGAATTTGCATTAGACCACAATCAAGAAGACATTCCTACCTACCTCCTCTACCACACCTGGTGTAAGATCCCTGACCTAGATTTGTGCTCAAGTGTAATTTCTTTTTGTGATAATATGCTTAAACCTTAATTTAATCTTGTAAGATGATTTAATAAAACATGACAAGCTTGCAGTTGCATTTTGGCCCAATTTGAATAATGGTTGAGCTATTTTTTCTATATTTGTATATGTTTGGGCTAAATTGCAATTTACCATGAGTGAGGGATTACCTTTAAATTTTCACATGTAGAGAATGTTTATTATGTTTTAACATCATGAGAGATAAGATGGTGACATGGGGTGCCTTGTTTGAATCATGTTTGGTGATGGAACACATTATAGTGTTCTAGGGTTTGCTATATGGAAGTGGTGAAAAACTAAGGTTTGAGTGTTGCGATCACTACCCAACTCTTGGGTGAGGATAGATACCACAACACATGATCTAAGGTCATCTGGTTTCGACCTAAACAACCTAGAGGTCGAAACACCTATTGTCCTTTAGAGTATAGACCATGCATATATGCATATATGATGGATTAGGGTTTTGGGTCAAAACCAAGAATGGATGAAGTGTTACGACGAAGATGAGATGGTAGATATCATGGAGGTCACTACAATTTCTGGATAAATATGGATATTTTATGTTTTTGCATGTGGGAGAAGATAAGATCTTTTGGTGGAAGGGCATGTGTCCTTAGGCGATCTATTATGGTGACACCTCACAAATCATGTTCTCTCTCTTCCTTTGGGTATGGATCCCTTTATTTTCACTTGAGTGAGACTTTTTCTGCTCTACCTTCTTTCTTCTTCCTCAAGAACCAACCTTGAAGCTTCATGAGTGAGGAGGATCAAATCTTGAAGCATAGGTGACCGATCTACCTTGTTTGAGGAAGATCTTATGTTGGATCAACTCCTTGGTGGTGATTTTTTGGAGAATTTATTCTCTTGGTAAGTTATCCAAACTCTTGATCACTTTCCCCTCTCATCTTCATCTTCTTCTTCCTCCTTCTCAATCATGAGAGATGGGGGTGAATCATGGTAACTTTTCTTGAAGATCTCTTCTTCACAAGGATCAAAAATCATGTTTTAACATAGAGTTTCTTCACCTTCTTTAGTTCGAGCTAGGGTTTGAGTTTTCATTCCTTGAGTTATACTTTTGACGAGCCTCAAACGTGGGTCCAAGAATGGAGTCATGTCTAGGTTATCAAACTTTAGAAATTTATAATATCCGAATGTTTAAGACATCCTGCAACTAGAACATGGTCAAAATAGTTTGGGGTCAAACACAGTGATAGGAAGAACGACGCTTCAGAACTCAAGTTTTACTTGTCTAAGCACGTTGAAAAAGGTCAAAGGAAAGGTTTTCAACCAAAAAACCTATCTCCAAGGGGAGTTACCAGAAGAATTAAGGTTTTAGGGTTTAGTAGTTTTTATAGAGGTTTTGTATATTGGAAACCGAGGGGATAAAACTATCATCGGAGTAAAGCACGAAGGAGGAAAACTTAAAAATTACAAGTGACAGTGAGATACATCCTGCACCCTCTTCTCTCAAAGAGGATGCCTCTGACTATGCACCAATTCTCTCTCTCAAGAGTATTGGACATAGACTACAGCGAAAAGATATGCCAGAGCAACTCTGATCCTGGGTACTCTCATACACCCGAATCAGACCAAACTTTAGAATTTATGACATCCTTCTCTCAAAGGAGTCAAAACGAGAAACATGATTTGATAGCTGGTCAAAAGCATGATCCAGACAGAAGAGACTAGAGCTCAGACACTATAAAGAAATCATCCAACAAAAAGGAACTGTACACAGAACAATATGAGATAAACCCCACAGATTACATAAGCATAAAGAGATAAAAGGTTTAGTTACAATGCAGTAGTAATTGAAAGTAGCATGCTAAAAAAGGTAAGATAAGTATCAACCTCCTTGATGTAGAAGGTCGATATACACAGTAGCAGACCCCTAAGGTATTTCTAACCCGGTACCAGGTAGGAGCCCCATTGGGATACACTCGTATCGCGTTCTTAATTGTGTCGGGCAGTGAACCATGATGGGTAAGGGCGTATCGGGAAAGGACTCCCTACCCGATATGGCCGTGTCGGGTGGCCGGCCCTATCGGGCAACACACCGTGAAGGGTAGGCCATATCAGGTTGGGTGTCGTGTTAGTTTAGCTTTATATTAGGTTCTCAGATTCCTTGTGTCGGGTGTACAGGGGTGAGCCATCTCGGGTTGAGGCCCAACTAGGGACCCGGTACATTGAAGTGGCCTTGAAGGTAATGATGTGCTGCCGCGACTACCGGTCCTAAGTGAACTTTTCCCGTCCCTCTTGGGTTGGGGGTGTTCTCACCTAGTATCGCCCAACACGCCTGGGAACTCAATACACTGACTCCTTTATTCTCTAGAAGCTAGCTCTCATAGGGTTCTAACCCGTCCCATTGAAGCCCTGTTGCTGCTATTTATAGGCACTGACTGGTGGGGGTTGCGACCCTCGTTGGGCCATGTATCCTTTTTCTTCTCCGTTAATGTGGCTTTAGGAGAAGGTCGACACGTCCGTCGCCTGGAACGGCTGGCCGGGACCGTCGCATGCCGAGTTGTGAGTAGATCACCATGGATCATGTCAGGTAAAGACCCTGGCGGGCTGCTGCATTGAGGAGTGGCCATGTCATGCGATATACTCCGTCAACCGATGGATCATGGCAGGAAAGGCTACTTGTCAGGTAAATAGCGTTTAGGCCGTCAGGGCTCTCGTGCGACGTGCCCATGTCGGGTTGCTGCCATATCAGGTAGCAATCATGACAGGTAGAGGGCGTGTCACTTCACCGTTCGATGGGTCGGGGCAGTTAGCTCATTTGTGGATGGGCCAGGATGGTCCCATTAGCATTCCTTTGGTGGAAAAATAAGAGAAACTCTGCAAAAGATAGGAAATATTATCAGGAGCATAGTGGGGATTATTTCTATACAATAAATAAGATAAAACGGAGAGGAAGTCAGTTTTGGAGGCAATTTTGGTAGAAAAATATAGGCTCTAGCAGCCATAAAATGGGTGTTATCAACTCCCCAAAACTTAGCACTTTGATTGTCCTCAATCAATCTTTACTTATTTTCAAAACTTTGTTTGCGATACCTTTTCAAAACTAGACGTAGTCTTCGGACAAGGGGTTAAATGAAATTTTGAGATGTCCTGAGGAAAATTACGTCTAATATGAGCAATGAACTTTATTTTTCCTGCCTTATTTAAGCAAAAATTTTCTCTTCAGCTTCGGCAAGACTTTTGGCGCATGATTTCGAAGTTAGCTTTCACACCAAACAACTTGGGAGTAGAAGGTGCAATTTTTGGGAAGGCTTAAGGCTTTTTGGGTTTTTCTTACTTCCCATTGGTCCATCCAGGTAAGGGTCCGTTAATGGGCAAGTGGTCCCTATAGTCCAAGCCAATTGGCTTTAGAGAAGTGATTTCACATCCTACGTACCACTGCCCCGGATCTGCCATGCCTAAAGATGGGTACTTTTAGAAAGATGAGTGTTTTTTTTTGGCACAACTCTCATGCTTTTATTCACTCTCATAAAGGTTTCCTCTCTTTTTGGGGTTTTAATGGGTAGGGAAAAGAAAAAGAGTTTAATGTTTGGGCAGCTTTTTCCTTCACATGCACATCTCTTAGTTGTTGCGAGATTATTTTTCAAAGTTGGCATAGAAAAGTTGTATCCTTTGTCATTTGAGACTGCGTTTTCGAAAGAACAAAATAGAAATATGTGCCACCTTAGATACGGAGAGAACAGATTGGAAGAAGTTGTACCAAATTTTTACTATAAAGTGTTTTGTACTATTTTTGAGAGATAAGCAATTGTGTATGTATTGTTTTCTATCATTCATATATATACATGTATACATAGAGTATGGTAAGAAAAGAAAAAGAGCAAAAGGGGAATTTGGGTACCTCCCTCACTGATGCTATGGAGTACCCCCCCAAACTTACCCCACATCCTGTCCTAGAGTTGTGAGATAAAATAGGAAAGGATAGGCATAGATCAACGACAGTTCAGGAAAAGCAGGCTCCCTCATGAGATAAGAACTCCATCACATACTCTCCGCATTGGCTATGGTAGCCTAAGTTGTGGAGCTTATCTGGCTTCTTTTTGAGGGCTACTGTGTAGTAGATCAAGTGCGGCACGTAGACACCGCAATCATTTGATAACAGAAGTTGTTGTGGACAGCGGTGGCAGTATTGCAATTTGTGCCACTTAGCTGCCAGGTCTTCGAGATATAGATTGATCAAAGACACCACCTCAACATAATATTTCCTTGCTAACCGCTCGAGGGATGTCATCGACATGGCTGTACTCTCTTTTGGATGATCGTTGTTGGCGTCGGAGCTGTTGTAGAAGAAACTGACGTGTGGATGGATGTACACCATTAGGAGCGTCTAGTGGTTGTCGTGCAACATAGGTAGGAAGATGATGCACATCATACACTTCTTCATTTTGAGCTGAAACAACTAGCGTGCTCTGGTTTCATCAGCCAGTCATAGGTCATTGAACAACATCAGATGGGCGATGTGGGTGCGTTCAAACTTCTTCTGTAAGATGGGGATGTAAGCTGATGCCACTATCATTGCTAGACATCCTCCTACCTTGACTAAGTCCCACAGGTCATCAATGGGGACCACTGCATTATCCTTTTCATATATGATGTCTATGGTATTTGAATTAGTGAGTTAGAGAAGAATTTTGTTGACATGTTCCTGAGATAGAGAAGTGAACGTGAAATAGTTGAAATTACTGATTAGGGATTCGGAGACGGCAGGCGAAGTAGGCTCGCCTTCAGCACCGTCACCTTCAGTGGCAAGTGCGGTCCGCAAAACTTCTATCTGCTTGTCTGTCCTATAGACGTCTGTGCTCTTGACTTCTTCCCTTGGAGGGCTGTTGGGCTGGGAAGATTCGATTTTAGCATCTGTCTCTAGCAGCTCCTCTGGAAGATCTGTTTCTCAGAAATAGTGCTTGTACTTGATCAACAATAGTGCGTATATGCTTCTAAGCTGATAGAGGTCTTGGCCCTGGATCTGCCATACATATCGGAAGATGTTTAGAAACTCCATGGTGTGCAGGACGGTGAAGGAGCTATTTCTACTTCCTGACTCTTCTTGGTTTTGGGAAGTCTTGGATGGCGTAGAAGTTCCAGACACCGCTATGGCGTTGGACTCCTTACTTTATTACACTGTGAAGACATAGAGGAAGAAGTCTGGCATGCTTATATTTGGGGCGTACAAAGATGTGTCCTCTGTGTGGGACCTCCGTGGTGTAGCAGTTGAGGAGTGTGGCATCATGGTTGAGGAGGTCTGCCACACAGAGGAACAAATGCTTCCTAAGCTTGTAAGGGGCCAACACCAGGCATGGATTGTGCTCTTCGATATGCTGCAGCATGTCGGCCACCTACTTTGAGTCGTATGCCCCTGCTAGTAGTCTTCTCGCCAAGGCTGGGGTGGTGTTGTAGAATGGCTGCCAGCCTGTCTTGATGGTGACATTCTCAGTATCGCACCCTCCAGGACCCTGAAAACGATCTTCCCCATGACGACTTCTGAGCGGATAATGGCTTGGAGTGCTCTACGTCGTACTGAGAAGTATCCATCACTCCAGACGATGGCTTCTTCATCTACCTACATCCTCAAGACCATGTTGAGTAGTTGTTAGTCCCAGATCGACAGGTAACCGATGGCGCGCCTATCAAAATTGGCCATCTCGAAATAAGGGATCTCTGACGGTGCAGAAAAGACGTCTACCGCTGAAGTCCTCACTCTAGGGGATTACGCAACAACCGAGCTATAAAGATCGCCCCCTTCTCCCTCAACTTCTTTAGATGAACCTTCTTCTAGGCCGATAGAAATTTCTTCTTCGTCTTCAGTTAGGTCTAGCGGGGGTGAGGGAGTAGATGTATCTTCACCGTGGGCACTCTCTTGTCCTGTTAGAGCCCCGTCGACAATTTTGTTTGTCGTATCTTCCTTAGGCATTGTAGAGGGCCCCCTGGAGGTGGATGAGGACGATGAACCAGAGGAGGATGGCAATGACAATGGTGGAGAGCCAGAGGCTGGTGGCGATGGCGATCTCCTGGGACGTCTTGAGCGGGGGTGGTTATCCCTTTGATTGAGCCTTTCCTCAATGGCATCAAGGCATTGGAGCGTCGCCTGCATCATGTTATCCAACACCTCTAGTTGGCCTGGGAGACCAACTAGAGTTAGTAGCTGGCACTCCTTCTCATTTATCCTCCTCAGGAAGACCTAAAACTTACGGGTCAGGGAAGCAAATGTAGAAGTATGATTGCTTATTACCTCCTGCAAGTTATCAAAATCGAAGCCGAAGGCCTATCCCAATGAGGAGGGGACTGCTGTCAATCGGTTTTGGCTTCTTGTTACACTCCTCGCATTGCCAGCACGACCTGATGAGTATGCATTGTCAATTGGGGCCGAGTACATCTGGACTGTCCACGAGAGCGTAGCTTCTGCACGAGGCATTGGAGACCTCGTGGTCACCTCCGCCTCTTCAACTTGGGGTCGCAGAGAAGGATGTGTAGTAGGTGGATGTTGATCTATCATCCGGCTCTCGGCATCCTCATCCATGGAGATCACCGATGTAGATGGTGGAAGCATCAGAGTTGGCTGTACAGCCCTGAGCTCTACCTCCAGGAGCTCAACGAATGCCTCATTGCTAGCATACAACTGCACCAATGCCTCTACCATTTCTGGCAGGGCTGAAGCTTCAGGTGAGGTGGCTATTTCATCTACCACAGCGGCCTCCTAGGTTATATCCATTATAGCTACCCCGGTGGTGTCGACCTCCCCGATGTTCGACACTTCTTGTGTACCCATGATGGGCGTTGTTGTAGTTGTCACGGTTGGTTTGACGGTGGCAGTTGGCTCGACGATGGTGGCGATAGGCATGCCTTCAATGATGATTGTCGATGATTTGTCCCACTGAGCGTCGAGGGGGGTGGGGCTCCTTGTCGCGACCATCCTTTCTTGGATGGTCCTAGTGGCGGCGTAAGCGGCTTCCACAATCACAACTTCTATCTCTACTGTTGTGAAGACCAACTTCTCTACATTGTAGTTGACACAGAATGGGAGGGGCAGGAGGGTGTCCGTCCTCACAAACTTGTAGAAGAAGTGGTGACCCTCCTTCTTGATGATATTCACCCTTGTGAGGAACTTAGTGTCAATCATGTTGTCACCTCTCATCCTTGACAGGGTGTGCGGATCTTTCGGGTACCCCAACCCTGCCGCGATCAGGTTGACGAACCCTCCCATGTTATACTCTTTGATGGCATCCTTTATGGGGTGTAGCCGGTTTAGTAGGAAGCGCCCCAAGTTGACCGGCTTGCCCTCCATCACATACCAGATGAGATGGAGCTCTTCAGTATACAAGTTGCTCGTTTCATACTTACTCAAGAGGAGGCTTACCACAATCTTGTGTATAATCCTCCAGAAGCACGAGTGAACAACCGCCACCTTGCTCCCCAGCTTGAAAGATGATTCTCTGGTTAGCCTCTTCCAGAGCACGAATGTGTTGAAGCTGTCGCCTTTGGTGATCCGAACACCATTGTTCAGAAGCTCCCTCTCAGCCTTGCTGGAGGAGAATATCTCATTGAGTAGCCTCTCCGAGATGTCATGCTCGGAGTTGTAGAGGTACCCTTGTAGCCTGTCCGCCCTGTCGAACCTTTTGGTCTCTTCGGGGGTATTTGGAACTCGATAGAGGGAGGAGATGAACTCCTTGGTGAGCTCAGTGTAAGAAGTGGTGTAACTGAAGCAAATCTTCTACAGTCCGGAGGCTGCTAAGACGTTCTCGAGCCTATCAAACACACCGATATGGCGGAAGGATGCTTGGTGGTAGAACTAGGTTGGCCGGTAGACTTTTGTTGACAACTCTGTGTACTGCCATCGGTGTTCCTCATCTTTGGGCAAAAACTGGCTTGGTGAGTTGGCCAGGGGCTCTAGTTCTGTTGTCATTGTTGGGGCCGGGGCCGCTTCTGTTCTGGGCCGCTTCTCAGCCTCATATGGCCCAACTGTCTTAGGGTTTGGGCATTTCTACCCAACGGTGGCTTCATTTGTGGCCTCAGGGTTGACCCTTCGGCCTTGTTCGTCAACTTAGACGAAAATCTTCTTTGTGTGTGCCATTTTCTGTAATAATTAAGGAAACAAGTTAAGTCAAAAAGTGTTACTAGCTAAAACTTATATTTACCTGATATCAGGCAAGGGATGAAGGTAGGAGTGTCGCCCGATATGGCTGGGTGATACCCTTAAAAACGGTATTAGGTTGGGCACTTAAGGAGAAATTGTTGTGCGATATGTGAGTGCCCGGCACCAGAAGGTCGATGTCGAGCAAGAGGTAAAAACATCACAAAGGTAGGGTCATCATATGATAAGGTTTGGGTAATATGTTAGACCGATATCAGATGGCTTCCTCAGAACTGATCCTGCCCGACATAGATGCCCGATAGGGGTGTCACACAATATGGGGCATTGCGCGGCAAGGTTGAAAACACGATGCATCTATACACGATAATAGAGACGAGTCAATGATGATGGATCCCTAGATCTAAAAAGAGTTTAATTGGGGACCTGAAGATTTGGTTTCATAATGTCAAAACCATATTCTAAAAATACCCTTTTTCTAGTAAGTATGACCTTGTGGCGATGAATAGTGATGTTCAATTGGTATTTATTAGAGAAGTTACAATGATAACCAAGTTGCTTATTGTTGACTAGAAAATCATCAATTATAAAATTGTGCTTGTAATATAATTTTATGATCGCTTCTTCCATAGACTTTTGTAATCATAGTATGAAAGGGATTCATAAGTGCTTTTGAGGAATTTATTAAGAAGAGTAATTTTGAAGAATGAGAGTGTACTTTAGAAGCTTATGAGAGAAATACTTCTCAAGATTGTATGAGGCACATGCACGCTAGCCTTTCTCATCAACAATAAATTTATCCATGTAAAAGAAAATGGAATTAGTAAAAGAAGTGACCGAAATTTTAAGGTATGGACCTTCTGGAGGTCTGAGAGGTTTTGTAGGTTGTATTATGCATCATATCCATTAGTATAAATGTAGATATTTGTTATGTATAATCTCAATCTACAGTGTCAAGGAAACATGTGGCAAGTAGGTCATGAGAGAGAATATCTATCTGATTCGTTGAAAGGTGTATTATTGAAGACCACATACAACCTAACAAGCCACTTAATACCAATAAGATCATAACTATTATACCCCTTGTGTACTCCAACATATGAAAGAAAGATACATTTACCAGTGCATTGTAAACTTTTTTCATGTCCATGACATATGTATTTGCCAAAGCAAGTACAACCAAAGATCTGAGGTGGTAAGGGAAAAAGACTAAATTAAGATAGTAGAATCTAGAATGGCATTTTGTTGTGAATGGTAGAGGATAGAATGTTGTTGGTAAGGAAGTACAAAATTTGCAATGCCTAAGGCCAATATTGTTTGGGAACTTGGGAGTGAATCATTATGGTTTCAAAAATGTCATGAAGATCATGGTTTTTGTGTTCCACCACATTTGTTAGGCTAAGGTGTATATGGACATGATGCTTGCTGCTTGGTACCAACTTCCTTGTAGAAGGTCTACAAACATGTTGAATAATCCATTGTGCATTTGATAACTAATGAGAATGAAGTCTTGATCTTGGTAAAGTCTTCTTGGCATTGGACAACATTTGTGATCAATCCTTTTATAAGATCCAAGTAACCCGTGAGAAATTATCAATAAAGGAGATTAAACACTTATATTTGAAAACACTAAGAATTTTATAAGAGCCACATACATCATAATGTAACTATATCTTATATATTCATTTTATCAAGAAAAGATGCTCAAAGTTTTCTATCCACTTGGTATATCTATTGTCAAGGGAACAACTAGAATTTTTTTGAAATAAAAGTGAAATTTGGAATCAACAGGATGGCTCAGACAAAGATTTCCATATGAAGGTCGATGTCAAAGACGTTAGATATTTTTCAGCATATTTGTCCATTCCCATTGTAGGAAATGATTTCAAGCACAATAATTACTAGCGGTTGTCCTTTTTTTAGACCCCCTATAAAGACTATTCCTTATAGCCTCCCTAGGCATCATATTACATTCTTGTTTCTTTGACTCACTCTAAGATGAATTCATAATCCTACTACCATCCTTTTCAACCTGTTATTGTCATGTTATTGTAGCAATTACAACAATGACTAGAAAATACCCTTTGTTTTAGTATGTGAATCCAATATGTATTTATACACTTGAAGAGAAAAATCTTATATAATCTTATAATATAAATTTTTGATCTTAGATCCATCCATTTCTCTTGGTCTCATGTGTGAAACCCTAACCTTGCTTAAAGTATTGAACAAACTTAATTATCATAATTTAATTATTTTAACCCTAATATAACCTTGTTATATGCTTTGAAATAATAAGACAAGCTTAAGTTTCAAATTTGGTCCAATTTGGACATTGTTTGAGCAAGTTATACAATTTTATGCACATTTTGGACTTTTCTGCAATTTACCCAATTGTGAGGTTTTCTTTGCAATTTATCACTTGAATTATGTTCCTTGTATATTCTCTCATCATTCTTGAGCTTTTTGAGCCATGGGACACCTATTTAAACCTTGGTTTGAAGGTGTTTTCTTCAAGGGTATTTTAGGGTTTACCCCTTCATTGATGAGCTACCATAGTAGCTATCAACTAATGAATTAATTGTTTTGCTTGGAAATTCAAGAAATGAAGGATAAACATGTCTCTATGGAATGTGGTGGAGCTGCTTGTGTGTGTTCTTGTATATTCTTAATAGTTTAAGGCCATGGACACTTGGAAAGATACTAGAACTTCAACTTTTTCTTTTTCTTTATCTTTAAGTTTCATATACTTATCCCTAAGCACCCAAACGAGCCATTTTCTCTCCACCAATTCCCTCCTTCTATGAACCTCATTCTCCCTCTATGTGCTGCGATTTCCTGTCCAAGGAAGAAGAAAGTGGGGATCTTCTTGGAAAAAAGAATCTAGGGTTGCAATTGACTTCCTTTTAGGGTTTAAGCAACTTCCTTCTAGTGATCTTGACCTAAAAGAGTAAGAATCCCCTTCTTTCCTCCGTTCTTTTCTTTGTTATACTTCCTCCTACCTTTCTCTAGGTCATAACCTTGCTGTTCCATGGTATAAATTTCTCTAAAGCTCTAAAATCCTACCTTTCTTGCTCCTTATGCTTAGGGTTTGCTCATTATATGAAGAAAGGTGCTAGATGGACGAGTTCACAACTTATACTTGAATTTTGTACCCTACCTGCTCAATTTTTATTTTTTTTGGGATTTAATATTCTCATTAGAGGAAAGTTTTATAACTTTATCCACGTTTATTGCTTACCATAAGCTTGCTAGCTCATGTTCTTGCTTTTAAATGATGATCCATGCACTAAAAAGCTATGCTTGACTTAGATTTTGATTTTTATAATGTTCCATATTCTAATTTCAGTTCTAAATGAACCTTTGATCATGTGTAATTTATTCCTAAGGTATAATATGACTTGTATCAGGTTGGTTTGACAACCTATGGTGCTACACACCTATCAACCAATGGTCAATTTTTGGGTTTAAAGCCGATTTCTTCTATAAACACATGACTCGATGGTGGTACCATTGCAACAATCGATGTTGTTGTCTTCATGACAACTAATGGTGGTGACCAAGGGTGTCAACTTACATTCACCCCTTAGGTCATGTGTTAGACTAATTAGAATCCTAGTGATTAACAACTAAGTACCCTAATGATGCTATCAATCAATGGTGATAATAGTTTGATATTTGATGTTGATTAATGAATATAGTGCTGATCTAACAACCTATGGTGGCTTAATAGTCACTAATGATGGTGGATCAGGTCTCCACAACCTATTGTGAGTTAATCATATAGTTCTATCATCAATTAATCCTTAGACTAATGGTTTCTTGGGTCACTTGATGTAATGGTCAAATCTATACTGTAATTGATGGTTTTAACATATGAACTTGACCCAACAGTCAAGATCTAATGTTTGTTCCTCCAATAAAGTGGAATGATGTCTAATGTAATATGTTGGTCCTAATAATGTGATTTATATGGTTTCCTTTATATGATCAACTTAAGGAGGTTACTTGTTGACAATGGATGGCTTGTTTTAAATGAACAGTCGATTGTGAGTTTTACCCTACTCTCAACAGAACCCTTATTGTTGTTAATCAAAGAATGTCTAGGGTTGAATGGTGAAATTTTATAGATCACAACTCAATAACATCATAGATGATTCATTCAAGGTGTTTACTTATGTAAACGACCAATGGCTTTACCTTTTCAACATTTCATGGTTACAAGTTGATGCCTCAATATTCCATTGTTTTGGGTGAAGCATGTAGTGTAATGTTATGATTCTAATGATGTGAATTTGATGGTTCAATGCCTTAAACTTATAGTGTTACCCTTGACTTCGTATGATTATGATTTATAATCACCATACTGAATTAATGGGTAACCCTAATGAGGTATATCTTGTTATACCTAGCTTTAATATAACTAAATGGTGGTACTTCAGTATGAATAGTACTTGAATGATTAATGCAATCATGGAGTACTCTGTTATTGTTGTTGAAACCTTAGTATGATATAACCCGATGGTTACACCTTGATTTATGTGTGGATTCATACTTGAGAATAGTATGGAATGTGATGGTGATGCTTCACCTTATGCATCCATGATCTAATAGGGATGCTGTGAGTTAGGGTTTGGATATAAGTGCTGATTAGAAACATCAATATAATTTATCTTGTTGAAAGTATAGTTGAACCATCTCTCTTACTTATAGTTTAGCCAGATCTGTCTCCCGACAATATTCTCTCTTTATCTTAGATTATGTCATCTAGGTAAGGCGATCTACCATAACCCATATTGCATCTTGACCTTCCTCGGTCCATGGGAGACTTACCACAACATCCATAGAGATGAACTCCCATTCCCCCTCGGGGACTCTTTATCCTCTATAGCAACTCATTGGGTTACTGTTGTTTGTCCTTCACCTCCTGGCATGCATGGAGACAAACCACATGCAACTTCATCTTAGGCATCCAAAGTACAACTGAAACTTACCATCTTAATAGTACCATGGTGTATGGTGACTTAAAATCATGATCTCATGTATGTCATGATTCCTCAAGATTGATTCCTTGGAAACCCTAAATCACTCTAGTCGGGGTTTCATCACCTTCTTTTCTAGAGAAGTGCATCTGAGGTTCTACAACCATCCTTTTATCACATCAAGCCCTAGGCTAGCTAACCAAACAACCACTAACTTGATCAACAAATCTCATTACATCTGAGTGTTAGCCAAACATATCTCCTTTTTCAAACTGAGGGCTAACCTAACAACCTCTTCTAGCCTCTAGCTAAACTAGGCAGCTGCATCTCAACCAGAGCATCCATTACCACCTCACATCCTTATGTATTAGGTAATGTTGAAGACATACACCTCCATGTACTCCACTTATTATCTCATATCAAACTCTAAGTCTATCTTCATCAAGAAAACTCTGAGCTCATCCTCTTAGTTTTCAAACTCAACCTTATATAGCTCGCAAATTCCACATAACTCATGATAAAAACATCCTCATAAGATGACTACCTTAGTTCTCTTAGTGTTTATGCAACATACACACATCTTACACTCCACAAGGGTATGCTATTATCTCCATCCTCATGCATCATAGCAACATTTCCACTCTCATTATCTTTATCCCTGGTGTATGGTATGCGTAATGTCCTATCTCTCACTCCCATAATAACAAGAGGAAATAAGCATTTGGCGGTTGTCCAAACACAAAGTTCTTCCTATTCCAATAGTAGAGATGGTACATCCCACATTTCCAGTACACATTCAAATCTATGTTGTAATGTGCAACATATGTCTCTACATCACGATCATCTTGATATCAAAGTTACTTCCATGGAAAACTAGTCTCGAACCCACTTGGGTCCACACACAATCCTTGGTCATCTCCTCTAGGTCTGTAGGGTTCCGACACTTTTGGGGTCATCCCCCTTCTCTTATGCATCCAGAGAGTGCCCTCCTCATCTGCCCTTTGGGTCCCATGAGTTCATGAAGGTGATCAATCTCCTAACCCATGACCCTCAGACAATGAGAGCTGTTACCTCCTGACCCTATGGTCATGTGCAACTAGGGAATTAGGCAACTCCTACTTCCATCGGTCTTATCCCTACCTGACCCTAGGATAGACTTAGGATTCTAACATAGTACATGTCCAACTTAGAACCTTACCCAAGTTTCCATCATCTCTCTCAACATTTGTGGTCTGACTTACGTCCTTTCATAGGGGCTACCTTGGTCAGGACCCATACTGGTTACCTCCATGGTAACACATCAACATGCACTCATAGATGATCATCTATGGGTCTACAAGTTCACTCTTATACTATGTACTCTCTACTTAGCTTCTCAAGATTCTATGAGACTTCTTTAGGTTACCTCAAAACCAACAAAAACTAGTATACACCCTACAAAAGGGTCCCTCTCCCAGGATGGGAGGAAACTACATCTTGATAGGAACAAAGGTCACAAACGTCCCTACATCTCAGGTTTATATCCACATGAGCATGCTTAACCTTGTCAAGCTACTAGGGAACGTATCTAGTAAGCAGACCACCTACTAAACCATCCCAGATCTTCATGATAGGTCCTACTTGTTTCTATTCCTTCACATTGGACCACCATCATACCTGCCCATGTCACCAACTTATAGGTGAGGGGTTCATCAAACATACACCTTAACCAAGGGATTTCCTTTTTTGCCAAACATGAGGGGTGCCGTGCTCAAATCTATGGAAACTCAAATCTCGTCATGAGCATCAGGTACACCCAACACTACTACTTCCCCTCTTAGGTATAGGAACCCTAGGTTCACCTTTCCAATGTCCAATTGCATGCTCAACCCTGTAACCACATACCAAGCATGTACAAGGTACGACATGCACTTCCTATTATCATTCCACTTGAATAACACCTCAGAGTGGAGTCCTCCTCTAGGACAACCAACTAGGTACAATGCCTCACAACTTGTTACTAAACCTCTTCATGGTCTAAGGAACTCTTCCTCCTATCCCTAAAAGGTAAACACCTATACCATAGGAACATACGTACAAGCATTCTCATCCTCTCTCTAGGGTTTGATTCCTCTAAGGTACCAAGATACCATCAGCCTCCACGGATCATGCATGAGGCAACAACAACCATCCTCTTAGGTCGCATCATCCTCAACTTCTTAGGGTTTCTCCTAGCCCCGAGCCTAAACTTCCAACCTTCTAGCTTAGGCCATGCTATCTCTCTCTAGAGATTAACCCTACAACAACCTTACTATTGGAGGTCCTCTGTCTAGGGTGGATCAAGCTCACAAGTGTACACCTACATGAGAGAAACCTATGTTCACCCAAGATTATCTAAAACTCTTCATGCTTATCTCATAAGCTATCCAACATACTCTCATGGATAAGGTTTTAGCCTACTGTTAGCCCTACTGACGTACTTTGGGTGCAACTTTTCCATGCTCATATAAGCTCATAGGGTTTCTATAGGTTCTTCTCTAACCTCATCAATGAAGGAGTTATCCTTCATCCAAATGTGCACGACCCTTCCCAGGGTTGGGTCACCAAATGTACTAGATCAACCAACCTCACATGGCTGATATCGTCATGGGTATCCAAACTAAAAGCATGTCCACTCACACACATGGTCTACCATGACATCTAGCTCATCGTGTCATCTCTCTCTCTAACCTTCACTTAGGGTTAGGGTTAGCATCATCCTCAGAGGATGCGCCAGGTCTCTACCTTTAATGGAGGTTTCTACCTCGAAGACCAACTCTACTTCATCCTCCTGACAAGAGGGTTTAACCTCAGGTCTCTCCTGAGGGCATGACAACATATGTCATACGACCTAAGCATGCAACTATTCTTTAGTTTATGCTTAAACTATTAAGCTTATGTCCATGACATCTTATTTACATGCTTTTCATTAATTTGGAGGATTTCTTAAACCTTATCAACTTTACCCATACCTGAAGAGGGTGAGGAAGAGAGAGAAAACCCTAAACCTTATAATCCTAATAGAATTAGGGTTGAGAAGGGATGAAAATAGATGAGAGAGTCCTAAATGTATCTTATTTTGAGTCAGATCCTAAGACATTGGCCAGGCAGTCACACCGATCTGGGAGTCCTCGTATTCCGACTAGCGGTGTGGAGGAAAATATTGCTAGCCCCGAACGCGATCCTTTTCTAGACACCTCTATTTATTGGAAAATCCTCTAATAACTCCCTCGGTTCTATGGAATTTGTACAATTTAATAATTATTAAATATTAAATGAGGAACCGATGCTCTGATACCAAATGTAACGACCCCACCTCCTGGTAACCCCCAATTAAGGGAGACCAAGAGGTTAGAGCCGTTATCCCAATTTCCCGGATCAAAGGTTCAACAAATAATCAATAATAATTATTAAATTCTACCAAAACTATACTGAAAGCTGGAATAAAATAAAACTTTGCATACCTTTTAAAAACTCTGGATATCTACTTATATCCACAACATGAATCTATTCTATCTAATCCTCCTCACACTTTATTTCTTATTTTCACAATGTGTCACTTTACTATTTTTTCTTTTTAGGGTTTTACCTAAAACGCCGGCAAACAAAATGTCGGTCAACATAAATGAATTTGCCGGTATGTGGGGACAACCAAAATTTCACAAATATGGCTAACAATCTAAATATCACAATCAAGTTAATTAGCAAGCCAATTTACTCTTTCAATGTAACATTTTCCACCACTTTTTCCCTAACCCTGGAATACCCTCCTTAGGGTTTCTCTTTTGCCATTGACTTTAGGCCACCTTCTCAATCCCGAGCTTGGTGCCTGGGGTCACCTCTCATGGTGCCCATTAGTCATGCAACAAAGACCACCTTCTTAATCCCAAGCTTGGTGTCTGGGGTCACCACTCATGGTACCCATGGGTCTTCCCTACTAAGCTTGACCTTTTTGCATCATCCATCAGGGTGGCATGTAGGTGCGAGAATACACACTTATATTATAATTTTGATAATCATAGTGACTTTATGATTTGCAAGTATGAACATCTAAACTGATAGGTTGCATTCAATGCGATCAATCATCTGGAAAGCCTTTGGGAAACTAATGCGATTAACCATAATTAACCACATACCTGATCCAGAGCAACTTGATGTCCAAGCAATAATGATAAAGAACAATTAAACAAGCAATCAACAATATCCTGAAATTAATGCAATACATCCAAGTGTTATAGTTTATCCAAAACATTCTCAAGATATACTTGGATTCCATCTTAGGCTTTCTAGGCCACTTTAGGATTTTATTAAGGTTTTAACCTCCATAATACTTTTATCACATTTAATGCTCTCTTAGTTCACAAACCCTAATTTCAACATCATAAGCCCAATTATCATATTCGGTTTCTTTCAAATTAACAAATCATATTTCCTTATAGTTCAATTCATACATGAACTATATTTATCATTAATTCCACATTAATCCACTAGAAAACCCTTATTACTAAATTAAGGGTATTCATCCACAATTAGGAACTTTTATACTCAAAATAGCCTCCTCCTCCTTCGACACGAGCCACCGAACTCGATAGTAATCTCAGCTCTACTAGAGCTGGCCAGTGTCACCGGGATTGTCACACCCCGATCTCACACTAACCACTAATCACGAGATTAGGGCGCGACGGAGGGATTATCACATAAACAAATCGCTGAAAACTTTTTCTTTTTAAAACCTCGTAATGATATCTGGATTATTGCTGTAAACTAAAACAAAATAAACTATTGCGGAAGCATTTCAATTAACCTGGCTAGAGAACATAAACAAAGTTTACAACATGTAACATTGTTTAACAGAAAGTAAACATAACAGTTAATTTACATCTTTATACACATTCCACAAACATACTCTCTCTCACCCATACCCTGTCCCAAGGATCGAGGGGAAAGGACTAAGAGACCTCTAACTACTAACTACATATACCTTCTACAAACTAAGTGTTAGGATGAAAGGATCCTTCAGATTCCTGCTGCTGATGATGACCTGAAAATGTTTTGAGTAGAGGTATGAGCCTACTCGCTCAGTGAATAGCATTTCATTTAGCTATCACTAAACAACTCATCAGGTTTATAAATTGAAATTAAACATAAGTGCAGTACTAAGCAGGGTAGTACTATTAACATAACAGATTTGCAGAATATAATCACATTTCCATGCATTAACAGATAATTTGAACAGATAAACAAATATAAAGAAATAGCACAAAAGTTTGAATACTTTAATTTACTGTGATCCTATATGAGTAACCATTTATATTATTATTAAGCCCTAATCATATACAGTGTACCCTGTATATGAAGATCCGTAGCGAACTACGATCCCACCACCGTACAAGACTTAGCGACACACCCGGGAAATGCTAAGTCTGACGCCAGCCCTGCTCTGCCACAGGACCCCAGGCTCATCGGCCTTCAGGCTCATCAGCCTCACTGCACTACATCGAGTGCTCTAGACTCCTCCTCTAACCTGAGTACACAAGCGGAGAGTCTCACGGGGTTACCTCCATGACATCACACGGATCTTGTTGCAATAACCCTCAATTTTCTCCAGTGCCACCGTGACATCGCACGCGTTATTGTTGGACACTGCCTCTCTATCCTCGTGTCTCCATGACATCGCACGGATAATGTTGCAACACGAGTTTCACCCCTAAGAAGCAGATCTGTCAAAGGGGTTCTACGGTGTTAGGGCACCTAAGTCTATTAACTGATTAACATATAACCATTTAAACAGGAATATCACATTTACTGATTTCATATCAGATCACAATACACTGTCATTCTAAACTGACAGAGCAATATATTTCAAATCATTGTAATTTCTGAGAAATTCTCATACCATGCATTCAGACAAATTAGAAATGCATAAATAACCCAACTTATTTCAATTTGGCACATACATAGCGAATTTACGCAATTGAACATCTTATTGCACAAATTAAAGAAATTTACTTCACATACGAGAATCATACTCAACATTTGTCAATTCTCTAAAATTCTCGAAAAATGTGCACATTAACCCAAATCTTGGTTTGTGCATCACTTAACTCAATTAAGAGTTAATTACATTTCACAATATAATTTAATAACAATACTTGAGAATTTCCGGTAATATTTCAGAGAAATGTGCCATTTCATGTAAATATCAATTTACACATATTAACGTCAAAAGATATATGCAATTAGGGTTTTCATGCATATTTTATTTATTCATATCTACTTTGAAATCGTACATCTGATAATTTATCAGAAATCTTCATTGTTTGGGTTCATACCCAAATTATACCATTTTCAGACATGAATTTCTAATTTCAACATTCAAATGAGAAATTTAGGTTCCAATGAACCATATAAATCTACCGATTCAATCCACACTGATCAATTGCTAAATTTAATCATATAACAGCGTCTAGAAGCAATTTATGAAATAAAAAGTCGGGCGACGCCAAACGCTGCCCGACGCCTGATAACGCCTGTTATCAGCGTAATTCGCACACAAAATAGAAAATATTCAAACACCTGAGTTTATTAATGATAAATAAATGAAATCCTACTCACAGCGATTTGGACTGTTCGGATTCGTCCGGAGATGCGTCCAAGGCCTGATTCCGGGCGAATTTCTATTGTCTTCTTCCTTTGGTATTTCCCAAATGGAACCTGTTGAAATGAAATAGCAATTTCTATTCTTCACGTACAGGCTGTAATCAAGCTAAGTTGGTGCTGATACTTGGTTATTGGCTTCAGATTCTTGATCTGGAACTCAAGCCGAAGTTGGGGCGGCGTTTTGGAGTGATGGATCACACCCAACTGTTCCTGGCTGCTGCTGCAAATCACGCAGAAGATCTACCTCACGTACAGATGGAGGAAATGAGCTAGGAATGCAGCTAGGGCTGCGGATTTCTGGTTAGGCACCATGGCCGGACTCGAGGCAGTTGGTTCGAGGTGTTTCTCACACCAATCGAGCTCTTGACTGTTGCCGTTGCAGCTGCAATTGCAGCTGGACGCTGCTGCTAGGAGGTATCGTGGGCTGGTCTAGGTGCCGCGGGAGGGCGAGGGGAAAGGGAGGAGAAAGAGAGAAGGAGAAGGAGAGGAAGAAGAAGGTGGAAGGAGAGAAGGGGGCCGACGTCGTTGAGTCGAGCCAAGAATCGCCCTGCTGCGATTTTCTCCTGCTTCTCAGTCGTGCTTTGTGATCCGCCATAGAAACCCGCTTCAAGCGGTTCTATAAACTATCGGGTGACGGTGGAGATAAGGGAAAGGGAAAAAGGATTAATAAGCTAAAAATTGGGAAATTTACACTATAGGTCCAAGAAAATTAGAAATGATATAACGTTTTGCTCGATAGTCCGATTTGAACGATTTTTCTTGCAACATTTCAAGAACGAGGTCCTCTACACCCTCAAAGCATAAAATCATGCTAATCAGACCATTTCACTAGTTCAAAGATCTAATTGCATTTGTGATTATTTAACTCACTTAATCGTCTTAATTATGCACTAATTAATCTTATGTGCTTGATTCAACTAAATCAAGTTAATGATGCACTAACCATCACATGAGCACATAAGTTAGATCAAATAACTTTAATTAGGCTCAAATAATGATGCTTACCGATAAACTTTGAAACAGGTCATAACAGGGATGGAGGAGCTCTTCTCCGGTGAGGTAGCTTGGACCAGGGAAGGGGTGAAGACCATCGTCCAAAGTGAAATTGCTTGCAGGGTTGTGATCGCGAAGAGCAACAGGGTCTCTTGGAGATGTTTGCATCATAGTTGGGGTCAGAAACCCTCCTTTTATAGGAGAAAACTCGTGGAACCAACCTACCTCTATGACAGTTTGGGAGAATCTTTTAGAAGCAATGAAACCCTAAGAAATCTAGGGTTAAACAACTCGGACTGGCCTCCCGAAGTTGTTGGAGTTGTTTCCAAAACACGAGATGGATCAGAGAGAGAGATGATGTAGAAGAAATCAAGACTGCTACCCAACTTACCTATTCAGGAGCAAGGAGCACGATGACCGTGGTCCTTAGGATCCAAAATCCACGACTCAGATTAAACCCAGAGTATTTTGATTAGGATTGTTAAATCGTGACATTTATTGATACCCACTTACTTTAGGAAACTTTAAAAATTCATATCTCCCAAACCACTTGTCCAATTAATACCAAATTTTAAAGGAAAGTCTATAAAGACTTAATATACTTATATTACAAGTTTGGAGCCAAAATATAGAAGGAATAACTCCTTTTCTTCATTTGCAAATCAATGACTTATAAGGCATATATTTATGCCTTAAAACTTATATTTTTTCTCTCCTAATCTTTTATTTTCTTTATTTTGATTCCTCTCACCATTAGAAACCATGTGAACATGAAATCTTTTCCCATATGGATCCATTATCCATATATCCACATATTTCTTGTAATTTTATTATTATCTCATATTTCCTTCTAAATAAAGTAATATTTAATTGATCCTTTCTCTTTCTTGTTGCATTATCTTTGCAACTTGGACTCGTTGGAACCCAAGGAACCCAAAAGGCAAGAAAATCCCCCTTTTGAGAATATTCCTTTGCCTTCTATAGGTTTCTACATCTTTCTTTTCTCCATTTCTTAATTATTTATTTAATCATTGAATCTCCTTTTCTTTTCCTTGTTATTGGGCCCAATAGCCAATAAAGCCCACAAAACAACCAACAAGGCTATCATAAATGAAATTCATTTATTCAAATCAAATCACACAATTATTTATTCATATATATTTATTATTCTCATCAAAAGAACCCAAAATTGGGGTTGTAACAACATGTTTTCTATATTGGTGTGCATCCTACCATGAATTGGTTCTTTCCTTGTACATTCTAGAATTTTCATGTTCATGCAACTTTAGTTCCTCTAGTTCTTGGAGTTGTAAGAATCTTTCCTTACATGCCAAGTTTGCATCCATGTTTAGATATTTTATGGACAAAATGCCTTATGTTCCAACTCTAGAGGTAGGTGATACGCCTTGCCAAAAATCATCTTATAGAGGTTGGTCTATTGTTGTGTTGTAAGTTGTCATGTATGGCTATAGGGAATCATCTGGTTTAGTGGCCTAGTCTTTCCTGGACTTCACTATTGGATTCTCTAGGATTGATTTTATATGTTTGTTGGATACCTCAACCTTGCCTGATGTCTGGGGATGATACAATGTAGCAACCTTATGTTTCACCCCATACTTCCTCAAAAGGTCTTCAAACTACCTTTTTGCAAATGGGGAGCCCCCATAACTTATGATGGCTCTAGGCAATTTGTATATTGGGAAGATGAGTTTGTTGAACATCTTCATCACAACCTTGGAATCCCAAGTTGGACTTGATATGTCTTCTACCCATTTTTACACACAATCAACTGCAACTAGGATATATTGGTTCTCGTTGGATGAAGGGAAAGATCCCATGGAATATATACCGCATGCATAAAAAATTTCAATCTTCTAACCATTTAGATATTGGCATTTGCTTGCAACTACAAATATTTTATCTTCTTTGACACACATTTTAGGCTTTTACATAAGCTTATTCATCCTTCAATAGAGTCGGCCTTTAAAAATATGATAGTTATACCTTCGGTATAGTTTTTTGTACTTCCAAGTGTCCACCATAAGGTGAAGTATGTCATTCATAGAGGATATCTGGTGCTTCCTCCTTAGGTATACATATTATATAGAGATTATTTGTGTACATTCTGAATAAAAGAGGATAGCCCCAATAGTAGTTCTTTAAATCAGAGAAAGGTTTTTTTCTCTCATTATTGGTTATAATGAGAGGTAGTTGTTGGAAGTCTAGGTAGTTATAGATATCAACATACCATGGGGTCACTACATCAATGTCTTTGGTTAACATCAGGATTCATTTAGATAGCTATCATTGATATGCAAAGAGTTGTATTGGGATGTATCTTGATATGTGATCAACTACTATATTTTTGTATCCCTTCTTATCGATGATCTCATGATCAAACTCTTGAATAAAGAATGTCCACCTAAGAGTCTAGGTTTAGTGTACTTCTTTATCATTTGATACTTGATAGCTCCATGGTATATATACACTATCACTTTAGCTCCAATTAGGTAAGTTTGAGCTTATCAAAGGCATAGATGATGGGTAACACTTCCTTCTCAGTGGGCATGCAATTTATTTGGGATTCATCAAGTATTTTATTGGCATAGTAGATGATGTGATGCATTTTGTCTTTCTTTTTCTCTAGAATAGCTCCAAATGCATAGTCACTATCATTGCACATCATCTCAAATGGTAAATCCTAGTATGGGGATTGGATTATAGGTGTTATTCTATATGTGTTTTTTAGATATTGAAAGCCTTAAGGTGGTTGTCATCAAAATTGAAGATATCATCCTTCACAAGTAAGCTTGATAGGGGCTTGGAGATCTTCTAAAAGTCCTTAATGAATTGACTGTAGTATCTAGCATGCCCTAAGAAACTTCTCACTTTTGTCACCAACATAGGAAGGGGGAGTTTAGACATGGCTTCCACTTTTCTTAGGTCAACTTTGATGCCCCTCTCTGACACATTGTGCCCTAGAACAATTCTGTCTTGCACCAAAAAGTGGCACTTCTCCTATTAAGTACAAGATGTTTCTCTTTGCATCTCGATAGTATCATAAAAAGGTTTTATAGAAAATTGTCAAAATAGGTACCATATATCAAGAAGTCCTTCACAAAGACTTCAATCATGTCTTCGAATAAGTCATTAAAAATAAATATCACACACCTTTGAAATATCAAATGTGTAGTGTATATCAAAATTGAAACAACAAGATTGGATTACTTCTATAAACATCAAGATGATATAAGGGGAGATTTATATGATGGAATAGTAGATGCAATACATAATGGCAAGACTAGAGCATAAAAAATTGGTCAAAAAATTATTTTACTAGCATCTTTTATAGGAGGTCCACGTGACATGAGAAAAAGATATATGAATGCGATGGCTTTGGTACATAAATTTGGAAAACCAGACATTTTTTTGACTATTACATGCAATCCTGAATGGGATAAGATAAAATCTTTATTGAATCCATAGGAGCACTCATCGAATAGACCCGATTTAATCGTTCACATTTTTCATGCAAAGCTTGAGGATTTGAAACATAAACTATTTAAAGAAGAAGTATTCAAAAGAGTAGTTGCTCATGTTCATGTGATAGAATTTTAGAAAAGAGGATTACCTCATGCCCATTTTCTAATCATTTTAAAGCAAGAGGATAAAATAATTAGCCCTGAGAGGTATGATAGCATTGTCTGTGCTAAGATTCTAAACAAAGAAGATGACCCTTTATTATATGAAATGGTTTTAAAGCATATGATTCATGGTCCATGTGGGAAATGGAGAAAGAACTCACCTTGTATGAGAAATAATATGTGTAAGTCACACTATCCAAAGCCTTATTGTCATATTTCAATGGAAGGGGTAAATTCATATCCTGTATATAGAAGAAGAAATGATGGTGTCATGGCACAAGTGAGAAATTGTACAATTGATAATCAATGGGTTGTTGAAGCACTACAATTGCCATATAAATGTGGAGATATGTTCATGTATAAAAGTAGTTAAATATCTATACAAATACATATACAAAGGGCATGATAGAGTTATTGTTTGTTTACACCCTCAAGAAATAGATAAAATAAAATGTTTTCAAGATGCAAGATGGGTTTCACCTCCTGAAGCTATGTGGAGAATTTTTCAGTTCAATCTCAATGAAATGTATTCCTATTTTATTCCTTTACAGGTCCATTTACCAAACAAGCATTTTATATCTTTCTGAAAATCAAAGAACCTCTGTCACGTTATAAGTGAAGGCCATACTGGAAAGACAATGCTGACTGGATATTTTAAATCAAATGCTAACAATATTGGTGGAATAAAGCATCTATATAGAGAATTCCCTAAACATTTTGTTTGGAATAAATCTTCATTATGTTAGACTGTTAGAAAATCTTTCCAAGCAATTGGTCATCTTAGTGCTGCTAATCCATCTGAAGGTGAAAGATATTATCTAAGAATACTTTTAAATCATGTATATGGGCCTACTTATTTTACAGAATTGTGTACAGTTGATGGTGTAATTTATGCTACATTTAGAGAAGCAACTCAAATTTGGGGACTTCTTGAATGTGATAATGCGTCATATTTATGCTTTCAAGAGGCAACTTCATATGAGATGCCAAAAGCATTGCAAAGATTATTTGCTACTATTTTGGTTTTTTGTGAACTAGATGATGCTAAAATGTTATGGACTAAATTTGTAAAAGACATTATGCAAGATGTTTCTAGACATAATGAAATATCAGTTGAAGATCAGATCCAGATGACAGTTGATGATGTTCAGGTTATACTAGAAAGTATGGGAAAAGATATTAAAGAGTTTGATTTGCCTATTATATCTTTTGGAAGGGATCTACATAATTATACTTCAAGGGAGATGTTGGATGAGCTAGCAATACTAACTCCTGTAGATGATATTCTTGTTGCACAAATGTTGAATGATGAGTAGAAGTATGCCTTTGATATTATCATGGAAAGAATACGTAATGAAGGAAATGGGATCTTCTTTGTTGACGGACCAGGGGGACAGGTAAAACATTTCTATATCGTGCAATTCTAGCTCAGATTAGAAGTAATAACACAGTAGCAATTGCTACAATAATGAGTGGTGTTGCAACATCGATATTACCAGGAGGATGTACTGCTCACTTTAGATTTAAAATACCACTCGATGTCAATATTTCATCTACTTGTGCTATAAAAAAACAAAGTGGTCTAGCTAATTTAATTCATCAAGAAAAAGTGATGATTTGGGATGAAGCTCCAATGGCAAAGAAACTTACAATCGAGACTTTAGACCGTTCATTAAGAGACATACTAGAAAATGATGAATTACCCTTTGGTGGCAAGGTCATCATATTTGGAGGAGATTTTAGGCAAGTATTGCCTATTGTTACTAAAGGAACTCGTTCACAAACAATTGAAGAATCTCTGGTCAAATCATATTTGTGGTCTATAATGGAAAAATTACATCTTAGTAAAAATATGAGATCATCATTTGATCTAGAATTTTCAAAATTATTAATGAGAATTGGTGAAGGAAGTGAACCATATAAAGAAAAAGACATGATCAATATTCCCAAGGATATGATTGTTAAATATGATGATGATGACATATCAAAATTAAGACTAATCGACTCTATATTTCCTCTTTTACTTGAAAAAAATAATTGCTCGGATTATATGACGAGCAATATTAGCAACCAAGAATGAATATTTTGACGATATAAATGACTTGATAATTAAAAAATGTCCATGTGAGGAATACATTTATCATAGCTTCGATACAGCAGTTGATGAAACAAATCATAACTACCAAGTAGAGTTTCTAAATAATGAAACACCTCCTGGAATGCCACTACATAAGTTGATTCTTAAAAAAATTACCCTATTATGTTGTTGAGAAATTTGGATCCTCCGAATGGACTTTGTAATGGAACAAGACTGGTTTGTATAAATTTTCAACAAAATGTCATTTGAGCAAGAATAGTTGTTAGTCAATATGTTGGAAGAGAAGTTCTTTTACCAAGAATTCCAATGTCTCCAAAAGAAAATAGAACCTATCCTTTCTCATTTAGAAGAAAGCAATTTCCAATTCATTTATCTTTTTCCATGACTATAAATAAAGCACAAGGTCAAACAATCCCACATGTTGGTATTTACTTACCAGAACCTGCATTTTCTCATGGAAAACTTTATGTAGCAATGTCGAGAGGAATTTCAAAATCGACAACTAAACTTCTAATTCGAACTTCAACTACCGAAGAATACAAATATTGCACCAAAAATATTGTATATACTGAAGTATTTAATTATTGAACTGAAAAGGTAAGGAGAATAAATCAAAATGGATCTTTACATTTATATTATGTTCATTTTTTAGATAGATATTTATGTCTATCAATTGTACTTAACATTTTTGTTTTATAACATTTCAGTGGTAATATGAGAAATTCTTCAGGTAGATTTGAAGCTAAGTCATTTGCATAGGGAAAATGATTTGTTTATTCAAGCTATTATTTGCTACTTCAAGAAAGAAATATCCAAATTCCAAGCCTACGACAGAGGACGAAACCTTGTACAATATCAAAAATAAGGTAAGTATTCTACATAAATCTGCACTTCTGTTGAAATCTCATCTACAATCAGAATAAACTAGGTAAATGTGGTGATCATGTGTTTTACCCACTTTGTATGAACTATGCCATATAGTTTATATTTAGGTGAAAATTCTAAAAAAGCTTTCGTATCAAGTTACAATTTGAAACAAAAATGCTAATTATATTTTTTTTCTAATCATGTACATAGTGTTGAGTGACTTTGACCTCATGTAGTGATATTCAACTACGCTTGAATATGGCTGTAATGAATAATGTGTTGATTTTTTGGATTTTCAATTTAAATAATGTCTTCTTCATATTGACTTAGTATTCATTTATTAGTTACCTTTTTTATTTGAATGGTGTGCAAACTTCTAAAATCATGCTTCTACTTTAGCTTTGTTTTTAGCTAAATTTTGCAACACTCAATCCAATATGATTATGGATTCTAGCATCGAAGACCTCAATTTTATTCACTGAAGATCACCATCTCCTATGTATGCAAAAGTTAAAAAAAGTTTCTCCAAGAAATGCATTTCCTTGATCAGTTGATTCATTCTGTTATTGTATTATATTAAAGTTATCCAACACTAAATGTATTTTCATCATAAATATACCTTGAAACTATGCATATACATGAGACGGAAAAAAATCGAGGTTGTCCCCAAAACATTTCGGTCTGCTATGTATGTTTTGTAAGATATGATATGTTTGCTCTTCCGAACTATATTACACAACATAAGTGTATAACAGTTACTATTCCAATTTACTATGTATATCACTTATCATTCTACACTCAACATACACAATGAACCCACACTTGTTTTGATATGAATATTGAAGAGATGAGGTTAAGACATAGTTTGAAATGAGGTATTTTACAATCTTATCTTCCTTTCTATTCATATCAACTTATTTTGGATCCTTTCAAGTATCATCCTTATTCTTATTAAGCATTATGATTTGTATGTGATATTGTGGCTATTCTAATGACATTGTTTAAGCATTTCAAACAACCACACAAGAGAAAAACTAAGGAAGGACATGGATGAGCTGCTGATATGCTACACAAGAGCTTGACATTTTGTTTGGCTTTTATTTTTTTTATTCATGAAGAGTGAAGACCATGATGAGATGTTGCTTGTTACATGGGAGATAAAAGGTGAGTATCACTCACATACAAGTCTAACAAAGAGAAATATCTATCTATTATCTTTATACATCATCACAACATATATGTTTCTTTGATACTAGCATTAGTGTCAATTGTAGATATTGGCTTCTACATGTGGCTTTACAACCGCTTCTAATTGGCATTAATGGGAGACAATCGATTGAATTCCCAACAATCTAATAAATTTCATTATCTACATATAATCACTTTCTATTCATCAACTTGATTGATGGAGTTATGCTACATTCTAGAGATTAACATTCTCACGCTTGTTTTTAAGATACTTATCTCTCCTTTACTGCAACATTCCTCTATATGATTCCTTCAATTTTAGAAACTAGAGTGGACTTTTATTGCTAATTTGCAAACTTTTTTCTTGATTTGTGGACCATGATTTGTTAAGGTGGTAGAAAACCTCCTTTGATACAAAATAGATCTTATCCACAACTCCTTTCTTTTGAGATGTTTTTTTTGTATTTAGTTAATATTTTCTATCCTTCGTACTATTGGCAGAAATCAGGTCATTGCATATTATTGTAGATAATTTACATTGAAGATCAACTCAAATTTCTTCACTTCACGGTTCACCCTCACTAGACCATTGTTAAAAGTATTCCATCCAACTATGATTCACTCCACAAGTGAGGCCTTTTTCCTTCCCCTACTATAAAAGTAGTAAGCCTTTGAGTATTTTTCCAAGTGGTTAAGCATTTGTTTTCCAAATCAAAGAGTGATTAGTAGTTGTGTTTGCACACCAAATACATCCTTCCTTCAAGTATTTTCTGTGGAACCACCTTACCCATAAGAAAATGATTTTTGTATCTATATTCCACATATTTTTGGTAAGACCAACTTTAACCAATCAATCACTTTGCAAATGCCAAGAGTTTCCCTACATTTTTGACTCATATATTATCACAAGATGTTGTGTTAATACTTCTTTCGTCAGTGAATCTCTCCACATAATGTCACTACACAGTCTATCATTCTCCTCTCTTATGTCTTTAGGGAGTGGGAAAATGGTTAACCAATATAAATGGTATCCTATGTGATTTAGGATAGTCTATGTTTCCATGTATCATTTTTAATTTTCATCTTATCAATTAGAAGAGGGCATAGTCTTTTAGGGAGACTGTCCTGGTGGACTCCTTTGGTCCTATCCCATCAGTAAGGGTATTCACCTAGCTTCATGGCACCATAACACCCATGACTAGGTCAGACCACAATATTGTTGGGATCTGACCATCATTAGCAAGTGGTAGCTGATGTAGTGGAGGGTTAGGTGGGTTTGAGGAGGGGTTATAGGTGGATGATGTATATAAGTAAAGCTAGACTCTGTAAGAGGAGCTGAAGTGGTGGAGGTAGATGACATATATATAATTATCAAAGCACAAAGTTCCTGACTTACTTGTCTTCTTGTCATACTCCAACTCACAAATTTCTTGAATATTTGCTTTGTTCCTACCATATAATATGAAAGAACTATGTAAAATAAAGAAAGTGCTTCATCTTTTTATCACTTTTTTTGGATTCTAAAGAAAAGGTTATTGTTCCACATTTTCTCACTCTAATGTCACATAAAATTCAGTAGATATAATAAAGTACCAACAAATGGAAAATAATAGGTTACCATTGGAGATCTATGAATACTACGGTTTCATGATCATTACATTACACTTTAGATTTTATATATTTCATGTATTATCCATGGTAGCCTCAACAATTTTGATTTTCCCATCTTTGGGACAATACAAATGTCCTTCAGTTGTTGCAAAATAGCTCATGTCTGTATATGACATGGTTATATTGATGTATTAATTCAAGTTTTAAAAGGTTTCATGAATGGCCAATGTGATGCAAAATTATAAAAATAGTTGAATCAGCTAGGAACAAGAATCCCAGTAAAATCTGAATGAATTAGTCACCCTTCTTGATACCGAGACATCTTTGCAATAAATATTTTTTGTTGCTCCAATTTTTTGTTAGTTCAAGATAGGGCATGTAGCATGTTATTTTCATCCATGATCTTAAACATATGGTATATAAACATGATACATACGACCCAACACAACTATCACTTAGGAACAAAAACCATCCATTGAATGAATTAGGTGAACATATAGATTGTGGATGAGTCCTAACTCAAATTGAATGGAGACCATAAGAAATAAGTTCAGGTCTCAAATGTATGAAATTGAGAATTTATAATAACCACTAACAATAATTTATCTATGCCAACCATTACATTTGGCTATATTCTCTTATAGAGTATCTACTTCATACACATGATCATTTAATGATGTGCCGTAAATTTGTAATGCAATATTGAATACAAAAAATGTAAATATAGTATTTTGTAATATAAATATACTGAATACAATACTTTCTTATGTAAATATACTAAAATTTTTGTTTCTTAATATTAAATAAAGTATTGTTGTATGAATTACAAGAGTAATACTTTTACCAGATTTGTAGATTCAGCCATAATCAGTCATTGTCCCCAGAACAGATCACACATCTGCCATCCAAAACAGAGCACACATCTTCCATTATGCCCTCACCACCACAACGAAGCAATTGTGTAGTGGCTATTGTTGCAAGAGGCTATTATTCTAAGTAGTAGAATTCCCTTTATATCTTCTGCTTGAGCAATCCAGTTAAGTTTTCTCACTATTAGGTGGTTGAAGATGAGGGTTTGTCTAGGTAAGGGGTTGGCATTTAGAATATTCGACTTTGTAGTTTTAAAAAATACCACAACTTGCCAATAGATGCTAAAAATTTATTGAGTAGGTATAGATTTGTGGAAGAAAGTGCTCAGATAGAAGGTGGGAAAAATAGGAGAAAGCATCATGTCTTTTGAAATATTTTAACTTATCCCTTTTTCCAATTCATGTACATCTTTTTAACCCAAAAATTCTGCATTAGTTTTATTTCCCATGGTAAACATTTATATTGACGTTGTATACATACACTATCATGAAATTAAGTGATGATTGTTGTAATCAACACTTGTCCTTTTAAATCTGATCATCGTTAATATTAGTAAAATCCAGTCTGTAAGTGTGAACAGAGTTTTGGAAACAACTATAACCGACTGCTCAGATGATAAAGGAGCCGGGGATGATCTCCCCCTGTCCATCATCAGGGTAGGCAGGTCAGACGACTCGTCGTACACTAGTGGGCTCGGAGCTGTAGGCACGACCTCGAAGGACACATGCTGCGGATCAGTGGGAGAAGTAAATGGAAACTCATCTTCATAGAACTTAACATCACGTGACGTAAAGATTTGATGAGTATTATATGCGCCACCCACAGTGGTCAGGAAGATAGCCAATAAATACAGAACGACATCCGCGAGGTGCAAATTTATCATACGACTTTGGCTTCTTAGAGGCATAGCACAGACAACCAAACACACGAACATTATCATAAGAGACAGGATGACCAGAAACAAGTTCAAAAGGGGATTTACTGTCTAGCAGAGAGGTAGGCGTCCGATTGATCAAATAAGCGGCAATAGTCACGCATTCACCCCAGAAAGTGAGCGGAAGATGAGCCTCAAACTGAAGTGTATGAGTAACGTTTAAGAGATGCCGATGCTTGCATTCAACACGACCATTCTGATGAGGCATTTAAGTGCAAGACTTCTCAAATAATATTCCCCGATCAACAAAGAACGAGCGAAGCGGGGAGAACTCTGTCCCATTGTTCGAGCGGATATGACGAATGACCGTATGAAACTGTGTCTGCACCATTACACAAAAGGCAATCACAAGATCTGGAACCTACGTCTTACTACTAAAGAGTAGAACCCAGAAAGCATGAGAAAAGTCATCAACAATGGTAAGAAAGTAAGAATCACCCATAGTGGACAGAGTACTATAAGGTCCCCAAACATCAATGTGAATCAAATAAAAGAGAGAACTGGCTTTATTACTACTTTGAGAAAAAGAACGAGTTTGTTTGCCTTTATGACAAGCATCACAAGGTAATAAGCTATCTAAATAAGACTTCTGTAGAGCTAAGCTAGGGATAGATGCAAGCACTAAAGATGCGAGATGACCAAGTCGACGATACCAGAGAGATGCAGAAGACGCGGCAAACTAAACATTAGAGACACACGCCGACGAACCAAGATGCCGGAGCCAGTAAACCCCTCCTCGTTCTTCACCCACGCCAATCACTATCTGTGTTGTTATTTCATGTATGATGCAGAATCGATCAATAAGCAAGGCAAGAGTACGAAGTGCCCGTTGAAGCTTTGTGAAAGAGAGCAAGTTGCAACCAAAACTTGGAATAAATAGAACAAAAGATAGATGAATAGATGTAAAATAGGTCGTGTCAACTTGTGTGGCAACAATGATACTGCTGTTCGATAACACAATAGAAATTGGGCTGATTCAACGCATGTCTGTAAGGATAGAGCAATCACCGGTCATATGAAATGATGCACCAGTATCAAGAACCCAAAGTAGAGACGGATTACCCGTATCAGGAGCTGCAGATAGATGAGCTAGAGTATGAAACATGTTAAGAACCGACGTCCACTAATCCTGAGATAAGGAAGACTCGAAATCTTGGCAGTCTTGTTCGGTAGGCATAGTAGGAACATGGCTCGCTGCAGGTGCCTGAGACGGGTTCACAAAACTTGAACCATGACCCTTACTGCACCCCGAAGATGACGATCCACGTCCATGGGCTACTGAAGAGTCTCGTTTTTCCTTGTACCAGTCAGGAATACCATTAAGCTTAAAGTAGGTGGCTTCATCATGGCCCGATCGCCCGCAATGAGAGCAAGAAAGAGACTTGCGTTCCACGAGACTCACAATAGGAGGAGGATTTTGACGAGTAGATAGTGCCAGGGACTCGGATGTGGTGTCACGGGACACAACAACAGAGCAGTGACTTTCTTCTTGGAGAACAAGCACATAAATACGATCAATATCTAGTAGAGTAGCCTGTTACATAATACTTGACCACAGGGTGCCGAATGTGGCATCATCGAGACCAAGAAGTAAATAATAAATCATATCCTCCTTACGTTGTGCAACAAAATAAGCGGAAACATTGCACTTACAATTAGTGCAAGAACAGATCTTTATCGCCGAGAGAGCAAACATATCATCCTAGATCTTTGTAAACACAACATAGTATTCATCGACAGTTTGGCCATTCTGACGGCAAGTCGTCACCACAGATAAAAGATGAAGTTTTCGGGGTCCATTTCCGACGGAAAATCAATTGCGGAGGTGATCCCAAAGCTCCTTAATAGTGTCGTAATACTTGATGGAAGTACGGAGAGGAGGATCGATAGATTTGTGGATCCAACCTACAAGAATGGAATTCACCATATTGCAGTCCTCAATCTCGACAGAAGTCTTCGACACTGGTAGAGTTCCGTTGATGAAACCCAATTTACGGTGAGCGCAAAATGAATTCCATATCACAAGAGCCCATTCATGGTAATCAACGCTCTTAAGAGTGACAAAACAAATATTTATACCCAGATGATACGACGGGTGTAAGTAATAAGGAGACGAAAAATCCGACAGAGATGATTAATCGCACATAGGAGATGTGAATCAAAGTGGCAAAAGCAAGGGAGTAGGCCGGCGAAGTAACGGCGGCAAGGCGTAGACCTGACGACAATGGCAGCTGCATAATAGGGTTAGGGTGTATTTTTTTTTACACAGAATCGAAGTATAGGCTTGATACCATGTGAAGAGAGTTTTGGAGACAACTGTCTTGCCTATTATTGATAATCAATCGTGTATATATACAAGTATAGAGAATCTATCAATAAGGAAAGAATCTATCAATAAGGAAAGAAAGAATAACGTCTAGAGAATACCAAGGAAATAGATAATAAATCAATATATTCCAATAGTAAGAAAACCTTTAACTGTTTCCTATAAATCCCATTAGTCTATCTAGATATTCAATTTTTACAAAAAAACTTTGAGTTAGGCGTGTCCCAGACTACTCTAAAATTGTTAACAGGTGGTGTTCTGACAAGTCACTGGGAAGATGGATTCACACATAGATGTTCTTAAAGATTGCAAGGTACATTCAATTTTATATTACTTAATTTGAATATTTGATATACTTGGCCTTATTCTTTAATAAAAGTTAAGCATCTGTCTTTCTTTTTAGTGATACTGTTGCGTTGCAAATTACAAAAACTAACAAGCTCATGTGCTAATTGTCTAAAAAAAGTTCCATGCTCAAGCAGATAGAGTTCGTTGTTGCCTCTAACAGACTTCAAACAAGATGGGAGAATTGGTACTTGACCTTGATTTCATCCATCATCCCCTACGAATAAAAACAATTCACCCTGATCCCTCTAGTAGACCGATTCGTCTCCGTCTTGGAGTTCGAGTGAATAGAAGAGGTGGAGGGAGATTGGCGCATCAAGCTCGGAAGCGATAGCAAGAAGAGGAAACCCAATATAATACAATGTATTCCCAATTTTATTATTTGTTTTTTGGCTATCTATTGTACTGATTTATGCATAAATTCCACATGTTTTCTCTCCAGATTCATATTTTTCATGCTATGAATGGTTTTCCATGAGAGGTTGAACGTCAAGACCATGATTTACCGTAGACAAAGATGTATTATTTAATAAACTAATAAACCCTTTATGTGGATATCCTTATCGTACATGGAAATCATCCATCCTAACAAGAAAAAATAAACACAATTCTATGCGACAATAACACCATGGTATAGTCCATATGGAACATGGAATGCATCAAACAATTATCTAAAATTTTGAAGAAACATAAAAAACTACTTGCATAATAAGGAATACGATGTTTGTGTATCCAGTCAAAAGTTGTCTAAGGGAACCTAAATGATCACGTTCCCAAATGTATCTTACTCCAGCAACGTTTAGAGAACATCCATATTTCACAAAAACATGGAATCCATTCATGTTTAAAACAAAATTTTTAATTCTTAACATAAAGATATAATATGTCTTATTCTTCTTGTACATGACACCGTAAAACATAAAGAAGATAATAAATTGAAGTTCATTTACTGTTTACAGGCTTTTTATTCAATAAATATGGCATGACTCCTGAATGTCCTACGCAAACTCAAATTGTGAGTTCTATTCACATATATTAGATGTCTCTTCTTATGCTCTTCTCTACTCTATATATACTCGATGTTGGTTGTAGCCCTCATCATAGACAAACAATAATTATCGTCTGTGTTGGAAAAGTCAGTTTACGCCAGCCAATAGCTCTGCAACTTTGAAGCACAAGGACAATCTACGACAACCACTGCTCTTCTCTAATCTGTTGTGCACAATCAACAATAAAGGATGACAAATATGCTTTCTATGCATAAACAACAGCCACAAACTGCAAATTGGACTGATACGATTGGTAAGAGATGTAAATATAATTATAGTTGCTCTTTCTTTTCTCTGCAAATCTCATGCCTATAAATTTCTTTTCGGCTCATGATTGTTGTAGTTCATTATGCACAACAATACATCTGGTTAGAAGATGACGTATAAATTTATTATTTTTTCTGGCACTGCTCAGCCACATCAACTGATTTGTTACTCTGTATTAGTGTTTTGTCCATCTCTATTCATGGTTAGCCGCATCTTTGGATCTTGCTCACGTTCAACCTTGATACTTCCCAATAATCTAATGCTATGATATTTTTTAAAATTGATTATTGACAAGCTTCGTTCAATAGATTTATCAATTTTCTTTCAACTATGACAATACACGTGGTAGATAATCCAAATCACTGACAATTGTATGATACACATTAGAATATTCACCGTGGACTAACATGTTTGATATGTAATAATCATCCTAATACAATTCTTTAAATATGTAACATGTCTCAAAAATTAGTTTGGGCATCTACCTCGTATTACAATACATTAGTTGCAACACAAAATACTATAATAAATACATTTCTTTAAAGAGACTCTTTAAAGGAAAAGTTTTCCTTGGTATTTTTATTAGCGTAAGAGTTTCATTAATATCATCCTACTTTTCTAATCTACCAAATTATCTATCCTAAAAGTTGGTCTTTCGGAAGTAGGCATTGAAATAAAAGAACAAATTTGTTCCAAATTATCAGTTGTGTTGACATTTACACATCAAATCATACTATGGACATTCTTCCTTTATAAGATAGTTCTATATTATGTTTGAATTTTATGATTTTTGCATCCTTATTTCTAGTATTGCAGTAACGATTTTATAGATCAACATATTTGTTGAGTACTAATCTCGACATTGAAGCTAAAGACTACACATATTGATGACTATGATTATATTTTAGGTACACAAATACAGTTGCAAAGTATAACAATAGAAAATTTGACACCGACCCTATCAAATTGGGAATTAAGTTGCAAGCTGGTTCACAAAGATGAGGTCAAGAACTTTAGAAACTCAACAAAATCTGGGAAATACTTGACATTAAAGTTTATAGACACAATGGTAATATTTCCCAAATTATAAAATATCTCAGAATGATCCATTATACTAATATTTATTTAATATATGGTCAAATTGTACGGGTAGTGATGTTTAATGATGGGGTTGACAAGTTCGATTCTATTTTGCAACACAATTCATTCTATAAGCTGTCCAACACATCAATTAAGGAAGTGCCACCACAATATCAGATTAACAAAGATCAACTAGAGTATGAGATGATAATTAATTCTTCTACAACATTAGAGTTATCAAATTCTTCAGATTGGGACACTTCAAATTTCAAAGATGAAAGAATACAAACTTTCACATCTATTAAGTCTTTGCTTGATAGCAAACTAGACAATCAATATGCAAGTGAGTATTGGTTTACATGTTTAGTTCTGCAAGATTCAAATATACAACTAATTTTCTATTCAATATCTAGATGTAGTTGGTGTTCTTATTAATGCTGATTCAAAGACATATGTGACAAAAAGAATTGATGGAACACATGTACCATGCCAACATTTCTTATTAACTAATCGATCGTAAGAACACATTAACTCATTTGTATCTTATTATTATTATTGTTTAGCATTAGTAATTTTTGACTTTTACTTTGTGTTTATTAGTTGCGCAGAACCTATAGTCATAACCTTATGGAACAAATTTGCATCATATGATGATGCAACTGTGAGAAAGATGATTGATGACAAATCAACAATATTAGCAACTTCTCTTAAGACAAACACATATAAAGGTGACACTTGTGAATCATTGGAGCTATTTAAAATATCTTAGATTCTAATTATATTCATTATAGGTACATTTGGATTGACTACTACAAGTTATACACTCATTGACATTGACTCTTTGCATAAAGAGGCAAAAGAACTCAAAATATGGTTCTATATCTACCTTTCTACATATGTCTTTTTGGTCCTCGTTAAGGTTGCACAACATCACAACAACTACAATCATTGTACAAGGTTTCTAATAAAGATGAATAAATATCCAATAGGAGGGAAACATCTTCATCGTTTGGTTTTGGAAACTTCAACATAAAAAAACCAGAACTATACAACTAGACGATGACAAATTCACACAAGTACTTACAATTTTCAACTTTTCATTCAACCAATTCAGTGTGCCTACATATCTATGTATTCAGATGCATATATCTTTACTCATGTGTATAACTATGATTTTCATATCTCACAAGATAATATTTATGAAATTGAAGCAAGACTTATTGAAATTGATAAAACTCAGGAAATGGTTTACTTATCATGCTCTCAATAAAAAAAGAAAATCAAGATTGAAGATGATGAGAAATATTGTCCTAAGTGTAAACATATAGTAGATAAGGTTGAATTCAGGTAACATCATTATATATACTCCAAATTTCTCAAGTTATTCTATCTTCTTTAAAGTAATCCCATTGATTTACTTCCCTATCAACACCAATATAGATATTGTTTGTGAGTTAAGGTGGCTGATGATACTGGAACTATATGGGCAACTTTCTTTGGGAAGGAATTAGAAAACTTGATCGATATATCCACTAGTGATCTAATAAAACAAAAGGTATTGTATTCCATCTTTCATGGTATCTCTATATCTCTATACATTATTGTTATGTTACTTTTATTTTTTTATAGGATGAAAACTATTGCAATTATGAGAGGACTTTGGAGAATATACTTACAAAGAAAGTCACTTGCACAATCAAGGTTAATATAAAGATTGGAATCAATAGAAAAGACTACACATGCATTTCAATGAAAAATGTTGAAGACATCATCAAGAAAGAAGTCGATGACCAGGTTGTTCTAAATGAACTTGAACAAGATTCTCAATGCCAAGAAAAAGTTCGAGACAATGAAGAGATGGTCAACTCACATGATCAAGACAAAATTGTGTTTGCAAAAAATAAAAGAAAAAAAGTATGCACTCATAATAAAAAAAATAGATAGGGAATGGAGATAATAGAAGACATTGCAAAGACAAGGCGAAGAAGAACATCAAATACAAAATAGTGATTATAATGATACTCATCTTCTATAGTGTTAGCTACTAGCAAACAATATCCATTGAATAGTTAGTTTTGAATTATATTCCATAACTTTTTAATGGCATAATCTACATATTTCCAATAAGTTTATTATATCAAATATTCCTATAAAAATGTCACGTGCAACGCGCGTGCATCTACTAGTAGTTCAATATGAAGAAAATCCCACATCTTCACCATTAAATGAGGATTTAGATTTTCCCAATGGCAACTAAACATGATTATTTTCACGACAACCACTATGTCCAATCAGAATGTCACACAGATCATGTTCTTTGACTGGGTCTTGATCTAACATGGAAATGACATAGGGTTAGTAATAATCAATCTGACATTAGAATATATCCCCATAGTCCAACAACCACACTTCAACACCACCATAAATGTCACTTGATATGAAGCTTGCATCTTAGGCCTAAAAGTGTCCAAGAGGATGGGAATCCATAATATGGAGTTCATTGGTGATTCTCTATTCATCATGTCACAAATCAAATTGTAAATAAAAAACAAAGAAAGATCATCTCATATTGTACCAAGAGTTTCTCTCAAAATTAGTCAAGGAATTTAATAATATTAAATTCACTACTAAAATAGAGAAAAAAACGTGTATGCCAATGCACTAGCAACTCCAACCTCTCGGGTCAAAATTCAAGATGCATATAGATTTATCATCAAAGTCCAAACATTATCATAACCAAGCTACTATGTGCAAATCAAGCCAGTCCATGTGGTCAATGAAGAACCTTGATTTCATGACCTCAAACCATTCCTCAAGGGGGGCTTCCCTGAATGCACCTCTAGACGAGATCAACAAATGATTAGACACATGGTAGCCAACTATGACTTTGGATCCAACACACTATATCTATACTCCACTTATCAGAGACTTCTATGTTGCATGAATAGGATAGAAGCCAAAGCTATCATATGAGAAGTCATGAAGGCATCAATGGAAACCATGTGGGATGTGTCTCCCTTGCTAAGCACATCCAACTCCTAGGATACTAGTAGAGTAAAATAGAGTCAAATTCCACATCATACATCCAAAATTTTCAACTACATACTGACCACATTCATACACCTCCAACTCATTTATAGAAGATGGTCATGTTGTGGGCATTCATGACATGGCCATGTTGTGGTCACATCACAACATGGGGCATGGTCATGATTGGCAAGATCCATTTGAAGTCCTCTAATGACCATTTTTTCATATTGGTTTTTGTCAGCTACTTCACCATACGAGTGGAAGCAATCTTGATATTTGTTGGATCAGCCTCACAAGTTAGAAAGTACTATGACAACAATATCGTCAGAAGATTTTGTATTCCTAGTGAAATAATCTTTGACAATGGCACTAATTTCATCATGGAATATGTGCAAGAGTATTTACATTCTTTTGGTAACAAGCACTACAAGACGTCTCCTTATCGACCTCGATGAATAGAGTAGTCAAGGAGCCCAAGAAAGTATCATTAAGATACTTAAGGAGACTATTGAGTCCACTCATAGCTGGCACAAATAACTACATGCGGCTCTCTAGGAATACATGACATCTATTTACATGTTGACATGTGAAACATCATACAGCCTCAAGTGTGGAAGTGAAGTTGATATATCAAGATCGAGGTTCCCTCTCATTGTGTATAATTTGAGAGGCTGACATCCCCAATGGGGATTAGGTTTAAGACCAAATATACACCCTCAATGCAATCAAGAAATTAAAGATCCATGCCCTATACCACACAAAGTTCTAGACACATATTTCTCGATCCTTCATCATGAAGATACATCCCAATGCTTCCATAAAGGCAAACTCATGCTAGACATGTATCTAAAATCAAACACTTAGGGTAAGTTCAATAAAAAGTGGGAAGTTATGTACATTATGAATGAATTCCAATGTGGCATTGTGCAGGATATATATAGAGATATCCATCTACCACCAATGAATGCTAACCACATCAAGAGGTATTGTTGTTCATGATAAGGTAGCTAAATAAGAGTGTGTTTCAAACCAATGTTGTTTTGACTAAGCCAATGACAGTCATGGTCCCTATAGAATACAAGGGTTAACCAACTAGAAGTTTGAACCTGACATGGAGTATCCCATGACTATCATCCCCAAGCTCATTGAATTACGAATCACAATCAATAATAATTATCAACTTAACCAATTCATTTATAATCCATTCAACTTAACATGATCAAACAAATACTCTTGTTGAAAAATATTCTCCTACACGGGCATGTTGACATATGTGATCCATTTGTTTCCCTTCATCAAGGTGATAATGAGCCCACTCTGCTTAAGAGACTCCTAAAAAGCAGTTCCTTATTGGTATATTTAGCTTTCTTATAAGCAAGGTCAACCCTTCACTACATCCACCACTCAACATGCCTAAATAAAAGATGACATCCTACAACCAATGCCACTCACAGTAATAGTAGCAGTCACAATGTTTACATTTGAGCTTGCAGTATCACCACTTGTATGGGTACTTTGTCCTTAGTGGACTGTGGTATGATGAATGGTATGACAATGGTCAGTTTTGGTGCTTTTGGGATCCAAACTGGTCACACATTTTGTCATGGACGTGCCCCTGACATGATGATTGATCTTTGTACGTCTATAGAGATCATATGCTTATTTTCTTAGGCAATGACAATGGTTTTGGTGCTTTGACACCAATTTTAAAGAGTCCTCTTCAAAGGAAATATTGGACCAAAAGTAAGATCCTTGACATGATGTTTGCATCATTGGATGGCAATAGTGTGTCCCCAAACATGACCATCTAAACCTACCTTGATTCAATCATATCTTGTAGAACATGCTTGATAGAGACATTAATAAGTTTGGTGCCATTTGGTGTGATGATAGTTGTAGTGGACATTGGTCTTATAATGTATAGGGAAGGTATTATGAGAATCCTTTATAAGTGGGGATTTTAGGAGGTGACGGGGTAGAGTGGTGTTGTGAGAAGCTGCCAAGGGAGTGAACTTCCTTTTAGGATTTTTTGTCTCTTCTATCGTTTCCCCTATCATCTATGGCTCTCCTTGTGGTGGTGGATAATTAGTGATATGTTGTTGTATGGGAGGATGAAATGGTAGAGGTATGTACCCTTAATATTGATTTTGTAGTGGCATGTATTATGGATGGATAAATTGGGTATTGGTTGGAAACATTTGGGTTTATTGTTCTTATAGAGTTGCATGGACATGGTTAACTTGTGGTTGTTGAGTTTGATCTAGAGCTTCTTGGGTGGATGACTATTGTGTATGTCATTGTTTTTGTTGGATGGAATTAGCATTGCCCTACTGTAGAATCAACATTCTTTGTTTGGGTAGTCTTTGTCCATATTGGATTTTGACTAGTTGTCAAAGATGAGGATGGACATTGAAAGGTGAGGCCTATGTTCTGGTAGACCCCTCTTTTGATGGATTTTTTCACTCAAACTTATGCTTGAATTCATTCAGAGAACATGTTGTATGGACTTGTGTGGGAGAGTCAGTTTACAATTATGTGAGAACTATCTTGGCAGGGGAGCCTCTGGAACATGACATGTGCAATGGAATAGTTTCTCTTATCCCTAAAGTTCTGATCCTTGAGATATGTGAACAACTGAGACCAATTTCCTTGAACAATATTGTGCTAAAAATTATCTCTAAAGTCGTGGTGGAACATCTGAAACCTTCCATGTCAAACTAGATTTCCCAAGACCAAATCAACTTTTTCCCAGGGAGGAGGATCACTGACAATGTTGTTGTAGTTCAAGAGATTATTCATTGTATGAAGAGAAAGACAAGTACTAAAACCATGGCTATTAAAGTAAATTTGACAAAGGCATATGATATGATGTCGTGGGCTTTTGTGGAAGACACTTTTACTAAACTAAACCTACAAGAGAATATTTGTAGATATATCATGCAGTCTATTACGATTGGAGCCATATCCATAGCTTAAAATGGGAGAAAATCTCATGTATTCAAAGCGAGTAGAGGCCTTTTCTATGGAGACCAACTATCCCCTTTTTTATTTGTCTTAAGTCTAGAATGCCTAAGTCAACTTACTCATCTCACTGCATAGGAGAAGAAGTGGAAACCAATGAATATTGGGGTAGCCAGTCCTACAGTTATACATGTTTGCTTTGTTGATGACTTAATCATGTTTGTAGAATCTAGCTTTGAGCAAATGAGAAATATTCTAGACTGTTTCAGCAAATTTGAGAGAGCTTCATGCCAATCTATTTTTGTGAGTCGGACCAGAATTTTCTTCTTCACAAGCATTGCAAGATCTATTCAATGAAGGGTAGCCCAAGTGGGTGGATTCCAAGTCACTAGAGATCGTGTAAATTACCTAGGGGTACATATTATTCACTCAAGGGTCACCAAGTATACATATTTAGAGATTTTAAATAAAATGGAAGCAAAAGTGAATGCTTTGTATGCTTATCCCTAGCTTGGAGGGTGTGCCTTGCAAAGATTATGCTATCTACATTGCCTACTTATTTCATGCAAATTACAATGATTTCGATGTCTTTATGTGATAAAATTGATGATCTGGTTTGTTGTTTGATCTAGGGGTGGCCATAAGGCACATCCCATGTCTCTAGGGGCTTAGAACAAAGTAACGAACCCAAAAGATAAAGGAGGCCTTAGAATTAAGGAAATGAGAGAATGGAACCTGGAGTTACTCTGAGAAACAACTAGGGTGTGGTAAACAATCCTTTTGTTGTTGATTCTATATAAGGGGTTCAACTCATTCACCAATACAAAGGCACTTGCAGCTTCGAGATTGAAGGAAGCGACCTTTGAAGGGAAAGTGTTTATTCTACAAAATACAAGGATCGTACCCTTAAGTAATGTCAATCTTACTTCTGGTTGGACTGTCGGGTCAAACTGAATCTCAAACTTGAACATTTCACTACTAAACCAATTCCTTGGGACTTAAAGGACTTGGTCATAGCTAGTGTTGTTAAACATGATGGTGAATGGGACATTGATTTCTTACAGGATTGGCTTGATGAGGAAATGGTGAAGGATATTAAATGATTAACCACACCATTTGATACAGAACACAAGGATGTGTGAATCTAGAACCACACTCTAGACAAGCAGTATAACACTGGTTCTTCTTATGTGATCTTGTGTCAGTTTATAAATTTCAAACTCAGTGGTGAATGGATGCGGATTTGGGAGTTGAAAGTTCTTAGTCATGTGTAGTTTTTCACATTGACCGTAGCATATGGATCTATGTTGACTAACCAGAAGGAAGGCTCAGCACATCACAAATGAGGATAGGTTCTGCAAATGTTTAGACCATGAAGAAACAATGTTACATGCATTGCGTGATTGTTACTATGTCAAGCCGATATGGGATGAGATATTGCAGACATATGAAGTAAATGACTCTTTAACTTATCATATGTTAATACTTGGTTATACACCTACATAAAGAAATAAGATAGTGTATATATCCATTTCTTAATCACCTATTGAAAAATTTGGAAGGATAGGAAATGACATGTGATGGAGAATAGTGCATGGCCTATAACCCAACATATTGCATGCATCAACAAGGAAGTTCAGCTAACGTTGAAAGAACATAGTCAGAGAAGGGTGTTGGATTAGACCTCTTCATGGTTACATCAAATTCAATTCTTATGTGGTGGTTGGGAAGGGTACAACCACTACATTTTTCATTGCAAGGGACTTGGGAGGTGATTGGATGTGTGGTTGTGGTACCTCTATTGCAGCCTTGAGTACTATGAAAGTTGAGTTAGCTGGTATGCTACTAGCTATGGAGTTTTCTGCTACAAATCATATAGGGAGAGCTATTTTTGGGATGGGCTTAGTAGTGTGGTGGAAGCTATTGGGGAATAGGTGGACATGCACCTGAGGTATTCCCAATGGACGATCAAGATTAACAAGATGTTGAGAGATGATTGGATAATAAGTCATGTTTATAGGGAATCAATGTTGCTACATATAATTTGGTGAGTTATCATCGTAAAAACAAACATTGTTACTTTCGTTATGTGGTCCCTCCACCTAATTTAGTTTCCATTATCAATAATGAAGCCTATAATGGTAGTACTACTACCAGGTTTAATTATGCAGACTTGGATAGGAATAATGATTTGAATTGTCTTGCATGAGGAAGTAAAGATGAATGGAGAGCCTCTTGACTTCTACTAAAAAAAGAGAATATAATTTATTGTTGTAGGGATAGAAGTGTGGTAAGTGTAGGTTTGGATGCCCTTATCACCATTTTGGGCACCTCCTTCTATGTTGGGTTAATCTAATTGTGTTTTAATTACCACCCTTACTCCCACAAACTTGGTGAATCCTTCATTAATCTTCTATTGTAGGGCCTCTAATCTTGTTTGGTTAGTACTTGATAAAGGTTCCATACATACTGATCAATGAATTCTCAACAAATTGTGTCCATGTAGTGAGTGTCAACAAATCATACTTGTTGTACCATGCAAGGGTAGGCCCTGAATAAGATTCAAGAAAAGCATATGATCATGTTCTTCTTAACATATTCTACCTCTACAATGTCATGGCGGTGTGATTTGATGTGATCAATTGGATTGACTTTCCTAGAGTATTTGTGAAACTTTAGCATGACATAGTTATTTGGAAGTTTCACAACTGGGAAATTAAAAAGTTGTTAAAGGTCTTGACTTTATTCTTCTTCCCCTCTAACTACTTGAGATCACAGAGGACCTTGAGCAATATGGGCTACGCTAGTAAATTCTTGAGTAGGCTCCATTTTGCTTCATGGGCAACCACTCGTATCACTTACCATTTGGTCATCATTGGAAATACCATATATACCACTAGTGACAGCTCATATGTTCATTCCATGTACTCATTGTATCATGCAAGTGGTGATGGATAAAACATGTGACTATTAGTGAATACTCCCTTCATATTCCAAAAATGTACATGATAAAAAATTTCCAAAATTTTCACCCTTTTTATGTGGCCTTGTAATCTTCTCCAGTAACATCAACTTCCTCATTTTCTCCTCTTTGTATTACCATCAAGGATAGGAATGGACATTTTTTGTTCAACAAGTGTTAATATTGAACCAACATCTACATGTAGTGGGTATAAATTGGTTGGACAAACTAGAAAAGACTTTGTGGATGTAGATAAGTGTTCCATATGTTGTGGAAAGACCGTGTCGCCGAAGTTACATATTGGGTCCCTTGGATTGAAGACCATGGATGATTCATGCCTTCTTGATGGTTAAAGTGAATGGCTGCATGTAAGGAATTTGATTGGCTTCTCAAGGGGGTCTTGTTGTAGGAGATCTAGAGATGTCAAGATTTCCAATACTTGTGTATTCTCTTTAAGATTTTCCCCACCAAAGGGTGTGTCTTGGTTGTTATGGTCAATACCTCATTTGGCACCCACTTTGGAATGTTTGTTAGCATATCTTGATACAACCATCTTAATTATAAATTTGTACGACTAAGTAAAGTATTTGTGACTTAGGTTGTCACCTATGATGACATAAAATTTAGATCATCATTGTTCAAATATGAGGTTTAGTTTGTAATACATATGTATCATGCAGTAGAGTAAACCCTTAAGCATACAAATAAAATGGAAAAATTCAGATGATTTCTCCTTTATTTAGGAGAGTAAAAAAGAATATTCCTATGTCTTTATAGTTCTTCACATGGATGATTCCTGAATATAGCTTTAGGGATATATGATTTTGATAAGCATGCATGCCCCTAGCTCAAGTAGGATAGAATAGAATGATTCTTCCAACTTTTAAATAATATGTACCTAGTAGTGATGGAGCCATCATTTTGTCCATTTTTCTCAATAGGATATGTAGAATTCATGTTATTCCTCAATAAATTTCATTGTTTTTCAAATGAGCCTATGATTATACTTGCATGTTTTATAGGTGCTTTGGCACTTAATGAGAAAAGGAGAGGAGATGGAGGATCCTAGGACTTCCACAGTCGTGGAAATCCTAAGAGATCCCTAAACCTACCCCAACATTCCCACATGTGACCAAGGAATGAGTTGAATCAAGGACCATCATTCAAGTACACTTAGAAGATCAAAGTGCAAGCAAAAGCCTCCAAAACGGCCATAATACTTTGCCACTACCATGCTACAATCCCAAAAATCATAGTGTTGATCTAGTGCAACAACTACCCTAGGACACTCAACCTCCATGACCGTTCTCACCACCATGGTCGTGGTGTCAAGAGACCAGAATGGTTGTGTCATGCAATACAGTTGTGCCAGTAGAGCGCCTTAAATCCCTTCCTTCCTACTCCACCATGGAGGTGGAACCCACCGTGATCAATCTACCATCAAGCTACTATGGTCATGCTACTCCACCTCATTCTAGCCAAATCTTATCTGATATTTTTATATATTCACCACAACCATTCTCATCCAACACAACCATTTTCACCTTTACCTAACATAGTCATTCTAAGAACCTAACCCTAATACTTGCCACCTATCATTTTACTACTTTACTCCCACTTAACCCTAGACCCCCTAGGACAATATATATACACTAGTGGTGGTTGGGAGGCTAAAGTTAGCTTCTTCAAGCCTCCACAATCTCAAAATCTCATTATTTACTCATTTCACACACTTCTGTCCACCTTCCATCCCAAAATTCTAGTTTTCTAGGGTTTGGGTATATATCTTTCATTTTCCATGCCATCCTACACTCTTGGAGAAGGAGGAGGACCTTGGAGCTATTGGAGGTGAAGAGGGGAGATTCTTCACCCACACCACATGGAGTTTCTACCTTTTCCCCCTTTTCTTTTGTTATTTCTTTGAATATAAGTATCTAAGCTCCTTTGTGGGTTGTCTGCATGAAAAATGATGTCTCTACAATACCATGTCAGGAATTATTTGCACATTAAACTCTCATTTAATTATCTAATACTATTGTTTTTCTTATTCTCCTTCCCTACCACTTTTTATGGTAGTTTGTGCTATGGGTCACCTAAGGAATGTACAAAATGGATGCTTTTGGGTTCTTTAGTGGATAAAATCCTAAATCCCTAGTGGAACCTTAGCTAGTTTCTCCTCCTTCTTCTTTGTATACCCATTCGTCTAGTCCTAGGTATGAGATCTAGGTAACTAGATGTGACATTCTATATACACTTATATAAATGTATTGATTAGTGGTTAGATGGAGCTAGTGGGAGGTGAAATACCCTCTCTCTACTCTACACACAATTCCTGACCTCTGAGTCCATTAAGAAGACCATGTCTAGAAACCTGGAATTTGACAATCTAGACCAATGATTACCTAATAGTTAGTTAATAGAGCCTTGAAAGGGTGGATATATGGTTAATAATAGGGAATACTTCCCCTATACACTACCATGACATCCATGGCCAACTAATAGAATAGGATGCATTTTGTACATTGATCCATGTTGATTTGTGTGGCAGTTATTCATTGGAAGTTTGTGCATGAATAGGACCATTTACTTGGTTGATTGCTGCATATCCCCCCAAATAGTCCTTTAACCCCATCTACTTGCTTAAAACCCTAGTTGTCCTTCTTTCTAGTTAGCTGTCATTGCTTTTTTGGTTTACTTGTTTGTATTGTTCATGCTAATTAGCCTTTGTTAGAGTAGGTAGTGCTTGCCTAGTTGCTTGTGTTAGGGTTGTTGAGTTACTTGTTTAGTGTATTTCTTTTTTACTTGTTTAGTGTAATTGTTAGCCTAGTTTACTTAATTACTACCTATTGTTCTCTTTATTATTAGTGATTAGTCTAATTTGGTTTGATTTTCTCTTACCTAGTTTATTTGGATATCATTTATATAGTAGGGTTAACATAGGTTTGGATCTTGTTTTTCTTATGTGTATGCTTGCTCACCATAGAGTAATCAAATGCCACAAATCAGACCCTAAAAACCTTTCTCCTTTGCTCCAAAAACCTAAAGAGAAACCCTGGCTAGATGTCCTAAACCACTCCACATGAACTGAACCTAACTTTCCTTCTCTCTATACTACCATTTGAACCTTGTGTTGATAGTTGTGTGTCTCTTAAGGGCATATCTAGTAGGAATTTTGTAATACTTGTTAACCCAGTGTTCCATGAGTAACATTAAATAGCACCATGGTGATGTGGGCTATGTTGAATTGTGGTAAAGGGTGGAGAAGTTAGGATGGTATCCAGGGACAAGGCGACCCATCTAGGATTAATGATTGTGGATAGGTTTTCATTTGTTCTTCATTATGTATGAGATGGATCTTTTCTTAAACAAGAGTTGATGAGAGAATTACTTAGAAAAAGGGAACCATTGGGAACAAGACTCTAGGATTGAGGTAGCGTACTCCAAACTAGTGATTTAAGCTGGTAAAACACCTACCCTAGCAAGTAATTGAGCCATGAAGGATTTCTAAACTTTTTTAACTTCAATATGCCCCTATGGTGTTGTAGTCCTTACTCAATATGATCAACTCTCTCTTAAGCCACATCTCTATTGGGGATAGGCGGGGTTGTCTGCCTCCCAAAATGACATTGAGCTATCAATGAAATTCCATTTTTTCTTTAAAATATCTTTATGCCACCGTAGTTCTCACTCAAATTAATTAGATTTCTTTTAATCCTTATCCCCCTTATGGAAAGGTGGGAAAGTGAAGAGGTATGAAAAATTGAGGCCTCTTTTTGGATCCTTAGATAGGCCCAGTGGATCTAGTTTAGGCTTAGTGGATCTAGTTTCATATCTTAGTCCATGACCATATAGATATGGAAATGAAGGTTGGTGTGTAGGGATCCGTGGAGGAGGTAGCAGTGGTAGCAAAAAAAAATTAATCTACATTCCTAGGAGTAGATCTCATCAACAACAATATACCCAGAAATAAGGTTGTGAGATACACCTTTCTCATGGAGTAAATCCAACAACATTGGTCACAAAGAATAGAATACACAAGAATGTTGATGAAATTCTTCAAATGTAGTCACAAAAGTGTTTGCATATCTATATCATCCATGTGGATAAGAGAAACTCCATGTCGCACTCCAAGAGTCAATGGAGAAGGAGTAGCCTTTCCATTGGCAACATGATAGTATTGCAAAACTTCTCTTTTATCTCTCTCTCCTTTGGGTAATATGGCTATGGTTCATGTGTCAAGAAAGTGTCATAAAAAAGAACTTGGTCATCATGTCCGATATATTAGAGAGGTAGGGATGCATGATTTTTAATAAACCATGGGAAATGAATATATAGTTATTTTATTTATCATTGTCCTTGTGAACACCTAATTAAATGAATGACTTGGTCCAATTGATCGACTAGGCTAGGTCAGAACTTATTAGATCCAATCAGTCAGTCTACTAACCTAGTCCAATTTGATGGATTAATTAGACTAGCCAGATGATAGATTAAATGATCTTGTCCAGTAGTCGACTCAGATAACCAATCAATCAGTTGGGTGGATCTTAGCCTGGTCAATGAACTGAACCTTCTAGTTGATAATTAGTCTATCCACTTGAGTGACTGAACTTTCTAATTGATTGAGTGGGCTTCCAATCAGTTCATTAATGATACTATCGATTACCTACACCTTTTAGTAACCAATTAATCATGTGTTCATGATTATAATCCTCTTCCCTATGCATCCTATGTGTGTGACCGTATAGTCTCCAAAGTACATTAATAGTGATATCTATAACCATTTTATGATTGCAGTAATGACAATTGGTATCTATCAAGTTTTTGTTGCCACCTAAGTAATTTTAGAAGTTGGAGAACAACTTCAACCTAATATCTTAGCTACTATTACAATGGTCATATAATTCTTTTGTCTCTGATATCCAAGTTGAACCCAGTGCATGGAAATGTCATGCTATCAAAGTCTAATCTTTGTTCCTTGATCTGGAGTAGACTATATGAGATACATATGAGCTCGATATCATATATTGACTTGCATGATCATGTCCATGCATTTCCTAGTCTCACTCATCAAGTGGTCAACATAGCATTCCAATAGGAGGGACAAATCACACCTACATCACTCACAATAATCCACATATGTCACAATGCACCCAAGTGTTGCATGTATGGAAACCTTTATTCAGGTCACATTGAGTAGTGTAAAGTACATCGAGCAACATGTGATCATCATAGTGAATTCAAGTCTAAGGACCAAAATTACCACTGTCACATGAGATGTGATTCTAACTTTCATTTATGACTTACATGTATCACACTCAAGTTGGGTATATCTGGTACACTTGTTCATAACAAGTTCCTATGTGTCTGTCTTGCTATCCAATATTATAACTAATGATATGTAGTAATCAGTCAACACACATACTAGTCCTAATGTATTGTTTTTGTCCTAACTTTCACAATCATATCTGAATATGGACCTATAAAATAATGAATACTCTTGGCAAGTCCTCAACCAAAATCACATGTCTTTGAATCATACATTTTAGAACATTATATTATGTATTCATTATCTCATGTTGAAGCAAACATAATAATTGGAATTGCCTTTTTCATAACCAAATCACTTATAAAGTTTGCTATAACATCATCATTTGATTGGTTCTCAAGGCATACTACCAATGGGGTGATGGTCGAGTTTTAAATCATGGTCCATGACCAACGAATATGAAAGTGAACGTAGATGTGATGACCTAGTTTTGGTTCATGGTCCAAGACTATTTCGGGATAGTCAAATACAATAGGGCCATGGTGGCACTAGGTGACATCTTATTCAAATTGAAAGATTGTACATATTGGATAACATGATGTGCATGAATCATGTTAAAAATTAATCATTATAAGTAAGTTATGTCTAAGGTTGACAATTAAATAGTTTCATAGTGAAATCATGATGATTTGTTATGATTGGATCAATATGAATTGGAAGGCTGTTCAATTAGGTATTTGTTGTTCAATCAAGGATGTATCTATATCTTAGTCATAAAGCATGTGTTTGTATAGTAGAAGATGGATGTGATTGTTTTGTTAAAGCACACTACTTGTAGGTAAAATTGGGCAGCCTATTAAAGTGAAGTTGAAGGTTTGAAAAATAGTTTCAGAAGATTAAGGTTTTCTTGAAGAGGATTTCTTAGAATGGGTACCCACTAGGAGGGTACCAAGCGGTTATGCATGAGTGGTGGACTCATGAGGCAAGACCATAATCGAGTAGACTTTTGGCATGGATCAAGTATGTCAATCATAGAAAAGTTTCCAAAGTTTGAGATGGATTGAGAACTAATTTTGGCAGTCTTTTGGCACAAAGTAGGCCACCAAATAGATGGAAAATATCAACCCAAGTAGAGTTTATGTGCAAGGGTAAATTTTGAAAGCCTAAAGATGGGGTGTGGGCTGTGAATATTTGGTAAAGATGATCTGATGGAATCTTGGCAGCCTACTAGCATAGGGTAAGCCATGGATTATTTTGTAAGATCTTTGAATTTTGTGGAAGATTATTCATATAAGGAGATTGTGTGAATGCAAAGATTGTTTTATGAGATTTTTGTTTTAAGCCTAGACATATTAGCAGAAAATAAAATATCTATGTAGGATATTGATTAATCAACAATTTTGAGATGTTGAGAAGAACCAATGCAAGGATTTCTAACACAAGAAACAATATGAATAAGTACATGAGAGGATAAAACTTCCCCCCTTATAGCCCATGTGTATATATGTGGTTTAAGTATGCACTCAAGCATGAACTATGTAGGAAGGGTTGGTTCTTGACTTCTCTATGGTGTGATGGCACTCATCATGAGGTAACTAGGTTTATTTAGATTTGGATACTAATCCCAATACACCTGTGACTAATACAGTTGTAATCCCTCATGAGTGCTAGGAAAGGGGGTGTCCTCAAGGCCTTTAGATGTTCAACGTTGCACTACGTCGATACCTTTACTAGCACCCCATGCCTCATCCTAAAATCTAATGAGAATATTAGCATGTGTTCCATTGATGCATGGGTTTTCAGGTGAAAGTGTACATCTTTGTATTTTTAGAAGCAATCCCATGGTAGCAAGGTAAATGAAGTAAAGAACAAGCTGGTAACCTCAAATGGATATGCAATGCCCCCCCCTCAGAAAACCAATCCAAACATACAAGGAAGAAAATATGAATAGTATTAGGAAAGTAGCATCTTACTTATGATAAAATGCTTCTCTCTCTCTTTGTAATTTTTTTCTTTTTTGGAAACCAATATAAGACATAGATCAAGGAATAAAAAGAGAAAGAGAAGGAAAACAAACTTAAAAAAATAAAAAGGGAATCAAATAGATAACTCCAAAAGGAAAATGAAGAGAAAACTCTAAAAGGAAGCAAAAACAACCACCCTAAAGGGGAAACAAGAATGATAACAATAAGGAAACCCAAAAAGAAACCAAATCAGAAAAGGAAACTCAAGAAAATGAAATAAGCAACTCTTACTATCAAATACTCCCCAACAAAGATGCCAAACTATGTTACCCATTTGGGAAAAATCTTATAAGGAGCTCATATTTGTGGTCACATGTAAAACTTAAAGAAAATGTGAAAATAATAAGAATAAGAGTCACCGCCTTATTTTTTAGAGAAAATAAGGAAAACCATGGATTAACATATAAATGAGAAAAATGCAAAAAATCAAAAAATGAATCCACTTAAAGAAGATAAATAATGAAAAATGTGATGAAAAGACATATTAGACAAACCTAATATAACTGGGGAAGGTATTAGATACCCACACGTCACCCGAAAAATTGGCATCACTATTCATATTCTCAAATTTTTGAAAATTGGTTGTTTTATTTGATTAATGAAAAATAAAGGAACTTGATTTAGATTGGTTAATATTTGGGGATTAGAGATGGCGGTAACTTTTCCTTCATTGTCCCTAAATATTATAGTTTTTAACTATGATATCCCAATCACATCAGGATCTCCCACGATAGAGATCCATCCTAGGTGATTCGGGTGAATAGTAGGAAATTGAGATAGATGATAGAGAAGTTGATCGTTGAGTAAGAAATACTTTTGTTTAAGCAAATCAAGTAGTAGATGTAGAGAAAACCTAGATTAAATGGCAATTGATCTAGATGTGTAGTACTAACTGAAGAGAATTTTGATAGGTAGAGAAATTTCTAGTTTAATTGATTATGATGGTGGAGGGGAGATCAGGTCCTAAAGGATTTTGCAACTCACCCCATCCCCGTTGACCCGTCAGACCTAAAAGTTAGCTCACTGGTCAACCTACAAGGAAACTGGGACACGACCTTTCTACATGAATGGTTGCCGCCAACTGTGGTCTAGGACATCACTAGAATGGACACTCCATCAGATTTGGACAGGGACAATTTATGGGTCTGGAACCTTACAAGTTCCGGCCTGTTCTCAACCAAGACAACGTACCATAAGATTATGGAGGGTAGATGCCACCCCACTGAAGGAAAGTGGAAGAAGATCTGGAATACAAGTGTCTCACCTCACATTAAGTTATGCGCCTGGCTTCTCATGCATGAGGCTATACTGACTAATGCGAGAAGGCTGAGAAGAAAGATCAGTACCGACTCCTCTTGCCCTAAATGTCACAATGGTGAAGACAACACTATCCATGCGATTAGAGATTGCATCTTTACACGAGCTGTTTGGATGGTCCTATACAAAGACAGAGATGTAAGCCAATTCTTCGCTAGCAGCGAGTTCCTAGAATGGTTCAATGAACAACTTGAGAAGGATGAGCAATCAACGATCCTCTTTCTTACTTCCTGTTGGCACATATGGAACTCCAGGAACAAATAGGTTTTCCAGAATGCGACTAGCGACCCTCAACAACAAGCCTGCTTCATCGTCAGAGAAGTCAGCACCCAGATTGTGGTGTACATCGATACCTACAATTCATCTCAGATTCTTGAGTTGGATAGACAACTGCCTTGGTCGCCTCCTGCCCAAAATGTTCTCAAGTTTAATACTGATGCGACCGTAAAACGCAATCGAGAATCATGTGCAATGGTAGCTAGAGATGACCTCGGTAGGTGGATAGGGGGAGCTGTGTTGCAAGTTTTTACCCAAGATGTTATTGAAGAAGAACTTCACGGTATCATTCTAGCTATGGAGATAGCCCATGCTAATAGGGTAAAGCCTGTGATCTTCAAATCCAACTCATATTCAACTATCCACGTTGCTAACACCTTCGCCCGAGAGAACCCGAAGTATGCGAAGCTAGCCACGAGAATAAAGAGCTTGAAAAAAGAAGAGTGGTCCCTTATGCACATCTGTAGAGAAGGAAATACTATGGCCAACTGTCTTGCCAAAAAACACTTAGGTTAGTCGGAGAATTATACTATTTATAGTTCTCCTCCTACTGATATTCAACAGTTCCTACTTAGGGACAAATGTAAGGGTAGTAGTACTACCTTGTTTTCTTTTGTAGGTCTTATTAGTGATTGTACTCTTTGTTTAAATTTGCTCGCAAGAGGAGGGCGGGATGAATAAGATTGCCTCCTGACTTCCCAAAAAAATGAATGAGTAGTTTAGGCAAGAAACTAGAACAACAGTTCATATAGATAGGTAGTTAAAGCAACATTTGTAGATGATATAAGAAAAAGATAAGAATATGTACTACATCCTTACCATCATGATATATTTCTAACATAAGAGAGTTAGTTGTGCTACAAGAACGACCTTCTGGTCAGATGGGCAACCAAAAATAAAAGACAAGGATAGTTCAATCTTTGGCGAGTCAAACACAACAACAACATATGGTGGATGTTTGGGGTATTTATTAGTTTTAAATTAGGGTTTGAGAGTCTAGTGTTTCTGACATAAGATTCTAGAACACGCCTAGTAGAACATTGTGCTCCCCATGGCATGCTACTAGTGGAACATAGGATTCTTCCACATAGCTTGTTGGTGGAAGGCATGATTATGCAGTGTGTCTGGTAGGAAAGAAAGATGATTTTCATCTAAGTTTCTGAATTTTTTGGCATGATGGGGATTTGTATCTAGGTGTATAAGCAATTAATGCACTACCTAATCTACTTGTTATTTCCGTCCTATTAAAGTCAAGGGTGAAAAGAACTTAGTATTCACAATAATTGGTTCCTAATAATTCTATTAAGTCACATGAAGTATCCATGGTCATCTAAACACATTATATGTTCATGTGGAGGTTTGTCTTATACCTTATTTGGAGTCTTTCTTATGAATTAAGTCCATGTGCACTTACCTTATCGAATTAGAGTTTAGGGGATAATGAATTTAAGTTTTGGTATTTTACAATATCTACCCCTTAGAGAGGATTTTTATGTGAGTTTTTATTACATGATAAATTCCTTAAGATAAATTAACCCTAGGTTTTAATCCTTTATCATGTCTAATAAAGCTCACCTGCAAGTAGATGAGTCCATTGCAGTATAGATAAAAGGATAGAACCCAACAAACAACTTGATAAGAAATCCCTTACAAATCAATTATTGAGAAGAATATTTAAATCTGATTGCCGAATGAGTTGATTAACTAGTTTTGAACTAATGACTGCAATGTAATGAAAATGATTGAAAATAGGGTTGATAATAATATTTAAAATACATTAGGACATATGTATTTCACCACCATTAATTGTGTAATTATTCTAACAGTTACAAATCAGAAGACACGACTAATTAGATTAAGACCTTATGAATCCATCTCCTTTTAAAATGCAAATTGGCACCATGATAAAATTCCTCATGGATTCAAGGTCTTGTTACCCACAGAGCATCACCCAATCATCTTGTAGAACTCCATTCATAATCTTACCACACAATTTAATTCATTCATTTGAGGATTAATCCTAAATTTTGAGATTTCTATATTTAGGATTATATATACAATGCAATTCAAATAATCATTTTGAAGAGCATGTAATAAACAAAGGAAAAATAATATAATCATCCAAATTACTGAGTTTGATAACAATTAGAACAAAATGTGGGAAATAGGGATACTCCCCATGCCCTACTGATAGAGTCTACTCACTCATATTCATGGAGAAATAAAAAATAAAAAGTAGTGGATAATGGAGCATGTTGTTAGAATGGTGAAGAAGATAACCAATGGTCTCTGCCTGCAAATCTCCACTCCATCGGAAATAAGTTAATCTACATGAAAAGGATGACATCCCTTCCCTTATCTCCAGTTCTATCACCAAAACGAGACTGGAATTCAGTATAGATGACCCTCTCAACTCTAGGTATCAGTTTTTTCTTATAAGGATGTCTCCTGACCTACCAAATCTAATTTGGTTGGGCCATCACTATCTTTTCTAGGAGTTTGAATGACTAGGAGGATCAATTGACTAGCCCTTAATGTGGCATTGGTTGGAATTCTAAATGTATGATTGGGATGTCAGGTTGATCGATTGGTCTCGTGTGAATCTTCTAAAGATAATTTTGGTCAGTCGATCCAATGATGATTCAGTTGACTAGCTTTCTCTCATGGGATTGTGCTACATGATAGTCTACCGAATAGCATGCCTCCAAAAGCTCTAATGCTACTGACTAGAGAAGCAATTAAATTCCAGTTGAGCAACTAATGAAATGAGTTGGCCAATTGGTGTGTCACCAAATAATTATTGATGGTTACTGACTTCTTGAGGATGAATTCCAATCGTTTAGCTAGTAACACTAGTCAAGTGATTTACTTGTAGTTGGGAGGCATCTCTGGCTGGTCCAGCCAATCAACCATCTAGGGAACCTAGTCGCTCAATTGGCTTATTGAAAATGTTGATTTTTCTTCTTTTATACCTTCAACTTTCTTCTAAATTTGAAACATGGAATTGGGGAAGAATCCCTACCATGATTTTTAGTTGGGTTGTGCTTTTTCTATCATAAGAGCCTAAAAAATATATCAAATTCTTATAAATAAAGAATGAAAGCAAAAAATAATGAAATAAAGTAAAGTAACAAGAAAAAATTACTTGAAATGGATAGAACTAGTCTAAAAGATGCTACGAACACGGGATGGACATGCATTCATCAATTTCATACTCAAACTATAACCTTCCAAACACTACCAACTAAGTACTCTTCTTCGCTTAAAAATATCACCCTAAAACATTTGTTTTTGGTATTTTCTATAGTTTATTTTTACTTGTATTAGCTAATTGGGATGACTCTCCTTAGGCCCATTAGCATTATCCTATTTTAAGTTATCTTGTGTCTCTGACACATCATGCCTTAAGACAAGACAATATATATGATAGTCTCCATAACCCTAGCCTTTACATCTGACATCAAGAGAAGTCGTCTAATTTCCAAAAAGGTGTCCCCTTATCTCTCCTTCTTCCTTTCTTCTCCTCTTATCTTCCCCTCCCTCCCCCCCCAAAACTCATCCGCGCCCACCCACCACCAGCTCGTGCCATCTCACCCTCACCTACCACCTAATAGCCATTTCCTACACGCGGTGCTCAGACCCCCACACGCGATACTCTATTTCTTTTGGCATGTGTAGAGTGAATTGGATACTATCATTGGTCACACGACTAGAAGTTGTGTGCTAGCGTGCCACTGCAGCCCAGGGGGTAATTTCCCAGTCATCCAATGTTGCAACCCTCTGGTCAGCTGGTATTTTCCAACAACATGTCTTTGTTGTCATTGGCTTTAGTGGGGTATCTATTCCCATTTGCCCGATCTTCAGTATGGAAGTCATAGGTTAGTGTCCCCTTTAATGTTTCACTCGTGGACCCTTTCATTGGGTACTTTTTGGTATAGAAACTGTCATAGGAATCTGACTTGTACTCATCAACTTCTCCATCACCCACCAGATCTAACTGGTGGCATATTGATCTTGGCACAATAGGTATTCATGTCAAAAAATAAGGTATTAAAAACCTCGAGTTCTTTCTTTTTTGTTTCCTTCCCGTGTATTTTCCCTAAATACATGAGTGAGTGTCAATAATTGTTAGGGATCTATTATCTTCCTCCTATCATAGTGCTTCATTCTTGTGATAATGCTTACAACCAAGCTTCTTTCCAGCTCCAACTATGCTTCTTTTTGTCCTTTTTCTCTCTCATTGCATCTTACCAATGATTGGTCATATCCATTGTTATTTTGTCAATGTGACTACTTTGATATTTTTATACATCTTTGTTCTACCAGAGTGACTTTTTTAGCCTATTTGAAGGAATGATTGATAGAAAAGATTCGCCTCAAACCATTGTCTATAATGACAATGATCCTCTCTCCATGATCAATTTGAATGGAGATAACTACCTACTCAGGATTAATTTTCTCCAAACAACCCTGGAGTCTAGAGACAAGGTGAAATTTATTGAAAAACCTATTGAGGAAACCCCTGAATGGAAACATGGTAATAGTCAAGTCAAAATTTGTCTATGGAACAACATAGAACCTTTGAGTTCCTCTAAGTACATATTTTAGAAAACTATGAAGGAAGTGTGGAGCGTTGTCCATCGAAACTACACGCTGGAAAAGAATGCTTTGAGACTTTACATATTTTGGGATATATAATTTGGTGAAAATTAGGGTGATAGGACCCTTGATGAATATTTTGATTCTATTGTTAGCTTGACTCAGCAGCTTGACTATTTTCATCCAATCTCTTATGAGGATTAAACCAAAGAATGGGTCAATCTTATCAAGGCCAAATTTCTCGATGGCCTTCATCCATCCTATGCTCTAGTCTACAACATTATCTTATCCAGTGACTCCTATCCCACTTTGGAAGATGTCTTCTCTCATATATAGTAGTCTGATGTCCACCACTTGACTTCTACTCCACCATATTCTCAACATGTGATCGTATTTATTGCATGTGGATGATGCAATGGATGTGGGGGATGCCCCCTAGGATGCAATGCACTTTATACAACAAGTTAGGCCTCATGGAGGAGAGGTTCTATCAAAAGCACAGTCATCCCTATGGGCAAGGTCATATCACTGGGACTACCCATGTTGCCCAAGGATCAGACAAGCAATTTCTTACAATCTCTTATGTTGAGCATGGTCAACTTCTACAGGCTTCTCAGTAGACTCCTCCACAATCCATAGGATCCAAGGATTCTAAGATGATGCAATATGTTGTGACATATTCGGCACATCTAGCCTCTAACAAAGGTAATTTTGGGACCTCCATGTTGGCATCCATCCCACCTTGGATTGTTGATTGTGGGGCAGCCCAACATATTAGTATGATACACCTTATTTCATGAACTAAACCTCATACTTCTACCTCATCTATCACTCTAGAAGATGGTTACATTAAAATTGTCCAACAATGTGTTAGGGCTAATGTCTCTCCTAATTTCAAACTTCAATATGTTCATTATATTCCTCCTTTTCCTTTCAATTTAATGTTCATTGCTAAGTTAGTTGATGTCTTTACTTGCAAAGTCACCTTTGGAAGTCGTGGTTTTGTGATTCATGATTCTTATACTTTTCAGATGACTAGTTTGGGTTCTAGAGTAGGTGACCTTTATTACTTTGGTAATGTCATTCCATCTTATGTTGTTCTTGTGAGCACACCTCTTCAATTACATCCACATTATGGTCATCCCTCTCTTAAGAAGCTGAAGTTCCTGGATACCTCTTTATCTAGTTTAGAAAGTCTTCCTTGTGACTCATGTGAGTTTGGGAAGCATCATTGGAGGACCTTCCCTAGAAAAATTAGTCTTTGTTCTAAAGCTACATTTGATGGTATTTATAGTGACATTTGTGGTCCCTTTTGAACAACCAATTTTACATATTCTATTATTTCATTATATTTGTTGGCAATTTCTCTTGCATGACATGGTTATATCTATGAAAATTGCATAATGAAATGAATAATTTTTTTATGAATTTTAATAATATGATATCAATATAATTTAATAAATCCTTTAAAAATCATCAGACAAATATTTCTTTAGAATATGTTTCAGCTACGGTGTCTTCCTTCTGATCTAGAATTGGAATGATCCATCAACATTCCTACGCTCACACCCCACAATGAAATGGGGTGGCAGTACGCAAAAATATTCATTTAATTGATATCTCTCGTGCTCCTATGTTTCACGGAAAAATCCCTGAAACTTATTGGTCTAACTCATAGAGTCATACCTTATCCATCAACAACCATCTTCTATTCTTCATAACAAGACCCCTTTTTGGGTTTTTCTCATGCAAACGACTTTCGATTTCCTTTGCATTTTTGTGGGTGTACTGCTTTTGTGCATAATTTTGAACAAATGGAGGACAAACTTGATCCCCACTCTATCAAAATGTTTTTTGTGACTATTCCACCATTCAAAAAGGTTATTATTGTTATAGTCCAAGACATTTTCACATGTATGTCTTTGTTGACATCACTTATCATGAATCTAAAATGTTCCTTAATTCTACTCTATATCCTCTCTAACTCAACTCAGCCACAATCTGAGTTTGTTGAGCTTGATCTTTTTGACCCACTGGTATATGAACCCATGCCACACCCTACTATCATTCCTCCTCCACAACATAGGACCCAGAACCAACATTCACATCTAGGATCTAGATCACCTTGTGGTTTTCAAAAAAGGTATTTGCTCTTTCACTCTTTGCCATCCTATATCTCATATTGTTTTCTATCCAAGCTTTCTCATATTATTAAATCCATTTCCCAATAGCTTGACTCTCTCTGGATTCCTCAAACATATCATGAGGCCCTTCAACACCCTAATCGAAAAGCAAAGATGCTCGAGGAAATGATAGAATTGCATGAGAATGGGACCTGGGATCTTGTCCCTATTCTGCCGGACAAGAATATTGTTGATTATCTAATGCATTGATTTCCAGTCACCTTTTATAGGCTAATTCTATGTATTTATTGCATATTTGTTCATTTTGATATATGTTATGCGTTGTTTCTCTTTGTTGGCATGTGAATTAGTATTGTATTAATGATTAAGTATTTCAATGGAATCATGCTAAATTATCATTTATAATTCGGACTTATGTTATTATTCCCATGTTTTGGGTAAATAGAGCACTTATATGACATCTCAGTGCTACCAACTAGTGTGTCGGTGGTACCAACATAAAAAAAAATCAATAGGGAAATCAAGATATCTTGGTTCTACATAGATCACACTCTGTGCTACTACGTAATGAGTCAATGCTACCAAAGCTAGTAGTCGGTGCTACTAAGTCACCATCTAGGGAGTATTAGAATTTGAGCTTAACTTTCTTGGTGCCACCCACTCGCTTGCTAGTGGTATCGACCTCATCATTCAAGTTATATCTAGAATGCCACAAAAGCAACTCGATGCTATAGACACACATGTTGATAGTACAACATAGTTTGAGGATTACAAGTCATTCAAAAACTTGGTGCTACCAACCGACTCTTTACAATCAGTTCAGATCTAAGATTAAGTCATATCCAATGGCTACAACTTAAGGACGTCTAAACCCCCACTTATGGCCAAAGGGGGGGTGCTATCAAAAAGGGAGATTGTGTTTTGTCACGTTGAAAAATAGAGCATGGATCCAAGAGTGGAGGAGAGGAAGGAGATAGCCATGGAGTGGACATTTTGGGCATTTTTGGAGGGATGGTTTGCAGTTAGAAAGCTACAGATCAAGGTGTTCACTAGAGGGGATCACCGTGACAACTTCTCCAGAGGTTCTTACATTGGTTTTCTAATGCTTAGCCTATTTTATCCTCTTCCTCTCTTTATATGATGCTAGCAATCATGTGTAGCTAAACCCTATATTCCATAGGACCCAAGAGTATCACAGTATTGCATTGTATTTGAATTGTATGAGTTAATAATCTATTTCCTTCATTCTGGACATGGATTTATGATCTCTTATCGATTTTTTATGCCTAATCACCATAATCAGAGTAATAGATAGCAAATTGCTTCGAGAGAGGGATTAGGGGTTGGACAAATTATACATCCACACAGCCTATATAAAGCCTCAGGAGAGGGCCTATGACTATGAAGGAACAACCTAGAGATTTTGATAATGCACCTCACTAATTACTAAACTACTACGGGAGTGGGATTTATTTTATTTAGGTAGTGTATTACACTGCAAGAGTGGGTAATACTTACTACAAGTCTTCAGTCTAAAGTTAATAGTAAATAATTATTAATGCCATGGAATTTGAATGCAATGCATGTCATGGTGAAACCATAGTCCTGAGGAATCCATCCATTTTTATCACAACCATTTAGTTTAGATTTAATTATTTGTTCTTAGTTATGATATCAACCAATCAACCATTTTTCTTGACCTAGCTAATCATGTTTCAATTAGTAGTAGCCTTTGGTGAATGTTTCCCTGAGTTTGATATCGGGGCCTCATAGGCCAATATTACATGATGTGCGCACTTGCATTTTGCACACACAATTATATCATGTCAAGTTTTTAGCATTGTTTCTAGGGAAACAATAACACCAGCACTACAAATTTTGTGACTGGCTACTCTAGGCCATTTTTCTTTAAGTTATTTAGTTTCAATATTTACTTTTTAATAGGATCATAATTGAAAACTTTTCCTTTGTTAATTCACTAGTATTCGATATCTCACATTGCCATTTGAATTTTTAGGTTCTAGTGCATGCTGCATACTCAGACTACAGACTACACAGAGTCCACTCCGCCAAGCACATGTCAAGAATAGATCTCATTGGCACATGAGTTCAGAGCTTCATTTAAGAAGCTCATTTAGACTTCCCAACCACTTGACAAGAAAGAATAGACAATAATTATGGATAGAAAATACGAAGATCATGTTGAGGATGTGCTCGAGGAACATAAGGTCCATGAGAAGATAAAGGCATCATCTACAACAACTCACTTGGGGCTGATATATGTTAAGCAGTTAATGTTGGAAGCTACAATATAGATCCCATATTTGTGGTATTAATTAAATCACAGTCATTTCATGGCCATGGTAGGGAGGACCCATTGGCACACATAAATATCTTTGTGGAAAGTTGTAATGTGCTAAAGCTAGATAGGGTTTCAGCCACAGTGATGTATCATAAGGTGTTATTATATTCTTTATCAGATAAAGCCAAGGTGTGGTTCCTCAATCTACCTTCATAGTCTATAGAAACATGGGATGAGATGATATATGTGTTCTTTGAGAGATTGTTCCCACCACATAAGATGAATGGACTGCTGGGTGAAAATAACTTCAAGCAGCAAGCATAGGAGTAATACTCAAAAGTAGGAAGATAATTCAGAACATGGTCAGGAAAGTCCGTCGTCATGGGATTGATCTTTAAGGGTAGGCGAATACATTCTATTACAACCTACATAAGGTGGAGAGAACTACTCTTGACAGTGTAGGGGTAGGATTCTTCCTAAACAACAAGGATACAAGATGTCACAAAATGTTGAAGAACATGGCAAAGAACCAATCTTGGGGAGAGGAAAGAGAAGCACCAACAACAATCAAGAGTGTTATGTATTTAAGAGAGATCATGGAAATTAAGCTCAAATAGAGAGGCTCACAAGGGAGCTTGATTATAAAATGGCACCTCATCTAAAGGTGAAGAGAATGAGTGCATGAACTCATCACAAGAACAACATCCCAATAGGGGTAGTAATGAATACTTTTGGAGGAGGGATCCTAAATTCTCATGAAGGATCCTAATAATTTTCTGTAGGACTCATCACAAGCATAGCATCCCAAACAACAACAAGGCAACCATTCACAACAATATCCACATGATAGGGTTCCTAGTAAAATAGATAGGATAGAAGACATGCTAGGTAGACAAGTGAATCAGAATGAGGCCTTACTGGACCAGTCCAAGAGGGAGCGGCAGAATCAAGGGACTCCGGTTCGCAACATTGAGAATCAAATCTCTCAATTTGTAGTTGATGTTGCATCCAATAATAATCCCAACCAGTGATTATTTCTAGGAAACATGGATATCCCCCCTAATAACTAACATGTGAAGGTAGTACTTCTCTATAGTGGCATGGTGTTGATGAAAGAGCAGAAAGAGACTCTAGAGTAGAGTACACACCAACTGGAATTGGGTCAGAGACAGACACTATCCCTCTAGAGTAGACATAAGACACCTTACCTCAAGAGAAAACCACATAAGAGGAATTAGTTGGGTAGAAAAAAATCCAAGAAGAAGTCCTACATTCCACCCCATCAACACAAAAATGTGACTCCAGTACCATTTTCTAATAGTTTGAAGGCCAAAAAGGTTGATTAGTAGTTCAAGAAATTTCTAGATACGTTCAGGAAGCTTCATATCAACCTATCACTTGTAGATTCTATTGAGAAGATTCCCTTTTATGGAAAGTTCTTGAATGATATCATCAAAAAAAAGAGGAGGATAGTAGATTCTGATGTTGCGGTATAATGGGAAGAAGTCGGTACCTTGATATAGATAAAACTACCATAGAATAGACAAGATCCAGGGTGCTTCAACATACCATGCTACATTTGAAAGGTCAAATTTGGAGATGCAGCATGTGATTTTGGATCAAGCATAAATTTCATGCCACTGACTATGTTCAAGAAACCAAGACTCGGAGAATCAAGGAAGAGAAACATGACAATTCATGTGGAAGATATTTAGTGGTGAGGCCTATAGGAATTTGTGAAGATGTTTTGGTAAAGGTGGATATATTCATATTTCTAGAAGATGTGTAGTCATGGAAGTGCATGATGATTATTGTAATGAACTATTCCTAGACAAGCCATTCCAACCATCAGCTGATGTAATCTTGGAGATGGGGAGAGGAAGATTGACATTGGGAATTCAAGATGACCAATTTGACATTAAAATAATTTGACTATTAACCATTAGCAAAGGAGAAGGCATAATATCACCTGATGCAACATTTGGGTAGTGAGGCATCCCTACTATTGGGGAAACCATTTCTAGACATGGCCCATGTCATTACAAAGGTGGACAAGGGTGTTCTTATTGTATATATTATGGAACATACAAAGCAGATATCTTTGACAAAGGTTGTAGACTACCATGATGAGCTAGAGGAACAAGTGTACCCAATGACAGTCATAGATGTGGTCTCTTCTTCCATCACACATACATACCCTCTGGTACCATTATAAGACTCTCTCATGAATTTGGTGAATGACAACACACATTACCATCTATAGGATGAGTGTTCCTTATTTCTAAAGGTATTGTCGTGCTTATATTCAAAACTCTATGAAGATCTGGTACCACCACCGCCACCATTAGTCCCATCCCTACAATGTCCTCCTGAACTAGAATTGAAGCAACTACCTCCACACCTGAAGAACACATTCTTGGCAGTAGAAAACAAACTTCTAGTGGTAATTTTTGCATCACTAAGTCTAAAGGAGGAGGAGTTGTTCATCATTATGAAGAATCACCGGGTTGCATTTGGATGTTCCATTGTTGACATCCAGGGGACTTCCCCTAGTGTATGTCAACACAAAATTGGGATTGAAGAAAGAGAAAAACATGTAGCAAAACCTCAATGATTTCTAAATCCTATCATGATGGAGATGGTGAAGAAAGAGGTAGTAAATCTTATATCAGTCGGTATAATCTATGCTATTTCAGATTCTAAATGGGTTAGCCCAACTCAGGTAGTTCCTAAGAAGGAAGTAATCATGACCATTACTAATTATACAAGCGAGATAGTTTCTACTAGGTTAGTGATTGGGTGGCGAGTTTGTATTAATTATCACTAATTAGATGTTGCCACTTCGAAAGATAATTTCCGCTCGCATTTATTGATAAAATCTTTGTGAGGCTCCTAGGACGCTCACATTTTTGTTTTTTATATGGTTAATCTGCTTACAATTAGATTTCTACAAAACCGCAAGAACAAAATAAGTCTACCTTAACTTGTCCTTATGATACTTTCACCTACTGTCATATGCCTTCAACCTTTGTAATGCTTCAACGATAATAAGCGATGTATACTTTCTATTTTTTAGGATATGGTATAGAGATGTCTTGAAATTTTTATGGATGGTTTTTTGATATATGGAGAGTCATTTAAGTACTACCTTTCTAGTCTTGACAAAGTCTTACATATATGTGAGTACACTCATCTAGTTTTGAACTAGGAGAAATGTCATATGATGGTGAGTGAAGGGATTGTGTTGGGACACAAGGTCTCTAACAAAGGAATGGAAGTGAATTTAATAAACCAGTGGTGATCTGCAAGCTACCTACACCATCCTCTGTGAAAGTTGTTAGGGATTTCTTAGGACATGCGGGACTTTATCGTCGATTAATAAGATATTTAAAAAAAAAATCCAAACTGCTTTCCAAGTTGCTTGAAAAAGATGTGGGATTTAATTTTGATGATTGCTTCTTGAAATCATTTGTGTTGTTGAAGGAGATATCAATCTTCACATTGGTGGTGGTGGATCCATATTGGAACCAAACTTTCAAAGAGATGTGTAATGCATCAGACTATGCAGTAGGAGTTGTTTTGAGCCAATGAAAAGATCATGCTCTTTCTGTAATATACTATGTCTAGAACCCTTAATGATGGTCAACTTAATTATACCACCACAATGAAGGAACTTTTATTTGTTGTCTTTGTCTTTTATAAATTTAGACAATATTTTATAGGGGAAAAGGTGATCGTGTGGACAAACCATGCGGGTATTAAATACCTTTTGCAGAAGAAGGATGTTAAGACGAGGTTTGATAGATTTTGTTTCTATAGAAGTTTGATATTGAAATTGAGGATAAGGATGGAGTGGGGAATGTTGTAGCATATCATTTATTTCAGTTGGAAAGGGTGAATAAGTCGGGGCTGGAGATATCAATAGTTGAGGATTTCCCGATGATCAACTTTTTGCTATGAAAAATAAAGATCCCTTATTTTCAAACATAGTGAACTATTTAGCATGTAGAGAATTACCAGAAGAATGTAGATATCAGGAGAAGAAGAGATTTTTCCATTCCTTGAGGTTTTATGTGTGGTATAATACTATCTTGCTTAAGCAGTGTAGAGATGATATTTTGAGGAAGTGTGTCCCCAAGTGTGAATTTAAGAGCATACTTGCGCATTGCCACTCTCTACCCATTGGGGACACCATGCAAGATCAAGGACCACAACAAAGGTTTTAGATAGTAGATTTTATTGGTTGTTTTTTAAGGATACTTATGATTTTGTACAGAGGTGTGATGCATGTCAATGGTCAGGCAACATCTATAGAAGACACGAAATGCCCCTTAATATAGTTCAAGAAGTAGAGGTTTTGCATCTTTGGGGTATTGATTTTATGGGACCCTTTGTGTCTTATAATTATAATCTTTACATTTGGCTTGCAATTGACTATGTGTCAAAATGGATGGAATTAATTTCAATCGACACCTCAATCATGCAAAGGTTGTATGTCATTTTGTAAAAAACTATATATTCTACAGATTTGAAGTACGTAGAGTGATCATAAGTAATTGGGGTTCTCGCTTCACAAACATGAAATTTGGAGTATTTTTGAGTAAATATGGAGTGAAGCATAGTGTAGGAACCCCATACCACCCCCAGATTCAACGCCAAGTTGAGGTGTCAAATAGGGAAATAAAGATGGTTCTAGAAAAGACCATTTCAAATAGCAGGACAAATTGGAGAATGTAATTCAATGATGATATATGGACTTATGGAATGGCTTTTAGGACACACATAGGCAAGACTTGTTATAGGTTACTTTATGGGTAGGCATGTCACATGCTCTCTAAACTAGAAAATAAAGCCAAGTGGGTGTTGAGGAAACAAAATTTTGGTTTATTTAGTGTAGGGAGGAAGCGTAGATTTGAAGTAAATGAATTGGATGAGATTAGGCTAGATGCCTATGAAAATTCAAGAATTTATAAGGATAGAGCAAAGAAGATCTGTGATCACCACATTCTTGATAAGGTTTTCTTAATGATTAAATGTGTGCTATTGTTTAAATCTAAGATGAAATTTCACCTAGGGGAATTGAAGCATCGGTGGAGTGGACACTATGTTGCGGTCAAAGTTTACCCTCATGGGATTGTAGAGATAATTGATGGTGGTGAGACTTTCTTGACCAATCGATAGTGCTTCAAGCATACTAATGGGTTAGAGGTGGTCCATGAGGAGGAGGAGTTGATGCTCATTGAGCTTCCTAGAACAATTGATCTAGATTGATTGTCAAGCCTAGGACTTCAAACAAGGGCGCTTATGGGAGACACCCATTATTTTCATTTCTATTAATTTTTTGTTTAGGATTTTTAATTATTTACATTTTATAAATACCTTAGGAGATGTTTGATTGATATAATAAAGGTTTTGTGATGTTTTTGTGTGGTGTGTAGGTAGAGTCATTATTAGTACCACCAAAAAACATATCAGTGGCACCATCCAGTTCTAAATTTTCATTGGGGAATTCAATAAATTTATGTTCCACCAATAGGCGAGTTGGTGGAGTCAAATCCCCCATAGGCAGAGTCTGTAGAAAATCAGTAGCACCGACAAAGTTCAAGAAAAGACAATAAAGCTACATAAAGTTTCTCATTGATACACCATGGGGCTGCTCGATGGTATCAACCAATTCATCTCAAAGATGACAAGTATTGATATATCTTGGTACCACTAAAAAATGAGTCGGTGGCACTGACATATTTTAGAATAGGACCCTAAAGTTACAAAAAAATCAACATTGGTACTAGCGAGACCTATCTTGGTGACACCGAAATAGGCATCAGGGGTGGGCTAATATTAGCTCGATACTACCAACAGTCATGTCAGTGGTAAAAACACAAGAAACCTAGATTTTTGGCACCTATAGAAATGACCATGGTCTTTTACATCCATACAATTGGTGGTACCAATATGTGTGTGTGTCATTATTGAGTCAGTATCACTGACATAGAAGGATTCGGGGTTCGGTACATCGATAGACCAAAGCCTTCAATATTAATAGTTGACACTGACACCCACAGATAGTGACATCCTTCAGTACCATCGACACCACATGTTTTTGGCACCAATACAATGAAGGCAGGAAAATCTTTAGTTATAAAAGGGGAGGTTATTAGTGATCTCAAATCACACCCAAAGCATATGTTCTCATTCAGAATGAGCCACTTCACAAGCGTTTCGACATTTTTGAGTGTACATTGAGCTCCCTTTCTTCATCTTTTTTTATTCTTTTCACAACAATGGCATTCTAGAGACTATGCCCATCCAACCACATGGTACTGAAGTCATCGAAGATCACCTTCTTGGATGAGGATTAGAAGAAGAAGTATGCCACACTAATGAAGAGGGACCTCATACCAACTTTGTATGGGCATTTCACTTACTCTCACAGAGGTTGGCTTGACTAACAACCTCAGATGAGTCTACACTGGGCAGAGCATGGTGAATGATCACCCATTCTTTGGTGATTGGCCCACCTACCAGGTGATCATCTGTGAGTTCCTCATAGCATTAGAGAATTTTTGCATCCCTAATCATAAGGAATCTTGGGTAAAGTTTATATTGTACAACATCCAGCGTTACCTCACCATCATGGAATTTAATTACATATAATGTTAGTCCCTGGGTGAGGTACACTTCACGCCAAGTGATTTTGACTTAAGACTAGCTTGGAGGTAGATGACAACCCTTTCTCAAGGGTTCATCATCAACTGGAACTAGTCATCCATGATGGACATTGAGCACCCATTTGCCCAGATTCTACAATGCTATCTGAAAACACCATCTCTTCCAGGTCTACTCATGGCTAAGGAAAGATCTAGTAGGGGGTCCTTTATGTTCTGTGGTCATTTTAACCTTGGAGAAGGAGACCATCAAACTTGGATTCTTCCTTCAGCACATGATGGTAGCAAAGAGATAAGTCCAAAGAAAACCCCCAATTCACTTTGGGGCATGCACTCAATATTTCTTATGTAGTTGATTTTAAGCACTTCAAATGTTCCCACCTCATCACCAAGTACTAGGACAGGGTATACGCCTATTGTAACATTGATGGACAGATGAAGGAAAGATCCCTTCCGAACCCCATCTTCTACCTATGAGAATGTGCTACCTTTGATGGCATGCATAAGATGAGGAGGCCATACCATAGGGGGAGGATGTTAAGGGCAAGGAGGGAGAAGAGGAAGAGGATATTGAATAAGAAGAAGAAGAGGAAGAAAAGGGTACCATGACTTATACATTAAGGCAATTTCTACACCACATCCTACACTACTATGCGACATCCATCTCCATAGTCCACTACCTCCATTATCAGAATTTTCTTCTTCATGGAGGGAATTTATAGGATGATGCAATCTATTCAGTAGGGGCACCAACAATAGTTAGCCACCTTGACCCAGATTCAGGGTACTTAATAGAAGCTCCTTCAGCAGTAGAAGGCCATCTACAACAATGAACATCTCCTCTTGGACAACTAGGAGGAGATTCACAGTCACCTACATTGCATCAAGTATCATCAATAGCTGCCCTACAAGCACTAGTCAAGGAAACTTTTCCAACTACCCACAGCTACCAGATATGCCAACCAATCCTTCGACATTCACTGATACTTTCTACCCATCTGATCCATAGATTTTTCCGGGAACTTTCTAGACACCACCAACGTATTGAACATCTATTACCCCCATACCACCTCTTAGTTTGAGTTTTGACTATGAGGGCATAGTCAAGTTCAAGCTTATAGGGTGATGGAACAACTTGCTTTATTTATTGTCTTATTTAGTATTTCTTGTTTCCAAGTAATAGGATCGATAATCAATCTAGTATAATCATGGAGCTTATTTGATCATGATTGAATCATAACATAAAAACGAATGTGTTTCTTTCTCTTGAAATAAATCTAAAAATGATCAAATCCGTATAAGATTATTTGTGAAGTCTAAGACAACACCAACTAGAGGAAAAGTATAATCATAGAGCTTAGTTGATCATGATTGCATCATAACATAAAAAAGTATAATAATCATGGAGCTTAGTTGATCATGATTGCATCATAACATAAAAAGAACGTGTTTCTTTCTCTTGAAATAAATCTAAAAAGGATCAAATCCGTATAAGATTATTTGTGAAGTCTAAGACAACACCAACTGGAGGAAGTATTTGGGTCGATCATCTTGAGGACACTATATATGAATGGAAATCTTAAGTTATCCAAGATTTGTGTATGGTGATGAGGTTTGAGTTAAAACCACCCAAACAAGTAATGAGATCTTGATAGGGATTTTAAGAAAGAAATTCTAAGGCCACCATGTACACAAGTTGATAGGAGAGGGATATGTCATAGTTAAGAATGGAATTTTTCTTAAACATGTGATTCCATTCACCTTTCATGACATTTCATTCACCACCACAAGATGACCAGGTAAAATCAAAATGATATCATCTTTGTTTCATAACATAGCATAGTAGGTTGCATGATAGTTCGTTTTTTGTAGTGTAATAGAAAAAAAAATATAGAGAGGTGCATATCATTTTTTTAGGTTGAGAAATTATAGTTTCATAATGAATTTTGTGTAGATTGCATTTTCATTTTGCATCATTTTGCATTTTGTGCAACATATATCTATTTAGTTTTCTCCAAAAATAAAGAGCAAAAGGATCTACATTTGTATCACTTCAGATGAGAAAAAAACATCAATAGAAGGAAATGATGAAGGAAGCCCGAGCGTTAATCATGAATCATGCCAAAAGAAGAGGGCAAAAAGAAAAAAACCAAATAAAAGGGAGAAAAGGATGGCTTGAACTCAATATTTAATTTTTTTCAAGGAGAAGCTGGAAATAGATTACATGTATGCATGTTTTACCCACTCATAATTAGGATGAGACTTTTAGTGCATTCATCATCCCACCATAATAGTAGGCATTAGGAGTCATGCATTTTCATTTCCTTCATTTTGTAGGTGCATCATATTTTATTTATGCATAAATAATTTGGATGTAACTGGTGATTCTTGTTCATACCCACCCATTTCATTTCCACCCATTGTTTTATATGGTAAACCACATATATGATTAATCCCCTCATCCATTTCTATATGAGAAATTGCTTCCAACATAGTTGTGTAAGTAGATAAGAGTAATGTAGACATGGAATCACATGGTACATCATGCAAATTCTCTACTAACTATGATGTTAATTGCTCTATATTAATAGTGTTTCATTGATCTACGTCTGCACACCTTTAATGAACATTTTTGGTCTCTACAAAATAGTCATTTATTTAGTGGTCGGTTAAAGTTGGCTTGGGACCGTCAAGTGGGGGTAATTGAGAAATGTAGTTCACATGATTTTTCATCAATGCTGACTCTTTAAAATAGATCTAAAGGTAGTGTTTCTTGAGGGTGAGCAACATTCAAGCTTAGGGGATTTTGATGCATTGATTTTCTATCACTTTTCACATTCTATTTTTTGTGTATTTATTGCATATTTGTTCATTTTGAGATATGTTATGTATTATTTCTCATTAATAGCCTACAAATCATTATTGCATAAATTATTAAGTATTTCTATTAATTCATGCTAAATTATCATTTATAATTCAAACTTATTATTTTCCTCATGTTTTAGGTAAGTTGAGAACTTGTATGACAGTTTGGTTCTATCGACCAGTGTGTCCATGGTATCGACATAACACAAAGTTTCAATAGGGAAATGAAGAAATCTCCATGCTACTAAGCTCAAGCTTAGTGCTATTGAGTAAGGAGTCGATGTTAATCTAGCTACTAGACAATGCTATCAACTCACCATGCATGGAGTATTAGAAGTCGAGCTTAATTGTCTCAGTGCCACCAACTTTCTTATTGATGGTACCAACCTCAACATTCAATTTACATCCATAACACAACAAAAGCAACTTAGTGTTATCGACACACATGTCAATAGTACCAACATCGTTTGAGGATTACAAGTCAATCGGCAACTCAGTTCCAACAACACCCATTCGGTGGTACCAACTTTTTGAGATCAGTTCAAATATGAGATTAAGTTAGATCCAATGCATGTGACTTGAGGACGGCCAAAGAGCCACTTATGACATAAGGGAAGTGCATCCGGAAAGGGAGATCATATTTTTTCACATTGCAACAGAGCATGAAGACAAGAGAGGAGGAGACGAAGGAGATAGCCATGGAATGGACGCTCTGAGCACTTCTGGAGGGCATATTTGTAGTCAGAACACTATAGGTCAAAGTGTTCACCAGAGGGGATTGGGAGACAACTTCTCCAGGGGTCCTTACATTGGTTTTGTAATGTTTATCCTATTTCATCCCTCTTCCTCTATTTGTATAATGATAGCAATCATGTCGGGCTAAACCACACATTCCTTGGGACCCAGGAGTAGCTAGGTATTGCTTTGTATTTGAATTTTATGACTTAATAATCTATTTATTTCATTCTGGATGTGGACATATGATCTCTTATCGATCTATTTATTCTTGATCACCATAATTCGAGTAATAGATGACTTATTGCTTCAGGAGAAGGAGTAGGGGTTAGACAAATTGTAGATCCACACAACCTATATCACACCTTGGGAGATGGCCTACAGATATGGAAGAAAAACCTAGAGATTTTGATAATACACCTAAATAATTCCTAATTTGCTATGGGAGTGTTTTGTATTTTATTTAGGTAGTGTATTACACAGTGAAAGTAGGTAATACTTGCTACAAGTCTTTAGTCCAAAGTCAAGAGTGAATAACTAATAATAAAATGGAATTTGAATGCAATGCATGTCGTTATGAAATCATAGTTTTTAGGATCCAACCATTCTTGATCACAACCATTTAGCTTAGATTTATTTAATTTTTCTTAGTTATAATATCAACTAATCAACCATTTTTGGAGGCCTAGCTGATTAGGTTTTAGTTAGTAGTAGTCGTTGGTGAATGTTTCCATGTGTTCAATACTCGTGCCTCATAGGCTTGTATTACACAACACATGCACTTGTGTTTTACATGTACAGTTTAGTGTGTCATTGTCAGTGGGTATTCTCTATCAAAGTGAATTTTTATGGATTGATGGAAAGACTTAGATCTTGACTTGTCTCATAAGGATTCATCCAAACATATAGTATTGACTTCTTTGAAACCTTATCACTGACTACCCGCATTGCTTCTATCAAGATTATAATCCCTTGACACTCAAATAAACTAGTCTCTATTCTAGATTGACATTAAAAATTCATTCCTTCATGGTGATCCATAAGAGAAAGTGTATATGAAACAACCCCTAGGATTTTGTACTTAGGTGGAGTTTTCCCAAAGAGTTTGTTATTTCAAACACTCTTTTTGTGGCCTCAAACAACCACCACAAGATTGGTTTCTAAAACTCAGTCGAGTTCTTAATAGTCTATGTTTCTCCATATCATCTAGTGATCACACTCTATTCTTTAAGTTTTTTCAATCTAGAACCATCATTCTTGTTGTATATGTCGATGATATCATGATCACTACTAACGCTGCTCATGGGATTTTAGCACTAAAACATGCACTCCAACAACATTTTCATACCATGTAGCTTAGACAACTTTACTACTTCTTGGACAGAGAGGTGCTATGTTCTCATCAAGGCACTTATTTATCTTAGTAGAAGTGAATCCCTAACCTCTTGAAGGACTTTTGTGTAATAAATTCTAATCTTGTCACTTCACCCATGGACTATCGCAACAAAGTTTTGACCAAATGGGAATCTTTTATTGACCCTGAACTATATTGATGAATGGTTAGGAAATTGATACACCTTACAATTAACCAACCTAGATATTGTTTTTTCTATTTGTTATTTAACACATGGAATAACCTCTTGCATGTCACTGGAGTTAGGTACAACACAATCTATGTTGTCTAAAAAGTACACCTGGAAGAGGTCTCCTTTGCAAGAAACTACACTCTCTAGATATCTCTTTGAACTGCTATGCAGATGTTGATTTGTCTAGAGATGTAAATGAGATGAGATATAATTTTTGTTTATGTGTTCTTTTGGGTGGTCATCATGTAAGCTAGTAGAGCAAGAAGCAGTATGTTGTGACTCATTCCAGTATTGAGGCAGAATAACATGTCATGGCACGTGCATGTTGAGAAATTGAATGGGTAACATCTATTCTTCAAGAATTAGGTTTTCCTCTCTCTTCTCTAGAAACTATCAAGTGTGTAATCAAGCAGTTATTCATATAGCTAACAAACTAGCTTTTCACTAAGAGCATTGAGGTTGATTGTCACTTCGTGAGAGACATGATCTGTGACAAGAAGATTATTACGTCATATGTAAAGACTAGAGAACAGACTACCAATATCTTTACCAAGACTCTTCCACCTTCATCCTTCTCCTATATGTGTGGCAAGCTAGGAATACACGATGTGCACTCTTTGGCTTGAGGTGAGTATTGGTGGTTTTATTTATTTATTTTCACTTGTATTAGCTAATAGGAATGACTCTCCTTACGCCCACTAGTATTAGTCTAGATTATGTTATGTTGTGTCCCTAGTACATCATACCTTGAAAAAAGGCTATATATATGAAACTCTATATAAACATGATCTTTAAAAAGAGAATTTATCTTCATAATGTCAAAGAAAACACCTAGAAGGGTATCAAAGTTATATGTCAATCTTTGGAGTTATGTGTACTAGGTGGGGTCTTGATGTATATGGATTGTAGTAACCAATTAAATGACCTTAGGTTACATTTATCTAGTCTATAGTAGATCTGAACATGCAAGACTTAGTTCCTAGATTTCCAAACAACCTTAGATATCATAGTACCCATCTAGTTATTCACCTAGTACAATTATCTACAAACTAAAAGGTTAAAGAGGATAGTTCCACTGAGCCTTATACATAGTGAACTTCTTATTTATCACTCTGGTATTAAACCTAGGGTAGTTGAGTGTTAATATAACCCAGTGCAAGGGTACTCCTACACTACTCAATACTCTCTGTATTGTGACTTAGTTTGAGAAACCATCAATAAAATCTAGAAATCTTTGGACAAATAGTAGTATACTGGAAAGTAAGTCTTAGCATTGAAATCCTTATGATGTAAAATAAGAAGTTGGTGCCAAAATCAATGTGAGAACTCAGTCACAACATACACCATACCAACTTATCCATATTCTACTACTTTTCATCCTAATCACTTAAATCCACTCTAGGCCATATCCTATATCAACCCAACGCTACATGGATTTCTAACCTAGATCAACGTGTGTCCCATCACATTAGGACTAATTACTTTAGATCCTTATGTTTACCGCATCAACTTCTATATCTTTTATCCATCCTCACAATGATAAAATAGGATGATTCTAGGGCAAACACCTCATCTATGGAGTTTGCACATAAGGTAAGGATCTTATAAGGAACTTATGGGAGATAAAATCAAAATAGTTAGATAAAGGCATACATGTGCTTGATATGATACTTGTAATGAGTGGTACCAATAGGGAGCCACTCCCTTAACAAAATGAACAAATGGAAATATCCCCAGTGCCAAACACTAGCATAAATTTTTGACAAAGGGTTATAATATGCTATACCCAAATAGTATTGTTAAAAGCCCAAAAGGTATATCAACAAGAGATAATATTTTGAATATTACAATTTTACTAGTTAAATGATTGCACACCCACATGAGTGAATACATGAAGGGAAAATCTATACCAACTATTCTTGAATGCATAAGGTAATCTGACTACTTCAAATCTATCTCCCAAGGAACACCAACTACACATTTACATGTCTTGGTAAACTTAGTCATCCTTTCAAAGTCCTCTTTACCTAATGAGTTGCACACAAACCCCACCATAGAAGAAATAGTGAATGTTAGTGAAAAACACTAGTATGTTTGTATAATAGGTAATCAAGAAATATAAAGGAAAAGGGACAACAACTAAGATAGTGTAAGGAGTGGGAGTTAGGGGAGGATCTACTTCACTAAATTGAGAAACAAAACCATCGTATTCCAAAAATGAAGGAAAAGTGGAATATCATTATTTTCCAAATGGTATACGTATAATAATAATAATAATAATACTAATAATAATAATAATAATAATAATAATAAAGCATACAAGTTTATAAGTAGTAGAAACAAAACTATTACTAAATTAGATGATAATTCATCTATAATTGTTCCTCGCCATAAAAAGCGGTATAGCAAAGTAAAAATATATACAACTAATAAACCTAATAACATGCAAGACCCACTAAACAGGAAAACATAGACATTTCAAGTTGTCCTTAAGTCCATGTCATGTGTGTGATCTTCCCGGGTCCATTCTCTCCAAAGCTTCTACATGTGGTTCTGGGAACAACACCCAATAAAAGAAAACAAAGGTGTGTGTCAAAATATAACTCGTATGTGCATAATTACAACTTTTGGGTGCTATTATGGATCGCAAGTAAAAAAGAAACATTATTAAGAAAAGAGGGCTATTAACATATTGGTACATTCTAAAAGAAATAATAAAAAGAATGTAGTACTACACTTGAAAGATACCTATGATCAACATTCTTGCATAATAATCATTCAGCAGATCACAACAACAATCGTTTTGCATGGATAAATGATGTAGACTAAATATAGCTAAAGTATGGCCACAAGACCAAGGATCATGGCCTAAAAATATGGGTGGAAACACATACCTTAGCAGAATATGGGTGGAAACACATACCTTATATGTATGCTTATACATAAGTATTGCTACTTTAGATATTTTAGTCTAAACATGTTTACCATGCATAATAGAGTGCAATGATTAACATTCTAGTCATAAATCACATCAAATATTCAAGTGACATGGCATGAGCGGCCAAACAACTTAATATTCACAATGATTCAAAATATGTCAATTTAGAGAACAAGGATTTTTAAATTGAGTATCAAAAGGTATAATATTCAAGAAGATTGCCTCATTGTAGGAAATTAGGTTTTAAGTTTTATACATGCCCAAACTGAAATAAGATTTTCACATACCCCACAAGTAAAGCCTATATGTCCAAAAGTACTCCTACAATGTAGAGTCGTGTCTTATAAAACCTAATTTCAAAGTATGACTATTCTTGGGACTAATAATTTATACAAGTGATCAAATCCAAGAAAATCTTTGTGGGAAACCCTACTTTAGTCGTTAGAAAACTTTCCAATAAAATGAAGCACATTTTTTATTCCAAAAAATATATTTTACCCTTTTATGATAAATTAACCATTTGATACTATTTTTATAATATTAAATCAAATTCAAATTTAAAAAAGTGGAAATAAAGGATGTGCGGCCACATCCGATGGTTAGTTAATAATATGTGACATGGCATATGTTACATTGCATGTGCTCATAGACTCCCAAAACTACTAAAGTAAAATGTGTATAAAAGCACCCAAATGCCCATGCATGACAAATATTTAACTCAATAACATATGACACACACAATCTATCTTTCTAATACAACAAGCGATCATTTATATGTATGAACTCTGACCTCTTACCCTCTGTCATGCCATGCATGATCTACTTCAATTTACTGTCATTCTGTTGAAGGTCTTTAATTTCCTCACAGATTGGTTCACTAAGGACAATGAGGTAATCTTGATCCCCTACATCTCCCTCTTCGACGCAGTGTTGTAACACTCCAATTTTCATATGCATGAGTAGAAGCTAATTCTTTTTTTTCAACTTGGGAGTGTTACAAACATGATACTCATCAGACTAACAATACAAAAAAACCAACACATACTAGTGTGTAAAATATATTCTCATAATTTTTTTTGGAAAGAAACTTGGTTACATCAAACTTTATAGAAAGTCTAATTACATGATGCACAAGCATGCACTCTATCATAATATCTTGGATCACTTAGATGGTGCCTCTACCAAGAAAAACTCTTAAAATTGTAAATGTATCCTCTATCTTGTTTGATCTTCCTCAAGATTAGTACTTGTGGACATCTCATCTCCTGACATGCATAAAGGGAAACCTAGGTTAGAGTAAGTGGCACATAATTTCTAATAAGATAAATGTGAATATAATATAGTTGAAAAGCCAAAACTAAAAACTGAAAGGATGAACTAAAAACTAAAAGTTACAGTCTTGTTGAATTAAGGTATCTTTTATTTATGACTTTTATTTGATTTGTGACCAACATTATACGATAAGTCCCTCTATAACTTGGTGTGACTATGTCTCTGAATTGGTACCAAAGTACCTATGAATTGACACTACATGCCTCTGAATGACACCAAGTGTCTCTAAGTTGGTACTGAAGCACCTTTGGATTGGATTAAACACTCCTTTGAATTGTCACTTCATGCATCTAAATCATACTAGGACTAATTGGATGAGGACTTATCCTATAATGTCTTATGTCAAGGTTCTTACTTGATTATCTTAAATCGAAACTTACTGAATTCTAAAATTTGAACTTATCTTATATTGAAAATGATTATTGATAAGTGAACATGTATTGAATTCTGAATCTAAATATGAATCTCTTCTCTTAAGTTCTAGATTTAATCTAAATCTAAATATCAATATTAATCTCAATGGTCTAATATATCTAATTTTTTACTACTAAAAAAATGAGTAATCAAGATCTGAATATGAAATATGATATTTTTATTGTCTAGATAAATTTTAATCTAAAGTTCTTTAATAGAATGACTTCATTTAATTCCTATATAAGATGTATGACATCTAAGTCTAAAGGTTTGAGAAAATAAACTAAATTGAGCATAGAAGTACAAAGTATCTTAAAGTTATATAAATCTCAAATATTTGAAATCTAAAAATTAGCAATATAACTCAAATTGAACGAAATATGATTACTCAAAGCATGACATGACATTAAATAAACATGAAATACTTTATATTTGGAAGAAACCTAATATCTAAGTTACTTTGTAGGAAGGTCTAGGTTGAATCATAATAATAATGGAATTCAATGGACATGGCTCACTTCCCACTATTGTAACAACATAAGTTTAGTTCTTTTAATCTTTAAGTCAGAACCCTAATTCCTAAAAATGTCATGAACATATAATGAATATATATTACACAAAAACATATTCTTTATCGGTGTCACTAGCGCTCCTATCCCATATTAGGTTTTTGTAAGTATTTATCTAATATCATGCAACTCATAATATATGTATAATGATCTAATAGGTTATAACCATGTCGCAAAAGTCATAACCACATTTAGTTAACTCTATGGGCATAGACTAGCCATTATGTTATTTTCTATAATCATGTCCCAAATTACTAATACAGGTCGGGGTTTCTCACATAAACCATAAAATGTTCAATTACACATCATGATCAGAGTTATAATGAATACTAAATACAACCAAGAGTCAAAATAAACATCTTGATAGTTATACTCCATTTCATGCCACTATATTAAAATATATTAGGGTTACTATTCGTAATCAAGTTCTCAAGAACATATGATATATGTCACTATTCATCATGATCAGACCTACTAGAGCAATACTATACATAAACAAGAGTTTGTAAACATTGTTGGAGATTCAATGACACATATTTTTTATATATTATGACTAATCCATGATTTTAGATATGTGTCACTCCTCACTAAATTCATGTTCACTACATGCACCAAAATCCAAATATAATATTATTATAAAAATCTAGAGTGTAGTAGCTTTCATTTCATACTTGACATGTCTATATACAACCTACAAATTATAAGATATGGGTTTATAAGAACTTACATTTTAGAATGATTGTAGACATTCATGCTCGATCGAAGGGTTGAGAATAGCCTGCTTACTCCTTCTTTGTTTCTCGGAGGTGCTAGATGGATTTTGGTATAGATCTACCTCAAGTGGATCTTATCGACCCGCTTCTCCTTCAGGTTCCTAACAAGTCACGTGGGCTGCCTCCCTGTCTCACAAGGCAAATACAGGGGAGGCCGAAGGAGGGGTCTTGTGCTCATGATCCATGCTTCTGCTTCTCCTTAGTGTATGAAAAGGACCGTGAAGCCTCTAGTTCCTTAATACAGGATCACTCGACTACCCGACCTTCTTCGTGTTGTAGGTTGTGTTGGGAAATACGAGCACATAGTATAGCAACAGAAACAAAAATTATATTTATCTGCATTCCCATATCAGCAAGATCGTGTCAACTGATATGAAATAGGAAGGATGTTTTAATGAGTTATACTTGGTCCTAGAGAAAGTCTAGAAACAACAACTTGCTTCAATGCAACCGTTTCTAGTTTCTCTTGGATGGTGGTTGTGCAACTCCTGGTCTTCACCATGAACAATGAACAAGACAGCTTCTACAGTGACTCTTATGGTCTCGCCACAGACTGTAGGCTGACGTTGCCCTCCTAGGCTGCCAAAGGACTCCTACCTCTATAGTAGTCCACAAGGACCAACTAGAACTCATGTCGTTCAACTAGGATAGACATGAAGGAGTTGTCCCTCCTGTTTGCATACTAGTCACCAACTTGCTCTCCCACAACAACGGTCCTCAATTATTCTCTCCCATTGCTAACCCTCCCTTGTCAGTTAGGACTTGCTTGGGCTCTCTCGATTATCACAAGCAGAGAGGACAACATTTGTTAGAGAAATTGATTTTCAGTTGTTGTTGTTCTATCCAAGGAAGCCCCCAGTACCCCTATATTTATAGATGGGGTTTGGTCCAGAGTTCCTGAATTTATCCATGGTTTATTCCTTATCTATCAAATCCTATTTCTTCATTCATTTTAGTTTAGATTGAATTGAATGAAATTGGATTTTATTTTTGTGTATTTTGTTTGTATGTATATTATATACATATATATGTTATTATATTCTATGCTTTTCTTTTCTATTCTTTTCCTTGTCCTTGGAGGAGTTACCCCTACAGTTCTATTCAATCTATTTCTTTATTTCCTCATGAATTGTATGCTTGTAACAATAACTACAAAATTTTCTCAATTCTAGTCGACTGGGGGTATTATGCCGATTCTTTTGAGTAATTTATCTAGAAACTCCCGACGATTTTTTATAGGTGTCCTTTTGGGCACAACTGGTACATTCCAAAATAGCTCTTACTCTAACATCTTTACCCTTCGCCAGTCTATTCGAGATATGTATGGGAGTGGACGGGACTGGAAGATCTTGAATTTTCACAACTTGTGACAGCCAAAATAGCCTTTTGGTAGTTTAGACATTTGTTTGTCACTCAAGACGGTCGTCTCGCTCTGCCAGATGGTCGTGTTATAGTTTCCCAATCGCATACAAAATTGGCAACTCGATTCCAATTAATGCTAAACATTAACTCCTTGCACCACAAGAATTGTGCAATCGAAACAAGTTCATGAAACATCTAGAACCTTCCTAATGCCCAACCAAGCCATCTCACCCATGTGATATGCCTATCTCACTCACCCAAACGATCATCTGGTGAGCCTAAGTTGAGTCTGTTGGTTCAACAGATTGAATTGGTCGGTTCACTTCTCAATTTGGGCATTACTTAGACAATTCAAATTCTGATTAGCCTGACAACCCAAACGACCGTCTCAACACTTGAGACACTCATTTGTCTGCCCAAACGAATGTCTCAACACTTGTGATGGTTGTTTGGCAATTCCATCAACTAATATGTTGATTTTTTGTGTGAATTGAATACCTAAACACTTTAGTAATCAATCCAATCACCATTCAAGATTGGACTCCTCTTCTATATGAGTTCGTTTGTGTGTGATCCTATAGGTTCCATATAATGTTGTCAATGAATGTCCATAACTAACTTATGACATCACAAGCAAGGAGTAGTGCCTAGTCGCACATCAGTGCTACCTGAGAGAATGGAAAGTTGGAGAACAACTTCAACCTACAATTTGTGTAAGGTATTATAGTGATTGTATAATTCCTTTGTCTATGATATCTAAAGTGAACTCGAGGCATGGACTTGTCATCCTCTCAACATTCAACCCATGTTCCTTGAACCAAGATTAGACTATCTAAGATAATGTGACCTAAATATCATATATTGATTCACATGTGCATGCACATGTGTTTCTCAGCCTCACTTATCAAGTGGACAAGATATCATACTCCAATAGGAGGGACAAATCCCATCTCTATCACCCACAATCTATCACCATGTGTCAAAGTCACTCAATCATCACCATTATAACAACCCATTTTTCAGGACTATGTTTGATGATGTCAATGCATACCCAATGACATGTAATGAGTGCAGTGATTTTAGGTCTAAGAATAAAAATCACCACCTTCACTATGAGAGATGAATATGACCTCCAATGATGGTTTCCATGTGTCACTCTCAAGGTCGGTCTGTCTAATACACTGTTCCCTCACATGTATCTATGTGATTGGTTTGATATTGCCATAACATGACAAATGAGATTCTATCATCAACCAACCCACACTCCAGTTTTATGTGTTACTCATGTCTATCTACCTTCCTCACTAATAGCTGACTAGGGACATAATAAGAATGTACACACACTAAACATTCATATGATCTTGTCCTCCAATTCACGTACTTGAAGACAAATGTCATTGAGCATTGTCATTCTTTAGACATTCATAATGCTTCCTCATTATCTCATAATTGAATGAAACATGATGAATTGGAAGCTTGCCTTTATGAGTATTAATCAAATCCTTTATGGTATATGGAATGTCAATCATCATATGATTGTCTCTCTGGGCATACCTTACTAATGGACTCCCACTTACACTTAGAGACAATCAGCCTCGAATCTCATTCTTAGTGATCCAAGCATGTCCACCATGTTTTTGATGTGCAAGTGCTTAATCCAGAGGGTTAGAAACACTTTTATTGTTAGTTAGTATATTGCATGTTTCTTATCTCTTCGCTCTGAGATGAAACCACAATTATATGGTATTTGATATTCCTTACCTAACAAGTAGTTGTTGGATTTATGGCTCTAGAAGGTGGATGAATAGAGCTTCAAAATTCTCACAAGATAAGTTAGACCTTCAAATTATATCAATCCAAACCAATAGCTTAGAGCAATTTGAGGTCCTAACTAAGAAAGAATAGCAAGGATGAGAAAAATTGAAACATGCACTTAGGCAAGGTGGTTTAGAGTGGTTCCACTCTCCAAACTAGGAGAGAGTCAATCCACTATCTATAGAGGCAAACCTCTAGGACTTTGCAATCCGTGTATACTTATATTCATTCATAAGAGATACAAGGAGACCACACATACAAGGACTTACCTATTCAAGACAAGATTATTCCACCTACACAAGGACTTACCCACTTGATCAAGATGTCTTCAGCCTTCAACAAGGACTTACCCAAACTTACATCAAGTCTTTGGCCTTGTAGGAATTTACCCACTCTTCTTGAATCTTGGCCTTCCCTTCTCCTTCAATGGAGTATATCTTCACCTCTTCTTCAACCTTTAAGTAGAATAAGAACATCTTCAACTTCACTCAGAGTAGCTTGCTTCAAGCTTTTCTTCTTTGAGAAAGGGGGTAGGGAAGATGGAAGGAATGGGAGCTTTATAAGCACATGAAGGTAGCTATCTTACAACTAGCCTAACTCACTCATAATCAAAAAATTCTATGTAAATGAGAGAGAGAAAGGGGCTCAAGGAGTTGCATCACACTCAAATATAGAAAGGACTTAGAATAACATGAATGAGCAAACTTGGAATGAACTACAATGGGCCCTATTTATAGTTCGTTGTGTTCCCTTGAGTGTGGGATCACTTAAGGATGAAATATAGCCATTTTACAAGATACAACAAATCTATTTTCACTCACAACAACTCACCAATTGTTATAATCACTTTTTTTGTGTTTTTCGTATAGTACATTCGGTCGAGTTTCAATAAAGATAACTCAACCAATCCACTAAGTGACAAAGCCAATTTTCAAACTATCAGTCGAGTTTATTCTGGGAAACTCGACCAATGAGTCAAAATTAGTTTTTCTTATTTGATCAATTGATCGAGTTCTATGAGTGTGTAACTCGACCGATTGGTCTCTCCAGAAAATCCATCACTGGATCGGTCAAGTTTCCAACTCGATCGATAAACAACCTGTGACAAATTTTCTAAATTGACATTTGAGTGATCAAACATTGGAATTAAGTGTCCATGATTTTTTATCATCTTAGTTACAAGTCATATCATCAATACAAGTGATAACAAAAAACATATAAGTTCATTTCGAGTGATTTCCCAAAATGCGCACTTGCATTGCTTTTGACTTGAACTTGGACAAGCTAGGGCATGTCTAATTTGATCCTTTTCATGTACCTAAAGCCTGAAATCAATCTTGAACAAATATATTAGCTACATATAGGAATGGAATGGTTAAGTCATTATCAAAAATATGGGAAATGTATAACTCTCAAGTCAACATTCTCTCCCTTTTTGACAATGACAAACCATTCCTCAATCATATTGAAAAGGATATGTGAAGTTATACATATGCATTGTGAATTGCATGGGGGGTTCATGATTTGAACAATCTGAATTGCTCCCCCTCAATCTATACTTACTCTTAGTTGCATAGTTACTCTATCTACACAAAGCAATATGATATATACACGATATGGTCCTTTAGCAAGTCACATGATAAAGAAAGTATGAACAACAAAGGGATCACATAGGTAATAAAAGCAATATGATTGAGCTTTAAGACATTGAACTTCTCTCCCCCTTTTGACATTATCAAAAAGGAAGTGGGGTAGAAGAGCACAAAAACATGTCTTCTCCAAGCACAACCAAACATACATCCACAACATACAATCTCAAAAACATACACCAAATAGAGACTAGATAAACAATCAATCTAAGGCATAATCAAAATATGGTAAACACGGCACCAACTCATGAGATATAGTAAATCAAAGAGTAAGTGTACAAAGGATTAAGATTACAACTCAGAGAGCATGTCTTGAGAAACAACTAAAAGCCAAAATAATGAAAATATGATGATAAAATAGTACAACTCAAAAAATGTGCCCAGATGTTTTTAGTACAAAATAGCTTGGAAAGATATATACCATCAAAATGTAGACTAAAAATGAGAAAATCTAAACATATAGGTCATCTATATGCACATCGTCAACATCGTCATCAGCATCAGAAGCTTTTGACTCATTATCATCATCTCCGTCTGAATGTTTAGCAGAGACAACAACATCACCTTCATCACCAGAGGCTACAACAAAGCCATAAGAGCCATCATCATCCTCATAAGCCTCCTCATCAGTAGCAACAACTTCCTCATCAGCCTGGTCTGGCATCTCTTCATCACCAAAGGAACCAAAACCACGATCAGTCCAATGGGAATTCTTCTTAGACCAAGACATGCTAAGAGCATTAAGCTCATTGGCATGTGGGAAGGAGGGAGTAGAAGTATCAAGACAAATAAGTAGGGTGGTCAAAGGGTAGCAGGAAGAGGCAACATAGTAGGGGTAGATCCACTAATAGCAGAGGGTGTAGCAGTAGAAGCAGCATGTGGAGGGGATGGGTAAAAGTGATCACATGCATAGGATGCAAAGTCACCTCCTGGGTAGAGCTGGTAGGCAGGATAAGGGTGTGTACAAGATACGTTCATGTTGGACATGATGGCACATGAAAAGAGGCACATGCAGGTCGGGAAGGTAAAGGTGGTGGAGGTGCATGGGTAGAGGTAGAGGCTCTCGATGTGGTAGAGGTAGGGATAGGCATAAACTTCTAAAGTGTGGTCTCACTAATGCAAACTCCTTTTCGGGCTAGTTTGTAGTGCAGGTCATGGAAAAGAGATTTGCCAATGACAACTTGAAATAGACCACAGATCAGAGTGGGGTAGGGTGGGTGGGTGGTACGAGTGTTCTTACCAGAGTCAAAATAGGTCATGTGGTGAAGGACATATCTGGCCCATTTCACTGTGCTGTTCTTCAAGAGATAGAACATAATTACCACAATGTTTTCTGGAATTTCAATCTGATTTTTCTGGGGATGAATATTGTAGTTAACAACTAGGGAATGTATGTGGTTCTTGAGGTCTAAGGCGAAGGAGGGAAGGGTACACTTATTTCTATAAGGGAACTGAGGCTTCTTGAAGTATTTATGAATATTATGGAGAGTAAGATCATATTTCTTATAGAAGGCCTCAGGGTCAACTAGGTCCAAACACTCAGGGTAGTCCTTCCTCCAAGTGTCAGTCACCTCAATGCCTGAGAAGAAGATGTTCAGGGTATCCTCAGAGACTTGGAATTTCTTCCCAGATGTCATGAAAGTGAGGACTACTTGAGTATTTGGTGGGGGTACAAGTGTGTCATAATTCCATTGCAAGTAAGCATAGAATTTGTGAACGACTTTCATGCTAGTGATGGAATTGTTGTAGCACAAGCATTCGACACATAAGGCGGAGAGATGGTGATTGTATAGCAACTCGACTACTTGATCGATGACCCTTTGTCTACATGGGGTTGTCTCAAAAAGGGCACAGAAATGAAAAGGATTCCTAGGAAGGAGCTCCTTGTACCTATTGAGAGCCTCATTGGAGACAAAGAAGGTATCGTTAAAGGGTATGAGATGTGAGTTTGAAGATGAAGATGGTGCTCCAACCGAGGCCACTCTCTTTCTCCTGTTGGATGCCATTGAGACAAAATATAGAGGATGGAGAGAGAAAAACAAGAGAAACACCACCACAACTTATCCACACACCTAGGGTTGATGGGAAAGAGGTCAAGGGAGGTCGATCTAAGTTGAACTAGGGCTAGGGAGAGGAAGGTCGGGGCTAGGGTTGAGAGCTTGAGGGAGATGGAGGTTGGATCATATGATTTTTCTCTAGTTGAGAGGGAGAAAAGTTAGACGAACCTAAATTATGTTTGCTCCATCCCGACCATTGGTTGAATTCTATGACTTGGAAACTCGACCGATAAACTCTTTGAAAAAGCTCTCGGCCATGGATCGGTCGAGTTGGCAACTCGACCGATGGTCCAACTGAACCAACATTAGAAATTCAAAATTCTAGCCATTAGAGTGCTAGTTAAATTTTCAATTACATTTGTATTTTAAACATACTTAGGCACATATCACTCATCATTGGGTACTATTTTGTGATAAAATGAGCGTTTGCAAAAAATAACCAAAAAAAGAGAAAAACAAGGCAAAAAGAACATGAAATACTGATTTTTAGCATATTAGCAAGAAAAGATGATCAAAACATAGGAAAAGCACATAGGATAGATGAAAACTATCTAGAAGGCAAATCAGATTCATTTAAAGTAGTTATGAGCAGTTTAGATCTAATATAATTAAATTTCTCTCTAGCTAGAGGTTTTGTGAAAATGTTCGCCAACTGATTTTCTGTGTCCACATGCGTCCGCCAACTGATTTTATGTCCACATGCATGATATAGATATCCTTTTTAGAAATGTGATCACAAATAAAATGATGATGAATCTCTATATGCTTAGCTCTGCTATGCAATATAGGATTATATGACAAGTTAATTGTATTAGTATTATCACAATAGATAGGAGAAGCATCAAAATGAATGTTAAAGTCTTGTAAATTTTGCTTCATCCATAGGACATGAGCACAACAACTCCCAGTTGCAATGTATTCAACCTCAGTAGTTGATAATGCCATTGTGCTCTATTTCTTGGAGAACCAAGACACCAAGCATGATCCTAGGAGAAAGCAAGTGCCACTTGTGGACTTTCTATCAATCAAGCATCCCGCGTAATCCGCATCACTGTAAGCCATAAGAGTAAAGTCCCTTGACTTGGGATACCATAGACCAAAATTTGGGGTTTTGGCTAAGTACCTTAAAATCCTCTTAACAACTATAAGATGTGATTTCTTAGGATTTGAATGAAAGCGAGCACACAAGCCAACACTAAACATTATATCAGGTATAGAGGTAGTTAAGTAAAGTAAACTTCCAATCATACCTCTATAGAACTTCTCATCTACCTTCTCACCTTCTTCATCCTTATCAAGTGTGGTAGTGTTTGACATGGGAGTGTCCATCAACTTGGTGTTCTCCATCCCAAAGTGCTTAAGCAGCTCACTTGTGTACTTGCCTTGGTTGATGAAGTTCCCATCTTTAGTTTGATTGATTTGAAATCTAAGGAAGAATGTGAGCTCACCCATCATACTCATCTCAAATTTACTCTGTATTACATCACTAAATTCTTTGCAAAGATCAAGGTTAGTTCCGCAAAAAATGATATCATCAAAAATATATTTGAATGATAAGAAAATTGTTAGAAGTGTGCTTTAGAAACAAGGTAGAATCTACTTTTCCCATGATATACCCATGATCTAACAAAAAGTTCTTTAATTTATCATACCAAGCTCAAGGTGCTTGTTTGAGTCTATAGAGAGCTTTTTGCAAACTTTTCCCATGATATACCCATGATCTAACAAAAAGTTCTTTAATTTATCATACCAAGCTCAAGGTGCTTGTTTGAGTCTATAGAGAGCTTTTTGCAACAAATAAACATGGTTAGGAAAACTATCATGTTCAAAGCCCAGGGGTTGTGCAACATACACTTCCTCCTCAATTGTACCATTCAAAAATGCACTTTTAACATCCATTTGATAAAGAAGAAAGTTTTAATAACTGGAAAAAGCAAGTAACATGCGAATGGACTCAAGTCTAGATACATGTGCATATGTTTCATCAAAATCTATACCTTCCTACTGATTGTAGCCTTGAGCCACTAACCTTACTTTGTTCCTTACCACTTTTCCTCTTTCATCTAGCTTGTTGCGGTAGACCCATTTGGTGCCAATAATATTTCTATCACTTGGTCTTGGCACTAGGGTCCATCCTTTGTTCTTTTCAAATTGCTCCAACTCTTCTTGCATAGGTAGGATCCACTCATCATCCCCAAGAGATTCTTTGACGTTATTTGGCTCGAGTTGTGAGATGAAGGAGTTGTTGGCTTGTTCTTTGTTGAATGGAGCTTGCATCTTCACTCTTTCAAATAGATCACCTAAAATCAGCTCTTTTTGATGATTCTTTGCAAATAGGGGAGTTGGATCCTTCTTCTCTTCGTCTTTCTCTTCTTCTTGAATGACCACCTCTTTTACCTTTTGGGTGATGTTGAGTTCTTTTAGAATATGAATTATGTCACCCACAACATCATCATTTGGAACAATATCTTTGGGAATAGAGGGGTTAGTCTCAATAAACTTAACATTTATAGATTCTTCTACTTTAGCAAGGTCAACATTAAATACTTTATAAGCCTTGCTAGTAGTGTTATTCCAAGAATGAAAGCCTTGTAAGATTTCAGATCAAACTTGTCGAGAGAATCTTTTGTATTCAAAATGAAAACAAGGATATATGAAAATATGAAAATACTTGATAGAAGGCTTTCTACCATGCCATATCTCATAGGGGATTTTCTTTAAAGAAGGATATGTAAAAACCCAATTTTGCACAAAGCATGAGGTATTGATGGCTTCAGCCCAAAACTTCTTTGGAGTGTCATACTCTAAAAGCATGGTCCTAGCCATCTGCAGTAGTGACCTACTCTTCCTCTCTACAACTCCATTTTTTTGAGGTGTTCGAGATGAAGAGAAGTTATATGCATAGCCAGATTCTTCACAAAAACGTTCAAAAAGGTCTTTTTCAAATTCTCCCCCATGATCACTATGGATGGAAATGATCCGACAAGAAGTTTCATTTTCATCTCATTTAGAAAAACTTGAGAAAATGTCAAGTGTATCACTCTTTGAAATAAGAAAGAAGGTCCAAGTATATCAAGAGAAATCATCGACAATAACAAGGCAATACTTGAAACCACAAAGTGATTCAGTTCTCATTGGACCAAATAGATCAATGTGAAGAAGTTCAAGAGCTCTCTTGGTACTAAGGACTCCTTTGGATTTGAAGGAGGACTTTATTTCTTTCCTTGGGTACAAGGTTGGCATTACTCATCCTTTTCAAAATCCAATTTGGGAAGTCCCTTAACAAAGTCCTTTTTTCTCAATTTCTTTAAGTGATGCATATTTACATGACCAGGTCGACGATACCAAATAGAAATATCATTCAAGTTGACTACTAGGAATCTACCAAAAATAGGCTTAATATAGTCAAGCACAATTACATAAAGATTACCACTTCTAGTTCCCTTATATATGACTTGATAGGTGAGGGAATCTAGAAGCAAGCATTCCAAAGAAGTAAATAACATGAGGTGACCATTATAATTGACTTACACTTATTAAATTGTGACGTAGGCCATCCACAAAAAGAAAAATTTTGATGCACAATGATTCACCTACATCAACCGCATCTTTAACCTTACCTTTCTTGTTATCCCCAAAGGTGACTGAACCTCCTTTATTTTTAGTGATGTTGTTGAAATGGCTTATATCACTTGTCATATGCTTAGTGCAACCACTATCAACAATCCATCTACCTTTTTCCTACAAGAAAGGACAATGTCGGTTCCCAACTCAGACTTTGGGATCCAGAGTTATCATTGGGACCCATTTCATCTTTGGGTTGGTCCTCTTAGGATTGTAAGGACAATAAGTAGAGTAATGATCATCATATTTGCAATGAGAACAAATCATAGGGTTTTTAGTTTCAGAAGACTCTCCAATGAAAAAGGATGTTTCCTTACTCATTTTCTTACCTTTGGCTTTGTTCCTTCCCTTAGGTTCTCCCCCTACAAATCCCAAACCACTAGTACCACTTTGTTTGGTAGAATGGTCAAGGATTTCATTTAGGGAGTTTTTCCCTTTGAGAAATTTTTGCAGAGAGGCTCTAAGTCTATGATTGTCATCATTAAGAGATATGATAGTAGAAGACAAACTAGCAATATCATCTCTACCATGAACAAGGTTGGCCTCTAAATAGAGGGTTTTAGTCAAATAAGAATCTTTCTCAAGAGAAATGTGAAAACTCACTAGAGGGGGGGGTGAATAGGGTTTTATAAATATTTTAAAAACAATTCAACTCAAGAAACCACAATTGAGATAATAAGAAGGAGGCAAGGTGTTTAGAGTGGTTCCACCTTTAGCAAAAACTAAAGGAGTCAGTCCACTACCCAATTGTTTCCAATTGTGATTTTGAAAGTATTTAAATTTTATTACCTCGCAAGGATGTTACATAAAATTACAAATACTTTCACCACCCTTTGGACAACCTTCACCTTGAAGTAGTCTCACCAACCTTGAAGAAGCCTTCCTCGAAGTAACTTCAAGCTCCCCCTTGAAGTAACCTTCCTCTTGAAGTAGCTTCCCATTGTGACAACCTTCTTGAAGTAGTCCAAAGTACTCCTTCTCCACCGAGAAGACCCTTCTCCACCTGAGAAGATAAACCCTCTCCAATCCACAACCTCCAACCCTAGGAGTAGCAAGGAGAGTATAAGCAATAAGAAAGAATAAGAAAGAAAATGGAAATTACAATTACCATTGTAGCACAAGGCTTGATTTCCTATATCAAGTGTTTTGATCTCCTAACCAATGTATATGAAAGTGTAAGTGCTGTGGATAGGAGATGCTAGCCTATAGGACACAAAATTGTAGCAATGGGAAGGATTTGCAAATGCTAGAGTTGCTCAATTGCTCACAAGAAATGATTGCCAATTGCAAGTAGTATGCTCAAGTATTGCACAAGTATGTGTTGGGTGTCCTAAGGCATGTCCTATTTATAGGAATGGCCTATGAGTGCTTAAGTATGTTCTAGACACTTTCTAGGGGGTTCTTAGTTCTTACCTAGCCTTTAGGTATCCACTAATTGCTTTAACAATGGCTAGTTAATTAACTATGAAAAGTGTAGATAGAGACAGTCTCGGTCGAGGAATTGTCGACTGAGAGTCCTATCGGGTGAAGTTTTTGTCGACCGAGGGATAGTCTAGAGCAAGTGTATATAACTTTTGATTCAAACTCCCAACTACATTGTCTGCTGTGTCTAACAACTACTTGGGTCATTCTCGGTCAAAGAGTTTGTCGACCGAGGGTGTCTCGGTCGAGAAGTTTGTCGACCGAGAATGACTCTGTTTCAATGTTTTGAACTATGTACTAAGTGTGTGTATGAGTGTGCAATTGTGACACTATTGTAGGGGATGACCTATCTAAGTGTTGTGATTGGCTAGGGAAGATCTAAATGCTTGATTTACATAATATCTAAGTACTTGTACATTATATACTTGTACACGTTTTTACATCTTATTACAATCATGAAATGAAAACATTTTGAGCATATAGATCTTCCAAATTGTGTCATCCACCTTGTTCCTACAACACTCAAGTAGCATGTTAGATCCACAAGAATGAAATGTTTGTCATCATCAAAACAAAGGGATTATGATAATGTCCAATTTATCCAACAATCTCCCCCTTTTTGAATATGACAAAACATTTCCAAAATATAAAATAAGGAAATATAAATCATATGAGTTTCATACCTGAAGTTTACCTTTTGTAGTCATTCTCTTGTTTGCAAGTGTGTGCTGGCTGAATGGTTATGAAACTCATTTATATTTTTAATTTTATATTATTTTCCCCCTTTGTCATTTCAAAAAGATAACCAAGATGATCATTATGTATGACTTTTATTACTCCCCCTTAATTTGATAATTAGATGCTCCCCCTTAATAAGATATTCAGTTTTAAAAGCAAGGGATGCAAACCACTTATTGTCAAATTTAGCCACAATTTATTTCTCAATCATTTGCAAAGGATGTTAAGCCTTGAAATGACATGAGAATCTTTTAAGCTTATAGTAGAGTATATGAATGTATCTCTAACCAAATATAAAGGATGTTAAGTCCTGATTTTTTTACAGAATTCCATTATATTCATACATATTGTAGGCTTCAAAATTACTTTAAAGATACTAAGGTCATAACTAGCCTCAAATTTTCTTTATGATGTTTACAAAGTTTTGTAAGCTCCTCCCTTATAGTCAAGATGGTTTTGTGAACTCCCCCTTAATATTCTTATTTAACAAGGATATATCCAATTGAAGCCATAGGAAACACTTTTTATTCATAATAACTCAGTTCTCATACAACTCATAAGATGACCCATATGACATACTACCTTATAACAAAAAGAAATAGCCATTAAAAACATTACAAAGATAGCCATCAATCTCATGTTCTCACTGAAAAGACCGAAGAATTACATCAATTTCGGGGTCTTTCCCAAGAAAGGGCTCAACTCCATAGTATTTGACTAGCATCTGCCACTCCAAGGCACCTATCTTGGTCAAAGCATAATCCTCCAAGAAGGTGGGAACACGATCAAATCGAAAGTGGGCAGAAATGTCTTGGAGTTGGATTGGGGAAAATTGAGTGTGGCTGAGGTCATGAGATGGTGGTGATGGGATTTGAGTGTAGTTGTAGGATGGGTTGTAAGGGTAGAGCATGCCGGGATTAAGTGAATAAGGATATGCGTCAGGTGTATCAGGAGAAAGAGCTTGCATCCTTTGATTCAAGTAAGACATGGCATGATGATTGTAGTCTGATTGCCTACTTAAATGATATTGAGAACCGACAATGTATGTTAATGTATTTGTGATAGGATCATAAGGTAGGCTAGAAGGATGAGGTGGTGGAGGTGTATCTTGGGTGGATGGCTCCCCTTCAGTCCTAGCCCTCTTGTGTCCAAAGTCAATCCCGATCTTCTCTACTGTATTGCTAGTGATCTTTTAGGGTTTCCTTTCATATTTGAAGCCTAAGTCCTCAATGCTTTTCTTAAGACAATGTTGTGTAATTTGGCAAACAAAATTAGCATAGGGTGGATTGCCAAAAAACTCAACCATGTTCTTAAGAATAAGTCGAATAAAATTGATAGGTATACTATTTAGGATGGCATAAATAAGATACATGCGAAAGGTGGGTATTTTAGATTTGTTTGCTCTAGGATAGATATTTGTGGCAACAATTAGATTGACTATCCTAGCTTCGGGTTTTAAATTGTTGGCATAATAGGTACCCATTTCTTCATGGCAAGTAGTATTGGATAGAGAAATGGCTCGCTTGATATCACTCAAACTAGTGGTAGTGTTATCTTGGGATAGCTTATTGAGAGGATTACTAGTAGTGAGATCAATAAACTCCTTATAGTCATCTACATTAATGTTGAGCATAGTAAGAACATCCTCCTTAGAAAAGTGAAATCCATACCCACTAACCATAGAAGAGAATGAATTATCATGGTTAGGATGTGTGGCTAGATTGGCATAGAATTCATTGACGGCTTGGGAGGAGTAGGCGTGAAAGGATGGTTTTATGAATTCAGAAAGATGTTGAACCTCAAAGAGTTCTTCAAGATCAACAATGTTGATGAAGTCCATGACATCCACCGGCCGTCGAGGAAGAGGAGTCTTTGAGGACAGCCTGAGGTAGCGATCTCTGGCAGCTACGTCATTGAATGGAATGTCGTTGATGATCGCCAGTGCTGGGGAGACCGTCCTTCCCTTCCTATCCGCAACCTGCTTCTTTCCACATGATGATGAGGAAGTTATCTTGATGATTTGAAGTGAAGAAGAAGAAAGACAATATTGGGGTGGAGTAGAGCTAAAATTTCGCACAAGAAGGCACTATAGAAAGCTAGAGAAATTAGAATGTGAGTTTGTGAAGAATGGGGCCGTTTTGGGGTCTATTTATAGCAAAAAAAAGGACCCTGCTCGGTCGACAATTTGTCGACCGAGGGCCGCAACGGTCGATTCTGCAGACACTCTACTCGGTCTTCCAATGGTCGATCAAAAAATAGCCGTTGCAAATTTTTCTTTTTTTTAATATTATTTTAATCAGAAAGATTTACCTTTCAATTTAAGCGAATTGGGGGGTTCAAAAAGTTGGTCTTGGTTGATAATTTGTCGACCGGGATAGACTCAGTCGAACATTTTGTCGACTGAGCTGAGTTCGAGTGTGGCATTTTCTTGGCGAGTGTTGTTCGAGAAAGGTGACCAACCGAGATATCTTCAGTCGACCAACTCGTCGACCAAGTTTGTCTCGGTCGAGAGTTTTGTAGACCGCCCGGATTGCTGTATTTGAGCATTGTAAATGAAATTTTGAGCTAGTTTTTAATAATATTTATGAATGCAAATGAGAGACTGTAATATTTTAAGAGTGTGGAACACATTATTTAGAGTATTTTCCAAAATATAATTTCCATGTTTAGAAATAACCATTAGAAATAATAGAATTTATTGACATTCATATATTTCTCATTTATTTATGATGAATGTTAATACTGAAAATGATATGAGATCTCTTAAGAACACATTAGAATCAAGAAAGATATGTCAACCAATGATGAGCAAGTTTATACTAATGCTGAGTGCACAAAATATTTTCTAATTAAGCATTTTGTCAAGCTTATTTTAGGTCGACCTTGACTTCGACCTTAGCGCCCCTTGGTCAAATTTGATTTCAACCAAGAGGCAATTTCTAAATATTTCCAATTTAAGCATTTTCATAGCTTACAGAGTATTAATCATGTATAAAAAGAATATCATTTTCCATAAGCTAAGCATAAGATAATCATTTAACTAGTATGTCAAAGATGCATTTGTGCCATAGAGATTCATCTTAATATGAGCTGAATCACAGTGATCATTTTGAAAGCAATATCCATTCATGGTTTGTATATATATATCAAAGTTTATTTTAGGCAAACTGAGTAAAAGATGAAAACACAATGATCATGGTGAAACAATAAAGACATATCCATGATTATGATAGAACAATAGAAGCATATCCATAATGCAATGATTATGATCATTTAAAAGCAAATTTCAAGACACATGGTTTTCATATGGATAGACCAAGGAATACTTAGGACAAACCATGTGGATTATGATAAAACAATAATTTCCTTGATTAAACCATCATGGTTCATAAATTTTTAAATTTAAGACAAGCCATGAACATGCTTAATCATTTTAGTAGCAATTTAGTAAAATCAATCTTTTTCTCTTGTATATTTGATAGATACAATTTCATCGTGAAGAATATTAAGTTTTGAAGCTCATATATTCTTCCTTTTGATTTGGATAATTCAAATATTTAAGGCACAAGAATATGCAAAGGTCATTACATACTTAAGTTGATTGCAATTTAAGTGTCTTGTTTTTATTTAAACAGTTCTATCAGAGTTTCACTCGGTCGACAAAGTTCTTGACCGACATTGTCTCGGTTGATAACTTTCTCGACTGAGAATGTTGTTGTTTCTCCAGAAAGAAATACAGATTTAAGGTAGAAATCTTGTTGGTCGACTATTGTCTCGACCGACATTGTCTCGTTCGAAGATATTGTCAACCGAGATTGTTTCTGTACTATTTTCAGTAGCTATTTCCAAGTAAAACATAGATCACTTCCGATTTAATTATGCAATTTAAAAATCAGTTTAGTTGAGATAAACATTTAAGTATCAAAGTAACATTTGAGTCAAATCTCAACTAATCATATTCAATTCTTTAGGTTTTAGGAACCTAAACTAAAACAAGTTATTAAAGATGTGTCTCTGCAAATGTCCATGATACCATAAGTTTTAATCAATTTGTTATCTCATTATGTTAAGTTGAGATAGACATAAAGATATAAAATTTAGAGTCTTTGGTCATATCTCAACTTAATTTAATATATTTAGGTTGGGGGTTTTGGAACCCATACCAACTCAACATCCTTTTTCTTGTAAGGACATGAGAAGGAATAATGTCCAAGACGCAAACAATAATGGCAGCATATAGAATCAATTTCATTTCTCTTTTAATGAGTTTGATCTAGATTGTTCTTGGGTACATATGTATACTTGCCTTTAGGTACATACATAGATTGAGTCTTTGGCATTTGTGTCCTTCCCCCACTAGGTTTTTGATAGGATTTTCCTTTAGGCTTGTAACCTAGTCCTCTCCTTCCAATTTGACAATGAAAATCATTCAAGATCTTATCAAGAGCATCATTGTTTCTTAAGCTACTAACTTCTTTTTGTAACTTAGCAATCTCATCCATTCTCTTTTTGATATCTAAATTTGCTTGATCTAGATTAGATAATAAATAATCTCTTTCTTTCACAATAGTATCATAATCCAGATGATTTCATAGGATTGGTTGTTTTTGAAGATCATTAATTTGGGCTTGCAAGTTTATCTTTTCTAGAGAGAGAAGATTGCAATTTGCCTCTACTGATTTCAGCTTAATATCATGGTCCTTAATAGTTAAGTTTAATTTTTCCTTAAGATCTTCATTTTCAGATGTGAGAGCAAGAAGATTAGCATGTAACTCATCATTTTCTTTATTAGATTTCTTTAATTTCTTCTTGCACTCAATATACTTATCATGTGTCTCTTGAAGGCTAGCAATTAGATCTTCTTTTGATAAATAAAAAAGGCTTACCTCTTCTTCTTCTTCACTTATTGTAGCAATAAGGCATTCTTTATGCACATCTTCCTTCTTTAACCTCCATGGACAGCTAGGTGTTGTGTGCCTTGTTCCTAAGCACCAATTACAACTTATTGAAGATTGGTCCATCTTCTCCTTTGCTTGCGGTTGTAGACACCACCACCCTTCATTCTTCAAGACTCGATTAGAGGTCCTTGAAGCCCGCTCTGATACCAAATGAAAAACCACTAGAGGGGGGTGAATAGGGTTTTATAAATATTTTAACAATAATTCAACTCAAGCAACCACAATTGAGATAATAAGGAGGCAAGATGTTTAGAGTGGTTCCACCTTTAGCAAAAACTAAAGGAGTCAGTCCACTACCCAATTGTTTCCAATTGGGATTTTGAAAGTATTTAAATTTTATTACCTCACAAGGATGTTACATAAAATTACAAATACTTTCACCACCCTTTGGACAACCTTCACCTTGAAGTAGTCTCACCAACCTCGAAGTAACTTCAAGCTCCCCCTTGAAGTAGTCTTCCTCTTGAAGTAGCTTCCCGTTGAGACATCCTTCTTGAAGTAGTCCAAAGTCCTCCTTCTCCACCGAGAAGACCCTTCTCCACCTGAGAAGATAAACCCTCTCCAATCCGCAGCCTCCAACCCTAGGAGTAGCAAGAAGAGTACAAGCAATAAGAAAGAACAAGAAGGAAAATGGAAATTACAATTACCGTTGTAGCACAAGGCTTGATTTCCTATATCAAGCATTTTGATCTCCTAGCCAATGTATATGAAAGTGTAAGTGCTGTGGATAGGAGATGCTAGCCTATAGGACACAAAATTGTAGCAATGGGAAGGATTTGCAAATGTTAGAGTTGCTCAATTGCTCACAAGAAATGATTGCCAATTGCAAGTAGTATGCTCAACTATTGCACAACTATGTGTTGGGTGTCCTAAGGCATGTCCTATTTATAGGAATGGCCTATGAGTGCTTAAGGACGTTCTAGACACTTTCTAGGGGGTTCTTAGTGCTTAACTAGCCATTAGGTATCCACTAATTGCTTTAACAATGGCTAGTTAATTAACTCTGAAAAGTGCAGATAGAGACAGTCTTGGTCGAGGAATTGTCGACCGAGAGTCCTTTCGGTTGAAGTTTTTGTCGACTAAGGGACAATCTGGAGCAAGTGTATATAACATTCAATTCCAACTCCCAACTACCTTGTCTGCTGTGTCTAACGACTACTTGGGTCATTCTCAGTCGAAGAGTTTGTTGACCGAGAGTGTCTCGGTCGAGAAGTTTGTCGACCGAGAATGACTCTATTTCAATGTTCTGAACTATGTACTAAGTGTGTGTATGAGTGTGTAGTTGTGACACTATTGTAGGGGATGACCTATCTAAGTGTTGTGATTGGCTAGGGAAGATCTAAATGCTTGATTTACATAATATCCAAGTACTTGTACATTATATACTTGTACAAGTTTTTACATTTGATTACAATCATGAAATTAAAACATTTTGAGCATATATATCTTCCAAGTTGTGTCATCCACCTTGTTCCCGCAACACTCAAATAGCACGTTAGATCCACAAGAATGAAATCTTTGTCATCATCAAAATAAAATATTATGATAATGTCCAATTTATCTCTAAATGTTCCAAGGTGAAGATATATGTAACAAGTAATGTCCCAAGATGAAAGGAAGATAAATATGTGATGTGTTTTCAACACATGTGATAGATACCAAGGTAAGAGATTCTGGTATCTGAAAAATATCAAATGGTTTATGTTGGCTACCTGGAATGGTCAACCATGAAATCAGTTTAATTATACATAAAATAATATGAACATCATATGTTAGTGGTTTATGATTTGCATAAACAAAACAATTAAAGATATATTTAAAATAAATTCTTAATTGATAAGTAACTTCTCTTTATGATGAGAAAATGTACAATTAATTAGATAGTTGGTACAAGTAACAAGGAATCCTAGTATTATGCCAGCAGATTAGAAGGCACAACTGAGGTATGAAGAGACTTATATTCCCAAGTGGGCAACAGAACATAAATGTGATCTTGAAAGAGAAATGTTGAATTAAATAAGGAGTATGGGAGACTCCTTAGAAACAAGAATCTATTACATGAAACTATAAAATAATGATAAGTGTCACCTGGCACAATATTAACTCCATAATCAATAATGAAAAGGACAGTGGGGTATGTGTCCTGTGTGATCGATTCTGTGATAATGTTGTGTAGAAGAACTTTATGCTGATTAAAAGCTCTATGGTGTCTTCATAACAATGAGATGTTATGAGGAGACATGATGGTATGATGAATGAATAATATTTGTTTCCCTTTTATCTGAGATTTCAGGGATGAAATCCTTGTTAGGGGTTTATAATTGTAATATCCCTGACCTGGGTTATGCCATAACCCTGGAAGTTTTACTTAAGCAAGTTAATTAGATCCTTAATTTTATTTTTTGAAAATTAATTAAGGCTCAAGAGGAACTTATGTTTCAATTTTGGTCCTATTTGAATAATGTTGAAGCAATGTTTGCTTATTTTGGACTAAAGTGCAATTTACCCAATATGAGTGGTTAACTTGCAAATTTTACTTGATAAATGTTCCTCAAGTGTTGAAGAATCATGAGAATGAAGATGATGCAGGGGTATGGCTTTCATAAGCCTAAGTACCAAGAAAGAGCTGATAAAGCAATATTTGTGCATTAAAACCGAGTTTTGGTGTAATGTGCAATTTACCCAAAACCTAGGGTTCAATATGCAAATTACCTCTTCCAGGGAGTCCCTAATGTTTCTTGGCATAATTTAGGGCAAATAAAATGATAGGGGCATCTCATTTGTATTACTTTGAAGGAGAGAGAATCTTGATATTAAAATAATCCAGATTTAAGCATAATTGAAACCCTAATTCAATTTAATGCAAAAATAAATAAAATAATTGAAGTTCCCTTCAAACAAAATATTAATGGTTTAAATACATGTATGTATACGTCCTTGTGCCTTGAAAAGGCCACGAAATATCTCAAGAAAGTGGATAACCCACTCACATTAAACAAAGAAAAAGTAATATCCACTAATTTTTGGATATTATTATTATAAGGGTTAAGGTGCTTAATTTCTTTTCCTTTAAATTCATGGATAATGAAGAGGTTTGCAAAGGGAAATATGACAGATTCGTGGTCAAGGAGTTGAGGGGGAGATGTGGCATCAAGTTGAGAAATTAAAGGAATTAATGACTACTTTCTCTCTCATTGAATTTCCTTATAAAAACACCACTTCCAACTCAATTCAAAGGCTTTTTCGATCCTTCTTTCACTTATTGCTTGTAAAACGACCAAGGGAGCTTAGGAGCAACATGAGGACGACTCTCAACCTGTAGGTAAGCTCCATGACCCTCTTTCACCTTGATTCCATGGTGGAAATCACAAATCAATGCTTGATTTCTTCTTATCTTCACTCCATCTTCAATTCTAACCATTCCTTTTCACTCAAAGCTTGAGGACGAGCCTTGGGATAGTGAAAGGAGTTGCATCCACCATTTTTGATGTGATCTTGAAGCTTTGAAGCTCAATTGGAGGCGGGTTATATAACTTGAACCCATTTACATTATTATTCAACCATTAATTTTGCAATTATGTTGATTCCTTCTTCTTCTTGATTTATTGCTTGTTGAAATAGGTAATTCCATGAAATCAGAAGTACTAGGAACTACATGGACGAAGGTAAATGATGATGACATCATATTGGACACGTTTCCCAAAAATTGGTTATTCAATCGGTTTCAACAAGATGTTCATTCGGTTTCAACAAAACCGTTTGAAATCAAATGGTTTCATCATACCGTTAGAAGCCAAACGGTTTCAAACTGTTTGGAAGGGTTGACCAAAGTTGACCATTTGGAGTTTTTATGTTAGTGTTGATGGTTGATGACCCATTAAATTTAATTGATTGATTCCAAAGGGTTAATCTGATGAAGGTTAATTAATTACCAAACCCTAATCGGGTTAAGTGCTGAAATTTCAATTGGTTGATTTAAAATTTTGGGTTGATTAACCCAAACGGTCTCAAGACTGTTTGGAGAACACCCAAATGGTCTCAAGAATGTTTGGAGGTCAACCAAAACCGTTTGGAGGTCTAGGGTTGAGTATGATTGAGTAATTGAAGATCCAGAGATATCAAATTAAAATGCTATCAATAGCTCAATTGATGATTAATCCAATGATCTAAACCCTAATTAAATTTCATATATTTCAATGATGGATGGGGCAAACGGTCTCAAGACCATTTGGAGGTCATACAAACGACCTCAAGACCGTTTGAGGTCAGGTCATATCATAATTTGATGATGATTCATTAATTTCAATTGAATCGATTCCACAATGTTAATCATTGAAGGTTCCTCAGTTTCAAAACCCTAATTGAAGGTTTCTTGATTATAAATCCTAGTTCAATTAGGTTCAAAACAATAATTGATGGTCCAATTGAAGGATGATTCAATAGTTCAATTGATGAATGAATCAAGGATTCAATTGATAGTCAGTTCATTGATTAAAACCTTGAATTGTTTAAGTGTTGAAAGACCTTTTTGGTCCATTCGGTTTTGAGAGGGTTTGGACCAAACGGTCTTAAAGCCGTTTGAGTCCAAATGGCCTCAAGACCGTTTGGGTCCAAACAGTCTCAAAACCGGTTGGGTCCAAATAGTCTCAAAACCATTTGGAGACCCAAGTCCATTCGGTTTCAATGCATTTCTTGCTTAAATGGTTTCAAGGGCAATTTGCCCAAACGGTTTCAAACCGTTTGAGTTCTGAGAGACCAAGACCGTTTGGGGTCTAAGTAATCAAAACTATTTGAGGTTCAACATGGTCAATCCAATTGGATACCTAATGTAATTGAAAATTTAATTGGTCAATCTATTTGAATACTTAATGTATTTGAGGTTCAACATGGTCAATCCAATTGGATACCTAATGTAATTGAAAATTTAATTGGTCAATCTATTTGAATACTTAATGTATTTGAAGGTTCAATTGGTCAATTCAATTGGATACCTCTTGTAACTAAAAGTTCAATTGACCAAACCATTTAAGCATCTAATGTATTTAGATGATTAATACCCTTAGTGGGATTAATCATTGATGCATAATGATGCACTAATTCAATATATCATGCTAACTCTAAATGCATGTATTTGAATAAGAAGTAGGCTCAATCTAATCAAGATTTGAGTAGTGGACATCTTGGGTAGGATGAGAGAGAGAGATTCATACATGAATGATAATCATGTAAACAGTCAAGTCTAACACATTCAAAATAAATGTGACATACAATTAGGGTTTGATCCTTGATAAAGAGATCATAAAACCCTAATTGAGTTAATTGATGAATTCAAACCCTAATTATGGGTAATGGAGTGTGAAATCCTAATTGGGTTGAATAGTAAAACCTAATTATGGGTAATGGAATATGAAACCCTAATTGGGATGAATAGTAAACCCTAATTATGTATAATGGAATGTGCAACCCTAATATAGGGTAATGCCATGTGAAACCCTAATCCAGGGTAATAATGTAATCCTAATATAGGGTGATGCCATGTGAAACCCTAAACCAGGGTGATGATATGTAATGCTATATAAAACCCTATCCCTAAAATTGGGTGAAGGTAAGAGAAAACCCTAATGATGAAATAGTGGGTAATACCTTATGGAGATGAAATATCTCAAGTGGTTGATTACATGCAACCTTATAGTATGTAATGCCTTAACTTGAGATAAGTCTGTATTATTAAAGATAGTTGTACAAGTTCTAATGGGTGACCTATGCACTACATGATAAAGGTGATAGGTTAGTGGTTAAAAGTATTAAGAGGGAAATACCTTAATACAAGGTCAGTTGATTAACTTAAGTAAGTTGGAAGTGATGGGAAAAGTGATATGTCAAGACATGATAGATATCACATTTAGTATTTCAGGGTTGATATACCTTGATGCACCTCAAATCCAATATACTTGGATAAGAAACAAAAGAAGTGTGTGTTATGTAAATTGTTACAATGAAGAGGTAATGAATTCAATGCACTCTGATAAGTGTTGACTAACATACTATGAGAAAGGGGTTAATCCAAGATAATGAGTATGATATAAACATACCATGGTAAGGTTGAGAGATGAACTGATACCTTGAATTAATAATCATTAATGATATATGATGAGAGTAATGATCATGAGTGAATACTTATGCTATTATTGGATGCTCATAGAGGAATGGAACAATAAATTAGGGTTGGATAGATAATATAAACATGAAACCCTAATTAATGTGAAATGGGAAACCCTAACCCTAATTTTTGGGTAAAGGGATGAAAAGCCCTATTTGATGGTAAACCCTAACCATGGTAAGGGAATAATGGTGTTACTATTGTATTGCATGGTGTGATGTGAAATTTTCATGACTGTTATCATGTGTATTAACCATGCATATATCATGAGATGGTGAACATAGCCAGATTTGAGCTATGATATTTATATAATAAAAATGTTGATTGGCCTTGTGTGCCTTAATGTTATTGTTGCTCAGTAAAAGTAACAAAATGTGCATGGAATTTATGAGCCATATGAGTAAGTTGTTGCCTAGTGAAAGGTGACAAGACACTTAATGGGCCTTGTGAGCCATGTGAGATGCTTGTGTAACAAGTATCATGTATACCTCGGTCTGAGGACCTAGAGGTAATAATTACCTAACAAGTGGTAACAGTGATTAGTGATGAACTGAGGGTATGCATACCCAGATTTGATAAGTAAGATAATGATACTGCTGTGAGATGTGAACTTTCAAGTGATGAGATAAGGGATTAAGATCCCAATGTATTATAAGTTCTGGTAAAACAATTGATAAGAGATTACATGTTTCTGTGTAGCATTTGTCACAATAATTCCTGTTTGAGAACTTGACTGATGCTAAAAGAATATGCTAATGCACTTAATTAATCAAGTGAAATCATATCATGTAGAGCCCTAACCATAGATCCATCAGTGGTAGTATTTACTGATGGTGAAACGGGTTGCTCTGTGGCAAAACCCGAAATGCATATTTTTGAATATGTGGGGGTTGATGGGTGAACATATCCTTACATCCTAATGGGGGAAATTGATGAAAGGTAAACATTAAACCTCTCACTACTTCATTCTTTGTACCAGGATGGTTGTATCACGAATCTCCCGAAGATTGGGATAGATGTATCACGAGCTCCCAATAATATTAATGCTGGATCGATGGAGGTAAACATGAAATCTCTCAATTGTGAAGAGAGTGCAGCCGCTGCTGTAGCTATATAGTGAAGTTGCCAGTATACCCTGGAAAGCTATGTAGTAGAGACACAAGATGTCTTGCATGTGGTCTCGCACTGACTGAGATTGTGGGAAGCCATGGAAGCCGGATCTTCCATTGACCTTGTATGATACCGATTTCGACTTCGCAATGGTCGGTTGGAGTATGAGTTGTATACCTCATCTCCTCAGGGCATAAGTGTGATTGAAAAATATAATCAGCTGTATAATATGTTTTCTTAAGAATTAAATACGAAAATCATTGGCTGGTGTTACATTTCTTTTATGCATCTTTATTTGATAGATGATATACTTATGTTTCCTTACATTCTTTGCAAAGTAGATAGATGATTTATAATCTACCATGGGTAGATGCAATGTCCTCCTTAAGAAAGGAGATTATCTTTTTCTGTTCATACAATGATTAATACTATTGTTAATATATAAGAACTCATGCTCAGTATTATTCTATTAAACTGCAATAATAATGTTTTCGGCGGAGAGTTATATCTCTCGCTGGGGTAATTTACAATTGTCTCACCCCGTGGGATCCAAATTTTTAGGTGGATGCAAACAAGGAAATAGAGATCACACAGCAGGGAAAGGATAACAACATTAGGGGCATCATTGACATCTCAGGTGGAGAGTCTGGCTGTCATGTCTTATATATGTGTACATAGAGTCCTATGTGTCTTCTCTGTACTCTCAGGTCCTTGGAGTTTATAGTTAGTGTTTTTAATGAATCAGTCTAAGATTTTGGCTTGATGCCTCAAGGTTTTATGTTGTCCTATGTACAGATAATTCAGGGCAACTTTTGTATATAATCCTCGAGAAGAGATGATACATGTTTTGTATTTTATGAACCAGGATGTATATGAAATACTTTGGTTCTTGTTTAAAGAGTTTTCCTGAGGATGGATCTCTTTGTAAATGGTTTAAATTTTTAGTGATTTTTGTTAATCTGCTGCTGATGTTTAATTCTGCTTAATCAATAACAGTTTTTTTATTGGTCGCTATAGCTCAAGATCAATATATTTCCCTTGCAAGTTATCAGATGAGTTTTCTCATGTAGCTCAATAATTTCAAGTTTAGCACACAAATCATCAATAATTTTTCCTAACCTTTTTTCTTTTAGATTTACATTTAGCAAAAGAAGAATGGGTAGAAACAAGCATATCAATAAAAGTTTCCTTAGATAACTCATGCAAGCTTACCTCACTTACCTCACTTTCCTCACCAATTTCTTCACTAGTAGAGGCCATGAGTGCAAGGTATCACTCTCCATCTTCTTTGGAGCTAGAACCACTTGAGGATGATTCCTCCCAAGCTGCATGAGCTACCTTCTTATGTCTTTTCTCCTTCTTTTCCTTCCTCTTGTAATTACTCTCCTTCTTATACTCTTCCTCATTCTTAGAGTTGCCCTTGTGGTGTGACTTTCTTGATTTGGGACATTCACTCTTGTAGTGTCCCTTTTGTCCACACTTGTAGCATCTAGGAGTAGAGGAGGAGGATTGTTTTCCCTTGAAGTGCTTGCCCTTGGTGTAGTTGGCTTCATGCTCACTAGGGCCATCATCTTCACTAGAGGAGGAGGAGGGAGATGCCTGTCAAACAAGTTATTGTTGAATGATGATCACCTCCACTTATGCTTTGAAAGCACTATCTTTGATATTCTTGGCTTCCTTCTCTTCTTGCTTGGCTTCTTCTTGTTGCTTGTCAAGCCTTGGCTCTTGAGATTGGAAGTTTCCAATGAGCTCTTCAGTTGGGATTTCACCAAGGCTCCTCACTTCTTCAATGGAGGTCACCTTTGACTCCCATCTCTTTGGTAAAATCCTCAAGATCTTGGAGTTGATTACACCTCTATCCAAAGTGTTCCCCAAAGCAGCTAGGCCATTGATGATCACATTGAACCTAGAGTACATCTTAGTAATCCCTTCTTTCTTTCCCATCTTGAAGTTCTCTAGAAGGATGTTCAACATGTATATCTTAGCCTCCTTGACTTGCTTTGTTCCCTCATAGGTGATGCAGAACTTATCCTAAATCTCATAGGTGGTGTCCCAATATGAGATGTGGTTGAACTCCGTTGGGGTATGGGTTGCATAGAGTATGCTTATGGATTTGGAATTGAGATGAGATTCTTTTACTACAACTTCATTCCATGTTGAAACATCTCTGGTTGGCTCCTTATATGGTGTGACCATCACCTTCCACATATCAAAGTTCATCCCTTCAGTGTAGAACTTCATACGCCTCTTCTAATAGAGGAAGTTGGTGTTGTTGAAGACCAGAGGATGCATGGAGAAGCCTCCCTCTAGGTTGAGTGAACCAAGTAGGTTGTTGTCCATATTCTCATCTCGTGGGAGATCGTTGGGCAAGATCCTTAGCTCTTATACCACTTGTTGGATCTAGGGCTCTAGAGGGGGTGAATAGAGATTTAAAATTATTATAAGATAAGTTAGACCTTCAAATTATATCAATCGAAACCATTATCTTAAGAGCAATTTGAAGTCCTAACTAAGCAAGCATAGCAAGGATGAGAGAAATTAAAACATGCACTTGGACAGGGTTGCTTAAAGTGGTTCCACTCTCCAAACTAGGAGATATTCAATCCACTACCTACACAGGTCAACCTCAAGGACTTTGCAATCCGTGTATACTTATATTCATTCATAAGAGATACAAGGAGACCACCATACATACAAGGACTTACCTATTCAAGAAAAGAGTCTTCCACCTACACAAGGACTTTCTCACTTGATCAAGATGGGGCCTTGTAGGAATTTGCCCACTCTTCTTAAATCTTATCCTTGCCCTTCTCCTTCACCTGGATAAGATCTTCACCTCTTCTTCAATCTTGAAGAAGAGCATAAACAACTTCACCTTCACTCAGAGTAGCTTGCTTCAACTTTTTGTTCTTTGAGAAAGTGGGTAGGGAAGATGGAAGGAATGAGAGATTTACTAGAACATGAAGTTATCTCTCTTAGAAATGGCCTAACTCACTCATAATCATGAAATTTAGAGAGAAAGGGGCCCAAGGAGTTGCAACACACTCAACTATAGCAAGGACTTAGAATAGCATGAATGAGCAAACTTGGAATGAACTCCAAGGTGTCCTATTTATAGCTAGGGGTATTCCCTTGAGTGTGGGATCACATAAGGATGAAATATATCTATTTTACAAGTTACAATAGATCTATTTTTGCTCACAACAACTCTCCAATGGTTATAATCACTTTTTTAGCATTTTTTGTATAGTACATTTGGTCGAATTTCAATGAAGGTAACTTGATCGATCCACTAAGTGACAAAACAAATATTCAAACTATCAGTCGAGTTTGTTCTGGGAAACTCAACCGATGAGTCAAAATTAGTTTTTCTTAGTTGATCGATCGATCAAGTTCTATGAGTGTGCAGCTCGACCGATTGGTCTCTCTAGAAAATCCATCACTGGACTGGTAGAGTTTCTAACTCAACCGATAAACAACTTGTGCCAAATGTTCTAAATTGACATTTGAGTTATCAAACTTTGGAATTAAGTTTCCCTAATTTTTTTTCTCATCTTAGTTCACTACTACAGAAATGGCTTATAATGTCACATTTATGGGAGTCAGTTGTATACAAGAAACCAATGCCTAAACCCTACAACGTCGGTTTATTACAAAAACCAACATCTATCTATGAACAGTGGCCAGACATGGGTATCACCTTTTATTTAGCGTCGGTTCCTTAATAAGTAACCGACGCCTAAAATCGACCGCCAAATCCAAATTTTCCAATGGAAAAAAATTACCTCCAAAATTTAACATACGACGTCGGTTGTGAACAAAACGACCGATGACTAAAGGCTTTTCACGAGACAGAAATTACCTCCAAAATTTAACTAAGGAGACTATAGAGTCCTCTACTACTGCTCCCGCACCTCTGCCTCGCCATGCTATGTGGATAGCTAGGAGGAAAAATAAGAAGGGAGACATACTGAAGCCCACAACTGCTGAGGCGGCTGCAAAAATGGTAAAAATCAACTCTTAGAGAAATTGATCGATATTGATTATTGTTATGTTTACTTACTAATTTTTGTTTATGGTGATTAGAGGGAGCTACACGAGCAAAGGAAGGAAGGCAAGTTCATCCCTCAGGGCACAAGGGATGAACTGATAGTTTCTTTGGGTAACCCAGAGCATCCTAGATGTGTTAGGGTGCAGGCGCTGGTGTGGGCATCAAAGCGTTCTTTGGGCCATCCTAGCACAAACCTGTCCCAAAAGTGGGACTTTCACAAGGTGAGGTAACCTATTCTTATTTTAGAATGTTATTGCGAAAGGGAATTCAATAATCATAAGCTATCATTTCTTTTATCCATGTATAGGTAGATGCATTAATTGATAGGAGAGTCGAGGAAGCACTTGATAAGAGACTCCATGACACAATTAGCAAGTGATAGGCGTGTTAGATGGCCACTCAGACAGTACCTGTGACATGTTGTGCTTCTCCTACTACTCCTACTGTAGAGGTTGGGAGTAATCCTATAGACTCACCACCTACAACATCATATGTAAGTATTTTTATGACATAGTAGCTAGTTTGTTCAATATGATATGTTTGTGTATATATACATATAACATTCTTTACGTAAATTTGTAGGGGTTGAATCCATGCCGACTAAAAAGTCAAGAATAAATCATTGCAGAGGCATCGACTAACCTACTCCTTAAAGGGTGCATGTTTCATGGGTATCCAGTGCCAGATGGTGTGGTACGTGTGAGCCCGATACATGTACTCCCCGACTAGAGGGATCTTATTGTAACATATGGGCCCACTACCCAAGGCTCTTGTAGAGTTTTAGGAATGACGACTATCCCCACAGACCACCACTAGCCTTAACTGTGCACTTTGTCCTCACTCACGTGCATTCTAGGATCAACTTCCCGATAAGTCACCCATCCCAGTACTACTCCAAGCTGAGCACGCTTAACTATGGAGTTCTTAATGATGGGCTCCCAGAAAAGGAGGTGCACCTTGGTGATATGGGTAGTCCAATCATTCCTTTTAAGAGTGTTTTATCTAAGGCCTCAAATCCTGGGATGTTACAATCTCCCCCACTTAGACTCTTGATGTTCTCATCAAGGCTCAACTATAAGGCCATATAATCTCTTCCCCATTTCATTGCAGACCCACAATGGCCCATGGACACCCAACTCCCGATAATAGAATACCAGCACAAGGGTGGCTACGTCAACCATGGACAACCCTTTCCTACATGCCTGGACCACACAACTCAAGACTATCATGCCATGACCATGTGGGCCCCACCTAATGGAGGGAAATTGGCTCTGATACCATTTGTAATGCCCGGGCCCACTGCCCAAGGCTCTAGTAGAGTTTCAAGAATGATGACTATCCCCACAGACCACCACTAGCCTTAATTGCACACTTTGTCCTCACTCACGCGCATGCCAGGATCAACTTCCCGACAGGTCACCCATTCTAGTACTACTCCAAGCTGAGCACACTTAACTATGGAGTTCTTAGTGATGGGCTCCCAGAAAAGGAGGTGCACCTTGGTGATATGGGTAGTCCAATCATTCCTTTTAAGAGTGTTTTATCCGAGGCCTCAAATTATGGGATGTTACAATCTCCCCCACTTAGTCTCTTGACGTCCTCGTTAAGGCTCAACTATAAGGCCATATAATCTCTTCCCCATTTCAGTGCAGACCCACAATTTCCCATGGACACCCAGTTCTCGATCACAGAATACCAGTGTAAGGGTGGCTACGTCAACCATGGACAACCCTTTCCTACATGCCTGGACCGCACAACTCAAGACTGGCATTCCATGCCCATGTGGGCCCCACCTATTGGAGGGGAATTGGCTTTGATACCATTTGTAACGCCCAGGCCCACTGCCCAAGGCTCTAGTAGAGTTTCAGGAATGACGACTATCCCCACAGACCACCACTAGCCTTAACTACTCTAAGCTGAGCACACTTAACTATGGAGTTCTTAGTGATGGGCTCCCAGAAAAAGAGATGCACCTTGGTGATATGGGTAGTCCAATCATTCCTTTTAAGAGTGTTTTATCTGAGGCCTCAAATCCTGGGATGTTACAATCTCCCCCACTTAGTCTCTTGACGTCCTCGTTAAGGCTCAACTATAAGGCCATATAATCTCTTCCCCATTTCAGTGCAGACCCACAATTGCCCATTGACACCCAGTTCTCGATCACAGAATACCAGTGCAAGGGTGGCTACGTCAACCATGGACAACCCTTTCCTACATTCCTGGACCGCACAGCTCAAGACTGGCATTCCATGCCCATGTGGGCCCCACCTATTGGAGGGGAATTGGCTTTGATACCATTTGTAACGCCCAGGCCCACTGCCCAAGGCTCTAGTAGAATTTCAGGAATGACGACTATCCCCACAGACCACCACTAGCCTTAACTACTCCAAGCTGAGCACGCTTAACTATGCGTTTTTAGTGATGGGCTCCCAGAAAAGGAGGTGCACCTTGGTGATATGGGTAGTCCAATCATTCCTTTTAAGAGTGTTTTATCCGAGGCCTCAAATCCTGGGATGTTACTATCTCCCCCACTTAGACTCGACGTCCTCGTCAAGGCTCAACTATAAGGCCTCATAATCTCTTCCCCATTTCAGCGCAGGCCCATAATGGCCCATAGACACCCAATTCCTGATCATGGAATACCAGTGCAAGGGTGGCTACGTCAACCATGGAAAACCCTTTCCTACATGCCTGGACTGTACGACTCAAGACTGGCATGTCCCATGCCCATGTGGGCCCCACCTCCTGGAGGGGTTATGGCTCTAATACCATTTGTAACACCTAGGCCCACTGCCCTAGGCTCTAGTAGAGTTTCAGGAATGATGAATGTCCCCACATACCACCACTAGCCTTAACTACGCACTTTGTCCTCACTCACGTGCATGCCAGGATCAACTTTCCGACAGGTCACCCATCCCAGTACTACTCCAAGCTGAGCACGATTAACTATGGAGTTCTTAGTGATAGACTCTGGGAAAAGGAGGTTCACCTTGGTGATATGGGTAGTCCAGTCATTCCTTTTAAGAGTGTTTTATCCGATGCCTCAAATCCTGGGATGTTACACTTGCACTGCCTCATGCACACCCAGATGCTGAAACACTTGGTGATGCAGTAGGTGGAGTGATACTGTGGCCTAAAGCGGATGTCCTCTATACTAATATTGTATGATAAATTTCCATTACGTTAATTTGTTAGTGTGTATATATGAGACAATTGATATGAAATTATGTATACATGTCAAAAAGATGAGAACCGCTACATCTCGACCTCCACCTCCTCGACTACCAAGTTGGCTTCCAAGGGACCTACATGCTTCAATAGGTCCTAATTGTAGGGGTGTGGCAGTATGGATCGACAAACATGATCTAAATTGCCCTATAAATGTTACTGTTCCGGAGGATGTTGCAGGTAAATCATATGATAACAATCTATTTATACAAGTTTAGCATACATATTAATGCATACGTAATACAAGTTTTGCATACATATTAATGCATAGGTATTAATGCAGGTCAATCATACGAAAACAAGATATTTTGGAGTTGTTTCGTTATGATTGGCTGAACACATCTATGATAGAGCTCTGGATATGGTGAGATCTTGTTTATACATCCATATACCTTGTTTTATATACGGTGATCTGGTTTCTTATATATTAATGCATATATAATACATGTTTTGCAACCACTTACACATGATATGTACAAATTTTGGGTTTTCCCATGTGGGATTTTTGGTTCCATTTTTGATTAGTCTTTTAGATGCAGACCCTTCTTCAGTTACTTCATACTGCTGTGATGCTTTTCAATATTTTGGTAAAAATAATAAGACGATGATAATAGCTCCATTCAATATCGAGTCAGTTTACTTTACTTATAATTTGGACTTAAGCAAATTACATTTTTATTGTGGATTTTGAGTTATTAATTTTCTACTTTCTTACATGTAGTGGTAAACATTGGGAGTTACTAGTTATTGTCCCCAAGACGTTCACTATCTATTATCTAGACCCTGTGGGGAATGAGTTGAATACATTATATGGACATGCAATTACACGGCCATTATTCTCGTGAGAAATTTCATGTTTTTATATCTGTTAACATTTTTTACTACATTACTATTTAATTATGCAATTTAATTTGTTACATTAACATATGTAGGGGTTTACAAGAGTACAAAAAAGCTGGAGGAAAGGTCCCCAGGAAAAAGAATCTGTCACTAATTTGGGAAAATGTGAAAGTAATTTACTGACTCCAATGTATGTATTATTTATGTGAACTGTGCTTATTTGTATTTTTGAATATTTTGTATGTTTCAATTTATAGTGTGCTACACAAGACAACGGTTGGGAATGTGCCTACTATGTGATGCGGTTTATGGACCTAATCTTCAAACATGCCATAATGGAAATCGATAAGATACAACATGTATTATACATAGTCTCATTAGATAATATGAAATATATCAATCTTATTATATATTATTAATTATATATATACATCATTCTCTTTGCAGGTCTTTAAAACTGCTGACTGCATCATAGGTAGAAAGCTATTAGATGTACATACTCCCTATACGAAAGAGGAATTAAATGTTGTAAGAGAAGAATGGGCAAAATCCCTACAAAGAGTGGGAATTTTTAAATATAATTTTATTGACAATGATGACGATGATGAATAAAGAATAACTTTGTTCTCATAATTATTTTTGTGTGAATGTGAATGTGAATGACTTTTTCTAATCAATACATGAATGTTTCTACATGTGTTTGAATGTGAAAAAGATGAAATGAATGGAACTAAATTTGTATGTAAATAACGTTGCAGGTTTCTACATGTATATGATCAATACATGTGTCTGAATGTGAATAACTTTGCAGGTTTGTGGCTTGTTGTATGGTTGATATAAATAGATGTTGTAAACCTACAGTTTAGAACTGAACTGCAGGTTCTGCATCCTACTGACCAGCCATACAACAGGCATGCAAACTGATAAGAAAAAAAACACAAATAAGCGTTGATTGTTTATAAACAACCGACACCAAAATAATACAACGTCAATTTTTAGCAAAAAAACCGATGTATTTATCCCGTCCTGGTGTCGATTATCAGTAATAACTGACGCCTCTTACCACGGTCGTGTTGGCCAGCACGTAGTGATATGGCGTTAGTTATTTGCATAAAACTGACGAATTTATTGATGGTGGGAAGGGTAATGGCGTCGATTCTTTTAATAACCGACGTCTGTAACCACTCTATTGTGTCAATTTTCTTAAATAACTGACACCTATAGTCCCTTTGTTGGTGTGTTTTCAGTGACGGGAAGTGTTTTGGTGTCGGTTAAGGAACCGACGCCAAAGGGGTCCACCTGTAGCAGTGTCCACTTGGGTGTCACTTGGAAACTGACACTAAATACCTTAATTAACCGACGCTAAAGGCTTGTTCTGTATTAGTACACAAGTCATATCATCATTACAAGTGATTACAAAAACATCTAAGGTCATTTGGAGTGATTTCCCAAAACTTGCTCTTACATTTCATTTGACTTGAACTTGGACAAGCTAGGGTTTGTGTAATTTAACCCTTTTCATGTACCTAAAGCATGAAATCAATCTTGAACAAACATATTAGCTACATATGAACAGAATGGTTAAGTCATTATCAAAATATGGTCAATGTATAACTCTCAAGTCAACAATAACTGCATTGTTGTCACAATATCACTGCTATTCCATCAATGGTTGGAACATCCATAAGTTCATCATATGAACTTCTAGATCCATATAGTATAACTCTGTGTTCACAACACAAGTGTACTCATCTTCTGTTGTAGAATAGTATTAATGGCTATTAGTTGGGAACCCTTCCAATTAACACCATTTCTCTTTTTAAATCAAAAATATTTTTATTTGTGATCACCTTTTTCATTATGGAAGCTAGCATCACTGTAACCCTTAACATCCAACTCTTCCATTTATTGCTATCCCTATTGACTATCAATCTATCCTTAAGTACTTCACAAGTACTAATGGATATCTTTAATGACATTCCAATACCCCTTATTGGATTTTATTATCATCTTGTCATGTCCAATACATACAAGATTATATGGGATAAGTGCACTTTATAGCTTTCATGATAGATACCTGGCTATATCCTACGGCATCTTGATCATGTCATTTCCATTCTTCGTAAGAATTCGATCATAAGTTTCATGAGAGACTAATCTGGATTCTCTCTCATTGAATCCTTTAATGTTGAACTCTTTCAACACATTGTTGTTGTATGTGCTCAAACTTATAATTGTGAAACATTCTCGAACCATCTCATAGGTCTTGTTCCTTATCTCATAATATGTTTCACTTAATCCTTCATTGTTGAAGGTGTTTTCATGCCAGTTCTTGATATTCACAATATTGACATGGTATTCCTCATCATATGTGGTATATTCATATATGCTCCCACTAAATCTTTTGTAATCACATGATTCATCTTTTTTATTGATTCACGTCAAACTCTTTGACTATCTTGTCAAGTTAAAATCTCCTTTCTCTGATATGCTTGTTTAAATTCCATATTGAACTTTGTAGTTAATAGACTTTATTTGCATTCTTGAAGTTATAAAACCTTTTAGGTTGTGTCAAGTACACATCCTATGATGTATTCCTTTAGGAATCTAGTTTTAATCTTCATTTGATAAATCTCATACTCTACTTTAAGTACAACAACAAGCATGACAATTGGTAAAGGAATTTCTATCTTGTTCAACAACTTGAACTGATTTGAAAAATATTTCAACCAATTTGTCCTTTTATGTTATCCATGTAGGTCTTTGCTACAAAACCCTATTGCACCCTTTAGGTATTATCCTTTATTTGTAGCTTACATGGATCCCATAATAGCCTTAAATAACTTCTCAAATTTGTCTCTTAATAGCTTCTAGTTGATTAGTTGGCTCATCTTGTTATGACCAACCCATCTGAAACCTTGGATTCACAATCCTCCAATCTCAGATGTGTTCTACTAGAACTATTTTATTCTATGTCATATGACAAACTTGAGATTCCACAACACCTTGGGATTTTCATAGTTCTAATTTTACCTCTTTTTTGTTCTTGAGCATTTTTAGTTCTACTTTTACTCCAACTAATTCTTTAGGAACTCAGTTATCCTATCAACAAACAATTTATTATTGGATTTGGGTTAATAGTAATTTTCAACAATTATGATTTGTGGATAAACCTTCTTCAAGAAACTACTTTCTTAACATAGGTTTCAATTGGATTGGGGTTATCCTATCATTTATGTTGTAGTTCATGACAAACTGACTATATGACTCTGGCAAAGACTATAGAATCACTTCAGTGGCCAACTCTTGACCCTAGGGGAATCCCAGTCTAGCAAGGTTCTCCACATACCCAATAAGCTTGAGCACATGAGGACCTACTAGATCTCATTCAACCATGTTACATTTGAATAGTGTTTTGGGGACATCATATCTCTCTTGTCTTGCCTGATCTTAGAGCATGTTGTTGAAATGTGTGACCATCTCAATTACATCCATATTCTCATGCTGCCTCTGCAATTCATAGTTCACAGTGCATAGTATCAGACACTTGACATTCACCACATCTTCAGTATGCTTCTTGTAAGCATCTTTGTCAACCTTTGGTACATTTTGAGGTGGTTCCTTAGGTTCTGGCATCTCCAGGACATAGAGCTTGCGCTCCTGTGTGAGAATGATTCTGAGTATCTTGAACCAGTCGTGGAAGTTGTTCCTAGTTAACTTGTCCTTCTCAAGGACTGATTGTAGAGAAAAGTGATTGTTGTTTGTTGCCATTTGATTCTATAAAAGAATTTGTAATTTTATCAAAAACTCATTTTTTATTTGATTTGATTAAAATTTTAGTGATAATAATTAGGTCTTTAATTCATTATCGTTCTCATTATTTTGTTCAAATTGAAAACCATCAAATATGAATTTGGAAAACTACAATGGACAATTTTCTAATTATCCAACATCCATATTTCACCAAATCATGAGTCAACTTTGGTTGATAGCCCAAAACTTGACTATTTAGGTAGGCAATCATGCCAATTGCATCATATGCAACTCTTAGATAGATGATATGTGCCACTCCTTGCCATAATCATTTGTATGCTTTTGGGCTTTGTCTCTTTAAGTCACTAGTTAAGCATGACCCAATAGTCAATACGATAATAATGCACCCCACTTTGGCAGAACCTACGTTACTACCATCACACTTCCATGAGGTAGACGACACACCATGCTTTGGTGTAACCTATGCTAGGCTGAACAAGTTTTTCATGTGTTTTGCTATTGGAAAGCATCTTAGACTTAATATTATTGATTGAGGGATTTATTATATATCATATATATACATATATTGTATCCAATCACCACATATATAGTATGTATCATATGCATGCTATATCCCACAACGTAAACATGCAATATAAAACAAAAGTGATGGTTATGGCCATGTCCAAAGCACTCTTGCCTCTAGAGTAGTCCACACGGACCAACTAGAACTCATGTCATTCAACTAGAATATATAGGAAGAAGTTGTCCCTCTCGTTGGTGCACTGGTCTCAAACTTGCTCTCTTACAATGATCCTCAGTTGTTATCTCCTATAGATATCCCTTCCTTGTCGGGTAGGACTACTTGGGCTCTCTCAGTTACCACAAATAGAGAGGACAATAGTTGTCAGAGGAACTAATTCTTAGTTCACTATGTTGTGTACTGGGAAGCCATCAGTACCCCTCTATTTATAGGCGGGGTTAGGGTCAGGGTTCCCAGTCTGTTTGGGATTTGTGCAGGAGTGGAAGGGACCAGACGATCTTGAATTTTGACAACCTGTGGTAGCTAAAACGGTCATCTAGTCACACGAGATGGTCATCTCGCACTGCTAAACGGCCATTTGGCAATTTTCCAATGGCACATGAATTTAGTAATTTCGATTCCAATTAATATTACATATTAATTTCTTGTATCACAAGTAATGTGTAATTGGAACAAGTTCGGGAAACATCTAGAACCTTCATTCGTCCCAATCGAGCCATCTCACCCATGCAAAAATGCATGTCTCACTCACTCAGATGGCCATTTAGTGAGCCTGAGTCAAGCCAGTCGGTTCAACAGCTTGAATCGCTTGGTTCACACCACAATTTTGACAGAACTTAGCCAGCTCAAACTCTGATCATTCTAACAACCCAAACGACCATCTCAACATTTAAGATGTTGATTTGGCTTCCCAAACATTCATCTCAACACTTGAGATGGTCATTTAGTAGTTCAGTCAGCCAATCTGTTGATATGTTGCATGAATTGAATACCGAAACACTTTAGTAATCAATCCAATCATCATTCAAGATTAAACTCCTCTTCTAGATGAGTTCCTTTGTGTGTGACCCTATAGGTCCCATATCACATTGGCAGTGACTGTCCATAACTAACTTATGACTTCACAAACAGAGAGTGGTGCCTAGTCACACATTAGTTTTACCCAAGTGAATAGGAAAGTTGGAGAACTATTGGGCTTTGTGGGACAGAACATGAAGTGGAAAATTAAATTATATCCAACCACAAACCCATAACCAGCAGATCGCATGAACAACTATGCAATAGGAAGGATGTCTTAGCTAGATATACCTGGTCTTGAGTCATGCTCAGTGATAATACCTTATAGCTAGTGTGGTCTTCAACCACCTAGTCTTCGATGGTGTTTGTGTAGCTCCAGGTGTAGACACAGACTGCGGTTGACAATCTTCCTCCTGAGCGACAGAAATCTCCCACCTCTATAGATAGTCCACATGGACCACCGAGAACTCTAGTCGTCCTGAAGTATAGACTAGACGGAGTCATCCCCCTCTATCAGTGTACTAGTCACCAACACACTCTCCCACCACCAGTCTCTTTTCTAAAGTTGTCTTTCCCTCTTTGTTCCTCCCTGGATGGGTAGAACTTGCTTGGGTTCACTCGATTACCAAAACCAGAGAGGAAAACAACTTTGTAGAGCAGCTGATGTTATGAGTTGTATGTACTAAGAAGCCCCATGTACCTCTCTATTTATAGGAGAGGGCATGGTCAATGTTCCCAGTCTGTGCGGAGTACAAGAGTCCGGATTTCCCATGAACTGATTGTACTACGGAAGGCGAACCGGTCGTTTCATAACTAAACCGGTCATTTGGGTAGGTGAATCGATCGATTCACCCAGTGAACCAATCGTTTCACTTACCAGACTTGCCTACAATTGGCTTTCCTTATTCCTTTCTAATTAATGCAAAGATTAATTCTTGCACCAATCGAATTTAACAAGTGAAATGAGAATCTTTTATCATGAACCGGGAAACCCAACACCTTCTCATTTGGTCCATGTGAACTGATCAACTCACTAGAGTGAACCGGTAGTCTCACTGACCATGAGCCGATTAGTTCACCTAGTGAACCGATCAATTAGTGGTCCAGGTTGTGTAGAACTCAGTCAATGTAGTTCTCAATCAATCTGACACTCTAATCAGTTGGTTCAACACTTGAACTTGATGATTTTGAGTCAATTCTATTGATTGAATGTTTAATTGAGTACCTAAACACTTTAGTAATCAATCTAAACTTCATTCATGGATAAACTCCTCTTCCAAGTTAATCCTATGTGTGTGACCCTATAGGTCCCATTTTATGTTGGCAGTGAATGTCCATAACTTATGACTTCACAAGCAAAGAGAGGTATCTAGTTGCACATCAGTGCTACCTAAGTGAAAAGGAAAGTTGGAGAACAACTTTCAACCTACAATCTGTTATTGGTGTTACAGTGAATGTATAGTTCCTTTGTCACTAATATCCAGATTGAACTCGAGGCATGGACTTGTCATCCTCTACAAACGTTCAATCCATGTTTCATGATTTAGAGTAGACTATCTGAAATATATGTAAGCTCATTATCATATATTGACTTACATGTGCATGTCCATGTATTTCTCAGTCTCACTCCTCAAGTGGCCAGGATATCACACTCCCTTAGGAGGGAAAAATTCCAAATGTATCACTCACAGTCAAGTCCCCATGTGTCAAAGTCACGCAATCATCACCATTATAACAACCCATGTTTCAAGACTATGTTTGATGATGTCAAAGTGTACCCAACCACATGTCATGAGTGTAGTGATTTTAGGTCTAAGAACCACAGTCACTACCAATACTATAAGAGATGATCCTGACTAAGCAAGTGTGGTTTCCATGCATCACTCTTATGGTGGGTCTGTATGATACACTGTTCTCCAACATGTATCTATGTTCTTGGTTTGATATCATATATCATGATTGATGAGATTCTATCATCAACCAACATACACTCTAGTCTTTTGTGTTATTGATGTCTGGTTATTTCAATAATAACAACCAACTACAGATGATAGTGAGAATGTACATACTCTTAACATTTGTATGATCTCATTGTTCAAATCACATACTTAAAGACATACATCATTAAGCTTTGTCACTCTCTAGATATCTAACATGTTATACTATTATCTCAAAAATTGTTAAAACATACAGATAGAAATTGCCTTATTATTATCAAATCAAGTATCACATGTCGCATTACAATCATCATATGATTGGCTCTCTAGGCATACTATACCAATAGACTCCCACTTGCACTTAGAACCAATCACCCACAAATCATATTCCAAGTGATCTTAACATGTCCATCATGTTTCTGTCACACAAGTGTTTTATAGCGGATAAGCAACATTTGCTTCAAGTCTGTATATTACATGTTTCACATCCCCTCACTATACGACAACTTGTATGAGATGGAAGTGTCGTAGTATGCTATCTGAAACTCCTTTGCCTAACTAGTAGCTCCATTGTTGTCACAATATTACTACCCAGTCACTGATGGTTAGAACCTCCCATAAGTTCATCCATAAGAACTTATAGATCCATAAAATATATTTTACAGTGTTCACAACACTAAGGTACTCAACTTATTATTGTAGAATTAATCAATTATCTTATGTTTGGAACATTTTCAACTAACAATTCTTATTCCAAGGTCAAACACAATTTTGTCATTTTGGAAGCTTGCATCGGTGTAACCCTTTACACCCAACTCTTCCTTATTACCATAACTAAAGAACTAATCCTTTTCGTACTTCACAAGTACATAAAGATGTCCTTCATGGTATATTAGTAACTCTTAGTGGAGTTTGACAGATATCCATTCATCGTGTCCAATAAATATGAAATAAGTGGATTCCATATCTTCTTGTCATGTCCAATACATACAAGATGACGAGTTTGTATATTCCTGTCATGTCCAATACATACAAGATAATTCGTTCATATTTTCTTATCGTGTCTAATACATATAAGATAACATGATGAGTTCATATGTGATAGATCCAATTGCGAATGCATATGGCATCCATCCATGTGTTCCTTATTCTTCACAAGAATTGGGACATTTGTCTCTTGAGAGACTAACTCCATGGAACATGGACAAGTTTTCTCTCATCATGTTGAACCCTTTCAACATCTTGCCGATGTATGTTCTCTTTCTTAGGTCAAGAAGCCCTCTTGATATATCTCTATAGATCTTGATTCCTATCACATATGATGCTTCTTTAAAACATTAGAATGCACTTTGTTGCCATGTTTTAACATTTGTAGTATAAGGATGTTATTCCCCATAAATATGTGGAATATACATATGCTCCCACTAAATTCTTGTAATCACACATTACTTTTTATTTTGACTCAAGTCAAACTCTTTGACTATCTTGTCAAATAGAAGATCCCAGTTCTGAGGTGTCCGCTTCAATCCAAAGATTGATCTATGCAGCTTCATGGACTTTATTTCCATTAAGCTATAGTAGCAGGCATTATCCTGATGGGTTTATCCTTGGTAACTGTTGAAAAGATTTCATCATGGTCAACACCTTTAACTTGTTAGAAACTCTTTGCAACCAAATTACCCTCCATGTCAGTCTTCTTCTAGAAGACCCAAAAGCACCCTATGGGTTTTACCCCTTCAGGTGGATCAACCAAGGTCATACTTTGTTTATGTACATGGAGTCCATCTTGGATTTTATGGCTTCAAGCCATATCTCAGTTTCTACTTCTCATTTGCTTCTAGGCAGACTGTAGACTCATCATATGATCAAATCACCACCTTCTTGTCCATAAGATATCATATATCATTCAAGCTCTAGGTGTGTTCTACCAGAACCATGAGTTATGTGTGTCACTTAAGGAACTTTGAGATTCCACAACATTTTGTGATTCTCTTTATTCCCATTGTACCTCTTTAAGTTCAATGTTTTCTTATTTGTCTTGAACATTTTGAGTTTCACTTTCTCTCCCACTGATTCCTTTAGAACTAGGTTCTCCTTCAAGAATACAGTCATTCAAAACACCTTTATTATTGGATTTGGATATTAAAGTAGTATTCAACAATATAACATTTATGCAATTTGTGGACAAAACCTTTTAAGAAACATTTTTCTTATTTACAATTTCAGTCCTATCCTTATAAAGACATATCAGGACACTTCCCATTCCATATCTCATATGGTGTCTTTTGAACTAATTAGATGGTACATTGTTTTAGTGTGAAGCATGTGCCTAAAAGGAAATTTGAAGTTTAGCTGGTAATTTCACTCTGATTTATTAAGGTGTGATTCCTTCTTTTTGATACACTTATCATGATACACTATCATTGTGTTTCAGGTGGAGTCCATCATGAAACATTATCATGATCTTCGAGAAGGTTGTCAAACTCTTGCTTCAAAGTATTTCTATATCGATCATATCAAAATTTAATACTTATACCTAGTTTTTTATGTACATTAATTTATTATCTCCTTGAACACTTCAAGAGATTCATGTTTGTGTTTATTAAATACAAACTACCATATCTATTGAGGTCATCAGTAAATATATTAAAGTACTATTGATTACCTTTAGCATTTATTCTAAAAGGTCTATATACATTAATATGTATAATCCTTAATAGAATAATCGTTCTTCCACTACATCTATTTAAGAACCTTTGTCATATTGCACAATGAATGAGATTAGCATGTCTCTATTGGTTCAATAACCAAAATGAGTCCAGATAACCATCATATGGATTTCTGGAAATGCAATTCTCATTTATGCACTATAGATGACTTTGCTATAGGCATTCAATTTTGAGTTATCATGTCATTCATTACATGTGTCATACACAATTGTCTCTTCAACTATCAACTATAGTTGATGAGATATATGCATTGCCATCAAAGATCATTTCTTTGAAATGAAACATCAGTTTGTTACACTCTTGTCCATACAAGATGTATGATGATTTCATTGATGGCAGATGTATAATAGCAATTCACTAATTCTATTATATGCCCATGGATATCATATTGTAACTGTAATGGTAGCAACTCTTGCTCCACCCAATTTCTAGCTTACTTCTTCTTAGAACTTGAAGTAGAGATCTCTATCTCTCTTTCATCTTCTTGAGATCATCTATAAAGAGGTCATTTCCCTTTCCAACTTACTCCTCTCCATATCTTGAGAGATGAAGACTTGGACCTAAGCTTGACTTTAGAACACTTCTTGACCTTGCTTTAGTCTATGGACTTCACTCTGCTGATCACTATCATAGTTTTTTTCCTTTCTTCATTCATGCTTTGGCATCAATATGCCAAGCACTTCAGACAATGGTTTGGCCAAGTTTCTCAACATTTGATAAATTGGCTATATGATTCACACAACAATTTTTAGAATCATATGCTTGATCAACTCTTGACCTATAAGAAATCACAGTTGATCTATATGCACAATCATATTGAGTGTATGAGATTATACTTGATCTCCATCTGTTTGATTATACTCAAATATCGCTTTGAAGAAATTATACCTTTCACTCTTTACATGATTCTTAATATGTATAACCATCTCAAGAATGTCCATGCTTCAAGCTATTTATGCAACTCATATTTCATATAGCTCATCATAAGGTTATTGATGTCTTAGGCATCATTGGCATACTTCAACTAAGCATCCAATTTTAGCCTTAGGCGCATTTGGAGTGGTTCTACTAGCTCTGGTCTTTTAAGGACTTTAGAGTTTACACTCACTATTGAGAACACTTCTCAAAGGTACCAAACCAATTTTAAAGTTTATCCCATTTATGAAATTATCACAAAAATAATGTATTTGTGTTTGTCATTTGTATTCTACAAAAGAAATTTGCAACAATTCAAAGCATTTTTTATTTGTTTGATTTGATAAAGTCGACAATATTAATTAGGTCTTTAATTAACTAACGCTCCCACTATTTTGATCAAATTGATATCCCTCACCATCAATTCAGAAGATTGCATCGTACAACCTTCTAGTGAGCAAGATCCTGATTTCCTCTAAGTCATGGACCAGCTAGGGCTGTCACCCACAACTTGATTTTCAGGTAGGCAACTTTTGCCAATTGCATCTTATGCAACTCTTGATAGATGTCATGCACAAATCCTTGTCATGATCATCTCCATGCATCAAGGTGCTTGATCCGATCAAGGTCACCTAGTTAAGTCAAACCCAAATGCCAACACAATGAATATGCACCCTATTATGGAAGACCCACATATTCATCATCACACTTCCATGAGATAGATAGTGTACCATGCTAGGGCGTTCCCACACTTAGTCGATAAAGTTTTTTCATGTGTTCTGCTTTTGGAAGGCATCTTAAACTTAATATTTATATTGAGGGGTTTGACATTTTTATTCATATACATATCCAATCACCACATATATAGTATGTATCATATACATGATATATCCCACAAGAAAACATGTGAAGCGATAAAGCAGTGATTATGGCCATCCTATTCGTAATTCCTGGAGCCACAAGGAATTACGGTCATCTAGGTCTACATCATATGCAACAACCTATTGTTGATGAAGATTTGTACTTGGGCCATTCTGGGTTGATCATCTCATCCTATGACCGATCGGATCACCTCCTAGTCGGTTGGTTGGTTGTCACCAACTGATCTTTTGGCTCTTCCAGACGGCGGTTCATGAAGTCATCAAGCTCCTCACTAGTCCACCAGCTGCTCATCTTGCACCATCATCCGTTCATCCCAGTCCTTCAATCGCTCATCTGGGCACCCATCATTCTTTGAAATAATAGGAAATAAAACTATCCTACTTTTACATATCTCTTTGGGAAACCCCGAGTTACATTCAGGGGGAGAAAAGGTAGAAGAGAAGGCTTGAGTTATATCGAACTACATCTGGGATAGAAGAAAGGACTTGATATGCAGACCAAGATGCAAACAACCACAACCACCCAAGCACACACATAGGGGTTTATAGGCCATAACCACACTACATATCCACCATAAAAACCATTTTAGGGCGACACATATCGATTGGATATATATACACCATATCATATATGTATATAGGGATTTTTGGTGTTTAATCGGATATGCACATTGTGGCAACACATCCCACTATCACACAGACAACGAGGTGTTATGCAAAAATGTGCAGAAATCACCATAACCACGGATTATCAAAACACAGTTTAATTAAAACCGATTGCGGAAAGCTGATAAACTGAGAAACTATTACATCTAGATCCTCATCCTGTAGGTAAACATGTTATATAAACATTTACAAGATCTTTATATGTGTCCAAAGCTTAAAGGATCAGTTGTCCTATCATCACATGAGTTCATCGCCTGTTTATACATACATAATGGCCCACATCTGACCAGCAGTAGGATATACAAAACATCATAACTACACATCGTGAAACAACGTCAAAAAACCTCCAAGGACCTGAGAGTACATGAATGACTCTAAGACTCTACTACAAGACATCCAAAACAACAACATATCCATCGCTTGCCTTCTACTGCTCGTCTTGGTGCTCGGCCGCAACTCCGCGACCACCACCACGTCTAGCTCGAACACCTAAAAAGGGTGTAAACCAGCGGGGTGAGACACACAATCCCAGCGAGAAACATAACTCCCCACCGAAACTACAAAACCTTAGAAAGATAAAGCAACAATAGCAGATAACTGATAAGAGGTATAACAAGAGCAGTTTATGAAGTAAAGCTATTCGTACCGTCAAGCTTACCAGAAAGTATGAAAGGCATATGTCCAACTATTTCTTTATGGAACATGATTAACAAGATAAGAATTATAAGGTATTACCACATAACATGAGGAACATATAAGTAACTGCAAGATATAACAAGATTAACTACACAAGCAAGGCCTCAACCAATGTTCCGTGTTTTACCCTAAGCAGTAAATACTATACGGATGGATTACATATTATTATGCCCTGAGGAAGTGAATTGTACCATTCAAATCCAACTGACGGCTGTGAAACCCGGAGCCGGTGCCATACAAGGTTAATGGAAGAGCCGGACTCCACGACCTCCCACCTCGTGGTCAGTGTATGAGTACAACACAAGCAGGACCACAGTATCGTGCTTTAAGTGGCCTCAGCCACAGGGTCAAGCTACCCTCTGCCTAGCCCGCCTCGGTATTGGTATCGACGCTAGTGAAACTGAGCCACGGGCCTGTTCACCGTGCTCTGAGCCATGAACGCATTCATGCTCCCATATCACATATCCTGAGCCATGGGCCTATTCACCATGCTCTTCACATACTGAGCTACGGGCCTGAATCTGCACTCTGGAGTCTACAACCGAAGTTGCACTCTTACCTCCTCACTTTAGGCTAGGAGTAACCTCACATATTCAACAATATGCGCTCCGGGTTAACCCGTAGGAGAACCCGTTTCACCATCACCAACTCCTGACGATGATGGGTCTATGGCCAGGGAAACTACATGATATATTCCACTGTGATTAATTAGTATCTTTTATATGAATTGCAAGATTCAACCAAGTTATATAACATGTAAACTATAACAAAATAAACAGTATGAAACTCAACAGTATGCTTTCATTGTAATCAACATCATCCTGATCCATCACAAGGATCCAACATTACATGTTATCACTTGGCCTCTTGCCAATCATCTAGATCCATCTCAAGGATCACCACATTTCCATGGGATCTCAATCCCTTATCACATAGTGCCACTAGCTCTCAAGGCTTACATCATCAACATGGGGTAGCAATCCCCAACACTTTAGTCAAATACTTCATACAGATTATCTCAATATCAAGAGTAATCATCACAACAGAGTTACTAAACATATATATATATATATATATATATATATATATATATATATATATATATATGCCTCATAGCCCTTTTTACTTGGCTAAGCATCACCTACATGGTTAGTATACAGAATAATCATAGGCTTAACAGAAAGACCATGCTATTAATATAAGGTGACATTAATGATTATATGCTTTATCAATCATGCCTCGACTTGTGATCATGAGCATAGGTTACATCATTAAGCAAGGCATTCTACATGCTTATCATTTGCTCAACATTATACATGATCATATAGACATGAAATGTCGTGTTAGAATACATGAATGTGATCTACTATATTAAGCATATCAAGAGTTACCATAATAAACCAAACATGATAGAATCCAACATATCAGGTTTCAAACGAGGAATAAGACCCTCACTATAGCGTCCACTACCCTCACCACAGATAGTATTGGGCAGGGTATTGTCCCCTATCGCCCAACCCTCAACTCATGCCGGGTAGGCAGACCAACACATCACAACCAAGTACTATGGTTTCGGACATCCAGGGTATGACGGGAAACACCATATCGGGTAGCTAGGCTCAAGGTATAACGGGCAACACAATGTTGTGTAATCGTTGTGTCGTGCAACACAGGCACCGTGCACCCTAGTGTCGTGCACCAGATTACTATCTCAGACTAAGTGTATCGGCCAACACCCAAAGCAACGCAGGTCCAGATAGCAATGCCCCAATGCCCAAAGGTGTAACAACATTAGGTAACCACCTGAACTAGGTGTGTTGGGCAGGAGTCAAGTATAACGCCCAACAGGTTTCATCTAAAGGCATATCGAGCACTCAAGCCAGACGTGCCGTGCACCCAACTAAAGACGGGAAACCAAGGGGTGCAACAAGGAAAACGTAACGTCCAACAGCACATGCTAACGACCAGCACATAAAAGGGACCAGGGGTAATGGCCACCATCAATCTAGCTAGCAACGCCCCACAACCTCAAGATATAACCATACTAAGCCACCTCTTAGGCTATGTGTGTCGGGCAGGGAGCTCAACATAGCGTGACGCCCGACACAACAAGGCAAGGACCAGGGGTATCGTCTGTCACAGCCACCACAACATGTCGTTCAAGGCTCTAGGTCAAGAAGGATATCGAGCAACACCTCTATTAACACCATCACAGCCAAGAAACAACTCCACAAGGTCATCATCAACCCCAAGCATAAGGGCACCAACCCTAATGGATCAAGAAGATGGCTCACCTCTCAACAACTAAGAGAGAGGGGTCTTGTACATCATCTATCACCAAACAAGCAACACAAGGAACAACCCTAGCAAGGTTCACAACAACCACAAAGCTCACCCTTCACGTTCATGGTGAGAGGAGGGTGTTGCTCAAGCTACTAGAACACAAGCTCACCTCTCAACTTAAACGAGAGAGGAGTGTTGCTCATGATACTAGAACTCAAGCTGACTCCTTAAGACCTAGGAGATAAAGGAGTATTGCTCACCAAGAAACCCTAGATCATAGGTTCGGCCAACAAGGTGCAACTAAGCAAGGAAACCAAACTAACAACAACATAGCCGATCATAAACAACAAGAACAAGAACATAGAAGATGGTAATGTAGTTAGGGTTAGGAGTTATGTAACCCGCCTTAAGCAAGCTCCAAGCTCCTAGCACCAAGCTTCAAGAACCACCAAGGAGGAAGGAGACTCCAAGGAGGATCAACCACCAAGCTTGCAAGAGAAGAGAGTGTGTCGTGCACCAAGGTAGAGGAGAAACTAAGGAACTAAAGGGATCCTTAGCAAGGGAAAGGAAATGCATATATAGAAGGGGATGGAGGAGAAACCAAAGCAAAGCAAAGCAAGGTGTCGCCCACCTAGGGACACTTGTCCATGTGCAAAAACCACCACTCTAGCATGCCCTAAACACGTCCAAGGCCATTGCTACATGCAAGCATCAAGCACCAAGTGTCCACTAGTGGTGACACAAACGAGGTCAAAGAAGGTCAAAGGTCCATGGGTGACACACTTGGACGACACACCATCACCATGGGCAACACAACCCTGGGCGACACAGCCTGGGCAACACACCTCTTGCCTGACACAAGGTTCAACCAAGAAAAGATAAGGCACCACAAGGCCCAACAAGCTCAACCAGGACCAAAGGAACTCAAGCAACGAGCCCAAACCATCCTCTCTACTCTAGAGGAAGCAAGGAGAGGGAGGAACACCTCACAAGGTGACAAACTTGCCCACAAACCCTAGACTTGGGTTATTTGCAAGTAGCACCTCCAACTCTCAACAAAGCACAAATAAACCCTAATCACTACTAGAGGTGATTAGCAAGCAACTAAGCATCAAGGTTAAGCAAAGCAAACAGGGTAAACCCTAAACAGAGGTCAGGGTCCTTACACATAGCCAGTTAAAGTATTCACATCACATGTAATAAATAAATGGAAAAAAGCCAAAATCCAATCATATCGATTAATCCTAAAACATAGTATGTTGACGTTGCTCTGATACCACTGTTGGGTTTTGTGGGAAAGAACAGGCAGTGGAAACAAAATTTTTATCTAACCACAAACCCATAACCAGCAGATCACATCAACAACTATGCAATAGGAAGGATGGTTTAACGAGATATACCTAGTCATGAGGCTTGCTTAGTGATAATACCTCACAGCTAGTGTGGTCTTCAACCACCTAGTCTTTGAAGGTATTTGTGCAGCTCTTGGTGTAGACCCGGACTGCAGTTGACGGTCGTCCTCCTGAGCAGTAGAAATCTCCCACCTCTATAGATAGTCCACACGGACCACCGGGAATTCTAGTCATCGTAAAGGATAGACTAGAAGGAGTTGTCCACCTCTGTCAGTGTACTAGTCACTGACATACTCTCCCACCACCAGTCACTTTCTTACAGTTGTCTTTCCCTCGTTGTTCCTCCCTAGATGGGTAGAACTTGCTTGGGCTCTCTCAGTTACCAAAACTAGAGAGGACAACAACTTTCCAGAGCAACTGATGTTCTGAGTTGTGTATACTGAGAAGCCCCATGTACCCCTCTATTTATATTAGAGGGCAAGGTTAGGGTTCTTAGTCTGTGCCGGAGTAGAAGGGTCCAAATTTCCCACGAACTGATTGTACTGTGGCAGGAGAACCGATTATTTCATAACTAAACTGATTGTTTGGAAAGGTGGACCGATCAGTTCTCCCAGTGAACCGGTCATTTCACTTCCAAGACTTGCCTATAATTGACTTGCCTTATTATTTTCTAATTAATGCAAAGATTAATTCTTGTCCGAATCGAATTGAATAAGTGAAGCGACAATCTTTTCTCACAAACTGGGAAACCCAACACCTACTCATTTTGTCCATGTGAATCGATCGGTTGACTAGAGTGAACTGGTCGTCTCACTGACCATGAGCTGATCGGTTCAGCCAGTGAACCAGTCGGTTGGTGGTCCAGGTTATGCAGAACTCAGTCAATCTAGTTCTCAATCAATCTGACACTCTAATCAGTTGGTTCAACACTTAAACATGATGATTCTAAGTCAAGTCTATTTATTAAATATTTAATAGAGTACCGAGACACTTTAGAAATCAATCTAAACTTCATTCATGGATAAACTCCTCTTCCAAGTTAATCTTATGTGTGTGACCCTATAGGTCCCATTTCACGTTGGCAATGAATGTCCATAACTTATGATTTCACAAGCAAAGAGTGGTACCTAGTATCACATCAATGCTACCCAAGTGTAAAGGAAAGTTGGAGAACAACTTTCAACCTACAATTAGTTATTGGTGTTACAGTGAATGTATAGTTCCTTTGTCGCTGATATCTGGATTGAACTCGATGCATGTACTTGTCATCCTCTACAAATGTTCAATCCATGTGTCTTGATTCAGAGTAGACTACAAATTCCATATATATCACTCACAGTCAAGTCCCCATGTGTCAAAGTCACCCAATCATCACCGTTATAACAACCCATGTTTCAATACTGTGTTTGATGATGTCAAAGTGTACCCAACCACATGTGATGAGTGTAGTGATTTCAGGTCTAAGAACCACAGTCACCACCAATACTTTAAGAGATGAACCTGACTAACTAAGTGTGGTTTCCATGCATCACTCTTACGCTGGGTCTGTCTGATACACTATTCTCTAACATGTATCTATGTGCTTGGTTTGATATCATATATCATGATTGATGAGATTATGTCATCAACCAACACACACTCTAGTCTTTTGTGTTCTTGATGTCTACGGTTATTTCGACAATAACAACCGACTAGGGACGATAGTGAGAATGTACATACTCTTAACATATGTATGATCTCATTGTTCAAGTCACGTACTTTAAGACATATGCCATTGAGCATTGTCACTCTCTAGACATCTAAAATGTAATACTATTATCTAAAAAATAGTTAAAACATATAGACATAAATTTCCTTTATTATTATCAAATCAAGTATCACATGCCTCATTGCAATCATCATATGATTGGCTCTTTGGGAATACTATACCAACAAGAACAACTTCAATCTACAATCTATGTAAGGTGTTGTAATGATTGTATAATTCCTTTGTCTCTGATATCCAGAGTTAACTTGAGGCAAGGACTCGTCATCCTCTCAATGTTCAATCTAGGTTCCTTGAACCAAGAGAAGACTGTTTGAGATGATGTGACATCAATATCATATATTGATTCACATGTGCATGTGCATGTGTTTCTCAGTCTTGCTTATCAAGTGGATAGGATATCATACTCCAGTAGGAGGGACAAATCTCATATCTATCACTCATAGTTTATCCCCGTGTGTTAAAGTCACCCAATCATCATTGTTATAACAACCCATGTTTTAGGACTATGTTTGATGATGTCAGAGCGTACCCAAAGACATGTGATGAGTGTAGTGATTTTAGGTCTAAGAATCACAATAACCACCATCACTATGAGAGCTAACTATGACTTACCATATGATGGTTTCCATGTGTCACTCTCAAGGTGAGTCTGTCTGAAACATTGTTCCCTAACATGTATCTATGTGATTGGTTTGATATTGCTATATCATGACTAATGAGTTTATGTCATCAACCAACTCACACTCTAGTCCTATGTATCATTAATGTCTATCTACCTTCTACAGTAATAACCGACTAGGGACATAATAAGAATGTACATACTCTTAACATTCATATGATCTCATCCTCTAAGTCACGTACTTGAAGACATGCGTCATTGAGTATTGCCATTCTTTAGACATTCATAATGTTTGTTCATTATCTCATAACTGAATGAAATAGAATGAATTGGAAACTTGCCTTTTATAAGTATTAATCAAATCCTTTGTGGTATATTCCATGTTAATCATCACACCATTGGATCTATGGGCATACCTTACCAAAATATTCCCACATGTACTTAGATCTTATCACCCATGAATGATTATTCTTGGTGATCAAAACATGTCTTCCATGCTTCTGCTGTGCTAGTGCCAATTGAGAATATTTAGCAACACTTCACTTAAAGTTGGTATATTGCATGTTTCCTTCTCTCTTTGTTGTATGATTTCTTATATGAGATAGAACTATCGTAATAGGGTATCTGATATTCCTTTCCTAATAAGTAGCTCCATTGTTGTTAGAGTACTATTATTGTGTCAGTAAAGGTTGGAACATCTATGAGTTCATCATATGAACTTCAAGATCCATATAGTATCACTCTGTGTTTGCAATACAAGTATACTCAGCTTCTATTATAGAATAGTATTAATGGCTATTAGTTTAGAACCTTTCCAATTGAATACATTTATCCTTTTGAATCTAACATATTTTAGTTTGAGATCACCTATTATAAGTGCTCAAACTTCCAATTGTGAAACATTCAAGAACTATCTCATAGGTCTTGGTCCTTATCTCATAAGATGTTTCACTTGATCCTTCATTGTTAAAGGGGTTTTCCATGCCAGATATCAAAATTACAATATTGAGACATTATTCCTCATTATATGTGGAATATTCATATATGCTCCAAATAAATATTTTGTAATCACGTGTTTCATCTTTTATCTTGATTCAATTCAAACTCTTAGACTATCTTGCCAAATCAAAAGATCCCATCTCTGATATGCTTGTTTCAATCCTATATTGAACTTTGTATTTTATAGACTTTATTTGCATTCCTTGAAGTTATGAAACCTTTTAGGTTGTGTCACATACACATCCTCTGATGTATTCCTATTAAGGAATCTGATTTCTATCTTAATATGCAAAATCTCACAATCCATTTTAAACTACAACGACAAGCATGACAATTGGTAAAGGAATTTCTATCATGTTTAACATCTTGAACTAATTTGAAGAAACATATTCAACCAATTTTTCCTTTTATGTTATCCATGTAGGTCTATGTTATAAGACCTTATTGCACCCTTTAGATATTACCCCTTTAGGTCGAGCTATCAATGTCCTACCTTGATAGTTTACATGGACTTCATGGTGGCCTTCAGCCATTACTCAGATTATGGCATTTAATAGCGTTTAGTTGATTAGTTGGTTCATTTTGTCATGACCAACCTATCTAAATTGTTGGATACACAATCCTCCAATTTTATATGTGTTCTACTATAACTATTTTATTCTATATTACATTACGAACTTGAGATTTCACAAACTCTTAGTTCTCATTATACCCATTTGTTGATCTTAAATATTTTGAGTTCTAGTTTTACTCCCATTGATTCTTTAGAAACTCATTTACCCTATCAACAAATATTTTGTTAATGGTTAGGGTAAATAGTAACATTAAACAATTATGGCTTGTGGATAAAACTTTTCAAGAACTACTTTCTATATGTAGGTTTTAATCCTTTTAGACATATTGGGGAATTCCCAATTCATATCATCTATGATGTCTTATAAACCATTCAAATGGTACATCATTTAGTGATAGCTTTATATTTTGAAGATATAAGAAGACTAGATTAATTGATAATCATATCATGGTTCATCATGGTACAATTCCTTCATTCTGACACATCATCATGTTCAGATGGATTTGACTTGTGATACATTATCACAGTCCTTTCACTGAAGGTATTCAAGGTATTGATGCAAAGTATTTCAACATTTTATCTCATCAAAGTTTCTTAATACTTTATATATTGTCATATTTCATTTAAAATCTTCTTGAACACTTCAAGAGATTTACATTTCTATTTTATTGAGTACTTGTCATTATAATACCAGTAAATGAAATGAAGTATATCTATAGAATCTATTCCATAGGATCTTCATGCATCACATGTATGGGGTCTTAATGGAAGCATATCCTCCCACTACATCTAGTGAAGGATGTCATGTTATGTTATGCACAGGCAAGAATTGTAGATTTTGTTAGGTTCAATAGATAAAGGGAATCTAAATATGTATTCTACATATGCATTTATTATATATACATCCAAGGTGACTAATGCTACTGATAGTCTTGAGTTATTGATTATAATCCTTTGGTAATAATGTTGTAAATATTCATCTCAAAATATTTCATACAAAGACCATTTATATGTTTGTTCATTGCCATGCAAGATCATGTCTTTTAAAACAGAAACATTAATATCTCACTTTATTGATATATCATCCTTGTCATATAAGATGCTTTAAATTAAATGTTTCTATTTGATGGCATAATAAAATAGCAGTTCTACTAACTCTATTACATGCCCATTGGGCTAAGATAAATTTAAAGGTAAACCAAAGCTTCCACAATTTTTGTTCCGCCTTGTGCATCTATTGTCCTCCATGAGGGCTTTTAGTTCTGATCAGATCATGCACATCAATATGTCATATCTCTATTTCGTATCACATACCAAATGAATAAGTAATCAAATTTATCTTATAATGTATATACATAAAGTGGAGGCCTCAGTGCCTTTCTTCTTTTTCTTTAGTTCCTCTAACCAGAGTGGGCAATTTCTTTTCCAATGTCCAGTCTAGTGACAATGGTGACAACCACCTCTTATTTTCTGCACCCCTCCCTTTTCTTTGAGATATGAAGACTTGGGATTTTGGCTAGCTTTAGAAACCTCATTAGATTTTCCTTTGCCTTTAGACTTCCTCTTTGTCTTGCTGATCATCATCACAGACTTGGTCTTGTCTTTCTTCATTTGTGTCTCAACTATTCTCAACATGCCCAATAACTTTGTCAATGGCTTGTCAAAGTTGTTCATGTTGTAATTCATGACAAACTGACTTTATGACTATGGCAGAGACTGTAGAATGACATTTGTGGCCAGCTCTTGACCCAAGGGGAATCCCAATTTAGCAAGGTTCTCCACATACCCAATAAGCTTGAGCACATGAGGAGCTACTGGATCTCCTTCTGTCATGTTACATTTGAACAACGCCTTGGAGACATCATACATCTCTTATCTTACCTAATCTTAGAACATGATCTTGAGATGTTTAGCCTCTTAATCACATCCATATTCTCATGTTGCCTCTTCATGGAGCATACCACCAAACACTTGACATCCATAGCATCTTCACTATGCTTCTTGTAAGCATCCTTGTCAGCCTTTGGTGCACTTTGAGGTGGTTCCCGTAACGACCCCGCCTCCCGATAACCCCCAATTAAGGGAGACCAACAGGTCAGTGCCATTATCCAATTAACAGGATCAAAGGTTTGACAAATAATCAATAACAATTAACAAATTTTACCAACTAAACTGAAAACTAGTATAAAATAAAACTTTGCATACCTTTTTCAAAACTGGGATATCTACATCTATACGCATCCGAAGTCTACTCTAACTAATCCTCCTTTGTACTTTAACTCTTAATTAATTTCACATATGCCACTTTACTATTTGTCCTTTTCAAGCTTGTACCTAAAACACCGACAAACAAAATGTCAGTCAGCATATCGGAATATGCCGGTATGTGGGGACAACTACAAGTTTGCACATATGGATAACAATAAAATTATCACAATCAAGTTAATTAACAAGCCAATTTACACTTTTTAGTATGACATTCTCCACCGCTTTTTCCCTAACCCTGGCATACCCACCTTAGGGTTTCTTTTGCCAATGACTTAAGGCCACCTTCTCAATCCCGAGCTTGGTGCCTGGGAGTCACCACTCATGGTGCCCACTAGTCATGCAATATCATAGGCCACCTTCTCATTCCTGAGCTTGGTGCTTGGCATCACCATTCATGGTGCCCATGGGTCTACCCTCCTGGGCCTGACCTTTGGCATCATCCATCAGGGTGGCATGTAGGTGTGAGAATACACACTTCTTTATAATTGTGATAACCATAGTGACTTTATAATTTTTGCAAGTATGAACATCCAACTGTTTAGCTTGCATTCAATGCGAGGAAACATTCAGAAAACCCTCAGGAAACTAATGTGATTAACCATAATTAACCACATACCTGATTTGTAGATTTAATAAGCCAATAACAATTCCAAGCAAGCAAGTAATCCAAGAAGCAGTTCAACAATCTCAGAATTCCTGAAAAGCATATGTAATCTATTTACTACACTTCACCAAGAATATATCTATTTAATTGACTTAGATTCACCTTCTAGGGTTTCTAATCCAAATTAGGGTTTCATTAGGGTTCTTTTGATATTTTTACAACTTTCCTCATTTATACCCTAGAATAGCAGTTCTAAGTGCAAAACCCTAATTACTCACATATTCACATTAGTTCCTTTTTATCATCTTAAGTTCCTTTCGGATTAACAACTTAGAGTTCATTATGATCTAATCCACATATGAACGTTATTTATCATTAATTCTACCTTTTATCCACTATAAAACCCTATTTTCTACATAAAGGGTATTTATCCACAATTAGGAACTTTTATACTCGAAATAGCTTAGAACCACAAAAACTCAGTTCTATAATTATATTTTCGAATTTAACCCATTAAAACCCATATTTCCCCAAATTAGGGTTTCTAAACATAATCATGTGCATAAAACCCTAAAACAAGCATGAAACTACCTTTTTCGAAATTAACTCTCCCTTTTATTCTTAATAGGTTAATATTTCTCAGAATTAGGGTTCCAAACCAAATTAATCCAAAAAGAGTCATTAAATCCGAGTTCCATATCAACATTAGGGTTTTACCACAATTGAATACATCAAAGGTGATAACTTGGTGTACTTTTAAAATTTCAAGAAATATCATGTTACAATTATATTTTTATTGGATTCTTCACATTTTTCTAATCAACTTTCATGTAGAACTCATTTTCATCAGAGCTACCAATTATTTTCTAGGAATTAAACAAGATAAGGATTAACTAACCAATAGGCTGCTGCCACATCATCCCTTTACTAGGTTGTTGCTTTTCTTTTATTTGGGCCGGAAAGGCTAGCGGAAAGACCCTAAGGCCCCCGACTCCTAACACATCACATAAGGGCAAACTAGTAATATGTGGGTTTCATCTTCTTCCTCCCGCCCGCAGTAGCCCACGCGAGCGGTGGCTTGGTCGGTCAGCGGCTGAGTTGGTTTCATTTTCCAGTGCATAAAACCTTCACGAAAATTCTCCATCACCTCCGCCGGCTCCTCTTGAATTCATAGGACCTACCAATTCCTCTCGCAGTGGTTTATATAAGAGAGGCGGCCTGGTATCTTGCCGGTAGAACAGAGGAAGAGGAAGGGAAGAAAGCAAAGACTAGTTGGCATAATTGGAGGCTGGGATGGATACCCTAACTTCGGCCGAGTATTACGACTAATCCAATCCTTTGCATTGGGCACTAATGCCCTTATATAGCTACTAGGATCGAGAGTTAGATCCACCATGTCAGAAAAAAAGGCAAAACTTCTAGAGACCTCCAAACCAGGAAAAACCTAGGATGGCCAAGTGTGATTTCTTCTTCTGAATCTCTCGGTACAAGTTTTATCCTTGCATATTCATTGAGTGTAGAGAAATCTGATCAGGAAATTTTCCTGATCTACTTGTTCTTTCCTTTTCCTACCCGATGTAGGTGATTTCACAACCGCTGTCGATCCCAGATCTAAGGGCTATTGTCGCGTGCCCAAAACGCAAAATAGAAAATGAATATTATTAATATTGATCCTCTCACTATATGGAAATTTACAAAATTCATATCTCCCAAACCGTTTATCATTTTAATCTAAAATTTTAGGGGAAAGTCTATAATGATTTAATCCACGTGAGTACTAAATTTGGGACTCAAAATAAAAATATGAGATACTTTTCTTTATATGCAAGGTATCACTTAATTATATATATTTCTCACATATTTTCTCTTTCTCTTGCCATTAAATTATTATTCTGAGTTCCTTGAACCTCAAGGAACCTTAATGGCTCGAAATCCCATCTTGGGATATACCTTAGCCTTTTACTTATATTTTATCCATTATTTCTCATTATCTTATTTATTTCTTATCAAAATATCTCTTTTTGAGGATTTCTCTTTATTTCTCTTTTATTTCCCTCATTGGTATTCCTTTTATTATTAGGAATCCTTTGGATACGAAAATCCATCAAGAATAACTTAATTACACCTTTTTCCACTTGTTTTCCACATTTTACCATTATTTTCAATTTATTTCTTAATAAAGAAATACTTAATTAATCTTTTCCTTTCTTATTGCCTTTTCTTTGCAACTTTGGACTCCTTAGAACCCAAGGAACCCAAGAGACACGAAATCCATCTTTGGATTACATCTTGTTTCCTTCTAGTGGTTTCCTCATTTTTCTTTTCTCCATTTTCTTATTTATTCAAATAATGGAGTTTCTTTTGTCTTTTTCTTGTTATTGGGACCAATAGACAATAAAGCCCACAAAACAATCATCAAGGCTATAGTAAATGAAATCCATTTATTCACAACAAATTATATCATTATTTTTTCCAATATTTTTAATATGAGAAATTACATTTCTCTCCAAATGAACCCAAAAATTGGGGTTGTAACATCCTTCCCCTCTTATAAGAATTTTGTCCTCAAAATTCCATCAATCAAGCAAACAAATAGGATAATCCTATCTGATGTGCATCAGGGCTCCCATGTGGCTTTACCCTTTCCATGGTACTTCCCAAGAACCTTCATCATCTCATATTCTTCCATCTGAGTTCTTTCTTACCTTGGTATATCGTACCCTCATAGGTGACTCAGGACATTTCAACCTCTCATAAAGCTGAATAGGTTCAGGGCTCAGTACATGGCTTGGGTACCTCACATAGTGCTCTAGATCAGACTCATGGAACAAATTATACATCATGTTATCCTGAGGGGTAAGGTTAAACACAACCATATCCACCAATCCATCTCAAATGGACCCATATATCGGGGACTCAGCTTTCTCAATTGTAGCTTAGAGGGGTCAGATTTTTACATCACATACTTTCCTACAGTGAACTGCATGTCAGTCTGCTTTGCATCAGCTCACGACTCATGTCGTCTCTAGGCTCTCTCTCTCAGCCATTGCACAATCAAAGTGACTTCATCTGCACCCACTGTAGTTCTTTTCTGACCTTCATGAGGCCTTCTTCACCAACATAATCTTAATGAAGTGGTGACTGACACAACCTCCTTCTAGAACTTCTTGCATCCCGATAAAGGCTATGGTGGTTATCATCACATCTTAAGAACCGTCTCTTTGTATCACCCTGAACAAGCACACTTGCTCTCATCAGACCCTCTAGTCTGGATCATACTAACCATTAGTTAGGGGTGATAAACTGTACTAACACCGAGTTCTTCACGCATCTTCTTCCACCTCATGGAAGTGAACCTTTAGGCCCTACTCAAGAACTTTTGAACTCGCATCATGTTGTAGTTGAACCATCTCTCTCATGTGTAGTTCAACCAGATCTGTCTCTTGACAGTACTCCTTTCTTTCTCTTGTCATCTAGGTAAGGTGATCTACCATAATCCCATATTGCATCTTGATCTTTCTTGATCAAGGGGAGACTTACCACAACATCCATAGTAGATGAACTCCCATTCCCTCTCGGGGATTCTTTAACCTCTAAAACAAAGCACTGGGTTAATGGTGTTCATCCTTCACCCTTGGCTTGCATGGCCACATGCTACATGCAACTTCACATCAAGCAGCCAAAGTGCTACTATCACTTACTATCCTTGTAGTTTCACGGTGTATGGTGATCTTAAAATCATGATTTCCTGTATGTCATGATTCCTCAAGATTGATTCCTTAGAAACACTAAACCACTCTCATCAGGGTTTTATTACCTTCCCATCCAATGAAGTGCACCCAAGGTTCTACAATCATCCTTCCATTATATCACAGAGTAAGCTGGCTAACCAAATAATGATTAACTGGATCAATCGCCATTGGCACACCTGAGTGTTATCCAAACTTATCTCTTTTTCCAAACTTAAGGTTAGCCTTACAACCTCAACTTCTTCTAGCTTCCAGCTAAACTAGGCAACTATATCTCAACCAGAGAATTCATTACCACTTCTTATCCTTAGGTGTTAGGTAATGTTGAAGACATACACCTCCATGTATTCTACTTATCATCTCATCTCTAAGTTTTTCTTCATCAAGAAACCCTGAGCTCCTCTTCATGGTGATCAAACTCTACCTTTCATAACTTGCAAATTCCAGATAGCTCATGGTATCACATCCTCACAATATGATCTCCTTACTACTCTTAGTGTTTGTAAACCTTTCATGTATCATCCGCTCCACAAGCGTATGTTATCATCTCTATCCTCATACCTTGTAGCAACGTTCCAACTCACATCCTCTTTATCCTTGGTGTATGGCATGCGTACTGTCCTATCTCTCACTCCCATAACAAGAGGAAATAAGCATTTGGCTGCAGTCCAAATAGAGAGTTCTTCCTGTTCCAAGAATAGACATGGTACATCCCACCTTGCTAGTACACCTTTACATCTAAGTTGAAACATGCCACATATGTCTCTACAAACATCACGATATCACTTACTTCCATGGAAAACTGGTCTGGAACCTATTGAGGTTTACACACATTCCTAGGTCATCTCCTCTAGGTCTATAGGGTGTCGACACTTTTGGGGTCATCCCTCTTCCCTTATGCATCTAGAGAGTGCCCTACTCATCTGCCCTTTGGGTTCCATGAGTTCATGATCTCCTAACCCATGGCCCTTAGACAATGATAGTTGTTACCTCCCGACCCTATGGTCATGTGCAACTTGGGAATTAGGCAACTCCTACTTCCATCGGTCTTATCCCCACCTGACTCTAGGATAGACTTAGGATTCTAACATAGTACATGTTCAACTTAGAACCTTACCCAAGCCTTCATCATATCTCTCTGCATTCATGACTGACTTTCATCCCTTCATAGGGGTCATGACAACCTGCCTACCTTGGTCAGGCCCCATACCAATTACCTCCATGGTAACACATCCACATGCACTTAGAGATGGTTATCTATGGGTCTACAGGTTCATTCTCATACCATGTACTTTTCGCTTCTCAAGATCCTACGAAACCTCTTTAGGTTACCTCAAAACTGGTATACACCCTACCAAAGGGTCCCTCTCCCAGGATGGGAGGAAACTAGAACTCTTGACAACCAGGTCACAACCGTCCTTAGGGTTTACATTCACATGAGCATGCCTAACCCAGCAGCTACTAAGGCACAAGCAGACCACCTATTAAACCATGCTAGGTCATACTTGTTCTCTTTCCTCAACATTAGATCAACTTAGTTGTGAGGGGTTCATCTAACATACCCTTAACTTAAGGGGTTTCCTTTACCTAAACACATGAGGAGTACCATGCTCAAAACTATGGAGACTCGAATGAGCATCAGGTACACTACTTCCCCTCTTAGACCTAGGAATCCTAGGTTCACCTTAGGGTGTCCAACTGCATGCTCAATCTCTTAACCACGAATCAAGCATGTCCAAGGTATGTCATGCTCTTCCATGATCCTTTATTATGAGCAACACCTCAGAGTTGAGTCCTCCTCAAGGTAAACCAACTTGGTATAATGCCTCATAATTGGTTACTTAAACCTCCTCAGAGTCTAAGTCACACTTCGTCTCATCTCAGTAGGTAAACACTTATACCATAGGCACATAGGTACCAGAAGCATCATCATCTCTCTAGGGTTGGATTCCTCTAAAGGCAACCGAGATATCACCAGCCTCTAGGGGTCAACCATAAGGAAACCATTATCATCCACTTAGGTCGCATCATCCTCAACTCCCCACTATTCCTCATATCTTGGGGTTTTAGGCTTCCAACCTCCTTGTTGGGGTCTTGCTTTCTCTCTCTAGAGCTAACACCACATCTAGCCTTACTACTAGAGGTCCTCCCTCCATGAAGGATCAAGCTCACAGGCATACCTCTACGTGGGTGAAGCCTATTGTAACGACCGACTCGCGAAAACAAGATTAACTAAGCGGAAGCGAATCATTTGCAGTGGATTACTGAAAATCACTAAAAATTAAAACTTTTTACAAAGAAATCCAAACATAGGAAACTCTTCCATTAAAAACCAAAGTATAATATTTACATCCTGATTCAAAAATACATAACTTGTACCCTCTCTTCTTGAGGATTACAACATCAGCTGTGTTGGCTAAATGGACATCTATAAATCCCATTGTTTTGATTATGACAAACATTTCATTCTTATTGATCTAACGAGCTACTTGAGTGTGCAGGATTAAGGTGGATGACAAAGTAACTAGGGAAATCCATATGCTTACATGTTTATGTTTTCATGAAATGTAATCGCCTTGTAAAAACTTGTACAAATATATAATGTACAAGTACTTAGATTTCATGTAAATCAAGCGTTAGATTCTCCCTAGATAAACACCACATTTAGATAAGTCATCCCCTTCAAATAGGATTACATTTGCACACTCATACATATAACTAGTGCCTAAATTGAAACATTGAAACATGATCAATCTCGGTCGACCAACTCCTCGACCGAGACACTCTCGGTCGACAATCTTCTCGACCGAGAAAGATCCAAAGTAGTCGTTAGACACAACTGACAAGGTAGTTGGCAGTTGGAGATAAACGTTGCAAAACACTTGTTCCAGAGAGCCTGTCGGTCGACAAAAGTTCGACCGAGTAGGTGTCTCGGTCGACCATTCTTCGACCGAGATGGTCTCTGACAACAACTGCAGAATTAATTAATTAGCCGTTGTTAAAGCAACAAACTTGTACCTAACGGCTAGTTAAGCACTTAGAAACCCCTAGAAGTTGTCTAGAACGTCCTTAAGCATCCTTAGGCCATTCCTATAAATAGGACAAGCCATAGGACACTAAAACATACTTGTTACACTTGAAAAATCCTTGAGCATACTTTGAGCAATCTGTTTGTGAGCAATTTGAGCATTGTGACAATTGGCCATTTCCTTCCTTAGCTCAAAATTCATGTCCTATAGGCTAGTATCTCCTACCCACTGCAATCACAAGTCCACACACTTGGTTAGGAGATCTATACGCTTGATCTAGGCAAATCAAACCTTGGGCTACAAAGGATAAGTTGTAATTTCCTTTTTCCTTTCTTGTTCTCTATTACCGTTTGTACTCTCCTTGCTACTCCTAGGTTGGAGGCTGCTGATTGGAGAGGGTGGAGATCTTCTTGGTGAAGAAGGTGACTTTGAGCTACTTCAGAAGGCTGGTGCAACGGGAGGTTACTTCTAGAGAGGAAGGCTACTTCAAGGGGGAGCTTGGAGTTACTTCAAAAAGGCTACCTCAAAGTTGGTGCACCTACTTCAAGTGAAGGCTGTTCAAAGGGTGTAAAGGAAAGTATTGTATTTTGTATAAATCCTTGAGAAGGTAATAAAATAAATACTTTCAAAATCCCGGTTGGGTAAGCAACCGGGTAGTGGACTGACAACTTTAGTATTTGCTAAAGTTGGAACCACTCTAAACACCTGTCTCCTTCTTCCAATTTTAATTATGGTTGTTTGAGTTCAACAAATTGTTAAAATTATTTTAAAAACTCTATTCACCCCCCCTCTAGTGTTTTTCAAGCTGTCCTATTCAACATTATACACAGACAACATAAAACCTCGAGGCATCAAGCTAAAATCTCAGATTGATTCATCAAAACACTAACTATAAACTCCGACGACCTGAGAGTACAGAGATGACACATAGGACTACTCACTAAAACTTAACAGAAAATGTCTCCACCTGAGACATTACTGCTGTCCCTGATGCTGCTGTTGATCTTTTTCTCATATAGTGTTTTTGCTTCTTTGTCTGCGTCCACCTATAAACATTGGATCCCACGGGGGTGAGACAATTGTAAATTGCCCCAGCGGGAGATATAACTCTCTGCCAAAACATCGTTATAGTAGTTTATTATAATGAAACTGAGCAAGAGTTCTTATATATTAACATCAATATTAATCATTGAATGAACATAGTAAAGTAATATCCTTTCTTAAGGAGAGCACTGTATCTACTCATGGTAGATTCATATTTCATGCATCTGCTTGTAATGAATATAAAGAGATATGAATAACATTTATCAACTGAAAATGCATAAAAGAAATGTAACATCAGCCAATGAATTTTCCGTATTCAATCCTTAAGCAAATATGCTATATGACTGATTACATTTTACAATCACATTTATGTCCTGAGGAGATGATGTATACCGCTCATGCTCCAACCGACCATTGCAAAGTCGAAATCGGTACCATACAAGGTCAGATGTAGAGCCAACAACCAAGACCTCCCATATCTCGGTCAGCGTGAGATTACATGCAGGACATCTTGTGTCTCTGCTATATAGCTTTCTAGGGTATACTTGCACCTTCGCTATTAGAGTTACAGTGGTGTGCTATACTCTCTTTGCAATCGTGAGATTTCATGTTTATCTCCATCGATCTGACATTAATAATATTGGGAGATGTGTACTGCATCTGTCCCAATCTTCAGGAGATTCGTGATACATCTATCCCGGTGCAAGTAATGAAGGATTGAGAGGTTTGTTATTTACCTTTCGTCAATTCCCTCATTAGGACGTCAGGATATATTCACCCATTACCCCCACATATTCAAAATATGTGTTCTGAGTTTTGCCGCAGAGCACCCATTTCACCATCACCTATTGCTGACGATGATGGATCTATGGCCAGGGCTCTACATGATATGATTTCACTTGATTAATTCAGTACATTATCATTTTCTTTTAGCATCAATCAAGTTCTCAAACATAACTTATTTAGACAAATGTCATTAAGAAACAAGTACTATTTTCATCAATCACTTGTCAGTCTTTATAAGACAGTGGGATCTCAGTCCCTCATTTCATTTCTTTGAAAGTTCACTTCCCTCAGCAACATCATTATCATACTTATCAACTTTGGGTATTCATACCCTCAATTCATCACTATCACTGTTACCATTTGTTAGATAACTATTACCTCTGGGTCCTCAGACTGAGGTATGCATATTACTTGTTACACAAGTATCTCACATGGCTCTCAAAGCCTATTAAATGTTTTGCCACCTTTCACTAGGCAACAACTTACTCATGGAACTCATAAGGTTCATGCACATTTTGTTACCTTTACTAAGAAACAACAACATTAGGCACATAAGTCCATACAACATGTTAATTATATGAAAGTCATAGCTCATATCTGGCTATGTTCATCATCTCATGATGTCTACATGGTTATGATAACAATCATGTAAGTCATTTGTCACATCATATGAAACATTAGTAACACCACCATCCTTTATCAGGATTAGGGTTATCTATCAATTAGGGCTTTTCATTCCCTTTACCCAAAATTAGGGTTAGGGTTTCCCGTCATGCTTTAATTAGGGTTTCATGCTCACATTATTAGTTCAACCCTAATGTATTACTCTACACCTCTAGGAGCATCCAAGACATCATAAGTATTTTCTTATGATTACCATTCTTATCATATATCATTAATGATCATAAATTCAAAGCATGAGTTCATTTCTCATCCTTGTCATGATATAATTACATTATACTCATTGATTAGCTTACCCCATTCTCAAGGTATATTGGTCAACATTTATCAAATTACATTGAGTTCATCACATCTTTATTGTAATAATTGCATAACACACCCTTCATATGTTTCTTATCCAAGAATGTTGGATTAGGGGTCCATCAAGGTATGCTTACCCTGAAATGCTGAATGTGATATCTATCATATCTGAATGTATCACTTTCTTTTCATTTCCATATTCTTAAGTTAATCAACTAACTTTGTATTAAGGTATTTCCCTCTTAATACTTTATCCACTAACTTGTTACTTTCAACATATGGTGCATGGGTCACACATTAGAATTGTCCAATTGTATTTAATGATATGGACTTATCCAACTGATAGACATTTCTGATATAAGATAAACCATTATCAACTATTTTAGGTATTTCAACTCTTAGGATGTTATCCACATCATTATTTAGTATACCATACATCATTCCTAAAAGTTTCATGTCCTCATCATTGTAAGGTGTATAGGCTATTACTCATGTATAGAGATGGTTGTACAATGATCTAGGCATCATCTTGTCTCTTAGATCCTTATTCATTAAAATCACCACATTATCATTCACATGGTTCATCAACCCTATCCTTCATGTCTATAACATATTCATCTTATTTAATTATTTTAGCTACATCTCTCTTTGGTGTACTGGCTATTAAACCATCTCTAGGATTTCATATATCATCACATGACATCACCCTGAATTGAGTCTTGCACCATATCATAATATCAGGGTTTCATATAACATCACTTAAAACTAGGGTTTCATATTCAATAAACCATAACTAGACTGATTGTTCATCCCAATTGGGGTTTCTCATGAAATCACCCCCAATTAGGGTTTCTCATCTCATCACCCTCCATTAGGGTTTCTTATTCCATAACCCACAATTAGGGTTTACTATTCACATCACATCACCCTAGATTAGGATTTACTATTCATATCAGATCACCCTAAATTAGGGTTTACTATTCACCCCAAGTAGGAGTGATCATCAAAGTACCCTGAGTTAGGGTTTATCATACCATCACTATGAATTAAGATCATACCATCATCATGTAGTAAGATTTCTTCCATTAATATCCTCAGTTAGGGTTATGATTCATTAACCATCATAATTAGGGTTTCATGATCTCATTATGAATGATCATACCCTAATTAAACATTCATTCATATAGGAAGTCTATTACTTGATTATCAATCATGTAGGAAATCTTCTCTTTCATCTTCTACAAGATGAGGTTTGCTTCAACCTTGATTAAGATAAGTCAACTCAATCTTGAAGAAGAATTGACATCATGGTTTATGTCATTATCACCATGATCATTTGGGCTTAGCTACTTGAATTGTACTAATCACCCTATCTCATTAAAGGTACCATTATTATATACACAATTGATTTACCTTATGTAATTGACCACTTAAACCATTGACCTTTAACCACTTTAAGTGTTCATACAATTTGATTAATTGCTTTCCAAATGATCTTGGTCACTTAGACCTCAAATGGTCTTGACCAATCATACCTCAAACAATCTTGGTTGAATACTCAAAACCATTTAGTAAAGTAGGTGGTGACGACCGTTTGCCAAAGTTGGCTTTTTGAAACTGCATGCACCTAAATGGTTTGGGATCGTTTGGTCCCAAATGGTCTCGAGACCGTTTGGTCCCAAATGGTCTTGAGACCATTTGGACTCAAACGGTCTTGAGACCATTTGGTCCAAACCCTCCTCAAAACCACAAGGACCAAAAAGGGTCTCAACCACTCTAATTAAATTAGGGTTTCCAATGTTGAATCCTTCAACCATTTAATTCATGTAAGCAATCGTCAATTGGACCTATCACCATACTTCAATTAAGTTAAATAGGTCAACCTTAAACTGATTTGACCCTCAATTGACCCTCAATTGTTCATCAATTAGGGTTTGAATCAATTGGATTAGGGTTTGGAATCGTTGATCCTTCAACATTAATCAATGTGAGATTGGCTACTTTGAAACCATTGAGCCTTCATCCAAATTGGGCATGACCTGACCCCAAACGATCTTGAGGTCGTTTGGATGACCTCCAAATGGTATTGAGACCGTTTGACCATGTCAACATCAAAATCCAAGTCAATCAATCAAAGTATGGATCATTGGATTGATCACCAAATCAGCATTTGATTGCACTTCAACTTAGTACCTTTAGATCTTCAAACACCTAACCATACTTGTCCCTAGACCTCCAAACGGTCTTGAGTGACCACCAAATAGTCTTGAGATGGTTTGGGTGACCTACAAACGGTATTGAGACCGTTTTACCATCATATCATCAAAATCCATGACATCTAGTTAGGGTTTGGGTCATTGGATTGATTAACAAATCAACACTCAATTGTATTTCAATTTGGTATCTTTGGACCTTCAAACACTTGGCCATACTTAACCCTAGGCCTCCAAATGGTCTTGGGTGACCCCCAAACGGTATTCAAACCGTTTGGGTGATTCCCAAACGGTTTTGAAACCGTTTGGGTCAATCAACCCAAAACATCAACTTATTCAATTGCAAAATCAACACTTAGCCGATTAGGGTTTATACCATATGTTTGAATCTTCAAATACCTAACCATACTCAACCCTAGACCTCCAAACGGTCTTGGTTGACCTCAAAACGGTCTTGATACCGTTTGGATGATTCCCAAACGGTTTTGAAACCGTTTGGGTCAATCAACCCAAGTTTCAAACTCAATCACTTATGAAATCAGCACTCAACCCGATTAGGGTTTAGGTGATTGATGGACCTTCAACTCATGAACCCATTGGAGTTAATAAATAATAATTGATGGGTCTTTAACCTAGATCATTATGAACAAATCCTCAAATGGTCAACTCTGTTCAACATCACCAAATGGTCTTAAACCATTTGCTTCTATGCAATTTAGTGAAACCGTTTCATTCCAAACGGTTTGAAACCGTTTGCTCCCAAACGGTTTGTGAAACCATTTGGACATTTGATTGAAACTGTTTGGTCTAGATATTTGGGGAGGTGTTTGCTTATGATGATTTCATCATTATCAAGCTCTAGACCCACGAAACCTGTTGTGATTTCCATGGAGATTGCATCAATCAACCAAATCAATATTTGTAAATAGAAAAATGATCATTATTTGATAGGGAATTGAATGCAATAACAAAGTTAGGGTTTAAAGTTATAAAACCCACCTCCAATTGAGATCCAAAGCTCCAAGATCACGCCAACAATGGTGGATGAAGCTTTTGCAACTCCCCTTAGGCTCGTCCTCAAGCTTTCGGTTGAAAGGTTTGGCTAGGGTTGAAGAGGACATTGAATTAAGAAGAAATCCATAATTTATTTTCGATTTCCACCATGGAATCAAGGAGAACGAAGGTCAAGGACTTAAAAACAGGTTGGGGGTCGTTCTAATCTTTCTCCCAAGCTCCCAAGGTCATTTTCCAAGCAAGGGATGGAAGTAAATCCGAAATTCCCTTTCATTCTATGGATAAATGAGCTTATATGTGAATTTTATTAAAAAATTCAATTAGGAGAGAGAAAGTAGGAATTATCCCCTCAATTCCCTTGAAACTTGACCCCTATCCTTCCTTAGATACGAGGCTATCTGCTTGGTCTCTTATTACCTTCAATTATCCACATTTTAAAGAAAAGCAAAATAAGCACCTTAACCCTTTTTATATTAATATCCATGACTTAGTGGATATTTCTTTTCCTTATAATAATGTGAGTGGAAATTCCACCTCCTTGAGATATTTAGTGGCTCTTGCAAAGCACAAAGACGACCACACATATATGAACTCAACCATTTTAATTTTGGTTGAAAGCCCTTTAACTAATACATTCATTTTTGCCCTAAATTGAATTAGGGTTTCAATTAGGATTAAATCTTGATTATTTTAATATCAAGATTCTCTCTCCTCCAACTTAATTCAAATGAGGCGCCCCTCTCCTTTTCTTTGCTCTACATTATGACAAGAAACATTAGGAACCTTATTGAAGTGGTAATTTTCATATTGAACCTTAGGTTTTGGGTAAATTGCACTTTACACCAAAACTAGGTTTTAATACACAAACATTGTCCAACAAGCTCTATCTTGGTGTCCAAACTTGTAGAAACCATACTACTACATCATATTCACTATCATGATGTATCAACATCAGAGGAACATATTATTATGTAACATTTTCAAGTTAGCCCCTTAACTTGGCTAATTTTCACTTTAGTCCAAAATAAGCAAACATTGCTTCAACATTGTTCAAACATGACCAAAATTGAAACATAAGTTCCTCATGAGGCCTAATTACTATTCAAAAGATAAGATCAAGCATCTAATCAAATTTATTAAGCAAAATACCTAGGGTTAAAACATAATCCATGTCAGGGATGTTACAAATTATCCACCCCTTATAAGGATTTCGTCCCCGAAATCCCAGATAAAGGAAGATAGATGTTATTCATATATCATATCATCATGTCTTCACATAACATTTCTTTTCAAAGTTATTTCACACAAGTTACCATGGAATGATTCACATGGGACACATACTCCCATGCTCCTTAGTTGATTCAGCATTTCTCTATCAAGATTACCATTATGTTCTGTCATCCTGTTGGGACTATAAGTCCTTTCATACCCCGATTGTGCCATCTCACCTGATGACACCATACTAGTTCTCCTTATTACTTGTACTAACTATCTCATTAGTTGTACATTCTCTTATCATAGGGAAAGGTAACTTATCAATCAAGAACTTATCTCAAGGATATCTTCAAAAGATATGTTTATACAAAACATAAACCCCTAACATGTGATGTTCATACTATTTGCATGATTAATCTGATTTCATGGTTGACCACTCTAGATAGTCAACATAAATCATCTGATATTTCTATAGATACCAGGATTTCTTACCTTGATACCTCTTACATGTGTTAACAACACATTACATCTTTATCTTCCTTTCATCTTGGGACATTACGTGTTACATATGTCTTCACCTTGGGAGCAAAGTCCAAAATAAACTGATACCTTTCTAAGTATCCATCACATAAACATCTTTATATTATGCACATCAAGTGTCCTAAGACCCACTTGATTGCCATGTCCCTGGAAGGAAAGCGAACAAGGAATCATATTCCTCTTATTATTTCATGTGTTTTCAACTATTCATGAAACATTTACTCTTTATCTCATCCTAGGTTCCTTGCCCTAGCATAGGAATCTTATAAGGATGATTACATGACATTGTTCCTTTCCTTATTATTATCTAACATATTCCTGAACATCCTATGATCTCATCATATTTCCACATTATGGGGAGGATCTTTATTATTCTTACAACTTTATTGGACAGGGTTCACCTCCCTTATTCCCATTCTTATCTTATGAGGAGTATACTTTTAATTCCTCATACAAACATGCTCATCTGAGGTTATCTCAGATTTCTCTTTCTTATGCTTAGGACATGACACATTTATTTATCCCATATTTCTTATTTCATGATACTCATTAGATTGTCTCAGAATGACTACTTGATCAGAGCAATCAAAAAGATAACAGTCTAAGAGTTTCCATACTCACTTTATCATCAATAATTGTATACCTGGACATGGTATATAAATACTGAGATTAAGTAGTATGCACTTTTATACTATCATATTCCTTCCTTTATATATTATCACAAGTATAAGATTTAACATTACTGGATTTCATCCAGACATCTCTTCAATACCTCCTTTTTTCTTATAGAGGTAAGAACAACATAAAACATCTATAATGTTTATTATGCAAAATATAAGTCCTCATAGGACTAATCAAGGGAAGTTTAATCAATTACTTTCTCAATTTAATCTAGGAAATCATAAAAAGACATATAAGAATGACATTATTTTGTCTTGCCTGTCATGATTCGTGGATTATTCATTGCCTCAGGCTGACTTTGTCTCAGAGGTTGATTCACCATAACATTTCTAGTTGAGCAATTTCTTGCCAGATGTCCTACCTGTCTACATAGGTAGCAAATTCTAGGTGCTAAATGTATTCTAGAAGATTCTTTACCCTATCTGGGTAACCAATGCCTTGGGGCACTAGGCCCTGGTTGTACTGGTGATACTAGAGTCTTTCCCTTTTTGGAGCTACTAGGCCTCTGTCCCTGGATTTGGATAGGACTTTTCTCAATTCTCTCTTCCTTGTTCTTTGTTAGACAATTCTTTATAATATGTCCAGGCTTTCTACACCTATAGCAAATTCTACTTTCGGGTTGTAACCTATTCCTTCCCTCACTATTTATTGATTCAACAGGCATAGGTTGAGCACAGGCTTGTTCTAAGTCCAGAACTTCATCATTTCCCATTGCTCCAGCCTGATGTTGTGGATTACATATCCTATTGATGTCCAAAATATCATCATTAGGGGTTGGTAATCTAGGTTGCAATGCTAGTGCTTGATTCACTAAATACATCATGGTTGCCCTAAGTTCCCCAAAAGTGATACCTAAGGAAGGATTTCTTCTCACAGTTGGATTGGCTAGGGGGTTCTCAGGCAATTGTCCCTCTCTTGCCTATTCCCCTGCACCTCTTCTTAGTACAACATTGTTGCTTTCTGCAACAAACTCCTCATGTGACCCAGTCATCTTCAAGTTCTTCTCCTTCTATGTGAGTAAAAGATACTATCAGATACACTGGAAGACACTAGAACAAACTCTACTACCTTAGTCCTACGTCTCTGTAGACTCAGTGAACCTAGAGATCTGATACCACTAATTGAAATGACTGACTCGTGAAAATAAGATTAACTAAGCGGAAGCGAATCATTTGCAGTGGATTACTGAAAATCACTAAAAATTAAAACTTTTTACAAAGAAATCCAAACATAGGAAACTCTTCCATTAAGAACCAAAGTATAATATTAACATCCTAATTCAAAAGTACATAACTTGTACCCTCTCTTCTCGAGGATTACAACATCAGCTGTCCTATTCAACATTATATACAGACAACATAAAACCTCAAGGCATCAAGCCAAAATCTCATATTGATTCATTAAAACACTAACTATAAACTCCGAGGACCTGAGAGTACAGAGACGACACATAGGGCTACTAACTAAAACTTGACAGACAGTGTCTCCACCTGAGACATTACTGTTGTCCCTGATGTTGCTGTTGATCTTTCTCTGATATAGTGTTTCTGCTTCTTTGTCTGCATCCACCTAAAAACATTGGATCCCACGGGGGTGAGACAATTGTAAATTGCCCCAGCGGGAGATATAACTCTCCGCCAAAACATTGTTATAGAAGTTTATTATAATGAAACTGGGCAGGAATTCTTATATATTAACAGTAATATTAGTCATTGAATGAACAGAGTAAAGTAATATCCTTTCTTAAGGAGAGCACTGTATCTACTCATGGTAGATTCATATTTCATGCATCTTCTTGCAATGAATATAAAGAGATATGAATAACATTTATCAACTGGAAATGCATAAAAGAAATGTAACATCAACCAATGAATTTTCCGTATTCAATCCTTAAGCAAATATGCTATACGGCTGATTACATTTTACAATCACATTTATGCTCTGAGGAGATGAGGTATACCGCTCATGCTCCAACCGACCATTGCGAAGTCGAAACCATACAAGGTCAATGGTAGAGCCGGCAACCACGACCTCCCATATCTCGGTCAGTGCGAGATTACATGCAGGACATCTTGTGTCTCTTCTATATAGCTTTCCAGGGTATACTCGCAACTTCGCTATTAGAGTTACAGTGGTGTGCTGTACTCTCTTCGCGGTCGTGAGATTTCATGTTTATCTCCATCGATCCGACATTAACAATATTGGGAGATGTGTATTGCATCTGTCCCAATCTTCAGGAGATTCGTGATACATCTATCCCAGTGCAAGTAATGAAGGATTGAGAGGTTTGTTATTTACCTTTCCTCAATTCCCTCATTAGGACGTCAGGATATATTCGCCCATTACCCCCACATATTCAAAATATGCGTTCCGGGTTTTACCACGGAGCACCCGTTTCACCATCACCTATTGCTGACGATGATGGATCTATGGCCAGGGCTCTACATGATATGATTTCACTTGATTAATTAAGTACATTATCATTTTCTTTTAGCATCAATCAAGTTCTCAAACATAACTTATTCAGACAAATGTCATTAAGAAACAAGTACTATTTTCATCAATCACTTGTTAGTCTATATAAGACATTGGGATCTCAGTCCCTCATTTCATTTCTTTGAAAGTTCACTTCCCTCATCAACATCATTATCATACTGATCAACTTTGGGTATTCATACCCTCAATTCATCACTATCACTGTTACCATTTGTTAGGTAACTATTACCTCCGGGTCCTCAGACCGAGGTATGCATAGTACTTGTTACACAAGTATCTCACATGGCTCTCAAATCCTATTAAATGTTTTGCCACCTTTCACTAGGCAACAACTTACTCATGGAACTCATAAGGTTCATGCACATTTTGTTACTTTTACTAAGCAAAAACAACATTAGGCACATAAGGCCATACAACATGTTAATTATATGAATGTCATAGCTCATATCTGGCTATGTTCATCATCTCATGATGTCTACATGGTTATTATAATAGTCATGTAAGTCATTTGTCACATCATATGAAACATTCGTAACACCACCATCCTTTATCAGGATTAGGGTTATCTATCAATTAGGGCTTTTCATTCCCTTTACCCAAAATTAGGGTTAGGGTTTCCCGTCATGCTTTAATTAGGGTTTCATGCTCACATTATTAGTTCAACCCTAATGTATTACTCCACACCTCTAGGAGCATCCAAGACATCATAAGTATTTTCTTATGATTACCATTCTTATCATATATCATTAGTGATCATCAATTCAAAGCATGAGTTCATTTCTCATCCTTGTCATGATATAATTACATTATACTCATTGATTAGCTTAACACATTCTAAAGGTATATTGGTCAACATTTATCAAAGTACATTGTGTTCATCACATCTTTATTGTAACAATTGCATAACACACCCTTCATATGTTTCTTATCTAAGAATGTTGGATTAGGGGTCCATCAAGGTATGCTTACCCTAAAATGCTGAATGTGATATCTATCATATCTGAATGTATCACTTTCTTTACATTTCCATATTCTTAAGTTAATCAACTAACTTTGTATTAAGGTATTTCCCTCTTAATACTTTATCCACTAACTTGTTACTTTCAACATATGGTGCATGGGTCACACATTAGAATTGTCCTATTGTCTTTAATGATATGGACTTATCCAACTGATAGACATTGCTGATATAAGATAAACCATTATCAACTATTTTAGGTATTTCAACTCTTAGGATGTTATCCACATCATTATTTAGTATAGCATACATCATCCCTAAAAGTTTCATGTCCTCATCATTGTAAGGTGTATAGGCTATTACTCATGTATAGAGATGGTTGGATACGGATCTAGGCATCATCTTGTCTCTTAGATCCTTATTCATTAAAATCACCACATTATCATTCACATGGTTCATCAACCCTATCCTTCATGTCTATAACATATTCATCTTATTTAATTATTTTATCCACACCTCTCTTAGGTGTACTGACAATTAAACCATCTCTAGGATTTCATACATCATCACATGACATCACCCTGAATTGAGTCTTACACCATATCATAATATCAGGGTTTCACATAACATCACTTAAAACTAGGGTTTCATATTCAATAAACCATAATTAGACTTACTGTTCATCCCAACTGGGGTTTCTCATGACATCACCCCCAATTAGGGTTTCTCATGTCATCACCCTCCATTAGGGTTTCTTATTCCATAACCCACAATTAGGGTTTACTATTTGCATCACATCACCCTAGATTAGGATTTACTATTCATATCACATCACCCTAAATTAGGGTTTACTATTCACCCCAAGTAGGAGTGATCATCAAAGTACCCTGAGGGTTTATCATACCATCACTATGAATTAAGATCATACCATCATCATGTAGTAAGATTACTTCCATTAATATCCTCAGTTTGGGTTATGATTCATTAACCCTCATAATTAGGGTTTTATGATCTCACTATGAAGGATCATACCCTAATTAAACATTCATTCATATAGGAAGTCTATTACTTGATTATCAATCATGTAGGAAATCTTCTCTTTCATCTTCTACAAGATGAGGTTTGCTTCAGCCTTGATTAAGCTAAGTCAACTCAATCTTGAAGAAGAATTGACATCATGTTTTATGTCATTATCACCATGATCATTAGGGCTTAGCTACATGAAGGGTACTAATCACCCTATCTCATTAAAGGTACCATTATTATAAACACCATTGATTTACCTTATGTAATTGACCACTTAAACCATTGACCTTTATCCACTTTAAGTGTTCATAAAATTTGATTAATTACTTTCCAAATGATCTTGGTCACTTAGACCTCAAATGGTCTTGACCAATCATACCTCAAACAATCTTTGTTGAATACTCAAAACCGTTTAGTAAAGTAGGTGGTGAAGACCGTTTGCCAAAGTTGACTTTTTGAAACCGCATGCACCTAAATGGTTTTGGATCGTTTGGTCCCAAATGGTCTTGAGACCGTTTGGACCCAAACGGTCTTGAGACCATTTGGTCCAAACCCCCCTCAAAACCACAAGGACCAAAAAGGGTCTCAACCACTCCAATTAAATTAGGGTTTCCAATGTTGAATCCTTCAACCATTGAATTCATGTAAGCAATCATCAATTGGACCTATCACCATAATTCAATTAAGTTAAATAGGTCAACCTTCAACTGATTTGACCCTCAATTGACCATAAATTAGGGTTTGAATCAATTGGATTAGGGTTTGGAATCGTTGATCCTTCAACATTAATCAATGTGAGATTGGTTACTTTGAAACCATTGAGCCTTCATCCAAATTGGGCATGACCTGACCCCAAATGGTATTGAGGTCGTTTGGATGACCTCCAAACGGTCTTGAGACCGTTTTACCATGTCAACATCAAAATCCAAGTCAATCAATCAAAGTTTGGATCATTGGATTGATCACCAAATCAACATTTGATTGTACTTCAACTTAGTACCTTTAGATCTTCAAACACCTAACCATACTTGTCCCTAGACCTCCAAACGGTTTTTAGTGACCACCAAACGGTCTTGATACCGTTTGGGTGACCTCTAAACGGTCTTGAGACCGTTTTCCCATCATATCATCAAAGTCCATGATATCTAGTTAGGGTTTGGGTCATTGGATTGATTAACAAATCAGCACTCAATTGTATTTCAATTTGGTATCTTTGGACCTTCAAACACTTGTACATACTTAACCCTAGGCCTCCAAATGGTCTTGGGTGACCCCCAAACAGTTTTAAAACCGTTTGGGTGATTCCCAAATGGTTTTGAAACCGTTTGGGTCAATCAACCCAAAACATCAACTTATTCAATTGCAAAACCAGCACTTAGCCGATTAGGGCTTATACCATATGTTTGAATCTTCAAATACCTAACCTTACTCAACCCTAGACCTCCAAACGGTCTTGGTTGACCTCCAAACGGTATGGAGACCGTTTTTATGATTCCTAAACGGTTTTGAAACCATTTGGGTCAATCAACTGAAGTTTCAAACTCAATCACTTATGAAATCAGCACTCAACCCGATTAGGGTTTAGGTGATTGATGGACCTTCAACTCATGAACCCATTGGAATTAATCAATAATAATTGATGGTTCTTTAACCTAGATCATTATGAAAAAATTCTCAAATGGTAAAATCTGGTCAACATCACCAAACGGTCTTAAACCGTTTGCTTCTATGCGGTTTAGTGAAACCGTTTCATTCCAAACAGTTTGAAACCGTTTGCTCCCAAATAGTTTGTGAAACCGTTTGGACATTTGATTGAAACCGTTTGGTCTAGATATTTGGGGAGGTGTGTGCTTATGATGATTTAATCATAATCAAGCTCTAGACCCATGAAACCTGCTGTGATTTCCATGGAGATTGCATCAATCAACCAAATCAATATTTGTAAATAGAGAAATGACCATTATTTGATGGGGAATTGAATGCAATAGAAAAGTTAGGGTTTCAAGCTATAAAACCCGCCTCCAATTGAGCTCCAAATCTCCAATATTACACCAAAAATGGTGGATGAAGCTTTTGCAACTCCCCTTAGGCTCGTCCTCAAGCTTTTGGTTGAAAAGTTTGGCTAGGGTTGAAGAGGAGATCGAATTAAGAAGAAATCCATAATTTATTTTAATTTCCACCATGGAATCAAGGAGAACGAAGGTCAAGGACTTAACAACAGGTTGGGGGTCGTTCTCTTCTTTCTCCCAAGCTCCCAAGGTCGTTTTCCAAGCAAGGGGTGGAAGTAAATCCGATATTCCTTTTCATTCTATGGATAAATGAGCTTATATGTGAATTTTATTAAACAATTCAATTAGGAGAGAGAAAGTAGGTATTATCCCCTCAATTCCCTTTCCACTTGACCCCTCTCCTTCCTTAGAGACGAGGATATCCTCTTGGCCTCATATTCCCTTCAATTATCCACATTTTAAAGAAAAGCAAAATAAGCACCTTAACCCTTTTTATATTAATATCCATAACTTAGTGGATATTTCTTTTCCTTATAATAAGGTGAGTGGAAATTCTACCTCCTTGAGATATTTAGTGGCTCTTGCAAATCACAAAGACGACCAAGCATATATGAACTCAACCATTTTAATTTTGGTTGAAAGCCCTTTAATTAATACATTCATTTTTGCCCTAAATTGAATTAGGGTTTCAATTAGGATTAAATCTTGATTATTTTAATATTAAGATTCTCTATCCTCCAACTTAATTCAAATGAGGCGCCCCTCTCATTTTATTTTCTATACATGATTCCAAGAAACATTAGGGACTTTGTTGAAGTGGTAATTTGCATATTGAACCTCATGTTTTTGGGTAAATTGCACTTTACACCAAAACTAGGTTTTAATACACAAACATTGTCCAACAAGCTCTATCTTGGTGTCTAAACTTGTAGAAACCATACTACTACATAATATTCACTATTATGATGTATAAATATCAGAGGAACATATTATTATGTAACATTTGCAAGTTAGCCCCTTAACTTGGGTAATTTGCACTTTAGTCCAAAATAAGCAAACATTGCTTCAACATTGTTCAAACATGACCAAAATTGAAACATAAGTTCCCCATGAGGCCTAATTACTTTTCACAAGATAAGATCAATCATATAATCAACTTTATTAAGCAAAATACCTAGGGTTAAAATATAACCCAGGTCAGGGATGTTACACCTATGCTCAACCTTATGTTTACTCAAGGTTATCCCTTATTCCTTATGCTTATCTCATCAGCTATCCAACATGCTCCCTTGGCTAGGGTTTCGACATACTTCCTATACTACTGATGTAATCTGGGTGCATGCTATCCCTTACTTGCATAATCCCATAGGGTTTCTATAGGTTCTTCACTAACCTCATCAATGAAGGAGCTATCCTTTACTCTAACATGCACAACCCTTTCCAGGGTTGGGTCATCAAAGGTACTAGGTCATCTAACCTCTCATGGCTCGTATGAAATCCCATGGTGTGTCTATCCAAACACTCAATCAACCATGACATCTAACTCATCATGGCATCTCTCTCTCGTACCTTCACTTAGGGTTAGGGTTAACATCATCCTCAGAGGATGTGCCAGGTCTCTACTTACAATGGAGATCTCTACCTCCAAGACTAACTCTCTTTACTTATCCTCCTAACAAGAAGGTCTATCCTCAGGTCTCTCCTGAGGGCATGACAACTCATGTCATATGACCTAAGCATCTGTATCTATTCTCTAGTTTACACTTAAACTATTAAGCTTATGTCCATGACATCTTATTTACATGTTTTTCATTAATTTGGTGGAGGATTCCTTAGAACTTATTAACCTTACCCATACCTCAAGAGGGTGAGGAGAAGAGATAAAACCCTTATCCTTAAGGTCCTTAATATAATTTGAGTTGAGAAGGGATGAACAAGATGAGAGAGTCCTAAAGGTATCTCATTTCGAGTCATATCCTAAGACATCGGCCAGGCAGTCACACAATCCGGGAGTCCTCGTATTCCGACTAGCGGTGTGGAGGAAAATTTTGCTAGCCCCCATACGTAATCCTTTTCTAGACACCTCAGTCCTTCAGAAAATCCTCTAATAACTCCCTTGGGTTATGTGGAGTTTGTAAAATTTACTAATTATTAAAGTTTATCTGAGGAACCTATGCTCTGATACCAATTGTAATGACCCCGCATCCCAGTAACCCCCAATTAAGGGAGACCAATAGGTCGGTGCGGTTATCCAATTAATAGGATCAAAGGTTCTACAAATAATCAATAACATTTAACAAATTTTACCAACTAAACTAAAAACTGGTATAAAATAAAACTTTGCATACCTTTTTCAGAATTGGGATATATACATCTATCCGCATCCGGAGTCTACTCTAACTAATCCTCCTTTGTACTTTAACTCTTAATTAATTTCACATATGCCACTTTACTGTTTGTCCTTTTCAAGCTTGTACCTAAAACACCGACAAACAAAATGTCGGTCAACATATCGGAATATGCCGGTATGTGGGGACAACTACAAGTTTGCACATATGGATAACAATATAATTATCACAATCAAGTTAATTAACAAGCCAATTTACAATTTTTAGTATGACATTCTCCACCGCTTTTGCCCTAACCCTGGAATACCCACCTTAGGGTTTCTTTTGCCAATGACTTAAGGCCACCTTCTCAATCCCGAGCTTGGTGCCTGGGGGTCACCACTCATGGTGCCCACTAGTCATGCAATATCATAGGTCACCTTCTCATTCCTGAGCTTTGTGCCTGGGGTCACCATTCATGGTGCCCATGGGTCTACCCTCCTGGGCCTGACCTTTGGCATCATCCATCAGGGTGGCATGTAGGTGTGAGATTACACACTTCTTTATAATTGTGATAACCATAGTGACTTTATAATTTTTGCAAGTATGAACATACAACTATTTAGCTTGCATTCAATGTAAGGAAACATTCTAAAAATCCTCGGGAAACTAATGCGATTAACCATAATTAACCACATACCTGATTTGCAGATTTAATAAGCTAATAACAATTCCAAGCAAGCAAGTAATCCAAGAAGCAATTCAAAAATCTCAGAATTCCTGAAAAGCATACATAATCTATTTACTACACTTTACCAAGAATATATCTATTTAATTGAATTGGATTCATGTTACGACCCCTCCTCTCGATAACCCCCAATTAAGGGAGACCGAGAGGTCGAAGCTGCACCCATAACTTCTGGATCAAAGGTTCAGCACTTAACCAAGAACAATTATTAAATTTCCATAGTCTATACTGAAAATCTATAATAAAAAATTTCATACCTTTTGAAAACTTTGGATTTCTAAACTTCTATCCATGCATGCATTCTACTCTAAATGATCCTCCTTGCATTTTACTTCATGTATTTCGCAATATGACGATTTACTATTTGTCCTTTTCGCTTGAACCTAAAATGCCGACAAACAAAACGTCGGTCAGCCGAAGCTGGTATGTGGGGGAAACAATAAACGTGCAACTATGATAACAACATAATCATTCAAATAATCATTTAACAACCAAGATTACGGTTTAAATATAACTCCACGATCCATGAGTGCCCTATCCTCTGTGTTGCCCCCATTAAACCCCTCATGATCCACCTATCAAGTGAACTAGTTTCTAGGGTTGAGTCACATGGCACTACTTGTAAGTAGCCCACTCCTTAACTCATGGCAGGCTAATGGGTCGCATGGCACTACACTTGGTAGCCCAATTTCTAACCCACGATAACCTAGACCTTACTCTAGGCTACCCCTTTTTAGCCTCTACCAGCCACAGAGGTGGACCCAGTTCTAGCCAGTTATACATTTATATTCATAGTGATAGTCGTAGTCACTCTATAGTTGCATGAAATAAAAGCATCCAACAGTTATTTTCAAGCAACCGATAAAACATTCGGAAATCTCTGTGAAACTAAAGCAATTATTCATAAGCGTAACCACATACCTGATTTGATGATTTCAAAAGCATTAAGTAAACCCAACCAAGAATGAAATCCAAGCAAGCAATTCAATCATCACATAATTCCTGAAAAGAATATGCTCTCTATTTATTACACACTTTATTAAGAATCTACTTTATTGACTTGGATTCACTTTCTAGAGTTTCAAATCTGCATTAAGGTTTCATTAATGTTCATTAGGGTTTCTTAGATCAATTTCTCAAACTTTATCCCTTTTAGGTCAACAAACCCTAAAATACTCTTTTCTACTTAAATGAACCTTAATTGCTCAACTATCCATTTTAATAGTCTTTTATACCCAAATTGACTTAGGATCATCATATCCCTATTTATTCATGGATTTTGAACAATTAAAACAATCAAAAGACATATTCACCTAAATTAGGGTTTTCAAGATCATTAATGCATATTCATGCACGAAACCCTAAATTAGGCCAATTATATAAAAATATCATCTTTTTAGATTATATCTTCACATTTATCAACAACAGGTTAATATTGGCTTAAATTATCCATTGAACAACATTAAACCCATCTATCATCAAATCTAAGGGTTTTTCATTAATTAAACTATTAAAGATAGCATCTTGATATATTTCTTGAATCAAAGGCGGAATTAGGTTTCAACAATAATTTCTTTGTGTTCCTCTCATTCTGAGGATCAAGTTTCATATATTACTTGTCCTAATCAGAGCTACCAATATTTAATTATGCATTTTGCAATAAAACTTTACCTGGGCCAATCAGGAGGCGCCATGTAGCCTCGTTCCCATGCAATTGTTGGTTTAGGAAAACATAACGGAAAGACAGTTTTGCCCCTACCTAAGTGGCAGGCTCTTGAACCTGCGGAGGGGTATAAAGGTCCATAGCTCGTTTTTTGTCATCTTATTCCTTCGAAACCCTACACAGCCGCGATCCTGTAGCCAAACGCGGGCTGCCCCTTCCTCCTTGGGCCATGATCTTTGTCAGAAGCTCCCTCTCTTCCTCTACCATGACCTGGCACACGTAGGGCACCTCCCGATCTCGGCCAAGGTGGCCACTTCGTCTCTCGTCAGGCCAGACTCCGTCGACCATCATAGTAGCCTAGATGCTATAGCTGCACGTGTTCCAGGGCTCCTTGGCATCCGCGAGGGTTCCATTGCCTCCGCTGCATCCCTCCGTGCACAACAAGGCCTTTAGGTTGCGTCCATGGAAGCTGGACGCATGTGACCCGGTCCATGAATAGTGACCTACTTGCAGATGTAACGTTGGCGGCCAGGGTGGACAATTCTCTGAACACGTAGCCCTGTCGCCCTGTAGAAGGTCCTCATGTCCTTCCTCGAACTCCCTCCTTGGTCCAACACCACAACTGGGATTGCACCACCCCCTCTGGTCATGACAGAAGGGATAGAAGACCTGGAAGAGGGACGCTTGACATCTGTAATCTTCCCTGGCTGCGAGGCATCAGCCCCAACACTTACATGATTGAGGGTAAAGAGGTTTTAACGCAAGAGTCTATATATATCAAGGAGGAAACGAGTTAGTTTCCTTTCTTGGTGCGTAGTTGATTTTTTTATGTAATGTTTCTCTTTTAAATGCTCCCTTGATTATCCAAAATCCTTGGTTATTAAAGAAATTTGAAAATTCTATCTCTTTTTGCTTGCCTATTAATTCATTGGCATGAAATTACATTTCTTTTAGTAGAAAATACTTTCTTCTTAACAAAACCACATAATCCATTGATTATGTATTCACATTATCATCTTATTTTGTAATTTTTGGTATTTTATCTTTCTTTCCTCTTTATTGGGACTCCTTGGATCCCAAGAAACTCTATTATTTCGAAATCTTTTTATTAGATACTCATTACCCTTCTAGATGCATCTAAATGCATTATTCCTCATTATCATGTTGATTTCTTATTAAAATATTTCCTTTTGAGGATTTCTCTTTATTTCTCTTTAATTTTCCTCATTGGTATTACTTTTATCATTAGTAATCCTTGGGATACGAAATCCCACTAAGGATAACTCAATTCCACCCTTTTCCACTTATTTTCCACATTTTATCATTGTTTTCAATTTCTTTCTTAATAAAGAAATATTTAATTAATCTTTTCTTTTCTTATTGCTTTCTTTTTGCAAATTTGGACTTCTTGGAACCCAAGGAACCCAAGAGGCACTAAATCCTTTATTGGGTTACATCCTTTTGCCTTCCAGAGGTTTCCACATCATTCTTTTCTCAAAACTCAATTATTCATTTATTAATTGAATTTCCTTTCTTCATTTACCTGCTATTGGGCCCAATAGCCAATAAAGCCCACAACACAATCATCAGGATATTGTAAACGAAATCCATTTATTCAAAACAAATCATATCTTTATTTGTTCAATTATCTTTAATATGAGAAATTACATTTCTCACCAATTGAACCCAAAAATAGGGGTTGTAACATCCTTCCCCTCTTATAGGAATTTTGTCCTCAAAATTCTTATCAAGCAAACAAACAACTCAGGATAAGACTATTCCATGTCCATCATTGGCCCCTATGTGGCTTTACCTTACCCATGACGCTTCCAAAGAACCTTTATCATCACATATTCTTTTTTTTTTCTGAGTTCTTTCATCCTGGCGTCTATAAACTACACAGGTGACTCAGGCCATTTCAGCCTCCCTTGGGGCTCACTAGGTTCATTGCTCAGCACATGGTCGGGGTACCTCACATAGTGCTCTACATTGGACACATGGAACTCATTACACTTTTTTTCCTGAGGGGTAATGTCAAACTTAGCTTTCTCCACCAAACCATGTCAAAAGAATCCATACATCGGGGACTCAACTCTCTTAGCTATAACTTAGAGGGGTCATATTTTCACATATTCTCCCAAAGTGAACTGTATGTCAGTCTACTTTGCATCTTCTCATGACTCTCATCGTCTCTAGGCTACTTTCAGCCATTGCACGATCAAAGCGACTTCACCTACACGCACTGTGGTCCTTTTCTAACCATCACATGGTCCTTTCACCAACATCACCTTACTAAAGTGGTGGCCGACACAACCTCCCTTACAGAGCTTCTTTAAATCCCGATACTGGCTATGGTGGTCATCATCACATCTTTCATAGGACAAGAATTGTCTCTAACTATCACCCTGAATGAGCACATATGCTTTCATCAGACCCTTTAGTCTGGATCATACTAACCATTAGTTAGGGGTGATAAACTGTACTAACATAGAGTTCTTCATGTACCTTCTTCCATCTTATGGAAGTAACCCTTTAGGTTATACTCAAGAACTTTTTGAATTCACCACATGGTGTAGTTGAACTATCTCTCTCATATGTAGTTCAACCCGATCTGTCCCTTGACAGTACTCTTTCTTTCTCATGTCAACTAGGTAAGGCGATCTACCATAACCCACATTGCATCTTGACCTTCCTTGGTCTAGGGGAGACTTATCACAACATCCATAGTGATGAACTCCCATTCCCTCTCAGGAACTCTTTATCCTCTATATCAAGGTACTGGGTTACCGGTGCTCATCCTTCACCTTCTGTCATGCATGGCAACATACCACATGCAGCCTCATCTCCAACATCCATAGTACTACTACCACTCATTATTTCAGTAGTACCATGGTATATGGTGACCTTAAAAATCATTATTTCCTATATGTCATGATTCCTCAAGATCGATTTCTTCAAAAAAACCTAAACCACTCTCATCAGGGTTTCATCACCTTCCTATCCAAAGAAGTGTATCTGAGGTTCTATCACCATCCTTTCATTATATCCAGGACTAGACTGACTAACCAAACAACCATTAACTTTTCCACATATCTCGTTACATTTGAGTGTTAGCCAAATACATCTTCTTTTCCAAAAGGGTTAGTCTAACAACCTCTTCTAGCCAAACTAGACAGATATATCTCAACTAGAGCATCCTTTACCACTTCACATCCATACGTATTAGGTAACATTGAAGACATACACTTACATGTATTTCACTTATCATCTTAACTCTTAACTCTATGTTTACCTTCATTGAGAACACTTTTGAGCTCATTTTCCTGGTAATCAAACTCAACCTTGTATGACTTCATATCTCATGATAACATCATCCTCATAAGGTGACTACCTCATTCCTCTTAGTGTTTGCAAACCATCCATATATCATTCACTTTACCAGGGTATGTTATCATCTTTGTCCTCATACCTCATAGCAGTGTTCCAACTCACATCATCTTTTATCCTTGGTGTATGGCATGCGTAATGTCCTATTTCTCACTCCCATAATAAGAGGAAATAATCATTTGGTTGCAGTCCAAACAAAGAGTTCTTCCTATTCCAAGAGTAGAGATGGTACATCCCATCTTGCCAGTACACCCTTAAATCTAAGTTCAAACATGCCACATAAGTCTCAACATCACATTCATCTCGATATCAAAGTTACTTCCATGGAAAACTAGTCTTGAAACTACTTGGTCCAAACACAATCCTTGGTCACCTCCTCTAGGTCCATGGGGGTACCGACACTTATGGGGTCATCCCTCTTCCCTCCAGAGAGTGCCCTATTCATCTGCCCTTTGGGTCCCATGAATTCATGAAGGTGATCAATCTCCAAACCCATGTCCCTCGGACAATGATAGTTGTTACCTCCCTACCCTATGGTCATGTGCAACTAGGGAATTAGGCAACTCCGACTTCCATCGGTCTTATCCCCACCTGACCCTAGGATAGACTTAGGATTCTCCATTTATAGTACATGTCCAACTTAGAACCTTGCCCAAGCCTTCGTCATCTCTCTTTGTATACATGGGATGACATCCATCCTTTCATAGGGGTCATGGCGACCTGCCTACCTTGGTCATGCTTCTTACCGGTTACCTTCATGGTAACACATCCACATGCACTTAGAGATGGATATCTATGGGTCTACAGGTTCATTATCATACCATGTACTTTTCACTTAGCTTCTCAAGATCCTATGAGACCTCTTTAGGTTACCTTAAACCAACAAAACTGATATACACCCTACCAAAGGGGTCCTTCTCCCAAGATGGGAGGAAAACTATCTCTTGACAACAAGGTCACAAAAGCTCGTAGGTCTAGGGTCTACATCCACATGAGCCTATTTAACCCTAGCAAGCTATTAAGGCACAAGAAGATCACCTACTGAACCATGCTAGGTCATACTTGTCCTCTTTCCTCAATGCTGGATCAAGATCATACCTTCCTTTATCATCAACCTAGCTGTGAGGGGTTCATCAAACATACCTTAAATTTAAGGGGCTTCCCTTTTTCCTCTATACATGAGGAGTACCATGCTTGCTTCTACAAGAACTCAACTGTCATCATGAGCATTAGGTACACCACTTCCCCTCTTAGGCCTAGGAACACTAGGTTTACTTGTAGGTGTCCAACTGCATGCTCTATCTCTTAACCATGAACCAAGCATGCAAAAGGCATGACATGCACTTCTTGTCATCCTTCAACTCGAGCAACACTTAGAGTTGGGTCCTCCTTAAGGACAACCAACAAGGTACAAGGCCTCATAATCTGCTACTAAACCTTTCTAGGTCTAAGGAACTCTTCTTCCTACCTCAGAAGGTAAACCCCTATACCGTAGGCACTTAGGTACTAGAAGCTTCATCTTCTCTCTCTAGGGTTTGGTTCCAAGATATCATCAACTCCCAGGGATCGATCGTGAGGCAACCGCTATCATCCATTGTTCCTCATATCTCAGGGTTTTAGGCTTCCAACCTTCTTGCTGGGTTTCCTTCTCTCCCTAGAGCTAACCCTACATCCAACCTCACTATTAGAGGTCCTCTCTTCATGAAGGATCAAACCACAAAAGCATGCCCCTACCTGGATGAAACTTATGTTCGCTCAAGGTTATCCATAGCTATTTATGCTTATTTCATAAGTCATCCATCATGATTCCTTAACTAGGGTTTCATCCTACTACTGACGTGCCCTGGGTGGAAGCCATACCCTACTTGCACAAGCCCATAGGGTTCTATAGGTTTTTCTCTAGATTTATCCATGGAGGAGCTGTCCTTCACTCTAACATGCTCGACCCTTCCCAAGGTTGGGTTACCAGAGGTACTAGGTCATCCAATGGCTCATAAGGCATTCAAGGCATGTCTATCCAAACACCTGGTCTATCATGACATCCAACTCATCATGTTGTCTCTCCCCTTCACTTAGGGTTAGGGTTAACATCATCCTCAGAGGATGTGCCAGGTCTCTATTTGCAATGGAGATCTCTATCTCCAAGACTAACTCTCTTTATCTATCCTCCTGACAAGCAGGTCTAGCCTCAGGTCTCTTTTGAGGGCATGACAACTTATGTAATACGACCTAAGCATGTATCTATTCTTTAGTTTATGCTTACTCTATTAAGCTTATGTCCATGACATCTTATTTACATGCTTTTCATTAGTTTGATGGAGGATTCCTTAGACCTTAATAATCTTACCCATACCTCAAGAGGGTGAGGAGAAGAGGGAAAAACCCTAATCCTTAAGGTCCCTAATAGAATTTGTGATGAGAATGGATGAATAAGATGAGAAAGTCCTAAAGGTATCTTATTTCGATTCATACCCTAAGACTTTGGCCAGGCAGTCACACGGATTCGGGAGTTATCGTATTCCGACTAGCGGTGTGGAGGAAAATATTGCTAGCCCTCAGTCATGATCCTTTTCTAGACACCTCCGTCTTTCGGATAATCCTCTAATAACTCCCTTGGGTTCTATGGAGTTTGTAAAATTTAATAATTATTAATGGTTAAGTGAGGGACCTATGCTCTGATACCAAATGTTACGACCCCTCCTCCCGATAACCCCCAATTAAGGGAGACTGAGAGGTCGAAGCTGCACCCATAACTTCCGGATCAAAGGTTCGACACTTAACCAAGAACAATTATTAAATTTCCACAGTCTATACTGAAAAGGTGTAATAAAATTTTTCATACCTTTTGAAAACTTTGGATTTCTAAACTTCTATCCATGTATGCATTCTACTCTAACTGATCCTCCTTGCATTTTACTTCATGTATTTCACAATATGATGATTTACTGTTTGTCCTTTTGGTTTGAACCTAAAATGCCGACAAACAAAATGTCGGTCAGCCGAAGTGGATATGTGGGGGAAACAATAAATGTGCAACTATGATAACAATGTAACCATTCAATTAATCATTTAACAACCAAGATTACGGTTTAAATATAACTCTGCGATCCATGAGTACCCTATCCTCTGTGTTTCCCCCATTAAACCCCTCATGATCCACCTATCAAGTGAACCAGTTTCTAGGGTTGAGTCACATGGCACTACACGTAAGTAGCCCACTCCTTAACTCATGGCAGGCTAATGGGTCTCATGGCACTACACTTGGTAGCCCAATTTCTAACCCATGATAACCTAGACCTTACTCTAGGTTACCCCTTTTTAGCCTCTACCAGCCACAGAGGTGGACCCAGATCTAGCCAGTTATACATGTATATTCATAGTGACAGTCATAGTCACTCTATAGTTGCATGAAATAAAAGCATCCAACAGTTATTTTCAACCAACCGATAAAACGTTCAAAAATCGCCGTGAAACTAAAGCGATTATTCATAAGCGTAACCACATACCTGATTTGATGATTTCACAAGCATTAAGTAAACCCAACCAAGAATGAAATCCAAGCAAGCAATTCAATCATCACATAATTCCTGAAAAGAATATGCACTCTATTTATTACACACTTTATCAAGAATCTACTTTATTGACTTGGATTCACTTTCTAGAGTTTCTAATCCACATTAAGGTTTCATTAGTATTCATTAGGGTTTCTTAGATCAATTTCTCAAACTTTATCCCTTTTAGGTCAACAAACCCTAAAATACTCTTTTCTACTTAAATGAACCTTAATTGCTTAACTATCCATTTTAATAGTCTTTTATACCCAAATTGACTTAGGATCATCATATCCCTATTTATTCATGGATTTTGCACAATTAAAACAATTAAAAGACATATTCACCTAAATTAGGGTTTTCAAGCTCATTAATGCATATTCATGCACGAAACCCTAAATTAGGCCAATTATATAAAAAGATCATCTTTTTAGATTCTATCTTCACATTTATCAACAACAGGTTAATCTTGGCTTAAATTATCCATTGAACAACATTAAACCCATCTATCATCAAATTTAAGGGTTTTTCATTAATTAAACTATTAAAGATAGCATCTTGATATATTTATTGAATTAATGGTGAAATTATGTTTCAACAATAATTTCTTTGTGTTCCTCTCGTTCTGAGGATCAAGTTTCATATATGACTTGTCCTAATCGAAGCTACCAATATTTAATTATGAATTTTGTAATAAAACTTTACCTGGGCCAATCAGGAGGCGCCATGTAGCCTCGTTCCCATGCAATTGTTGGTTTAGGAAAACATAACAGAATGACAATTTTCCCCCTGCCTAAGTGGCAGGCTCTTGAACCTGCGTAGGGGTATAAAGGTCTAGAGCTCATTTTTGGTCATCTCCTTCCTTCGAAACCCTACACAGCCGCAGTCCTGTAGCCAAACGTGGGCTTCCCCTTCCTCCTTGGGCCACGATCTTCGTCGGAAGCTCCCTCTCTTCCTCCGCCATGACCTGGCACACGTGGGGCACCTCCTGATCTCGGCCAAGGTGGCTGCTTTGTCTCTCATCAGGCCAGACTCTGTCGGCCATCATAGCAGCCGAGCTGCTATAGCTGCACGTGTTCCAGGGCTCCTTGGCATCCGCGAGGGTTCCATTGCCTCTGTCGCATCCCTCCATGCACATCAAGGCCTTTAGGTTGTGTCCATGGAAGTTGGGCACATGTGACCCGGTCTGCGAACAATGACCTACTTGCAGACATAACGTTGGTGGCCAGGGTGGACAATTCTCCGAACGCGTAGCCCTGTCGCCTTGTAGAAGGTCCTCGTGTCCTTCCTCGAACTCCCTCCTTGGTCCAACACGACATCTGGGATTGCATCACCCCCTCTGGTCATGACAGAAGGGATAGAAGACCAGAAAGAGGGATGCTTGACATCTGCAATCTTCCCTGGCTGTGAGGCATCAACCCCAACCCTTACATGATTGAGGGTAAAGAGGTTTAATGCAAGAGTCTATATATATCAAGGAGGCCTTTCTTGGTGCATATTTGATTTTTTTATATAATGTTTCTCTTTTAAATGCTTCCTTGATTATCCAAAATCCTTGGTTATTAAAGAAATTCGAAAATTCTATCTCTTTTTGCTTGCCTTTTAATTCATTGGCATGAAATTACATTTCTTTTAGTAGAAAATACTTTCTTCTTAGCAAAATCACATAATCCATTAATTATGTATTCACATTATCATCTTATTTTGTAATTTTTGGTATTTTCTCTTTCTTTCCTCTTTACTGGGACTCCTTGGATCCCAAGAAACTCTATTATTTCAAAATCTTTTTATTAGATACTCATTACCCTTCTAGATGCATCTAAATGCATTATTCCTCATTATCATGTTGATTTCTTATTAAAATATTTCCTTTTGAGGATTTCTCTTTATTTGTCTTTAATTTTCCTCATTGCTATTCCTTTTATCATTAGGAATCCTTGGGATATGAAATCCCACTAAGGATAACTCAATTCCACTCTTTTCCACTTATTTTCCACATTTTATCATTGTTTTAAATTTCTTTCTTAATAAAGAAATATTTAATTAATCTTTTCTTTTCTTATTGCTTTCTTTTTGCAAATTTGGACTCCTTAGAACCCAAGGAACCCAAGAGGCACGAAATCCTTTCTTGGATTACATCCTTTTTCCTTCCAGAGGTTTCCACATCATTCTTTTCTCAAAACTCAATTATTCATTTATTAATTGAATTTCCTTTCTTCATTTCCCTATTATTGGGCCCAATAGCCAATAAAGCCAACACAATCATCAAGGCTATTGTAAACGAAATCCATTTATTCAAAACAAATCATATCTTTATTTTTTCAATTATCTTTAATATGAGAAATTACATTTCTCACCAATTGAACCCAAAAATAGGGGTTGTAACAATTCACCTTCTAGGGTTTCTAATCCAAATTAGGGTTTCATTAGGGTTCTTTTGATATTTTTACAAATTTCCTCATTTATACCCTAGAACAACAGTTCCAAGTGCAAAACCCTAATTACTCACATATTCATATTAGAGCCTTTTTATCATCTTAGGTTCCTTCCGGATTAACAACTTAGAGTTCATTATGATCTAATCCACATATGAACATTATTTATCATTAATTCTACCTTTTATCCACTAGAAAACCCTATTTTCTACATTAAGGGTATTTATACACAATTAGGAACTTTTATACTCGAAATAGCTTAGAACCATGAAAACTCAGTTCTATAATTATATTTTCAGATTTAACCCATTAAAACCCATATTTTCCCAAATTAGGGTTTCTAAACATAATCATGTGCATAAAACCCTAAAACAAGCATGAAACTACCTTTTTCAAAATTAACTCTCCCTTTTATTCTTAATAGGTTAATATTTCTTAGAATTAGGGTTCCAAACCAAATTAACCCAAAAAGAGTCATTAAATCTGAGTTCCATATCAACATTAGGGTTTTACCACAATTTAATACATCAAAGGTGATAACTTGGCATACTTTTAAAATTGCAAGCAATATCAGGTTCCAATTATATTTTTATTGGATTCTTCACGTTTTTCTGATCAACTTTCATGTATAACTCATTCTCATCAGAGCTACCAATTATTTTCTAGGAATTAAACAAGATAAGGATTAACTAACCAATAGGCTACTGCGCGCCACATCATCCCTTTACTAGGTTTTTGCTTTTCTTTTATTTGGGTCGGCAAGGCTAGCGGAAAGACCCTAAGGCCCCCGACTCCTAACACATCACATAAGGGCAAACTAGTAATCTGTGGGTCTTCATCTTCTTCCTCCCACCCGCAGTAGCCCACGTGAGCGGTGGCTTGGTCGGTCAGCGGCTGAATTGGCTTCATTTTCCAGCGCCCAAAACCTTCACAAAAATTCTCCATCACCTCTGCTGGCTCCTCTTGAATTCAAAGGACCTACGAATTCCTCTCGCAGTGGTTTATATAAGAGAGGTAGCCTGGTATCTCACCGGTAGAATAGAGGAAGAGGAAGGGAAGAAAGCAGAGACTAGTTGGCAGAATTGGAGGCTGGTATGGATACCCTAACTTTGGTCGAGTCTTATGACTAATTCAATCCTTTGCATTGGGTGCTAATGCCCTTATATAGATTCTAGGATCGAGAGTTAGATCCACCATGTCATAAAAAAAGGCAAAACTTCTAGAGACCTCCAAACTAGGAAAAACCTAGGATGGCCAGGTGCGATTTCTTCTGCTGAATCTCTCAGTATAAGTTTTATCCTTGCACATTCATTGAGTGTTGAGAAATCTGATCAGGAAAGTTTCCTAATCTGCATGTTCTTTCCTTTTCCTATCCGATGTAGGTGATGGCATACCCACTGTCGATGCCAGATCTAAGGGCTATTGTCGCATGCCCAAAATGCAAAACAGAAAATGAATATTATTAATATCGATCCTCTCACTATATGGAAATGTACAAAATTCATATCTCCCAAACTGTTTATCAATTTAATCTAAAATTTTAGGGGAAAGTCTATAATGACTTAATCCACGTGAGTACCAAATTTGGGACTCAAAATCAAAAGTATGAGATACTTTTATTTATATGCAAGGTATCACTTAATTATATATATTTCTCACATATTTTCTCTTTCTCTTGCCATTAAATTATTATTCTAACTTCCTTGAACCTCAAGGAACCTTAATGGCTCGAAATCCCATCTTGGGATATACCTTAGCCTTTTACTTATATTTTATCCATTATTTCTCATTATCGTATTTATTTCTTATCAACATATCTCTTTTTGAGGATTTCTCTTTATTTCTCTTTTATTTTCCTCATTGGTATTCCTTTTATCATTAGGAATCCTTTGGATACGAAAATCCATCAAGGATAACTTAATTACACCTTTTTCCACTTGTTTTCTACATTTTACCATTGTTTTCAATTTATTTCTTAATAAAGAAATACTTAATTAATCTTTTCCTTTCTTATTGCCTTTTCTTTGCAACTTTGGACTCCTTGGAACCCAAGAGACACGAAATCCATCTTTGGATTACATCTTGTTGCCTTCTAGAGGTTACTTCGTTTTTCTTTTCTCCAATTTCATATTTATTCAAATAATGGAGTTTCTTTTGTCTTTTTCTTTTTATTGGGACCAATAGCCAATAAAGCCCACAACACAATCATCAAGGCTATTTTAAACGAAATCCATTTATTCACAACAAATTATATCATTATTTGTTCCAATATTTTTAATATGAGAAATTACATTTCTCTCCAAATGAACCCAAAAATAGGGGTTGTAACATCCTCTGCGTTTACTGGACATAGAGCTTGTGCTCCTATGATAGAATGATCCTCAGTGTCCTGAACCAGACATGGAAGTTGTTCCCAATTAATTTTTCCTTCTCAAGGATCAATCACAGAGAAAAGTGATTGTTGTTTGTTGCCATTTGATACTACAAAAGAATTTTCAATTTTGTCAAAACTCATTTTTTATTTGATTTGATTAGAATTTGGATGATAATAATTAGGTTTGTAATTCATTATTGTTCTCATTATTTTGTTCAAATTGATAAACCTCAAGTATCGATTCAAAAAACTATAGCAAACAATTTTCCAAAGATTCAAGATCCAAAATGATTCAATTATTACCCGGTCTACACCTACATCCATAATCAACCATTAAGGTAGGCAATCATGCCAATTGCATAATATGAAACTCTTGGATAGATGATATGTGCAACTCTTTGCCATAATCATCTGCATGCTTCTGGGTTTGGGCTCTCCAAGTCACTAATTAAGCTTGTCCCAATAGCCAATACGAAAATAATGCACCCCGCTTTGGCCGAACTTACATTACTATCATCACACTTCCATGAGGTAGATGGTGCACCACGCTTGGCAAAACCTACACTTGGTCGAACAAGTTTTTCATGATTATTTCTATTAGAAATCATATTATACTGAATACGTTTGATTGAGGGATTTTATATATATCATATATATACATATATTGTATTTGTTCCCCACATATATAGTATGTATCATATACATGTTATATCCCACAATGTAAACATGTAATACAAAACAAAAGTAATGGTTATGGACATGTCAACTTGTAATTCCTTAGAGCCACAAGGAATTACTACCACCTAGGTCAATCATCACATCACATGTATGAATATGTTGTTGGTGTAAATCTATTCTTTCCAATCCGGATAGATCGGTTCAACTATTAAACCGGTCGTCTCACCTCTCGGTCGGTTAGTTGGTCCTCTGGGACGGTCATCTAGCCTCCAGTCCAACCAATATTTGGACTCCCTCCAAATGGTCAGTTGGGTCCACCAGGCAATTGTCTGGTTCCATCGTTCTATACTCCATGGTCCTCCATACAGTCACTTCGTCTCATGCATGGGTCGCCTCATCTGACATTGATCGTCTTCTTCGTCATTGAAAGGAAAGAAACTATCCTATTGCTACTTTATTACATTGATAAAGAGAAACCTCGAGTTACATTTGAGGGGAGCAAAGTTAGGAAAGAATTAACTTTACATTGGGAAGATGGAGGTAGTGGCTCGGTATGCTAATCGAGATAAACAAGAACCAAACCATTCAAACACACACATATATTGGGTATTGGCCATAATCATGCTACACATCCACCATCAAAACCACTTTTAGGGTGATGCACGTAAATTGCATATATATTTATATATATGTATGTTGTGTGCGTATATATATACACACACATATATATACATATATATATATATTAGTTTGGGATTATGTGGTCTTTGATCGGATATGCCTATGAGAACTTTTAAATATTTGCATTGTATGTGATAAATAAATGACAACAACTATAAATTTGGTTATATCGATTATCCGAAAACATAGTAAATTGGCATGGCTCTTATACCACTATTGGGAAAACGGGCATAGAGTATAGTAGTGATGAATGTATATTCATCATGGAATTCAATTACCATCTTGGGCTTATTTTGACTCAACACATCATATTTCACTCTTTGAATATCAAAATGCATCATAATGTGCAAAATTACTTAATTGATTCGATTATCATGGTTTTAACCGAATTTTTGATGATTTAATGCATGTCTTGATAAAGATGAACAATTAGTTGGGGGCCCACCTTCATTCACCCTTGGTTCTGACCAATTGATACGGTCTCAAGACCGTTTGAGCCCAATTGGTCTCAAGACTGTTTGAACCCAATCGGTCTCAAGACCATTTGAACCCATTCGGTCTCAAGACCGTTTGAGTCCATTTGGTCTCAAGACCATTTGAGTCCAAATAGTCTCAAGATTGAAAGGCCAAGTGTAGACCGTTTACCGACTGCGAGAAAACTGAATGAAGGACTGCAGGACCGTTTGCATGTGAAGACCGAATGCATACCAAGACTGAATGGCCACTTTGCATAAAACAGATTGGAGTATTGGTGAGTGCGAAACCATTTGCTGATTAACTTGCAAAGACTGAATGGGCAGTCAAACCTGCAAGACTATTTGAGTAGGATATTTATGAAGACCAAATGAGATGCAAAATTGTTTGATAAAGTAGCGGGAATACCAAACCGAATGATAAAGAAATATGTAAATCGTTTGATATCCACATGAAACCGTTTAAAGCATGCAAACTGTTTGGATAAGATATTTAGCAACCAAGACCATTCAGGACTGGAAACACACAAAAAATGTGAGTGCCAGCCCAGTGCCTATAAATAGGACCAGCAGGGTCCCCATTTGAGGAAGGGTGTTCCAGGACGCTGACAGGCTTCCTGTACACAGGTCCGATCCAAATCCAGTTTAGTCCACACCAGTTTCATTCCACCTACTGCTCATGTTGAAACTAAGGAGGCTGAGGAGGGAAGGAAGACGGAGTGAGGGAGACTGTCTGGTCTGTCCTGGCATCTCCCATTCGCGTCCAGATCTGCTTCGACACGACGTAGAAGGCCGTATCTTCTTCACTGAGATGCAACTACCTTCTGCACCGAGTTCATGGCAGATTTCTCTCTCTTTCTTACACTTCTTCATTCTCATATCATGAGCGAGTAGTACCTTTTCACTGGGGTGCGGGGACTAGCCTTGCTGCCCATGCAAATCATATTCTTTTGTTAAACTCTCCATGGCAATGTATATAACCCTCCATTTCATTGTTAATTGGTATGTTCGTAGTTGATTATCTACTTGCTTTCATCTTGTTCTTTTCTACATTGTGAAATACTCCATATGTGGGATAGAATGGCGGTTTACAATGTTCGACTCCTTGACGAGAAGTTCTGATAGGATTCCTTGAGGTCATAAGTGTATGATCCGTGAGGAGACGAGACATCTAGCCTACGGTGATGCTTCTGTGGTCTAAAAATCCCTCAGGAAGGACCACATCCTTAGTTGGATTTTGTATCGTCTTGTTTATCGTCAATGTTAGTTTGTAGATCTATCACCTGCTTTCTTATCAATTAATGCGGTGGACTCCCAAACTAGAAATAGAATGGGATTTCTTTGAGGTCGTAAGTGTATGATCCGCGAGGGGACGAGCCATCTAGCCTTCGGTGATGCTTCTGTGTGCCTAACACTTGTATAGGGGGCCCACAACCTTCATTGGAGTTCTATATCTTCAGAGTCGTAAGTAAGTGATCTGGATGGTAACGAGACATCTGATGCCTCAGGTGATGCTTACACAAACTTAACGCCCGTATGGGAGGTCTTGCAGCAGCTCTATTTGGATTGTTATATATTTCCTGGATTGTTTGCGATTGATTGTGTTTGCGTGTGTAACGGTGGTGAAACCCGATACCATCTCAGCGATTCCATATCATTGATCTAAATCCAACTTTAATTGAGCTTTACTTTCTTGCAATTAGTTTAATTAACCTCAAATCAACCAATCGTTCTAAATATTAGTTTTACTTGAGCTAGATTCGACTGACAAGGATTCTTAAAAATGTTGTCCTTTGGGTTCAATCCTTAACTATATTACGATAAGACTCGTCCACTTACGGGTGGTATTATTGCACATTGGTTTTGGTAAAAGCTCGGGGATTTCAACCCCGAGTGAGTTTGTTAGTGCGATAAAATCCCACGTCAAATTCTGGCACCGTTGCCGGGGACAATGGAATCAGTTAGTCAAAACTAGTTCTTTTAAGACTAATTTAGGATTTTGCCTTTTCTTTTGACACAATCGATCATCTACTTGAAATTTGACTCTACTATGTGGTTCTCACTTTCGAAATCTTTCTATCTCAGGTAAAATCCAAGGCGTAGTGCATGCACCGTTCGGATAGCCCCGGACTAACAACGAGCTTTGATCCTAAGATAGACAAAACCTTTCATCATCAGATCAGAGAAAATCAAGAAAGGATGGCTCAAGAAGAAGAGGTGAAGGGTGGCTCAAGCCATCAATGCATAGAGAGAGAGAGAGAGATGCTCATGCAAGAAGCCAGGGCTACAGTTTAACAAGAAATCCTAGTAGTGCAAGCAGTTGAACCTCAAAAGGATCTTAGAGAGTTCTCAATCCCAAAAGCTGTGAATGTTCATCATCCAGTACAACCTCCACCTATCAATGCTCCTAATTTCGAGATAAGAGCGCATTGGATCACCCTGCTTCAGAATAATCCATTCTATGGCAAGCAAGGAGAAGATAGCCAAGAACATCTTTTGAGATTTATTGATCTATGTGCCATGACAAAACAAAATGGAGTCACAGATGATGCCATTCGACTCTGTCTCTTCAAGTATTCCCTTGCTGATAGAGTTATAAGTTGGTATAATTCTCTGCAAAGTGAAATACCCATCACCACCTGGGAACAACTCTAAAATGTGTTTCTAGAAAAATTCTACCCTCCATCTCTTACCTATGAAATTAGAGGGCGGATAACAAATTTCACTCAAGTTCCTGGAGAAACCCTTACTGAAGCTTGGGATAGATACAAAGAGCTTCTACGCAAGTGTCCACACCACAGAATTCCCAAGAATCAACTCATTGAGATTTTCTATAGGGGTATGGATGATGATATTAAGAGATTCCTAGATTCCTCATCTGGAGGAAACTTCATGCATCAAAGTTATGACAGCGCATGGAGAGTCATCACCATGGGAGCAGAAAATCAAGCCAATTGGGGTAGATCTGTAGGTAAAGGAGTTTTGAAAGTAGCTATGACTGAATCTACTCTAGAGTACATGTGGCGACCGCCTCGCGAAAACATGATTAACTAATGCAGAAGCGAATTATTTGCAACAGATTACTGAAAATCGCTGAAAATTAAAACTTTTTCAAAGAGATCCATTCATAGGAAAACTCTTTAACCAAGAACCAAAGTATTTCAAATTCATCCTGGTTCACAAGTACACAACCTGTACCATTCCTTCTCAAAGATTACAACATCAACTGTCTTATAAACATTATATATAGACAATATACAAATCTCGAGGCATCAAGCCAAAACCTCAGATTGATTCATAAGACACTGACTAAAAACTCTGAGGACCTGAGAGTACAGAGACGACACATAGGACTACTATCTGTATGACTAGACAGACAATATCTCCACCTGAGATCTTATTGTTGTCCCTGCTGTTGCTCTTTCCTTGTTCTAGGATTTCTTCTTTGCCTCCCATGCATACCTAAAAATGTTTCCCACGGGGGTGAGACAATTGAAAATTGCCCCAGCGAGAGATATAACTCTCCGCCAAAAACATTGTTATTGTAGTTTATTAAATTAAAAATGAGCAGGGGTTACTTTTACATTATTAGGCAGAATTATTCATCATAGAACAGAATAAGATAATCTCCAGTCTCAAGGAGGTCATTGCATCTACCCATGGTAGATAAGTAATTCATCTATCTACCTTGTAGAGAATATAAATAAACATAATTAACATTTATCCACTAAGGAATGCACAAAGAAATGCAACATCAGCCAATGAATCTCTGTATTCAATCCTTAAGCAAACATGTTATGCGGCTGATTACATTTTACAATCACACTTATGCTATGAGGAGATGAGGTATACCACTCATACTCCAACCGACCACTGCTAGGAGTCGAAATTGGTACCATACATAGGTCATCAAAAGAGCCGAATTCTTATGACCTCATCCGTCTCGGTCAGTACGAGACCACATGCAGGACATCTCGTGTCTCTGCTAACAAGCTAGCCAGGGTATACGGGCACCTTCACTATAGAGTTACAGCGTCAACTGCACTCTCATCGCCAATCGAGAGATTTCTTGTTTATCTCCTCGATCTGACATTAAGTATCATTGGGAGATGTGTACACCATCTAACCCAATCATCGGGAGATTCGTGATACATCCATCCCGACATATTCATGAAGGATTGAGAGGTTTCTTGTTTACCTTCCAACAATCTCTTCAAGAGGACGTAATGATGTTTTCGCCCATTTACCCCCACATATTCAAAATATGTGCTCCGGGTTTTGCCGCGGGCACCCGTTTCACCATCACCTATTCCTGACGATGATGGATCTATAGTCAGAGCACTACATGAATAGATTTCACTTGATTTATTAAGTACATTCTCATATTCTTTTAGCATCAGCCAAGTTCTCAAACATAACTTATTACAACAATGCTATAAAGAGACATGTACTACTTTCATCAGATATTTATCAGTCTTTCAAAGACCCTAGGAACTCAGTCCCTCATTTCAATACTGGAAATTCTCATCCCTTCACATTCTCATCACCATAATCATATGGTTCTGGGTATTCAAACCCTTCACTCATCATTGAGCATCATTACCATTTATTAGGTAACTATCACCTTCAGGTCATCTGACCAAGGTTGTTACAACCCCAAATTTTGGGTTCATTTGACGAGAAATGTAATTTCTCATATTAAAGATATTTGAACAAATAATGATATAATTTGCTTCAAATAAATGGATTTCGTTTACAATAGCCTTGATGTTTGTGTTGTGGGCTGTATTGGCTATTGGGCCCAATAAAAAGGGAATTTCAATTAATTAATGAATAATTGAATATTTGAGAAAAGGAAGAGGTAGAAACCTCTAGAAGGCAAATCCAAAGAGAATTTCGTGCCTCTTGGGTTCCTTGGGTACCAAGGAGTCCAAAGTTGCAAAGAAAAGGCAATAAGAAAAGAAAAGTTTAATTAAGTATCTCTTTAATAAGAAAGAGATTGAAAATAATGTTAAATTGTTGGAAATAAGTGGGAAAAGGTGTAATTAGGAGATCCTTTGTGGAATTTCGTGTTCCAATGATTCCTAATGATAAAAGGAATATCAATGATGAAAAATTAAAGAGAAGTAAAGAGAAATCCGCAAAAGGAAATATTTTCAATAAGAACTCAACATGATAATGTGAAATAATGCGTTTAAATGCATCTAGAAGGATAATGAGTACCCTTCAAGAGGAATTTCGAAATCTTTGAATCCCTTTGGTTCCAAGGAGTCCCAAGGAAGAATAAGAAGGAGAAAAGGCAAATAAAACAAAATAAGAGAATAATGTGATAAATCATTATAAGAATTTTGTTATTATCGAAAAGAGAGATTATTTGCTTTAAGAAAAGAGGATTTCGTGCTATAATTCTATAAGGGAAGTATACAGAAAATAAAAGAAGTGATTTTTTTTATAATTATCCAAGAGATAAGGAATATCTAAGAGATAATTAGGAGAGAGAGAAACTTGCTTCTTAAGGAAGAAATCAATTTCCTATTGGAAAAAGATGTGTTTGCTTCGTGGGTAAGCATTCTGAGGGTTCCTATCTACCCCTATAAAAGGAACAAGCCCATTAGCCTCGAGTTGCCTTGTCTTCCTCTCAACTCCAATCGTGCACCCGCCCAAAAACCCTAACTAAGAGAAACGATGAGAATATGAATTCATGAGGCGGCTAAAGGGAGTTGAAATGTTAGCTCGATGATCCGTGATACCAGGGAGGGTCTTTGTCATCATAGTCGTGCACTATCTTGGGTGCAGCAGTGGCCGTATGTTGCAACTCCGGCCAGGGGTTGCAGGTCTGTGCAGGTCAAAACGGCCATTCTAGGCATGGTATGGGCGGCGCCCCACGTGCGTGAAGGCACGGAGGAGGTAGAGCAGAAGTTTTCGGTGAAGTTCGCGACCTGAGGAGGAAGATCAAGCCCGCGCAAGGCTGCAGCTAGCGGCCGCTAGGGTTGGCAGGAGGTGGAAGATGACCCCTGGGTCGTTGGACGATAATACCCCTCTGGGGTGTGAAGGAACGTCCACTTACGTGAGGGCACTGGGGTAATTTCGTTATGTTTTCAAAGCTAGCCGCGTGCATGGGGACTTGTCGACGTGGCAATCTCGGATTGGCCAAGAGGTACTTTTCCTTGCAAAAATGGTAGTTAAATATTCGTAGCTCGGATGACAAAAGTTTATATATGAATTTTGATCAGAAGAACACAAGGAATCCAATAAAAATAGTTTTATAGACTGAATATGATCATAGTTTGAAATGTAGTGTAAATTATCACCTTTAATGAATTAAAGGTTAAGAAACCCTATTTTGTAATGAATAATGTGTTTAATAGGGTTTAATGGATCATTAGAGTTGATGTTAACCTATTAAATGTAAAAAGGTACATAATGTTCAAAAATGAATAACTTTGCACATGATTAGTCTAATTTGGAGTTTATGTGCATAAATATGCTTGAAATTTGAAAAGGGCATAAAGTTATCATCTTTAATTATTTAATTAAGGAAAGACCCTTAGATTTGATGATAGATGGATTTAATGTTGTCTAATGGATAATTCAAGCCAATAATAACCTATTGTTGATAAATGTGAAGATGGAATCTAAAAAGATGATCTTTTTATAAAATTGGCTTAATTTAGGGTTTCGTGCACGAACATGCATTAATGAGCTTGAAAACCCTAATTTAGTTGAATATGTCTTTTAATTGCTTTAATGGTTCAAATACATGAATAAATAGGGATGTGATGATCCTAAGTCAATAAAAGACTATTAAATGAATAGTTGATCAATTAAGGTTCATAAAAATGGAAAAGGATATTTTAGGGTTTGTTAACCTAAATGGGATAAAGTTTGAGAAATTGATATAAGAAACCCTAATGAATACTAATGAAACCTTAATGTGGATTAGAAACCATAGAAAGTAAATCCAAGTCAATAAAGTAGATTCTTGATAAAGTGTGTAATAAATAGAGTACATATTTATTTTAGGAACTATGTGATGATTGAATTGCTTGCTTGGATCTGTTGATTGACTTGATTGTATACACATGAAGTATATGTTGAATAATATGCATGACTCACCAAATCAGGTATGCGGTTACGCTTATGAATATCTCGAGATATATTTTCAAGGTTTTTCGAGATTTTCACCGATGACTTGAATAAACTGTTGGATGTCTATTTATTTCATGCAATTATAAAGTGGCTATGATTATCACTATAACGGTGCATATATAACTGGCTAGATCCGGGTTCACCTCTGTTGCTTTGAAAAGGCTAAAAATAAGGGGTAATCCTAGAGCAAGGTCTAGGTTACCGAGAGTTAGAAATTGGGCTATCTACGTGTAGTGCCATGAGACTCATTAGCTTGCCATGAGTTAAGGAGTGGGCTACTTACGAGTAGTGCCATGTGACTCAACCCTAGAAATTGGTTCACTTATAGGTGGATCATGAGGGGTTTAATGGGGACACACAGAGGATAGGTTACCCTTGGATCACAGAGTTATATTTAAAATGTAACCTTGATTGTTAAATGATTAATTGAATGATTACATTGTTAACGTAATTACATGATTATTGTTTCCCCCACATACCAGCTTCGGCTGACTGACGTTTTGTTTGTCGGCGTTTTAGGAACAAGCCAAAAGGACAAACAGTAAATCGTCACATTGTGAAATACATGAAGAAATATACAAGGAGGATTAGTTAGAGTAGAATCCTTAAGTGGATAGAAGTTTAGAGATCCAAGTTTTCAAAAAGGTATGCAAAAATTTATTTTCTTACAGCTTTTCAGTATAGTCTGTTAAAATTTGATAATTATTCTTGGTTAATTGCCGAACCTTTGATCCGGAAGTTATGGGTGCAGCTTCGACCTCTCGGTCTCCCTTAATTGGGGGTTATCGGGAGGTGGGGTCGTAACAAAGGTATACATGATACTTGTTACCCAAGCATCACACATGGCTCATCAGGCCACTGCACATCTTGTCACCTCTCACTAGGAAACAACTTATTCACATGGCTCACAAGGCCATTCACATCTTGTCACCTATCACTAGGAAACAACTTATTCAAAGATATTATAAATATTTATTCAAGATCATTAGTCTCATCATATAACATTAATGATCATTAGTTCAAGGAATGAGTTCATTTCTCATCCTCATCATGGTATGACTACATCATACTCATCATTTGGGCTTAACCCCATTTTCAAGGTGCATTAATTAACACTCATTAAGTGCAACAACTCATTACATTTCATTGTAATAGTTGCATATCACACTTCATATATTTCTTACCCAATTATTTTGGATTTGGAGAATATCAAGGTATATAAACCCTGAAGTTCTGAATGTGATAACCATCATATCTTGATGTATCATTTTGTCATCATTTCAGACCCTCTTGAGTTAACCAACTTTATCCTGTATTAAGGTATTTCCCCTCTTAATACATTCCATCACCAAATAGTCACCCTTAGCATATAATGCATAGGCCACACATTATAATTGTCCAACTATCTCACATGATATGGACTTATCTTAGTTTAAGGCATTGTTTTATTATAAAGTTGCCTATAAACAACCACATTAGCTACTTCCCTTTTTAGGGTATCAACTACTATTACATTATTAGGATTAGGCTTCACATAGATACACCTTCAACTAGGGTTTCACAAGGATACACCCTCAATTAGGGTTTCATTTATAATTGCCCTCAATTAGGGTTAGAACAGAATAACCCTGTCGATTAGGGTTTATGTTCATGATTAGGGTTTCATGATCTCTCTACTTTAAGGATCATACCGTTAATCACCACATGAATCATATTCATATATGAATTCATGCTATCATCATCTCAACTTCATTAGGTCATATCAACCCTTCCATCAAGTACATACTACTATGATTAACATAGGGTACCAAGTCACTGATCCTATAACAAATTAGGGTTCATCCCTTAATTGGCACTAATCACTTAGGTACTATTAGGGTTTCAACCTTTGTACCTTCAATGATCATCATTACTAATCATCATTGGATCAATTAATCATTCATCATCTCTATTCTCAAGAGATTCAATCACCTTGGACCTCCATTACGTAAGGTATCCAATTGAATTGATCAATTGAGTCCTCAATTACAACAAGTGTCTAAGTGGATTAACCAATTGAGTCCTCAATCAACTTTGACTACTTGAGCCCCAAACGGTCTTGGCCCTTCAAAGTTCAAACGGTTTGAAACCATTTGGTAAAGGTGGTGCTTGAGACCGTTTGCCCAAGCAAGTAGGTGAAGATCGTTTGCCCAAGTTTGACTTTTGAAACTGCATGGGCACAAACGGTTTGGGATCGTTTGGTCCCAAACAGTCTTGAGACCATTTGGACTCAAACGGTCTTGAGACCATTTGGTCCAAACCTCCTCAAAACCACATGGACCAAAGATGGTCTCAACTACACCAATCGGTTTAGGGTTCTCAATATTGATTCCTTCAATCATTGAATTCATGGAACCGATCATCAATTCGACCTATCCTCATACTTCAATTGAGTTAAATAGGTCAACCTTCAGTTTATTTGACCCTCAATTGACCCTCAATTAGTCCTCAATTAGGGTTTGAATCAATTGAATTAGGGTTTGGAATCGATGACCCTTCAACACTAATCAATGCAAGATTAGTTACTTTGAAACCATTGAACCATCATCCAAATTGAACATGACCTGACCCCAAACGGTCTTGAGGTCGTTTGGATGACCACCAAACGGTCTTGGGACCATTTTCCCATCATATCATCAAAATCCAAGTCAACCAATTAGGGTTTGGATCATTGGATTGATCACCAAATCAGCAATTGATTACACTTTAACTTAGTATCATTAGATCATCAATTGCTTAACCATACTCACCCCTAGACCTCCAAACGGTCTTGGGTGACCTCCAAACGGTCTTGAGACCGTTTGGCTCATCCAACCCTTGGATTCTAGTGAAAAATTATCAGTGTTTGAGCTATTGAGTTGATCATCAAATCAGCACTTAATTGCAAAGTGATTTGGTATCTTTAAACCATCAATTGGTCAACCATGCTTAACCCTAGACCTCCAAACGGTCTTGGGTGATTCCCAAATGGTCTTGAGACCGTTTGGGTGATTCCCAAACGGTTTTGAAACCGTTTGTGTCAATCAACCCAAAACATCAACTCATTCCAATGCAAAATCAGCACTTAGCCGATTAGGGTTAACACCATATCTTTTGTCCTTCAATCACTTAAACATATCCAACCCTAGACCTCCAAACTGTCTTGGGTGACATCCAAACGGTTTTGAGACCGTTTGGGTAATCCCCAAACGGTTTTGAAACCGTTTGGGCTAGTTAACCCAAAAAGTCAAATCAGCCAAGTTGAAAATCAGCACTTAATTCAATTAGGGTTTACCTAATTGATTAGCCTTCAAATCATGATTCCTTTGGAATTAATCCATAAAATTTGGTGGGTCATCAACCAACATAATTAGGAACAGGATTCTCAAATGGTCAACCCTTAGTCAACTCTTTCAAATGGTTTTGAAACCGTTTGCCCAAAAAGGCAAATAAATCAAGCTGAAAAATCAGCACTTAATCCAATTAGGTTTGCCTAATTGATTAGCCTTCAACTCACGATTCCTTGGGAGTTAACCCATCAAATTTGGCGAGTCATTAACCAAAATAATTAGTAACAGTAATCTCAAACGGTCAACCCTTGGTAAACTCACTCAGACAGTTTTGAAACCGTTTGCTCCCAAACGGTTTCAAACCGTTTGCTCCCAAACGGTTTCAAACCGTTTGCTCCCAAACGGTTTCAAACCGTTTGCTCTCAAATGGTTTGGTGAAACCGCAAGAGCAATTAACTCAAAACCGTATGAACCATGATTTCTTTGGAAAAAGTATCCAAGATGATGTCATCATCATCTACCTTCGTCCCTGAAGTTCTAACAACTTCTGATTTCATGAAATAACCATTTTCAACCAGCAATTAAACAAGATAATGAAGGAATCATTGAAATTGCAAGATTAATGGTTAAATAACAATGCAAAAGGGTTTAGGTTATAAAACCCGCCTCCAATTGAGATACAAAGCTCCATGTCCACGGAAACAATGGTGGATGCAACTCCTTTCACTATTCCAAGGCTCGTCCTCAAGGTTTGATTGAAAAGGAATGGTTAGAATTGAAGAGGAGATCGAAATAGGAAGAAATCCATAATTTATTTTCGATTTCCACCATGGAATCAAGGTGAAATGGATCAAGAACCTTAAAAATAGGTTGGGGGTCGTCCTACTGATCCTCCCAAGCTCCCTTGGTCGTTTCCCAAGCAAGGAGAAGAAGTGGGGTCGAAAAAGCCTTCCATTTGGCTTGTAAAGGGTCTTTTTATAAGAAATTCAAGGAGAGAGAAAGTTCCTTATAAAAATTCATTTAATCCCAAAAATGTGGCCGCATCTTCCCCCTTATCTTCCTTAGGGACGAGGCTATCTTGTTTTCCTTTTATCCCTCTCAATTATCCATGATTTAAAGAAAAGCAAATTAAGCACCTTAAATCATATTATATTAATATCCATATGTGAGTGGATATTTCTTTTTCTTATAAAATTGTGTGTGAGTTATCCACTCCCTTGGATATTTTCACGGTCCTTGCAAAGCTCAAGGACGTCACACATACATATGAATCCAACCATTTTAATTTTGGTTGAAGGCCCTTTAATTAATACATTTATTTTTGCCCTAAATCGAATTAGGGTTTCAATTAGGATTAAATCTTGATTATTTTAATATCAAGAATCTCTCTCCTCCAACTTAATTATAATGAGGCACCCCTCTCATTTTATTTTCTCTAAATGATGCCAAGAAGCATTAAGGACCTTATTGAAGTGGTAATTTGCATATTGAACCCTAGATTTTGGGTAAATTGCACATTACACCAAAACTGGGTTTTCATGCACATACATTGCTTTATCAACTCTTTCTTGGTATTCATGCTTCCATAAGCAACACCTCAGCATCATATTCACTCTCATGATGCTTCAACACATGAGGAACATATTATCATGCACAATTTGCACTTAAACCCCTCAACTTGGGTAATTTGCACTTTAGTCCAATACAAACAATACATTGATTTCAACAATGTTCAAAAAGGACTAGAATTGCAACATAAGTTCATCTTGAGGCCTAATTACTTTTAATAGGATGATATTAAGCATTTAATCATCTTTCTTAATCAAAACACCTAGGGTTAAAGTATAACCCAGGTCAGGGGTGTTACAAATTATAAACCCCTAACAAGGATTTCATCCCCGAAATCCCAGATATAGGAAGATAGATGTATTTCATTCATCATACTATCTAGTCTTCACATAACATCTCCTTATTATGGAGACACCATAAAACTTTGATCAGCACAAAGTGTTTCCATACAAGATTCTCATAGAAGCAACACACAAGGCACATGCTCCATTGTTCCTCATCATTGACTATAGAGTCAACTTTGTGTCAAACAACACTTCTCTTGTTCAGAGAAACATCATAAATTCTTTATTAATATCATGTTTATGCAGAGCATAAACCCCTAACATATGATGTTCATATTTTTTTATATATCCAGACTAATTTCATAGTTGACCACCCCAGGTAGCCAACCTAACCCATCTGATAACTCTCAGATACCATAATCTTTCACCTTGGTATCTATCACATGTGTTGGAAACACATCATATATATCTCTTCCTTTCATCTTGGAACATTAATTGTTTCATATGTCCTCATCTTGGGACCAAAGTCCAAGATAACTGATACTTTTCTAAGTATCCAATACATGAACTCCTTTATCTTATGCACATAAAGTGTCCTAAGACCCACTTGATTGCCATGTCCCTGAAAGGAAAGAAAACAAGGATTCATATTCCTCTTATTAATTCATGTATTTTCAACTATTCTTGAACCATTTACTCTTTATCTCATTATAGGTTCCTTGCCTTTAGTATTGGAATGTGTAAGGATGATTTCATGTCATTATCCCTTTCTTTATTATTATCTAGCATGTTTATGATCATCTCATGATCTCATCACATCTCCCATTTCCTCATTATGGGAAAGATTTGTATTATGCGGGCAGCATTATTGAACAAGGTTCATCTCCCTTATTCTTATTCTTATCTTATGAGGAGTACATTTTTAGCTCCTCATACAATCATGCTCATCTGAGATTATCTCATACTTATCTTTCTTATGCATGGGATATGACACATTTATTCATTCCAGATTTCTGATTTCATGATACTCATTAGATTGTCTCAGAATGACTACTTGATCAAAGCAATAAAAAAGACAACAATATAAGAGTTTACATACCCACTTTATCATCAATAGTTGTATACCTGGACAGGGTATATAAATACTGAGATTAAGTGGTATGCACTTTGTATACTATCATATTCCTCCTTTTCATATTATCACAAGCATAAGACTTATCATCCCTGAATTTCATTCAAACATCTCTTATGTACCTCATCATATCTCAAGGAGGTAAGAACAACATAAAACATTTGTAATGTTTTACTATGCAAAACATAAGTCCTCATAGGACTAATCAAGGAAAGTTCAATTATTTCCTTTCTCAGTTAATCCAGGAATTCATAAATTAACATATTTCCATGACATTATCTTGTCTAACTTGTCATAATACATGAATTATTCATTGTCTCAGGCTAACTCTGCCTCAAAGGTTGATTCAATAGGCTATGGTTGAGCACAGACTCAATTTAAGTCCAGAAATTCATCATTTCCTTTTGCTTCAACCTGTTGATGCTAATTACAAATCTTGTTGATATCTATAACATCATCATTGGGACTGGTAATCTAGGTTACACTGCCAAAACTTGACCCACTATATACATTATTGTTGCCCTAAGTTCTCCAACAGTAATACTTAAAGAAGGATTTTCTTATTATAGTTGGATCAGCTAGGGGATTCTCAGGCAATTGTCTCTCTCTTTCCTATTCCCATGCACCTCTTCTTGGTGCAACATTGCTGCTCTCAGCAGCAATCTCCTCATGTGACCCAGTCATCTTTAAGTTCTTCTTCTCTTATACGAGTAGAAGACACTATCATATACACTGGATGACACCAGAACATACTCTACTACCTTAGTCCTATGTCTCTGTAGACTTAATGAACCTAGAGCTCTGATACCACTAATTATGGTGACCGTCTCGTGAAAACATGATTAACTAATGCGGAAGAGAATTATTTGCAGCGGATTACTGAAAATCACTGAAAATTAAAACTTTTTCAGAGAGATCCATTCACAGGAAAACTCTTTAACCAAGAACCAAAGTATTTCAAATTCATCCTAGTTCACAAGTACACAACCTGTACCATTCCTTCTCAAAGATTACAACATCAACTGTCTTATAAACATTATATACCGACAGTATACGAATCTCGAGGCATCAAGCCAAAAACTCAGATTGATTCATAAGACACTGACTAAAAACTCTGAGGACCTGAGAGTACAGAGACGACACATAGGACTACTATCTGTATGACTAGACAAACAATATATCCACCTGATATCTTATTGTTGTCCCTACTGTTGTTGTTTCTCTTTCCTTGTTCTAGGATTTCTGCTTTGCCTCCCATGCATACCTAAAAATGTTTCCCACGGGGGTGAGACAATTGAAAATTGCCCCAGCGAGAGATATAACTCTCCGCCAAAAATATTGTTATTACAGTTTATTAAATTAAAACTGAGCAGGGGTTACTTTTACATTATCAGGCAGAATTATTCATCATAGAATAGAATAAGATAACCTCCATTCTCAAGGAGCTCATTGCATCTACCCATGGTAGATAAATAATTCATCTGTCTACCTTGCAGAGAATATAAAGAAACATAATTAACATTTATTCACTAAGGAATGCACAAAGAAATGCAACATCAGCCAATGAATCTCCATATTCAATCCTTGAGCAAACATGCTATACGTCTGATTACATTTTACAATCACACTTATGCTCTGAGGAGATGAGGTATACCGCTCATACTCCAACCTACCATTGCTAGGAGTCGAAATCGGTACCATACATAGGTCATCAAAAGAGACAGATTCTTATGACTTCATCCATCTCAGTCAGTACGAGACCACATGCAGGACATCTCGTGTCTCTGCTAACTAGCTAGCCAGGGTATACTGGCACCTTCACTATAGAGTTACAACGTCAACTGCACTCTCATCGCCAATCGAGAGATTTCTTGATTATCTCCTCGATCCGACATTAAGTATCATTGGGAGATGTGTACACCATCTAACCCAATCATCGGGAGATTCGTGATATATCCATCTCGAAATATTCATGAAGGATTGAGAGGTTTCTTGTTTACCTTCCAACAATCTCTTCAAGAGGACATAAGGATGTTTTCGCCCATTTACCCCCACATATTCAAAATATGTGCTCCGGGTTTTGCCATGGGCACCCATTTCACCATCACCTATTCCTGACGATGATGGATCTATAGTCAGAGCACTACATGAATAGATTTCACTTGATTTATTAAGTACATTCTCATATTCTTTTAGCATCAGCCAAGTTCTCAAACATAACTTATTACAACAATGCTATAAAGAGACATGTACTACTTTCATCAGATATTTATCAGTCTTTCAAAGACCCTAGGAACTCAGTCCCTCATTTCAATACTGGGAATTCTCATCCCTTCACATTCTCATCACCATAATCATATGGTTCTGGGTATTCAAACCCTTCACTCATCATTGAGCATCATTACCATTTATTAGGTAACTATCGCCTTCATGTCATCTGACCAATGTATACATGATACTTGTTACCCAAGCATCACACATGGCTCATCATGCCACTACACATCTTGTCACCTCTCACTAGGCAACAACTTATTCACATGGCTCACAAGGCCATTCACATCTTGTCACCTCTCACTAGGCAACAACTTATTCAAAGATATTATAAATATTTATTCAAGATCATTAGTCTCATCATATAACATTAATGATCATTAGTTCAAGGAATGAGTTCATTTCTCATCCTCATCATGGTATGACTACATCTTACTCATCATTTGGGCTTAACCCCATTTTCAAGGTGCATTAATTAACACTCATTAAGTGCAACAACTCATTACATTTCATTGTAATAGTTGCATATCACACTTCATATATTTCTTACCCAATTATTTTGGATTTTGAGTATATCAAAGTATATAAACCCTGAAGTTCTGAATGTGATAACCATCATATCTTGATGTATCATTTTGTCATCATTTCAGACCCTCTTGAGTTAACCAACTTTATCCTGTATTAAGGTATTTCCCCTCTTAATACATTCCATTACCAAATACTCACCCTTATCATATAATGCATAGGCCACACATTATAATTGTCCAACTATCACATATGATATGGACTTATCTTAGTTTAAGGCATTGTTTTATTATAAAGTTGCCTATAAACAGCCACATTAGCTACTTCCCTTTTCAGGGTATCATCTACTATTCCATTATTAGGATTAGGCTTCACATAGATACACCTTCAACTAGGGTTTCACAAGGATACACCCTCAATTAGGGTTTCATTTATAATTGCCCTCAATTAGGGTTAGAACACAATAACCCTATCGATTAGGGTTTATGTTCATGATTAGGGTTTCATGATCTCTCTACTTTAAGGATCATACCCTTAATTACCACATGAATCATATTCATATATGAATTCATGCTATCATCATCTCAACTTGATTAGGTCATATCAACCCTTCCATCAAGTACATACTACTATGATTAACATAGGGTACCAAGTCATTGATCCTATAAGCAATTAGGGTTCATCCCTTAATTGGCACTAATCACTTAGGTACTATTAGGTTTTCAATCTTTTTACCTTCAATGATCATCATTACTAATCATCATTGGATCAATTAATCATTCATCATCTCTATTCTCAAGAGATTCAATCACCTTGGACCTCCATTACATAAGGTATCCAATTGAATTGATCAATTGAGTCCTCAATTACAACAAGTGTCTAAGTGGATTAACCAATTGAGTCCTCAATCAACTTTGACTACTTGAGCCCCAAACGGTCTTGGTCCTTCAAAGTTCAAATGGTTTGAAACCGTTTGGTAAAGGTGGTGCTTGAGACCGTTTGCCCAAGCAAGTAGGTGAAGATCGTTTGCCCAAGTTTGACTTTTAAAACCGCATGGGCACAAACAGTTTGGGATCGTTTGGTCCCAAACGGTATTGAGACCGTTTGGTCCAAACCTCCTCAAAACCACATGGACCAAAGATGGTCTCAACTACACCAATCGGTTTAGGGTTCTCAATATTGATTCCTTCAATCATTGAATTCATGGAACCAATCATCAATTGGAGCTATCATCATACTTCAATTGAGTTAAATAGGTCAACCTTCAGTTGATTTGACCCTCAATTGACCCTCAATTAGTCCTCAATTAGGGTTTGAATCAATTGAATTAGGGTTTGGAATCGATGACCCTTCAACACTAATAAATGCAAGATTAGTTACTTTGAAACCATTGAACCATCATCCAAATTGAACATGACCTGACCCCAAACGGTCTTGAGGTCATTTGGATGACCACAAAACGGTCTTGGGACCATTTTCCCATCATATAATCAAAATCCAAGTCAACCGATTAGGGTTTGGATCATTGGATTGATCACCAAATCAGCAATTGATTACACTTTAACTTAGCATCATTGGATCATCAATTGCTTAACCATACTCACCCCTAGACCTCCAAACGGTCTTGGGTGACCTCCAAACGGTCTTGAGACCGTTTGACTCATCCAACCCTTGGATTCTAGTGAAAAATCATCAGGGTTTGAGCTATTGAGGTTATCATCAAATCAGCACTTAATTGCAAAGTGATTTGGTACCTTTAGACCTTCAATTGGTCAACCATGCTTAACCCTAGACCTCAAAATGGTCTTGGGTAATCCCCAAACGGTCTTGAGACCGTTTGGGTGATTCTGAAACGGTTTTGAAACCGTTTGGGTCAATCAACCCAAAACATCAACTCATTCCAATGCAAAATCAGCACTTAGCCGATTAGGGTTAACACCATATCTTTTGTCCTTCAATCACTTAACCATATCCAACCCTAGACCTCCAAACGGTCTTGGGTGACCTACAAACGGTTTTGAGAGCGTTTGGGTAATCCCCAAACGGGTTTGAAACCGTTTGGGCTAATGAACCCAAAAAGTCAAATCAGCCAAGTTGAAAATCATCACTTAATCCAATTAGGGTTTACCTAATTGATTAGCCTTCAACTCATGATTACTTTGCAATTAATCCATAAAATTTGGTGGGTCATCAACCAACATAATTAGGAACAGGATTCCTGAACGTAAAACCCTTGGTCAACTCTTTCAAATGGTTTTGAAACAGTTTGCCCAAAAAGGCAAATAAATCAAGATGAAAAATCAGCACTTAATCCAATTAGGTTTGCCTAATTGATTAGCCTTCAAATCACGATTCATTGGGAGTTAACCCATAAATTTTGGTAAGTCATTAACCAACATAATTATGAACAGTAATATCAAAGGGTCAACCCTTGGTCAACTCACTCAAACGGTTTTGAAACCGTTTGCTCCCAAACGGTTTCAAACTGTTTGCTCTCAAACGGTTTGGTGAAACCGCATGAGCAATTAACTCAAAACCGTATGAACCATGATTTCTTTGGAAAAAGTATCCAAGATGATGTCATCATCATCTACCTTCGTCCCTGAAGTTCTAACAACTTCTGATTTCATGAAATAACCATTTTCAACCAGCAATTAAACAAGATAATGAAGGAATCATTGAAATTGCAAGATTAATGGTTAAATAACAATGGAAAAGGGTTCAAGTTATAAAACCCGCCTCCAATTGAGATACAAAGCTCCATGTCCATGGAAACAATGGTGGATGCAACTCTTTTCACCATTCCAAGGCTCGTCCTCAAGGTTTGAGTGAAAAGGAATGGTTAGAATTGAAAAGGAGATCGAAATAGGAAGAAATCCATAATTTATTTTCGATTTCCACCATGGAATCAAGGTGAAATGGATACAGAACCTTAACAACAGGTTGGGGGTCGTCCTACTGATCCTCCCAAGTTCCCTTGGTCGTTTCCCAAGCAAGGAGAAGAAGTGGGGTCGAAAAAGCCTTCCATTTGGCTTGTAAAGGGTCTTTTTATAAGAAATTCAAGGAGAGAGAAAGTTCCTTATAAAAATTCATTTAATCCCAAAAATGTGGCCGCCTCTTCCCCCTTATCTTCCTTAGGGACGAGGATATCTTGTTTGCCTTTTATCCCTCTCAATTATCCATGATTTAAAGAAAAGCAAATTAAGCACCTTAAATCATATTATATTAATATCCATATGTGAGTGGATATTTCTTTTTCTTAAAATTGTGTGTGAGTTATCCACTCCCTTGGATATTTTTGTGGTCCTTGCAAAGCTCAAGGACGTCACACATACATATGAATCCAACCATTTTAATTTTGGTTGAAGGCCCTTTAATCAATACATTTATTTTTGCCCTAAATCGAATTAGGGTTTCAATTAGGATTAAATCTTAATTATTTTAATATCAAGATTCTCTCTCCTCAAACTTAATTCAAATGAGGCGCCCCTCTCATTTTATTTTCTCTACATGATGCCAAGAAGAATTAAGGACCTTATTGAAGTGGTAATTTTAATATTGAACCCTAGGTTTTGGGTAAATTGCACATTACACCAAAACTAGGTTTTCATGCACATGCATTGCTTTATCAGCTCTTTCTTGGTATTCAGGCTTCCATAAGCCACACCTCAGCATCATCTTCACTCTCATGATGCTTCAACACATGAGGAACATATTAGCATGCACAATTTGCACTTAAACCCCTCAACTTGGGTAATTTGCACTTTAGTCCAATACAAACAAAACATTGATTTCAACAATGTTCAAAAAGGACTAGAATTGCAACATAAGTTCCTCTTGAGGCCTAATTACTTTTCATAGGATGATATTAAGCATTTAATCATTTTTCTTAATCAAAACACCTAGGGTTAAAGTATAATCCAGGTCAGGGGTGTTACAGTACAAATCTATCGCTGAAACCTTAAAACTCTTAGTTGCCAAGAAAGACCATATTGAATCATCTCTTGCAGCCATTGGAATAGGATGTTCACCCACTCGATAAGAAGAACAGATCAAGTCAGCTTCATTATTCTATGAAGCATGTAAAAGTACTTATCATTCCACATTAGCATGTAATGTTCTTTACAATGTTGTTCTAAGAAACGTATGTGGACAAGGAGATAATGGTCAAATGGAAAATCTTAATGCAGTTAACACCATTCCTGGATAAGGATATTACAACCTGAATCATAATAGGAACCATCCAGGATTCTAATATGGAAACCCATCTGGAGCAGTAAACTCGCATCAACTTAGTTCGAATAATCAACAAAGAGGTCCACCCGGATTCCAATATAACCAACATAATTTTAGAAATCAAGGAAATTTCAAGGGAAACTTTCAGAATAGGAACTTCAACAACTACCAAAATAACTCTCAATACCAGAATCTCAACCAAGTTCCTTATCAACAACAAGGACAACAAGCAGGACCCGTCTCTTCTGATGACAAGTTATCAGCCATTGAAAAGATGTTGCAAACTCAGAAAACTATGATAGCTAACCAACAAGCTGAGTAGAAGGCTATTTAATCTCAATTAGCTGACTCCCAACTAGCATAAAGCCACCCGTTGGAATTTTTTCTATTTTAGGGCAATGTATAGAGAATAAACATTATGTGATCTATTATCCATCGAAGACCCTCGATGAAGCTCAGAGGAATTATGCTACTACTGAGAAAGAACTCCTGGAAGTCATGTATGCCTTTGACAAGTTCAGATCCTACCTAATTGGTTCAAAGGTCATTGTCTACACAGATCACGCTGCCATGCGTTACCTTCTAGCAAAGAAAGATGAAAAACCTAGGTTAATAAGATGGATTCTTCTTCTACAAAATTTGATCTAGAGATCAGATATAAAAAGGGTACAAAGAATGTTGTAGCAGACCACCTCAGTCGCATCCACACTCTGGATACCGAGAAGATTCTGATCAATGATTCCCTTCCAGATGATCAACTAATGAAGGTCTCAGAAGTTATACCGTGGTACTCAGATTTTGTGAACTACCTCGCTGCTGGGGTTATTCATCCTCAATGCACCGGAAATACACTGAAGAGATTTATGGATGATGTGAAATGGTACTACTGGGATGAGCCGTACCTTTTCAAACTATGTGATGATGGTCTGTATAGATGATGTATCACCGAAGAAGAACCTTAACTTATTTTGGAACAATCTCACTCATGACCAGTGGGAGGACATATGAGCTCTAAAAAGACTGCCTTGAAGGTTTTGCAATGTGGATTCTTCTGGAAAACCATATCCAAAGATTCTTATGACTTTGTCCTATCATGTGACAAATGTCAAAGATCAGGCAATATAACAAAGAGAGATGAGATGTCGCTGAATCTATGGCAAGAAGTAGAGATATTCTATGTTTGGGGGGTGGACTACATGGGTCCATTCCCATCTTCTCATGGATTCTCATACATCCTAGTGGCGGTGGACTACGTCTCAAAATGGGTTGAAGCAATACCCACTGTCACTAGTGATTCCAAACCAGTCATCAAATTATTCAAGGATATTATTTTTCCCCATTTTGGTGTCCCACGCACGGTGATATCCGACGGAGGTTCCCATTTTCTTGAAAGAAGCTTTGAAGCATTGCTAAGAAAGTATGGTGTTACTCACAAGGTAGCCTAACCTTACCATCCACAGACAAGTAGACAGGTGGAGGTTTCTAATCATCAACTCAAGAGTATCTTAGAAAAGACAGTAGGCCACAATCGGAAAGATTAGTCGGTAAAAACCAATGACGCATTATGGGTCTATCGAACTGCTTATAAAACTCCCCTCGGGACTACACCTTTTCGATTAATATATGGAAAGGATTGCCACCTGCCAGTCGAACTGGAACACAAGACATGGTGGGCAATTAAACAGCTGAACTTTGATATGAAAGAAGCAGGCCAAGCCAGGATTCTGCAACTCCAAGAGCTGGATGAACTCAGGATGACAGCTTATGAGAATGCACGAATCTACAAAGAACCCACAAAACTTTGGCACGATGGACATATGAAAAGAAAAGACATACAAGTGGGAGACCAAGTTCTGCTATTCAACTCAAGGTTGAAGTTATTCCCAGGAAAACTCCGCTCACGCTGGTCTGGGCCTTATATTGTCAAGAGCATCTACCCATATAGTGCTTTCTCTTTATGGAATGACAAGATGGGTGAATTTGTGGAAAATGATCAACGATTGAAGAGATATTTCACCTCTACTGATACAGGCTCTAAAACGATGTTGGATCTCTCCAATCCAACGTATCCGCTGTAGAAGTTGAAGGAATCACATCGAGCCATCGACGTAAAACAAAGGCGCTTGTCGGGTGGCAACCCGATAAATAAATTTGAATTTAGTTTTAATTTTGAACTAGAAATTTTTCCTTAATTTTGTTTTCACCTTTAAGATAATTTAGCACCAAATAAAATTCACATTGCGAGATTCTATCTTGAGTTTCTATTGATCTTGCTTTTCTAGATTTTCAGATGGAGGACGCGCGCTGTTTGGAATGCAACCACATCCAGTGGTCCAAACGGCATGAAATTTCCCCTCCATCTCGGATTTAGAGTTTGCCCGGGATGAGAAAATGTCTATGTTGGGGGTGGAGGGTGGGTGGTACATATCTTAATTTCCACCTTCACCCATCTAAATCAGTCTTAGATTTTCATCGTCGCATTTTTGATCAAAATTTTCAAATAAATTTTCAAAATTTTAAAGTTTTAAAGCTTTCAAAGAATTTGAACAGATACTTGATGAATTTTTGACACTTCCTAGTTTCATTAAAAGTCACTAACTAACCTGCTATGCATTTTGAATCATTATATCCTCCTTATTCGAAGTAAATCCTCAAAAGGACCACTTTTTGAAACTAGCCTTTTGACTGAAATCATTTTGTGAAGCTTATGACTCCTAACATCATGATACTTATGCAAAAATGACAAGTGTCTGTCAAACTAATAGGGATCAAACACGTTGTGCTTCCTAACTGAGTAGTGGAACAATAACATGGAATCCCCACTGGATCCTCATCAAGCTAATATTTGAGAAGAGTACGATAAAGAGAACGACCTAGTGCACAAAATTGTAAATCAAGTTGCATTCTGATCTGAACTCTCTTCTACACTTCTTCCATCATCTTCGTACCCCTCCATCCATAAAAAAGAAACAAAAATAGCCAAATTTGTGCCAAACCCTAAGTTCGGGGTGGCACGCCACTTCCATCTATATCTGCTTCTTCCATACCCCTCGCAAATTAATAGGGGCATACCACCAAAAATGTAATCTCGAGTCGAATAGAGGAGAGATTTGCACACAAAAAGATGCCAAAGCGCACACAAAAAGAAATGCAATCTCGAGTTGAGTAGAGGAGAGATTCACACAAAATATGCAATAAATGAAATTGCACATCATAAAATAAAAATCTCAAGTTGAATAGAGGAGAGATTTACTTCTTCCTTCCATACCACCTTTCACTCCCTTTTCTACCTAATGGAACAATGATTGCCTACCCTATCCTGAAAAACACCAGTGTTAGATCAAATGCACACTTGTTGTTCTATGGGTGTCTCTGAACTCTTACAAAACTCTTTGACATGCTTATTGTTGGAAAAAGTGAGGACGAAGTGATTTTGGAAAACGAACTCAGGAATGAAGATATGGTAAGACGTGTTTATTGGTCTCAGGAGGTTGAGATACAGAGTCATACTGAGCAGAAAGAAAACAATCGTGATGTGAAGAGGAGGCAATCACACGAATTGAAAGTATTCATTTGGTGACTATTTCAGATTTTGTGTTACTCGAGGACGAGCAATGTTTAAGTTCGGGTTATTTTGATGAATGTATATTCATCATGGAATTCAATTACCATCTTGGGCTTATTTTGACTCAACACATCATATTTCACTCTTTAAATATCAAAATGCATCATAATGTGCAAAATTACTTAATTGATTTGATTATCATGGTTTTAATTGAATTTATGATGATTTAATGCAGGTCTTTATAAAGATGAACAATCAGTTGGGGCCCCACCTTCAGTCACCCTTGGTTTTGACCAATCGATCTAACCAAGCAAAACCGCTTGAGCCTAAATGGTCTCAAGACCGTTTGAGCCCAATCGGTCTCAAGACCGTTTGAGCCCAATCGGTCTCAAGACTGTTTGAACCCATTCGGTCTCAAGACCGTTTGAGTCCATTCAGTCTCAAGACCATTTGAGTCCAAACGGTCTCAAGATCAAAAGGCCAAGTACAAACCATTTACCGACTGTGAGAAAACTAGATGAAGCACTGTAGGACCATTTGCATGTGAAGATCGAATGCATACCAAGATCGAATGGACACTTTGCGTAAAACCGATTGGAGTATTGGCGGGTGCAAAACTGTTTGCTGATTAACTTGTAAAGAGCGAATGGGCAGTCAAACCTATAAGACCGTTTGAGCAGGATATTTATGAAGATCGAATGAGATGCAAAACCATTTGATAAAGTAGGGAGAATACCAAACCGAATGATAAAGCAATATGCAAATTGTTTGATATCCACATGAAACCGTTTAAAGCATGCAAACCGTTTGGATAAGATATTTAGCAACCAAGACCATTCAGGACTGGAAACACACCAAAAATTCGAGGGCCAGCTCAGTGCCTATAAATAGGACCAACAGGGTTCCCATTTGAGGAAGGGGGTTCCGGGATGCCGATCGGCTTCCTATACACAGGTATGATCTAGATCCAGTCCAGTCCATGCCAGTTTCATTCCACCTACTGCCTGTGTTACAACCAAGGAGGCTGAGGAGAGAAGGAAGATGGAGCGAGGGAGACTGTCCGGTCTGTCTTGGCATCTTCCGTTTGCGTCCAGATCTACTCCGACACGACGTAGAAGGCCATATATTTTTGATCGAGCTGCGACTACCTTCTACACTGAGTTCATGGTTGATTTCTCTCTCTTTCTTACTCTTCTTGTTTCTCACATCATGAGTGAGTAGTACCTTTTCGTTGGGGTGCGGGGACTAGCCCCGCTACCCATGCAAATCAAGTTCTTTTGTTAAACTCTCCATGGAAATGTATATAACCTTCCATTTCATTATTAATTGGTATGTTCATAGTTGATTATCTGCTTGCTTTCATGTTGTTCTTTCCTACATTGTGAAATCCTCCATATGTGTGATAGAATGGCGGTTTACAATGTTCGACTCCTTGACGAGAACTTCTGATAGGATTCCTTGAGGTCATAAGTGTATGATTCATGAGGGGACGAGACATCTAGCCTACAGTGATGCTTTTGTGGTCTAAACATCCCTCAGGGAGGACCACAACCTTATTTGGATTTTGTATTGTCTTATTTATCGTCGATGTTAGTTTGTAGATCTATTACCTACTTGTTTATCAATTAATGTGGTTGACTCCCAAACTATAAATAGAATGGGATTTCTTCGAGGTCGTAAGTGTATGATCCGCAAGGGGACGAGCCATCTAGCCTTCGGTGATGCTTCTGTGTGCCTAACGCCTGTATAGGGGGCCCACAACCTTCATTGGATTTCTATATCTTTAGAGCTGTAAGTAAGTGATCTGGATGGTGATGAGACATATGATGCCTAAGGTGATGCTTACACGAACCTAATGCTCGTATGGGGGGGGGGGTCTTGTAGCAGATCTATTTGGATTGTTACATCTTGCCTGGATTGTTTGCGATTGAATGTGTTTGCGTGTGTAGTGGTGGTGAAACTTGATACCATACCGACGATTCCATATCATTGATCTAAATCCAACTTTAATTCAGCTTTACTTTCTTGCAATTAGTTTAATTAACCTCAAATCAACCAATCATTCTAAATATTAGTTTTACTTGAGCTAGATTCGACTGACAAGGATTCTTAAAAATGTTGTCCTTTGGGTTTGATCCTTAACTATACTGCGGTAAGACTCATCTGCTTGCGGGTGGTATTATTGCACATTGGTTTTGGTAAAAGCTCGCGGATTTCAACCCCGAGTGAGTTTGTTAGTGCGATAAAATCCCATGTCAAATGTAAGCTCACCTTCTATTATAGAATAGTATTCATGGCTATTAGTTTGGAACCATTCCAATTGACAACATTTCTCCTTTTGAATGAAATGTATTTTATTTTGTGTTCACTTTTGTCATTATGGGAGCTTGCATTGATGTAACCCTTTACATCCAACTCTTCCTTTTATTTATATCCTTATTGACTAGCAATATATCCTTAAGTAATTCGCAAGTACTAATGGATATCTTTAATGACATTCCAATAACCCTTATTGGATTTTAGTATCATCTTGTCATGTCCAATTCATACAAGATTATATGGGATAATATAACTCATGATAGATCCATTGCTACAACATTTGGCATCTTAATCATGTTATTTCCATTCTTCATAAGAATTGGAACCAATGGTTAATGAGAGACAAATCTGGATTCTCCCTAATTGAATACTTTCCATTTTGAATTCTTTCAAACACATTGCTATTATATGTGATCATACATCCAATTGTGAAACATTTAAGATCTATCTCATAGGTCTTGGTCCTTATCTCATAAGATGTTTCACTTGATCCTTCATTGCTGAAGGGTTTTTCCACGCCAGAGCTCGATATTCACAACATTGAGTCTTTATTCCTCATCATATGTGGAATATTCATATATGCTCCCACTAAATCTTTTGTAATCACAAATTTCATCTTTTATCTTGATTCAAGCCAAGCTCTTTGACTATCTTGTCAAATCAAAAGATCACATCTCTGAGATGCTTGTTTCAATCCCAGATTGAACTTTGTAGTTTATATACTTTATTTACATTCCTTAAAGTTAAGAAACCTTTTAGGTTGTGTCACATACACAATCTCTGATGTATTCCTTTTAAGGAATCTGGTTTCTATCTTCATATGCAAAATCTCACAGTCCATTTTAAACTACAACAACAAGAATGACAATTGGTAAAGGAATTTCTACAATGTTCAACAACTTGAACTGATTTGAAAAAACTTATTCAACTAATTTGTCCTTTTATGTTATCCATGTATATCTATGCTACAAGACCTTTTTTCACCCTTTAGGTATTACCCCTTTTGGTGGCACTATCAAGGTCCTACCTTGCTAGTTTACATGGATTACATGGTGGCCTTCAACCATTACTCAAATTATGGTACTTAATAGCTTCTAGTTGATTTGTTGTCTAATCCTGTCATGACCAACCTATCTGAATTGTTGGATACACAATCCTCCAATTTTAGATGTGTTCGACTAGAAGTATTTTATTCTGAGTTCCACAACATCTTGTTATTCTCTTAGTTCTCATTATACCCTTTTGTTGATCTTGAACATTTTGAGATCTACTTTTACTCCCACTGATTCTTTAGGAACTCAGTTACTCTATCCTCAAACTCTTTGTTATTGAATTGGGGTTAATAGTAACATTCAATAATTATGGTTTGTGGATAAACCTTTTCAAGAAACTACTTTCTATATGTAGGTTTCAATCCTTTTAGACATATTGGGACATTCCCAATTCATATCATATATGATGTCTTATAAACCATTCATATGGTACATCATTTAGTGATAGCTTTATATTTTGAAGATATAAGAAGACTACATTAATTGATAATTATATCATGATTCATCATGGTACAATTCCTTCATTCTAACACATAATCATATCCAGATGGACTTGACTTGTGATACATTATTAGAGTCCTTTCATTGAAGGTACTCAAAGTATTGATGCAAAGTATTTCAACATTTGATCCCATCAAAGTTTCTTAATACTTTCATCATTGTTATATTTCATTTATAATCTCCTTGAACACTTCAAGAAATTTATATTTCTATTTTACTGATTACAAGCCATTATATTACTAGTAAATGAAACAAATTATATCTATAGCATTTATTCCATATGATCTTCATACATCACATGTATGAGGTATTAATGGAAAGCATATCCTCTCACTACATCTAGTGAAGGATGTCATGTCACATTATGCACAAGCAAGAATTAGGTATTTCATTAGGTTCAATAGCCAAAGGGAATCTAGATATGTATTCTAGACATGCATTTCTTATATATACATCCAAGGTGACTAATGTTAATGATAGTCTTGAGTTATCAATTATAATCCTTTGGTATTAACATTGTAAATATTCATCTCAAAATCTTTCATACAAAGACCATATAGATGTATGGGTGTTGCCATGCAAGATCATGTCTTTTGAAACAGAAACATTAATATCTCACTTTATTAATATATCATCCTTGTCATACATGATGTTTTAAAGTAAATATTTCTATTTGATGGCATAATGAAATGCAGTTCTACTAACTATATTACATGACAATTGGGCTAAGATAAATTTAAATGTAGAATGAATCTTTGACAACTCTTGCTCTACCTTGTCCATCTATTGTCCTCTATGAGGGTGTTTACTTCTTGTCAGATCCTACACATCAGTATGTCAACTCTTTGTTTGGTATCACATACCAAATGAAGAGGTAATCAAATTTATCTTATAATATTTATACCTAAAGTGGAGGCCTCATTTCCCTCCTTCTTCTTCTTTAGTTCCTCTAACCAGAGTGGGAAATTTCTTTTCTAATGTCTCGGTTGGTGACAATGGTGACCATCACCTCTTATTTTCTTCACCCTTCCCTTTGCTTTGAGATCTGAATACTTGGGCTTTTGGGTATCTTTAGAACCCTTCCTAGCTTTTCCTTTTCCTTTATACTTCCCTTTGTCTTGTTGATCATCATCACAGACTTGGGCTTGTCTCTTCATTTGTGGCTTAGCTATTCTCAACATGCCCAACAACTCTATCAATGGATTGTCAAAGTCGTTCGTGTTGTATTTCATGACAAAGTGACTATATGACATTGGTAGAGACTATAGAATCATGTCATTGGCCAACTCTTGAACCAAGGGGAATCTCAGTCTAGCAAGGTTCTCCACTTACCCAATAAGCTTGAGCACATGAGGACCTACTGGATCTCCTACTTCCATGTTACATTTGAAAAATGCCTTGGAGACATCATATCTCTGTTGTCTTGCCTGATCTTGGAACATGTTCTTGAGATGTGTAACCATCTCAATCACATCCATGTTATCATTCTTACTCTGCAACTCATAGTTCATGGAGCATAGCATCAGACAATTGACACCCACGACGTATTCAATATGCTTCTTGTAAGCATCATTTCTGTCTTTGGTGCATTTTGAGGTGGTTCCTCTGGTTCTGATGTTTCCAGGACATATAGTTGTGCTCCTGTGTGAGAATGATTCTCAACATCCTAAACTAGTCATAGAAGTTGTTCCCAATTAATTTTTTCCTTCTCAAGGACCGATCGCATAGAAAAGTGATTGTTGTTTGTTTCCATTTGATTCTACAAAAGAATTTGCAATTTTGTCAAATCTCAATTTTTATTTGTTTTGATTAGAATTTTTGCGATAATAATTAGGTCTTTAATTCCTTATCTTTCTCATTATTTTGTTAAAATTGATAATGCTCACGTATCAATTTGGAAAACTGCAACAAACAATTTTCTAATGAGTCAAGATCCAAAATGATTGAATTATTACCCGGTCTACACTTGTGTCCATAATCAACCATTAAGGTAGGAAATCATGCCAATTGCATCATATGCAACTCTTAGATCGATGATATGTGAAACTCTTTGCCATAATCATATGCCTGCTTCTGGGCTTGGGCTCTCCAAGTCACCGGTTATGCCTGACCCAATAGCCAATACAAAAATAATGCAACCCACTTTGGTTGAACCTGCATTACTACCATCACACTTCCATGAGGTAACGGTGCACCATGCTTGGCGTAACCTACAATTGGTCGAACAAGTTTTTCATGTGTATTGCTATTGGAAAGAATATTAGACTTAATATGTTTGACTGAGGGATTTGATGCATATCATATATATACATATACTTTATCCAATAACCAAATATATAGTATTTATCATATACATGCTATATCCCACAAATTAAACATGCAATCTAAAACAAAAGTGATGGTTATTGTCGGGGTGACGCCCCGCACCATAGTGAAATGAGATTAGTCAAAACAAAACTATGGAAAAGATATTAACAGACTTATTAACAGTTAACACTAAAAATTAAAACCTTTTTGCATAAAACCGCCATATGGAAAGAACCTTTACACATGAGTACTTTCATGCCTCAAAGCATTCACAAGGAATGTTGTCAACCTGTAACGAAGAGATTGTTCCAGAACATATATACATGATTCCATCATATCTGATATATAACAAGCACATAAAGAGAACATATTCGCAAAACATATACAAAATGTTCCCAAAGACCCGAGTGTACATGGAAGACTCTAGGACTCTATCCACAAAGACAACCAACAACACTTCCAACCTTATCAGCTACTACTCCTTTGGCTGTTGCTCAACCTCCTTTGCACGATCTCTACCTCCTCATGCTCGTCCACCTAAAAAGGTTGTTAACCAATGAGGTGAGACACATAGTTTTAGAAAGAGATATAACTCTCTGCCAACTCTATTATTATCACAGGTAAGATAAACTGAGCAGCAGAATGAACATAACTAAGATGAATCAGATAATGATTATTAACAGAAAGAGAAATCACTATTGCATAATGAAACATCTTAATTATTAAAAAGGAATATGAAGAACATGCATATTTTCTACCAACAACATTGTATAAAGATCAAGCAAGGCCTCACCTAATGTTTTCGTATTTGATCCTATATAATGATATTACACAGTTGATTACGTATTCATTATGCCTTGAGGATTTGAATCGTACCATCCAAATCCAACCGACCACTATATGTATGTAGTTGAAGTCAGTTCCACACAAGGTCTAATGGAAGAGCTAGAATCCACGACCTCACCACACCTCTTAGTCATCACAAGAGAAAATATGACAGAGACATATTAGTAAACTACAAAATGACATACAGTTAAGATCAGGGATTGGCTCACACATGGTCATCCACATATATAAACATAATTAGCCCACCTTGTTACGTGTACAATGCTAGAAAAATAGGCTCACACATGGCCATTCTAACAAAAGGAGTGTCTCATGCATGGCCATCCATATCACACTGAGATTGGCTCATGCACGACCATCTCACACATCATGTATTTAAGGATACAAGGAATTACTCGACTTGTACCCCGCATATTCAAAAATATGTGCTCCGATTTAAACTCATTTCACCATCCAACAATAAAGCTGACACTAGAATGGATCTATGGCACATGGCAACTACATTATTAAATTTCACTTGGTTGGATAGATCAGTTTAAACATCTTTAAGCATCAATCAAGTTACAATGTACAACCTCTAAACAAGATCTACGTAATCAGGGTATGACTCATCACCAGAACATATTGAATCACATCATCACTTTATGCATGTTATCACTTATATGTCCATCTCAAGGACCAATGTCCATCACAAGGACCACTTTTCCATCACAAGGACCACATGTCCGTCACATGGACCAATGTTTATCACAAGGACCACATGTCCATCACATCATAACCACCATAGCTCATACCTGGCTATGTACATCATTTAGTATCACCTGCATGGTTATAAGCTAATAACAAGAAGGAAAATCATCATCATTTCATAGTACTCATATTATACATTCACATTACACATTTCACATCATAACATTTAGAGTTTCACTTTACCCGATTAGGGTTAACAAGGTTGGATCATCAACCATCTTTAGATCATCACTTCCTTCATTGTTATGAAGTATATTTAGAGATGTGGAACATATTATTTTCAACATCACAAACATGGTTACACTATGAGGTATTACATCACACCATGTAACCCCAACATCCATAAGATGCATCACTACACATCACTAGATGTCGATTAGGGTTAGGGTATCAGACACCACACTAAGGTAGGGTATCAGCCACTACACTAAGGTAGGGTATCATTTTATTAACTCAAGGATGAGTATACATTTACCATCATCTTGTATCAGTTCAACACCTCAATGAGAGTGTGTCAGGCAAGGCACAACAAAGGATACCGGCCTAGAGGTATAAGAGAAAGTGTATCGATCATACCAACCCTTAGGGTATCAGCCTTACCATCCCTTAGGGTATCGGCCTCACCATCCCTTAGGGTATCGACCTCACCATCCCTTAGGGTATCATCCTCACCATCAACTAGGGTATCAACCACTAGGGTTTGGTTGTATTGGTTGAACTTCAAGTCAATTGTTGCTCTCCTCTATACAAGATGTGTTGGGCTAGAGAGGTATCGAGTTGCAAGGTGTATCGGGTTGCATGCCTATCGGATTAGGGTTAGCCATGTCAACTTCCACACTTAACTAAAAGCATGTAAATCCAACAATCTTCTTCACTAGTAACTACTAGATCATGACACATCTCATCATGATAGTTATATTGGTCTAGACAAGATAAGTAGGTTTGCATGTTGTACATCATATCAATTACATGCCATAACTCATATCGGTTTAGTCATCTTCTACCTCAAGATGATGATACTACCAAGGCAAAGAAAGGTGTGTCTCAGGGAAGCAACTTAACATAGTTTTATTCTCAAAAATAGAATGTAAAGCTACCAATAAAAGCTACTAGCATGCAAGAAAAGACAAGCTAAGAGCAACTAGCAAGATAACAAGTAGAAAGGTGATAATAATAAAGTAGGTTTAAAAGTTATATAACCCACCTCAAGAAAAACCACCAAAATATAATCTCCAAGGCCAAGATCCAAGCTTCCCAAGCTCAAGGTAGAAAAAGGTCCTCCTAGATCGACCTCCACCACACCTCCAAGAAGGAAGATAGAACCATGGTTAAGAAAACAAAAGAGAGAAAAGAAGGTACCAAGGTCCATGGCCGAGAAGAAGAAAGCAGAAGAGAAGGAAAGCTAGAAAACCATGGCTTACCAAGGAAGAAAATGAAAGAGAGAACCATAACCTCTTGTCTCACCCACAAAGATCCAAGGGAGAGGGATCTTTGAGCTCGAGGTAGGCCACCAAGGAGAGCAAGCAAGGATTGCTAAAAGTGTTCACTTGAATGAGAAGGAAGAGGTATATATACATGGACGAAGAGAGAGAAAGAGCATAGAAAATGTGTCATCGCCTTAGAACCCCAGAAGACACTTATCCAAGAAGAAAGGACACATGCCACACCATATAACAAGGTGATAAGACCTATGTCTTTCCCACTTGGTTACTAAGGAAGGTCAAGGTCAACACACCCATCCAAACTGATAGGGATGAAACCCTAGGTCACAAACCGATATGACAACCCTCTAGAGTCACCACAACCCGACATGGTGATCCTCAAGGTGTCACAAACTGATAGGATGTCCCTCAAGACACCCTCAAGTAATACCAAACCTCTTCAAGGCAACCACAAACTGATATAGGGTCTCACCAAGGCTCTCAAGCCTAAGACAACACTCAAAAGAGCAAAGCATGTCTCAAACATGTGCCCAAAACATCACCAAGGATGTCACCACTCAACCAAGGACAAAACAAGGTTCCCAACACTTTATCTCTCATCTAGATGATGCTAAGAGAGAGAAAAAACACTCTAGAGGTGGCAAACTTGCATATCAACCCCTACTCTGGGTAAACTGCAAGTTGCACCAAAACCTCATCACAAAGCACAAACATCAAGAAACAAGCTCAAAAAAGGAACACAAACCTCCAACATGCCCTAAGTACATCTTAGATGATTAGAGCAAGGAGCTAAGCAACTCACTTAAGCATAACAAATAGGGTTAGCCCAAAATGTGGGTCAGGGTCCTTACATGCCATCTACCTTAGATGATCATATTATCTACAGGCTCCACCTCCACAGGCTATAACATTGCCCCTGTATCTAGATGACACTTCCTCAACATACTGACATGGAACACGAGATGCAACATGTGCAACTTAGGTGGCAACTCCAACTTATAGGCCACCTTACCAACTCGTGCCACAACTGAGTAAGGTCCCATAAACCTGGGAGCCAACTTACCCTTCTTACCAAACCTCAAAACACCCTTCCAGGGAGAGACCTTCAGATATACTTTTTCCTCCCATTTGCTGCATGATCCACCAGACTTTGTCCCACCAAACACTATCATATGTCTTGGATACATCTAGCTTCAAGCATGCTTTCGTACTCCATCTCATTACATTGCAGTCAAGTAAAAACTCACCAGCTAGGAGTTCACAATCACTTATACTTCTCCATGCAACAAAGGCTCCTTGATTCTCAGAGATAAGAAATGGAGGAAAAACTTCAACCTTGATGCCAAAACTTTTGTAATGATTTTATAATAAAAAAACAAAAGGCCATGGCTCTAAAATTAGTAAGAGATGCAGTAATCTTCTTCTTTAGAATAAGAACTAGGAAAGAATGATTAGCATGTCTTACTATGTTGTCTCCTTTCAGAAACCATCTCATGTATTCCACTAAGTCTTCCTTAATAATATTCCATACCTTCCTATAGAAGAAGGCATTGAACTCGTCTGACCCGGTGACTTGTTGCAGCCAATACTCCACAAAGCATCCTTGACCACATATTCATTTACATCCCCTGTGAGGATATTATTATGTGTGCCTGAGAGTTGGAACTTTCATTCCATTCCTCATCCTCTACTGCCACTTCATAGTTTTGTTATAGAGTGAGATGTAGAAACATATGGCTTGGTCTTCTAGATCCTCATCCACCCTTCCCTTTGTATCAATAAGTTCATAAATAATATTTCTTGCTTCTCTACTCTTCACTGCTAAATGATACATATTTGTATTCCCATCACCATCCTCCATCCACTTCTATATACTCCTCTGCCAGAAGAATTCCTCTGCCTTCTTGAGATCATCAAGCATCTTTTTCACCCCCTCATCCCTCCTAATTGGCCCCTCATTGAGTAGATCAAAGAGAAGCATCTTCCCCACCTCCTTGTATTCCTGCTTTGTTTTTGAAATCATATTTGGATATTTACTTCATCTTTAGACCATCTCTTCAATGCAACCTTGGTATTTACTAGCTTTTTTTGCAAAATGAAACATCATGTTTCCATGTACATGCAGGCTCTAATTCTCTTTGGCAACTTCATCAAAGCTCTTCCAATCAACACAATAATTAAGGAATTTGAAAGGTTTCCTCTTTTTCTTCTTCTCTATAATATGTACTAGTAAGGGAGCATGGTCACTCAACTCACAACAACCTTCTTTCACCTGGATATTAGGAAAACGTTTTAACCAATCATCATTCATTAATGCTCTGTCCAGCATGCATGTATTCATGCCCTCTAGTTTCCTTTCATTATTCCACATGAAGAGATCACCACATGTCATGGGAAGCTCAATCAACTCAGCTCCATCAATGGCCCTGTTAAAAGCATCAATCACTATATTTAGCATTGGTCTCCCTCCCCTCTTCTCTGCATGTAGTTTGACATTATTAAAATCATCAATCATCATCCAGGGAACTACCATCTATTTAGAAAGTGATTGCATGTCCTCCCAAAGCTTCTATCTTCTTTTTGCATCATTATGGGTGTACACTATTGTGAGATTCATGTGTAGACCTACAATGTTCCTACACTCAATTGTGATATGTTGATCTGACATCATCTTCAATGTCATTTGTCATGTTGTAGGTTTCCACACCAAACAAACCCTTACTAGCTCAGAGTGCTCTAGATTAGACACATGTTCCCACCCTTGAAGAAACAAGTATATAATGCTTTGTTTATTATTGTTCCTTTTATCTTAGTTTCAACCAGTTTCACACATGAGGGACCACTTGCTACAATCCAGTCTCGTATCTCCTTCTTCCTATTTCTATCACAACCCCTTAAATATTCCACATTAGGATGGACATATTAACATGTCTTTGGATATCAAGTTCGTCTCGCATGCTCTTTATTAGTGGTCTTCCTTTCCTCCCCCTTGTTCCTTAGATCCATTAGGCCAGGCTCCTCCTTGTCAGAATTATTGAGTGCTCTAAATGCATCGGATGTATCTAGAATGGATCCAACCCCTTAGCCTTTTAGATTCCCTACCTTCTTGGGCCCTTTACTTGGTGAACTCCTCTTTCTCATTCTACTGTTTGTGGGTGTCATATGCAACATACTCTCTTTTAGGATTTGGTACATTTTTCTTCAAGCTAGGTGTTACGACCCCGCCTCCCGGTAGCCCCCAATTAAGGGAGACCGAAAGGACAGAGCCGTTAACCAATAACCCGAATCAAAGGTTTGACAAATAATCATGAATAATTATTAAATTCTACCAACTATACTGAAATATGGAGAAAAATAAAAGCTTTTGCATACCTCTTAAAACTGAGATTTTAAAACTTCTATCCACACAGATACTAATCTATCTAATCCTCCTTTGCACTTTAATTCTCATTTCGTACCACATATGCCACTTTACTATTTGTTCTTTTCATTGTACCTAAAACGCCGACAAATAAAACGTCGGTCAGCCGAAGCTGGTATGTGGGGGAAACAATAATCATGCAAATATGGTAACAACGTAATCATTCAATTAATCATTTAACAACCAAGATTACATTTTAAGCCATACTATTCAATCCTTACCTATCCCCTAACTCTTTGCTATCCCTTGTATGGTACCTCTTTTTAGGTAGTTTCTTACCCCCATGGACCTACCTTACAGGTAGCCAATACCTAGGGTAATAGAGTTGCATGGCACTACCCGAAGGTAGCCCAATATCTAACTCATGATGACTTATTGGTCCTACCCCATTGGTAGCCATTTACTAAGTCATCTAATGACCTGATGGACCTACCCCATTGGTAGCCATTTACCAGTTCAACTATTAAGTCACAGAGGGGACCAGGATCCGAGCTAGTAGGCACATGTCTTATGTGATAGTCATAGACACATTATAGTTTGCATGAATTAAAATCATCCAAAAATTAATTCATGACATCGATGAAAACTTCGATAAATCTCGGAAAACTAACTCGAGATATTCATAAGCGTAACCACATACCTGATTTGATGATTTCATAAGAATTAAGAAAATCCAACCAAACATGCAATCTAAGTAATTCAACAATCACATAATTCTTGAAAAGAATATATACTCTATTTATTACACACTTTATCAAGAACCTACTTTATTAACTTGGATTCACTTTCTAGGGTTTCTGTATCCATTTTAGGGTTTTGTTTTGCAATTAGGGTTTCCCTTCATCTTTTACCATATTAAACCCTAATTTTATGCCATTACTCATAAACCCTAATTATCTCGTCTATTCTTCAACATTAAGGTTATCTTAACAACATATAACCCTATGTTCATATTACAGGCACATTAATCATCAATTAAGCTTCTTTTTCATTAAAGCTACTATTTTTATCCCTTTAATCCATGACAAGATCATTATACACATTTATCATCAATTCATAGTTCATTACGGTCTAAATCACATATGAACTCGATTTGCTATTAATTCCACCTTTTATTCATGAGAAATCCCTAATTACTACTTTTAGGGTATTTATCCAGAATTAAGGTCTTTTATATACAAATAATTTAGAACCATCATTAAACAATCATATTTTCACATTTTCAAATTAAATATGATTTTATCCTCTTTTACCCTAAATTAGGGTTTCTAAATTATTTAATCATTCTCATATGAGGTAAAACCCTAAATCATGCAATTCTACATCTAGATCAGGTTCGAATCTAACATTATCATTCAACATGTTATTAACACTTCAATTAACCCATTAAGCATTCTAGATTCAACCTTTAATCACAAATAGAGTTTTTAACCTAACTTTAATGCACTTTTCATCAACTTATTATACTTTTTAAATTAGGAACAGAATCAACATTTAAAGGATGAAAAGAGGATTAGATTACATATCTTAGCCAGAGGAAAGACATGCTAGGGTTTGGAGGAGCCCGTGGCGGCGGCCGTGGAGGCCGCGGCTCAGGGTGATCAGACTCCTCTCAGCGCACTCGTCTCGCGGAAGAACAAACCCTCGTCCATCCAGACTCTGCTGGAACGTGCTCTGAACCTACGATACCCAGCGGAACCGACGTTCCCATGGAGGAAGTCACACCCGCTGGGGGGGAGTCCTAAAGCATCCTACAAGGACATGGTTGCGGGTCGCACTAACAGGATCCCTTCATCGCTCTCTCAAGTCACCCCTGATCTCCTCACAGCAGCGGATATAAGCATTGATAAAAGTGGAAGCGTTCCGGCCATCACGGTCAATCCAGAACGCCTTCCCACCCTGCTAGAACCATGGAAGTATGCTGTGGTTATCAAGATCATCGGACTCACCGTAAACTTCAACGTCCTTACGAACAGGATCGCAGCCCTCTGGCAATTAACCGGAGAATTCCGTGCTATTGACTTAGACATGGGGTACTATATAATACAACTTGCAAGCAATGATGATTTCATCTGTGCCATGACAGGCGGCCCTTGGATGATATTTAACCACTACATTTCTGCGCAATCATGGTCGTCGTCCTTTCGACCTTCCGACCCCATCCCTCGGAAGCTGGTTGTCTGGGCTAGGATCACGGACATGCCGATCTACTTATACCAAAACCAACTCCTCGAGATGATCGGAAATCTGATTGGGAGAACCATCAAGATAGACACCACAACACAATCTGGCCACCGCGGAAAGTTTGCGCGCATAGCAGTGGAGGTGGACACCACAGCACCCCTACTACCGGCAATCTTCCTTAATGGAGGTCGGTACAGGCTGGAGTATGAAAACCTGCCTACCTTTTGCATGAGATGCGGAAGGCTGGGACATGCGGAACCCGACTGCAAGTTCAGCCCTACATTCCCAAGTGGCGACCCCTCTACATCGGCACAACCTGCGGTTGTCCTCCCGCCAAAGTACACCAGCGAGATCCACGCCAAGATGCCCGAGCGCAGACCCCCTCCAGCTAAGAAGGATGCTCCTCGCCAGGCTGAGAAACCAAAAGCAACAAGCCCTAAGCCCTCAACTCTACCCAACCCTCCATCAAATCCAAATAACGATGGAGAGAGTGAATACGATTGGGTAACCGTGGTGAACCGTAAGCAAAAAAAGAAGCAGCAGAAGAATATACCTCCACCGCCACCCACCGGAGCCCTCAAGCCCCCAGCAACTGCTGAACGGAGCGCAAAAGACCCAGAACCTAAAGACACTGCCGTCGTCCTTGTGGACGATGAGGTTTGTGAGGGGCGCAATAGAGACATGGAATTTGCCTCTGCTTTTCGCTTCCAGGCAAACACAAACACAGGACCGTCGGAACTTCTTGCTCCCTTTAACTGGGGAAACAGTTCTAACACCGGGGGAGTAATACTCCGAAACCGCAAGATCGTCTATCAGACAGTTAGTCCAGGCAGAGAGCGGAAAAAAGGCAGGCTGGCTCACATGGTTGAAGGGCATAGTCCTAGCACTGACACTGCAAGATCTCTTTCCTTCATGGAGGAGGGACAACCACCAGGCACTGGCTCCGAAGAGGGCCAGGACGCGGGCCTCCGCGCTGTTATCTCCTAAGTCCTTGTAAGGACCTCTTCCTCAGATGTGTTTCCATATGACGAACATCATCTGTTGGAATGTCCAGGGAGCATGCTCCAAGGACAAAATCAATCTTCTCCGAGAATTCAAAAGAAAATACAAAATCCATGTCCTCACAATCGTTGAACCCCGCTGTAGTGGTGTTAAGGCTGCAAACATCATCAAGAAACTGGGATACACCTGCTCCCACAGAGTGGAAGCCCTAGGCTTCTCCGGAGGTGTGTGGGTCCTTTGGGACGATCATCGTTGCAAAGTAGAGATTCTCCAAAGCCACAGGAAGTTTGTCCATTGTAAGATGAATGACACCTGGTTCCTCACTTTCGTGTATGGCAGTCCAAATCCACAGAAACGATCCTTTCTATGGAGCCGTCTCTGTACCCTCTCTTCTTCTATCGACGGGGCCTGGGCTGTTGCTGGCGACTTCAATACCATGTTGGACGTCAGTGAAAAAGATGGCGGGAAAGGCTTTGATAGGAGATCTTGCCGAAGCTTTCACTCTATGCTTCTTACCACTGGGCTAACAGATACCAGTCCGTCTGGGCAATTCTTCACATTCAAAAAGGGAAACCTCCGAGAAAAACTTGATCGAGTGGTTGCAAATGTTGATTGGTTATCAATTGAGAATAGCATGAGCATCTGTGTCCTTCCTCGCCTCTACAGCGATCATAACCCCATCTTGATCACTGGGCACAACGACAATCGGAAACGCTTCCCTAACTTCCGCACGAAGGCAAGCTGGAATCTTATTCCTGAGTTCCACAAGGAACTCCTTCCCAGCTGGGACAATTCCAAAAGCTTTACTGACACCCTCCCGGACTTCCAGTGAGCAGCAACCAAATGGGAATCCAGGCGCCTGAAATCCCAACACAAGAAGAAAGACAACATTCTGCGGAAGCTCAACAACTGCCAGGTACAATCCCCACCCCACTTCAATGCTTCCACTAACATTCTCTGTGTTCGTCTGCAAGAGGAATACGAAACTATCTTGAGACGTGAAGAAGCTGATTGGCAACAGAAAGCCAACATAAATTGGCTACAACATGGAGACGGCAACAACAAGTTTTTTCACTCCTATGTCAAAGCCCGGAGATCCCAAAACCGCATCTCCAGCATCCGAGACGAGAATGGCGATTGGATCACTGATCCTGCTCGCATCCGTGACCATGTACATGCTTACTTCAGTTCTCTTCTCACCGCTCCTGCAACCTGTCCATCCACCATAGAAAGGATCACAAATTATATTGGCAGCTTCCCGGGAGGCCAAGGTCTGCATGATCTTGACAGGGTGCCCACGGCTGATGAGATAAAGAAGGTGGTGTTTCTTATGGCCCCGACAAAGGCACCTGGCCCTGACGGTGTACACAACGGCTTTATCCAAGCAAACTGGCAGCATGTTGGACAGTCCATCACTCTGCAAGTCAGTGAATCTTTCCGATCTGGTATCATTGATCCTCGTCTGGAAAATTCACTCATGGTGTTGATTCCCAAGGTACAGCATCCTCAACGGTGTAACGAGCTTCACCCTATTTCCTTAAACAACTGCTGCTTCAAAATCATCTCAAAAACCATTGTGGAACGTATCAAGCCATATCTCCACAATTGGATCTCAGAAACTCAGTCGAGCTTTATCCCGGGCCGCCGCATTAGTGACAATATTTTGCTTGTCCAGGAGGTGATTCACTCCATGAAATATAAGAAGGCAGGGAAGAAATGGGCATGTATAAAGCTTGATCTTTCTAAGGCCTTTGACAGAATGAGATGGCCATTCATCAAAGACACCCTTGTCAAGGTGGGTCTCCCTTGGAAGCTCATCTCGCTTATCATGCAAATCATCTCCACAGGCTACACCTCCATCCTTTGGGAGGGTTCCCATACGGCGCCCTTCCGAGCCAGCCAGGGGGTGCGACAGGGAGACCCCATCAGCCCATACCTCTTTGTACTCTGTATGGAGAGACTCAGCCAAGCTATCTCCCACACTGTAGATTCCGGAGATTGGAAGCCTATCCTTCTGTCTAGAGGTGGGATTCCCCTCTCACACCTCATGTTTGCAGATGACATCTTGCTCATGGCAGAGGTCTCCAAACGTCAAGCGTCTACCATCTCAAAAGTCATTGATGACTTTAGCGTTGTGTCTGGACAGATGCTCTCAAAGGACAAATCCAGATGCTTCTTCTCCCCTAATACTTCTACTTCTGAGAGACGAAGTTTCTGCTGCAAATTAGGCATTCAACAAACGGATGACCTAGGGAAATATCTGGGAGTCCCGGTGCTCCACCACAGAATCAATAAATCAACACATGCAAACCTTATTTCTTCTATCCAGGGTCGGATGAACAGCTGGGCTGCAAAAAGTCTCTCCCTTGCAGGACGCATCACCCTTGCAAAGAGTACTTTGCAATCTATCCCATCCTTCACGATGCAATCTGTCAAACTCTCTCCCAGCCTATGTGATGACATAGATCGCCACATTCGTGACTTTCTATGGTCGGGAGGGCGCACACAGAAGAAAATCTTGCCCATTTCTTGGAAGAAGGTCGCCCTGCCCACATCTCACGGCGGATTAGGCCTCAAATCTGCACGGGAGCAAAACGAAGCACTAATGCTGAAAAATGTATGGTGCTTCATGACACAGCCGGGCACTCTCTGGGTCAGAGTAATGAAAGGGAAATATATGCACAATGGGAGGGTCAGCAAGAAACCGTGTTCTTCAGCGTGGTCTTTCATTAAACGAAACTTAGACAGGCTCGAAGGAATCAGTCATAAGATGTTCCGCTCCGGCCAAACAACAAATGTCTGGAAAGACAAATGGATTCTTGGCAAATCTCCTATGGATTATGATGAATCTCTTCCTATACCCCTTGGTCTCGAGGACCTCACTGTCCAGTCTATGAAACACACTAATTCGGGTTGGGACTGGGACTTTATCAACAAATACCTCCCTCAACCAGTGTCGCACATTCTCCAATTTGTTAGCATCCCTGAGCATGACAGTGGCGCCGACGCCTGGATCTGGCCATTCACCGCTACAGGAGAATTCACCTCAAGCTCTGCGTTTACCTGGCTCCGTAATCTGCCGCCCAGCCCGTCCACATCTATGTGGAAACACTGTTGGTCAGCAAACCTTCCTAGCAGAATCAAAACCTTTCTATGGCTTGTCCTGCATGGATCACTGTTAACTAATCTCGAACTGGTTCGAAGGCATATAGCTTTGGATGACCGCTGCCAACTCTGCAACAGTGATCAGGAGTCGCTCATACACTGCCTCAGAGATTGCCCGCACGCTAAAGCGGTTTGGCAAGGCCTGCAAATGACGGGTGATTTCTTTCTGATGTCAGAACAGGCATGGATCCATGAGATGATATCTCCCTATGTTTGCCCGAGGAAACGCACTCTGCACTGTGTTGGGTGCTGGTCGATCTGGCGAAATCGCAATGACGTCACTCATGGAGGGCAACCACGTCATAATTCAATCCTAATTGCCTTCATCAAGGAGCGCACATCTTCGATCTTGGGATTGCAACCTTCCTTACCACCTCCTCTAAGCCCGCTTACTGCCTCCATTAGGCCACCCTCAAACCACGAAGTCATCCTCTTTGTGGATGCTGCTTTCAAGGAGCACTCTAAGAGAGCAAGTATTGGGATTCATGCGGTCAACAGCTCTGGAGCGTGCATCCTTGGAACTGGATTACCCACTATGGCGACATCAGCTCTGGAAGCTGAAATTATGGCTATTGTTCATGCCCTTCGTCTGTGTAAAGAAAATCGGTGGACCTCAGTTGCTGTTTATTCTGATGCTTCATCCGCAATTAAACTTTTACAGGACCTGAACACTCCTGCGTGCAGATTTGAACAACACCGGAGATGCTATGCCTCTCTCATGCTGGAGCTCACCAGCATACAACTCTCTTATATCCCTAGAAGTCACAACTTCATAGCGGATAGTATTGCAAAACACACCTTGTTCTCCTTTTCCCCACATGTCTTTCAGTTCAATAAACCTTCTTGGCTTTCCAAGGACATTCATGTTAATCTCAATGCTATTTGGCCCGTAATAGAGAACGGGATGAATAAAATCTAATCTCTATGGTTATAAAAAAAAACATTTAATATCATTTTTATTGGATTCCACTCGTTTTCCTGATCAAAATACATATTTTGCATGTTTCCATGGAGCTACCAATTAATTTCTAAAATTTCCGCAATATAACATACCTTTCAGTCAATCAATGGCTGCCACGTGTCCTTTTATTCCCTTTTCTAGCAAAACCCTTCCTTGGCTCGTGGACCTTTGCGTGGATCCATCCACCCGGTTGCCCGGTCTGGCTCTTCTCCTCCTTCCTCGCGAAAGAGTCCTGCTGTTCTGTTTCCTCTGTAAAACAGGGGAACCCGAAGCAAGCTGGGCGGCGACTTCTTCGCCCCCCCCCCCCCCCCTCGGCGCCTTTCTTTCCTTCTTGGACCACCGCAGGCACACTAGGGTTCCGCTACACTTCTCAGACGACTCCATAGCCTTCTCTGGCTCAACTCTCAAACCGTCGAACCCTCTCCCGCTGTGGCTACCTTGACGCAGACCTCTGAACCGATCAACGATCCTCCCTTGTGCACCCCGCTATGCATCTCCGATGTTGTCCGGCCTCACGGACGCCTGCCTCAGGCACACTTGTGCCAGTGTTCCCTCCACATGGCTGCTGTGCAGCGAGGCCCCTACTTCAATGCCTCTCGCTACTCTGCCACCATTGCCCTCCGGCTTGCCAAGGAATCACTGCTCCAACCGGCCGCCCGATGCCAGCCTCAGTTTCCAGACCACCGACAGCTTGCAAGGGACTGGCCGAGAGGACAACCAAAGTCTGCAGCGTGAAGGTCCTTCCTGGCGACGAAGACAAGATGCGTCCCTGACATCCACGTGACCCCTCTCGTCGCACTCGTTCCTCCAAACACGGGAAAATATCTCACGGTGACTAGGTTCTTGCGGCAGAGTCGGTTGCAAGATAATGGGAACTTTTGCCACTTCGTTGGGGTCCAAGCCCCCCCTATATATAGGATCCCCCCCTTGGCCGCAGAGAAACCACAGGTTTGGGCAAAACTCTAGGGGAAATGAAACCCTGAGAAATTAGGGGTGTATCGACTCAGACTGATCCCCTGAACTTGTTGGAATAGTTTCCTTTATTATTCCTCCATTATCTGGCAAGATTATTACTTTGGAAAGTCCACAACTCAAGTCCCTTCTTTCCTCATCCGACCAAGGTGACAACACAATCACTGTTGGATATGAATCCAACGGTTGTAGTGTCACACACATATTCCAAAATAATTCCATTAGGAATAAAATTGTGACATTGTCCACACTTTTACAAAATTCATATCTCCCAAACCTTTTATCATTTTAATATCAAATTTTGAGAGAAAGTCCATAATGACTTAACTCACATGTATACCAAATTTGGGACTCAAACTCGAAAGTATGAGATGCTTTTATTTATATGCAAGTTATCTTTTAAATTAAGCCAATTTAATTTGGTATTCCCTCTTTCTTTGCCATTAAATTATTATTTTGAATTCCTTGAACCTTAAGGAACCTTAATGGCTCATAATACCATCTTGGGAATATTTCTTAGCCTTTTACTTATCTTTTATCTATTTTCTCTTTCTTCTTATTCATTTCTTATCAAAATATCTATTTTTGGGGATTTCTCTTTATCTCTCTTATTATTTTCCTTATTGGAATTCCTTTTAACATTAGAAGCCTCATGGATACGAAAATCCATCAAATATAATTCAATTATACCTCTTTTCACTTGTTTTTCACATTTTACCATTATTTTCAATTTCTTTCTTAATAAGGAAAAACTTAATTAATCTTTTCTTTTCTTATTAATTTATCTTTGCAATTTTGGACTCCTTGGGACCCAAGGAACCCATGTGGCACGAAATCCACCTTTGGATTACACTCTATTTCCTTCTAGAGGTTTCTACATCTTTCTTTTCTCAAAAACTCAATCATTCACTTACTAATTGAATTTCCTTGTTATTGGGCCCAATAGCCAAAAAGCCCACAAATAAATCAACAAGGCTATTTTAAATGAAATACATGCATTCAATCAAAAGACATCATTATTTTTTTTATTTATATTTATTATGAGAAATTACGTTTCTCACTAAATGAACCCAAAAATTGGGGTTGTAACATCCTTCCCCTCTTATAAGAATTTTGTCCTCAAAATTCCATCAAGCAAACAAACAATTTAGGATAAGCCTTTCTTATGTCCATCAGGGCTCCCATGTGGCTTCACCCTTCCCATGGTGCTTCCCAAGAACCTTCATCATCTCATATTCTTCCATCTAAGTTCTTTCTTACCTTGGTATATCATACCCTCATAGGTGACTCAGGACATTTCAGCCTCTCAAAAGTTGAATAGGTTCAGGGCTCAACACATGGCTTGGATACCTCACATAGTGCTCTAGATCGGACTCATGGAACACATTACACATCATGTTATCCTGAGGGGCAAGGCTAAACACAACCATCTCTACCAATCCATCTCAAATGGACCCATATATCGGGGACTCAGCTTTCTCAGCTGTAGCTTAGAGGGGTCGGATTTTCACATCACATATTCTCCCATAGTGAACTGCATGTCAGTCTACTTTGCATCAGCTCATGACTCATGTCACCACTGGGCTCTCTCTCTCAGCCATTGCATGATCAAAGCGACTTCATCTGCACACACTGTGGTTCTTTTCTGACCTTCGCGAGGCCTCCTTCACCAACATCATCTTAATGAAGTGGTGACCGACACATCCTATCTATAAGACTTCTTGCATCCCGATAAAGGTTATGGTGGTTAACATCGCATCTTAAGAATTGTCTCTATGTATCACCCTGAATGAGCACACATGCTCTCATCAGACCCTCTAGTCTGGATCATACTGTTCATTAGTATAGGGTGATAAACTGTACTATCATCGAGTTCTTCATGTATCCACTTCCACCTCATGGGAGTGAACCTTGGTCATAGCCAAGAACTTTTGAACTCGCATCAGGGTGTGGTTGAACCATCCTTCTCTCTTAAGTAGTTCAACCGAATCTATCTAGTGACAGTGCTCTTCCTTTCTCACATCATCTAGGTAAGGCGATCTACCATAACCCATATTGCATCTTGACCTTCTATGGTCTAGGGGAGACTCACAACATCCACAATGAAGAACTCCCATTCTCTTTCAGGAACTCTTTATACTTTATATCCATGTACTGGGTTACTGGTGTTCATCCTTCGCCTCCTAGCTTGCATGGCCACATGGTACATGCAACTTTGTTTTAAGCATCCAAAGTGCCACTAACACTTACCATCTTTGTAGTTTCACAGTGTATGGTGATCTTAAAATCATGATTTCCTATATATCATGATTCCTCAAAAACCCTAAACCACTCTCATCAGGGTTTCATTACCTTCCTATCCAAGGAAGTGTATCCGAGGTTCTACAACCATCCTTTAACACCCAAGGACTAGGCTGGCTAACTAAACAACCATTAACTTGATTAACCGCTATTGATACACCTGGGTGTTAGCCAAACTTATCTCTTTTTTTCAACTAGAGCATTCATTATCGCCTTTCATCCTCCATGTATTATACTTATCATCTCATCTCAAACTCTAAGTTTATCTTCATCAAGAAACTCTGAGCTCATCCACCTGGTGATCAAACTCAACCTTGTATATCTTGCAAATTCCACAAAGCTTCTACTAGGAACATCCTTACAAGGTGATTATTTTAATATTTTTATCGTTTGTACCTGTTCATGTATCATTCACTCCACCAGGGCACATTATTATCTCTGTCCTCATTCCTTATAGCAACGTTCCAACTCACATCATCTTTACCCTTGATGTATGGCATGCATATTGTCCTATCTCTCACTCCCATAACAAGAAGAAATAAGCATTTGGTGGCCGTCCAAACACAAAGTTCTTCCTGTTCCAAGAGTAGAGATGGTACAACCCACATTGCCAGTATACCTTCAAATCTAAGTTGAAATGTACCATTATCTTGATATCCACATACTTCCATGGAAAACTGGTCTCGAACCTACTTGGGTTACTTACACAATCCTTAGTCATCTCCCCTAGGTCTATAGGGTGCCGGTACTTTTGGGGTCATCCATTTTCCTTCATGCATCCAGAGAGTGCCCTACTTATCTGTCCTTTGGGTCCCATGAGTTCATGAAGGTGATCAATTTCATAACCCATGGCCCTCAGACAATGATAGTTGTTACCTATGACCCTATGGTCATGTGCACTAGGGAATTAGGCAACTCCTACTTCCATTGGTCTTATCCCTACCTGACCCTAGGATAGACTTCAGATTCTCTTATAGTACATGTTCAACTCAGAACCTTCCCAAGCATTCATCATCTCTCTTCCTGCATTCGCGGGCTGACTTTCATCCTTTCATAGGGATCATGGCAACCTGCCTACCTTGGTCAAGCCCCATACCGGTTACCTCCATGGTAACACATCCATATGCACATAGAGATGGTTATCTATGGGTCTATAGGTTCATTATCATGCCATGTACTCTTCACTTAGCTTCTCAAGATCCTATGAAACCTTCTTAGGTTACCTCAAAACCAACCAAATTGGTAAACCCCCTACCAAAGGGTCCCTCTCCCAGGATGGGAGGAAACTACACCTTGATAACAAAGGTCACAAGCGTCCTTAGGGTTTACATTCACATGAGCATGCTTAATCCAACAACTACTAAGGCACCAGAGTACCTACTAAACCATGCTAGGTCACACTTGTTCTCATCCTCAACATTATATCAATTTAGTCGTGAGGGGTTCATCAAACATACCCTTAACTTAAGGGATTTACTTTACCTCTACACATGAGGAGTACCATGCTCGAAACTATAGAGACTCAAATTTCATCATGAGCATCAGGTACACTGCTTCCCCTCTTAGGCCTAGGAACCCTAGGTTCTCCTTTGGATATCCAACTGCATGCTCAATCTCTTAACCATGAATCAAGCATGTCTAAGGTAAGTCATGTACTTTCATGATCCCTCTACTTGAGCAACACTTCAGAGTTGAGTCCTCTTCCAGGACAACCAACTAGGTATAAAGCCTCACAACCGGTTACTCAAACCTCCTCAGGGTCTAAAGCACTCTTTATCTCATCTAGCAGGTAATCACTTATACCATAGGTACTAGAAGCATCCACTATTCCTCATGTCTCAGAATCTAAGCTTCCAACCTTCTTTCTTGGGTCCTGCTTTTTCTATCTAGATCTAACTCCACATCCAGCCTCACTTCATGAAGTTGGATCAAGCTTACCAGCATATCCCTACCTGGGTGAAGCCATTGCTCAACTCATGTTTGGCTCGGGATTATCCTTAGCTCTTTATGTTTATCTCATAAGACATCCATCATGATTCCTTGTCCAGGGTTTCATCCTACTATCAGCACTACTGATGTACTCTGGGTGCAAGCTACACCCTACTTACACAAGCCCATAGGGTTCTATAGGTTCCTTTCTAACTTCATCCATGAAGGAGCTATGCTTCACTCAAACATGCACGACCCTTCCCAGAGTTGGGTTGCCAAAAGTTCTAGGTCATCAACTTCTCATGGCATCCAAGGCATGTTTATCCAAACACCTGGCCTAATCTCATCATGTCATCTCTCTCTCTAACCTACACTTAGGGTTAGGGTTAACATCATCCTCAAAGGATGTGCTAGGTCTCTACTTTTAATGGAGGTTTCTACCTCCAAGACTAACTCTCTCTACTCATCCTCCTACCAAGGAGGTCTATCCTCAGATCTCTCCTGAGGGCAATGACAACTCGTGTCATACGACCTAAACATGTATCTATTCCTTTACATTTACTCTATTAAGCTTATGTCCATGACATCTTATTTACATGCTTTTTATTAATTTGGTGGAGGATTCCTTAATCCTTATCTACCTTACCCATACCTCAAGACGGTGAGGAGAAGAGAGAGAAAACCCTAATCCTTATGATCCTTAATAGAATTTGAGTTGAGAAGGGATGATCAAGATGAGAGAGTCCTAAAGGTGTCTTATTTCGATTCATACCCTAAGACTTTGGCCAGGCAGTCACACGGATCTGGGAGTCCTCGTATTCTGACTAGCGATGCGAAGGAAAATATTGCCAGCCCCTGGTTGTGATCCTTTTCTAAACACCTCTGTCTTTCAGACAATCCTCTAATAACTCCCTTGGGTTCTACAAAATTTGTAAAATTTAATAACCATTAAAGATTAAGTGAGGAACCTATGCTCTGATACCAATTGTTACGACCCCGCCTCCCGATAACCCCCAATTAAGGGAGACCGAAAGGACAGAGCCGTTAACCAATAACCCGGATCAAAGGTTCGACAAATAATTATTAATGATTATTTTTCGAACCTTTGATCCGGGTTATTGGTTAATGGCTCTGTCCTTTCGGTCTCCCTTAATTGGGGGTTACCAGGAGGCGGGGTCGTAACACTAGGTTTTAGATTCTTCTATTTTCCATTGGATGAAACCGAATCAGTGTGCATGGAGTTTCTTGTTTCACCTATCCCGTTCAGGCCCTTCTCCTTCCACACCTTCCTTATTGCTCCTCTCTTCTCCTTCTCCTCCTTAGTTCTTTCTACTACATTTTTACTGCTAGTATTACACTATGAATCACTATGTCCAAACTCTTGGCATCTACTACACTTTAATGGCACAACGTCATAAGAGATCTCAATTGGGATTGGTTCCCTTCCATGTACATTCAGCCACACCTTCTCCGATATCTCTTCCTCAACCTTCAACTCCACCAGAATTCAGGCTTCATCTATCTCAAGAGACCAATGATGCATCCCTATTTTAGGGCTTCTTCCTATGCCTTTTTGCATTATAATCACATCTAAACATTGTAGATTACAAGCTATTTCCTCCAATATGATCTTTTATGATAAATGCAATTATGCCTCCTTTTCTTTGTTTTTTAGGGCACTTATGCATGCATTGATGCATGGGAGAGAGATGAAGAACATCTTTGGGTTATTGCGGCCTAATATTGGACCTACCTCTACCCCGAGCTCTCCTTGGATGCAAAAGAACCAATTCAAAGAAAAAGGTGGTTAAATGAATAAGTTGAAGTGGATATCAACAACAAGAAGCCCCAAAACGGCCGTGGAAAATCACCACAGTTGTGGGGAATCAAGATCTAAAAGTTACAGTGAAATCGTCAAAGTTGTACACAAATGAACACGACTGTAGTCAGTAAAACAACTGTGGTCACTGAAGACACCATGGTTGTGGTCAACAAAATGGTTGTGGCTAAGGAGACCCAACACTCCTGTGGCCCATGCCACGACCGTGGTGATTTATTCATCAAGACCCCAAAAAGCAACAGGGACTCAACTCATTTTACATGTGAATGACCACAGTCGTGGCCATCAGCACGACCATGTCCCTTGAAGGCCACCTCACCCATGGTGAGCACCACGACCACGGTGAGTTGAAGACAAGACGACCTCAGAGCAACCTCACTTGTGACTACCTCCACCAACACGATCATGGTCTCCAACACGAACGTGGTACCCTCTACCCAACACAACTGTGACCACCATACACACTTGCACCTCAACTCCACCTTCCAACTCGGCCATTCCACTACCCACGTCCATGCCATGCAACCTGCACCATGGTTGTGGCATTTCACCACGGCCGTGGTGATCACCTAAACCTACCTATTTTTTCTACTATTTTCCCTTTTTACTCCCACTTACCCTAGTGCCTCCCCATGACCTATATATACATAGGTGGCATCCACAACATGAAGGTTAGCTTTCCTTAGTGTTATGACCGCATCTGAGCTTAATTAGTAAACTAGGGTTTACCTAGATGATTATATGCTTAATTGGATTGATCATTTCTTAAATCTAATTAATGATGATAATTGAAATATGATGTTTTAAACCTAATAAGAACGTTAAGTGTTCTATTGTTTGAGAAATTAAGGTTTGAGAAATGTAAACCCTAATCGGAAAAAATTAGGATTTACTTAGATGATTATATGCTTAATTAAGTTGATCATTGTTTGAACCTTGATTAATGATGGTAGTTAAGTTTTTATATTTTAAATACAACAAGAAGGTTTAATAATACTTTGATCCACATAATTAGGGTTAACATTTGAAAACCCTAATCGACCCAAATTAGGGTTTTGATAGTACATGAATATGGAATTTGGTCAGGATAGCAGTGTGGTAAATTATTTTACATATTTTATACAAATTTTGTATTTAATTTGATTTTAGATATGATATGGATAACTCAATAATTCATATTGGAGAAAAAATTCAATTTTTTTTAGTGTTCTTTGAATGTGGTTCTCGGTCGAACTAAACTTTGACCAAAATACTGACCGAGTGCTTTTTAGTAGTGTAGTGTTTTATTTTTATTTATTTATTGGTAACTCCAAATGATCTTAAATTTTAACTGAAGATCTTAAGATCAATAATAAACAACATGTAAAATTTTCATAATCTTTGGATGCGTTTAGATCTTATCAATAGACGAATTATAGTAATTGACATTTCTATAGAATTCTGGATAATAGTGCACTATTAGATTTATATTTATTTAATGAGAGATTTAAATGATCTAAAATTATAAATTAAGCTTATTAACTCAATTATACATAACATTATAAATTATCATAATTTTTGGAGAAGGTTTGATCTCTGAAATACATGAATTACAGAAACCTTTTTATGATAGAAAATTCAGTTGAAATTAGAAAACGTATAGTGAGGGGTCAATGTGCAATTGACCCAAGAAGCTCAATTGCTATAATGGTCAAGCTAACACACAAGAAGCTCTCATAATTCGTGATTCAAACCAGAGAAATGAAATCCTAGAGAGAGAGGGGGAAAGTTAGGGCTTGAGAGGAGAAATTGATGGAGATGCTGACCTAGGGTTTTACAGTCCGAGGAATGATGAAATCATGTAAGTTTAGCTTCTTTGGATATAGATTCATCGTGAATCATCTATCACATGTCAAAATTCCATCCCTCCCCTATTTGTATTTGAAATCATATCAAATCAAGTCCTTTTCTCACTCTTTCTTCATAATCCCTCATTTTTAGGGTTTCCGAGTTGAAAGGAAGAAGAATTGGGTGAATTGCTAGGCATTTGATATGAGATCGAGATTTTTAGGGATGAGCTACGTTTTTAAGGTGTTTTCACACCTTAGGGTGAGTGGGAACTTCCTTTAAACAGTATATTGCATGAAAATTGGTTAAATCATCCATAATCTTTAATTGCTTAGTATGCGACTACAAACCCTAAATTGTGTGTTCGATCTAAGTTGTTGCAAAATGATATGAAACAAATTCTTCCTCTATTTGGATGAAGTTCAGATGATAAAATCATATTAGAAATGTATACACTACATCCTAATCAGAATTCCCTAAGTTTTTGTAGAGGTTATAAGAGTAAACTAAAATATAGGGAATTTGTCTATGATTGAAATTTGTTGTATAAGTAAATAGAGAAAATTACTTATGTAGATCCCCTTGGTTATGAATGATTGTTTATCTAAATTCATAGTACATATATGTAAGATGCTATCTTGGATTTTGTTCAAAGTGAATAGTGTTTGTTTGATATCTCAGTAAAGAGGGTAAAACCCTAGATGCGAGGAAAGTTGGATATTTGCAAACAGATATCATGAAATCCATTTGAAGGGATTTTCTTGACATGAGATACTTTATTTATCCTTCCAATGTTATTATTGATGCATGATATCCTAGTGAATGGCATGGAAACCCAAATTCAACTCAATTCCAAGGTTTCATACATATATTGATTTTATATGAATTGTTGATAGTAGTCTTTATTCAATGAATGTTTATGTCGCATGAAATATTTTGGGAGCCATGTGAATAAGTTGTTGCCTAGTGAGAGGTGACAAGATGTGTGATGGCCTTGTGAGCCATGAGAATACTTGTACAACCAGTGAAATGAATACCTTGGTCTAAGGACCTAGAGGTAATGGTTACCTGTTACATAGGTAACAATGCTATGTGATGATCTAAGGGTTTAAATACCCAGATCTAGTAATCATGATAATGATGTGAAGGGATGAGAATTCCCAGTAATGTGATAAGGGATTGAGATCCCATGTATCATGTGTTTTAAAGATTTGAAAAGTACACGATAGATGTATTACACCTTTCTTTGTAGCATTTGTGGTGATTAAATGAAACCCTAAGGGTAGGGTGTTCAATGAATCAAGTATTGTGATATCAATGTTCTCAGTTATTATCAATAATTCTTGTCATGATAAGTAATTAACTCTTAATTGGGTTAAGTGATGCACAACTCAGGATTAGGGTTGATGTGCACGTTTTTCTAGGAATTTTAGATAATTTACAAGTGCTACTGATGATTTCTCATATGTTGAGTAATCAACCCTTATCAGTATATTAAGATGTTTAATTACATGATTTCAGTATGTATGCACCAAGTTGACAAGTATTCTATTTCTTTAAATATGCTTGCAAGTACAATATGTTGATTTCTCAGTAAATTACAGTGTTTGAGCATATTGCACTACCAAGTTAGAAATGATATAAATGGTGTATTTATAAGTTTTAGATAAATAGACTCTGTATCATAAAGATACCAAAGCTAAGAATAAGTAAGAGAGAGAGATGCAATGTAGTAAGAGCTTTTCTAGAATAATAAAATAATACATTTAAGGGCCCTGACACCATAGAATCCTTATGAGAGGTCTGCGCCTTAGGGATGAAACGACCTACCTTTGTGGTGCATCTAGTATACGAGGGTTGAAATGCACCCACAAAGTGTGCGGGGAGACGAAGTCCTTGAGGAAGTCTCCTAAGAGAAGATAGGTTACCCAACATGAACCAGAGATCCCAGTGGTAACCCAAAGGTACCCACAGAGCGTACCAAGATGAGGCCCATAGAGCATCTCAAACTCTCCTCCTGTGCGCTCAGGTTAGAGGAGGAGTGCAGTTTACGACACCATAGGAGTACCAAGGCCAGAGAGCCAGTTTTCCTATTGCAGGCCAGGAGAGAAGTCAAACTTAGCTATCCCGGGGTGTCGGCTAAGTCTTGTACGGCGGGATCGTAGTTCACTATGAGTCTTCATATGTAGAGTACACTGCATATGTTCAGGGCATAATAAAATGAATGAGAGGTCAAACAAGTGTGTACAGTTATTCAATTATTCTTTGTATGTTTTTGAATTATTAGTTCTCTTTATGATCAATCAAGCATTTCATATATTGATTCACTTTTATAGATATCTAGAGTATCCTGCCATATTTATGATTGTCAATTATTAGACTCTTTAAAGCTTACAGGTGTTATAATTGATATCAGTTGCTCAAAAGTATATATGTAATTATATCAGTGCTTTAGACTATTTCTTTGAAGTACTCATTCACTGAGCGAGTAGACTCACCCCTCTACTCAAAATTTTTAGGGAGATCACATGGAATTGAAGAAGATATCTTTGCATCAGAGTAGATCTTCCACAAGAGTTAAGTTTGAATATAGTTAAGTTCATTCGGTCTTTATCACTCTAGGTCCTTGTATAGATGTGAGAGAGTTGTAAATGATGTTTTGTATGTTTGTTTCCTTAATAAGAGAGAATGCAAATGATTGTCATGTCATGTGTACATGAAAGTGTGAGAAACATAATGAATGTATGGATGTGTATCATTAATGCTGAGATTACATTAGAGAAATAAAAGTTTAATTCCCTTGTAAAGTTAGTTTATGTGGTTCAATGCGAGGAAACAAAGAGTTTAAAACAGAAGAAAAAAAAGTTAAGGCTGATCTTTGTATTACGTTAAATCCTCAATTTATACCCTAATCTCATGATTAATGGTAATTGTGAGATCGGGGTGTAACAACTTGGGATTAGAGCTTAGGATGAGTCGTCAGGGACCATTAAGTTAGTAAGTTCGAGTCATAAGTGTGGAAGATAGGAGATGTTATGATGTTAGCTTTGGGGATTTGAGTATTTGGATATCCTGGCTCGATATCTGAGTACTTGGATCAACCAGTATCAAGCTACTCTATCTATTCTTTCATGTATATCCAATCCAGGTATACAATGGAAGGATGGGCTAGAGAGAAACCCTTGAAATATTAGGGTTAGAAACAAGATAAGTAACATGAATTAAGATCATAAATATAAAATGAGATAAAACTTTCATTTCATATTATTGTTTTATTGGTGATGAATAGAAAGGCTCTTATATGTTTGAATTCAGATATTCAGTATTTTGAAATATATATGGGTCTTTAAGATTTGTTGTACACTATGCAGTTGTAGCATTTATTGATTACATTCTTTGTATCAAGTAGACTAGAAATGATCTTTAAATGAGCTTTCCTAAGTGGATATTCTTTCCACATATTTGAGATTAATAGGAGTTAGTTAATATTGAGTAGCTCTTAGCTTCAGGATTGCAGGTTTGGCCTGGTCCGGCTGGCAGGATGTGTTACTAGGATCTATTGACTCCTATTGAAAATATAATAAGAGTAGGCTCCGAATAAATTAGACCCACATCATAGTGAGAATGTACATATAATAAGATGTCAAAACATATGAGAAATATTAGAATAACTAAGAATCAATTGAAACTGATGTCTGAGATCCAACTTTGAGGCCTCATATGAGAAAACCTTAATTGGGAATAAACGAACATGACATAAGATTCTAATTAAGTTTAATCATTAGTATTATATGAACTCTAAATATTAAATATGGAAAAGATATGAGAAAAGTATGTAAAGGCCAAGATAGTAAGAAACAATCATGAGGAATGGATTATATAACCGAGTACAATGTTTTTATGTACTCCAAAGCAAAGGGAAAATAGAAGAAAAGAGTTAAGTATTCGATAAGTACATAGAAGTGAAGAGTCTTCAGAAAAGTTAAAGTGAAGAGAACTAGATGAGCATGTAAATCATAAAACTAGGATAAGAAACTTAGTTGAAACAAAGAGAAATGTTGGAAATAATGAGCTTGATTAAGGAATGAGGGTTATGATATAATTGAGAGCATGAAATGTATACCTTTATTATAAAGTTTAATACATTCATCCTTACTACCTTTGGATTCTAAGTCTCAAAATCATCTTCTCTTTCATATCTTCCATAATGAGAGCAATGTGGGAATGAAGTGATAAGAAAATGAATCATATATGATGCATAACCACCATGGTAGAGACATCTAGTGAATGTAATAATGACACACAATATGATGATGAAACCCTAGTAGGGTAATTGAGAATGTAATCTATCTGAATGGCCAAGTAAGAGAAAGGAAATTCAATTGAGAAGACTTTAGTAAAACTTGTGAGATCCAAAGTTTGACTTTCAAATTAAGGGAGCAATGTCACATCACAATAACATCATGCTTCTGATAAGGACCAAACCCTAGAATGTTTAGAGTTGTAGTAGTTCAAGGGATGTCACTAGTGATTTGACCTTGAATACTAGCATCTCTATAAAGCAAGATCATGAAATTTGCACTATGAGAAGTAGACTAGCACTGATAGTAATCTAGGGTTTAAAGATAACCAATCTGAAAGGTAGATAAACAATATGGAAATGATTCAGAGTAAAGAGTAAGATATAAATTTGACATGTAACAAGTGTGTTTTGAACAAAAGGAGAAATACAATAGGAGTGAAGTGCGATATGAGATAAATTCTTGCAGTGATAGCAAGCATGATGAATAATCTACTTGTACCTTGTATGTTTCAATTTTAGGAATGTTTAATCTACATTATTAAAATGAGAAGAATAAGTAGCAAAAAGTAAGTAGTAGTGAATGAGGAGAGAGATAATAGAAAACAATGGCTTTTAGTAATATGTGAATTTGTTTTTAGAAGTATAATTTGTTGAAGGTATACTAAGGGATGTAATTTTTTTTTACATATGATTTCAGTTGTACATGTGCATGCAATATGTTAATTAAAGGTGTCTGATAGTTGTAGTCATTCATACCAGTAATCCATCTTAGTATTGTAAAATTATTGTATGGTGATACCGTTCAAATGATGATGGAACAAATGAAGGGTTACCCTGAATAAGGTACCCTTACCTATTCACTCATATGAATAGAAGAGATGATAACCATATTGTACTGATATGTAACCCTAATGAGGTAGAGCTTGTTATACCTAACTTCAATATAACTAAGTGATGGTAATTGGGTATGAACAATCCTTGAATGACTAATACAATCACGGAGTACTCTGTTACTATTGTTGAAACCTTAGTATGCTACAACTCGATGGTTACACCTTGAATTATGTGTGGGTTCATATTTGAGAATAGTATGGAATGTTATTGTAATGCTTCACCTTATGCATCCATGATCCAATGGGGATGTTGTGAGTAGTATTGTACAATTGTTGTTGAACCTAGTCTTTCAACTCAAGACTATTTTGCTATTTGAGTAGCATAATAGTAAAATTCAAAAGAACATGGTGAACTCACTTTCATGATTTAGAGGTAATACATAACAATAGTACATATTTAGCAGTATGAATTGAGATTGTTGGATCAGATTATCGATGTTGAGATAACACCTCAAGAGTATGAAAATATTGAAATGGATGTTTCTCTCTCAATCCTATGATTGATTGTGTATTAGAGAATTTGTTTGTTATCATTGAGAACTATTTCAAATATGTTGTGATTTAGTAAAGTAATAAAGGACTTAATGTTGAAAACTGCATTCAAGTATGAAATACAAGAATATAATGACATGTAAGATTTCAGAAGCTTAAAATAAACCTTGAATGTAATGTACTTGCATATTTATGTTTCGGGGACATAACCTTTTTAAGGGGCGGAGAATTTTTATGACTGCATCTCAGCTTAATTGGTAAACTAGGGTTTACCTAGATGATTATATGATTAATTGGATTGATCATTGCTTAAATCTAATTAATTATGATAATTCAATTATGATGTTTTAAACCTAATAAGAATGTTAAGTGTTCTATTGTTTGAGAAATTAGGGTTTGAGAAATGTAAACCCTAATATGCAAAAATTAGGATTTACTTGGATGATTGTATGCTTAATTAAGTTGATCATTGTTTGAACCTTGATTAATGATGGTAGTTAAGTTTTTACATTTTAAATACAAAAATAGGTTTTAATCATACTTTTATCCACATAATTAGGGTTAACATTTAAAAACCCTAATCGGCCCAAATTAGGGTTTTGATAGTACATGAATATGGAATCTGGTCAGGATAGCAGTGTGGCAAATGATTTTTATTGTTTTTTTTTAAATTTTATTTAATTTAATTTTGGATATGATTTGGATAACTCAATCATGCATATTGGAGAAAAAGTTCAGAATTTTTGAGTGTTCATTGAATGTGGTTCTCTGTCGAACTATACTTCGACCAAAATGCTGACAAAGTGCTTTTTAGTAGAATAGTGTTTTATTTTTATTTATTTATTGGTTACTCCAAATGATCTGAAATTTTAATTGGATATCTAAAAAGAAATCATAAACAACATGTAAAATTTTCATAATTTTTGGATACGTTTAGACCTTATCAGTAGACGAATTAGAGTAACTGACATTTCTATAGAATTCTAGATAGCCGTGCACTATTAGATTTTTATTTATTTAATGGTAGCTTGGAATGATCTCAAATTTTAAATTAATCTTAATAACTCAATTGTACACAACATAATAAATTATATAATTTTTGGATAAGTTTTTATCTCATAAATACATGAATTATAGAAACCTTTTTATGACAGAAAATTCAGTTGAAATAAGAAAAAGTATAGTGAGGGGTCAATTTGCAATTGACCCAAGCAGCTCAATTGTTCTATATGGTAAAGTTAACACACAAGAAGATATCATAATGTGTGATTGAAACCAGAGAAATGAAATCCTAGAGAGAGAGGGAGAGTTAGGGCTTGAGAGGAGAAATTGATGGAGATGCTGACCTAGGGTTTTGCGGTCTGAGGAATGATGAAATCATGCAAGTTTAGCTTCTTTGGATATAGTTTCATGGTGAATCTTCTCTCACATGTCAGAATTCCGTCCCTCCCCTATTTGGATTCGAAATCATAACAAATCAAGTCGTTTACTCACTCTTTCTTCATAATCCCTCATTTTTAGGGTTTCCGAGTTGAAAGGAAGAAGAATTGGGTGAATTGCTAGGCATTTGATATGAGATCGAGATTTTCAGGGATGAGCTACGTTTTTAAGGTGTTTTCACACCTTAGGGTGAGTGGGAACTTCCTTTAAATAGTATATTGCACGAAAATTGGTTAAATCATCTATAATCTTTAATTGCTTAGTATGCAACTACAAACCCTGAATTGTGTGTTTGATCAAAGTTGTTGCAAAATGATATGAAATAGATTATTCCTCTGTTCGGATGAAGTTAAGATGATAAAATCATATTAGAAATATATACAATACATCCTAATGAGAATTCCCTATGTTTTCACAGAGGTTGTAAGAGTAAACTAAAATATAGGGAATTTGTCTATGACTGAAATTTGTTGTATAAGTAAATAGAGAAAATTTCTTATCTAGATCCCTTGGTTATGAATGATTGTATATATAAATTAATAGTACATATATGTCATATACTATCTTGGATTTCATTCAAAGTAAATAGTGTTTGTTTGATATCTCAGTAAAGAGGGTGAAACCCGAGATGCGAGGAAAGTTGGATATTTGCAAATAAATATCGTGAAATCCATTTGAAGGGATTTTCTTGACATGATAGACTTTATTTATCCAATGTTATTATTTATGCATGATATCCTAGTGAATGGCATGGAAACCCAAATTCAACTCAGTTCCAAGGTTTCATACATATATTGATTTTATATGACTTGTTGACAGTAGTCTTTATTCAATGAATGTTTATGTTGCATGAAATATTTTGGGATGCATGTGAATAAGTTGTTGCCTAGTGAGAGGTGACAAGATGTGTGATGGCCTTGTGAGCCATGAGAATACTTATACAACCAGTGAAATGAATACCTTGGTCTAAGGATCTAGAGGTAATGGTTACATATTATAGAGGTAACAATGCTATGTGATGATCTAAGGGTTTGAATACCCAGATCCAGTAATCATAATAATGATGTGAAGGGATGAGAATTCCTAGTAATGTGATAAGGGATTGAGATCCCATGTATCATGTGTTTTAAAGATTTGAAAAGTACGCGATAGATGTATTACACCTTTCTTTGTAGCATTTGTGGTGATTAAATGAAACCTTAAGGGTAGGGTGTTCAATGAATCAAGTATTGTGATATCAATGTTCTTAGTTATTATCAATAATTATTGTCATGATAAGTAATTAACTCTTAATTGGGTTAAGTGATGCACAACTCAGGATTTGGGTTGATGTGCACATTTTTCTAGGAATTTCAGATAATTTACAAGTGCTACTGATGATTTCTCATATGTTGAGTAATCAACCCTTATCAGTATATTGAGATGTTTAATTGCATGATTTCAGTATGTATGCGCCAAGTTGACAATTATTCTATTTCTTTAAATCTGCATGCAAGTACAATACGTTGATTTCTCAATAAATTACAGTGTTTGAGCATATTGCACTGCCAAGTTAGAAATGATACACATGTTGTATTTATAAGTTTCAGATAAATAGACTCGGTACCATAGAGATACCAAAGCCAAGAATAAGTAAGAGAGAGATGCAATGTAGTAAGAGCTTTTCTAGAATAATAAAATAATAGATTTAAGGGTCTTGACACTGTAGAATCCCTATGAGAGGTCTGCGCCTTAGGGATGAAATGACCTACCCTGGAAGTGCGTCCAGTATACGGGGGTCGGAACGCACCCATAGAGCGTGCGGGGAGACGAAGCCCTTGAGGAAGTCTCCTAAGAGAAGATAGGTTACCCAACATGAACCGGAGATCCCAATGGTAACCCAGAGGTACCCACAGAGCATGCCAAGATGAGGCCCACAGAGTGTCTCAGACTCTCCTCCCGTGTGCTTAGGTTAGAGGAGGAGTCCAGTTTACAACACCATAAGAGTGTCGAGGCCAGAGAGCCAGTTTTCCTATTGTAGACCAGGAGAGAAGTCATACTTAGCTATCTTGGGGTGTCAGCTAAGTCTTGTATGGTGGGATCATAGTTCACTATGAGTCTTCATATGTAGAGTACATTACATCTGATCTGGGCATAATAAAATAAATGAGAGGTCAAACAAGTGTGTACAATTATTCAATTATTCTTTATATGTTTTTGAATTATTAGTTCTCTTTATGATCAATCAAGCATTTCATATATTGATTCACTTTTATAGATATCTAGAGTATCCTGCCATATTTATGATTATCAATTATTAGACTCTTTAAAGCTTACAACTGTTATAATTGATATCAGTTGCTCAAAAGTATATATGTAATTATATTAGTGCTTTAGATTATTTCTTTGAAGTACTCATTCACTGAGCGAGTAGGCTCACCCCTCTACTCAAAATATTTAGGGAAATCACATGGAATTGAAGAAGATATCATTGCATCAGAGTAGATCTTCCACAAGAGTTAAGTCTGAGTATAGTTAAGTTCAGTCGGTCCCTGTCACTCTAGGTCCTTGTATAGATGTGAGAGAGTTGTAAATGATGTTTTGTATGTTTGTTTCCTTAATAAGAGAGAATGCAAATTATTGTCATGTCATGTGTACATGTAAGTGTGAGAAACATAATGAATGTATGGATGTGTATCATTAATGTTGAGATTACATTAGAGAAATAAAAGATTAATTCCCTTGTAAAGTTAGTTTATGTGGTTCAATGCGAGGAAACAAAGAGTTTGAAATAGAAGAAAAAAAGTTAAGGGCGATCTTTGTATTACGTTAAATCCTCAATTTATACTCTAATCTCATGATTAGTGGTAATTGTGAGATCGGGGTGTAACAGCTTGGTATCAGAGCTTAGGTTGAGTCGTCAGGGACAATTAAGTTAGTAATTTAGAGTCATAAGTGTGGTAGATAGGAGATGTTATGATGTTAGCTCTGGGGATTTGAGTATTTGGATATCTTGGCCCAGTATATGAGTACTTGGATCAACCAGTATCAAGCTACTTTGTCTATTCTTTCATGTATACCCTGGCCAGGTATACAGTGGAAGGATGGGCTAGAGAGAAACCCTAGAAATATTAGGGTTAGAAACAAGATAAGTAACATGAGTTAAGAGCACAAATATAAAATGAGATAGAACTTTCATTTCATATTGTTGTTTTATTAGAGATGAATAGAAAAGCTCTTATATGTTTGAATTAGATATTCAATATTTTAAAATATATATGGGTCTTTAAGATTTGTTGTACACTATGCAGTTGTAGCATTTATTGATTACATTCTTTGTATCAAGTAGACTAGAAATGATCTTTGAATGAGCTTTCCTAAGTGGATATTCTTTCCACATATATGAGAATAATAGGAGTTAGTTAATCCTGAGTAGCTCTTAGCTTCAAGACTGCAGGTTTGGCCTGGTCCAACTAACAGGATGTGTTACTAGCATCTAATGACTCCTATTGAAAATATAATCAGAGTCGACTCCGGATAAATTAGACCCACATCATTGTGAGAATGTACATATAATAAGATGTCGAAACATATGGGAAAGATTAGAATAGCTAAGAATCAGTTGAAACTGATGTCTGAGTCCAACTTTGAGGCCCCATATGAGAAACCCTTAATTGGGAATAAAGGAACACGACATAAGATTCTAATTAAGTTTAATCATTAGTATTAGATGAACTCTAAATATGAAATATGGTAAAGATATGAGAAAAGTATGTAAAGGCCAAGATAGTAAGAATCAGTCATGAGGAATGGATTATATAATCGAGTACAATGTTTTTATGTACTCCAAAGCAAAGGGAAAATAGAAGAAAAGAGTTAAGTATTTGATAAGTACATAGAAGTGAAGAGTCTTCAGAAAAGTTAAAGTGAAGAGAACTAGATGAGCATGTAAATCATAAAACTAGGATAATAAACTTATTTGAAACAAAGAGAAATGTTGGAAATAATGAGCTTGATTAAGGAATGAGGGTTATGATATAATTGAGAGCATGGAATGTATACCTTTATTATAAAGTTTAATACATTCATCCTTACTGCCTTTGGATTCTAAGTCTCAAAATTATCTTCTCTTTCATATCTTCCTTAATGAGAGCAATTGGGAATGAAGTGATAAGAAAATGAATCATATATGATGCATAACCACCGTGGTAGAGACATCTAGTGAATGTAATAATGACACACAATACGATGATGAAACCCTAGCAGGGTAATTGAGAATGTAATCTAAATGAATGTCCAAGTAAGAGAAAGGAAATTCAATTGATAAGATAAAGAAGACTTTAGTAAAACTTGTAAGATCCAAAGTTTGACTTTCAAATTAAGGGAGCAAAGTCACATCACAACAATGTCATGCTTCTGATAAGTACCAAACCCTATAATGTTTAGAGTTGTAGTAGTTCAAGGGATGTCACTAGTTATTTGACCTAGAATACTAGCATCTCTATAAAACAAGATCATGAAATTTGCACTATGAGAAGTAAACTAGCACTGATAGTAATCCAGGGTTTAAAGATAGCTAATCTGAAAGGTAGATAAACAATATGGAACTGATTCAGAGTAAATAGTAAGATATAAATTTGAAATGTAACAAATGTGTTTTGAACAAAAGGAGAAATACAATATGAGTGAAGTGCGATATGAGATAAATTCTTGTAGTGATAGCAAGAATGATCAATAATCTACTTGTACCTTGTATGTTTCAATTTTAGGAATGTTTAATCTACATGATTAAAATGAGAAGAATAAGTAGCAAAAAGTAAGTAGTAGTGAATGAGGAGAGAGATAAAAGAAAACAATGGCTTTTAGTAATATGTGAATTTGTTTTTTGAAGTATAATTTGTTCAAGGTATACTAAGGGATGTAAATTTGTTTTACATATGATTTCAGTTGTACATGTGCAAGCAATATGTTAATTAAAGGTGTCTGATAGCTGTAGTCATTCATACCAGTAATCCATCTTAGTATTGTACAATTTTTGTATGGTGATACGGTTCAAATGATGATGTAAAAAATGATGGGTTACCCTGAATAAGGTAGCCTTACGTATTCACTCATATGAATAGAAGGGATGATAACCATATTGTATTGATATGTAACCCTAATGAGGTATATCTTGTTATACCTAACTTCAATATAACTAAGTGATGGTAATTGGGTATGAATAGCCCTTGAATGACTAATATAATCATGGAGTACTCTGTTACTGTTGTTGAAACCTTAGTATGCTACAACCCGATGGTTACACCTTGAATTATGTGTGGGTTCATATTTGAGAATAATATGTGATGTGATGGTAATGCTTCACCTTATGCATCCATGATCCAATAGGGATGCCGTGAGTAGTATTGTACAATTGTTGTTGAACCTAGTCTTTCAAATCAAGACTATTTTGCTATTTGAGTAGCATAATAGTAAAATTCAAAAGAACATGGTGAACTCACTTTCGTGATTTAGAGGTAATACATAACAATAATACATATTTAGTAGTATGAATTGAGATAGTTGGATTAGATTATCAATGTTGAGATAACACCTCAAGAGTATGAAAATATTGAAATGGTTGTTTCTCTCTCTATCCTATGATTGTTTATGGCATAGAGAATTTGTTTGTTATCATTGAGAACTATTTCAAACATGTTGTTATTTAGTAAAGGAATAAAGGAATTAATGTTGAAAACTACATTCAAGTATGAAATACAATAATATAATAACATGTAAGATTTCAAAAGCTTAAAATAAACCTTGAATGTACTTTACTTGCATATTTATGTTTCGGGGATGGAACCTTTTTCGGGGGGGGGGGAGAATTGTTATGACCGCATCTGAGCTTAATTGGTGAACAAGGGTTTACCTGGATGATTATATGCTTAATTGGATTGATCATTTCTTAAATATAATTAATGATGATAATTCAATTATGATATTTTAAGCCTAATAAGAACGTTTAGTGTTCTAATGTTTGAGAAATTAGGGTTTGAGAAATGTAAACCCTAATCAGCAAAGATTAGGATTTACTTGGATGATTGTATGCTTAATTAAGTTGATCTTTGTTTGAACCTTGATTAATGATGGTAGTTAAGTTTTTATGTTTTAAATACAACAAGAAGGTTTAATCATACTTTGATCCACATAATTAGGGTTAACATTTGAAAACCCTAATCGGCCCAAATTAGGGTTTTGATAGTACATGAATATGGAATTTGGTCAGGATAGCAATGTGGTAAATGATTTTTTATATTTTCTAAAAATTTAATATTTAATTTAATTTTGGATATGATATGGATAACTCAATTATGAATATTGGAGAAACATTTCAGAATTTTTGAGTATTCTTTGAATGTGGTTCTCGGTCGAACTATACTTCTACCAAAATGCTGACAGAGTGCTTTTCAGCATCATAGTGTTTTATTTTTAATTATTTATTGGTAACTTGATATGATCTGAAATTTTAATTGAAAATCTTAAACTTAATAATAAACAACATGTAAAAGTTTCATAATTTTTGGATGTGTGTAGACCTTATCAGTAGACGAATTACAGTAATTGACATTTTTGTGGAATTCTGGATAACAGTGCACTATTAGATTTTTATTTATTTAACAGGATCTTGGAATGATCTAAAATTTTAACTAAATATTATTACATAAATTATACACAACATTATAAAGTATAATAATTTTTGGATAAGGTTTGATCTCTGAAATACACGAATTACAGAAACCTTTTTATGATAGAAAATTCAGTTGAAATAAGAAAAAGTATAGTGAGCGGTCAATGTGCAATTGACCCAAGCAGCTCAATTATTCTATATGGTCAAGATAACACACAAGAATCTCTCATAATTTGTGATTCAAACCAGAGAAATGAAATCCTAGAGAGAGAGGGAGAGTTAGGGCTTGAGAGGAGAAATTGATGGAGATGCTGACCTAGGGTTTTGCGGTCTGAGGAATGATGAAATCATGTATGTTTAGCTTCTTTGGATATTGTTTCATGGTGAATCTTCTCTCACATGTCAAAATTCTCCCATATTTGGATTCGAAATCATATCAAATCAATTCCTTTTCTCATTCTTTCTTCATAATCCCTCATTTTTAGGATTTTCTAGTTGAAAGGAAGAAGAATTGGGTGAATTGGTAGGGATTTGATATGAGATTGAGATTTTCAGGGATGAGCTACGTTTTTAAGGTGTTTCACACCTTAGGGTGAGTGGGAACTTCCTTTAAACAGTATATTGCACAAAAATTAGTTAAATCATCCATAATCTTTAATTTCTTAGTATGCGACTACAAACTCTAAATTGTGTGTTTGATCTTTTTTTTTGAAAAATACCCTTCAACTATTTAATCCAAAGGAACGTACAAAGAACAAGCTAAGGTGATAGTAATAAAACATGGTATTATCAGTACCATTACAATAATTATTATCTTCTAATCTAATGATAGATTTTTGGTCTACCAGTCTCTCAGAAATCTGAGAGGTATGGTTTGTTTTAGGGTGATGATTAACCAAGCTCCTTTGAACTTGGATGGCTTCACACGCTGACTGAGTCTGCAGTGGCATGAAAGGCATAAAAAACTAAATCAACAATTTGTATGGTCTAATATAGTCCTTAAACTGCATTAGTTTCAATTTGATCCTCTTGGTTAAATATGTAACCGTGTCGTTCATGTCTGATTTTGTGTGGTTGAACCTGGATCCACTTCAAAGGTCATTGCTAGACTCCGACACTACAAAAAACTGGGCCATTATTCACGGGAGAGTCCTGTCACAAACCCCTCTCTACAGGCCCTCAGAAATAGGGACGGTTGAGGGTCTAGCCCTCACAAATGGTCCGTGAAGAGAACTCGCGTGACAAATACCAGTGGCCCTCACGAATACCCTCACGAATACAATTGTGAGGGACTATTTAGCCTTCATAAATACATTTTTGAGGGACAATTTAGCCTTCATAAATACATTTTTGAGGGACTATTTAGCCTTCATAAATACATTTTTGAGGGACTATTTAGCCTTCATAAATACATTTTTGAGGGACTATTTAGCCTTCATGAAACATTTTTGAGGGACTTGATGGTCCTAGAGAATATATTTTTGAGGGGCTATGTGGTAGCCATGAATGCAATTTTGATGGTCAATCTGGACCTTCATCAATATATTTATGATTTGGTTATTGATTATTGAATGATTTATTAAATGTTAATTAATTGTTACTATAGTGAATATTAAATTTTAAATGAAAACTTTGTATACATAACCTCAAGCAATATTTTTATACTAATTCACATGACATCATAAGAAGATTCAACACCAAAATGACACATAAAAATGTTAAATCACCTCAACCAATTTTTGATATTGAAACAAAGTATTATCCATACATTTTGTGCTCAACGTTGATATAAATAAAGAGTACATATGGTTTTAAAATTTGAGATTGATGACAATCAACATATCATGCTAGAAACTCCTAAGATCTATAATGTCTTCATATTCCTTCAAATGGTGTTGTGTTCTTCATCAATGCCACGCCTCATACGGTTAGGTACTTGAACATTCTTCTCCTAAAAATGACAAATCATTATATTAATAGAATTTAAAGTTAATACATAAATCATAGTACAACAAACAACTTACCCTTATATTTCGGTTTTGGTCTACTCCAAGGTGAATTGTCCGTTGAAATCCATCATTAAAAGTAATTCTACCCTATCAATATAAATACAAAAAGGAATCATAAGAAACATATAATTAGAAAAAGTAGATAGGTATACATGCAAGTTATATGAAACCATCCTCAATATAAGCAAGCCAATAGTTGGATATGGAAGAACATCCTCAATATAAGAGATAGATATCTCTATAATGTCCAATTCCACATTGGAAAGGGGACTGATGTGAAGTGTGGAGTGTGGAAGCTCCCTGAGATAAGAGGAATTGAGCAGATTCAAAAAATCTGCAGCTGCATGCTCGGGAAACTAAAAACTATCTCTCTAAAAGACGCTTGGGAGGTATGCAGTTCTAAACATGAGGTCTTGCCTTGGACCAAGTGGCTGTGAAAGAGTCGAGCACCTAAAAGAGCAACACTTTGCTGCTGGAACAGAAATGAAGTACACCTGCTAAAGAACAGAAATGAAGCTCTTTTTGCTACTCTTGGAGCAGCTTGGACAGCCAAAAATTTGGAGCAGCTTGGACAGCCAAAAATTAAAAACAAAGTAGATAGAGTTAGCCCATACAGAGAGTGGCCATTCCCAAGGTTATTAATATCAACAGCCCCTTAAGAAAATGACTCAAAAGAAGGGGACAAGCAGGGGACAAGGGCATCTGGAGCAGAAATAGTAGGCAATAACAATATTCATCATCACAATTACTGCCATCTTTAAAGTTCGTGGAGTGTTGGTGCACAAGCAAAAGATTCACTCTGTTCCTAAGCAAAATCTGGAATGACCACTCTATATTAATTACTCAACTATTAGTTATTTAGATAGTCTAGAAAACAGATGTTTGATTCAAAGTCCCAGTTCATAGGTGAAGGAGAGAATTGTTTTGGGCCATTGAGTAAGTAACAAGGGATAGAGGAAAACAAGGCAAATATCAAATTCAATCTTGCACCACCGTTTGTAATGAAATAAGTTAGAGACTTCTTTAGACAAGAAGATTTTCACAAAGGATATATCAAGGATTTCTCAAGGACTGCAAAGCCCCTCACCAATCCTCTTCTTAAAGATATGATTTTCTCTTTTGATTCTACTTGTGTGGATATATGAATGATTTGAAAGCTACTTTTGTAACCACACCTATTATCCTTCTACCTGATTAATCTCTACCCTTAGAGATGATGTACAACACTAGTGATTATACAATGAAGGAAGTTATGAGACAGTGGATTGATAAGAGGTACCTCATGGTATATAACATCTAAAATACATTGGTTGTAGCACAAAGGAATTATGCCACAACTAAGAAAGAGTTGATGTGTATTGTGTATGCCTTTGACAAGTCCAAGTAGTACCTAGTGGTTCAAGGGTGATAGTCTACACCAACCATGCAGCCATACACTACTCCATGATGAAGAAAGAAGCCAAGCTCGGGTTGACATGTTGGATCTTATTGTTGCAGGATTTTGATATGGAGATATGTGAAAAGAAGAGGAGAGAGAACATGGTAGCTAACCATCTCAGTTGCATTCACCTCTCTAAAAATGACAGCAGACCGATTGATGGCTCTCTCCTCGATGGCTAGCTGATGAAAGTTTCTTTTGACACTCCATGGTATATATTTCATGAACTATCTTGCTGCTAAAGTCTTATACTCAGAGTACATTGGTGATTCAAATAAAAACTTCATGTACGACATTAAGAATTACTATTGGGATGAGCAATACATTTACTGATGGTTTATATCAAATATGTGTCACAAATGAGGAAGGCCATTTAATTCTTGAGCAATGCTACTTGGGCCCAACGGTGGGCACATGAGTGCAAAGAAGACCACATAAAAAGTCCTCCAATGTGGATTGTAGAGGCCTATAATATTCAAAGATGGGTATGAATTCATCTTATGTTATGAACAATGTAAGAGGACACGAAACATATGAAGGAGGGATGAAATGCCTTTGACAACTTGGCAAGAAGTTGAGTTTTATGACAACTTGAATCAAGTTTTAGATAAGCTGAAATGAATTACTTACAGAATTTAAACGCTGATTTCTTGGTGTGAAAGACACCGATGAAGATGTGGTTGGTGTGTTCTGCATTTGAGGATAACTTTGTCGATTATTACCAGAGGAAGGGGACCAACTTTCAACTGCAGCCTTTAATAAAGTGTACATGTTAATATTCTGATGTGTATGAATATTGAAAATAATCTATAGCTGTAATGAGTTACCTGTGGCGCAAAGATCCGTTGATGTCCATTTCCTTGTATGGAAAGCCTGCCTACTCCATTCTCCCTTGAATTGCCTTGTATGGAAAGTCTGCCTACTCCAGTCTCCCTTGAATTGCTTGGTCTAGAAAGTCTTCCTAAGACATCCCCGCTTGAATTATTTTGGTTGGGAAACATGCCTACATCTGCACCATTTCTTGTATTGTCTTGTATGTGAAAAGAACCCACATCCGACCTATTTGTGCCACTTTGCATGTGTAAGACACCTGTAGTATTCTGATTGGGGTATTCAACTGCACAATCAACATTAATACTGCCATCCTATAACAAATACATCAACAATGTCAAAAAACAATTATATATTACATTGACATAGACAACTGAATCTGAGTTACCTGTGATTGATTATACCAAGTCATTAATTGGGAGACGGAGTTCTTCAATCCATTTACTGTTTCTTCAAGTTCCTTAAGTTTATCCTGAAATAGAAAACAAAGTACAAACATCAATCTAATAGACTAGTTGTAACTAATAGTTCAAGTTTAGATTTTCTCCAACATACATTCTTTGCATTGCTTTCCTCAAGAAGCATTTCATATCTTATACGGGCAGCTTTTCCCCTATGTCCTATCTCTTTGTGCCCAATTCCAACACCTCGGATCCTAGCCTTTTTTGAAGGATTTAAAACTTGCAAATAAGCAGCACGTGTTAGATTATCAACACTTCTAGGATCTATTTCTTCTTGGTTTGCTACTTGGTTTTCCACGATATCAGAGATTTCAAGCTGTAATTAGAAAGCATCATAAAAGGAAAGCATAAATTCAGATATTTAAGCATATTAAGCTTTGTAGACATCATAGGAAAGCAAATATCCATTTTCTAACCACTTGTGGGCTTTTGTCGTAAACTTTTTCCAAAAATTTGTTAAGAGGCACAACGGGTTGATCTTCACTGACCTACACATGATAGATAACATAATAATTGTCCATGTTATATGTTCAACTCCTACTAAGAAAGGCAAGTGTCCATTATTAATACCATTTCTGCCCGATAACAACTCCATGGCTTTGATCCTGTGGTATGATCCATCACTTTTTTTGCTCTGTTTGCCTTGTTGATCTCGGAAATTTTCTAAACCATAAGAAACATATAATTAGAAAAAGTAGATAGGTATACATGCAAGTTATATGAAACCATCCTCAATATAAGCAAGCCAACAACTGGATGTGGAAGAACATCCTCAATATAAGAGATAGATATCTCTATAATGTCCAATTCCACATTGGAAAGGGGACTGATGTGAAGTGTGGAAGCTCCCTGAGATCAGAGGAATTGAGCAGATTCAAAAAATCTGCAGCAACGTTGAGCTGGGAAGTGGAGATGATATCTGCATGCTCAGGAATTGAGCAATACTTTGCTGCTGGAACAGAAACGAAGTACAACTGCTAAAGAACATAAATGAACAACAATACTTTGCTACTCTTATCATTTATCACATATGGATACATAGAAACAAATGTGTTTTTGAAGACAGTAGGAGCAAACCAAACAGTGTGTGGCATTGCAGGAATACTGATTATAGAAGTTTGCATAGATAAATTGCATCCTTCTTTTTGACTTTTGATATCTATCTTTATAGATGTATTGAGCTTTGCTCCCCTTTGTAAATTTTGTGAGTAATGAAAGAGAAACACACTTATTGATCAAAAAAAAAGTTATATGAAACCATTGTACCTTAGACTTCTCGGTTCCCCATTCTTTAACAAGATTTTTAAACTGTTCCATATCTATGGAAGCATTTTTCTCAACTTTCTTCATCATCAATTGTGGTTCAATCTTGTACTTTTCATAGTAATCTTTCTTTACACGGGCCCTCCACACTGATATCCCTTTGCTAATGTGTTCATCAATGTGATTCCATGCATTAGGGTGACTGCCTAAATCAAAGTACGTCTACAAAAACATAGAAAATATTACTTTAGAAATCACAATCATACAACTTGTTGGTCTTTTTATGAAAACGATTACCTCAATAAATGATTTTCTATCTGCAAAAGCTTGTTCTGGTTGTTCGTTCCACTTCAAGTCTAGATGCCATATGTGTGGTTTCCTTGCTAGCATATGACAATAATGATTCAATTTGACACCATTCTCCCCAATAGCATTTCCTTCATCATCCCATTGGACCTTGTGACGTGGTTGCCCTTGCTTAGGAAGTAGGCTTTGCTCACTTGCAGGCCCACGTCCATACTTCCTATTCTCCTGTTCATCCTCAACATTTTCTTCAACTATTACATCATTTTCAATAGGTTGATCCTCACAATTTTCTTCAATTGTGGATGGAGGGACAGCAATAGGTTGATCCTCACAATTTTCTTCAATTGTGGATGGAGGGACAACAATAGGTTGATCCTCACAATTTTCTTCAATTGTGGATGGAGGGACAGCAATAGGTTGACTGGGTGTGTTGTTACAACTAGATCTAGTGAATCTTCTTCCTGCCATCCTTCAATTGACAAGGAAAAAAATTAGATTATTAGTGCAGAAATGTCAGTAACAAAAATAGTAGGTACATTTGAAAAACAAATAAATTGCAGAGAATATGAGACACCAACATATGAATATTCAGCATTTGAAAAACATATAACTTGTAGAGTACCTTGGTTTCATATCCCAAAAAAGAATAATGATGTCCTACTTGCCGATATATGAAACAAGACTAAATAAATTGCAAAGAATATGCCATATAGTAACAGTTTGCCAAAAAAATGCAATACAACATATTCCCCAAGTAAAGTATTCTAGACTTGCAAACAAAACAGACTGATTAATGAACTAAACATTAGCCCCATCATTCTTTTTTTTAGTTCTATCAACAACAGATCCCCCGGTGTCACTCCTCGTCCAAGACACATCACTAGTTACACCACCATCAGATTGTAAACCAGTCAAACAATTCTCAATAAGAGGTACTTCAGAATAATCTTTAGGAGGATGCTTTAGCACTGTGCACCAATCATCATCATTAGGATCCTTCACATAAAAGCATTGCAATGCTTGAGAAGCCAGGATAAACGGTTCCTCCTTTTTTTTATCCTTGAAGTGTTGATTTGTGTGAACCCATACTCATCAATTCGCAACCCGTTAGAAGTGCTTTCATCATACCAAGAACATCTGAATAATGGAACTTTGATTCCTGGACCATAAGTTAGCTCAATAACCTCCTCTAAGTAGCCATAGTACGTGACTTCAGCATTTATAGGATTTCGATCTCTACCACTTGAATAACTTGAAGTGTCAGCACACAAATACACTCCACTATTTTGTGTAGTACATGTACTTTCAATGTGCTTTGAACGGAAACGATATCCATTGACTGAAAATCCTTCATAAGACATTCCCTCAGCACAAGGGCCTTGGGATAACCATCTCAAATCATCGCTAATACTGTTCGGCCTAATCTCTCGCATTTGCATTACCTTCATAAAAAAGTAAAACATTAATGTAATCTACACTAACTTGAACATTAAGAGTGACAACAATATTTATGTTTGAGACTTACATGCTCTTTCAACCACTTAGAGAACTCCTTTGCATGTTTTGTTTCTAGGGTCCGTGGGGCAATGTTGGGTTCCATATCTTGAAGAATACACATGTGTTCACTGCTTTATAAGAAGTGTCTAAATTAATGTACAACATATATACAAATATCAGCAAGAATTTTAGGACCTAATTAAATCTTACCTTCTGTAAACATCCAATTCCTCTTTATTGAAAAGGACATAACGATGGGCTTGTTCCAAAGTGTGGATGTCGAAATTTCTTGACACTCCAACTCTAATTGGAGATCCATCAACATTATGAGCATTGCGGATCAGTTTTGTCTCAAAATTATGCAAGTACCTACCACAAAATGTCAAACTTTCTTCAGCTAAATAGCAACTAGCAATACAACCAGCCGGTTTAGCTTTGTTTCTTACATACTTCTTCAATTTCTTCAAGTATCTCTCTATTGGGTACATCCACCTAGTTCGGACAGATCCGGCTTGCCTGGCTTCATAAGCTAAATGAATGGGCAAATGCATCATGATGGTGAAGAAAGAAGGAGGGAAGATTCTCTCCAACTGGCAAAGAGTGACAGCAATTTCTTGTTCCAATTCTTTGAATTCTTCCACATCAATAATGTTAGAGCAAAGCTTGTTGAAAAATGAGCACAAATTAGCAATAGGCTTGTACACATCTAAGCTTATGCAATGTCTCAAGGCAACAGGTAGAAGTTGATGCATAAGAACATGACAATCATGACTTTTCAGCCCAACAAGTTTTCTATCAGATTTGCTAACACACCTAGATATGTTAGAAGAATAGCCATCAGGAACTTTCAACTTTTCTAACACGGATAGGAACTTATCTTTCTGCGCATTAGTCATGGTGTAAGATGCTGGAGGCAAGTAATAGCGGTCACCTGCATCTACTGGCCATAAATCTCTTCGAATGCGCATTTTCTTCAAATCTTGACGAGCTTGTAAGTTGTCTTTACTTTTCTTAGAATCACCCAATAATGTGTTTAAAATATTCTCGCACACATTCTTTTCTATGTGCATCACATCCAGATTGTGTCTAACAGATAAATACTTCCAATAAGGTAGCTGAAAAAAGATGCTTATCTTATTCCAACCAGGAGGTAATGGTTGAATTTGATCTCCAAGCCTCTTGCGCTTATTCATTTTTCCAAATGTGATATTTTCATACCCATCAAATTGCCTCAGTATATCTTCTCCAGATAGTGGCTTAGGTGGAAGTCGAAAATCTTTTTCACCATCAAAATTTTTCCTATCACGTCTATACGGATGATTCATTGGAAGAAAACGTCGATGGAAACCATAGCATTGCTTTTTCCCATACTGTAACCATTTTGATACAGTCTCCACATTACAACAAGGACATCCCAAATCTTTCTTACCTTTAGTGCTCCAACCAGATAAGTCACCATATGCTGGGAAATCGTTAATGGTCCATAAAATCATCGCCCGCATAGTGAAGTTCCTTTTTCTATATGCATCATAAACTTTGACTCCAAGCTCCCAAAGTAGTTGCAACTCCTCAATTAATGGCTCCAAGTATACATCAAGGTCATTGCCAACCATATGTGGACCTGGGATTAATAGGGACATCATAATAAATTGTTCTTTCATAAGAAGCCAAGGCGGAAGATTGAGAGGTGTCACCAACACAGGCCAGATGCTATGTGATGCACTCATATTGCCAAATGCATTAAATCCATCTGTTGCTAATGCCAATCTAACATTGCGTGGTTCAGCAGCAAAGTCTGGATACCTGGCATCAATAGACAACCATTCTGGTGTGTCTGAAGGATGATGAATACGACCATCCTTGCCTTTTACTTCTGATGGCCAAATCATGTCTTTAGCAATAGATGAAGACATATAGAGCCTCCCTAACCGAGGTATCAAAGGGAAGTGATACATGAACTTAGCAGCTACCTTCTTTCCCTTTGTTTTGTATTGCTTTTCATTCCATCTTGAAGCACCACAAGTATCACAATTTTCTTTTGAAGCTGCATCTTTGCGAAAAAGCATGCAATTATTTGTACATACATCTATAGTAGAATGATCAAGTCGTAAATCCTTCACGATCGCATTTGCTTCATAGTACGTCTCCGGGAATAGACAATTTTCTTCCGGAAATCCTGAAACAATCAACTGTAACAACTTTGTGAAAGAATCGTTAGACCATCCAGATTCCTCCTTCAGAAATAGCAAGGCAACCAAATACGATAGCTTAGAATGACTTGTGCAACCTCTATAGAGTGGTTGATCTGCCTCTTTTAGTAGCTTGTAAAATCTTTGTGCATCTACATTTGCAGGTTCCTCTGTAGCTTCAGTAGAGTGGTCATTTGTTGTGTCACCCATACCAAACAAATCCTCCAACATCTGATGCATATTGTCGGTGCTAGGCATGTTTGGTGCCACAACAGGATTGCTCCTACCAATCACCTCCCCATGAAACGTCCAAACATCATAGCTATGCACAAATCCTTTTAGTAATACATGTGAGAATACCTCCTCCTCTGTTTTAAGGTATCTGTTCAAACATACCTTGCAAGGACATATTAATTTCCCCTGTCTAGTTGGTCTCTGATGGATAAGAGCAAACTCAATGAACTTTCGTAACCCTGCCTTGAATACATCACTTTGCACTCTGTTCCCAATATACATCCAACTCCGATCTATTAGAAAATCCATCTACATGAAGGAAAATATATAATAAGTTAAGCACAGCTGTTTGAGATGTTAGGAAACAGCTGTTAGGAAAATATAAGTAGAGATCAGGAAGCTTTAACAAATACATGCAAACAACAACAACTGTTTGAGATGTAGTCATGTAGGAGCAAGAATAAGTAAGAAAAAGTAGAAGAAAACTTGCAAATAGAAGTGGTACTAGTAGTCTAGGTTTGAGTAAGAATCTGAATTTCTGATATGAGTAACAAGGAAATAGCAATAAGAGGGGACAGAGAAGTAACAAAAATTTAGATGCAATAGAAGGAACACGAAATGAAGGAGAAATTGCAAAAAAAGAAAAGAAAAGAAGCTAGAATAGGAGACACAAGAGGAAATAGAAAAAAAATCAAAGAAACAGTAGTATAAAAGGACTGATTTTTTTGCAACAATTGTAGCAAAAGGGGAGGGAAGGGAGAAGACATACAAGAAGTCTATCAATATACAAGAAGCCTTACCCCTATCATGAGTCCAATCTTCATGACAGGGGAATCCTATCAGTGAGTTTACACTCAACAGCCTTACCCCGATGAAATCAGCTACATGCCAATTAAAGAATAAATGAATGATAAATTCATTAGAACTTCTACACAACAAACATATAGAAGTATAGAAAAACCCTCTTTTTTTAGGTTGTTCATCATTGAGATGTTGTTTCTAGCAATCTTTCATAATAGGATTTTAAATTCAGATGTATGATCATCTGAATTAAATACCAAGAAAGTTGACCATAGATATCAATATTTTAGATAGAATCCTTAAGAAGGTATTTCTCATGGATCAATTTGATCCATAGACTACCTTTCTTTGAAGCTACTATCCAGATATTTAATATCATAGCAACCTTACAAACGTCTTTGACTTTTTTTATAGACATACCACCTTCATCCTTTACCTTGGTTACATCATCCCACTTAATAAGATGGATATCATTTTTGCCTTCACACTATCCCCACAAGGAATTTATAATAGTTATTTCCAGAAATTTTGATTGGCGGACATAGTATAATTACAAAGTTCTAGTCTCCAATGGAAACTGAAATGATATGTAAATAAGTTTGGTATCTTTAAAAATCAAATGATGGGCATAGAAGCACTAAAGCATGGGCAGAAATAATGATGGTAACTTCTGGTTCACTTGTATGATATGTATCATTATAAGTTAGTAGCATACCATCATTATAGTAACTTCTGGTTCACTTGTATATTTGTCTTAGTAATGTGGGTTCCTCCTTGTTCCCTTTATTGTTAAAACAACATTTATATATTGTCTTTTTTCCTTTACCCCCTCCATCTAAAATAATACCCTTTCTGTAACATGTGGTTGTGATGCATGCCCTAAAAGCCAATAACTATAGTAATGATCCAAACTCTGTACTTGGAGATTAATTAAAGGCTGACTGCCCAGGGCTCCAATGAGATACATCCATCCCTGATATAATAGTTGGCACTTTGGAGATCTTTGGCATGGATGGAGGATGCTCAGCTGTGGTGAACTTCTATGTACGCTTATTTAGGATCTCATTCGCTGTGGAAACATTAAGTGCGTTGTCAGTAAAATCTTTTTATGTATTTCGTTTAACTAATTTAAACGAAATACATTAAAAGATTTTACTTACAATGCACTTCATGTTTCCACAGCGAATGAGATCCTAAATAAGCCTACATAGAAGTTCACCACAGCTGAGCATCCTCCATCCATGCCAAAGATCTCCAAAGTGCCAACTATTATATCAGGGATGGATGTATCTCATCGGAGCCCTGGGCAGTCAGCCTTTAATTAATCTCCAAGTAAAGAGTTCGGATCATTACTATAGTTATTGGCTTTTAGGGCATGCATCACAACCACATGTTACAGAAAGTGTATTATTTTAGATGGAGGGGGTAAAGGAAAAAAGACATATATACAAATGTCGTTTTAACAATTAAGGGAACAAGGAGGAACCCACATTACTAAGAACACCCATTCTTTCTTGAGGCTTCTGCCTAGATTTCTGAAATGTTGACAATGACTTAGTGTGCCTCTGCAAAATGCAAAAACACCAGGCTATATTATACTAAGCACCAAAAACAAAACATTCAAAAACAACGCAGTGAGAAAACAGAACAGAACTCGTACAAGTGACCACAAATAGCAGTAAGAAGAAATCTTTTATCACCAATAGTGATTCTAGTATGTATTAATTTATCATATTAAAAAAGCTTTTCAACAGAGCATTAGATACCATTCCACAAAACAAAAACTCTCCCAATACCATGACTGGTGTGATGAGAAATCCACTATAACTACCCAAATTTATTGGATAAACAATTGCTAAGTTATCAAACTTATTGGATAAAGTAGCATTGTTATCCTCAGTTTACCCCTTTCTCCCTCTACCTCTGGACGTATTCTTCTTATTACATTTTAGAAACTAAAAGGAAGGTTCTAAGTTATTTTTCTCAACAGAGTTGGGAGGGGTAACAAGGTTAACACTTCCCCTTCAAAAGAAAGGTCATTTCAGCACAACATTTTACAAGCAACCATCTTGATCATCACTGGATCAATAGACTAAAAAACACCAGATATATAGAAGCTCTACTTCATCTTCTGAACATAAGGACAAGTAGGAAACTCCAACATTGTAGAATACATACAACCATCTTGATCACCACTACATCAATAAACCAGTAACATCAGATGGAACCCTTCTTCATCTTTAGAAAATACGAACAAGTATAGCAATTCCAGAAAAAATAACACAGGGCTCGTTTAGTAAAGAAGCACTTTTATCTCATTATGGATAATAGACTATAGCACACTCACATTGACTAACCATTCCTCAAAAATCACCTTATTTCTATACCACCAGATATAGTAAAGGATACATATAATAGATTTAAAGGAGGTATTGCTTATTTCCTTCATACTGTCTTCAAAGAAACTAGGAATATTATTAATACATTCATTATCAACTACTTTGGCTATGACCCATATATATGTGTGTCATGAGAACACTTGTTCATATAGAATAGAACAGAGTAGCAAAATTACACATACATGCACACATGTGTATTGCTTTGAACCAAGCTTGAGCCTCAACAATTATATATGAGTAATATTTGATCAAGTATGACTTGGATTACATGGTAGGTATTATACATAAATTCGAGTTTGTACAATTAATAAATATTGTACATATTTGAGAAAGACAATATTCAATCAAATACTATATCTACTCAATCACATAAGTAAATTATTCTTTTCTTATTGACAAAACACAAAGTTGTATGATAGAAAAGCATTATGAGGATGCTATACTGTAGATGCATAGCCTAGGAATTTATGTACATCACAACTTTGATTCCCTTCCATTTAGTTATGGTAGCTACTCCCAAGGAGCTATTTCCTCGCTTCCAAATATTGAACACACCCCTGACTACTCTGTATTACTGTTGTATGACCATCTCCATGCAACTGAGGATAGTCAAAGTTTTTCAAGATTGTGATATGTTTCTTATACGTGTGAACGTTAACCCTTAGGGGAGGAGGAGATAACTCATATGAATACTAGATGGTTAGTATTTTTACTAAGTAAACCCAGCTAATCCTATGCAGATCACATTGGGGGGAGATGAGGCGGACACATGAGGTATGAACTGTAAGCCCATTGGAGGAAGAACCAATCTTGGCTATCAGGCGTCGAACTGGGGGCTAGTGCTCTCCCAAATGAGAAAAATAAAAAAAGATACGAACCTAGAGAGGATTCCAGTGGCCGAAGAAGCAAGCTGCGTAGCAGAAACGACCAATGCGGCCGAGCAGGGCAATCGGCGGCAATCAAGCACGGTGACTGCGTAGTAGCAACGACCAATGCGGACGGCAGCAATCGTCAATGGCGGAGGGCAGCAACCATCAACAGCCTTACCCCGATGAAGGATGAGCCCAATACGAAGGATGAACGGCAGCAACCGAGCAGGGCGATTGGCGTCAAGGATGACCCAATGCGGAGGAACCGATGAGAGAATCGGGAGGGGGAGGGTTCAGTGGAGGAGTGCGGAGGAACCGATGAGAGAATCGGGAAGGGGAGGGTTCAGTGGAGGAGTGCGGAGGAAATGAGGGGGAAACTAGCGCCCGCCGGGACTGGGTGGTTTTTTTCGTGAATTTTGATAGATGAATCAGAGTTTTAGAATGGAGGGAAGGATTATGAGATGGAGGGAAGATTTGGCATGGAGTTTTTGAGGGGGTAATTCGTAACAAATGTATTTGTGAGGGACCAATGTTCACATAAAATGCCTAACGATGTCAAGAACACAGTTGAGGGATGTGGTCCCATATTTGAAGGATGAGCCCTCACAAATGGACATCATTATTCACGATTTTTGGTTCCTCACAAATGTTCTTCAACAAAAGCCAAATTTTTTGTAGTGCGATAATCCTCAATCTCTTCTCATAAGGCTCCATTTGCCAATCTCGGGCTTCGCCTGCCACACCTCTTCATCCTTGTGCCACTGCCTTCAAATCGCCTACCTACTGATTGCTTTGGTGTGACATCCATATTGGCTGCCTTGCTCTCGTTTACTGCAGAATCTTGGGCTAAATGCTTGTGTTTGATCTTAGTTGTTGCAAAATGATATGAAATGGATTATTACTCTATTTGGATGAATTTCATATGATAAAATCATATTATAAATTTATATAATACATCCTAATGAGAATTCCCTAAGTTTTTGTAGAGGTTATAAGAGTAAACCGAAATATAGGGAATTTGTCTATGACTGAAATTTGATATATAAGTAAATAGAGAAAATTGATTATCTAGATCCCCTTGGTTATGAATGATTGTTAATCTAAATTCATAGTACATATATGTCAGCCACTATCTTGGATTTCATTCAAAGTGAATAGTGTTTGTTTGATATCTCACTAAAGAGGGTGAAACTCTAGATGCGAGGAAAGTTGGATATTTGCGAATAGATATCGTGAAATCCATTTGAAGGGATTTTCTTGACATGATAGACTTTATTTATCCAATGTTATTATGGATGCATGATATCCTAGTGAATGGCATGGAAACCCAAATTCAACTCAGTTCCAAGGTTTCATACATATATTGATTTTATATGATTTTTTGATAGTAGTCTTTATTCAATGAATGTTTATGTCGCATGAAATCTTTTGGGAGCCATGTGAATAAGTTGTTGCTTAGTGAGAGGTGACAAGATGTGTGATGGCCTTGTGAGCCATGAGAATACTTGTACAACCAGTGAAATGAATACCTTGGTCTAAGGACCTAGAGGTAATGGTTACCTCTTACAGAGGTAACAATTCTATGTGATGATCTAAGGGTTTGAATACCCAGATCCAGTAATCATGATAATGATGTGAAGCGATGAGAATTCCCAGTAATGTGATAAGGGATTGAGATCCCAGGTATCATGTGTTTTAAAGATTTGAAAAGTACGTGATAGATGTATTACACCTTTCTTTGTAGCATTTGTGGTGATTAAATGAAACCTTAAGGGTAGGGTGTTCAATGGATCAAGTATTTTGATATCAATGTTCTCAGTTATTATCAATAATTCTTGTCATGATAAGTAATTAACTCTTAATTGGGTTAAGTGATTCACAACTCAAGATTAGGGTTGATGTGCACATTTTTCTAGGAATTTCAAATAATTTACAAGTGCTATTGATGATTTCTCATATGTTGAGTAATCAACCCTTATCAGTATATTAAGATGTTTAATTGCATGATTTCAATATGTATGCACCAAGTTGACAAGTATTCTATTTCTTTAAATCTTCTTGCAAGTACAATATGTTGATTTCTCAATAAATTATAGTGTTTGAGCAAATTGCACTGCCAATTTAGAAATGATATACATGTTGTATTTATAAGTTTCATATAAATAGACTCGGTACCATAGAGATACCAAAGCCAAGAATAAGTAAGAGAGAGATGCAATGTAGTAAGAGTTTTTCTAGTATAATAATAAAAATAGATTTAAGGGCCCTGACACTGTAAAATCCCTATGAGAGGTATGCACCTTAGCGTTGAAACGACCTACCCTGGCGGTGCGTCCAGTATACGGGGGTTGGAACACACCCACAGAGCGTGCGGGGAGACAAAGCCCTTGAGGAAGTCTCCTAAGAGAAGATAGGTTCCCAACATGAACCGGGGATCCCGGTGGTAACCCAGAGGTACCCATAGAGCGTACCAAGATGAGGCCCACATGGCATCTCAGACTCTCCGCCTGTGTGCTCAGGTTAGAGGAGGAGTCCAGTTTACGGCACCATCGGAGTGCCGAGGCTAGAGATCCAGTTTTCCTATTGCAGACCAGGAGAGAAGTCAGACTTAGCTATCTCGGGGTGTCAGCTAAGTCTTGAATTGTGGGATCGTAGTTCACTATGAGTCTTCATATGTAGAGCACACTACATATGATCAGGGCATAATAAAATGAATGGGAGGTCAAACAAGTGTGTACAATTATTCAATTATTCTTTGTATGTTTCTGAATTATTAGTTCTCTTTGTGATCAATCAAGCATTTCATATATTGATTCACTTTTATAGATATCTAGAGTATCCTACCATATTTATGATTGTCAATTATTAGACTCTTTAAAGTTTACAGCTGTTATAATTGATATCAGTTGCTCAAAAGTATATCTGTAATTATATTTGTGCTTTAGACTGTTTCTTTGAAGTACTCATTCACTGAGCGAGTAGGCTCACCCTTCTACTCAAATTTTTAGGGAAATCACATGGACTTGAAGAATATATCATTGCATCAGAGTAGATCTGCCACAAGAGTTAAGTCTGAGTATAGTTAAGTTCAGTCGGTCTCTGTCACTCTATGTCCTTGTATAGATGTTAGAGAGTTGTAAATGATGTTTTGTGTGCTTGTTTCCTTAATAGGAGAGAATGCAAATGATTGTCATGTCATGTATACATGAAAGTGTGAGAAACACAATGAATGTATGGATGTGTATCATTAATGATGAGATTACATTAGAGAAAGAAAAATTTAATTCCCTTGTATAGTTAGTTTATGTGGTTCAATGCGAGGAAACAATGAGTTTGAAATAGAAGAAAAAAAAGTTAAGGGTGATCTTTGTATTACATTAAATCCTCAATTTATACCCTAATATCATGATTAGCGGTAATTGTGAGATCAGGGTGTAACACTTAGCCTCTCCCTAGATACTCTAAAGCTCCCTCACCCATTTCCTTGCATTTACTCTACTCACCTACCTCCCACTCCATATTCCACTCCATTTACACCATACAAACCTACTTTTCCAGGTTTCCCACCATAATCCCCCATATCTTCATGCTTTTCACCCACCTTGGAGGAGGAGCCATGCGTTATAACATCTAGGAGGTGAAGGAGAAGAAGATTCCACGAGCTCCATGGATTCCTACCCCTTTCTTCTCCTTTCTTTTCTCTTTTGCATGAGCATGTCAAGCTAAGCCTCTAGTGGTGGGTTGTTTGGGGTTGAAATGTTACTTTGATACCATGTTGGGGGAAAATAACTTGTATTGAACATATTTTCATTCTATGATGATTTCCTCTTACTTCTATCTAATTTCCCATTATCTTGCATGTGATTTGTGCTTTTAAACATAGATGATGACACTTAGATTCTAGGAGTAAATGGAATGAATGTGGCTATCTTAGGAATTGCTCCTAGGTCCAAATAGTGAATCCCTAGCTAGCACCCTTTGTTCCCACATACAACTCCCTTCTCCTACAATTAGGTGTGAGATATAAGTAGCTAGTGTAAGTGTGATTAGTGGAATTGCCTAGAGTTTCTTAAAGGCTAGATGGCAAGTAACATGAGTTGAAACACCCTCATCTCTACTCCTATTCTTACCCTTGCCTCTCAATTGCCCTAATATCACTTACCCTAGAAACCTAGACTTGCCAAGTCCTATTAGAATCACACCTAGCCCTAGTTCTTCAACTAGTAGCATAGGGTATATTCTAATAGCACGTGCCTTGTTGTTTGGTTTGGTGACCTAGTTTGAAGATTTAATTATGTAACCCCCCAACTAATATCAAAGTTTCATTCCCAAATGGCCCATCTATTTGACAAAGCCAATAAGTCTTATTTCTTGTTGTCAAAGAATTTATTAGGTTCCATTTTGATCAACATAATAGGAATAATCAATTCCAAGTTTTTTTATTAATCAGGTGACACCTAGATTTGAATCATATTATTTTTTAAAATCCACCTTTGCCATCTTATATTGTTAATTCTAGTTTACTTAATTGCCTTTATTACTTCTTAGTTGGTTGCTTGGTTCTTGATAGTTAGTTCTTGCTTAAATAGTTAGGGCTCTTTTGAGTTTTCTTGTGAAAATTTAGTTAGCCAGTGATAACATAGGCTTTTGCTTGTTTTATTGCTTAGCTTGCCTCTTAGTTGATAATTTGACTTGCTAGTGTAGTGTAACTCCTTGCTCTAGCTTAGTTGCTTGTCTTGCCTAGTTTCTTAGCCTTAAATTGCTCAAGGTAATCTAAGGTTTTTGTTAATCTAGTTTCTTTCTTGTTGTTTCTTTCTTGCAATTATAGTTTAATCAACCAAAAACAACCTTTAAACCCTCAAACCTTACTCTCTGCTTTAGGAACATAGCTCACATTAACCTAGATCTAGTGCCCCCTCTCCCTAAGGATCAACCCTACTCTTGCCACTTGCCTATACTACAACACGACCCCATGCTCTTGTGGGTACTTATGATTAGTTGAGCCCGTGTGTTGGACTAGGTCCATATATACATTTTGAAAGATCCATCGTTTGTGTTTGTTCCCTTAGGGTTGCATCTAGTCACCATCTAGTTGGCTAGTGTGTGGCTTTGAGAAGATCGCACCAACCAATCATCTATACGGAGAACCTTCCCCACACCAGTAGTGATCATCCCTACTTTCTGCCTGGTCCATGATCGAACAAAAGATTTTAGTGTGATCCATGTCAGTATGGTGGTGAGCAGATCCCTCCACAACTCATCTCCATGATTTTTTTTTGAGGGTGGGACAGGAAACCCAAGGTGGGCTCCCCGACACAAAAACTATTAGCTAGATAAATCAAGATTTACAAGATCTAACAAGTTTGAAGGGAAAGAATGTGTGTATGAAAAACTAGCTACTTGACCTCTACGTGCTAGATTGGCTACCTCATGGGCAACCCTATTACACCTATGACTGACATAAGCAAAACTACAAGAAGAAAGCTGATCTCGCAGCGCTTTGAAGTCTTCAGCGATTGCTCCTAGGTAGTCATGTCATTGCTTCTTAGATGTGCAAGCTTGAACTGCTTCCATTGAGTCCGTCTCGACGTCTATGATGTCGTATCCTACGTCCTTTGCCCATACGAGTGCTGCTCTCACTGCTAGCATTTCGGTAATGGCTACTCCCATTCCTCGAGTGACTTTCTTCCCCGCAATACCCACCAAGTGTCCCGTCTCATCCCTAGTAGCCAGCCCCGTTCCCACTTCTTTGTCCTCACCTACCGAGTCATCCACGTTAATTTTTTTTGTCCCATGCACAGGTTTCCTCCATCTGTAGCTCACGTCCGGCAGCTGCCCTCACCATCCGCCTGACCCACGTCATAGGACTCCCCGATCTGCTGCACGTCAGAGCACCGAACGCCGCTCCTAACCCTCCAGTCCAGAACCTGCATCGGCTGCTAGACGCCGTCATCACCCTCCCTAACCTGCTGCCCTTCGTCCTGCCTACGTCGAATGCCATGCGACGTCCCCCGTCGTCCTTCGCCTCCCCTCCTCTTGTTGCTCCCCTTGCCACCCTACCGCACCATCGTCAACGCCCCACGTAGAAGATAGCCGCTACCCACCTCATTGCCATGGAATATCCTAGTGCATCGTATCTTCCATGCCGTCCACATGCCCGCTATCATTTGTTCAGCTTCGTGTGTTGGCCTTCCCACCAGAGCTGTTGTCAAGGACGAGACAATGTCCTCATCCCTCATGTCATGTGCCCACGTGTGAACTTCCCTCGACGTCTGCTCCCATACCTCCACCGCACTTGGGCAACGAAACAGCATGTGAGGGATCGTTTCCTTCTCTGCCCTGCACAGCATGCACGTACCGTCCTCCACACAGAATCTATCAAAGAGACGCCCCCTTGTCTCTAGACTCCCCGTGCTTGCCCGCCAAAGAAAATGCGCTATCTTCGGGCTCCATCCGTCGTGCCATATATGTTTCCATAGTGTGTCCCCCTGCTGGTGTATAAACCTTCTTGCCTCATCCTTCCCTAGCAGCCCCATCCAGTAAGCAGAACGAACAGTGAACTCCCCATTCTTTGAAGGCCACCACATCAAAGTATCCTCGGGGTTCCTCATGCTGCGATGTATAGCAAGAATTCTTGTAATGTAGCTTGCTGGAAAACACTCACTGATTTTCCCTATGTCCCATTGAGAGCCATCTTCCGTCATAAGATCCCTTACTGTTGTAATATATGGTCCATCCTCCCTTTTGAAATGTGCAAGCGTTTCCCCCTCATTTGGCATCCATCTATCATCCCAGATATTCACCTGCGTTCCATCTCCCACCCGCCATTGTGTTCCTTCTTGTAGCAGTGCCTTTGCTCCCCACAAACTCCTCCATGAAAAGCTAGGATTGTGTCCCCTTCTTGCTTCCTATGCGGTCGTCCGTGGAAAATACCTTTCTTTGAGAACTCGAGCCACAAGAGAGTCCAGATAATTTGCTAGCCACCACAATTGCCTTTCCAGGAGATCTTGGTTAAAGGTATAGAGATCCCTGAAACCAAGCCCACCTTGTCACTTTGGTCTGCACATGTTCACCCAACTCATCCATGATATTTTCCTTTCTTTGTCCTTTGCTCCCCACCAGAATCTCGTGATCATCCGCTGGATCTCTTCTATAGTACCCTCCGATAATTGGAAAATGCTCATGACATACGTGGGGATTGCTTGGGCTACCGCTTTGATGAGGACTTCCTTCCCTGCTTTTGACAGAAGCTTTTCCGACCACCCTTGGAGCTTCCTCCAAACTCTATCTTTGATATAGCTGAACATGTGCTTTTTTGATCGACCCACTGCTGTCGGGAGGCCCAAGTAACTCGCGTGCCTGTCTACAACTCTCACCCCAAGAAGCTGTCTCAATTCCTCCTGCCTGTCTGCCACAATCCCCTTGCTGAAGACAACCTCCGTCTTAGAGAAATTTATCTTCTGACCCGATACCTGTTCATATTGGCTGACAATTTCAGCTATCTTCAGACATTCGGCGGTGTTGTCTCTAGCAAAGAGTAGGCTATCATCTGTGAAGAAAAGGTGTGAGATAGATGGCGCCCCCCTACTTGGCTTGATGCCATGCAGGATGTTTTCACGTGTAGCTAAAGAAATCAAAGATGAAAATGCTTCCGCACATAAAATGAAAAGTTAGGGGGAAAGAGGATCTCCCTAGCGAAGTCCGCATGTAGGAACTGTGCTTTGGGTCTTATCTCCATTGATGGTGAACACGTGTTTGACGGATGTTATGCATTCTTGAATCTTACTCCTCCATTTCAGCCCAAACCCCAATCTCTCCAAAGTGGCATCAAGAAATCTCCACTCAACTCTGTCATACGCTTTAGACATATCCAATTTCAACGCAAGGCTGCCCTTTTTCCTTCCCTTGTCTCTCTTCATAGAATGAAACACTTCATAAGCAATGAGGGCATTGTCTGTGATCAATCTTCTCTATACAAAAGCACTTTGATTCTCCGACACAATGCTGTCCATAAGGGGCTTCAGCCTATTCGCCATGACTTTGGAAGCAATCTTGTATACCACATTGCATAGGCTAATCGGACGGAACTCCCCTATTGTCTTCGGCGTGTCCATCTTAGGAATAAGCACAACAAGGGTGTCATTTACCTCCCCTATTTCCTTCTCCCCCTTCCACCACCCTTTGATGTAGCTCGCCACATCCTTCCCAACAATCCCCCAATAATTTTGGTAGAACATGGCCTTCATGCCATCTGGCCCCGATGCCTTATTTGGATGCATTTGTTTTAGAGCTGTCCATATCTCCTCATCCTCTATATCCCTCTCTAGGACCTCATTTTGGGCCTCTCCTACCATTTCCCACAGCCCCCTTAGTGCCTCCTCCAAACCCGTAGGATTGCTAGACAGAAACAGCTGCTCAAAATATTTGATGATGATTGTTCTAATGTCCTCCTCTTGTGTTTTCAGGTCCCCATGCTCGTCTTCTAGGCAATCTATTCTGTTTCTCCGCCTTCTATTAGAAGCTTTCTGGTGGAAGTATGCAGTGTTACGGTCCCCTTCTTTGAGTTCCTTCACCCGTGCTCTAGCTGCCCAATATTCCTCATTCTTTTGCAGCCAATATTGCAGTTCTTTTGATTTTTCCTCCGCCCTATCAAGATTTATTTGATCTAGGGGAAGAGCTTGCAGCCCCTTAAGCTCATTTTCAATCTCCTTCACCTTCCTTCTTCTTTCTCCAAACTTCGTGGATGCCCAAGATTTTTAAAAAATCCTTACACCTCAACAGTTTTGTGGCCAGATCACTTCCTTCTTCGACTCCCCAAGCCTCCTTGATGACCTCCCTACAGCTGTCCTCCACCACCCACATTGGTTCAAACATGAATTGCCCTTTCCTCCTTCTCCTATTGTCTCTCCTGTCCGCCTTTAGAATAATGGGTGCATGGTCCGATTCATGGATTGGCATGTCGAAAACTTTGCAGAAAGTGAAAATGTTCCTCCATTCGAGCTCAGGCAGAAATCTATCAAGTCTTTCCTGGACCAGAGTTCTCTCTGTGAGGCCCCTTTTCCATGTAAAAGGATTTCCTTCAAAACCAACGTCCATCATTTCGAATTCGTCTATCACATCTCTAAAATTCTGCATGTATTTTTCCTCTTTGGGAGGACCACCTCTCTTTTCAGTGTTGGAGACGATCTCGTTGAAATCACCAAAGAAAATGACCAGGACATCTGCCTCGCCCTTTATCTTCCTCATTAGCTCCCAGGTCTTGTACTTGCTTGCCTGATCAGCCCAACCGTAAATACCCACTGCTGTCCACCTCACGCCATTGTTCATGTATTTAACCATAGTTGTCACATGTCTTTGAGAGTAGTTAACCACCTCCACATCAATGTCCTTCCACCAGAAACCCATACCTCCTGCTCTCCCCTCACTGGAAATACACAAGCCGTCTATAAATCCGCAACTTCTCTTCACATCATCTAGCTTCCTGTCTGCAATCATAGTTTCCATTAGGAAAACTATATTTGGGCACTCTCTCCAAACCCACACTCAGAGAGCCTTACACGTGTTAGGGTCGCCCATTCCCTGACAGTTCCAGCTAAGGATTTTCATTGTCCTTCATGGGATTGGACTCCGCCAATCTCCGCTACTTGAGTCTTGGTGATCCCAAAGCTGTTCGCCTCCACTTCCTCAAAACACCTATGTCTTTTTCCCCCGGACTCATATATAGGTAGATCATCCAGTTCCATGTCACACGCCTCTCCAATTCTTCCCCTCTTCCCTGTTGCTTGTTCCCATATAACGTCCTCCTCCGGTATTCCCAGCCTTTCCCCCTACTCATCTTATACACCCAAGGTTGACGCTTCTTTTTCTCCTTTGCCTGTTTATGCCCCTTCCTCATTAGCACCCCTGCTTCCTTCCTCCTCTATGCCCGTGTGACCATTCTTTTGCCTGCTGCTGGTTTAGGTACCGTGATGTCCTCGTTGAGAGAAAGACCCTGCCCATTGGTGCCCTCGATTTCCTTCAAAGCCGCTGCGCACATATTGTTGTCCGGCGCCCCTACATTGGCCCCATGCGCTGCCTCCTCTCCTTCTTCCATCTTCCTTCGACGTGCATGAATTCCTTCTTCTGCCATCTTTCTCTGCTGATATACTAGTGCAGCTTCATTACCAATGTCACTCTCTGTTGCTTCTGGTTCATCTTGATCGGAACCAGGAGCTTCCTCGTCAATGCAACGTCTTCCTTTGATCCCCAACATCTCCTCCTTAGAATACCGCCGTTTAGGTTCTGTTGCTGACATCCTCGACGCTGTAGCCCCGTCGCCCGTGTGCTGCGCTGCCCCCGCCCCTACTTTCTTCTTTGCCGTTGCACCCCCTTCCCCATCAACGATGCCGTCAACGTCCCTATCCATCCCTGCCTCCGACCTATACCCCGAGACCCGCTCCCACCGACCCCCTTGACGTCTCCCTGACGTCCGATCCTCTGCCTCCTGTCGTCCCCCCCTCCCCCCCGTCGACACCCCGTCGTCCCGACGACCCTGCAGATGATGTTTCCCTCCCGTCCACTGCCCGCCTTCCCCCTCACTCCCGTCCGTCCATCCCTGATCCCTCCATTGGTCACCTCTTGTCCCCTGGATGACGCCCTCACCCCCCGCTCACCTTCCTCACTGCCCCCACCAGCATCCTCCCTGCCATGGCGCCCCCTACCTAACGCTCCACAACTCATCTCCATGATTACAGTCCTTTACCACCACCATCTAGGCATCGAACCAGTGGGGCTGAGATCAAGCACCACATTCTTATCCTCTATGTTCAAGAAGCAGACCAATAAGATGCCATTATCTCTCGTAAGTAGCTTGTATGACCCCTTAGGCTTACACATTCTTCTAATCCAAGCCTGGAAGTGTGAGTAATATGGGCGTTTCCCTACAACGTAGGTCATAGTCGTATACTCCCATATGTTGTGCATCCTTTCGAACTCATCTACCTCCATATCGACATGGACCAGTCCTTCTGAGTTCCTCCGCTCAGGGAAGACTTCTGGCTTGTCTTGCAGTGACAATTGCTTCTGTACATGGCTCCATGCCTTCCTTGCGACCAACCCTTCATTCCCGATCTTCATCGATTCGTCAATCTCGATCAGGGTTCCTCTCCACTTCCGTTGTACCTACGTGATGCATGGTGGATGGATAGGGTTGGATGGGGTGTTGGTGGAGGGATGGTTGATGGGAGTCAGGTTTCCTACTATGGTCATCATTGTCTAGACGATCACTCGACTAATCGCTAGAGAAACCCAAGGGAGGACAACTAGGGTTTTTGTATATATATATATTATATATTATATATATATATATATATATATATACACACACACACATATATATATACATACATATATAAACTTATACATATATATATATATATATATATATATATATATATATATATATATATATATATATACGTATAATTAAATTGGTTAGTTGAATAGTGATGAAGTTGTCTACATACTAACATCTGCACATACATGCATAAACCATTATATTAAACTTAGTGTTACAACATATATGACATATTATGCTAAGGATTAACCAAACTACATATTATCCCTCATTATATTATTACCGGGCTTATGTTTATTCAATGCAATACCTTATGTGAGGTTAGGGATAATCATGCAAAATGCCTCATTATATATCTCTATTATTTCGCTATTCAGATCAAAAATTTACTATGAGTAAGCATTAAACTTGTACTTCCAATCATATGATCCTTTATGTGTTTGTTTTGTTGCTTGATGGCGTAAGGTATCAAGGCATGCTGTTAACTAAGTGAAGGAGTCTTAAAAAACTAAGATCATTATCTTATCATGATTTGTGACATATACATGTGTGATGAAGTTAATGGTTACCAAAATCAACATATAAATGCATATTATAGTCTCATCCTATGTTCAATAAGGCATAACTTTCACCTCATTTGATATATCTTCTAAAGCAATCATGTCATTGTCTAGTTCATAGAGTTAGATTTTCTAGGATAGAAGATTGGGTTTTCATTATATTATAGTTTTTTAAACTATGATATACCTCGTTAGAAATTACTAAACCTAAGATGATCATATAATGAGTACTAAGGTGCAAACCCTAACTCCACTATATTTGTACATCCGATCCCACTACTCCAGGCTTGAGTAGAATTTCAAGAATGACAATTGGCCCCACAGACCACCACTAGCCTTAACTACATGCTTTTTCCTCACTCATGTGCAAGCCAGTTTCAACTTCCTAACTAGTCACCTATCCTAATACTACTTTGAACCAAGCATGCTTGACTTTGGAGTTACTAGTGATGGTCTCCCTAAAAAGGATGTGAATTTTGGTGGTATGGGTAGTCTAATCAATCCTTTTAAGATCATTTTATTTGATGCCTCAAATTCTGGGCTGTTATAATCTCCCACACTTAGACTCTTGACGTCCTCATCAAGTCTCAACTATATGTCCTCGTAATATTTCCCCATTTTAGTATAAACCTAGAATGGGACAAGAGCTCCTAGCTCCCAATCACAGCCACCAACACAAGGGTGGCTACATCAACATTGACAACCCTTTCCAACATACATGGACCGTGCGGCTCAAGACTGACATGCCACATGTGATGGATCTAGAATGATGGGTTCTAGAGGAGGGTGAACAAAGCTATGAAAACTTAAACCAAATTCATTAGACCTTCAAGTTACTTCAAGAGATAAGGTTGCTAATATGAAATTTGAGTGCAACTAAACAACATAGCAAGGATGAGATAGATTGAACAAGCAAAAGAACACAAACTATGTATGGTTCCAAACTCCAAACTAGAAGAGTGTACGTCCACTACCTAGAGAGGTCAACCTCTAGGCTTTTGCAAACATGTCTACTCCTTATATTCCATTATAAGAGTTGCAACATTGACCTTTCTTTTCCGGGACAAGGATACCCAACCTTCCCTTTACGGAGAAGGGAGCCAACAACCTACCAAAGGACTTATCCATCCATGACCAAGAGTCTTCCACCTCACCAAGGACTTACCCAATTTTGCAATGAGTCTTTGGCCTTCACGAAGGACTTACCCACTCTTGCAACAAGTCCTCCGCCTTGAAGGAATTACCTAGTCTTCTTGGATCTCCCACCTTTGACTTCACCTTTGTTAGGGGAAGATTTCACTAAGGGACTCCTTCCCTTATTCTTCTTCACCTCTCTTAGCCACGAGAGAGAGAGAACCTTCATCTTCATGGTAGAAAGAGAGTTTTGGAGGTAGAGGAAGTGAGAGCCTCACAAGATATACATATAGGACTAGCTCTCTTACAAATCTCCTATTAAATCTAATGGATGTACCAAGTGATTAAGCTTAAGAGAAAAAGAAGTCTCTTAGAGGCATTCAACTATAATATAGGGGCCTTCATAGTGTTTGGCTAACCATGGGATGAAGCCCACATGGTTCTATTTATATTTGGGGTTGCCTACTAGCTAGTGGGAACACTTAGAGATGAGTTCTAGTCATTTGGGGTGTTGCAACAAATATCTTTTTGAGTTTTACAACACTCCAAATGCTGGAAACACTTTTTCTACATATCCATACAGTGCAATCAGTTGATTTTACTTTTGGGAAACTCAGTTGATTTCACTCTTCGACAAAGTTATTTTGATCTGTCTACCAAGTTTATCCTAAATGATACTCAACCGATGGCTTTAAATCACTTCGTGTGTGCACGGTGTCAGTCGATTTGACCTAGGATAAACTCGGCCAAGCTTGGAAATTTGCAAGACCCATCCTAGGCGTCGATTGAGTTTCTAAGTGGGAAACTTGGCCGAACAGGCTGCTTGAGATGCATTTTGAGATTTGTAATTAAAGTGCTTAAACATTCATTTTAAGTTCTCCAGATTTTTTCTAAGCTTAATTGCAAGTCATACAATCATTACAGGTGATTTACAATTAGATTTTAATAGATTTGATGTCTTTTCCATAACAATGTACTTCAAATTTTTTTTACTTGTCTTTTCTCCAAGTTAGGATGTGAAGATAGGGTGTTTGGAGTGTGTCAATACCTATCTATAATCACTCAAGTACAAGCATTAGACACAAATAAGTGGAATGGTTAGTCATCATCAAAACAAGGATTTAGTCAATTGAAACTTTGAGAGTCAATTAGATTTTGAGTCAACATTCTCCCCCAATTTGAAGATGACAAACCATTCCATAAATGTACTGAAAGCATGTAAGTAAAAAACATTCCTTTGGAGAAACTTAGGGGTTTCAATGGAATTGATTTCATATGCTCCCCCCTCAATTGATGCTCATGGAGTTTTCATACTCCTCTACAATTGATGTTATTTCTCTCTATATGGTTGTCTTTCATAACATTTATAGAAACTATGTCTTCTACTCATATATGTTATACATATATGTCTTCTCCTCTTTAACAAAAGACTACCCCCTTCAATTGATGCAATTTTTCCCTACATGGTTAGCTATCATAAACATTTATAGAAACTACATCTTCTACTCATATATATTCTATATATATTTCTTCTCTTCTTTGACAAAAAACTTCTCCCCTTTTGCAAAATACATGTCTTCCACACTTTGTCATTTCAAAAAATGGGGGTTGAAGAGCTAAAAAACACAACTTGGTAGTAAAAAGAGACACCACACATTATAAAGGAGAGTAGAAGGGCAAAAACTAGGGGCTTTTCCAAGTAGTGTATATAAAGAAAATATAGACATGCATTAGAAAAACTCTAATGTAAATCTAGATGATAATCAATGTAAGGATATGCAAGCAAGTAGCTCAAGATATTAGATATGCAAGTCAATGAACAAGCTTGAGTATGTATGAAACAAGATACAAGCATAGCATGTAATTGGACACCAATTGACAAGAAAGACTAGAACTACAAGTATATGGACTACTAGTAAAAGATATCACAAGTTAGGACTACTATTAGGATCTAGATCATAGGATAATATTCACCAATTAAATAACAATCTATGATTAGATGTACAGAAAAATCCAAACAAAAGAGATATGCAGTTTCAGAAGCATGAAAGGATATTACACACTAGTAGATAAGCATCATTACCAAAGGACGATTACCACTAACAACCTCAAGGTTGCATCAAAATATATAAAACTAGATAGATGTAGCAAGTTAGAGCACTACCGAAGCAATTTAAGACACAACCAAGAGATCCAAAGAAATCATCATCAAGACATGCATAACAACTCAAGATAGGTAATTGCAAGATATAAAGATACCAATCTAGAGAAATTTGAAAGATAGAATTGGATGCAATATATGAAATTTGAAGCGTGGTAATATGCACATATAAAGGTACCAAGGGGAGTGCCAGAGAATAAGGCTATTTGTGTAAAGACCAAGTCTCTACTATAAACCATGGCAACTAAAATCACCAAATTTGGACCATAGGTTCATGTTAGCATTTAGAACGATGCTATATAATTAGATTTCATATTTATATCCAATAAGGCCCTTAATAAATATATTGCTCATTAAAGTGTATATTAATATATTAAAAGGTGTGAATTAGCCAATGAAGTGGCACCCCAGTGGTAAAAGTAATGATGTAAGACCGAGAGGTCATGAGTTCAAACCCAGGCGACGGGATGAATGAATCGCCAATTAAAAAAAAAGGTGTGAATTATTATGAAATGACTATATTAATGCAATTAGTGAGTCAAATTCGAGGTGATAGATATATATGAGTATTAAGAGCAAAATATCAACCTTTAAATATGTTTTCACACACTTATCATCAAATTGGAGGAGAGAGAAAGTAAAGAGGTTAATATACTCTTAATTAATTCAAATACACATTATTGCTAATATATTTATCCAAAAAGCTCCACATTAATATTATCTACTTATCTCCATCTTTAATGACCAAATTTCATTATTAACCTTCACTTTTCTACTTAATTGGGTTATTTGTGCAAACACCCCTTCATTATCATAAATGAGGGAAAAAGGTAATTTCAACCTTGAATTGTGCTCAAATTGCACAAGGAGTCCAAAAAGAATATAAAACAAGGGAAATTTATGAAAAAGGTCCAAATGGACTAGAAAGCAAAGAAAAGCTGAAAAGTGGGTAAATTGCAGGGAAGACCCTGAGATTCAGTATGTTACAGCACACCACCCCTTAAAGAGGATTTCATCCCCGAAATCACAACAAGAGGAAAGAGAGGGTGAGTGTGAAACTTACCAACCTTAAACACTAGGTTATAACCCTTAATCTAAGGTACCACACAAAATCTACATAAGTCAGGTGTTACTAAGGTTTCCACAAAACCTATAGCCTTTTTATCAAACTGGAATTAACATTTTTGCCTTTTTAATATAGTCTCCATCATGAAGAGGTATCATATTTATTATACTATCATTTGTGCCACATTTTATACAAAACAATTACATCTCAACATTTTATTATGCGTATTTCCCTCATCAAGGGTTTTAAGCACAATTAGGGTTTATTACGCCATTTCAACATTAATTAATGTATTAGGTCAAAAACCTTAATAACATGAATTCATTTTCCATTATACTCTTAAAACTATCATGTAGAATTATCACAAATTATTTTGTAGGAAAAGTTAATATTATCCAACAAGTTATTAAGCATATTATAATTCCAAATTATATTCATATTGCACATTTTCATATCATCTTTCAACTCATATTAATGACACCATTAATCATTTTCTTCCGTTATACTTCATATTATAAATTATACATATTTTACTTCACATTAGGCATTTTATGAATATTTATGTGAATCCAATCATTCATTATCATGTTTGAGTGATTCTATGCATTTTAGTGAATATGATGTAACACATTAAATATTAATGAATTATTTCATATATGAAGTTATGATGAGGTGTTCATTAGAGAACAAGGTAATATACCTTATAAGAATATATTGATAATTTAGTGACTATAATCCATTTATATGCATTAAGGTATATTATGTGATGATGATACCTAATGTCACTAATGTATCATGAAAGACATTAAGGGTATATATATATGTTGTCAAAACTAGATGATTACCTATTAAGGTTTAGGACAACATGATCATTACATGTTAAAGCATCCTTAGGGTGCATTATCCATACACATTTTACCATTAGGGTGACATAGTCAACGTTATGTGTATATTCACCATTAGTAATGAGTAACTCATTATTATGTGCATCAATAATATGTGAAGGTTCAAGCATATGAATTATCTCTATATGACTTGCTACATACTCATGTGTGTATAAAAAAACAAGTTGAATTACAAGTATAATGTGTTTGGTAAATTCTTGTTCACATAAGTTATTATGTACATATGTCCACATGGATGGGGTTTCTAACTCCAAAGATATTTGATTTTGCTTTTAATTGGGATTCCATCCCCCTAAAGAGGGATTTCGTCCTCGAAATCAGATTTGCAAAACCAAATAGGGTACTAACACCATTACCCTCATCCTACCCCATAAAAGGGTCAAACTAAGTCAAACTAAGCTAAGGGTAAAAGGGTACATAAAACTCAACACTAAAAGGATTAATTAACCAAGCTTCAAGGTGTAACATAGGGTACACTAAACCCTAAACATAGGAGTATAAGGTATTTAAGGATGATTTTTGTGTAAGAGATCAAATCATCACTTATGGTTTTCCTAAGGTATTCAACAATTAGGCAACATGCCCAAAGATAGACTATTTCGAGCTGTCTGTATCAGATCAGGCCAGGCCAGGTCATATGAGCTCAGGAGTCCTCATTACCAAGCTAGTGGGGCGGAGGAAAATATTGCCAGCCCCCAAGCTCTGACCCTTTCTAGACACCATCACTTTCAACTTCTTGCTCTAGTAGCTTCTCAATAGACAATTCACCAAAAAGTTGACAAATTTAATTTTTAATATGAAATTATTATGATCCTAAATGAAACTTTCATGATAGGTCAACTCTAAGGTGAAAAACTTACTAAAGGGAAACTATATACTCTAGGGAGACAATTTTTGAATTAGTTAAGAATCCGACTACCTTGATGCTCTAATACCATGCTGTAGAGACCAAGTCTCTACTATAAACCATGGCAACCAAAATCACCAAATTTGGACCATAGGTTCATGTTAGCATTTAGAACGATGCTATATAATTATATTTCGTATTTATATCCAATAAGGCCCTTAATAAATATATTGCTCATTAAAGTGTATATTAATATATTAAAAGGTGTGAATTATTATGAAATGACTATATTAATGCAATTAGTGAATCAAATTCGAGGTGATAGATATATATGAGTATTAAGAGTGAAATATCAACCTTTAAATATGTTTTCACACACTTATCATCAAATTGGAGGAGAGAGAAAGTAAAGAGGTTAATATACTCTTAATTAATTCAAATACACATTATTGCTAATATATTTATCCAAAAAGTTCCAAATTAATATTATCTACTTATCTCCATCTTTAATGACCAAATTTCATTATTAACCTTCACTTTTCTACTTAATTGGGTTATTTGTGCAAACACCCTTCATTATCGTAAATGAGGGAAAAAGGTAATTTCAACCTTGAATTGTGCTCAAATTGCACAAGGAGTCCAAAAAGAATATAAAACAAGGGAAATTTATGAAAATTGTCCAAATCGACTAGAAAGCAAAGAAAAGCTCAAAAGTGGGTAAATTGCAGGGAAGATCCTGAGATTCAGTATGTTACAATTTGGTTGAGAAAATCTAGTTGAGAGGGAAATTCTCATCCAAAAATCCAACTGTATATTTTGTGCACAGTATTGTTGGTCGAGTTTTGGGGTTGAACTTCTCGTCTGACAATGGCTGTTGGCAACACCCATTGGTGCTTGTCGGTCAAGTTTCATCAAGACAACCTCTGTTGACAATAGCTGATGTCAAAAACACATATATTTCAAAAATCATATATAGAGGCATGATAAAAATATAAACCACATCCGAACATATATTTAGAAAGTTAATAATGCACTATGAAAGAATCAAGAATAGTTTTTGTTGGCTAAATGGACATCTATAAATCCCTTTGTTTTGATTATGACAAACATTTCATTCTTATTGAACTAACGAGCTACTTGAGTGTGCAGGATTAAAGGTGGATGACAAAACAACTAGGGAAATCCATATGCTTACATGTTTATGTTTTCATGCAATGTAATCGCTTTGTAAAAACTTGTACAAATATATAATGTACAAGTACTTAGATTGCATGTAAATCAAGCGTTAGATCTTCCCTAGCTAAACATCACATTTAGATAAGTCATCCCCTTCAAATAGGATCACATATGCACACTCATACATATAATTAGTGCCTAAATTGCAACATTGAAATAGGATCAATCTCGGTCGACAAACTCCTCGACCGAGACACTCTCGGTCGACAATATTCTCGACTGAGAAAGATCCAAAGTAGCCGTTAGACACAACAGACAAGTTAGTTGGCAGTTGGAGAAAGACGTTGCAAATCACTTGTTCCAGAGTGCCTGTCGGTCGACAAAAGTTCGACCGAGTAGGTGTCTCGGTCGACCATTCCTCGACCGAGATTGTCTCTGACAGCAACTGCAGAATTAATTAATTAGTCGTTGTTAAAGCAACAACTTTGTACCTAACGGATAGTTAAGCACTTAGAAACCCCTAGAAGTTGTCTAGAACGTCCTTAAGCATCCTTAGGCCATTCCTATAAATAGGACAAGCCATAGGACACTCAAACTCACTTGTTACACTTGAGAATTCTTTGAGCATACTTTGAGCAATCTGTTTGTGAGAAAATTGAGCTTTGTGAACATTGGCTACTTCCTTCCTTAGCTCATAATTCGTGTCCTATAGGCTAGTATCTCCTACCCACTGCAATCACAAGTCCACACACTTGGTTAGGAGATCTATACGCTTGATCTAGGCAAATCAAGCCTTGGGCTACAAAGGATAAGTTGTAATTTCCTTTTTCTTTCTTGTTCTCTATTACCGTTTGTACTCTCCTTGCTACTCCTAGGTTGGAGGCTGCTGATTGGAGAGGGTGAAGATCTTCTTGGTGAAGAAGGTGACTTTGAGCTACTTCAGAAGGCTGGTGCAACGGGAGGTTACTTCTAGAGAGGAAGGCTACTTCAAGGGGGAGCTTGGAGTTACTTCAAGAAGGCTACCTCAAAGTTGGTGCACCTACTTCAAGTGAAGGCTGTTCAAAGGGTGTAAAGGAAAGTATTGTATTTTGTATAAATCCTTGGGAAGGTAATAAAATAAATACTTTCAAAATCCCGGTTGGGTAAGAAACCGGGTAGTGGACTGACAACTTTAGTAGTTGCTAAAGTTGGAACCACTCTAAACACCTGTCTCCTTCTTCCAATTTTCAATTGTGGTTGTTTGAGTTCAATAAATTGTTAAAATTATTTAAGAACTCTATTCACCCCCCCTCTAGTGTTTTTCAGTTTTTGAGCAAGACAATGATGATAATCACAATATACCAACTTTGACTAAAAAACCATATGTATAGTGCATACTAACTTGGCAAAGCACACAATGATTGGATATGGGTAAGAGTAACATTACCTTTGTTCTTACCATTTCTTTTCCACTTGTTGACACCCCAAAAACATCACACCTTTCTTTTTTTTATGTGGATTGAGAAACCAATTTGTAAATCAATAATTCAAGTCAATCCATTAGCAAGGGACCTACAAGAAGAAAGATGAAATGGTCCCCAATCATGTTTTTGGGTTCGGAGGGGTTATCTTAGCAGCATAAGTCCTATTACTCTTAGGTGCTTTCCTAAAGATACAATATGTATAATAATGAACAATTTCATTGCAATGATTAAATGATCCCATGGCATTGGAACTAGAGGATTATTTATTGAAAATTGAAGGTCCTTTATATTTGTTTTTCCTTAGGCTACTACCAAGTCCAAAACCATCTCTACCCATTTGTTCGGTAGTATGATCCATGATTTGATAAAGATTCTTTTTATCATCTAGGAATCTTTGTATAAAAGATCTCAAACTATGATTTCATGCATAAGAGAAGTAATAGTGAGAGATAGTTGATTCACATCCTCTCTAGCATGTAAAAGATCAGTTTCTAAGAAAATATCTTTGGCCATATAAGAATCCTTTTCAATATGAAGAGCAACAACATTATTCTCTCTACTAGTAGAACTATGCAAAGATTCAAGAACATTGATTTTCGCAAGCAAGGAAGCATTTTCTTTTTCAAGAAAAGCAATCTTAGAAAGATGGACACTGATTTCAGATTCTATTCCTTGCAACACAAAATCTTTCTCCTCATTTTCAGTTCTAAGAACATTAATATCAAGCATGAGAGAATTCAAAATTTTGTTATGCTCTTCGTTCGAACTAGTCATAAGAGGTTGAGCTTCTAGAAATCTAATATTATCAAGCAAGTTAGCATTTTCATGATTAAGACCATCTACTTGTCTAAGATAAGCATTGTTTCAATCTCAACACTATTGAATTTCGATTCTAGTTCTAGATAATACTTTTAGAGATTGTCAACATCTTTTTGCAAGAAAATTTTAGCATGTTCAAGATCATATTTTTTTTACATGCAAGTTATAAAAAATTCTAGTAAGTTTTTCTTTTTCTTTTTCTTTTTAGTAGACTTAACAGAGGAACGAGTAGCATGAATAATAGCAATTAAAGATTTTTTATCTAAGGAGTTTAGATGTATCTCACTCGAGTCTTCACTTGTTGAGGCCATGAGAGCGAAATGGCATTCGCCATCTGTGCTAGATCTTGAGCTAGATCCTCTACTAGAATCTTCACTTAAGCTTGATTTGGAGGATTCACTAAAGCTTTCATGCCATTTCTCCTTCTTCTTGTGCTTCCCTTCACTTGCCTTATGGGCAATCCTCCTTGATGTGACCTTCTTTCCACATTTAAAGCACCAAGTAGAGGAGGAAGACTTGCCTCTGTAGAATCTATCTTTAGAGTACATGTCATCTTCTTCAACTTGAGAGGATGGAGAGACTTGACCAATATAATTTCAATTTGGGATCTGATTTCAGCCTTCTTCATTCTCTTGAGATCTTTTTCTTCTTCTATTTCTTCTTCCTCTTGCTTGTCAAGTGTAACTTCTCTTTAATAGAAATGTCACCAAGAGGCTTTGCTTCTTCAATGGAGGTAACCTTGGGTTGTCACCTCTTGGGGAGAGTTCTAAGGATCTTTGAGTTGATCTCTCCTCTAGCAATAGGATGACCTAGAATAACAAGACCATTTCCAATGGTGTTCAACCTTGAGTACATCTCGACTACCTTCTCATTCTTTCCCATCTTGAAGTTTTCTAGGAGGCATCTGAGCATGTAGGCTTTATTTTCCTTCACTTGATTTGCCCCCTCATAAGTGACACATAGCTTTCTCCATATGTCATACATCATTTCACATGAAGAAATCTGGTTGAACTTGGGGGGGGGGGTGGAAATGAAATCATAAAGAATGTTGATGGCTCTAGCATTCAAGGTTGGTTTCTTCAAAGTAGCTTTATCCCATTCTTCTATCTTTGTTTTTGGTGGCTTATATGGAAGATCCACCATTGTCCATAGATCAAGACTTGATCATTGAATGTAAAATTGTAACCTTCTCTTACAATAGAGGAACTTTCTCACATCAAAGATTTGAATGTTGATGAGGTATCTCCCACCTTGATAATCATCCATCTTCTCCTACTTGTGGAAGTATTGCTTGGAGAAGACCCACTATGATACCACTTGTTGTATCTAGGATGATGGGCTCTAGAGGGGGGTGAATAGAGCTATAAAAACTTAAACCAAATTTATTAGAATTTCAAGTTACTTGAAGAGATAAGGTTGGTAATATGAAATTTGAGTGCAACTAAACATACATAGCAAGGATGAGAAAGATTGAACAAGCACTACACATAATATATGTATAGTGATTCCAAAATCCAAACTAAGAGAGTATACATATCAACCTATAGGCTTTTTCAACCATGTCTACTCCTTATACTCCATTATAAGAGTTACAAGATTGGCCTTCCTTTTACGGGACAAGGATACCCAACCTTCCCTTTAAGGAGAAGGGATACAACAACCTACCAAAGGACTTACCCATCCATGACCAAGAGTCCTCAACCTCACCAAGGACTTACCCACTTTTACAACGAGTCTTCAGCCTTCACCATAGACTTACCCACTCTTGCAACAAGTCTTTCACCTTGAAGTAATTACCCACATTCTTGGATCTTCTGCCTTTGACTTCACCTTCTCCAAGGAGAAGATTTAACCAAGGGAATCCTTCCCTTATTCTTTTTCACCTCTCTTAGTCAAGAGAGAGAGAACCTTTATCTTCATGGTAGAAAGAGAGTTTGGGAGGTAGAGGAAGTGAGAACCTCATAAGATATACATGTATGACAATCTCTCTTATGAATCTCCTATTCACTCTAATGGATATAGAAAGTGATTAAGATTTAGAGAGAAAGGAGGCTCTTGGAGGCACTCAACTATAGCATAGGGACCTTCATAGTGTTGGGCTAACCATGGGCTAAAGCCCAAGGGGACCTATTTATAGTTGGGGATGCCTACTAGCCAGTGGGAACACTTAGAGATGAATTCTAGTCGTTTGGGTTGTTGCAATATTTTTTTTTTTGAGTTTTGCAACACTCCAACGGCTAGAAAAACTTTTTTTGCACATTCCATAAGTGCAGTCGATTGAGCTTACTTTTGGAAAACTCGACTAATTGCACTATTTGACACACTAATTTTGAGTTGTCGTTCAAGTTTATCATGGATGAAACTCGACCAATGGATTGAAATCACTTTGTGCGTGTAGGGTGTCAGTCATGTTTGTCATGGGACAAACTCGGCTAAACCTAGAAATTTCCAAGACCCATCCTATGTGCCAGTCAAGTTTCTCAGAGGGAAACTCAGCCATAAAGACTACATGTGATGCATTTTGAATTTTGTCATTAAAGTACTTAAACATTCATTTTAAGTGTCCCTGGTTTTTTCTAAGCTTAATTACAATTCATACAATCATTATAAGTGATTTACAACATGATTCTAATAGATTTGATGTCTTTTCCACAAAAGTGAACTGCATTGATTTTGACTTGTCTTTTCTCTTAGTAAGGATGTGCAATATAGGGAATTTGGAGTGTGTCGATACCTAATATGAAATCACTCAAGTAGAAGCATTACACACAAATAAGTAGAATGGTTAGTGATCATCAAAACAAGGGTTTAACCAATTTATACTTTGTGAGTCAATCAAATTTGAGTCAACAATGTGCCAATGTGGGGCCCACTTACTGAGGGTTATGACTATGATACCATTTTTTATGCCTGGGTCCATTGTCTAAGGCTCAAGTAGAGTTTTAGGAATGAATATTGGCCCCACAGACCACCACTAGACTGAATTGTGCACTTTGTCCTCACTCACACGTAAGTGGGGATCAACTTCTTGATTGGTCACTGATCCTAAGACTACTCCAAGTTGAGCACGCTTAACTTTAGAGTTCTTAGTGATAGGTTCCCTAAAAAGGAGGTGCACCTTGGTGATATAAGTAGGCCAATCATTCCTTTTAAGATCATTTTATACGAGGCCTCACATCTTGGGAAATATTATTTTTAATAATAAAATATAAGGACCATTAACTTTGGGTGCTCATATCATCACACCTCTAATGGTTGGAAAAAGAGGGAAGAGAGAGATCTGCATGGTTTTTAGGACCAAACTACCATTCTTTGACACTACATGTGTGGAAGTGGAACTTTCCATCTACTTTTTCTCATGAAGTATGAGGGGGATAAGGGAAGACCTGCTTTGCTTTCTCAAAATCATAGCCTAGGGGTTGGGATCTGGTGTTTTTCCATCCTTTTGGATTCTAACCATCCTTCAACCCTTGTAAATGGCGCATGGAGGCATATTGGTAGTGATTGGGGGTTACTATTGCATTTAATCACGTGCAATCAATTATAAACCTAATAGATACAAGTTTGAGGGTTGCAAAAGAATGGATCACCAACAATATAAACTTAATATTATCTATCCAAGGACCCAATGCATATCAAACAACTAACCTGACTAAATTAATTAAATGATTCAATAAGAAAAAGCTTGACTTGAGTTTACATTGAATTATGTACACAAATCACATAATTACTTTCAAGTTATCATGTCAAGTGAGAGTGCTTGGTGCCACGACATTAATTAACCATAGATGAACATACAAAATATATATGGGATTATCTTATTTATGATGCATTTCAAATATGTGATTGTTGTCTATTGACTATTAACCAACTAGGTAGTGAGATTGATGTCTATCAAGTAAGAGTTGTGCATATACTAAGAGCCTTTCTAAATTCATCTAACAAAAACAATTACTAAACTTACTTGGGTACACAACAAGATAGTCATGCAATAACTCATACTCATTTCCAAGATTAGATAGTTACAATTCTAATTGTTATCCACTAAATTTATATCTCTTATAAGTATGAAAATTTAAGAGAGTCAATGTACCTGGGTCGAGACTCCCATAATCATGCAAAGCGATTGAAAAATAAAGAAAAAATTGGAATATAACTATTAGTTGTTCATTGCACTAGTAACATATGCTAAAAGGCACCAAATACAAAGGGAATTACTCCATAAGCATGGGGGATTCACATACAAGTATGCAAACCAAGTTCCCTTCAAATTCCAAGGAGTAGAAATGGAGAAACATAGTGGAAAAGGATAAGAAATGAAATAAATTATTACAGAAAATGAACTCTGTACAAGGGAGGTACAAAGGATGCTTGATGCACCAAGGGAAAAGGAAATCCATCCCTACTTCTTCCTTTCAACATCTCTTGTGGCAGAATTCCCCTTTGGGTTACCTCCCACATGTTTCCTAGAATTAGATCGATAGAAAATGAAAGATGCCTCCTTAAAACCACTCTAATGATATTAATATTTTTGCAAAAACCGAAGAGGGAAATTCATGTATGGGATCAAACACATCATGTCTCTAGGTAGTTTCTAGATTTCAGGGTCAATAATTATTTTGGCCACTTGCTGTGAGGCAACATGTTGTGTCATGTGTCAGACACATTACACATTTTTTCCATTGATATTACCAATTACCATTATGAAGGGACACAACATGCTTGAGGAAAACACATAATGTTCTTTGGTGTCAAAATTAGCTTGTGTCTATGTGGGCAAATACATTGTGTTTGTCCATAACACAACATGGATGGTGTTGAAAAATTTTAATTGGCTTCTGCATAGGGATATGTTGTGCTCTGGGACAAGCAATATCTTTTCCAAATAAAATAAGGATGGTTTGTATATCACAACCTCTCAGTAGATGATGATAGTGACATGGGTTCCATATGAACCATGTCTCATTAAGTTATCATCAAGGCACAGTTAAATTTTATGGTGACAAGATAGGAGCAAAATATACTAAACAATATTTACAAGTGTAAAATGTAGCCAAAATTACTTTTCAAAATTAACATAAAGATAAAAGAGGGCATAAAATATATTATAAAGTATGTTCATAAAATCACATCAAGCTTAAACATTGCTTGTCCTCTACTTGTAAAATCAAAACTGATATTCAAAGAAAAATACATCCAATGAAGATGATGAAAATTTGAGCCTAACGAATATTTTTTGTTTTGTTTTATAAAATAGATTGCTGACATGAATGATGTATCCTATTTATAAAAAAGGCAATTCCTCCAATTGAGACAAACAACATTTTAATCCCCTGTATCCTCAAAAATCCCTCATTCTATGATATTTTCCCCCAAACAACAAACTCAATGATTTCAACCCCACCTTGATACTCCTCAATATACCCCATGTTTTCCAGATGGAAGAATTTTAAAATGTTATATTTGGGGCAGACGAGCTCCCTATTTATATTTAAAATCAACACACCCATCCATCTAGACCATTTTCATCTCATTATTTGAAAAAAGCATTCGATCACCACGACTTGATTGGGATTTTGAGCTAGGTTGACATACTACATGAGCAACTTATTGCCTCTTTTCCAATTAAAAGAAACATGTAGGACTTGTTGCTACAAATAAGTTTTTCTAAGTGGGTTAGTCATTGGGGTCCTAATTTGAAGTACTTTTGGTAGGTTGATTCAAGATGATTATGGATCCTTACCCCAAATAAAAGTTCAACAATTAAATTCAAATTTATATAATTGCAATAGTCATTTTTCCATTCATGTCTTGGAATCAGTTGCATCGCTACAAAATTCTAGGTTGGTCAGTTCATTTTCTGATTTATAATATAGTATGGTTTCATATCATCATCATAAAAATTGGACAAACAATGCCAT